>CM057459.1:646460000-648960000 GCA_016271365.2 Neoceratodus forsteri
TAGAACTAAACAAAATTAAGTCTGATAATCCACTATACTACAGTAAACAATAAGTAAACCAAAATGTTTCTACACACACAGTGTGCGCTGGGGCCAGCTCCACACTGGCTCCAAGATGATCCACAACTGGATGCGCTGGCTCCAGGTCTGCTTCTCATGTGCTACCATCCGACAAACAGCCATTAAAACCAAAATAAAAAGGTCAAGGAAAGGATATCGTCTCAGGCCGCATCTTCCTCTGGCCATGAGCACAAACAGAAAGAGAAAGACAAAGCTGCTTCACCAGCGAGGTCCTAGTTGTGGATATAAACAGGTACGGCCTCATCAATGTCCACTCTGGCGGCGTTGACAAAGGCCCCCTCCCCCGGGACCATCACTGTGACAGCAAGATCGGGATCTGTCTCAGGCACTGCCATCATTATCGAGCTCAGGCTGTTTGTTACAGGTAGTCCTTTTGAAGATGGGAACCTGCCTTCCAGTTCCACCCTCTCATCCTGCAGTGAGGACTTGGTGGTTTTTACCCCAAATTCTCCTGAGGACCCTCTTGTCAGGCCATGATGCCGCAAATGGAATCTGCCTTGGGATCCACTGCTGAAGAGGAAGATTTCACTAAGAGGAACCTGATAGAATTTCTGGAGGTGCCTTGAACTCCCTGCATTATAACTCTACCTCTATATCCTGTCTTAGAGGATGCTACTTTTGCTGCATGACACAAACCTAACTCTCTGCCTGCAATTCTAAGGAAGGCTGAGAAGGAGTAACCAGCTCTGTCTGCTAAGCCTTATTATGCTAACCAGCCTGAGTCTGATACTGTAGTCATCATACCTGTTCATGATCAACCTAAAGCAGCTAGACAATGAGCACTTTGCTTCCAGATAAAGAATTTAGGAGACTGGATGTTATGGGCAAACGTATTTATGCCTCAGCATCCTTGGATCTTAGGACTGCAAATTACCAGGTTCATATGATTAAATAACAGAACAGCTTGTGGAAAATTGCTCATACTGCTGCCCTAGCTTTGCCTGATGGTTCTGCCAAGAATGATTTGACACTTTATCTACTGGAGGTGAAGTTGGCAAACATTTGCTGCGCTCCGCTTATGATGTATCTGATGGTCTGCTAGGGCTGCATTTGGCATTTGCATCAGATGCTATTCTTGGCTCAGAGTGTCTGGCTTTGCCACTAATGTACAACAGGCAGCTTTAAAACTGTTTTGTTACAATGCTGAAGAAGCCCTATGTGGCCTTCAGATTTCCAAGAGCTGTTAGGTCCCTCCACTCACTCCCACCTGCTGCCTGAGGTAACTGCCCATACCATCAGCAGGGCTGTGGCAGAGGTGGTGGTCCCTTCCCTGCCCCCGGCCCGGTGCCCATAGCAAAGCACCTAAAGGACTCAGTTCTGGTGACCCCGCTACCCCCAGTTCTGCATGACTCTCTTCCATTTCCCCGCCTGATGTTACTGTCTCCAGAGCCGAGTGTGGGGGAAAGGATCTCCCTGTATTCAATGGCAGGAGATCACCAGAGATGAGTGGGTGCTGGAGATAACTGCAAAGGGATATGCTACGGACCAGACAGAAATCCCTCCAGATCATCCTCCAGGCCACTTACCCTTCTAAAGGAGGAGATTCAGACCCTATTTCAGAAGCTTGACATAGAAAAGGTTTCTCCACATGACAGGAATAAAGGGTTCTATTCCAGATAATTCCTAGCCCCAAAAATGGACAGGGTAACTACGTCCTGTACTAGATCTCAGACATTTCATCCTGACATTGAATACAAACAGTTCTGCATGGTATCTCTGCAAGCCCCGATTCTCCTCCTACAAACAGGGGACTGGCTTTTTCCCTGGATGTGAGGCTACATACCTTTATATAAAGATCAGTAAGTCTCACAGGTAATACCTCCACTTTATGCTGGAAGGCAGGCACTATCAGTTCAAAGCACTGCCCTTTGGCTTGTCTTCTTTGTCACAGGTCTTTACAAAATGCTTGGCAGGAGTTGCAGCAGCCCTTCATCGATGACACTGGGGATGGCATTAAGGGCAAAATGTGCCTATTCATGGATGACAACAAGCTCTGTGGGAGAGTGGACACAGTTGAAGGGTTACAGGACTTACAGGAAGATCTGGAAAAGCTGGGGAGGTGGTCCAGGATCTGACAGCTTGGATTCAATGCCAAGAAATGCAAAGTTATGCATACTGTAGCCAAGAATCCCAGGACCGAGTACTACCTGGGTGGAGTCCGAGTGTCTGCATCAGAGGAGGAGAAGGACCTGGAAGTGATGATCACTAGTGACCTGAAGCACTCCAGGCAGTACAAGAAAGCAGCAGCAGCAGCAAAGGCAAACAAGACGCTGGGATGCATATCTAGGGGGATCAATAGCAGCAGAAGAGAAAAGGTTATACTGCCCTTGTACAGGTCACTGGTAAGGCCGCATCTAGAGTATGGAGTTCAGTACTGGTGCCCACACCTTAAAAAAGGACATTAACCTGCCGGAGAAGGTCCAGAGGAGGGCTACAAAGATGATAGCCGCTCAGCAGGGTAAGGCATATGAGAAGAGGTTGCAGGCACTGAACATGTACTCCCTGGAAGACAGGAGGGAGAGAGAGAGAGAGAGAGAGAGAGAGGACATGATTGGGACAGTCAAGTACTTGAAAGGGATAAATAAGGTTGATAAGGAGAGTCTTTTTAAGCTGAGTGGCAACCATAACAGGAGGGGGCAGTCTTAAGCTGGAGGGTGGGAGGTTTAGGAGGGAAGTCTGGAAGCATTTCTTCACTGAGAGGGTGGTAGGCACTTGGAATGTGCTGCCAGAAGAGGTCATCTCATTGAAGACAGTGGGCAGCTTTGAGAGGCTGGGATAGGCATGGGGGAAGATAAGGATCATGGGTAGGAAGGATGGGAGGAGTGGGGAGGGAAGACAGAGACATTAGCTCAAGCTGTGGACCCTGCAATACGAGCAGACTTGATAGACCAAATGGCCTTCTTCTGCTGGCTTCTTCGTATGTTCGCAGGGAGGGTACATCTTCTCTTATCTGGACAACTGGCTCCTGAAGGCCAGTTCCAAGGAAGCACTTCTGCGTACTCTGTCCCAAACACGTCAGTTATTCAATGACTTGGGAGTCTGTGCTGACTCCATACCAAAGACTGCAGCACATAAGGGCGGTCCTGGACACAGACAAGGGATGAACCTTCCAGCCCCAGGACAGGTCGAATACACTGATTACTTAAGCACATTTAGTGCACAGCAGCCACTGTCTCTCTGAAAGAACAATGCTACGTCTCCTGGGCCTTATGGCTACAGCCATAGTGACTAAGCCACTAGCCCGTCTACATATGTAGATACCACAGTAGACATTCAGCGTCTGGTGGGATCTATTTGATGTATGAGCTGCAGCAAATGGTCCTAGTTACATCTCCGCTTTGCAAAGCGTTGTTATGGTGGGCGGACAGTGAAAATCTATTCAAGAGGGTGTTCCATTCCTTATGCCAGCTCCTGTACAGATCTAACCACAGGCTTCAGCTGGGGTGTTCATCTTGCCCATTACCAGACACAAGGGTTGTGGGCCAAGGTGGAGACCAAGATGCACATAAATGTCTTGGAAATGCAGGCTCACTTGTACAGCCTACAGTTAATTTATCACCATGTTTTGGAGGAGTCTGCAATGTGTTAATTAGGCATTCCGATCCTTGGACAGTTCTTAAAAAGTCGTCGTACTTCTGCTATTATTGTTAGTGTGATTCTCACCCACATTTCTGCACATTTACATTAACGGTGTATATGATGAAATACCAAGGAAATTAACATTAGAATCAGGAAACGAGACAAGATTCAATGTACAGCACACACATTTCATCTCAGCAGAGCTGATCACTTCACTATTTATTTATTTTTCTAAACAGGGATTGGCATTTCTTTTTTGTTGTCATCAACATACACTCTGGCTTCAAAATTAAAAGGACACTACAGAATGTCTAGAAAGTAAACCACAGCCTTCGCAGAGGATGGTAAGCATCATTTGTGTTTGCAGCATTTAAACTGATTGTCTTTCACTTCTTTTCTTCCCACCAATGAAATTAAGCGATGGAGAAGGCCCTGGACACCAAGATGTTATACTTGTCCACTCCAGCCATAGCCGCCCCACTAGCCGATCTATTCAACCTCTCCTTCTCACTAGGCAAATTACCAACCGAATGGAAACAGGCTACTGTCATACCCCTCCCAAAAGGGGGTGACCCGTCCTCACCAGGTAACTATCACCCCATCTCCCTCCTCCCGATTCTGGCCAAACTACAGGAACGTCTTGTCCTTGCCCAACTCTCTCCCTATCTGGACACCTCCTCCTTCTTCACCCCATACCAATCCGGCTTTCGAAACTCACACTCAACTATCACTTCCCTGCTAAGAATCACTGATGACATACTCACTGGCATGGACAACGGCCACATCACCTCTGCCATCTTTATAGACTTGGCCAAGGTTTTCGACACCCGTCTCCCATGCTCTGCTCCTTTCTAAACTAAAAGATGCCAGCCTCTCCAAGCCGCCTTCAAACTGGTTCCACGACTACCTGGTGGGTAGGCACCAGTCTGTAAGAATCGCCTCACACATCTCTAGCCCCCACCAGTTACTGCCGGCATCCCTCAAGGCTCAGTCTTGGGCCCACTGCTCTTCTCTATATTTTTAAACCACCTCTCATCAGCCTGTCTTTACTCATCCATCCAAATGTATGCGGATGACACAGTGCTATACGCCACAGGCTCTTCCACAAGCGATGCGGCTAATCTACTACAGCAGGATTTCAATGCCATCCAGCACTGGTTCCGCTCAAACTAACTATTCCCAAACCCTAAGAAAACTATGTCGCTAACCTTTGGCTCACAGCAAAGACTCTCCTGCCAAGCCCCTTGGCCCCCACCTTTCAAACACTGGATGGGACCTTCCTGGAAGCATGCACCAGTTTCAGATACTTAGGCGTCTGGCTCGATCAGCACCTAGATTTCACCACTCATACTGATTCCATCCATAAGAAACTACTCCCTAAACTCTGCGCCTTATATAGGAACAAAGGCTGCCTCCCCTCTCCAGCCCGGAAAGGTAGTGTTCAAAAGATGATCCTCCCAGTACTCGACTATGGCGACATAGTCTATGCTACTGCTCCCCCCTCCTCCTTAGCCAGCCTTGACACACTTTTCCACTCCTTTTGTCGCTTTATCCTCGACTGCCCGCAAACAACCCACCACTGCGCCTTATACAGCTCCCTAGCCCTGCCGTCCCTCCAAGACCACAGATTAACTCACTCTGCTAGGTCTGCAGCCAAATTCTGGTCCCAGTCCCTTCCCCCCTACCTGGCCTCTGCCCTCTCCTCACAACCTCCTCCTGCTTACTCCCTCTGAAGCACGGCCCCCAGGCTCCTCCACGTCCCCTTCATGCGCACAACCAAAGGACAAGCAGCATTCAAATTCTGTATCCCCCAGCTATGGAACACCTTGCCAGACGATATTAGACACTCATCTAACCCCCGCCACCTCAATCTCCTACTCAGCACACGCTTCTCCTCCAGCTGCTCATGCTTTTAGCTAGTTCCCACTATGTGCATGTATTCTGTGTTCTCAGATGGTATTCTGTGTAATTTTATCCATTTGTATTTTCCCCCTCCTCTGTTTCCTTGTTTCTACCTGCCGATTGTCTGATATGGCAGGTGGCCCCCTCACTGTGATGTATAACTACTGCACCCCATGATGTACTATTTCTTGGGACTTGTCCCCCAGGTCGCATGTGAAATCAAGCAACCCTGCTCAGTATGCCTTCCTGGTTAAACTCGTAAATAAACAAATAGAAGCTGCTGGCATGCACCAGGCCAGCAAGCAGACTCATGCTAATGTTGTGTTCCATTTCGTCAAAGTATTCTTCATAGGCATGAAGAAAAGCAAGCTAGAAAAAAAAGAGTTTAATAATGCAAATGAAAATGCTGCTGATGGAGAGTCCTCTACTATGGCTGTGTCTGCTTAGTTTGCGCTGCAACCTGTTGTGAAGGGACTGTTTGCGCTGCAACCTGTTGTGAAGGGACTGTCTGCGCTGCAACCTGTTGTGAAGGGACTGTTTCAAACCCAACTGGCCCCCAATACATCAATGTTTCAGTAGACTTCTTCACTTTGCACTGTTTTCACTGTGAAGTGTTTTGAAATATTTCTACTGTACGAAAGATGCTATAAAAAAACTGGATTGCTCTGTAATGTTGTCACTGAATGGTAAACCTGTTGGTTTTCTCATTTCTTACAACAAGAGCACCACTCTCTGTTTGGTATGGGCTGCTGTACAAATCACTACAGATGTCTGATCTGATACCCAGTCAATAGTTCCAGATACCCCCAGATTTCACAATTTTGGTCCAAATTTAGTCTGAAGTGGGTAATACAGATACTAGGGTAAGCTAGATTTTTATTCTGGAGCAAAGTTCGGAGTATCCGGGGCTTATGCTACATATCATGGAATCCCATGCTGCCACCAGCCAGGATAGTGGATCCAGCCGGATACCATCACTATTTGCCTGTGGATCCGGCTGTCGGATCCCAGGTCAGATCCCGTGTTATCCAGTGCTGGATCCAGGGATCTGACGCTGAATCCAGGACCCAATGTCAGATCCCTGGATCCAGTGCTAAGATCTGATGCTGGATCCCTGGATCCAGGGCCAGATAACACAGGATCTGACCTGGGACCCAACCTCTCTATTTGGCCGAATCTCAGGACGGATCCCACTCGAATAGAACCGCCATCTGCCAGATTACTGGCGGATCTGTAGCGGCACTATCTGAGCACCACTACTACAAGGTATGCAGACACCAAAGGTAGCAAAAAAAATTGAACACACTTAAAGGGACACTGTCAACCACCTTAGGCCTCAAAGTGTCCCTAGTTTAAAAAACACATTTTATGATTGTTCACGTTCTATAGAGACGGTCGATGCAGCAGGTAGTTTGATTCAGACACACTTTTTCTTTTCAAAAGTGAAAAACTGAGCACTCGCCATACTGGTGTTACCACACCAAAACATGTTTGTTTACATTTTTGACCAACTCCCACTACTTCTTTCCAGGACTCAGAAACACGCCCCCAACACAATCTATCCACACATTATGCTGCAGAAGTAGAGGAGACTATTGTCTCATGAGTGGCTGCACTGTTTGAGGTGTTTCTGATCTTCAGGTAGTATGCAATAAGAGTAGTTCAGTGATTTTAAGCAAAACAAGACTGGGTATAGCTATACATTACCATGCATGTCAGCTTTAATAAGCAAGGAGGCAGATAAAACAACCAGCAACATTAATGAAGTTTAGAGAAGGTAAGCAATCATAAAATGTGGGGTTTTACCTAAAAATAATATGATGCAAAAAAGGCTGACAGTGTCCTTTTAAGGAAAACAAGATCAATAGATATTCAACAACAGAAATTTCAAAAACAGAAACAAACACTACACTGAGCTAACTTCTCAAAGGAATAACTTCACCACACAGGAACTGTGGCAGGCTCTTCTTGGTTGCAGTAATAGACAGCTATAACACAGCTCTGTCCTTCTCTTTAGTGTAAGCCTCACTGACCCTCAAGTGACCAAACATTTCAGCATATAGGGCTTTTTGTTCCTTACAATTCCACAACTTTGCCCATACCTTCTCTTTTGGCCAATGCCCCCTTTTTACAAAAGTGGTCATGTGGTATGTCCCCACAGAGTCCCTCTAGAGCGAAGTAAGCCCTTCCTTGTGAGAATCCCCTCTCCTATGGGAGCTTTTGGAAAGTCATATAAAGATGTTTGTAACATGGCAATAAAAGGTACATGCAATAGATAAATTACATTGGTTAAAACACAACCCGTGACACGAACTCAAGCGGGTATTAATCCCCTGATAATGCCCACTTGAGATCATGAACGCGCTTAGAAAGTCACTGCTTATCCGACACGTAAGTCAGTATTGTTTTGTGTAGCGGTATTTCGACCAACAGGTGGCGCAATGAACACAGACTGTGAAAGGCAAGCAGCAGTTCCGGCACAGAAAGTCGAGCGGTGTGCGTTTCCCACTGCTGCAATTCTCAGCTAGTGCAGAAAACAATCAAGGTAAAATAGTGCCGTTTCCCACCCACCGACCCAGTTGATAGTATAGTACTTGCACCACAATGTAACACATGAGTCGGAAACATAACTGAATAAGACATCAGGTGGAAAGAGAACAGAAGTGTCATCCTTGTTTCAAAGTGCCACCTATTGGTCGGAATAATCACCAAGCCTTCTGCAAAAGGCACTGTATGGGCCGGTCCTGCAATTCTCAAGGAGTGCACAAAAGAATAGTCAGCACACAGTGTGTGTGTGTGTATATATATATATATATATATATATATATATAAAAACTTCAAAGTGCTCTTTTCCACGCAGCGAGCCACACGATTCACATAACAGTACTCACAGCACAACTGCATAGTAAAAGTAGGACCATAGGAAAGAGATCATTGGGAAAGACAACAGAAGTCCTGTGCTCTTTTCAAAGCGCAACCTATTGGTCAGAATAATCACCAAGCCTTCTGCATAAATGCGCTGTGTTGGTCAGTCCTGCAATTCTCAAGGAGTGCACAGAAGAATCGGCAGCACACAGTATATATATTTATAAAATGGGTAGAAAAAAAGTAGCTCATCTAGTGGACAATCATCATCACATGACCTTGCGTATATCAGAGCGCAACCACACACCTGCAATTTTGCCATTTTATAAGATAGATAACCCACTCTAGAATGTGCGGTCGTGCTGTGATATACACACGCCTTGAGTGGTTGACGATCCGCCTGCAGCGTCTGCAGTATACAACGCACACCAAGGCGTGTGTATATCAGAGCGTAACTGCACACCTAACAGTGGGTTATCTATTACATATATAATCGATATATATATATATATATATATAAAACTTAAATGTGTGCTTTTTCCCACACAGCAAGCCACCCAATTCACATAATAGTACTTGCAGCACAATTGCATAGTAAAAGTAGGACCGTAGGAAACAGATCATTGGGAAAGACAACAGAAGTCCTCTGCTCTTTTCAAAGTGCCATCTATTGGTCGTAATAAACACTTGTGCAGTCTACAGCCAGCTTACAAAATTGCTGTCAGTTTTGGGGCGTAGTAAACTATGCACATTATACATTTTCACCACAATGCAGCACGGCATGAATCTGAGCTAGAAACAGAGGGAAAAACCATAGAACAGCTCATTAGAATTACCAACTTTTCACGTGTGATCATTATTTTATCTGTATTTTCCTACCTAATCCAAAGTTGTAACATGTTATAAATTAGTACACACTACATTACTGCATGTGGGCTGTGCAACGTGCATGCGCACGCTTGCAGTTAGACACAGCCTTTCAAAGTGACAGACGTGAACCATGTTTTTGTAAGTAAAATAACTTGTTCTTTTCATTTCTCTTTCATAGCAACTAAGACTCGGCTAAATGAGAATTCTGGCCCCATTTTAGAGGCTTTTACTCCAGCCGGGTATTTGGTGATACTATGCAGTTGTGCTGTGAGTACTGTTATGTGAATCGTGTGGCTCGCTGCGTGGAAAAGAGCACACTTTTAAGATGGAGATTAGTGCCCAAGAGGTGGATAAGCAGAAAAGGGGCAAAATTCAGCAGAAGGGCAGTCAGCAAGGAGAACCAGGGATAAATGACAACCAAGGAAGGGGCTGGAGTAGAACAGTGAAACAGTCTAGGGAGGTCAAATCATGGAAAGCCATGTGTGCAAATGCCAGGAGCCTTAGCAACAAGATGGAAGATCTGGAGGCTGTCATGGTACAGTCAGACCTGGACATTGTGGCCATCACTGAAACCTGGTGTAATGATAACCATGACTGGGAGATGACCATACCTGGCTACAACATATTCAGAAGAGACAGAGCAGGCAGGAAGGGAGGAGGAGTGGCACTTATGTGAAAATGACATAAGGGCCACAGAGATCCAGGAGGAACAAAATGGGGAGAGATACTGTGGGTTAAGCTGGAAAGGAAAATGGGGACAGCCATCCGCACAGGTGTGGTCTACAGACCACCAGCCCAGGAGGAAGAAACAGATAGGGAGCTGATGCTAGCCATCCAAAGGATGGCAGACAAGGGTGAGGTAGTACTGGTTGGAGACTTCAATATTCCAGATGTGGACTGGAGCATCCCAGCAGCAGCATCAACTAGGAGCAGATTTATCCTGGACTCCCTTCAGGGTGCCTTCCTCAAGCAACTGGTCATGGAACCAACTCGGCAGAAGGCAATACTGGACCTTGTGCTCACAAACAGGGACAGTGTGATGGGGGTAACAGTGGGGGAGCACCTGGGAAACAGTGACCACCAGTCATTGTGGTTTGAAATCACAGAAAGAGCAGAACCAAACCACACAAAAACACGTATCCTGGATTTTAGGGGGGCAGACTTTGGGAAAATGGGGAGATACTTGAAAGAGGCATTAAGGGGAATGGGACAGGAATCAGGGGTTGAGGAACAGTGGGCAGTATTTAAAATGGGGATTACAAGAACAACAGAATTATGCATTAAGCAGGGTAGCAAGAGGAAAAGGAAGAGGAGACCATTATGGTTTTCCAAAGAGGTAGCAAAAGAAAGTGAAAGCCAAAAAGATTGCATTCAGGCAATACAAAAAGACACAGGCAGAAGGGGATAGGGAGAAGTACCAGGAGAAGCAAAGGGAGGCAGGGAGGTCAGTAAGGGAAGCCAAAGCTCAGACAGAAGAACACATTGCAAAATCAGTGGGTAGAGAGGACAAAACCTTTTACAGGTACATAAGTGAAAAAAGAAAGACAAAGGGAGGGATAGTGAGACTGAAGGGGGAGGACGGGGGCCGCATGGAGGATGACAAAAGTAAAGCTGACATTTTGAACAGGTATTTCTGCTCAGTCTTTACTGAGGAAGAGGAGGGTAATGGGTCTGAAGGGAGTACAAGGGGTGAGAATGGTGCAGAAATGGACAGAAGTCCCTTTACACGAGAAAGGGTCCTGAAGGAACTGGAAGTAGTAAGAGTTGATAAAGCAACGGGGCCAGATGGGGTGCACCCCAGGGTCCTTAAAGAACTAAGAGAGGTGGTGGCTGAACCTCTGGCTATCCTGTTTAGCCGATCACTGGAAACAGGGGAGGTACCCAAAGACTGGAGGACAGCAGATGTAGTCCCCTTATACAAAAGTGGGAACAAAGAGGAAGCGGGGAACTACAGACCAGTCAGCCTCACCTCGGTAGTGGGGAAGATCATGGAAGCACTACTGAAGGAGAGATTGGTGGAACATCTGGTTGTCAATGGACTACAGGACCCAAGGCAGCATGGTTTCACCAGGGGGAGGTCATGTCAGACCAACCTCGTTGAATTTTTTGACTGGGTGACTAGGGTGGTGGATCAGGGGAGGGCAGTGGACATGGCCTATCTGGACTTCAGCAAGGCCTTTGACACTGTGCCACATAGAAGACTATTACACAAACTGGGGAATATGGGTGTGGGCAGGACAGTAGTGTGGTGGGTGGTAACTGGCTGGGCGGCAGGACACAGAGGGTGGTGGTAAATGGCTGTCACTCCACAGAGGGAAGAGTGACCAGTGGGGTACCACAGGGATCAGTGCTGGGACCGGTCCTATTCAACATCTCCATCAGTGACATTGCGCAGGACCTAGAAGGCAGAATTTCACTGTTCGCTGATGACACAAAGCTCTGTAACAGAGTAGACACACCAGAGGGTGTAGACAGAATGAGAAGGGACCTGCAGAAACTTGAAATTCAATGCAAAGAAGTGCAAGATAATGCATATGGGGCACAAAAACCCTGGCACAATATATCAGTTGGGGGGTGAGAATATAGCATGCACCAAGCAGGAAAGGGATCTTGGGGTTGTCATCTCTGATGACCTCAAGGTAGGGAAACAGTGTGACAAGGCAGCAGGTAAAGCAAATAGGATGCTGGGATGTATAGGCAGGGGCATCACCAGCAGGAAAAGGGAGGTCATAATTCCGCTATACAAGACACTAGTGAGGCCCCACCTGGAGTACAGTATACAGTTCTGGAGACCATACCTACGTAAGGACATAGACAGGGTAGAGAAGGTTCAGAGGAGGGCAACAAAGATGGTGCATGGATTGCATCACAAGTCCTATGAAGACAGGTTGAAGGAACTGAACGTGTACTCCCTGGAGGAGAGGAGGGAGAGAGGGGATATGATAGAGACATACAAGTATCTTACAGGGAGGAACAGGGTGCAGGAAAACACTATTTTTAAGCAAAAACGATGTTCCAGGACTAGAGGGCATGGGATGAAGTTGGAGGGAGGACGATTCAGAGGAAACATGAGAAGAATTTCTTCACAGAACGGTGGTGAACAAGTGGAACACCCTGCCAGAGGAAGTGGTGGGGGCTGAAACAATCACGGATTTAAGAATGCATGGGATAGACATAAAGGAATTCTGGAGGTCAGGGATAAGGGGCAACAGACTTCTAGGAAAACAAACTGAACTTACAAGCTCAAATGGGCAGACTGGGTAGGCCATAGGCCCTTATCTGCCGACACTGTCTATGTATCTATGATACACCGCGCGAGATTGGATCATGGGCCGGGGGGGGTTGCAGTCTGTTTCAAGACCGAACTTAACCTCATGAATTTATCTGTTGAGGAGACCGAGTCACTTGAGTGCACCGTAGTAGCAGCTGTAGGCTGTCGGATCACCCTCATCTACTGTCTACCCGGAGACGAGAAGCGATTCCTTCAGGAAGTTGCGGACTTCGTCATCGGCATGGCGTTTGAGTCGCCCAAACTGATGGTCCTGGGTGACGTCCAACTCCTGGATCGACGACTAATTCTCGCAATTTGGACAGCACTTCCTCCAGCTGATGACATCTCTGGGCCTTACACAGATAGTTACTACTGCTACTCATAAACATGGTCACTCTCTTATTTATTTATTTTATTTAGTTTTGTTGACCGGGTAAATGCACTAGACAAATTCTGCCTATTTTCAGGCACGACCAGGGCGAGGGAGATACCGATGAATGCCAACTGATTTTGAACCAGATTAAGTGTTGGTGGTATTTTAGTGAATGGGGGGAAATTTGGCCAGGCACCGGGGAAATTCCCCTGTTTGGCCAGTAGGGGGACAGGCCACCTTACTGCAAGATAACCACTGCTGGAGAGCGTTTGGAGGAGAAGGTTGTGGGTGCTGCAGGTGGGGAGGCCGTGCGGCTCACAGAGTCAGAGTCACAGTTAATTACTTTCCTGGATATGGATGGAGAAGAGATTTACCATGAGGCGATATCGACGAGTGAGTCCTTTGCTATGCCACCCGTTTTGGCTGTTGTGGAAAGAAATTATGGGAGTTCCTTTAATGCTGTGTCAGCGGAGGCACCTATATGTTTAAATCGTGCATCTACCCATGCTGAAGCTTTACAGCCAGCAGCTGATTCCCCTGTCACACAAGACGTCCGGCTTGACAGCGGGAATGCGGAAGCAAACCTGAAAGAACCTGGTCCGAATATGAGCGAGTCACAGCCTGACTCTGTGTGTTGTAATGCAACAAGTGCTCCTAGTCTGTCTGGCAGTGAAGCTCCAGGAGTTGTGAAGTGCCAAAAGCCAACAGTGTTTTCGACTGCTCCGGTCCTGCTGGTCGGTTTGAAGTCCGCTCCCCCTGTCTCTTCTATGCCGGTATCGGTGAGTAAAACTCAAACCACGACTGTCATACGACCGGTGCACTTAAATAAAGATGCTGGCTTTGTGTTTAAACCGGCGGGGGTAAGCGACATGGTTCCGGCCTTTCAATCTCCAAGATATCAAACTGAATCAAACAAGCAGGAAGGGGTAACCGAATTTAGCTTTGGTAAAGCAACAACCCACATACAAATATCGTGCAACAGTATGCTGCTTCAAAAACAAATGAGGACATAAAAACTTTAAACCAAGGGGTACCTGTTGTTCTCCCCAGCATGATGACTGCCTCTCAAATTCACGATAAGACTTAGTCTCCACAGGGCGCCCTGTTAGCAGCTGGCTGGGAGAAAACGGCTAAAGGGGTATGGACTCCTGACTTAGTGTGGGATCCCTCAGATGGAGCTCAAGGGCTTTCAACAGAAGGAGGGGATAAAGAAAAGAGTTCTCTGGATAAATAAATACCTGTCGGACTTGTTTCTAAAGCTTACCCGATTAATAGTGATAAACATGCTTCTGTGGTATCGAAGTCTGTAGAAAAGCACACTGCTGATAAGCCCCTAATATCTGCTTTACTTTTTCAAGCTAAAAGGGAAGCTGCGCCTAGTTGCAACGCTCTGCGTATAAGGTACAAAGGTGGTCTGGCAGACAGACCAGACAGGTATTATGTGGGGAAATTTCTCATAAAAGAATCTTTGCATTTTTGTCCCAGAGATGTGTTTGCTTTTATTAACATCTCGGGAGAAGACAATTATGTTATCAGCTTTCGCTCTTATTTACTGGATTTATTTTGGGAAAGGTATGGCCAAGTGAAATTCTCCCCAACATGGACTCCCTTTTTAGTAATTCCCCTCACTAAACCTTTAATTAAAACGTTACAGTGATGTTTAGGAATGAGGGAGTCCATGTTAAGGATATTACTTATTGGCTATCTCAGAAATGCGATATTCAAAGTAACCCAGAGCCTATTTTAGATTCCAAACAATTCTGGACTGAAGGATGGAAATTTAAAGTTAAATTGCGACAGTCTGATGTTGGGGTAGATCATATCCCTAATTCTTTTCTGTTAGGAAGGGGTAGAGGGGTTTGTTTTTACAGTGGCCAGCCCAGAGCATACTATAAATGCAGTTCGAAAATACATCTTTCCAGCACCTGTGACCAGCCTAGATGTGATAATTGTGGGGAGGTGGGTCATGTAACAATGCAATGTGCTAATCATACCAGATGTGACCTCTGTGAAGAGTACGGACATGCTTTTAGAGAGTGCCCTTGGGCTGCTAAGAACAAGGCCTCTTGTGGAAGCCCGGACCTGATCATTCAACAGGCCCAAGAGGCTATGGAGGGAATTACAGGGGAAAATATTGGAATGGGACCCCCCCCCCTTTTACCTCCCAGACCAGTAGACACTCACTCTGTGGTATTGCAACCCTTCCTCCTGCCCCCCAAGCCAAAACATCTGCCACTCAAAGTAAAGGTAATGGTACACAATGCAGAACTACTGAAGCTGGTTTGTTATAAAGAACCAGAAGACAAGTTAGTGGTTGTTTCCGCTCACCAGTCTCCATTACCTCCAAGGAGGTCTAGTAAGAACTCCAAAACAGTTCCAATCCCTGTCATTCAGTCAACTGAATCTCAGAATTCCTATGCGGCCCTTTTTACTGCATGGGGTGACTCCGGAATGGAGGTTGGGGACTCCAACTCCCAAAAATTAGTACAGGATGCCTTAGGGGCCCCCATAGAAGATTATAAAGACAAAAAAAAAAGAAGGAAAAAATGAGGTTTGGTTCCCCTAATCTGGTTTTCATGTTGGGATTTCTCTGGGCCTCTTTAAATACCCACAGTATTTTGAATAATAATAAAAGACAAGCAGTTTTCCATTTGGTGCATGATAGGAATATTTTTATATGTTTTTTGCAAGAAACCTGGATGTTCTCTTGGGAGCAAATTTCCTCTTTCGAAAAAGACCGGCCATGGGGACCTTCTTATTGGTCCTTTGGTAGAGAGAAAGCGGATGGTATTGGGATTCTTTTTAACTCTTATCAGTTTGTTCCACACAAACTCATTGATTTAGTCCCACGTAGGGTATTAATTATAGATGGGAAATGTCATTTTGATACTTACAGGTTGATTAACATCTATAATCCCCAGACGAAAGCAGCTAGGATTGATTGTGTGAAAGACATACAGCTTTATTTGGTCACCTCTTTACCTATTCTCTGGGGAGGAGATTTTAATTGTAGCTTAATTTCAAAGGGAGCCTTTTTCAAGAAAATTTATTGTGATTCTAACTGCTTGAAGTCAATTATTAGAATTGCAGATCTAACTACATGTAATCTGTTAGATAACAAGGGCTCTGGATGTACCTTTTTTAAGGGAAGTAAGGAATCTATCATAGATTATTTATTTATTTCTAAAAACCTCCCTGTTAAAGCTTTTATTAGGGTCCCAGTGGAGTTTTCAGACCATATTTTACGACAGGTGGAGGTAGGGGACAATTTTGAACAGCATTATCAGGGGAAATGATGGAAATTAAATACTTCCATCTTACAAGAAAAGACTGTAATAAATTCTATTAGACTAATCCTAAAAGCCAGATTATCTGTGGGTTTCTTATATCCAGATCTCGGTGTATGGTGGCAGGAAACTAAAAATGACTGCATTAATTGGTTTAAAGGATATGGAACACGTCAGAGGAATTCTAATTTTCTATCTTATTTAACATTGCGATCCCAACTGCAACATTTAATTTCGGTAGCTAATTCCTCAAGGCAGGATTTTTCTTTACAGATTGATAATATTAAATTACAAATGAGGCACTTGCAATATGATAGAGCTAGAACATTACAAGTTCTTATTAACAACCATATGAAAAAAATCAGTCACAGGAGACCCTTATGCATTATGTAAAACTATTAGAGACTCTTCAACTCTAGACTTTTTAGAATTTAATACCGGTAGAGTTGAGGATATAATATCCATTAGCACAATTATCGAATCACATTTTAAGGATTTACAACCACAGTCCTATCCCTCTCTTCAGGATATTAAAAATTATTTAGGTCCTCCCCCTCCCTATACTTAGATCAGGTAATGGTTTCTAAAATGAAAAAACCTTTTACTAGCTTAAAAGATAACATTTCTCCAGGTTTAGACGGTCTATCTAATCTTTTTTATAAAACTTTTCATACAGAAATGGTAACTTGTTTAACTTTAGTATTCAACAAACTCATAGCTGGGGAACCTATCCCAGGTTTTTTTCCCGAAGGGTTGCAGATCTACATTTTTAAATCTGGGGATAAAAGGGACATAGGGAACTCGAGACCAATTACTCTGCTGAATTCAGACTATAAAATTTTTGCCACCCTAATAAATAATATACTTAAAAATATGGCAAACATAGTCATTTCACCAGTTCAGCATTGTGGGCAACCTAATAGGAGAATCCAGTCAGCACTAACAATGATAAGAGATTTAATTGAGCATTTGGCTAATACTAGTAGAACTGGCTATCTGCTTTCCTTAGATCTCGAAAAAGCTTTCGATAGGGTTAGTCATTTATTTTTGTTCACACCTTTAGAATATTTTGGGATTCCTGAGGAGTTACTTAACCCTATAAAATCCTTGTATAAATCCTCTAAGGTATATCCCGTAATCAAAGGGAAAATAGGGAAAGGGTTTGTTATTAAAACTGGGGTGAGTCAAGGTTACCCTTTAAGTCTATTATTGTACATCTTTTCTTTAGAACCCCTTATTAGAGCATGAAGTCTCATCCCTAAATGGGATGGTTTTCAAATACCTCTGACAAATTATTTTTTGACAATACAGGCATATGCAGATGACGTATGTCTATTTTTTTAAAACACTGAACAAATTGGAGTTTTTTTTTTTCAAGAATTTCAGAATTATGCTGATCTCTCTAATGCAAAACTAAATTATTCCAAATCAAGAGGTTTGTTGATGGGATGTACTTATCAGGCCACTTTTCAATACAATACTATCAAAATATCAACAGAACCTCTTTCTATTTTGGGGGTTGTTTTCAGGTCCAAAAATCTTTCTGATGATAATTGGGTAAATGTGTAAGATATGGTGGAAAGGAAAATAACTAGATGGAAACAGTTTCGATTTACTAAAATAAAAAGAATTCAGATTTTAAAACAATGTTGTCTTGTTTGCAGTATATAGCTGTAATCTACCCCCTGCCCTCCCATTTAGAAACAAGACTATATAGTGTATGCTTTCAGATGTTATGGGATAATAGACTTAAAAGTTGTTATACGTACCTGGATAAAACTAAGAGAGATGCAGGAATGGTGGATCCGGTAGTTTTCTGTTTTACATTGTTTTTTTCCCATTCATTAAAAAGCAGTTTAGTAGTACCAGCCAGCCATGAGGGACTTTGGCTCCAGGAATCATTAGGACGCTATTTATCAGCTTGGCTGCATTGTGCACCTAAATTGAACCCCCATATTTCCCTACCGTCCTTTTTTAGGTCTGCTGCTCAGAAACTCTATAAGTGGCAAGTGACAAAAAGCCAGATTAGTGGGAGCACATCTCAGAACCTGTAAAAATTGGTTATTTCTCAAATCTATCCCATAGTTCCTGGTTTCAAAAATTGCCCTTCGGCCTTGAATCATAAAATACTAGATCAGTTAAATAATCCTAGATTACCTCTATATATGTGAGAGGTTCAATGACTCATTATGTACGGGAGTCTGAATATTAGAGGGACGGCAAACTATAAGGCTAAGGAAGAGAGGAATTGTCCATACATCAAATGTATTAACCAGGAGGAAACCATGGAACATTGTTTCTGTATTGCTCTTATTCAACAAAATTATGTGCCTATTTGGCAAAGAAATGGACAATGGATTGGTTGGCGAAACTAACTTATGATATATTAGTAATAGGCAATTTTCCTCCAAAACAAAAAAAATATGAGGAAAGTACACTGTGGGTGTTGACGGCATGTTTGCGATTTTGTCTCTGGCAAGTACGATGCCAATGGGTGTTATATCAAAAGAAAACCTCTGTGGAAGGGTTTTGTTTATATGTATCGAATGAATTACAAAAAGTATACCTTAAGGATATGCAACTGTATAATGTAGAGAATGTTAAGAAATGGTGGCAATGATTGTCACATATCATTAAGTATAACTAGAGAAGATAACATTCCTTAAAGATTAGGAATAGTGTATATATGGATTCTGTGCTTTGTTTTCTTTTTTTTTTGTTCTATTTTTTGTTTTCTAGAAAGGTAATAGAGTGTCATATTTTTTCTAGAATTTGGATGTTTTGTTTTCTCCTTTTTTTTCTTGTTTGACCCTTTTGTTAACCAGAATTGCAAATATCTGTATTATGTTTTCTTGTAATACTTGTATTATGCTTTATTGTAAATAAAATCACCCCTACTGCTTTGCTGTCAGTAGGGGGAGGTGATGAAGTTAGTCTGCAAGATGGCAGATGATGCTCAGCCTTTCATGCAGCAGGACGTGTTACTGGATGTATCTGCTTTACCTATGGAGACTGTTGTTTCTGAGAGGTCTACGTCTCCCATAAGGGAGGACAATGCATCTTTACCTTCTACAACGATGTTACAGCGGGATGTGCAGGAGACTACTGGTAGTTTACCTGTTTTGGAGAAAGCACCTGAACTTAACTTATCCACTTCAGTGGGTGAGCCGTTTTCGGACTCTTCAAGTGCACAGCATTTTTCTCCTGAGACGGCGTCTTTGGACGTGCTTGTTTCTCATGCACAAAACGGGACTTCCGGGTTCTACGCCATTACTACAGCATACTAGAGTCTCTGCTTCTTCTCCTCAGGTGATTTGTTCTACGTCGCAAGTTGTGCGACGGCAATTTGGACTCTCATCGGGCTCCGGGGATTTTCTCAAAGACTGGTCGGCAGATGAGGCTCTCCAAACTTCCTTCTGGAAGCGTCCGGCTTCAGGGCAATGAATTCCGGATCCGGACTGGGGTTCTACTCTTTCTACCGACTCCATCTCTATAATGCATGCCACTGTGGATTCCTCCCTGAGCTCAGGTATTGAACTACCTACTAATACTGCAGTTTTTTCTGTGGATGCGCATCCAGTTGAGGACCGAGCTGTGGCCTTTTCTGCGCCTAGCACGTCCTTGGGGCAGGGTGGGAGTACTGGAAAGGGAAAGGCAGGTCCTGAGACTTTAAACTCTGACATACCAACTTACAAAAAACTCATCGAATTCCTATGTCTGAATTGTTTAGAAATAAGTTGGATCAAGCGCCCAGGCGTAATGCAGTCTGACTGCGTTATTGGGAAGGGGGGTCTTGTTGAACATCCAGACAGATATTATGTAACTAAGCAGCTTTTGATGGGTTCTATGCATTTTCTTCTTGCGGATATTTATGCTCTTATCCATATTTCAAGTGAGGATTCCTTTGATGTTAGCTTTAAGCACAATAACAGCTTAGAAAAATTTTGGGATAAATATTCTACCCTTAAATCTACTGCTCTCTGGACCCCCTTCTATGCAATTCCTCTTACAAAGCCACAAATTAGACATATCACTATCATGTTTCGCAACGAAGGGGTCAATGTCAGTGATATTTATCATTGGCTACAGAATCGATGTGATATTCTAGGCCCTCCAGAAGCCATTCTTGATTTGGAAGGAATCTGGACTGGAGGGTGGAAATTTAAAGTGAAGCTCTTTCAAGTTAACTCTGATATTATTCATTTACCAAATAGCTTTTTTCTGGGTAAGGACAGAGGGGTTTGTTTTTATGGTGGACAACCAAGAGCTTGCTATAAATGTGGAGCTAAAACTCATATTAGCAGCTCTTGTGACATGTTCAAATGTACCTTGTGTGGGGGGTATGGGCACTCGGTGGATCTCTGTGAAAATATTTTTCAGTGCAATTTGTGTGATGAAACAGGACATGTTTTTCATCAATGTCCTTGGGCTAAACATAATAGGACAGAAGGGTGGGATCAGGATGATCTTGTTAATAAAGCACAGGAAAAAAGGAGGAACTCTACTTTCCCAGCTCCCTCTCGTTTACAAGAGGAAGAGATCTCTCATGCGGATTCTTTACTCCCACATGACACTGTAGCAACTGGTGCCTCTCCTTTGGAGACTGGACCCTCCCTACCTGCCCAACATGATGGCATTGGTAGCCCTGATATTGCTTTCACTGCCCCTCCTATAGCTCCTTCTGTTGTGAAGGAAACATCTACTGTTAGTCCTATGCCTCCTCCCATGTTTGAGACTGTTACAAAATCATAGATTCACCAGGGCTTCCCTTAAGTGACCAACACCAGCCCCTATACCTACAGAAAATATTTTTTTTACCTCTACAAGATGATTTAGGGGACTCAGACCTTGAGTCTGACACTTCCCATAAATCTGAAATGGTAACTAAGGATGAGGACAGTAAATCCACTGAATTATCTAAAGACAAGAAATAAAAAAAAGGAAAGAAGACAAAAGCTAGTCTCAGTCAAAAAGGAGGTCCTTAATTTCACTTTTTTCTGATGATTTAGATGGCTACCTTACGGATTGGGTCATTTAATGTATGCAGCCTGAAAAATTATAAGACACAGGTTTCTGTATTCTCCTTTTTTGACTCCCTTAAGATAGACATTCTTTTTCTTCAGAAAACTAGATTAACCTCCTTATATGATATTGATCAAGTTAAGAAGAAATGGTGGTGGGGCCCTTCTTTTTGGTCCTTCAGCTTGGATGCGGCTGATGGTATTGGAATTTTATTTAAATCTACACAGTTTCGTATCTCCAGACTTATAGATATACAACCAGGTCATGCCCTAATACTTGACTGCACATCTGGAGATTTTTCTTTTTGTTTGATTAACCTATATGCCCCACAGGTAAAGACAGCTAGAATTGAATTATTTGATAGCATTAAACCTTTTTAATATATTAGGAAACATATTATCTGGGGTGGGGATTTTAATTGTGATACAGATCTCAAATTTAAGGGGATGTACAAAAAAAAATGTACTGTGATTCTCATACTTTACAACACAAATTTTTTGGATGCCGTTTTAGTAGATACTTATAGATGTCTGCATAAACTTGATAGTGGAGCCACATATCATAGGCACATTTATGCTACACGAATAGATATGTTTTTTGTTTCAAAACATATTAAACCGTTTTTTTGTGTTGCCAATCCTACTGAATTCTCAGACCATCGGCGTTCATTATGTACTCTTAGTCTGATAGATATCCCTACTAAAGTTTTTTCTATTATACAACGGAGGCGGTTGACTATGTCTCTTAAGTTCACCAGACTGTACCCTGTGTATAGAACTGTTCTTCGAAGCTAGGAATTCGACTTTGTGTTTCTATGACAATATTTATGATTGGTGGGTGGACACAAAATTAGAACTGAAACATTTATTACTTAGTTTTGGTCGGAGAAAGGCTAACTCTGATTATTTGCGATATTTACAACTTAGTTATATAAATTAATGTATTTTCCCCCGCGTGATAGTGCGAAATTTAAATATCAGATTTCTGAAATAAAAAAAACAAATGAAACGGTATCAATATGATAGGGCCAAATCCTTAGAAATGGAATTTAGATTCGGTACAAAAAAACAACCTGCATCAGATCCATACCAGGCATGTAAACAAAGATTGGATAACACTAATGTCTAGTCTTCTTAGTAGTGATGGTACTTTGGTTACCACCGATTTGGGAATGTTGTCAGTTATGCAACAATTTGTCGCCTCCACCTTTAGTGACACTGGAGAACCTACTTTGACACTTTTAGACGATTTTTTTTCTCCATTTCCCCAAGTAGAGGACTCTATGTAACAATGCCTGATAGAACCTATTTCTTCGGCAGAAGTGGAAGTAGTGATTAAACAACTTACTTCAGGAACATCTCCCTGGATTGATGGGATCCCTAATGATTTTTATAAAACCTTTATTTCATTTATGAGTTATTTTTTGGCCTTCGTTTTCAATTTTATGTTGACCTCAGATTCACAAATTCCTGGATTTAGTACTTTCCTTCTTCATTTTTTGTATAAAAAAGGGGATAAAACGATGCTCTCTAACTGATGTCCTCTTAGCCTGTTGAACAGCGATTATAAGATTTTGGCAAAAATCATTAATACTAGAATATTGTAAGTTACCGATTTTCTTATCCATTCAGCTCAAACTTGTGCAATTCTCAGCTGGAAAAGCCAACATAATTTATATCTCTTAAGAGAACTCTGAGGCAGGTAAATTGGGGACTGTTTCAGGTTATGTGGTAGCTTTAGAGCAGGCTACAGCTTTTGATCAAGTTAGACATGGGTATCTTTTTACCTTATTATTGCAGTATGATATTCCTTTGAAATTTGTACAATGGATTACTGTATTATACACTGATGCTACTATACTGTATAGTAGGAAATATTAGCTTTCAGTTTATTTTCGCTATATTAGCTTAACTGACAAAAGCGCTAAAATAAGCTGATCGCTAATATTACAGGGAGCATAGTGCTGTAATTGGACATGAAGTTGATGCGCTAATTTAACAGGGCGCTAAACAGTACTGCATCCTACTCCGCGCTAAATAAAGAGGGCACTAATATAAGCTGCTATACAGTAATTCCCACTGTTAATGGTATTTTTGATTCTGAGATTTCCTTTGAAAAAGGTGCTAGGCAGGGCTGCCCCTTAAGTCCTCTTTTATACATTTTTGCTCTTGACCCAGTAATTCGACGTATCCAATGGGATCAACGTATCGGGGTATTGCCCCCCTCGCCTTCATTACCTCCTGAGAAAATCGCAGCATATGCTGATGATGTCACATTATTAATACAAGACACTACTTCTTTACAGTTGGCACTGGAAACATTTCAATGTTATGGGCAAACCTCTGGGGTGTGCCTTAATAAAGGAAAAAGTTTTATGTTTTCTTTGGGCCAAACAAACACTGAGACTGGAGATAGTTTAGATATTCCTCTTGTCACCATTCCTCACAAAATTCTGGGTGTTTGGTTTGGACATGAGGATTTGGCGGCCTATAACTCATGGTGCCGAGGGCAGGGGCAGCTCCGAGGCAGCGCGGCCAGACATGGGCGCCGGCAGGCGCCGCCCGGCTCAAGGGATGGCGCCCGGCGAGACACGGTGTCGAGGACGGCGCTGCCCGGCGCTAAGGGCAGAGGTGGTGCCGAGAAATGTGCTGACAGAGGAATTGGAAGGCACCATAGCGCAGAGCCTCAAGGAGACAGCGCCGTGCTCAACCTCGGCGCCGAGGATGGCGCCAAGGCGAGACATGGAAAAAGACGGTGCCGTAGCATCTCCCACAGCACCGCTAACAGTGTTGGCACAGCAAACGGCTCCTACAGAAGCCACGGAACCACACGACAAGTTGGCGCCGACGATGACCCCGCCGGGACCTACGGCACCGAGGACGGCACTGACCCGGGCCTTGCGACCTGTGGGTCTGACACCGGGGAAGCCTTCACCCCTGAAGGGACAATTACCATGGCGGCGCCTCCCGCCCGCCCCCCGGAATGAGCGGGAAGGGCCTCCTGCGCCGCGGAAGAAGCCTCGGCAACGGCTAGGCTACTAGTAGCCTCGGCTCCCTCCTCCTTGGTCCATATAGAACTGGGAGGGGACCCAGAGGAAAGGCCGAGAGAGCGTGGCTTGGCCAGACAAGTGTGCACCCAACCCCCGAAAGTCGGCAGGGCTCGCCCCACTTTCCACGCGTGTTGTTCGATGACCTGGCGGTCCATGGAGAAACAGACGTCGCACTAATCCATGTAATGAAGTGGGCCAAGACACAAAAGACACCGGTCGCGCTGGTCGGTGACAGAATACTTTCGGCTGCATGGGCACTGTCGCATGGGGGGACCGACCTGTCTTAGAAGATTTCTTGCCCTCTGACCGAGACATGACCTATGGGGAAAAAAACACCAAAAACAGACTTGACATCGCAGGAAAAATATAATAATGGAAAGATCTTACCGGGCGACGTCGAATATGGCAACGCAGAACCGGCAGGAGGAACCGACAGACTTTGGCACCGAGAAAATAGTAATGGAGAAAACTGCGAAGCAGGCCTCAATCTTCTTCCAGCGTCCCACAAGGTGACCTCTACGGAGGGAGATGAAGAATTGGCAGGCAGGCGGAGTCAACACAGCCTAACGGCCAACCCGCGAGTGCCACACAGTGAGTCGGCCTCGAGGGCGACACCGATGGTGTGTCGGCTCCACCTACCTTAAAAAAATTAAAGCTCCCGCAGGGTTCTGACCTCTGACAGATACCCAACTGTGATGAATGGTGAAGACTGACACAGATAAGATTTAGAGTTTTGTATACCTGCCCATGTATGGTTTTGTATAGCTGTGCTCCGTGTTTTTTGGCACAAAAAGTAAAAACAGAAGTAGAAACAGCACGAGTGACACTGAAGTAGGTGACCTGCTGCACGAGATTGTTTACACTCAGAGATTAAACATGAGAATTGTTAGCACCATCTTATTAATGAAAATGCTTTTAGGGCAGTCTCTTATTTTGTGAAGCAGGTTTTTTTTTTTGTTATTCTGTTTTTATTCGATTTTCATCAGGTACAGACATTTACATTACATTTAATTCAATTGTGTCCATACATAGGTACAAAGAGAGATCAATACAAGTCAGGAAATACCACTTGAGACAATAAAAATTACAAAGATTTATCCTCTTGTACAGCATTAAAGACAACCCGGGACATTGCAAACTTCACCCCAGATATGTCGTAAAGTCCATTTCCCTTAGGTATGAATTGGATTAACTCCTGAAGCAATTTAGCTTTGGTCGTAACAGCTGGCGAGAGGGTTAATGACTACAAAGCCACCCTCTAGGGTCTATTTACTGCACTATCTACAGTTGTCAACAAGTAAGACTCAGTTGTGATGCGGGGAGGAGGAAGGAAACTAGAAGAAATACCAGTCCTCTAGGCTGTGAGTTTGTGGGTATGTGGGAGGGGGGATGGGAAGGGAGGGATGCTGAGGGGTGAGTAAGAAAGAAAGAGAGAAAACTATTTACTCAAGGAACAAATGTTGGATCTTTAAGTGCATACTATAGAAACCATCTATTCCACCTTGAGTTGAATTTTTCTACTCAGTTATTTAATCTAGAAGTTATTTTTTCCATGTAGTAGATTTGTTTAGTTATGGTGCACCAGTCCTTAAGGGTAGGAGGGACAGGAGTCATCCATAGTTTGGTTATGGCCTTTTTCCCTGATGTGAGGAGGATGGCTAAAAGGTAAATACAGGTTATTCACCTGTAACAGGAGTTCTAGGAATGGTATATGTTGTTCATCCACACTCATTGGCAGTATCCTTGCCGCTTTAAATCTTGCCGGAAGGTCTTCAAGCTTGCTCCTCCCACCCACCCGGGTGGTATAACTCTCGGCTCCGCCCCATGACGCCAGATCTGGCCCGCTGGAAGCTCAGGTTGTGCGACGAAGCCGGGGAGGTCGGGTTGGTCGTGTGGATGAACAACATATACCATTCCTAGAACTCCTGTTACAGGTGAGTAACCTGTATTTCTAGGGACATGGATATGTTGTTCATCCACACTCATTGGCAGACTCCTAGCAGTTCTCCGGGAGGAGGGAGGCAAGACGACACCCCAATACTTACTTGGGAAAGAGAGACTGGAGAACCGAGGCCCCAAAACCAGCATCCCGGCGTGACTCAAGGTCGATGTGGTAGTGGGTAATGAAGGTGTTTGCTGACTTCCAGGTAGCAGCCCTGCAGATTTCCTGGATAGGGACGTCCCTGGAAGCAGCCACCGTTGCAGCAGTATGGCGGGTAGAATGAGCTCTTATCCCTCTGGGAGGCTCCATGCCCGCCAACTTATAGCAGAGATCTATGCAGGAGGTTACCCACCTGCTTATCGTCCGCTTGGCTGCAGGTCTGCCAGATGCGGCTTCAGCGTAGGTGACAAACAGCTGGCGAACCTCTCCCCGAATTTCAGCCGTGCGCTCCTTATAATAAGCGAGCGCCCTTCTAGGGTCCAGAGTATGGAGCCTATATTCGGCCTCCGAGGTGTGATTGGGGTAGAACACCGCAGAGTCAACACCTGGTTAAGGTGAAACTCCGCACCACCTTCGGAAGGAATTTCGGTGGGGCGAGGACAACCTTGTCCCTGTGGAAGACCAGGTAAGGAGACTCATGGAAAGCGCCTGGAGCTCTCCCATCCTTCTGGCTGACGTGATAGCCACCAAGAAGGCGGTCTTCCACGACAGGTGAGAGAGAGCACACCTGTGCATAGGTTCAATGGCTTGCCCATGAGCTTTGCCAGTACCAGCAGTAGATCCCACGGAGGGGGGTTCCCGCACTGGAGGAAATGTGATCAAGGCCTTTGAAAAGCGCCAGACCACCTTCTCCTGCGCCATCGACTGCTTCCCGCCCGCGCCCGTAAGCAGAGATGGCTGCCAGGTGCACCCTTAGGGTCGCCGACCAAGCCCTTGACTAGAAAGGACCATAAATAGTCCAAGATGCTTGCTAGGAACAGGAGGAAGGGTCCAAGCCCTGCTCTGACACCAAATGGAAAACCTTTCCATTTGAAGGCATAGCATTTTCTGGTCGACTTACGGGACGCCTCAACTACATTGAGGACCTCGCCGGAAAGACCCAAGGCCTGGAACTCTAGCCGCCAGGAACCAGGCCGTCAGGTGCAGGGGATTGAAGGTCCGGATGGAACACCTTCCCTGATTGACTGAGAGCAGGTCCGACGAGCTGGAAGCTGCCGTGAGTCCTGGAGCTGAGACTGAGGAGATCTGGTACCAGAACTGGCGAGGCCAGTCTGGGGCTATCAGAATCACCTGCGCCTTGTCCCTCCTCGCCTTGAGAAGCACCTTGTGGATCAAGGGAAATGGGGAAAGGCGTAAAGAGGCCCGGGGTCCATTGCCTCGAGAAGGCATCCCCTGCAGCGAGCCCTGCTGAGGGGGCGGCATGGAACAGACTCAGCTTGCTCTTCATGGAGGCAAACAGGTCCACCTGAGGTGTGCCCCAAAGGGAGAACAGATGCTGTACCACTCCGGCAGGAGAGACCACTCGTGGGATGCAGCCCCTATCCGCTCAGGGCATCGGCCAGGGTGTTGGAGGCTCCTGCCACGTGAATGGCTAGGAGATCCGCCTCCAGGCTGCGCACGAGTGACCAAATGCGGAGAGCTTCCTTGCATAGAAGCATGGAGCGCGTCCCGCCCTGGCGGTTCAGATAGTACATGGTCGTGGTATTGTCCGTCTGGACTCGGACCACTTGACCCCGGAGGAACGGAGCAAAGGCGGTGAGAGCTAGGCGGACCGCCTCGAGCTCCAGCAGGTTGATGTGGCATCGGACTCCCCGGGACCAGAGGCCATGAGCCTGTGTTCCCCAGATGGGCACCCCAACCCATCAGAGAGGCATCGGTCGACAGAGAGACCGGCCGGGTCAGGACGAACAGGATGCCCTCCTGCAAATGAACTGGAACGGTCCACCACTGGAGAGCGTTCCACATCCCCTGTGTCACCGACACAAGCTGGTCCAAGGGATCGCAGCGTTGTGACCACTGGCTGGCCAGTCCCCACTGAAGGGGACGCATGTTCCAGCGGGCCCAACGGACCACGCTGGTGCAGGCCGCCATGAGACCCAGGAGGCGCAGGAAGTCCCGGGCAGGGCGCAATTGCCCAACCAGAAATGATCGGGCAAAGGAGGAAAGAACCTCGGCCCTGTCCGCCGGGAGCCGCGCTCTGGCTCGAAGAGAGTCGAGCTGCGCCCCGATGAATAGAATCACCTGCTTCGGCTCGAGTTCCGACTTGGCCTCGTTGATAATGAGGCCCAGTTGAGAGCAGACCTGAGGGCCAGATCTCTGGACCACTCCGCCTCCTCCCTGGAGGGAGCTGCTATCAGCCAGTCGTCCAGGTAAGGGTACACCGACCCTCGGCGCGAGGAATGCTGTCACCACTGCCATGCATTTGGTGAAGACCCTGGAGCTGGAGACAAGTCGAAGGGCATGGCTTGGAACTTCAAGAGGGATCCCTCCGCCTGGAAGCGAAGGAATCTCTGGTGAGACGGACGGATAGGGACGGAAAACGCGTCCCTGCAAGTCCAAGAGAGCAGAACCACACAGCGCTCCAAGGATGGTATTATCTGAGCCAGAGTGACCATCCTGAAGGTTCGAGACCTTAGGAACTTGTTTAGGTCGTGTAGGTCGAGAATGGGGCGCCAGCCCCGTCCGCTTCGGAACCAGGAAGTACCTGGACACAAACCCTGGGTCTGAAGGAGGGTCCACCACCTTCTTACCACCTCCTTCTGGAGGAGGAGAGACGTCGTCGGCTCGACGAGCCGCAGTGAGGCTGGGGATCCGGCGTTTCCCGAGGGGCGACGGCTCTGAAGGGTGGTGCCTGCTCGACTCCAGAGGCAGGCCTCTTCCCACCACCTCCAAGACCCACCTGTCCGTGGTAACAGCGGACCAGGCGGAACGGAAGTGTGGGCCGTCTCCCCACGGGGGACCCAGGGGTAAGGTGACGGGATGGGGCGACACCCCTCAGCCCGGCCACTGGGCAGGCTTGGAGGAGGGACCGCCGAGGACCTCCTGGGCCTTCCTCCCTGCCTCCTGTTAGAGGAAGCCGGGCGGCTTGGGTTTGGGATGCCAAGGCCGAGCCTGCTGGCCCTGACGTTGCTGGGTCAAGGCTGGGCACAGAAGGACTAAAGTGGCTTAGGCTGTGGTTCAGTGCCTTGGTCCTTCTGAGCGGAAGAGACCCGAGTCCAAGGTGGCATTGGACTTCTCGATCCTCTGCAGGTGACCTTCCACCCCAGGGTCAAGAGGTCAGTCCCAAAAGGAACATCCGCCAACTTGTGCTGGGTATCGAAGTAAAGGTGGATATCCTCAGCCAAGCCTGCCGACGATAGCCACTGCGGCCGCCACCGATCTGGCACATGAGTCCCCTATATCCAAAGCAGTCTGGAGCTGCTGTTTGGCCACTGCCCTGCCCTGGTCCCGCACCTGCTTAACCGTAGTCTGCAGATCGGGCGGAAGATGAGGATGACCTCATCCAGGGAGCCCAACAGGGCATGAGAAAATGTGCCATGAGGACGGCCGAACTGGCCTGACGAGGCCGAGAGGACGAGCGAGACTTTTCGCCCGACATAGTCCACTTTCTTGACTCCTTGTCAGGAGGTTTGTCCACATCCCTGGCGAGCGCCGGGCGCCGAAAACGCTGTCGGTAACCAACCCTCAGCAGAGGGTGTTCAAACCGGACAAGGAACCGACGGATGATACTTCCTGGCCATCCTGGCCGAAGGCGCAGGGCAGGAAGCAGGGCGCTGCCAAAGTTCCAGTGCCGACCCACTATGGCCTCGCCACCGAAAGGCCTCCGTCGGAGAATCCCCGGTCCAGAATCTCCGTGAGGGGATACCTGGCCCGTTTGGAAACGGGTTCGAGCTCCATCCCGGTAGACCGAGATGAGCCGAAGCAGTCCTAGGAAGGACGACGGGCTATCGCCCATTGACTGACCTCCTGAAGACCCAAGTCCAGTCGCTTGGAGAAGAAGGAGGAATCATCTTCGGACTCGGAAGAGTCCTCGAAGAGCTGCCTCTGGCCTGAGCCACCCTTCACCTGCCGAGGTCGGTCGTGAGTGAGGGTAACTGACAGCCGATGGGTAAACCCTTGAATACCGAGAATCCTTGGTCGGAGCCCCATCGGTGGCTGTGGAGGGTGGAGGTTCCACCGAATCGTGGAGTAGCTGGTTTTGGCAACAACCGCCTGGTATAGGCCCTCGACAAGTCGAGGGGTTGTGTCGGGTTGCCCGTGACAGCCACTTAATGGTCGAAGCGCCCGAGTCGGCTTATTCCCGGCCAGGAGGAGCTGTTGCAACATAAGGTCCTCGTACCGTCGACGTAATTTACGCCGAAGCCTTCCCTCATCCGAGGAGGAGGACGAGGACGAGCGGCGACGCCGCTTACCGCGGTGCCGAGACCGAGACCGCCTATGACGGTGGGAACGGCTGGACCGCGAAAGAGGTCCGAGACCGAGACCGAGAGTCCCGGAATTTCCGGGGTCGGTGCGGGGAGGTGTCGGCCGGAACCGGCACTCCCTTCGGCTCGGAAGGTCCATCCGAGGGCTCCGGAACCGGAGGCACAGGCGAGCCCACGGGATCCTCAACTCCTCCCGGGGGAACCGGGGAGAGGGGAATCTCGGCTGCTAAAGGCGACAGCCCGTCCAATGGGTCGAGAAAAATCTCGACTTCATCGGTGGGAGTCTCGGTCAACTGACCTGACGGGGACACCGTGAGGCCAGTGGCCGAAGCCGAGCGGTCGACCGAAGCCGACGGTCGACGGCCCGGGGAGAGGGACCTTTCCCGCTCCCAAGAGCGTCGACGGAGGGACTTACCCCTGTCCCTCTTTTTGGACCGAGAATAAGGTCCCGCAGACGCAGGCCCTTCTCCTTTAGTGGAGAGGGACAGACAAAGCTCCTTAAAAGAAGCCGTGTAGGAAGAACCCAGAGAGAGCGGGATAAATGCCGCGGCCGAGGAAGATACGGCCCGTGCCGCCTCCTCTTCGAGGGCGACCATCCGCTCGAGCTGATCCGCCGAGCCCGCCGCCGCGGACACCGCCAACCGGGCCTCCTTGGACTTCACCGGAGGGAAACGCTTCTCGGGACGGCCCAGTTGCAATCGGGCAGCACGGTCTTCGAGGACGTAGGCCGAGAAAGATGAGCACAGGTCGCAAGCCTGCGGGTCGTGCTCAAGGCCTAGGCAGTATACACACGTGGAGTGAGGATCCGTCCGAGACATCTTCTGCCCGCATGGGCATCTCCGAAATCCGGGAGTCGATTTGTCCATCGCAGCCGCGAGGGATAGAAGACTGAAGTCTTTTTGCAAAATTTTATTTTTAAATCCGCAAACGGAGAAATAGGAACCAGTCGCAAAACGCAGAGCGTTAAGGAGGGAACCTGAGCTTCCAAGCGGTAAGGAAGATCTGACGTCATGGGGCGGAGCCGAGAGTTATACCACCCGGGTGGGTGGGAGGAGCAAGCTTGAAGACCTTCCGGCAAGATTTAAAGCGGCAAGGATACTGCCAATGAGTGTGGATGAACAACATATCCATGTCCCTAGAATGAATATTTTGATCTTTAAGATCTTCAGGGAAAATCAGAAGTATAAATAGTTGCGGGGAGAGTTGGAAAGGTATTCCAAAAATCGTTTGGAGTTCAAGCTGCAGGGCTTGAATAAATGGGATCAATTTAGGGCAGTTATATATTACATGCGTTAAATGAGCCCTATTTTCACCGCATCGTCGCCAGCAAGCGGCAGTGCTTCCCTGGGCAAAATGGCTAGTGATCTCTGGTGTATAAAAATATCTAATTAGAAATTTCCAGGCATACTCTCGCCATTGATGGGAACTAGATGTGCGGGCCACCTGTCTGCAGGCTTGCTGCCACTGCTTCCTTTCTATAGGTACGGAAGCAGGTTTTAACGTCTTTGGTAAAAGAAAAGAAAATCAAGTTTTCACGGCAACCTGGTTACTTGAGAGAAGGTCACAATGCCTTGGGGAGAAGGGGGGGGAAGAGAAACCGCATGAAAGCCAACAGAGGAAAATGCAGGTTTTGTTAGACTTGATTCCCGGCAGGCAAAAGATAAAGCCTGTCTGTGAGGAGATTTTAATGTGAGCAGTGAGTGCTGTGAAGGGTTTTACACTACCATAGAAAAGTGTCTCTGTGCACAAGAACTGAGGCAGCTCATGGGGTTCACACTCAGAAAGCCAACATATTTGCTGTTATAACCAGCTGCCACGTCAGTTATCTGGTTGAACCTGCCATTTCTGTGGTGATCTGTGTTGTGTGATGTCCGTAGTGCAGGAGAACGAAAAGTCATTCTGCTGCACTACACACATCACTACTGCAGCACAATAACTTTTTACACAAGACTGATTTCGGTGGAGAACAACGTTCCCCCATACACTAGATATGGGATAGTGTATGGCAGCCCATACACAACCACACTATTCTAATACAGAGTGGTTTCCTTGACGACAAGGACCTACAGAGCAAAGCTCGAGAGGTCCCTGCTGTCACGGAAACCACGAGATATTAGAATAGCAGGTTGTGTATTGAGGTTCCCAAACACTTTTCTATATAGTGTATGGCTCCCCAAAACACATGTCCCTTATTTTTGTTGCTGCTGTAGTCGCCGGGGACCCGCATTCCTCATCTGTTTGCCAGCCAGTCCACTCGCATGAGTGACTCCTCACCCACCCCCTGCCCTATGAGTGGCGCTGTTGGGAGCGGTTGCATCGTGGCATACCTACTAAAGCAGAACAAAAAGTTGTACTTTAGTAGCTATGTCACTGCTGCAGCAGAACCACTTTTTTGAGTGAGTGGATTTCCATACACAATAATGTTCGGCCATACATTATACTTTTTCTCTACGGGGAAAAAAATTAGTCCAGGTGTTATACCATGTTAAAGTAAAGGCACACTAAAAATATATCAAATTTAAGGGGTAATGTATATAAATAAAAGACAAAGAACCTCTGTGTGCAAACACTGAGGCAAGGGTTACCCCAAAGGGCATTTAGCTGGGAAGCCAAGTTTCAAGAAAATACAAAATTACACATGCCCTCACAATGCAAAGCATCATGGGCTGCATATGCAAATCACCACAGAATGTTATGCTGGTCCAACTTTAAGCAAAATTGCATGGTGCCGAAAGGCCTCTAAATATATGCACAGGAAATGCACAAGCACCTCAACCAAGAAAAAAAGGCAGAATTTGTAATGGGTCATGAAACCGAGGTCTCTATTAGGGCCATTATTTTTAGTATCTAGAAGATGAATAAGTTGGAGCTCTTGAGCTCATCAGCTCGCCTTTCTTGTCTATTTTTTGAAGTGTCCTTTGAGAAACAGGACATAGAAGTCAGAGATGGCGTGTTCAAATTGAGAGAAATGTCCCACTGCTTTTTCATCTTTCTCCTTTATGGTATGCATGTACAAGTTCATTTGAGTTTGCAAGGGTTGCCCAGTTTCCCCCGCATAGCTTGTGTGTGGAAACTGCTTGCACTGGATGTAATAGACAACATGCTGGGATCCATGTGTATAATTCCTCTGTATCTCTTATTACTCGGTGGGGGGGAGGTATGTGCTTACATGTTTTATATTTAGGAATACTGCACAGTTTAATACCTCCTAATGTTCTGCTATTTTCGTCAGGTATAAGTTTGCTCTTAACAGTCAGGTTGGGTAAGTTAAGTGGCTATTTGAAAGACAGTAAAGGTGGTTCCTGAAAAAATACAGTTTAAGGTGTCATCCTCACTGAATATTGTTTGTAGGTCTTTCATAATTTCACCTAGGGGCTCCAGATCTGGACTGTATGTAACAACCAATGGTATCTGGTTGGTGGTGGTCTTTCTTTGTATTGCACTAGTTGTTCTCTTGGCATAAGCACGGCATGTTCCACAGCTCTGTCAATTTCTCTAGAGAAGTGTCCCTGTTCAGTAAATATGTTTTTTTCCCAGTGACACAAGGTGTTTATCTCTGCCCTCCTCACTGGAACAAATTCGGTGGTATCAAATTGCTTGGCTGTATGGATTTTCTGATGTGCCTAGGATGATTTATTTATTGAAGTCATTGATTACTGGGTAGGTGCACTGATCCAAGAAACCGTTTTCAGGCATGACCTGGGCCAAACAACACTGGCACAAAAAAGATTATACATACAGTTGTAATCAATGTATAGACAACACAGATTGAATACAGTACAATTTACAAATGCACTGGAAGAAATCAGTGGATTGTATGGTGTGCCTGTGTGAGAAATCAGAGTGACTGCTCTTTCTGTGTAGGTATCTCTGTCTGTTTCCTGGAGATACAGGCCAGTAAGGTTCCATCTTTGATGGTATCTATGATGTCAATGAAATTGATGCTGATGTCTGAGTACTCCAGGAAAAAATCAATGGCTGGGTGGATGGTGTTAAGTTCCTGATAAAATTCTTTGAGTGTGCAAGTACATCCTGTCTAAATAATAAAAATATCATCAATACAGCTGAGGTATGCAAGAGGTTTAATTTTACATTGTTTCGGGAAGTCTTCTTCCAAACTGGCCATGAAAAGGTTGGCATATTGTTTATTTTATTTATTTATTTAAAAAGTTTCACCAGGAAGGTACACTGACCAAAGGCTCGTTTCCAGGGGCATCCTGGGGCAAGAGCGTTGGGGGGATACAGTCATAAATACATATACAGTCACCAGTAATACATAACACAAGATAGCAGTTGATAAGTTAGAACGACAGTACAGTGATTAATGAACAAGATACAGAGCCATGAATACTGATACTAGCATACGGCACTGTGGAGAATACTTTTGCAGGAAATGCTACTTTAACAATTAGACAGTGCTTGGTGAGGGCGAAATATATGGGTACAAATTAGAGGTAAGTTAATGAATTGAGGGAGGTGAGCCATGAGGAGAAGGTAAAAGAAGTTAAAATTAGGGGCAGGTACAGATGTGAGGAGGGAGTCTGTGAAGGAGAGAAGAGAGAGTGGTGGGAAAGGGGCACGTCAGAGGGACAGAGGGAGGGAGTTCCACAATTTGGGTAGTCAGAAGAATGCAGATTGGCCTTTAGAAATGGAACTTCTAGGAATAGTTAGAGAATAGGGGTCGTAACTACAGAGTGAGTGAGTGAGGAGGGTTAGTAGAGATAAGGAGGACGAGAGATAGGAAGGGAGAGAACCAAACCAGTATTTCGCTGTGAAGGAAATACAGTGTGAGCATCTCCTATCTTCAAGAGAGAGGAAGGAGAGGGAGTTTAGAGGTCACAGTGATGGAGCATCAAGTGCACAATGCTGAAGGAGTTATAAAGGGTGTCCAGTCTGGCTAGGGAGGTTTTGGAAGCAGCACTGAAGACTATGTCACTGTAATCAGAAACTGGGAAACATAGACTTTGACAGCAGATAAGGACCACTTGACCCACCTAGTCTGCCCATTTCCCTACCTACAGGATAAGCTGTAGATCCTAGTTAACCAATAGCCTATTTATTCCAACCCTCCACAAGAATTGCCTTATGTCTGTCCAATGCATCCTTGAATTCTCCCACAGTTTTAGACCCCACAACCTCCTCAGGAAAGCTGTTCTATGAGTCCACCACCCTCTCTGTGAAAGAATACTTCCTCACATTGCCCTTGAGCCTCTAGCTTCAAATTGTGTCCCCTTATTCTTGCACATCTTTTTCTGAAAGATGCTACCTTCTTGGACATTGTTGATTCCACTGAGGTACTTAAAAGTCTCTATCATGTCCCCCCTCTCCCTCCTTTCATCAAAGGTATACATATTAAGCTCCTTTAGGCTCTCCTCATATGGCTTCTCTTGCAGACCCTGCACCATTTTAGTTGCCCTCCTCTGGACTGCCTCCATCCTATGTCCTTGCGGAGATGGGGTCTCCAGAACTGGATGCAGTACTTCCAGATGGGGTCTCACCAACTGTCTATACAGAGGGATAACAACTTCCTGTTTTCTGCTGGTGATGCCTCTCCCTATACATCCCAGTACCCCCCAGCCCCTCCCTACTGCCTTCTCACATTGCTTGCTAACCTTAAGCTCATCTGATATGATTACCCCCAGATCCCTTTCCATTTTTGTTGTTGTTACTACCTCCCCCATTGTGCAATCTTCCCGGGTTGTTGTTTCCCAGGTGAATTATTTTGCACTTCTTTGCACTGAATTTAAGCTGCCATACTTCTGACCATTCCTCCAACCTTGCCAAGTCCCTTCTCATCCTCTCCACGCCTTCTTGTGCATCAACCCTGTTGCAAATCTTTGTATCATCTGCAAAGAGGCATACTTTTCATTCCAGTCCCTCTGCAATGTCACTTATAAAGACATTAAAAAGGACTGGGCCCAGTATTGAACCCTGCAGTACCCCACTAGTAACTCATTTTTCTTCAGAGTGGACTCCATTTACAAATACCTTCTGTGTCCTGTTGTCCAACCAATGTTTCACCAGGCTACCACACTGGGACCCACTCCCAGGCTGCTTAATTTATTAATCTTTTGTGTGGGACTGTGTCAAATGCCTTGCTAACGTCTAGGTAGGCACTGATTGATTACTATTAATTCTGGCACGTCAGGGCCTTATGAACACCTAGGTGTCCTGTGCCCCTTCCACAGTTAAACAATGAAGAATGTTATCTATTTAGACTTTGGCCGTGGAACACCTCTCCTTTGTTTTGAAGGGGAGGGGCGACCGCTTTCTCTTGACCTGGGATCCTTTCCTAAATTCTCTTTCAGCTATGGAGGCTCACACTCTTTGTGAGGGAGTAGTGTAAGGGTCCGTGATGAGGAAGGGTGGCGGTGCAGGGGTGCTTTGCCCTTCCATGGGGATCTGGGTTTGAGGGGGCCCGATTTCTTAAATAACAGCGAGTGGCCACGAGCTTTTTTCATGTCAGAGACAGATCTGCCAAATGAATAATTTCTCATCATTTGATTTAACTTATAGGTATCAGAATTTAGGGTTATTAGCTGGACCAACTGTTTATATGTATGTTTGCATTTTTATTATTTTTTTTTTTTTATTGCATGAACTTTTGAAACTAAGCATATAATATAAGGTGACACGGATACAGGTATGTGATGGGCTCTCTCAGGCTCATGAGAGTGTCTGGGTTTGTTACTCATCTATACCATCACTAGATGCATCTGACTGTGCACTTTTATTCTGTTGTATTATAGTCTTAGTCTTAATAAAGAAGATGATATAAAAAAAAAAGGCCTCAGCTGTGGTTGGGTCTGCCCAGCAGCTTGCAGCCCATGAGGCGTTAGTAGCATCTGCTGGGGCAGGCACCTTCTTGATCATGGTGCCGTTTCCAGCTGAGACCAGCATCAGACAGTCATTTACCGGAAGTTTCCAGGACATGTGTTTGACCCTCCGGGAGAGCCCTGCCCACTGTAGTTCCAAGCACAAGTGCCGCTGGCTGTGGGACCAGGAGAGATCATGGTCCTCCATGCCCCTCAACTCACCCGCCACTAGATGGTGATTGAGCACCCCTCAGTCAAGGGACAGGTCAGGCAGGTTGCAGGCTCTTCTGTCTCCCTATACAGCCAGTTGATTTTGACTGCAGTCAAGCAGGCCATGAAAATCTTCCTTGAGCCTGTCGACTAGTTGTCAGACAAGGTTGAGGAATCAATCTCTCAGACCGCAGTGCTCCTGGTTCTCACTCAAGAGGATGTGGTTCAGTTGCTGTCCCTGTCTGGTCCTTGATGGGAGCAGCCACCGCTGGCAGTTAAGCCTCCCACATCCATGCTGCTTAACATGGGCAGACACATGGTATACCACAGCCAGCCGGAAGGCTGACCTAGTAAATCGTCTGGTTGATGGTCACAGTCGAGACATTACCACTCTTGTCCTGCTCAACTGGGAGGTGTCACTGTTGATGCTCCTCCACCTCCCTGTCCTCAGGTGAGGAGAGGCACTGTCACAAGCCACGCTGGTGCTACAAGGGGGTTCCTCTGGCAAAAGTGGGCCTCTGTGGGGCAGGGTAGGACTCTATCCCTTGGACCTGTAGTCACTTGGCAGCGTCCAGTGGTGTCCCCGCTGGTCCAAGGTACGCAGGTGCTCCCCCACAACTGTTTCTCCACCTCTTCAGGTGGAGCCACCACTGTAGCCAAAGGCAGCCACTCCAACCAAGGAGGCCCACTCAACCACCAGCTTGCCAGGTCGGTTGTCAGTGAAGATAACCTGGGGGGGGATACCCAGATGGTCAGTGGTAACAAACCATCATGGGCCATTTTCGAGGGGTCCTTGGACAGCTCAGACCACAAGTCCATGGCCTCCTCTGACGACTCTCTTCCTCAACTGGGAATCGGTCGAAGAGCTGCCTACCAAGCATGGCATGGTGTCCTTTGGTGCACTTCTCTGATTAATGCTGGAGTCCATGTCAGCCCCACTACAGCTGGTCCAAAAAAAGGCCAAGTACTCTTTTACAAATATTTTGGATAGAGACAAATCCCCGGAGGCTGCCTATCCAATGGCTGAAGCCATTTTGGGACTTGCCCTGGAGCTTTGGCAGCATCCAGCATCCTGCCTGACACTCTGTACCCATATAGTCTGCAAGTATTCAGTCCCTACTGGGTCCCTTACTGAGTTCTCAGACCACCCCCTCTGCAAAGGAATTGGTAACTGATTTGGTGTTCAGCAAGTCTAGACACCAGGAGGACATGGACAAGGAGTCCCATAAGGCTGACCAGGTTGCTAAAAAGTGTAGAGAAGTCCTGAATACCAGCACTACTCCAATATTTATCAGCATTAAAAGTGTACTCTGTGGCATCCCTGGGTTTCCGTCACACTAGCTATGCCATGAGAACTCCTTCTTCACTCATCTATCGAATTTTCTTCCCACCTCTCTCTCCACTCACTACCCTCACTAAGCCTCATTTAACAATCACTCTACAGCACCCTGATTTCCCCCCTGCTCCTGCCATCCTCCTGATTAGCCCTACTGCACTGGCTAATCATGGCTAACTGTAGTTTCACCTGTTTTGATATTTAAATCCCCTTAGTCTGCCTTTTGCTCCTATCGTCCTTATGTTCTTTCCCCTCCTACATCTACCTTGTGTGACCCCCCCCCGTATTTCTTCCTGTTTTATGTCTTCATATCATTTAACTTATGATACTCTGTTTTAAAACATAAAACTGTGCACTAATATTTTGCTTGATTTTCGGTTTACCTTGTGACTATTAGTCTTTTCTAAGTTTATGCTTGTATTTACTGCTATTCAACATTGTGACTGGCTAATTACCTCCTCTTGCTAAATACTCTCTCTGGTACCTTTGTAACCTGCCATGCCTGCTGTAATACTGGCTGTTTTTACTCAGGTTATTGTAACCTGCCTGCAATGTCTACTGTTTATCTGCCTGCCTCTCATTCATGTATGTGTTGTTCTCCTGTCACCCTTTCCCCAAGTTCACACCTGGAATCGAGCCTTGGCTCAGTGTGCTTCTCCTGGTTATCAATTTAGTAAATAAATAACAGCTGAATTCAACCACTCCCTGATGTAAGTTTTTGATTCTATCCCCCCTCATCTCCCAACTGATCAGCGATCGACAGTGACAGCCACCAGAGACCAAGATCAATCGCTGGCTAAACACCAGATCCAGATGGCCTTGGACATGGGTCATTCTTGTGGCCATGCAAAGGTGGCAGCCATCTTCACGTGTTGTAGGGCCTGGCTGCGCCACAGCAGACACCCACCACAAGTTGGAGGACGTCCCCTGCTTGGGTACTGACCTATATGGCCCTGGGGTGGAACACCATCTTGCTCGTACTGAGAAGGCCAATGCCACCCTGGATTCTGTGGCACTGTCCCAGATGGCCATGAAAAAGAAGCCTAGGAAACAGGCTTCCCAGTACGGTTCTTCAGGCAACAGCCTCCTTAGCAGAAGCCCCAGCAGGAGAAGTACAGGGCCTGTGGCTCCTAGTGCAAGTCCTAGAACCAGGGTCCTACAAAGGGCGGAGGGGGAAGGGGTGGTGCCCCTCCAGTTGCAGCCACTGGTACCCCCACAAAAGCTGCCCAGTGATGGGTTGGGGAGTGTCAGCCCTCCACTCGTCCTATCCCTGTCTGTACTCCTTGTAGGAAGTTGGCTACATCACTTCTTGGTCCACTATCAGAATGGACAGGTGAGTGTTGGACATCGTGGGCAGCAGGTTCCCTCTGGACTTCGAGGTTCCCATACCTTACCGCCTCCACATGCCTCAGAAGTCCAGGGTGTCACAGGACATGCTGTCCACCCTTTGGGAGGACACTGCTTAGGTCTTTGCAGAAGGGGCAACAGCCAGAGTCTTGGATTCCCTGGTCAACCAGGGTTATAGGTCCAGGTACTTCCTGGTCTCGAAGTGGACCAGGAAGGGGAGGCTAGCACCCCATATCGGATGTGCATGATCTGAATCAGTTCATGGGGAACTGCAAGTTCCAGATGGTCATTTTCGAACAGATCATTCCACTGAGGGAGCAGAACATGTGGTCTTGCTCCCTAAACCTCCAGGATGCATTTTTCCACATTCCAGTATGTCAGTCCCACTGCTGGTACCTACAGTTCTGAGTGGAAGGGGTCCTGTACCAGTGCCAGGATATGCCCTTCAGCCTCACATCTGCCCAAGGTCTAAACCAAGTGCAGGGCAGGGTGGCAGCATACCTGCAGTGCCAAGGTGTCAGGGTGTACCCCTACCTGGATGACTAGCTAATAGCCAATTCATCCAAACAGGCCATTGAGAGGTCCAGAGATTTGGCTCTCCAGACTTGCGAGACTTGGGCCTGTTGATCAACCTGGAAAAGTCTGAACTGGTACCCAAGCAGATGATTAAGTTCATCGGGCAGAACTAGACATTCTGCAGGCCAAAAGCTGCCTTCCTGTGGACCACACACTGGATCTTACCTCCTTTGCCCAGTCATTTTAGGTTGGGCTCTCATACACTGCCCGAGATTTCCAGAGGCTGCTGGCATACATTGCATCCTGCACCAGTGTGGTCCGTTGGGCACACTGGTGAATGTGCCACATCCAATGAGACTTGGGCCATCAGTGGTCCCAACATCTAGGCCACTTGAATCAGCCGGTCACAGTGACCCAGCTGATGTGGGATGCCATCCAGTGGTTGCTGATTCTAGAACATGTGAAGCAAGGAATCCAGTTTGTCTGCCCAGAATCACTCGTTACGCTCACAACGAATGCATCTTTGATAGGGTTGGGAGCACACCTGAGAGATGATAGGGTCCATGGGCTCTGGTCACCACATAAACCCACTGAAGTTCCATGCAATCTGACTTGCACTGATGGAATCTGCTCTCCTCTAGTCAGGGGTCAGGTCATACAAGTCCAGATGGACAACACCATGACTACATTCTTTTTTTTATACTTCATTTTTTTTATTGACATATTATATGTTTTCTTTTTCAGAAACATGGAAGATACAGATTGTTTTACAGCATTGCATTGTCTGCACTGAAAGGATTGAATTTTTCATACACTGGTGTCTCCAAGAGGATATTACAGAAAAATGTCAAATCTTTGCATTTTGTACATAACAGAGATCAATGTTTATCTGTCTAACTAATGACATTAAGTGTACAACAATTTCAATGCTCATTGTTTAAAAGCTAATAAATTCTAGAACTTTCTTAACAATAAAACAAGAACTGTAAACTAATGACAGAACTGTCATTATTTATATTAAATAAAAAACAATAATAAAATTATAATTTAAACTAAAAATTGAGTCAACTTATTCTATTCTTATTTATAGTCAAAAGAAACCTGTAATAGATCAGAAGATATATATATATATATATATATATATATACTGTATTTTATAACCATCAGGTGATATATATCATTCATATAATTTGTTCAAATCCTTCCGACTACTTGGGGCCTTATGAAAAGCTGGTTAAGGGGGGAGCAAGAGTCTAACTTAAAATATCATGCCACCTCTCAGGTCCCTTCAAACAACATGAAGTCTTGCTATATCATAGACATTAGCAGTTTGTTCCAACTCTAGAACTGCCCCGGAGTGAAATGGTTAAAACCATTCCAAAATAGAATTTTGGCATGAGAGCAGCTCTATCTGTGTCATTTCAAACTTGAACTGTCAGATTCTTTACTCCGCCTCAGTGAACAGTCGCTCCGGAGATTTCCCCTTCTGCTCGGTTAATTTCTCGGTTTAAAAGTGTTTTCTAAGTTGGATTTAACCGAGAATAGTTTATTTTAACCGCAAAACCGCTCGTTCAGTTTCCATCTGTGGTAACCGTAAGTAAAATGAAGGTTTGGTCTGTGTGGAACTTGTAAGTTATCGGTTCGGTTTTGAACCGATCAGTGGGTTTTAAACTCATTTAAAACTAAAAGTTACTATTTTAGAGTGCGGTTCCCGGTTCTTATCGGTTCTAAAAAAAACAGATTTATTACGTTTTTTTCCAATACCCGTGACACGGTTAGGAACCGATAAGGATGTCTTGCCTGGCACTGCCGTTAAAAGGGCAAGTTTTTGGTTAGGCTGGCATTATGTCTGAGAAACCCAAAAGAAAAACCGGGCCCACTGGGTTTCAACACTGTGATGTTTGTGGGGAAGTCTTTGCCAAGGCTGACCCACACACCACATGTGTTTATTGTCTGGGGTTTGACCACCTCCAGTCAGACTGCCAGGTATGTAAGAATTTCCCTGCAGCCACTCTGGAAAAAAGATTGGGCAGGCTCAGGGAACGAGGGCCAAAAGTCCGCTGACCGGATGGCCAACCCGGTTCGGTGCCAACCGAACCAGAGGAATGCCTCTGACCAGGGCCAGATTCTCGGGCAAAAAGCTGGTTCTGAGGAACCAATTCCAGTAAAGAAAACAAGAAAATCAGCAGGTCTGGGTCCAAAATTCCTTCTCCAACTGCTGCAGAGATAGCAAAAGCCATACAAATTGTCCAGTCACTGCATTCAGGGTCCGTCCGGAACCACCACTATCTGGTAAAAGGTCGGTTCGTCCGGTCCCAGTGGTTCAGGATTATGATATTGAGGAATTTTATGAACCAGAGGAGGGAGGAGGATTATGAACAGTATGAATGTGGCTGGGAAGGTCTGGTGTGCCCATTGAACCGGACATCTCCCCAGACAGACCTTTAGAATCTCCCCTATGCTGTCTGAGTCCCCATCTCATTTTATGTTTTATAAAAAGTTGCTGAAACCTCCAGCTTCCTTTAGAAGAGGCTGTGGATGAGCAAGAGGAGCCTGATTTTGTAGAAATGATGGATATTCCAGAGTCTAGGAGATTGTCTATTCCTTTACTTAAGTCTTTTAGGAAGCGAACAATTAAAATTTTAAAGCTCCAAATTCAGTGCCTCCTGTAGATAAAAAGATGGACAGAAGGTATACATTGTCAGGCCCTGATACAAAATTCCTTTCTCAGCAATGCAGTCATGTTGAGTAGTTCAGGCTGCTGCCTGTGATAAAGCTAATATTCCTTGGCTTCACATCCTCCTGACAAGGATTCCAGGAAGATTGATGCCATGGCAAAAAACAGTATATGGCAGCCTCTCTGAGACTCAGGCAAGCAAATTATATGGCTTATGTAGCTAAGTATCAGAAATCTAGATGGGATACTGTTATGCATTGGCCTAGCAGGCCCATGGCCAGCTGGCTAGTGAACTCAGAACAGGTGGCTGCTGATGGCATTGAAGCCTCTAAGGTTCAGTGTCATGCTGCTGTGGATGTTAATGATGTTTCCTCTAGGGTCATGGCCACATCTGTAGCTTTTCAGTAGGTTGGCCTGGCTCAGGTGTACTAGTTTGTCACAGGATACCCAGACTAAGGCTATGGATTTTCCTGTGGTGGAAATTCTCTGTTTGGAGAGCAGACAGAGAATTACATGAAGAAGATGGATGAATATAGGACTACTTACAAGAGTGCCCAGGCTAAGGAGCGGCAAGCCACCTCAAAGGCATGCCCCAGGGTAGGGGTAGGCTTTTCACAGGCCTTTCTACCAGACTCAGGCCTCCTCTGCCTATGCTCAGAGAGGCTTCTTCAGAGGCAGGGCAGATGAGGGGTGGGCAGACCTGCTCCCACCCCCAGCCTAAAGCTCCTCATGAAACAGGCACCCTGATGGGGTGCCCAGGGCCGATCTCCTGTACCAGTGGGGGGCAGGCTGGCTTACTTCAGTCAGAATTGGGCTTCTTTAACCTCAGACAAGTGGGTTCTGGAAGTAGTGGCCAGGGTCTGGTTCTCAGCTTCAAAAGTTTCCCAAGTTGAGAAGCAGATTTTCTACCTGCAAGTGCTTCAGAGACCCTCGCCTGGAAACAGAGGTCTCATCCTGTTAGCTCTCAGAGCAGTAGAAAGGGTTCCTCCTGCATCAGGGCAGGGGTCTGTATTCAGATACTTCCTTACCCCAAAAAGACAGGAGAATGGCGCCCATTTTAGATCTCAGATATCTGAACAAGCATCTTTTGAAACCAAAGTTCAAATGGTAACTCTGGCAATGATTTTACCTTCCCTAAGGCCAGGGGACTGGCTAGCCTCCTGGACCTCAAGGATGCCTATTTCCATGTCCTAATCAGAAGATCCCATCAGTAGCCTCAGATTCGAACTGCCCTCAGGTCATTACCAGTTCAGACAATGCCCTTCGGCCTTACTCTCTGCTCCAAGGGTATTCACAAAGTGTCTAACAGTGGCAGTGGCCCACTTAAGGAGGCAGAGGATTGCTGTTTTCCCTATCTAGGCGACTGGCTCATTGTAGGCCAGTCCCAGAACAGGTAAATCTCACCTGCAGGTCATCCAGCAGCTTCTCACCCCTGGGTTTTCTGCTAAACCTACCAAAGTCGGTTCTGGAACCAGTCCAGGTACTCACCTTTATAGGGGCAGAATTGGACACAAAGCTAGCCAGAGCCTTTCTTCCCCAGAAAGGGTAAGGAATTTAGTGGCTCTGGCCTCTTCCTTCACTCTGCAGGTCTCTCAACCAGCAAGACACTTTCTGCAGCTCCTGGGCACATGGCTGCATCCACAGCTGTTGTGCAGGGAGCCAGATTTCAGATGAGAGACATTCAGTTTCACTTGAGAACCTTTGGTCTCAGAGAAGAGACCCCCTTTCCAAGTTGGTCCCAGTGACTCGAACTTGATCCTAGCTCTCCAGTGGTGGCAGGATCAGAGCACTTAAGAGCGGGTCCCTTCATTTCCCCTTCTCACGACTTCTCTCACTACAGATGCTTCCTTCTGAGTTGGGGAGCCCACAGGCGACCTTTCCACTCAGGAGTTTAGTCCCCAGGAATCTCTGCTCCACATCAATTTGCTGGAACTCAGAGCTGTCTTTTAGCTCTTCAAGCTTTTTCTGCATCTGTCCACGACAAGGTGATACAAGTCAGAACAGACAACACCACAACAATGTGGTACATCAACAAACAGGGGGACTGGTCTTCGGCCTTGTGCACCAAGGCAATGAAGTTGTGGTCTCTGGTCTATTCCTGAACACTTCCCTCATAGCAGTTCATCTTCCAGGGAAGGACAATGTCCTAGCGGATGCCCTCAGCAGGATTTCCCAGGGCCATCACGAATGGTCCCTGGATCCTCAAGTGCTGGGGATAGTTTTTGCCAGGTGGGGCATCCCTCAGATAGATCTTTTTGCAGCCCCAGACAATCACAAACTTCCTCTGTTCTGTTGCAGGCCTCCAGTGCTGGGCTCAGTTCCCCTGGATGCCCTTCTTCTGGATTGGGAGGGGAAGTTCCTCTATGCTTCCCCTTTCCTCTCCTATTCAAAGTACTAGTCAAAATCAGATCTCAGCCTTGCAGGGTGATTCTGATTGCCCGGATTGGCCAGGCAGCCTGGTGCCCACTCCTTCTGTCTCCTGACAGTCCATCTTCCCCTGTGCCTCCCCAGGAATCACAATCTGTTGACTTGTGCCCAGGGAAGGGTTTGGTATCCGACCTCAAATCCTCAACCTCAAGGCCTGGCTCTTGAGGAGTTAGAGTTGCTGATTTACACCTCTCTCAGGGTGTTCTTGAGATCCTCAAAGGCTTCCAGAAAGCCTTCCACTAGGACTACTTATAGTTCTAAATGGAAAAGGTTTTCCATTTGGTGTGCTGGAAAATATTTTCCCAGAATCTGCTAGATTGCCCATTTTGTTAGATTACATGGTACATCTTAATTCCTTGGGTCTCAGACCAGCTACCCTGAGAGTTCATTTGGCAGCTGTCTCTGCTTTTGTGTCAGCAGGAAAGTCATCCCCTCTTTCCTCTCATCCTGTGTTTTCCAGTTTTTTAGGGATTACTCCTACTAATCCTCCCTTTGGGAACGGACCCTGCTTGGGACCTTAATGTTTGCATTGCCCAGTTAATGCAACCCCTTTTGAACCTCTGTCTTCTGCAGAGCTTAAGTACTAACTTGGAAAACTGTTTTCTAGTGGCTATCACTTCTGCCAGACGCATAAGTGAATTGCAAGCCTTGTCAGTGGAGACTGACTTTATTTCTTTCACAGGGATAAGGTAGTCCTTAGGACTAATAGGAAGTTTTGCCTAAGGTGGTTTCAGATTTCCATCCTAAGCAATCTATCTCCTTCAGTATTTTTCACTGATCACTCCTCTTCGGTGAGAGGAGGTTGCACAGCCTGGATGTTAAGAGAGCTCTTAGTTATTATAGGGCGCACTCAAAGGTCACAGGTTCGAATCCTCCAACTTTTCCTTACCTATGGTGAAGTTGGGAAAGGCAAACCTGCCACCAAGAGATCAATAGCCAGGTGGATTGTCCTCTTGTATCCAATTTTGTTATCAGAAAGTGGGCAGAAGCCCCCGGTTTGAGGCGCCTCATTCTACCAGGGGTACAAGCTGCGTCTCTAGCTGCTGCCAGAGATATCCCTTTATTAGAGATTTGCCAGGCTGCTACTTGGAAAATGGTACACACTTTGCAAGCATTACTCCCTGGATGTCCAGGCCAGGAGAGATGCTCAGTTTGGCACAGCTGTTCTTCAGAGCCTATTCCCTAAGTAGGTTCTGCCCCTCCTCCATGGAGGTACTGCTGTGTATTCTGCTAATGTCTATAATATAGCAAGACTTCATGTTGTTTGAAGAAAAATTACTCACCTTAGTAATGTTGTTTCTTCTAATGGAGTCTTGCAATATTATAGACCTCCCAACCTGCCCTCTCAGAACCTCTACTTGGTGGGGTGCGCAACTTAGTGTGGGCACTACTTATGTCCTGTTAGCATTTTGTCCCCTTTGGGACTTTGGGGGTGTGTATGTGTACGCGTGTGTGTGTTTTATTATACTTATGTTCCATTTTCATATTATTAGAATGGTGTTAGTATTTCTGGTCCCCTGACTTGAGTCTTGGGTGTTGGGACCATCAATGGTTGTTATTATTTAGGTAGCCATTTGGCTAGTGTAGGTTACAGCTTCCACACAGACCTTAGTGAGTTTGGCTCGTAAAGATCTGACAGTTCAAGTTTGAAATGACACAGATAGAGCTGCTCTCGTGCCAAAATTCTATTTTGGAATGGTTTTAACCATTTCACTCCGGGGCAGTTCTAGAGCTGGAACAAACTGCTAATGTCTATAATATAGCAAGACTCCATTAGAAGAAACAACATTACTAAGGTGAGTAATTTTTTCATCTGGTCCATCAATTCTGGTAAGCAGCACTTTCATTGTGTAAGTTGTGTGTTAGTTGCTCACAGGTTTGTATGTAATTTATAATCTTTAGCCAATCATCCACCTCAGGGGGATCAGGTTGTAGCCATTTTTTCGTTATAGCCTTATAAGCAGCCACCAGAAAGATGGACCATAGATATGAGGTGTCCTTCCCTTTAAAATCTTCAGGAGGAATACCCAGTAGGAGATTCTATGGTCTAAGCTGATTCTGTATGCTAAGTACTGTGTTAATTTGCTGGGACAATGATTGCCAACAGGTCTAGATTTTTGGACATACTAAAAAAGATATGGGCATGGGACACATCCTTAGTATTACATAGTCTCCAGCAAAGAGATGTAGTTCCATGATTTCGTTTAGCAAGGAATTGGGGCACCAAGAAATATCAGGTACGGACTTTCCAAACATATTCCTGTCACCCCAGGAAAACTGTTGTAGACCAGGTCATACGCCACACTCTGGGCCAGGTGGCCTGTGGCAGGGGAGTACCTAGGTCCTTCGCCCACTGAGTTTTTAAAGGTTCTGACATATCAGCCTGTTGCATAAGAAAGAACTTGTATAGTTTGGAGATTGCATGGTCACTTTCCTTAGTGGTCCATACCCGAATAAAGGGGGAGTTATCCTCATGAGTAAGGCCTTTGGCCAGCCTGTATTCTAAGTTGGGAGTTTCTAAAGTCCCTGATCTGCAAGTAATAAATGTGGTCCTTGGAGGTCCAAGAAAATTTAGTTTGGGCCTCTGTAAAAGTAATAACAGCATTTTGTCTCATTAACTGCCATGGTGCCCAAAGGCCCCTGGTCATTTGGTTATTATACCATGAGGATACCTTAGCCAGGCAGAAATCTGATTTTGCTACAAACCATGCAAATTTCCATTTACTGGTTGCATTACTTCTCTGGGAATATCCCCTCTTCCACCCCTTCAAAATCGAAATGGCGCTGTTTGGTAGTATTGACAACTCTTTGATCTGGGAGGCTGAAAATAGGGCCGCAGCTGGGGAGTGCCTTGATATGTGGAAAGGTCCATCTGTTTCCAATGTGCTGTGTAGGCTGGGTTCCCCCAGAGGAGCGCAGGCCTCATCTGGGAAGCATTCCAGTAATACTGTAAATTTGGAAGTGCAATTCCCCCACCCTCCTTGGGCTGCATTAACAGTTGGGATTTGAGCCTTGGTTTCCTACCCAGCCACAGGTAGTGAGACAGGATGCCTTGCCATTGGGAGAGAGTCTTAGTGAGGACTAGACACGGAACACATTGAAATAAATATAGTAGCCTTGGGAGGGCATTCATTTTAATAGATTGGACTCTGGCATAGAAAGTTAAGTGAAGGATAGACCATCTTCTTATGTCTGGTCTAAGGGTCTTCGTTAGGGGAGAGCAGTTAATGACAAATAAACGTTTCAAATAATTTGGAATTTTAATACCCAGGTATTTTATCTCTGATAGACCCCACTTGAACTTATATTTACTTTCAATCTGCACAGGTGGGGCATAATTAAAAGCTAGTACCTCTGTTTTAGAGGTATTTAGAGAGTATCCCGAGAGTCGAGAAAAAAGGCTAAGTTTCTGGAATAAAAGAGGGAGGGAAGTATCTGGGCGGGAAAGGTAGACTAAAACATCATCCGCGAACAGGGCTATTTTGTGCTCCATTCCACCGACTCTTAATCCAGGTAGATTCTTATCCTGTCTAATGAATTGGGCCAGTGGTTCAATGAAGAAGGCGAATAGCAGAGGCAATATTGGACATCCCTGCCTGGTTCCTCTATATACGGAGAATTTTTGGGATATGTGGCCATTGGATCAGAAAAAGACTTTCTCCCGACGGGAGCAAAGCCTACAGTTGGCATTGTTCCTGTTGTTGTCGGGGGTGTCGACAGCATTGTGGATGCTGTAACTTGGTGGAACCTTCTCCCACTGGGGCATTCCTCTGGTGGACCGGATTGCCTCCTGGGAGGACACCAAACTGAGGCTGTTTTGTGCCCACTTCCCACAGTTCAGGACACTGTTGGAGGATGCCTTTGTGAGGCCCTGGACCCCAGGCCTCATTTATGCATTCCCTCCTTTTCCCCTGATCCACAAGGTAGTGATCAAAGCCTGAAAGCACAAGGCATGGATGATCCTGATAGTTCCAGGCTGGCCAAGGTAGTTCTGGTACCCGGATCACATCAGCCTCAGCAGCAGTCCTTTGTAGCGACTGCCTCTCTGCCTGGATCTGCTGACTGGACATCAGGGGAAGATCATGCACCCGAACCTGCATTCCATGCACTTCATGGCCTGGTTCCTGAGCAGCTAGAGTTCCAGGCCTTGTGTTTCTCAGATGAGGTGCTCCGTGTTGTGAATGCTTCCTGACAAGAGCTGGCTCTCAAGTGCTAAGCCTTTAAATGGAAGTTTTCCATTTGTTGTCAAGGCAAGGAGCTTGATCCCACTGTCTGCCCTGTGGCTAGCATCTTGGACAACCCTTGGTCCTTCTCTCAGTTGCGATTGCGGGTGACGACCCTGAGGTAAGACAACTGTAGCCCAGGAGAAGCTAGTCAGGCACTTTCTCAAAAGACTGGGTCATCTATCCCCTACGGTGCATGAACCACCTCCATCAGGAAACCTCTACTACTGGTGTTGGCTATGCTCATGGCCAAGTCTTTCAAGTCACTACAGAGGTGTGAGCTGTCATACTTGTCATTGAAAACATTCTTCCTCATGGCTACTATGTCAGACAGAAACCCTGGGGAGCTCCAGGCGCTCTTGGTGAAGTCTCCCCATCTATCTTTCATAGGTACAAAGCTGTCCTTAGCCCCAACCAGAGTTCCTCCCAAGGGCTGTATTGGAGTTTCACCTTAATCAGGTGATTAACTTACCAGTATACTTTGCCAATCCATTCTGAGAGGCTGATCGCAGGCTCCATAATCTGGATCTGCAGAGAATGCTCTCTTATTATGTGGAGTGCACAGCTGGAGTTCAGAGAGAAGCTCGACATCTGTTTGTCACTCTGAAGCTGTGCCTGGCAAACTGGCAGCAAAGCGGACTGGCAGGTGGATAACATCCTGTATCAACCTCTGCTATACACTGGTTGGCTGGAAGCCTCCTATACGGCTTAGAGTTTGTTCCATCAGACAAACCATTGCCTCAGTGGATGCTTCCAGGGATTGTCCCTATCCAAGAAATCTGCAGGGCTGATACCTGGAAGTCAGCACACTCCCCTCATTTCCCATTATCGCACCAACCTGGAGTCTCACCATGGTGCTGGTTTTGGGACCTTGGTTCTGTTCATACACAGGGGTGTGCACCTTGCCACTTCCTTCCAGAGCATATCTAGGCATCTGCCAGAGTGTGGACATAGAACTATATCCAAGCCCCTAGAAAAACAGGTTACTCACCTATAAAGTAGTTACGTAAGAACTTACCGTAATAGTACATCTTTGAGAACAGCTCTTGCAGCAAATTACACCATAGGGACTAAAGCCAGCAGGCTGCAGGACCTCACGGAAAACATCTAGCTAGCTATACCGAGCGGGGGACCACCCCCAACGTCGGCCCCGCCCAGACATCTGATACCTCATAAAAGGGGTGGTCCCCCAGCATCCCTCAGTTCTCCCTCTGGAGACTCCCGGCATAGCGATGCGATTCTGATGGGGAGACAGAGGATCTGCTTCCAGAGGAAGGCTATTGAAAATCTTGTTTGAAAACTGCATGGAAAAAAGTAGACCACCTGAGGGGGAGGTGGGAGGGAAACTACCTGCTGCAAGAGCTGTTCTTGAAGATCTACTGTTACGGTAAGTTCTTGCGTAACTGTACTATCTTACTTTGAGAAACAGCTCTTGCAGCAGGTTACACTATAAGGACTGAGTTCCAAGCAGTACCAGAAAAAGGAAAAATTACTCACCTTAGTAATGTTGTTTCTTCTAATGGAGTCTTGCTATATTATGACAATTGCAGTTTGTCCCACCATTAGAACTGCTCCGGAGGTGAAATAGTTAACTCCATTCCATGAATGGAACTTTGAGCACGAGCTCTAAAATAGAAGCTCTGTCTGTGGAGATTCAAACCTGAACTGTCAGATCTTTACGAGCAAAACTCACTAAGGTCTGTGTGAAGCTGTAACCTACACTAGCCAACTGGCTACCTGAATAATAACACCCATTGCTGGTCCCAACACCCAATACTCAAGTCAGGGGACCAGAATTACTAATACAATTTTAACAAAATGAGAATAAAACAAGAGGATAATAAAACACCACACCCCAAATCCCAAAAAGGGTGAAACGCTTAAAAAAGGGCATAAAATAGTGCCCACACTAGGTTGCCCACACCCTACCCAAGTAGAGGTTCTGAGAGGGCAGGCTGGGGAGGTCATAATATAACAAGACTCCATTAGAAGAAACAACATTACTAAGGTGAGTAATTTTTCTTCAAACAACATGAAGTCTTGCTATATTATGAAAATTACAGACTACACAGCAGTACCTCCACGGAGGAGGGGCAGAACCTACTTAGGGAATAGGCTCTGAAGAACAGCTGTGCCAAACCGAGCATCTCTCCTAGCCTGGACATCCAGGGAGTAATGCCTGGTGAAAGTGTGTACCGTTTTCCAAGTAGCAGCCTGGCATATCTCCAATATAGGGATGTCTCTGGCAGCAGCTAGAGACGCGGCTGTACCTGCTGGGCAGACTGGATGGGCCTTGCGGTCCTTATCTGCCGTCAACTTCTATGTTTCTATGTTTCTATGTTACCTCTGGTAGAATGAGCCCTCAAGCCAGAGGGGGGATCTCTGCCCAGTTTCTGATAACACAATTGGATACAAGAGACAATCCACCTGGCAACTGATCTCTTAGTGGCAGGTTTCCCTTTCCCAACCTCACCAAAAGTGAGGAAAAGTTGGAGGGATTCGAACCTGTGACCCTTGGTACGTTCTGTATAGTAACTAAGAGCCCTCTTAACATCCAGGCTGTGCAATCTCCTCTCACCAGAAGAGGAGTGTTCAGAGAAAAATACTGGAAGGGAAACAGATTGGTTAAGATGGAAATCTGAAACCACCTTAGGCAAAAAATACAGGTTACTCACCTGTAACAGGAGTTCTAGGAATGGTATATGTTGTTCATCCACACTCATTGGCAGTATCCTTGCCGCTTTAAATCTTGCGGAGGTCTTCAAGCTTGCTCCTCCCCCCACCGGGTGGTATAACTCTCGCCACGCCCATGACGCTAGATCTGGCCCGCTGGAAGCTCAGGGTTGTGCGTCAAGCCGGGAGGTCAGGGTTGTGGATGAACAACATATACCATTCCTAGAACTCCTGTTACAGGTGAGTAACCTGTACTTCTAGGGACATGGATATGTTGTTCATCCACACTCATTGGCAGACTCCTAGCAGTTCTCCGGGAGGAGGGAGGCAAGCCATTCCCATATACTTACTTGGGAAAGAGACTGGAGAACCGAGGCCCCAAAACCAGCATCCCGGCGTGACTCAAGGTCGATGTGGTAGTGGGTAATGAAGGTGTTTGCTGACTTCCAGGTAGCAGCCCTGCAGATTTCCTGGATAGGGACGTCCCTGGAAGCAGCCACCGTTGCAGCAGTATGGCGGGTAGAATGAGCTCTTATCCCTCTGGGAGGCTCCATGCCCGCCAACTTATAGCAGAGATCTATGCAGGAGGTTACCCACCTGCTTATCGTCCGCTTGGCTGCAGGTCTGCCAGATGCGCGGCTTCAGCGTAGGTGACAAACAGCTGGTGAACCTCTCCCAATTTCAGCCGTCTCTCCTTATAATAAGCTGAGCCTTCTAGGGTCCAGAGTATGGAGCCTATATTCGCCTCCGAGGTGTGATTGGGGTAGAACACCGCAGAGTCAACACCTGGTTAAGGTGAAACTCAGACACCACCTTGGAAGGAATTTCGGTGGGGAAGCAGGACAACCTTGTCCCTGTGGAAGACCAGGTAAGGAGACTCGATGGAAAGCGCCTGGAGCTCTCCCATCCTTCTGGCTGACGTGATAGCCACCAAGAAGGCGGTCTTCCACGACAGGTGAGAGAGACACACCTGTGCATAGGTTCGAATGGCTTGCCCATGAGCTTTGCCAGTACCAGCAGTAGATCCCACGAGGTGGGGGTTCCCGCACTGAGGGGAAATGTGATCAAGGCCTTGAAAAGCGCAGACCACCTTCTCCTGCGCCACCGACTGCTTCCCGGCCCGCGCCCGGTAAGCAGAGATGGCTGCCAGGTGCACCCTTAGGGTCGTCGACCTAAGCCCTTGACTAGAAAGGGACCATAAATAGTCCAAGATGCTTGCCAAGGAACAGGAGGAAGGGTCCAAGCCCTTGCCCTGACACCAAATGGAAAACCTTTTCCATTTGAAGGCATAGCATTTTCTGGTCGACTCCTTACGGGACGCTCAACTACATTGAGGACCTCGTCGGAAAGACCCAAGGCCTGGAACTCTAGCCGCTCAGGAACCAGGCCGTCAGGTGCAGGGATTGAAGGTCCGGATGGAACACCTTCCCTGATTGACTGAGAGCAGGTCCGGCGAGCTGGAAGCTGCCGCGGAGTCCTGGAGCTGAGACTGAGGAGATCTGGTACCAGAACTGGCGAGGCCAGTCTGGGCTATCAGAATCACCTGCGCCTTGTCCCTCCTCGCTTGAGAAGCACCTGTGGATCAAGGGAAATGGGGAAAGGCGTAAAGAGGCCCGGGTCCATTGCCTCGAGAAGGCATCCCGTGCAGCAGCCCTGCTGAGGGGGGCGGCATGGAACAGACTCAGCTCGCGTTCTCCATGGAGGCAAACAGGTCCACCTGAGGTGTGCCCCAAAGGGAGAACAGATGCTGTACTACCTCCGGCAGGAGAGACCACTCGTGGGATGCAGCCCCTATCCGGCTCAGGGCATCGGGCCAGGGTGTTGGAGGCCCTGCCACGTGAATGGCTAGGAGATCCGCCTCCAGGCTGCGCGGAGTGACCAAATGCGGAGAGCTTCCTTGCATAGAAGCATGGAGCGGCCTCGCCCTGGCGGTTCAGATAGTACATGGTCGTGGTATTGTCCGCCTGACTCGGACCACTTGACCCCGGAGGAACGGAGCAAAGGCGGTGAGAGGCGGACCGCTCGGAGCTCCAGCAGGTTGATGTGGCATCGGGACTCCCGCGGGGACCAGAGGCCATGAGCCCGGTGTTCCCCAGATGGGCACCCCAACCCATCAGAGAGGCATCGGTCGATAGAGAGACCGTCGGCTCGGGGCGGACGAACGGGATGCCCTCCTGCAAATGAACTGGAACGGTCCACCACTGGAGAGCGTTCCACATCCCCTGTGTCACCGCACAAGCTGGTCCAAGGGATCGCAGCTGCTAGACCACTGGCTGGCCAGTCCCCACTGAAGGGGACGGATGTTCCAGCGGGCCCAACGGACCACGCTGGTGCAGGCCGCCATGAGACCCAGGAGGCGAGGAAGTCCCGGCAGGGCGCACTGCCCAACCAGAAATGATCGGGCAAAGGAGGAAAAGAACCTCGGCCCTGTCCGGCCGGGCAGCCCTTGGCTCGAAGAGTCGAGCTAGCCCGATGAATAGAATCACCTGCCTCGCCTCGAATTCCGACTTGGCCTCGCTGATAAGGAGGCCTAGTTGAGAGCAGACCTGGAGGGCCAGATCTCTGGACCACTCCGCCTCCTCCCTGAGGGAGCTGCTATCAGCCAGTCGTCCAGGTAAGGGTACACCCAGACTCTCGGGCCGCATGAGGAATGTTGTCACCACTGCCATGCATTTGGTGAAGACCCTGGAGCTGGAGACAAGCCGAAGGGCATGGCTTGAACTGAAGAGGATCCTCTCCGGAAGCGTAAGGAATCTCTGGTGAGACGGACGGATAGGGACGTGAAAACGTGCCCTGCAAGTCCAGAGAGCAGAACCACACGCGCTCCAAGGATGGTATTATCTGAGCCAGAGTGACCATCCTGAAGGTTCGAGACCTTAGAAACTTGTTTAGGTCTGTAGGTTTGAGAATGGGCGCCAGCCCCCGTCTGCTTCGGAACCAGGAAGTACCTGGACACAAACCCTGGGTCTGAAGGAGGGTCCACCACCTTCTTACCACCTCTTTCTGGAGGAGGAGAGCTGGCGTCGGCTTGACGAGCCGCCAGTGAGGCTGGGATCTCGGGTTTCCCGAGGGCGACGGCTCTGAAGGGTGGTGCCTGCTCGAATTCCAGAGGCAGGCTCTTCCCACCACCTTCCAAGACCCACCTGTCCGTGGTAACAGCGACCAGGCGGAACGGAGTGTGGAGCTGCCTTCCACGGGGACCAGGGTGTGACGGGATGGGGCGACACCCCTCAGCCCGCCACTGGGCAGGCTTGGAGGAGGGACCGGCCGAGGGACCTCCTGGCCTTTTTCCTCCCTGCCTCCTGTTAGAGGAAGCCGGCGCTTGGTTGGGATGCCAGGTCGAGCCTGCTGGCCCTGGCGTTGCTGGGCCGCGGCTCGAGGCACAGAAGGACCTAAGGGCTTAGGCTGTGGTTTGCGGCCTTGTCCTTCTGATGAAGAGACCGAGTCCAAGGTGGCATTGGACTCTCGATCCTCTGCAGGTGACCTTCCACCCCAGGGGTCAAGAGGTCAGTCCCCAAAGGGAACATCCGCCAACTTGTGCTGGGTATCCAGGCAAAGGTGGATATCCTCAGCCAAGCCTCGCCGACGCATAGCCACTGCGGCCGCGCACCGATCTGGGACATGAGTCCCTATATCCAAAGCAGTCTGGAGCTGCTGTTTGGCCACTGCCCTGCTCCTGGTCCCGCACCTGCTTAACCGTAGTCTGCAGATCGGCGGAAGATGAGGGATGACCTCATCCAGGAGCCCAACAGGGCATGAGAAAAATGTGCTATGAGGATGGCGAACTGGCCTGGACGGGCGAGAGAGGGCTTTGCGAGACTTTTCGCCCGACATAGTCCAATTTCTGGACTCCTTGTCAGGAGGTTTGTCCATTATCCCTGGCGCTGTCGGGCGCCGCCGAAAACGCTGTCGGTAACCAACCCTCAGCAGAGGGTGTTCAAAACGGACATGGAACCGGGTAGGGACTGATACTTCCTGGCTATCCTGGCCAAGGCGAGGGCAGGAAGCAGGGCGCTGCCAAAGTTCCAGTGCCGGACCTACTGGCGGCCTCGGCCACCGGAAAGGCCTCCGTCGGAGAATCCCTCGTCCAGAATCTCCGTGGGGATACCTGGCCCGCTTGGAACGGGTTCGAGCTCCATCCCGTAGACTCCGAGATGAGCCAAGCAGTCCTAGGAAGGACGACGGGCTATCGTCCATTGACTGACCTCCTGAAGATCCAAGTCCAGTCGCTTGGAGAAGAAGGAGGAATCATCTTCGGACTCTGAAGAGTCCTCGAAGAGCTGCTCTGGCCTGAGCCTACCCTTCACCTGCCGAGGTCGGTCGGGAGTGAGGGTAACTGGACAGCTGATGGGGGTAAACTCCTTAGTCGATCCTTGAACTTTGGTCGGAGCCCCAATTGGTGGCTGTGGAGGGCGAGGAGGCTCCACCGGAATCGTGAGTGCTGTTTTGGCGAAATCGCCTGGATAGGTTTCGACAAGTCGAGGGGTTGTGTCGGTTGCTCGTGACAGCCACTAATGGTCAGCGCCGGGAGTCGGTTTATTTCGCCAGAGGAGTTAAGCAAGGTCTGGATCCGACGACTACGCCGCTCCCTTATCCGAGGAGGAGGACGAGACGAAGGGCGACGCCGCCATCACAAAAGCCGAGATCGAGACCGCCATGACGGTGGGAACGGCTGGACCGCTAAGAGGTCCCGAGACGAGACCGAGAGTCCCGAATTTCCGGGGTCAGTGGGAGGTGTCGGCCGAACCGCACTCCTTCGCTCGGAAGGTCCATCCGAGGGCTCCGAACCGGAGGCACAGGCGAGCCCACGGGATCCTCAACTCCTCCCGGGAACCGGGAGAGGGAATCTCGCTGTTAAAGGCGCATAGCTCCGTCTAATGGGTCGAGAAAATCTCGACTTCATCGGTGGGAGTCTCGGTCAACTGACCTGACGGGACACCGTGAGGCCAGTGGCCGAAGCCGAGCGGTCGATCAAGCCGACAGTCGACGGCCCGGGAGAGGGACCTTTCCCGGCCCCAAGAGCGCCGACGGAGGACTTACCCCTGTCCTCTTTTTGGACCGAAGAATAAGGTCCCACAGACGAGGCCCTCTCCTCATGAGGGATAGAAGATCGAAGTCTTTGCAAAATTTTATTTTAAACTGCAAACGGAGAAATAGGAACTAGTCGAAACGCAGGAGCTTAAGGAGGGAACCTGAGCTTCCAAGCGTAAGGAAGATCTGGCTATGGGGCGAGCCGAGTTATACCACCGGTGGGTGGGAGGAGCAAGCTTGAAGACCTCCGGCAAGATTTAAAGCGGCAAGGATACTGCCAATGAGTGTGGATGAACAACATATCCATGTCCCTAGAACTTCCTGTTAGTCCTGAGGACTACCTTATCCCTGTGGAAAGAAATAAAGTCAGTTTCTACTGACAAGGCTTGCAACTCACCTATGCGTCTAGCAGAAGTGATAGCCACTAGGAAAACAGATTTTCCAAGTTAGATACTTCAGCTCTGCAGAAAACAGAGGTTCACAAAGGGGGTTGCATTAACTGGGCAATGCAAACATTAAGGTCCCAGGCAGGGGCCCGATCCCGAAAAAGTGGATTAGTATGGAGTAATCCCTTAAAAAACTTGGAAAACAAAGGGTGAGCGGAAGGAGAGGATGACTTTCCTGCTGAAACAAAAGCAGAAACAGCTGCCAAATGAACTCCTCAGGGTAGCTGGTCTGAGGCCCAAGGAATTAAGATGGACCATGTAATCTAACACAATGGGCAAATCAGCAGATTCTGGGAAATATGCTTCCTAGCACACCAAATGGAAAACCTTTTCCATTTAGAATTATAAGTAGCTTAGTGGAAGGCTTCAGAAGCTTTTAGGATTTAAAGGACACCCTGAGAGAGTGTGTAAGTCAGCAAACTCTAACTCCTCAAGAGCCAGGCCTTAAGGTTGAGGGATTTGAGGTTCGGATACCAAACTCTCCCCTGAGCACAGGTCTATAGGTTGTGATTCCTGGGGAGGAAAAGGGGAAGATGGACTGTCAGGGGCAGAAGGAGTGGGTACCAGGGCTGCCTGGCCCAATCCGGGGCAATCAGAATCATCCTGCAAGGCTGAGATCTGATTTGACTAACACTTTGAATAGGGGAGGGAAGGGGGGAACAGCATAAAGAAACTTCCCCTCCCAATCCAGGAGAAGGGCGTCCAGGGGGACTGAACCCAACACTGGAGGCCTGCAACAGAACAGTGGAAATTGGTGATTGTCTGGGGCTGCAAAAAGATCTATCTGAGGGGTGCCCCATCTGGCAAAGACTATCCCCAATACTTGAGGATCCAGGGACCATTCGTGATGGCCCTGGGAAATCCTGCTGAGAGCATCTGCTAGGACATTGTCCTTTCCTGGAAGGTGAACTGCTATGAGGGAAGTGTTCGGGGAATAGGCCAGAGACCACAACTTCATTGTCTCGGTGCACGAGGCCGAAGACAGAGTGCCCCCCTGTTTGTTGATGTACCACATTGTTGTGGTGTTGTCTGTTCTGACTTGTACCACTTTGTTCTGAACAGATGCAGAAAACGCTTGAAGAGCTAAAAAGACAGCTCTGAGTTCCAGCAAACTGATGTGGAGCAGAGATTCCTGGGGGGACCACACTCCCTGAGTGGAGAGGTCGCCCATGTGGGCTCCCCACCCCAGGAGGGAGGCATCTGTAGTGAGAGTCAAAGTGAGCAGGGCAATGAAGGGACCCCAGTCTCGAATTGCTCTGATCCTGCCACCACTGGAGGGCCTGGATCAAGGTTCGAGTCACTGGGACCAACTTGGAAAGGGGTCTCTTCTCTGAGACCAATAGGCTCTCAAGTGAAACTGAATGTCTCATCTGAAATCTTGCTCCTGCACAACAGCTGTGGATGCAGCCATGTGCCCCAGGAGCTGCAGAGTGTCTTGCTGGTCGAGAGACCTGCAGAGTGAAGGAGGAGGCCAGAGCCACTAAATTCCTTACCCTTCTAAGGGAAGAAAAGCTCTGGCTAGGTTTGTGTCCAATTCTGCCCTATAAAGGTGAGTACCTGGACTGGTTCCAGAACCGACTTTGTAGATTTAGCAGAAAGCCCAGGAGGTGAGAAGCTGCTGGGTGACTTGCAGGTGAGATTTTACCTATTCTGGGGACTGGCCTACAATGAGCCAGTCGTCTAGATAGGGAAAAACAGCAATCCTTTGCCTCCTTAAGTGAGCCACTGCTACTGCCAGACATTTTGTGAATACCCTTGGGGCAGAGGTAAGGCCAGGGCATTGCTCTGAACTGTTAATGACCTGAGGGCAGTTCGAATCTGAGGTACTTTCGATGGGAGCTTCTGATTAGGACGTGAAAATAGGCATCCTTGAGGTCCAGGGAAGCTAACCAGTCCCCTGGCCTTAGAGAGGGTAAAATCATTGCCACAGTTACCATTTTGAACTTTGGTTTCAAAAGATGCTTGTTCATATATCTGAGGTCTAAGATGGGCCGCCATTCTCCTGTCTTTTTTGGGGTAAGGAAGAATCTGGAATACAGACCCCTGCCCTGGTGCAGGGGAGGAACCCTTTCTACTGCTCTGAGAGACAACAGGGTTGAGACCTCTGCTTCTAGAGCAAGGGTCTCTGAAGAACTTGCAGGTAGAAAAAACCTGGTTCTCATCTTGGGAAACTTTTTGAAGCTGAGAACCAGACCCTGGCTTACTACTTCCAGAACCCACTTGTCTGAGGTTAAAGACGCCCAGTTCTGACTGAAGTAAGCCAACCTACCCCCTACTGGTAAAGAGGAATCGGCCCTGTGCACCCCATCAGGGTGCCTGCTTAGCAGGTGCTTTAGGCTGAGGGGTGGGAGCAGGCCTGCCCTGTGAAAAGGCCTACCCCTACCCCTGGGGGTATGCCTCTGGGGAGTGGCTTGCGCTCCTTAGCTTGGGCACTTTTGTAAGTAGTCCTATATTCATCCATCTTTTTCATGTAATTCTCTGTCTGCTCCCCAAACAGAGAATTTCCCACCACAGGAAAATCCATAGCCTTAGTCTGGGTATCCTGTGACAGGCTAGTACACCTGAGCCAGACCAACCTACTTAAAGCTAAGATGTGGCCATGACTCTAGAGGAAACATAATTAACATCCACAGCAGCATGAAACTGCACCTTAGAAACCTCAATGCATCGGCACACCTGTTCTAGTTCACTGCCAGCTGGCCATGGGCTTGTTTGGCTAATTCCATAACAGTATCCCATCTAGATTTCTGATACCTTGCTACATAAGCCATATAATTTGCTTGCCTGAGTCCCAAGGAGGCTGCCATATACTGTTTTTTTGCCATGGCATCAATCTTCCTGGAATCCTTGTCAGGAGGATGTGAAGCCAGGGGAACATTAGCTTCATCACAGGCTGCAGCCTGAACTACCCCAACATGACTGCATTGCTGAGAAAGGAATTCTGTATCAGGACCTGACAATGTGTACCTTCTGTCCATCTTTTTATCTACAGGAGGCACAGAATTAGGAGTTTTTAAAATTTGTTATTGTTTGTTTCCTAAAAGACTTATGCAAAGGAATAGACAATCTCCTAGACCCTGAATATCCATCCTTTCTACAAAATCAGGTTCCTCTTGTTCATCCACAGCTTCCTCCCATGGAGCTGGAGGATTCAGCAACCCTTTTATAAAACAGAAAAAGAGAAGGGACCTAGAAAGCACAGGGGGAGATTGTAAGGGTCAGTCTGGGGAGATGTCCGGTTCAGTGGGCACACCCAGACTCTCTCAGTCACATTCACACTGATCATTATCATGCCCCCCATGCTCTTGATTCATAAAAATCTCCAATATCATATTCCTGAACCGGAGGAACCGGCCGAACCAACCTTTTACCAGACAGTGGTGGTTCGGACGGAACCGGAGAAGTGACTGTACAATTTGTATAGCTTTTGCTAGTTCTGCAGCAGTTGGAGAAGGAATTTTGGACTCCATACCTGCTGATCTTCTCTTTTTTTTTTTTTTTAGTTTACGTTTGCCCGAGGAAGTCTCGCCCTGGTCAGAGAGCACTCCCTCCGGTTCGGTTGGCACCGAACCGGGCTGGCCATCCGGGTCAGCGGACTTTTTGGCCCTCGTTCCCTGAGCCTGCCCACTCTCTTATCCAGGGTGGCTGCAGGGAAATTTTTACAAATCTGGCAGTCTGAAATGAGGTGGTCAACCCCAGACAATAAACACCTGTAGTGTGTAGGTCAGCCTTGGCAAAGGCTTCCCCACAGACACTACAGTGTTGAAACCCAATGGGCCCGGTTTTTTCTTTTGGGTTTCTCAGACATGATGCCAGCCTAACCAAGAAACTTGCCCTTTTAACGGCAGTGCCAGGCAAGACACCCTTATCGGTTCCCAACCGTGTCACGGGTCATGGAAAAAACCGTAATGAAATCTGTTTTTTTTAGAACCGATAAGAACCGGGAACCGCACTCTAAAAGCTTTAAAATGCCACAGACAGAGCTTGAACCGATCGGTTTGCGGTTAAAATAATTATACTCGCGGTTGAATTTAACCGAGAAAATACTGTTTAAACCGAGAAATGAACAAAGCAGTAGGAGAAATCTCCGGAGCGACTGTTCAGTGAGGCGGAGTAAAGAATCTGATAGTTCAGGTTAGAATCTCCACAGACAGAGCTTCTATTTTAGAGCTCGTGCTCAAAGTTCCATTCATGGAATGGAGTTAACTATTTCACCTCCAGAGCAGTTCTAATGGTGGGACAAACTGCAATTGTCAATACAGCAAGACTTCATGTTGTTTGAAAACCCTATTCTGGGAGGGGGATGTCAAGGGTGAGAGACAGAGAGAGAGAGAGAGAGAGACAGAGTATCTCTTAAAATAGCAGCCCCTGAAGGACTGCGAGTCCGAAACCCGCCCTGCGCCTGGAAGCAATGTCCAGGCTAGTGCCGGATGAAAGTGTGTACCGTGCTCTAGGTAGCTGCCTCACATATGGTAGAAGCAGACACATTTCGCAGGGAAGTGAACAAAGTAGCTACTGCCCTGGTGGAAGTGACCCATTACCTGTCCAGAGTAAAGAAACACATTCTATGTTGGTAAGCAAAAGGCTTAAATTCGCCAACCACTTCGTTAGTGTCTGCTTAGACACTGGAGCCCCGATCATTCTGTGAGTGAAGGGTACAAAAACCTGATCAGTTTTTCGGAGAGGCTTTGTCCTGCTCAGATAATATCTCAGTATTCTGTGAATGTGCTGGGTGCAGAGGAGAGCCTCCCCTTTATTGGAGTATTTGGGGAAGTGGACCAGCAAGTCTACGTCCTGACTGAGTGTAAGTTCTGACACTACCTTGGGAAGGAACTTGGGATTAGTTCTTAAGGATACCCTGTCCTTGTGAAAAATTAAATAGGGTTCCTTGCACATGAGTGCATTGAGCTCTAAAATCCTCCTTGCTGAGGTGACTGCAACTAATAGTAATGCCTTCCATGAGAGGAGGTATAGCTAGCAATTCGCGGCTGGTTCAAAGGGAGGCAGTGTCAGCTGCTCTAATACAAAGAGAAGATCCGATGGGGAGCCGGTTCTCTAATGGGTGACTTCAAGTGGAGAATGCCACGTAAGGCCCGTGATACCTCTAGCTGTGCTAGAGATTTTTGTCCAATTGGTGCGTGATAGGTTGAAATAGTGCAGCGATCCACCTTAAGAGAGGAGTATGCCAGCCCCGTCTGAGATAAGGAAAGTAGGCAGTCCAGAAAGTACAGTTACGTAGGAACTAACCGTAACAGTAGATCTTCGAGAGAGGTTCCTTCAGTAGGTCATCACATATAGGACTGGTGCCACCTGGCGTCGGGCCGCACGGCAGACTTCAAACAACATGAAGTCTTGCTATATTATGACTATTGCAGTTTGTCCCACCATTAGAACTGCTCCGGAGGTGAAAGAGTTAACTCCATTCTAAGAATGGAACTTAGAACTCGAGCTCTATTAGAGAAGCTCTGCCTTGGTTATTTCAAACTCAAACTGTCAGATTCTTTACTCCGCCTCACTGAACAGTTGCTCCAGAGATTTCTCCAACTGCTCGGTTCATTTCTCGGTTTAAACAGTATTTTCTCGGTTAAATTCAACCGCGAGTATTATTATTTTAACCGCAAACCGATCGGTTCAAGCTCTGTCTGTGGTATTGTAAGTAATAGACAGGTTTTATTTCTGTGTGGAACTTGTAAATGTTTATCGGTTCGGTTCGAACTGATCAGGTTGGTTAAAACTTTAAAGAGTAAGCATTTTAAAGCTTTTAGAGTGCGGTTCCCGGTTCTTATCGGTTCTAAAAAAAACGGATTTCATTACGGTTTTTTCCATGACCCGTGACACGGTTGGGAACCGATAAGGGTGTCTTGCCTGGCACTGCCGTTAAAAGGGCAAGTTTCTTGGTTAGGCTGGCATCATGTCTGAGAAACCCAAAAGAAAAAACCGGGCCCACTGGGTTTCAACACTGTAGTGTCTGTGGGGAAGCCTTTGCCAAGGCTGACCCACACACTACATGTGTTTATTGTCTGGGGTTGACCACCTCAATTCAGACTGCCAGATTTGTAAAATTTCCCTGCAGCCACCCTGGATAAGAGAGTGGGCAGGCTCAGGGAACGAGAGGCCAAAAAGTCCGCTGACCCGGATGGCCAGCCTGGTTCGGTGCCAACCGAACCGGAGGGAGTGCCCTCTGACCAGGGCGATACTTCCTCGGGCAAACGTAAAGCTGGCTCTGAGGAGCCAGTTCCAGCTAAGAAAACTAAAAAATCAGCAGGTAGGGAGTCCAAAATTCTTTCCCCAACTGCTGCAGAAATAGCACAAGCTATACAAATTGTACAGTCACTTTCTCCAGTTCCGTCCGAACCGCCTCTGTCTGGTAAAAGGTTGGTTCGGCCGGTTCCACCGGTTCAAGAATATGATATTGGAGATTTTTATGAACCAGAGGAGGGGGAGGAGGATTATGAACAGTGTGAATGTGACTCTGAGAGTCTGGATGTGCCCATTGAACCGGACATCTCCCCAGACTGACCCTTAGAATCTCCCCCTATGCTTTCTGAGTCCCCTTCTCATTTTTTGTTTTATAAAAAGGTTGCTGAATCCCTCCAGCTCCCATTGGAGGAAGCTGTGGATGAGCAAGAGGAACCTGATTTTGTAGAAAGGATGGATATTCCAGAGTCTAGGAGATTGTCTATTCCCTTGCATAATTCATTTAGGAAACAAACAATGAAAATTTTTAAAAGCTCCTAATTCTGTGCCTCCTGTGGACAAAACGATGGACAGGAGGTACACTCTGTCAGGTCCTGATACAGAATTCCTTTCACAGCATTGCAGTCATGTTGGTGTGGTTCAGGCTGCAGCCTGTGATAAAGCTAATATTCCTTATTTCACATCCTCCTGACAAGGATTCCAGGAGGATTGATGCCATGGCAAAAAAAAAACAATACATGGCAGCCCTTGGGACTCAGGCAAGCAAATTACATGGCTTATGTAGCAGGTTTCAAAAATCTAGATGGGACACTGTCATGGCTTTGGCCAAACAGGCCTCTGGCCAGCTTGTTAATGAGCTGGAGCAGGTGCTGCTGATGGCATTGAGGCATCCAATGCTGCTGTGGATTTTAATGATGTATCTCTAGAGTCATGCTACATCTGTAGCTGCAGGTTGGTCTGGCTCAGGTGTACTAGCTTGTCACAGGATACCCAGACTAAGGCTATGGATTTTCCTAGTAGGGAATTTCTGTTTGGGGAGCAGACAGAGAATTATATGAAGGAAATGGATGAGTATAGGACTACCTATAAAGAGTGCTCACGCCAAGGAGCGGCAGCCACTCCTCAGAGGCAGACCTCCAGGGTAGGGGTAGGCCTTTCACAGGCCTTTTACTAAACCCAGGCCCTCTGCTTATGTTCAGAGGGGTTCTTCAGAGGGAGAGGCAGACGGGTGAGCAGGCCTGCTCCCACCCCTCAGCCTAAAGCACCTGCCAAACAGGCACCCTGTTGGGGTGCCCAGGGCCAATTCTCCTTACCTGTAGAGGCAGCGGTTGGCTTACTTTGTTCGGAACTGGGAGTCTCTAACTTCAGACAAGTGGGTCCTGGAAGTAGTAGGTCAGGGTCTGGTTCTCAGCTTCAAAAAATTTCCAAAGATGAGAATCAGATCTTTCCCACCTGCAAACCCTTTAGAGACCTTTTCTTTAGAAACAGAAATCTCATCCCTCCTGGCTCTCAGAGCTGTAGAAAGGGTTTCTCCCCTACATCAGGGCAAGGGTCTGTACTCCAGATATTTCCTTACCCCAAAAAAGACAGGAGAATGGCGCCCATTTTAGACCTGAGATATCTGAACAAGCACCTTTGAAACCAAAGTTCAAAATGGTAACTCTGGCAATGATTTTACCCTTTCTAGGCCAGGGGACTGGCTAGCCTCCCTGGACCTCAAGGATGCCTATTTTTCATGTCCTAATCAGAAGCTCCCACCGAAAGTACCTCAGATTCAAACTGCCCTCAGGTCACTACCAGTTCAGAGCAATGCCCTTCGGCCTCTCCTCTGCCTCAAGGGTATTCACAAAATGTCTGGCAGTAGCAGTTGCTCATTTAAGAAGGCAAAGGATTGCTGTCTTTCCCTACCTGGACGGCTGGCTCATTGTAGGCCAGTACCCAGAACAGGTCAAATCTCACCTGCAAGTTACCCAGCAGCTGCTCACCTCTCTGGGCTTTTTGCTCAATCTTCCAAAGTCAGTTCTGGAACCTGTTCAGGTGCTCACCTTCATAGGTGCAGAATTGGACACAAAGCAGGCCAGAGCCTTCCTACCCTTAGAGAGGGTAAGGAACCTGGTGGCTCTGGCCTCCTCCTTCACTCTGCAGGTCTCTCGACCAGCAAGATACTTCTTGCAGCTCCTGGGGCACATGGCTGCGCCCACAGCTGTAGTGCAAGGAGCAAGATTTCAGATGAGGGACATTCAGTTTCACTTGAGAGCCTTTGTCTCAGAGAAGAGACCCCTTTCCAAGTTGGTCCCAGTGACTCAACCCTGATCCAGGCCTCCAGTGGTGGCAGGATCAGAGCAACTTAAGGCTGGGGGTCCCTTTCATTCCTCTGTCTCACTCCTTGACCTCACTACGGATGCATCCCTCCTGGGGTGGGGAGCCCACATGGCGACTTCTCCACTCAGGAGTGTGGTCCCTCAGGAATCTCTGCTCCACATCAATTTGCTGGAGCTCAGAGCTGTCTTTCTAGCACTTCAAGTGTTTTCTGTGTCTGTTCAGAACAAAGTGGTACAAGTCAGAACAGACAACACCACAACAATGTGGTACATCAACAAGCAAGGGGGCACTCGGTCTTCGGCCTTGTGCACCGAGGCAATGAAGTTGTGGTCTCTGGCCTATTCCCTAAACACTTCCCGCATAGCAGTTCACCTTCCAGGAAAGGACAATGTCCTGGTAGATGCTCTCAGCAGGATTTCCCAGGGCCATCACGAATGGTCTCTGGATCCTCAAATACTGGGGATAGTTTCTGCCAGATGGGGCACCCCTCAGATAGATCTTTTTGCAGCCCCAGACAATCACCAACTTCCACTGTTCTGTTGCAGGCCCCCAGTGTTGGGCTTAGTCCCCCTGGATGCCTTTCTCCTAGATTGGAAAGGGAAGTTTCTTTACGCCTTTCCCCCCTTCCCTCTCCTATTCAAGGTGCTAGTCAAAATCAGATCCCAGCATTGCAGGGTGATTCTGATTGCCCCAGATTGGGCCAGGCAGCCCTGGTACCCACTCCTTCTGTCCCTAGCAGTCCATCTTCCCCTGTGTCTCCCCAGGAATCACAACCTGTTAACCTGTGCCCAGGGGAGAGTTTGGTATCCGAACCTCAAATCCCTCAACCTCAAGGCCCAGCTCTTGAGGAGCTAGAATTTGCTGACCTACACCTTTCTCAAGGTGTTCTTGAAATCCTAAAGGCTTCTAGGAAGCCTTCCACTAGGCTACTTATAATTCTAAGTGGAAAGTTTTCCATCTGGTGTTCTGGGAAACATATTTCCTCGGAATCTGCTGATTTGCCCATTGTTTTGGACTATATGGTCATCTTAATTCTTTGGGCCTGAGACCAGCTACCCTGAAAGTACATTTGGCAGCTGTCTCTGTTTTTGTTTCAGCAGGAAAGCCCTCCTCTCTTTCCGCTCACCCTGTAGTTTCCAAGTTTTTTAAAGGATTACTTCATACTAATCCACCTTTTAGGGATCCGGCCCCTGCTTGGGATCTTAATGTTTGCATTGCTCAGTTAATGCAACCCCCTTTTGAACCTCTGTCTTCTGCAGAGCTTAAGTACTTAACTTGGAAAACTGTTTTCCTAGTGGCCATCACTTCTGCCAGGAGCATAAGTGAGTTACAAGCCTTGTCAGTAGAAACTGACTTTATTTCTTTCCACAAGGATACGGTAGTCCTCAGGACTAACAGGAAGTTTTTGCCTAAGGTGGTTTCAGATTTCCATCTTAACCAATCTATCTCCCTTCCAGTGTTTTTCACTGATCATTTCTCCTCTGGCGAGAGGAGATTGCACAGTTTAGATGTTAAGAGGGCCCTAAGTTACTATATAGAACGTACCAAGGGTCACAGGTTCGAATCCCTCCAACTTTTTCTCACTTATGGTGAGGTCGGAAAAGGGAGACCTGCCACTAAGAGATCAACTGCCAGGTGGATTGTCTCTGTATCCAATTTTGTTATCAAAACTGGGGAAGGTTCCCCTTCAGGCCTGAGGGGCTCACTCTACCAGAGGTACAGCGGCATCTATAGCTGCTGCTAGAGACATCCCTATTTTTAGAAATATGTCAAGCAGCCTACTTGGAAAACAGTACACACTTTCACCAAGCATTACTCCTGGATGTCCAGGCCAGAGAAATGCTCGGTTTGGCACAGCTGTGCTTCAGAGCCTATTCCCTAAGTAGGTTCTGTCCCTCCTCCATGGAGGTACTGCTGTGTAGTCTGCAATAGTCATAATATAGCAAGACTTCATGTTGTTTGAAGAAAAAATTACTCACCTTAGTAATGTTGTTTCTTCTAATCGAGTCTTCTATGTTATGACCTCCCCCAGCCTGCCCCTCTCAGAACTTCTACTTGGGTATGGGGTGGGCAGCCTAGTGTGGGCACTAGTTATGCCTATTATATATTTTCCACCCTTCCTGGGGTTCTGGGTGTGGTGTTTTTATTTTATCTTATATTACTTCTCATATTATTATATTATACTATTACTTTTGGTCCCTTGACTTGAGTCTTTGTGTTGGGACCAGCATTGGGTGTTAATATTTAGGTAGCCAGTTGGCTAGTGTAGGTTACAGCTTCCACACAGACCTTAGTGAGTTTTTGCTCAGAAGATCTGACAGTTTGAGTTTGAAATAACCAAGACAGAGCTTCTAATAGAGCTCGAGTTCTAAGTTCCATTCTTAGAATGGAGTTAACTTTTCACCTCTGGAGCAGTTCTAATGGTGGGACAAACTGCAATAGTCATAATATAGCAAGACTCCATTAGAAGAAACAACATTACTAAGGTGAGTAATTTTTTCTTTTCTAGCACTACCTGATGGGGGACCGCCAGTCACGTGACTGGCGTCAGCATGACTGTATATAGTGGCGGTCCACACGCCCGCCCTCTAGTTCACCCACTGGAGCTAGGAAGAAGCCTGAGAGCAGGAGCGAACAGGATTTGGAGTCCCTGTAAAAACAGAAAATGAGGGGAAGGAGGGAGGGAAAATATGACCTACTGAAGACTCTCGAAGATCTACTGTACGGTAAGTTCCACAGAATTGTACTATCTTACTCGAGAGGGTTCCTTCAGTAGGTCAACACATAGGACAGAGTCCCAAGCAGTCCCTCCAAGGAGAGACCAAGAGAAACCAGGGAGGAGGAAAACTAACTCCAACGGGAAAAACTGGAATCCAGAATGGACCCAGTCTAGGGCAGAAGGCCCTGCAGGACGCTAGGCCAAAGCCAGACCTCCACCTAGAAGCAATGTCCAGACTGTAATGCTTTGTAAAGGTATGGACAGAACTCCAAGTAGTGGCAGCACAAATGTCAGCCGACGAAACATTCCATAGGAAGGCTGCGGAGGCAGCCATGCCGCTAGCTGGCGACCTCTGATAGAACCCGGCAGAGGCTTTTCGTACTTCTGGTAACAGAATCTAATGCAGTTGCCTAACCACTTGGAGAGGCCCTGCTTAGAAACCAGTTTGCCCTTCGATCTCGGGACAAAGGAAACAAACAACTGGTCACAAGAGCGGAACTCTTCGGTCCAGTGGGTGAAAAAACGGAGAATCCGATAGACGACCACTGTATGAAGGAGTGCCTCACCTCTGTTAGAGGGGGGGAAGGACAATACACTGGAAGCTCTACTGATTGATTCGGCATGGCTTCTGACACCACCTTGGGAAGAAACTTCGGATGTGTTCTGAGGACCGCCCAGTCCCTATGGAAAATCAGATAGGGCTCCTTGCAGACTAGAGCGTGAACCCTCCAAAATCCTTCGGGCTGATGTGATAGCCACAAGAAAAGGCACCTTCCAAAACAGGAAGCACAAATCACAGCCGGCTCAAAAGGAGGAAGGGTGAGCTTTTCCAGTACGAAGTTCAAGTCCTAAGGCACAGCTGGGTTGTGGATGGAGGGGGGGGGGGTTCAGATGGAGAATCCCTTTCAGAAAGGTTTTTGAGACCTCCAACTGAGCCACAGGTTTACCATCCACTAGCTCGTGGTATGCTGAGATAGCCGAGATATGGACCTCCAAAGAAGAGTATGACAGACCAGAGTCTGATAAGTGAAGGAGGTATTCCATGACTTGTGGAGCCGAGCAAGAGAAGGGGTTCCAACCCTTAGTGGTCGCCCAAATGGAAAACCACTTCCACTTCATAAGGGAAAGGGGAAATTGTTTAACCAGGAAAGGCACACTAAGCCGAAGCTTGTTTCCAGGTATGACCTGGGAGCACAAGGAAGTTAAGTGACTTGCTCAGGGTCACACAGTATGCAAGTGGGGGCAGTGGGATTCAAACCCTGGTCTCCAGGTTTGCAGCTCAGAGCCTTAAACCACTGCGCTATAGTGCCTCCAAGTGGAACGGGTAGAGGGCTTTCAAGCCTCAATGAGGGCTTGAGCAACCCCGGAGGAAATCCCAAAACAGGAGATTGCTATGTCTGCAGGAGCCACGCATGGAGATGCAGGGTCCTGAGCCTTGGATGCAACAGTCAACCTTGATCCTGGGTCAGGAGGTTGTGAGTGTCACTGGAAGTGGAAGTGGTGGTTCCCTGGAAAGCTGCTGCAGCAGAGGGGAACCATATCTGTCTTGGCCATAGAGGAGCGATGAGAATTATCCTTGCCTTCTCCACTTGAAGCTTAAGAAGAACCCTCTGCAGAATGGGAAATGGAGGGAATGCGTACAAAAAAATTCCCTGTCCAAGATAGAGACAATGCATTGTTCTAGAAAGCACCATGCCCTGGAATGAGCGAGCAAAAGCTGGGAAGCTTTGCGTTGGATTTGGAGGTAAAGAGGTCGATTTCCGGATGCCCCCAAAGTTGGAAGATGGATTCCACCACTTCCTGATGCAGTTCCCACTTATGAGCTAGGGTTCTAGATCTGCTGAGATTGTCCGCCAGGATGTTTAAAATGCCCGGAATATGCACGGTCAGGAGGACCAGATGGTGCTAGGCTGTCTAATTCCACACCCGCGTCGCCTCCCTGCACAGCGGGGTATGACCAGGTTCCTCCTTGTTTGTTGATACACCAAACTATCAACATGTTGTCTGTTTGGATTAGCAGTGATCCATTTGGAAGGAGGGTCTGAAAGACTTGTAAGGCATACAGAACCGCCCTCAACTCCAGAACATTGACGTGCAAAGGAGTCTCCACGCCGGACCATAGTCCTTGGGCTTGGTGCTCCCCAAAATGAGCTCCCCACCCCATATTCGAGGCATTTGTGGTGAGGGTAGCTAGTAGTGCACGGCTCCAAACAAGTCCCACGGAAAGACTGCGAGAATCCCTCCATCACTGCAATTCTTTCTGAACCACAGAGAAGACCAGAACCGGATGGTCCAGGTCATCCAGGAGATGATCCCACTGCACCCGCAAAGACCACTGAGTGACCCTCGTGTGAAGTCTTGCTAGGAATGGTTGTGATGGCAGCCACCATAAGGCGTAGGACCTCCCGAGCTGGGATGGTTTTGCGAGAAGCCACTTTGGAGGCCTAACAGATAAGGGTCTCCACCCTGTCTGGAGGCAGGAAGGCTCTGCACTGGACTGTATCCAGGACTGCCTCAATGAATTGAAGTCTCTGGGCAGGGATAAGGGATGACTTGGGAACACTGACTATGATCCCTAGTCTTCTGAAAAGGTCCAGGGTAAAGGCAGAAGCCTCCAACAAAGAATCCCTGGACGGGGCTGAAATCAACCAATCATCCAGGTAAGGGAAAACTGCAATACCCCTGTGGTGTAGGAGCGCCACGACCACCGCCAGGCACTTGGTAAAAACCCATGGTGCCAAAGACAGACCAAAAGGGAGCGCTCTGAACTGGAAATGTGCCCCTTGGAAGCGAAAGCGCAGGAATCGGCGGTGGCTGGGGAAGATGGGGATGTGCAGGTAGACATCCTGCATATTCAGGGGGAAGAGACAGTGGTTCTCCATGAGGAGAGGGATGAGGCTCTGGAGTGTCAGCATTCAAAACCTTTTTTACTTGACAAAGTGATTTAATTGACTTAGGTCGACTATGGGTCTGAAGTCCCCAGTCTTTTTTGGAACCAGAAAAAAGTGGGAATAAAACCCCTTTCCCCTTTGCCAGAGGGGGACGTGCTCTATTGCTTCTTTGAGCAAGAGCGAGTTTACCTCTTCACGAACGAGGAGGGCGTGGTCCCGGGAGTAAAAGGACTTCTTTGGTGGAGTTTCCAGAGGGGTTTCCAGAAATTCTATTTCTGTGTCCGATGGACACTAGTTGTAGGACCCACTCGTCTGAGGTGATCGATCTCCACACCTGCGCGTGGCGGGTGAACCTCTCCCCCAACTGCTCCCCATTGCGAGACTGAGGAGGCAGTGGGGCTGGGGAGTCAAGGAGTGGCGGGACATTCAGGGGGAGGGCCTCCTGAATGTCTCTGATTTTTGGAGGCAGGATGAGTGGCTGTACCCGTGGCCTTACGCTTCCCTTGGTGGCGTGCCTCAGTGTCCTTTCTCTGCCTCCAGGTCCTTTTCCAAAAGGGCTGCTGCTGCTGTTGTTGGGATCTGATCAGTACACTGACCTCACAGACCTAAGTGCAAGGCCCTTGTCCTGTAGGTCTGTGATGTCTTTGGTGTCCCCACCAAAATGTACTGAGCCCCTAAAAGGGGCATCCTGAATTGTCGACTGGACTTCGTTGGAGAGTCCAGAAAGGCGAAGCCAGGAATGCCGTCTAAGGGCAACGGCAGTTGCCGAGGTACGAACCACTGAGTCGACGGAGTCGTAGGTGGCGTGTAAGGCATGCCTACATGAAACTTTGGAGAGGCGGAGATCCTTAGCAAGTTCCTCCTTCAAAGGCGAAGGGTCCATGGACTGGACTCACGCTTCCAGCCTGGCCAAGGTAGCCTTTTGCTGGGATACCATGTGGGCCACATAATTGAGGGACCGAAGTGTGCACATGACCAACGAGTATATCTTTTTTCCGAACTGGTCCATCTGCTTCGACTCTTTGTCTGGAGGAGAGGTGCTCATGTGCTTTGGTGTTGAGGAGCGATCATGAGCTGTAGAGATGTCCACAGAGTCAGCCTTGGGATGAACCTTCAAGAACAAGGCATCCTTTGGCGCGCGGTAAAGCCTGTCCACCCTTTTGGGGACAGCCGGGAGGGTATGAGGCATCTGCCAGATGGTAGTGATGAGGTCTTGGTGAGGTGCCATCCAGGGAGGAATGGGGACTGGAGACAGTGATTCTAGGTCAAGATGCTCCGCAAGTCTCTGTCTCATGGGGTCCTGTTCCTCCGACCCCCAGTCGAAATAATCCTTCATGGGCCTCAACAGATCTAAAAAGACAGGCTCCTCTGGTGGAGACTTCGAGGACTCCTTGCCTTTCGTGTCTTCGGGGTCCTCCGGAACCTCCTCTGAAGAATCGTCCACCCCCTCTGAACTATCGTCGTCCGCCTCCTTGACAGGACAACATCTGGTATCCGGGAGGGAAACGCTCTGCTGAGTCTTCCCCGAGATATGGACAGTGGTAATGGAAGAACTGCTCTCGGAAGGAGACCTGGGAGACCGCGGTTGTGGGAGCCTAGTCTCCAGATCAGAGACCAACTCCGACCGTGCCCCGCCACCAAGACTGGATTAAAGCCTTAAAATCCAGGGTGACCGGAAGTGGTGGGGTGGTGGTGGAGTAGGCAGAGACTGGGGGGCGGGAGGAGGAGGAGCAGGAACTGGTGGAGGGTAATAACCCTGGAATCCCTGAAAGTTCAAGTAGGGACTGGATCCAAAGTAGAACTGCCCAAAATTACTCCAGTTCTATGCGTCTCTCCGATACCCTTGCAGGTAATGCAGGACAGTTCGTGGTCTGGCATAAATCCCCATGCAGATCTGGCACTGGGGGTACCCAGGTCAGACCCGCCTTGTACAGACTGGAAGAGGGTCCGGCATCGGGACAGCCCACATCAGGGGAACCGACTTCGGAACTGGCACCACCTGATCCGTCGCCGGAAGTGGATCCATTGTCGGAGGGGCCAGCGTCGGATCCGGACAAAAGGGCCCTGGCAGTGGGACCTGATCCGGCATTGGGGCCACAGGCAGAGGCCGGACAACCAGTCCCGGCTGTGGGACTGTCGTCGGGACAACCGGTGTCGGAGGCGCCGGAAGGCAGAGGAGGGGCCTCTGTAGTAAGGCCAGATGGCCGAAGAGGAGCATCCTTCTCATTGACCCAGAGAGGGGAAAGCGGAGCAGACCCCGAGGCATCGACTGAGTTGAGGAGCTTTCCGTTTTCATCGCCGGAGTTACCCATTGGTGAATTGGAGAGTACGGGCAAGGAATGAGGAGGAGAAGGGAGAGGGGTTTTCTCCCCCTGGCTCCGCCAGACATCGGGTGAGGCGCCATCAGGCCCTGACGGCAGAACCGCACCTGTGCGGTCATCCAGGACGGCCGACTTATTGGGTGGAGTCGGGTGGTGGGGTGGGGCCCTGGACGACTTATCGACCAAAGCCAGGTGAGTACCCACAGCCTGGGTAGTCATCCCGGAGGCTGACTTATCGGTTGAGGTGGTGCAGTTGTCGGAGAAGCCAACGGCCGACTGACCCGCCATGGATTTACCAGACTTACCATCCTTGCTAGGCAGTGGCTGGGCCTTGCTCATCGAGGGCCTGGCGTAATCCGCAGAGTGCTCCCGCTCCCTAGATTTCTCCTTATGTTTTTTGGGAGAAGCCTTTTCAAACGAAGAATGTCTGAGCCGATCCATCTTCTTCTCGAGGGAAGCCAGGCAGGCTTTTAGCAGATGGGCCTCCAAAGCCTGCTGTCTCCTCTTTTTTGTGGCCTGGTTAAAGGTCTGGCACTCAGGGCAGGAGGAGACCGGATGGTCCAGGCCTAAACAGAGGACGCACTTGAGGTGACCGTCTTTGTGTGGGATCTGCATGCCACAGGATGAGCACTTCTTCTTTGGTGAAGATATCAATAATAAACACGAAATAGCTGGAAAAAATTAGTGAAGGATATTCCGACGCAAGAGACTTTCTCGACGATCGCTACATGGAAGTCTGCAATGTGACTAACACGCGGCGACGGTGGGAAAGAACTGAAGGGCGGTTTTGGGGACTGTCCACTATATACAGTCACGCTGATGTTGGTCACGTGACATCAGGTGGGCGGTCCCCCGTTAGGTATTGATAGAAAAGTCTGCCATGCGGCCCGACGCCTGGTGGCGCCAGTCCTATATGTGATGACCTACTGAAGGAACCCTCTGGAAGTAAGATCTGACTTTTCCAAACAGCTAAGAGGATCTAGACTCCGTGCTGTAGCCCAGAGGTAAAACCTGAACCACTTCATGGTGTAGGTGGCATGGGCTGAGGGCTTCCTAGGCTGCCACCAGGACATCAGCCACTTTGTTCGACACTCCATCTCTGAGAATGGCCATGTCTTTAGAAGCCAAGCGTGCAGGTCCGGAGACTTGAGGTTCAGGTGAACCAGAGACCCTTCTTCCTGGGACAACAAATGCCAGCTGACTGGAAGGGGGATTGGGAAGTCTTGCACCAATTGGTGAAGACGCGGAAACCATATCTGTCTGAGCCAGAATGGCGCTACCATGATCATGGTCACTCCTTCTGCCTGCAGCCTGAGGAGAACTCTCTGGATCAAAGGAAAGGCATAGAGGAACCTGCCTGTCCAAGAGAGGGACAATGCGTCTTGCCAGAAAACACCAGACTCTGGATCTAGCAAGCAGAAATTGGGCAGTTCTGTGTTGTATGGGGATGCCAAGAGATCTAAGTCAGGCATTCCCCACCTGCTGAACAGCATATCCGCTACTGACTGAAGGAGTTCCCATTCGTGGGCACTGGATCATGACCTGCTCAGAAGGTCTGCTAGTGTGTTGCAAACTCTGGGAACATGCACTGCAGTGAGAGTGATGTCATGTTTCAGAGCCCAATTCCAAATTCTCATAGCCTCCAGGCAGAATCAGTAGGAATGAGTGCCCCCTAGTTTACTGATGCAGAACACCACTGAGGTATTGTCCATCTGAATCAGCAAGTGGCCCAGGGAATCTCTGAATTCAAAGCCTGAAGCGCATACAGGACTGCCCTCATCTCTAGAACACTGATGTGGAGATGCGTCTCCGATGGTGAACATGTGCCCTGTGTTCTTATGCCATTCAGGTGAGCACCCCAGCCGGACCCAGATGCATCTGTGGTGAGCGTCAGAGATGGAGCGGGTGCTGAAAAGGGGACCCCTACTGAGAGGTGCTCTGGAGCGAGCCACCACAGTAGGGCTTTTACGATGGAATTGGGGACCAACACTAGATAATCCAAATGGTCTTGGCGCTGATCCCACTGGACTCTGAGGGTCCATTGGGTGACCCGCATATGAAGACGTGCGAGAGGAACTGTGACAATGGTTGCCACGATGTGCCCGAGGAGGCGCAGCATGGTTCTTGCAGGGACCTGCTTCCTCATACTGATTGCTCGGATCAGTACTCATAGGCGTTCCGCTCTGTCTTCTGGCAGAAAGGCTCTGCCCTTGCGGGTATCTAGTACTGCATCGATTTACTGAAGCCTTTGTGCTGGTATTGACAAAGAATTTGCCAGGTTGATTGTGATGCCCAAAGAGTCTAACAGAGTGTAGGTGTCCTGTAATGCCCTGTTCAGTTCCCCTTGAGACGGAGCCATGAGAAGCCAGTTGTCCAAGTAGGGGAAGACATAGTGGCTTCGCCTCCCGAGGACTGCTACTACTACACTACTACTGTTAAGCACTTGGTGAACACCCATGGGGCCAATGAGAGGCCAAATGGGAGGGCCTGAAACTGGTAGTGGCATCCCTGAATTCAGCTCAAACTACCAAGAATTTCCTGTGTGGTGGAGCAACAGGTAGGTGGAGACAGGAGTCTTGCATGTCTAGCGAGGCAAGCCAAGCGTTTGGTCTGAGCATCGGAATAAGATCTGATAGGGTGACCATTCGGAAGCGTTTGTACACTACCGAGGTGTTGAGGTTGCTGAGATCCAGGATCAGTCGTAGATCCCCCATCTTTTTTGGGACCAGAAAGAAGTGGGAGTAATACCCCCTTCCTCTATGGTTCCAGAGTATCTCTTCTATGGCCTCCTTTTCTAGGACAGCAGAGATCTCCTGTTGGATGAGTGCTGCGTGCTATACCGAATAATGGGAGTGCAGAGGGGATCTTGACACAGGACACCCGAGGAACTCGATAGTGCCCTCTTTGGATGAACTGTAGTACCCACTGGTCCGAGGTTATTCTTTGCCATCCTAAAAGGTGGTACACAAAGCGACCGCCAACCTTCTCTTCTCTTTGATCCAGAGGAAAAGCAGGGGTCTGGTACGAGTCAGGCGGTGGTGGGGTTCTGTCGGGATGGCTGGGGAGGCTTCATATTTCTTGCTTCCTGGCCTCCGGAAAAAGCGGGGTTGGCCCTTTTGGTTGAAGTTGCCTTTGGGCAGCTGGCCATAACGGGATTGCTGGCCTCGTTTGTTTCGAAAACGGTTTGGGCCCTTACGAAAGGGCTTCTGCCTCTGTCTGCACATGGCTTGTATGGGCCTGACGGCCTTACCAGTGTCTTGCAGCTTGGTAATGACCTTCTCGGATTCCTCCCCAAACAGGACTGAACCGCTGAATGGAACATCCAAAATGCCCTTCTGGACATCAGGTGTGAAGCCCGAGACCCACAGCCAGGAGCGTCTTCTGAGGCAGATACCAGCTGCCGCTCCCCTAGCAGCTGAATCTACAGAATCATATGCAGCCTGGAGAACTTGTGTCCCCATGTCGAAGTCTGTTTAAAAACGTTTTAGGAGCTCTTCCTTCTTGTCTCCGTTCGGAAGGTCCTTCACAAGATCTTGACCTTGCCCCCACAAGGCATTTTGAAACTGAACCATATGGGTCATATAGTTCAGTGACCGTATGGAACAGGTGGTTGTAACATACATCTGTCTTCCCATGGAGTCCAGCTGCTTGGACTCACGATCTGGGGGCTGCATACTAAGATGCTGGGGCCTTTGGGACCTATCATGGGTGGCCGTAATGACTAAGGAGTCTGCCACTGGTTGTTCCCCTATGTAAAGGTCCTCTGCAGGAGCCCTATACAGGTGGTCTGCTTTCTTAGGGACTGCGGGTGAAGAGTATGGATGCTTCCTAGCAGCTTTCATGGCATCCTGAAAAGTGTCCACCAACGGTGGAACCACCACAGGTTTTCGATCCGTCTTAAATACCTCGCTAGTCGTGGTCTCTCAGGGTCCAAGGCAAGGCAAAATTCATTTAAAAGACGCCCAATCCTGGAGGCTTTGGGCACCGCACAGCTAGATAAGCACATGTTCACAGAACAAAATCGATAAAAACAAAAAAGAAGAATATAAACATAATTAAATAACTCCAGATAGAAACATTTCCCATAAATAATAAACTGAAGCGTCAACATACTAATAGGTCCTCCGTGTCCCAGCTCATAGTTTCTTGGATAATCTCAGTATATCCATAAATGAGGGATCATCCAGGGGTGACCTGGGAAGATCCTGAGGGTCAGGCGAAGGGAAACTAAACGGTGAAGATGACCTGGAAGTGTCGGAGGTATCTGGACGGGACTCATCCGAAGAGGAAGAGTCAGGCCTCCTGTGAGATTTCTTGTGCCTTTCAGTACTAGGCGAGTGGGAAGGGGTCCAAGAGCGGGACCACTTCCATTTGTCCTGTTTGCCATGTTTCTCCCAAGACTGGCCCCTAGGTGGGGGAGTGTCTTCCTTAGGGGGGAAGGGGTCTGTTGGGGGTTGTTGACCTGGGCAGGGGTAAATTTTCCCCTGGAGGTTTTGTGGGGACCACATCCTTTCTAAAAGTCTCCCAGCAGTAGGAGAATAACTCCTGGACCTCTTCTATGTTGAGGCCCGACGATGGCCCCGACGTCAGGTCCTTTCCGGGCATTGGGCTGGGGTCAGGTCCCTGAGATACTGAGGTGCCAGTCGATGGGTCTTTGGGTAACCACGAGAGTTGAGGGGTATTGCCCTCCTCCTTGACTCTTGTCGTCTAGTCATTGGTTACCTGCTGTGTACCGACGCCCCTGCCGTCATCCTCCAATGGGACCCATCATCTGGCATCAGGTGCAGACGGGGCATCTGTCCTGGGGTCGACTCCTTGGGACACTTTGCGGTTGTCTGGTCTGTTGACCACTTAGGGTCTGACGCCCATTTAAGGGAAGTTGGTTCCGAGGTCCGCTTGACGGACATTTCTGGAAGACCCCGCAGAGGTTGGCAGACAGATCTCTGGTCGGTGTCCCGGCGCCAGTCCAGGGAGTTGGGGCATACTCTGGCAGCAGACTTGGAAGGTGCCTATATGAGGCCTCAGAATGGCTAGATGAACCCAAAGGCCGGCTAAGGAAGCAGTCCTTAGGCTGGATCTTAAGGGGTTGAAGAGAGAAGGATGTACCTGAGCCACTGGTCATACGTACTTTAGCCGGTGGAGGCTGAGATTTTGCCCGGGATGGAGACCTCTCTGAGTGGGCTGAGCCCGAGCTGTCCCAGGAATCTGAGGTTCAGGTAGATGAGGATTGCTCTCTGTCTTTCTCCTTCCTTTTATCTTTATGCTTCCCTGATTTGTAGGATGATTCCTCTCTGGAGGATGTGCTTCTCTCCATCACCTTGACTTTTTGTTTCGAGAAGAATGGTCTCAAGTGCCTTCTGGCAGCAGATCCATGTGCAGCTGCTAAAAAGCTGGCAATTGGTGCAGCCCTTGGTATCATGGTCACCTAGGCACCGTATGCAGGCCATGTGTCTGTCCTTAAAAGGAATCTGCTTGCCGCACGTGCACTTGAGGGCGTCCTTCAATGGAGGGGGTCAGGGAAGCCGACATGCGAGAGGGAGAATAATAAACCTGAAGAAATCTCTGAAGAAAAGTTCTGGCGTCGTACGATAGCTGATGGCGTCTGTGGAGCCGATGCCTGCGAGTCGACGGCGGGAAAAGAACTGAGGTATACTGGGGAACCACCCCTTTTATGAGGTATCTGACATCGGGGCCGGGTCGACGATGGGAGCAGTCCCCCACTGGGTATAGTTAGCTGGAAGTTTTCTGTGGGCTCCTGCAGCCTGCCAGCCTTAGTCCTTATGGTTTAACCTGCTGAAAGAGCTGTTTCTTGAAGTAAGATCTGTAGTTCTAGGAGTGATATACAGTTCACATCCACAAAACCCATCCAGCCTAGCTTGGCAAGTGGCACACGGAACCCTGCTTCCAGCGTGCAAGATCTAATGCCATGGGGCTGAGTTGGAGGATATAAATGCTGGGTGGTGGAAAAAGCTTGCTTAAAGATGTCTGGCAAATCAGATAGTTCCAGTGAAACTGCAACAGTGTAGGTGTGCCCTACTGTATAAACCACTCCTAAAACTATGGTTACAGGCGAGTATCCCATTTTTCTGTTGCATGATCATTATGGATTAATACATTGACAAAGCACCTTTTCTATATGGCACTTAGGGCTTCAATGTGGCAAAACCAGTGATGCCCTTCATAATGTGGGGCAGTTAAGCAGTGTATACTTTGAAACAAGGTAACCACGTCCGAAAATGTGAGCCTCCCCAAACAACTAGACTGGAGATTATAACATAATGGGGCCTCCGAGGGATGTCTCTTATAGTGTAAAAGACTCCAAGCCTGAGGATTGGGCGAGAAGACTGGAAAGCGAAGCTGAGCATTTCTTTCTGCCAAAACCTCAGGAGAGGAGACTATTATACCACAAGAGACATCCCTCGGAGGCCTTATTATCTTACTATAAATCACCTAACTTTAGCTTGAGTGATTAACAGTATTTTTTTAATGATATTGTGCTGTCCTAAACCCTGGCGCTGTACTGGAACACTCTTGCATGAGTGCATACTGTACAAAGCACAAGAGGTACAGTGGCTCTGCGTGCTGACTGGCTCAAATGATGTTAGTGATTTATAATATTTTTACATTGATCTCCTTCAAATATACCTAAGCTGGCACCAAAGCAGATAACTATGAACAGAGAGGTTCCAGACTGAATCCACCCACAGATGGACTCATTTTGTGACACTGAGCAAGCCACTTGACCTCTGAGCATCAGTCCTCCTAGCTGTACAACTAAGCACAATTATAACATGGGTTCCTAAAATGCTGTCTTCTGATTCGTCCAAACAGGTCAGCTGACCATTGAGTAATCCCTAATATACCCACAGCTGCATGTTCACAGAGCTTTATTTTACTATTTCTTTAAGTAAAATTCTAACAAAACAATGCCCATGTTACAGGAGGATTAACCCACTCCAGGGTATGGGTTTACTGAGCATTAATCCACACCTGGGTGGTTGACGTCACGCGGCTTTGCCTCGTGACTCCAAACCCCCCCCCCCCCGCTGGATTAATGCTCAGTAAACCCATACCCTGCCGTGGGTTAATCCCTCCATAGTTTCCCGCTGCAAACAAGACACAGCATCCCAGGCAAGCTACCCTAAATAAATCAATTCAATAAAAACTGTCTTACTGGGCTCCAATTAAAAGCTGGATGTTGGCGGCATTTCAGTTAATGCTGTTTGCAAAATCTGTCTTTTATCATTAACATAGAGGTGTTATTTTTCAAAGGTTTCCTTCACACTGCTATAAAAAATGTTCTGGCTGCATTCAAGTTTTTTTTCATGAGTTTAGCAAGGTAGTGCTAAAATACTAATGTCTGAATACCCTTCCAGCTGTTTGGAAGCGTAATCTGTCACACCTGAAAATTTATGTGCACCTGAAAATTTATGTGCCTCCAAATCTGCTGTCTTCTGCTTCCACTTTGAAAGTTAATAACAATTAAAAATAGTTCATAGGCCACGGAGTCGAGATCAACCATGTCTCACACACACATATCATCCAACTTAATTAACATCCCTTCCCCCAACCTCATAGTTCCAGCTACCTTGCTGAAGTTTATCAACCGGTTTTGACTCCTACTTTCAGCACCAGCTCAGCCTCCCCTCACTCTGGCACTATTTACTTATTGAAATCTCCGACTACAACCTTTGAGCTAGAAGCTTGTTTACAAAGGTTCCACGTCATGACAAAACAGGGATACAGTAGTTAAAATATACGTCAAAACAGTGTTAATAAAACAGAAAACCAACAGGCAATTCAGATACAGCCGTTTAACATGTAGGATTACAAAAGTACAGACATTATGGTGCAGGATATGCAGCAACAAAATCATGTGTAACATAAGTGCACTAATAACGCAAAGCAGGAGAAGGAGAGAGGACCATGGATGGGAAGGGACTGGTAGCAGGGGCTGAGGGGAAGAGAAGGATAGTGTAGGAAGGACTAAGGCCCTGTCCACACTACCCCTCTGTAGCGTTAGAGTGCGCAAACCGTTACTGCAACGGTTTGCGTTTACCCTGTAACGTTACAGAAGGCGTCGTTACTGGGTGTAGTGTGGACGCATGGCACCGGTCCCCTAGCGCAGCGTGAGCTGTATTGGATCAGTGCTCGAAAAGTCACCAACCTGGCAAGCGGATCGGCAGTGCCGGGTCCCACAACGGACACCGCAGTAGTAGACACTGCACCGCCCCGGTTGTAACGGTTTTTATCCATTATGGGGTTTGAGCGGTGCAGTGTGGATGGGGCCTAAGAGAGGGGATGAGGGGAGGACTGGAGCAGCTAAGTATGCCCCGAGATGGAGGGTCATAGCTGGGAAACTGAAGGAGGCATTGAGAGAAATATGAAGGCAGGGTGGATGTTGGAGGGGAAAAGTCGAGGTGTTGTTAGGCGCTTGTGCAGGTTAAAGGCAGCAAGCAGTCACAACAACTTAGGGATGCAAGATAGTCACTAAGCTTAACTTTGAATGGGCCGAGTTCAGTACTGGATAGCATGTCCTCGCTGTGAGAGTTCAGCCAGAGGGGAGCACGATATAAGGAGGAGCGCTGGCCCTGGGCGGTGTGGTGGAAAGGTACTTTTAAAGTCAGGATGTTGGACCCCCTAGTGGTGCAAGGTATTGTCGGTGGGGGAGAGAAGGCTTTGAACACCAGGAGATGCAAGCCCTAACACAGACCTTTTAGCTAGAAGGCGTACCAGGTACCGAATTCTACGGTCCAAGTTTAGCCACCCTGATTGGGAAGAGAGGTCACAGGTATGTGTTAGGTGGGGAGTGTCAAGGACAAGCCGGTAGACTTTGTTGAGGGTCACTTTGACCTTCTTGAGGGTTGTATCAGCGGCAGTGCGGTATACTACCAGTCCGTAATCAATCACAGATGGGACATAACTGGTAACGGCTAGGTTTAAGGCACCATCTGTTAGGCAGTGCTTGTGTTTAAATAGTTGGTTAATCCTAGCATTGGCTGCTTTAGCTACTAGGTCAATGGGATAAGTTCTGGAGGCCCCACCTCAAAAAGGACATTGGTCGAGTGGAGATGGTGCAGAGAAGGTCAACAAAAATTATTCAGGGACTGCACGAGATGTCCTACGGGGAATAGACTGAAATAACTGAACATGTATTCCCTGGAACAGATAAGAGAGAGGGGTGACATGATCGAAACATTCAAGTACCTAAAAGGCATAAACCAGGTGCAGAGAGACGATCTTTTCAGATTTAAGAATGGCAGGGGACATGACCTAAGGCTGCAAGAAGGGCAGTTCTCCACCAACAACGGGAAGTTTTTTCTTCACAGAAAGAGTGGCAGATGCCTGAAACAGCCTGCTTACAGAGGTGGTGGGGCAAGCAGAATGGTAGGTTTCAAGAATGCCTGGGACAGATACAAGGGAGCCCTCAAACCCAAGGGCAGTTAGAAGGCTAGGCTAAAAGACAATGGGCAGACTAGATGGACCTGGTGGTCTCCTTCTGCTGTCAACTTCTATGTTCCTCTGTGATAAGTGAAAGAAAGGGAACTATCCAAGATGTCCCCGAGGTATATGAAACTCTGAACCATCTCCGAGGGGGTATTGAGAGTTCACTATCTGCAACTGGTAGGATTTGTGTCAGTCATGGGGGAGGCAAACAGCATAGTTTTTTTTTTTTTTTGTATGCACTTTGAGTTTGCCCAGTTTGCACAGATGATTTCTATGCTAATTCATTTGCCTTCCATGTGCAATATTTTGCCATTTTGTCTGTACGGCACTCAACTTATGCTTTATGTCGACCTCAGGGGCATCAGCAGGATTCTAAAAGTGTGGGCGCAAGCCCCCATTACTGACTTTTTCCATAAAAGGGGGCCCAGGAGGATTTGTCCCTGGAAGAAATTTTGAAAAATTTGGTGGCAAATGGTGCATTTTAAGAAGCATTTTCTATGACATTTCTATCAAGACAACCCTAGGAATTTACCAGCTAAAATTGAAAATCATGAAATACTGCTGTTATTTCAGGGTTCGGAGAATTACTGTGGACAATAAAGCACTACAGACTGACTGTGTCAGCAAACACTGCCGTTTTTTATTTTCTTCTGGGGTAGGCGTCTGACTCAACCCTATGGCCCTCCCTCCCCTGGCCTCCCTTCTCTCAGTTTTACTTTCTCTGCTGCTTGAGCATGCAGGGCACAAGAAACATTTTGAGGTGAGTAGAACATTGCAGAGGTGTGGCAGTGTTTGGCCAATCCAGTGAACACTTTCAGGGACATGTCCCTCAGCCACCAAGCAACAGGGAAGCTGCCAATGATGGCAGTTTCAGAGCAAGTGCCGGACTTGAAATAAATCTGCCACTCCAATTACAGACAGTTTCATCATTGCAGCGGCAGATCCCCCCCCCCACTTCTCGGCAACCAGGCACATTTCAGCCATCAGCAGTGTCAGTGGCTCAGCAGGTAACACACACGCCTCTGAGGCCGGGATATCAGAAGACTGTGGGTTCTATCCCCACACCAGGCAGTTGGGTTTATATCCTGATACCGACACCTGTAGTGCAGCATGAGGGGGGTGCTGCACTCCTGAAGTGCCATCTTTCGGATGAGACGTTAAACCGAGGTCCCATCTGCTTGTTCTGGTGGTAGTTCAGGTGGATGTTAAAGATCCCATGGCACTCCTCGAAAAGAGCAGGGTAATATCCCCAGTGCTCTGGTTACATCTCCCCCCATTCACTAAAATACCACCAACAGCTTAATCTGGTTCAAGGTCAGCTGGCATTCATCTGTATCTCCCTCACCCGGGTTGTACCTGAAAATAGGCAGAATTTGTCTAATGCACGTACCCAGCCAACAAAAACTAAATAAATTAATCTGCATTACAGTGCACAGTAACGCACATGGCTGGACTTACAAGCAACTCGTTTGCTTAGTGTGCCTTTCCCGGTGAAATAAATAAATGAGCCCCGCCACGACTTTGCATAATTGGCAGCTCCTGCCGCCCACCACACACTCCCCCCAAATCTGACATCAAGGTGCCCAGTCCCGTATCGACATACCCTCCCCAGCCTGAACATATGTTTTGCTGACAACGGGTGCCCAACCTCTGTCGACATGCCCCCAACTACTGTAGCACATTGGGAGCCCATCCCAGCGCACAGCACTATCATCTTTATCAGACACCGGGATGCCCACTCCTGGTGTTGGATGCACCCCCCCCCCTTTACAGCCCACCCGGGTGCCCAACCTCGGCCGACACTCGATCCCCCCACTAGCGTCTGGCACACTGGGAGCCCACCCCAGTGTGCCACAATTTATTTTTCATAGTATTTCACCTGTAAAAGAAAACTGTCCACCAATGTCTTTTTTTTTTAAACCTACAGAAAGAAACCGGTCCTCGTCATCCTCGCCCACCCCTCCCCATCCCAACCTCTCTCTGCGCACTTCCCTGACCCATACTTACTCAAGGTCCAGCGCTGCAATCTTCTGTGACTGGGAATACGCTCTGTTCTCTTCAAAAGCTGACCGCAAATTGAAGAAAATCATGGTGAGCCCTATAATGGCAATCAATGGGGTTTCAACTTAGGTTGATATCTCAGCCATTTCTGAGTTTTTGTCCAATTTTCAAACATTTAGGACCCCAATTGTGAAGACTGGCACTGTCATTTTTTTCTCAGTCCCAAAAGGTGATTTTTCGGTCACCAGCGGAATCACCTTCGACTGATTAACGAAACAACAGTGCCACTGTTCATGAGGTGGGGTCCAAAAGCCCATGTTGCAAGTCTGGTGAAAAATCTTCAAAAAATGACTGCATTATGAGCGTGCCTTACGCAGTTTGTATGCACGCTCATAACTTCGCCAATTAATATTTTCACTCCAAATTTCCAACATTGCCATTTTTTCACATCTCCTTATGAACAGTACAGCTGTCATTTTTTGCATCCTGCCTGAAACGTGTTTCCGCACCTGTGGCGCAGAATGGCACAGTTGCTCTACGAAATCAACTTTTGGGACAGATTAATGAAATCACAGTGCCACTGTTCATGAGGGGAGGTTCCAAAAAGGCCATGTTGAAAATCTGGTGAAAAAATTCCAGAAAATGACTGCGTCAATGGCATGCATTACACAGTTTCTACCATTACGTTTGTAACTGCCATTTTTCATATTTTCACCAGATTTCATGTCGCTTATTTTGTTTTACACCTCCTGATGAACAGTACAGATGTTATTTTCATCCTGCCCAAAATGTTTTTTCACACCTGTTGAGCCAAATGGCTTATCTGATGCTAAACCACCTTCGGGATTGAGTAACAAATGATAGTGCCACTGTTCATGAGGTGGGGCCCAAAAATCTATGCTGAAAATATGGTATGAAAATACCAACAAAAGCCTGGGGCGATAGAGTTTCAACTGTATTACTTGCACCGCTGTACAGACTGACAGGTGTCGGGTGTGGTTTGTCGTTGTTAACATGCTCACACCATTCCAACCTCACTATGCAGCCACCGACAGGTACGAGGTGCTTGGGGTCTTCGCCCCAACGCTCATCCCATTCTCCTACACTGCACCTATCTCAGCTTATTTCCTTACAGAATGGGGTGAGCGTAAAGGCCGAAGACCCCAAGGCACACCATGACACCTGTCAGTGTCTGCAGGGTGGGATGAGGTGGAATGGAGTGAGCATTATGGCTGACGATGCAAAGGCATACCCCAACACCTGTCAGTCTCTGCAGGGTGGGGGTTGGTGTTAGTGCAATACTTCACTGCCATTCCTATCATGCATCTCTCTAACTCATGCAGTACCAGTACCAATGCCAATACCAACAAGCAAACATTCAGCATTGACAAATGCTTGTTATTCTTTCTTTTAATCAACTTATTTATTTATATATTTTTCCTTTCAGAAGTTCCTTTCTTGCTTGCTAGGACCCTTACTGACAGACAGCAAGCTACTTTCTGCTGCTTCTAGACTGCAGCTGCATGTGTGTGTCGTCTCTCTCTCCTCCTGGCTCCCTCTCTCCGACAGCTCTACGTGTCATTTGCCCCCGACCAGGATAGTGCGGTCTCTGTCTTACAGCTGCTTCGTGGAGCTCCAGGACTGGATGCGGGTTAGTTGGCTAAGGCTGAACCCTGGAAAGACTGAGGTGTTGGTGGTGGAACCAGGTCGTGGGACAGAGTGGATGGGAGGGCGGGCTGCCTCCGGGCTTTGGCTCATGGGTAGCTAGCTCCTGCTCACTGTTCAGGTGTGGAAACTGGGCGCGATGTTTGACAAAGTGCTCACACTTCGTTCACAGGTGTCAGCTGTAGTCAAATCCTCTTTTTACCATCTGAGGAATATTGCCTGGATTAAGCACCTTGTTCCATCCCGTGATCTTCCAACACTGATCCACGCCTTTGTGACCTCTTGCCTCGACTACTGTAACTCCCTATACCTAGGGCTTTCAGGGATTGATATCAGCCGCTTGCAGCTGGTGCAGAACGCTGCAGCCAGGTTACTGGTTGGGGTTTCCTGGACCAGTCATATTATTCCTGTGCTGCGCGAACTGCACTGGCTGCCAGCTCAGTGGCGGATCACCTTTAAGGTCGGTTTGCTCACCTTTAAGGCCCTTCACTGTCAGGGTCCTGGCTACCTGCAAGAGCTCTTGTTCCCCTACTGCCCCCTTCGACCCCTCCGCTCAGCTGACGAGGGATTGCTAGAGGTTCCCAGGGTTCGACTAAGGACATCTGGTGTGGGAGCTTTTAGTTATGCAGCTCCGACCCTGTGGAATGCTCTACCTCGTCGGATTAGGGAGTGCCTGACCCTGGAGGGCTTCAAGACTGCATAAAAAACTTATTTAACCTTGCTTTCGGTGATTAGTATTTTATGATTCATTGTTGTATATTATTTTATCTATGTTTTAATTCTGTACAGCATGTTGATAAACGTTGAATTGCGCTTTATAAATAAATATTATTATTATATATTTTTTTATATAGATTTATTTTGTTCTAGCTTGTTGACTATGTTCCAGACAGTTCTCCTTAGAGTAGGGTTGCTTTCTACCTCCTAAGTACTAAAAACCTGGTCATCTGACTGATGAAGGCTGGGGGTCTGGGAGCCACTAGGCCCCCAGAAGCTCTGGGGGTTTAGGTGCCCTGTGGTGAATTTGGGGGAATTTTGGAAGATAAAACGCACTTTTGTTACATCTTCTCTACCCTTGACTCCAGGGTAAAAAATACAGGTTACTCACCTGTAACAGGAGTTCTAGGAATGGTATATGTTGTTCATCCACACTGTCTGGCAGGTTCCTTGCTGCTTTAAAGCTTGCCGGAAGGTCTTCAAGCTGGCTCCTCCCACCCACCCGGGTGGTAAAACTCTCGGCTCTGCCCCATGACGCCAGATCTAGCCTGCTGGAAGCCAGGTTGTGCGTCGAAGCCGGGGAGGCCGGTGGTCATGTGAATGAACAACATATACCATTCCTAGAACTCCTGTTACAGGTGAGTAACCTGTATTTCTAGGGACATGGATATGTTGTTCATCCACACTTTCTGGCAGACTCCTAGCAGTTCTCCAGGAGGAGGGAGGGAGGCAAAGCGCACACCCCCAATACTTACTTGGGAAAGAGAGACTGGAGAACCGAGGCCCCAGAACCAGCATCCCAGCATGACTCAAGGTCGATGTGGTAATGGGTAATGGAGGTGTGTGCTGACTTCCAGATAGCAGCCCTGCAGATTTCCTGGATAGGGACGTCCCTGGAAGCAGCCACCGATGCAGCGGTATGGCGGGTAGAATGAGCTCTTATCCCTCTGGGAGGCTCCATGCATGCCAACCTATAGCAGAGATCTATGCAGGAGGTGACCCACCTGCCTATCGTCCGCTTGGCTGCAGGTCTGCCAGGTGCGGCTTCAGCGTAGATGACAAACAGCTGGCGAACCTCTCCCCGAACTTCAGCCGTCTGCTCCTTGTAGTAAGCGAGTGCTCTTCTAGGGTCCAAAGTATGGAGCCTATATTCGGCCTCCGAGGTGTGATTGGCGTAGAACACCGGCAGAGTCAACACCTGGTTAAGGTGAAACTCCGACACCACCTTCGAAAGGAATTTCGGGTGGGGGCGTAGGACAACCTTGTCCCTGTGGAAGACCAGATAAGGAGACTCTATGGAAAGCGCCTGGAGCTCTCCCATCCTTCTGGCTGACGTGATAGCCACCAAGAAGGTGGTTTTCCACGACAGGTGAGAGATGTCACACCTGTGCATCGGTTCGAATGGCTTTCCCATGAGCTTGGCCAATACCAGCAATAGATCCCACGGAGGTGGAGGTTCTCGCACTGGAAGGGATATGTGATCAAGGCCTTTGAAAAAGCACCCGACCACCTTCTCCTGCGCCACCAACTGCTTCCCAGCCCGCGCCCGGTAAGCAGAGATGGCTGCCAGGTGCACCTTGAGGGTCGTCGACCGAAGCTCTTGCTGAGAAAGGGACCACAGGTAGTCCGGAATGCTAGCCAAGGAACAGAAGAAAGGGTCCAGGCCCTTGCCCTGACACCAAATGGAGAATCTCTTCCATTTAAAGGCATAGCATTTCCTGGTTGACTCCTTACGAAACGCCTCAACAATGCTGAGGACCTCGTCGGAAAGACCCAAGGCCTGGAACTCTAGTCGCTCAGGAACCAGGCCGTCAGGTGCAGGGATTGAAGGTCCGGATGGAATACCTTCCCTGACTGACTGAGATCAGGTCCGGCAGGCTGGAAGCCGCCGGGAGCCTGGAGCTTTAGACAGAGGAGATCTGATACCAGAACCGAGGGCCAGTCTGGGGCTACCAGAATCACCTGCGCCTTGTCCCTCCTCGCCTTGAGAAGCACCTTGTGGATCAAGGGAAATGGGGGAAAGGCGTAGAAGAGGCCCGGGGTCCACGGCCTCGAGAAGGCATCCCCCTGCAGCGAGCCCTGTTGAGGGGGGGAGGGCATGAAACAGTCTCAGCTTCGCATTCTCCCTGGAGGCAAACAGGTCCACCTGAGGCATGCCCCAGTGGGAGAACAGATCTTGTACTACCTCCGGCAGGAGAGACCACTCGTGGGACGCAGCCCCTATCCGGCTCAGGGCACTGGCCAGAATGTTGGAGGCTCCTGCCACATGGATGGCAAGGAGATCCACCTCTAGGGTGTGCACAAGTGGCCAAATGCGGAGAGCTTCCCTGCACAGAGGCATGCAGCACGTCCCGCCCTGGCGGTTTAGGTAGTACATGGTTGTGGTATTGTCCGTCTGGACCTGGACCACTTGACCCCGTAGAAATGGAGCGAAGGCGGTGAGGGCTAGACAAACCCCGCTCGAAGCTCCAGCAGGTTGATGTGGCATTGGGACTCCCGAGGGGACCAGAGGCCGTGTGTTCTGTGCTCCCCCAGATGGGCACCCCAACCCATCAGAGAGGCATCAGTCGATAGAGAGACTGTCGGCTCGGGGCGGACGAACGGGATGCCCTCCTGCAGATGTACTGGAACGGTCCACCACTGGAGGGCGTTCCACATCCCCTGGGTCACTGTTACTAACTGATCCAAGGGATCAGAGTGCTGTGACCATTGGCTGGCCAGCCCCCACTGAAGGGGACGCATGTACCAGCGGGCCCAATGGACCACGCTGGTGCAGGCCGCCATGAGGCCCAGGAAGTCCCGGGCAGTGCGCAAGTGCCCAACCGGAAATGATTGGGCAAAGGAGGAAAGACCCTCGGCCCTGTCCGCTGGGAGCCGTGCTCTGGCTCGTAGAGAGTCTAGCTCTGCCCCGAAGAATTGTATCACCTGCTTTGACACGAGTTCCAACTTGGCCTCATTGATGAGGAGGCCAACCTGAGAGCAAACCTGGAGGGCCAGATCTCTGGACTGCTCCCTGTAATCAGCCAGTTGTCCAGGTAGGGGTACACCCGGACCCTTCAGCACCGCAGAAATGCTGTCACCACTGCCATGCATTTGGTGAAGATCCTGGGACCTAGGAAAGGCCGAAGGGCATGGCCCGGAACTCGTAGAGGGATCCCTCTGCCCTGAAGCGGAGGAATCTCTGGTGGGAAGGATGGATTGGGACGTGAAAGAATGCGTCCTGGAGGTCCAGAGAACAGAACCACACACCTTGTACCAAGGATGGAATGATCTGAGCCAGAGTGACCATCCTGAAGGTTCAAGACCTTAGGAACCGGTTCAGGTCGTGCAGGTCAAGAATGGGATGCCAGCCTCCGTCCGGTTTGGGACCAGGAAGTACCTGGACACAAACCCCAGGTCTGGTGGAGGATCTGACACCTTCCTGATCACTTCTTTTTTGAGGAGCAGGAGCAAGGCAATGTCGGCTCAACGAGCCGACAGAGAGGCTGCGGACCCAGAACCCGCCCCCCGAGGAGCGATGGCTTGAAGGCGGGCCTGCTCGAACTTGAGGCAGGCCCTTTCCTGCCACCTCCAACACCCAGCGGTCCGTGGTGATGGCAGACCAGGTGGAAAGGAAGTGGCGGAGCTGCTCTCTCACGGGGAACCCAGGGGAGTGACGAGGCTGGGGAGACCCTCAACCCGTGACTGGGCAGGCTTGGAGGAGGACCGGCTGAGGGACCTCCTGGGCCTTTTCTTCCCTGCTCCCTATTAGAGGAAGCCGCAGGCTTGGCTTTGGGATGCCAAGCGCGAGCCTGCTAGCCCTGATGCTGGTGTTGTTGGGCCGGACGTGGCGCAGGCGCAGAAGGGCGAAAGGACTTATGTTGTTGACGACGGCCCTTGTCCTTCTGGGCGGAGGTGACAGAGTGCAGGGTAACATTGGACTTTTCGATCCGCTGGAGGTGGCCTTCCACTCCAGGGCCGAACAGGTCAGTCCCCAAGAAGGGGACGTCTGCCAATTTATGCTGGGAATCCGCCGTGAAGGTGGATATCCTCAGCCATGCTCTGCGGCCGCTACTGATCTGGCACAGGAGTCTCCAATGTCCACAGCCATTTGGAGCTGCTGTTTTGCCACCGCCCTTCCTTGATCCCGCACCTGGTGGACCGTGGTCTGCAGGTCGGCCGGGAGATGAGGGATCACCTCATCCAGGGAGCCCATGAGGGCATGGGAAAAGTGTGCCATCAGCACGGCTGAGCTGGCCTAGCGGAGGCCTAGGGAGGACGCAGTGTACACCTTGCGCCCGGCATAGTCCAGCTTTTTGGACTCCTTGTCGGGGGACTGATCCACATCCCTAGCGTTCCTGGAACGCTGGAAAACGGCATCGGTGACTAACCCCTCCACAGAGGGGTGCTCCGAAAAAATGGACAAAGAGCCGGTAGGGACCGCATACTTCCTGGCCATCCTGGCCGGAGGCGCAGGACAGGAAGACGGCCGCTGCCAGAGCTCCAAGGCTGGGCCAACAATGGCTTCAGCCACCGGAAAGGCCTCCGTGGGCGAATCCCCTTGGTCAAGTATCTTCATTAGGGGATACTTGGCCCGCTTGGATACGGGCTCGAGCTGCATCCCGGTGGACTCAGATGAGCCGAAGCAGACCCATAAACGACGATGGGCTCTCGTCCATCGACTGCCCCCCCCCCCCCGGAGGACTCCAGGTCAAGGGGCCTGGAAAACAGGGAGGAGTCGTCATCAGACTCCGAGGAGTCCACGAAGAGCTGTCTGGGGCCTGAGCCACCCTCCACCTACCGAGGATGGTCGGGAGTGAGGGTGACCGACAACCAGTGGGGCAGACCCTGACCCGATCGAGAGTCCTTGGTCGGCGCCCCCAATTTCAGTTGTTGAGGCGGAGGTTCCACCACAATCGGTGGAGCAGCTGGTTTTGGCCGAACAACCGGCCCAGGCTTGGGCACCTCGACTACAGCGAGGGGTTGTTTCGGCCTTTCGGCTGACAGACACTTGATGGCCGGGGAAAGGGACGGCGTCGGCTTGTTCCCGGACAAAAGTAACTGCTGCCACATTAAGTCCTCATAGTGTCGATGCAATTTGCGCTGAAGCCTCTCCTCTCCTCTTCCGAGGAGGAAGACGAGGACGAGCGGCGCCACCGCTTACCTCGGTGCCAAGACCGAGACTGCTGATGTCAGCGGGATTGGCTGGACTGAGACGAGGTCCAAGACCGAGACCCTCGATGTTTCCGAGGGCTGGTCTGGGAAGGAGTGGGGGACACCCGCTCTTCCCTCAGCTCGGGAGCCTTGACCAGGGACTCCAGCACAGGATGCGCAGGCAAGTCCTCTGTCTCCGCCGGGGGAACTGGTGAAGAAGGGTTGTTGGCTTCACCAGTCGACAGCCCGTCCGACGGGTCGAGAAATCTCAACCGCATTTATGGGTGTCTCAGCCGGCTGACCCGACAGGGACACCATGAAGCCAGCGGCCTTAGCCGCAACCTCAGCCGAAGTCAAGTGTCGACTGTCCAGGGAAGGGGATCTCTCCTGCTCCCACGAACGCCGCGGTTGGACTTACCTTTCAAGTCCTTCTTTTTGGACCGAGAAGAGTGTCCCGATGGCCCCTCTCCCTAAGTGGAAAGGGTCTGGCAAAGCTCCTTAAAAGAAGCTGTGTAGGAGGATCCCATAGAGAGCGGGATAAATGCCTCCACTGCGGAAGATGAGGATGCGGCCTGGGCCGCCTCCTCCTTGAGGGCGATCATCTGCTCGAGTTGCTCAACCGAGCCAGCCGCCGCGGACACTGCCCAGTGGGCCTCCTTGGACTTCATCGGCAGGTAGCGTTTCTCGGGCATAAGCTGTAACCGGGCAGCGTGGTCTTCGCGCTATCAAAACAATCTACATAACTCGCAGGCTCATGGGTCGTGATCTAGGCCGAGGTAGACGCATCGGAGTGCGGGTCCAACCTGACATTTTCAGCCCGCATGGGCACCGCCGAAATCCAGGAGTCGATTTATCCATCGCAGCCACGAGGGAGTATTTAGACCGAAGTCTTGAAAACTTTAGAATTATTTTTGGGCGAACCGAAGAATTAGGATCCAGTCTATACACAGAGCATTAAGGAGGGAACCTGAGCTTCCATGCGGTAAGGAAGATCTGGCGTCACGGGGCACAGCCGAGAGTTTTACCACCCGGGTGGGTGGGAGGAGCCAGCCTGAAGACCTTCTGGCAAGATTTAAAGCGGCAAGGAACCTACTAGACAGTGTGGATGAACAACACATCCATGTCCCTAGAATTATTTTTTTCCCTTGGAGTCTGGGTGTGGGAGACTCTGACTGGCCTTAGAGAATGCATCTGCAACTGGCAGCAGGGGCCAACTGAAATTGTTTTATATAAGGCTGGGGGTCTGTAGGCTGCATGGCCCCGAAAAGCTTTAGGGTCTTACATGATCTGTGGTGTAACAAAGCATCTATGGCACTCCAGCTTTCAGAACAGAAGAAAACAAATACCAGTACATATTAAATAATCAATGATTCAAGCATCTTAAAGAATACTTTGGGCTGCCAACTTGTACGTAATTCCAACTATTTCATTGAAACTCATATATATGTAAAACATTTTGGGCCATGCTAAAAAGATGTCATTCTTCTGAGCATCACCAATCTGCAGCAGGAAATGTCATAGATGTAGGTGAATGGCACACTGGAAACCCAGCAGTGTTTTATAGTGTCTTTGACTTGTCCATTTGAGTAAAGTGGAAAGAATCATTATTTACTAGTGTTATTTATCCAGAGGTAGCACTCTGTTTTTTAGGGCCTTGGAAAAAATATAATTAATCTGCTCTACAAAATACAAATATGTTTTGCATGCTGTAAATATTATGTACGGCAGGTCCCTGGAGGATTAGCAAGCCCCCCAGCCACAAAATACACCATCAGAATGCTGTATAGCCACATAACACACTATCAGAATGGTGTATAGCCACATAACACACTATCAGAATGGTGTATAGCCACATAACACACTATCAGAATGCTGTATAGCCACATAACACACTATCAGAATGCTGTATAGCCACATAACACACTATCAGAATGCTGTATAGCCACATAACACACTATCAGAATGCTGTACAGCCACAAAATACACCATCAGAATGCTGTATAGCCACATGACACACTATCAGAATGCTGTATAGCCACATAACACACTATCAGAATGCTGTATAGCCACATAACACACTATCAGAATGCTGTACAGCCACAAAATACACCATCAGAATGCTGTATAGCCACATGACACACTATCAGAATGCTGTATAGCCACATAACACACTATCAGAATGCTGTATAGCCACATGACACACTATCAGAATGCTGTATAGCCACATAACACACTATCAGAATGCTGTATAGCCACATAACACACTATCAGAATGGTGCACAGAATTAGTAACCCCACATTAGCCATATGCCTCTGTCAACACTGGCACTGTGATTTAGCACCCCCCCATACACACATCTTCAATGCTATGGCGTTTCAATTTGATTCATGTAATTTCCCATGTTCCTTCCCCAGCAAGCCCAGCTCAAGTACTACGCACAAATATTAAAGACACTAAGACAGTACTACCTGGAACATTCAGATGATAAGACCCCAAACCCAGTAGCAAACTGTGGTGCAGTGAAAGTCATCGTTGGCAACAGCAGAGGTTTGGGGCCAGCGGTAGGGCACCAGGACCTAGCAACACACACCAGACGGCAGCAGCAGGGCAGGGATGAATCCAAAAATGACAGTGCAGCTCGTGCAGCTCTTCCAATCTCGTCTTGATGGTTGATTGACCTTAAACTCAGCAGCACATTTTAGGACTTGCTGAGCCGACTTGTTTTTATGTCGTCTTTGTTTGTTTTAGCCAGTGTGGATCACAAGATGGAATATACACAGTCACACTGCAATCCGCTGTTCAATAACCCCATGGTCGCACCAAACTGAACTCTCTACTTTAAGTGACACATGTGCTCACTGCTCAACACCACTACAGCTAGTCTGCGCAGCACCGCAGAAGCGTGCGTCATTGGCCAATGGCTGTGCCTACATGTCTGTAGGAGGGTTACAAGGGGTGGGACTGAGAGACAGCGCGGGGCGGGCCACTGCCGGGAAACTGCTAGCCTGTTGCTGACACTGTTGGGCTTTAAAGAGGGACTATGGTCACAAATTACTGGCATCAATAAATTCAGAATATGGATCCACATAGCCCAATCACCCTCATGCCAAAACTGAGATCCCCAAGTTGCTTTGTTTAGAAGTTACAAATCATTTTACAACCCTAAATTCTCTGCCTGTTCAGAAAAGCCAGTTTCAGGGAAGAGGTGCTGCTGAACTGAGTCTAGCCCTGCTGTCAGCAAGCTTACAGGACCTGCTTCTCCAAAGTTTAGAAACTATGTGCAAATGGTTTTCTCCACTAAAACAGGCAGCACCATTCAATACACATTGCGTTAAAACCTATGTGAGTTTCTGGTTTTGTAACAAAGTTGACAAGTTCATATTTTTGTTTTTATTGTTTTGTTGTTGTGGTCCTTTTCTCCTGGGTTGCTGGATGTTAAGTCACAGCACACTAACGTGAGATTTGCAGACTGGACATCTCTGATGCTGTGAAAGGCTAGGATCATTCACACCTATCAGTCAATTGAGGTGATTACTCAGGATGGCACTTTAAATCAATTATTCCATCACCCTGTAAATGGGGTGGGAGCGGTAGTGCTGTTTTGAAATCCTTACTAAGAAAGAGTTTCTACGCAGTAGCCAGCTCAATGCTTAATCACTCACTCAGTCAATCAATCAATCAATATTTTATTCATCATCAAAGTATGAATGAATGGGATACTCGGTTGAGCAGAGCTGATTTTCTATTTTCTCACTGACAGGCTGTGACTTGAGCTATACTCAGGCTCATCTGTGTTGTACTCCACATTACAATTACTATTTTACCAGGGCTAACACTTCCACCCCTAGTGGGAATTAACACATATAATGTCCCTATTAAAACTTATTGTAAAGCAGACACTGACAAACAGCAATGCAGTTACCAACATTGCATCACTTGTAGCAACACAACTTCCATACAGGCACTGAAGTATCAGCAGCCTGGAGACATACTGACTCAGCAGCCTGCAACTCTGGAGAAATGAACCACACTGAAAAAGGCATTAAAATACAAATTTGTCAACTTTGTTACAAAACCTGAAACACAGAGAGTCTATAGCACTGTTTTTAGAATGGTGCTGCCCATTTCACTTGTGAAAACCATTGCAGAATGTTATTTTAACTTTGGAGAAACAGGTCCTATAAGCTTGCTGACAGGGAGGGCTAGACTGTGAGTTCAGGAGATGACATCAGCAGCACCTCTTCACTGAAACTGGCTTTTTTGAACAGGTAGTGAAATCAAGGTTACAAAACAGCCCATAACTTTAAATTGAAGTAACACAGAAACGTAATGTTTGGTATGAGATTTATTGGGTGTATGCATTCTGCAATGTAACACTTTTGGCCAGAGTCCCTCTTTAAAGCTCTATAATTTGAAGGAAGGCTGAGGGGAAAAAAGTGGGGGTGGGGGTGCCATGCCATTTTTCGGTCCAACGCCCCAGGTCACCCTCTTTGTAACTACATCACCTGACTGGCTATATTTTGTTTGTAACTGTGCTTCTCCCCTTCCCCTGGGTCGCACCTGGAAATAAGCCACTGCTCAGTGTGCCTCTCCTGGTTACCAATGATAGATAGATAGATAGATAGACAGTTCCATGTAATATAGATACATAGACAGTGTCAGCAGATAAGGGCCTACGGCCCACCCAGTCTGACCATTTGAGCCTGTAAGTTTGCTTTACGTTTTCCTAGAAGTCTGTTGCCCCTCACCTGACCTCCAGAATTCCTTTATGTCTATCCCATGCATTCTTCCTGTGATTGTTTCAGCCCCCACCACTTCCTCTGGCAGAGTGTTCCACTTGTCCACCACCTGTTCTGCGAAGAAATTCTTTCTCATGTTTCCTCTGAATCGTCCTCCCTCCAACTTCATCCCATGTCCTCTAGTCCTAGAACATCTTTTTCACTTAAAAATAGTGTATCCTTGCACCCTGTTCCTCCCTGTAAGATTACTGAATGTCTCTATCATATCCCCTCTCTCCTTCTCCTCCAGGGAGTACATATTCAGGTCCTTCAACCTGTCCTCATAGGACTTGTGATGCAATCCATGCACCATCTTTGTTGCCCTCCTCTGAACCTTTTCTACCCTGTCTATGTCCTTACGTAGGTATGGTCTCCAGAACTGTACACTGTACTCCAGGTGGGGCCTCACTACTGTCTTGCATAGCGGAATTATGACCTCCCTTTTCCTGCTGGTAATGCCCCTGCCTATGCATCCCAGCATCCTATTTGCTTTACCTGCTGCCTTGTCACACTGTTTCCCTACCTTGAGGTCATCAGAGATGATAACCTCAATATCCCTTTCCTGCTTAGTGCATGCTATATCCTCACCCCTCAACTGATATATTGTGCCAGGGTTTTTGTGCCCCATATGCATTATCTTGCACTTCTTTGCATTGAATTTCAACTGCCAAACCCCTGACCATTCTTCAAGTTTCTGCAGGTCCCATCTCATTCTGTCTACACCCTGTGGTGTGTCCACTCTGTTACAGAGCTTTGTGTCATCAGCAAACAGGGAAATTCTGCCTTCTAGATCCTGTGCAATGTCACTGAAGACGATATTGAATAGGACCGGTCCCAGCACTGATCCCTGTGGTACCCCACTGGTCACTCTTCCCTCTGTGGAGTGAGCCATTTACCACCACCCTCTGTGTCCTGCCACCCAGCCAGTTACCTACCCACTGCACTACTGTCCTGCCCACACTCATATTTCCCAGTTTATGTAATAGCCTTCTATGTGGCACAGTGTCAAAGGCCTTGCTGAAGTCCAGCTAGGCCACGTCCATTGCCCTCCCCTGATCCACCTCCCTAGTCACCCAGTCGAAAAATTCAACGAGGTTGGTCTGACATGACCTCCCCCCCGGTGAAACCATGCTGCCTTGGGTCCTGTAGTCCATTGACAACCAGATGTTCCACCAATCTCTCCTTCAGTAGTGCTTCCATGATCTTCCCCACTACCGAGGTGAGGCTGACTGGTCTGTAGTTCCCCGCTTCCTCTTTGTTCCCACTTTTGTATAAGGGAACTACATCTACTGTCCTCCACTCTTTTGGTATCTCCCCTGTTTCCAGTGATCAGCTAAACAGGACTGCCAGAGGTTCAGCCACCACCTCTTAGTTCTTTAAGGACCCTGGGGTGCACTGCATCTGGCCCCATTGCTTTATCAACTCTTATTCCTTCCAGTTCCTTCAGGACCCTCTCTCGTTTAAAGGGACTTGGTGTCCATTTCTGCATCATTCCCACCCCTTTTACTCCCTTCAGGGCCATCACCACCCTCTTCCTCAGTAAAGACTGAGCAGAAATACCTGTTCAATATGTCAGCTTTACTGTTGTCATCCTCCATGTGGGCCCCTTCAGTCTCACTATCCCTCCCTTTGCTTTTCATTTTTCATTTATGTACCTGTAAAGTTTTGCTTCCTCTACACACTGATTTTTGCAATGTGCTCTTCTGTCTGAGCTTTGGCTTCCCTTACTGACCTCCCTGCCTCCCTTTGCTTCTCCTGGTACTTCTCCCTAACCCCTTCTGCCTGGCTTTTTGTATTGCCTGAATGCAATCTTTTTGGCTTTCACTTTCTCCGCTGCCTCCTTGGAAAACCATAATGGTCTCCTCTTCCTTTTCCCCTTGCTAACCCGCTTAATGCATAACTCTGTTGCTATTCTAATGCCTGTTTTAAATACTGTCCACTGTTCCTCAACCCCTGATTCCTGCCCCATTCCCCTTAATGCCTCTTTCAACCATCTCCCCATTTTCCCAAAGTCTACCCCCCCTAAAATCCAGGATACGTGTTTTAGTGTGGTTTGGTTCTGCTCCTTCCGTGATTTCAAATCCCCAGGTGCTTCCCCACTGTTACGCCATCACACTGTCCCTGTTTGTGAGCACCTGGTCCAGTACTGCCTTCTGTCGAGCTGGTTCCATGACCAGCTGCTTGAGGAAGGCACCTTGAAGGGAGTCCAGGATAAATCTGCTTTTGGTTGATACTGCTGCTGGGATGCTCCAGTCCACGTCTGGAATACTGAGGTCTCCAACCAGCACTACCTCACCCTTGTTTGCCATCCTTTGGATGGCTAGCATCAGCTCCCTATCTGTTCCTTCCTCCTGGGCTGGTGGTCTACAAACCACACCTGTGCAGATGGCTGGCCCCATTTTCCTTTCCAGCTTAACCCAGTGTCTCTCCCTCATTTTATTCCTCCTGAATCTCTGTGACCTTCGTCATCTTTCACATAAAGTGCCACTCCTCCTCCCTTCCTACCTTCCCTGTCTCTTCTGAATATGTTGTAGTCAGGTATGGCCATCTCCCAGTCGTGGTTATCATTACACCAGGTTTCTGTGATGGCCACAATGTCCAGGTCCGACTGCACCATGACAGCCTCTAGATCCTCCATCTTGTTCCCAAGGCTCCTGGCATTAGCACATATGGTTTTCTATGATTTGAACTCCCTAGACTGTTTAACTGTTCTACTCCAGCCCCTTCCCTGGTTGTCCTTTATCCCTGGTTCTCCCTGCTGTCTGCCTTTCTGTTGAATCTTGCCCCTTTTCTGCCTATCCACCTCTTGGGTACTTATCTCTATCTTTTGCACACTGCTTTGCAGAGATATTCACTCCTACTGTTCACTGGTTCCACTGCTAGCTGTGGGATGTGGGCAATTGGGTACCCTTATTGCTGGCCTGCCGCCCCCTTGGCTAGTTTAAATGCTTGTCCATGTTGCATTTAAACTTATCACTGAGTGCTTGGTTTCCCCTCCAGGAAGGATGCAGGCTATCAGGCTTGAACAAGCCTTCATCCCTCCAGGTGGGTCCCCAGCCACCAATGAATCCAAACCCTTCCTCACAGCACCAGTTCTTCAACCATAAGTTAAAGTTCCTGGTGTATGCACCCCTATGCTCTCCCATGCCTCTCGCAGGTAGTACTTCCGAGAAGGTGACAGAAGTATCTACTTGCTTGAGACCCCTCCCCAATTTCCTAAACTCTTTCTGAACTTCCTTTGGATCCCCATTTGCCAGTCATTAGTACCTAGGTGGAAAATGGTATCCAGCTCACCCTCCCGTCTTGCCTTCCCGGTGATCCCCAGTATCTTCCTCCCATCCCTCCATGTCATGGCACCTGGTAGGCACCTCACCTCCCTGTTCTCCCCCTCCTGTGTTCCTAGCTGGAGCCCTCTTATGATGGAGTCCCCTACCAGGATTCGCTTCCTCCTCCTCCTCCTCCTCTGGGGTCCACTGCTCTCCCCACTGAGGTCACCTCATTGGCCAACCTCCACATCCTTCCCTTTCACTTCTCTGGGTACCCAGGTACCCAGAGAAGATACTTCTGCTTAGTATTTACTGAAGAGAAGGTAGGGCAGCGCCCACCGCTCAGCACCATGGACACAGTGGGGAGGGAGGGAGGTGAGCACTAGTCCCATCACAAAAGAAAGGGTCCTACAAGAGCTCAATAAGCTCAGGGTGGACAAGGCAATGGGACCTGATGGCATACATCCCAGGGTACTAAAGGAGCTAAGGAAGGAACTAGCAGAGCCATTATCAGAACTGTTTAGTGAGTCTCTGAGCATAGGAGAGGTCCCAGAAGACTGGACAAGGGTTCCCGTGATCCCGCTCCACAAGAGTGGTAGCAGGGAGGAGGCAGGAAACTACAGAGCAGTCAGTCTTACCTCAGTAGTGGGCAAGATTATGGAGGCACTCCTTAAGGAAAGGATAGTGCACCACCTGGAATCCATAGGAGCACAGGATCCAAGACAGCATGGGTTCACAAAAGGAAGGCCCTGCCAAACTAATCTCATAGAGTTCTCTGACTGGGTAACCATAGAGGTGGACCAAGGGGGAGCAGTTGATGTCGCCTACCTTGACTTCAGCAAAGCTTTCAATACTGTTCCACACAGAAGACTGATTAATAAGCTGGGTAGGCTCAGGGTGAGCCAGAAGTTGGTCATCTGGGTGGCAAACTGGTTGATAGGCAGAAAACAGAGTGATGGTAAACGGTATACAGTCAGAAGAGATGCAAGTCACAAGTGGGGTACCTCAGGGATCAGTCCTGGGGCCAGTCTTCTTCAATATCTTCATCAGTGACATTGCAGATGGACTGCAGGGTAAGGTTTGTCTGTTTGCAGGTGACACCAAGACCTGCAACAGTGTAGATTATCCAGATGGGGTGGGCAGAATGAGAAGAGATTTGGATAACTAGCAAAATGGTCAGAAGAGTGGCAAATAGGGTTTAATGCAAAGAAGAGAAAGATCATGCACATAGGGAAGAGAAACCCTGAAGCCACCTACAGGCTGGGAGGAGAGCTGCTGGCAGTCACAAGGGAAGAAAGAAACTTGGGCGTCATCATTACTGATGACCTGAAATCATCCAAAGAGACCACTAAAGCAGTAGGTAAGGCTAGGAGGATGTTAGGGTGTATTAGTAGGGGTGTCACAAGTCAGAAGAGGAGGTAATAATCCCTCTTTACAAGATACTGATTAGGCCTCATCTGGAATACTGTGTGCAGTACTGGAGGCCACACCTTCACAAGGACATTAACCAAACTGAGGCAGTCCAGAGAAGGGCAACCAAAATGGTGCAGGGACTGCATCAGAAAACATATGAGGACAGATTAACGGAGCTCAATATGTATACCCTAGAGCAAAGGAGGGAGAGAGGTGATATGATCGAAACATTCAAACACCTTAAGGGCATTAACAAGGCGAAAGAGTCTAACATGTTTAAGTACAAGAAAAATAGCAGGACAAGAGGACACAGCATGAGATTAGAGGGAGGCCAATTAAGGGGTAATGTGAGGATGTTCTTTTTCACAAAAAGGGTGGTGGATGCATGGAACGGCCTACCGCAGGAAGTGGTGGATATGAATACAGTGCAGGGCTTCAGACAGGTATGGGATGGGCATAAGGCAGCAATACAGATGAGTATGAATAAATAGGCCATTGACAGAGCAAAGGCCGATGGCACATTTATAAGGTAGAAAAAGAAATGGGCAGACTGGATGTACCTTGTGGTCTTTCTCTGCCGTCAACTTCTATGTTTCTATGTATGTTACAATTTAAGTTTAAAACAAAAATAGCAGTGAGCAGTTAGTGCAAAGCACTTAATCTGCATCCTTCCCCTTCTGGGTTCTGGCCTCTTCTTCGAGTAACAGCGATCACTATTATGGTGAGTGTACATCGCCGAAAAATAATTTCAGCGAAGCACACTGGCAGCGCACAGAAAAATGGTGCCCGAGACCTACAGGTTTGGTAAAACCTGCACCACGCCAGACCAGAACCTGGTACCCCACACCTCCCAGCTGACCACCTTCCCCACAACGCCAGCGATCCAGTTCGGCAGCTGCTCACTGCAACCCCTCCAACATGCTGCACCCCACCCCGGTGGGCGCGCGCATGTGTGTATACACACGAGTTCCTGTCTCGATTTTCGCCGACCGCAGTATCCAGTCGCCCTCCTCCCAAGGTAGCCATGATCACAGTCGCTGAAACTGACTCACCATTTTTTCTAGGCGCTCAATCTCAGTCGCTATGGTCATGGACTACCCAGACAGACAGACAAACAGATAAATGCAGGAGAACTATATGTCTTGCAATCTATTTCAGGTTCAAAATTACACACCAAAAATACAGGTTACTCACCTGTAACGGGAGTTCTAGGAATGGTATATGTTGTTCATCCACACTATCTGGCAGGTTCCTTGCCGCTTTAAATCTTGCCGGAAGGTCTTCAAGCTGGCTCCTCCCACCCACCCGGGTGGTAAAACTCTCGGCTCCGCCCCATGACGCCAGATCTGGCCCGCTGGAAGCTCAGGTTGTGCGTCGAAGCCGGGGAGGTCAGGTGGGTCGTGTGGATGAACAACATATACCATTCCTAGAACTCCTGTTACAGGTGAGTAACCTGTATTTCTAGGGACATGGATATGTTGTTCATCAACACTATCTGGCAGACTCCTAGCAGTTCTCCGGGAGGAGGGAGGCAAGGCGCACACCCCCTTATACTTACTTGGGAAATAAGGACTGGAGAACCGAGGCCCCAAAACCAGCATCCCAGCGTGACTCAAGGTCGATGTGGTAGTGGGTAATGAAGGTGTTTGCTGACTTCCAGGTAGCAGCCCTGAAGATTTCCTGGATAGGGACGTCCCTGGAAGCAGCCACCGATGCAGCAGTATGGCGGGTAGAATGAGCTCTTATCCCTCTGGGAGGCTCCATGCCCGCCAACTCATAGCAGAGATCTATGCAGGAGGTGACCCATCTGCTTATCGTCCGCTTGGCTGCGGTCTGCCAGGTGCGGCTTCAGCGTAGGGTGACAAACAGCTGTCGAACCTCTCCCCGAATCCCAGCCGTGCGCTCCTTGTCATAGGCGAGCGCCCTTCTAGGGTCCAAAGTATGGAGCCTATATTCGGCCTCCGAGGTGCGATTGGGGTAGAACACCGGCAGAGTCAACACCTGATTAAGGTGAAACTCCGACACCACCTTCGGAAGGAATTTTTGGTGAAGGACAACTTGTCCCTGTGGAGACTAGGTAAGGAGACTCGATGCTAAGTCGGAGTTCTCCCATCCTTCTGGCTGACGGATAGCCACCAAGAAGGCGGTTCTTCCACAACAGGTGGGGGAGACCACACCTGTGCATTGGTTCAATGGCTTGGCCATGAGCTTTGCCAGTACCAGCAGTAAATCCCACGGAGGTGGGGGTTCCCGACTGGAGGGAAATGTGATCAAGGCCTTGAAGAAGCGCCCGACCACCTTCTCCTGCGCCACTGACTGCTCACCGGCCCGCGCCCGGTAAGCAGAGATGGCTGCCAGGTGCACCTTTAGGGTCGTCGACCTAAGCCCTTGACTAGATAGGGACCACAGATAGTCCAAAATGCTGGCCACAGAACAAGAGGAAGGGTCCAAGCCCTTACCCCGACACCAAATGGAAAATCTCTTCTATTTGAAGGCGTAGCATTTTCTGGTCAACTCCTTACGGGACGCCTCAACGACGTTGAGGACCTCGTCAGAAAGACCCAAGGCCTGGAACTCTAGCCGCTCAGGAACCAGGCCGTCAGGTGCAGGGACTGAAGGTCCGGATGGAACACCTTCCCCTGATTGACTGAGAGCAGGTCCGGGCGAGCTGGAAGCTGCCTCGGGAGCCTGGAGCTGAGGCTGAGGAGATCTGGGTACCAGAACTGGCGGGGCCAGTCTGGGGCTATCAGAATCACCTGCGCCTTGTCCCTCCTCGCTTTGAGCAGGACCCTGTGAATCAGGGGAAAGGGGAGGAAGGCGAAGAGCCTGGGGTCCACGGCTCCTGAAGGCATCCCCTGCAGCAAGCCCTGCTGAGGGGGCGGGCATGAAACAGCTCAGCTTGCGTCCTCCTGGAGGCAAACAGATCCACCAGAGGTGTGCCCCAGAGGGAGAACAGATCTGTACTACCTCCGGGAGGAGAGACCACTGCAGCATGCAGCCCCTATCCGGCTCAGGGCATCGGGCCGGGTGTTGGAGGCTCCTGCCACATGAATGGCCAGGAGATCCGCCCAGGCTGCGACAATGACTAGATGCGGAGAGCTTCCTTGCATAGAAGCATGGAGCGCGCCCGCCTCTGGCGGTTTAGGTAGTACATGGTCGTGGTATTGTCCGTCTGGACTCGGACCACTTGACCCCGGAGAAACGGAGCAAAGGCAGTGAGAGCTAGGCGGACCGCTCGGAGCTCCAGCAGGTTGATGTGGCATCGGGACTCCCGCGGGGACCAGAGGCCGTGCACGCGGTGTTCCCCCAGATGGGCACCCCAACCCATCAAAGAGGCGTCGGTCGATAGAGAGACCGTCGGCTCGAGGCGGACAAACGGGATGCCCTCCTGCAGATGAGATGGAATGGTCCACCACTGGAGAGCGTTCCACATCTCCTGGGTCGACATCACAAGCTGGTCCAAGGGATCGCAGCGTTGTGACCACTGGCTGGCCAGCCCCCACTGAAGGGGGCGCATGTGCCAACGTGCCCAACGGACTATGCTGGTACAGGCCGCCATGAGACCCAGGAGGCGCAGGAAGTCCCGGGCAGGGCGCAATTGCCCAACCAGAAATGACTGGGCAAAGGAGGTAAGAACCTCGGCCCTGTCCGCCGGGAGCCGTGCTCTGGCTCATAGAGAGTCGAGCTCTGCCCGATGAACAGTATCACCTGCTTCGCTCGAGTTCCATTTGGCCTCGTTGATAAGGGAGGCCGACCTGAGAGCAAACCTCGAGGGCCAGATCTCTGGACCGCTCCCACCTCCTGTCTGGAGGCTGCATCAGCCAGTCGCTCCAGGTGCGGGTACACTCGATCCTCGCCCGCAGGGAATGTTGTCACCGCTGCATGCATTTGGCGAAGACCCTGGGAGCCAGAGAAAGGCCGAAGGGCATGGCTTGAACTCGAATAGGGATGCCTCCGCTCGGAAGCGGAGGAACCTCCGGTGAGACGGACGGATAGGGACGTGAAAAAACGCGTCCTGAAAGGACAGAGAGCAAAACCACACGCCGTGTTCCAGAGATGGTATTATCAGAGCCAGAGTGACCATTCTGAAGGTTCGAGACCTTAGGAACTTGTTTAGGTAGTGTAGGTCGAGAATGGGGCGCCAGCCCCCCATCCGTTTCGGGACCAGGAAATACCTGGACACAAACCCCGGGTCTAAGGGAGGGTCCTCCACCTCTCTTATCACCTCCTTCTGGAGGAGGAGATCGATGTCGGCTCGACGAGCCGCCAGTGAGGCTGGGGACTCAAGTTTCGAGGCGGCTGGCTTCCCAGGGCGGTGCCTGTCTCTAACTCTAGAGGCAGGCCTCTTCCCACCACCTCAAGACCCACCTGTCCGTGGTAACAGCGGACCAGGCGGAAAGGAAGTGTCGGAGCCGCCCCAATGGGGAACCAGGGTGAGGAGACGGGATGGGGCGACACCCTCAGCCCGTCACTGAGCAGGCTTGAGGAGGGACCGCCGAGGGACCTCCTGGGCCTTTTCCTCCTTGCTTCCTATTGGAGGAAGCCGACTGCTTGGGTTTGGGGTACCAGGTCGAGCCTGCTGGCCCTGACGTTGTTGGGCCGGGGCATGCAGGGCACAGAAGGGCTTAAATGGCTTAGGCTGAGGCTTACGGCCTTGTCCCTGTCATGAAGAGACACAGAGTCCAAGGTGGCATTGGACTTTTCGATCCTCTGGAGGTGACCTTCCACCCAGGGTCAAGAGGTCAGTCCCTCAAAGGGAACATCCGCCAACTTGTGCTGGGTATCCGAGTGAAGGTGGATATCCTCAGCCAAGCCAGCGCATGGCCACTGTGGTCGCCACTGATCTAGCACAAGAGTCTCTGATGCCGAGAGCAGTCTGGAGCTGCTGCTTGCCACTGCTCCTGCCCTGATCCCGCACCTGCCTGACTGTGGTCTGCAGGTCCGCGGGAAGATGGGGAACGACCTCCATCCAGGGAGCCCAACAGGGCATGGGAGAAGTGTGCCATCAGGACGGGCCGAACTGGCCTGACGAAGGCCGAGAGATGATGCAGCACAGACTTTCCGCCCGGCATAATCCAATTTCTTGGACTCCTTGTCGGGTGGTTTGTCCACGCCCCTGGTGTTCTCGGCACCTGAAAACGCTGTCGGTAACCAGCCCCCGGCAGAGGGTGTTCCGAGAAACTGAGAGGGAACCGTAGGGACCGCATTTCCCAGCCATTATTCTGGCCGAAGGCGCGAGAGGGCAGGAGGCAGGACGCTGCCATAGTTCCAAGCCAGACCAACAATGGCTTCGCCACCGGAAAGGCCTCCGTCGGAGAATCCCCTCTGTCCAGAATCTCCGTGAGGGGATATCTGGCCCGTTTAGAAACGGGTTCGAGCTTCATCCCGGTGGACTCCGAGATGAGTCGAAGTAGGCCAAGAAAGGACGAAGGGCTATCGTCCACTGACTGCCCCCCTGAGGACTCCAAGTCCATCTGCCTGGAGAACAAGGAGGAGTCATCTTCAGACCCCGACGAGTCTTCGAAGAGCTGCCTCGAGCCCGAGACACCCTCCACCTGCCGAGGTTTATCGGGAGTGAGAGTGACCGACAGCCTATGGGGCAGCCCCTGAGCCGACCGAGAACTCTTGGTCGGAGCCCCAACTAACGGCTGAGGAGGCGGTGGTTCCACCAAAATCGGTGGGGCAGCAGTAATAGGCCGAACAACCGGCCTGGGAACAGGCTCCTCGACCTCCGCGAGGGGTTGTTTCGGCCGCTCCGGTGACAGCCACTTAATGGCCGGTGAAGACGACTGGTCGGCATATTCCCGCCAACAGAAGCTTTTGCCACATAAGCTCTTCATATTTCTGACGCAGCTATGACGAGCTTCCTCATCCGAGGAGGAGGAAGAAGAGAAAGGCGGCGCGCCACACCGTGGTGCCGAGATCGAGACCGCCTATGACGGGCGGGACCGGGGTTGACCGCGAGGGAGGTCCGAGACCAAGATCGAGAATCTCGCTAGGCCGAGGTCGGGCGCGGGCGGGTACCGAGGATCGGTACTCCCTTCGCCTCGATGATTACACCGACGGCGCCCGAACCGAGGCACAGTCGAGCCGACGGGATCCTCAACCTCGCCGGGAACCGGGGAGAGGGGAATATCAGCTTCACCAGCCGACAACCCGTCTAACGGGTCGAGAAAAATCTCGACCGCGTCGTCGGGTGTCTCAGTCAACTGGCCTGACGGGGACACCGTGAAGCCAGTGGCCGAAGCTGAAGGGTCGACCGAGGTCGACTGTCGACCAGGGGAGGGAGATCTTTCCCGCTCCCAAGAGCGTCGACGATGGGACTTACCCTTACTCTTTTTTGACCGAGAAAACGGTCCAGAAGAGGTTGGACCCTCGCCCTTATTCGAGAGGGTCAGGCAAAGCTCCTTAAAAGAAGCCGAATATGAGGCGCCGAGAGAGCGGACTAATGCCAGCGGCCAAGATGGAGCGCCTGCGCCCGCCTCCTCTTCGAGGGCGATCATCTGCTCGAGCTGTTCTGGCAGAGCCCGCAGCCGTGACACCGCCAATCGGGCCTCCTTCGACTTGACCGAGGGAATCTCTTCTCGACGCCTCAACTGCAAACGGGCAGCACGATCCCGAGGACATAGACCGAAAAGGAAGAGCATGGTCGCAAGCCTGCGGTTCATGCTCGAGGCCCAGGGTAGACGACGTGGAGTGCGGGTCTATCCGAGACATTTTCTGATTCCGCAGGGGCGCTCTCCAACCGAGTTTGGCTTTCTATCCATCGCAGCCGCGTAGGAGAAGAAGACCGGCGAGCTTTGGTAAATTGAAACGAAGTTTCTAAAAGTTTTGAAGAGTTAGGCACCAATTTTAATCGTAGAGCGTAAGGAGGAACCTGAGCTTCAAGCGGTAAGGAAGATCTGGCATCATGGGGCGAAGCCGAGAGTTTTACCACCCGGGTGGGTGGGAGAAGCCAGCTTGAAGACCTTCCAGCAAGATTTAAAGCGGCAAGGAACCTGCCAGATAGTGTGGATGAACAACATATCCATGTCCCTAGAAGCTGCACTACAGATAACAGCAAGTCAAAATGTACAGAAAAGAACAAAGTCCAAAACACAGTCTTCATATATGGAGGTATTACCTGAAGTATCTAACGTGTCATGTCATCTGTGGTTAATAAGATGTTTCATTAGTTATATGCGATAGGGAGGGGGTCACACTAGGAACAGCCGCAGTGCAAACTACTAAGGCAAGAGATCAAAGTCATATAATCTGCGGTTAATGTTTATTATTATATGTAATGTGTAATGTTATAACTTTTGTATTCAGTGTATTCATAAGACACCACTGTAAATGAGCATTGTTCAACTGTTCTATCCTAAATAAAATCAAATGAAAAATAACATATATGGAACCACAAAATGGGGGGCAAACAGCCACCTCATTACAAGCACACATTTTAGCAACTACAAAGGACTGACTTAGTTGCCAGGTGGAGGAGTTCCCACTGCGACTTGGTTGAATACAAATTCGGCATTCCTAATGTTAGTGTGTGCCTAGAGGGTTTGCAGACACAAATATGTAATTAACAAACTAAAACATGGATAGCTGTGTGTGGCATAGGGCTAGGTGCACGGGTCTATCACTCTCTCTCTCTGAAGAAGCTGCTTTTGAACCTTCCTCCTACCAGTCTCATATCATGCCCTCTCGTGCATGCTGCCAGATTCTGTTCAGATTGCCTGTCTGAGCTGCGTTAAATCCCCTCACATACTTAAATGTTTCAATCATGTTCCCCTCTGTTTCTTCTCTGCTCAAGGGAGGACAGGCTCAGCTCCCCAAGTCTTGCTTCATATGACCTGTGATGCAGTCCATGCACCACCTTAGTTGCCCTTCTCTGCACCGTTTCCAAATGGTCAATGTCCTTCTTGAGGTGAGGTCTCCAGAATTGAACGCAGTACTCCAAGTGTGGCCTCACCAAGGACCTGTAGAGAGGCATGATAACCTCCCTCTTTCTACTAGAAATATATTTATCAGGGATTTATTTAACTCTAAAAATTGATTAGCGTTTTGCTCATAAAAGTGCTAAATCTTTGTGAAAATGCAGAGCTCTTGCCTCACTTGTTTAACAAACACAGCACTTCTAGAAAATATATATAAATACTTTCTGTAAAGTTAGTATAGTTCCAAGAAAAAAACTGCTAAATCAGTTATTTAAAACCCTGTTTATTTATACACCCAAGGATGCCACCCACTTTCTGTGCTGCTTTCTCACATTGTTTTCCTACCTTTAATTTGTCAGTAATGATTATGCCGAGATCTTGCTCAGTTTGTGTCTCCTCAAGTTGATGTCCTCCCAGTGTGTACTTTTTTCCAGGGTTCCTCTTTCCCAAGTGCATTACCTTACACTTGTTGGCGTTAAATTGTACCTGCCAGTCCCTGAACCAATCCTCTAGCCTTCTAAGGTCAGCTTCCATGTTGTCTGCTTCTTCCCTTGTGTCCACTCTGCTGCAGAGTTTTGAATCATCTACGAACAGGCGAACCTTCCCTGTTAGTCCATTTGCTATGTCTGCTATAAATATGTTAAATAGGATTGATCCCAGTACCAATCCCTGCGGGATGCCACTGGTCACCCTACCCTCCCTTGACAATGATCCATTGACTGGCACTCTCTGGGGTCCTATCGTTCAGCCAGTTACTGATCCAGCTGACCATCTTCTGGCCAATTCCAGCGTGTTCCAGCTTGTTGGTTAGCCTTCTGTGAGGGACAGTATCAAAGGCCTTGCTGAAATCTAGGTATACAATGTTCACCACCCCTCCCTGATCCAATGTTCTGGTGACAGTCAAAGTCGTCAATCGAGTTGGTTTGACAAAAGCATCCTGCTGTGAAGCCATGTTGGGTCCATTTTTCCAGTATCTGTTAGGTACACCACTATCCTATCTTTTAGTAGTGACTCCATCATTTTCCCCACAACTTAGGTCAAACTGACAAGGCAGTAATTTCCTGCCTCTTCCTTGTTTCTGCTCTTGTGTAAGGGCACAACAGTTGCCTGTTTCCAGTTTCAAGGTATTTTCCTGCTGTCTAGTGACTTGTTAAAGAGCTCAGCCAGCGGTGCGGCCAGTTACTCTCAGAGCTCCTTCAATATCCTAGGGTGTATGCCGTCCAGTCCCATGGCCTTTTCCACTTTCAGTTTATTAAGCTCTCTTAAGACCCTCTCTCTTGTGAAGGTTTAAATCTCCCAGACCTCCATCTCTATGCCCTCGCTTCTCACCCGTGAACTATTTTATACTGGCTAGCCCCTGCATAACAATCACATTGGAAACACATAGAACTGACTCTTAGCGACATATCTGACCTAACACTAAATCTCTTTGGAAACCCACCTACATGTATACCCCTTCATAAATTTCCTCAACATACTGCTGAAACCTTCCACCAATGGATACTCCCTTTAAGAAAATATCTCACTCCAACAGACAGACTGTATCTTCGTGCCATAGCCAAATAACTCTGCATTCCCTACTAATAGACTAGATGTAGCTTTTAAGAATCGGTGCCGAAATAAGGAGGCATCTGGCAAAACCTTACACTCGAAGTTTATGCATTGGAGAGTCTCTCGGCCAGACTGCAAAATCGCTCTGAGTCTTTTGAGATTAGATGGCACAAGTGAGTACTGTTCCAACTACAGCATTATCCTCACTGTACCATAATCAAGACATCCCCCCACTTTGAGGGAAAAAAAGTTTTTTTTTCCTTTACCTCCAAGATACCAGAGTGGACCCTCTCTCTATCTCTCTCTCCCTCTTTCTCCTTCTCTTCCTCTTTCTCGCCACATTTTCTTTCTCACGTTTTCCTTTCTCCTGTTCCCTATTCAGGGAATTTCTCCCCTCAACCTTCCTTCTTATAGAGTCACAATGAAGAATTAGTGTCAGTTTTCTTGACTTAATCTTTGGTAACACCTTTTTTCGTGGATGCTAAATCTCTCCCACCCATATCTGATACCTCAATATTAAAAAAAGACATAGTAGGGTTGCCGGAGGGAGCTGGCACCCTACATCCTGTAGCTGGAAACATTAAAACTCGGGGTTTTATGATAAATTTAAACCAAAAAGTTAATTGTTTATACCTGAAACTTATAACCTAAGAGCGTTCCTTTCTAACGTATTTCATCGTTAACAACCAGCATGGGAAATTTATGTAGCAATGGACTTTAGGTTACAGTATCATCCATGAACACAGAAAAAGGTTAATTTATGGTATCCTGATTTACAGAATGAATACAATGTGTAACATGACTATTTTCTGTTGCCCTATACTGAAAACGTAATAAAAGTTCTTGAATTTTAAAAAGTTACACATGAAAATGGTAGCGCTACGATATTTCTGTTGATCTAATAAACAATATCACATTATAAACTAAATCTAGTTTTTAAAGGACCAATGTAACTTTGGCCATTCTTTCCTACACCAACCCAGTGCATAAAAGATTTTCTCCATTTCTAGTTGGATAATTTACTTTTTTGTACATGTACCATGCAACACTGCAATATTTGCAATCCTAGTGCTGAAATTATGGAGGGGGTGAGGGCACAGGGTCTTGGCCCCACACTGGTTTGAGGTGAGTCCCAGTAGGCCATGTAACATTAATATTTACTTACAGTGTGATGAGGGCCCAGTTTAAAGACAGGGCTCCTAAAGCTCCTAAAAGGTTACTTTCAGTACTGTGCAGCCGTGTTAAAAACCATGATTAATGGGGAATTAAGCAATATATGGTTAGGCACAGCTTCACCCTCTGGATCCCTGAGCTATTTTGTTCGTACCTCTAGCTGTATTTTAATGTTGGTATTGTTACATTGCCCCGGAGCCTTTGTGATAGGGCATTCAACAAATATAATTGCCTTGTTTTGTCTTGCTTTCCCAGTATTATGTATGGCTGGTATAAATCAAAATGAATGTTCTCATGCTCAGAAAAAAAAAAAAAGCACCCCACCATTATCACTTACCCAAGATGGTTACAGTAACCTGAACTGCACTGGATATCTTCTCAGCAGCTTTGTACCAGGTGTTTTTAGACTCTGGTAACCACAATATCACACTACAGTAATAATACCCTGAGTCTGTTTCTTCTGCTTTCCTGACCAAATACTGATATGTGCTGGTATCCATACGGCTTATGATCCCATGGTCAGATCTGTTCATCACAGAGTCACGATCCATGCTGGCAAGTAGTTTGTAGCTCTCAGGATTGGTCGTGAGGACAGTACTGAAATACCATGTTACCTCTGTGCCAACAGCGCCATGGTTTCCTGTAGTGATGGAGCAAGTGAGGTCCATATCTTCACCTCTGTTTAAAGAAGTGTTTCCACCCACTGTAGACACACTGAGAAGCTCAGCTGAAAATAAAAAAAAGAAATAAGAAGCATCTTAATACCTGGGATGGGAATCAGAAGAGAGTCAGAGATTTGTATCAGCTTCTTAGTTTGCTACTACAGTACACAACTATGATACTGAAAAGTACAGGATCAAGACGTAGTTCGCTCAGCTCAGGTATGAATTAGTGGTTTGCTTTAATTTAAAGATGGCCTTGCTAAAATTAATACAGAAGTTACTCTACCTAAGGGCTTGATCCACAAAGGTGCTCGGGATACACACAAAAGTCATAGAGAAAATGCCCTCCAGTATGCCCTGCAAAACAGCTGCATAAATGAGATGATCCACAACAGTGGTAAAATGTGTTGACGCGCTCGGTGTGGTGCAGAGCACCACAGAGCAAGCAGGATCAGTACCCAAGGAAGCCCTGACATGCCCGTGTAACACCAACTGATCTCACTATAAAAGGAGGTGCAACACACCACAAGTAGCAAAGCAAAATGTTCAATCATGGATCACTTTGTATATCTCACACCTGTGGAGACAGCAAATGTGGCCAAAAAGGACAAGCAACAACTGATACACCTAGCACCAGTTAATACAGCCGCCCAGCACAGGGGCTGGGGGGACTGGGTTGGGTGGGTCCCTAGGCCAGCTGGTGTACCGATAGCCAGTGGGACTGAAGTTATGCGGGGTCCTATATAGACTGGTGATAGAAACAGAGAATTTGACGGCAGATAAGGACCGCTTGGCCCACCTAGTCTGCCCATTTCCCTACCTAATGGATAAGCTGCAGATCCTAGTTAACCAACAGCCTACTTCCTCCTACCCCCCCCATAGGAACTGCCTTATGTTTGTCCCATGCATTCTTGAATTCCCCCACAGTTTTTGACTCTACAACCTCCTCAGGAAGGCTGTTCCATGTATCCACAACTCTCTCTGTGAAGAAATACCTCCTCACATTACCTCTGAGCCGTCCCCTTTATCTTCAAATTGTGCCCCTTGTTTTTGCATATCTCTTTTCTAAAAGATGCTACCCTCTTGGACTCTGTTGATTCCTTGAGGTATTTGAAAGTTTCTATCATGTCCCCCTCCCTCCTTTCCTCGAGCTATACATCTTTAGTTCCTTTAGTCTTTCTTCATAAGTCTTCTGATGCAGACCCTGCATCATTTTGATTGTCTCCTCTCTGGACAGCCTCCACCCTGTCCATGTCTTTGTGGAGATGGGGTCTCCAGAACTGTACACAGTACTCTAGATGTGGTCTTACCAACTGTCTGTACAGAGGGCCAACAACTTCCTGTTTTCTACTGGTGATGCCTCTCCCTATGCATCCCAGTATCCCCCAGCCCTCCTTACTCCTCCTCACATTGGTGGCCCACCTTTAGGTCATCTGGTATGATTACCCCCAGGTCCCTTTCCATTTTTATTGTTGTCAGCATCTCACCCCCCATTGTGTACTCTTCCCCTGGGATTTTGTTTCCCAGGTGCATTACTTTGCACTTCTTTGCACTGAATCTAAGCTGCCATACATTTGACCATTCCTCCAACCTTGCCAAGTCCCTTTTCATCCTTTCCACCCCACCTTGCGTATCAACCCTGTTGCAGATCTTTGTGTCATCTGCAAAGAGACATACTTTCTCTTCCAGTCCCTCTGCAATGTCACTTATAAAGACATTAAAAAGGACCAGCCCCAGTACTGAACCCTGCGGTACCCCACTAGTAACCCTCCTTTCTTCACCGTGGACTCCATTTACTATTACCCTCTGCGTCCTGTTGTCCAACCAGTGTTTTACCCAGACTACCACCCTGGGACCCACTCCCAAGCTGGCTAATTTGTTTATTAATCTTTTGTGCGGGACTGTGTCAAATGCCTTGTGATGCTATGGAAAGTGTTGGAAGAGCCCAATGAAGTGGGACACATGTGAACAAGGTCAGGTATTCAGATGGGAAACTCCAACACTGCTGATCACTAGGAATAACTGCACTGTGGAGGGGGCAGCAATAGTTGCCAAGTAGGTCTCAGTCACTACAAGAATCTGTTTGGAACTGAGGGGTACACCAGCTTTGTTACAGCTGGTGGGTGAAGACCATAATGGCCACCATTAGCAGAAGGCCATGACACCAGATGGCAGATGACTTCATTCAAGCATCATTCACCCCCTCTTCTACCCCGTAGGCGCCACACTGTACAGACCCAACCTGCCATCCACTCCCACACAACAATACCTGGCTGGCACAGCAGTTCATTCATCCATAGCAGCTTTTTGCATCATGTAGCACACATCAGAGATACTGAAGACAGTTGGTGCTACTGCACATGACACCGGCGACTCAGGTCTCAGGTTCAGGATCATATGAGCCTGCAAAGGAGCTGGCAGAAGAAGGCCATTAGGTCTATCTTGTCTGCTCTGTTGCAGGGTTCTCAGCTTATGCTACTCACTATGCCCCCCCCCAGGTCCTCCCTTCCTCTCCATCTGTGCCCCCCCCAAGCCCCATGTTTTCTCCCTTATGCCTATCCCGCATCTCAAGCTGCTCACCGACTTCATCTACCACTTCTTCCAGCAGTGCATTCCAACTGGCCATCACCCTCTCTGTGAAGAAGTGCTCCCTAACCTCCCTTCTAAACCTCCCCCCTCCAGCTTTAGACTGTGCCACCTTGTGGCTCGGCTGCCACTTAGCTTGAAAAGACCCTCCCTATCCACCCTATTTATCCCTTTAAAGTACCTAAAGGTCTCTATCATGACCCCTCTCTCCCTCCTCTCCTCCAGGGAGTACATCCTCAGGGCTCCAAACCTCTCTTCATATGTCTTACCCTGCTGACCCGAAATCATCTTAGTTGCCCTTCTTTAGACCGTCTCCAGCAGGTCGATGTCTTAAGGTATGGACACCAGTATCCTACTGCTTTTTTTTTTTAAATGCATGGAGTGTTTCAGGTCACTAGGGATCATCTATTCCAGATCCTTCTCCTCCTCCATTGCTGCCACCCACACACACCACCACCCACCCCTGTAGTACTTGATCCTTGGATTCCTGGCTCCAATGTGCATAACTCTGCACTTCTTGGCACTGAAGCCAAGCTGCCAAATCCCCAACCACTTCTCAAGTTTTCTCAGGTCTTGTATCCCCCTCCAATGTATCTACCCTCCCAGAGTTTGGTGTCACCTGCAAATAGGCACATTTTACCCCTAATTCTCTCCCCAATGTCACTGATGAAAACATTAAACACCATCGGCCACAACATCAAGCCCTATGAGACCCCACTGGGGACTTCCCTTGTGCTGGATAACGTTCCCCCTACCACCGCCCTCTGGGTCCCTTCCCTCAGCCAGTTTTCTACCTACCTGGTTATTTTCTCCCAAACCCCGAGATCCACCAGCTTCCTGATCAACCTTTTGTAGGGTGCAGAGTTGAAGTCCTTGCTGAAGTCCAGACAAATGATGTCCACTGCCTGGCCCCTGTCCACTGGCTTAGTGACCCAGTCAAAGAAGTCAATCAGATTTATTTGATACAGACTCTCTCAAACCCATGCTGCCTCTCATCCTGGAGACCAGTCTCCTTACTAACCTTTCCTCAAGCTTGGTCTTTATAAGCTTGCATATGATTGCGGTCAGACAGGCTGGTCTGTCATTTCCCGGGTCATCCCTGGGACCGCTTTTATGGAGGGGTACCATATGCCCCATTCTCCAATCCTCCAGTACCATGCCCAACAACAGGGAACTACTGAAAAGGCCCGCCAGCAGCTCCACAAACTCCCTTGCCAGCTCCCTCAGTACCCTTGGCACTGGTCCATCTTGTTCCCTGGAGAAGATGGAGCAGAAGTATTTGTTCAGCACCTCAGCCTTTTCCCCATTCTCCTCTACCCATTCATCCCCTTTCCTAAGCCTAACAATTCCATCCTTTTTGTCCCTTTTTTCATTTATCTAACGAAAGGCCTTCTCCCCCTTTTTGATTCCCCCAGCTACCTGCAGTTCTTTTTGTGCCTTAGCATGCCGCACTACCTTGCTTGCCACCTTGGCCAATCTTGGGCAGTTTTCCCTACCCACCTTTCTCTCTGTCTTTCTGTATCTCTTGTAGGCTGACCTCTTGTTCCTCACCACTTGGGCAACCTCAGAGCTGAACCAGCTGAGTGCTTTGGCCCTCACGTTCTTCCACTTGAGCCTAACACACTCCACTGTGGCAGCCACTATTCCTTCTTTGATGATGGACCATTTTTGGTCCACCCCCATATCCACTCTAATGCCTGCCAGGTGCGTGCTTGGCACCTCTTCCATCTTCCTGAAGTCTGCCCTCTTGAAATCCAGGATTTTGGTCTTAGTGGGGATGCCTTCCCTGCCCATATTCAACCTGAACCACACAGTATGATGGTCACCATCATCCAGGGGCTCCTTGACTGTAATGTCTTGTACATACTCTGCATTTGTGAGCACTAGATCAAGGATTGCCCCCTCCCCGCTGGGATCCATGAAGCTTTGAGTCAGGAACCCACTCTGCACTGCTTCTAGGATCACCAGACTCCTGGCACAGGATGTGGATGGTATGCTCCAGTCCACCTTGGGCAGGTTAAAGTCCCTAACCACTACTACTTCTCCCTTCCCTGCAGCTTCCAGCAACTGCAAACTCAGCTCCCTGTCCCTTTCATCATCTTGGCTGACTGGTCTGCAGACCACCCCAACCTCAACTACGTATGAATGTTGCCTGGGATCTCACTGGAAATGAGCAATGCTCAGTGGAGTTACTCCCTTTCATTCAACATGAATAAAAGTATACTACTATTACCCTCTCCATCTACTGGACCTTAGCTGAATCTACCTTGTTTTCACCCACCATCTCCTCCCTCAAGCATGCTATTCCCTCCCTTAACAAACCTCCACCCCCCCTCTTTGCCTATCGCCCTGTCTGTTCTATATAGTTTGTATCCAGGGATCAAGAGGGCCCAAGCATGGTGTGGTGTGGTGCAAGTCTTGGTTATTGATGCTATGTGCACCTTCCCCTTAGCTAATAGTGCCTGCACGTCTTCCAGCTTGTTACCAAGACTTCAAGCATTCAGTGATTCCACCCTCTACCTTGATTATGCACCTCCTTCCCTTCTTTTTCTAATACGTTTCCCTCCTGTACTCTCCCCCCCCACCCCTAATTACTAACTGCTCCAAATCCATCCTCTCAATTACATCTACCAGTATGAGGGGAGGTCTGTTGACCTTCTCCTCCCAGAGTCTTTAGCCTGCAGGCCCGCCACCCCAGTAGTTTCAATTCAGCTAGTTGGCTATAAACTCCCCCGTTTGTCTCTGAGCCCTCTCCTACTGAAATGTAGCCTATCTGGTGCCAGGAGCGAGCCTAGGACTTCAGCACTAGTCGAGTGGAGGAAGGTAGAGCGTCAGAGCATATGCACCTTTCCTCTGGGTGAATGGTGCCAGCTTCCTGCTACTAAACTGCCCAGAGGTGCAGCGGAGACTGCAGAGTTAGGAGGACATATCTGATGATGTCACGTGTGTGTGCTCAGGAGCGACTGACATGACATCCCAGAATGTGACTTCATCAGGGGACTGCAACAGAATGTAGAAAAACCGCAGCTGTGCAGCATGAAAACCATGCCACACCCACAGACCTCACACTTACTGACCTTAGCTGGATAAATTAGTCCCAAGGGCTTAGGCCTGACTTGAAAGCCCTACTATGGGGGAACCATGGGAGTAATGAGGGGAACAAGGCAACTCCCAGGAGATGGCAAGGTGATGAGGTTGGGAGTTTAGCAAGGGCTGGAGAGGAGGCCTAAAGGCCGTATAGATGAAGGAGCATAAACAGAATTCAAAAAAAGATGTTGAACCTTAGCAGGGAACAACACTGAGATGTCACCTGTCCTAGTCAGCCACAAGAAGCACATGCGCATGATGCCAATACCGCTTTAAAGGATGGATCTTCCAGTCTGTGGGCGCTGCACTATGGTTGTGAAGCAATTTATGTTGCAGAACTGGTGTCAGGAGCAGCGCCCTTTATGTGTACTGACACTTGTAAGGCACAGGTGAAGGTCCTGTTTGCCAATCTGCACAAGTGTCATGTCTCCACTATGTGCCCCAGCGAGCGCTCTCTCTCTCTCTCTCGCTCTCTCTCTCTTTTCTTTCTTTCATCTGTTTGTATTCTATATATGTACATTACACCCCTGGGCATTCAATGCAATTAAAAATAATACAGCTCCAAGTTGAGCATTTGAGGAAGAATTGGTTTCTTTGGGAGACCCATGTTTCCAGCTGTCATTTCCCTACTTTTGTAGCATCAAGTTGAACCTTAACTGGTGCATTAACTCAGTTTTGTTGCAAACAATTTGCATTCTTTTTGAGATACTGGAATCAGATTCTCATTCGCATAGGTCCCAAAGAGACCTGCATGAACAGATGCAGACACACAGGACCCTCTGGACCCTGTGCCAAGGGAAGAGTCCATCTGCCTGCAGAAGTACAGGGCCCTCCGGGCTATGCACTTCCATGCATAACAACAGACGTCAAGAATCTGTGGGACTGTCTTGCGGGCTGCTGAAATGTGGGGCCCTCCAGGCCCTGCATTTCCATGTGGCTACAGATACAGACATGCAGAGCAAAGAATCCATCTGTCAAATGAAGCACAGGGCCCTCTTGCAGCCACGGGTGTGGAGGTGCAGGGCCCTATGCCAAGAGATTAATTACCTTCACTATATGATACCTGGGCCCGTGCAGGCAGCCTTGCACCTTTCCTTCTGAGGTTGGTAGGGGGTGGTGCTGTATGTCAGCCTCGTTCCCCCAGCATCAACCCATACAGCTGGCTTACTGAGCTTGCCCCCAAACTCAGCTCACTGGAATGGGATCACAAAATAGTACCAGCTGAGCCACAGGCTGGCACTGCAGACGTTCCTTAACATCTGTTTTTTTTATCTGACCCCCAATTTTCAACACAGTCATTTTATGACTCCTCTTATAAAACTGACATGCGACCACTATAGAATACTGTGTGAAATGTAATTTTGCGCCACAAGTGTGAAAAGACATTTCAGCCACGTTTTGAAAAACAACACCTGTCGCGTTGACGAGGTGGTGTACAAAATGACTATGTTGAAAGTATGGACTGAAACTACTGAAATTTACCAAAGATATGAGCAAACAGAGAAAATTTTCAATATACATTCATAACTTCGTTGTTTTTTAAATATTATAACCCCAAATTTTGAACATAGTCTTATGACCCTATATCATGAACCTGGTTAGGTGAACATTTTCAAATCCTGCCTGAAACGCGATTTTGCATAGGAACTGTGAAATCACCTTTTGGCATGGATTTGAAAAAGTTCACCTTCCTTGTTCTTTATGAGATGAGGCCTCAAAAAAGCCATGTTGAAAGTTTGGTGGAAAAATACTGGAAAATTAGCAAAGTTATAAGAGTGAAAATCATTTTCAAAAAACACCCAAAAGGTGATTTCACAGAGTGACTGCAAAATTACTTTTCAGGATGGATTTGAAAAATATCACCTCCTTGTTCGCGAGGTGGGGACCCTAAAAGGTCAAGTTGAAAATCTGGTGTAGAAATACTGAAAAATGACCAAGTAATGAGTAAAATTACAAAACGCACTAAAATAAATTAACTGAACTTACATTATTTTCTCATATAGCATCTACTCAGGACTCAAACAATAAGCATGTAGACACCAAGCATTTTCAGGGCAAGTCCGAATTTATTCCTCAGTGTAATATTCCTGTTGGTGTCTTTGTGAGGGCTTATTTTTCATGATTTAATTATGAGAAAAAAAAAATACCAATCATGACATCTGCCATCTTTTTTTTTTTTTAACTAAGTATTGAAAATACATAAAACTGATGTATTTTCAAAAAAACACACACCCATGTATTTTCAAAAAAAACACACACCCGGACTTGGGTAAGCAAGACCCAGTTTGCTAGATTTTGGTGTTAATTTTTTGAAAATATATCTAGAAGTAAGGTTCTGGGCACCTGAAAATCCTGACTGCCCAGCTCTGTGAGAGAAGCAGCTCACCCATGTGCTTAGTATGAGAACAGTGGGACTTTCTTGACTTCTGCGCTGCCTGCTTCAGGTGAAGCTGTGAGATGGCGATCGCCTGATCTCTCCCTCTATCTATCTATCTGCCTACTAAGGTATGTTAAGCAGACCGGGGTGCCCACTCCAGGTACTGCTGCTCTCTGCTCCCTTCCCTCCAGGTTGCCTGCTCCCTATACTGAAACATAATAGCAGATTGGGTTGCCCAATCCCTGGCACCACTTGTTTCAAGCCCCCTACCCTCCAGCTTGTCCCCTCCCCCCAAATACAGGTGGTGGCACAGGGATATCTACTCAAGTGCCACCTGAGAGCATCCTGACACTGGGGTGCCCAATCCCCAGTGCTGGCTTCTCTTTTTGCACCTAAACCTGTAAAACAGTAAATGGTTCCTCACCACCCCATCCCACCCTGACCCCACTCCCACTCCGCACCCACACCCCTCACACTGCCTCACGTAGTAGACCCATTCTCCAATCAAAGACATCTTGCTGCTTGAACCGGCAACTGATATGAGAAAATAAATTAAAAGTCTAGTTTAATGTATTTCAATAGGGTTTCAACTTTTATTAATAAGTTTGTCATTTGTTAAATATGTTTACAGCAAATTTTCAACATGGCTTTTTTGGGACCCCACCTCATGAACAAAGGCGGTGGGATTTTTTAAATATGGTCCAAAAGACAATTTCGTGGTTGCAGTGCAAAATCACCTTTCCGGTGCGATTTGAAAAATTTAACCTACTGGGTTCATGACGTGGGGTCATAAGGCTATACTGAAAATTTGGGGTCATAATATCAAACAACAAAGTTATGAGCATATGTTGAAACTATGACCCCAAATTTTCAGCACATTTTTTCACACCACCTCATGAATGTGACAGCGGTCATTTTTCAAATCCTGACAAAAATGTGTTTATGCATCTGTGCAACGAATGGCATTTCAACAGCAATTTAAACAATTTCACCTAGCAGGTTCATGAGGTGGGGTCATAAGAAGGCTATGTTAAATTTGGTGGTAAAATAAAGTTATCAGTGAACACTGAAATATTTCAATGTCCACTCATATCTTTACTGTTTTTCAATATTTTTCCACTAAACTTTCAATATGGCCTTTTTAGGACCCCCTCATGAACAGCACAGGTGAAATTTTTTGGCTGAAAGGTGATTTCACAGTCACTCTGCAAAATCACGTTTCAGCCTGGATTTAAAAATGTTCACTTACCTTGTTCGTGAAGTGGGGTCACAGGTTCATAGGTAAACATTCGAGTTTTATTAGGTCGAAGACCCATTATCAAACTCGCCACTTAACTGATGGAACAATGTATTTTTATTACCCAGATATTAATAAAGTTTTATTTTAAATGAGCTCAGGGTGTCCCTATTTACCACTTCCGCTGGTAGTGAGTTCCAGCAATTTATTATTCTCTGTGAGAATCATTTGTCCCCTCTTATTGTTCTGTTATTTTCACCAATTAATTTATGTTTATGAGATCTAGTATCTGTTTTATTGTTGTGCTTTGTTAGACCTAGAGGCCCAGATATTCAAACTGCGCCATTCTGTGGCGCAAGCCCCTGTGCCGCTCAAAATAATTGCGCAGGGGTGTGGGCGAAGCGTGTTCAGCGGAGTTCTTGCTATGGCCAACTTCTTTGAATACTGCCCCCTGGACACACCCACTGTGCATGGCGCAGTGGAACTGTGCCAGCGCAAGTGGTCAGAGTGGAGCATTGAAATGCGGTGGCACAAGTTCCATTGCGCCATGCACAGCACCTGTGATATTCAAAGGGTGACATGCAAATGGGGCCATACTTCATGCAAGGCACATGGGGGTCCATTTGCATCTGATTATGGCCCCATTAGCATGCAGGTGCGCTGATCCCCGGCGACTTGCGCCTGGCGCCTGGCAGGCAGCAGCTGTCGAGGACCGGCGCCCTGCAACCCGATCGCGGGCAGAAGAGTAGTGTCCCCCAGCAGCCCGATCATGGGAAGAACGTAGTATTCTGTCCCCCAGCAGCCCGATCCGCGGGCATAGCGATATCCCCAGCAGCCCGACTGCGGCATAACTGATATCCGCCCTCCAGTATCCCTACAGATGCAGGCATAATGGATCCCCGGTAGCCCTGAACTCTGGCAGAATGGTCATCTTCCCCCACCCCGGGTAGCCCGATCGCGGGCGGCATCCTACCCCAAAGTATGAATATCCCTGGTGATCTAGTGGCCCCATCCCACCCGCCCGCGGGCCCACCACCCGCTCCCCTCCCCTGTCAGCGGTGGCGGCACCCACCCGCCTGCCGGCTGACGGAGGGAGGGAGAGGTGGTGAGCTCCGTGAAGCCGCTGATGAGCCACTAATCACCGAGATATCATGACTTGGGAATGCCGCCCACTGATCGCTCCGTCCACTGGACCACCAGGGATATTGGACTTTGGGGGTCTGATGCCCACACGGGCTACTGGGGTGGGGGAAGATGATCATTCCCACTCGATCGGGCTGCCGGGGGTGGGGGCATTTCATTTATGCCGCGATCGGGTTAATGGGGGGTAGGAGACCATTATGCCCGCGATCGGGCTGTTTGGGGAGGTGTAGACTACCGTTATGCCAGCGATCGGGCTACTGGGGAGTTATGCCTCGCATTGGGCTACTCGGGTGGTGGGGACACTGTTCTGCCCGCGATCGGGGCATGGGGGCACCGCCAGGTGCAGTGGGAACAGGTCGAGAGCCACCCACAGGTGGCAGCTGCTGTGTTGCGCTCTGCAATGCAGCAGCTCACCTGTGGGTGGCCCTCGACTTGTACCTTTTTTTTTTTTTCCGGCTCAACGTTGTGCAGGCGCAGGTAGGGGTTGCGCCTGCATAACTCTGCACCGGCCAGCTGAATATCAGGCTGTGCAGTTTATACATGGTTCCTCCCCCTTCGGTTGCGCATGCCTTCATTATCATTGTGCTGTTGCTCAGCATGATTTCAGGGGCGCAACTGCCTCCTGCTGAATATCGCAGAATGGCGCATTTTGGACTTGCGCAGGCGCAACCCTATTGCGCATGACTCAACTCTTTTGAATATCTGGGCCACTGTATCTAACTCTAATTTATTCTGTAATGCCTTGTAGATTAAGCATAAATCCCCCCTCATTCTTCTGTATTCAAGGGAAAACAATCCTAATTTGGTCAGCTTGGTTCCGTAATGTATTTGCTTCTTGTTTTTTAACTTTTTAATGACTTTTCTTTGAACGTTCTCCATCATTTTTATCCCTCCATTGGTTTGGGAGCAGCTTACAGAAGAACAATACTCTAAGTGTAGTCTTACCAAACTGGAGTTGAGTGGTATTATTACCTCTGGGTCCCTACTTTTAATGTTTTTGAATGTTGAAAATGTGGTGAAAACATATGGCAAAAGGACCAAGTTATGAGCGAACAATGAAATTTTTCAACATTCGTTCATAACCTCGCAAATTTTCAATATTTTGACTCCATTCCAGCTCAAACATGACAGGTGTAATTTTTCAAATCCTGTGCTGAAACATGTTTTCACACTTCTGGTGCGAAATGGCCTTTCAGCCAATATACTATAAATGCCACATGTCATGTTTATAAGGGGAGTCATAAAAGACTATCTTGAAAATTTAGGGTCAAAATAAAAAAAAAAAAAAACAACAAACGTTCTGTGCAGTGCCAGCTTTTATGCCTGCAAGTATTGCTTAGTCATCTCGTGTCAGTGAGCTGAGTTTGGGGGGGGAAGGCCAGCTCAGTGAGCTAGCTGGATGCAGCGAGGCTGGGAAATGGCGCTCTTATGTGACACCATCCCCCAGCCATGGAAAGAATGTGCAGGGTTGCCCACAAGGGTCCAGGTACCATATAGGGATGACAACTTTTCTCTTGGTATAGGGCCCTGCACCTCTGCAACTGCAGATAGCAGAGGGCCCTATACATTGGCTGAGAGGTGAACTCTTTGCCCTGTGCATCTGTATCTGCGACCACATGGAAGTGCTTGACCCACAGGGTCTTGCACTTCTGCAGCCCTCCAGAAAGTCCCATGAATTCCTGACATCTGTCACTGCACTTCCGTAGGAGAACAGAGTCTTCCCTTGACGCTGGGCCCAGTGTGTCTGCATGTGTTCATGCAGGTCCCTAATGGACCTGTGTGAATGAGGATACAATTCCACTATCTCAAAAAGGAAAGGAAAGTCTGTGAAAAAAACTGCGTTAGTGCACCACTTAGGGTACAATTTCTATTTATTTATTTATTTTTAAACTCTTTACTACACTGCACTACAGGCGGGGATGTTCCCTGACTGTCCTCCACTTACCTCCGCTGGCATCATCCAGTGGCCACCCGAGACACAGGCCCATAGCTTACCCCCTACAGCGGGGCCAATAGGGGGAGAGACCAAGATCAACCTATGATGCAGGCCCCACAACTTAAGCCGTGACTTCATTCAGTGAGAAGCAGAGTCTTCACTCTGCACTGCCACAGAGGGATTTTCCTTTGTGTCGGTTCCCCTGAGATGTGGACATGCAGTGATGTCACCGTGCAGACATACCTGCTCCCACGCATGCCCCGTAGATGTTCACTGCTGCCTCGCCCTGCATGTGTGGTCCCCATCTTGGTGTACACCATTGGTGTTACTCAGATGCTAGGTAGCGCACAGACCCTCCCCTCAGATGGAGAGCTGTCCACGGGACACTCATCAGCGCACTCCCCAAAGTCAGCCCTCCAATGCTTAGACTGGCTCCCAAACCTGGGTCATCAACATCTCAAGTGGCAGCTCAACTGCTGCATCAGTGGGCTGGCTAGCAGTTATGGTTCAACTTAGTGCACCACAAATATGGAAAAGTGGCATTTGGGCTTCTAACCTTAACCCCACCAAAAGCAGCAGCAAAAGGGAAAAAAAAGTAGAGTTTTGGGTCTTGCCAAATCGGTGGTGGGATCTTCCTTGGGGTTTTCAACCTTGGCGCCCATCCCCTGAGCAAACAAGGTCAGACATGGTCACTTTTCTTCACACAGGGCCTGCAGGAGCCCAAGTGAAGAAATCTAAATCAGATTCTGTTGGCAACATGTGGAAAGACATATGTCTCTACCTCCGAAGAGTGTTATCAGTATGAGGCACTTTCTTGGAGCTATATTTTGTGCATTGGAGAGGAGGCTACGGGCTGCTGGGGGAGGGATGAGCATTAGGGCTTGACAACCCCAAGGAAGACCCTATCACTAGCTCACCAAGACTTTGGAGACCCAAAACCCTAATGTTTTTTCCTTTTGCTGCTTTGGGGGTAGGGTTGGAAACCATAACGCCAAATGTTCATACTTTTGTTACATTAAGTTGAACCCTAAGTGAGTGCGTTTAGGTGCAATGTGGCTCAGTTGGTAGCATTTCCGCCTCTGGGTCTGTAGGTTCTCATTCCACTCCAGGAGGGGGTTCTTATCATAAACACTAGCACCAGAGTTTGGTACTAGGGGAGTGCTGTACTGTCAGGGTGTGCCATCCTTCGGATGAGAAATTAAAACTGAGGTCCCTTCTACCCATCTCTGCTGCTGTCCTGGTGTGCATCCAGGTGGAAGTAAAAGAACCCAAGGCCCTTTTTTGGATTTTCTCCAGTATTCTGGCCAACATTCCCCTTCCCATAAAACCGGTTTGTGTACTTGTCCAAGGCTGTGTGGGTGTGAATGTGCAAAATGGCTGTTACTATACATTTAGTCACTTCACTACCAGTTTCTCATTGCCTGTAAATCGCTTTGGGATACAAATGTGTATGAAAAGCACTATATAAGATGCTGATTGTTCTTCCTAACAGTTTTTTTTTTTTTTTTGCAGAGTATGCATGTATATTACACTGGCGCAGTAGTGCAAGTATAGTTAGAGTTGAGTGGAGTGCTCACTGTTAAAACAAATGTTTGCATTTTAATAATATTGTCAGCGTTCGACAGAATAATCCAACATCTTGCATGCACTGTCCTGCTAGCAGGAGTCTCAGAAAAGTTTTTAGCCGGAATCGTATGCAGTTTCAGAGACCTGAAACGCTGATATTTAGAAAAGTGAAGATTTTTCTTTTCTATACTTAACATAGGTTTTTGTGGTGGGGCTTTCATGTGCTTCCTAGATAGGTGTGGAATTTTTCACTAAACTTTTCATACTGCATTATCATACTGGAATAGTGGACGGAAGAAGGCAACTTTACCATTATTTACCATCCACCAGCATCAGCGGAACCCTATGTTCCCATTTTGTACCAGCAATGCATCCAATCTTTTTTTTTAAATATGTTCCAGTTCTTACTATCTACCACCTCGTTATGAAGTCCATTCCACTGTCTAGCTGCATGATGTGTAAAGAAATTGTATCTGATATTTTTTGCGACATTTTCTAGTTTAATCTGGTATTTATTCTGCACTGTACCAAATCTGTTTCAAAATTCTGGCTGGGCGCCCTCCCGTCCTACCTGTCAACCTTGCTACTGCCAACCCTCACTCCTGCTTACGCCCTCAGGTCCCTTGACTCCCGTCAATTACTAATCCCTCAGCGCAGGACCAATGTAGGCCAGGCTGCCTTCTCGCACCGCTTCTCCAAACTCTGGAATGATCTTCCTCCTCATATTCGCCTCTACTCCAGCACCCTCTCTCTATCCACCGCCCTGGCAAACTACCTCACGGTGAACTGCTCCTGCACTTGACTCCCACAAGTGCTATTTCAACCCCCCCCACCCCGACTGCCTGACCAGCGGCACCTAGCTTGCGCTACAGAAGCTGACATACATGTTTGTCCAACTCTGCACTTCCTGTTTCATGCCTGTCTCGTCCTGCCCCAATTTGCACTTAGTATTCTATATGTTGTATACTGCCTCAATGTTTTGCTATATGTGCTAGGTGCCTCACAGCCATATTTTCTGTGTACTTTGCTCCTCAATGTACCAAGTGTTAAGTCTACTGTAACTTGTACAATGTGACTTGATAACCTGCAAGTCATCCTCCCTCTGTACCATCCCCCAGTTGCACGGGAGACGAGCTCTTGTTGCTCAGTGTGCCTTTCCTGGTGAAACATTCGAATAAATAAATAAATACATTTATGGCCTCTAAGGCCCACTGGCTTACTTTGAATAACCTGATTCAGTTCTGTCATAAGTTCTTTGTCTTTAATAAGCTTGTACATGGTCATAAGATCTCCCCTCAGTCTCCTCTGTTCCAAACTACACAGTCCTAACCTTTGCCATCTCTCTTCATACCAGTACCCCCTCCATGTCCCCTATCATCTTTGTCATCCTTTGCTGCACACGCTCCACCCTATTCACTTTAAGGATTTTTTTTAGCTGTTCTGAACCTGCTCAGTAGAGTTTTGAGTTAACCCTCATATATGAACAATAAAGAAACATCGATCTTGAGGGTTTCTCGTTCATGATTTATCTATCATGAGGAAAAGAATTATCATGATGGGCACAATCTTGATTTTTTTTTAACTAAAAAACCTTAAAGCATTAAAGACAATGCATTTTCAAAACGCAAACACCTGAACCTAGGTACACAAGACCTGTTTAGCTACAGTCTGGTGTTATTTATTTATTTATTTTTTTAAATACGCCTGCACAAAAGGTTTCTGTACACCTGAAAATCCTAGATGCCCCAGCTTAGTGAAAGGAGCCATTCGTCCACATTTTCTGTATGAGGACAGTACGACTTTCTTTTTTTTTTTTTGAAATTTGCTCTTTATTTCACGCCCCACGTCCGTCCTCAGCCTGGTTGCGGGACTCCGGGATCCCCGGTCACGGACATTGCCAACTCCCCAGTCATCCCTGGCTTCCCCAGAGAGGGGCGCGTTCCGACCTCGGTATCGGACCAAGGAACTAGTAACTGGTCGGGAACGGCTCCGTGACCAATCAGGGCTCGGAGTAAAGAGTCATAGACGCTGGGCGTGGTTTTTTACCCCCATTAGCCCACTCCCTTGAGGGAGGCGGGGATGTGCAATGACGCTGAGCGTCTGCCCCTGCGTCACTCCCCTCCCCCCTGACGTAAGCACGGCCGTGTGGGTGATCCCTAGCCTCGCTGGGGTCCCCGCCAGCGCCGACTGCCCAGCCCTCCCGGAGGGAGAGCAGTCCGTGGGATGCTCGATCCTTCCCCCCAGCCAGCCCTCCGGCGGCCGAGTCCGTTTCCAACCGGGTTGCCGCCAGTAAGCCAAATCCAACGCTGCAACCGACGGGCCGGGCCTTGACAGCACGACTTTCTTGATTTCGGTGGCTGCAGCAGGAGTGCTACTGCCAGCTTGAGTCACCAAATCACTGGATCTGGATTTCTTTCTGTTTTTTATCTATTGATCCTCTCTTTTTTTCTTTTATTTCCCTCACCCTCCCGGCTCAGCTTGCACTCCCCCTTTCTTCCAGACTCCATTACTAAAAGCAGGATGGGGTGCCCACCCCCTTCCCTCCAGGTTGGATGCCATCCCAGTCAGGGTTGGTGACACCAGGGTGCACACCCCCAGTGTCATCATAAAGTACAAGCAGATACTGGGATGCCCAATCCCCAGTGTCGAACCCAGTAATGCAAAATACCTGCAAAAAAGAAAACAGTCCCTCATTATCCTTTAAAATATATATTTTTTAACCAGTAAAAAAGGAAATGGTCCATCGTCAATCTGACCCCCTCCAGACCCCCATCCACCCTGTCCCCCCACTCCGTACCCCCCACCACTCCACACACCCTCACTCACCCGAACCTGTCCGAACACAACACAGATCCACACTCTGATCGGAAACGCATCTTGCTCTGGAACCTGCAACTGTGATACGAGAAAACAAGGTACTGTAAGTCTGATTTAAAGTAGTTCAATATGGGTTTTGTATTTTTACTCATAACTTTGGCATTTGAAAAAAAAAAAAAAAATGTTCACCAAATTTTCAACATGGACTTTTTGGGACCCCACTTCATGAACAAGGAAGGTGAAATTTTTCAAATCTGCCCTGAAAGGCAATTTCGCGGTCACTACATGAAATCACCTTTCCGAAGGGAGTTTATTTATTGAAATGTTTCACCAGGAAGACACGCTTGAGCAACAAGTTGCTCGTCTCCCAGTGTGACCTGGGGATTTGAAACAGTTCGCCTATCGGGTTCATAATGTAGGGTCACAAGAAGGGTATGTTGACAATTTGGTAAACAAAATTACCTTGCTATTCACTGAAATATTTCAATTCATTCATAACATTGCTAATTTTTAATATTTTTCCACCAAACTTTCAACCTGGCCTTTCTGCGACCCCACCTCATGAATAAGGCAGGTGAAATTTTTCAACTCCATGCTGAAACATGACTCACGCACAAGATAAAGGCTCTTGCGTACAACGTGAAGTGTAACACACTCTTTAGACTCTACTAGCTCATTCAGCTGAGAGGAGCATGGCAGTTAATTAATCTGAGGAAAGTCTCCAAGTGCAGATGATAGATGCAGTCAGTCTTAACTGCGTTGATAGTTTTTAAGAGTCTAGTTCTGTAACTGAGATGATGGTAAAGTCTTCAGTCTGACCTTGCCTTGACTTATTCTTGTTCCTTGTAAGGTTAGAGCATGCAGTCAGCCTGCGTACAACACGAGTGCCACTTCTGTGTCATCATGTGGCCTCTCTGTCTACATGTAGAAGCTTGTTTAAGGGGCCTAACCACCAGCTTTGAGTTTCCACTGCAGCATAATGGGACTTATTTGTGGTGTGCATCTAAATGTCGCATTCAAGAGGACCAGGACCAGCACTCGCTCTAATTACAACCTTGGGAGTGGGAGTAATTGTTCAGGACACAAATCTGCTGGTAGATATGCCACGTTTGGCTGTTGGCGCGCAATACTGAAACTGAGGCATGAAAATTCAGAGCAATCCTCAGCTATGATAACTGGCTTTTCGACTGCGGTGTTCTGCTATTTGCCTCAAACAAACATACCAGCAGACAAAGGCCTTACAATCTGTCCATTCTGCTTGAGTGTGCAGGTCCACCCTGGGTCTACAATGGGATATGCCCCCCTCCCCAAAACCCACTGACCCCCACAGTTTTCCCCTTCCTCCATCATCACTTTTCCCTTTCATTCTGTCCCATCCTCTCTTGAAGCTATCCACTGTTTCCAGGGAGACCACCTCCTTTGGCAACTCATTCCACTTGGCCACCACTCTCACAGGGAGGAAGTGTCTCCTCATCACTCTCTTGAATCTTCCCCCACCAGCTTTCAGCTACGTCTTCTAGTGGACTTGTTCCCACCAAGACTTAAGAGGCCCTCCATATTCACCCTGTTAACACCTTTAAGGTATCAGAAGGTCTCAATCATATCCCCCACCCCCTTCTGTCCTGAGAGAGTACATGTTGAGCCCCTTGAGCCTCTCTTTGTAGGTGTTGCCCTGCTGGACCTGGATCACCTTGGTCACCCTTCCCTAGACCGTCTCCATGAACTTAACATCCTTTTTAAGATAAGGGTACAAATACTGCACACTGTACCCTAGATGCAGTCTCACCAGTGACCTGTACAACAGTAATATGACCCCAGCCTTCCTGCTGGTAATCCCCCAGGCCATGCAGCCCAGCATCCAAGCTGTGTGCTGAGTGCTGCAGGTCACTCGTGGTGATAACCCCCCAGGTCCTTTTCATCCTCTGACTTGATGACCTGCACACCACATAACCAGTATTCTGCTTCTGGGTTTTTCACCGCCAAGTGCATAACTTTGCATCTTTTAGCAATGAACCCCATTTGCAAATGCTACACCACTTCTCTAACCTGGCCCAGTCTTCCCCGAGTTCCTGTCTCTCCTCCGTGTCCACCCTCCCGCAGAACTTAATGTCATCTGCAAATAGGCAGATTTTATCTTTGACCCATGTAATGAGTCCAGGTGCTGTGGTGTGGTAATCACGGTGCTATCTGTGTCATGGGGAATGTTATTTGAGTTCTCGAACAGTGGGTGGCGGAAAACTGCATCTTGCCTTGTGGTGCCAGCCATCACTTGGTGTTAGCTCAAGAATAAAAGCTGTGCTGGCCGAGTTTGGGAATGAGCACTGAAATCAGGCTCCCTCTTCAGGAACAAGAGCCGGGGTTGTAAAGTCTATGGCTCATGGAAACTAGCAATACAGGTGCATTGTAGTCAAACTGGCAAACACTACCACCTGGTAGATGTAACTGCGAGCATTCAAACAAACTGCTAAAGCTTAGTAGCAAAAACAGTTGGGTTAACTTGGCAGATCGCAATGGTAGAACCTGTCAGTTATGAGATTCGTACCTTTCATTCCACGCTGAACTTTTAGTGAGGCGGGCAGTGAGGGGTGGAAAACAGGTTGGGGTACAGGTCTGGGAGCTCTGGCTTCATTTTTGTGGCTAAACAAAATTGTTTCTGGCCATCTGTATTATTAATAATTAGACTAGCTGGGTAGATGAGACTAAACTTGATGCCTGCAGCAGAAAGTTTGGTCCTGATCTCTCTCTACTTATGTTTAACTCGAGTTTTGATGGTTTGAATTGTGTACACACACACACACACACACACACACACACACAGCGTGTAGAAACATAGAAATTGTCAGCAAATAACTGCCACACAATTCTAGTCTGCTCAATGCCCCACGCTAGTTTGTCCCCTCTGACTCTACCTGGTCAATGGCTTTTCACCCCTCCTTCCCACCTCTAAGGTACTACCCTTATGCCTATCCCATGCATGTTTAAAACCCTTCACTGTGCTCGCCTCCACCACCTCCTGTGGCAGCCTATCCCCCATGTCCACCACCATCTCTGTTAAGGAAAACTTTCTCATATTTCCCCTCAGCCTGCCACCTTCCAAGTTCATGTCATGCTTACCTTGCTGCCCCAGGGAGCCCGTTCTTGTTCCTGTCTCTCCCGCTACCTCCCGCCACCATGTCCGGGTCCTGAGGGACCCTTTAGTCTCTGTGTGGTCTCCCTGTGTTTTGGCCATTTGGGGGACTAGAAGAGCCAGTTGCGGGACCGTCACTGTGCCTGGCATTATAAAAAGTGCCTACGGGGTCCGCGCATACATGCTAGTGTGACAGTGTTTTCTCAGCACTGTAGCGGCTTAACAATTGCTTTCCCGGTGCTCTCGACCCCCAGAGAAAGTTAATTGGGGGTCGCACACCTGGAGGAGGTGCCCCGAAAGTGGCTCTGAGGTTTATTTTAAAAGTGCCAGTAAATGCTAACGTTTGGGGGCAAATCTGCATCATAATCAGGAGGAGGACAAGCAGGGCTCCAGATACAGTGAGTACCGACCTGTTTTACTCACCTCATTTTAGAAAATACTCTTCAGAAATGTTTCTAATGAATACCAGTATTCACCCAACATTTGTAAATGCTGCACACTCCATAGAATAGTGCTTCGTAACATAACCAGTGATTCAAAGGAGCAGTTTTTCCAGAATTACAACACTTGTACACATCCCAGTTTTAGTTTTACTCACTATATTTTCAACTTGTGAGTAAATACTCCTACCTGACAACATTAGCTGGAGCAATGCTGGCACCTGAGCAATTCTTATCTAGAAAAAAACGACAGTGTTTTCAAAAATGTGCTCCTTACTCCACTTGATCCAGACATTTGTACGTAACTGAATCTGGTTTTACTCTTCACTTTCAAAATGAGGAGTAAAGTACTCAACCAAAGAAATCTTATCTGGAGCCCTGAGGTCATGAATATTAATGTGTTGCCTGGCTGCTCCTGGTGGAACTGTATAATGGAGATGGTGACAGGCAATCTAAGAACTATGAAAATATAATTCTGCAGTCGCTAGACAGGGGGCACAGGTTGCTTTCAGAATATGGGGCCAATATGTGCTAAGACTGTATATGTTTGCTGCAGTCAAGCATTAAAGTTTGGACTGCTGATAAACTGTGTAGAACGGCGGCCATCTTTGCTACTCTGACCCAGTGGCAGCTAATCAATTGCTTAGGCGCCCAAAAACTGGTGAATTGCCTTTTGGAAGAGGTGTGAACTTTATTCTAAGCACCAAGAACTAATCACTAATCAATAATCTAACTACGGGCACGAACCTGAGTGTTAGGGCAATTTGGATCCATTTAAGGGAGACGGACTGTGGAGTCACTCCTGAGTCTGGGTTCACTTGCGGCCTACGACACCTTGCGTCTGCACTCCTATTTGCCAACCTGCCTGGCAGGCCAAAGGTGACAAGCTGCTAGTCTCTGCAAACAAGTCAGAAGGTAAAAAGCTTCTAGACTCTGCAAGCAAATCAGAAGGTGACAAGCTGCTAGACTCTGCAAGCAAGTCTGAAAGTTGAAAGCTGCCCGAAATTGCCACTTCAACCAGACCCTACTGCTGTTTTTCGCTCTGTTGCCCCATGGTGCCATTGTTTCCTCCCTCAAGCTCACTGAGCAGAATCTAAGATCCAGTGTTTATGGAACCATGAGTAACTCAGGGCTTGCCCTGACCAAGAGGTCAGTTTTTAAAAGTTGCCTGTAAGTGTAAAGCTGTTTATTTTCAAGCTACAATTGTGTTCCTAGTGCCCCAACGATAGGGAGTTGGCATCAATGCACAGGCCTGCAAAGGTCTGGGAACCCAGACAGACTGTAGAGGGCACTGACACCAGTGGGGGAAGGAGTTCAGGGTTTTATTTAACTTTAAAAATGGATTAGCGTTTTGCTCATAAAAGTGCTAAAACATTGCGAAAATGCATAGCACTTGCCTCACTGTGTTTAACAAACATAACACTTCTAGAAAACCTATATAAATACTTTCTGTACAGTTAGTATTGTCCCAAGAAAAAAACTGCTAATCAATTATTTAAAACCCTGGAGTTAATGTGCTACTGGGGGTGGGCACTTTTGTTTAAAACTGTTTTCTGTCTATTGCTGCCAGTTTTCTGCTCCCCATTCCCCTTCTCCTACATAAAAAGCTTTAAGGTTGTTACTGTTACAGGTGGCCGTGAGCATATTAGTAGTTATAGCCTTTAATTACAGTATAACCCCGATTATCCGAAACCCCTTTATCCGAATTGCTGCATTATCCGAATCCAGCCCTGTCCCCTGGAGTTAATGAGGCAAGCATTATTGATCCCTTTATTTCATATACACACCACAATTAAGTTAAGCGGTCATCTCGTTACCACGATTAGCGCTTTACTGGAGCTGTTAAAAGCACTGAGCTCCTACATGCTTTCAGGCAGCTAGACAAACTTGCAGTGCAGCGTTGTGATGACAATGACAAGAAAACGTCTGGGTACTAGATATCAAGACTAAACTCCTGGTCCTGCAGTGCCTGGATAACGGGGAGCACATTATCAATGTTACTGTTATGTTTTCTACAGAAAATGCCACTGTACTAGCAGCGGAAAATGGGCAGCTGACCCTTACTGAAGCAATCAAAAAGTTAACCATTAAAGAGCCTTGCTACCTTCTTGGTCAGAGGTGCATCAGGAGACCACTGTAAGGTGCTGGGTGAAGTCAGAGGTTCTCCATCAACCACAAGCCGAGCCGATTGTTGTCGCCCAGGAGATAGAGGCAAATGCTGCCTTTAACGCGATTGCCCAGTGAACTGATTGCTTGCCAGAGGCAGTGAAGCAGTGGATCCAATGTGACGCAGACAATGACAGCTGCTTCTTGTTACAAAGTAGCAATGCCGCAAAGTAACTTTATTTTTATCTATGAGCAGTCCCTGTGTGCCTGACATGATTTTACAAGGTACCGCTATTAAAACCAATGTACTCCCATTTAACTGAACCAATTATCTGAATAAATTGCATGTCCCCCAGTTCATTTGGATAATCGGGGTTATACTGTATATGTGTTGTACAACACTGCAAAACAAAGTGGTTCTCTGTGTGTGAGGTGACTGGACAGGGAGGTGGGTAGGTACAGCATCCCAGGGGGTTGTACTGTTCAAACACCTGACCCATTGTTATCTTATTCTGGGTGGAGGCACCACACTATTTTATTTCTGTTCTGGTAAAGAACCCCCAACTAATATCGAAACAGAACTCAGGCCCCTTAACCTGTGTGGCAGTCAACAGGCAGGGGTATCAGCCCACTGGAACACAGTACCTGGGCTACAAGATCATTAAATACGAACAGTCTATTCACTTCCCCCCAGAGTTCCTGGGTTTCTCTCAGTTTGTTCTGTATATGCATTTTGTCTAGATGTTAAGAGGCGAGAGGTGATCGGGTGTGGCTTCTCTCCTGGGTTCGGCACTGGCCTTCGAGCTCGATGAGCCTGTTCTATTATGTATGCTTGGCACCTGGGAGAGGGGCCTGCCAGTTCCCCCCAGAGTCGCTGGGTGCAAGTGACAGCATCAATTCAGAACCTTCTGCTCATTCAGGCAGCCTGATGATTACAAGATTACTCTGTCGGCTGCATCCCTCTTGGTCCTCAATGCGGTCTTCTAGCTGCTGCAACTTGCGACAGACACTCACAAGCTCTGGATCAGTGCAGACAGCCTGGTCTTCTAGGGATCTGTTGCAGTTGCATGAGTGTTGGTTTGATCATCTGGAATTCGACGACTGAAATGAAGAACAGCATCTCTAATGGTTCCTCTTTAAATAACACCTCCATAATATCCAGTTCAGTAATTGTGCTGGGTAGTGAGACTGGAGAGCCTAAAAGTTTGTGCTGTTTTGCGGCCAGTGGTCTTTCACTGTTAGGCTCTGGAGTGGCAGATAAGTTCATCTGCTGCTCTGAAAAGTCTTTATTTCCCATTCTTTCTGGTTCTGTTACTGGATACACAGATACCCAGCATGTAATGACAGATAAGGTCTGCTAAGCCCACCCAGTCTGCCCAAATTTTGTGTTTTTTTCCTTCTTCCCAGACCCGGTTTAATCTACATTGCAATCTCAACTCCCCTCTACCCTACCCTGTGATTCTCTTGTGCCTATCCCAGATATTTTTTAACCCAATTACAGTTTTCACCCCCACTACCTCCTCTGGAAGGCTGTTCCGGCTATCCACCACCCTCTCTGTGAAAAAGTACTTCCTCACATCACTCCTGAATTTACCCCCATCCAGCTTAATATCATGGGCCCTTGTTATAGAGCACCTTTTTCTGTTAAAGATACACTCCTCCTGTACCTTATTAACCCTGGTCAGGTATTTAAAAGTTTCTATCATATCCCCCCCTCCTCCACGGTGTACGTATGCAACTCCCTTAGCCTTTCCTCATAGGCCTTATGTTGTAGGCCCTGCACCATTTTGCCAGCCCTCCTCTGGACCGCTTCCACTCTGTGTCCTTTCTGAGATGTGGTCTCCAGAACTGTACACAGTACTCAAGGTGTGGTATTACCAGCGATTCATAATGAAGGAGCACAGTCTCCCTCTTCCTGCTGCAGATACCCCTACCTATGCACCCCAGCATCCCACTGGCTTTTCTGACTGCCTTATCACACTGTCTGGCCACCTTTAGGTCATCCAATATGACTATTCCCTAGGTCTCTTTCCTGTCTGGTCTTCGTCAGTATCACTCGGCCCATCTTTTACTCTGCTCCAGGGTTCCTATGGCCTAGATGCATAATTTTACACTTTTCTGCATTAAAACCCAGATGCCATACCCTTGACCACTCCTTCAGCCTCCCCAGCTCCCTTCACATTCTACCCACCCCTCCAGGTATGTCCACTCTGCTACAGATCTTGGTGTTATCTGCAAGGATACAGACCTTCCCTTCTAGCCCTTCCGCTTTGTCACTTATAAAGAAATTAAAGAGGGCCAGTCCCAGCTTTGAACCCTGAGGTACCCAACTTGTCACCCTCCCTACCTTGGAGTACACTCCATTCAACAATACCCTCTTTCCTTTCCACTAACCAGCTCCTTATCCAAGTTACCACTTTATTATCTATCCCCAAGTTACCCAACATGCTTACTAGACTCCCGTGTAGAACGGTGTCAAAAGCCTTGCTAAAATCCAGGTAAGCTACATGCACTGCTCCATTGCATTCAGGCAATACAAAAAGACAGGCAGAAGGGGATAGGGAGAAGTACCAGGAGAAACAAAGGGAGGCAGGGAAGTCAGTAAGGGAAGCCAAAGCTCAGACAGAAGAACACATTGCAAAATCAGTGGGTAAAGGGGACAAAACCTTTTACAGGTACATAAGTGAAAAAGAAAGACAAAGGGAGGATAGTGAGACTGAAGGGGAGGATGGGAGCCGTGTGGAGGATGACAACAGTAAAGCTGACATATTGAACAGGTATTTCTGCTCAGTCTTTACTTAAGGAAGAGGGGCTAATGGGTCTGAAGGAGTACAAGGGGTGAGAATGGTGCAGAATGGACACAAGTCCTTTTACACGAGAAAGGGTCCTGAAGGAACTGGAAATAATAAGAGTTGATAAAGCAATGGGGCCAGATGGAGTGCACCCCAGGGTCCTTAAAGAACTAAGAGAGATGGTGGCTGAACTCTGGCTATCCTGTTTAGCCAATTACTGGAAACAGGGAGGTACCCAAAGACTGAGGACAGCAGATGTAGTTCCCTTATACAAAAGTGGGAACAAAGAGGAAGAGGGAACTACAGACCAGTCAGCCTCACCTCGTAGTGGGAAAGATCATGGAAGCACTACTGAAGGAGAGATTGGTGGAACATCTGGTTGTCAATGGACTACAGGACCCAAGGCAGCATGGTTTCACCAGGGGAGGTCATTCAGACCAACCTCATTGAATTTTTTGACTGGGTGACTAGGGAGGTGGATCAGGGAGGGCAGTGGACATGGCTATCTGGACTTCAGCAAGGCCTTTGGCACTGTGCCACATAGAAGACTATTACACAAACTGGGGAATATGGGTGTGGCAGAACAGTAGTGTGGTGGTAGGTAACCGCTGGGTGGCAGGACACAGAGGTGGTGGTAAATGGCTGTCACTCCACAGAGGGAAGAGTGACCAGTGGGGTACCACAGGGATCAGTGCTGGGACCGGTCCTATTCAACATCTTCATCAGTGACATTGCAGGATCTAGAAGGCAGAATTTCACTGTTCGCTGATGACACAAAGCTCTGTAACAGAGTAGACACACCAGAGGGTGTAGACAGAATGAGAAGGGACCTGCAGAAACTTGAAGAATGGTCAAGGGTTTGGCAGTTGAAATTCAATGCAAAGAAGTGCAAGATAATGCATATGGGGCACAAAACCCTGGCACAATATATCAGTTGGGGGTGAGGATATGGCATGCACCAAGCAGGAAAGGATCTTAGTTGTCATCTCTGATGACCTCAAGGTAGGGAAACAGTGTGACAAGGCATCAGGTAAAGCAAATAGGATGCTGGGATGTATAGGAAGGGCATCACCAGCAGGAAAAGGGAGGTCATAATTCCACTATGCAAGACACTAGTGAGGCCCCACCTGGAGTACAGTGTACAGTTCTGGAGACCATACCTACGTAAGGACATAGACAGGGTAGAGAAGGTTCAGAGGAGGGCAACAAAGATGGTGCATGGATTGCATCACAAGTCCTATGAAGACAGGTTGAAGGAACTGAACGGTACTCCTGGAGAAGAGGAGGGAGAGGGGATATGATAGAGACATACAAGTATCTTACAGGAGGAACAGGGTGCAGGAAAACACTATTTTAAGCGAAAAAGATGTTTCAGGACTAGAGGGCATGGGATGAAGTTGGAGGAGGACGATTCAGAGGAAACATGAGAAAGAATTTCTTCACAGAACGGGTGGTGGACAAGGGAACACCCTGCCAGAGGAAGTGGCGGAGGCTGAAACAATCACGGGATTTAAGAATGCATGGGATAGACATAAAGGAATTCTAGAGGTCAGGGGTAAGGGGAAATAGACTTCTAGGAAAACAAACTGAACTTACAAGCTCAAATGGGCAGACTGGGTGGGCCATAGGCCCTTATCTGCCGACACTGTCTATGTATCTATGTATCTATGTATCTTGATCTAACTCCTTGGTCACCTAGTCAAAGAAGTCTATTAGACTTATCTGGCATGACCTTCCCTCTAAACCATGCTGCCTTGGGTCTTGCAGTCCACTGGATTAAAGAGATTCCACAGTCCTTTCCTTTAATAGTGTTTCTATTAACTTATCCACCACTGATGTCAGATCAACAGGCCTATAACTGCTCACCTCTTCCTTGCTACCACTTTTATGAACATACAAACATAAGAAGCCAGCAGACGAAGGCCATTTGGTCTCTCTAGTCTGCTGATATTGCAGGGTCCACAGCTTGAGCTACTGTCCCTGCCCCCCTCCCCACTCATCCCACCCTCTCTACCCATGAACTTTACCTTCCCCCTATGCCTATCCCAGCCTTTCTTGAAGCTGCCCACTGTTTTCAACGAGACCACCTCTTCTGGTAGCGCATTCCAAGTGTCCACCATCCTCTCTGTGAAGAAGTGCTTCCTGACACACACACACACCCCCCCGGCTTAAGACTGTGTCCCTCATGTTATGGTTGCTGCTCAACTTTAAGAGACCCTCCTTAATCAACCTTGTTTATCCCTTTCAAGTACCTAAAGGTCCCAATCATGTCCCCCCCCTTTCCTCCAGGAAGTACATGTTCAGTGCCCTCAACCTCTCCTTGTATGCCTTACCCTGTTGACCCCTATCATATTTGTAGACCTCCTCTGGACCTTCTCCAGCAGGTTAATGTCTTTTTTGAGGTGTGCGCACCAGTACTGAGCTCCATACTCTAGACGTGGCCTCACAAGTGACCTGTACAAGGGCAGTATAACCTCCTCTTTCCAACTACAAATTCCCCATGCCACACATCCGAGCATCTTGTTTGCCCATGCTGTTGCTTTCTTGCACTGCGTGGAGTACTTCAGGTCACTAGTGATCATCACTCCTTGATCCTTTTCCTCCTCTGATGCAGATACCTGTACTCCACACAGAAAGTAATCTGTTCTGGAATTCTTGGCTCCAGTGTGCATAACTTTGCACTTCTTAGCATTGAAACCAAGCTGCCAGATCCTGGACCACCTCCTCAGCTTTTCCAGATCATCCTGTAGATCCTGTATCCCTTCAGCTGTGTCCACTTTCCCACAGAGCTTGGTGTCATCCACGAATAGGCACATTTTGCCCTTAATTCTATCCCCAATGTCACTCACGAGACATTGAACACCACCAGCCTGAGCACCGAGCTCTGTGGGACCCCACCACTTGTGACCTCTCTGATGCCAGATAACTCTCTCCCCACAACCACCCTCTGGGTTCTGTCCCTCAGCCAGTTTATCACACATGTGACCATCTTATCCCCACCCCTGAGATCTGCCAACCTCCTGAGCAACCTTTTGTGGGGCACAGAGTCAAAGGTCTTGCTGAAATCCAGATAGAGGATGTCTACTGCTTGGCCCCTTTCTACTGTCTTAGTCATCCAGTTAAAAAAGTCAATCAGATTAATCTGACACAATCTCCCCACCCCATGAACCCGTGCTGCCTTGCATCTCAGAGACCTTACTCCTCTACATATTCTACCAACCTTTCCTTCAGTATGGTCTCCATAAGCTTGCAAACGATTGAGGTCAAACTGACTGGTCTGTAATTCCCTGGGTCATCCTTGGGACCGCTTTGGTGGAAGGGCACCACATGTGCTCTTCTCCAGTCCTGCGGTACCACGCCCAACTCCAATGAGCTATTAAATAAGCCTGCCAGTGGCCATGCCAGCTCCTCAGCCAGTTCCCTTAGTACCCTTGGATGTACTCTGGCCGGGCCTGGTGATTTTCCACTTTCAGTGCTAGCAGCCCCTCCCTCACTCTACCCTCCTCTATCACTACATCTCTGTTCCCCTTCTTCCCCACTCCTCTTCTCCCCCTGAAGGCACTGGGCCATACTTATCCCTGGTGAAGATGGAACAGAAGTATTCATTTAGTATCGCTGCTCCCCCGTTATCCTCCACCAACTCCTCCCCTTTCTTAAGGCTAACAATCCCATCCTTCTTGTCCCTTTTCTCACTTATACAGTGAAAGAAAGCCTTCTCCCCCTTCTTAATTCCTTCAGCTATCTGCAGCTCCTTCTGTGCCTTAACTCACCAGACTTTCTTACTTGCTTCATTAGCCAACCTTAGGTAATTTTCCCTATCCACCTCTCTCTTGGTCTTCCTGAATTTTCTATAGGCTAATCTCTGTTCCTTTAGTGCCTGGGTGAGCCCAGAACTGAACCAGCTGGGCGTTTTGGCCCTTGTGATCTTCCCCTGACCCTAACACACTCCTCTGTGACAACCAGTGTTCCTTCCTTAATGATGAACCACCTTTGGTCCACCCCCATATCTGCTCTGATGCCTGTCAGTTGGCTCTTTAGCACTTCGCCCATCTTCCTGAAATCTGCCATCCTAAAATCCAAGATTTTGATCTTAGTCGGGATGCTTTCCCTGCCCATATCCAAATGGAACCACACTGTGCAATGGTCACTCCCACCCAGGGGCTCCCTGACCATTACTTCCTGCACATGCTCCCCATCTGTGAGCACCAGATCAAAAATTGCCTCTGCTCTTGTTGGTTCTGTGACACCCTGAGTCAGGAACCCATTTTGATGAAGTGGGACTACATCTGTACTTCTCCAGTCCTTTGGGACCACACCAGTCTCCAGTGAATTGTTAAAAAGGTCCGTCAGAGGTGCAGCTAGTACCCCCCCGGAGTTCCCTCAGTACCCTTGGATATACCCCGTTTGGCCCCATAGCTTGGTCTACTTTCAGGTTAAGTGTTTTCTGGACTCTCCCCACTGAAAATGGACTACTGTCTATTTCCCTCCCCACAAAGTTTCTGTTGCCTTGTTGTGGTCCCTCCCATTCCACTTGTACTGTGAAAACTCAGCAGAAATATTTGTTTAAGATATTTGCCTTTTCTTAATTCTACTTTGTACAGTCATCCCCACCCTCTTTCACCTTACAATCCCCCCTTTGTCTTCCTTTTCTCACTAACATCTAAAAAATGTCGTCCCCTCCCTTTTGATATTCTCTGAGCTAATCTTTCTTCAGGTTTGCACTTTTGCTCTCCTTACCGCTTTGTTTGCCTCTGTTTTCTCTGAAATACTTCCCTAGCCTCTCCATTCTGTCTCCTCATACCTTCTAAATGCTACTCTTTAAGCCTTTACCATTTCTGCTGCCACTTTTGGGAACCACAGTGCTCTCCTATTTCTTTTACGTTTGCCTACTTGCTTAACACAGAGGTTTTTTGCCTTCACTATGCCCTCTTTAAGTCTGACCCACCTTTCTTCCACCTCCCCCCCAAGTCCTCACTCCATGTCCGTGCATTCATGAGGCATTCAAACATCTTAGTAAAATCAGCGTTTCTAAAGTCCAGTACCCTCACCCTTGTGTGGTCGGATTCTGCAGTTGTTCTAATGTTGAACTACACTGTACGATGATCACTGGACCCCAGATGTCAGTAACACTATCCTTGTTTGTAAGCACTAGGTCCAGTATTACCCCATCACGAGTGGGCTCACTGACTAGTTGCCTAAAGACTGCCCCCTGCAGGGCATCCAGGATGTCTCTGCTTCTAGCTGATGCTGCAGCAGGAGGGCTCCAGTCTACATCTGGCATACTTACGTCCCCCACCAGTAATACCTCCCCTTCTTCCACCATTTTGCCAATTTCTTCTAACATTACCTTATCTAAGTCCTCCCCTTGCGCTGGAGCCCTGTAGATCTCACCTGTGAGAATACTGGTGTATTTCCCTGACTTAGGGGTAACCCACAGCATCTCTGCCTCCCTGTATTTCTGTTGCCTTTACGCTGTCCTTCACATAAAGCAACACTCCTCCTTTCCTTCTTACCCTGTCTCTTCTGAATAACATGTACCCTGGTATGACCATGTCCCAGTCATGGTTGTCGGTGCACCATGATGCGATAATGGTTACAACCAAGTCAGCTTTTGCCAAGATGGCCTGTAGGTCTGGGATCTTATTCCTAGTTGGAGGGTTTTAAAAACTCGTGGATGCGTTTGAATGCTATTAAAAGTAAAAGTGGTCTTGTGTCTCAAGGAGCCGACAGGAAAGCCGTAATTCAAGCCTGGCATATCACGTGATTCCGCTGAGGCTGTCAGCCCTAATACTCATCCTCCCCCCACCGCAGCATCCTGTCCGAAGCACAAGATATAGCTCCTAGCCAGAGCCTAATAATGATTCACTCTTCAAAGGCAGAAAGTATGTCTTTCCACATGCTGCCAACAGAATCTGTTGTAGCTTTCTTCACTCAGGACCCCGAGTGAAGAAAAGCGATCACATCTGACCTTGTTTGCTCAGGGTTGGGGGTGGGCATTAGGGTTGAGAATCCCGAGGAAGATCCCACACCTGATTTGCCAAGACTCCAGAGACCTAAAATTCTAACCTTTTTTCCCTTTTGGTGCCCGGGGGGGGAGGGGGTAGGGTTGGAAACCCTAACACCATATTTTCCTACTCTTGTAGGGTTAAGCTGAACACTAACTACAGTATTAATGCAGTTTTTACAAAGAAAATGTACACACAGACAGACACATGACAACCATGTAGATTAAATGTAATTACGGTACAATGGAACATGCCCGGATGCAACACAGTGTCATAGTTGTAATGTCTCCAGTTTGTTGGGATCGTGTGGGTGCCCAGGATATTAGACAGCCACCTGTGTGATCTGTCCTATAGTATCATATGCCACTTGTATATCCATGCTGTGGAAATGCTTCTTAAGGCCGCTAAGAGTCTACTTGTGAGGTTCTCAAAAGACATCCTAACGGAGGTGCCAGTGCTGGTTCTGTGTGGTACATCGGTGTTCTATGCGTATAACGTGCACACTGCTCACTGAGGTAATCCTGCTGTTACCTTACATACCTGAGGAGTGAAAAGCTAGGGACCTTTAAGTCTGTGAGCATGATCTGGGTCATGGCTAATGGTATTCAGCAAGGAGGGGGCCCACAATGTAGATATGGCCAGAACTGTACTGAGCCTGCTGCTGTGTGGATTACAGGGAGAATGATGATGAATCTCACTAGGCCTAAGCCCCCGTGCCACAAGGCTTTGACCCAGATGCCCTTACCTGTGTGGGAAATGGGTACCAGGATGAGCAGGTTGGGTACTGGCAGGTGGGCAAACCATTCAAGGATAAGTACATGACTTGTTCTTATACATATCACCTTTAATCTGTAATGGGATATGGCTGTATTAATGATGTTCATCCTTGTACATCACTGTAAATCAGCCTACGTCATGTGGGGTTCACTTGTCCTGTGACAGGGGCTGCCCAGAAAAGAGACAGCTGAAAGAGAATAAGAGGAAGGCAGAGTAGCGCTACCACAGAGAGGATAAAGAGGCAGATCAGGTTGGCTAAAAGGACCTGGGAGAGGACACCTTTGAAGAGGACCTGGACAACGGGCCACCATCTAGTGGCACAGCTGGGGGTGGCTACAGGTGGCATGGGTGACAGGAAGCTACATCCTCAACAATGTGGCCCATGATTAGAGAAGAGCCACTATAGGCCCATGGTTTGGAACAGCCCAGTGACCTGTACAAATACTAACATGCTCCAGGGCAGGGTAGCCATGTGGGTCTGCATTTGTGGCATGCCATGATCAGGGAGAAAAACACCCATATTGTTCTGTTTTTCAATAAACATTATTTTCATACTGTTCTTTCATGTCTGTGGTTTGCCATTACAGTAGTAGTTGCATGTCCTGTATGCAATATGGGAAGAGGGGGTATGCTGGAGTTTTACTACGTGCCAGGGTGTTCACAGCTGAGCCTTCTGCATGGGTTGTTCTGTGTGACATCCATCTGTCCATTTTCTACTTGCAGTGCAACTATGCTACTTGTTTGTTTACCTGTTCCTTACAGTGTATATGCTGGAGTTCGTGTGTGCTACATTATGGACTGTTGTGAAGGTGATGTGACAAAGTGACATTACCACTGCAGTGCTCCTGACGACACTGTTTCAGGGCATGGGATCCAAATGTGCAGCTGTCTATCTCCTGCTATAAACTTGCCCAAGTCATGCATTAAGTCGAGTCATGCCACTGATGGCACAGCACACTTAAAATGTGCAGCTATGTGCGTACTGCACTTCCTCATGCCATGTAATATATGCTGAGGATTAGCCAACTGATACACGACTTTGGTGTGAAAGTTCATATGCACTGTTGCCACACAGCACATTCAGTTCCTTTGTGGACTCAAGGCTCTAGATGGGTTCATCAGAACTACACCTCTGCCCCTACTGAATGACTCTGGGTACTGCAATGCACTATATGAATGCTGGGGTGGTAAAGGTGATGTGGGGCCAAAATGGGGTAGCTGCCCCCCCCCCAAAAAAAACATTAGCTTCCTTCATTAGACCACTAACATGTTTGCTGTCACCATGGCAACGGCAAACATACCCCTTCGATAATCTGTTTGATACAAGCTCCCCACCCACCCAAAGACGTGTATACTTGGCTAAGAAGGAATAATCTTAGACCCCAATCCACAGGGATCTTTGATAAACAGGCTTAAGGGTGTAAACTGTCAGGCCTTTCAAAGCTATAGTATTTCATTAACGGCACACTGCCCTGCACACACAAGTCCCATAGCATGGTTACCCGGTCGCTTTGAGTGATCAGCAGTCATCCTGGACTGCTGAAATTCATCAAGGAGCCACCTAATACTCCAATTTCTCAGAAGTTAACTAAATCATGCAATACATTTTAAGATCAAAGTTTCCACTGCCCAGAATCTAGTTTATAACTGTAACTTTGTTATGACAATAGGTCTTTAACGGTGGTAATCAGATTTAGCTGACCCTCCAGTGAACTACCGTACCCTATGGAGAGAGAAAGAGTCCCCTGATACTGCCCATACTTTATTTACTTCCTTGATGCTTGACAACAGTGTGTGCAGCTTTCTCAGGCTTCCTTAAAACTGTCCACACCATTACTCATGATTAAAGACTGCTGGTAAATAACTAGAAGTTCCCTCTCTGCTATTGGTTGCATCACTAAAGGGCAGGAAAACACAGGCCTTTTTTTCCCCACCTGTCATTGCTCCTTGGCCTACCACTCCCTCATGCTGCACACTGTCCCTGTTGCCAGGTCCTGCACCCAAGTCCTGTGCTGTATCTGCATCCAGAGGGTTCTGGCTTATCCGTGTTGCCCCGCCCCCAAAAAGAAGGAGGGCATGAGGTAGAGGAGAAATAGACTCTGACCTGTCCGGAACAGTAGGCACAGGAGTTGTGCACCTGGTGGGACTGTGGCATGGTGGGACATGGCGGCTGTCATCTGGTTGGCTGAGGTGGCAATTTTCCATTTTCTGGGGCTCCACCCACCTCCCACATGCGTGTGCAGCAGTACCCCTGGGATCGGGGCATTTGGCAGAATGTGGTCACACATGCCGCCAACAGTCTCTCCATTAGGACACCACCAGGAGCTGCTCTAGTAGTAGAATGCCATGACCCATCACCCAGGAGAGAAGCAACTGAGGGATGCTCTGACTCCCTCTCTGCCGGCCTCTGCTCCTAACATCAGGGCCCAGGTCACAAACCCAGACTGCCACCATGCCTAAGCAATGCCCCATCACTCGGCGCCACAGAGCTGGACTAGGCCTTTTTTTCTAGTTTCTTTGAAGAAAAATAAATTGACAAATCAGTTTTTCATTTAACAGCAGGACCTTCCTGGTAATATATGCCAGGTGCCAGTTAATTACTGCAACTGGACACAGCCACTGGAATAGTGGGGTAGTGAGAGGACACAGGCAGGAGCTCTGCCTCTCCCAGCAATCAAATGGACACACGACTTATTCAAATTTTGCACCTTTTGTAGCTAAGAAGCCCATGAGGGTCAGCCAATCGGGCTGAGTAAAGGCAAAGGGGACTACTCCTAGAGCTGCAACTTGTATTAGTTGGACTTTACTCAGGTCAGATGGGCCTGTTCTTCACCATGGTTGGACAGAGTCACAAAAATCTGTATGCTGTGAGGTCATGATAGGACTTGGGCAACACCCCTCTCCTCCCTCAACAACAGAAAGGAAATATAAGTCTCAAATTGTGTGCATTTCGGTGCTGAGACATCCCTCTTTGTCAGGTGATCTTGGCCAGCCAATCAGGCTGTGCCAAGGCACAGGGACTGCACCTGTAGCCACCTCCTGCATTGGCAGTGCTCTTCTTTACTAAGGCTGTCAGGGCCTGCTAGTCACCACAGCTAAACACAGTCTCCGAACTAAACAACGGGGCTGTGAAGGGATGCTAACAGGAGCCCTACCTGTTGTTCCTGAGTGCTGAGAGCACAGAATGAGGAAAGAAAAGAAACGTTGTTGTGCTATCAGTTCTCTTCTCCTGCCGTTCCCCAGAGTTGGCTGTGTTTTTTGTTTTTTTTATTATTTTAGTCAGTAATGAGCTTGCGACTGTGATTCCAAAAGGATCGAAAGTTTAGAAGGAGCTCCTTCTAAACTTTCGGTCCTTTTGGAATCAGAGCAACGTTTCTTTTCTTTCCTCATTCTGCCTGTGGCGTCGGGCCTCATTACGCCCCTGGGCGGTCCAGTATAGCCCAATGCCGCCCACCTTATTGGGTATTATTGCTTACATACTTACTGTTTACTGTAGTATAATAAATAGATTATCAGACTAATTTTGCTTAGTTCTAGGCTGACATCTTCTGTTACTACAAATTCCTGAATCCCCTGCAGTTGACATCAGAGCAGTAGGCAGCAGTGGGAGACGCAATAGTCTGCAGTGAATGTTAGAGCTTTTAAAATCTCCAATCAATGTTTTCCAGTTCTGCGTTTCTAAAGGGGTAAGTACAGATCTCTGTGACTACACTTAGCCCGGGGGGTGGGGGGCAGTGGGACCAGCAAACAAAAGATCAGGGCTTCTATAACTCCGACATGCATGACAGGCTACTGAATCTCCCATTGCTGCATTCTGCTATAATGTCAGCTGCCGGGGATTCTGGGATTTGAAATAACAATAGATGTCAGCTTAGAACTAAGCAAAATTAGTCTGATACCAATATACTATACTACAGTAAAGAGTAAGCAAACTAAAATGTTTTGCAGACAATGTGCACACTGGAACCAGACCCACACTTCAGTGTGGTACCCACAGTGCGGACTGTCCCCTTTAACCCTTTACATGGCAAACAGTCCTCAGCGTACCAGTGTTTGCTTAGCGGGTGTCAGCTTGTGCTGTATTTGTTTCAGCCCATCATGCTGCCCAATTAACCCTCTTGCTCCAGTCTGCTGGGATCTGCAATGGACGTCTGTTCTCCCCTGTCTGATAAACTCCTGTTCTCACCTAACTACCAATACACTAATTACTTAGCAGCTTACTACCCAAATATTTAGCCTGCTTTCTACAGTGATCAATTTTCCTGCTTTCTGATAACTGATTTGCTCAGGATAATTTTGTAGCTTACTAGTTTAACTGTCACACCTTAAAGTACAGCTACCATATCACTGTCCAGCTACCTAGAAATAAGAGTTTTGTTACTTACCAGTAACAGGTGATCTTCAAGAGAATTGTTTACATAGAGCCAGACCTTTAGAACTGTAAGCTATCGGAGTCAGGACCACTAGGAAACATTTGCCCAGCTAAGGCTGCCCAAACTGACATACGTCAGCACCGCAAATATAATGTGGTCAGCCTCGGACATCTTTAGTTTCCCACTGGAGACCAGCTCAGAGTTGTATATCCTGGCAAAAACTGAAGACTTGAACCCCAGCCAGGCCAACAGGAGAGAATGAGATTCCAGAGGGTAAAGCCCTGTTGAAAGAGTGCAGATAAAAAGATGACCAAGCCTGCAGAGAGGGCAGTGTGTTCCAAATTATGCCACCCAAAACAAATGAGGGGATAGATGAGAGAGTGAGCTATGGCTCTATGGAGGTGATTTGAAGATCTGCCGTTACTTGTAAGTAACAAAACTATCTTCTTCAAAGACGTCTCCCGCAATAGAGACACACCTCTGGAATGATTTCCCAAAGAGTGTAAAAGAATAGAGCGTGAGGAAGGCCAAACAGCAGGGATGTACAGTATACAACACTGAAGACAGTAAGCTATGGAGCACCAGGCTATATAGGAAGGAAAGGCCAAAGACAGTCTACAGGACACCAGATCCAGACTGTAGTGTTTAGTGAAAGTATAGACAGAAAGCCATGTGGTGACAGAGCACACGCCAGCTGCCAAGACTGAATGAAAACTGACCCACAAAGGAGACTAGTCGAAAAACTAAGGGCCTAGAGACAAACCGCCTAGGTGGCTGGAGGGGGGACTCAAGGGGTAGTGGTAGCATTATTATTTTTTATTTATTTATTTTTTTACACATATCTGATATGCCAACAATTTGTCTGGCTTATCTATCTAAAAAAAATAATTTGATTTTGGTCTTTCAAAAGTTCTCTCAGCTTTATATGTTAGTTCCTTGTTATATATTCTTCTCCGATTTTTAATGTCTTAAGTAAATCAGCTTTGGAACCGGAATTATCAAATGTAGCTTCTGCTACCAATAGATCACAGTCTAAAGCATTCATTTTTGCTGACTGTAGTTCCTTTTTAAATACTGAATGGGTGACTATCCAATCTCTTAAATATACTTCTAACACCTCACATACTGCTGAGACTGTGGTACCCCCAGTATTATTAATGTTAAGAAATTCCCAAATGGTATCTTTCAATGTATGCCTACATGTTTCATCTATCAATAACATATTATCAAATCTCCAACACTGACCTTACAGCTCATCCTCTGTAGCAATCCTTTTTGGGAAGAAAAAAAAAAACAAACAGTGGGGCATGACCTGAGAAGTTAACTGCGCCATATTCTATATTAATAATTTTACATAAAAGCTCCTCTGAGACCAGAAACAAAAGTCAGTCCAGGAGGAAGAGTTATGAACTCTGGAAAAAAAAGGAAAACTTCTTCCAACTTGGATATTTATATCGGAAAGGATCCACCAGTTTCAGATCTTCCGTAAACCCCTTCATACTCTTGACTGAGAAAGATTCAAATTCTTTTGATCCTCCTGATCTAGCCTGATTTTTTTAGTGTAAGGTTAAAATCATCTTCTATGATATACGGTATGGAGAGACTTGTTAAGAGTAATGAAAAAATTAGTAAAAAAAAATGTATCATCTTTGTTGGGGGCATAGATACTGAATGCTGTGAAGCTAGCAGTGCTAGCTTAGTGTGACCATCTCATATCTACCATTTTTATCAATTTTTTTATTCACAATATCATAGTTAAGGCTTTTTTTTTTTTAAAGTATGATGGAGACCCCTCTAGAAGTGTCTGTGTAGGCAGCATGTATACCACATCCCCTAAAAAGAAGATTACTTATGTATTTAAAGTCTTGGTCTTGAGCACGAGTTTCCTGTAACAGCATACAATTTGCCTGAATCTGATTAGCATATTGCACAGTTTTTCTAATTTTTACCCTGTCTCTGAAACTTTTTACATTCCAGCATACACATTTAAGTTGTGTTGCCATTATGATTCACTTTTAGACTTATTTTATTTACGATTTCTATGTAACAAGTTACTTTTAAGGCACAGGTAACATAAAACCAGTCTACACAGAGAACTCATTTTTCTTTTGCCTTAACATATTTTTCCCTAATGTCCCTTATATTAAACCCACCTAACCTACTCTCCCTAAATATTCCTAACCCGTGACTCGTGCTTTCTGATGAGCCTACCCTCACTCCTAGACAGTCTGCAAAAACGGTCAGGTAATCCGAGTATGTGCAATTGATGTAAAGGTGAGCAGACTCTGTGATGGTCACAGCAAGCCGAGTAATGTCCTCGAATCATTAGAACATTATAGCTTGTGCTCTTGCGCCTTTATAGAAGTGCGAGTATCCTTGAAGTCTAGCCAGTACCCTTTTTATTCATACATACAGTATACTGTGTATGTATTTTTCCCATACTATACACAATTTGTCATTCTATTCTCTGCTTCCCCCTAATTCTAAGAGCATTACCGTGAACAATTTGCATGAGCTATAAAAGGCAGTATAGTTATAGCCTAGCCATTAGAAGTGTGTGAAGACAGCTCATCCCTGTGTGCTGAAGCAGTTTGTATCGTATCAGCGAACAAACATCCCACCGGGCTCTATGTTATGGCCATGGCCAGGGCCTTCTGTACGAAAAAGGTTTTAAAGAGCTAGTGTACTGCCAGGAAACTGCCTGCAATTACTAACATACTAAAATGCCAGCAGAATAGGCCTAACGGTCTTTCGTGTCTGCTCGTTTGGTCAGCCCCCACCCTGGGTGCTGACCTTGCTGTTAATTTTAACTTTCAGATGTAGTCAGCTATCACTTCTTATATCTCAAGTATTTTTTCTTTTCGGTTTGCTAATTAGAAGATTTTCACCTGGCAGTACTGGGATGATGTGTGGGCAGCACTCTGTCTTGGGGGAATGTCCGTTCTGTTCCTCCCACTAAATCAACACTGAGACCACACTGACTATGACATCACTAGTAACCGATGAAAACCATTTCTCACTGCCAGGTTTCACTTTCACATGAAGCAGCAGGGACTGACTCTCCCTGGTTACTAGTGATGTCACAATTTCCTGCATTTTGATTGGTAGTTTCTGAGAGTCACTGCTCAGGCTGCAAGGATTTTGGTGCCTCAAAGATGTTTGGTCTCATTTCTGATGATGTAGTGGGAGGAACAAAACTGACTTTTTTTTTTCCTCCAGACAGAATGCTGCTCCACACATCACCCCACTACTGCCAAGTGGAAAAGCTTCTAATTAACAAAGAGAAAAGAAAAAATACGTGAGATATAAGAAGTGATAGCTGACTGCATCTGAAAATTACTATTAATCCCAAGCAGTACACTAGCTCTTTAAGGTGTTGCTCTGCATCTTTTGCATTGTTAAACAGCCACTGCTTTCCATTCAGAAATAACCACAATTGAGTTGGGGATAGAAGAAAAAAACGAATATACGAAACTGCCAGCAGAAAAAGTCCCACAGGTCTATCAAGTCTGCTCGATTGTGCAGCTCTTAGTTTCATATCACTACAGCTGCCCCACCCCAACCCCTCCCTCACTCCTCTTTCCCAGTCCTTCCCCCCTTTGTGTTTTTGTCTGTACCAACGCTGCCCCTGACTCTATCCCAACCCCGCTTAAAGCTATCCACTGTCCTCTGAATGATTAACTCTTCCAGCAGTGCATTCCAACCTGCCACCACTCTCTCTGTGAAGTAGTGCTTCCTCATCTCCCTCCCTCCTAAACCTTCCCCCTTCCAACTTCAGACTATGCCCCTAGTGACCCTTCCCCCCCTTTAAGCAGAAAAGTCCTCCCTCCCTGACTTTGTTTATGCCTTTCAAGTACTTAAAGATCTCTATCATATCCCCTCTTACCCTCTTGTCTTCCAGCGAGTACATGTTGAGCTCCTTCAACTTTTCCTCGTATGGCAACTACCCTAGTCCCATGATAATTTTTGTAGCCCTACACTGTACCCCTCCAGTAATCTCACATCCTTTTTGAGGTATGGGCACCAGTACTGTGAACAGTATCAAAGTGTGGAATCACCAGTGATCTATACAAGGGCAGGATGACCTCCCACTTTTGAGAGGTGATCCCTCTGGCAATGCACCCCAGCATCCTATTTTCCCTTGCTGCTGCCCTCCTACACTGTGCTGATACCTTCATGCCCCCTGTGACTATTACCCCCAGGTCCATTCCCTCCTCTGAAGCCATTACCTGCACTCCCCAGAGCCAGTAGCTGTTCCTGGGATTTTTGCCTCCAAGGTGCATGACCTTGCACTTCTTAGCATTAAACCCCAACTGCCACTCCCTAGACCAGTGTTCGAGTTTAGCTAGATGATCTCTGATTTCCTGGCTCTCTTCCTCATTGTCCACTTTTGCACAAATCTTAGTGTCATCCATGAACAGGCAGATCTTACTCTTGACTCCCTCTGCAATGTCTCCAGTGAAGACACTGAACAAAACAGGGCCCAGCACTGAACCATGCTGTACTCCATTTGTTACTGGCCTTGGTTTGGATGTCCCCCCCCCCCCTTTACAACTACCCTCTGTTGTCTGCCCTGCAGCCAGCTCTCAACCCACACCACCAGTTCTTCCCGTCCCCATATCCCTCAGCTTGCTCATTAACCTCCCGTGCAGCACAGAGTCGAAAGCCTTGCTGAAGTCCACATACAGAACATCCACAGCATGGCCTTCGTCAGCCGCTCTAGTGACCTAGTTGAAGTCGATCAGGTTAGTTTGGCAATATCTTCTCATGACAAACCCATGCTGTCTCTCAATTTGTAGGCCACTGCTATCGAGAAAGGTTATTAACCTCTCCTTCAGAATGGTCTCCATCAACTTCCCCACTATGGAAGTCAAGCTCACCGGTCTGTAGTTACCCAGGTGGTCCTTGGGTCCACTCTTGTGAAGGAGCACCACGTGACCCATCCTCCAGTCCCTGGGTACATTCCCCATCTCCAAGGAGGTGCGTATCAGGTCCATCAGAGGGCCTGCCAACAACTCTGCCAGTTCCTTCAGGACCCTTGGGTGTACACAGTCTGGTCCTGGTGCCTTGCCCACCAACAAGGTTTTAAGGTCCTTCGGAACTCTATCTTCTTGGATGACCTTGTCTGTTATCTCTGCCCCCTCTCCACCCTTGGCCCCTTTCCCCTGTATTATTGGGCCATCCCTTTCTTTTGTGAACATCGAGCAGTAATACTCATTGAGTGTCTCTGCCTGATCTTCCCTGTGTTCCACCCATTCTCCCTCTCTCTCTTGATTCTAACGATGTCATCCCTACAACGCCTCTTCTCCCATATGTATTTAAAGAACCCCTTTCCCCCCTGTCTGATCTCCTGAGCCAACTTCAGCTCCTCTGCTGCCCTGACTGACATGGTCACCTCCCTGGAAGCCTCAGAGAACACTTCTCTATCCTCCTCATACCCAGATTTTTTGAACTTAATGAAGGCCAATCTTTTTTCCCCCTCACCTTCTCCTCTGCCACCTTGCTGAGCCAGCAAAGGTTTTTTGACCTGGACTGCTTACTCTGAGATTTGGCACACGTGTTGGTGGCCTGATTTAGCCCCTTCCTAACGACTGCCCACTTCTGTTCAACATCCATCCCTGGGTTAATTTCAGCTAAATACCCTCTAGGATGCTGCCCATTCTAGCAAACCCTGCCTTTCTGAAATCCAACACTCTTGTCCTGGTCTTAGCTGACTCCCTCCCTGTGTTGAGGAGGAACCACACTGAGCGGTAGTCGCTTCCTGTCATTGACCTTCCTCATTTGCTCCCCCTGCTCCCTATCCACCTCCTCACTCTGTGAGGGTGGCCTGCACACCCCCCAATCCAGAGCTTCTACCTTTAGGCGCTGAAGCAGTATCCATATGGCTTGGACCCCCTTCACCTCGGTACATGATATCTCCTTTTCTGACATAAATAAGCCACCCCTTCCCCCTCCTGGTCCCTCATGGAACATCTTGTATCTCGGGATTGTGAGATCCCAGTTACGGTATTGGCAGCCCAGGTCTCTGGAGACGGCAGCAATATCTACCTCCCTCCGCCATCATTGCCTGGAACTCTGCCACCTTGTTTGCTAAGCTCCTATGAGGGATGCCTTTATTGCGAAGAATGACCCTTACATTGTCAAAGGATTTCCTTCTCACATAAATACTCGGGGGGGTGGGGGGTGGAATCTGAGAATAGCCGGAGATGCATACCTCTAACGTGCAATACCTTTTTCAATCCTGGCTTTTCTCAAAAGCTCTTCTCTTATTTAATATTGATGTGGTCCACCATAAATGAATCTTGAATAGTCGTTCCGAGAAGAAAAACGTCTGGGTGCCCAGTCTAGTTCTACTTTCTCCTCAGGTTACCCCCCCCAAGGCTTCTGTTAGAAATTCCTCAAAACACTGAACTGGATTTGTGCCTTCTCTGCCTTCTGGCACATTTGCAATTGCAACATTGCTTCTCTGAGAGCTAGATTCTAGAGCTTCAATTTTCAGTTGCAACTCTTTCTGATGTTGTTCTACAATGGGGGCTAACTGGTCTTCAGCATCACCCATTCTCGACTCCAACGTGTCCATTCTTTTTGCTAGAGAATCCAATTTAGTACTGAGTGCAGTGAAGGACCCCTTTAAGGAGTCAAACGAGAGATTTATCTTTTCAAATCCTTGGTGAATTTCAGCAAGAATGATTTCGAGTTGAGTGCATATTTAATGTATCTCTACAGGGGTCTCCTTAAGAGTGAATACGGTAGCACTATTTTGTTCAGTGGGTATGCCTTCCTTACCTTCATGTGAGTTTAACTGAGCAGGGTGCTGGTCACCATTTGAAATACTAACGCAAGATGGTTCCTTATCTTGCAACTCTGACAATATTATCAGAAGCAGAAACCGATGCTGGAAGTATATGAACAGAGGAGTGCATTTCCATAATAGGTAGAGATTTGATTTGTCTTCATGTACATGTACATCAAGGACTGCACAGGGTGTAAAATCTGCAGCTTTGTCATTAATAGAATTCCATGACTCAGCTTGCATATTCTCATCATGGGAAGACTTGGAGCCAGCATTACCTTTTTCCTGTACAATAAAATCTTGGTCAGTAGTGAGGTTACTTTCATTGGGGACAGAAAAGTACAGTTACATAGGAACTTACGGTAACAGTAGATCTTTGAGAGAGGTTCCTTCAGTAGGTCATCACATATAGGACTGGCGCCACCTGGTGTCGGGCCGCACGGCAAACTTTTCTAGCAATACTTGATGGGGGACCGCCCACCCAACATCACGTGACTGTATATAGTGGGCAGTCCCCATGCCCGCCCTCCAGTTCTCCCACTGGAGCCAGGAAGAGGCCTGACAGCAGCAGCGAACCGGATTTGGAGTCCCTGTAAAACACAAAATGAGGAGGAGGAGGGAGGGAAAAATATGACCTACTGAAAGAACCTCTCTCGAAGATCTACTATTACGGTAAATTCCTACGTAACTGTACTACCTTACTTCCAGAGGGTTCCTTCAGTAGGTCATCACATATAGGACAGAGTGCCAAGCAGTCCCTCCAAGGAGAGACCACGAGAAACTAGGGAGGAGGAGAACTAACTCCAACAGAAAAAACTGGGATCCAGAATGGACCCAGCCTAGGACAGGAGACCCTGCAAGATGGCCAGGCCGAAGCCAGCCCTCTGCCTAGAAGCTATGTCCAGACTGTAATGTTTGGTAAAAGTATGGACAGAACTCCAAGTAGCAGCGGCACAAATGTCAGCCGCCGGAACGTTACGTAAGAAAGCCGCCAAGGCAGCCATGCCCCTAGTAGAATAACCTCTAACGGGACCCGGCAGAGGCTTTTTATACTTCTGGTAACAGAACCTAATGCAGTTGCCTAACCATTTGGACAGGCCATGCTTAGAAACCAGTTTGCCCTTTGATCTAGGGGCAAAGGAAACGAACAGCTGGTCACAGGTACGGAATTCTTTGGTCCAGTGAGTGTAACACTGGAGAATCCGATGAACATCCATCGTATGAAGGAGTGCCTCACCTCTGTTAGAAGGGAATGGGTAATACACAAGAAGCGCTACTGATTGATTCAGCGTGGCTTCTGACACCACCTTGGGAAGAAACTTCGGATGCACTCTGAGGACTGCCTGGTCCCTATGGAAAATCAGATGGGGCTCCTTGCCGACTACAGCGTGAAGCTCCGAAATCCTTCGGCTGACGTGCTAGCCATGAGAAAAAGTGCCTTCCAAGAAAGGAAGCGCTAATCACAGCACATAGCTGGCTCAAAAGGAGAAAGGGTGAGCTTTTCCAAGATGAAGTTGAAGTCCCAAGGCGGAGTTGGGCTCCGGATTGGGGGGGGGGGGCGGTTCAAATGGAGAATCCCTTTCAGAAAGGTTTTGGAGACCTCCAACTGAGCCATGGGTTTACCATCCACTAGCTCGTTGTACACCAAGATAGCTGAAATATGGACCTTCAAAGAAGAGTATGAAAGACCAGAGTCTGACAAGTGAAGGAGGCATTCCATGACTTGCGGGGCAGAGCTAGAGAAGGGGTTCCAAACCTAAGCGGTCGCCCAGATGGAAAACAGTTCCCACTTCATGGCATAAATGGAATGAGTAGAGGGTTTCTGGCCTCAGTGAGGACTTGAGCAACTTGGGAGGAGACCCTGAAGCGAGAGATCGCTATGTCTGCAGGAGCCATGCATGAAGATGCAGGGTCCTGAGCCTCGGATGTAACAATCGACCCTCATCCTGGGTCAGGAGGTTGTGAGTCACTGGAAGTGGAACTGGTGGCTCCCTGGAGAACTGTTGTAGCAGTGGGAACCAGATTTGTCTCAGCCAGAGGGGAGCGATGAGGATCATCTTTGCTCTCTCCACCTGAAGCTTGAGAAGGACCCTCTGTAGAATGGGAAATGGAGGGAAGGCATACAAAAATTTCCCTGTCCAAGAGAGACAATGCGTCGTTCCAAAAAGCACCATGCCCTGGAACGAGCGAGCAAAATCTGGAAAGATCTGCATTGAAGTCTGAGGCGAAGAGGTCGATTTCCGGACACCCGCAATGTTGGAAGATGGATTCCGCCACTTCGTCATGCAGTTCCCACTCATGAGCTAGGGTCCGAGACCTGCTGAGACTGTCTGCCAAGACGTTCAGTACGCCCGGAATCTGCACGGCCACGAGGACAAGATGGTGCTGGATTGCCCAGTTCCACACCCACGTCGCCTCCCGGCAAAGGGGGTACGACCAGATTCCCCCTTGTTTGTTGATATACCAAACCATCGACATACTGTCCATTTGGATTAGCAGTGATCCCTTGAGAAAGAGGGACTGAAAGGCCTGTAGAGCATACAGGACTGCCCTCATCTCCACAACACTGATATACAATGAAGTCTCCAAGCTGGACCACAGTCCCTGGGCTTGGTGCTCCCCAAGATGTGCTCCCCACCCCATACCCGAGGCATCCGTGGTGAGGGAAGCTAAGGGCGCCAGGCTCCAGAAGGGAAGCCCCAAGAAAAGATTACGAGAATTCATCCCCCAATGCAATTTTTTCTGAACCGCTGAGGAGACCAGTACTAAACGGTCCAGGTTGTCCAGGAGTTGGTCCCACTGCATCCACAAGGACCACTGAGTGTCCCTCATGTGAATCCTTGCCAGGGGAACAGTCGTGATGGAGGCCGCCATCAGACCCAAAAGGCGCAGGACCTCCCGAGCCGGAATGGTCCTGAGAGAAGCCACCTTGGAGGCCTGACAGAGATGGGTCTCCACCCTGTCTGGAGGAAGAAAGGCTGTGCACTGGACTGTATCCAGGGCTGCCCCAATAAACTGGAGTTTCTGGGCAGGGGTGAGGGAGGACTTGGGAATACTGACTGTGATCCCTAGTCTGTTGAAGAGGTCCAGGGTGAAGGTAAGAGCCTCCTGTAGAGAATCCCTGGATGGGGCTGAAATCAGCCAGTCGTCCAAGTAAGGGAACACTGCAATACCTCTGCGGCGCAAAAAGGCCACGACCACCGCCAGGCACTTGGTAAAGACCCGTGGTGCTGAACACAGACCAAAAGGGAGCGCTCAAAATTGAAAGTGCTCCTCCTGGAAGCAAAAGCGCAGGAACCGGTGGTGGCTGAGGAAGATGGGGATGTGCAGGTAGGCATCCTGCATATCCAGAGCACAGAGCCAATGGTTCTCCACGAGGAGTGGGAGGAGACTCTGAAGTGTCAGCATCCGAAATTTTTTGTACTCGACAAACTGGTTTAATTGGCTTAAGTCAAGTATGGGTCTGGAGTCCCCTGTCTTTTTTGGAACCAGGAAAAAATGGGAGTGGAGTAAAACTCCTTTCCCCTTTGCCAGAGGGGAACATGATCAATTGCTTCTTTGAGTACGAGCAAGTTTACCTCTTCATGAATGAGGAGGGCCTGATCCCTCGAGAAAGAGGACTTCTTTGGTGGAGTTTCCGGAAGAATTTCCAGAAACTCTATTGTGTGCTCGAACACTAGTTGCAGGACCCATTCATCGAAGGTGATCGCACTCCACTCCCGCGTGTGGCAGGCGAACTCCTCCCCCCACCTGCTCCCCATCGAGAGACTGAGGAAGCAGTGGGGATAGGGAGTCAAGAAGCGGCCCCTGAACATCTCTGATTCTTGGAGGCAGGAGGGGTGGCTGTACCCGTGGCCTTATGCTTCCCCTGGTGGCGCGCCGGAGCATTCTTTCTCTGCCTCCAGGTCCTTTTCCGAAAGGGCTGCTGCTGCTGCGAACCCGATCAATGCTCTGACCTCACAGACCTAAGGGCAAGGCTCCTGTCCTGTAGGTCTGTGATAATGTCTTTAGTGTCCCCACCAAAGAGCACTGAGTCCCTAAAGGGGGTGTCCTGAATCGCCAACTGGACCTCGTTGGCAAGACTGGAGAGGCGAAGCCAGGAATGCCGTCTAAGGGCAATGGCAGTTGCTGAGGTATGTGCCACCGAATCAACAGTTGTAAGTGGCGCGCAAGGCGTGTCTACACGATACTTTGGAGAGGTGAAGATCCTTGGCAAGTTCCTCCTTTAAAGGCGAGGTGTCCATGGACTGGACTTGCGCTTCAAGCCTGGCCAAGGTAGCCTTTTGGTAGGACACAATGTGGGCCACATAGTTAAGGGATCGGAGAGCACATGTGGTCGATGAATAAATCTTTCTCCTGAACTGGTCCATCTGCCTTGACTCTTTGTCCGGAGAGGTGCTCATGTGCTTTGGCGCTGAGGAGCGAGCATGAGCCGCAGAGATGACCACAGAGTCAGCCTTGGGATGAGCCTTCAGGAACGGTGCATCCTTCGGCACCCAGAAAAAAGTCTGTCCGCCCGTTTGGGGACAGCCGGGAGGCAATGATACACCTGCCAGATAGTAGTGGTGAGGTCTTGGTGAGGTGCCATCCAAGGAGGAATGGGGACCGGGAAAAGACTCCAAGTCAAGATGTTCCATGAGCCTCTGTCTCATGGGGTCCTGATCCTCAGACTCCCAGTCAAAATAATCCCTCATGGACCTCAAAAGGTCCGAAAAGGCAGGGTCCTCTGGTGACAAATTTGGGGAAACCTTGCCTCTCGGACCCTCAGGCTCCTCCGGAACCTCCTCTGAAGAGTCGTCAGCCCCCTCTGAGCTATCGTCATCATCCGCCTCCTTGACAGGATGGTGTCAGGTATCAGGAAGGGAAATATCCTAATGAATCTTCCCTGAGACATGGACTGTAGCAATAGAGGAAATGCTCGGGGAAGGGGACCTGGGAGACTTTGGGTGTGGGAGCCTAGTCTCCAGGTTTGAGACCAGCTCCGACCTTGCCCCCTGCAACCAAGTCTGAATTAGCACCTTGAAATCCGGAGCAACGGGAGGAGGGGGGGTGGAGTAGGCGGAGGCTGAGGGGGAGGAAGAGGAAGAATAACCGGTGAAGGGTAGTAACCCTGGAATCCCTGGTAAGAAGAGTAGGGATTAAATCCAGGATAGAACTGTCCAGAATGACTCCAGTCCAGAGGGGGACTGCTGGGTTGTGGTCCCTAGGAAACCCCTGCGGGTAATGTGGGACAGTTCGGGGTCTAGAGTAAATCCCCGTCGTCAGATCAGGCATCAGGGGTACCATTGGACTCACCATTGTGTATATAGGCTGGGGGTCCGGTATCAGGACAGCCCACGTCAGGGGAACTGACATCTGGACTGGCACCACCCGACCTGGCACTGGAAGGGGATCTGGCGTCGGAGGGGCCGGAGTCAGAGCTGGACGAAGGGGCCCTGGCAGCAGGACCTGATCCGGCGTCTGGGTCAATGGCTGAGGCCGGTTGACCAGTCCAGGCTGCCGGACTGTCGTCGGGACGTCCGGCGTCGAAGGAGGAGCCGGAATCCCATCCGAAGGCAGAGGAGGGGCCTCCATGGTAAGGCCTGTTGGCTGAGGAGGAGCCTCCTTCTCCTTGACCCTGAGAGGGGAACATGGAGCTGACATCGACTACGTTGAGGGGTTCTCCTGCATCATCACCTGAAGTACCCGCCGGCAAAGGGGAAGGTGCAGATGAGGAAACAGGAGGGAGAGGGGCTGTCTCCCTCTTGTTCCACCAGACATTGGGTGAGACGCAGTCAGGCCCCGACGGGGGAACCACACCTGTGCAACCATCAGAGACAGCTGTCTTAGTGGTTGAAGTCAGGTGGGCAGGGGAGGAGCCCCCGACCGGCTTACTGACCAGTGCCAGGCAAGTACCCACCTCCTGGGTAGTCGACTTACAGGCCACCATGCGATCCCCAGAGAAGCCGGGGGCTGACTTATCGGCTGAAGCGGTGCATTCGTTGGTGGAGCCGACGACCGACTGACTCGCTGAGGTCTTAACAGACTTACCATCTGATTTATTGGGCGGCAGCTGGGCCTTGCTCGTCGAGGGCCACGCAACGCCCGCGGAGTGATCCCGCTCCCTGGATTTCTCCTTGTGCTTCTTGGAAGGAGAAGATTTTTCGACAGAGGAATCTCTTAAGAGACAGGGGTTGAAAAATCCCCAAGTCCGAGGTCCGGGACCCACAGAAAGCAACATAGGACTTGCACACTACAGCCCATTTAAGTCCGATGGACTTGACTATTTACTTTTGCCAGCGCAGACGTAGACCTGTAACTGCAACTCCACCCTCCCCTGCCCAGAGCGTGACATTCCGATACCATCTTCTGAGCTGTACAACAGCTCCACCGATCCATTTTCCCTGATTGGTTGCCTGCGCAAGATATCCACGCCTACTCGCGAGACCAGGAGAGAGAAAGGATAGGCAGAGCTACTGTAACACTAGTCTCAGACTAGCCATATCGGGAATCATGCGTAATGTAATTTTCTGTGGACAGGCATGAAGGGTCTGAGCAGAAGTCGAGAAGGAAAAATATGGCTGTTTCATTTTCAGGGAAGAACATCGTGCTGCGTGGATGCCAGTTCCATTTTTCATGTATGTAGTAAGGAGTGCATTTATTTTTTTTAAAAACAAGAAGGCTGGAAGTGTAATCGTAACTCTGCTCAGCACAGTTAGGAGAGCAACAGGAGTTGCTGAGTGTGTGAGAGGGGTTTAAGACTGTTTAAATCAAAAACAGCACAGCTTTACTCTTGTTCAGTCTGGCAGAGGTTTGAAGGCAATGGTGGTGCAGCTAAGTCGATACGGAGAGTGTAGGAAGAGGTCGAAAAGGATACAAATAGCATTTGTGTGAAAGGAAGGTACTTTTTTTTTTTTTTTTTTGGGCAAATACTGACTTAGATTTTTATTTTTATTTCTTTATTGACTGTTTCTGTCCAAGTGCCACAGCCTTGGTGTGAATGATTTGCTTCTACAACAGGAAACAATTGTGCACAGCAACTTGGAAAAAGATTCTTTAATGGAGGCACTGTTTTCTAAAAGAGCAGGGAAAACAGGTTTTAGTGAAGTAAAGAAAGGAACTACAGTAAAATAAATTGAAAGCGATTAGGGAGACGTGCCAGTGGGAGGGGGATGACATAACTACTGTATGCATAAAGTAGAGAGTGCCTTTCCCAGTTAAGTTTTTAAATAAATGCTTAATTACCTGTTTACTAAGTGTATAAATTAGAACATTTTCTGTCTTGTAGCAGTGGCTGTGGCCATCTTAATATAAAAAGGACTTCAACTAGCCAAGGGAGAATAATAAAGATTACGGAAAAATTGGGGTTCACAGATGCGAGCTGGACTATGAAATCTTAATTTAAAGCCAAGCATATAGTCCATTTTGAGTCCAGACTGCAAGCTATGAATAATCTGGCTTGAAGAGGGGTCCCTGTTGCTTCCTATAATTATTAGGAAACGATTTATTTTGGTAAAGATGCCGGTGAAAAAAAATATGACTTACCATTGCCTGCCATGGACTTATGGCCCAAAAGTAACATAAGTCCTGGACTTATGGCCTCTCCCAAAATGTTTCAACCCCTGAGCGATCTACCTCCTTTTCAAGAGAAGCAAACCGGACTTTTAAAAGATGGGCCTCCAAAACCTGCTGTCTCCTTTTCTTCGTGGCCTAGTTGAATGTCTGGCACTCAGGGCAGGAGGAAACAGGATGGTCCGGGCCTAAACAGAGAATGCACTTGAGGCGACCGTCTTTGTGCGGGATCTGCGTGCCACAAAACGATATAAATTTGAGAACTGTTTAGTGAAGGAAACTCCGACGCAAGACACTTTCACGATGATCGCTATACGGAAGTCTGCAATGCGACTGACACGAGGCGACGGCGGGAAAGAACTGGAGGGTGGGGACGGCCCACTGTATACAGTCATGCTGAGGTCAGTCACGTGACGTCAGGTGGGTGGTCCCCCATCAGGTATTGCAAGAAAAGTCTGCCATGCGGCCCGACGTCAGGTGGCGCCAGTCCTATATGTGATGACCTACTGAAGGAACCCTCTCAAAGTAAGATCGCACATTTCAGTAGAGCTCCCTTCACCGTCCTCCACTGCATATGCCTGGATTGAAGGAGTATTGAGAGCTGCATGTGGTTCATTACCCTTTTCTGCTGGCTATGGAGAATCTGAGCCAGCCTCTGGCTGTGCTTTCATAGCTCCAGTAAATACAGGTTACTCACCTGTAACACGAGTTCTAGGAGTGGTATATGTTGATCATCCACACTTATTGACAGGTTCCTTGCCGCTTTAAATGTTCCCGGAAGGTCTTCAAGCTGGCTCCTCCCACCCATCCGTGTGGTAAAACCCTCGGCTCCGCTCCATCACGCCAGATCTAGCCCGTTGGAAGCCAGGTCGTGCGTCGAAGCCAGGGAGGTCAGGTGGGTCGTGTGGGATGAACAACATATACCACTCCTAGAACTCCTGTTACAGGTCAGTAACCTGTATTACTAGGGACGTGGATATGTTGTTCAATTCACACTTATTGGCAGACTCCTAGCTGTTCTCCGGGAGAAGGGAGGCAGGCGCACCCCTACTTAGGGAATAAGGACTGAAGAACCGAGCTCCCAAAACCAGCATCCCGGCATGACTCTAGGTCAATCTGGTAATGGGAAATAAAGGTGTGTGCTGACTTCCAGGTAGCAGCTCTGCAGATTTCCTGGATAGGGATGTCTCTAGAAGCAGCCACCGAAGCAGCGGTATGGCGGGTAGACTGAGCTCTTATCCCTTTGGGAGGCTCCATGCCCGCAAACCTATAGCAGAGATCTATGAGGAGGTGACCCACCTGCCTATTGTCCACTTGGCTGCAGGTCTGCCAGGTGCGGCTTCAGCGTAGGTGACAAACAGCTGGCGAACCTCTCCTCGAACTTCAGCCGTCTGCTCCTTATAATAAGAGAGCGCTCTTCTAGGGTCCAAAATATGGAGCCTATATTCGGCCTCCGATGTGTGACTGGGGTAGAACACTGGCAGAGTCAACACCTGATTAAGGTGAAACTCCAACACCACCTTCGGAAGGAAATTCTGGTGGGGGCACAGGACAACCTTGTCCCTATGGAAGACCAGGTAAGGAGACTCTATGGAAAGCACCTGGAGCTCTCCCATCCTTCTGGCCGACGTAATAGCCACCAAGAAGGCGGTCTTCCATGACAGGTGAGAGATGTCACACCTGTGCATCGGTTCGAATGGCTTGCTCATGAGCTTATCCAATACCAGCAGTAGATCCCACGGAGGTGGAGGTTCTCACACCGGAGAGGATGTGATCAAGGCCTTTAAAAAGCGCCCAACCACTTTCTCCTGCGCCACCGACTGCTTGCCGGCCGTAGCTGAGAAAGGGACCACAGGTAGACCAGAATGCTAGCCAAGGAACAGGAAGAAGGGTCCAACCCTTTGTCCTGACACCAAATGGAGAATCGCTTCCATTTGAGGGCACAGCATTTTCTGGTAGACTCCTTACGGGACGCCTCAACGACGTTGAGGACCTCGTCGGAAAGACCCAAAGCCTGGAACTCTAGCCGCTCAGGAACCAGGCCATCAGGTGCAGGGATTAAAGGTCCGGATGGAGTACCTTCCCCTTGTTGACTGAGATCAGGTCCAGGCGGGCTGGAAGCCGCCTCAGGAGCCTGGAGCTGAGGCTGAGGAGATCTGGATACCAGAACTGGTGGGGCCAGTCTGGGGCTACCAGAATCACCTGCGCCTGGTCCCTCTTCACCTTGAAAAGCACCTTGTGGATCAAGGGAAATGGAGGGAAGGCGTAGAAGAGGCCCGGGGTCCACGGCCTCGAGAAGGCATTCCCTGCAGCGAGCCCTGCTGAGGGGGGCGGGCGTGAAAGAGCCTCGGCTTCGCATTCTCCCTGGAGGTGAACAGGTCCACCTGAGGGGTGCCCCAGTGGGAGAACAGATCTTGTACTACCTCCGGCAGGAGAGACCACTTGTGAGATGCAGCGCCTATCCGGCTGAGGGCATTGGCCAGACTGTTGGAGGCTCCTGCCACGTGAATAGCTAGGAGATCCGCCTCCAGGCTGCTCACAAGAGACCAAGTGCGGAGAGCTTCCTTGCACAGGGCAAGGAGTGCGTCCCACCCTGTTGGTTGAGGTAGTACATGGTCGTGGTGTTGTCCGTCTGGACCTGGACCACTTGACTCCGTACAAACGGAGCGAAGGTGGTGAGGGCTAGTTGGCCCGCCTCAAGCTCCAGCAGGTTGATGTGGCATCGAGACTCTTGAGGGGACCAGAGGCCATGGTCTCTGAGCTCCCCCAGATGGGCACCCCAACCCATCAGAGAGGCATCGGTCGTCAGAGTGACCGTAGGCTCGGGGCGGACAAACGGGATACCCTCCTGCAGATGAGCTGGAACAAGCCACCACTGTAGGCCGTCCCACATCTCCTGGGTCACCACCACTAGCTGGTCCAGAGGATTGGAGCACTGTGACCACTGGCGGGGCAGCCCCCATTGTAGGGGACGCATATGCCAGCAGACCCAACGGACCACGCTGGTGCAGGCCGCCATGAGGCCCAGGAGGCGCAGAAAGTCCCGGGCAGGGTGCAACTGTCCAACCAGAAATGATTGGGCAAAGGAGGAAAGGACCTCAGCCCTGTCCACCGGGAGCCGGGCTCTGGCTCAGGCGAGTCGAGCTATGCCCCGATGAACTGAATCACCTGCGATGGCACGAGTTCCAACTTGGCCTCATTGATGAGGACAATCTGAGAGCAGACCTGGAGGGCCAGATCCCTGGACCGCTCCACCTCCAACCTGGAGGGGGCTGAAATCAGCCTGTCGTCCAGGTAAGGGTACACCCGGACCCCTCAGCACTACAGGAATGCTGTCACCACTGCCAAGTATTTGGTGAAGACCCTGGGAGCTGGAGAGAGGCCGAAGGGCATGGCCCCGAACTCGTAAAGAGATCCCTCTGCTCGAAAGCGGAGGAATCACTGATGAGACGGACAGATTGGGACATGAAAGAACACGTCCTGAAGGTCCAGAGAACAAAACCACATGCCAAGTTCCAAGGATGGAATGGTCTGAGCCAGTGTGACCATCCTGAAGGTGCGATGACTTAGGAACTTGTTCAGGTTGTGTAGGTCGAGAATGGGGTGCCAGCCCCCCGTCCGTTTTGGGACCAGGAAGTACCTGGACACAAACCCTGGGTTTGGAAGAGGATCTGCCACCTCGCTGATCACCTCCTTCTGGAGGAGCAAGGTAATGTCAGCTCGACGAGCCGACAGAGGCTGCGGACCCCGTTGCAAAAGGGCTTACGCTGCTGCTGGCAGCCTTTGTCCTTCTGGGCAGACGTGACAGAGTCCAAGGTGGCACTGGACTTCTCGATCCACTGGAGATGACCTTCCACCCCCGGCCCGAACAAGTCGGTGCCCAGGAAGGGAACGTCTGCCAGCTTGTGCTGGGTGTCCGCCGTGAAGGTGGAGATCTGCAGCCAAGCTCTGCGACGCATGGCCACTGCGGCCACTACTGATCGGGCACAAGAATCACCAATGTCCAACGAGGTTTGGAGCTGTTTTGCCACTGCCCTTCCCTGATCCCGCATCTGCTTGACCGTTGTCTGAAGGGTAGCTTGGAGATGAGGAATCACCTCATCCAGGGAGCCCATGAGGGCATGTGAGAAATGTGCCATCAGAAGTGCCGAGCTAGCCTGATGAAGGCCTAGAGAGGAAGCAGCATAAACCTTCCGCCCTGTGTAATCCAACTTCTTGGATTCCTTATCAGGTGGTTTGTCCACGTCCTGCGCGTTCCCGGAGTGCTGCAAAACACTGTCAGTCACTAACCTCTCCGCAGAGGGGTGCTCCAAGAAACCAGAGAGTGAGCTGGTAGTGTCTGCGTACTTTCGGGCCATCCTGGCCGAAGGCACGGGACAAGATGCTGGCCGCTGCCACAACTCCAGGGCCAGGCTAACAATGGCTTCCGCCACAGGAAAGGCCTCCGTTAGGGAATCCCCTCGGCCCAGTATCTCCGTGAGGGGATACTTGGCCTGTTTCAAAACGGGTTCGAGCTGCATCCCAGTGGACTCCTAGATGAGCCAAAGCAAACCTAAAAACAAGGATGGGCTCTTGTCCACTGACTGACCCCCCCACCGCAGACTCCAGGTCAAGCGGCCTGGAGAACAGGAAGGAGTCGTCATCAGACTCTAAGGAGTCTGCAAACAGCTGCCAGGTGCCTGAGCCACCCTCCATCTGCCAAGGTCGATCTGGAGTGAGGGTGACCAACAACCTGTGGGGCAAGCCCTGACCCAACCGAGAATCCTTGGTCGAGGCCCCAATTTTCAGTTGTGGAGGCGGGGGTTCCACCACAATGGGCGGAGCAGCCGGCTTCGGATGAACAACCAGTGCCGGAGACGGCTCCTTGACCACTAAGAGGGGTTGTTTCGGCCGCTCCGGTGACAGATACTTAATGGCCGAAGAAGGCAACGGAGTTGGCTTATTCCTGACAATAAGAGCTGCTGCCACATTAAACTTTGTAGCAATCGGCTAATAATTCTGCGCTGGAGCCTATCCTCAGAAGAGGACGACTAGGATGAGTGGCGGCGCCGCTTTCCATGGTGCCGAGACCGAGACCACCGACGTCGGTGGGACCGGCTGGACCTGGAAGAGGGCCAAGACCAAGACCTTCCGGGTTTCCGAGGGTGGGTCAGAGAGGGAACGGGGGAAACCCACCCTTCCTTCGGTTCACAGACCTTAACCGGGGACTCCGGCACAGGAGGCACAGGCAAGTCCTCGATAGTCACCGGGGGAACCGATGAAGTAGGGCTGTCGGCATCACCAGTTGACAAACCATCCGGGTCAAGAAAAATCGCAACCGCGTCAACGGTTGTCTTGGCCTGTTGACCTGACGGGGACACCATGAAGCCAGCGGCCTTAGCCGCAACCTCGACTGATGTCAAAAGTAGACGGTCCGGTGAAGGGGATCTCTCCCGCTCCCATGAACGTCGTTGGTGGAACTTACCTTTTGAGTCCTTCTTCTTGGACCGACTGGAATGTCCCGGCGGCCCTTCTCCCTTGGTGGAGAGGGACTGGCAAAACTCCTTAAATGAAACCATGTAGGAGGAGCACAAAGAGAGCAGGATAAATGCCACAGCCGAGGAGGAAGAAACAGCAGCCTGGCCCACCGCCTCCTCGAGGGCGATAATCTGCTCCAACTGTTCCGCGGAGCCCACCGGCAGACATTGCCCAACGGGCCTCCTTCAACTTGACTGGCGGATACCATTTTTCAGGGCGCCCAAGAAGAAGTCGAGCAGCGCAGTCCTCCAAGACCGAAGCCAAGAAGTAGCTTCACAATTTGCAAGCCTGCGAATCGTGACCAAGCCCCAGGCAGTAGGCACACGTGGAGTGCAGACTGGTCCGGGACATCTTCTGTCCACAAGGGCACCAACGAAAGCTGGGAGTCGATTTGTCCATCGCAGCCACGAGGGAAGACGAAGACCGAAGTCTTGTAAACTTTAAAATTAGTTTCGGGTTAACCGAAGAGTTTGGATTCAGGCCTAAAACGCAGAGCGCTAAGGAGGGAACCTGAGCTTCCAAGCGGTAAGGAAGATCTGGAGTCATGGGGCGGAGCTGAGAGTTTTACCACCGGGTGGGTGAGAGGAGCCAGCTTGAAGACCTTCTGGCAACATTTAAAGCGGCAAGGAACCTGCCAATAAGTGTGGATTGAACAACATATCCACGTCCCTAGAAAAACAGGTTACTCACCTGTAACAGTAGTTCTAGGAGTGGTATATTGTGCACATCCATAGTTCTAGCAGTGTCCTTTCCCCTTATCGCTTCCCAGAAAGTCTTCAAGCTGGCTCCTCCCACCCACTCAGGTGGTAACTCCCTCGGCACCACCCTGTGACATCAGATCTTGCCCGCTGGAAGCAAGACCAGTGTGCCACTTGCCAAGGGAAGTCCGGTGGGTCAGTGTGGATGTACACCACATATCACTCCTAAAACTACAGTTACAGGTGAGTAACCTGTTTTTATAGGGACACAGACATGGTGTACTTATCCACACTTCTGGCAGACTCCTATAAGTTCTCAGGAACAAGGGGGTAAGGCACACACCTCCCATTTAGGGAAGAGAGATTGGAGAACTGAGGCCCCAAAACCAGCATCCTGGCGTGACTCATGGTCAGTGTGGTAGTGGGAAATGAAGTTGTGTGCAGACTTCCAGGTAGCAGCCCTGCAGATTTCCTCGATCGAGACATCCTTGGAAGCAGCCACCAAGGCAGTGGTATGACGGGTGGAATGAGCCCTTAGCCCTACAGGAGGTTCCCTATCAGACAACCTATAGCAGAGGTCAATGCAGAATACAATACACTAGTCAATCGTCTGCTTAGCTACTGGTCTCCTAAGTGCAGCTTCAGCGTAGGTGACAAATAGATGGTGATCCTCTCCCTGAACTCCAGTCGTGCGCTCCTTGCAGTAGGCAAGCGCTAGCCTCAGGTCCAGAGTATGAAACCTGTGCTTGGCCACCGAGGTGTAGTTTGTGAAATACACCAGGAGACTGATCATCTGTTAAGATGAAACTCAACAACCTTCAGGAGGAACTTCAGGTTGAGGAGAAGGACGACCTTATCCCTGTGGAAGACGAGGTAAGGAGACTCCACCAAGAGCTCCTGGAGCTCACTGATCCTTCAGGCTGCCATGACAGTCACAAGGAAGGCGGTCTTCTATGACAGATGAAACATTTCACACCTGTGCATTGGTTCAAATGGCTTGCCCATGAGCTTTGTCAACACCAGCAACAAGTCCCAAGGTGGTGGTGGTTCATGCACTGGAGGGAAAATGGGGTCAAAGCTTTAAAAAAAGCACCAGACCACCTCCTGCGCCACCGATGGCATACCAGCCCATGCCCGGTATGCAGAGATGGCTGCCATGTGTACCTTAAGGGTCGTCGACCAAAGGCTGAACTGAGAGAAGGACCAAAGGTAGTTGAGAATACTAGCCACTGGACAAGATAAGGGATCAAGCCCCTTGCCCTGACACCACAATGGAGAACTTCTGCCATTTCAAGGCATAGCATTTTCGGGCTGACTCCTCCCGAGAAGCCTCGATCACAGTGAGGACATCGTCAAAGAGACCCAAAGCCTGGAACTCTAGCTGCTCGGGAACCAGGCTGTCGGGTACAGGGATTAAAGGTCCAGATGGAGTACCGTCCCACGACTGCAAGAGAGCAGGTCGAGGTGTAGAGGGAGATGCCTCAGGAGCATGCAGCTGAGGAGCTCAGGGTACCAAAACTGGTCGAACCAGTACAGAGCCACTAGGTTCATCCATGCCTAGTCCCTCCTGGCCTTAAGCAACACCTTGTGGATCAAGGGACATGGCATCCCCCTGCAGCGTTCCCTGCTGAAGGGGCAAGGCACAATACAGCCTCAGCTTTAAGACCACGGCTGGGTGCTGGAGGGCTTGTGGAGAACAACATGCCTCACAGGCCCATGTCTTTTGGTCATGTCCAGGTATCGCCGGATATTGGAGGGAGGTTAGGAAACATCTAGAACAGATATTTTCAATTAAGACGCAGTTAGGACCTGAACATTTGGTTTTAGGACTAATCCCAGGGGAGGTTAGAGATGAGGATGCCAGATACCTATGGAAGATCCTGGTTGCAGCAGCTTTAAAAATTATCACAAAGAATTGGTTGCAGCCGAGAACCCTGGGGGGGTAGGGGAATGGAAGGATATGGTTGAATCCATACATTTGATGGAAAGGTTAACGATCAATCTTAAGCAAAAGCCACAGATATATCAACAGAAATGGATCAGATGGTTACTCCATGACAGTGGTCAAGAGAGAGAGGGCTGAACTGCACTAAAAGAGATTTACCTTTTACACCGGACTTAAGAGAATATCCCCCGATTAACTCCTATTATAGGTATTTTCTGGATATGAGACAACTAGTTATAGATAGTGAAAAGACAGAACACATCCCAGACAGTAGCACCTACTGTTACTGTTCTAGCTAGATTGTAGTAAAGTTGACTACTGTGAACCAGAAGTACTGTAATTTCTGTGATGTTGTCAGTGCTAGGGGCTTTTACCCCAAAGAACAACATGTGAATCATGTAAATGATGTAACAAATGCTGACAAATGAAAGATAATTAAGTATATAAAAAAAAAAAATACAGCCCCAGCTTTGTGTTCTCCCGGGAGGCAAACAGGTCCACCAGAGCGGTGCCCTGAAGGGAAAACAGGCTGTGTATTACCTCCAGATGGAGAAACCACTCGTGAAACACCTGACCCACATGGCTGAAGGCATCCGCCAGCTGGCTGGAGGTGCTAGCCACATGAATGGCTAGGAGATCGGCTTCCAGGCTGCGTAGCGAGGGTCCAGATGTGAAAAGCTTCCCTGCGTCCTGCCCTGTTTGTTGAGGTAGTACATGATCATGTTGTTGTCGTCTGTCTGGACCTGAACAACCTGACCCCAGATGTGCAGAGCAAATGCTGTCAATGCCAGCCAAACTGCCTGAAGCTCCAGCAGGTTGATATGGCATCAGGATTCCCCGGGGGTCCACAGTCCGTAGACCCAGTTGTCCCCCAGGTGGGCACCCCAGCCCATCAGGGAGGCATCGGTCATCAGGATGATCATTGGCTCTGGGCAGACAAAAGGGATCCCTTCCTGCATATGTTCTGGGACTAACCATCACTGGAGGGCATCCCACATCAGCTGGGTCACAGTGACTGACTGGTTGAAGTGGCCCTTGTGCTGAAACCATTGGTGGGCAAGCTCCCACTGCAGAGGGCGCATTCTTCACTGGGCTGAATGGACCACGCTGGTGCATGCCACCATGTATCCCAAGAAGCACAGAAAGTCCCAAGTGGGGCGCAACTGCGCAACCTGAAATGATCAGGCAAAGGAGGAGAAAGCTTCCACCCAAGTCCACCAGAAGCTGAGCCCTGGCTCTGCAAGAGTCGAGCTCTGCCCCAATGAAGTGTATCGCCTGCGAAGATATGCATTACGACTTGGCTTTGTTGATCAGGAGGCCAAGGGACATGCAGGTCTGGAGGGCCAGATCCCTGGACCACTCCACCTCCTCCCTGGAGGGACCTGCTAGGAGCCAGGCATCCAGGAAGAGGTATACCTAGACTCCTCTGCACCTCAGGTAAGCTGCCACCACTGCTACGCATTTGGTGAAGACCCTGGGGCCTGAGGACAGGCCGAAGGGCATGGCCTTGAACTCTTAGAGAATTCCCTCTGCATGTAACCGGAGTTGGGATGGACGGATTGGAATGTGGAAGAATGCATCCTGAAGATCCAGAGAGCAAAATCACCTTCTGCTCCAGAGATGGTATGATCTGAGACAGAGTGACCATCCCGAAAGTGCACGGCCGAAATAATTTTTTCAGGTCATGCAAATCTGAGATGCGGTGCCAGCCCCTCCATCCATTTTGGCACCAAGAAGTACCTGGAGACAAACCCTAGGTGTACTGGAGGGTCCGAGACAGGAGCCATGACCTCCACCTGGAGGAGCTGGGCAATGTCTTCCTGAAGGGCTGACAGAATAGAAACAGAATCTGTCGTCAGATAAGGACCACACAGCCCACCTAGTCTGCCATTTCCCTATTTGGTTTGGCAATCCCTACTCTTATTTGGACTGCCTTTCCCCCCGCTCTGCTGTACAGCAGGTTGCCTTTATGCTTATCCCATGCACGTTTAAATCCCTGTACTGTTTTCGCTTCCACCACCTCCGCTGGTAGGCTGTTCCATGGATCCACCACCCTCTCTGTGAAAAAATACTTCCTAGCATTCCCCCTAAGCCTCCCTCCCTCCAGCCTCATGTTATGTCCCCTTGTCCTTGTGCACTTTTGTTACTGAAATATGTTCCCCCTCCTGTACCCTGTTTATTCCTCTAAGGTATTTGAAAGTCTCTATCTTATCCCCTTTCTCCCTTCTCTCGTCCAGTGAATAGATGTTTAGTTCCTTGAGTCTTTCCTAATAAGGCTTGTGGTGCAATCCATGTATTATTTTTGTTGCTCTTCTCTGGACTGCTTCCATTTTGTCTATGTTCTTTCTGAGATGCGGTCTGCAGAATTAGACACAGTATTTCAGATGAGGCCTCACCAGTGATCTATACAGTGGCATCACCACTTCACTCCTACTGGTTATACCCCTTCCTATGCACCCTGGCATTCTGTTTGCCTTCCCTACTGCTTTTTCGCATTGTTTGGCTGACTTCAGGTCATCAGATATGATAATCCCCAGGTTTCTCTCCTGACTTGTAGTGGCTAGAACCTGCCCTCCCCCCATCCTGTATTCCTCTCTTGGGTTTCTGTGTTCAAGGTGCATTATCTTACACTTCTTAGTGTTGAAACCCAACTGCCAAACCCTTGACCATTTCTCAAGTAGTCTTCGGTTGTTTCTCATTTTATCTAGACCCTCCTGTGTGTGGACTCTGTTACAGATCTTAGTGTCATCTGCGAACAGGCATACTTTCCCCTCCAGTCCCTCTGTAATGTCACTTATGAAGACACTGAATAGAACTGATCCCTGCAGAACCCCACTGGTCACCTCCCCCTCTTCTGATTGTATGCCATTTACTACCACCCTCTGGGTCCTGCCTTTTAGCCAGTTACCAACCCATTTTACCACTTTAGAGCCCACACCCAGATTCCCCAATTTAGGTAACCTTCTTTGAGGAATGGTGTCGAAGGCATTACTGAAATCCAGGTAGGCCACATCCACCGCCCCTCCCTGATCCACCACCCTGGTCACCCAGTCAAAGAAATAGATAAGATTAGTCTGACAGGACCTACCTTCAGTGAATCCATGCTGCCTTGGGTCTTTTGCACCACCTGACTCCAGGAACTTCATTACCCTCTCCTTAAGCAGGGACTCCATCAGCTTCCCCCCCCACTGAGGTCAGGCTTACAGGTCTATAATTGCCTGCCTCCTCCATACTTCCAGTCTTGTGCAGGGGGACCACCTCTGCCCTCCTCCAGTCCCCAGGTACCTCCCCTGTCTCTACTGATTGGTTGAAGAGGGTTGTCAGCAGACCTGCTAGGACTTCCCTGAGTTCCTTTAGCACTCCAGGGTGAATCCCGTCTGGCCCCATAGCCTTCTCTCTTTACTTTTCCTAGTTCCTCCAAGACTCTATCCACCATAAATGGGCTCGTGTCCACAGTCCACCTCTTCCCCTTTGTACATCTCTCCTCGCGAGTCTTGGCCCCTCCCCTGCCTCTTCCTTGGTAAATACTGAGCAAACCTATTTGTTCAGTACCTCCGCTTTTTCAAGGTCGTTCTCCACCCACCCTCTCTCCCTTTCTGGTCTTCCTCTGAATAATATAACGGAAGAAGGTCTTGTCCCCTTCTTAATAGCCTGTACTATTCCTTCCTCCATTCTTGCTTTAGCACCTCTGACAGCTTTCCCAACTTCTCTGCTTCTCCAGATATTTCAGTCTGTCTTCTTCTTTCTGTGTCTCTTTGTATTTCCTGAATGCCTTACTTTTTTCTCGCACTTTCTCAGTTACTGACTTAGAGAACCACAGTGGCCGCTTCTTTCATTTGCTTTTGCTCAGCAATCTGACACATTGACTTGTCACTCCTGATATGGATCTCTTGAGCATAAGCCACTGTTCTTCTGCTCCTCCACCCATATCTTCTGCTGCCAGGGCAATTTTGAGCTGTTCCCCCATCTCCATGAAGTTGGCCTTCCGGAAATCTAGGCTCTTAATCTTTCAATGGCTTTCTTCTGCCAACGTGTTGACTCTAAACTACACAGTTCTGTGGTCATTGGTATCAGGGGGACTGCCCACCACAAGATCCATGATTCTGTCCCCGTTTGTCAGCACTACGTCCAGTACAGCCCCCTCCCTGGTGGGCTCAACCACCTGCTGCCTTAGGTTTGCCCCATACATGGCAGACATGAGGTCCATGCTCCCTGATGTATTTGCAGTATGGGTATTCCAATCTGCATCCGGCATGCTGAAGTCACCCATTAGCAGTACTTCCTCGTTGGCTGCCATATTATGGATGGCTTCCACTAACACTAGATCTATATCCTCCCCCTGGGTGGGAGGCCTGTAAACTATTCCAGCAAGGATGGGACACCATGTCCTCCTGTGGGGCACAGGCTCAGCAAGGCGGATAAGCCTTGAATTCCAGAGGCAGACCCTGACCGACCAACCTCGAGGACCCACCTGTCCGTAGTAACAGTGGACCAGGTGGAAAGGAGATGCCTGAGCTGGCCCCACATGGAAGGACCCAGGGGAGTCAGGACGGGTATGGGGGAGGCACCCCCCCATCCCGTTACTGGGCAGGCTTGAAGGAGGGACCAGCTAAGGAACCAGCGGGACCTCAATCTCCTTATTTCTGGATGACCAAAGCAACTGACTTCAGCCGGGTACACCAAGCCCGGGCCTGTTGCCCAGCTTGGGGATGGGACGGCTTGGCTGCAGGAGCAGAGAGAGGCCAAAAGGGCTTCTTCTTTTGAGCCTTAGAGCCCTTGGGATTCCTCAGGACAGCAGTCACTGAGTCCAGGGTGGCACTGGACTTTTTTTTTAATTTTATTTAGCTTTTGTTGACCGGGTAAGTGCACTAGACAAATCCTGCCTATTTTCAGGCACGACCCAGGGGAAGGGGATACAGATGAATGCCAACTGACCTTGAAACAGATTAAGCTGTTGGTGGTATTTTTAGTGAATAAGGGAAATTTGGCCAGGACACTGGGGAAATTCCCCTACTCTTTTTCGATAAGTGCCATGGGATCTTTAACATCCACCTGAACTACCACCAATCCAGGCAGATGGGACCTCGGTTTAACGTCTCATCCGAAAGACGGCACCTCAGAAGTGCAGCACCCCTCTCATGCTGCACTACAGTGTCAGTACTGGGATATTAACCCAAGTGCCAGATGTGGGAACTGAACCCACAGCCCTCTGATCTCCCGGCCTCAGAGGCGAGGGTGCTACCTACTGAGCCACTGACACTGGCAAAGGTATTCTGTCAGAAGTGGGATTTGAACCCACGCCTCCATTTGGAGACCAGAACACCCATGATTAGGAAGGATATTGCACCTTGAGTCTGGCGCCTTAGACCACTAGGCCATCCTGACAGCTAACTTCTCAATGAGTGTAAGGTGCTCTCTGACCCTAGGCCCGAACAGGTTGGTGCCCCAAAAGGGGACATCTGCCAACTTGTGCTGGGTATCCACCATAAAGGTCGATATTCTCAGCCAAACCCTGTGGCGCATGGCGACCTCAGCAGCTACGGACCAGGAACAAAAGACACTGGCGTCCGCGGCTGTCTGAAGCTGTTGCTTAGCTACAGCTGAGCCCTGGTCCCAGACCTGCTTGACCGTAGTCTGTAAGTCAGCCGGGAGCTGGGGAAGTACCTCAGAGCATGCCTAAAAGAACAAGAGCAAAGTGGGCCATCAAAAGAGCCAAATTCGCCTGCCGAAGGTCGAGAGAGGAGGAAGCATATACCTTTTTTGGCCATGTGATCCAATTTTTTGGATTCTTTCTTGGAAGGCTTATCCATGTCTCCGTCATTGCCCGAGCACCGAAAGACCAAGTTGGCCACCAGACCCTCGGCTGCGGGGTGTTTGGTGAAATCCAACAGGGAACCTGTACTTGTGGGCCATCCAAGCCAACAGCACAGGGCATGTGTCCGGATGCTGCCAAAGCTCTAGAACAGGGCCAAGAATGGCCTTGACAACCAGGAAGGCCTCCCCAGGGAAGTCACCCCCACTGAGAATCTTGATCAGTGGGTACTTAGCCCTTTTTTGGAAGGGCGCCATCAGAAGACCCGTCTACTCAGAGATCAGCTGGAGAAGGCCCGCAAAGAAGTGGGACCATGCTCCAGCGACGAATCCTCACCTGACTCAGTGTCCAATGGATGGCAGTGTAGGGAGAAGCCCTCCTACTCTGAGGATTCATTGAAAAGTGGTTGACCACCAGAGTCCATTTTAGTTACGGTGATGGACAGCCGCCAAAGAAGCCCAGAAGCAGTACATGCATCCTTAGGAGGCGGACCCATGGGCAGGTGTTTGGGTGGTGGCTCCACCTGAATAGGTGGAGAGGCTGGAAAAGGCCTAGGCAGAGCCAGCCAAGGCCTGGCTGGCAGAAGCCATGAAAGACCAGGAGTGAGAGCCGGAAGCGACTTAACCCCAGTAAACATGAGCTGATGCCATATGAGCTCCTCGTAGTGCTGACACATTTTGCGATGGAGCCTCTTCTTGTCTGAGAAAGAAGAAGGTAGCAGCAGCTTCAGGGCCGCTTGCCCAAGTGCCAAAAGCAGGAACGCCTATGTTGGCATGGGCTGCTCGACTCCGGGTTTTGGGTCCAAGACCTCATCCTCCACCATCAGGGACACCAACAGCGGGACTCGGAGGGAGCAGGTGAATGCCGAGGTACCGCCTGGATAATTGGATCCTGAAGGTTGGGAACAGGATCAGTGGGCTGGTCCGACCCACCCTGTGAGGTAAGAGGCAGTGTCAGAGTTCTAAAGAGGGAGGTGTTGGCCTCATCTTGCAATAACATGTTGATGGGGTCGAGAAACATCTTGGCAGGTTGGTCGATGCGCGTCTCGACCAACTGGGCCAATGGGGAGATCGTGGACCCATCGGCCTGGGCCGAAGGATCATAGTCGAAACCTCCAGAGAAGAGAGGGGATCCCAGGCCCAAGAGCACTCACGATCCCACGATCAACGGTGAGACTTCTTTTTAGTCTCTTTCTTTGAGGATTTTGATTTTGGGCCCTTAGAAGGGCGCGCGCCACAGCCTCTTCAAAGGCTGCAAGTTGTTTAGCGGAACCCACAGTCATGGAGACCACCTGATGGGCGTCCTTTGAGTGAACAGGGGGATCACAATCATCAGGGCATCCTAAGAGAAGCTGAGCATGTCAGTCTTCCAACATTGGAAGACTGGCAAGTGCAACAGAGGCCACATGCCTGGGGATCGTGTTCATGGCTTAAGCAGTAAATGCACAAGGTGTGCGCGGGACCATCCGGGATATCTTCTGCCCGCATTCACACTTTTTAAATCAAAGTGCCAACTTCCAAGTTGTCCATAGCGGAGATGAGGATTGCTCGAATATGAAGTTGTTTTTACAAAATCACAATGTATTGAAACAAAGGGCCAACTCAGCGTGAGAGCAGTAGGGAGGGAACCTTCTTCTTCCAGCGAAAAGGAAGATCTGACGTCAAGGGGCAGTGCCGAAGGAGTTACCACCTGGGTGCATGGGAGGAGCCAGCTTGAAGACTTTCTGGCAAGCCTTAAACGGGAAAGAACACTGCCAGAAGTGTGGGTAAGTACCACCTCCCTAGAACACCTGGTTCTCTCCCAACTTTCCCTCTTCCTTGATTCTGCTTTCTTCCTAACTTTGTTTCAGTTTGGCTTCAGAAAATCCCATTCTATAGTCCTCCCTTTCCAGTTTCACTGACACTATCTTAAAGGGGATGGATCAAGGCTTGCTCACCACTGCCATTTTTGTCAGTCTGGACAAAGTCTCTGACACTGTTGCCCACCCTATACCATAAGACAAGCTTGCAGGACCTCCTTAGTCACACAATTTATTCCCTACCTTGCGGACAGGTATCAAGCTATCCTAATAAGAGACTTCGTCTACCCCCCCCCCCCCAAAGCTGCAAATCAGTTCAGGTGTTCACCAAAGCTCTGCCCTTGGCCCTATCCTGCTCTTTATATTCCTCAATGATCTTAGCAAGTTGTGTGTCTTTCATACATCCACGTGTACACAGACGATACTGTGCATTACACCTCTAGCCTCAGTCTCTGATGTGGCTGTTCAGTTTCAGTGCGACTTCAATAATGTCCAATCCTGGTTCCATACTAACCAGCCTACACACAATGCCAGAAAACAGTCTCAGTGACCTTTGACTCCAGGCTTATCTCAACTCTGGCTGAATTGCCATCTTGGCTTATTCTGCCATGTGGATGACATTCATAAGGAGCTCCGCCCTACATTTGGTGCACTATACAGAAACAGTGCCCATCTCAGACTCCCCATCCATCAAGATTATTGTAAAGACGACTGTCCCGGGTTTAAACTATGGGCATGTTATATAAAATGATGCCCTGAAATCCACCCCTGTTGTGCTGTACCCTCTCTTACACTCCTTCTGTCACTTTGCTCTTGCTTGCATCCCCCCCCCACATACACACTCACCACACTTACACATACTCACCACTTCACACCATTTACAACTCCCTATCAATCCACCTTTCTTGAGAGTAGAGCCCTCTCTCCATGTGCAGCTCTCATCTCTGAATTGTGGTTTGGAACCCTTCCCATGTACCTCAGCTCCCTTCTTTCCTGTCCCCCTCCCTTCTCCTCTGCAAATCTAACCCATGCCTGCTCTCTCGCTCTCAAATGCAGCATCTGCATCCCAAAGCAGGCCAATCCCATGTCCTCCTGTAATTTCTATGTAAATGGAATTTTACTGGGCGGTTTCCCTTCCCCAGGATGCATCTGGAAACAAGCTGTTATCCACTCAGTATGCGTTTCCTGGTAAAAAAAAAAGTTTTAAATAAATTGTAAACAGAGTCGCCTTACAGGGTAGGCAAAATGGTGCACCAACAGTGCTTGTGTGTTTACTCTGGGACAAGTGGGGCACTGCTAAAGTATGGCGCTCAGCTCCCAGGCAATGATGGTGAGAAACAAACACCATCTGTACACTTTCTGCTAGTAGCTCTGGAGTTGACTATGAAGGCAGCTGGTTGCATACCCTTCCAGCAGAAGCATAACATATGGCCACTGAAACCCCAACAATTGTGTGGGGGGCAAGGGAAAGAACTGCAGTAGGTCTGCAAAAAAGAACCGACTCCTCTGTTGTAAGTCTGGACTACCTCTGAGAAGAACATAGCCCGGCCATCTACTAACTGGTGGGTAATGGCTAGAAGGAGAAAAAAAATGCTCTATTTACTGTATATAAAACTAAATGGCCACTTTTGACCACTGTATTATCAAGAATTATTTGACCTGGTACTGTATCACATTACAGAATTTACCAAGTATTCAGCAACTGCTACACCAAAATGATCAACGAATCCAAGTGATGTGCTTAGTGTTTAATTACTCTTCCCCAACCCGCCACGCCCCCAAATTAAGTCGTGCAATTTCCTTTCATTGTTATATGCAAGTTTTATTAGCTCATGGAAAAATATACTGCTCACCTTGTGCTTACTATTTTTCATGTTATGCTTCCTGTATTGTAGCAAGGCAGCACTCCCACATAATCTAATCAACAGCTTTATGGAGTTTGATTAGAATACCAAAAAACGTCTCTTTTGATACTGAAGCCTACAGATCAGATCCAACACACTCCTAATGTTTTCGTTTGCGCCTGGCATTAGGAAACTGCTGAACATATTTCTTTCTGAAATGTCCTAGGAATACAACATTAACCAGTAACAATGTAGGAAAACTATGCTTAAATTCAGATTACAACAAGTTGTTGATTCACAGCAATGTCTATAAAGCTTTATGAAGTAAAAATAACCACAGTAAGTTTGCATGTGAGTGTGTGTGTTGGTTGGCAGGTGTATTTTTAACTCACATATTGGCTGTATGTCCACCTTTGCAATCTCTATACTCTTCTTCTGGACCTTCTGCCAGGAGCCATTTGTCTCTCTAGTCCATTCAGTCGCAACACAACTATAACTGCCCTTGTCCACAGGCAATGCATGTGAGATTGTGAGAAGGTAAATGTCATTATCCTGTGATTCCAATCTAATGTCTCCATTCTGATACCGCTCTTTATATTTGCTGCCAGGCTGCAACCTATTATCTTGTGTCAGGGAGAAAACTTGTTGTGAATTGTCTCCACTCGCCTCTGTCTTAACCTCCCATGTGATGGCGATCTGGATGCATTCTCTGGAAGTTGTGGAAGCAGAGCATTGTAGCTGGAATGCTTCACCCTCAGTGACATTTTCTGACTGCAGCTGAAAAGACGGGGGTAGAGCCAATTTGAGACCATCAGGAATCACTGTTTAAAAAAAGGCAAAACAGGTCAAGATACATGAATTTGATGGAAGTCATTCACAACACAAAGTCAAACAAATTTATTTCACAGGCATTAAAACTTATCAATTTACACATTTTTAGATGAAAAAGTTATTTTATTGGGGACACTACAGGATTGTGGAGTGCAAGCCTAACTGAGGATTGATTAAGAGGAAAGGGGTCAGAACTAGTTCTGGAGGACGGCACAGGGACCTCAAAACTCTGAAGGTGGACAAAGCGCTCGGTCCAGACAGGTTGCACGGCCCCTAGAATGCTAATGGAGGTGGGGCCGACTTTGGTAGCACTGTTGGCAAATCTGGTTAATTGTTCCCTGGAGAAGGGTGTTTCCAGCAGACTGGAGGGTAACGAATGTGGTGCTCCTTCACGAGAGCAAGGACAAAGATGGCCCAGAAAATTACATTGTCGGTCAGTTTAATCCTAATTGTAGACAAGCTGCTGGAAACATCATTAAGAAACAGTCAAATTCTTACAGGCAAACTGTATGCAGGACAGGAAGCAGCACTGGCCTGTAGCAGGGAGAAACTAACCTGATCATCTTCTTTGGGTCACTAAGGGGGTGGACAGGGACAAAGCAGTGTGCAGTATGTGTTGTACCTTACCATCAGTAATGTCTGATTCTGTTCCACACCGAAGGTTAATTCTGAAAAAAGCTGGACGTCCTGGGGGTAGGGCATGAACAGGACAGATGGATACAAAACTGGCTGGCAGAGGGTGTTTGTCATGATGCACATTCAGAACCCAGAGAAGTAAAGAGCAGATCGGTTGTTTCTGTGTTTCTAGCATATAAAGGAGCACTAGCCTACCTGTAATGTAACTTAAAACATTTCTTTCCGCAGAGCAGGCAGTTCTACTTCTCAACACGTTTGGGACTGTGAAGAAACCAAGCTCTTACCGAATTCAGATCCGAAAATCATCAACAAACCAGAGACTTGATTTTCAGACGATCTGCGGCAGCCCCCAAAAATGGCACACTCCCTCCTTATCTATGGGCTTGTGGTTGTGGGGCCATTTTGAAATACGGTTATGGAAAACATTTTCTGCAGAAGTAGGATTTTGTCTTTAAGCTGGTACACCTACATAATTGTCAGTTAATGACTACAACATATAGCTGTGGATGAAGCAACTGATTTAAATTGTTTAATCCCCCCAATGCTGTATCAAAAATCAAGTCGGAAAAGAATGCTAATAAAGCCACTTTAAATTCAGAGTTACAATCAGGTTTTCTAGATTTGCTCAACATTCAGTTTTTTGCACATAACTGCTGCAGTTGATTCATCCAAATAGGACTGAAAGAAGCTGCACATCTCAGCTGGCAACAGGCCAATTTCCTCATGTTTGCGACATGCTGACTAAAAGGCAGGGTCAAATCCATCATTACACCCAAGTTGGTAACAGCAGCCCAAAGGGTCAGGCATCAAAATTCAAGTTCAGTGGTTGAGAGTTGACCCAGTTTACTTAAAGTGCTACAGATGAAGCAGCTATTAGAAAGGTCAGACTTTTTTAGTACTTAAAACTGAAATAGTTGGCAAAAATCCAGCCCTGTAGTCTCTACGGAGCAGTATGTTAAGACAGCAGTACCACTCCCTCCCCCCACCCCACCCCTGACACACACATTTCTTTTAGTAACTTCACAATACACTGGGTTTCTATGGCTTACTTACAAATATTCAGACCATGCTTAGTAATGACAGTGATTAGCTGTACTAGCATAAAAAAACAGAAATGAATCCACCAAGAGTGCAGATGATACACCAGCAGTATCCATTTTTTTTTTTTTGCTTAAACATTGACTAGCTACTGATCCAAGCTTTATGATCATCTTTATTCCTTGTGACTGGCAAGCCCATCCATCTCCACTGATAACATTCCCCTCTAGTAGACCAGAGCAGTGGTAGACAAGCTGGAAAAGCAACAGAACAGGATGTAGTTATTTCAGTACAAAGGCTCCGGAAAGATCATTGGTTATGGTTTAGTAAACGTAAACATAGAAACATAGAAATGGACAGCAGATAAGGACCGCTTGGCCCACCTAGTCTGCCCATTTTCCCTACCTGCAGCAATACCGCAGATCTTACTTGATCTCTGGCTTTTATCGTCTCTTTTCTATTGCTGGGGTTCCCTTGTCCCTATCCCATGCATTCTTGAATTCCCCTACCGCTTTTACCCCACCACCTCCACTGAGAGGCTGTTCCATGCATCCACCACCCTTTCTGTGTAAAAATATTTCCTCATGTTACCCCTAAGTCTACCTCCCTCCAGCCTCATATCATGACCCCTTGCCTTTGAACATTTTTTTTTACGTTCGCTTGTGCAAGAAACATCTTGCAACAGTATGCCTTTTGGAGGTGTGTGACCCTTCTCCCCAATGCAGTGCTCACTGTAATAGGCGCGACCCTAAGGGACCAATACATGCCAAGCTGTGTATGACAGCAGTACGGCTGTGTTGGTCTTCACTTCTAAGAAAAGGTCCGCTGCAATCTGCAGTGGTAGCATGTGTGCAATTAGCATACACGTTAGCTGAACTGCTGTCATGTACAGCTCGGCATCAAAGCCCTCCCGCTTCCTCCCTCTGCTAATGTCCTCCCCCTCCCTGTTCTCCCCAGACCCACCTTGTGTGCGAGGGGTGTCCAATCCCCTCAGCACACTGTGTGGCCTGCTGAGATGTCCAATCCCTATGGCTGCACCCCCACAAAAAAACCCAGTTGACATGCTGGACACCCCAGCGTGCTTGCTCCCATGCTCCACACGCACACACACACACACACACACACACACACACACACACACACACACTGTATGGCCAGCGGGTGCCCAGTCCCCGCCGCTCCAGCCCCCCAGCAAACACGTAGGTGGCATGCTGGCAGCCCTCCAGCGTGCCAGCAGTGTCCGCTTTTGTCCGCCCACCAACCCATGCCCACCCTCTGCGCTCCCACCTCACCACACACACACACCCTCACCTAGGTGGCATACTGGGAGCCCACCCCAGCGTACCAAAAGCCTCAGTTGTTTTTTTTTCCTGTAAAACAAGAAAACGGTCCCTCGGTGAGTCTTTGCCAACCCGTGCCCACCCTCTGCGCACCCACCTCCCCACACACACACACACACCCCTCCGGAGCCCAGCGCAACGATCTTCGGTGGACCAGGAACACATCCGCACTCTTCAAAGCCAACCACGAACTGAAGAAATGCCAGTAAGCCGTATAATGGCATAAATAGGGTTTTTTCAACTTTGGTGCATATCTCACCCATTTGGGAATTTGGGCACCAAATTTTCAATATGGGGTTATTGTGACCCCTCCTCATGAATTCAGTCACTGTCGTGGCATTATTCTGTCCCAAAAGGTGATTTTGCGGTCACTGGGTGGAATCACTTTTCGGGACTGATTATCGAAACAACAGTGTTGGTGTTCATGAGGTGGGCGTTTAAAAAAGCCTGTGTTGCAAATGTGGTGAAAAAATTCCCCCAAAATCACTGTTTTACAAGCGTGCATTGCGCAGTTTCCATGCACACTTGTAAGTTCGCGAATTTGTAATATTTTCATTCCAGATTTTCAACATTGCCATTTTCCCACATCTCCTTATGACCAGTACAGCTGTCATTTTGCACATCCTGACCGAAACTTGTTTTCGCACTTCGGTGTACAACAGCGCGGCTGCTGTGGGAAATCATGTTTGGTACACAGTAAGAAAACCACAGTGACACTGTTCATGAGCAGACGTCCTAAAATGCCTATGTTGAAAATTCGGTGCAAAAATTCCAAACAATGACTGTTTTATGAGCGTGCCTTGTGCAGTTTCCATGCGCACTCGTAATTTTGCGAATCTGTCATATTTTCACTCCAGATTTCTAATATTTGCATTTTCCTACACCTCCTTATGAACAGTTCAGCTGTAATTTTTCATATCCTGGCTGAAATGTGGTTTCACACTTCCGACGCAGAATAGCGCGGTTGCTGTGGGAAATCAGTGTTCGGTGCACAGTAAGAAAACCATAGTGACAGTGTTCATGACCAGAGGTGACAAAATGCCTTTGTTGAAAATTGGGTGAAATAATTCCACTGAATGACTGTGTTACAAGCATGGGTTGCGCAGTTTCCACACAGGCTCGCTCCCTTGAGCACGCCCAGGGCATTAGGGTTCCTAAGACAGACACTTAAGAAGTATGAAGGTGAAATGTTGATCAGATGCAAGAGGAGTTGCAGAGAGGTACTCTGTTGGGATATGGATGCTAAAGGGACATGGATACAACGGGGGCGGGGGGGGGGTGGCCTGCATAAATGCCAAACGACAGTGCAAATACCTGCAAGTGAATGTTTGGCATTGACAAATGCTCGTTTCTGAAATATGCTACCCTCTTGTACCTTGTATCTATGCCCCTGAGGTATCTGAAGGTCTCTGTCATGTCCCCTCTCTCTCTCCTGTCTTCCATGGTATACATACTGAGCTCCTCTGTCTCTCCTTATATGACTTTTGGTGTAGACCCGACACCATGTGTGTTGCCCTTCTCTAAACTGCCTCTACTCTGTCTATATCCTTCCAGAGGTGCAGCCTCCAGAACTGAACACAGTACTCCAGATGGGGTCTCACTAATGATTTGTACAGTGGTATCACCATCCCTTTTCTGCTGGCGATACCTCTCCCTATGCACTCCAGCATCCCGCTGGCTTTCCCACAGCCTTTTCACAATGCTTGGTCATCATTGGGTCATCAGATATGATTACCCCAAGGTCCCTTTCCTATTTGGTGGTTGTCAATACCTGCCCCCCCCCCAATCATGTACTCCTCCCCTGGGTTTGTGCCCTAAATCTATGATTTTACACTTCTTTGCATTGAATCGTAGCTGCCACACTCTTGATCACTCCTCAAGCCTGCTTAGGTCATCCCATTCTTTTCCACCCCACCTGCCGGAGTGTCAGCCCTGTTGCAGATCTTAGTGTTGTCTGCAGAGAGACATACCTTCCCTTCCAGACCCTCTGCATTGTCACTTATGAAGACAAAGAGGACTGGCCCCAGAACTGAGCCTCGTGGCATCCCACTGGTCACCCTCCCCTACCGGTCATCAGAATGAACTCAGTTTACCACCACCCTCTGTGTTCTATCCCTTAACCAGTTTCTTAGCCCAGTTTACTACCTTGGGACCCACTCCCAGGCTGCTCAGCTTGTTTACAAGCCTCCTCCTATGTGGAATGGTGTTGAAGGCCTTGCTGAAATCCAGGTGGCCACATCCACCACCCTCCCCGACTATGCTCCTGCTGTGTCACCACCATGCTCACCATCATCAATTTAATGTTTTAGCGTAATAAGATTTCTGAAGTTGCCCTCGCCATGGAGGCAAAACCTTCTGTTCATGCCATTTTTAGCAACAGTATAGTACATGGTTTAGAATAAATAATTTGGCAGCATATATTGCTGTCTGGCTCGTGCTTTCACGTAGTGGCTAAGCAGTTTGGGGTCACATTAGCCACAGTGGCTAACATTTTCAAAATCCTAGGGGGAACAGAGCCCATTCAAAGAAATCTATCAGATTTGTTTGGCATAACCTTTTCACTGTGAATCCATGCTGTCTAGGATCCTGTGATCTGCGGGATTCAAGTTATACCACAATCCTTTCCTTTAGCAGTGATTCCATTAATTTCCTCACCACTGAGGTCAAGCTGACTGGCATGTAATTGCCAGAGTCCTCCTTGCTCCCACATCTTTGGAGAGGGACTACATCTGCCCTCCTCAAGTCCTAAATAAAAGACCATGAGGGACAGTGGTTAGAAAAGATAGTCACTTACCATAACTGTAGATCTTGGAGAGAATCCCGCCACTGAGCCACACCAGAAGAACATAGATGTCGCCAGCACAGAGGCCACTTGGAAACTTTTGCCTAGCTGGAAGCACCTACAGTGACATCTATTTTTATTTATTTTTTAGTTTAAAGGTTGACTAGCTACTGACCTGAGCAGCATTATCTTCTTTATTCCTTATGACTGGCAATATCATCCACCTCGACTGATAAAATTCCCCTTTAGTAGACTAGAGCAACGGCAGACAAGCTGGTAGCCCAACAGAGTAGTATGTATTTATTTCAGTACAAAGGCTACACCCGAACAATCACTGGTACTATGGTTTAGTAAATGTAAAAGGCCGTAAGGGCTAGTGGTTAGAGAGGACAGTTACTTACCGTAACTATAGATCTTCGAGAGAATTTCTCCCATTGAGCCACACCAGTAGAACATAGACATTGCCGACACAGGGACTGCTGCAAACTTTTGCCTAGCTGGGATTGCCCACAATGATGTCCATCACCACCAATTATACAGCATGGCTGCCCCCCCCCCCCACTCCTCAGTTTGTTCTGTCCACCAGAGACACACACAGTGAGGCAGTGCAGATTTTTGCTGTATCCAAAACGACAATGAAGTTGGGGGGGTAGAAAATTATAAGTTCAGTAACGGACAAGTGCAAGGACAAATAAAACATTCCATGCACAAATGATGCCCAGTCACAAAAAAGAGGGAGGGTATGTTGTGGCTCAATGGAAGAGATTCTCTCAAAGATCTATTATTACGGCAAATGTCCTGTCTTTTCTGAGGATATCTCTCTCAACTGAGCGGAATCGGTAGAATGGTTTCCAAACAGCACTGCGACAAATCTGGGGCACGGGGAGCTGGACCCAAGATAAGGGAAGAACCACCCCCAAAACCAGGGCAGGCCAGTAGGCCAAAAATTACATCAGTAATCAGCGGGAGCACCAAACAAAAAAAAAAAAAAACAGCAAGAGCTGCCAAAGGGCTGAGCACAGCCAACAGTACAGAAAAGAAGTGGTGGCCAGTAATGCCAAGAATGGTGCCACTGAAAGAATGCCAAAAGGTCAACAAATAAAACCAGAAAAGGCACAGAAGTGATGATGGCACAAAGCCAGATGGAACAGACACCAACGTCCGGCAAAGCAATGGCAACAGTGCAGACAAGGAACCCCAGAGGAAGTCACGTAAAGGAGATCCCCAGGAAATGCATGGCAACAGGACCAAAAGGCACCTAATACCTAAAGGTGATAAACAACTGCATCCAGGCACCAAAGACAACAAAGGGAGAGAGGCACAACCAGAGAATAATCAAGCAGGTGTCAACCGGAAAAACCCAGATGATAAAGCATTCCATGGAACTAACAAAACCATTGGGGACAAAGAGAACAAAAAGCAGCAAGGCAAAGCCAAGCAACAAACTACCCAAACAGAGATGGGAAACCCACCAATAACGTAAGACAGCCACCGCACAATACAGACAGCTAGCACACAGTAAAGGGGGAGGATAGTGCCAGGGCCAAGCCACTCAACAAACCAGAAAATGAGGAGAACCCAACATCAAAGTAAGGAAAACACCAGGGCAAGAGCAAAGATGCAGATAAGGCACAGCCAAGCGATAAAACGAAATACGTGATGACTGGCACAGACCCGACAACAGCGAGAGTTAAGAGCCATCACCAAAACGCAAGAGACCGGAGACAGAACCAGCAAGCAAGGCAAAGTTAAGCGATGGAGAGCCCTAAAAGTGGGATGGCACAGCGGCCACTAGCGAGCTGCACCACAAGGAAGTCAACTAGTGGGAGTCGACCAGGCGCCAAATGTGTGTATACACCCCATTTGGCACCACCTTTTTAGTGTAAAGTATGGTGAGTTGATCTACATTTTCCGGGGAAAAACAGATTTTAAGATTCTGTAAAACAGAACTGCCCATTTTTGAAAATGGAAAACCATGACCTTAACTGGGTGGAAGCTGGGATCCCACTGAAAATGAGCGACTGCATCTCAGATGGGCAATCCTGGATAAATAAACTGTAAAATAAAATGTTGTGCTATCAGGGAAATGTCTGCAGTAGTGCAGAGGCAGTGTGGCCTGGCGGTTGGAGAAACTGCCTGGGAACCAGGGAAAATCCCAGGTTCCAAAACCTCACCAGAACCAAATACTTCCTGCGTGACCTTGGGTAAGTAACAGACTCCTAGTACTCCAGTTCACCAATCTGAAGAAACGAGCAGCCCGGTGGCGCTGAGGGCTGAGGCGCTGGATGCCTTACCTTGCACCACGCCGGCGACCCATGTTCGGGAATGAGCACGGACCACTGGGGATCGGCCAGGGAAGAGGATAGAGCGCCCGATGGCAGCTCTCCTTCTCTGGGGGAAGGGGGCAACCTGCAAGCTCCCACTGCGATACCGCCACCTGGGGGAACTTGGGTGGAAGGTGTGGTAGAGGGAGTAGGCAGTATGGGGCAGACGTTGGCAGAGTGGCGGAGCAGGAGGTGCGTTCCACCGCATCTCCTTGCTCACTGGCCCTCACTGCACGCTGACGCCTGGGGAAGAACAAGGAAAAACACCCCCGCCTCGCCTAGGTGATGACTCCTCACTGCGTGCCCTCAGATCATCGGGGCAGACTCCGCTGTACCGTCGCGCTGGAAGTACATTGGGAGGTAGGGTCCTCCCACCCTACACGGGGGTTATCTGGGCATCTAGGGGTTAGAGGCACCAGGTACTCTAGGGGCAGACCCTGGCGAGAAGAGGGACCATGCAGCAGAGGCAGTCTGAAAGAGTGGTGAGAGGGGCAGTAAGACGCATAAAAATAACAAAGTAAAAAAAAAAATCTGAAGAAATGGGTAGAAGCAGGACTTCCACTAGAAAACAAAAAAGTAGTACTTCTCAGCCTTTAGCATCTGGTGGTGATGGCTACCCAGGGCTTTCTTTCAGTTGGCCACCACTTGGAGAGAGGGTTGCTAGGTAACCGGAATCTGGAAGACACAGCCATGCACTTAAGAGTATGTCAGATTCGATGGTAGTACAAACTGGATAGGACTTGAGTTGTATAGTATCAGTCGTTACAGAAGCCTTGCCCTGCAGTGCTACTATGGGCATGGAGAGTACAGACAAACTGGATGGACTCACAAACAAGGGGCAGAGACCGGGTTGTTTGGAGGGGGAAGAACTTGGCACTGAAGCTGCATGGAGGGGATGTGTATTTCTGTGGACAGGTGGGGGAGATAAAGTCACTGCCTGTTCATCCTCCGGACCGGACACCAGTCCAGCTGTATGATCCTTAACGGCCTGCACTAAGCATCACACAGGGAGTGGAAACACCAGACAACAGTCAGTAACATAACATAAGGGGAGGGAGAAGGGTGGGGAGGGCTTTTCTTCTGGCCCACTAGGGGTCCTTGAGTTTACAGGATGGGGACAGTAGAGCTGACATATTGAACAAGTATTTCTGCTCAGTCTTTACTGAGGAAGATGAGGGTAATGGGCCTGAAGGAAGTACAAGGGGTGGGAATGGCGTAGAAATAGACACAAGTCCTTTTACACGAGAAAGGGTCCTGAAGGAATAAGAGTTCATGAAGCAATGGGGCCAGATGGGGTGCACCCCAGGGTCCTAAAAGAACTAAGAGGTAGTGGCAGAGCCTCTGGCAATCCTGTTTAGCCAATCACTGGAAACGGGAGGTACCCAAAGACTGGAGGACAGCAGATATAGTCCCCTTATACAAAAGTGGGAACAAAGAGGAAGCGGAGAATTCTAGGGACATGGATATGTTGTTCATCCACACTTTCTGGCAGGTATCCTTGCCGCTTTAATTCTTGCCGGAAGGTCTTCAAGCTGGCTCCTCCCACCCACCTGGGTGGTAAAACTCTCGGCTCCGCCCCATGATGCCAGATCTTCCTTACCGCTTGGAAGCTCAGGTTCCTACCTTAGCGCTCTGCATTTTAGACTGGATCCTAACTCTTCAGTTCGTCCGAAATTGGTTTTGAAGTTTTCTAAACTTCGGTCTTCATCTTTCCTCGCGGCTGCGATAGACAAATCTGTTCCCGGCTTTCGGAGGTGCCCTTGCAGGCAGAAAATGTCCAGGACGGATCCGCACTCCACGTGCGTCTACTGCCTAGAGCCTAGATCACGACCCACGCAGGCCTGCGAGTTGTCACTGCTCTTTTCTCTGCCAGCGTTCTAGACGATCGCGCTGCCGATTGAAGCTCGGGCGCCCCGAGAAACGTTTCCCGCCGGTAAAATCTAAAGAGGCTCGTTGGGCAGTGTCCGCGGCGGCTGGCTCAGCTAAGCAGCTCGAGCAGTTGATCACCTTGAGGAGGAGGTGGCCCAGGCCGCATCTTCCTCCTCCTCGGCCGCGGCATTTATCCCGCTCTCTCTGAGTTCCTCGTATACGGCTTCGTTCAAGGAGCTTTGTCAATCCCTTTTCACGAAAGGAGAGGGGCCTTCGGGACATTCTTCTCAGCCCAAGAAAAAGGAGTCGAAAGGTAAGTCCCACCGTCGGCATTAGGTGGGAGCAGGAGAGGTCCCTTCCCCGGCAGCCGCCATCGACTTCAGGGTGAGGTTGAGGCAGCTGACTTCACGGGTGCCCTTCGCCAGGCCAGCCTCTGAGACCCTGGCCCACTGTTGAGATTTTTCTGATCCGTTAGGACGGGCTGTCGACTGGAGAAGCCGACAACCCTCCTTCACGGTTCCCTGGTGGATACCGAGGATCTGCCTGCGCCTTCTGGGCCGCAGGTCCTCGCAAGTGTCGAGCCGAGGGAAGAGCGGGTGTCCCCGCCTCTTCCCAGACCCACCCTTGGTCCCCGAGGTCTCGGTCTCGGACCTCTTCTCGGTCCAGCCGCTCCCGATGACATCGGCGGTCTCGGGTCTCAGCATCAAGTAAACGCAGACGCCGTTTTTCCTCGCCCCTCCTCCTCGGTGAGGAGAGGCTGCGGCGCAAGCTGCGCCCGGGCGCCACGAGGACCTGTGTGGCAGCAGTTGCTGTTGTCCGGCCTGCCGACCCCAGCCATCAGGCGGCTGTCGCCTGAACGTCCGGGCAACCACTTGTTCCAGTCGAGTTGCCACCCAGGGCTGGTTGCTCGCTGAAACCAGCTGCTCCACCGATTGTGGTGGAACCTCCGTCCACAACTGAAGTCGGGGCACCGACCAAGAATCTCTCGGCCGGGCCACGGCCTGCCCCATGGTTGTCGGCCACCCTCACCCCGACCGGCCCCCCGGCAGGTGGAGGGTGGCTCAGGGCCGAGGCAGCTCTTCGTAGACTCTTCAGAATCTGGACGACGATTCCTCCCTGTCTCTCCAGGCAGTTCGACCTGAGTCCTCCGGAGCCAGTCTGTGGACGATAGCCCATCGTCCCTTCTTGGGTCTGCTTGACTCATCTCGGAGTCCACTGGGATGCAGCTCGAGCCCGTGTCAAACGGGCCGCGTATCCCCTGACGGAGATTCTGGTCCGAGGGGATTCTCCCACGGAGGTTCCTTCCGTGGCTGAGGCCACTGTCGGCCCAGCCTTGAGCTTTGGCAGCAGCCTGCTTCCTGTCCCGCGCCCGGCCAGGATGGCCAGGAAGTATGTGGTCCCTACCCGCTCTTTGCCCGGTTTTCAGAACACCTCTGCCGAGGGGTTAGTTACCGACAGCGCTTCCGCGCTCCGTAACGCTGATGTGGATAAGCCCTCACAAAGAGTCCAAAAGTTGGACTTTGCCGGGTGCAAGGTGTATGCTGCGTCCTCCCTCAGCCTCTGACAGGCCAGCTCAGCTGTGTTGATGGCACACTTCTCCCACGCCATCATGGGCTCCCTGGATGAGGTTGTTCCTCATCTCCCGCCTGACCTGCAGACCACGGTCTGCCAGGTGCGGGACCAGGGTAGGGCGGTGGCGAAGCAGCAGCTCCAGACTGCTCTGGACATAGGTGATTCCTGTGCCAGGTCAGTAGCGGCGCTGGCAATGCTACTTCAGGGCGGCTGAGGATATCCACCTTCACGGGCGGATACCCAGCATAGTTGGCGGACATCCTTTTGGGGACTGACCTCTTGCCCTGAATGGAGGGACACCTCCAGCGGATCGAGAAATCACAGCCACCCTGGACTCGGGTCACCTCCGCCCAGAGGGACAAAGGCCGGCCAGCAGCAGAAGTCCTTTCGCCCTTCGGTCCCTGCTTCGACCGCCCAGCAGCACCAGCAACAGGGCCAGCAGGCTCGCACTTGGTCCCAAACCAAGCCGACCGCCTCCAACAGGAAGCAAGGAGGTAAGGCCCAGGAGGTCCCTCGGCGGTTCTTCTTCCAGCCTGCCCAGTGACGGGTTGAGGGTGTCACCCCAGCCTCAGCACTCCCCGGGTCCCCTGGGGACGGCTCCACCACTTCCTTTCCACCTGGTCTGCTATCACCACGGACCGCTGGGTGTTGGAGGGTAGGAAAAGGCCTGCCTCTGGAGTTCGAAAGAGGCCCCACCTTTTCGAGCCGCCGCCTCGGGGCCACGGGCCCGCAGAGCCCGCCATGTCGGCCCGCCGAGCCGATATTGCCCTGCTCCTCGAAAAAGGGTAATCAGGAAGGTGGCGGATCCTCCTCCAGACCCGGGGTTTGTGTCCAGGTATTTTCTGGTCCCAAAACGGACGGGGGGGCTGGTGCCCCATTCTCGACCTGCACGACCTGAACAAGTTCCTAAGGTCTCGAACCTTCAGGATGGTCACTGTGGCTCAGATAATCCCATCCTTGGAACGAGGTGTGTGGTTCTGCTTCCCGGACCTCCAGGACGCGTTCTTTCATGTCCCAATCCGTCCGTCCCATCAGAGATTCCTCTGCTTCAGAGTGGAGGGATCCCTTTACGAGTTCCGGGCCATGCCCTTCAGCCTATCCCTAGCTCCCAGGGTCTTCACCAAATGCATGGCAGTGGTGACAGCATTCCTGCGGCGCAGAGGGGTCCGGGTGTACCCTTACCTGGATGACTGGCTGACAGCAGCCCCCTCCAGACAGGAGGTGGAGCGGTCCAGAGATCTGGCCCTCCAGGTTTGCTCTCAGGTTAGCCTCCTCATCAACGAGGCCAAGTCGGAACTCGTGCCAAAGCAGGTGATACTGTTCATCGGGCAGAGCTCGACTCTCTGCAGCCAGAGCACGGCCCCGCGGACAGGGCCGAGGTTCTTTCCTCCTTGCCCAATCATTTCTGGTTGGGCAACGCGCGCCTGCCCGGGACTTCCCGCGCCTCCTGGGCTCATGGCGGCCTGCACCAACGTGGGTCCGTTGGGCCTGCTGGCGTGCCGCCCCTTCAATGGTGACTGGCCAGCCAATGGTCACAACACTGCGATCCATTGACCAGCCTGTCACAGTGACCCAGGAGATGTGGAATGCTCTCCAATGGTGGATCATTCCAGCACATCTGCAGGAGGGCATCCCGTTCGTCCGCCACGAGCCAACGGTCCCTCTCTCGACCGACGCATCTCTGATGGGTTGGGATGCCCATCTGGGGGAACACCGAGCGCACGGCCTCTGGTCCCCTCGGGAGTCCCGATGCCACATCAACCTGCTGGAGCTCCGAACGGTCCTTCTAGCTCTCACCGCCGCTCCATTTCTACGGGGTCAAGTGGTTCAAGTCCAGACGGACAACACCACGCACCACATGTACTATCTGAACCGCCTAGGTGGACGCTGCCCATGCTGTTATGCAAGGAAGCCTCCGTTTCGGTCCCTCGCGGCGCAGCCTGGAGGCGATCTCCTAGCTATTCACGTGGCAGGAGCTCCAACATCCTGGCCGATGCCCTAAGCCGGATAGGGGCTACCCTCACGAGTGGTCTCTCCTGCCGGAGGTAGTACAAGATCTGTTCTCCCACTGGGTCACGCCTCAGGTGGACCTGTTTGCCTCCAGGAGAATGCGGCTGAGGCTGTTCCATGCCACCCCTCAGCAAGGCTCACTGCAGGGGATGCTTCTCGAGGCCGTGGACCCGCCTCACGCCTTTCCCCATTTCCCTGATCCACAAGGTGCTTCTCAAGGCAAGGAGGGACAAGGCGCAGGTGATTCTGGTAGCTCCAGACTGGCCCCGCCAGTTCTGGTATCCAGATCTCCTCAGCCTCAGCTCCAGGCTCCCGAGGCGGCTTCCAGCCCGCCCAGACCTGATCTCAGTCAATCAGGGGAAGGTATTCCATCTGGACCTTCAATCCCTGCACCTGACAGCCTGGTTCCTGAGCTGCTAGAGTTCCAGGCTTTGGTTCTTTTCCGACGAGGTCCTCAACGCGCTAGATGTCCTGTAAGGAGTCGACCAGGAATGCTACGCCTTCAAATGGAAGAGATTCTCCATTTGGTGTCAGGGGAAGGGCTTGGACCTTCCAACTGCCCCTTGGCAAGCATTCTGACTACCTGTGGTCCCTTTCTCAGCAGGGCTTGCGTCGACTGACCCTTAAGGTGCACCTGGCAGCCATCTCTGATTATCAGGCTGGTCGGCAAGCAGTCGAAGAGAGAAGGTGGTTGGCGCTTTTTCAAAGGCCTTGACTACACTTCCCCTCCGGTGCTAGAACCCACCCATGGGATCTACTGCTGGTATTGGCTAAGCTTATGGGCAAGCCATTCGAACCAATGCACAGGTGCGATATTTCACACCTGTCGTGGAAGACCGCCTTCTTGGTGGCTATCACGTCAGCCAGAAGGATGGGAGAGCTCCAGGCTTTCCATCGAGTCTCCCTACCTGGTCTTCCACAGGGACAAGGTTGTCCTGCGCCCCCACCCGAAATTCCTTCCGAAGGTGGTGTCGGAGTTTCACCTTAACCAGGTGTTGACTCTGCCGGTGTTCTACCCTAATCACACCTTGAGGCCGTACTATAGGCTCCATACTTTGACCCTAGGACGAGCACTCGCTATTATAAGGAGCGGACGGCGAGTTCGGGAGAGGTTCGCAGCTGTTTGTCACCTACGCTGAAGCCGCACTCTGGCAGACTTGCAGCAAAGCGGACTATAGGCAGGTGGATCACCTCCTGCATAGAGCTCTGCTACAGGTTGGCGGGCATGGAGCCTCCCAGAGGGATAAGAGCTCATTCTACCCGCCATACCGCTGCATCAGTAGCTGCTTCCAGGGACGTCCCTATCCAGGATATCTGCAGGGCTGCTACCTGGAAGTTGGCACATACCTTTATTACCCACTACCACATCGACCTCGAGTCACGCCGGGATACTGGTTTTGGGGCCTCGGTTCTCCAGTCTCTCTTTCCCAAGTAAGTACTGGGGGTGTGCCTTGCCTCCCTCCTCCCGGAGAACTGCTAGGAGTCTGCCAGAAAGTGTGGATGAACAACATATCCATGTCCCTAGAAATACAGGTTACTCACCTGTAACAGGAGTTCTAGGAATGGTATATGTTGTTCATCCACACGACCCACCCAACCTCCCCGGCTTCGACGCACAACCTGAGCTTCCAGCGGGCCAGATCTGGTGTCATGGGGTGGAGCCGAGAGTTTTACCACCCGGGTGGGTGGGAGGAGCCAGCTTGAAGAAACTTCCGGCAAGAATTAAAGCGGCAAGGATACCTGCCAGAAAGTGTGGATGAACAACATATACCATTCCTAGAACTCCTGTTACAGGTGAGTAACCTGTATTTACAGACCAGTCAGCCTCACCTCAGTAGTGGGGAAGATCATGGAAGCACTACTGAAGGAGAGATTGGTGGAACATCTGGTAGCAAATGGACTACAGGACCCAAGGCAGCATGGTTTCACCAGGGGGACTGGGAGGTCATGTTAGACCAACCTCATTGAATTGTTCGACTGACTGACAAGGGAGGTGGATCAAAGGAGGGCAGTGGACGTGGCCTATCTGGACTTCAGCAAGACCTTTAACACTGTGCCACATAGAAGGCTATTAAACAAACTAGGGAATATGTGAGTGGGCAGGACAGTAGTGCGGTGGGTAGGTAACTGGCTGGGCAGAAGGATTCAGAGGGTGGTGGTAAATGGCTATCACTCCACAGAGGGAAGAGTGACCAGTGGGGTACCACTGGGATCAGTGCTAGGACCAGTCCTATTGAATGTCTTCATCAGTGACATTGTGCAGGACCTTGAAGGCACAATTTCCCTGTTCTCTGATGACACAAAGCTCTATAACAGAGTGGACACGCCAAAGGGTGTAGACAGAATGAGGAGGGACCTGTAGAAACCTGAAGAATGGACAGAGGTTTGGCAGTTGAAATTCAATACAAAGAAGTGCAAGATACTGCATATGGGGCACAAAAACCCTTGAACAACATATCAGTTGGGGGTGAGGATATAGTATGCACCAAGCAGGAAGGGGATCTTGGGGTTATCACTGATGACCTCAAGGTAGGGAAACAGTGCAACAAGGTAGCAGGTAAAGCAAATAGGATGCTGGGATGCATCAGCAGGGGCATCACCAGCAGGAAAAGGGAGGTCATAATTCCACTATACAAGACACTAGTGAGGCCCCACCTGGAGTACAGTGTACAGTTCTGGAGACCTTACCTGCGTAAGGATATAGACAGGGTAGGGAAGGTTCAGAGGAGGGCAACAAAGATGGTACATGGATTGCATTACAAGTCCTATGAGGACAGATTGAAGGATTTGAATATGTACTCCCTGGAGGAAAGGAGGGAGAGAGGGATATGATAAAGACATACAAGTATCTTCTAGGGAGGAACAGAGTGCAGGAATAAACTGTTTTTCAGCCAAAAAGATGTTCCAGGCCTAGAGGGCATAGGATGAAGTTGGAGGGAGGGTGCTTCAGAGGAAATGTGAGGAAGAATTTCTTCACAGAATGGGTGGTGGACAAGTGGAACACCCTGCCAGAGGAAGTAGTGGGGGCTGAAACAATCATGGAATTTAAGAATGCGTGGGATAGACATAAGAGAACTCTGGAGGTCAGGGGTAAGAGGCAACAGACTTCTAGGAGAACAAAAAGTGAACTTACAAGCTCAAATAGGCTGACTAAGTGGGCCGTAGGCTCTTATCCGCAGACAGTATCTATGTAGATACAGAACTGGAACTTCAGATTCTGACTCCATTTCTAGCTCCAATGCCTTAGCAGGCTCTGGAATGGAATCAGAGACAGAATCAGATGTTTTGACATCAACAGAGTCCAAACAACCTTAAGACATAATATATCTGGACTTTAGCAAGGCCTTCGACTCGGTGTCCCACAGAAGACTTGTGAAAAAGCTGGGGATCAGCCAGACCACCAATGCAGCACTACAGCTATTGCTCAAGATGCCGGCAATCCAGGATCAGGAATGAGCCCAAGTCATTGGGGGCTAGCCAGGGAAGGAGGTGTGAGCATCCCAGAGGACAATCTCCTCCTCTGGGGAAGGAGGGATGGTGCCATCCTAGCTGGGATACTGCCATCTCAGTGACCACAGGTGACAGTAAAAGTCAACGGCACTGAGTGGAAGGAAGACAATGTCAAGCGGATGCATGACGGGCATACAATGCACATGCACGTGTTCCTCTTGCACACAGATAAACTCAAGGGAAGGGGGACCACAAGAGGAAACTGAATAGTGGGAAAGCAGCCCCGATGCTGTTTACCAAGGCACCCCAGCATATCCGTGCGGGCACCCTCCACTCACCCACCACCATCCACAGTCTGGCACATTTGGGGGTATCCTCCCCACCCTGCTCCTGCCCAGGTGGTAAACTGAAGCTCTTCTGGGTTGGGCAGATGGAGGTAGGTGGGGGCCAGGAAGAGATGGGCTGCAGGGTTTCAGTGTGAGCCAGGGCAGGAGGGAGAATGGGAGCATAAAATAGAAGTTAAAAAAAAAAAAGAAAGAAAATCTGGAACTGAGGTAATGGGAAATAAATTAACTTGGTGGATTTGCAACAGGTTAACAGGAAGAACTTAGAGGGAAGTTTTCAACAGGGAATACTTGGGGTTAAAGAAATTACTAGTTGAGTGTCTCAGGGGTTATTCCTGGGATCAGTCCATTTCAACATAATCATCTGTGAAACAGAGGATAATGTATGGTCATTAACCAGTTTGTTAACCATCAAGAGGTTGCCAGGGTGACCATGTAAAACATCGCGAGCAAAGCTTGAGAGGTTTACATCACCATGGCAAACTCGAGATGGCTTAACAAAAACTGGCTGACAATCAGTGTACCATACATGATATTTTATAGCGTATGGTACCAATAACTTTTTAAAAAACAACAAAACGGGTCCTTACTGAAGTTCTTTCAGTCACCGCTGCTCTGCCCCGGGTCATGCTTTCACCACTGTGGCCGTTTCAAGGCCTTTGGATCAAGTTGCGTGCATGTGCAGACTGTTCCCGGTTGTTAACTCATCTATATGACATACCATAGATGGGTTAACAACATTGTGACATCACATCGATGGTAAAATGTTGTTCTAAAAAGGTAGATTTCTACATACAATAATGTCCTACCATACATTTTATAAGAAAGGGAGTTCTGGGAACGACAGGTTTCTTTGCAAATGATACTAAAATCAGTGGCAGGGTGAATACAGCAACAGGAGTATGGGGAGTGCTAACAGGACTGGCCAAACTGCAAATGTGGTCCAACTCAAGCAACAAAAAGTGTAAAGACATGCACATTAGCAAAAGAAATAAAAAAAACAGCACTGGTTGTGGGGAGTTGGGGTAAAGCAGACACGGAGGAAAGGGGAAAGGGGACAGGGGACAGGGGATCATTATAAGCGACAGTCTAGAGTCCCATGCCCAACGCTAGAAGGGCTACACTGAAAGCAAATAAGATGTTTAGGCGTAAAGGGAGTGGGGTCCGCTGGCAGAAGGCAGGGTGTGATACTGATCCCGTACAGATCTTTGATGACACCTCACCTGGAGTACTGTATGTAGCTATGGAGCCCAAACCTGAATACGGATAGGGACTTCCTGCAGACTGTTCAGTGGAGGGCCGCAAAGATAATTTAGGGGCAGCAAGGGCAGATTTACAAAGTGAGGCTTGAGAGTCTCTCTCTCTCTATATATATATATATATACATACATACACACACACACTTGAGAATAGGAAAGAGAGCGGGTTATATCGGAGACTTTTAAATTCCTATAGGATACTGTAATAATAAAATGGATAGCAGAAGTTAACAAGGAGCAAGGGCAGGGGAACAAAAGGCCAAGATGTGTGGATAGATCATCATATCCACATCCCTAGAATGTTTTTCCTTTTGTCAAGAAATACAATGAATTTCATTATTTTCATTTAAATCATCACAAGTGTTCCCTGTCCCTGATCAACCTGACACGTTTAAAAAAAAAAAAAAAAAATGAAAAAAATTACCATCATACCAATGTATCTTAAACATTTTATTTCTCCATGCTGTTTGTTCAGTTGGCTGTGTCGAAATGGGGGTACAACTGGCAGACAGCCCAGGCGCTCCCTCTCTCTTTTGCAACTAAACACTTTACATTCATGATGTGATCTGTCCCTATCCAGACTCAAGATGGAATTGCCTTTTAGGCAGCAGTGTGATACATCAACACCACAACACTAGGCAGGCACTTTTAAGTCATAGCCTGGCTTTATACAACAGTTTTTTGTCACAGAAGGTCACATAAAGAGACATATACACATACATAAATAAATACATGCATAAAACAAAACAGTAGATCTTTGATCTCCTCTTTTAGGCAACTCCTTTGGAACAATACCCATGTCAGTGCTAGGACCAGACAGAATATTTTGCCAGCTGGGGGCAGCCCATGATGACATCACACGTCAGCGTCTACATATACTTGGGCAGTCCCATCTCTCCTCAGCTTCCCGCTGGAGGATGTGCTCAGAGGACTCTCTTCTGGGGGAACCAGGAGATTATACCAGCACCACTGATATTAGGCAGACACAGGTGCTGGAGAAAGAAGCTATGAAAGTTCCCAAGGCAGAGTTGGATGCCATATTCCAATTCGGCTGTTTAAAAAGGGGAAGGAGGGAGTGCTGGCATGGCCTCTAGAAAGACATTATGTCAAAGATTTACTGTTAACGGTAAGTACATAACTGTTTTATCTTCTTTGAGGCTATCTCTTCCTTTAAGCCACAAATCCAGTGAGCGAGTCCTCCTCACTTTACTACTTGCAGGTTATACCATCTGGCCACCAGGAGGTGCTAGTGAGGTACTTGCTTACTCTAGCCCACCCCTTAATTCCTAGTTTCTTCTAGCCTGCATTACCCATCTGTGTAGTCTACTCTGTGGGTCCCAACCCAGTTTTATTCTAGGGAATTCTGACTTGCACTGCCCAGGTTTTGAACACACGACCTTCTGCACCAGGGGCGACGACAGTGGCCGCTTCCCCAGCTCTGCAGTCCTGCCAGGGTTGTTACAAAGGTGATGTGTAGCCTGTCAGTCTGATACACAGCATAATCATGTCTCCAAAAGGCCTACTGGGCTGCAAGCCAGGAGTCACACCTGCACTTCTTCTGGTAACTGGTGAGTACCCCGCACATGGTCCATCCTAGTGGCCAAATGCCAAATCAGGCAATAACAGGCAGCCTGCAGTGGAGCCAAGTGGGGGGGAATGGAAGGACAGAATAGGAGAAGGCGGAGCACAGAATGTCAGGGAACCTAGACTGGGGCCTGGCCCACAGACTGTAAGGACAGGCTGCATCTTTGGAAGGGTTGTGGGATGCACCAGGTGTGGGTCTGCATAGTACTGGCAATGGCCTGTGGGATGAAGGGGTGCATGGTGTGCAGGCAGCCGGCTCTGATCAGAGAAGAGGTGACAGGCCTGAAATGGACTTTCATGGGAGCATGGAAGAGGGTCAGGTGGTGGGACTGGCAGGGGTTTGAAGAGGGAGGATGCAGAAACTGGAGCAGGAGGGAGAATTCACTCAGGGCAGCAGGGGGCAGCAAAGTAGTAGGCAGGCCATGGACAAGGAAGGAAGGAAGGGAGGGAGGGGAGCAGACGAGAATAAGAACAGGGAAGAGAGGCTTGAGTGGAGTAGTAGGGACATGAAAAATGGTGGGCCTGGGGTGTGTGCAAGAACTGGCCATTCGTGGGAGAAATGGAAGCCTGTCAGAGGCAAAGGATCCTTGGACAAACCATAGGGGGAAAAAGGAACAATGTGCCCCTGTAGGGGAAGGGCAGTTAGAAGGTTTTGTGCACAAAAATAGGTTTGCAGAGCTATAGCTCTGGGAATAGGGTGGGAGCAAGGAAGTTAGTAGGAAAGTGGATCACTGGGGAGCAGAGGAGGTAGATCTGTCAAAGCCTTCAGTTAAGGGGAAGGAAGCGGTCCCCCGACTAGATAAAGCAAATGAAACGGAGAAACTGCAAGCAGGGTGAAGAGAATACAAGGCAGAAGCCATCCCAGGACAGTGGCAACCAGAAGAGTCCATTAGGAGCCAGGGGAGCAGTAGGGGCGGCAAACCAGGAGTGAGGATGCCAAATTATCGGGATTGCCAAGCACTAAGAAGTTCAGGGCAGAGCAAAACAGTTCTAGCCTGGGGGGCAAGGGTTATGGATAAGAGGGGGATGTGGATGGGTTACACAGGGGCAGGAGTTGGGGGCATCAGGAACTCTGGACGCAAAAAGAAGAATGTACAGCAGGGGAGGGACAAGAGGTTTGTAGCAGAGCAAAGAAAGTGTGGCAAGTGGGGGCTCAGAGCCTGTAGTAAGGGGATGAAGGTAGGAATCAGAGATGAGGGCCCTGGTGGGGTGGAGTGCAGAGCATCAGAGGGAGTATAAGACAGGAGATGTACACTGCAGGTGGGGGGAGATGCAGTAAGTAAAGTGGGCTGTGCTGGATATAGGGAGGCCGGCTGGTGACAGGGCCAGTCCGGAGGGGGTGGAGGATAGGGTACTGGTTGTTGGGGGCTGCATTATCAAGGGTATTAGCTGGGGGGGGGTGTAAAGGAAGTAAAGTCTGGGTTAAATGTTTGCCAGGCATGACAGAAGCAGAAATCCTACAACATATCCCCTCCTGGGGAAAACGGCAGGATGAGAAGACCCACTTGTTCCACTTGGGAACAAATGACCTCGCAGGTAACAGTCTGCTGGAGGCGCAGGCAATGTTTGGGTCATTGGCGCAGTTCTGTAGCAGTTTGAGTTTCTGATCAGTGGCGTTCTCGGAAGTGCTGCCAGTCCCAAGAGCTAGCTCTGACAGGAAGCAGAGAATAATACAGTTTAACAGCTGGCTCGCTGGCTGGTGCACCCAGAAGGGCTTTGGGTTGGTGGGGGATTGGTGGGCGACATGGAAAGACAACAGCCTCTATGCACCTGATAGGATACAATTAAACAGGGAAGGTAAGGAGGTGGTAAAGTGAAAACTGTCAGACAATATGGAATACTACTACAATTGAAGTAAATCGGGGGGATTATAGACCGTAGGACAGAGAAATAGATATTGCACTCCCGATCACAATGAGTCTAGATGGGGGACAAGCTAGGACAGGAGGTGACAAGGAGTGTATCATGTTGTCTTTGTAAACCTCTTCCAGGTCCATCATGAATATGAGTTCATCTCAATGGTGTTCTGCCTGGTAAAATAAAGATCTGATTGAGTGATGAGAGTCTGGAAAGCAATGTGCGTCATCACCAGGAGTCTGGGAAACAAGATTGTGTACCTGGCAGCAGTCATGGCTGAGGCAGATCTGGACTTGGTGGGGATCACTGACACCTGGTGTCACAGCAGGCAGGATTGGGACATGGAAATACCGGGGTACACGTTGTTTAGGAGGGACAGCGGGGACAGGAGAGGGGATCAGGGGACAGAAATACAGGGCAGATGGGGGAGACTGAGGCCTTACGGGTATTGTTCCCCATGGGACGGGGAGGTGGTGCGCACCGGAGTGATACACAGACCACAAGGGCAGCTGAAATCAGTGGATAAGCAGATGATGGAAGAGATCCTGAGGGTGGCGAATAGGGGGGAAATACTGCTGATGGGGGACCTCAACCTGCCGGACGGGGACTGGGGTACACTATCAGCAGCCTCCAACAGCAGCATGGCAACTGTAGACTCCTTACAGGTAGCCCTACAGAAACAGATGATCAGGGAAACAAATTGGGAAGGTGCAGTGTTAGACTTGGTACAGACAATTGGTGATACAGGTGGGGGTGTCGGTGGGGGAGAACCTTGGGTCGAATGATCACAGCACCATGTGGTTTACAGTACGCACGTCAGCTGTTGCTCACCAGACCAAGATGAAGTTGCTTGATTTCAGATGTGCAGATTTTTAACAGGATGGGGAATACATCCATCAAGCACTGAGAGTTGGGAGAACTCGGGGCGGTGGAGAAGATGTGGATTTGATAAAGGGGAACATTGTGGGGGCTACTGACCTTAACTCAAGGTGGGTAAGTAAGAATAAACAGAAGAGGAAGCCCCTGGGGTTTAACAGGGAGGAGGCACAGAGCATCAGAGTTAAGCGGAGAGCGTTCAAGAGGTTCAAGATGACACTGAGGGAGGAAGATTGGGAAGGGTATCAGGTGAAGCAGAGGGAGGCGGGACAGGAGGTAAGACAAGCAAAGGCAAGAACGGAGGAGAGCATAGCCAATGCAGTCAAGAAAGGGGATAAAACCTTTTTCAGGTATATAGGCAAGCAAGAAAACCCAGAAAAAAGGATACAAAGGCTAAAAAACAGTGCCGGGGATCTAGTGGGTGGGGATCAGGAGAAAGCTGAATTGCTGAGTAGCTATTTCTGCTCCACATTCACAGAGGAGAAAGGGTGGGAAGGTAGCAACATGGGGGTTGAGGAGGGGGTGTGGAAGGGGGTAGACAGGAGTCCGATACAGGCAGAGGAGATCCTGAGTGAACTGAACAGCTTGAAGGTGGACAAGGCTATGAGGCCAGATGGGGTTCGTCCCAGGGTGCTAAGGGAGCTGAAGAGTATACTAGCACCTCCCTCGACTGCTCTCTTCAACAGTTCCTTTAATTCAGGGGTGGTACCTAAAGATTGGAAGCAGGCAGATGTGGTTCCCCTTCATGGAGGCGGGGAGGTGTACAATTATAGGCCGGTGAGCTTGACATCTGGCTGGCAAAATCATGGAGAACCTGCTCAAAAACAGAATCACAGACTACCTGAAGCCAAATGGCCTGCTGGATCAAAGACAGCACGGGTTCACTGAGGGCAGATCCTGTCAAACAAACTTGATAAGAGTTTTTTTGACAGGGTTACCAAGGTGGTGGATCAAGGGGAGGGCAGTGGACATCACATACCTTGATTTCAAGAAGGCATTCGACTCTGCACCGCACAGGAGGCTACTGCACAAGTTGGAATGTCTGGGACTGGTGCGGACAGTGATAAGGTGGGTGCAGAACTGACTGGAGGGCAGAAAACAGAGGGTACTAGTAAATGGGGTACCCTCAGGGGAAGCTGATGTCATTAGTGGGGTTCCCCAGGGGTCGGTATTGGGACAACTTCCATTTAATATATTCACAAGGTAAATGGTAGTAGGTCAGGAAGGGAGGGTGTGTCTATTTGCAGATGACGCCAAGGTCTGTGGCAGAGTGGACACACTGGAGGGGGTGGAGTCGATGCATAGAGACCTGAGCAAACTGGTGGAATGGTCCAAGAAGTGGCAACTGTCATTCAATACGATGAAGTGTAATATCATGCACTTAGGCAAGAGGAATGGGAAAGCAGAGTACTGGATGGAGAGGAGGCAACCTGAGGCACCCGAACAGGAAAGGGACCAAGGCATCATCATTTCACAGGACCTGAAAGTGACAAAGCAGTGCGAGAAGGTGGTGACAAGGGCTAGCAGAATGCTGGGTTGCATGGGCGGAGAGAGAGAGAGATCACCAGTAGAAGACGAGAGGTCATTCTTCCCCTGTACACCCAGCTGGTTAGGCCGCATCTGGAGTATGGGGTCCAGTTCTGGAGGCCATATCTCAAGAAGGACATGGGGAGGGTGGAATGGGTCCAGAGGAGGGTGACAAAGATGGTAGGGAGACTCAGTCACTTATCATACGAGGAGAGGCTGAGTGACCTAAACATGTACTCTCTGGAACACAGGAGAGAAAGGGGGGGACATGACTGAGACCTTCAAATACATAATGCCTGGCAATAAGAGAGAGATCTATGACAAGGGGTTGGGGGAGGGAGATTCAGAGGTAACATTAAGAAACACTTTTCACAGAACGGGTGGTGGACAAGTGGAACAGACTGCCAAGGGAGGTGGTGGGGGAGAAAACGGTGGGAGGTTTCAAGAGGGCGTGGGACAGGCATATGAGGTGGCTGGCAAGGGGGTGGGAGGACTACAAGTAAAACCTAGCAGAAACCTAGGTAACCTGGGCAGACTAGGTGGGCCTGAAGGTCCTTTTCTGCCATCCATTCCTATGTTCCTAACTTTGGAATGAGTCCTAAGCAGTCCCAAAAGCTAACTGGGAAGTTGGTAAGTCTGTTCATGACAGCAGGCCCCGTAGAAGAGCAAGGCAGAAGCCTACCCATCTACAAGAAACAATGTCCAGCCTGTAATGTTTAGTAAAGGAGTGGACAGTACTCCATGTGGCTGCGGCGCAGATGTCAGCTGCAGACATTTCTGAAGCAAGCAACAGAGGTGGTCATACTCCTCGTGGAATGATCACAAACTGCGCCAGGAAGTTCTTTACCATATTTCCTATAAAAGAACATAATACAATATGCTAGCTATTTGTAAAAGCACTGTTTTGAAACCAGTATGCCCTCTTTCCTAGGGGCAAACAAAACAAACAGCTGAGAGGACTTCCTGTCCTTGGTGCAAACAAGATAATATCACAGGACTCTATGTACATGCGAAGTGTGGAACAATGCTTCGCCTTGACTGGCATGTTCAGGGTAATAAACTGGCAGGTGGATGGTTTGATTTAGTGTGCCTCAGACACCACCTCTGGCAAAAACGTAGGATTAGTACTTTAAGACGCTGTCTTTATGGAAAATCAAATAAGGAGGCTCACATGTCAGAGCCTGTAGGTATGAAATCCTTAGAGCCAAAGTGATTGCAACTAAAAATAACACTTTCTAAAAGAGAAAGCATAAACCACATCTCATGGCTGGCTCAAAAGTAGCCAAAGTAAGTTTCACAAGCACATAACTGAAGTCCCACAGGGTGGACTGAATTGCGAATAGAAGGTTTCCTATGAAGAATACCTCTCAAAAGGGTACAGAAGACCCCTAACTGAGCTACTGTACAATCATCAGCAGGGGCATGGAAAGCTGATATAGCTGCCAGGTTGGTGCACCGTCAGTGAGAAATACTGTAGACTGGAGTCTGACAGCGAGAACAAGTATTCCAACACTGCACTGACTAGACAGGTGAATGGGTCCATATTTTGGAAGTGGCCCACAGAGTGAAACACTTTCACTTTATCAAATATGTGTCAGGTGGAAGGCTTTCCAGCTGCAACCAGTATGTCAGCTACTTTGGTGACACCCCAAGCCGTGCAATGGCTATGTCTTCAGGAGTTGTGCATGCAAGTGCAGGGAATTCAGATCCGGATGGAAAAAGGCCACACTTGTCCTGAGACAACAGGCCTCTGCACAGAGGCAAGGGTACTGGAGGCTCCACTGCTAGCAGTTCTGGCAGAGGACACTATAACTGCCGAGGCCAAAGATGTACAATAAGGATGAGGGTCGCACCCTTCATCTGAGAACTGGGGGGGAGGAGATGTGGGATATGATAAAGGGGGACATTGTGGGGCTACTGACCTTTACTCAAGGTGGGTAAGTAAGAATAAACAGAAGAGGAAGCCCCTGTGGTTTAACAGGGAGGTGGCACAAAGCATTGTAGCTAAGTAGAGAGCGTTCAAGAGGTTACAGTGGAATGACAGGTAATGCATACAGATATCTCCCTTTCCAAGACAGGGACAAGGCATCTCACCAAAAAAACTCCAGGACCAGGAGTGAGCAGAAACGCAGCACTTTTGCACTGTATAGGGATGCAAATAAAGGACCAGCTCTGGACAACGCCACCTTATAACGAGGTCGTCTATCATGGGTGTTAGCAGTTCCCATTCAAGCATCTTGGACTGTGACCCACTTAGCATGTCTGCAAAGATGTTTTTGGCTCCTGGGAGATGCACAAATGATAACTCAAGGCCATGTTCCAGTGCCCAGTACCATACTCTCACGACTTCCCAATACAGGGGAATAGGAATGAGTCACTCCTAGTTTAGGTAATGTATGACTGACATTGTCCATCTGTACTAGTCGATTACCCAAAGTCAGATATTCCTGAACAGCCTGAAAACTGTCTAGAACAGCATTTATCGCCAAGACATTTTTGTGTAAACTGGCTTCCATCTGGTTCCACGAACCTTGTGTTTGGTAAGAGCCCAGACATGCTCCCCATCTGGCTCCTGAGGCATCTGAGGTAAGAATCTGAGTCGGAGTTGGAGTTGAGAATAGAATGCTCCTCAAGAGGTTGCTGTGGTCCATCCACCATATCAGTGTTTTGAGCTGGCTCGGTGGCGCTGAGGGCTGAGGCACTGAATGCCACACCTCGCGCCATGCCGGCAACCTGCGTTCTGTAACAAGCGCAGGCCACCAGGGGTCGGCAAGCAGGAGATGGATCGAGTGTCTGGACTGCTCTCCATCTCCAGGGAGGGGAGTGATCTGTGGTCGGCGCACATCTGACCTATGGTGGAGGCTGGTAGCTTGGCGATGCACTGCTGCAAAGTCTAAGGAACGGCAGCTCGGTAGACGCTTGGCGGGGATGAGCACGGACACGTGCGGGTGCCCGCCGCTGGCATCATTGCACACCAAACATCCGTAGGGAGAAAACATGGAGGAAAAAGACCCTGGTGGCTGGTCGTGGCAGCCTGATGGCTGTCCCCTGGTGCTTCATCTCTGGAGATAACGCCCCAATCTAAACCCTGCTCGGTGGGTAAGTAGGGGGCTCCATGCAGCCCCACCATGGGGATAAGCCATGGGAGATGGAGGGGTGAGGGCCTGAAGGAGGCGAAGCAAGGGGATGGCACTATATCAGTGCTTTGTGTAAATGTGACGTGACGAGCACTTTTTGATTCATGTTTGTCAACTGGTCCCAGTGCACTCTGTGTCCACTGTGGTATCCGCAAATGTAAGCAAGCCAGTGGTAAAGTCACAATGGCAGCTGCCATAAGTCCCAGGAGACGCAGGAAAGTTCTGTCTGGGACATACTGACACAATGACTGCTGTACACCAGCTGTGCTTGCACCATGACATGTTCCGCCCTGTCCAGGGGTGGAAATGCTCTGCCCTGGTCTGTGTCCAGGACTGCACATATGTACTGCAGCCTCTGGCAAGGGGTCAGCACTGACTTTGGTACATTCACTGTAACCCTGTCTTCAAACAATTGCCTTGTTTGAGACAATGCACGGTCGAGTTGGCTCCGGGACCTTGCCTTCGACACCCAATCATCCAGGTATGGAAGATGTACAGGCCTTACCTGCGAAGGGCTGCTGCCACCAAAGCCAAGCATTTAGTAAAGACCTGAGCCACAGAAGACAAGCAAAAGGGTAATATTCTGAACTGGAAGTGCTCCCCCCTTCCAGGACAAATCTCAAATATTTTTTGTGATGTCTGATCTTGATATGAAGGTATGCATCATGTCAAGGCAGCAAATCCAGTCCAGTTAGCAACATGGGAATCAAATTCTGCAGGGAGACCATGCAAAACTTCTTGTATTCTATGAAGAAGTTTAGGTCTCACAGGTCTAGCACAGGCCTGAGATGTCCTGTCCAGGTAGGAACCAGGAAGTATCTGGAGTAGAACCCTCTGCTCTTCTGGCATGAGGGTACATGTTCTATAGCACGTTTGCTTACCAAAGCTTGCACCTCCTCTTTCAGTAGGAACAGATGTCTGGGGGTAAGTTGAAAGACACTGAGGATGCTTTGCAGGGGGTTTCTATCAACTCCAGAGCATGTCCCTTGACAATTATCTACAGGACCCACTCATCTGTAGTAATCTCCCACCATGGTGATAAATGGAGGGAGAAGTGACCCCCATCGCCACTTTCTGCTGGTGAAGTGGTTGGGGAAGTCCAACACAAGTCATGCTGAGCTGGTGGGGCCAGCGCCAACAGCTTTGGAGGCCTTGGAATAATTTCCTGGGAGAGGGAGATAGGGTTAGCAGGGCTCCACCACCCTTATCTCGACCTTGCTGCCTGTAGGCTTGGCGGCTGCCTCTTGCAGCAGGCTGGTGAAAGGATTCTCTACTATTACCTCTAGCAGGTATAGGGTACAAGAATTTAACTGACTTTAAAGTCATTTTTGAGACTTGAAGGCCTTTTAAGGCCTCTTCTTCTTATCCTACGTGGTAGCCAAGCAATTTGGTGCCCCTAAATGAAGCATTCAGAACTGTTTGTTGCACATCTGTTGCAAACCCAGGTACCCTGAGCCAAGAATACTTTCTTATGCAAATACCAGTGGCAGCTGACCTAGCAGACGCATCTGAGACATCATATGCTGAGCATAGCAGATGTTTGCCTACCTCAGCCCCAGCAGTCAAATTTTTAAGCAATTCAATCTTGGCAGTGCCCTCTGGCAGCCTTACAGAGGCTATTTTGATACCAGACACCTGGGTTCCTTATCAGGTGAGAGGGTACTCATGCTATGGTGCCCTGGATCTATCACGGGCAGCCAATATGACCTCAGAACCGGTTTCTGGCTCACTGGCACAATAAGGCTTGGCAGCAGGGGCAGCATACTGCTTGTCCGCCTTTCTGAGTGCAGCTGGTATGGTACTTGGCCTATACCCTGCAGCAAAGATGGCATACTTCAATGCAGAATAAACAGGAGAAACAATGATGGAGGGAGTGCAGAAAACCTACAGAAACGCCATTAGATTCCTTTAGGAAGAATCCTCTTCTTCCACAGCAAACCACATAGCAGTTTGCATTTGTAGCATCCAGGTTTGAAAAATAGGGTCTTCAGCAGGATATGGGGTGTGTACACTACAGAATCCTCACTGCAAGAGGAAAAGTGGAGCTGGAACATGAAGCATAATGTTCCACTCCATATCACTCCTCCTCCTCTTCATAATCCTCCTCCATTACGAGGTCAGGATTATATTCTTTCTCCTTGTCAAAGTCCCAATCGATGACAGGAAAAGAAGACCTTGCTGGTTACACCGCAGGCCTCTACTTAAGAGGTGCTTGCTGTGTACCAGCCAAAAAAGCCATCGACTGCAGTGCAGGCTGCAATGATAAGCCAGGAAGTATGCACCGTATCATATCTGAAGAAGATGCCAGCACTGCCTGCACATCGATGACACCCTGGCCAGGGGCCCCCGACCACTGCAGTCGAAGGTCCTGCTCACGTCAACAACAGCAATGTACCATCCATAGTAGGTAAGGAAGTACTCAAGCCAAGCCCCAACCGTGGTGTTTTGTCATGGGGGGGGGGGCTAGCTGGAGCGGTCAATGACAATGCAGGTCGACTCCCTACAGGATACAACCACAACCTGAATCTTGCCAGGGAAGCCAATCTATCCTTATGTTTGTGCTTATGTCCCAACAACGGCCTATCTTTTTGGTGGCCTTTTGACTTCGATGACGATAACTCAATCAATGGAGCTGGTGACGCTTCCTTCTGGTCCTGGGCTTTTTGCACAGCTGCTAGAGTTCTTTCTAACAAAAACTATTCGAGTGCAATCTTTCTGCATCACACAGTTGCTTGACTGAAGTCCTGGTACATCTCACAAGTCCTGATGTTGTGAGAGAGACCTAAACAGACACACGTATGTGTCATTCTTGTATATTTTTCTCCACACTCGCAGTACTGGAACAATGTTGTTGGTTTCGGCAGCACACGGAGTTGATGATATCACTAAATTATTAGTAATTACTTTATAGAAAAATAATAATCGACAACAGCTACATGTATTTGCTTCCACTGGAGGTCTGACAAGTACAGTCGACAGCAGGAAAAGAACTGAGGAGAGATGGGGCCACTCACGTTCATGTAGATGCTGATGCATGACACCTTTATGGGTAGCTTTAGCTAGCAAAAGTTTCCATGTGGTCCTAGCCCTGACATGGGTATTGTTCCAAAGATGTGGCCTAAGGGGAGAGATATCCTCAAAGAAAATGCTCTGATAAGGTATGAAATCAAATTAATAATACTAGTAATTTTGATACACACCTTTCAAGTATACTTTGTCATCATAATTGCCTTCAACTTTAGCATCTGTGCTAGGAGTTTCACAGATGTAGGATCCCTCATCGGATAACTTTAAATTTTTAATATGCAGTTCAACAGCACTGTCACTGATGCGGTTTAAAGTTATTTCTCCACTCTCGGTTCTGCTTTTGTACTGTTGATCAACAAACGTGTCGTCTAACGTGGAAAGAATGGGGATTTTGCCACCTCCTTGAGAGAATTTCCACTCAAAGTTCTGTTCCACTAGTGGACTATAGTCACTCACATTACAGGGAATGATGGCTTCTGTCCCCTCAACACGTAGCAAGGTAAACTTAGGAACTGCTACAATCCGGGCTACACCAACAGCTGTGAAAAAGAAAAAAGGGAACAGGTTTAATACAACTTCTTATTTATTTTACACTTTAAATGAAGATAGGGGATAATACAAGTGTGCTTTGTTTCTTTTTTTTACCCATACTTATACTAATCACTTTCTTCTTAAAACCTCATTCTGCATCCTATGTTTAGCGATAAAGTAGAACTGAGCCGTTAATAGCAAATTTTATACTTGCTGGATAAAGCCCGCAACTCAACCAATAACAGTATTACTACACAGATAACTCACTCCAAAAGGCAGCCAGAACTGAAGGGCATGGTATGAGACACAGAGACACACACACACTCAACTCTACCACTTTATAAGTAACATCATTACAAAAACGCTTTGTCTTTTAAAAGGAACAGGCTGACACACCTGGCTCCATGCTCAAGCTTGAGATTTGCAAACCAAGAAAAAGTCTCTGAGATTTCTAAGTCCTTCAAGTCAGATGGCACAGCTATTTAAACAGGACAGTAAGTTCAGTTTTCATACACATTCATTGTTAGATTGGTCATATTCAATACCATTAAAGCTGCCGCTAATGTTTTGTAACTGTAACCTTTAGGTGGCGCTATTCCTAGACTTACTACCCCTGCCTTGCAGGCCTGAATAAGGTTGAGGGGCCTGGGTTCCCAGGATTACATTAAAGGGAAACTCCGATTGAGTCCCTCAGTGCAGCAGCGGCTGCAGAAATGCCTCATTGGGGCTTTCAACATGAAAAATTTTTTTAGTACCTGGTGCCCTGGAATTTTAATAAAAAGATCTGCTAGCTCCATCATGGTGACAGACTGCGAGGGCAGATCTCACATCAGGTGACTTTCCACCGCGAAGGTTGCGCTAATGAGGGCTAGTAACAAGACAGCAAGCTGGTAGCCCTTATTACATAACCTTCACGGCGGAAGTCACCCACAGCGCGAGATGTCCGCCACGGGTCTGTCGCCATGATGGAGCGAGCTGATCTTTTATTAAAATTCCAGGGCACCAGGTACTGAAAAATTTTTCTTTCATGTTGAAAGCCCTAATCGGGCGTTTCTGCAGCCGCTGCTGCACTGAGGGACTCAATCAGAGTTTCCCTTTAAAACTGGTTCTTCTCTAGATATTACAATGACACAGTGCCTCCACCCAGAGTTTAGCTTTAAGTGGGCTAGCCTTTACCTGGTACATCCCCCTGGGATGCCATACCATGCACTATAACCATTTGCCACACAATTACCAAGTACCCAATAAACATTCCCCATATTTCAATACCTGGTACAATTATTGACTGGCTCCTGATAATATGCTCACAACACCATTATCTGCAAACAACAATTTACAGGGGGTGAATAGGGCTTAGGAATGGGGGAAAAAGGACTAGAGGTTATGCAAGTAGTATATACAATATTTACTGTAGATTAGGTTGTTGGTGGGTGCTGGTAAAAACCTTCCACCTGGGTAGATACACAATTCGCAAATCAAAAGACAATCAATGTTATGCCAAACACAGATTACCAGAGCCCTGGCTATCTAAACTGCGTGAAATCAGATGACACACAATATTATGTAGCCAAACCAGTACCAGTTCCCCAAATTCGTACTGGAACCCCGGACTTTACTGCAAAGAGGTAAAAAAAAAAAACTCCTGGATGGAGGGGCTTACACTGGATCACCAGGCCCAGTTGCATGGCTGGGGGACTTCCGCTCGAATCTGGAATCTGCTGAAAAACAGTCTTTATGGGGCTCTCCTGAGGCTCCCAATTGGCTAAAGCTACTGGATGTCTGGCCTCTGATTTGCTGGAACGCTTGTCAATCACAAAAATTAATTATTCAATAGGCCTCCTTGATACACAGTAGGTTTACTGTTTTGGTGCCTGAAATAAGGTCCCTGCAGTTCCCCATGAGCACTTGGAAGTTTTCCATGAGCTTTGGCAAGTGTCCCACAAGTCCTAGCTTTAATATTCTAGCTTTCCGATTGGCTGTAGCTGCTTTGTAATGGCTGCTGAACACACAGTCCCTTAAGCAGAATCAATACAGTTACAAATAAAGTCCTGGTGCAGCCAGAGTAAATAAAATATTTGCCCAAGTGCCCCACAGTTTAGTAGCCACTGATGTGTCCTTTAAGAAGTCACTGCCCAGCTTTAGTATTTCCCTCAGTCTGTTTGCCTGTCGCTGCTGCCAATATTTTAGCTCCCTTTGAAGCAGGCAGGCTGTCTCTCGGAGTCCCAACCTTATACTGGTACAGCCAGGATTTGTCATTTATTTAAACTTTTGTTCCCCTTTCAAACACTTCTTCCCTATGTAAACATTCGTCCCCATACATAGACAGCAGTTACACTTATTTACTTAAACATTTCTTTTTCTTTTTGGTGATTGCCAAAGCGCAGCTTCCCTGAGGGCAGAAGCACCCTTATGAATATGTATGCAGTCGTGCTCTGGGCTCATTAATATTCATGAGCCCCTATCTGGACACCTCATGGATTTATTTATTTGGAGGAGCAGGCTCCCCTGGACCTGGCCGTGGTCACCGGGTCCCTCTTAGTTGGTGGGGACACCGGGACTGCCATAACACTCCTCGGACTGACCACAAGTCGGGCGGTCGTGAGATCAAAGGCGCCACTTGTGCCTGCGAGAACCCCACTGCACCGGTGTGCATTGGCAGCGTGGGGGATCACGGTTTGAATTTCTGGAGCCCCGTAGGGCTGAAATTTACACTGGGGTTAAGACACAGGGCTACAGGACCACAGAAAGGACCGAGGGGGTAGAAAGAAAATGCAAGCATTCAGGAAGTGCTATGGAGGGGAGCAAGAAACGGGAGCTACACGGGCTACACGTACGCCCCCAAATTGGTAGCAGGGTTACATAATGTTTTCAGTTTTTCAAATAGCAAACCTTTTTAACCGATGGCTGTTTAGCTACATGTATTTTATTCTTGTTCTACAGAAGAATGTAAACAAGCATTTGTCAATGCTGAATGTTTGCTTGTATGCTGTGTCAGGTAGGTTTTGGCTACGTTGTAGAGAATCATGAAGTCAGACTAGTATTGCAGTAAGAGGGTTTGCTATGGAGTCAGCAGTATTTTCATATCTAAAGCAAGATACGGGGATTCTGAAAGTTTGAAAAGTTCCCAGTCTCATGCCGTAGGTACTATGTAAAAGTGAAATATATTGGTACAGTGCTGTCATATCTACTATTATCACATATTTGTAACATCATCCTACTGGACCAGGGAATATATACAGTAAATAAACCAGGGAGAGCAGTGGACGGGCCTACCTGAATTTCAGAAAGGCTTTCAGCACCGTTCCACATGAGACTGGTGGACAAGTTGGGTAACCTGGGATTAGATAAGGTGGTAACCTGGATAAGAAACTGGTTGATGGCTAGGACACAGAGAGTAGAGGTAAATGGAGTATGCTCAAAAGAGGGGAAGGTGATCAGCAGGGTTCTTCATGGATCAATGTTGGGACCAGTCCTATTCAATATATTTATAAGCGACACAGCGGACGAACTGGAAGGGAAAGTCTGTCTCTTTGCAGATGACACCAAGATCTGTAACAACGTGGACACACCTGAGGGGTAGATAGAATGTGCAGGGACCTAAATAGACTTGAAGAATGGTCAAGGGCATGCACATTCTATCTACTCCCTCAGGTGCAGAGAGATTGTGCAGGGACCTAAATAGACTGGAAGAATGGTTAAGGGCATGGCAGCTGGGCTTTAATACAAAAAAGTGCAAAATAATACTTCTAGGACATAAGAACTCAGGAGCGGAGTACAAGATGGGTGGAGTGATACCGGCCAAGATCAAGCAGGAATAATCATATCAGATGACCTGAGGATGGCAAGGCAGTGTGACAAGGCAGTTGGGAGGGCTTGTGGGATGTGGGGGACACAGGTAGGGTGTACTTCCTGCACGAAGAGAGATGGGATTCTACCCCTATATAAATCACTCATAAGACCCCACCATGAGTACTGTGTACAGTTCTGGAGACCACATCACAGACAAGACAGACACAGTGGAGGCGATCCAGAGGAGGGCTATCAAAATGGTGCAGGGTCTGCATCAAACGTCCTACAAGGTACGACCTAAGGAGCTAAATATGTACACCTTGGAGGAAAAGAGGAAAGGGGGGGGATATGATAGAAACCTTTAAATACCTTACAGGGGTCAATAAGGTGCAGAAGGAGAGTACCTTTCAGAGGAAAAGGTGCGCCAAAACAAGAGGGCATAATGTAAAGCTGAAGGGGGGGGGGTAAATTCAGGAAAGATGTGAGGATGTACTTTTTCACAGAAAGAGTGTTGGATACCTCGGATAGCCTTCCTGAGGAGGTGGTAGTGGCAAAAACAGTAAATGGACTCAAAAATGCCTGGGATAGGCACAAGGGAACAATGAGGGTAGGGTAGAGAGCATAACAATAACTCTAAATAATAAAAATAAATAAATAATAAATTTGGGCAGACTGGGTGGGCCCAGCAGCCCTTATCTGCTGTCACATTCTATATCTCTCTTTATAAAATGGGTATAAAATTCAAAGAACTTTAAATGGGGAAGCCATAAGGGTCCTAGAGGTTGAGGACCTTCTGGCTGACAGTGACCACCACTCTGTGTGGTTCACACTCAGTATGGGGATAAAACCGGGGGGGGGTGTCAGTTACCAGGGTGATTTATTTTACAGGGACAGACTATAACAAGATGAGGGAAATTCTGATAAGCCATCTGGAGGGAATCCAACCAACCAGGGATAATAATCAGAAATGGGGTATCATTAAGGCAGGACTGGCGGAGGCCAGTGGGATGTGTACTAGGGTACAAAGTAAGAAGGGAAGGGCAAGGAAGCCCAGTTGGCTGACCGAAGAGGTAATGGAGGGAGTGAGACCAAAGAGGAGAGCATTTCAGAGATTCAAAAGATCAGGGAGGGGGGAGAATGGGGAGGAGCATACAAAGAAGTCAAGGGAGGTTACAAGATTAGTCAGAGCCACCAAGGCGGCCAGGGAGCTGAGGCTGACACAGGGCATTAAGGATGGGGAGAAGGACTTCTTTAGATAAACTGAGGAAAGAAGGAAGAACAGGGACCAGATAGTGAGAATTAGGAAGGACGGAGGGTGAGCAGAGAAGGGGGAGGAGTAGGCAGAGGCACGAGTACTTCTCCTCTGTATTCACAGTAGAAGGGGAGGTTGGATACCGCATGGGAATGGTGGAGTGGGGAGGGGGTGATGGATGGGGAAAGTACGGAGGCCAGGGTACTCGAAGGACTGAGGGCACTGTGGGTGGACAAGGCACTGGGGCCTGATGGCATTCACCCTAAGGTACTCAACAAACTTGCTGGGTACCTGTCAAGACCACTGGCTGACCTTTTCAATGCCTCTCTGAATATGAGATGCATGCCACAAAACTGAAGATTGGACCATGTGGTACCCATTAACAAAGGAGGGCCGAAGGATGAACCAGGTAACTACAGACCAGTGAGCCTCACATCAACTGTGGGGAAGCTCAAGGAGACAATCCTTAAGGAGAGACTGGTGACATTCTTAGAGGATAATGGTCTCCAGGACAAGCAACAACACGGGTTTGTCTCGGGCAAGTCCTGCCAGACAAACCTGATTGAGTACTACGATTGGGTGACCAGGGAACTGTACAGGGGTCATGCGGTGGATGTCCTGTACTTGGACTTCAGCAAGGCCTTCGACTCTGTACCACATGGGAGGCTGGAGGAGAAACTGGAATATACTGGGGTGGGGACTAAGATGGTCAAATGGATCACTAACTGGCTCAAAGGCAGGCAGCAAAAAGATGATGGTGGAGGGGGAAACTCTCATCAACGGGGGCAGTAACAAGCAGGGTGCCACAGGGATAGGTACTGGGATCATTGCTGTTTGGGATATTCATAGCGGATAGCTCACTTGGGACACAGAGCAAGATCAGTCTGTTCGCAGACGATACCAAGATGGGAGCTGTAGTGGATGACATTGAGGGGTGGAGGGGATTGCAGGGAGACCTGAATAAGCTACAGGAGTGGTCGGAAACATGGCAGCTGAGGTTCAATGCCAAGAAGTGCAAAGTACTGCACTTTGGGGCTAAGAACCAGAGGAGGAGCTACCAGCTGAGAGGGGTGCAGTTGGGGAACACTGAGGAGAAGGACCTTGGGGTGATTATAACACAGGGAATATGAAGAACTTGTCTCAGTGCAGAAGAGCAGCAGCCAAAGCCAACAAGATGCTGGGTTGTATAGCAAGGGGGACCTTCTCTAGAAGTAGGGAGATGATCCTTCCCTTGTACAGATTACTGGTCAGACCTCACCTGGAATACTGTGTGCAGTACTGGCACCCATTCCCGAAGAAAGACATCAGGCTGTCGAAAGGGGTGCAGCGCAGAGTGACTAAGATGATCCAGGGTTTGGAAGGGAATTCCTATGAAGAGAAGAAAGGCTGAACAGGCTTAACATGTATTCCCTGGAGGAGAGGAGGGATGGGGAGACATGATCGAGACCTTCAAGTATCTGAAGGGGATAAACAAGGCGAATACAGGAGAGATATTCCGGATCAGAAGGGGGAAGGATACTAAAGGGCACCAACTGAGGTTGGGTGGGGGGGAATTCAGGAGGGAAATTAGGGGACATTATTTCACGGAGAGGGTGGTGGACAAGTGGAATGCTCTACCAGATGAGATGGTGTCCTGTAGCACGATGGGCTGCTTCAAGAAGGGTTGGGACACAGTGAGGGGGGGAATGGCTGTGGGGAGAGGTGGGGCACAATGCACGGTCATCCTGATCCTAAATCACATCACACAATTAGCAAATCAATTCTCCTACAACCAGAACTATCTCCCATCAGTCCGCCTACAAGCAAATTGATCTTCCATCACAAACATGGCTGCTACCTTTACTCTGTAAAAACCTTCAACTGGGCCCTAAATATAAAACTACCTTAAATAAAACATAAAACTAATTAATTAAATGTTGTTTCCTTGATCATCACACTCTTCTTACACACAAACAAATTGGAAACATTAAGTATTATTTATAGTTTTCATTACAACGGTTTCTTTACTGACAGTGAAAAATTCCCCTTCTACCTTTACCTGCTCATCAGGGAAATCTCTTCTACGTGCCCTGACAGTGAAATAATTGAGTCTCTGGCTCTAAAAGAAATCTTTGTTGTGTTTGTTTATAAAATGGCAAGAAAAAATCCAGAAATCTCATTGGCTAAGAGACATCAGCTGACTGTACATTAAGTCTCTATATACGCACAGTCATCCTGGTCCTAAACCACATCACACAATGAGCAAATCAGCCCTCCTACAACCAGAACTATCTTCTATCAGTCCCCCTGCAACCAGAACCGATCTTCCATCACAAACATGGCTGCTACCTTTACAGTGTAAAAACCTTCACCTGGGCCCTTAAAATTCAATTCAATTCAATTCAATTTGTGTTTATTTATAAAGCGCCTTTCAAAATCAAGGCGCTATACCTAATAATAAAATAGAAACCAACATTAAACAATCAAACTATAAAGAAAAAGCCAAATTAAAAAGATATGTTTTTAAAGCAATTTTAAAACTGTCAACGTGTAGGCATTCTCTCAACCAATGAGGCAGAGAATTCCACAGGGTAGGAGCTGAAAAGGCAAAAGCACAAGATCCTGACAACTTCAAACGGACCCTGGGAATCTCTAGCAATCCCTCATTGGCGGAGCGGAGGGGGCGGAGGGGGCAATAGGGAACCAGAAGATCTTTCAGGTAACTGGGTCCCTGATCGTGTAGGGCTTTAAAGGTTAGTAAACCAACCTTAAAGGTGATTCGCCACCGCACAGGCAGCCAGTGCAGTTCGGCAGCACAGGCATAATATGACTGGTCTTGGAGTCCCAGTCAAAGCCTGGCCGCAGCGTTCCTGCACCAGCTGCAGGTGTGGATATCAATCCCTGGTAGCCCTAGGTATAGGGAATTACAGTAGTCCAAACGGGTGGTAACAAAGGCGTGAACCAAAGTCGGAAGGTCCTCCCAGAAATCAGATGTTTCACCCGGGCGATATTCCTCAGATGGTAAAAGAGGATTTGACAACAGCTGACACCTGAGATTTCAGGTCAGACCGTCATCAAAATAACGCCCAGATTTCGCACCTGTCGAGAGCTAGAGAGCGGTACCCACCAAGTAATAAGCCTGATGGATGTCCCGACTAAAACCCTCCCAGGATGACCTGGGCCACAACCAATACCTCGGTCTTATCTGGATTAAGTTTTAACTAGCTCGAACTCATCCAAATTCTGATCTCATCCAGGCAGTTGTTAAGTAATGGAGAGTGCATCACTCTGATCGGGAGAAAGGATAGATACAGCTGAGTATCATCTGCATAGCAGTGAATACTCAAGCTGTATCTCCTGATGATTCTCCTAATGGCAGCATATACAATGCAAACAACATGGGAGCTAAAATGGAGCCTGAGGTACCCACATGGTAGGAGAAGGCCAGAGGAATAAATTCCGTGACGACTCTCGAGACCTACCAGTGAGGTAAGAACGAACTATTCGTGGACTGTACCAGACAGCCCACAAAAAACCGCAGTCGCTCCAATAGCACCTCATGGTCTCAGTGTCAAATGCAGCAGAAAGATCAAGAAGGACCAGAATGGTACAAGCCTTCGATCTCTGGCCATTAGGAGGTCACCAATACCGAACAAGATCAGTCTCAGTACTATGCCTTTTCCTGAAGCCAGATTGGAGAGTATCATAGACATTATGAGAGGTGAGATATTCATCCAATTGCAGTGCAACTGCCTTTTCAATAACCTTACCAACAAATGGCAGGTTAGAGATAGGCCGGTAGTTGGCTAGACAGTCTGGGTCCAAGGAGGATTTTTAAGGAGTGGATGAACTACCCTCCTTAAGGGGATTAGGAAAACCCCTCTCCAAGGATTTCCAGACAATGTCAGCAAGGATTGGGTAGATAACTTCTACACAACCTACTAACAGAGGTGTAGGACCGGATCAAACTACAACTAGTTGGACGCATTGTTTGATGATCTTCACAATGTCAGCGAATTCAGGCGGTGAAAATCCAACCAGATAGGCTGAGGATTAAGTACCACGGTTGTCCACCGTAACCCCGAAGGAGAGGTCAGACCGATGCGGACCTGATGCCGCAACCTTATCTGCAAAGAAGCGAGCGAACTCCTCACATCTAAGTTGAGAAAAGCTTCAGGCTGAAGACAGACTGGATTGCACAGCCTGTCCACAGTCCGGAAAAGTTGAGCCGGTCGATTCTTTACAGCAGAAATCTCTGGACAGGAATTCTGCCTTCTTACGAGTGATTTCTGATTGGTAGCCATCATAATGGGCTAACAATCTAAGCCTGTCAACATCAAGGCCCGATTTCGCAGGCTCTCAGCCTTGACCTACTGCATAATTCCTTCAAGGAGCCATCAAACCATGGACTCCTTGGACGGATAGTGAGAGGCCGAACACGAACAGGAGCAATTTTGTCCAGTGCATCTCCCACAGCCTTATTATAGGCAAGTACAAGATCATCTGGACTCATGCATTCACCCGACAAACTCGATAGGTCCAGCACCGCCGTAAGGTCACTGGGGCCAATACCCCTTAAAGGGCGGTATTGGACCATCTCCGTAGAGGCAGACCTATTAGAGGGGGCCCTGAAGCTGAACCTTATGGTGTAATGGTCCGACCAACTGACTGGTTCCACCCCCAGGTCAGTGATCTCCATACCCAAGAGAAAGACCAGATCTAGTGAATGACCTCCTATATGGGTGGAGGTGGTAACAACCTGTGTCAGGCCCAGTGTATTCATCAACTGGAGGAGACTTTGACCAAAATGAGAGAGTTCATCGTCGACCCAAGCGTTGAAGTCGCCCAGAAGTATTAATCTGGGAAACCTCAACATAAGGTCGACAATGAAGTCTGCAATCTCCTGTAGGAATTCGCCGCCATCACCTGGTGGACGGTAGACGAGGAGAATCCCACAACCTGCACCCTCGCCCAGGATATATTCAAAAGATCTGGTGTTCCCCAATGGAACATCCACAAGGCCCAGTTCAGATTTAAACATAATGGCCACACCTCCGCCCCTACGATCCTGCCTTGGACGGTGTATTACCGAGAACCCAGCTGGAGTTGCCAAGGCCAATATGGGGCCAGCATTTTCATCCAGCCAGGTCTCGGTAATCCAAGTCAGATCAGCTGACCCAACAAGATCAGCTACAATAGCTGTCTTGTTTTTATAGATCTGGCATTGCACAACACCGCCAAGGCAGGATGAGATGTCGGGAAGACCTCGGTACCTGTCCGATATCTTCGGACTTGTATATGGGGACAAGATAAGAGCAACCTCTATCTTGACCCCATTTCACCCCAGGACGTCTTCTGGACCCTAAAACCCCAATCTGCCCTCCCTCTCCTGTCCCCACAAGGCCCAGCTTTCACCTTCGCCCGCCTTTAGAATGTTTAATGCCCGTCCACACCTAAAATAGTGTCGGATGATAATGGTGGCACTGAAAGGACGAAGTTCCCTGAGCCTAGTGGGGAATAGTGCCAACCGTCATTATTAAATAAATCACTAAAATAAACCTAATAATAAACCTAAAAATACCACACTCATTAACGACTCTACCCACTCTCTCACAGAGGAAGGAGAGAAACCAAGTAAGCTAACAAAACCAAAAATCAACTCAAAAATAACCAAACAATAAAATTAAAATAGAAATCCGATAATTTAAAACACAGTAAAATAACTTATTAAATATTAAACAAATTTGAATTTTAAAACAATTTTATATCTTAAGACAGTGCAGCACCTCTCACATGCAGCAAATGCTAAAAATATTAAATAATCTCCCAACACCACCTCTCACATGGCAGGGAGTCAAATTCAAATTTGTAATAAAATACAATAAATAACCATCACTCTCACTACCTATAGTCCAATAATTAATAAAGACTAGAACAGTATTCTGGTGTTCCAACGATAAAGTCCAGACGAGTCAGAAAAGTCTTAGCAGAAAGTTTGGAGATTCAAATAAGCAAACAAAAATCCAAAACTCTTCCAGCGACTGCTCCTCAGATGCCAGTAATTAATTATCGAAAGCAATAAAATACTATCAGGAGACAAATATGTTTCTGCAGGAGATATTGCCCCCACTCGGACAGCAGCCAACAGCTAAAGCTGTCCGCAGGTCAGCACCACAGCTGACCCCTAGCCAACTCTAGAAGAGGCCCTGGTCTCCCCAGCTCCTCGGGAAGCACCCAAGTGACTCCTGCCTGGCTGGAGACCCAGCAGGTGAACAACACACCCCACAAATTAAAACAAACTCCTATAATTACAGAAAAACCCTGTACCACCATATATTAGATGAAGATTGAAGGGTCCTTAAGAGGCTTGATCCTCAGGAATGTTCATAGATCCCTGAACATGGTTGGATAGTCCAGGTTGATTCAGTTCTGAGACCGTGACTCCAAACAGCAAGATCACCCAGAAATGATGCAGGGTCTTCTCAGTCTATCACACCACGACGTAAAATATGGCCAAAGCAGACACTAAGGCTCACTGGGGGCATACCAAAACAAAGACCCCACGACCCAGAACGGTGCAAACAATGCATCCGCACTGAGGAAGCAAAACACTTTCCGCAGCCGACTCTATAGCCCAGCACGCCGCAACTAAACCGCAGCACGTAAATCAAACTAAAATAAAACAACCTTAAATAAAAAATAAAACCAATTAATTAAATGTTTCCCTGATCATCACATTCTTCTTACACACATAAACAAATTAGAAACATTAAGTATTGTATATAGTTTTCATTACAACTGTTGCTTTACTGACAGTGAAAAATCTCACTTCTATCTTTACCTGCTCATCGGGGAAATCTCTTCTGCTTGCCCTGACAGTGAGAAAACTGAGCCTCTGTCTCTAAAACAGGTCTTTGTTGTCTGTGTGTACAGTATGTTAGGAGAGTAACATTCTACCAGTGGAACTGAGCAGAATTTTGAATCCCTGTATTCCATGGTAAACATTCCCATGATAAACATTCTATAATAAACATTCTATGTCTTGAATGTGGGGAAAAACAGAAACAAAAACAGGATGAAGAAAGTAGGCAATATAGTACTACTTTAAAAACAAAGAGAAAAGGTAGGAAAACACAGTTACATATGTAGAGGCAGATCCAAACTGCTCAACTACACTGCTGATGTTTATAAAAGCACGTACATTTTAATCACATATAGGTGTTTTCAGGTGAAATCTACCTCCCCACCACCACCACCACCACCACCAAAAAAAAGGCAAAATGGCAGGTTTCAAATTTTTTTTTTTTTACAAACCTTTCACCTCAATCCTATAGTAGTTTTCCTTTCATGTACTAGACCACAACACATAAGTAAAAAACAAAAATAAAGAGAAGGTTGCCTTCAATTAAAGTATATAACTACAGTGTAATGAAAATTAAGTTTTAAACACTACTTGTGTTTTACAGATTTACAGATGTTACAGTGCATTTATATGATAATTTACATGTTACAGAAAAAATATTTATTTTCAACCAATTCTACTAATAAATACTTTTATTGCAAAGTGCTGTACTAGTTAACCTACTGCTGAGATATTCTATTTTATTCATTAATAGAGACTACTTTTTTCAGATTTTAGATGTTGTAGTGGTAATGTATTGTACATGATAGTGGCCAATTTTATAAGTGTGATAAGCCACTCCAAGGAGTGTATTAAAGGATTTTAATGCACTTCCCAGGGGCATAAGGACACTTGGCCTTCGGACTCGTGCCTTAGTACACCCCTGGGGCGTGCATTAAAATCTTTTAATGCACACTTTGTCATGGCTTATTACTCATGTACAGTATGTTAGGAAAGGAACATTCTGCCAGTGAAACTGAGCAGAATTTAGAATCCCTGTGTGCCACAGTAAACATTCCATGATAAACATTACATATCTTAAACGTGGGAAAGACAGACAAAAAAAAAGCAGGGTGAAAAAAGTAAGCAATAATACTTCATAAGCAAAGAGGAAAGGTGAGAAAACACAGTTACATAGGCAGAAGCAGACCCAAAGTGCTCAAATACATTCATGAAGTATATAGAAGCCATGTAAATTTTAATCATATAGGGGTGTTTTCAGGTGAAATCCATCCCCACTCCCCCCACCCCAAAAAAAGGCAACCCTTGCAGGTCTAAAGTTTTTAACACATTTCCATTAAGAAACAGGACTAGTACTGATTTGAAATGCAAGGGAACATATTTTGTGTCTTATAAAAATGTGTACCACGAACAGTTTTCATTATGTTTTATGTTTTCAGCTGACCCCCAGCTACTAGAATAGGGACTATTTTTTTTTGTATTCAGAGTTAAAATGGAAGCATATTTCAATGAAAGGTCCAGTTTTTATCTTTTTAAAATACTTTCTTCTTATTTTCATTTGTTTTAAGTCATGTATTTAAATGCCATTTTACAAGAGCAATAAGACACTCCAGGGTGTGCATTATGGTAAAATAATCGCACTTCTAAGGTGCATTTAACGGCACTCGGCTGCACCTCATGCCTAACAACGCACCTGAAGCGTGCAATTATTTCACCATAATGCACACCCTGTCATGTCTTATTGCTTATATACTACACCCAGAGTATGAAACTAGTAGGTAGACTGAACAGGTAAGCTCATGGAAGAAATTTTTAGAAACTGTGAGTGGTGGTCATGTTTAATGATACCAGCTAATTAATTACAAAAGCAGAATGCAAACAAGCATTTGACACTTGGAATGCACTGCCAGAACAGATCATCTTGTTGAAGACAGTGGGCAGCTTTAAGAGAGGCTGGGATAGGCATAGGGGAAAGTAAGGATCATGGGTAGGGAGGATGGGAGGAGTGGGGGAGGAAGGCAGGGACGTTAGCTCAAGCTATGGACCCTGCAATACAAGCAGACTTGATAGACCAAATGGCCTTCTTCTGCTGGCTTCTTCATATGTTCGTATGTCAATATTGAATGTTTGCTTGCATGTTGTGCCAGGTGAGTTTTGGGTGTGTTGTAGAGAATCATGAAGTCAGAACAGTACTGTAGTAAGACAGAGTCTGCAATGGAGTCGGTGAGTAGCAATGTTTGTCTTGCGTAGTTTCGTTTCTGAAGCAAGCTACAGAATTCGTAAGGTTTGAAAGTTCCCAGTCCCATACCATGTGGGCACTATGTAAAAATGAAATATACTGGTATAATGCTGTGGTATTTACCATTAGTGTAACCCCCTGAATAAACTATATGCAAAGTACTACCAATTGCTTATATGTCATGATGAGAACCATGCCTGTACCCATGCCTGTATCCACTGCTTTTCTTTTACCGTGCCTGTAAGCCATGCCAGTATCCACTGCTTTTCTTTTACCACGCCTGTATCCACTATTTTTCTTTACCGTAACCACCTCATGCTGTAACTCACAATGCCTCAAATGTTCCTTATGTCCTTGTTCATTCTAATAACTTGTATTGTTATCCCGCATCGCCCCTGAAAAAGGGACCTTCGGGGCTCAGTGGGCCTACCCGGTCACCAAAATTTAATAAATAAATATGTGATGCCAGCTCCGTGGCGCCAAGCAGTAAGACGCCTGCTTGGCACACTGGTGACCCAGGTTTACGACCCACTCACAGGTGAGCGACGAGGAGGGTAAAGGGCGTCCACGTGGACATTCTCCTCCCCAGGAAAAAGGGTTTGGCTTGATCTGCCCTTGAGCGGCTCCTGGTGGTGGACCAGCAGAGGTGCACTTGGCAGCATGGGTGACAACATACTGCGATGCATTCTTCCCAGGGCACCGCAGTTATGCAACCCTGCTGGGGGGGGGGGTGTGTGTGGAAGGGACAAAAAGAGGGAAAATGGATGCACCTTGGCACTGGATGACAGCCTCTGGCAAGATTCCCCTACAGCCCCAGAACACCCAAGCGCACAATGCTTGCCCCCAACTGACAAATGCTGGTGTGACATGGTGCCCCCCCAGAGGCTCCCAGCCCCCCCACAGCAATACATGAATAATTTATTACAAAAATAGACCATGGCATGCACGGCAACCTCTTGTAAGGGAAGGCTTCCTGGCCCATCACAAGGTGTCTGTCACCTTTGCGACAGAGCGGTGGCGTGCGACAGTGCTGGCTCCCATCCTAGTGCTGCCCAGCTGGCTCCCTGAGGTTGTGACCAAACTTGGATCACCTGGAGAAGAACACAACATGATATCCACTGGGCCAACGGCTGGCCCTGCATGCGTTTTCTTAACTTTTCTTTTTTTTTACATTTTGACCCCAGTGTCCCGTGCCCCTCCCCGCCCCCAAACAGGATAGGTGCCATTTATAAAATACTGACAGATATATTTTGTGCCAGAAGTACAAATATGCATTTTTGGCAGGATTTGAAAAACAATACTTATCACGTTAATGAGATGATGTGAAAAAAATGGCTGTGTTGAAAATGTGAGGTCATAATACTGAAAATTAGTATTGACACACAGAGCTCTAACGTTTCACCTTGTAAGAAAGGCTTTGTCAAAGATACAGCGCTATTTTTACAGAATTTGCCTAAATGGCACGTGTATGATAATATAGTCACGGCATTTAGGCAAAGTCTGTAAAAACATGCCGAGCATTCAAGATACTGAGATTATTATCTCCGTACATAAGGGCACCAATAAGGAAGGGGTAGTAGAGCATCATCCTATCGCGTTATTAGCAGTACGATCGGAGGTTGGTGGAGGCACGCCACATTTACAAATGCCGGCTGCATGGGGGTTTAACTACTTTTTACGAGCAGTCAGGTAAACAAGAAAACAGTTAATTTTATATTGTACCTGCAGGGGGCATCCACCAATAGATATCCTTTAACAGTGCCCCAACAGTAAACTAAAAATCTGCAACATACCTTCCCAGCAGTTAATTCAGCTATATCCCCAAGCCTCCTGAAATGAGATCCCCTACAGAAATTGACACCTCAAGCCCTCTTAAAAATTATACCATTTCCAGCTCTTGGCGCCGGCCGAAGGGGGTTCGACAAACGCTGGTGACCGGGTTCGACGCAGCCCGGGTACCAGGAGAGGAGATCAGCAAGGGAGGAGTTCTATAAGAGTCCATTGGACGCTTCCCTCCTGGGGAGGGTTGGGAGTTGCCTGGGGACCTGTGGGCAGATTGGTGGCGAGCTTGAAGACGTGTGGCCTCGACACACCCACAGCATGCCCCTGCCCCAGGAATACCCTGCGTGCTTACGCAAGGCTGAGAACTGCGATAGCCGGGGCACAGAAAAACTGAAAAATTATGCCCCCAGCCGACGGGATGCCGAACGCCTGGGCCCCCTGCCACCCAAAGCCCCGGAGCCAGCCCGGATCCAGCCCCGCAGCACCTGGGATGCAAAGGTCAGCCGTAAGGCCATTCCCCCTCAGAAGAGAAGGACCCTCCCAGCATAGGGATACGCCGGGCTACCCACGATAGGCTGCAACTGGGGCTGGGAGTAGGTGTCAGAAGGTCGGAGGGAGGCAGGAAGGCGTTGGCACTCCGAAGGAGTGGCCGGTTGGGGTGTGTGGGAGGCGCATAAATAGATAAACAAAAAAAAAAAAATTATACCATTGCCAGCCTAGTGACAGTGAGGGTTGAGGCGTTGGATGCTACACCTTGCACCACGTAGACTACCTGGGGTCGCGGGGAGGAAGGATCGAACATCCGAAGGACTACTCTTCTCTCCCGGGGTGTGTTGTTGGGGGCTTCCGGCGCAGTTGCGACCACTGGTGGAGACCAGGGGCAGGCACAGATGTCGGGACGCAGAAAGGGGGAAGGATGTCGGCAGGCTCCAGTGGCATTAGCCATGCAGGACGCCATTGCACGCTGCATCCCAAGGGAAGAAAATTCCAAGAGAAACCCCTACCTCGGCAGTAAGCAATGGTAGGGATCAGTGTTGAGCCCCATGCCCAGTGCCAGGCCTGACTGAACTGCGCTCCCGGTCACCCTCCTTTTCTCTGGTCACTCCACTGGATTATAGACAAGAGCAACGGAGGAGATGGCAGCCCCACCCTGGGAGGGGGGCCTAGAGCCGGGTGGGGGGGGTCATGTGGCTGGATGAGGCTGGGTGGTGAGGGCCGAACTGGAGATTGCGGGTGTCGGGGACTTCAGGAGGGCAGCAGAGCACCAGCCGAGAATCCCCACTGGAGAGAGTCTGCCAAGGTGAGTGAAGAAACAAAAAAAAAAATAATTTATACCGTCAAGCTGGCCCAGTGGCGTGGAGAGTTGAGGCACCCGTGCCTCACCTCCTGCTACACTGGCGACCTGTTGCCAGGGGTCGGCCGGGAAGGGAGAGGATCCAGCGCCTGGAGGACTACTCTCCTCTCTAAGGGAGGGAGGGAGACTTAGCTGCCCCAGTATGACTGCCCCCAGGTGGAGGCCTGAGGGTAGGATGGGACGCGAGCACCAATGGAATGCTGGGTGCTGCGGACTCTGCAGCATGTGTACGCTCCAGATATGTGCTCTGTTGTGTTGCACCCCAGCAATGGGGTGGAAGTGAAAAAAAAAAAAACACCTTGCGGCAGCAGAACGAGGATCGTCCTTCCGCACACTCTGCACCGGTGGCCAAGCAAGCCGATCCCGTGGCCAGGACGGCGCCATGATAAGACCCCAGAGGAGCTTGGTGATGGGGTTGGCGGGGGAGATCAGATAGGGGACCGCCACAGGAAGAACAAGGCGCAGAAAGTACAAATAACAATAATTTACACCGTCATATGACCTTTTATTCTGCAAACCCTCTATAAATGTTAGTCACCAGATCACCCCCAAAATGTGCATCCTTTATTTTTGCACCCCTTTACCCCACTATTTTAACTCTTTCAAAACCAGCAACCTGAATTTTATACCTCTCCCTAATTTTGCACCCTGGTCCAACTCCTTAGCTGGTGCTCACATTCCTCCATCATTTTGTGCCAGACTGCCACAAATCATTTCCATAATTTGCACTCCCGTGATTTCTCTCTCCCCCTAAAAACACCACAGTCCTCCACAACACATGGTCTTTAGATGACAAATTGCATATTTTCAGCCAGGCCATTACATCCATTCATATCTATTATACACAGGGATACGGAATAGTCTTATTTAGAATATGCCATTTATCTTCAAGAGGGAGGGGGCAGGACAATAACTCCCAAGTGGCAGAGCCATGAGTGAGTTATGCAGGTCCTCCCCCTCACAAGTGCTGATAAGTGGTGTATTTGGAGATGGGCCATGGGGTATGGTACATTGTTTTTTTTTTTTTTTTTTTTACACCTGAGGTGTGTGATATGCAAGCAATAATACCTGACAGGGTGGGCGGTATTGGGCAATACTGGACCGCCCAGGGGCATAATGAGGCCCGACGCCGCAGGCAGAGGGCCTTATAGCCCTTGGAAGGTCCGGTATTGCCCATACCGCCCACCCTGGAGGGTATTATTGCGCTTAGAAAATGGGCATGTTTAAATTTTTTTTTTAGTAGAAATACTGGAATAGAATGTAAATAAAATCTTTCAAATATATTAAAAAGAAAGTTTTATGTAAAGTAATCCCTGCCTGTCAGTTGCATTTCCCTGTTTGTCAGAGCTGTCAGTAGAGGGCGCTGCTATAGGAGGCCACTGCTCCTGGAAATGTTGCCAGGAATGTCTGTATCTTCTGCGGTGATCGTGGGAGGGGGGGCGCTTATGAGTTAAGAATGGCAGAGGACGCAAGGAGCCACAGTAAGGTAATTGATTTAAAAAAAAAAAAAAAGTGTTTTTCTGTTTGTTTTCTGCAAGCATGAAATGCAGTCAGGTGAAAGCGCAGAAGCGAGCAGGACTGTCTCGCAGTAACGCTTAGCACGCAACATGCTAGCACTTGGCTAATACTTCAAATTTAGGGAAAAAATTTGTTTTTTGTGACAAAGTAGCGCATAGCGTCTAACGTGCTAGCGCTAACATTTTAAAGTGGAAACCTCTTGCGTTTGTCAGAAAAAAATAGTTGGGGGGGGAGGGGCCCTCACGCCTCACTAAGCGAGGGGTAAGAAATGGTGGCTACTTTCTTTGTACATTCGGGGTGCCCTTGTATACTCTCAGTAATGGGGCACCTCGAATTTACACTTGTTTCCATGCGGGCATCTATTGAAACTTAATGTACCCTCCTGCTGTGGCTCCCAGCCAATCAAACAGCTCCTACAATCTAGCCCATTTTCTAACACGTAAGGACGCAAGGAGAGGCAGGAGGAAACCGCATCTTTGAGTGCACGTTGGTACGAATGACCTGGCAGGGGAGATAATGGTGGTGGTAAAGGAGAGGTTTAAGGGACTGGAAAGGGTGCGTGAGGAGCTGGGAGAATCGGTCCTCACAGAGGTGCTCCCAGTGCTGTGCATGAGTACGGTGAGAAAAGGGAGGATTAGAGAATCAACTCATGACTGGGAGAGTGAGTGTCGATCCAGGGGTGCAGGGTTAGTGGGGGGATGGGAGGAACCTGAGTCAACAGTGCTCTATACACAGGAGACAGGCTACACTTAAGCGCAGAGGGGAAGGGAACATTAAAACAGGGAATAGAGGGGTACATATCAGCAAAGGTGAGTTTAAACCAGGTAGAGGGGGTGGCGAGTGGACAGCTGGTAGGCAGGGAACCCAGAGAGGGGTGCCTGATGACTTATCCCCCCCCCCCCGAGATAACAGGGGAGGAGTCAGGGTGGGGGCATGGGGGAAACCCAGGGGAAGGCAAAGAAGGAAACGGGGTGGAGGGTAGTCACATTGAATGCAAGGAGCCTAGGCAGTACGGCAGCTGAGTTGCAAACTCTCTTGGTAGTGAGAGGGGTGGACATTGCAGCCATCACAGAAATGTGGGCTACCCAGTACCAGGACTGGGATATGATGATCCCAGGGTACAGAATATTCAGGAAGGATAGGGCTAAAGGGAAGGGGGATGTGGCAATCAATATAAGAGAAGGGATAAAGTGCATAAGGGAGGAGGGGGAGGAAGGCAGTACAGAGGCCCTATGGATGCAGTTTCAGGACTTAAGAGGGAGAGCACTGAGGATGGGGGTAGTATACAGACCCCCAGCACAAGGGGAGGACCTAGACAGAGAGCCAGCTGAGCAAATCAGAAGGGTCTGTAGGAAGGGGAACACAGTAGTGGTGAGGGACTTCAGCCTACCTGAGGTGGACTGGAGCACTCCAGCCACCACGAGCACAAGGCAGCAGGTCATACTAGAGGCATTTCACGACCGCCTCCTGGTACAATTGGTACATGAGCCAACTAGATTGGAGAGGACTCTGGACCTGGTACTTTCAAATGGGGAGGCTATAAGGGATCTGGAGTGGCAACCACTCGGTGTGGTTCACGCTCAACATGAGTAGGGAAACGGGGTATGTGGACCAGGGTGATGGATTTTAAAGAGGCGGACTTTATCAGGATGGGGGAAATTTGGGGCAAGCATCTGGCAGGCATCCGTCAAGACATGAATGCTATTCAAAAGTGGGACATTATTAAAGGAGGGCTGAAGGAGGCCACTGGGACATGTACAAAGACACAAAGTAAGAAAGTAAGGACAAAGAAGCCCAGTTGGTTGACTAAGGAGGTTATGGAGGAGAAAGGGCCAAGAGAAGAATTTGAAGATGAAGAAATCGGGGGCTGACAAGGATGAGTACAAAGAAGTTCAGGGAGGTTACAAGGCTGGTCAGAGCGACCAAGGCCACAAGAGAGCGGAGACCAGCACAGGGTATTAAGGAAGGAGAGAGGACTTCTTCAGATACATTAGGGAAGAAGGAAGAACAAGGACCAGATTGTGAGGATTGGGAAGGAAGGTGGGTAGATAAGGTCGGGGAGCAGGACGGGCAGAGGCATAAACAAATATGTTCTGTTCTGTGTTCACGGAGGAGAAGAGGCAGATACCCAAAGGGGAGGTAGTGGGGGAAGAGGGTGACTGATGTAGGGATTACAGAGGACAGAGTTAGGGAGGGCTTGAGGGCACTAAGGGTGGACAAGGCATCGGGACCAGATGGCATTTACCCTCAGGTACTCAAGGAGCTGGAAGGACCACTGACTGACCTGTTCAATACCTCCCTGGACAAAGGAGATGTGCCACAGGACTGGAGGATGGCCCAGGTAGTGCCCATTCACAAGAGTGACCCCAGGGACGAACCAGGCAACTACAGGCAAGTGAGCCTCACATCGATTGTGGGGAAACTCATAGAGACAATCCTAAAGGAGAGGCTGGTGACCTTCTTGGAGGACAATGATCTCCAGGATGGTCACCAACATGGGTTTGTTTTGGGCAGATCCTGTCAGACAAATCTACTCGAATATTACAACTGGGTGACCAGAAAATTGGACAAGGGCCATGCGGTGGATATACTGTATTTGGACTTCAGCAAGGCCTTTGATTCTGTGCCGCATGTGAGGTTGGGGGGAGCTAGAATACACAGGGGTGGGAACAAAGATGGTCAGATGGATCGTCAATTGGCTGAAAGGAAGGCAGCAGAGGGTGGTGGTGGTGGGAGAGCTCTCATCACCAAGGGAAGTTTCGAGTGGGGTGCTACAGGGATCGGCACTGGGACCAGTTCTGTTCGGGATATTTATAGCTGATATCTCACACGGGGTCCGGAGTAGGCTCAGTCTGTTCGCTGACTATACAAAGATGGGAGCAATGGTAGATGACATCGAAGGGAGGAAGGGGCTGCGGGAGGACCTGACCAAACTACAGGAGTGGTCAAAAACATGGCAGCTGAAGTTCGACGCCAAGAAGTGCAAGGTACTGCACTTTGGAGAGAGAAACCAAGGGAGGAGCTATCAGCTGGGAGGGGTGCAACTGGAAAGTATAGAGGAGGAAAAGGATCTGAGGGTGGTTGTAACGGGCAGCATGAACAACTCTGCTCAGTGCAGGAAAGCGGCAGGTAAGGCCAATAGGATGCTGGGGTGTTTAGCGAGGGGAATCTCCTCCAGGAATAAAGAGGTGATCCTTCCCTTATACAGGTCCCTGGTCAAGCCTCATCTGGAGTACTGCGTGCAGTACTGACACCAGTTCCTGAAGAAGGATACCAAAGGATATCAAATTGTCTGATAGGGTGCAACGTAAGGTGACAAGGATGATCCAGGGATTGGAGGGAAAGTCCTACGAGGACAGACTGGGCAAGCTGAACATGTACTCCCTGGACGAGAGGAGGGATGGGGGGAAATGACTGAAACATTTAAATACCTGAAGGGGATAAATAAGGCTAATGCAGAAGGGATCCTCCAGCTTAGAAGAAGGAGGGATACGAGAGGGTATCAGCTAAGGTTGGAGGGGGGAATATTCAAGAAGGAAATCAGGAGACATTTTTTCAATGTAAGGGTTGTGGAAAGGTGGAATACTCTGCCCAAAGAGGTGGTTTCCCACAGAACAGTGGGTAGCTTTAAGAGGGGCTGAGATAGGGTAAGGGGAGGAGGGTGGGGAAGCTGCAAGTTGAGGGGCTAGCTGCACATTTGAGCAGATTCAATAGACCACATAGGCCTGCTTCTGTTGGCATTTTCGTATGTTCGTATAGTCGTAAACCACATAAACCGCCCACCCACCTACTGCCAACCTCCTCCACTATTCTGATACTAGATGCCCAAACTTGGTTTTCGATTGTAAGGTGAAGAAACAAAAAGTAAGCAGTCACAAAGTGCCCAATCCCACTGCAGCCAGCCATTTCTCTCCCACTGCTCCATTTGACACTGGGTCTCCGATGCCAGTGTTAAGACTTAAAATTATAATGTTCACCACCCTTCCACTGTGCCAAGCTAGCCGCCACTCAGCCCATACAATAAATTAAAAACCCCTACTCTCACCCACCCTCCATCACCAATGCCCATCACCTTCCATCCCCACCTCACACACTGCCACCTGAGTACATATATTTTGTTTATGGTGCCACAGCAGACAACCAGCACAGCCCTCCCTCATATTCAAACAGCTGCTGTCTTCTACTGTGGGGTGCTGGTTGAAGGGTGAAAAATGGAAAATAAATAAGAAAAAAAATGCACATACATAAAGGTTTAGGTTTACTCTCTCCCCACTCCCAAGAACGGGCCAAATTTGGTGTAGTCAAAAACATATTTCGGAACCCAATTCAAAAGTGTCAACTGGGTGGTCAGGGTCGGGGCAGGGACAGGGATAAGTATCATGTCTGACAAACATGTAAAAAAATGTTAAATATAAAAGACGTTTTGGGTGATATAGAAACACTTGTAACATAAACCAAGTCCCCAATAAGGTGAACTGTGCATGTGCTCGTATTTAGTTGTACTAATATTTTTATAGACCGGGGGGGGGGGCTTACAGCTAACACACAAGTCCCAGAGACAGATGTGAAAAAGAACTAAGGGCATGCACAGTTTTCTTTTGTGGGACTTGGAAACACACCCCCCCCACACACACACACACCCACACCCACATAACTTTTACATTTTTTTAAATCTAATTTGAAGTAGAGGGTAGTTACCACCACCACCCAGCCACCCAACTGTAAATTTTCAGACGGGTCTGCTGCTTTGTGTGAAACAGGCTACATGTCTGTGCTGAGCCTGATGTGGGGCTGCTGTTCAGGACCCCTTCAAACCTTGCTACGGGAAGGAGGCCATGCCAGACAGGTCTGCTGCTTCTTGTAGGGCCTGCACAGGGTCATTCACAAGGCGTGCTAAAGGTCTAGTGCTGCACAGTACAGGTTGGATCCTTTGCAAATGCCCAGCAGGGCTGTTACAAAGCAAGTTACAGGCCCAGGCCATGTGAGGTGCGCCTGCTGCTTTACGACATGATGCACTATAGGCCCAGTGTTTTATGTGTAACCCCCAACCCTGCCTTTTTTGCAAACAACAGGTGGTATGCTGTTTGACTCTGACAGCATTACCAGGTGGGGACTGGGTTCGGGGAGGAATAGGTTACTCGGCACAACAGCTACATTTGGCTATTCTGCACAGGGGCACCCAAGTAAATCCGAACACAGGAAGCAATAACTGTAATGTCCAATACCAGGAATAGGATTCTAAAAAGTGGCTTTTTTTCACATCCAAGCAGAACAAACAAAGCATAGACGGACCCCCATGGGGCTACACTTCTGGTAATGCAGATTAAAAAGAATCAGAACACTTCCTTAACACTTCAGCCCTCAGGCTCTGAACCCACCGGGCACACAGCCCAGACTTGTACACTGTGTTGGGTACACAGCCCAAACTTGTACACTATCTGGGTTTTCCATGGCTCGGCTCCCCTGCCGGCCACTTGAACACTTTCCATTTGTCATGGAAACATTTTCTGGTGGCTCTCTAAACCACCCAAGAGCCTTCGACTCCATAAGGGAAACTTCCTTTTAATCCCACGTCTAGGTACTTCCCTCAGGCACTGGCCAAGTACCTGAGAGAAAGTGAAAGTGTCACAGAGCAAATCCATAGAGGTGAATTTGGTTACTACTGATGGGTGGGTCTCCCACCTCTCGCTTCCACAATTCATACCCGGCCATTTCTCTGGACATTAAACATCCCTCTCTGTAAAGCCTGGCAATGTAGATTAAAGGGTAAATGCATGTCACATTTCCTCTACTTGTCTTTGCTTTCCCATTGTGCTGGACTTGAACATACTTTTACTTGGCTTAGCCCATTACTCTAGGCCTCCCACTGATTAAGCAGTCCAATCCTCACTTTACAACAGTTCAGGTGAAAACATAGGCCCTATGTCAGAGCGGACTCACCATTTGGTTGCAGGTGCCCTACAGGCAATTCCTCACAGGAATTTCTTTCCCACAGCTTTTGGTGCTGCAGCACAACTTGAAATAAGGCAGCTTCTTCCCTAGCCGGAACCAGGAGGGTTGCCCCTGGAAGACAGGCAAACCCTTCCACCCCCATCCCGGGGCACTTGGACCAGTAACAGCGGTCTCCACCACTTCACAAACAGCTTAAGGCGTTCCTCTTTTGGCGGAAACACACACCTCCCCTTACAGTAGCTCTATGACAGAGCTTTAGGCTCTGAGAGCCTGTCCACAGACTGCTGTGCTGCTTCTCTCTTCAAGACTGCACACAGACTCCTCACACTGTTGAAAAAAATCCCCAACATTCTATCCTAACTTTCAACTGCAGATTCCAGTGTGGCTCATGCAGCTGCGAGAGTTCTATGGTGATGTCATCCCTCAGTCTCAGCTGAGACTGAGAACAGAGTGAGACAGTGTGAAATCCATTTAACTGGAGTTTCACAAGCTGCCTTCCCTGCCTACCACTAGGTCTTACCGGGATTCTAGTAACCCCGGGTAACGGAGGGGGTTACATATGTATCTTTAAGAACTTTGGAAATTAATTGCAAAAAAACTATATTAAAGCATCAGTTAGTGCTGAAATTCAGTGCCACAAAAATAAAGAAATGGCAGCCAGCTCCATGGGGCATCGCTCCGGATCGCTGGTGATCGGGGGGTTTGTGCCACAAGCCCGGATACCAGGAGCGGAGGCTGGCAGGAAGGGAGATGACAGCGTCCTTTAGATATTCTCTTCCGGGGGTGACGCAGTAAGCTGCTCTAGTAGTGACTCCTGGTGGTGGTTTACAGAGCCAGTTTTGGCAATTTGGGTGACCACACACTGCCGATCACCCCTGCCCCCAGGACACTGCTGTAGTTGCATGCATTGTGGGTGGAAGGCTGCTGTCCCAGGAAAGAAAAACGGCCACCTGCAGCACCGGATGACGCCTTCTGTAGGACCCCTCCTGCCGCCGACCGCCCAACACACCGCACCTGGCCTCCGGTGCAATGCTCGCTTCCTCCCCTGGTGCCTCCGGGGTGGGGGGGGTGCGGTGGCAAAAATAAGCCAGACAACCAATGGGGAATGTCAGCACAGCTCTGGGGGAAGTCGAGACAGGTATGGCAGTGGGGGTCAGGTCCGACGAGCTGAGGGACACCGTCGCATGGGACAGGTAGGAGCAAATAAAAAAAAGAAAATGGTGCTGATTCTCTGGCCTGGCATTCCTTAGAGTTTGAATGATTATGCAATGCAGCACTGACGTTTCCCCATCTTTTTTTTTTTTTTGGAAAAATCTTATTAAAAGTGTAGTGTAGTTCACAGTACAACCAGATAGACAAGTGCTCAAGAAGTGTCATCGACATACATGAATATGTTCCTTTGTTACAAAAGCCTTAGAGTCCATTGTAATCAGCGTTAACGTAAACCCATTAATACATTATAGGAGAGTCTATCTTATGTGGCAGACGGTAATGTCCACTATTCAGGAATGACACCCTTTTCCACCGCTGTTAGCCAGGATAACCATATGTCCCAGAAATCATTTAGTTTCCCCCCACGTCCCCATTTGTGCCCTTTCCAACATCATACACATCTTCATATTATGAGCCCATCTCAAAACTGTAGGAGACGAGGAGGACATCCACAACTGCGAAATTGTCCTTCTGGCATTTACTAATGCAAGAGATCACAGGGGATTCGATTGTCTCTGACTGGGATGCAGAAGGTCAGCACCCAGTAGCAGTTCTGAGGGTGATTTAGATGGGGCATACCCTAGAACTTGAGACATAATATTATGAATTTGATGCCAAAATGGGGTAATTTTAGGACAACTAAGTGCCAGGTGTAGGAAATCCGCCTCGTCCACTCCACATTTAGGCCATAGAGGAGACTTCGTACTATCAAAAGCATTCAATCTTTTAGGCGTAACATACGCCCTGTGTAGGAAGTATAATTGAATTTGCCTCCGCTTATTCCTACATGAGCAATGTAAATAGTGGGCGCTTGCCAACCTCCACATTTCTGAGGTTAAGTGGAGGGAGACATTTGTGCTCCATTTTTCTAGGCTGGAATTATTCAGCCAGAGGAAGTGAACTTAAGAGCATGCTATAGTATAGGGTCAATGGTTTATTGCCCGGCTGCAGGGAGAATAATTCCTCCTCTAATGGTGACGGGCTTGTCCACCCATTCATAGTTGAAAGGGTGTCACCACATCTGTGCCTTATTACCAAATATAAAAAGAAGTCTCCTGTCGGAATGTTCCATTGTTCAGAGATCTGAGCAAAACTCAGCACCCATCCCCCTTCATATAGCTGATTAATAACCACTAAACCCTTTTTCCTCCAGGCCCAGAGCCGCTGCACTACCGCTGTAGAACAGCTACCGCCCATCCACATAAAGCTCAGTATGCTAAGATTAACGGAGTTCCCTTCCCTAATACCAATCCTTCTACGAGCATGCATCCAGATAGCCAAAGTAGAGGCAGCGGAGGGATTGCACACTCGTTCAGCCTCCACCCGTTAAGACTCCCAATTAACAGATCATTTTTAAAGCTGCCCATCAAAACATGTCCTCTTCTAGGCCTAACCAGGGGCAATCAGCACTGGATATCCCAGTGGGAATGAAGGCCAATTGTGCATCCCAATAGTAGAATTTGAAATGACGTAAACCGACACCCCCATCTGCAGGTTTTCTTCGTAAGGTGGCCCTTGCTATTTTAGCCCGCCCCTTCTGCCATAGGAATTTATGCAAAATAGTACCTAGGTATTTAAGTGTGCCTGCGGCACTCCAATAGGGAGGACCTGGTAGAGATACAGTAATCTAGGTAGGATCATCATTTTGATAACCCCTACACGACCTAGCAATGAGATGGGTAATGCAGCCCACCTGTCACAGTCTTCAGCAACAGCAGTCACTAGTGGTTTTAGATTTAATTTATAAAGATACCCCACTGATGCAGAAATGTGCACTCCCAGATATTTCAAAGACCAGACCAACTGAAGGCCACCCAGCTGGGCTATCAGTCATGCCCGATCCAAGACACCCACAGGCAGAAGTTCACTCTTCGACCAATTAACCTTGTGTCCTGATACCGCACCAAAGTGGCGCATTAGATCGTGCACAGTTGGCAAATCCTCTGCGGGGTTTTGTAGGTATAACAACTGGTCATCGGCATACAAAGCAATTTTGTGCTCCCCACCACCACCACCCTTAAATCCCCTAATCCCTGTGTTTGCTCGTAGGTCTGCCCCAAGGGGTTCCAAAGACAACACATATAAAAGTGGGGATAGTGGGCAACCATACCTAGTAACCCTTCCCAAGAGAAAAGAACTCGATAAAGTATTTCCCACCTGCACCTGGGCCAAGGGTTCGCAGTACAATGCCCGCATCCAAGAACTGAAGATCGGGCCTATTCCCATCCTCCCCAGAGTGTGAAATAGGTGACCCCACCCCACGCGGTCGAAAGCTTTCTGAGCATCAAGTGCCACCACCGCTGCCCCATGAGATCTTTTATTACGGGCCCATCTAAAAATAATATTAAGAGTGTGCCTTATATTGTGTTTGCCCATGTGTCCCTTAAACCCCAATTGGTCTGGATGTATAACTGGTGGAAGTACAGTTTCTAATCGGGAGGCAAGTGCTTTTGCTAAGATTTTATAATCTGCGGTGAGAAGCGAGATTGGCCTATACGAAGGACACAAATTAGGGTCTTTGCCCGATTTAGGCAGAACAGCGATGGTTGCAGACCACATAGAAAGGGGCAACCCACCCCCCTGTAAACCTTCCTCCAGGGCATCAAAAAGAGGCCCTAGGATGTGATCTTCAAACGCTTTGTAAAAATCAATGGGTATACCATCCGGCCCAGGTGCCTTCCCACTTTTTAAAGATGTCAATGCTACCCCTACCTCCTGAGCAGTTATGGGAGAGTCCAGTCTCTTGGCATCCTCCTCCGTTATCTTATCTAAGGGAGCCATACCAAAAAATTGCCTGTATTCCTCCTGGGTGGGAGAGCATTCTGAAGTATACAACTGTTTGTAGTATGCCCCAAAAACACTGCCTATTTCTTTATTACCTCTGATCAGATTCCCCTGGCTATCCTGAATTTGACATATTTTTTGCAGACTCCCTCCTCTTTAACTGCCAGGCAAGATATTTCCCAGCCCTATCCCCATCGCAGTACCACCCGGAGTCAGTGAGCAATATAGTACGTTCTAGTTGTGCACTGGACAGAGTATTAAATCTCCACTTCAGATTTTGTACAGTACTGTAAAGAGCTGCGGTTGGGCGCAGCATATGTGTGCTTTCGCAAGCAGTTATCTTTGCCCTAAGGAATTCTAGCTCTCTGGTAGTAGTGCGTCTTGCTTGCACTGCGAAAGAAACAGATTGCCCCCTTATGTAAGCTTTCAATTCTTCCCAGCGTGTAGCATGAGAGATGTCCCCCTGGCGGTTAAATTTCAGAAACTCCTATATGGTTGTTTCCATAGAAGTCAAATATTCTTGATTCCGTAGGAGTAATGGATCAAGTTTCCTGGCCCTACTGCCAGTGTTGGATCCAGTACCAGAGAAACTAACAAAATGAAGAGTGTGGTCTGATACTAAAATTGGCTTGTACCCTGCTCCCCCCAACCCTGTCACCACTGCACCTGACAATAACAGCCTATCAGTGCGTGCATAGGACTTATGCACATGAGAGTAGAAACTGTACTCTCGCCCCGTGGGGTTTAAATGTCACCAGATGTCAGTCAAATCAAATTAATTTTGCAGGGCTTCCAAAGCTTTCGCATTTTGGGATTTAAGTATTGGGGCTGTATTCGAACAATCCAGCACCGTGTCAGTGACACAATTAAAACTGCCTCCCAGTATCCACGGTCCCTCCCAGCAGGTCATGTCTAGTGCCAATTTCTGAAAAAATCTTGGGTTCACTACATTTGGAGCATAAACTGAACCTACGAGGACAATGCCTTTACCTGGGATTTCAGCCTTAGCCGAAGCATAATGGCCAGACGTATCAATCTGGGAGTCCAAAATCTTAATGTGGGATCTCCTTGGAAGCCAAATGGAGGCACCCCGGGCCTTCGATGTAAATGTAGAGAAATCCAAGTGCCCCCCATAAAATCTGCTGTTTTTTGTGATTCGGGAGTTGAGAAGTGTGTCTCCTGGAGGAGAACCAGTGCCCCTTTACAGCGACGGACCTCCGTTATTACCCTCTTCCACTTCACAATAGACTTTGGGCCATTAATATTCCATGAAATGCAATTAACATCATCCCCCATCATATCAGCGAGTTACCACACCATAACCTCCTAGTATGCAACATGTGAACCACTACACCATTTTCCCCATATAAACAAACCACTTCTCCCCACCCCACTGCCCAGCCAAAGATCCCCCAACTGTTTCCCCAGATGCACAGAGCCAAAGAAATTGCCCTTAAAGATGGCTCCAGCCCAGCATACTCCGGTAACAACAATTTAAGGTGTCTCCAATGCGAGGCCATCCCCTCTCTCACAAGTAAAAAGGGCTGTTTAAACTGAGCTCCAGTATCCCAAAGATTACCTCCCACTTATAGAGAACACATCCCCCCACCCCTACTACTGTCGTAACTATAACGTCCCCCAAATGGGTGACAACCGCCAGCATTCCCATTACAAACAGAAGACAGACAAAACCAGGTCTGTCCATAATGCTAACACTGGTGGAAAAACGAGGGAAGGGGTGGCGACACTAAGGCCATCTTAAGAATTTCTCAAGCAGCTGTTTATGCTTGATTGTAAAAGCTAGAACAAAAAGGAAACGCATTCTAACGAACATCAACTCTATATATAACATCCTGAGAAGTACAGTAGACCAATGATAGTTATTAAAATTAATAAGTCCCCAGAGGTTTATTCGGTCACACAATGACTTTAAAGAAACCAATCCTGATGCTCCTGAGGGTTCACATGTTAGGGATACCCTGTAGACATGAGGCACGACCCACTGTTACCCGTGTCCCCTAACACGGTCGGGTGATGTAGTAGCAAAGTACAGCGGGCAGGCCTAGCACAGAAAGGTGCCTTCCATGTCCATATCCGCCCCTATTGTTTTCCCAGACCTAACCATCAGGGACTCAGGAAGATAGCCGACAGTCCGAGGGAAGAACAAGCTCAGTTGACCCCCAAGATGTCCAGGGGAAAACCTATACAGCCCTTGCTGTATCCTGATCGCAGCCCCCTACATACCAGCGGTTCAAACACTAGTACATGTATTCTAGTCAAGCTGGGCTTAACAGGCCCGATCCCACCAGCTACTTCATACAGTACAACAGAGGGGAAAAAGAAAGAAAATAGTAGGCTCCAGGTTTCACATACAGGACTCGACCCGCTGATACCCTTGCCCCCAGACACGGTCAGGCAGTACAACATACGTCCCAGAGAATTCAAGTGACACCTATGCAGGGATCAAATAGGTTTCCATACAGATACACTTCACCCTCAGACTTCAGGCCCCAATGATCAGTCCAGAACTAGGCCCACCACGCAGCTTTAAAAACGTAGCTCAGAACATCATAACCCTTTAACTGTCTCAGGCTAATGAGGTGGACATAAGATCCCCAGGAGAACTGTAACGTAACAGGCCAACCAATTCAATTTAACCAAACATTTATATGAAACTGGCATTAATATCAGATATTATGCTGTATAAACTTAGCTCAGTCACCATTTGGCCTCTCTCGATTTCTCCTGGTCTCCTCCTCCTCAAGCCATTTCTCCACGGCTTTGTGGCAGATAAAGAAATTAGGGCCTTGACCAGGTCTATTCACACGCAGACGAGCATGGTAAGTTAAAGAAAATTTCCAGCCCAACTTACACAGCTTGTTTTTTAATCGGGTTGAAAGTTTGCCTTTTCAACTGCAGATCTCGACTATAGTCCTGATAGATAAAAACTGTGGCATTATCGACCTTCAGTGGTCCCATTTCCCTGGCTTTCTGCAGCACGGTTTCTTTATCTTAAATCTGAGATATCTGATTAAACAGTGTCTAGGACGGTCCCCAGGTTTAGGAGGTGGACCAACACATTGGGCTCGCTCAATCTCAAACTCCAGAGTCTCCTCAGGCAGCCCCAAATATTTCACCAGCATGCAGTGGTGACCCAGGTTCAGGTTTCGTCCCTCCAGGCCCTCGGGTAATCAGATTATGCGGATGTTGGATCTCCGTGAGTGGTTCTCCTGGTCGTCCAGGCGGTCCTGGAGGACAGCAATAGTGGACAGAAACCCATTCCTTTCAGCATTAACACCGGCACAGGAGTCTTCCATGTCGCTGACTCAGCGCTCCAACTCACAAATTTGTGAAGTGTGAGTAGTTGTAGTTTCTGTCAGAGTTGTAACGACTGATTGAAGATGCGCAAAATGCATGTTCAGGTTGTGGAAACCCGCTTTCATATCTTTTTTGCATCAATGCCAGGGTATCAGGAACACTTGCCAGTGTTTTTGTTAAGTCCATCGTGCAGGTCTCAATTTTTTTTTTTTTTTTTTTTTGAACTCTGTTCATTCGCCCACACCGCTGAACTCTCTCCAGCGACCCACCCTACCGCACTCTACCTCCCAGCGTGGCCCGTTATGTCCTCCTCCACTTCTCCCTGGCACGGGCATCCCCGGGTCTGCCCTCTGGGGAAGGTCGCCTCCACCCAGGGTGCTCTTTCCATCAGTATTGAGCTACGGGCTGGAGAGTGGAAGGAAAGTGGAAGGACTACAGGCCGACAACGGGAGTGAGACTCTTGAGGGAAGCGCTTTCGCCTATCAGCGGTGAGGAGGTTTTACATTATTTTCGTCCCTATGGAGCCCAAGGTGGCTCCGCCCCCTGGTGTACGCCTTGCAACGCTATGTTTGGCCGCCCCCTAGCCTTCACCAGAGGGTGCTCGTTGAGCGACTCACAACCCTAGCCCTCCCAGGGAAGAGAGAGCAGTCCTTTGGACGCTCAATCTCTTCCCATCCCTGCCGACCCTCAGCCACCCAGGTCCATTCCCAAACCCGGGTCGCCGGTGTGGTGCAAGGTATGGCGTCCAGCACCTCAACCCTCAGCACCACCAGGCCAGCTTAGCAGGTCTCAATTTGATCACCACTTGTGCTGGTAGTCGAAGAGGAAGGCCCAGGGCCGCGTGAAGCAATGTTCAGTCTACTAGACGGTGTCCTAGCGCCAAACTGTAATTTTGCCTGTTAATTTTTTAGATTTACTGGTAGCCATCTGTTCTTAAGAGTTGAGAGCTCCCCAACAATTATAACTAAAGATATATTTTACAGCTGCTGGCAGTAGATAAGAGTCGCCACCCCAGGGAGCCGATTCAACAAGTGTCCTCCATGCTTGCCAGCTAGCCACGCCCCCCCCCCCCCGTCATTTCCCCATCTTAAAAACCAGTTTCTGAGCACTGCTGTGTTAGTATTATTTTGTGTGCCTGAACCGCCATTGCTGCAGTAAAGGCAATGCCAACACTACACTACGTGATCACTCCACACTAAAGTGGCACCAGATCACAGATTCGCTATGGCTCATGGGACTTTTAACCCTAACGCTGCATTTCCTTCCTTTTGTGGCCCTAAAGGGACACTGTCAACCCTTTTGGCATCATATTATTTTTTTCCCCCATTTCCAAACAGCTTTTTACCCCTCAGATGGCTATCAGTTCCTGTACCCCTCTCCCCATGACTGGCCTCCACCTTCGCCCGACTTACCTCAAAGCTAGTCCCCCACAGATTGACCCCATGATAGGGCAGGAGGGGAGAGTCATTCCCCCAAAGCTACGTATCCAGATGCTTCAGGCATGCGAGCGACAGTGCAGGTCTGGATAGAGGCGCAGGGCTTCATGAAGTTCTTGGGTCCCTTTTTCTGGTTTCTTCCCTTGAGCTGTAACAGCACAGGCTATACACGCATGTGGAAGCACACATGTCCTGGAACCACACACCCCCAGCCCTGAATTCCATCTGCCATTCGTACGTCAGTGCCAACACCAAGCCTACAGCTGGTGGCAGCCAAGAGCAGAGACGGTACTCCATCATGATCCAGGAGAGGACAGTTCCCTGGCAGCTGCTTGATCCACTCCCAGCCTTCCTCCTTGACGACCCCTGGCAATCCAAGTGGCTATCGGCTATCGGCATGATGAGAGATAAGGCACATGCTGCCTCAACATCATATTATTTCTAATTAAAAACCCACATTTTTATGATTACTTACCTTCTCAAACTCACCGAAGTTGTTGGTCATTTGCTCTGCTACTTTTTTTTTTTTTCTCCATTTTATTCTTTTCTCCACCTGCCCCTAGCTGCGGCAGCCGTTGCTGTAGGTCACGAACCACTGACTTCCACCCCCCATATCGGCCTCGAGCCCTCCGATACCCGTGGCTTACCCCCCACAGTGGGGCTGCGGCATTCTGGCTGCATGCCGCAGTCCTCGGACTAGGTCAGAGGGCTGGCCTGGGGGCTAATTGAAGCCGTGGTGAGCTTCATTTAGGGCTGCCGACAGCTTAATCCATTTTCCTTTTTCGGGGGAGGCGGGGTCGTGCAATGATGCGGAGCGTCCTGCCCCGCCTCCAGTACGTGCCTGTGCCGGCAGCTGCGTGACTCTGGCCTCCACCAGGGGTCATCCGAGCTCTGGACACCTCCCCTCCTCCTCCCGGAGAGGAGAGGCAGTCCCTAGGGCGCTCATCCTTCTCCCCAGCTTGACCCTCAGCGACCGAGTCCATTCCCGAACCGGAGTCGCCCGGCGTCGCTCACGGAAATCAGCAGCTGCGCCAGCCGAACAGCTCTTCTCTGCTACTTTTTAGTAGCACTGAAATGCATGGGATTGGGAATGGTGCAGTTCTACCAAATCTTACTGTGCTTCAAATACTTGATATATTCTGACTGCATACATTCTCAACATAAAGAACACCCCCAAACAGTGCAGCCACTCATGATGCAATACTCTCCTGTCCTCCCAGTCCCACAGCATCATGAGTGGCCAGACTGTGTTAGGGGCATACCTAAGTTAATGATAGATGCTGTGAAAGTTGATCTAAGAATGCCAAGAAACACAGTTATATGTGGTACCATAACACCAGTATGGTGGGCAGTCTGAATTTTATTTTAAAAAGAAAAATGAATCAGCATTAAACTACCATCTGTATCAGCAATCTCTACAAAATGTGAGCAATACTAACACATGTTTTTACGGCTGTGGGTAGAGCCTACAGCCATTTTGCTTTCGTAGCTTACAAAACTGCCGATCGTGGCACCTTCCATTGGACTTCTGGAAGTATCCTTCCGAAAGTCCAACAGAGCATGTAACACTCCGCCACGATCTACCGCTATGGAGTAACAGCCATACTATTTCGGCTGTTACTTCCACATTCCGTGACAAGAACTGCTCATGCATGCCTCGCGTGCACGCTCTGCTGGTACCGCCATCTTGCAAATGGAATACTGCCATTCACCGCAACCGAGCATGCACGAATGGCGTGCATGCACAGTTGCATTGACGCCACCATCTTGCAGATGGCATTCGGCAGCGCTGGCAGTGCTAGCAAACTGGAGCTTCAGAAGCTTGCCACAGCCGTATTGGCTTTGGCTAGAGTTTGTTTAATCTAGGGACAATTTGAGACCTGAGGGGTTGAGAGTGTCCTTTCAATATTCATCCCTAACTGATGCTTTCACATAGTTCTACAAGCAATATTTATATAGATACAATAAATAGCTGATGAACCACAGCAGCTAATTTAAAACAACTGATAAAGGTTGGAAAACAAAACTAAAGTGTTTTTCAAAATGCAGATGTATGGTTTGCATACTTAAAAAATAAAACATTTCTGCACACATACTAATTAAGATGGAGCTGTAGTGACATACTGGCATCTGCACTGGACAGGTGTGGTTGGGGTATAGAAGCTGCACACTAGTATTTTAAAAAGCCATATGAAGGGCTGATATAAATGCTCTGGGGTAGAGGAGCAGAAAGTTTAAAAAAACTAATGAGAGCTATCAATTTAAGGAGAAAATTAAAAAAGATATTTTAGGGGCTAGCTGTCAAACAAGAATAGCCTTTTTGAGATCCAGCAGTTTAGTGGGGGCATAGTAAAATGGCCATTTAAAGGAAAGCAGCACCAGTTGAACAGACCACCTCACCTAAAGCTTACAGCCGACAAGCATTTTGAACCATGAATGAATTTTTTTAATTTCTGTAAAGATTTGTTTATTCAATTTTCTTTATTTTTGCATACACTGACATACATGAATGTATTCCCCTCTCTGATGATCCTGTCTACCACCAACCACCACCTCTCAGTATCCCCTGCTGAATATTTAAAGAGATATACCAAGTTAAGTGAATTAATAGTAGTACCGTACCTCTGCAAAAACCTTTTTATCCATATGGCACCAAAAATGTCACATTAATAAAGAAGTATGATCACTCGTAAACTTGCGAGCACTGGATTTGTTGAACTTCTTGGTGTGAAGAGCCGCCCACTCTCCACCCCCGCTCACAGCAAACTTATGACAAGATCCAAGGGAGAGCACGGGGACACTCTCCATTATAGTCGGGGGGGGGGGGCACTTTCAATCACTTTTATATAGTGTAATGCTCATTTTGTGATGAAACTTGGGACACTGGTCGATAAATCCTCACTACAAGAAGATGCAATGGAGCTAGAATGTGGGACATACTGCTCTACTCATAACCCTCCACCTCTTCATAGTCCTCCTCTATTATGAAGTCTGCATCATATTCCTTCTCCACCTCAACATCCCCGTCAGCAACGGGAACTGAAGACCTCGCTGACTATGCTGGATGCTGCAGATCAGCTGGTATATGCTATGAACCATAATCATAATCATATCATAATAGGAGGGAGAGGGTAGTCAGGAAGGAGGGAGGGGTGGCCGTTTATATCAGGGAAGGAATAACTTGCAGGAGGGAGGAGTCAGAGGAAGGGGCAGTGGAAACATTCTCAGCAACTGGACGTATTAAAAACAACAAATGAACTCGCCTGACTGATAGTAACCTATCTGCTGAACCGAGATGCGCCTGCACCCAACTTGTTCCAAAGCTAAAAAAGTTTGATGGCAACCCAAAAGCCACAGTAATATTAAAAATAATATAAAATGCTATTTAATACTGTTTTAAACTTTTTTAAGGTTGTTATACTGCATTAATGAAATCGTGTGAGCAAACAGTTTGGGCTTCATAGCCCACTACTCCGGGGCGCTATAGCCCCTCTGTTTGAAAATGTTTGATAAAAATGAAAGCCACTGCTCTACTAATAGAGTCCTATGAGTTGAGCAGTGGCTTTCCTTATCAAACATTAACTAAAGTTAATAAAATCATTTTAAAAGTTAGCCCCATAGACCTGTATTAAGCATCAACGTCTCTCCTAGTACCACATCACAAAACGGGAGAGCGCTGGGGCGGAGCAGGCACTTGGAGGTGGGAAGGGATCGTCTAGCTCCCAGTTAGAACAACACTACGATCCCTTTCCAAGCGTTATTCAGTGAGAAAAAATGTTTATTTTCACACAGAGGGGTATGTACGCCCCAGTGGCGACTCTGAAGCCCAAACTGTGATTTTTTTAAAATCACACATTTACTTTAAATAAAGTTTTTTTGTATTCAAGCTGTCTCAAATGTGTTGATTTTTGATAACATGGTTCCTGTACAAGACATGCACGTTGATGTGGCCCTCGAGGTGGTCCGAGGGCTGCTTGTGTGGCCCACAGGCTATTCCAGGTTGCTCACCACTGCATTATGGGTTCAGTTAAGCTCCAACAGAGGGAGAACGGTGAGGTTGGGGGTGGTTTACAGACCATCCAGTCAGGATGAGGAGAGGGAGAGAGAACTGAGATCACAAATATTGGAAGCTTCAACCTGTCCAAGGTGGACTGGAACATACCAACCACAAAATGTGCTAGGAGTCAGGTGATCCTGGAAGGACTGCAGAGTGGGTTCCTGACTCAGGGTGTGACTGAACCAACAGAAATTGAGGCAATTCTTGATCTGGTGTTCACAAATGGTGAGCATTTATAGGAAATAACGGTCAGGCAGCCACTGGGTGGAAGTGACCATTGCACAGTGTGGTTCCAGTTGGATATGAGCAGGGGAAGCATCCCAACTAAGACCAAAATCTTGGATTTCAGGAGGGTGGACGTCAGGAAAATAGGAGAAGTGCTAAGGAGCCATCTGGTGGGCATCAGAGCAGACATGGGAGTGGATCAAATGTGGTCCATCATTAAGGCAGGAAGGAATGCTGGTTGCCAAAGATAAGTGTGATAGGCTCGGGGGAAGAACACAAGGGCCAACGAGCCCAGCCGGTTCAGTTCTGGGGTAGCCCAGGCAGTAAGGGAAAAGAGGTTAGCCTATAGAAAATTCAGGAAGGCCAAGAAAGAGGAAGATAGGGAAAATTACCTAAGGTTGGATAATGAGGCAAGTAAGGAAATCCGGGGTGCAAAGGCACAGAAGGAGCTGCAAATAGCTGAAGGAACTAAGAAGGGGGAGAAGGCTTTCTTTCGATATATAAGTGAGAAAAGGGACAAGGAAGGAAGGGATTGTTAGGCTTAAGAAAGGGGTGGAGTGGGTGGAGGATAATAGGGGAAAAGCAGAGATACTAAATTAATACTTCTGTTCCGTCTTCACCACGGAGGACGACGGACCAGTTCCCTCAGGAGGGAAAAGAGCAGCGGGGACACACACACACACACACAGATGTAATGATACAGGAGGACAGAGTGAGGGAGTGGCTGCTGGCACTGAAGGTGGACAAATCACTGGGCCTGGACAGAGTACATTCAAGGGTACTAAAGGAACTGGCTGAGGAGCTGGCAGGGCCACTGATAGACCTATTTAATAGTTCACTGGAGTCCAGTGTGGTACTGCAGGACTGGAGAACAGCACATGTAGTGCTCCTCCACAAAAGCGGTCCCACGGATGACCCAAGGAATTACAGATCCGTCAGTCTGACCTCCATTGTGGGCAAGCTCAGACCATACTAAAGGAAAGGTTACTGGATTATCTAGGGGAGCATGGTCTCCAGGATGAGAGGCAGCGTGGGCTCATGGGGGGGGGGGGAGATCGTGTCAAACAAATCTGACTTCTTTGACTGTGTCGCTAAAACAGTAGACGGGGGCCAAGCGGCAGACATCCTTCATTTTGATTTCAGCAAGGCCTTTGACTCTGTGCCCACATAAAGTTGATCAGGAAGTTGGTGGATCTTGGGGTTGGGGAAAAGATGTCCAGATGGGTGGAAAACTAGCTAAGGGACAGAACCTAGAGGGTGATTGTGGGGGGAAGAGTTATCTGGCACCAGAGAGGTAACCAGTGGGGTCCCGTAGGGCTCGGTGCTGGGGCTGGTGGTGTTCAATGTCTTCATCAATGACACCGGAGATGGCATTAAGAGCAAAATGTGCCTATTCACAGATGACACCAAGATCTGTGGGAGAGTGGACACAGCTGAAGGGATACAGGACCTACAAGAAGATCTGGAAAAGCTAGGGAAGTGGTCTAGCAGCTTGGCTTCAATGCCAAGAAATGCAAAGTTATGCATATTGGAGCCAAGAATCCCAGGACAGAGTACTACCCAGGTGGAGTCCAAGTATCTGCATCACAGGAGGAGAAGGACCTGAGAGTGATGATCACTAGTGACACAAAGCACTCCACACAGTGCAAGAAAACAGCAGCAAAGCCAAACAAGATGCTGGGATGCATAGCTAGGGGGATCAGTAGTAGGAGATTGGAGGTTATATTGCCCTTGTACAGGTCACTGGTAAGGCCTCATCTAGATTAGAGTTCAGTACTGGTTCCCACACCTCAACAAGAACATTACCCTGCTGGAGAAGGTCCAGAGGAGGGCTACAGAGATTATAGCTGCTCAGCAGGGTAAGTAATATGAAGAGAGACTGAGGGCACCGAACATGTACTCATGGAAGACAGGAGAGAGAGACAGGGGACATGACCGGGACCTTCAAGTACTTGAAAGGGATAAATAAGGTTGATAAAGAGCATCTCTTTAAGCTGAGTGGCAACCATAACACGAGGGGGCACAGTCTTAAAGCTGGCGAGGAGGAGGTTTAGAAGGGAGGTCAGGAAGCACTTCTTCACAGAGAGGGCAGTGGACACTTGAAATGCACTTCTGGACAAGGTCATCTCGTTGAAGACAGTGGACAGCTTTAAGAGAGGCTGGGATAGGCATAGGGGGAAGTTAGGATCATGGGTAGGGAGGATGAGAGGAGTGGGGAGGGAGGGCAGGGATATTAGCTCAAGCTGTGGACCCAGCAATATGAGCAGACTTGATGGACCAAATGGCCTTCTTCTGCTGGCTTCTTTGTATGTTCATATATGTTGATGGGGCCTGTAATGCAGAAACACCTATCGAAGGCAGTATAGGCTGCATAGGTAAGTTTAGTAGTATGCGTCGTATCATTATCTGAAAACAGCAGCAGCACTGCCTGCACGTTGACAATTCCCTGGCCTGGGGCCATGACCACTGGAGTTGACGACGGGCCTGGACCTGTCAACGAGGGCAACTATCATCACTAGTAGGTACGGTAGTGCCTGAGCCAAACCTCAACTTTAGTGTGTGGTCAATGGTCAGGCGGGGGGGGGGTTGGGCATCACCAGCATCGAGGAGAGCAAAGACCAAGAAGGCAGAATACCTGCAGGCCATAACGGTGACCTAGACCATGCTAGGGAAGCAGACTTTCTTTTGTTCCTGTGCTTATGCTCGTGTCCCAACAACAACCGCTCTTTGCCTCAGTCCTTCGATTTTAGCAACCAGGAGTCGGTGGATGGGGCTGGCAAGGGCAAATTCTGACCTTGGGTTTTTTCCCCTGGCTGCTAGTTTTTTTTTCCTGTAAAAACTTCTCCAGCACCTTTCTTCTATGTAGCCTGGTAGCTAGACTGAAGTCCTGGCAAATCTCACAAGTCCAGAGGTTGTGAGAGGCCTAGACAGCAGAGACACACACTTCATTGACGTCATCCCTATAAATCTTTTCTCCACACTCCCAGTACCGTCACTAGCCTCAGAACCATGCAGAGATGATGATATCACTAAAATTTAGTTATTAACTTTGATAAAAATAATGGCTAGATGGTCCACATTTCTGCAGCAGGTGAGAAGAGATTAGGCCGCCCATGTTTATGCAGATGCTGACTCGTGATGTCATGGTGAATGAACCCCAGCTAGCAAACTTTTCTGTGTGGTCCTAGCGCTGACATGAGCATAGTTCAAAAGGTGTGGCCTAATGGAAGAGATACCCTCAAATAGGTTAAAAAGTATAAAACTTGCTTTTCAAGCAGCATAACACACACAAAAAAGAACCTGCATCAGCTACTGCACATAAGAAAAAATTACTCCCCACAGTAATCTTCTTTCTTCCATGGGGTCCTTTAGCATCAGTAACTTTTTGCACTTAGCTGGCTAGGTGCAACTGCCCCAGAGGTGTGCCTTTAAGAGATTTTTTAAAGCGTAGGGCTAGCCAATCAAAAGACAGGAGGGGGAGTGAATTGAGTGAAAGCTGTTGACTGCTTCAGAATTTTTTTTAAAGGAAAAACGAGGGCAAATGTCCCGAAAAAGAATCAACAGGATTCAAAAAACATGTAAATGTCCAGAAGTGGAAATAGAAACAGCAACATGAGGTAAAAACTCATCAATAACAAATGCCAAAGTTGGTAAAAGTTGACGCAAGAGCCCTTCTCCGACAGGTGAACTGGGGAGAAAGGGTGGGAGCTTACTGATGCTAAAGGATCCCATGGAAAAAAGAAGATTATTGCGGGGAGTAATTTTATCTTCTTACCCCAGGAGTCCTTTAGCATCAGTAACTTTTTGCAGACTACCAAGCAGTACCAAGTGGGAGGTGGACAGAGAACCTACTTAGGAAAGAGGCTCTGCAGAACTGCCCTGCCAAATTTGGCATCAGATCTGATGTGTACATCCAAACTGTAGTGTTTCACAAAGGTGTGCACAGAGTTCCAGGTAGCTGCTTTGCAGACATCCAGTAGGGGAATGTCCCTTGCTGCTGCAAGCGAGGCTGCAGTGCCCCTGGTGGAATGGGCCCTGAGCCCCACTGGAGGTTGTTGACCAGCTTTCTCATAGCAGAATCTAATACAAGAGACCAACCAACGAGAAATAGTTCTCTTGGTAGCTGATCCTCCTCTGCCTACATAACCGTAGGTGAGGAACAACTGAGTGGAAGAGCCTCTAGACTGTCTAGTATGCTCTAGGTAGTGAAAGATGGCTCTTTTGACATCCAAGCTGTGGAGCTTTTGCTCACCAGGAGTAGATGGCTCTGTAAAGAAGACAGGCAGAGTAATGGATTGGTTCAAGTGAAACTCTGAAACCACCTTTGGCAGAAATTTCCTATTTGTCCTGAGCTCAACTTTATTTTTGTGGGGGATGATGTAATTTGGCTCAGTGCACAGGGCCTGTAGCTCCAAAATCCTCCTGGCAGACGTAATGGCTACCAGGAAGATGGTCTTCCAAGTTACAAACTTGATGTGGGCCGTGGACATAGGCTCAAAAGGTGGATTCATGAGCCCATCTATGCAAAGGTTCAGACTCCAAGGAGGAACAGACTCCCTGGTTGGAGGCTGGAGGTGCAAGAGGCCTTTGAAAAACTGTTTAAAAATGTCATGGGGAAAAAACTGATTTCTTCTTTCCCACCGAAAGGTAGGCTGAAATTGCCGCCAGGTGTAGCTTAAGTGAAGATGGTTTCAAGCCTGACGCCTGTATGTGTACCAGGTAGTCTAGCAGCTGAGGGTCTGAAGCTGATAGGGGTTCGACCTTTTTGCTTCTGCACCAGAGGGAAAACCTTTTCCATTTGGTGTTCAGTTTTTTAGCCATCCTCAGTATCTTAAGGACCTGTTCAGAGTACTGTGAGGATGGAAACTCTAACTCCTCAAGAACCAGGCTTTGAGGTAAAAAGAGTGTACGTATGGGTACTGCACTCCTGTCTGAGGAAGAGTCAGCAGGGAGCAAACTGGAGGCAGGCGAATAGGCCTGTTGCAGGACATTGAGATAAGGAGAAGGCTTGCCTGGGCCAGTCCGGAGCCACTACGATCATGGATGCAGGCTGCTGCCCAAGTTTCAGCAAAACCCTGAATATCAGGGGAAAGGGAGGAAATGCGTATAGGAACATCCCTGACCAGTCCAGAATCAGAGCATCCAGAGGAAGTGTTCCCGGAACTGGGGCCTGCAACAATACTGAGGATGCTGAAAATTGAGAGGAGAGGCAAACAGATCCACGTCTGGTGTGCCCCACTGCCTGAACACTGTGGCTAGTACTTGCTTGTTCAGTGTCCATTCGCTCTGACCTTGACTGATGCAGCTTAGAGCATCCGCCAGAGTACTGAGTTTGCCTGGGAGGTGAATACCTGAGAGGCTGACTCCCAGGGAGAATGCTAGCGACCAGAGCTTCTAAACAGAGTATTCCTGATCTGGTACCACCCTGCTTGCTTATGTAGAACATTGCAGTGGTGCTGTCCATTCGAATTTGAACCGCCTGCCCTTCTATCCTGGGAGCGAAAGCTCTGAAAGCTAATAAGACTGCTCTGAGTTCTAAAAGATTTATGTGCAACTGTGACTCTTTGGGAGTCCAGTTGCTACTTACTGAGGCACAGTCTAGATGAGCTTTCCAGCCCAACAGACAGGCATCTATGGTGATCACCTTTGTGGAAAGAGGAGCTTGAAATGGAACCCCTGCCTGCAAATTTGCAGGGTCCTTCCACCACAGTAAATTTTGGAGGAATTGCTCCAACACTGGTATTAACTTTGAAAATTTGTTGCTTCTCTGAGACCAGCGAGCTCTGAGGTAGGCTTGCAGGAGTCTCATCCTGTTCCTGACCCCTGGGACTACTGCAGTCACAGAGGCCATATGTCCCAGAAGTTTGAGAAAATGTCTGGCTTGTCTTGGCTGTCCCTGGGCAAAAGAATCTGCCACTGATAGGAAACTCTGAATTCTTTCCTGTGGGATGAAAGCATATCCCTTCCGAGTGTCCAGCTGGGCCCCCTATGAAGGTGAGCAGCTGAGTGGGTTCCGGGTGAGACTTCTTGAGATTTATCAGGAAACCTAGAGACTCCAGAGTGCGTTCTATGAGACAAAGAGATTCCTTGACTTGGCAAGGAGACTTTCCTACTATGAGCCAGTCGTCCAGATTGGGGTAGAGAGTGACATCCAGTCTCCTGAGATGTGCTGTTACCACTGTGAGACACTTGGTAAAGATTCTTGGGGCCGAGGACAGTCCTAATGACACTGCAGTGAACCAACAGCGACCCAAAGGAAGCTTGAACCTGAGAAACTTCATGTGAGATCTCCTTATGGGTATGTGGAAGTACAGTAGGTGTCCTTTAAGTCAAGGGAGGCTAGCCAGTTACCCTGCTGTAAGGACTGCATGACCAGTGACAGAGTGACCACTTTGAATTTGGGTTTCTTCAGATGTTTGTTTAAATATCTGAGATCTCAGATAGGTCGCCACTCCCCAGTTTTCTTTTGTGTCAGAAAATACCTGGAGTAGAGGCCCTTGCCCTTCTCGTGGGTGGGTACCCTCTCCACTGCTCGTAAAACCAGAAGGTTTTGTACCTCCATTTCCAACAGCGGTATCTGTGATGGTAACAAAGGTCTTGACACCTGGGTAAGTCTGAGGTCTGGCAACTGCTTGAACTCTAATGACAGACCCTTCTCCTCTATCTCCAGCACCCACTTGTCCGATGTGATGAGGGACAAGTGCTGAAGATAGTGAGAGAGTCTGCCTCCAACCGGAAACAGGGAGGCGACCTGGACACTCACATCAGGACTTAAGACTGAGGCAGGTGGCTGGGTAGAGGTGGATCTTCTTTGGCCCCTTCTGCCGCTGCCTCTGAAAGACCCCCTGTACTGGCTAAAGTCAGATTGGGGATAGGGACTGTAAGGCCTGGGGAAAAAACTTCTGCCCCTACCACCCCTGGGACGGGATCTCTGAAGGGTGGCAGGTTTAGGCTTGGATGAATGACTCTGCCAGGAGGCCCTGTACTCATTGACCTTTTTCATGTAGTCATTGGTTCCATAATCAAACAACATATTTTGATCACAGGGAAAATCCATGGCCTTGTTCAGAGTGTCTGTGGTCAGACTGGTTGTTTTAAGCCAGGCGAAGCATCTCAGAGATATGGCATGGGCCATCACCCTAGAGGCTACATCATTATTATCATCATCTGCCATGTGGAATTGGTACACAGTACCTTCCAAGGCAGTTTTTGACGTATCTACCAGCTCCTGTACCATAGAATCTGATTAGTTGCGGGCAATAGCCTGGACAGATTTCCAAAGGGCTTTCTGATATTTGGCTGTGAATGCCATGTAAGAAGAAAGCCTGAGAAGCAGGGAAGCTGTGGCATACATTTTCTTTGCTATAAAGTCAATTTTCTTGGAATCCTTGTCAGGAGGAGCAGGCAACAAGGAGACACCAGCTTTCTCACAAGCTGCCTGCTGCACTATACTCTTGTGGCTAGGGTGGAACTCGGTACCATTTTTAAACAATTTATATTTTCTCTTAAGCTGCTTATCAACCCCTAGTACTGAAGTGGGGTGTTGAAGCACCTTCATGGTATTTTTTTTAAATGCTTTATAGATGGGGACGACCAGGGTCTTTGAGGATGAAAGACCCTTCATCTCCCTATAATCTGCATCTTCATCGACATCCTGGTTGGGCTCCTAAGTAGGGAGGTCCAGGGTATCCAGAATAATAAATGAAAACATAGAGGAAGGATCCTCGTGGTCACCCGGGGGATCCCCAAGGCAAAGGTCCGGGGACTCCTGGGGCTCAAGGCCCTCAAAATCCATGTCAGGGGCATTATTGAACTGATCATCATCTGCGTCACCCTCACAGTCTACAGAACAGAGAACTGTGGAAGAGTTCTTGCCAGCCCCAGTAAATAGAGGACCCATCTTCTGAAGGGTCTGAAACAGCTGCCATACTTTTTCCACATCTTGCACTGACGGAAGAACCTGCGCAGTTCGTAAGTGCTTTGTTTTTTCTGAATGCTTTAAGCTGCTGTTGTCTCACTATTGGCTTTCCCAGGAGCAACGGAAGCATATCTGTCTTGACAGAGCTTCTTTTTAGCCACTTCATCAGAGGCTTGATCAAGCTTCCTTTTTTTGTCACACATTATTTTTCAATTTGTGAGGAACTTCATCTTTGGAAGCTTTATTTTTTGACTGGGACCTGGAGGGTTCCTCAGCACCTCTGCTTTTGGAATTAGTAATTTTGAATGGCCCCTCGTCGGAAATCTTTGATTTATCCTCAGCCATAATTATCAAAGGTCTGTCTGCTATGTTTGCCAATTTAAGCAAAGCAAACCAGTTCTGGGCCTATAAACTGAATGCAGGTTTCTGTGAAAATGCCACCGGCCAGTCCTGCCCCAGTTAATAAACTCTGTCTATTACCAGTGCCTTTTTTTTTTTTGTTTGGGTTGTAAAACTGGGATCTATACCAGTGCCAATCTTAACAGAAAACCAGTAATACTCAACTGTGCACAGGTGGCTGCTGAACCCTTACGGACAGTCCTGACACAGATGATACCAAGGTCCAGTAATATAACAAAAAAGGTTACCTCGTAATTGCCAGTCTAAAGAGAAAACCCCCAGGCACTGTTTAAATTTGAAATCTACTGCAGGTGCCTCGCGGTAAACCCTGTGAGATCTGAGGTAAAAAAACGAGGCAACTGTCCCCAATTCGACAGTTCCCACAAGAAATTAGTCAAAAATGAAGGAAACCATCGAAAATAAACACCCACGATAAAATTAGGCTTTAAAGTAAATAGTCGCGGTAAAAATAAAGTCTAGATAGCGCCGTCGCGCTAAAAATAAAAAATTTGCAAAGCGCTAATGAAAAAGTAAAAGTTGTCACTCAGCACACTAAAGGAAAAGATTTATGAGGAAAACTTTACCCAGATAAGCACTAAGAGGCTGTCAACAAGGAAAGTTGGGAGACACCTCAGAGGCAATATGCTCAGTCCAGCGGAGAAAAAATTCTGAAAGCAGTCAACAGCTTTCACTCAGTTCACTCCCCCTCCTGTCTTTTGATTGGCTAGCCCTACGCTCTTTAAAAAGTCTCTTAAAGGCACACCTCCGGGGCAATTGCATCTAGCCAGCAAGTGCAGAAAGTTACTGATGCTAAAGGACTCCAGGAGTAAGAACTCCCTGACACCACATGTCATTACATTACAGTTCAACAGCACGATCTTACTTGGCTGCACTGAAACTCGTTCCTGTACCCCTTCCACATATAAAAAAATGCAAAAACCAAACACTGGCAACCAAGTGTGTGTCTTGGAGGGGGACAATCAATCAATCAATCAAAATCTTTATTTATCCAGGCGAACATCGTTGAGCAAGCTCATTTACAAGGTGGACCTGGCCAGCGCCGGGTCAAATGGTACAATGCATACAGAAATATTTACAATAGTGCCAAATAACACAAGTAAAAAACAATTAATGCAAGTAAGTACTAAACGTTCCATCAGTAAAATCAGTTCAGAGTGCTTCTGTAATATTTAAGGAGGACATAAGATGAGGTTTAGTAGGAACTTCCGTAGGGAGAAGTGATTGGCCGCTCAAGTAGGGAGCTGACTAGAGCACAGAATTTCAAAAGTAGTGTAATCACACAGTATCCCTAAATGTAACACTCTAAACAGAAGGATAAGGGTCTTAACAGTCAAGGAAAAAAAGTAATTACAGCTCTTTTTTGGCAAATTTTGGCATGGAAATCAGATTTTATGCTTGGTTTAGAATGGACACAGAAGCAGACTGCAGGAACCAATCGGAAGCCAGCGACACAGAGCACGCATGTTCCGACTGGATGGCTGCTAATGCCATGTTTTGCTAATGGAAAGTCCAAACTTAGGTTCTCCGGCGGCCGTAGAGGCAGCACCATCCGCCCAGTGCCCGGGTTTCCCACACCTATGGGCAGGGAGCCCGTGGAGAGCATATCCCTGGCAGGGGATGGAAAAGGGGTCAGTATTAAGTACTGGGCCATAGACAATGGAACATCTGAACCACTGGGAGGACTAAAACAGCAGGACAACAGAATTGGGTATTCCTCGACACCTTAACACTGGCCCAACCACACAAATTCAGAAAGGAGTGTAAACAAGCAGAGTCCCAACTCTTGACACTCTAAACAGGAAAAAATAGAGGTCGTAACTGTTAGGCAATAAGAAAGTACAGACCTTTTTTGTACAAGTTTTAGCCAGAAAAATCAGACTTTAGCTTAGTATTGAGGAAGACACAGGAGCAGACTGCAAAAGCCAATCAGACGCCAGAGTACTAAAACGCTGCGTTCCGATTGGGTATCGGCAATGCCACACCTCGCTAGTAAGGAGTCCGGTCTAGGTGTCTCAGGTGGCGGCTATGGACGCGACAACTGCCCAGTATCTGCATTTCTCACACCTGAGGAACAGGGAGCCCCTGAAGGGCTAGTCTACGGCAGGGAAGAGAGTTAGGGGACAGAGGAAAGAGATACTAAGAGTGGAATGCAGTGGAAAGGGAAAATGAAGATGAAATGGGGCAGTTAAATGGTACAGGGTAGGGGAATAAGAGCCACAGATTAAGCAATATGTAAAAAACAGCAAGGTGAGTAAGGTGCAGTGGCCGCGAAAGCCATGAAGAGATAATAACCCTACAGGGATTTCTACAGGGGAAAAACATTTAAGGCATAAGACGCTCACAGAGTTAAGGTCACCTAAGGTTACAAGTGATCATAAATTCAACTACGCTCAGAGGGCAGCAGCCTGATACTTTAGACTAAAATTAGGAGTTGAGGTGGCAACTGCATGGCTCACACACATACCGAGCATATAGAGATTTAAAGGCATTCATAGGCAGAGGCAAAGTACGGGGGCAGTGACTACAGTTACAGTCCTACAGAAACAGAAGAGGGAAACTAGAGCTGCTAGGCTACCTCCAGAAGCTGTTGTTCTGCTAGTGTGTGTGTGCGGTAACCATGACAAGCAGCTGCAAGGCACAACTACAGGTGCTCATCTGGAAAAAAATGCCTAGTTCATTAAAAAACACACATTCTAATAAAGGCAGAGGGACTATTTTATTACAAAAATTGCAGTTATGTAAGCACTTACCGTAACAGTAGATCTTCAAGAGAAGTTCCTGCAGTAGGTCTTCACATATAGGACTGTGCCCCCTGGCGTCAGGTCAGCACGGCAAACTTGTAGATAGCAATCAGCGGGGACTGCCCCCGACATCAGGCGTCGTGATATCAGCCCGACTATAAAAGGGGCGGTCCCACGCCCGCTCTCCAGTTCTTTTCCAACGGACACCTATAGAAAGGTAAGGATGAGACCGGAGTAAAAACTCCTCAGACCCTGCTTCCACTCTAGTCCCGAATGGCTAGATAGGATGGAAAATAAGGATACAACATCCAAAAACTGGGGGAAGGAGGGAAGGAAACTAGACCTACTGCAGGAACCTCTCTCGAAGATCTACTGTTACGGTAAGTTCTTACGTAACTGCAGTATCTTACTTCGAGAGGGTTCCTGCAGTAGATCTTCACATATAGGACTGAATACCAAGCAGTCCCAGAGAAAAACAAAAACATAGGTGCATCCGGGAGGAGGAGGAGGAGAAGTCACCATAAGAAATCACGACAAGAGGCCTTGCAAGACTGCAAGACCAAAGCCAGTTCTGCGCCGAGAGGCAATGTCCAGACTGTAATGTTTAATGAAAGTGTGAACAGATGACCATGTGGCCGCTGCACAAATCTCTGCCGTGGACACATTCCTGAAAAAGGCAGTAGAGGTTTCCACGCTATGGGTAGAATGGCCTTTTACTGCCCCCGGAAGGGACTTCCCATATTTTGTATACGAAAAATGGATGCAGTTATCTAGCCATCGAGAGATGGTTAGCTTGGTTATAGCCTTACCCTGGCACTGTGGAGTGAAGGCTACGAACAGTTGGCTCGATTTCCGAACCTCTTTAGTCCTGTTTGTGTAGTACCTCAGAATCCGGTTCACATCAAGGGTGTGCAGAAGGTATTCCCCCTTGTTGGAATACTGTGGATAGTACACTGGTAAATCTCTGGTTCAAGCCATATCCCTGACAAATCAGTTAATATTTATGGCTATAATCTGTTTAGGTGTGACAGGCCAACAAGGGGAGGTGGAGTCGCAATCTACACCAAGATCATATACAGTGTCTCTGACATTGTTCGGACCTCCTTGCCTAAGGAATTAGTGTCTCGCCCTAAAGTTAACCCTATCTCCTGAAATAGCCCTCTTAACTCACTCAGCCCCATAGCGCGTATGTGCGTCATCAGGAAAATTCCTCTAGCCCCCATAGTGCATATGTGTGTCAGGTATTCACTTCATCTCATCCCCAGAGCGCATATGTGCGTCCTGCACTTCTTATGCACCTTCTGGATCAACCAATCAGGGACAGGTTTACTGGAAAGTGCAGGTCGGTAGGAAACATTCCTACCTACCAGAATACCAACTTTAAGATAGGGGTCACCACTGAGTTAAATAGAGTAAATTACTTTTTTTTTTTAGGTTTTAATTTGGGTTAAAAAGTGAAGAAAATGCTATTTTTTTCTCCATTACTAGAAACATGTGATCCCCAATTTGAGAACTTTTTTCATTGTGAAAAATTAGTATGCTGGTGCCTGGGAGCTAGGAGGTGTACTTTTTAGCTTTTTTGGGATAAAAAAAGTGTAAAAATGTGATTTTTCTCAGTTTCAGGTACTGTACAAAAAAAAAAAAAAAAAAACCTAATTGCTAGAAACATGTGACCCTTCATTTGAAAGGTCTCTTTAATGTGGACAATTATCATGCTGGTGTCTGGGGTCTAGGGGGTGTACTTTTTGTGATGTAGGTTTTTATTTGGGAAAAAAATATAAACAAAAGCTCTTTTTTATCATTTCATGAACTGTAAAAAAATACATGCAAATGCCACTAACATGAGTGACCCATTATTTTAAAGCTCTTGTTATTGTGAACATTTTCTGTGCAGGTGTCTAGGGGCTAAGAGGCATACTTTTTCAGTTACCGTGGTTTGTGCGTCATGTGGGCAGTTGTGCAGAGCATTTTTCTGAATTCAGTCAGTTTACTGGTGTTATGTGTTGGCACATGCCTTAGTTTATAGTCTGTTTTATTATGTAAAACAGCTCAGAAATAGTCTAAATTGTGGCAGTGTAATGCACAGATGTTGGTGTGATGAAAAACGATCATACAACAGACTTTTGCCACTTCTAGGGTGTTTTTTTTTTTCTAAAAAAAGAAAAAAAATTTCACTATTACATGCTCTGTAAATAAAAAAAAACAAAAAAAAAAAGGTTAATGCTACTAACATGTGTGAGCCCTCATTTTAAAAAGATTTTTTTATTATGAGCAAACTTTGTGCTGTAAGTTTTGTGATAGGAGTTATACTTTTTTAGTTATTTATACTCCAAGTTACAGTGTTACCATTTTAGTTCTGAACATTCTAACTGCTCAGGAAAACAGCCAGTTTTACACAGGAATACAGCACTCACTCAAGATTCCATTCTAGAGCCGAGTAAGTTAATATCCATCTGCTATAGGCCACCCTCCACTGGGTTCGACTTACTAGTACACATCCACTCCTTACTGGATAAAGTGTGCTTAAGGTGCATAATAATGGGAGACCTTAATCTCAACTGGAACAATGACTCCTCAGTCAAGCTTAAGGAGTTCTGCCATGTCCATGGGCTATCTCAGATCACTCCGGAGAACATACGCCCTAACAAGAAAAATTCCAGCTATAGTACCCTTCTGGAACTTATACTTGTCAGTAAGCCACATATCATCTCCCATACAGGGATAGGTCTTTCACAATGATGTAAGTGACCACTGTGCCACTGCCTGTATTCAGTGCTCCCCCAACCAGTTGTCTACTTCCTCCTCCAAACTAAAAAGAAGCCTAAAAAACTTCTGCCACACCAATTTTCTGACTGACCTAGGAAATATTAACTGGCAGGATTTCTATTTGGCCCTATCTGTCACGTAGGCTTAAGACATCTTCCAAAACCTACTAGTGGGGCTGATAAACAAACATGCCCCACTTAGGAAGATCAAAACAAGGAAAAGCTCCCTTGACTGGTTCACTCCCACCCTAAAGAAAGCCCTCAGGGACAGGGATGTCCTGTGGAAAAGAGCCAGGAAAAAAATTCAAAGCTGACTGGATTGCCTTTCGGATAGCTAGGGACACTTGCACTAAACTAATTAGGACAGAAAAATCGAGCTACTTGCAGACAGCCCTTGAAGAAAACAAAAATTGCTCAGCCAAATTTTGGAATATTCTCAGTGAGGCTGAAGGCTACTCAACAGCCTCCCCCCTGCCTGCCAAGTCAGTGGCAGGAAATGTATCATACACTTTTAGAGCTGACATCCCGACCTCGAACACCTCAACATCCATTTCGCTACTGCAGGCCTTGCATTTGATGACTCGCCTGTTAGCAAGTTTAATGTCAACAGCGATGCCTCCGATAGTTTAAGCTCCAGCATTCTCCCTAACCTGAGACTCTCCTTCTGCTTTCAACCTGTTACTTTCAAACAGGTAGAGGACCTATTAACGTCGTTGGACACAAAAATGTGTGGTGGCACTGATCTTCTAGAACCTTTTTTCCTAAAAATAGGTCACTTTCACCTGACAGCCCAAATCACTCGCCTGTTTAACAGTTCATTGATGCAGGGCAAGTTATCTCCCCTTTGGAAAATAGCGCACATCATCGCCCTTTTCAAGTCTGGAGATACAACTGAAATGAATAATTACCAACCTATTTCACGTCTTCCTACCATTTCAAAAATCCTGGAGAAAATTGTCAACTCCCAACTTAGGGAATACCTCGAAACCGAAAACCTTCTAAACCCGGCCCAATCAGGTTTTAGACCCAAGCACAGTACTATAACAGCCCTTGCCAAAGTGTCTAGTGATTGGCATACCACCCTGGATGCAAAAAAACACGTCTATGCCCTCTTTCTAGATCTTAGCCTTTGCCTTTGATACTGTGGATCATAGCCTGATGCTCAATGCCCTGAATAGTTTGGGCCTAGATAACACTGCCCTAAAGTGGTTCAAATGTTATCTCACCAACAGAATGCAGCAAATTAAAGCACAAGGGGAACTGTCCCCTCTAAGAGCCTTCCCCAGGGTGTACCACAAGGATCTATCCCGAGTCCCATTCTGTTCGCAATATACATTAGTCATATTGACTCCCACATACACACAGGTAACGTACATCTATTCGCTGATGATATGGTTCTCTACACTACTAACTTATCCCTTGATCTCGCTTACGAGGACCTAAGCACGACTTCACCATCCTCCAACACAACTTAATAAAGCTCAAACTGCTGCTTAATGCCAAAAAAAAACCAAAGCAATGATTATATCACCTCATGCCACACATACCCTTGGGACACCAGCAAACCTACCCATTTACACCTTACTTGACGAACCACTGGAAGTAGTGGATAAGTTCAAGTACTTAGGGTTCTGGTTGGATAACTGGCTCAATTTCACGGTCCATCTGAACGAGCTAACAAAAAAGCTAAGACAACGACTAGGTATATTCTATCGCATAAAGCACCGTCTCACATTAGAAGCCAGAAAGAGACTAGTCCACACTACTTTCATCCCACTGCTGGACTACGCGGACCTGCTCTACAGCCATTGCTCAAACCAGGCACTATGTAAACTTGATACCCTTTATCATCACGCCCTGTGGTTCATCCTGGACATGCCCCTTTGCACCCATCACTGCCTGCTCAATCAAAAGCTGGCTTGGTCCTCACTTCCATTGAGGAGACAAAAAAAATGTCCTAATGTGGTTCTACAGGGTGTTAACTGACAAGTTGCCAGCTTATATTGCGACACTATTTGAGTGCACAATGGGAGCGTACGGACTAAGGAGCACCTCTCTTGTCTCCCTCAAGGTGCCCAGAATAAGGATACAGCATGGTCTAGCTGCTATTAACTTCTCGCTCCCCACCCTCTGGAACACCATGCAAAAGACGCTAAGGTTCCCGTCCCTTCCGGGTCTTCATACCTATAAGCTGTCGCTCGCCAGCAATCTTAGGGATGTTTGTGCATGCCGAAGGTGATCTCCTCCAGACCTCCATGCTCGCCCACAATCCCAGGAAAGTATGTCCCCATCACAGGTGATCTCCTTCCGACCTCCCTGCTTGGCTCCTCTTTTACCCAGTATTTTATACATATATCTAGCACTTCTTGTACAACTAGCACTTCTCATCTCCTCTCCCTCTCTGTGCTCATCTTGTCTGGTCGTGTTAATGTTCCCCTCCCTCTATTCACCCTCTTGCTCCCTTCTCCCATGCCTCCATCCTATACCTTCGTAGGGACGCCCCCTGGTCAGTCTCTATTATGCCTCGTCAGTTACTCCTACCTTGTGTACATGTTCGCTACTCTGTCTAGGTATCGCTCTCAATTATGTCTCCATAGCTGTTCACTCCATATTTGCTGATGATGTTATTGCTATTTCTCTGTATGTACTAGTTGTATAGCTGTTCACGTAGTATTTGTTGATGATGTTACTGCCATTTATCTGTATGTACCACTCTGTGTCAAATGTAAGTGTTTTGTACTATCCTACCCAGGGCCATCTTGCAAACGAGCTTGCTCAAGGATGATTTTGCCTGGTTAAATAAAGTTTGATTGATGGACTGATTAAAGCTGACAAAGAAAAAACGGACTGCCTAGATGTACCACTCTTTATTGATGAACATAACAAGGTCCAAACAAGAAACTACAGAAAACCTACAGCCACTAGTAGCCTACTAAGAGCAGATAGCTCTCATCCCGGACATCTAGTACAGTCAATACAGTACTGTTAGTTTCTCAGAATTAGAAGGAACTGCTCTAGAGAAGAGGATTTTATCAGGGAGTCAAAAGAGGTACATCAGAGGTTTAGAAACAGAGACTATGATGAAACAATTCTAAATTCAGCATTTACTAGGGCTGAAAGTGTGGACAGATCAGACCTTCTAAAACCAAAAAAGAAAATCAAGAGAGAAGATCAACCAGTACGTTTCATTATGATATTAAATAGAGTAGCTGACCAAATAGGAAATATTGTTAAAAAATACTGGCCAATATTGCTTAATGACTTTGTACTTGAAGAATGAAGTGCTCATCCCAGAGTCACATTCTCTAGGGCAGAAAACTTGAGGGACCAACTGGTTCATAGTAGGTTTTCTTGCAGTGAATCAGAACCATGATACAGACAGTGACTGCCCCCATGTTCAAATATGGGAGGTACAGTATCTGTAACTACTGTCATCAAGATGACAAATTAAACCTTGAGAATTAAGACATGGTGGTAAAGATAAAAACATCCTCAGCTGCAATAGATCCTATGTAGTTTATGCTATCTGGAGTACATGCAACTTTTTATATGTGGGAAAAACAATTAGAACACTTAAACAAAGGACACAAGAACACATCTGAAACATAGGAGCTGCCCATTTTCACAAACCTTTTGTCAAACATTACAATGAAGTGCATACCAATAATCCAACTGGCACGAAATTTGTGGCATTAGAGTTGGTGGCCAGAAATCCAAGCTTGGTGACAGATCAAACAAACTATTGCAGAGAGGAAGTTTTTGGATCATTCACTTGGGATATCTGCAGCCCAAAGGCTTAAATGCAGAAAGGGATTTAAAACCATTTCTAAAACAAATGAAAGAATGAAGTAGTGAAATAATGAAGAAATATATGACCTAAATTATTCTGTAGTCATAATGTTTATGTACTGATCTCATGACTGTCTCCTGTTCTATTCCATCTAGGTGCCATCGTAAATAAAATGATGAAAACGTGGCATTTGTGGATCCCCCGAGACCTCTGTAACCAGTGGAATAGAGTGGGTGATCACGTATCAAGATTTAGTGCACCACAATCAATTGTGCCAAATGCTCATTCTTAAATCTTCTAGTACTTCATTAAATTAACTAAGAAACAGTAAAAATAACTGCACTACATAGCTAGAAACAACATGATGTAATGCATAGTGTGTGTGTATATATATATATATATACACATACACACACATATACTGTATGTGCACTTAAAAGATACCTAATATAGTATACCTAGCAAATATAAAGAATGATGCCTTAAGACATTTTTTTTATTTTTTTGTATTATCTGATCATAGTTGTTTTTGATAATATTGTTTTCCAGTTCAAAGGTTCTAATCTCGCTAGCACCACTGCTTGTGTGTCATTAATTTAAAGGAACCACTAGATGGCAGAGCTGAATGTATAAAAGGAATTTCCTAGCCACATAGACGGCACCCCCTCAGGAAGACCTCTGGTCGAAGCGCAGGAGTTTGTGTTACGGTCTGCTACACGCAATGCTTATTGTGCAAACATTTCAGCAATAAACAGCCTGGAATTAAACTACTGACTCTGGAACATCATTGAAAGTTTGCTGAAATGCCTGGTGAGTGCATCACTATCCTGGACTTGTACTAATTAATTGGGCTGGTTACCCTCATGAAGCACCAGGTTGAGTCTGCTGTGCACACCTGTTCGCTGGACTCTATATTAAAGGGAAACTCCCTCAAACTATTTTCTGCATACCTGTGTAGTTTGTAGGCAAGAACAAAATTATTCCCTCTCTTGCATCCCCATAATTTCATCCTAATATAAATATAAAGGAGATTGCTTCACTCTGTTCTGCCCTGGTGTGCAAACCTGCTTGATTCCATTGCAAACGTCATGACCCAGCTCATGTAAGGCACCCTAGAATTTTATGATGTTTTAGTGCTAAAGCCTGCAGTAGTTATACTGTATAAGTCATGCTGTTCCTGTCCCTATGTTCTTGCCTTATGCTGTCCATGAAACATGTCGAGGCATAGCAAGTGCCCTGCTGTTTTCTGTGATTTAAAGTGCATCCGAGTTAGAAAAAAATGCTTTTAGAGAATACAGGAACTTCACAAGACATGTAACAGAACTGAATATGAGTATAAATAACTTCAGCTGGCTTGTGCAAATATGCATCCACTCCCATGATGCCTTGCATGAGTGGGGTCATGACCTTTGCAATACAGACAAACAGCTTTTCTCACACCAGGATAGAACAGAGAGAAGCAATCTCATTTATGTTTAAATTAGGGGGATACAAGAGAACAAATTATTGTTCATGCCTACAAGCTACACAGGTATATCGAAAATAGGCTATGGGGACTTTTCCCTTTAAAGCAGCAGTACCGGATAATTAGGAAGCGATTATCAAAATTCTGCCTTTTGGTTGGAAGCATGCAGCCATAGTTCCAGATTCCATATCTGTAAATATTTGTTTTCTAGCGATATTCAGTGTATCAGATATTTAAAATTTCCACTGTTGTGGATCCACAGTAAACATAGCTGGTGCCAAATTTGCAGCCAAGCTCCCCCCTCGTCGCATCATGTCTCTATTTATTTATTGAACAATATCGAAATTACAATCCTTTGAGTCAGGGACTCGTTTACAAAGGCTCCATGTCATTGAGAGAGAATACAAATACATGTGAATAATGTAGACAATACAAGTACAAAACATGTGAATAAGAAACACAATCATATAAGGATGCACACTTAGGTGCATACAAAAAATACATGTTACAAAATACATACAGAGGCATAAGGTGAGATAATACATTCAAGGCTGGGAGGAACGTTAGGCATTGACAAATTGTTGCAGCATGTATACTGTTTACCTCTGTGGGACCCTGTGCTGCACTTTCCCGCTATCCATATGTAGTACTGCGAGTCATGCACATACATGGCTGGCAGCAGAGGTTTCCAGTTCAACACGGCGGGTGGGAGAAATATAACAAACATAGGAACACAGAGCAAATTACGAGGTGATAGTACAGCGAAAACAAGAAAGGTTACCAGGAAAGTGCTCAACAGAGCACAGGGGACAAACTGTTGCAAAAGACCCAAGTTTTTTATCTAGTACTGCTGCTTTAAATGGGCACTATCAGCTTTGCGCCTCGTTTTACTGCCCCATTACATGAGTGTGCCTCTATGCACACAAGATCACATATGGTGCACAGAATACTCCTATATATGCTTTAATCCAGAATTCTTAACAATTTTCGTTTTTTTTTTTTACACGATATTCTACTTTCCCTCAGTCCGCTCGTAAATTGGCTGGCAGTATAGCCTATAGGTTAGAGTAACAAGCTGTGAACGAGCTTGGTACATCCAGCAGTTCAGACCTTGGTTTGATTCTCACAACCTTCTCTTGCATACTGTGTGACTCTGAGCAAGTCACTTAACCGCCCAGTGCTCCCAGGTCGCCCCTGAAAACATGCATTTGTGCCTAGTGGCCCTTATCCGGTTACCGAAGACTAAAATAAATAAAAACATAAATAACCCATCCACCGGAAGCATAAGCTAGCTGAGAGCGTGCATCTGACACTCCGTACTGGCACGAACGTAGACTTTGCACATGGCCATACCGAACAGTTAAATGTAGTGTGTATTTTCCAACACAGTACTGGATTTGCCCTTTTTTAATTGAAACCGAGCACTGGGAAAGTCATAAAATACTTCTGAAAACAGGCGCCGAAAGCGGGACACTCCTGCGCATGCGTGGGATTTGTGCACCGTCCCACAAACTAATTATATCAAGGCAAAATTATATTAAAAACAGAAATTACCAATGTTTTGACCCATAAACTGTGATTTTGAAATCTGCAAATTAGTTATGCAAATGTATATACTATATCTAACAATGCATGTACTCTTCCTAAAGGGACTAAAACACAACTTCACGTAATTTATTTTCTTTTGCTGATATGCGATATATTTTCATAATAGTAACACAAACATAGAAACATAGAATTTGACGGCAGATAAGGACCGCTTGGCCCACCTAGTCTGCCCATTTTCCTACCTAACAGATAAGCTGCAGATCCTAGTTAACCAACAGCTTACTTCCTCCTACCCACCACTAGGACTGCCTTATGTCTGTCCCATGCATTCTTGAATTCCCCCACTGTTCTCGACTCCACGACCTCCTCAGGGAGGCTGTTCCATGCATCCACAACCCTCTCTGTGAAAAAATACTTCCTCACATTACCTCTGAGCCATCCCCCCTCTATCTTCAAATTGTGGCCCCTTGTTCTTGCACATCTCTTTTTCTGAAATATGCTACCCTCTTGGACTTTGTTGATTCCCTTGAGGTACTTAAAAGTTTCTATCATGTCCCCTCTCTCCCTTCTTTCCTCAAGGGTATACATATTAAGCTCCTTTAGTCTTTCTTCGTATGTCTTCTGGTGCAGACCCTGCACCATTTTGGTTGCCCTCCTCTGGACAGCCTCCACTCTATCTATGTCTTTGCGGAGATGGGGTCTCCAGAACTGCATTCTTGAATTCCCCCACTGTTCTCGACTCCACGACCTCCTCAGGGAGGCTGTTCATAGACTTTATCATTCCATGTACTTTTGATGGACTTTCTTTTAATACCACTACTGCAATGTGGTACTCCAAGCTGATGGACTGTGACACTAACTGGAAGCTATGGTTTGCTGCAGGTTCACTTGAAGTTTAAAGTGAAAAAGAAATCTTTATTTGTGAAGATTCTAAGAGAAAACAACCCATTTTTTGGTTACTTTAAAGGTAATTTTGAAGGTTAAACTTTTTTAAGTACAGTCTATTCCCGATGTATGCACATGCCTGGAAACTGCTAATTTTGTGCACTCATCCAAAAATGCACATAGCCGAAAATGTGGTAAAAAATTATCTCGGGACTATCTGTGTGTGATCTGGAGATTGCGCTTATTCAAGAAAACAGAAAACTTACTGATTAAGGTCGCACAGTAAATAACAGAGCTGTAAAAAGAATGATTTAACTACAGTATGTTTAATTTACACAGTAATAAAACAGTACAGCATTAAAAGCAGTAAAAACGTTCAAAAACTGCAAATGCTAGTGTTAGTTCGCATAACTGGAGTCACTGTGATAAGTCAGTAATGCTTGCCTGCTTCATGTTCGATTGCGGAGTGTCTCCAGTTTTTTTTTGAATGAGTAAAACCATGCAAAGACATCGACTGAAAACTCGGACGAAAGCTCCCTTTTAGTAACCCCGGGGAAGAACGCCTTATCAAGAAGCTGCACTTTCTGCTCCAGAGTGAGCACCATTCGTGTGAGTTTCTCCATAGTGACTTCTGCTCCTGAATGGATTGCTGACTGAATTTAATTGAAGTTTTGGACAGAACGGGATTAAGCAGGTGATTAAGCTGATGTTTAACACCTGCTTACACCGATTTACTGAAGGGTATTCAAAAGCCCAAGTGAGTACGTGATAAATGAGTCTGACAATTATCTTTCAAGTGAAGCTAAAGTAGCTTCTGACTGCAAGATTTCAGCCTGAAATGTGTGCGCACATCCGAAAACCTGTGTGCACAAAACTGAACAGTTTAACACGGAGAAGTATATGAAATGAATCGGGACCCAGCAATTTTGTGCACACAAGCGGAATGTGCACACAACTGAATGGCACACAAGAGGAATTAACTGTACTGCAAAATGGTTATTTAATTTTTAATTGAACCTACTTGGATTCATTAAGCATCCCTTTTGTTTTTTATAGTAACTCAAGGATATGTTTGGCAGCATTTGCACCCCCACCCTCATAGCCTTCTGAAGTTAAATGAAAACGTTTGAAATATAAAGTCTGTTCCACCTTACTAAATTCATTCATGAAAGATCTGTGTCTGGTCCTCCACACTGATGCACTTGATATGCTGAGTTTAAGCTATGCTTTGTGCACCTGTAGTATTTCAGCTCAATACTCTCTGCGATCCTGGTCTAAATATGTGTGTATGTTCCATTTGTTGGTTGCAGATTTGTATTTGATTAATCTATTCTAAAACTATCCTGTTGGACATTAGAAAATAGGTTGGAGAGCTGTAATTACTGTGAGTGCTCAGGTGGGCAGAGGTCGTTTGCCGCATCGGCGGAGATCCCAAAGGGGCCGCGCACGAGGCGGGAGGAGCCGGGGCTGCATCGGCAACCGCATCAGTGGAAGGAGTTTTCAGTGCTGCATCGGCAGCTGTAGTGTTCACCAGGGGCACCGGAGCATACTTCCCGGCAGCTGCAGTCGGCAGCGGGCCAGGGCTGGAGTAAGAGGAGCTGGCAGTGCCGAGGACCAATCGGGAGTGAGGGCGCCAAATTTGAGTTGTGGCTGGGCTACACAGACAGGCCCAGCAATCTCACTATTCCCTGGGGAACTGTAATTGTGTCCCACACCACCCACCCCAGCCCAGACTCTATTAAATGGTCAGAGAAAGTGTAGTCTTGGGGGAAGGCATGGTGAAACTGGTCGAGCTGGAGCAATAAGAAGCTTGAATATGTTGCTGGATAGGTGGGGGAGAGGGCATAAGTTTCATATACTGTATTGGTTTGGTGGTTACTGTTGGAGGTTGCAATTAGCATTTGTGGTTACTATTTAAGGGACTGCTGAAGACTGATAGCTAGATACTGTGCAGACTGGGGGAGAATTGCTGAAAATTATCTACTGCTGGACTTTGCTGGTGTAAAACTGAATATTGCTGGGTATTGTGTGTGTATTGCTGATAGGGGTCCATATTATTCATTCCCAAAATGAGGGGGGGCTTGGGGGCTGTCAGTGCGGGTATCTTGATGAGGGTGACTGGTGTACAGGATGTGGGGCGCTATAATATTAAATTGGGCATGAGGGTCGGAGGTGCCCAGTGTGCTTTTTGGAGATTGGAGAGTCCTAGGAGGAGATCAGGATTAGAAGGCAGCTGGAAGGGGAGGGATGGGGGGGTTAGTTGGGGTATGGATCATATGTATCTAGACGTGGCCAAAATGGCATACCCCAGGAGGCAAGTGGACAAGGCCAAAAGGGCATATCCCAGGGGATTGGTGGACCATATGGTTACTAGACAGGAGTGGGAGGCGGATCAAGAAACATATCGGAAGCAATCCGTAGGGAGGGGGCTGGACAGAGGGAGCAGATGGGGGGAGTTAGGAGAGAGCAAAACAGGGGCAAGCATCACACTTACAAACCGATTCACTCTACTATATCCAGGAGATGAAACGGAAGAGGCTGGTGGGAGGGGGGGAGCAGGTGGACAGTGAGGATTTGGTCAGTAAGCTAAGGGAGGTGGGGGATAGAGGAGGGAGCCAGATTCAAAGGAAAGGAAAGGAAGGAGAAGGGAGGGACATGAGCCTAGGTTGGAGGAAAATATGGTAGGGGGGCACTGAGGGAGGCCGGGGTGGAAGGAGGCAGGACTGGGGTCAGGATGGTGCCCAGGCAGGGGTTGTCAATCAAGGAGGGGGGAGCAGTAGATAGTTTTCTAGATAGGGCAGTTTTGAGACAGAAATCATCGGAAGAGTTGGAAAATAGGGTAGCGAGAAATACAGCAGATGGGATAGGAAGTGCAGGTTCAGAGAGGGGGGAAGTAGCGGGAGGTTTCTCGGGTGTGGGATCGGATGTTTTTAGCTCAGGAGTGGAGGTGGGGGTAGAACTGGGTGGGCATTCTCTGATCACCTGGGAGATTGGGAAAGCGAGGAGCCAAATGTCAGTTGCAGGTAAAAGGAGTATGGTAGAGCATGCACATGAGGGTGGCACTCAGACTGATGGGGGAGGGAGGAGCAAGCAGGGGGTTGCTGAAAGTAGGAGGAGTCTGGAAGGAGAAATAAGGGCTTACAAAGACCCACAGGCTGACGGAAGTGGGAGGAGCAAGTAAGGGGTTGATGACAGAAAGAGGAGTCGGGATGGATCAAAATGGGCCATCAAAACAGCGGGTAGGACGAAGTTAATACTGCTAGGAGACTCCATGACCAGGGGAATCCAGTGGGAGGGGGAGGGGCAGGGGAGAATAAAAGCAGCCTGGTCAAGGCTAAATGTATCCCAGGACTATCTGTACACAAGACTAAATTCCACCTATACTCGTTGACACTGGATTGCGTGGGATCCCCGGACTTCCTAGTACATCTGGGGACTAATGACTTGGAAGGGAACAGTGAGCTAGAAATACAGGCTAGATTCCAGGAACTGATTAGGGTTTGTCACTCTATAGGAAGCAAAATTTCCCTCTCTGAGATTCTGCCGGTACCAAGAGCTACCGGGGAAATCAAGCTAAAACTCAGATGGGTGAATCAGTGGCTTAGAGACTGGTGCAAGGCAGAGGGATATGGGCTGGTGGGGGATTGGGGGGATACTTCGGAGGATAAGGGGCTTTATGCCAGGGATAGGTTACACCTCAACTTGGAGGGAGATCTTGAAATTAAAACTTGCTGGATTTATAGGTGAGAGGTGGGGTTTAAACTTGTAAAAGGGGGTGTCAAATAATAAAAAGACCCCAGGGGGGCTGATTGAGGGTCCAGTTCTAGGACACGTGAGGAGTTGGAGGGACTATGTTGCAATTTTAAGGAAAACTGGGCAGAAAAGGGACTGCGTAGGGTGGGTGGGGGGACTGGAGAGAGGGGAGAAGTCGGGGTGGAGGACAGTCTTGATCAATGCCAGGAGTATGAGCAATAAAATGCCGGAGCTCCAGGCTATGTTGGCCGAGGGAATAATGGATGTGGCAGCAACTACAGAGACATGGGCCACTCAGAGAAATGATTGGAATCTAAACTTAGAGGGCTACAAGATATTCAGGAAAGATAGGGGAGTAGAAAGGGAGGTGTTGCGCTAATAGTCAGAAATGACATAGTGTTTAGTGAAGTGGAGGAGGCTGGAGGGGGTGTGGAGGTGATCTGGATAACCCTACAAACAAGGGGAGGGAAGAAATTGAAGATAGGGGTGGTATACAGGCCCCCTGCAATACAGGAGGCTCTGGAGGATAAACTGGTTGAGAACATCAAGGGTCACTGTGACCTTGGAAAGGGTAGAGTGGTGGTCATGGGTGGTCTTTTTTTTTTTAAATCATTTAACATTTTTTGTCACCCACTGCGGCGTTCTCTGGCTTGGGGCATCCAGCCGCCGGCTCCACCCGCCCAGAGAACTGGGTAGCTCAAACTGCACCCAAGAGGAACCCGGGATGGCCATTGTGCCATCCCGCTGGAGGACCCCCCTCAGCCTCAGACAGCCCCGGACCCTCCCCGACAGGACTCCGACAAAGTCCTCCAGGTGGCTCGGAGCGCGGCCACCAAGCTGCACGGTCCCGCCCAGCCATTTTCCTACTGATTGGTCCCTAGGAACGTGGACATGCAATGATGTCCGGACACAGCGTGCCGACGTCCGCCACGTTCCCCCTTCAGTATCCCCTGCTCCAGTAGTGCCCCCAAGTATCCCCAGGGGCCGCTACAGCACAGTAAGATTCCCCAACCCACCCCAGGAGAGCAGTCTACGGATGCTCAATCCCAGTCCTCCTGTGCCGATCCCTGATGACCCGGGCTCGTTCCCGAACCTAGGTTGCCGGCGTGGCGCAAGGTCTGGCGTTTAGCGCCTCAACCCTCAGTGCCACCAGGCCAGCCATGGGTGGTCTTAATATGCCAGGGGCGGACTGGAACACCATGACATCCTCTATAACCAGGTAACAAAGACTGACGGATGTCTTTCAGGATACCTTCCTGGTCCAACAGGTGGGGGGAACCTACTAGAGAGGGGCGGATATTGGACATTGTCCTAGCGGACAGTGAACAAATAAGAGGCCTGGAGGTGTGCAGCCCACTGGCGGATGGTGACCATGCCACAGTTTGGTTCCTGCTGTATCTAGGAGGGGAGGAAAACTACGCTCATACAGTAGTGGTTGACTTCAGGGGAGCGGACTTTGTGGATATGGGTAGGATTCTAAGGGAAGGGTTGGACATGATTAGGCCAGACATGGATGCTGGAAGATTGTGGGAGACGATTAAAGAAGGGGTGCAAGAGGCTACTAGGTCCTGTATTAAAGTAAGGTGTAAGCATGGTGGAACCAGTAAGCCATGTTGGTGGACCAGGGAGGTGCAGGAGGCTGAGGGCATAAAGGCTGCCCTAGCATGTTTTAAGCGTTCTAGGAGTAGATGAGGGTGAGGGAGTATGAATTATTGGCCAGGAAGGTCACCAGAGTGGTGAGGGGTGCCAAGGCAGGGATGGAGAAAAACCTGGCTAAGGATATCTGGAAGGGGAGGAGGGGAGGGATTCTATAGATACATAAGAGAGAAGAGAAAAGAGAGGACACAGATCAACAGGATTAAGATTGTGGGCGGGATGGGCTCAGGAAGCAGGGGAACAGGCAGAGGTGCGAAACAAGTACTTTGCCTCAATCTTTGCAGAGGGTGACAAGGGATCCCTACACACTGATGGGAGGGAAGAGGGGCCAGCAAAAGTGAGAAGTCAGTCTCAGTCTGAGACCAGAGGATGGAAACAGGCTAAGGTACAGGCTGAGCCAGACCCAGAAGGAGTAGGAAGGTTGCATGAGGGAGTGGATTGGGGAGGAGAAATCACAGTGGATAGGGTGAGGGAGGCCCTTCTGAAGCTAAAAACTGATAAAGCACTAGGGCCGGATGGACTACATCCGAGGGTTATGAAGGAACTAGCAGAGGAGCTGGCAGCTCCACTGGCTGCACTCTTCGCAACACCTCTCTGCAGATGAGATGAGTGTTACAGGACTGGAAGGTAGCTTATGTAGTGCCTATACATAAAAGGGGGTCTAGGGAGGAGATGGGGAAATTACAGGCCTGTCAGTCTGACATCTGTGGTAGGCAAAGTAATGGAGGGCTTTATCAAGGAGAGGCTTGGGAGGCAGTTGGAAAGGTTAGGACACCAGGATGATAAACAGTATGGCTTCGTCCCGGGGAGATCGTGTCAGTCCAACCTCGTAGAGTTTTATGACTGGGTGACAGGGACCTTGGATATATATATACCGGTGGATGTCCTATACTTAGTTTTCAGCAAGGTGTTTGATTCAGTGCCCCATAATGGACTGATAGCAAAGATGGGGGTGGGAGGACAGGAGCTCAATTGGCTTGAAAACTGGCTTTTGGGGCATTTACAGAGGGTAATGGTGGGCGGGATACTCTTCTCCCCCAGGAAGGTAATCAGTGGGGTCCCTCAAGGTTCAGTATTGAGGCCAATCTTGTTCAATGCCTACGTCTCTGATATAGGGAGGGGAGTTAGGAATAGGTTGAGTCTCTTTGCGGACGATTCAAAACTGGGAGCACTGGTGGATTCTGAAGAAGCAAGGGAAGACAATCCAGGGGGATCTGGATGTCAAGGAGGTGGGGACTGAAATTTAATGCCGGGAAATGTAAGGTACTTCATTTGGGGGTCAAATATCTGGGCCATGTATATACCCTGGCGGGGTCACACTGCAAGCCACATTGGGTGAAAGCGATTTAGGGGTGGTGGTAGATGTCAAAATGAATAACTCTGAAAACTGTAGTGGAACCGCAGCCAAAGCAAACAGGATACTGGGCTACACAGCCAGGGAATTACGTCCAGAAGGTGGGAGGTGATTCTCCCTCTATATAATGCCTTGGTCATGCCGCACCTCGAGTACTGTGTACAGTTCTGGAGACCTCATCTGAAGAACATAGCGTTGCTGGAGAGGGTCCAGAGGAGAGCAACCAGGATGATTCAGGGCATAGAGGGGAGGCCTTATGAGGGGAGAGACTGGAAAAGATTGGGCTTTCTCACTGGAGAAGAGGAGGGATAGGGGAGACATGACAGAGGTTTTCAAGTATGTAAAAGGAATAACCAGGAGTGGAACCAAGAAGCTGTTTAGGCTAAAGAAAGGGGAACAACCAGGAGCCATGAGTGTAAACTGGAGGGGGAAATTTACATGGGGGAGCATAGGAAGCATTTTTTTCACTGAGAGGGTGGTGGGACCATGGAATGCGCTGCCCGGGAGGCTGATGGAGAGGGCACAGTAGAAGGCTTCAAGAAGGGTGGGACAGGTACAAGGGGAAACTGAAACCAAAGAAGACCCTCTTGGGGGCTAGTGGGGTGGTAAGGTGAGCAGCCACTAGGTTGCTAGCTTTCGAGTAAACAATGACAGACCATTTGGCCTATTCTGCTGGCTTTTAGTATGTTAGTATTCAGTTGTTTCGATTTCATTTATCTGGATTTAAATACGAGTTATTTATACATATATATATATATTTTTTCAATTTTAGAACGAAGTTGCTTTTGGAATATAAAGTATGCTCATAGTCTGATGAACATATTTTGGTTCTGAAACGTTATAAATGAACAAAGTATTCATGGAGCAACAGTGAAACTACTGAGATGTTGAAAGAAAGCAACAATTATTGATAAAGCAAAGTTGATGGTTTATTCATTGTTTGGGTTGAGTGAGAGAATATTGTGACTTACAATCTTGTAACCCAGAACTAATACAGACATCAGTGATCATAACTTGATCATCCGCAGATCATCATCAACCATCAGGCTGATTCAAGCTTACAAAAATAATCATCAGTTGGTGATTTGAAAGTTCACGTTTGATAGTGAAATCATGATCTAGATGATGATCTTAAATCATGTTCTCCCTTAAAGATTATATGGTAACACTTGATTAACGATGGTCAGTCATGACTGACCTTCAAAACACATGACTGGTGATTTATCGATTTGCCTGGGTAATCCCTGCTGGACTTTATTAGTAACCCTAGATTCTGGGGAGAGAGTTCCACAAATTCTTACCATCTGGGTTCTATCACTAAGCCAGTTTCTGACCCATCCAATAGCAGTTGGGCAAAAATTCAGTGCTATTATGTTCCAAATTAAAATACTGTGGTCCAGCACAGAGCTGATGGGATTAGAAAAGGACAAAAGGTTAGCAATACATGATCATGGCTTTAGCCTCCTTCCAAGATGGGGAAAAAAAGGATTGAAAAGAGAGGCAAAAGTGGCAGCAGTGGCCAGCGCAGAAAGAGATGAAGGAGGGAGGAATCCAGCCCATCAGGGTTATGCCCCTTTGAGGGATTAAGGTAGAGTAAGGCAGCGAGGGTGGGGCTCAGAAGAGACTTCGGAGAAGGGAAATGATGCTGGTGTGACAGGGAATATTTTCAAGAGACAGGGCAGGAAGAAGGGGGTGAAGGGAGGGGAGGAAGTTGTTAGAAAACATAATGGAATAACCTGAATGGTTACATTGAGTACATTCTCAAGCCCAGGATCGGATCTCTTGACACCCACGCTCTCAGGTGGTTTAAAAGTTCTAGAAGTGTAAAAATATGTTTAAGACCCCCATGGACAGCTGTGGTGGACTCTGCACTACTAGAGATACTGTGGCAGCAAGACCCTACTTTAACATTTACTTGGCATAGAACCAATCCAACATAATATACTTCCAACATAACACACAGGGCTCCAGATAAGGAGAGTACCAACCTATTTTACTCACCTCATTTTAGGAAATACTCCTCAGAAAATTGTTTTAATGAGTATCAATACTCACCCAACATTTGTAAATGCTGCACACTCCATAGAATAGTGCTACATAACATAACTGGTGATTCAAAAGGAGCATTTTTTACCAGATTTTCAACACTCATACACATCCCAATTTTGTTTTACTCGCTATATTTTAAATTGGTGAGTAAATTACTCCTACCTGCCAACATTTGCTAGAGCACTGTTGCCACCTGATCAATTCTTATCAAGAAAACAACTACCGGGTACACTGTTTTTAAAAATGTACTCCTCACTCTACTCTTTCCAGACATTTGTACACATCTGAATTTGGTTTTACTCACCTCACTTTCAAAATGAGGAGTACAGTACTCATCCCAAAAAATCTTATCTGGAGCCCTGATAACACAAATTAATTTTATCATGGCCCCACTACCAAGGAATATCACATTCAGTACAAAATGATACATATGTAAGTTTCCCATCTGCCTGCTGACTGCCCAACCCCTTTCAGTCAGACCCCCATTCATTTTTGCAGCAGGACCCTTCTTAAAATCCTGGATCTAAGTTACCACAAGGACATCGAAGAGTTGAAACCTAAAACTTTCAGGTTTGCTATAGTTTGGCCTACGGATGGTGCTTTGGTATGTGGCTTAACTGACAACTTTGTAGATTAAAAAGAATAGTGGTAAGCATATGTGCAGTATGTTTTTTCACAGATTTTTCGTAAGGTGATTTTTGTAATTTTAATGTGCAATTTATGTAAGCTTCTTGTGAATTCTGCCATTTATGTGACTCATTGTGGTTACGGAAATGGTGAAAAACAGTTGCCCCAAAAATTCCACTTCACGAGGGGAGATTCAACACACACCACGCTTACATGAACACGGGAGGGAACGTTGAGTTGAAAATGTTTTAAAATAGTGAAGTTATCAGTAATTAGAAACTGAAGTGTAAAGGAAAATGACCACATGCATGTGCAGTACACAGTTTCTCAGACTTTTAAAAAAACTAAATCAAAGTAATTTTGTACTGCACATGCATGCGGACTTAGGCTTGCTTTTTTTTTTTTCTTGTTAACACTGAGATGTTTAGTGACTCATAACTTCTGTATTTTTAAAATATTTGGGGGCCTAACATGAGTCATCTCTTAGTTAGGACCCCTCTCACAACCACATACCAGGTCAGCCGTAAATCACCCAGAAATGTGCACTTGAGTGTTAACCCTGAAAACACATTTCAAAGGGAATTAGGACTGACCACTTATGTGACTTGGGTGGAGGGGGGCTAACCAAGAGATGACACAAGTTTGGGCCAAAAATGTTTTAACATACTGAAGTTAAGTCACTCAAATGTTAGCGTTTAAAAAGAAAAATATGTCCACGTGCATGAGCAGTATGAAATTTCTCATGGTTGGTTTTCTTCTCCCACCATCCAAAAGGCTAGCACCCTATATTATTTATCCAGCGGTTATATTATTACAGTCTTTTAACCAATGTTGGAGATTCTTGTTCTCTGTAACAATATACTGTAAGTGAAAAGTATTGGCTTCTTTTATTTTTTTATTTATGCTTTTTGTCCCCATATCACCGGTCTGCATCCCTGGTCACCTACCTACCCACCACCCTCACAGAACCTCTGTTTATCCCACGGGCGGGAGAAGGGGGAGGCCGGCTATGCCTCCCTACACATCCAGTCGTCAGGCGGGTCTGTGGTGGCAGCTTGGAGAGTGGCCAGGGCCCAGTTTTTTCTCATGGTACTTTTTGTACAGGAGGCGTGGCATGCACAGGCACAGCAACGCGTACATGCCTCCAAACCCCAACCAGGTGCTCCCAGGTAAAGCGCTACCATGGTCACCCGAGAGCGCCTACACCTTGAAATGTTGCCCCACCAGAGATGGAGAGCATTACAACAGCCGCTCAATCCATCTCCCCGGCTGACCCTCCAACCACTTGAGCCCATTCCCAAACCTGAGTTGCTGGTGCCGCAAGCAGTGACACCACCGCTGTGCCAGTGGGCCAGCCAAAAGTATCGACTTTAGTGATGTATCAGTCCCCGCAAGGCCCTCTTAAAAATTAGCATTTCACCTAAATGAGGCTACCCTGCTGTGCAAAATTCTAAGCAAAACAAAAAAGTTTTCCACAATACATATTTAAAATGTCCCCTAAAACAGCCAATCTGTGGATATGTTAAATACATGTAAGTTAAATTATTTGCCTTATTTGGAAACCATGTGGTTGTTCAGTATTGCTTTTCCAGCACTGCCAATGTTTTGTTTTGGGAGTGTCAAACCATCAAATCCAACATCTTATTAAGAATTCTGACAAAGTTCCCCTTTTAATTATACTGATAAAGCAGCTCACGCTCAAGAGACCATTTCCTTGTTTTTTTTTTTTTTAAATCTGGTTCAGTGTCATCATAAAAGAAGGTTTAAATATTAAGTATTTTCAACAGATTCTGATTATGAGCATACAGAAAATGTTACATATCATATGCACAGGCGTCTCTTATTTAGGCTTTGGCTAGAAGTTGCTGCTACAAGTTACCTAACACACCAGCTAAAATATCTGCAGTGCCACAAAATGGGCGTTTAGTATCCCCAATATTGTAGTGCCACCTGAAACAGCTATGCATAGCCATCAGCATAGAACAGATAGTGGAGGAGTTCCTCCTTTGAATAATGCACAACACAAATCCACATTCCGGGTTCTCCTATTTGCTGCAGTTTACAGTACCCTATTCCTCACCCCTCTGAAGTGCAGTTTTTTCAGTTTGTCCAGCAGTTCACCCTAACTCCCACCCACTGACGCATATACCATTAATGTTTCTCTCTAGTCATTCAGTTGTCACCTCTTCTGCATTCCATAAGTTGCTATACCCTTGGTGGTCCAGTTCCATATACCCCTCTGCTTCCCCCTGCTGAGTACCTGGTGCTCCAGTATCGCCCACCCCCCGACATAGGTTAGACTTCACAGCCACTGCACCCACCCACACTACTGCAACCCTGTTACCACTCTAAACGCTAGTGGTAACTTACAAGGGTCACACTGGTGTGTAAGTAAATCTTATGAAAACAGCTGTCTTCTGTGGGCGTGCACAGTTGCACCTTTCTTGAAAACATGACTCATGGCTCTGTGTCCATCCAGTCATAATGATACAGAGAACTCCAAGTTTACCCTGTGAATTTCTGAGATACACGCAGTTATTAATCACTAGAATGTCTCCATACTCATGACTCTGATGTCAAGTTACCGCTCAACGGAAGAATGAGTCACACCATGACAAGTGTATAAAATGCAACCTTTAACAGGTCAATGTCAATCCCTATCAGATTTTTGTTTTTGTTTAAAGTAAAATACTGTCTGAAGCAACATTAAGATGGAAAACAAATGCCTTGTTCTTATCTGCTTACATACATTCTGTCACCTGCCATTTTGTGTACTACCAAAACTGTCAACGTTGCAGAGTATCGGCATGTACCAGCATGTAAAAAAAAGGTGAAGTACTGCTTTTCAGACAAAGTAGTCTTTCACAGACTGAGCACAGATCCTCTCATCAGTTTTCTGCTGAATGAGTTCTCAAGCCCCCTACAGCTTTAAAATGGGTTGAAACACATGTCCCTTTGGAGACGTACATCAGAATGTACAATTTATCCTCTAACCCTGAACTAGAGAGACCAGTAGCAGAGCGACTAGTGGCAGCAGCGGCTTTAAGGCTTGTGCTGTACTACTTTAGAGAGGATTTGAGATTTACGGTACTATTTAGGGGACTGTTTCATAATGTCTAGATTCAGTCTTTTTTCCCCTTCCTTACAGCTTTAGTAACAGATTGGTCTTTAATTACTATGCAGGCCAGTTGTCTTCCTTCCTGCTTTCGAAACAGTCACACAAACTAATCCGCAGACACAAGATGCTATAGCTGTCACACCACAGACACCGTGAACTCTCAGTGACATACCAGCAGGGCCGTACTTTTGCCATTGAACATTTTGGAGGAAATTATGGTACTGTCACGGTCAAAATGATGGAAATCATGAAAATCATAACAGTCATGGATTCATTGTGTGTTGAACAATTTATTTCTATTTTTACATACTGTTATACAAGTGTGTCAGCAAAGATTTAAATGTTTTAAAACAAAATCACTGTCAGGTTGGTCCAACAGATAAGCACAATGTGCTGTCATCGGCAAGGCCAGGACTTGTGTGCAAGCCTTAGAATCCCACACAGAGGCAAGGGGTACCACGCGCACTGTGGGCGTGAGGCAAAAAATTAGGGACCGGCCATTTGCAAATACCAAAAACTGCTGTGTTTCCATGAAAAAATGCTAAAATTCATGGAGTTTTCATCAAAATGGGGAAAATTGTGGAATTTATGACTTTAAGACTTCCGTGACAAAGGAATCGACCTTGCAGGGGCGGAGTCTGGCTGTTGAATGAATAGTCATGCGAATGCTGAGCTCCTGGCATGGTTGAGAAAATACATCAATTTTTCTGGTATTACTTGTATTTGAGTGTGCTCCATTTCTAGTCCAGCCTGTAGAATGAATGTTAAAATGTCAAAAGCTGAAAAGACTGAAAGAGCTGGCCAAAATAAGAAGACTGAGGAGTCTGTGGTGCCATACTCGAGGCAGGCTCAAGCTGGGGCTCGGACTCCAGTCCAAGTGACTCTAAGGCTTCACATAGTCACTCGTTCTCGATTCAAAGATACAGAGCCTCCCACATGAAGTAAAGTGCCCTCACTATTCTGAAAAGCGCATTATAAATAAATGTTGATTTGACTATCTGCACCTTTTCATTTAGTAATGTCCCAGAACGTTACAGAGAGAACATTACAAAAAGTACAAGATGAGTCCGCTTTTGATGAACTGAATACTAAATTTCTTGCCATTTCAAAAACTGCAGCGACAGGAAAGAGAACAAAGACGGAGAACAAGTAGAGTCTGTAGTTTTTACAACAGATAGAGAAAATGGGCAGACTGGGTGGGCCTAGCAGTCCTCATCTGTCGTCAGCTTCTATGCTTCTATGTAACTGTTGAACTCATCGCAAATAATGTGGAATTATATTCAACAAAAATTTTGAAAATAGAGAAAGATGATGAAAAGAATGATGATTCCGGCGTTTATTCTAGAAATGACATTTGATGGGTCAAGTGACCCACTGTCCCTGGAAAAAGTATTCCAGGAAAACTGAGGGCAATTTGAGTGACTGAATTAAATTGTTTTTAAAGAACCAAATGTAATACTTTTTCTCTCTCTCTCTCTCTCTCTCTCCCTTCCCTATCTGCTCTGTAACTTTCCTGCCTGCTAACAACTAATTCATGGTGACTGGAGACGAGACCCCACATATCTGTGTCTCCTACACAGTCTGTCTTCCCTTTGCAGTCAATCCTTCCCCTTGGTGTATATATATGTATATATATCCTTTAGGGCACTGATTGTAAAATATCCTGCTTGCTGCAAGCTAACACGAGGGGGAAAGTGGCAGCTTAGACCCCACAGCTCCGCCTCACGATGTTACTGTCACTGTCTGTCTCCCCATCTTAAGGGATCAAGATGAGGGGACGCTGTGTGTGGCAGCTCCTCTGTTTTAGTGTGTTGTGTGCGTTAGTGACATTTTTTTAAGCTCTACTGCAAAATACAGGAACTCTAAAATGAAAAAGAAAAGGGGATGAAGAAGCACTGGTGAGTCTCTAACATACTCCCACATCTTACTGTAGGGCTGTGAATCATGGGAGGGGGGAGGACAAGTTTAAACCTCTCCTAGCACAAACTTACTGAGGGACTATCTATTGATTCTGGTGGAACAAAACCCTCACAGAACTTATAAAAATTCATTTCTAAGCTGTAAAACAGTTCCAAAGGGGATCTGGACACCAAAAATGTAGTTTATTAAAAATGGAAAACTGAAAGCACCAATCAGTGGCACTTTTGGCCCAGAGAGGATAAAAAAAAAAAACCAGCAGCCCAGCAAGCTTCGGCGAGCGCAGGCAGAGGCAAGCGGAATCTGCCAGCATCAGCCGTGGAAGCAGGAAAGGAGACCAGAAAAACTACATTTCAAACCAAAGCAACCTATGCATTTCAAACTTAAGGTGAATAATATGGATCCAACAAGGGAATATTACTACATCTCCTTTGCAAAGAAGGTACTATAATTCCATATACTGTTTTTAGGGCGCCGTAGTGCGGATGCCACAACAAGGGCATGAGTGATGGGGCGGTCAGGATTTTAGCCTGCCCCGTACTCACACCCTGTTGCGCGACCCACAGCTTTGTGCCCCTTTCACGGCATAACCCCACCCCCAGTTGTTACATTTATTTTGTGGGGTGAGGGTGCGGGGGACTAAAAACTAAGTTTCAGTCAGGACGGCCCTGTGGCACTGTCAGTTTAGGGTGCCAGAATGCCGCACGCAATAATTTTGGGCGACATCATTCCGCCACTCTAAAAGACTTCACCCACATTGCCTGTGCACCATCATGGGTGAACCATATAATTCAATGAATTATATGTAAAATGTATACAGAAACACCAACGCCAGTGAATGATGAAAAATACATCTGCAGAAAATGTCAGGCCTATCAGGAACTCAAAGATATGTTAAATACCACTCAAACAGACCTTAGGAGGGCTCTGGAAATAAACAATACTGAGAACTTAGTTAAAACTTTGGAAAACGAGTCAACACAAATTTTAGAGAAACAGCCAGTAAATAATACAAAAAAGGTCAAGAGAGGAAGAGAGAGACCCCGGCACATCCCTTACATCTGAACACAGAAACAAAAGTTGTAGAAGTGAGCAATAAGAAACAGATGACCAGTCAGGCAAAACAAAAGTAATAAGGAGGGTAGGAGGGCAGTGGCTGATAGCAATGATGTTCTGACCCTATCAAATTGGTATGAGATCACAGGTGATGAAATCGTACAGCATAGTGGAGAACCAAGTGAAGACAAGGCAAACAAAAAAGACAGAGTATAGTACTAGAGGACTCAAATAATTAGACAGTGCAACCCAATAATATGTAGTCCAGATCAGCAAAACAGAATGGTATCCTGTTTCTCTACAGCCAAGATTCAGGATATAAAATATGGAAGAAAAGCACAGGACAGATCAGCCTACTGTAGCCTTACACGAGGGAACAAATAACACGTGTGGACCACGAAAAAGGACATTTGCCAAGGTATCATAGATATAGGAAAAGAAGTTAAAACATTGTGGGGGGGGGGGGCAGTATTTATTTCAGACTCTTACCAATACCTTGTGCACCATTAGAATAAAATAAAACAATGGCAAAGTCAATGCTAGATTCAGTAACTAGTGCCTGGAGGAAGGACTAATATTCATTGTAACATGGCACTACATATGATACTGAAATAGAGCAACCACACTGGTGCAAAGGCATCAGCTGACCGGCAGCGACCGGGTATGAATGCAGCAGTAGAGCCCACTGTAGCAGTTCTAAAACTGGCCACACCAGAAGCGCTGAGCGAGACAGTGAAATACGTAAGCAGTAATCCCAGTTAGGACAGCCCGTATCAGCGCACCGAAGAAACAACCCGTTTCACCTCCAGCACCTGACCAGCAATTGGTTGGCGATTTTTGTGTACTGTACAGCACAACAGCAAGGGAACCATGGCGGACACAGAGTCACCACCGAGTAGGAGACCGGAGATACGTAGCGAAATATGTGTTCGCACAGCAGTAATGACAGTATGCAAATCAGAGAGTTCTCACTGAGAAGCAAGTCAGCATAGCGGGAGCAGACGCCTGGAAATGTTACTTTGAACAGTTTTGCACGCATACATATTGAAACAAACGTAGTCATTACACTAATGAATGTGTCTGCAGTACATACAGATGTCGTTGTGTTTCTGACAAAAAAAAACACGATAGTAAGAAATGTTGATGTGCAAACCGAGCGAAATGCAACCGTGTTTCACTACACAGCCGATCTCTACCATTATTATCATGGCACACTTTTTACAACAGTCACATATTGTAAGATATTGGCCATGTTACAAGAGCATTAATCCCCTTCAGCGTCGGGCTCTACTAGTGCATTAATGCCCAGTGGTTGGTTGGAAGCACGAGGCCGCACTCCCCAGGCATTAATCCACCAGTAGAGCCCTCCCCTGTCGGGGATTAATGCTTACTTGACTCATGGGACAGGTTTCATAATAAAACTGATGTAGTTTGTCTTTACTAAAAACATCTGAATAAAGCACGTGAACAAATACTAGGCGATATTAAAGGCTCATTTAAACAAATTTATTTATTCATTCATTTCTAAAAGTTTCACCAGCAAAGACATACTGAGCTGCTAACAACTGCTTTTCCAGATGCATCCTGGAGATGGGGGACGTGGAAAATCATATACAGCAAATGCAATCCAGACAGGAGTCTCATGATGGCTGGGGTGCTCCTGATACACAGTCCCGACGGAAGGCATTAGAATCGGACACTCACCCTCTGGAGTAGTCAAAAACGCCACTCACCAGATTCAATGAAAAAAGGTTTATTCAGTGCTCCACGAAAAACTTGCATACACTGGACGCATTTCGGACAAGGTCCCTTCTCAAAGGCATACACAACAAAATGACTGACTCACTTTTATGCAAAAAAAATTACCTCATACTAGCGTGACAAATTAATTAACTGGTGCTCCTAATACAAGGTGATTTTATTATATATATATATATATATATATATACACACACACTTCTTTATTAGCAAAAGTTTAGTACAATACATTTTACATCTCATATCTGGAACAGGACTTGTAACAGTTACTTCATTTCACAACACTTCACATTAAACTTAAGAATTTTATAGCGTACTTTACCTTTTGACTTTTAATGCCTGGAGTTAATTCTCACTTAACTTAAAATTCAATCCCACGTAGTACTGCCAGGCAAGAGTACAACAAGAAAAAGGAATAGAGGAGAAAAAAATAAGCAAATAAATAAGACTATAAATAAAGCATACAACAAGTTATAATAACTACAAAAAAAGTCATTGGTCAGCTATATATTATGAAAATATTTTATATAGACATTCCTGAAAAGTGTTAGAGAGAGGGAAGCCTTCCCTCTCTCTCAACAGGGCCTGTGGGAAGGGTCAGAAGAGAAAAAACAATGATATAGTACAATTCAACATTTATGGTGTTTACACTATGTTTATACCTTAAATTAAGAGTTAACGCTTGTCCTATCTCCTTTCCATCTCACAATCTAGTCATACTCCATTGCCAGTCCAAGACCCTGCTCAAAGGACCGGGGCATTTAGTTCCCATCTTGTCCACCTATTCAAATACACTGCAGTCCTATTCTGGAGGTTATGAGTGAGATTCTCGAAGCCTCGTATATGTTTCACTATACTTTTCCATTCAGAGACGGTTGGGGGAGAATCCTGAAGCCATCTCTTGGTTATGGCCTTATAGGCAGTGACCAGAAGAATGGACCACAGATATCGTGTGTCCTTACGTTTAAGTGACTCGGGGGAATGCCTAGGATTAAGTTCAACGCAGTTAATTGTTCCTCCACAGATAGAATGTTAGAGATTTGGTGAGTAATGGCTTGCCAGAAGGGTTGAAGTTTTTGGGCATTGAAAAAAATATATGTGCATGGGTTGCCACCTCTGTATCACAAGCCCTCCAACATGCCGAAGGGAGATTAGGGTTTCATTTAGCCAAAAAATGTGGCATTAGAAAGAATCTAACCTGGACCTTCCAAACATATTCACACCAATTTGGGGAGGAGGTTGTAGACCACCCGTCTTTCAAATGCAGACATTAAACTGAGGTCCCATCTGCCTGGATTGGTGGTAGTTCAGGTGGATGTTAAAGATCCCATGGCACTTATCGAAAAGAGTAGGGGAATTTCCCCGGTGTCCTGGCCAAATTTCCCTCATTCACTAAAAAAATACCACCAACAGCTTAATCTGGTTCAAGGTCAGTTGGCATTCATCTGTATCCCCCTCCCCTGGGTCATGCCTGAAAATAGGCAGGATTTGCCTAGTGCACTTACCCGGTCAACAAAAACTAAATAAATAAATGTAATTTGCTACATCTTTGCCCACTGAGGCTGAAATATTGAGAGCTGGAGGTCTCACCCCCCTCTAACTTTAAGGGGTTCCATTATATGCTGCTGCAAGGATACCAGAAATTTATATATGTGGGAGACTGAATGGTCTCCCTCAGTAGAATTCCATATTTGAGAATATGGACAAGTGCCCTCTAGTATCTGAGAGCGAGCACTTATTCACCTGTACTGGGCAGTTATATAATCTCTGATTTGGAAGTAGTGCAGCCTCTCCATCTTCCCATTTGCATTTGGTCTTGGCCTCCTCAAAAGAGATTACTGTGTTCTGCCTGATGAGTTGCCATGCAGTACAAAGTCCCCCAGTGGTCCATGTAGTATACCAGGCTGACTCAGCCGAAGGGGAGAAATTCGGATCGTTAATAAACCACCTGTACTTCCATGCATGTTCCTTGATACTTTTCCAGGGGTGTCCTCTTCTCTAACCCTCTAAAATGGACTGGATACTCCCTCGTGTGTCTAATAGGGGTTGTCTCAGTAAGTTGTCTAAGAATAATATGGAAGGCAAAGGGTGTTGCAGGATTCTAGTTAAATCTGCTTCCAGTGTGCGCAATAGTGTGTGTTACCCCACAGCAGTGCGCATCTCATCTGAGCTGCATTCCAGTAGTTAAGTAAATTCGGGAATGCAGTTTCCCCCCGTGTCTTTCGGAGATGCAGTGCCTGAAGCTTAAGTCTTGGCTTCCTACCTTGCCAGATAAAAGCCGATAGCATTTGTTGCCAGGCCTCTAACATTAATATAACATATTATCATAGTAGAGTACAGGGGCCTTGAGGGCTTAGAATTACAGTTCCTCCTCACTGGATTCTACCCTCACATCTTGGTATACCCAGTGCTGCACTTTTCACCCTCTCGCCACCCTTCCTACATTCCTTCCCCCACCCTCTTCCCTCTCCCTATGACTCTGGCACTTCTTATCTGTTCTCTGTTTTCTCTGACAAATGCCGCTGGCTGCCTTGTTACAATGCTACCCTTGAACTGTATTAATCTGTACTCTGTTTGCAATGTCCACATTGTTGTAATGCCTGTCTTGATGTTCCCCATAATTTGTATTTCTCTGACGTGGAACCTTTGTAAAAGAGCCATGGCTCAAAGGTATTTGTAATCCTAGACTTGATAAATAAATAAATAAATAAATGTACAGATGGGTTCATATTGCTAATTGACAAGGTGTTATCCAACAACTGCCTCATGCTGAGGTGATATTACTCTTGCATCTGTGCATCAGATTCCCAGGAGCGGCAGTAAGAGCGGGCAAGCTCCTAGAATACTTCAGTCAACAGTTTAGTCAGGAGCTGGAATGTGGTTCAGTGATACTTCTCCCTCTCCCCTCACTCTGTCGGAGTCCCACATTTACCACCCGAGACCAAGGTTTCAGTTCAATATAAGAATTTCTAGACCAAACGTGAGGAGATACATAAGATGTGAGGGCCAATGCAATAAGCTCGACAATTTAGGCAGAAATAATCCAGTCCCGAGCTCTAGTTTGATTCTAAGGAAAGAAAAAAAAAAGGGGTGGGGTTCACCCAGCCCAGTCCCCATGGTGTCAAGAATGTCCCATTGAGAGCAGCCTCATGAAATCAGCCCAGTCGCCACTCACCAGGAAGCACCAGCCCAAAGTAAAAGCAAAGCAGGCAGCGTGGTATTCCACTCACCCCTCCGACATCTCCAGGTCCTGTTCTGAAATTCCCGGCATCTTCTTTAGTAAGTCTCTAAACTGCTGAATGGTATCTGAGGTAGTAGTGTTGATAACTGATCTATTCTTCCTCAGGGAGACCATGTGCCATTTTTCTGTTGGTTCCTTCCTTTTACTCTGACTTTGGCGGTTACAGGGACCTCAATGCCTCGCTTCTGCAGCGCTTCAATGGCCTTCTGCGGAGTATTGTAAAGCTCAGCGTCCTCCTTCCAGAAGACCCTCAGTTTCGCAGGATATGGGGTTTGAATCCGGAGTTGCTTACTTTTCAGGATTTTAATGAAAGGAATGTACTCCATATGCTGTTTCTGAATGGTCGCAGGATAATTCTGGTTAAAAAACAACCGGGAATCAAGGTATTTAACTTCTTTTTTTGCCCAAGCTTGCCAAAGTATGTCTTCCATGGTGCGGTAACTCTGGAATTTTATTGTTATCGATCTAGGTCTGGCAGTTGGGTCTTTGGGTTTAGGTAGTAAGGCTCGATGAGCTTGTTCAATTTTCACTTTGTAACCACGTGGCAGTTAGAGGACATCTTTTAGCAGATACAATATGAAATCTGCTATATCCCCCTTCTCTGCACCCTCTTTCAGTCCATAAATGCGTAGGTTATCTCATCTTGATAGACTTTCTAGGTCTAGATACTTTTGTTCAGTATAAATAGCATGGTTACATAGGGCGAACACTGTGCGACCCAAATGTTGCAAGCCATCTTCGGCACTGGAAATTCGGTCTTCCACTTCCTGAACTCTGCCCTCAACCACTAACAGTTTTTGTCTGAGCTGTTTAAATTCTGCTTTATTCTCAGCCCTCATTTCTTTCAGCTCTTTCATAAGCGACTCAAAGCGGTTTCTTGACAGTTGCTACGCTTCTGCATCAGTCTCATAATTCTTAGCCGCCGCAGTAACTCTTGGTGGGCCCGATCCATGTGTTGGAGATCTAGATCTAGAATCGAGACTTTCCCTCTCGAGTCGAGACTGCTGCGATTTAGATTTAGATCCTTGATCTCTGTGTGTACCTCCTCCGGGCATTTTCTGCAGATTTAATCTATCCAAATGTTCAGTTTAGGAGGTCTTTAACACAAACAGGGCAGAGAGTCACACCTTCAGCTGTTGCTAGATGCAGTGGCAGAACCGGAAGTCCCTAATACAAAGTGATTTAAAGAGACTTAGCAAGTTATCCAAAATTGGATTTGCACAAGTCGTGGTGCCTTACCTGTAGCCAAAGAGAACTGGAGATATATATGGCCTAAATTTGCTGCTTAATTTAGCAGTAGAAGGGATCGTAAATTTCTTCAGGGCCAATTCCTTCCACTTCCCGGTTCTGGGAGCTGCTGAAGTCCTGCCCCCACGCTCAGCAAAGTTATGATGAGTACCCAGGAAGAGTGTGGGGACCCGCTCCATTATAGGCTATGGGGAGCATCTTTCCAATCATTTGTTTATATTAAAATGGCCAGTTGGTGATGAAACGTGGGCATTGGTCGACTAACAGGGCCCTTGTTAGTCAACCAGTGCCCACGTTTTATCACCAAGTGACCATTTTAATATAAACAAATGATTGGACAGATGCTCCCCATAGCCTAAAATGGAGCACGTCCCCTGCACTCTCACTGGGCTGAATTTAATAATTTGTGCACACGTAGATCTGCTGAACAGTCGTGCTGTCTTTTTATAAGCAGGGCACTGGTGACAGCATCTGTCACTTGCTGTTATTTATTTATTGCCAATAATTTGGATCATTACCACTAGCATAGTATATTGCAGCTCTTGCCACTATTTCCATAAGTATATACACACACATCTCACTCTCTGTCTCAATTTCTGTCTCTTAGCCCCCATTTCTTCCATTCTCATTTCCAAAATGCTGACAAATGGAGGACAGGCAATTCATAGAGATGGAAGAGCCGGATGTGAATTACTCCATGGCCAGAGAAAGGGTGCAGTTTTTGGTGACCCCGAAAGTCAAGATGAGAGAATGGGGAAAAACAAGTAGTAAAATTCCCCTTCCTGAATGTGAGACAGATGAGATTAACATCATTACCATCATACAAGAACCATATTTCAGACACGGACTCACACAACACTGTTACAAAACTCAAAGATGTATGGTTTCAGAACAAGGCGATTCAAAAAACTGTTGATTCAAGCTCTCTCACTCTGTTTTATGGCAGACTGTCGCTCTCCCACGTCTTGCTCATCTCAGTTTGATGTACTGAGGTGTATATAATACACGCACGTCCACAATGATTACAGAGTTGCACAATACATGAGTAATATAACTCTGAGTGCAAAATGATAAATGAAGACATAATAATGCAAATTATCAAAACCACTGCATGCTGCAGTATTGTCTGATTTCCCTGCGGCTGTCTTGTTCATGTTATCATTCTCTCTCTGCATGCAGGCTGCAGCTCAGCTGCTTTCAACCAGATGATTTCCTCTCTGTAAATGCTATCCTACTGGTTGTCAATGAACAAAAAAAAAGAAAGAAATACACTCATAATGCTACTCACAATCCTTTGTGTATCAGCATGTGTTCAAGCAAAATTCACATCACTGTCAGCGTAGCATTGTGACAGTAAGTATGAGAACCATTATTTCTAACACCTATGAATTGTACAATAAAAAATTTAAATGGTCATCAATTAAAAAAAAAAAGATTGGTTTAGCATTAAGTAATTGCTAAGTGTACAAAATCACAATGGAAATTAGGGGTAGCATGAGTCCACTGACAGTCCCATTCAAAAAAAAACAACAAAAAAAACATTCACGAGCAGGCTGTTCATCTGACAGGGGTTTCATGACAGAGACTTTCTGTCAAAACTGGATTACTAATATTAGTTACTTGTGTTATACCCAAGAAAAGTCAATATTTCTATTTTCAAGGAGTGGCACTCCTGTTACTGTATAACACATCCCACTGACAGCGTACGAGTATGCATAGCATGACAAGGTGCGGTCATGTAACTTGTGTGACTGTTCACAAGTGAGAGTCTGCACTCAAGGTGTGAAACGTAACTTCATTTGATCGAGCACTGGTCTGTATGTTAACGCAACGCGGCTTGGAGACTCCTCGACTTTTGTTTTAAAATGCAGTACACTGTGAGTGTTATACAATAAATTATCCAATAAAAAATAAAGGCACAATTGGATGAATACCTGCATTTGCTGCCAAGCAGGATCAAACAGCACTGCCCAAGTGAAATATCATTACATTACAGTTGACGGTGTGTTACCAGAGTGAGTGTGCTGCCTCATGCTAAGACCCAATGGAGACAACATGGGTTCCTATTTTCCTGGTTAAACACTTGATGCTTTGATAAATAAACAATGCCAATGATGTTTCCTTGCATGTTTTATAATGCAAATGTCGTGTGAAGCAGGGCATGAAGAAGACAGATGAACTGGGGGGCTGAACAGTCTTTTATGTTACAGGAGCTACTATACCAGACAGTCTGGTTGTTTGTTACGCTATTCGGGCTGGTGGGAGGTGGGAGAGAGCTGTAAGATTGCTGCAGAGCACAGTTCCTATAGGAATGTCCCACCTCTCTCTTTCTCCTCTCTCTCTTTGTCCTCTCTCTCGGGGGGGGGGCCAGGGGGGCTGTATCGCTGCCAAGCATGGCTCCTACAGTACAGATTCCCCTCTCTCTTGATGGGGATGGCCTGAATCACCAAACATGGCTTCTATATGGATCCCCCTCTAATCGGGGATGGGCTGGATCGCCACCAATCATGGTTCCTATTGTTGCTACTGTGGGGAGCACCATGATGGCCTGCCTCTGCAGTGGGTGGCTGGTTGGGTCTCTGCCTTTTCTGCTTGATCCACCTTGGTTACTGGTAGCTGGTCGGGCACTGGACTCTACCTCTGTCCCTCGTCACTGCAAATCAAACACATTGGTTTGGTGTTGATGGAGAAAAGCAAGTTCTGGAGGTGTGTTATGCTGTGAGCCACTGAGGTGGCTGGAAATCAGACTGCAGCAGATGCCAGTTAACCTGCCGATGATGCAGGTCTTCCACTGGAAACCACATTTTTCAAAGGAGTTTTGCCACTCCAGTGAATGTGTTGGGTTCTACCATTCTGATCATGCTGTACGCAAACACCCTGTCTGACCTTTCCACCCACCCCCCAATGCCACTCATTTCCCAGTACTCCTTTTCCTAGTACTACTGTACCCTTGTTGAACAGGAAGAGTTTAGTGCCATCAGCAGTGGCTCTCTGATTGCAAGCCAAGTGAGCCAACTGTTAATGCTGTCAGTGGCGGCTCCTTGATGCCCACCAAGCGGGATGAGGTCAGTGCCACCAGTGGCAGCTCTCCTACTGCCTGCTGTGCGGGATGAGATTAATGCCACCAGCAGCAGTTCCTTGATTGCCTGCCGAGTTGGCTGAGTGTAATGGCACTAGCGGTGGCTCCTTTGTTGCCCACCAAGGGGGCTGAGTGTACCTGCCAACCTCTATCCCCCACTCAGAACCCTGCTACCCTCCTCCCACCTTCGGTCACTGCACCGCTACCCACCACCACCATCACACACAGAATTACTGGTGGCAGGTGCCTAATCCCTCCATTTGTTTCCCCTTCCCCAAAACTGTCAAAAAACAAACAAAAAAAAAAAAAACACCACACCCTTCCTCACCCTCTGTGCACCCAACCTCCCACCTCCCCACACACTGGCACCCACCTCCATCCCCCATCGCAACTCCTCTGTCCTGGGATGCCCACTCCTCGATGTCCCTCTTATGTGCTGCTTCTCCGATGGCCAATCACACTGCAGTAAACTGACTGCATTTATTTCATCAGACCATTCATTTAAATTGTTTCCTTTAATTCAAACGTATTCTCTCCCGGTGGCCGTGTTGGGTCGGGCTCAGCAATGGATGGTTCTGACGCCATATGGCATCTGTGGGACCGAAGAAGTTAATATTTTTAACCACATTTCTTTTCTGTCGAGGTGTTTTCTTTAGCCCCACCCTCATGAAACCTATGGGTGTCAATTTTCAAATTCCCCGAAATGGGTGTCTGTCGCAAATGCTGGCATACACCACAAACATCCATTTCGGAAGTATTCTATACTTTCAATATTTATAACATTAACTAGATCTAAGGCTCTAAATTCATTTGTAATGCATCAAGCTTTGTAGTACATTTAGAGGCCAGCCACCATTGTGCGAGTCCTTTAGGGGGAAAGGGGAACAGGTCGGGATACCCTTTTTTTCTGTCCAGGACAGTACCACTCCAGGAGGGACACTCAAGAAGAAGACAGGAAAACACCATACAAAGAATACTTGTCGTCAGCTTTGGGCCTGTCATAGACCACTGGTACTCATTATCCCTTCCTGGTGGAAGAACTGCATTTCACCAAGGGGGTGAGGATCATTGGCATCATGTCACATGTGGAACACCAGAACGGGTCACCCCTCGAAAAGAAACAGAGTACTGCAACAGTTATTGAATCTGTTTTTGAAGAAAGCAATACGGTGTCGAAAAGAAACAGAAGAACCTGAAGAACGACGCCAGGCCGTCGGACAACACCTGGGTCGCTAGATGAAGGACGTTGAGGAATCTCCTGAAGGAATTGTCGAGGACAACGTTGGTCTGGAACAACATGGCTGGGACATACTGGGGGCCACAAGAAGACTGGAGTGGCAGTTCAATAAAGTACTTTTTTTTTTTTTTTTAACATTTGTGGTGGTGGCAATTTCAACAAAGCTTTCAAGGGCACTCAGTTCACACAGTTCGTAGCCACAGCATTTGGAGCAGTAGGGCTTGTGATAGTCTCTTGGTGGCACCCACACACAGGGCAGTGAACAATTCAATTACAGGGGCTCCAAAATATCAACCAGTCTTTTAAACATACATTCTTGTAGGCAGTTTATACTTTAGGTACACTGTCCCTTTAAATTCGGCCTTTCAGTACCTTTATACATATTTATTTGTCAATTTAAATAGGCCTGCCCCTTTATCTTGGCTCCTATGGCGCTCTTTTCCAAATTTTCCCTATGGGCACATACCTCTCAACTTTTTGTCTCTGGAATGAGGAACACCAACACTAAAAATGAAGGACACTGGCTCACATAATGAGGAACACATCCCCGAACATGGAGATATATGCTCAGAACACTGTGGAAACAACTGATTTTACTTGTACAGAGTTTATTTTTGAGTTAGCATCTTATAATATGAATTTCTGCTTTGAAATCTCAGTTTACAGCACGTTCTCTATGTGGGCAGCACCTTTTCCATGAGGAATGTACGAGGGACAGAGGACGCCCCTCGTAATCGGGGACAGTTGAGAGATATGCACGGGCGGTTCTTCAGTCTCTGGCTCCTATGAAGCAGCTTTCCTAACTCCGCCTCATGGCCATGGGTGGTCTGTAGACCGGGGGCCTTGTTTGCCCACAAACAGCCACTCCACTTCCATCCATGCCAGAAGGTGTCAAAGTCCAATAGTTATATTTTATTTATTTACAAAAAAAAATTAATAATTGTTCCTTCAACAGCCAGCACCACCTGGCAGTGGTTCTGCAGCCACTCACCCTGCCGCCCGCTTCACTTTTCTGGGCCAGGACTGACTGACAGAGGGATCAGGACAGAGGCTGGGACCCACCACCTTCCACTAACCTCCTCGGACTTCTGCTGCTGCTGCTCTATGGAGGGGCTGGCCTTCTCTAATGTTGCCCCTCCCGACAGACTTCCCACCAGACTGCTACCAGCCTGGACAGGAGAGGGAGAGCGCTGTGCTGCTGGATTGGCCGGGATGTCGAGAGGGACACAGGAATTGAAGCCAAGTCCCTCCCTTTTGGCTCTACCCCAACTGGCCGAGCACTCCTCTCCGAGTTATGGCTCCTCTTCTCGGCTACACTAACTGAACTGAATGGCTGTTGCTGTTCAAACCGGGCTGAGGATTCCATTCTGGAATCCTTACAAGCCTGACCCTGCCTGCCTGCCCGCATACCCAGGAACCACAACCGCAGGTTCCCGGTACCTGACAATGGGAAGGGGGTTCTGACAGAGAAGCAGGCAGGGAGAAGCAGAGAAAAAAAAATAACATCTTAAAAACAAGCCCAGCTGGGGCTTCCTATTATGGGGCACCTATCACAGGGCAAGTTTCCCATGACGAGCCCTGGAGTACCTGAATGCACATTTCCGGAGGGCACCAGGAACTCTGGGACACTACACTCGTAACACACCACAGTTAGGGTTGCCCAGCCTTGAGGAGTTATAAGATCTTTTTCTGGCGTGAGTGTCTATGCTTGTATTGACAGACAGCCCCACCTAGAGTTATGGGTTGTTAATTTCAGCAGGAGGGGAGTGAAGTCAAAAACTTCTTAGGTTCAAATCTATAAGTCATTCCATTATTTTTAAAGTTCAAATGCCTCCAAGGTCACACACTTTGGGAAGTCAGTTTTGAAAGAGAGGCCAGTTTTTTGAAGTTGATATAAAATATTAAGTGTAGAATACCTTCTTTCAGGAAAACACACTATTTATATGCCTATAAAACCAGATGCCATCCAATTTTTCTTTTTTTGGGTGGGGATACTTTCTACTCCTTTATTTTCATATTAAAATTAAGTTAGCAGAAGCTTTGGGCGTGGTGGTATGTTCACTGAGGTATGAAAGAGGTTCGATAGGCCAGACAGAAGGGCACCTGAGGACAAGCTACGAGCGCAACAGATGATAATAGCTTTAGTAAAGTGCCTTTGGATGGGCTAAGGAAGAAACTGGCTACATTAATAGCAGGTGGTAATACAGAAAGTTAAGGAAAAAATTTCGCCAATGCTGCTAGTAAACCAAATGTGTATTGTATTTTCTATACAGCAGTAACATTCTCAGGCTGAACTTTAGTTTCAGATGCATGCAGTTCCATACACACAATTTCCATTCATACTACATACCATATATTCAAAAGGTTAGCATGGAGCTAACCAACTTAGTGCCCGTGCTAACATGTATCAGCGCTGGTGCTCTGGGTAGGGCCGTATTTAGTGGCCCTCAAAGCGCTGCCTAAACCAATAACGTTAACAATAACAAACCAGATAAGCAGATTTTAATTCATGAGCCTGAAACTGAAGAAAAAAATTAATAACCTTAAGAACCACAGTTCTCCAGGTCCCGATAAAATCTCAACCAAAATTCTTAAAATATTGGGGAAAAGTATGCTAAAACCCTTAGCCATACTATATAATAAATCTGTTAACAAGGGTTAAGTCCCAAAAGACTGGAGGACAGCAGAAGTTGCCCCCATTTTCAAAAAAGGCAATAAATGTGATATTCAAAATTACCATCTCATAAGCTTGACCTCTATACCCGGTAAAATTATGGAATCTATTTTATTGGACAGGTTAAAAGAACTCATAAACAATACAAATAATAATGATACTGAGCAGCCTGGACTTAAATCAGGGAGAGCATGCCTAGCAAATTTCCTATGTTTTTATGAAAAGGCGAGCAATGCCCTTGACGACAATCATCCAGTGGCTATAAAGTACAGTTACATAGGAACTTATCGTAACAGTAGATCTTCAAGAGAAGTTTCTTCAGTAGGTCATTACATATAGGGCTGGTGCCACCTGGCATCGGGCCACACAGCAGACTTTTCTAGCAATCCCTGACGGGGGACTGCCCACCCGATGTCACGTGACCGACTCAACGTGACCATATATAATGGGCGGTCCCCACGCCCACCCTTCAGTTCTCCTGCTACTGCCGCCAGAGCTAGGAAGAGGCCTGACAGTAGCAGCAAACAAGATATGGAGTCGCCGTGTAAGAAATAAAATGAGGGGAAGGAGCAAGGGAAAATATGACCTACTGAAGGAACACTCTCGAAGATCTACTGTTACGGTAAGTTCCTACGTAACTGTACTATCTTACTTTGAGAGGGTTCCTTCAGTAGGTCATTACATATAGGACAGAGTCCCAAGCAGTCCCTCCAAAGAGAAATGGAGAGAAACAAGGGAGAAAGAGAAAACAGCTCCAACAGAAACTGGGAACCAGAATGGACCTAGCCTAGGACAGACAGCCCTGCAAGACAGCTAGGCCAAAGCCAGCCCTCCGCCTAGAAGCAATGTCCAGACTGTAATGTTTAGTAAAAGTGTGGACAGAACTCCAAGTAGCTACAGTGCAGATATCAGCCGCAGAGACGTTCCGCAAAAAAACAATGTAAGCAGCCATGACCCTAGTAGAATGACCTCTGATGGGATCTGGCAGAGGTTTTTTGTACTTTTGGTAACAATACCGAATACAGTTGCCTAACCATTTGGAAAGGCACTGCTTCGAAACCGCTTTGCCCTTTGACCTGGGGACAAAAGAAACAAAAAGCTGATTGCAGCTAAGGAAATCCTTAATTCGGTGTATGTAGCACCGAAGGATCCAATGGACGTGCATGGTGTGCAAGAGTGCCTCACCTCTGTTCGAAGGGGACGGAAAGAAAACTGGAAGCTCTACTGATCGGTTCAGTGTGGATTCTGACACCATCTTGGGTAAAAACTTAGGATTTGTCCTGAGGACTAGCTGGTCCTTGTGTAAAATAAGATAAGGCTCTTTACACACCAGAGCATGAAGCTCCAAAATCCTTCGAACTGATGTAATGGCAACTAAAAATAATGTCTTGCTGGAAAGGAAATGCAAGTCACAGCTCATGGCCAGTTCAAACGGGGGAAGAGTGAGCTTCTCCAACACAAAGTTCAAATCCCAGGGTGGGGTTGGACTGCGTATGGGGGGTTTCAGATGGGAGATCCTTTAGAAAGGTTTTTGAGACCTCCAACTGAGCCATCGGTTTGCCATCCACCAGCTCGTGGTATGCCGAAATTGCTGAAAGCTGGACCTTCAAGGAAGAATAAGACAGACCTGAGTCTGACAGATGAAGGATGTATTCCATGACTTGTGGGACAGAACAGGAAAAGGGTTTCCACTTCTTGGAGGTCGTCCAGATGGAAAAACATTTCCACTTCATGGCATAAGTGGAACGAGTGGAGGGTTTTCTAGCCACTAAAAGAATATGAGCAACTCAAGAGGAGACCCCGAAACAAGAAATCGCTATGTCTGCAGGAGCCACACGTGAAGCTGCAGGGTCCTGAGCCCCGGATGAACAAGGTGACCTTGATCCTGAGTCAAGAGGTCGTGGGTTTCTGGAAGTGGAACCAGTGGTTCCCTCGATAGCTGTTGTAACGGTGGGAACCAAATTTGTCTCGGCCAGAGAGGGGTGATGAGAATCATCCTCACCTTCTCTGCCTGAAGCTTGAGAAGGACCCTCTGGAGAATGGGAAACTGAGGGAAGGCGTACAAACATTTACCTGTCCAGAAGAGAGAGAGAGTGCGTCGTGCCAGAAAACACCATGCCCTGGAACAAGTGAGCAAAAACTGGGAAGTTTTGCGTTGTAGTGGGAGGCGATCTTAGGAAGAAAGATTCTGCCACTTCCTGATTCAATTCCCATTTGTGAGTTAGGGTCCGAGACCTGCTGAGGCTGTCTGCCATGACATTTTGAATACCTGGAACATGCATGGCCACTAGGGCCAGATCATGCTGGACCGCCCAGTTCCACACTCACATCGTCTCCCTGCACAAGGAGTACGAGCGAGTTCCTCCTTGGTTGTTGATGTACCAAACTGCTAACATATTGTCTGTTTGGACCAGCAATGATCCCTTGGGAAGGAGGGTTTGGAAGGCCTATAAGGCATACAAGACCGTCCTCATCTCCAGAACGTTAATGTGTAATGATGCCTCCTAGCCGGATCACAGTCCTTGAGCGTGGTGCTCCCCTATATGTGCTCCCCATCCCATGTTCAATGCATCTGTAGCTAGGGATACCAGAGGAGCTGGGATCCTAAAAGGAAGACCCAAGGAAAGATTGCAATGGTTCCTCCACCACAGCAATTCCTTCTGAACTGCTGACAACACCAGGACCGGGTGGTCAGATCATCCAGGAGTTGATCCCACTGCACCCACAAGGACCACTGAGTAACTCTCATGTGGAGCCTCGCCAGGGGAACAGTAGTGATGGAGGCTGCCATCAGGCCAAGAAGGCAGAGGATCTCCCGGGCCGGGATGGTCCTGGATGAAGCCACCCACGAAGCCTGATGGATCAGGCTCTCCACCCTGACTGGAGGAAGGAAGGCTCTGCACTGGACCATATCCAAAACTGCCCCAATGAACTGTAGTCTCTGGGTTGGTGTCATGGATGACTTGGGAATATTGACAGTAATCCCCAGTCTGCCAAAGAGGTCCAGGGTAAAGGAGACAGCCTCCAGTAAAGAGTCCCTGGACGGGGCTGAAATCAGCCAATCGTCCAGGTAAGGGAAAAACGGAATATCCTGGGGCAGTGTAAAGAGGCCGCCATCACTGCTAGGCACTTGGTAAACACCCAATGTGCCGAGGACAGACTAAAAGGGAGCACCCGAAACTGGAAGTGCTCCCCTTGAAATTGGAACTGCAGGAAACAGCGGGGTCTGGGAAAGATCGGGATGTACCGGTAAGCATCCTGCATGTCCAGAGCACACAACCAGTGATTCTCCAGAAGGCGTGGAAGACGACTCGGGAGCGTCAGCATCCTGAACTTTCTGTACTCGACAAAGCAATTGAGGCTGCTCAAGTCGAGAATGGATCTGAAGTCTCCAGTCTTTTTTGGAACCAGGAAAAAATGGGAGTAGAACTCCCTGCCCCTTTGCCGGAGGGGAACGCACTCTACTGCTTCCTTGAGCTAGAGGCTTTGGACTTCTTATCGAACGAGATGGAGTAAGAAGACCTTTTTGGTGGAGATTCTGGGGGATTTTCCAGAAACTCTATAGTGTGTCCAACGGACACAAACTACAAGACCCATGCGTCGGAGGTGATCACCTCCCATTCATGCGCATGACGGGCGAACCTCCCCCACCTGCTCCTCGTCGTGAGACTGAGGAGTTAGTGAGGACAGGGAGTCAGGAAGTGACAGGGCATTCAGGGGGAGGACCTCCTGAACATCTCCGATTCTTGGAGGCCAGAGGAGTGGCAGAACCTGTGGACTTGCATTTGCCCTGGCACTGACCCAGGGCCTGCTTCCTCTGCCTCTAGGTCCTTTCCAAAAGGGCTGTTGCTGTTGTTGAGTGCCCGATCGGTACATGGAACTTACTGATCTTAGGGAAAGACCTCTGTCCTGGAGATCAGTAATAATGTCTTTGGTGTCACCACCAAAAAGCGCTGAGCCCCAGAAGGAGCGTCCTGAATCGCAGACTGTACCTTGTTAGGCGAGGCCAGAGATGCAGGCAGAAATCACGCAAAAGCGACGGCAGTTCGGCGGAAACTAAGAATGGATGGAGTCCTATGTGGCTCACAAAGCATGCCTACAGAAGAAGCGAGAGAGGTGAAGATCCATGGCAAGTGCCTCCTTGAGGCTTGAGGGTTCCACTTGATTGGACTAGGGCCTCTAACCTGGCTAAGGTAGCCTTTTGGTGTGACACCATATGGGCCACATAGCTGAGGGATCTGAGCGCACATGTGGCCGCAGCATAAACTTTTCTGCCAAACTGGTCCATCTGCCTCGATTCTTTGTCTGGATGAGAGGTGCTCATGTGCTTGGGTGCAGTGGAGCAATCATGAGCAGCTGAAATGACGACAGAGTCCACATTAGGACGAGTCTTAAGAAAAGGAGCATCCTTCAGCGCTTGGTATATCCTGCCCGCCCTCTTGGGGACAGCTGGAAGAGACTTAGGGCATCTGCCAGACCACAGAGGTGAGGTCCTGGTGAGGTCCGAAGACAGAGACTCTAAATCCAGATGTTCAGCTAGTCTCTGACTCATGGGGTCTTTACCTCTGACTCCCAGTCAAAGATTTCATGGACCTCAGAAGTTCCGAGAGAGGGTCCTCTGGGGGGACCTTGCCTTTCAGACCCTCAGGTTCCTCCAAGGCATCCTCTGCCGATTCGTCTTCTTCATCGTCATCATCTGCCCCCTCATCAGGAAGATTATGAATGTCCGGAAGGGCAATGTCCTGATGTGTCGTCCCCAAGATGTGTACAGTGGATGGAGAAGAGCTCCTCGGGGACACGGACCTTGGAGAGCATGAAGTGGGAGTCTTGTCTCCAGGCCTGACACCAACTCCGAGCGCGCCCCCTGCCACCAAGACTGGATAAAGGTCTTGAAGTCCGGCATAGCCGGAGGAGGTGGGGGGGTACAGGAGGAGGTTGCGGCTGAGGGGGAGAAGGAGGAGAAGGCATTACTGGTGGGGGTGGATAAGGTAACCCTGGTAACCCTGAAAATGGTGGTAGGGGTTATAACCAGGGTAGTACTGTCCGAAGGAACTCCACTCAGGAGAAGGACCAGCAGGGAAATGGTCCCCAGGGTACCCAAAGGGGTAATGAGGGACAGTCCGGGGTCTAGTATAAATCCCTGTTGTCAGATCTGATGGAGGGGAGACCCACGTCGGACCGGCTGTAGTATAAATCAGCAAGGGGTCTGGCATCAGGATAGCCAACGTCAGGGGGACAGACATCGGGACTGGCACCGCCCAATCTGGCGTCAGAGGGGCTGGCATTGGGGCTGGACAAAGGGGCCAGATGGCGGGACCGGGTCTGACCCTGGGGCAGACCACTGGGCCCTGGCTATGGAAGTCGTTGGAGTATCCGGCATCAGAAGAGGACTTGCCAGATCCGAAGGTAGGATTAGGACCAGGATATTCGTCAGTTCCGGAGCGATCCCACCTGGAGGAGGAGGAGGGGCCTCTACTGTAAGGCCAGACGACTGAGGAGGAGCCTCCTTCTCCGTGACACTGGCGTCAGGGGAGTGTGGGACCGACCCCAAGGAACGGTCTACAAGGTTAAGGGTTTCCGCACTGTCTTCACCTGAGGTACCCGCCTGAGATGGGGAGGGTATGGGTGAAGGAAGGGGGGGAGGAGAAGGGCATTCTCCCCCTTGTTCTGCTGGATGTAGGGTGAGGTGCTGTTAGGCCCCAATAGGAGAACCACGCCTGGGCAGCCGTCAGAGACTGATGTCTTACCAGACAGAGCCAGGCTGGCAGGGGAGGAGCCCCCAGACGACTTACCGGCTGCTGCCGGGCGGGTCCCCAAAGGCTGGGGAGCCATCTTACCGGTGGCTGGGTGATACCTGGAGGAGCCGGGGGCTGACTTAGCGGCCGTAGTGGTGCAGCCATCGGAAGAGCCGACAGTTGACTGACCCAACGAAGATTTTTCAGACTTATCGTCCGAAGTCTTCTTAGGCAGTGGACAGGCAGCCTTGCTCGTCGAGGGCAGGGAGGCCTCAGGTTGGTGGAGCGCTCCCGCTCTCGAGATTTCTCCTTGTGGCATTTCTTGGAGCGAGAGGATTTCTTGGAAGAGGACTCTCTGATGTGGTCCATTTGCTTCTCTAATGAAGCTAGGTGGACTTTTAGAAGGCGGGCCTCCAAAGCCTGCTGTCTCTGCTGTTTGGTGGCCTGATTAAATGTTTGCCACTCCGAGGAGGATGAGACAGGATGGTCTGGGCCCAGACAAATTACGCACTTCAGATGACCGTCCTTATGAGGTATCTGCGTGCCACAGGACGAGCACTTCTTCTTGGGTGAAGACATTAAGCAAATGTAGAATTGTAAGAAAAAAATTAGCGAAGGAAAAAACAATCCAATGCACGAACTAACACGACGATCGCTGTATAGATGTCTGCAATGCTACTGACACTAGGCGACGGTGGGAAAGAACTTGAGGGCTGGCATGGGGACCGCCTATTATATATGGTTATGCTGACATCTGTCATGTGACGCTGGGTGGGCGGTCCTCCGTCTGGGCTTGCTAGAAAAGTCTGCCATGCGGCCCGACACCAGGTGGCGCCAGTCCTATATGTAATGACCTACTGAAGGAACCCTCTCGAAGTAAGATCATAGACTTCTGCAAGGCATTTGATTCCATGCTACACTGGGCTATTATAAATAAAATGGCAAAATCAGATATCCACCCAAATATCATCAACTGGGTTATATGCTGGCTTAATAACAGAACGCAAATAGTGGCAATTAATGGATATCATTCAACCAGAGGAAGTGTCACAAATGAGGTTCTGCAAGGGGTCTGTATTGGGTTTATTAATATGTTTCTTGTATATTTCCAACATGACCCTAGAGATACATAACTGGACATCAAAATACGCAGTTGATTGGGTGATCCATAGCAAGAAACACTTTTCTTAAAGAGATTTTCCAACCTATCTGAGAGCAGCTACCACTCACATACTGTGGTAGCTGTTATTCTAGCCAGGATTTGTTAAGAAGCAACATGCCATACTTCATAACTTTATGTAGACCCAGCCGGCCAGCTCAATTTCTGATGCCCACGGTGCTTCCATGCCCCTCCAGCACATAATGACGTGTGGCCAGGGAGAGTGCTGGGGTGCACCCCATTGAAATGAATGGGGCTTGATTTTTCTTCTGTTTTTAACCTAAAGAATGGTCATATACAGATTAAAGGGAATCTGTACGATTCCCTATATGATTATTTCAACAGTTACCCTAGTTGTGCAGAAATTGATTGTAAAGGATACATTTAGAAAAGGACTTAAATAAAACGTTGCCAGACACTTTTTAAATAGGGGATGTGGAGGCATCCATTTTGTGGACAGGAAGACCTGTGATGACGTCACTGCGTCACCACTGTTAACAGTGTGCAGTGCAGCAAGTGAGAACAGTTTTGCTGTGCTGTTAGTGATCCTATTATATTCTGAAGAACACCCTGGATTTTATATTTGGCGGACTGTAACAAAAGAATCCAGCGCTTTTCTTCATGATTTAACAGGATCTCTGTCTGTAGCGGAAGTTTAGAAATTGGGTAGGGAGCATTCTGCTTTCTGATTGGCTGATGCCACCAACTACCCGGTCCGGTATCAGGCAACAGAGACCGGGAAATAATAAGCCCCAGTATCTGGCTGCCTGATTACCCTTTCAGTCCCTGTGACCATAGAATGTTCAATTATTTGGAGCCCCATTTTTTGTCTCTTGCTTAGCGAGAGATACTGCTGCCCCGTGTCCCGTAACACTCGCTTGTTCTGTGACAGCTGCTCAAAACAGCACATCAGCCTCCCCTGGGCACATTTAAAGAACAATTTTTGTTGTCTGTTTTGTTTTCTTTACTTATATACTGTATATGTATGTCCCACACAGTTACCGACTCTCTCGAGAGCCTCCAACCACGCTGTTGTGCCCATTCCTCCAGCCAGCTACCCGCTCTCTGTCCCCTGGCTGTACAAGTGAAAGCAGCAACTGACAATAAATAAATCAATGGGACACCAACCGCTCTCATGCCCGATTCCCTATTCCCTGATGAATAAACGGAAAACCACTTTGTTAATTCAAAATGGCACATTCACCCTCACGCAACTCAGTTGTTTTAAATTTTGAGAGGGACCCCACCCCCCAACATTTGGCTTCATTAAACATCCCACAACAAGGCGGTCTCTGCACAAACTCTGCCAAGCCATGATTTTTTACCGAGCACTTATTTTTCTCTCCTCACACTCAACAAGTTGAGAACACCTTCGGTAGTGCTCCCCCAGCATGTGAGCCACTCGCTTAACTTAAGCATGTCACATGAGGACGGTGCGATTTATTTCAAACCCAGAAAATAAAAAAAGCTGTCACATTTTTCTAAAGCACTTCAGTACATAACAATAATATCCAACCTGCTACCCCTGCCTGGGAGAACATTTGGTAAAACAGTAACACGTGAAAAATCACTTGCTTCCTTCTCTCTCTCTCTCGCTTTCTCGCTCTCTTTCACTCACACACCAGCGCTCACCAGCAAAGAACTGCACAGTCTGCACTTCACGGGAGGCTGTAAATTTTAAATCCCAATGAATTTTACGCCACTCATGCAAGTAAGCAGCTACACTGTGTGTGTCTATATATGGGGGTAACCATGACGATCAGCTCCCTACTCCTCAAAACTCCCTAGTTTGAAAAAAGAGCATTCTAATGCAGGCAGAGGAACTACTTTATTACAAAATAAATGAGTTTTAGCATTTAAACAAATTGTTTTCTTTTTTTAAACATATATTATACAGTGGTCCATTTTCTAAGTGCAATAATACCCTCCAGGGTGGGCGGTAAAGGTTATACTGGACCTTCCAGGGGCTATAAGGCCCTCCACCTGCAGCGTCTGGCCTCATTACACCCCTGGGCGGTCCGGTATAGACCAATACCACCCACCCTGTGGGGTATTATTGCTTACTTGTTTTAATCTGCTTTACTGCACACTGTTACAGCTGGTGAGGCAGTGACATCATCACAGCACCCTTTTTGTCCACAAAATGGTTTCTATCCACATCACTTTTTAAAGTATTTTTCTGTCTTATTGAAGACATTTTCTAAATATAACCCAGCAGTTTACATACTGGACTCTCATAGTAACCATTTACAATAATTACATAAGGAATTGTAGGGATTTCCTTTAATAAAGGACACTGCTCGACTAACAAAGGCCTTGCTAGTCGAGCGGGGACCTTTATTAATCTGTACATGACAATTCTTTAGCTTAAAAATGGAATTAAAATCAAGCCCTATTCATTTCAAAGGGGCGCACCCTCGCGCTTCCCCTGGCCACACATCATTACATCCTGGAGCACTAGGGCATGTCAGAAGCACAGGGGCACCAAAAAGTGAGCGGGCCACCTGGGTTTACATAAATGTTACAAGGCATACCACTTAAGTATGGCATGTTATTTCTTAACAAATCCTGGCTAGAATAACTGTCCATGAGGGCAGCTACCACAATATGTTAGTAATTCCCCTACATTGGAAATTTCCTTTAAACCAAAATTGCCTCCAAAGCAGCCCTCGCTACAATGCAAAACTTAGTTGCTTGCACTTACTCTTTCTCACACTAAGTCCCTTCTCTTCTATATTACTATTCGAACACCACGCCGCTTCAGAGACAGATATTTTAAAGGCAGCCTTGCCTCTGAGGCATGGCATGCGAGAGCGAGGTCTGCCGCCAAGGCAGGGCTGCCTTGGAGGCAACTTCGGTTTAAAAAAGTGACTCTTGCTTGATGCTTGTGGCAGCTTGGAACAAATTAGCTCACTACAAAAAGACCTGCAGTAAATTACGGCATGGGCATATAGATGGGGGAGGACATTTAACCTAAATAAATGTAGTGTTACGCACTTGGGAAAGACTAATCACTAATAGTAATATATTCTGAGCAATAATACCCTAAAAACAGCCAGAAATAATGATTTCTAATTCCTGTAAGTTCAGCACACACTGTGCATCAGTTATCTGTAAAGCAAACAAAATACCATTGTCCATCAAAAAACACATAAAAAGCAGAGAACCTGAGGTAATTTTACCTATAAATGACCCCAAGACCTCTTTTAGACTATGCTAGTCAATTATGGAATTCATACACCTGCAAGGATAGTGACAGAACTAAATGTATTCAGCGCAGACTAAATAATATCACGGGATTAGACGACCTCCCCTATACAGATAGGTTGGACTCCTTAAGTTAATGCCACTACATGTAAGGCAGTTAAGGGGAGATCTACTAGTATTACACATTCATCAAGAAGGGCTGCTGGGAAGCTCCCTGTGTGTAGCTGCAGGTGAAAGCAGCTAAATTTTATTGTGGCACAGTGCTGCAGGTGTAAGCAGCAACTGCACTTCTATTACTTTTAAATGCTGCAGGCGAAGGCAGCTGGGCAGAGAGAGTGACACTGTAAGGCACAACAGCATTCCACTGATCCCCGCTCCTCAAGGGTCTCTGGAACTGGACTAACACTGCAGCAGGTATTTTGGAAAAGTCAACTTTAGGGCTGCTGGGCAAGGTATACCCTGTTGTTTTAAGGGCAGGTTACCCTCGCAGTCTGCCGGGTGCACAAGTGGTTTGGCGGGCATTGCCACAGCAACCAGGCAACATCATCAGCAGGTGCCATAAATAGCTCTGCTCCATCGAGCAAGTTGAGTGCAGAGCAGAGGCAACGCATGCAGAGAATAGGGGCGTCAGTCAGCAGAAAAGGTGAAAAGGGCAGACTGCTAACAGCTGCCGTATAAGGTAGAGTGCTTTATTTATTTATTTGCTTTTGGTAACCGGGTAGGTGCACTAAGCATAGGGATGCCTATTTTCAGGCACGACCCGGGAGTATACAGTTTTAGGAATACAAAGTCATATGTGTCGCAGCACATGAAACAGTACAATACATAGTCAAAAAACTCACAGAAATGGGGAGATACATTCAGTAACAAGCGAGGAAGTTTAAAAGGTATGATAAAGTTGCAGAAACACTATGACAGGTAACACAATAAATAAGAACATAAGTATAGCAATAGGGGCATACATATAGAACATTATGTAAAGTTTACACAGAGGTGGTTAACGGGGAGAAAGAGAGTGTGACAGGAGGGGGAGAGGGAGGAGAGAGAGAGAGAGAGCGCAGAGGAAGAGGAGCGGGAGAGATGAAGAGAGAAGTGGGAGGAGATGACCTGGATGAGGGTGTAGGGGAGGTGGAGAAGAGAAACAACTAGAGAAGCAGACTAAAGCAGTGCAGGGGAGGAAGGGTGTAGGAAGGAGAGTGGAGCTAAGGCGGGTTAAAGCAGATGCAGGAGTTTATAGAGTGAAGGTGCTTTTTGTGAAGTTTCTTAAAGGTGTCATGGGTAGCTGTTTGTCGAATAGCTTGGGGTATGGAATTCCAGTATTTAGGGGCATACATTGCTACTGAGAGGCATACAAGGCAAACAGGATATAGGCACTAGATGCATGTCATGCCACTATATTAGCACAACAGAGAACATTGGATTTATGCACTACACCTGCAAACAATGTAAAAACCTCAGAATGGTCATCATATGACTCAAGTTACAAATACAATGTTTAAGAAGCCAAATTCAAAACCAAACAGCTGAGAGGAGCAGTGAGGGCAAAGAACAGACTAGAGATGTATCTACAGAAGGAACGAATAAAAGAGCAAGGGAAAGTGATTAGATGGCAGTCACTTACAAAAGAAATGGACACAGCTCATTCAAAAAAGCAAGAAGGGCAATGATTTATAATAGCAGCATGCTGCCCCAAATATTAGAATGTGAGGAAGGTGGTACTGGAGAGGAACATACTAGTGACACAATCCGACAAGAGACCATAAATGAACAAGTAAGATCAGAGTTGAATATGCCAGGAAAAGATGGGAATAATAGGTATGAAAAAGATAAGGCAACCGGTAAATAAAGTAAACTAATATAAAAACAAAGATACAACGGAAATACAAGTAGAGATAAATGTTCTAGCGAAAAATAGATATGAGCCCTTAAAGAATTTAATAAATAGAACAGAAGAGAAAGTGACACAAGTGAGATAACTAATATACTAAGGGACACTCAGAACACTAATGAGATTAAATAATACAGCAATCAATGATGCAGATTTAAGGCAAGAAAATGCTAGGTCAGAAGATACTATCGAGATGGAGCTGGAAACTAATATAGAGACAAGCTCCAGAAAAATATATATCACATTATTGGGGACGCAATGATTAAACATACAAACTCTATCACCACTTTAAACAGGAAGGAACAAGTACTCAGTATATCCCTACCAGGGGCTGGATTGCAAGACATTTACAAATTATTGCCTGAAATCATAAACAACCAGACAAACACCAATGGTGCTGATACATGCGGTGGGCATTGACCCCAGGAGCAGTACAAGAGCAAGAGATAATAATATAAAAGAAAAGCCACAGTTGTCTAAAAGAGAAAAACTGTGAGGTCATACTGTCCAACATCTTGCCCATCCCACATGCATCACAACAAATAAATAAACTGATTGTAAGGATAAATAACGAGATTAGACAATGGAGCATGCGGACTGGGAATAAAAACTTAAAAATACTTCATCTATTCCAGAGTATTCAGAACTGTACAAGGAACACAACAGATAATAACATCAACAGAGATAAAGAAAGGATAACATTTCTATTACTGAATGCAAGAAGTTTGAAAGATAAGATGGAAGAGCTGATGGTCACACTAAAGGAAGAGGACGCTGCAATATGCGCAGTAATGATTCATGAAAGATGACTGGGGAATAAGTCTTCCAGCATATCAAGTAGTCCATAAAGAGAGAAGGAGGGGTAGCTCTATACATTTCAGAAATTGTACGAGTGAGTAAAGTACAAAACACAAATGAAAACAAAGAGGATGATGAAAACATCTGGGTTGAACTATTCATAAATGGACACCAGTAGTTATCTTTGTGTTAATCAAAACAGGGAGGCACACAATAACTTTATTAAACAAATTGAAAAGTTAGATGTGGAAGGAAATTATATACTGGATGGGGACTTTAATTACCCAGGTATAGACTAGCAAAAATTACCAGGAGAAACATCTCAAGAAAAACAAATCTTGTATGTAATGTTGCACAAAAATCTAGACCAAATAGTCAGTGAACCAGCCAAAGGGACTAGAACACTGAACCTGATACGAACACACTTTGGAGATGAGATGGATGGGGAGAAAATCATGGAACCTCTTTCCAATAGTGACCATAACATGGTCAAAACAGGTATTAAAAGTGAAAATAATTCATATGGGGTAGAACAACCTTAAAATGCTACAATAAAGCAGATTATGAGGGCATGAGAAAGTACGTACACGCATGGGACTGGGGAACAGACCTACAGAATAAACCTCTTGAAACAATATGGAAAATAATCAAAAACAAACTGGATTACTTTATAACAAATTATGTACCAGAAATAAAAAAAAATATAATACAAACAGAATAATCCCAAAATGGTTTACTAAAACAATTAAAAAGAAATTGAAGAATAAAAGGAAGGCATATAGAAGGTAACAAGAGAAACAAACAGAAGAGGCAAGGGTGGAATATTTAAGTAATAAGCCACGACAGGGTGTGCATTAAAGGATTTTAATATATGGATTGTTAAAATAATATGCTTGAAAAGCATACAAAAAAGTCCTGGTAATACCATCGCTCCTTCAGCAATAATACTACTGTTACTGAGTGACAATACTGTCATTGGGGTGCTGTAATACTATCATTTGGCACCCGAACGATAGCATTATCAACAAAGCTGAAGAGCACATGTGCAAGTCTATCCCCGACATCTTAAAAAGCGTGCATTTTGATTGGCCACTTTTCCTCTGTGGGCAGACAGAACGAGTCCGAAAACATGGCGGCTTGCTCACTCGCTTAGCAAGACAATCTTCACAGCAGCAACCGTTTTTTTTTTTTACTTTGAAAACCATTTGTCTTGGATTATTAACTATCTGACTCTCTCCGGGGCTCCTGTGCTCGCCCGATAACGCCGCCGACAAACACTAAAAAAAACAAACAAAAAAAGGGCTAAATGAAGCCCACAGCAGCCGCTCATCCACACAGGACTGGGGAACCCTGCCAGCACGCTCATCCACCCACTGACTTCAGTGGTCAAATGGAGGTGAGTCAATTCACCTCGCATCCATATATTAAAAAAAATAACAAACAGGTTCTGGCATAACAAGGTAGTAATTCCATCTCCAGGTTCTGTGGACACATGAAACCTCTCGAGCTTCGCTCTCAAGGTTTTCTGTGTCCCCAGAACCTCTCGATGGAATTACTACCTTGTAATACACCAGAACCTATCTATTATTCTATTTTTAATGCACGCCCCAGGGGTGTGCTAAGGCATGAGGCTGAAAGCCAAGTGTTCGTAGAACCCTGGGAAGTGCATTAAAATCCTTTAACGCACACCCTGGAGTGGCTTATCACACTTATAAAATGGGCCACCATCATAAAATAATTAGTCTGATGTACTCTAAGAAAAAAATTACTCACCTTAGTAATGTTGTTTCTTCTAATGGAGTCTTGCTATATTATGACAACTGCAGTTTGTCCCACCATTAGAACTGCTCCGGAGGTGAAAGAGTTAACTCCATTCCATGAATGGAACTTAAAGCACGAGCTCTAAAGAGAAGCTCTGTCTGTGTAGTTTCAAACCTGAACTGTCAGATCTTTATGAGAAAAAACTCACTAAGGTCTGTGTGGAAGCTGTAACCTACGCTAGCCAACTGGCTACCTAAATATTAACACCCATTGCTGGTCCCAACACAAAAGACTCAAGTCAGGGACCAGAACTAATAGTATAATTTAACAATATGAGAGAAATATAAGGAAAAATGAAAACACCACCCCCAAACCCCAAGAAGGGGTGAAAACACATAAAAGGGCATAAAATAGTGCCCACACTAGGCTGCCCACCCCATACCCAAGTAGAAGTTCTGAGAGGGGCAGGCTGGGGGGGAGGTCATAATATAGCAAGACTCCATTAGAAGAAACAACATTACTAAGGTGAGTAATTTTTTCTTCAAACAACATGAAGTCTTGCTATATTATGACAATTGCAGACTACACAGCAGTACCTCCATGGAGGAGGGACAGAACCTACTTAGGGAATAGGCTCTGAAGCACAGCTGTGCAAACCGAGCATCTCTCCAGCCTGGACATCCAGGGAGTAATGCTTGGTGAAAGTGTGCACCGCTTTCCAAGCAGCAGCTTGACACATCTCCAATATAGGATGTCTCTGGCAGCAGCTAGAGACGCGGCTGTACCTCTGGTAGAATGAGCCCTCAAGCCAGAGGGGGGATCTCTGCCCAGTTTCTGATAACAAAATTGGATACAAGAGACAATCCACCTGGCAACTGATCTCTTAGTGGCAGGTTTCCCTTTCTCAACCTCACCATAAGTGAGAAAAAGTTGGAGGGATTCGAACCTGTGACCCTTGGTACATTCTATATAGCAAGTAAGGGCCCTCTTAACGTCCAAACTGTGCAATCTCCTCTCACCAGAAGAGGAATGTTCAGTGAAAAACACTGGAAGGGAGATAGATTGGTTAAGATGGAAATCTGAAACCACCTTAGGCAAAAACTTCCTGTTAGTCCTGAGGACTACCTTATCCCTGTGGAAGGAAATAAAGTCAGTTTCTACTGACAAGGCTTGCAACTCACTTATGTGTCTAGCAGAAGTGATAGCCACTAGGAAAACAGTTTTCCAAGTTAGATACTTAAGCTCTGCAGAAAACAGAGGTTCAAAGGGGTTGCATTAACCGGGCAGTACAATATTGAGTCCCAGGCAGGGCGGATCCGGAAAATGTGGATTAGTATGAGTAATCCCTATAAAAACTTGGAAAATACAGGGTGGCGAAAGAGGATGGCTTTCCTGCTGAAACAAAAGCAGAGACAGCTGCCAAATGAACTCTCAGGGTAGCTGGTCTCAGGCCCAAAGAATTAAGATGGACCATGTAATCTAACACAATGGGCAAATCAGCAGATTCTGGGGAAATATGTTTCCCAGAACACCAAATGGAGAACCTTTTCCACTTAGAATTATAAGTAGCTCTAGTGGAAGGCTTCCTAGAAGCCTTTAGGATTTCAAGAACACCCTGAGAGAGGTGTAGGTCAGCAAATTCTAACTCCTCAAGAGCCAGGCCTTGAGGTTGAGGGAATTGAGGTTCGGATACCAAACTCTCCCCTGGGCACAGGTTAATAGGTTGTGATTCCTGGGGAGACACAGGGGGAGATGGACTGTCAGGGACAGAAGGAGTGGGTACCAGGGCTGCCTGGCCCAATCTGGGGCAATCAGAATCACCCTGCAAGGCTGGGATCTGATTTTTACTAACACCTTGAATAGGAGAGGGAAGGGGGGAAAAGCATAAAGAAACTTCCCTTCCCAATCCAGGAGAAGGGCGTCCAGGGGGACTGAGCCCAACACTGGGGGCCTGCAACAGAACAGTGGAAGTTGGTGATTGTCTGGGGCTGCAAAAAGATCTATCTGAGGGGTGCCCCATCTGGCAAAGACTATCCCCAGTACTTGAGGATCCAGAGACCATTCGTGATGGCCCTGAGAAATCCTGCTGAGAGCATCTGCTAGGACATTGTCCTTTCCTGGAAGGTGAACTGCTATGAGTGAAGTGTTCAGGGAATAGGCCAGAGACCACAACTTCATTGCCTCGGTGCACAAGGCCGAAGACCGAGTGCCCCCCTGCTTGTTGATGTACCACATTGTTGTGGTATTGTCTGTTCTGACTTGTACCACTTTGTTCTGGACAGAAGCAGAAAACACTTGAAGTGCTAAAAGACAGCTCTGAGTTCCAGCAAATTGATGTGGGCAGAGATTCCTGGAGGACCACACTCCTGAGTGGAGAGATACGCCCATGTGGGCTCCCACCCCAGGAGGAGGCATCCGTAGTGAGGGTCAAAGTGTGAGAAAGGGAAATGAAGGGACCCCTAGTCTTAAATTGCTCTGATCCTGCCACCACTGGAGGGCCTGGATCAAGGTTGGTCACTGGGACCAACTTGGAAAGGGGGTCTCTGCTCTGAGACCAATAGGCTCTCAAGTGAAACTGAATGTCTCTCATCTGAAATCTTGCTCCCTGCACTACAGCTGTGGACGCAGCCATGTGCCCCAGGAGCTGCAAAAAGTGTCTTGCTGGTCGAGAGACCTGCAGAGTGAAGGAGGAGGCCAGAGCCACCAAGTTCCTTACCCTTTCTAAGGGAAGAAAAGCTCTGGCCAGATTTGTGTCCAATTCTGCACCTATGAAGGTGAGTACCTGAACTGGTTCCAGAACCAACTTTGGTATATTTAGCAGGAAGCCCAGGGAGGTGAGAAGCTGCTGGGTGACTTGCAGGTGAGATTTTACCTGTTCTGGGGACTGGCCTACAATGAGCCAGTCGTCCAGATAGGGAAAAACAGCAATCCTTTGCCTCCTTAAGTGAGCCACTGCTACTGCCAGACATTTTGTGAATACCCTTGGGGCAGAGGTAAGGCCGAAGGGCATTGCTCTGAACTGGTAGTGACCTGAGGGCAGTTCGAATCTGAGGTACTTTCGGTGGGAGCTTCTGATTAGGACGTGAAAATAGGCATCCTTGAGGTCCAGGGAAGCTAGCCAGTCCCCTGGCCTTAGAGAGGGCAAAATCATTGCCAGAGTTACCATTCTGAACTTTGGTTTCAAAAGATGCTTGTTCAGATACCTGAGGTCTAAAATGGGCCGCCATTCTCCTGTCTTTTTTGGGGTAAGGAAGTATCTGGAGTACAGACCCTTGCCCTGGTGTAGGGGAGGAACCCTTTCTACCGCTCTGAGAGCTAACAGGGTTGAGACCTCTGCTTCTAGAGTAAAGGTCTCTAAAGAGCTTGCAGGTGGAAAGGCCTGATTCTCATTTTGGGAACTTTTGAAGCTGAGAACCAGACCCTGGCTTACTACTTCCAGAACCCACTTGTCTGAAGTTAAGACACCCAGTTCTGACTGAAGTAAGCCAACCTGCCCCTACTGGTAAAGGAGAATCGGCCCTGGGCACCCCATCAGGGTGCCTGCTTGGCAGGTGCTTTAGGCTGAGGGGTGGGGCAGGCCTGCCCGCGCCCATCTGCCTCTGCCTCTGAAGAACCCCTCTGAGCATAAGCAGAGGAGGCCTGGGTTTGGTAAAAGGCCTGTGGAAAGGCCTACCCCACCCCTGGGTGTGCCTCTGAGGAGTGGCTTGTCAGCCCTTGGCTGAGGCACTTTATAGGTAGTCCTATATTCAACCATCTTTTCATATAATTCTCTGTCTGCTCCCCAAACAGAGAATTTCCCACCACAGGAAAATCCATAGCCTTAGTCTGGGTATCCTGTGACAAGTTAGTACACCTGAGCCAGGCCAACCTACTAAAGCTACAGATGTGGCCATGACTCTAGAGGAAACATCATTAAAATCCACAGCAGCATGAAACTGCACCTTAGAAGCCTCAATGTCATCGGCAGCCACCTGCTCCAGCTCACTAGCAAGCTGGCCAGGGGCTTGTTTGGCTAAATCCATAACAGTATCCCATCTAGATTTCTGATACCTTGCTACATAAGCCATATAATTTGCTTGCCTGAGTCCCAAGGACGCTGCCATGTACTGTTTTTTTGCCATGGCATCAATCTTCCTGGAATCCTTGTCAGGAGGATGTGAAGCCAGGGGAATATTAGCTTTATCACAGGCTGCAGCCTGAACTACCCCAACATGACTGCATTGCTGAGAAAGGAATTCTGTATCAGGACCTGACAGTGTGTACCTCCTGTCCATCTTTTATCTACAGGAGGCACAGAATTAGAGTTTTAAGATTTTTATTGTTTGTTTCCTAAATGACTTATGCAAAGGAATAGACAATCTCCTAGACTCTGGTATATCCATCATTTCTACAAAATCAGGCTCCCTCTTGCTCATCCACAGCTTCCTCCAAAGGAAGCTGGAGGGTTTCAGCAACTTTTTTGTAAAACATAAAAAGAGAGGGGGACTCAGGAAGCATGGGGGGAGATTCTAAAGGTCTGTCTGGGGAGATGTCCGGTTCAATGGGCACACCCAGACCCTCTAAGTCACATTCATACTGTTCATAATCATCCTCCCCCTCCTCTGGTTCATAAAACTCCTCAACATCATATTCCTGAACCGATGGAACCGACCTTTTACCAGATAGTGGCGGTTCGGACGGAACCGGAGAAAGTGACTGGACAATCTGAATAGCTCTTGCTATCTCTGCAGCAGTTGGAGTAAGAATTTTGGGCTCCAAACCTGCTGACTTTCTTGTTCTCTTTACTGGAACTGGTTCATCCGAGCCAGCTTTTCGTTTGCCCCGAGGAAGTCTCGCCCTGGTCAGAGGGCACTCCCTCCGGTTCGGTTGGCACCGAACCGGGCTGGCCATCCGGGTCAGCGGACTTTTTGGCCTCTCGTTCCCTGAGCCTGCCCAATCTCTTTTCCAGGGTGGCTGCAGGGAAATTCTTACAAATCTGGCAGTCTGACTGGAGGTGGTCAAACCCCAGACAATAAACACATGTGGTGTGTGGGTCAGCCTTGGCAAAGACTTCCCCAGAGACATCACAGTGTTGAAACCCAATCCAAGCAGTAGGAGAAATCTCCCGGAGCGACTGTTCAGTGAGGCGGAGTAAAGAATCTGACAGTTCAGGTTTGAAACTACACAGACAGAGCTTCTCTTTAGAGCTCGTGCTCTAAGTTCCATTCATGGAATGTAGTTAAATCTTTCACCTCCGGAGCAGTTCTAATGGTGGGACAAACTGCAATTGTCATAATATAGCAAGACTTCATGTTGTTTGAATAGGGATTAAAATTTGTTCACTATTTTCAAAAGAGTGTACAATACATTACCTCTAAAACATCTAAAAACTGAAAAAAGTAGTCCCTATTAATGTATAAAATAGGATATGTCAGCAATAGGTTAACTAGTACAGTACTTTGCAGTAAAAGTATTTATTAAAGTTGGTTGAAAATAAATACTTTCTCTGTCACATGTAAATGTTATCATATAAATGCAATGTAACATTTGTACATTTGTAAGACGTAAGCAGTATTTAAAACTTAATTTTCATTACACTGTAGTTATACAGTCTCACTGAAGGCAACCTTCTCTTTATTTTTGTTTTTCACATATGTGCTGTGGTCTAGTACATAAAAGGAAAACTGCTATAGGATTGAGGTGAAAGGTTAGTAAGAAAAAAAAAAAAAAAAACTTTAAACCTGCCAGGTTGCCCTTTTTTTGGTGGGCAAGGAGGGTAGATTTCACCTGAGAACTCCTATACAAGATTCAAATGTACATGCTTTTATTAACATTAGCAATGTAGTTGGGCACTTTGGGTCTGCCTCTGCCTATTTAACTGCGTTTTCCCACCTTTTCTTTTTGTTTATAAAGTATTACTGTATTGCCTACTTTCTTCATTCTGTTTTTTGTTTTCTGTTTTTCCCCACATTCAAGACATAGAATGTTTATCATGGAATGTTTACCATGGAATACAGGGATTCAAAATTCTGCTCTGTTCCACTTGTAGAATGTTACTCTCCTGAAATTCTGTACACACAGACAACAAAGGCCTGTTTTAGAGCCACTGACTCAATTATCTCACTGTCAGGGTAAGCAGAAGAGATTTCCCTGATGAGCAGGTAAAGACAGAAGGAGGATTTTCACTGTTCATAAAGAAACAGTTGTAATAAACTATAAACAATACTTAATGTTTCTAATTTGTTTGTGTGTGTAAGGAGAGTGTGATGATCAGGGAAACAACATTTAATTAATTTATTTTATTTTTTATTTAAGGTAGTTTTATTTTTAGGGCCCAGTTGAAGGTTTTTATAGTGTAAAGGCAGCAGCCATGTTTGTGATGGAAGACCAATTCTGGTTGCAGAGGGTCTGATGGAAGATAGTTCTGGCTGTAGGAGGGCTGATTTGTTCATTGTGTGATGTGGTTTAGGACCAGGATGACTGTGTGTATAAAGAGATTTAATGTACAGTCAGCTTATGTCTCTTGGCCAATTAGATTTCTAGATTTTTTCTTTCCATTTTATAAGTAAATCTAAACAAGGATTGTAAAAGATTAATAAAAAAGGCTAAAACAGATAATGAATATAGAATGGCAACATCAACGTTGGACAACAAAAAGCAGTTTTTTTTAACTATATAGGCAGCATTAGAGGAGGACAAACCACAATAGGACAAATCAAAGTGGGAGACCATATAATTTCTGATGAGAAACAAATTGCAGATACATTTAGTGAATATTTTGTCACCATATTTAAAAAAAAAAAAAAGGAAAAAGAAAAACATACAGAAACTACAGCAAAAATAGGTAGTAACAAAATAAACAATATAACTGTAAGGGAGGTATACGACAAACTAACCCAGTTGAAAATAAACAAATCACAGGGTCCAGACGGGTGAATCCGAGACTCAAAGGAACTGGCTGATGAGATGGCAGGCCCACCAGGAATGGTGTTAAGGTTTTGTCATGGTGTGCTCCTTCAAAATTTAGGAGTACACAATGGCAAAATAAGGGCCCAAAATATGTGCTCCTGCCTAGCAAATCTGTGCTGCTACTCACAATGGTCCCCCCCCCCCAAGGTAAGTGAATTAAAATCATTTTACCATGTTTAGGAGTGCCCTACACCCAGCCAAACACCAATGCCTGTCACCTACCCAAAAAGGCATCTCATATCAAACTATGAGACTTAGGATGACTATAAATAATAGTGGGCCACAGAAGAACTGGTGAGGTCACTGTGCTATCCCATTTAGATCCTAGTGCATCCCACTTATATCACCTTTCGGGACCTGTGTGGGCTGTTTTCTATGCAGGGCTGTATCAGCACAGTGCAAAGTCTGTGCTACACCCTCAGAACCTGGCCATATTCAAACAAAAGCAGTTAGTGTAGTGAGAACTGTCACTGTTGTGTCAGGGACTTTCAACCCCCCCCCCAACCCCGACTGCCTGCATGCTTGGGATAGGGCTACCTGGCACTGAAGTGGTCAGCGAGGCCACAAAAAAAAAAAAAAAAAGAACCAACAGGCTTTACTTGTGGGAACAGACTGGGAGCCTAGGAAAAGCAGGGGTCGAAATTGGCACAATCCCACTAGCCAAATGCTAGCAGATTTGGTATCGAGCTAGTAAGATTTCCCCTCAACTAGCCCTGGCCTGTGAGCTTGTACTACAGAAGGTAACATTTCAGTAAGTACACCCAGCTGGGCCAGAGGAAAAGGTGGTAGGGAGGGCTAGTGATTTTTTCTAGTCACTAGCCCTGTTGGCTAGTGGCTGCAAAACTTAATTTCAACCCCTGGAAATGCTCATTACCTGCAATATAGAAGGAGAAGGACAGTGCTCATGAAACAACATTCCTGTTTGGAATGAGAACGTACACTTAAAAACTGGCCTCCTGACTCCCCCTTGAAAAGCCTTCTACTGACAGAAACTAGACAGTTTTCAATTAAATACTGTACTAAAACAGGAATGTCAGCCATGCACAGACAAATTCTCAATCTCACAACAGTCTGCTCCACCTTTCTATGCAACCACATTATTAGTTCATGACCTATTAGGGGAAAGGCAAAGGTTAAATGTGCGGAGTTTACAGGGGGGGAAAAAAAATAGTTTTCGAGGGCACAATTGTGGCTGCAGTGCACAGTAGGTGAGTGTGTGTGTGTGGGGGGGTCTGAAGCAAATCACATCGTCAGCAAACTCAGGACAGATTGTTCCATCTTTCAGCAGTCAGAGATTAAAAAACAACCAGTTTGCCATGCCACCCCCAAATCAGCTGGATACAAGTCAAGTCAGATGCGGAAAATGACAGTCAACAGCTCACAAAATAAATTTCTGTAAGATACAGTGCAGTCCATTAATATCCATGAGGGGTCCGATCAAACTGAATGGACCAAAGCACCCACGCCCCTCCCTCCCTCCCTTCAAGTACCGAGGTCCTATGTCTTCTTTGACCAGCGCCAAGAACAGAAACTGAAATGGGGCATAATCACAAATCCTGACTCCCTTCCATTATCAAATACAAATACAAAATATGGCTAGTGCCAATAATTACACTTACACGGGGGTCATCTCCTGCGTGCTATGCAGTCTGCCACGCAGATTCCCGATGTGTTGTTCAGACTGCCACCAGCCTCTTCTCAACCTACACTCGGTAAATTGCTGCCTTGCTGAGAGTGTGGTGGGAAGGAATCAAAGTAAATGATGTCCCAGACCCATGCATATTCACAAACAGCCCGTGACCACCAGCTCCACGCTGCCTGTTCTGGCACCACTGCACCGACCAAACAGCGCACGGCCCGAAGACTCGAGTTACTACTACTTGATTATGCCGCCTGTTCTCTATGCTGTGCTGCAAAACATTACACTGGGTGCCAGTATTCATAGCTAGACCCACTCACAGGTAGCGCAGCGAGATAGCAGAGCGGAGGATAGGAGCATTAGAGAGCTCCCGATCGGTAGGTGAGGCACATAAACAATAAATAAAACTGGGTACTATGCAGGACAAGCCAGGGCATAATTAGTAACCTACCCAGACAGTCCCAAGCACCAATCCCCCCCCCCCCCAGCCAGTTCGCCACTGCCAGATGGGCCTCAAGTTCAACACAAGATTACCGAGCATAAGCCATGCATACATACTAGAAGATTGAAAAAAAATGTCCCCAGCTGTCTTGAGGAGTAGGAATGGAGAACAGGTGACTAACCCCAACTGCAAAAGGAACATTATATCAAGCCCAATTTTGTTCCGATGCCACTGTTACTTCAAATATCACAGTGGAGGTCACATCAAGTAATGAAGCAGCAGCATAAAAAGTTGAGTTCGCCCACCCTCAGTCAGTGCCCACCAAGATGCGAGCATATTCATATTAACATGATAGCTACTAGGGCACCACAAACACAGTTTAAATAAAATCCTCCACCAATTGCTTTTTTTTTCCCCCGGAGAACAGGAGACAATGAGTAAGACTGGAGAACCAATTTGAGACTTCCACAACTTTTAGGGCAGAAAACAGTTTTTTTGTTTGTTTGTTTGTTTTTAAACACACCAACAAGGTATAGCCTTTACTAGACAAATCAACCTACGGCTTGTTTGTTGTTGATACTGGAGCAAAAGATCAAATGCTGGCTGGATCAGATCAGCGAGACTTCACTCCACCTTCTCTTCACTCTCCAAGCTCCACTTTCCCTCTTGCTTGCCGCACTCACTCAAGTATTTATTTATTTATGAGATTTACCAGGAAGGCATACTGAGCGGAGTATCGCTCGATTCCAGATGCGCCCTGGGGGTAGGGTTTACAAATGATACAGATGTACAGGAGAAGACAAAAAATCATACAACTTATGTGACTTAAGACAGTGGTACGGTAGTTCAGAGGAAATATACATACAAAGGGTGGTTGGTACAGGCAAAATAATACAATTTTGTGAATATACACCGACAGTGGTACAGTAGTAAAGGAGAATGAACATTACAGACAATGGGTGAGGCATTTCTTAAATACAAAAATTGCATAGGTCCAATTTCAATTAGTAATTAATAACCTTAGTTGCAGAGCGAGAAAGGTACCCAGAGCGGTGCTAGCAGCTGGGTAGGTAGGAGTGGAAATGGGGATTTAGCGAGGGGGAAAGCATGAGCAATTTGTAGCGAAGTGCGTTTTAAGAAGGGTATTCCGTTCAAGAGTACATGTGGTGTGTCTGATATAAGCTGTCAGGGAGTTCCATAATTTGGGCAACCTGAAACTGAAAGCTGCCTGCCCAGATCTGGTGGATCTGTGTGGAATGTGCAGGAGCCTAGAGTCTATGTTTCTGAGAGCGTAGGCAGGTGGGGAGAGGGCTGTTAGGGATGACGACAGATGGGAAGGGAGCGTTTGTGACCAGAACTTTGCAGCGGTTCTTGCAACATGGAGTAATCGTCGGTTTTGAAGTGAGGGGAGGTCCAGAGACTGGTAGAGATCACAGCGATGGGTAGTGGTAAGACGGTCCAAGGAGAACCGGCAGAAGGAGTTGTAAAGGGGGTCAAGCCTGGCTAAGGAAGTTTGTGGGGCAGCACCATACACAACATTGCCATAGTCCATAATCGGGAGGATCATTTTTTGGACAACTGCTGTTCTGGTTGGTAGTGGAACGCAATTCTTGTTTCGGTAGAGTATTACTATGAGTATACAGCCAATGAACAGAGTTTACCCAACACACACTAGTCTGACTGACATGGAAGAAAGCCAATTGATTTCTGTTCAACTCTCGCTGTAAAAATGCAGACTTCCCTCTTCATTTTGCACTCAGTACTAATTAAAAAAATACATATGACTCTCTTATTTTTGCACTCCATACTTAAAAAAACGCTTGCACTCCGTTCTATAAAAAAAAAAAAAACCAGGAACCAGTTGCCATGCCCTTCACCTGCTGTGCTTCTAGTTTACAGTAGGAGCACAGATACAAGTGGAACGAGCTTTGAAAATGTGCTCTTCAAAGTGCAATCTGTACTCTGAGAACGGAGCACACCCTTAACACGACTCCTGAGGCCCACTCACTGTACTGTTTAACAGATCCCTGAAAGAAGGCGAAGCATTGCAGGAATGGAGAAGAGCCAATGTGACCCCAATACATAAACAAGCATTTGTCAATGACAAATGTTTGCTTGCTGGCATTGGTAGTGCAGGAGTTAGAGATGCATAATAGGAATGACAGTGAAGTATTGAACTAACGCTAACCCCCAACCCAACCCTGCAGAGACTGACAGGCATCGGGGGTGTGCCTTTGGGTTGTCGCCCATAACACTCATGGCATTCCACCTCACTCCACCCTGCAGACACTGACAAGAGTTGAGGTGTGTCTTGGGGTCCTCAGCCCTTACGCTCACCCCATTCCATCAGGAAATAAGCTGAGATGGGTGCAGTATAGGAGAATGGGGTGAACGCTGTGGCCGAAGATCCCAAGGCACACTTCGATACCTGTCACTGGCTGCAGGGTGGGGGGGTGGAAAGGCGTGAGCATTACAGCCGACGACCCTGAGTCACACCCCAATGCCTGTCAGTCTCTACAGGGTGGAGCATTACGGTTGGGCCTGGGCGTTTATTGGCATTTTCGCTCCAAATTTCAACATGGGCTTTTTGGGACCCCACCCCATGAACAGTGGCACTATCATTTTGTTACCCAATCCTGAAAGGTGATTTTGCAAAGAGACTATGCCATTCTGCACCACAGGTGGGAAAACACATTTCAAGCTGGATGTGAACAATTACAGCTGTACTGTTCATAAGGAGGTGTGAAAAAATGGCAATGTTACAAATCTGGAGTGAAAATATCAAAAATTGGTGAAGTTATGAGAGTGAGTAGAAACTGCACAACACATACCCGTAATGCAATCATTTTTTGGAATTTTTTCACCAAATTTTCAACATGGGCATGTTGGGACCTCCCCTTATAAACAGTGACACTGTGATTTTGTTAATCCATTCCAAAAGTCGACTTCCCACAGCGACCGCACCATTCTGCACTACAGTTTAGAAAACACCTTTCGGGAAGGAAGTGAAAAATGACAGCCATACTGTTCATAAGGAGGTGTGAAAAAATGACAATGTCGAAAATCTGGAATAAAAATATTAAAAATTGGCGAAGTCCCGACCGTGCGTAGAAACTGCACAATGCACGCTTGTAACGCAGTCATTTTTTGGAATCTTTTCACCAAATTTGCAACATGTGCTTTTTGTTACCCCACTTCCTGAACAGTGGCACCGTCGTTTCATTAATCAGTCCCAAAAGGTGATTACACACAATGACTGCAAAATCACCTTTAGGGACCGTGCAACAAATTGACAGTGACATGTTCATGAGGTGGGGTCCCAAGAACCCCATGTTGAAAATTTGGAGCCACAATTCCTACAAATGGCTGAGATATCAACCTAAGTTGAAACCCCCACTGACTCCCATTATACAGCGCTTACCCGATTCCTCAGTTCGCAGTTCGGCTTTGAAGAGAGCAGACGTGTCCCGGTCCAGAGAAGATCGCTTCTCCCAACCTCCGGAGGGTAGGTATGGGTGAGGGGGGAGTGCTGGGAGGTGGATGCTCAGTGGGAGGGGGAGAAGAGGGGGGACTGGGGAGATGACAGTGGACCGTTTCTTTTACAGGAAAAAAAAAAACGCCAGGAAGGATTTATTTCTTTACAGGTTTAAAAAAAAAACATTTGGCACACTGGGGTGGCTCCTAGTGTGCCACAATAGTGGTGGTGGGGAGGCATGCCGACACAGGGATTAGGCACCCGATGTCGTTAGATTACAGACAGGTTGGGGGAGGGATTCATCTGACACGGGGTGGGCATCCGGTGTCAGAAACATTTTGGTACACTGGGGTGGACTCCCAGTGTGCCACATTAATGGAGGGAGGGGGGGTACATGCAGACATGGGGACTGGGCACCCCGATGTCAGCTTTCCTTGGAGTGTGTGGCGGGCGGCAGGAGCCATGGCTCATTAATTGTTTCACCAGGAAAGGCACACAGAACAAACAAGTTGTTGGCAGAGTAAGGGCCAGGGACAGAGTGCTGAGCGGCAGGAGCCGACAAGGTTGCAAGGACGGGGGACGTGCTGCTGCAGTGACGAAACTGTGCGTGACTGCAACGGCAGATTTGTTTCAACTCTTTGGCTCTCTTTGAAGCTGTTGTCATTGGCAGCTTCCCCCTTGATTGGTGGCTGAGGGACGTGCCCAGTAAAGCATCCGCTGTATTGGCCACCACACTGACACACCTCTGAAATGTGGCACTGTCGCAAGAGGTTTCTTGCGCATGCGTGCAAACAAACATAAAAAGGGGATAGAGGTAATTTTAATTTCAGGCCAATTAGTTTAACATCCATTGTGGGAAAAATCATGGAGGGTTTCATCAAAGATATTGTTCAACAGCACATAAAACAGAAGGGGCACATAGATATTAGCCAGCATGGGTTCAGTCAGGAAAGGTAATTTTTGACTAACTTGATCTCCAACTTGCCCCTGATCGGGTGTTACACCTGCTGTGGGCAGCGCGGCTTGCTGTCCTGTGCTACGCCAGCCACTAGCCCCCTCCCTCCTGGTCCTGAAGCTCCTTTCTGGGCAGAAGATCTCCAACTTGTGCCTGATCAGGTGCTCCGCCTGCTGTAGGCAGCGCAGCTTGCTGTCCTGTGCTGCGGCTGCCACTACCCCCTCCCTCCCAGTCCTGAAGCTCCTTTCTGGGGAGAAGATCTCCGACTCGCCCCTGATTGGGTGCTCCGCCTGCTGTGGGTGGCGCAGCTTGCTGTCCTCCTCCCTCCCAGTCCTGAAGCTCCTTTCTGGGGAGAAGATCTCCAACTCGCCCCTGATTGGGTGCTCTGCCGTTGTGAGCTGCGCAGCTTGCTGTCCTGTGCTGCGGCCGCTGCTTCTCCCTCCCTCCCTCCTGGTCCTGAAGCTCCTTTCTGGGAAGAAGGTAATCGCCGAATCCTCTGCTGCCTTTTTTTTTTTTTAAACTTGAATTTTCGGCGCTTGACTGCGCTCTTCACCTGACTGGCCACCTTTCAGTGGACTGGGTACTTGTGGCCAATTGGTCCCATCTTCAGGCACACTGAACTTAGGAGTGCTGATTTCTCAGAGTTCTTCATAGCTGCCTACTGACTTCCTTCTCAAATTTTTGGGCTCATCTCAAGCCGACTGAAGCTTGCATTTATGTTAAGCCTTTGGGTCTAATTTCTCTGTTCAGTTCTAGCATTAAGTCAGCATTTTAATCTACAGCTTCACCCTAATTAAGTCTGCAATTTATTTACTGTTGTATTCTAAACTGTTTACTTTTATTGAGCCATACCTGCTTAATGTGACCATTTTATTTATCTAGCTGTGGTTGTTAAAAGTGGGCTGCTGTGTCTGGGAGGTTGATTTTTCTGGCTCTTTATGCAACTTAATTACTGCTTGGAACTTGTTTTGTATTTCTCTGCTCTCTCTGCCTAATCGCCATTCTTTAGCAGCTGTAACCTTTTCCCTGCTCTGCACCTTTTCACTTGTTAATTTCTAGGATCCCTCTATTGTCCTTTTGTTCTGCCTATTTTCCCTCTGTCTTCTACCCACTGTTGCTCTCTCGTCTAACCTCTGTGTGTCCCCCAACCCCCTGCTTGACTTTCTGCCTATTAATGCTTGCATTTTTCCCTCCTTCCTTTGATCTCCAACTCGCCCCTGATCGGGTGCTGCACCTGCCGTGGGCAGCGCAACCTGCTGTCCTGTGCTGCAGCCGCTACCCCCTTCCTCCCGTTCCTGAAGCTCCTTTCTGGGGAGAAGGTAAGTAATCACCGAATCCTCTGCTGCCTTTTTTTTTTTTTTTTTTTTAAACCATTTTCAGCGCTGGTCCTCTTCAGCTGACTGACCACCCTTCAGTGGACTGGGTGGTTGTGGCCAATCGGTTCCATCTTCAGGCACAATGAGTTTAGGAATGATGATTTCTCCAAGCTCTTCATAGCTGCCTACTGACTTCCTCCTCAAATTTTTTCACCCACCCACCTCTCCTCCTCCTCCTCCTCCTCGACATCCTTTGAATGCTCTTGCTTAGCCTTCCCCCTGCCTCTGCCTAAGCCTCTCCCAATTTGTCCACATCTCTTAAGGTGATATAATCCATTTTAAATATGTCTCTGCTATTGTGCCATTTTCCCTCCTTCCCTCCCCTTAACTCCTTTTCCCCTGCATTAACTACTGTGATTTTAAAGACAAAGAACCTCTGTGCGTAAACACTGAGGCAAGGGTTACCCCGAAGGGCATTTGGCTGGGAAGCCAAGTTTCAAGAAAATACAAAATCACACATGCCCCCACAATGCAAAGCATCATGGGCTGCATATGCAAATCACCACAGAATGTTATGCTGGTCCAACTTTAAGCAGAATTGCATGCAGCCCATAATGCTTTGCATTGTGGGGGCATGTGTGATTTTGTATTTTCTTGAAACTTGGCTTCCCAGCCAAATGCCCTTCGGGGTAACCCTTGCCTCAGTGTTTACGCACAGAGGTTCTTTGTCTCTTAAATGTTTTTTTATTTTAATGGGTTCACCACGATATATCCCAGGCACACTGCCTTAGGGGTAGCTGGTCCATTTCACTGGGGTATCAAACAGACGAGGCATACTGATGAGTCCTGGTAGGACCCTTTGCAAACTGTGTGAGAGGCCTTTCGGCACCATGCAATTCTGCTTAAAGTTGGACCAGCATAACATTCTGTGGTGATTTGCATATGCAGCCCATGATGCTTTGCATTGTGGGGGTGTGTGTGATTTTGTATTTTCTTTAAACTTGGCTTCCCAGCCAAATGCCCTTCGGGGTAACCCTTGCCTCAGTGTTTACGCACAGAGGTTCTTTGTCTTTTAAATGTTTTTTATTTTAATGGGTTCACACGATATATCCCAGGCACACTGCCTTAGGGGTAGCTGGTCCATTTCACTGGGGTATCAAACAGACGAGGCATACTGATGAGTTCTGGTAGGACGAAACACGTGTCTATGTCTTCTGTTAGCACCCTTTGCAAACTGTGTGAGAGGCCTTTCGGCACCATGCAATTCTGCTTAAAGTTGGACCAGCATAACATTCTGTGGTGATTTGCATATGCAGCCCATGATGCTTTGCATTGTGGGGGCATGTGTGATTTTGTATTTTACTGTGATTTTAAGCTCCTTAACCTTACTAACATACTAAAAGGTGGCTGCATTGAAAATGCAACCGACAGACAGCAACAGTAAAAAAGTAAGCTGAGATGTAATGCTTTGTAGGCAGTTAGGGCATTGCATGGTTATTACTGATGATGGCTTACTAAGCTTAGGTATATTTGTAACACGGCACTATTCAGAGCCCCAGAAGCGGAGATGGTGATACGTGCGACGGCATCACGTGATGCAGGAGCAACACAGCATTATGAGACGATAATGCCGTGTTGGGATCGGGAGCGTGCAGAAGAAAAGATAGGAGCAGTGGTCGCGGTGTGGACGAGCCTGAGAAACGTGGAGCGCACTTTCGGAGAAGTGAGCAGGTCAAATATTGCGGCAAGCTTCACCATAATAGGTGGAAGTGTAGGAACAGATATATAGTGAAAGGAATTGCAGGGTGAAGGAGCGAGTATTCGCAAGGTGAAACAGCACTGTCAGCAGTAGACGACGGTACCCAATGGAAGTAGCAGTAGTGCCAGAAAAATTGGAGAGCAAAAGTAGAGCAATCTGAAACACGGTGTGTAGGAAAAGATCAAAAGTGATGTGCTCTTAAACAAGCCCCACCTGTTGGTTGGAAACGTAGCGCAGGTCTCCACATTCAGGCAACACATCTCCTGTCAGTCCTGAGGCACAGTAAACTATGCACTCAACAAGTACTTCCCACAATCCAGCAGAGCAGCAAGTTCAGTAAAAAAGTGATGCAGATGAGTAGAACAGCCGAATACAACTGGGAGGGCTGTAACTGACATGAATATGTTATGTCTATCTTGCAAGGTAAAGCAAAGTGGTACCGTGGCAAAAGTTGCTAGACACTATATAAGTAGATGTCGGCAGACAAACAGGCACGAGCATTGTGGCACTTACAGTGAGCTTTATTAAAAAAGATGTAGAAACCATAAACCAGTAAGTTAGGTAATTGGTAGTGCTGTGTGCCTCATAACAAGCAAATGAATATCCAAATGAAACGTGCATTGCATAAACCGTGTTACAAGTGCATTAATCCCCTCTGAAGGTGGCATCTAATGGGGAGTTAATGCATGGTTGTTCCGTTGTAGGCACTCGGCCTGCAGCCCGAGCCAACGAACCCCAACTACAATAACTCCCATTAGATGCCACCTTCATCGGTGATTAATGCTTACTTGTTCGTCTTGCAAGGATCTCAGCTTTAGCCACTGTACAGATTACAGAGTCAGTGAGAGGGAGGGAAAACCCGAGACTGCATGCCTCATGGCCAGCACCAGACAGTGGTAAAATTTCACAACAAAGCCTAGATGATCATTTTGGTGAAGGAGATTCAGCAACAAAAATAAAATGCATCATCATGCCCTGAGTATGAAGTTCAAACATCTTAAGAGACTGTAAATGTTGAGAAGGAGGATAATGATAAGCAGCCTGTACAGACAGCATCTACAGGTTCAGCTAAAAACAAGAGAAGGTTTTGGAGGGACAGCTGGACAAAGCAATTTCCATGGCTTGTAAAAGATGAAACAGAGGGAAACGCTGTTGGGAAGTGTAGCTGGTGTAAAGCAGCTGGGAAAGGCAATCCATCTGCCACAGCTGGCACAACCAACCTGCAACTGTCTGCTTTTCACAGACATGAAAGAAACAGAACATTTGCTGGTACAAACAGGAAGGAGAACAGCAGAAATAAATGTCTCTTCCACTCTGGCATTTGGGGAAACAAATAGCAGGTCCTGAACTGAAAGATGACACTAAGGCTGCCCAGTTATTAACAATGTATTACCTTACCAAACTCAGGTCTGAAACTAACATACAAAACCTGTTCTCTGTGCAAGTGGGAACAGGCTGGTGCATGTAGTCTTGTCCCTTGCATGCATCATAGTGCGTGAAACATTAAGCCTGGTGTCAGAGACTTGTGGCGCACGCGCACCACTGGCAGTCACTGTATTACCTGGGAGAATGTGGGACTGAGTGGAAGAATGCACTTTTTAACTTTTTTTTGTTTCTCTTTATAACAAACAATACATTTAACACAACACTGCTTGACACAGGCCATAAATCGTTCTCCTACTTAGCCCCACATCTGTGGAACAAACTTCCACCAGAGATTCAGGAAGCCCCCTCGCTCAGGTACTTCTGTACCAGACTCAAGGATCATCTACTCGAGGCAAGCACCTGCCTATGTCATGGCACCTGATGCCCCCCCCCCCCCCGACTTAGGCTGATAACTTTACCGATAAGGGTTGTGCCAAACCTCTGTGGATTGTATGCCTCTACTGTTACGAATCAATGTCAAAACTGTAATTATTGTACCTGTATATCAGTTAATACCTGTGTACTGTCTTTTCACCATGTATCCCATGTTATTACATGTAACACCATTAATGTCTCTCTGGGTCGCCCCTGAAAAAGGGACCCTCGGGGCCCAGCAGGCCTACCCGGTTATCAAAATTCAATACATAAATAAATAAATATTCAGTCATGTACAATCATACTGCATTTATACATAGTTAATACATAATAAATCTGTCTATTGGGTTACTTCATTTTATTTCAACCAGTCTGTTTACTAGGGAAAGGTAATAATTAATTAGACCCATCTCTTAATTTCATACTACCATAAGGACTCCCCTCTTCTCTGCCTCAGGGCACAAAGTCGGACTTATACTGTGGGATATGCAGGACCCAGCATCTCCATAGTACCTTGAACTGTTCCTGTTCCTCGTTTATTAAAGCTGTAAGTCACTCTATCCGATATATCCCAAGCATAATCTTGTGCCACTGATCCAAGGAAGGGGTTTCTGCTGTTGACCATTTCCTGGTGACTGCATTTTTTGCTGCTAATAGGCAGATTATGAATAATTTCTTTGAGTCTGTATCCTTGCACCCCTCCAGGATATCTGAGATCAGAAAAAATTTTGATGTGAGCTGTGGGAAGGGAACAAATATTTTCCCTAGAGCTCCCTGTAGATCCTGTATAAAGGGTTGGAGTCTGGTACATAGCCAGACGATGTGTCCATGCGAGGCAGGTGTAACTCCACATCCCCTTCAACAGCTCTCCCTCCCCCCCTTCAGGTACTTTGCCGTCACTACTCAGGGTTCTAAATAATTGATTAGCAGTTTTTTTCTTCGGACAATACTAACTGTACAGAAAGCATTTATATAGGTTTTCTGGAAGTGTTATTTTTGTTAAACACAGAGGCAAGTGCTATGCATTTTCACAATGTTTTAGAACTTTTATGAGCAAAACGCTAATCAATTTTTAGAGTTAAATAAAATTCTGCTACTGGAGTTCTAAAATAGCAGAGGGTGACCTTCCACGAGAACTCTTCCACCGCAGTGACGATGTACCTTTATGTAAGGTCTTAAGGTGTCTGTCCCAGACGTCATTCTGTATCGGAGTACTGAGATCCGATTCCCAAGCAGCCCTCACCTTCTGTAAAGAGTCTTGTTTAATCAGCCTCAGGTCATTGTACAAGTATGAAATCATGTGTTCCAGTGGTGATCCTCTCCGAGTGCCCTATTGATGGTTTCTAGTAACTGGGGTACTGGTGACTCTGTTAGTAAGTTTGGGAATTGTGTGTTAATGAAGTTTCTTACCTGAAAAAAAAAATCAAAATTTTTCATGTGGTCTCACCCCATATTGTTTCAACAGGTCTGCATATGCTACTATGTTACCCCCCTGTAATGGCTTGACATATGGAGCCCCAGTCGTTCCTACCTGTTATAGCCAACTGTCCATGTGAACCAGTGTAAAAGAGGCTAGGTAGGGTAGACAATATATTCGGGGCCTGCTATTAGCTAAGATCTTAGAATTTATTATAGTTTTCCAACAACTTAACATGTTGTTGGTGTATGGGTTCGTAGCAATGTCCCGTATAGGTATGTAAGGGTGAGCTAATAGGATTTTATTCAGGTTCATTAAATCCTCTCCCCTCACCTCCACCTGTTTCCACTTGGCCCTACAGTGAAGTTGCAGCCAGTAATGTACGGTTCTGAGCTGTGCTGCCTGATAGTAGGTTTTCAGATCTGGAAGGAGAGTCCCCCGACTCTTTGGTAAGTGTAATATTGAGAAACATACTCTGAGTTTCTGGGACACCCAGATGTATCTTGACATTTTCTGATTTATGTCTCTAAAAAAGGAATCCGGTATACTGATTGGCAAGGTCTGAGCCAGGTATTAAAAAAAAAAAAAAAACCTGGGCCACACGTTCATCCAGACCAGATCTACCATTTGTATTAAGGGCAGGGACAGATATTTCCATCTTTCAAAGTCTGAGGACAGCTGCTGTCTCAATGGGGTATAGTTTACTTCAAATAATTTGTCCGAACTCTTTACCAGGTGAACCCCAAGATACCTCAGGGTATCCAGGTCCCACCTGAATGGAAATGGGTCCTTACTTCAGTCTGAAGATTCATATTGCATTTGTAGAACCTCCGTCTTGGAGGAATTAATCTTGTAGTCCGCCACTCTACCAAATTCAGATAGGATCTGCCACAGAAGTGTCAGTGAGGTTATAGGTTCCATCATATATACTAGTAAATCATCAGCACATAATGCTACTTTATGATGTTCCCCTTCTACCTCTATCCCTGCCACTGCCATGTCCTGCCGAATGGCCTGAGCTAGTGGTTCTAAATAGATAGCGAAGAGCAGGGGCAACAATGGACACCCCTGTCTAGTACCCCAGGACAAGGGTACTGGTTCCGTAACTGCCCCGTTCACTTTAATGTAGGCCATCAGTTGTTGATAGAGGGCCATAATTAGCTTAACAAATGCTTCAGAAAGCCCCGCCTTTTACAAGGCAGCCGACAAAAAGGCCACACCACCCAGTCAAAGCCTTCTCTGCGTCCAAGTTTAACAGCAGAACGGGTGCCCCCGACCAGGCCGTTTGGCACTGAAGGTGTAGTGTCCTCTTAACATTATCTTGCCTGCCTGGCTGGAACAAAGCCACATTGGTCTATACTGATCAGTGAGGGAATAATCAGTTCCAACCTTTAAGCCATTATGGCTGCAAATATTTTATAATCCATATTTAATACTGAAATTGGCCTATAGGAGGCACAAAGAGTATGGTCTTTACCCGGTTTGGGAACACTCAATCGTGGCATACCTCCAAGTTGGAGGAGCCCCCTCTCCCATCTGGATGCCCCTATACAATTCGTGGAGAACCAGGAGTAGTTTCTCTTTGAATGTCTTATGAAATTCCCCGAAATACTCATCTGGTGCAGGGCTTTTGTTTGTTTGTTTTTAGCTTACAAACGGCTGTCTCTAGCTCTGCACGGGTGATAGGAGAATCCAAGGCTACCACCTGCTCTTGCGTTGTGGCTGGTAGGTTTACCTTCGACAAAAAGTTCAGTTTGTCCTGGGTGTCCATTGGTTTCTCCGGTGTGTACAGATCTTGATAGTATGTTTTAAAGACTTGCAATATCTGAGAGGGTGATCGCTCCATATTCGTGGCCCCTAGTCTCCTAATTTATGTAACTGTTTGTGCAATTTTCTGACAGAGATGGTACACCAGAAGCTGTGAGGCTCTTGGGCCACCCTCGTAGCACTTCTGATTAACAAATTGAAGTGCCTGCTCCGTCGTAACATCTATTAAATGCTGCACTCTTTGTTTGGTGGCTTGTAATAAAGGGTATACCCCCTCATCTCCTGCTGCATGTTGTTCTTGAAGGGCTTTAAGTTGTACTTGCAGTGTTTCTAGTTGAGCTGCCTGCTTCTTTTTGTAATAAGAAGCACATTTGATACGCTCTACCCGAAGGACGACTTTGAGAGTGTCCCATAGCATACCAGCCTGAACTTGGGATGATGTGTTTTCATATATTACATAGAAACATAGACTTCGACGGCAGATAAGGAACGCTAGGCCCATCTAGTCTGCCCATTTCCCTACCTACAGGATAGGCCGCAGATCCTATTTAACCAACAGCCTATATCTTCCTGGCCCCCACAAGAATTGCCTTATGTCTGTCCCATGCATTCTTGAATTCTCCCACAGTTTTAGACTCCACAACTTCCTCAGGAAGGCTGTTCCATGCATCCACTACCCTCTCTGTGAAATAATACTTCCTCACATTGCCCCTGAACCGCCCTCCTTCTATCTTTAAATTGTGTCCCCTTGTTCTTGCAAGTCTCTTTTTCTGAAAGATGCTACCCTCTTGGACTTTGTTGATTCCCTTGAGGTACTTGAAAGTTTCTATCACGTCCCCCCTCTCTCTTCTTTCCTCAAGGGTATACATATTAAGCTCCTTTAGTCTCTCCTCATACGGCTTCTCTTACAGACCCTGCACCATTTTAGTTGCCCTCCTCTGGACTGCCTCTATCCTGTCTATGTCCTTGCGGAGATGGGGTCTCAGAACTGGACACAGTACTCCAGATGGGGTCTCACCAACTGTCTGTACAGAGGGATAACAACTTCCTGTTTTCTGCTGCTGATGCCTCTCCCTATACATCCCAGTATACCCCCGGCCCTCCCTACTGCCTTCTCACATTGCTTGCTAACCTTAAGGTCATCTGATATGATTACCCCAGGTCCCTTTCCTGTTTTGTTGTTGTTACTACCTCCACACCCATTGTGTATTCTTCCCCTGGGTTCTTGTTTCCCAGGTGCATTATTTTGCACTTTTTTGCATTGAATCCTAGCTGCCATACGTCTGACCATTCCTCCAACCTTGCCAAGTCCCTTTTCATCCTTTCCACGCCTCCTTGTGTATCAACCCTGTTGCAGATCTTTGTGTCATCTGCAAAGACATACTTTTCCTTCCAGTCCCTCTGCAATGCCACTGATGAAGACATTAAAAAGGACTGGACCCAATACTGAACCCTGCGGTACCCCACTAGTAACGCCCTTTCTTCAGAGTGGACTCCATTTACAATTACCTTCTGTGTCCTGTTGTCCAGCCAATGTTTTACCCAGGCTACCACCCTGGGACCCACTCCCAGGCTGGTTAATTTGACTAATAATCTTTTGTGTGGGACTGTGTCAAATGCCTTGCTAAAGTCTAGGTAGGCCATGTCCACAGCCCCTCCCTGGTCTACTACTTGGTCACCCAGTCAAAGAAATCTATTAGATTCGCCTGACATGACCTTCCCGCTGAGAACCCATGCTGCCTTGGATCCTGTGCTCCACTGACCTCTAGGTACTCAACTATTCTTTCCTTCAGAAGTGACTCCATCACTTTCCCTACCACAGAGGTCAGACTGACAGATCTGTAGTTTCCTGCCTCTGTCTTGGTCCCACTTTTGTGAAGGGGAATCACATCCGCCTTCCTCCAGTCCTCGGGTACCACACCATCCTCCCATGATTTATTATCCGATGGATCTTCTCATTAATCATGACCCTGAATTCTTTAAGGTTTAAACACAAAGTTATTAAACTTCCAGAGTGCAAACCGCCTATCTGAGCCCCACTCCAGCTTCAGCAGCACCACTGAGTGGTCCGATAAAGGGAATGGTAGGTGCTCGCAACTGCTGACTCTATGATGATGTTCCCCCGATATGTAGAAACAGTCTAGCCTAGCACAGGATTTGTCGGGGTAATGAGTAGTGGGTGTACCCCCTACTGTGTGGGAGTAGGTACCTCCGTGTAGCTGTCTAATGCATCTCTTTGAAGTATAGTTGTGCCACCCTTTGTGGGGCTGATTTTCTGGGCATCTTGGGGTTAGGACTGTCTAGCAGGCCATAAGTAAGGCTGTGGTCCCCTCCTACCACAAGCACCCCCTGGTGGTGCTCAGTGATTTTCTGAAGTAACATTCTGACCACTCCTCCGTCTGATCCTGGGGGATATATAGAGAAGCCAAAGTGATCAATTCTCCCTTCAGCTGCCCAGTAACCACAGCCAGTGGTCCCTCTGGATCCGTGTATGTAGTGGCCGGCTGGAGCGGGGTATATCTTGGGATTAAGATGGCTACTCCCTTTCGCTTTCCCCATTTATTTCTATACTTTTTTATTTTTAACCAGGAGAGACACACTAAGCTGAAAGTTGTTTACAGGTGGAACCTGGGAGTACAAGGAAGTTAAATGACTTGCTCAGGGTCACGCAGTATGCAAGTGGGGGCTGTGCGACTCAAACCCAGGTCTCCAGTTTTGCAGCTCAGAGCCTTAAACCACTGCACTATGCTGCCTCCACAGCCTCCTTTACAGGAGGAGGCTACAACCTGCCCAAAGCGCAGCCTTACCAACTTCCCATGCTCTATTTGCTTAAGAGGGTTTCCTTGTAATAAAATGAATGTAAGCTTCTGCTTTCGAAGTAGGGTCAACACTTTGTACCGCTTTATTGGATTATTTAAACTGCTCACATTTAGCGAACAGATTGTTATGATAGGCTTAGCCACCTCGTTGTGCCTTCCCTATCTGGTCTATCATTCTATGGCCCCCCACCTTACCTTCCCAGCCATTCCACCTATCTGTTACTCTCCAATAGTGATACAATCGCCTCATCGTGTTATTTGCCCTTCTCCAGTATTCCCCAGTTCCCAAACATTCCCGTGTCCAGTTCTTCCAACTTTCAGACCATAGCATATGCATTTTGTATAACCACTCGTCAAGCATAACCTCGATAACATAACCAATAACTATTTTACAGCAACATATAACATCAATGAACAACATAGTCTGAACCCTTCCAAGGCTGGCGTGGAACCAAAACCACCCTCTAATCAAGAGGACGGTGCCTCCTATGGGGTACACCGTCTTCTTAAGAGTAAATGTGGCAGTATCAACCATCAGGCCTCTTAGGTCATCCGAACTAGATAAGCAAAAAACAAAAATAAAAAAAGGAGTCACCATCTTAAGGAGCATCTGGAGATTTCCCCTCTCCCAATGCCTCTTTAGGTATCCCCTATGGCTGTAAATCTACGCCCACTGTGTAATGAGTATGTTTTACTTAGACTCTTAATTGTTTTTCTCTTTTTATAGATGCAGTCTTCTTTCTATGCATATAGGGCCCCCTACTGTTGGACCAAGAACTTAAATAGGCCCAAGTCTCTTCAGTTCTCTTGTTGTAATTTGTCATAACTTCTGAGGCAGGTTTTTATCCATGCCTAGCCTCTGATCCACTTGTAAACCCCCATATGTCTGAGGAGGATTTTTCGAATGGGTAGTTGCAATTACATTGTGGAGACAAAGCCCCATAATGGCCCCGTCAGGTCCAATCGCACGGCGTGGTATGCACATGACTAGCTGGGGGGAAGGGGGCAAGTCCACAGAGACCAGTCCACTTGTAATAATCCGCTCCTGCAATTAGGTAGAGTTCAGTGACCCCTGATTCATACATAGATCATAACATGGCTTAACAGTACACAGAAGTAAAGTTTATTCAAGTCTCTGTGAAAACTGAATAGTAAAAGACATACAGTATGACTGGATCTCCTGGGAACCAACCCTCAACTCCTAAAAACTCAGACCCCCACAGGAAGCCGCCACCCAAGGCTCCTGCATTTCCCCACTGGGAGGAAACCCGGGGAATCCGGATAAAGAAGCATTAACCTATCCCATTATCTCAGGTGTCCACATCTGACAGAGTAGGTTCGGTGCTGGGTCATTGTCCTCGCATCCCCTGTAGTAGTTGCCCAATTTCTTGGAGTGTCTTCAGAGCAGAGCATTTGGCCATGTTTTTTGTGATGGTGCATCGCTCCTGGAGTCCAGCTGGAGCGTGGTGGTCTGGTGCCTTGTTTTCGATATGAGGATTCCGGAACAGACCATCCCCTTCCTCGCAGAGCTGCCTGGGCCTCCTCTGGAAAGTTGTAGGTCTTTGTGCCTTCATCCCAATGCACTCCGAGCATAGCGGGGTACGGGGTTTGAAATTTGACTTTATGTTCTTTAAGCTCTCGAAGGATCCCGGAGTATGCCATCCTCTGCTGCACAATTTCGGTGGTGTAGTCGTGATCAAAGATTAATCTTGAGCATTGTATTTCACCACCTTCTTCATCCAGGCCACCCACATTATCTCCTCTTTATCTTTAAAGCTGGCAAACCTGAACACCACTGAGCGTGGTCTAGCAGCTGGATCTTACGGTTCTGGTGTTAATGCTCGGTGCACCCTTTCAGTGCGAAAGTGGAAGATCCGGGGGAGCTCTAAAACATCTCTGAGCTACTCTTTCATAAATTCTGTGTCATTTTGCCCATTTCTGCACCCTCCGGGAGGTCACAGACTAATGTTGTCTCTCTGGGAACAGGCTTGTAAGTCCAGCAGCTTATTGTGGAGTGCCTCCTGGTTATCTATCAGGAAATCTATGGCAGAATGTAGTTGTATGGTGTCAGCTTTTACCACGGCCACGTGGTCTTCGGAGGCCCCGACTCTCTCTTCTACCGCTCAAATTTGTTGGTGTAAAGAATAAAATTCTTGTTTTGTCTCGGTGCAGAAAGATTTAATTTCTGCCAGCAAAGTCTCAGATCATGAGCGAGATAATCGCTCGTGTTCCACATCGGTGTCTGTGTCAGGGCCGTTCGGGCTTACTGGTTATAAGCTCCTGCAAAACATGGTTTGCCCAGAGAATCTGCCTGCCATCCCCCCTGGAAACTGAATTTTTGTTTCAGGCTCTGCTCGATCTGTTCCCTCCTGTGCATTATGTTGCCATTTTTCAGCTTGTGGTGAGTAGATCACGATTTCAGAAGGGATTTGGTTAAGTGGGCGCTTCAGAGCTCTAAAGATGAGCAGCCATCGAGGTGGTGAGGTCACCAGAAGTCCACACTTGTTCTTTTTTTAATTACACAGACTTGTGGAATGCCACCACACTGCAAGTTGCAGTCAGCTCCTGGGATCATGGTGATGTGGCCAAGCCAGGAGCGAATGTGATCTGTGATTCTGTTTGACTGCTTGCACTGCTTGTGTGAATCAATCAGCGAGTGACTAATGGGAAAGAGCACAGACAGAGAGAGAGAGAGAAGGAATCGCAGCGTGCCAAGTTCAATCATGCCAGTGGGGTGGGAGGGAGATTCACATTAGGAGTGCCTGCTATCAGTCACTCACTCACCTCACACTGACAGAGAGAGAGTCAATGCCTCTGGGTTAGCACCGTGACTGGCAATGCAGGCAACGTATATCTGTGTGTGTGTGTGTGTGTGTGTGTGTGTGTGCGCGCGAGGAGAGGGAGGCTCTCTAGCAATCAACTGTGAGCGTACAGTCACTGTAGCTGAAAATAAATAAGCTTGCATATCTTGCAGTAGAAGATCATGTGACTGCCAGGAAGTTAATCTTGGGTGGCTACTCGGAACAAGAGTTTTTTTTTTTTCTGTTGCACAGAGCTTCTATCGATTAGGATGGATGCTGTTTGGCAGCAATCTGAGCCCAGAACTGAGGATGGGGTAAAGCCTTGATAAGAAACGTGAGACAGCACAGATCACTGGTACAGTTTATGTACAGCTGTTGTGGAGAAGAAAAGTGCGTGAGCCAGGCTAGATGATCTGTCTGGCACAGATGTCCTTAATCAATGTTCTTAGTGGTTAATGAGGCAGGGACAATCAAGTGTGTAACGCAGAGTACTACAAATGGTAGCACTTTTCTGTCTCCTTAGCTTAATTTCAATTTTATTTTTATTTTTTAATTTTTGACCAGTGCAGGTAACTTGTCTCTGGTGCACATAACCTTTTGGCTACATGCAGTGCAGTGCAGTGCAAGTACTGAAAAAAGTTAATTTCTACCCCTGTTGTAATGTCTGACACACTTATAACTCTACAGACGAGGTCATGGTCTATGGAATTAGGAAAGGAATCAGTTTTTTGGGGTGGGCCAAGGGCTAGTATTAGAACCAGATCTAGTGATTTTGTTCTTTTATTCACAGCAATTAAATCGCTGTCCAGGGCTGCAAGACAGTGGCACAGTCTACTCTGGTTGGGATGCAAGATATGACATGCTGTATTTCAGAAACTCTACGGGTTGAAGTAATGGCCACCAGGAAAGCCGTTTTCCAAGTGAGGAACTTCCAGTTGCAAGTAGCTAGAGGCTCGAAAGGTTTACGAGTGAGCATGTCTAGCACAAGGTTAATGTCCTAGGCTGTGACTGGACATCTGATAGGAGGTCTAGTATGCAGAATACCCCTAAGAAACCTCTTAACGACAGGCAACTGAGCCAGTGACATGGAAACCACTGGCTCATGATATGCCGAAATGGCACAAAGATGAACTTTGACTGTGAAGTACTGTAGACCTGTATTTGAGACGTCTAAAAGGTACTCTAAGACTTTATTCGGAGGGCAGGAAAAAGGGTTCCAAGAGGGTTTTGCACACCAGACAGAGAAACGCTTCCATTTGGCTGTGTAGATTTTTCTAGTGGCCAGCTTGCGCGCATCCAAAAGAATATCTGAAACTCTACGAGAAACATTAAACCTATTCACCTCTCTCTCTCTTCAGGAGCCAAGCGTGAAGGTGAAGTGACCTCAGGTTGGGAAGGACCATGGGACCCTGGGTCGGAAGGTTCGCCTGAAGGGGAAGTGTCTTCGGGGATGGGGGGTTCCAATACACTGTTGAGTAGCGGAAACCATATCTGCAGAAGTCAGAAGGGGGCAATGAGACTCATTCTGCCCCCCCCCCCCCGAGACTCCAATTTGAGAAGTGCCCTCTGAATTAGGAGAAGAGGAGAAAAGGCGTATAGAAAGCATCTTGTCCACCACAGCCTGAACGCATCCTGACAAAAAATGCCAGGTCCTGGATTTCTGGAGCAGAACAGAGGCAGTTTTGTGTTGAGTGGGGATGCAAAAAGGTCCACGTCTGGGGTTCCCCACTCTTTGAAGAGTGGCTGAACGAGGGTTAAGTGAAGATACCACTCATGAGGATCAGTCTCCAATCTGCTGAGACAGTCTGCCAGCTTGTTTTGTACTCCTGGCAGGTAAACCACCTGAATCAGAACTTTGTGTTCCAAGCACCACTCCCACACTCTCATTGCTTCCCTGCATAATGGGTAAGAGTGTGCGCCGGCCTGTTTGTTGATGTAGTACATCACTGCTTTGTTGTCCGTTTGAAGGAGAATGTTCTTGTGACAGAGTATGGCCTTCAAGGCTCAGACTGCATAGAGGACAGCTCTCATCTCCAGGACGTTTATGTGAAGTTGGGATTCTTCCTGAGTCCACATGCCCTGGGTGTGGATATCCTGGCAGTGGGCTCCCCAACCCATCAGGGATGCATCCGTGGTAATGGAGATCTGATGATCCAGAGGGGCAAAGGGATATCCTTCCAGAAGACTGTCCTCCTGCGACCACCAGGTGAGCGACCTCTTCAGAGGTTCCGTCACCTTGATAAGAAAGGACGCAGGGTGAGTGGTTGGGGACCACTGAGTCCTGAGCATCCACTAAGAGGTTCTCATGTGGAGACGAGCTAAGGGTACAGTGAACACAGAGAATGCCAAGAGGCCCAGCATCCGCTGCATCAAGATAGCTCAAACCGAGCTGTGTTCTCTGATGTATCGGGCGATCTGTAAGATATCGCTCCTTCTGTCCTCTGGAAGAAAAGCCTTTTGTACAGAAGGTGTGCAGAAGAGTTCCTATGAAGAGGAGCTTCTGGGAGGGCTGCAACTGCGACTTGTCGAGATTCAGCAGGACTCCCATGGACGTGAGGAAGTCTGAGGCCGCGGCCACAGCCTCCAGAGTCTCCTGCCTGGAGGATCTTGCTAGGAGCCAGTCGTCCAGATATGGGAACACTTGTATTCCGATTTTTCTGAGGTGCACCGTGAGAATTGCACAACACTTTGTAAAAACTTGAGGCACCGAGGATAGCCCAAAGGGCAGGACTCTAAACTGATAGTGTTGACCCAGTGCCACGAACCTTAAATATTTGTGGTCAGGGCCCCTACTTTTCTGCGGCACAGTGGGACCAAGTTCTGCGGCAAGACTACCATTTGCCGCAGAAATTCTGCGGCAGTGGTTTGTAATTTCTGTAGAAGTTCTGCGGCACTAACAAACTACCACATCACAGTGTCAGCTTGCCATCCTGACTTCACTTTCATGGCAATGGTTATAGCAATCAGGATGAAGGAAAGCACAGTAACACTAGTTCAAAAATTAACAGACTTATAAAAATAATTTTATGCCTAAAAAAGCAAAACAAATGTCTCTCCCTTAAGGTCCTAGCCTGCTACATAAATGACATATGCAGAGGGGATCTTATGTGATAAATAAGGTATTTCTATATGCATGCTATCTATCCCACTAATGAGGGTTCCACTGTCTATCACTTACATATTTGTATGTGCTTTCTACACCACTCATGAGGTTCCCACTGTGTATCACTTGTATATTTATAAGCAATCTGTAACATACATACAAATATGTGTGTGGTGAGAGAGACAGAGATACTGTGTGTGTGTGTGTGTGTGTGTATATATATTTGTTTTTAATTTCCATGAACTTGCATCCTGATTCATACAGGTCCCATTGGAAATGGAATAGAGGAGTTACTGCAAAACTCATTTTTCATGTCAACTTACTTTCCCTGACACACTGCGTAACACCATCAGGCCATGACATGCATGTGAACCAATTGTGAGATACAGCTCTCCGGCCCATCACAATGTGTCCACCATGTGACAAAACACTGCACCATACCTTCCCAGGCTCCGAGCAGCGATGTGTTCCACCAATCCTTGTGCTGCCCAGCCAGCTCCCAGAGCTAATCTCTGAACCGGAGTTGCCGGCACAGAAACACAGCATACTACCCTCTGGCCTAACAGCTGTCCCTGCACACAACATTTCTCAATAACTTTTAGGTGATTCTATCAACCAATGACAATATGTAATCAATAACCCTGGCAAAAATGCGTACAGTGCAATTATTTATTTAACAAGTCTATTCTTTCAACAGGTCTACACATTATTATATTTCACTTTTCTGGGCATAATTACTTTATTTTTCTTAAAAATGTAGATAGTTAAATTCATTTTACCAGTTATTCATTTCAGATAGCGTCTCTATACCTTAGAGGCACAAATAGGTTGGTAAAATGTGAGGTATGGACTTAATAGGTCTGTGCTATTGACAAGGTTTTGTTTAAGTTGGCCATAGTACAACAATGTAAGACAGAAAATTGTATTAGGCTGTAGTGCAGGTTGAGCAAATATCACCATGCATGATGTGCTGTGCCACCGTCTCTGGCAGTGGGAGCTGTGGTAGATAAGTGACTGTTCATTTCTGTTGCAGAATGCAGCCATTTCATTAGCTAATGTATAATGTTATAACAATGATAACATCACATTCTGAACATATGGGGGGGTTTTGGATATAAAAAGAGGGGAAGGGAACCAGATTCTATCTATAAACAGAAATATTAATAAAAAATCTCCAAGAAGAGTGAATTCTGAGGCACCGCAGAAGTTCTGTGGTAGATTGCAAGTTCTGCGCAAAATTATGCGGCCGCAGAATTCTTGGGGCCTTGTTTGTGGTGCTTTGGATGTACAAGAATGTGTTGGTAGGCACCTGCATGTCCAGGGAGGCTAACCAATCATGTCGATGAAGCAAAGGTAACACGGTAACTAGTGATATCATCCTGAACTTCTCCTTGTGAAGGAACTTGTTTAACTTTCTGAGATCCAGAATGGGGTGCATGCCGCCGGTCTTCTTCGGGACCAGAAAGTAATGGGAGTAGAAATCTGTGTTTCGTTGATCCAGTGGAACTATTTCTACTGCCCAGTTGTTCAGAAGGCCTTGTACCTTGGAAGCAAGAAGGTCTGACTGTACTGCCAACAGCCTGGGTTGTCGTTTGGGAGGATGATCCATAAGGGTCTCCGAAAGATTGAGAGAGTATCCCTCGCGGATTATCCGGAGGACTCATTTGTCTGATGTTATACTGTATAGTACCATGCATTCGCGTTCTTTTGATTCAGCGCTGCAGTGATCAGCTAATTTTAGTACTACAAGGTCTAGCTTTTTGGCCACAACACTAATGCTACACATACTCACTGTCACTCTGAGAAGCACTCATTGCCCCAGTATGTCTATTCTTACCTGGCTCATGGGTGGTGGCAAGAGGAAGCGACAATACCCACTGGATGTCTCCAATGTGGATGCTGTAAATCTTGTCACATCATCAGGCATCGAAAGCCATGTAGCCACATCAGTTTCTCGACAGCTAGCAAGCACACCTCCTGCAAAAAGAAAACTGGCATCGAACTACCAGTTCTACAGTGTGGAGGTTAGGTTTGAGCTTCGGAGGTATGCCGCGGAAAATGGTGTGATGTCTACTGTCCATTTCTACAGCAGTATATACAGCGCAACCATTAATGAGAGTACCATTCATAAATTTAAGACAGACTACCTTTTGAAGGTCCAAACGACACCAGACCAGACAAAACTCGCCCCAGTGCTGCCCCATAAACCAAGAGGTCGTCCAACTATGCTACTTACAGATTTAGAGGAACAGCTAAAAAAAGTTGTAAACAGCTTGCTTTCTGAAGGGGCTGTTAATGCCAGGGTGGTGCAACCTGTAGGTTTGAGCATAGTTAAAGCAAATGCACTGCAGCTGCTCCTAGAGAATGGGGGACATTTGAACCTGACACTAAAATGGGCCTGGAAGTTTTTGCGACGTATGGGCTTCAGCAAGTGAAAAGATACTAAAGCCTGTTGGAAAACACCATCAAATTTTAACGTGCTTCAGGCAGCTTTTCTTGAAAATACGCCAAGCTTGTGCGCAGGAGCTGATCACAAAGGAACTAATGATCAACACAGACAAAACTGGTGTTGCCATGGTCCCTGTATCTGAATGGACCATGGCAGCAACAGGTTCTAAACAGGCTGCGCTAACTGGACAGGGGGACAAGAGACAAATTTCGTTACTGCTTGCATGCACGTTGGCTGGCAGCTTCTTACCCCCGCAGGTCATTTATAAAGGGGAAACGAATGTCTGTCACCCGGGTCATCAATTTCCCAGTGATTGGATCATCAGCTACTCTACGAATCACTGTGCTAACAAGGACACAGTAATCCGGTACACTGAGCAAGCACTTGTCCCTTACTTTGCCCACATAAGACACCAACTGTGTTTGCCCAATGAGCAGACTACAAGCACTGAACTTCATACCAGTGTATATCCCAGCAGCATGCACTGACCTCCTCCAACCTCTCCACATCTCTGTCAACAACATTTTTAAGGATACACTAAAAAAGAAGTCTACAAACTGGTATGCAGAACTGGTGGCCGAGCAGCTGTCCCACAGTGAAGCAGAACTTAAAGTGGACTTAAAACTTCAAAACCTGAAGGAGAAACATGCTCAACGGTTGGTGGCCTCGTTCACAGAGCTCAGTACACGGAGTGAGGACTGTATAAGAGGATTTGTGCAGGCAGGAACAGCTGAGACTCATGAGAGTCTTAACCAGGGTTTGCTAAGCTACCAGATATGGAGGATACGGACGATACCATCAATGAGTGCTCAGAGGCCCCTAGTAAGTACTGTATCAGCAATGTGTTTGAGGCTGCTTAACTTTCTTTCTTCATATCCATATTCATTGTCTTGGCTGTTGCAAGGGTTGTTAAGGTACCTGAAACTGAGGACATCAAGGACACTACCATTGAGACCTCAGAAAGCACAGAAATGCCAAGTAAGTATCAAACAGTGAGCAGGTTGATTACCTTTTTTTTGTTCCATACTTATTGATTGTCTTCAGTTTGCTGTTGCAGGGGTTTCTAAGACACCAGGGAATGTCCACGAAGCTGACGCTGAACGCACAGAACCGCCCACTGAGCCACGTGGTGTGATGTGGCATCTCCGAAAACGCCTGCGTCGTTTTTAGTTTTTAAATGGATTACTCTGTGGATTACTTTGTCGATTACTTTGGGGATTACTTTTCTTTTTGGGCTTCTTGTGGAGAAATAAAGAGAATAAAAAAGATGCATGAGGAGTTTTTTCATGCATTGCTGGAGCGAGCATGTGAGCATGAGTGTGGCTGGGAGAGAGAAATTGGAAGGTCTGTTTTGTATGTTTCCATAACCAGTACTCAACTACGGCTATTTTATTACAACATCTGCATAATCTGCACAATTACAATGTCATTGGTTTTGTGTAATGTGTGTAGATGTGTGTGGCGAGGGAGGGAGGAGATTAACAGAATGCAACCAACATGATGGTACTCTTGGGCAAGTATAGGTACAGGTGGCCGTGGGTTACTTTTTTTCACTGGTCCCTTATATTCGCTGATAGACCTCTTTAAGCTAATATAGCGAATATTTAGGACCAGTGAAAATAAGGTACTATACAGTAGATTTCCACTGACTGTAGAACTGAGTCAGACGTCCTCCCACTGCTTAGGAGTCCCCCTCGGACAGCTGAGGTGGGAGTTGGGCCAGAAACTCAGAAGGTGGCACTGGGCGCTTTGGGCCTTTGTGCCTTCTGCTGCGCTTTCTTTTGTGGCTGAGGGTTTTGTTTTTTTGTTAAAACTTCCTCTGCCCCGAAATGACTGACGGTTGTGAAATTGATGCTTGTTCGCACCCCTTCGGGAGGTGGCGGGTGCACGTCTAGCTGTCTTAATGGCACACCTAGTCTTCTGCTTGGCCTCCAGAGCTTGCTCCACCTGAGGCCCGAACAGATACATACCGTCAAAACGTAAGGCCATGACCTGCTGCTGGTCGTCATTCGTGAATCCCGAAGTACGCAGTCAAGAGTGGCGGCGGGTGCAAATGCCAGCCGCCACCCGGGAGGCAGTTATCGTAGGCATCCATTGCAGCTTTAACCTGTTGATTATTGGATTAGATACCCCTAGTTATGGTTTGAAGTAGCTCTGAGCTAGCTTCCGATTCGGGCAGTGCTTCTACCATTACTTTGAGGGAATGCCAAAGTACATACTCATACTGAGAAAAATAGCCCTGGTAGCTGATAATGCGCATACCCAGGGTTGAGGCAGCAAAAACTCTGCTACCTAAGGTGTCTATCTTGCGAGATTCTTTGTTCATTGGTCGTGTTGTAGATCCTTGAGGAAGGACAGCCTTATCATTCTCTGCCAAGATCACAATGGCATCAGCAAAGGCTTGTGAGGCCAAAATGGGGCGATCCTTGGGAGGGGCATACTTCCTATCTATGGACTTGGCCACAGAAGGAATGAGAGCCAGATTCTTCCACACCATCTGTGAGAGGGTCTTGAAAGAGGGCAGTACCGGAGGGGTTAAATCCATAGGGTTCTCCGGGACATGAAGATATTGGAGTCGCAAAAGCCTCCCAGGATTGATTTCTGTAGTCTGGAGAGAAAGAGTAGAGTTTAAATTTTTGAGCAGAGACTTAAAGGAAAGGTCTTCAACCACCGGCTCTGCAGAAGGATTGATCCCTGCTCCCAGGGCAGTGTCATCAACATCATCACCCAGGCGAAGATCTGGGTGAGGCTCAAAATCATCTCCTGACAGTCCAGAGGGGACCGTATAGACAGGAAAGGAGTGAAAGTCAGGAGGAAGAACAGTAGAAGAAAGAATCGGAGTCGAGAACCCCTGAAGACCGGCTGATGCCGCACCACTCCCTGGCGCCATAGAGGAAAATGGTGCCAAGAATAAGAAGGGAAGCGCTAGCCAAAGCGGAACCACAGACTGTGCAGACAGAGCCCCCAGCACCACACACGGTGCCCGCATACGGCACTGACAGAGCCCGTGGCGCCGACAGAGCCCGCTGCACCACTGACGGTGCCGACAGAGCCCGCAGTGCTGCAGATGGTGCCGATACAGCCTGCAGTACTGAGAGAATCTCAGAGGTCAAAACACTGCAATTTGAGGTAAAAGAGGGAAAAATGGCAAGAGATGAAGGCATCGTGTGGACCCCTGCACTACAGCCATGTGAAGGGCATAAACACCCGAGCCTGGAGTCAATGGCTCCAAAGAAGGCATCACGTGACTAGGAAGGCCCAACTGCCCTACCTGTCCCTCCGAATCTGAATGGCCCGAAGGCCCCGGTGTCGGAATGACCGGCTCGGGCAACTGGACCAACCTCCAAGCCCACTGCTCCATAAGAGCAGCCCACAGGTGAAACTGCTCATCGGAAGCTCCTCCAATAGGCGAGGAAGAGGAGCTCGGTATCAAGGAGGTCGGCTACCAGAGGCAAAAAACGGCGACTCCGACAGAGGTGGAGACCCATGCCTGGCCCTAATAACCGATCGTCTACGCACAAACATACCAGAGGGGGACCTCGAGAGATGCCTTTTCTTCTTCAACCTATGTGTCGAAGAAGAACTCAAGGCCGAATGGCGTAGAGAATGGGACCGTTTCCTTTTATGCTTTCGGGGTGACCGCCCATCCCTGAGCATTGGACAGTCCGTTGTCAGGCCCCCCCAGGGAGGGCGGCGGACCAGACCCGGCCCGGCTGACTGAACAGCTTTCATATGAAGTCTCCCCACCATCACCTGACCCGCTCATGGTCAGCTCCATCAATGGAGGGCTGATGACTTCTGTTGTACAATTAAAATATATAACAGTTCCTGATTCAAAATAATTCTACAAAACAATAAACTGAACTATTGCTGCTAGTGAAGTTTAACTCCCGGCACGCGAGCGACGTTGTCACTGAAGCGCACTCGACAGCAAGAAAAAAGGAACTGAGGCGGTTGGAGGGTCGACGCCAAGATAGTCATTACCGCACGAGTCGGTCCACGGTCCCACTCGCAGCTCCATCTCAGGCGCCGCCCTCTTAAAAAAGTTTGCTCCCGCTGGGTCCTAGCGCCGCCGGCGAACTCCCATTAGTGTGAATGAGTGGTGGAGACTTTATGTCCAGAAAGAGCTAACCGCAGCAGACTGTAATGAAATACAGTTCCAGAATCAATGCAAGAAGGGGTAATTTATGCATGAAAGTCAAAAGGACTGGGGAAGTTGCTTTTTAATGGGTTTCTAGGTGGGAGGGAGGGAGAAATGTCTAACAAGTTAACTACCCCATTCTGCTCTTTCCGCAGTCTGCCTACAGTGGCTTATATCATCAAGAACCAAACAGAAGATACCTCCGGCAGCTGGCTGATGAAACAGTATTTCTCCCAGACAGATTTGATATAACTTTCCAGAGGTGGCAACAGTTGGGACTAATATACACAGTCCAATTCCTAGACACTCAAGGAGCTTGAACACTTGCAGAACTTCAATCACAATATGCCTGGACAGGCAGGGAACATTTTCGGTACCTGCAGGTCCGTACCTTGGGACAGCAAAGAAGTTGCCTCCCAGACCCCATACCAATCCTGCTAAAATTAATACTGGATGCATTAAAGGGGACACAGGGCACTTGTTTGATTGGCTCGGTATATAGAGGGCTACAGCAGTTCTTGGGGGACACAGCGGCTTTGATCTTAAGGGCTTGGGAGGGTGGACTGAATTTAACTATACAATATGAAGTCTGGCTGAAGTACCCTGGCCCTTCCATGAAGATGTCCTGGGCACTTTACTGGCGGGAATTTTCATGGAACTGTTCCAATAGATACTTCTATGTTCTCGCAACCCAGGCACGGATCTACTCCCCGCAGTTGGGGACTGCTGGAGCCAATGTGGGGACCAGAAAGCCACACACACACATATTCTGGTACTGTCCACATATAACTTCCTTTTGGTCTCAAATTGATGGCACCGTATGGGTGTTACATCCCTTGCCCCATATACCTCATGACCTGGAGGTGATTATATTAAAGTACAGGGAGAAAGGAGGGCACAGCCCCCTGCAAACAGCCAAAACGCATCCTGGGTCATTGGGTGCGATGGGGGTCGGGCAGCCAAACTGCCGGGTGCAATGTTCGCCATGGGCAGTGTGCTTGCACCCTAATGTTTTTTTGTCGCCGCGACATGGTGGAACTACCGTAATGAGTGGGTGGGGGTACTGTCGGTCAGTAAAATGATTTTATACCAGACTTATGCAGGAGAGGAGAGAAGAGAGAAGTAGTACTGGGCAGGAGAGATGATTGGGAAATACAGGTGACTGTCACCACCGACTGTGCTTTAGCAGCACCAACTATAAATGTTTTAGTGAATAAAAGTATGCTTTTAACCAAATGGCTTGACTGTATTTTTGTACCCAGGTTAGCTCACGTCTGCTTTGTGGGCAGCAAGACACAATTACCAGATTAGACAGGCAAAAATGACTGCACAACTGTAAGTACAATTTTAGTTATTGTACTTTGAGTTAATCTACAGAATCTATGAAAAGTACACACAGATTAGGTTTAACAGTTTTGGTATTGTGATGCTTTATCGCCACTGTCTTATGGCGCCTTTTAAATAATGAGACTGGACTATGCAACCCTGCTAAGAATTTCTTTATTAACAACAAAAAAGAAACTGTGCGACAAGAAAAAGTATTGCCACAGCTGTCATCCTAACACAGGAATTGCCTGAAAAGTGAAAAAAAAAAAAAAAGTCAAACATATAATAGTAAAATTGTACTTTCCAGAATCGTTCCATTCACAAAGACTCCCAAATATTTAGCTGAGGATCCCCATTTTTCCTTTTTTTTTTCAGAAAGTCCAGAATCCCCAAACAAAAAATCCTACCAAGAGCCCTGCCCATTACCACAAACCACCATGCCATCCTGATGAATTATTGTCACAAGCTGTCTCTGTTGATGATGTTAATGCCTCACCAGTAGGTGAGAACATGCACATCTGTCAGCCAAGGAGAGCCCACAGCTTCGGGCCATAGGTACAGTGTCCAGACCAGTGCTAGGTACTTAAACAGTTGCACTCCTCCCACACTATCCTCACTACCTACTCAGATACCTGGCACAGGTTTCTGTGTTTCATAAAAGTGTAGTACTATACTGGCTCTAGATTCATTTCTGTGCCACAAGAACTGCGCCGCCATGTCCCTGCACGCTGCACAGTGTGTGTGCATACAAGCCCATTCACAGACGCAGGCAGCCCAGCATACATACTGTAATAGTTATTGTCAAAAAATGAGTATAATGTAAACTGTGTATTGTCCTGTGCAATACACCTATACTAGCTGGCAGAATGGTGTCTTCAGTTGGGGTAAGGTAATAGTTCACTTTTAAACAGAGGACTGTGACTGCATGTCACGCGTGGTCACAATCCTCCATTTAAACATGAAATACGACCTTACCCAATGCTCTCTGTAGTAGAACACACCATTTTGCCAGCCAATATAGGTATATTATACAGGTCAATACACAGTTTACACAATGTTACATTAAAAAAAAAGTTATCACATAAAAAATATATACTTTATAACAAATAACATTATTCAACAGAACATAACATTACAACTGTTGTCTAAACTTTCAAAAACCTGCACACAAATATCAGCTGAGAACACAAAGTACAAGAGAGACACAAGTGCCTAAAATAAAACCTGTCTCTGGGGCACTGACATCTGAATATATAGCTACTAATACTCGGAACAACCTAAAATATGAGCTTAAACAATTCGTAATGAACTCAAAGTGATTTGGAATGACAATGAAACAGCAGATAAGCTTCAGATGTACGTGTTTTAGAAAAGATAAGTAAAATGTAATATACACAGTGCGTTTTACTTTATATCTGTGTGCATATGAAAATGTATAATATATATGTGCAATCTGTTTATTATAGGACTACACTGCTAGTAGTTTTAATAAGTATTTGCATACTGTACGTTTCACAACTGACAGGATCACCTTGTAAATAGGGCTCTTTTAGCCCTTATGGTGCTACATTTTTTTACCTGTATAGAAATGAAGATTTTACTACATATGGCTTTATGCAAGAAGACAGAGAACTTGTATGTAAAATGATATTCAAGAGAATAACATTTCATAAACATTACACAATTCACAATGATGTGGCAAACACAGTAAACCTATTGCAAACCTAGTGATACTGTCATATGTAACCTATAATTTTGACGAAACTCCATCAGAGGCAGCGGAATAAATCGGAGAGCCATACTTGAACGATAACAATAAACTATTTGCAAGAAGAAGTCTAGACTCTGGTACCACAAAATGTTTGGCCCTATGAAGCAAACCAAGTCAAGTGAAGCAATTAAATCTGATGGGTCAACTGACATACTGACCCATGAAAAGGTGTGTCATGACAAGAAAATTGTGGGTTATTCACACCATCGAATTAAATTATTTTATACACTAGAAAGTATAACACTATATTAAGATAATGACTGAAAACATGTTTTACCTAATTTGTGTTATAAATGCATCACACAGGAGGGAGAACTTACCGTGTAAGCTCAAAAAGAAAAACAGTGCTTTCACCTGATTGCAATGATGAAGGTACAGTGAGAAACATTAACAGCAAGATATATTTGGCCTGGGAAGGCAGATGAAACAAGTCATCCACCGGAAGATGAAAGAATTAGGCATCTCTGGCCTAGCATTAAGGGAGGGCAGGAGGGAGGGAGGGAGGAAGAAAAACGCAGGTCCTCGTAAAGAGGAAAACATCAGGCATCTGGCCTGGCAGCATGGAAGGCAGAAGAAACAAGTCTTCCACCATGAAGAGGAAGAAATTAGGCATCTCTGGCCTGGCAGGAACAGTCAAAAGAAACACATGTCCCCCATCAAGAAGTAAAACTCAGGCATGATCTGTGGCCTGGCATCAAGGGAGACAGAAGAAACATTATACAAGTCCTCTACCATAAAGAGGAAAAACTTAGGCATCTGGCTTGGCAGCAGAGAAGGCAGAAAAGAAACAAGGCCTCCCACGATGAAGAGGAAAAATTAGGCATCTGTGGCCTGGCATAAGCAGTCAGGGAGGCAGAAGAAACACAAGTCCTCCACCAAGAAGTAAAAATCAGGCATGATCTAAGGTCTGGCAGCAGGGAAGACAGAAGAAATGTATTACAGAAGTCCTCCACCATGAAGACGAAAAAAAATGTGTCCTGGTAGCAGCAGGGCAGTAGAAACTAGTCCTCCACCATGAACAGGGGGAAAAAAATCAGCATCTGGTCCAACAGCAGGAAAGGCAGAAGAAACAAGTCCTCCACGATGAAGGAAAGAATTAGGCATCTCTGGCCTGGCAGCAGATCGGATCACTGGAAACCAGTCAGGGTCTGTAGAGACAGACTACGCAGAGGCCATCTGGGCAGACTGGGTGGGCTAAGCGGTCCTTTTCTGCTGACAAATTCTATGTTTCTCTATGTTCTTAACCCTCTACTTGCCCATCTTGACTACCGCAGGTGTTCCATGGAAGTTAATGAAGTTAACCAAGTCCCTATTTCAGCAGGCTCTTGTCCTCCTGCTAACCTCCTTCAGTGTTCCAGATAGCCTGGCATGATGAATAGCTCTTTAAGAACTGCAATTATCTTGCAGTGCAAGATGAGAACCCAACAAAAGACTCGCTGTCAGTCATTACCACCCCACTGTTCAAGCTTACAGCTAGTGTCTAGGCTGTCATCAGGGGTAGAGTGCTGTTAAGACTCTAGCTTTCAGTGTTCTGAATTTGTGTCTCCATGTGTGCTGATGCATCCTGCATTATTAAGGTCAGTGTTGTACCACTTTTTCCTGCATTTGAGTGGCAGTGTCCAATATTTCAGATACAGAATGTTAAGAGGAGTACAGGAGGGGGCCGCCAGATGGCTCAGTGGGGGTGGCTCAAGTTTGTAAGTGAGCTCAGGTCATCGTATGGGGGTGGGAGAGGCCAGGGTGAGGTAGCTGCCACACAACATTGTGCCTTAAGTCTGGGAGGGTTGTCAGGTTCTGGTACCACAGCAACCCATAGGACTGGACCAGAGAGCTTGCTCTCTCCACAAAGGTGCTGTGTGCACACAAGGTCATTGAGGAACTGCCTATGTCATGGGGTGGAGGGAGGGACAAAGGGAGAAAACCAGGGAAAGAAATCACCCCAGCTGTCTGTATGAAGGCAGACCACCTGAACAGGGTATATCCTTGAGGTGGCAGCTGGGGGGGAGAGAGAGAGAGAAAACTCTTTATAGTAAGGGTTTGCCTTGTAGCTGGAGAGTTTTATCAGTGTCTCTGACAGTGGCTCCCTCTCCCTTCTCAGTCTTCAGCTCTGCACTTCCCAACACCACTGCAGGCTGATGAGAGAGGAGGACCCTGGAATGACCGTCCATGGAACCATAGCTGCCATTACTGTCTGGCAGGTGTAGGTGTTCCAAACTCATCCCACTATATCAAACCCGTCAATGCCATCCGTACACCCGCAACAGGGGTTAAAATTAACATATAAAAACCTGTTCCCCATGCAAGTGGAAAAAGGTTGGTTTTCACAGTTTTGACCCTTCCACGTGCCATAGAGCATGTAAACCTAGCCTGACCACTGCACTGCTACACAGACACATAGAATTTGTTGCCAGAAAAGGGCTGGTAGGCCCATCTAGTCTGCCCCATTTCCCTGCCTACTACTACATCCTGGACCCTATCTGGTCTCAGGTGTGCCTCCCTCCTCCCTTTCCTCTACTTATTATGCCCATGTATCTATCCCACACATGCTTGAAGCTCCCCACTGTCTTCGCCCCCACAACCACTTCCAGCAAGCCGTTCCAGGCATCCACCACCCTTTCTGTGAAAAAGTTATTTCCTCACATCCCTTCTAAACTCCCCCACCTCAAGCTTCATTGCATGCCCCATGTTCTTGTACTCCCATCTCCTCAGAGATTCCCCTCCTGTATCTCGTTCACCCCTGAGGTACTTACAGGTCTCAACCGTGTTCCCTCTTGCTCGCCTCTCCTCCAGCAGGGAGTTCATGCTGAGCTTCCATAGCCTCTCTTCATGTGGCGTCTCGTGCAACCCCTGCACCATCTTGGTAGCCTCCTCTGTACCACTTCCACCCTTTCAATGTCCTTGCTGCTAATCAGTCAGATTCAGTGCAGCGACTGCATCTGGGTTGGGAGCAGCAGCGAGCTGGATTTTTTAATAAATTAGGAACTTGGGATTTGACGTGCTGTCACGCTTCAGTCAGTGTCAACACCTGAGGAGGGGAGAGGCGAAGTCAGAAGCAAGTTTTTTTGTTTTTATTTTTAAGGATGACTGCTGTTAGTGCTCACTCAGGGAACACGGACTAGACTGGAAAGTAAGCCATGCATTGCCGTGTGTGCCAATCAGGCAATGTGAAGGGTAGGGGGTGAGAAACTGAAAATACCGAGACGGAGTCTGCCACTCTCCCTGCCTCATGTTTGCTCCCTGTGTCTCACCATTCACTCCTAGCCTTGGAGAAGACACCTTCAGTGACGTGGAGGGTGGGTTCTGAGTGATAGTGAAACAACAACTTGGCACTGACAGTAGTGCAAAATCTGCATACTATCCAAACAGATATGTGATCGCCAAGTATGCAATGATGGCCATCCACTAAGGACAGCGGAGAGATATTTTATTTCCTCAGCTGTGTGGAGGTTGACAGTGTGCCTTATTTTTAACCAGGACAGATAGAGTGACTCTAGTGCATGTAACTTTGTGCCCATGTGCACCTTGGTGCGAGTACTTAAAAAAAAAAAAAAGTTAATTCCAAACCCTGATCGCCATCCTTATCCCACTTAGCATGTTCCCTCATTATAAAAATGGTGCTTTATTACATGGATGGCAAAATAACAAAAACTAATAAAACAGATAATCTGAAAGGCTAGAATAGGTATTCCTTGGGTGCATAGATCCTTCTAAACAGATGAGGAGGCAGTGATTCATACCTTTGAGCCAATTAGTGCCTGGACTGATGAATGGCTATTATTAAAGAGGAACTTTCATGATAGTCCAAAAAGTTACAGCTTGTAGTCATTATATGCAGTACTAGACCTGAAAAGGTGTATGCATTTGTTATTTTTGGCCAAGGTTTACTCTGCCTCCCATAATTTGGATTTGTTTGGAGCCCTGCAGCACTTGCCTTTGCTGTTCATCTGCTGGGCTGCCAGCTCCTGATGACATCACTGTAGGGTAGAGGAGTGACTCACACTGTGCAGTACCATGAAGTTGCAACAATGTTGCAAGGGAAACCTACTAGTACTCAGTATACATACTGTGTTCCCCCTTCCCCAAGACACTCTGTTAGCAGTGCATTACGCCAAAATCCAAATGCCTTGTCACTTTTTTTTTTGTGTGTGTGAAACTGACTCTGCCCTACAGTGATATCAGCAGTACAACCCTGGGCCCACAGCAACACCAGGCTTGCTATGGAAGCTCTGGTACATCCTGCAGTTTTTAAGAGCTCAGAATGCAAAAACTAACTGCAGCGGACAGTAATAAAATACAATTCCAGAATCAATGCAAGAAGGGGTAATTTATGCATTAAAGTCAAAAGGACTGGTGAAGGTCCTCTTTAAAGTAAATGCAATTTTTGTTGGGATACAGCAGTTTAAAAAGCAACACTTTTGTGTCTGATACAAATTAATAAAAATGTTGCAACATTTTCTATGCCCCCAGCCCCCCCAGGACTGTCTACCCCCCTTCAAAATCCTAGCTCTACCTCTAGTTTACTTGATGCAGCCTGAATACTTCTGGCAATACAGGCCACTGGCCGGTCACAGCGTGGAGACAGAGCGTGTCTTTTTCCATCCAACTGTTCACTGCCCTGTGGATTGGGGGTGAGAATGTAGCAAGGCGCATGATGATGTCAGCTATTGTGTGTGCAGGGCCATATCTGCCTGCTTAAATATCAGATGCTGCTGTGGGATCATCTAGTGCAGGAAAAGGAGCAGAGGGGTCCACGATGCAAAACAATGGCAAATAGAGGGTGCTGACTGTGTGCGTTTGAGTGGTACATCTTTTTTTTTCCTGCCGAGTTGGGCAACATTGCAGGAGCATGATAAATGTACAATGAGCATGTAAAATTTAAGCCTTTTTTTGTACCCTATAAGTGTGCGGAACTGGAAATTATAAAATTGTTAACTAGTGCAACCATCTACATGATGGTGCAAGTTTGAGTCACCTTTTCTTGCTGGGTACCTACCAAGTAGTGCTTGTAATTTGAACGAACATATAACATTTGCCAGCAGAAAAAGGCCTTTCAGTCTATTGAGTCTGCTCGATTATGCAGTTAGCAGCCCTATTCGGCAGCTGCCCCTCCCTCCTCACCCCCCTCCCTTTATCCTCCCTCTTGCCCTGTCCCAGCCCCTTTTGAAGCAGCCCACCGTTTTACAGGCTACCACCTCCGCTGGTAACGCATTCCACCCCGCCACCACCCTCTCCATAAAAAAAAAACCAAAAACTGTCTCCTCATTTCCCTCCTGAACCTTCCCCCTCCAATCTCATGTCATGGCCTCGAGTGTCCCTCCCCACCCTTGCCCTGAATAGCCCCTCCGTACCAGGCTTGTTTATCCCTCTCGTGTACTTGAATGTCTCGATCACTTCCTCTCTGTCCTTCCTCTCCTCCAGCGAGTACATTTTTAACTCTTTTAGCTTACTCTCATACGGTAAGTCCCCCAGCCCCTAGATCATCTTGGCTGCGCTGCGCTGCACCCCTTCCAGTAATGTGATGTTCCTTTTCAGGTACAGGTGCCAGTACTGCACACAGTATTCGAGGTGAGGTCTAACCAGTGATCTAAACAGTGGCAGAATTACCTCCCCCTCCTTGACGTTATTCCCCTTGCTATGCAACCCAGCATTTTGTTGGGCATTGCTGCTGCCTTCCTACACTGTGCCAAGTTGTTCACTGATCCCGTGATGACCACCTCCAGATCCTTCTCCTCCTCAGTCTCTGCCAGCTGCACCCCCCGCCCAAGTTGGTAGTTCCTCCTTGAATTTTTTGCTCCAAAATGCAGTACCTTACATTTTTTGGCAATGAACCCCAGCTGACAAGTGTCCAACCAAGTCTCCAGCTTACTCGGATCTTCCTGCAGACCCCTCTATGTCTTCCACCACCACCACCACCACTATCTTAGTGTTGTCAGCAAACAGGCTGATCCTGTTTTTGATGCCCATGGAAATGTCTGCAATAAATATCCCAAATAATACTGGTCACAGCACCGAGCCCTGTGGAACCCCGCTCATTACTGCCCTTGGGGATGAGAGTTCCCCCTCCACCACCACCCTCTGCTGCCTTCCCTTCAACCAGTTTGTCACCCATCCCATCATTTGTGGTCTCACCCCTGTGCCTTCAAGTTTTATTCCAAGTCTCCCATGTGGCATCAAATCGAATGCCTTGCTGAAGTCCAGCTGCAGGACATCCACTGCATGGCCTTTGTCCATCTGCCCTGTCACCCAGTCATAGTACTCTACCAGGTTGGTTTAGCAGGATCTGCCTGCGACAAAGCCATGCTGTGTACTGTCCTGCAGTCCACTGTACTCCAGCAGGGACACCAGCCTCTCCTTAAGGATCTTTTCCATTAGCTTCCCCACGATGGATGTGAGGCTCACCGGTCTATAGTGCCCTGGTTCATCTCTGGAGCCGCTCTCGTGCAGGGGAACCACGTGAGCCAACCTCCAATCCTTGGGTACGCATCCTGAATTTAGAGAGGCATTGAATAGGCCTGCCAAGCGCCCCCCAGGATCTCTGCTAGCTCCTTCAATACCCTTAGGTGAATGCTATCCGGCCCTGGTGCCCTGTCCACCCTCAGCGCTCTCAAGTCCTCCAAGATTCTAGCTTCCGTGATCTCCCCTTTCGTTACTCCCTCCCCAGCCTTTACTCCCCCCCCCACCCCCCTTGGTCCCTTGGGTAGCACTCCCTCTCTCTCCTTCGTAAATACCGAGCAGAGGTAGTCAATGAGTGCTTCTGCCTTTTCACCCCTTCTCTGCCCATCCCCCGTCATTCTTAATCCTTACCATCTGTTCCTTACAGCTCCTTTTCTCCCTGATGTACCTGAAGAAGTCTTTCTCCCCCTCCTTAATGCCTTACGCCAGCCTGAGCTCTTTGGTGGCTTTTGCTCCTTTTACTGCCCTTGTCACCTCTCTTGCCTCCTGCAGGTACTCCTCCCAATCTCCCCCCTCCCTGATTTCCTGTATCTCCTGAAGGCCACCCTCTTTCACCTCACCTTTTCACAGCCCCCCCACCACTACCACACACATCCAGCTTGGCCTTTTTCTCTCAGAGTCCTGCTACAGGAATTGGTAGCCTCTAGTATCCCCTTCTTTATGAGCTCCCATCTCTGGTCCATCCCCATATTAGGCTGGATCCTGGCCAGGTACCCCTTCATTACCTCCCCCATCTTTGTGAAATCTGACTGCTGAAATCCAGCACCTTCGTGTTTGATGCCACCCCCTTTTTGCCCATCACCAATCTGAACCATACTGAGTGATGGTCACTCCCTGCTAATGGTTCGTCCACCCTGATAGCCGTCATAAATTCCCCATTTGTAAGCACTAGGTCTAGGGTGCCCCCCCGTTGGTTCACTGACCACCTGTGCCAGGAAGCTTTCCTGAAAGGCAACCAGGTGCACCTGCTCCCTTTTACTGCTTGTGGCGTGGGGTTTCCCCAGGCGACCCCCGTACGTTGAAGTCTCCCACAACCACTGCACTCCCCTTCCTGCATGCCTTTTTAATTTGCCTCGCAAGTTCCTTGTCCAACTCCTCTGTCTTGGAGAGTGGCCTGTACACCACTCCCATCTGCAGAGTCCTATTCCTGGAATCCCGGATTAGCAGCCATAATGACTCTGTCTCCCCCTCCTCCCTAATGCACTTCAGATCTACGACGTCGGAGTGACAATAAAAATACCAACATCCTCGACTGCGACTGAAACCAGCAGACACCCGACTGTGCTGGTTGGTTCGAATCTAATCACTAACACAATGCGGGGCAGGGGTTGTGCCCCGTCTCCCGCACCCCCCTACTACAGATATCCAACTCCATGTCGCAAGATAGTGGAGTTAGATATTTATCCCCCCAGCCGCCATAGTGTCTTGATGCAAAACCCTGTACGCTACCGATATAGGTGTGCTGGGGGTTTCGCTGCCGGGGCGGGGGGTTGTCTGTGTACTGGTGTCACTATAGCAACAGTATGCCACTCACTTTAACCCCTCCCTCACATATAATGCCACTCCCCCTCTCCTGTTTTCCCTACCCCTGCAGAATATTCTGTACCCTGGGACCGTCAGGTCCCAGTCATGGTATTCCGTAGCCCATGTTTCCATGATTGCTGCCCTGTCCACCTCCCTTTCCACCATAAGGGCCTGTAGATCATTCCACTTATCCCCCAGGCTCCTCACATTCATGGTGACTACTTTCCATCCCTTTACCTTTCCTTACTGATAACCTGTAAGTTGATTAATTGGTGTGTTGCCAACTTAGGTTTTTAATATGTTTTAAGATGTTTTACTCTGCATTTTATTGTAATGCGCCTTGATATTGAGAAAGGCGCAGATAAATAAAGCTATTATTATTATTATTTATTATCCCTCTGCCCTCCCTTCAGCATCCCTCAATGGCTTCTACCCTAGTACATCACCCTTGTTTGTTCTGGAAGTAATGATCTGCTTCCTATCTCGTGGGCATTTTATGCCCTCCCTCCACCTGCCACCCCCGTCTCCTAGTTTAAATGTCCAGCTACCTCAATATACTCCCCAAGCTTCCGTTTTAGCACCTTCTTGCCCTCTTCTTTAAAATATTCAGGAGGGTAGAGAAGTGGACGTAGCACTGATAGTCAGGGATGGAATATTGGTGAGAGAAGTGGAGCAGGCAGAGGGGGGAGTGGAAGCAATTTGGGTAACCCTACAATCGGGGGGAGGCAAAAGATTAAAAGTAGGGGTGGTATACAGACCACCCACAATGGATGAGGAAGTGGAGGCAAAATTCGTTGAGAACATCAAGGGGCACTGTGACCAGAGAAAGGGTAGGGTGGTGGTCATGGGGGACCTAAATATGCCGGGGCAGACTGGGACACCGTGACATCAGTGGTGGCCAGGGAGCAGAGGCTGATGGATGTGTTTCAAGATGCCTTTCTGGTCCAACAGGTGGGGGAACCTATTGGGAGGGGGAGGATACTGGACGTTGTCCTTGCAGACAGTGACCAGATAAGGAATCTGGAGGTGTGTGGCCGCTGGCAGGAGGAGACCATGACACAGTCTAGTTTATGCTGTGCGGAGACAACTGCTCAAACACAGTGGTAATGGATTTCAGGGGCACACTTGTGGGCATGGGCCAGGATACTGAGGGGGAGCTTGAGCCACATCAGGCCAGACATGGATGTGTGTAGCTTGTAGGAGGCCATTAAAAAAGGGGTACAGGAGGCTACTAGCTTGTGTGTAAGGGTAAGGCGTAAAAATGGCAGGGCCAGCAAGCCGTGCTGATGGACCAGGGAGGTGCAAGAGGCGGTAAGAGATAAGAAAGCAGCCTACGCACATTTTAAGTGCTCCAGAGGGGAAGGGAGAGAGGGGAGTACAAGTAGTCAGCTACAAGGGTCACAAGGGTGGTGAGGGGATCGAAGGACAGGGTGGAGCACAACCTGGCTAAGGATATACGTGGGGGGGGGTTATAGATACATAGGAGAAAAGAGGAACGGGAGAGCACAGATCTCCAGGATTAGGACTGGGGAAGGATGGGCTCAGGAGGCGGGGGAGCAGGCAGAGGTACTGAACAAGTATTTTGCCTCGGTTTTTAGGGAGGGAGGCATGGGCTTCATTCAACCAGAAAAAGTGTGGGGGCAAAGGGAGATGAGAAGATCAAAAGAGGCTGGGGTACTAAGTGGGCCAGGCCCAGAAGGAGGATGGGGCCTTTACTGAAGAGAGAGCTAGGGAGGGGGAAATCATAGAGGACAGCGTGAGGGAGGCCCTACGGGCACTGAAAACAGTCAAGGCACCAGGACCGGATGGGCTCCACCCAAGGGTACTTAAGGAACTGGCAGACGAACTAGCAGCTCCACTAGCTGTGCTGTTCAACGCTTCTCTCCAGACACGAAGGGTGCCCCAGGATTGGAGGGTGGTGCACATGGTGCCCATCCACAAAAGGGGGTCTAGGGAGGAGATGTGAAATTACAGGTCTGTCAGCTTAACGTCAGTGGTAGGCAAACTAATGGAGGGCTTCATCAAAGGGATGCTCGGGGGGCAACTGGATAGGCTGGGGCACATGGATGACAAACAGTATGGTTTCATCCCGGGGAGATCGTGCCAGACCAACCTCATAGATTTCTATGACTGGGTGACAGGGACCCTGGACAGACAGAGACCAGTGGACATCTTATATCTGGATTTTAGTAAGGCAATTTGACTCAGTACGCCACTTTGGGTTATTGACAAAGTAGGGGGAGATGGGGGTGGGAAGACAGTTGCTTAGATGGGTGGAAAACTGGCTTACAGATAGAACACAGAGGGTGGTGGTTAGAGGGATTGTCTCCTCCCCTAGGAAAGTCGTCAGTGGGGTGCCCCAGGGTTTCGGTACTGGGGCCACTCCTGTTCACCGCCTATGTCTCCGACATACGGGCAGGAGTTAGGAGTAGGATGAGCCTCTTCACAGATGACTCTTAACTGGGAGCACTGGCCGACGGGGAGGAAGCAAGGGTGGCAGTCCAGAGGGATCTGGACACCCTGGAGGGTTGGTCAAGGAGGTGGGGGCTGAGGTTTAATCCGGGGAAGTGTAGGGTGCTGCATCTGGGGGTCAGAAACCCAGGGCATGTTTATACCTTGGGAGGGGTCCTACTGCAAGCCACTTTGAGTGAAAGGGACCTCGGGGTGGTGGTAGACACCAAAATGAACAACAGTGAGAACTGCAGAACGGTGCCAAAGGCAAACAAGATAATGGGCTGCATAGCCCGGGGAATAACGTCCAGGAGGAGTGAGGTGATCTTTCCTCGGTACAATGCCTTGGTTAGGCCGCACCTTGAGTATTGTGTGCAGTTCTGGAGGCCGCACCTTAAGAAGGACATAGTACTGTTGGAGAGGGTCCAGAGGAGGGCAACCAGGATGATCTGGAGCATGGGGGATAGGACCCATGAGGACAGGCTGGAAGCCCTTGGGCTGTACTTACTGGAGGAGAGGAGAGATGGGGGGACATGATTGAGGTTTCCAAATATGTGAAAGGGATTAACAGTGGTAGAGCCAAAGAAATGTTCAGACTAAAGCAAAGGGGCACAACCAGAGGGCATGAATGGAAATTGGAGGGAGGAACCTGTAGGAGAGAACATAGAAGGCATTACTTCACAGAGAGGGTGGTGGAGCCATGGAATGCTTTGCCCGGGAGTCTAGTCGAGCAAGGCACTGTGGAGGGCTTCAAGAGGGGGTGGGACAGATGCATGGGGGTACTGAAGCCAGACTGACCCTCACGGGATGGGGGGGGGTGAGGAGCGAGCGCCCGATAGGGGCTGGCTACCGAGTAGACACGAAAGACCGTCAGGCCTATTCTGCTGGCTTTTAGTATGTTAGTATGTTAGTATGTTAAGTGAAGTATATCCTTAGCGTATAGACCACTGACCTCTCAGGTCTGTCCCCACTCTCCCACCAACCCATACCCTTTGGTGTGACACCAATTGCCTAACCATTCGTTAAATTCCTTGACCCTTTGTTTTCTAGCCGTGCTCCCCTCGGGCACTGGTAATACCTCAGAAAAGGTTACTGATATACCCTCCCCCTCGCATAATGTTCCCAGCTCCTCAAACCTCTTTTGGACTACCTCTAATGTATGATCAGGCAGGTCATTTGTCCCCAGATGTAGAATTAAATGAGGTCTCTCCCTTCCCATTCTAGTATATTTCAGGACTGATTGTCCCACTCTTTCAGCTGTCATCCCTGGCATGGCCTCCACCCATATACGGCTATGCCTTTCCCCTTGCTACCCCACCTTACCCTCCTTAGTATTGAATCCCCCAGTACTAGTATTCCCCCAATATTTCCATCTGCCTGCTTCCCCTCCCCCGTTTCTTTCCTTTCTGACTCCTCCAGCACATAATTCCATCTGTTCTTGTTACCATTTCTCTCCTGCCTGCCTCCCCCTTTAGCTCATATTTCCCCCGCCTGTCCCTGCTGCCTTTCCTCTCCTGCCCGACTCCTCCACCTGCACATAACAGCCCCCATCTGTCCCTGTTCCTTTCCTGCCTGACTTCTCCTCCTACACACAGTTCCCGTCTGTTCCTGTTGCCTTTCCCCCATCAGTGTTCTCCCTTGCCACAGCTGCTATGCCCCTGCTATCTTCTCTATCCACCCTGCTCTGCTCCCCCACATCCCTGCTCCATTGGACCGTCCCTCTTTCTGTGCCCCTCTCCTCTTCATCCCACCCCCCCCTTAGACCGGCTACTGTCCCTTGCGCGGTTCCCTCCCTTGCCCCCTACTGGGTATCCCGCACCCCCTCCTCCTCCACCAATGTTGCTAGCACTGCAGACCTATTGCCTGCCCCCTCTGCATTGCTGTGCCTTGGGTCCTCCCTCCTAACTGGAGCCTTCCCTCCAGTGCTAGGCTCCTTGTTCGTTTTGCTCCCACTTCCCCTCCCAGCCTCCTCCCTTGGTCCGATGTACCTCCCATGTTGTGTCCTCATGATTCTCCCGGGGGGGGGGGGGCCCCTGACGTAGGTTCTCTCTCCCCCCCACCTCCATCCTCTCTAACTCCCTCCCAAACCACAGCACTTCTTCCTCAAGACTCCTTAGCTTCTGACAGATTGGACCCCCTCCTAGCTTCCACAGTATGTTCATCCAAACTGCTGCCCCACATCCACTGCAGCCCACTATTCTACCCAATGTTTAGTCGTACTATTTAGGAAATAAAATTCTAACTAGAAAACACAGTATTTGGGCTAAAATATAAAACATTTTTTTAAAGACTCTAGCCCTGTAGTTCAAGTTGCATGAGCCTGGGTGCACTCAGGCCTTGACCCAACTAGTACCCACTGGAGCGGAACCTCTACTTCCATGCTCAGGAGGAAACAGGAGGTTGAATCCAGCTTGGTGGGCCCATGTGGAGAACAGGTGTCAAAACCCATGGGGTTAGATATCACCCAGATATGTGATAGACACATTGGGGGCATGGGTTTGGGCCCAACCTGAGGCGGTAGCCAAGGCATGACAAGAGATAAAATGGTAAAAATCATTCCCTGGGGTTCGGGCATGATGCCTATACATCACATCCTTTACTACACTAATGCAGAGCATGGGATTCAGGACTGATTACTGAACCCGAGTTTCTCATATAGTATTATGTACAAGCACTGGCCACCGTAGACCCATAACTCCAGAAAATTCTGAGCAGCACAGAAGTAAAAAAAAAATACAGTACTTTTAAAAGCTGCACAATTGCTTACATTGAAAGAGTTACACAAACAGGACCTAAGCCTTTTAGAGGAGTGGTGGGGTGTCTGGCAGTTGAGTTTCAATGCTAAGAAGTGCAAGATCACGCTCCTGGGTTACAGGAATCCAAGGGAGGAGTACAGGACTGGTGGGGAAATTCTGGCCACCACAAGTCAGGAGAGAGACCTGGCAGTTATCATATCTGATGACCTGAAGGTTACCAAACAGTGTGAAAAGGCAGTGAGGAGAGCAAAGTGAATGTTGGGGTGCATAGGGAGGGGCATAACAAGCAGGAGGAAAGAGGTGGCGATGCCACTGTACAGATCATTGGTGAGGCCTCAGCTGGAGTACTGTGTCCAGTTCTGGAGACCACATCTCTGGAAGGACACTGACAAAATAGAGGCAGTCCAGAGAAGGGCAGCAAAGATGGTACATGGACTGCACCAGAAGCCTTACGAGGAAAGACTTAAGGACCTTAATGTCTATTCACTGGAGGAAAGAAGAGAGAGGGGAGATATAAGAGACTTTCAAGTACCTTAGTGGAATAAACAGGGTACAGGTGGAAAGCATATTTCGGAGAAAACTGCACAAGAACAAGGGGGCATGATATGAGGCTGAAGGGTGGAAGGCTCAGGGGTAATGTTAGGAAGTACTTCTTCACTGAAAGGGTGGTGGAGCCGTGGAACAGTTTTCCAGCAGAAGTGGTGGGTGCGAAAACAATACGGGGGTTCAAGAGCGAATGGGATAGACATAAAGGTATCCTGGAGATGTGTAGAGCAGGACAGCCGCATATCAAATAGGATCTGGGCCTGCAGCAGTGAGTAGGGAAATGGGCAGACTAGATGGCCCGTATGGTCCTCATCTGCCAACAGATTCTATGTTTCTATGTAACAGTAATTTGAATACCAGAAAGGAATGTGCATATAACAGTTGAGGCATTATATAAACAAACTGCTTTGCTAGAAAAAAAATGCCCATAAATTAATTTGGACTGGCTCAACTTTAAGAAAAATTGCATGGTTCCAAAAGGCCTCGCAATATAATCAGCAAAGGCTGAGAACAGCAAACGCAGAGACATTGTTTTGTTCTCAACTGGACTCATCAGTGTGCCATTATCTGTATCTCAGCCCAGGTAGAGGGAGCTACAGTAGTCACCCTATAGAGGATCTTATTTAGTTGGGTCATGGGCAGCCCAAAGTAAAGAGAGAAAAGAACTACACAAGAACCCCCTGCTTTGCTAGTATCTGCATAGTGCCAAACCAGATCCAATGTGTGCATGTTTTCAAGAAGCACAAATTCCCAAAAAGAATAATCCACAAAAGGTTAATCCCATACTACTGACAACTGTCCTCAACAAATGTACAGTCGGGTCATGTTTTTTTTTTTTCTCAAAGAAAGAAAAACAAACAGCAAACCGAGACTCCAGCATGGCAAATCATTGGCCTCACCAGGCTTGGTTCAAGACACATAGGTAAGAAGAAACTCCAGGTTCCTCTTCCTTGGTTTCAAAACCCTAGTAATGTCACTTCAGTAAACGGAAAACCTGCCACAAGTCCTCTCAATATCTTTCAAAAACTGCAAAACCCAAAAAAGACCCTCTTTAAGTACTTAACCATTTTCAACAGATCAGCATGACCTGCAAAAAAGATCTTTAGAGATGGAGTCTGCGACAATTTTGCAACATTAATTTTAAATCAAAGAGCAGTATTTCAGACAATTAGTGAGAGAAAATTCTCATCCAGTGCTAGTGAAGTTTTAAAGATTTCAATGCTTCATTTGCATAAACCTATCTGCAGTATATCCAACCCTGACCTGCTTCTCGTTGAATCCATCCTCATTCTGTGCAGCTAGCTCTTGCCCTCATCAAAGCAGAACTCAGAGGCGTGGGCTGAAAATCCTTGTAACTGAAGCAGACAGATTAGAGATGATCCGAAAGACAATTTACGACTGTAACTACATCCTGACATTCTGCATTGCTGGAATATTGCAGGCTGTAACTTGTGGCACCTTAGATAACTGCAGCTCCAGCTTCTATTATTTTTGGGTGGGTAGAGGACTTAAAATGAACTGATGTGAACTGTAACTGCATCTCAAAATGCCTTAAAGAGCAAAGCATTAGTTTTTCTCCTGAAATAAAAGTTTCAAGACCTAGAGTAGCTTGGATTTCCCTCAGCCAAAACAATGTTGGAAGAAAAAAAGAACACAAAAAGTAACAGTAATTTCAGGTTTCCTGTACGTACTGTATATATACAAAATGCCCACTAATACTGAAATAAAGTAGGATGTTGTAATGGGTTTCTTTTTTAAAAGAATGTGCGTACCACTAGATTGCAGTCGTACTGACACTACATTAATTTTACTCACTCATTATACTGGCTGCAAGAGTGACTAGTCTGTCCTTTCAGCTTTTGAGTTCCACCTGTCCTGGACAGTCACCTACACAGCTGACTAAGAGGCAAGCTCTCCCTCCAGTGATCGTCTGCAGGATTATTACTTCCTCCACCCCCACAGCACTGAGACTTTGTTGAGTTGCCCGATCAGAACAGTCAGACTACGGAGAGGGAGGGGGTGAAGCAAGCACCCCAGAGGTGACACAGCTGCACAGCAGACCACAGAGACTGAATATATATCAAAACTACAGTGGACACCACCTGACATTTTTGTTTCCTATCTTTTTTTTTTTTCCCAACTTTATTTCCCTCCGATCGCGGCCCGTGGTGCTTCTCTCAGGCATCCTGCCCGCCTGAGGCCCCCTCAACCTGTACCTCCTCTCTCCCCCACTCCCCGCAACCAGCACCCCTGGTTTAATACATCTGGGGTGGGTCGCCCCTCCTCTTTGGGTGCTCTTCTAAGTCAGTCTCTGGCTGCAGGTGAGGGCTCAGGAGGAAGAACTGGAAGGCCAGGTGAGGTGGACCCGGCAGAGAGCATGGGGGACAGGTGCCGTCGCCTACCCCACGGAGCTGGTGTTTTCCCTGTTCTGGTGATGGCCTCCCCCCTTGCGTGGCCACACCTGACGCACTGGCGCATGGCAACCCTGCCTGCATCAGCCACGCTGTACAGTGTGCAACCCACGCACTCCAGTGCTCCCAATCTCCACTGGGAGCCGCTGGTGTGCCGGGCTATCCCCTGGCCACCCCCCAGGGAAGGAGAGCAGCCTGCTGGCGCTCAATCCTCTCCCTGTTCCTGCTGATCTCCGGCACCCGAGCTCGCTCCCAAATTCGGGTCACCAGCGTGGCACAAAGTGTAGCATCCAGCGCCTCTACTTTTTTCTCTAAGAGTCCAGGCATCTTCCAGTTTTATGTGGTGATAACATTTTCTAGTTCTGCCAAAATTGGAGTATTTTATAAATGTTTTAATTTACCTTTTTTTTTTTTTTAAATAAGGAAAAAAAAGATGGCTGCCACATTTGTCTAAGGACTAGCACTGTAGACCTATCACGGGTTAGGATCCAGAAAATAAAAAAAAAAAACTTGTGTGCCGCATGAGAGGTACCTAAAAAACAGATTTGTCAGGTATGCTAAAATTTGTATCATCTATAGCTGAAACTAGCTTTTTTTGGAAAAATATTTTTTGTTGCACTGTTGTTTTAGATCTACTGCTAATAAGATTAGTACACTTAAGGCATCTAAGTAAGTTCTATGCTTACTTCAGGGAGAACATTAATTTATTTATTGAAACGTTTCACCAGGAAGGCACACTGAGCAAGTCGCTCGTCTCCCGGTGCCTCTGCCTGACCAAATTATGGCCTCTTATTTTAGCTGTCTTTCAATACCAGTGCCCTCCACACATGCTGCGTATTTGTGCACTGTTAAAAGTTACATTTATTAACATCAAACTTCATCTGTCACTTATCCACACACTCACAAGGCTTTTCAAAGCAAACCTTTTAAGACATGACCAACCAGGACTGTAGCTGAATTTGCACTTACTCCTCATTTTTTACAATGACAGCGACTAGTGATAAAGAGGTCACTCTAAGGAACAGAGGATGATTAACAGGGTGCCTCAGGGATCAGTGCTGGGACTGCTCCTCTATAATGTTTTTATAAGTGACATTGCAGACAGAGGAGCTAGAAGGGTAGGTCTGCCTCTTTGCAGATGACACCAAAACCTGCAAAACGGTGGTCACTCTGGGGGTTTGGAAAGAATGTGCAGCGACCTGAGAAAACTCGAGGACTGGTCAAGGGTATGGCAGCTGGGTTTCAGTGCAAAATCATGCAATTTAGGGCACAGAAACCCAGGGGCAGAGTACATAATGAGAGAGCAGGTAGTGACAACCACCAAACAGGAAAGAGACCTGAGGGTAGTCATCTCTGGTGAACTAAAGGTGTTCAGGCAGTGCGACAAGGCACTTGAGAGGGCCAGTGGGATGCTGAGTTGCATGAAGACGGATATCATCAGCAGAAGGAGGGAGGTGATGTCGCCTCTGTATAGACTGCTGTTGAGACCCCATCTAGAGTACTGTGTCCAGTTCTGGACGCTACAACTGCGCAAGGACATAGAGTGGAGACTGTCCAGAGTAGGGCAACTAAAATGGTGCAGGTCTGCATCAGAAGCCTTACAAGGAGAGACTAAAGGATCTCAACATGTACTGCCTGAAAGAAAGGAGTGAGACGGCGGATATAATAGAGACCTTTAAATACCTCACGCGAGTAAATAAGGTACAGGAGGGAAGTATTTTTCAGAAAAAAAGATACTCAAAAACAAGGGGAAATACAATGAAACTGGAGAGGGTTAAAGAGCCGAAGATCAAGTAGGGCCTACGGTGACGCTGTAGGTAGGAAAAAATGAGTAGACTGGGTAGGCCTAGTAACCCTTATCTGCCATCAGATTCTCTGTTTCTATTAAATCAGCTCTCTTTTTGTACTTGTCCTTCAAGGACATTTACTTGTTTTGGTCAGCAGGCAATACGATTTGCACAACTGAACACTTATCCAGTTTATCCAGATCCTCCTACAGTTTAATATCAGGCCCTATCTTCCTATCATCTGTCCCACCCCCCACCTCCACAACCACACCCCGCCCCAAAGCCTGGATCACGGCTCAGTTGGTGGGGGGGGGGCAGATTGTTAATATGGATGTGTTTTGGGGTCTTGGAGAAGAATCAGCCTAGAGACAGATTTAAAAGACAACCTCGCCGGCCTGGTGCCATAGAGGGTTGAGGTGCTGGCGCCTTACCCCGACCCATGCTGGCGACCCAGATTCATGAACAAGCCCGGGTCATCGGAGGTTGGCACGGGGGGGGGGGCGTGGAGCTGGACAGAGCTGCCAGCAGGCAAGCTCTCCTCTCCTGGGAGGAAGCATGGCATCCCTCGGCTGATGACGACCCCCAGTGGAGGCTGGGGGTGGCACGGGCCAGAGGTGCCTAGGCATTAGGCCATGGGGTGGGGGAAAGGGGTCAGAACCGTGGCTCCAGTGCATGCGTGCATACTCCCGGGGCCCCTGGGAGAAAATCAGAGGGGGAAATATGCCAGTCAGCAGGATGAAGACAGACTCCCCACAGGTGCTGCTCCTGGGCCGGGCAAGGTAAGCGCCGGTAATTCCGGGGGACGGGGCTGGGGGTCGGTTGGTTGGGAGCTGACCAGCAACGCGCATAAACACAAAATAATAAAAAAAAAAAAAAAAAAAAAAAAAGACAACCTCAGTGCCTGGCTCAGTGCCAGGAGCCAGCAACTTTTTGTAAGGTCACATTTTGTTGTTCATTTCTGAATTTTTTTTTTTCTGGGCTACGAATCACCAAATTTTGATGCCGATGGCTGCTGTGTGTATATCTAAATAAAATATTTGGGTTTGGCTACAGTTTGGGGATTTCACTACAAATTTTCAGTAGCAATTAGTCAAAAAAACTACAAGTTTTATTTACACTTCCAGCTTATACCCTGAACAGCCTCACAAAAATTCATTAATACTAACATACTAAAAAGCCAGCAGATTGGGCCCTATGGTCTATCGAGTCTACTCGGGGATCAGTGCCTACCCAGGGCACCGTTATAGCCCCCCTCCACCCTCCCTACAAGGTCCCCCAACCCCCAGCGGGGCTCTGGGATGCACCGTCCCCTATACCTATCCCAGCCTTTCTTGAACCTCTCCACAGCTGTAACAGCCACCAGCTCCTTGAGCAGCGCATTCTAGGGTCCACCACCCTCTCAGTGAAACAGCGTCTCCTGGTTTCCCCACTTAGTCTCCCCCCCGATCAGCCCCATTGAGTGTCCCCTGGTGGTCCTTACCTCCCTCAGCTGAAGCACCCCCTCGAGGCTTACTCTATTCATTCCCTTGAGATATCTTAAGCTCTCAATCATATCCCCTCTGTTCCTCCTCTCCTCCAGCAAGTACAGGTTGAGCTCCTCCGGTCTCTCCCCATAAGGCTTTTCCCCTAGTCCTTGCATCATCCTGGTCACCCTCCTCTGGACCCGCTCCAGAAGAGCAATATCCCTCTTTAAGAAAGGACACCAAAACTGCACGCAGTATTCAAGGTGTGGTCTAACCAGGCAATTATACAGCTGAAGACGCACCTCTGGACTTCTCGAGGTTATCCCCCTGGCTATGCACCCCAGTATTTTATTTGCTTGGGCTGCAGCCTTTCTACACTGCTCCAAATTATTCATTTTGGCATCCACCACCACCCCAAGGTCCTTCTCCCCCCTAGAAACCTACAGTGCCTCCCCGCCCCCGCCCTAGGTGTATACATGAGCCTGGTTTTTGGCCCCCAGGTGAAGAACCCTGCATTTCCCAGTATTAAACTTTAGCTTCCAGGCGTGAGACCACCTCCCCAGAGTCTCCAGGTCCTCCTGGAGAGTCAGCTTCCCCTCTCCCCATCCACCACTGCCCACAGCTTCGAGTCATCGGCAAAGAGGCTCATCCTCCTCCTGATACTGCTTCTGATGTCGGAGATGTAGGCATTAAACAGGAGTGGGCCCAGAACCGATCCCTGTGAGACCCCACTAATGACTCTCCTGGGGGATGAGACCTCCTTCTCAACCACTACCTTCTGTACATGCCCCGCTAGCCAGTTTCCTATCCACCTGACCATCTGCCCCTCCCCCCCCAACATCCCCAGAAGCCCGGGATGTAGCACAGTCAAATGCCCTGCTGAAAGAGGACATCCACTGGCCTGCATTGATCCAGCGCACTCGTCACCCATTCACAGAACTCCACCAGGTTGTTCTGACACGATCTGCCCTTAACAAAGCCATGCTGGTGATCATCTAGGTGGCCCCGTGCCTTCAGAACCCCTCCCTTCCAGCCGCTCTTTCAAGATGACCTCCATCACTTTGTTCACTACCGACATCAGGCTAACCGGCCTATAGTTTCCCAGCTCCTCTCACGAGCCGGCCTTGTGTATAGGTACGATATGGGCCATCCTCCCACTCCAGTCTTGAGGCACCCACCCCGACAGAAAGGAGGAGTTAAAAAGGTCCGCCAGCAGTGCAACCAGGGTATCAGCCAGTTCCTTAAGCACCCAGGGATGGATCCAGTCTGGGCCCAGTGCTTTATCGGCTCTTAGCACCTTGAAAGCGTCCCACTCCCTCAAGCCACTCAAATACAGTAATTCTCATTATTAAGTAAATTATTAGGTAAATAAACACACATAGGCCCCCATATTCGGAGCTGGCCACAAGCACAACACAGCCCGTTGCGCAGCACCAAAAATAAGGTACAGAAAAGCTCTGAGCCATTCAGCCAGTTAGCGCACACTAAAGAGAATGCGTTAGCTGACTGAATATCAGGCCATGTTGGTGCAGCACTAAGTGGATTCGCGCTGCACCAAGACCCAGGGCTGCATACAGCCCACAGGAGATAGCTCTGCCAGAAACATGGATAGCGCCAGTGCTCCTGTGGGATATATTCAGCCCAAGCATACAAATGAGTCCACTGGGCATGAAAGCCGCTGAGAGACCACCTGCATGCACATTATGAATTAATTTGCATGGGTGCAGTAGACCCTTAGCACTAATGCAGTGTGTCAGCTACTGAAATTACCTGGAAGTCTAGTGGTCCCCCTTCCCGATCGCCCCTGTAGTTATGTGAAGGCATCCTTCCTGGTCTCTAGTGGCCCCCCCTCCCCTCGATCATCCTGGATCCCATGTAACTGTAAATCCGGGTGGGCTAGCAGCCCCTCAACCATATCCGATCCCATCCCCCCAGTGCAACCAACACCCACCTGACCACCAGCCGAGGTCCTCAACCTGCACCCCCCTTCCTCCGGTTAATACTCATTAAGTTCAAAACCTGCCACGGCCGAATCAGTGGCCTGCACAGCCCTCTGCTCATCTCCTCAACCAGCTGTCATCCGACTGCCACAGAGCACAATCACGAGTGTACATACTCGGAATCACACTCTGTGAATGTCAGAATGAGGCCGGCCAAGGAGGTGTTGGCAACCAATCTGACCACAGCGGGTTTGGACCTTGGTGAGTGTTAGCCAGGGTGAGCAGCAGGGGTCCTTGGTAGGTGGCCAGGTGGGGGTGTCAGCTGAACAGGAAGCTGGGGTGGGGGTTAGATCGGATGCACTCACAGTGTGTGGGGGAGGAGCAGCTAGCCCACCAGGGATTTACAGTTTCATGGGATCCGGGTCGTTTAGGACAACAGGGGTCCCTAGACACCGGGGACAATGCCTTTACATTACTACAGGGGTTTTCGGGGGGGGGTCACTGGACACGGGGCAGGCAGCTGCAGTACAGCTGTTTAGTTCCACCAAAACCATTCCATTTCAACATACCGCTGCATCATTATGCATGAGGAAGTCCTCCATTTGCATAAGTACAGTGGTATGGTTAGCACGATCGCACTGCCGGGTTTGGGCACTGCTCTGGTGGCCTCTTAATATGGCCCCACCTACAGCGCCGACACAAACCTAGCTTACAGGCACTAACTCATAACCTTCTGAATATGGGACCCTTAATTAAATTAAAAAACAGTAAGAAACCAGCCAGAAGGGGTGATCAATTGGCTACCCCTAGCCAGATGGGGAGGGCTGTGAGGCTTTTTTTTTCTTTTTATTCTTGACCATGCAAACTGGGAACCACTAAGAACTGCAGTGAACTTTGCTTGGTTCAAAGTTTTTACAGGACCGAACTCTGGGAGGTTCACACAACTCTCATACCCTTACAATCTCCTTATTTGAGTGATTTCAAGTTTAACTGATTGTCTACCCTGACTGTTCAGACGTCACACTGTTGTACAATCCAAAACAAAGGTCTCTTCCTCAGCCAAAAACTATAATTGTTTTTAAAACTGCAATAAAAATAATAACCACACCTCGGACAGCTCCTTAACACAGCCCAGCTACCAGACAAACAACCCAGCTACTCCTCAAAGACCCCCCCACACACATATAACATTTTCTTTTAGAGTTAAAAGAACCCACTAGACACCCAACTACTCTACAGTCCACCCTCCCATTGCCCCCAGTAAGTCTAGAGAACCATTAATCTGTTTAAAAAATACAACTTTTTAAATTTTCTTTAGTAATCTCTGTTAATATCCCAGACTACTTCCTAATGAGCACGAGGTTCTCCCATGAGGTAGTCAATACATGTATCAGACCAACAGTAGTGCACACAGTTCTAATGGCTGATACAGTGGCCAAGTCTCCCACGTATGTTACACACTCTGCTCAAATCAACTCACTGTTCTCCACTAATTCATTTTTTTCTCTCATCCTTTTCAGGTTGCAAGGTCCTGGCAAAGGCAGATGTCCCAACAGCTGTTTGGAAGCAACCTACACCTTCATATTGGGAGATCGCAGCACCAGGAGGACTCTCATGCAGCCTGTTCGAGCTTAGCTGATGATCAACTGCTACATCACCATGCTGTCTTTGTTTTTAAATAGACCAATTTCTGGAACATTAGGCACAGTATCACAAAATTTAGCCTTTTTTAGTCAATAATTACATACTAACATACTAAACTGCCAGCAGAATAGGCCTAAAGGTCTTTCATGTCTGCTCGTTTGGTTCGCTAATTTCCTTCTGAAATTTAGTTGTTTATGAAGTGCTTGTTTAAAGAGGTATATATTTTTTATATTGGTGTTCCCTCACTGTGTCGCTTGTCACTTTTTCTTTAAGTTTAGTATTGTCACTTTCTGTTAACAGTCTTAAGCTCTTTGGTTCTAACCTCTCTACAGCCACTGACCATCACTTTCTAATTCTGTAACTGGCCCAACCAACAGAAACAGGTCAGCCTGATGAGTCATGATATTAAAGTGGGAGCCAGGGTATAGTCTGATAGCCCAACCCCCTGACGAGGCAAAGTGTCGGGGCTTCCTCTGGACTGTAAATAGCAGAGTTTACTCCTTGCATGCATCTGCCAGTGTATGTTGGAGGTGTCCCTCCCCCGCATCAAGCATTAAATTGAGATCTTTAACTCCACGACAGCATCTTCATTTTGGTACACAAAAGATTCCTGTAGCTGATTCAGTGTGGGCTGTGTCCCTACTATTTTGTTATTGTGTGGAGCACAGGTGTTGTATTTGTGCACAGATGCTGTAAAACTGACATGATACTGAGTCACCAAGCTATATGGGAGCTTTGATACTAATAACTAATCGCTACTAATAAAAGGCAAACTAAGTTCTTTTTTTTTTTTTTTTGTGTCTGTGCCCTTCCATCCAATATCGAGTGGGGAGCAGCTGTGTTTTTGTATCCAAGACAGAGATACTGCCAATTAAAGACTGTCCTCCACAAAATGCTCAGGTGTAGGATCAGACGCTAAAGTGGTCACCCTGAGGAACCAAGTACCTAGGTATTATTACTATTACCATTACCACACAGTGCAAAGTCTAATCCTTGGCAATCTCCCAAAACTGATCTCACATCTATCTCAGGAAACAAACAGATGGCAAAAGTTGAACCTTTCTATACCAGGTAAAATAGCGGTGTTCAAAATAATGGCCCTCCCTCGGCTGATCTTTAGTCTAAACAATTTACACTCTTAATCCCACATAGGATCTGGCACCAAATTGTTCACGTTTTATAGGAAAAAGGGGAGACCAAGATTTATAAGAAAATTCTCAAAGCCCCTCCACATAATGGAGGATGGAACATGCCGTGGCTGTGGGCCTATCATATCACATGGAGTGAAGCAGGCCATACCCTGGCTACAGGGGACCCACATGGGTCATGACAGAACAAACACTCTTATGGGGAATACCACTGTGCCTAGTACTCAAAGACATGCATTATAAGGAAGTAAAACTGTTGCCACCCAGAAAAGTCTACCAGAGAAGCTTGGCGGAAGACAGGATACATTTGTGGGGAGATGGTCTGCTAAGTCTATATAAACCCTTGTGGCATAACCCCACCTTGCAAATTGGTGATGATACCTACTGGAAAGGGTCATTCAAAAGAGGAATCTGCACACTTGAACAACTTATCTGTCCACAAATCAGAATACTGAAGTACTTCTCCCAACTGATGGAGGAATTCTGGCTCCCACATACAGACCACTGGCACCATCTGCAAATCAAACATGCAGTAGTTCAGTGGCTAGGTGCGAGACTAGAAATGGCTAATACAGATATGTCAAACACGTTGGGTCACTGGACTGCCAAGCAGAAGGGCAGAGGAGGCCTAACTTACAAAACAGATTCAGAGGCATCACCACCCAGACTGGGGCCCTCAGAGTTAGGTGGAATCAAGACTTCAACACCTCGATATAGCCCAAAACCTGGGAAAAGTGCTGGCAGACAGCACACTGGTGCTCTCAGGACTCAGAATACCAACTTATGCAGAAAAAGGTACTGGGCAGATGGAACAGGACCCCAGACAAGATGGGAAAAATGGGAGTTAATAAACTGAACAAATGCTACTGGTGTGCCCACTCTCCTGGGGATAATGTACACATACTCTGATCCTGCCCACAGGTTTTATTAGTTTTGGAACTCGGTACAGGCCAAGGCAAAGGAGTCATGAGATCATGCCTACCTCTCCCCCCTTTTGGGTCCTGGGGAACTTAAAACAGAAATGAGGAAGGACACCGAGATACAAAGAGTTGTTATATTTAATGGCCATGAAGTCCGAAAGACAAATACTTATGAAATGGAGGCAGGAAGAGAGTCTCAGCTATTACAGAATGAGAGGTGGGAAAAGGACAGTTATCTTTTTGGGAGTACTACATGAGGCTGGGGGGAACAATTTCTAAATTCAAGAACATATGGGCATCCTGGGTAACATACATGAGTAAATAAACAGTCTACATCAAGGATCAAGGAGAGCTGTAGCCTTTTAGTATCATTTTTTTCTTTTCCTAGTCTGTGGTGAAGCATGAGTACCAGCTCAAAGGAGAGACATGAGCACAGTGTTTTCATAGTTCGTGCAGACATGTGACAGTAAAAAATATGAGCACCAGAGGGCAAGACACTTAGGTGCATTTTAGGGCATAAATGTGAAGTATTTAGGCTAGGTTAATGTGACCTTACACACAAATAGCAGCAGACTAATTTCTAACCGTATTTCTTTTTCGACAGTTTTAAGGCTACAAAAATAGTTAGGAAATTCCAGTATGTTCAAAGGTATGTTCTCTTTTTTTATTAGAATAACTTGTTAATCTTTAGCATGTAGATTAATAAGAGAGCTATTCGGTGTAAGTGTTAAAAGTGGAATTTATAGACAAATATTGATGTTAGGCATTTTAGAGGCAATTAAGAGTTTTAACAGAAAGGTTGCTAGAAAATGTGTTGCTCAGAGGATGCATTCCAGTGAGCAGAATTTATTTATTTTTTTATTTCAAGAGTTTTACCACTTAAGACATACTAAGCTGGGATCTGCTCATTTCCAGATGCGTCCTGAACTAAATGCAAGTGAAATACTTCTTTTTTTAAGAGTTGTAAATCCATGGCATTTATCCCTGGCCAGCAGTATAACTGTAAATGATGTATGTTGGTCATAACTGAAAATCAATAAAACTCTAGTAGGGAAAAACAAAATCTCTGTTAACATCATCCAGTGATGACCCCGTACTCACCATTTCCTTAGTACTGCATAAGTGAGTGCTGTGGGTTTAAGCTACGACAACTATTACTCGCGTACTGCAAAGGTAATGAAGGATGGTGTCATCGCTGGATAAGATTAACAGAGCTTAATAAAGTGAATAAATCCATTCTGAAAAACAGAGTAACTGTTTCTGGGCTTATCACGGGCAACAGGAGGGTAAGATGTGGAGCAGATGGATGCGAGGTGGGTTCTTTCAAATTCAAGAAGAACGGCCAGGCTGACCCACCCACACAGTGGTACCGCTACTGCTTATGATGCTGGTGACCTGGGTTTTGGAATGATCCCAGAGCATCAAGAGGGCTGGCCGATGGGAGGGTGGATGAGCATCCATGGACAGCTCTCCTCCTCCTCATCCGGGGAAGGAGGGTGGTCCACAAGCTCCAAACAAGAATGGCCAAGTAGTATGTGTGGCGTTAAGGAGTGGCAGAATTAAAAAAAAGGTTTTTGAAAAACCATATGTTATATGGATAGCCAAATGTGCAACAAACCTGAGATCTTATCTCAGGATTTTGATTACACCATGGATTTCTCAAGCTTTGGTCTCAAGGTCTAGGATGCCATCACAACCTCTCGAGAGAATCACAGGCTCACTGTACATGGCTATCCAGCCACTATTCTATTTACAGTAAGTACATGGTTAGCCTAATGTATGCATTTCACAGTTCCAATGTCACAAAAGTTGATGTAACTTGTCCTACATGTCACAGATTCACTCAGCCGGTCAGCCCTCTACTCCCAAAGTGCCAACCTCTGAGCGTAGAATTGTGAACAGAACAAGGTAACCCTCTTGTCTGTTTTTATGGGTTCGAGCCACCTTAGTCTCAAGTTCTGGAGGGATTCAAACTGATAACCTCTTGTTAGCGTACCCAATTGTCAAGCTCAGATAAGTCTGTCTTTGGGGGGCCAGACAGCTTTGCCTACAGGCACCTAATCAGGTATTTCAAATGAACCCTTAGAACTCTATGCAAGACCTTAGAGAACTCCGTTTTGCAGTTTGGTATAACAATAAGCTCATACACAGTGTCAACTATAACCTTCAAAAGCTTCACTTATATGCAATGAAATGTCAAGGCACACCAGGTAGTTTCTGTTTTTAAAGTATATATCTTTACTTTAAAATAGATAAAATAGGAAACAGTAAAATACAGAACAAAATATCCCAACACATACAGCCTTAAAACAAACAGGTTTAAAAGTGCAAATTCCTACAAATCCTTGCACTCAGACTGGTCTTACTTTCTTTCAGTGCTTCATGGTCTCTCTTCTCTCAGTCAGCAATATGAATGAATGTATGTGAAAGTCACTCTGCTCAGTATATTTAAACAGCAGTCTTGAGCCAGCCTTCTCTCTGAGGTCACCTAACCCTTTTGGTATATTACAATTTAGATTTGATCACACAGAATGCACTATTATGATATTTAAAAAAATTATAATAGATGACATAATAAATCGCCCCTCTTTATGTAACCCAGTCAAAACTGGTCTGTGATTTGCTTCCCAGGACATCAAAAGTCTCTTTGATGTAATGCTAGCTTCCTCTGATGACACCGCCCCAACATGCATATTGGACTAAAATGCAGTCTGGGACTGTCTGTATCCCCAGACATCAAAGTTCTCTTTGATTAAATGAGCTGGCTTCCTGGGATGATAGCCATAACACTGGCTGGTGTCCCGTTTCTCAGGACACCTAGTGCACATCAAAGGATCTCCCTGAGGGCATTATAAAATGGATATTTTCGTTCATGGCTTCAAAGCAAATTTAAGAAAGTAATTGTATTTTGGATAGCTGCAGTTTTAGCTACCTCCTGTCCTTTGAACTTATCCCTGGGGGGTTTTGAGATAGTCAGTCCCACATGCTGTTTCAACATCTCCTCCTGCCAGACAGTCCATTACACATTTTTTTTTTATATTTACAAAAAATGATACAGGGATCAGAACCAGCTGTCCAAGTGTGACACTACACAGCTGCCACGATGCAGCTTACATAGAAACATAGAATTTGACGGCAGATAAGGACCGCTTGGCTCACCCAGTCTGCCCATGGGAGAATCTACTGCCAGCACATAGAAAATACTGGATTGGCAAATATGCACAACCAGTGTATCCTGCCACAGAGGGGTTTCGACTCCCTCTGACCTCAGGAGCGATGCTCAAGAGGTCTGTGGGAATCAGAAACCCGAGGTGGCACAATACACTGGTTGTGCATAGAGTTGCGCATCCAATATTTTTTATAGTGTATACTGCCCCTAAAAATAATATAAAAACAGTCTGATCATCTTTTTGTTATAGAAAAAGAAATGTATTCTTCCTCATCTTATTCCGAGTTTTAAGGTTGGTTGCTATGGTCAGTCGGTTGGTTGTTAAGGAGCAGACTACTCTATGTCTCTAGCTCAGGCTTCCATTGGTTGGCAGTTGCTTGTGGGAAGGATTTTCCCCCAGAGAAAGTGCAGCCGTATTTCTCGTTAAATGAGAAAAGTTACTGTAAGGAAACATTTTTTGATTTTGTAAGTAATTTAAAATATCTGGTTGATCCCGCATGTTTTGTTTTTCATATCTGGTTGATCTTGCATCTGCGGGATTTATTTCACTCACAGGGTTGAGTGATTGTGCCATTACTGTGAGTTTCTATCCGTTGATCCTGCAGTTTCTGTCGGCTGTGGCTCATGCACTTTTCAAATCAACTGGAACATTGTTGTACCCCAGAAGGGTACAATCATGTTCCATGACCTCTGAACTGTGGTACAACAAAGTTTTAGCTGATGTGAAAAGCGAGTTAGAATGACGTTCCACCATACATGATATCTTTCTTTTATCATCCAAGATTCCACTTCACTGCCACAAAGAAATACAGATTACTCACCTGTAACAGGAGTTCTAGGAGTGGTATATGTTGTTCATCCACACCTATTGGCAGATACCTTGCCACTTTAAGATGTGCCAGAAAGTCTTCAAGCTGGCTCCTCCCACCCACCCGGGTGGTAAAATCCTTGGCTCCACCCCATGACGCCAGATCTAGCCCGCTGGAAGTCAGGTTGCGCATCAAAGCCAGGGAGGTCAGGTGGGTCGTGTGGATGAACAACATATACCACTCCTAGAACTCCTGTTACAGGTGAGTAACCTGTATTTCTAGGGACGTGGATATGCTGTCCAAGCCACACTTGTTGGCAGACTCCTAGCAGTTCTCCGGGAGGAGGGAGGGAGGCAAGGTTCGCAGCCTCTATATTTACTTGGGGAATAAGGACTGGAGAACCGAGGTCCCAAAACCAGCATCCCGGCGTGACTCTAGGTCAATGTGGTAATAGGGAAATAAAGGTGTGTGCTGACTTCTGGGTAGCAGTCCTGTAGATTTCCTGGATAGGGATGTCCCTTGAAGCAGCCACTGAAGCAGCGGTATGGCAGGTAGAATGAGCTCTTATCCCTTTGGGTGGCTCCATGCCCGCCAACCTATAGCAGAGATCTATGCAGGAGGTGACCCACCTGCTTATCGTCCGCTTGGCTGCAGGTCTGCGTAGGTGACAAACAGCTGGCGAACCTCTCCCTGAACTTCAGCCATCCACTCCTTATAATAAGCGAGCACTCTTCTAGTATGGAGTCTATATTCGGCCTCCGAGGTGTGATGATAACACCTGATTCAGGTGAAACTCCGATACCACCTTTGGAAGGAATTTCGGGTGACGGCAAAGGACAACCTTGTCCCTGTGGAACATAAGGAGAATTGATGGAAAGCGCCTGGAGCTCTCCCATCCTTCTGGCTGACTCGATAGCCACCAAGAAGGCGGTCTTCCACGACAGGTGGGAGATGTCGCACCTGTGCATCAGTTCGAATGGCTTGCCCATGAGCTTGGCCAATACCAGCAGTAGATCCCACGGAGGTGGAGGTTCTCGCACCAGAGGGAAATATGTGATCTAAGCCTTTGAAAAAATGCCAGACCACCTTCTCCTGTGCCGACTGCTTGCCGGCCCGCGCCTGGTAAGCAGAGATGGCTGCCAGGTGTACCTTAAGGGTGTCAACTGAAGCCCTAGCTGAGAAAGGGAACACAGGTAGTCCAAAATGTTAGCCAACGGACAGGAAGAAGGGTCCAGGCCCTTGCGCTGACACCAAATGGAGAATCTCTTCCACTTAAAGGCACAGCATTTTCTGGTTGACTCCTTTACGGGATGCCTCAACAACATTGAGGACCTCATCGGAAAGACCCAAGGTCTGGAACTCTAGCCACTCAGGAACCAGTCCGTCAGGTGCAGGAATTGAAGGTCCGGGATGGAGCACCTTCTCCTTGTTAAATGAGATCAGGTCCAGGTGGGCTGGAAGCTGCCTCGGGAGCCTGGCGCCAAGGCTGAGGAGATCTGGACACCAGAACTGGCGAGGCCAGTCTGGGGCTACTAGAATCACCTGCCCCTTGTCCCTCTTCGCTTCTTTGCCTTGAGAAGCACCTTGTGGATCAAGGGAAATGGAGGGAAGGTGTAGAAGAGGACCGGGGTCCACGGCCTCAAGAAGGCATCCCCCTGCAGCAAGCCCTGCCGAAGGGGGTGGGCATGAAACAGCCTCAGCATAACGTTCTCCTTGGAGGCAAACAGGTTCACCTGAGGGGGTGCCCCAATGGGAGAACAGGTCTTGAACTACTTCCAGCAGGAGAGACCACTCATGAGATTAAGTGCCTATCCAGCTGAGGGCATCGGCCAGACTGTTCGAGGCTCCTGACACATGGATGGCCAGAAGATCCACTTCTAGGCTGATCACGAGAGACCACATGCAGAGAGCTTCCTTACACAGAGGCAATAAGTGTGCCCGCCCTGAGGGTTGAGATAGTACATGGTTGTGGTGTTATCTGTCTGGACCTGAACCACTTGACTCCGTATGAATGGAGCAAAAGTGGTGAGGGCTAACCATACCGCTCAAAGCTCCAGCAGGTTGATGTGGCATCGGGACTCCTGAGGGGACCAGAGGCCATGGGCCCTGAGCTCCCCTAGATGGGGACCCCAACCCATCAAGGAGGCGTCGGCCGTAAGGATGACCACTGGCTCGGGACGGACAAACGGGATACCCTCCTGCAGATGAACTGGGACGAGCCGCCACTTCAGGCCGTCCCACATCTTCTGGGTCACGGTTACTGGTTGATTCAGAGGACCGGAGTGCTGAGACCACTAGCGGGCCAGCACCCATTGCAGGGGAAGCATATGCCAGCGGGCCCAATGGACCACACTGGTGCAAGCCACCATTAGACCCAGAAGGCGCAGGAAGTCCCGGTCAGGGTGCGACTGCCCAACCTGAAATGACTGGGCAAAGGAGGAAAGGACCTCAGCTCTGTCCGCCGGGAGCCGGGCTCTGGCTCGAAGAGTCTCGAGCTATGCCCAGATGAACTGAATCACCTGCGATGGCACGAGTTCCCATTTGGCCTCACTGATCAGGAGACCAAGTTGAGAGCAGATCTGGAGGGCCAGATCTCTGGACCGCTCCACCTCTAGCCTGGAGGGGGCTGCTATCAGCCAGTCATCCAGGTAAGGGTAGGCCCGGACCCTTGGCACCGTAGGAATGCTGTCACCACTGCCATGCATTTGGTGAAGACTCTGGGAGTTGAAGAAAGGCCAAAGGGCATGGCCTGGAACTCATAAAGGGATCCCTCTGCTCTGAAGCGGAGGAATCGCTGATGTGACGGACAGATTGAGATGTGAAAGAAGGCATCCTGGAGATCCAGAGAACAAAACCACACGCCTAGTTCCAAGGATGGTATGATCTGAGCCAGAGTGACCATCTTGAAGGTGCGTGCCTTTAGGAACTTGTTCACGTCATGCAGATCACGAATGGAGCGTCAGCCCCCCCTCCGTTTTGGGACCAGGAAGTACCTGGACACAAACCCTGGGCTTGGAGGAGGATCCGCCAACATGCTGATCACCTCCTTTTGGAGGAGCAGAGCTATGTCGGCTCGACAAGCTGATAGCGAGGCCGCAGAACCGGTAACCCCCCGAGGGGAGACATCTCAAAAGGGAGGGATCTTCTCAAATTCCAGAGGCAGACCCCTGCTGACCACTTCCAACACCCAACGGTCCATGGTTATAGCAGACCAGGCAGAAAGTGAGTGGCTGAACCGTCCCCTCGTGGGGGACACAGGGAAGGAGTGAGGAGTTTGGAGCAGCACCCCTCAACCCATCACTGGGCAAGCTTGGAGGAAAGGCTGGCCGAGGAGCTGCCTGGGCCTTTCCCTCCAGGCTTCCTGTTGGAGGAAGCAGCAGGCTTGACCTTGGGGCGCTAAGCGTGAGCCTGCTGGCCCTGCTGCTGGTGCTACTGGGCCGATCATGCCGCAGGGGTGGAAGGGCGAAAGAGCTTATGCTGTTGCTGGCGGCCTTTGTCCTTCTGGGCAAACATGACTAAGTCCAAGGTGGCATTGGACTTCTCGATCCTCTGGAGGTGGCCCTCCACCCCAGACCCGAACAAGTCGGTGCCCAAGAAGGGGATGTCTGCCAGTTTGTGCTGGGTATCTGCCGTGAAGGTAGAGATCCGCAGCTAGACTTTGCGGTGCATGGCTACTGCGGCTGCTACTGACCGGACACAAGAATCTCTGATGTCCAGAGCAGTCTGGAGCTGTTTCTTGGCCACCGCCCTTCCCTGATCCCCCCCACCTGCTTGACCATTGTTTGAAGGTCAGCCAGGAGATAAGGAAGCACCTCATCCAGGGAGCCCAAAAGGGCATGGGACAAGTGTACCATCAGCAGAGCCGAGCTAGCCTATCGAAGGCCTAAGGAAGCGGCAACATAAACTTTGCGCCTGGAGTAGTCCAGCTTTTTGGCCTCCTTGTCTGGGGGCTTCTCTACATCCCTGGCATTTCTGGAGCGCCGGAACACGCTATCTGTTACCAGCCTTTCAGCCGAGGGGTGCTCCAAAAAACCAGAGAGGGAACCGGTTGGGACTGCGTACTTGTGGGCCATCCTGGCCGAAGGCGCAAAACAGGAGGCAGGCTACTGCCACAACTCCAAGGCCAGACCAACAATGGCCTCGGCCACAGGAAAGGCCTCCGGGGGCGGGAGAATCCCCTCAGTCCAAAACCTCCGTGAGGGGATACCTGGCCCGTTTCTGCATAGGTTCAAGCTGCATCCCAGTAGACTCTGAGATGAGCCGATGAATATCAAAGAACGAGGATGGGCTCTCGTCCACCGACTAACCCCCGGAGGATTCCAGGTCGAGGGGCCTGGAATACAGGGAGTCATCATCAGACTCAGAGGAGTCTGTGAACAGCTGCTGAGTGCCTGAGACACCCTCCACTCGCTGAGGCTGATCGGTGGTGAGGGTGACAGACAACCTGTGGGGCAAGCCCTGACCTGACCAAGAATCCTTGGTCAGGGCCCCAGTCTTCGGTTGCGGGGGCAGTGGTTCCACCACAATGGGTGGAGCAGCCGGTTTCGGCCGAGCAATCGGTGCCGGAGTCAGCTCCTCAACCAAGGAGCCGAGGGTAAGAGGTTGCTTCGGCTGTTCGAGCGACAGCCACTTAATTGCCAGGGAAGGCAACAGAGTCGGCTTGTTGCCATCCAATAAGAGCTGTTACCACTTCATATCCTCATAGCACCAATGCAACTTGCTCCAGAGCCTGCCCTCTGAAGAGGATGATGAGGAAGAGTGGCGATGCTGCTTTCCGTGATGTCGGGACCGAGACTGCCAACGTCGGCGGGACTTACCCGACACAGAAGAGGACAAAGACCATCGGGGAAGCCGACAATGGGTCGAAGAAGGGGTTGGGGAAACCCGCTCATCCTCCGGTTCAGGGTCCTTGACCAGGGACTTCGGCTTGGGAGGTCAAGACAAGTCCTCGGTAGGCACCAGGGAAACCGGTGAAAGAGGGTTGTTGGCCTCTCCAGTCAACAGCCCGTCTAATGGGTCGAGAAAAATCTCAACCGCATCGACGGGAGTCTCAGCCGGCTAACCAGACGGGGACACCAAAAAGCCAGCGGCCTTGGCCACAACCTCGACCGAGGTCGATAGGGGACAGTCCGGGGAGTGAGATCTCTCCTGCTCCCATGAACGTCAGCGGTGGGACTTACCTTTCGGTTCCTCCTTCTTTGACCAACTGAAGTGAGTCCCTGAGGGCCCCTCTCCCTTGGAAGAGAAGGACTGACAAAGCTCCCAAAAGGAAGCAGTATAGGAGGAGCCCAAGGAGAGCAGGATAAACGCAGACACCGAGGAAGATGACGACGTGGCCTGTGCCACCTCCTCCTTGAGGGCAATTAACTGCTTCAGCTGCTCCATGGAGCCAGCAGCCGCGGACACCGCCCAATGGGCCTCCTTCGACTTCACCGGCGGGAACTGTTTTTCAGGGCGCCCCAGTTGGAGTCAGGTAGCACGGTCTTCAAGAACCGAAGCCAAAAAGGACTTGCAAAGATCACAGGCCTGTGGATCATGGTCAAGCCCAAGGCAGTAGATGCACGTGGCGTGCAGGGTGGTCCGAGATATCTTCTGCCCGCAAGGGCACTGACAGAAGCCGGGAGTAGATTTGGAATCCATTGCAGCTGTGAAGGAAGGAGAAGACTTAAGTCTTGTGAATTTCAACGCGATTTTCAGTAAAACCGAAGCTTTAAGATCCAGGCCTAGAGATGCGAGAGCGCTAAGGTGGGAACCTGAGCTTCCAAGCAGTAAGAGAGATCTGGCATCATGGGGCAGAGCTGGGGGTTTTACCACCCGGATGGGTGAGAGGAGCCAGCTTTAAGACTTTCCGGCACATCTTAAAGCGGCAAGGTACCTGCCAACCTGTGTGGATTGAACAACATATCCACATCCCTAGAACTATGCTGTTTTTGTTCTACATTAAAAAAACACCCCATACCCAGCTTCTCTGCACCCACCCTTTCATCACTCCAGTATGCTCATGAAGTTATCTCTATTAGTTTTTCACTTTAAGAACACATACAATCCTGAATGCTAACTCTGTTTTAAATCTGAGCTGGGGTTCCTCGCACTCCCAGTGGTGGTGGGCATGTCATTTGAAAGTGTGATATTCTTGGGTAAAGTAGCTTTTGGGGTGCAGAATTCTTCTCCTCTATTGCCCTCGAGAGAGAGAGGGCGAATTTCTGTGGGAATCTGTGGACTTTATCTTTGGTCTGCCCTTTGAGACCACTAGATTTTTAGTTCCGGTGACTTTAACACCGGGGTTAACTATGAGACCTTGCAGTCTGCGACCAGATTCCTACAGACAATGACAGCTGTGAACCTCGAAAAAAGCAGTTTCCTCTGCCAGACAAATACATACAGAAAGCCCACAGCCACAAATTTGGTACTCCACGTTGACACTGCCCAAACCCCCCAACCTTAAGAAGGCCATTCCATATAGCCAATTATTAAGGCTGAAAAGAACCTGCAACACAGATGAGGACTTCGAAATACAGGCTAATGAGCTGATTGAAAGATTTAAAATCAGGGGATATGATTTGCATTTGCTTACATCATCAAAACAAAAGGTTCAAAAAACTGACAGGAGCGCTCTTTTACATAAACCAGTCTGTGCCTCCAGCAGCAACATTCCTTGCACCTTCGTCACCGGGTATACCTTATTGGCAGGCCAAACACGCAATATAATTCACAGGAATTGGCCGATTTTATTGAGTGATAAGACTGGGGGATGTGCTGTTGTAGCCAAATCAAGAGTAACATTTAGTAGGGCGAGAAACCTGAGGGACAAGTTAGTCTATGGTAAAATGAAAAAAACTATAATTTTGAGTAGCCGAAATTGGCTACCGCAGAGACCAAATGGCTTTCACAATTGCCGAAGGTGTAATATATGCAAATATGCATTTGCAGACAACACCTTTAATCATCCCAGATTTCATGGGTACCATGTGGATATTAAAGAATTAATCACATGTTCTGCACCCTTTGTTGCGAACATGATCTGGTAGTGCTGCAACTTAACATATGTAGGAAAGATGGTACATCCATTAAAACTGCGCATCCAAGAGCGCTTCAGGTCAATAATAAATAACCGTCAGGACATACCAGTATTAACACATTTTACACTACATCATAACTCTTTCCCGGAGGATTTGAAATTTATTTGAATAGAGTGGGTCCCACCACCCAAGTTGGGGGGTGATAGACCAAACACAACTTCTCCAGAAAAAAAGCAGGTGAATATTCAAATTGAACAGTGTGAACCCCATTGGTTTAAATGAAAGCTGGGACATTAAACCATTTCTGAAAAAATAAAAAAAACTGCAAACTGGAAATACGAACTATGAAAGGAATCTGGCATCGTTTGCATGTATGTATTTTGATCCCTTTACTTATTTTAAACTTGTCTGCTAAAGATTTACTGCCTTTTTTTTTCTCTTTTAGGCTTGCTTCAACACTCTGCAGCACCTGGGAGCTCCTACCTACCCGGTTTGAAATATGTTCCAAGGAGCCTTGACCGCAAAAGTGATGACATCAATCGGGTCCAAGCTGCTGTCCACTTCTTTTCATCACTTGAGCAAACCAGCAATTCTGCTTTAATTAACTTTAAAACTCTTGGGATGTTGATTACATTTCTAATGTTGTTTATTTTAAAAGACTGATCACTCTTCGTATTGTATAACATATTAGGCAAGTGTTGACATCTTTATATACTTACTTTAAATGTCTTGTTACAATGTCTGTGCGCAACACATGACCTCATGAATATTTAATCAAGTGCTGTATAAATGTAACAGTCCTGAACTCTAGCTCTACCCCCACTGGAGACTCGCGAGAGTCAAGACATCTGGGGACACAGCTTAACCTGCGAGGTTAAGAACACTGCATTTTGCTGTAACTGAAAAGCACTGCATGAAGTAAAACGATTTTTTGCAAGTCTTCCTACTTTGGATATCCTTTTGTGTGCACACCACTACTTCTGTTTGGACCGTTTCCTCTGCCACCCAGAACATGTTCACACTCTGGAAATGATTCATGGGACTCCAAGAAAAACAAGGCTGATCTGATAGCTTGCAGAGATAATTTTTCGGTGAAATTCCAGTTTGGGGCCACATGGGTATCCTCCTCCCCTACGGAGATGATTCAGTATTATCCAAAATGGATTCTGGCCCCTGACAGGTTCCTGGAAGTTAACGACATCTTAAGCATGTTGGTCACCTGTGCAGGGGGTGTAAACACTGCCATGAAGGGTTACAGTACATCCCTCTCAACTATCTTGAAGAGTTGCAGTTATTTCTTGTGGGTGGGTCTCTGGTACAGAGATCACTGCATCATCTGTGTAAGGCAGCATCTTAGCAGGGCATGCACTAGGGAGAGAATTGATAAATAGGATGAATAGCAGGGGCCCTAAAACTGAGCCTTGAGGGACCCCCAGCGTAACTTTACGAGGTTCAGAGGATACCCCTTTTATTCTAATACACTGGGACCGGTTGGAAAGGTAGCTTGAGAACCAGGAAACTATGCCAGCGGACAGGCCAAGGGTTGCTAGGTTGTCAAGTAAGATCCGGTGATTGACAGTGTCAAACGCTTTGGTTAGGTCTATAAAGATAGACCCAACCGTTTTTCCAGAGTCAAGGGCATCATACAGGTGGGAAGTAAAGTCTATGAGTGCGGTGAAAGTGCTGTGGGAGTTCCTGAACCCATGCTGCTGAGGGCAGAGTAGGTTATATTTGTTAAGGTAATCCGTGAGTTGATCCAACATGATTCTATCTAAGGCTTTTGAGAGGGGTGGTAAAATGGAGATCGGACGATAGTTACCCATACTGGTCCTGTCGCTATTTTTGAAAACTGGAGTGACGAGGGCTATTTTCCACCTGTCCAGTAATATACCAGTCTTGAGGGAAATGTTAAAAAGCTTTGTGAGGAGATAGGCAAGTTCTTCCAGCACGAGGGTAAGTAGCTTCATGTCTAGCATGTCACCACCCATTCTGGTTTTGCCTAGGACCCGCCTGACATATTTGATAGTATCGGACCTAGAGATTTGCTTGAAATAGAAGTGCGGTTGTTTGGCATTTAGGGTGGGTAATGTGTTGGAGATGGGGGACTTCCTGTAATGGTAAGGATCAAGGTAATCCGGTGGTAGAACAGAGCTTAAATCCGTGGATGCCTGATTAAGAGCATTTCCTAGGTCTCTAGGTTGCTGTAGTAGGCCCAAGGGAGTGACAATGAGATCTGGGGGCGCTTGAGATTCCTTCTCCATCAGGGTTTCAATGTTGTTCCAAAATCCTCTCCCATTCCCCCTCTTTTCTAATTGCTCTCTGTAAGGTGGCCTTGGCATTCCTGACCAAACTGGTGCATTTATTCCTAGAAGTCTTATATGCAGTGTAATCTGCTTGCTTATCGGTTGCTCTCGCTTTGTGCCATAAGTTATCCCTAAGTTTCATTAGTTCTATGAGGGTGTCCTTGATGTGGAGCGTACCTGCTTATTTTGGGACAGCAGGCTGTGCAAGGGAGAGCGGCTGGGCTGGGAAGAGCGCCAGGGCTGTAGCAGCCGATGAGAGCTCAGTCAGGGCTTCAGCTGCAAGAGAGAGGAAGAGAAGCGGGCAGTTAGGAATATTTTCCTGAGTCACAAAGGCAGGTTAAATTGGTGGGAGGGCTTAAGCCAGAACAACAGTGGAGACAGAAGTAGGTGAGAGACTGTGGGCATTTCGTAGGGGACAGAGGAGATTCCAAGTGGGGGGTGGCGGGGCTTTGGTGCCAGGAGTTACACTAAGAGACAAAGAAGGTAATTTGTGTGGGGGTAGGGGAAATACTAAGGTCTGAGTTTAGAGAGAATGTGAGGTATAAGGAGACAGAGAGCAATGTGGGGGTGTAGCAGACAGTGGAGACGCTTTGAGATATGGGGTCAGAAAAAGAATTGTTTACAGGCTCGGAGTTAAGAAAAAGAATGGTTTTCAGGCTTGGAGTGAAGAAAGATATAAGCATCAGGTTTCATTGGGTACAGGAGTGGAGAGAGATTTGTAGGCAGAAAGGCAGGAGGGGGCAAAATTACAGGGCAAACAGAGGTAGTCGGCTGTCTGAACTAACAGGAGTAGAGTGGCTGGCTGAGCTAGTACAGGCAAATATAGTCTAGGTGCAGTTGAGGTACTATAACAACTATCAAACTAAATAAAAAGCATTAACTGAGTATACAGTTCTAGCATAATTATTCTCGCACAACAAAAGCACAAGCCAGAAGGAGCATCGTGCTCTACAGGTCTATATTTGAATTATGAAACAATGTCCAACAGATAAAGAGCCAGAGGTCTGCAGCGTCCAATTAGGAACCGGCAGCAGTCTCCCGTGGCCAATGTCTCTGATAGCTTTCAAACCAAGCTAAGCCTGATGTGGAGCATACCTGCTTGTTCTGGGAGGGCGGCTGGGCCGGGAAGAGCATCAGAGATAAGTGGGGGTCTTTCAGGTCTCTGGTATGACTCCCCTGGTCGAACTCATGTACATGGTTCTCACCATGACAGGCGGAGTCCGACAGGTCCTCTGCAGGGTGCGAAATTCCTATACCTTAGGTGCCCAAGGGCATGTACTATTGCCTCAGGACACCTACTGTTGTGTAGTACATGCCCACTTGGGCACCTACGGTAATTGTGTGGAGCTCCGTTTGTTTTTTTGTTTTTTTTCCATTTTTTTGCCTCACTTCACTTTTTTTTTTATTTCAGGGTTCACTGTCCGGGCGGGGGAGCCATCGGGACGGAGAAGCGCAGGCGCAACAGCGCTAGACTGCTAATGCCAAGAAGCGACAATCACATGTGTGCTCTTCATGGCATCAGCTAACATGCTGCGAGTCTCCAAGGAAGACGATCGCAAAGCGCGTCAATGCCATTCTGTCTCTTGGTAGTGAAGAGACAGGTCAACTCATCGTGTGGTAGCATTGTTGCTGCCTGCTAGAGTAACTATCTGTTCCAGTTCTACTTCCTTGTTGAACAAAAAAACTAAAAGAACCAAAAGCTCTTTTACGAGCTGCCCAGCCTGCCTGTGTTAATTTTTTTTATTTTTATTATTGAACCTGAGAGAGCACTGTGCGGGAGACGGGAGTTAATCGAGGGAGGGGAGCGAGCGAGTTTGAGACTGTTAAGGTCTCTCTCCAGAGGGGCAGAAATTTGAAACAACACGGAGAGCATTAATTTAAGTTACAAGTACTAGGGATTTGAAGGGGGGGGGGGGGAGAGAGGCAGAAATCAGGATCTCAAAAAAATCAGTGGTGACACGTGGAGAGGGGTATCAGTGAGACAGACATTGCCTCTGGAAACACTTAGTCTAGACTGCAGACAGTGACTCGTCGTGTGGTAGTTGCTGCCTTCCTTCCTCATTGCAATCGGGATCGATGATCAGCCTAAATTAAATTAAAAGAACCAAAAGCTCTTTTAAAGAGCTGTGTTTATTATTATTTTTTTTTTTATTGAACCTGAGAGCAATGTGCGGGACTTAATCAGGGGAGTAAGCGAGTGTGAGACTGTTAAATTTCTGACCCTCAGGAGAGAGACCTTAAACAACACGGAGAGCATTAACAACTAGGCATTTGAAGGGGGGGGGGGGGAAGCTGAAATCAGGATCTCAAAAATCAGTGGTGACACGTGGAGAGAGGGGTATCTCAGTGAGACATATTACCTCTGGAAGCACTTAATCTGCAGACAGTGAAGCAAGCTGAATTTACCACCAGTCTCATTGCATAAGATAGATATATTATAGCTTGCTAGTAGCTACTGCTGCCTTAGCTTGTTGTATAACATAATATTCTGCTGAAATTACAGCAAGAGAGGCAGAAAGTGCTGACTACAGCATAGAGAAGTCAGTCGGGGACCATTAATTACAGACTTTACCTGCCTTCCTCAATACAGTAAAAGGTTTTGTTATTATTAATATTACAAATGCTTGCCCTGCCTATGCCTATCCAAACCTTACCTAACTGAAGCTATCTGGCCATCAAATCAAAAAGCTATTTTTAACTTGCGCTGAGGAAAGTAGCATTCTATTTTGGGAAGTTCAAGTCATTAAAAAGTTGAGAAAGGGCTACTGTCTGTGAGGGTGCCTTTACTGCCTTTCTCTTAGTTTGAAGGCTGACCCTGAAACAGTAAGATAAGACTAAAAAAGTTTAGTAGTCTCATCATTATATTCACAGTCTACAGACTCAGTCAAGTTACTGTCTGGGGTGGGGACTTTTGAAAAATCTGTACCAAGACAGCAAGAGCTATTCAGCCATTTTAACTAATTCTTGCTAAGTAAGCTAAAGCTATCAAGCCACAGCTCTCTCTCTCTCTCTGATCTTAACAGTTCAACTACTTGTAGCTGAGGTACCTGAAGTCAATTTTAAACGGGTCTTTTTTTTTTTTATTCCTGTGAAGGATGCTTGCTACAGCTTGCTGTGTGAACTAAATCACAGAAAAGTAATTAAAGAGCTACTGCTAGCCCAGGTAGCTCAAAGCTAGTTAAAAAGCCAGTTCAATGAGCTACTACAACTTGTAACTTTTTGACCTACCAATCTACTCTGTGGATTGTGGAGTGTTGCTTGCTTCACTAAAATTTAAGAAGGATCTGCAAAAAAAAAAAATAAATAAATAAATCTATAATTTGGTTTTTTACAAGTTACTCTAAAATCGGAATACTTTATACAAAAAAAACTGACTATTAAGCTTTTTACAAGCTATGCTGTTTACCATCTAAAATGTGAGTACTGTTAAAAAATAATCTTGAGTGTTAAGCTTTTTACAAGCTATGTTGTGTGGACTTATCTAAACTCTGAATACTGTTATAAAAAATTGACAATCTTTTGTATGTGTGTGGACTATCTAAAATCGGAATACTTTTATAAAAAAAAAATAATCTGACTATTAAGCTTTTTACAAGCTACGCTGTCTGTGGACTATCCAAAATCTTTATAAAAATTAATCAGACAAGACAGTCAGGTTTTTTAAAAAAAAAAGACAAGACACACTTTTCCTTGTTGCATTTATTAATACTGAGTAACACAAAAATTCTCAAAGTCAGTATTCACAAGTTCAGGCAGACACCACGAGTCTTTTTAAATTTGGATTTAAGAGAAAGCGTCTTGAAGAGACTGTGGGAGCCGACTCTCAGTTCCCAACACCAAGCACTAGTACTAGCACAACTACCACTACCACCACTACCACTACCACAGCTGTAACCACACCACCTCCTTGCCCAGATAGTGAAACTGTTGTAATGACCACCGAAGATTTCTCAAGTGCTACTGCTTGTACTGAAAGCCTAGTTAAGGCCCCGAAAGTTAGAAAGTTTCAGGAAACGTGGAAAAGGGGCAGGCAGTGGCTTACATATGACACAGATAAATGTGCCATGTTCTGTACATGGTGTCAGAGTTATGATAAAAGCCAAAGCAAAAATAATTTCAGAACTGGATGCAGTACTTTTAGAGTACACATTATCTCAGCACACGAAGTGTCCGTAGCACACAAAATTGCTGAGAGGGCGCACATTGCAAATAAAACAAAAGTTGGAGAAAGACCAACAGAGAAATCCATACAATTAATGGAACAAAAAGAAATGGATCAAATTTGAAAGTTGTTCTGTACTGCATATTACGTTGCTAGGACTGAAAGGCCTTTCAGGGATTTTCCTGGGTTGATAGAGTTACAAAGAAGAAATCATGGGGATGATGCTATGGGTCGCAGTTACAGTAGTGACAAGCAATGCCGTGTCTTCATTCACTATATTGCCCAAGATATTCAAAGCACTACTGCTAGTCTACTACAAGACAATGACTTCTTTTCTTTTCTTGTTGATTCCTGCACAGATAAAAGTGTGACTGAGGAGGAGGGCATTTATGTACGTGTTTTTGAAAATGGCCTACCTGTAACACGATTTCTTGCACTGAAACCAGTCAGTGTCCTAATTCAGAAAGCATTTTAAATACTGTGATTAATGCTTTAGAGGGTGAAGGTGGTTTAAAGGATGGTGGTTGGAAACATAAGCTGATAAGTGCGGCATCTGATGGTGCTGCTGTAATGTTGGGGAGCACTTCAGGTGTCCTTAGTCGAATAAAGCAAGATTTCCAGTGCCCACACCTCATTGACATACACTGCTGGGCACATTGTTTAGAGCTTGCTGTAAAGTATTCTTTCAGAGACTGTCCCTTTTACAAGTCATTAGAACAACTTCTGCTGAACATTTACTTGTTTTACCACAGGTCACCAAAAAGTTGGAAAGGCCTACAGGAAACGGGATCCCTTTTAAATATTAATGTGGTCAAACCAGTTAACACTGGCGGCACTAGGTGGCTTGCACACAAAGAATGGGCCATTTCTGCCCTTGAAAGGAACTGGGCTGCATTAGTGCCTCACCTCGAACATGTGTCACTGACAAACAAGCAGGATCATGGCCAAAAAGCACTAGGAATACTTAGAGTGCTTAAGACTTTAAAATGTGTTATATACATGAACTTGCATGAACTTTCTGAAAGTGTTTTTTGGTTACTTATCTGCTCTTAGTCTGTGCTTTCAGCAAGAGGATGCCACTGTTGAAAAAGTTCACAGCAGAGTTGAAAGCACAATTCAGAAACTAAATGGTCTCTCGAATCAAGAAACTCTTCACTGCATAACACTTACATCTGTAAATGAGAACCTAACTCAGTACAACAGTGTTGACTTAACTAATGAAACTAGCAGGCACAGATCAGGTTCTCCTTCAGACATTGTAGAAGCCACAATTTCAGAGATCAAAAAAATTCTTCAGAAAACATCACAGAACATTGAATCTCGCTTTCAGTCCTTCACGACCAATAAACTGCTACTAGCTGCAAGAGCTTTAAATTTTCAGTCCTGGCCAACATCCACAGAGGCACTTGAAACATATGGCGATCAAGCAATTCAAACAATTGTTGATCACTATAAAGTGGTCCTAGAGTCTCGTGGAGTTGATGTTACTTTAGTACTGCTGGAGTGGCTAGACTTAAAAAAGCACGTACTCCACTTGCTGTCTGTTGAAAGTTTTAAGTCTCTGAAATTGTGGCAGAAAGTGATTCTTGCGGATGTGCAGGATCAACAATTTCGAAATGTGCTGGCCATTGTCAGACTCATTCTCCCGATTCCTGTTCACACTGCTGCTGCAGAATGAGGCTTCTCTCTGATGGGAAGAATAAAAAATGACTGGAGGTTTGGATTACGCCCAGACACCCTACACGACCTAATGTCTATATCTCTGAATGGACCCCAGCTTAGTGACTATAACCCTGAAGGTGCCATATCATTGTGGTGGAAACATGGCAAAAGAAGGCCCACTACCAAAGCTTATGGCTCCAGAACACTGTCACTGCATGCTGCTTCTGCCAGCCCTAGTGGTGGTGATGAAAACGAAAGTGCTTGGTCCAGTGAAGATGACGTCTAAAATTATGTAAACTAAGGGACGGCATGTACATTTTCTTCTTACATGCCCAAGTGGGCATGTATTTTTTTTCACAAATTTCATGCCCAGGTCCTCTGCATTTCCCACCGACTGATTTCATCACTTTACTAAAATTATCTACCAATTGTGCCAGGTCAGGATAAAGTTTGTTTGGAGCGGAAGCACAGAAAGCAGGCAGAGTGTCTTTCTGAGTTTTGTCCTAAGGCACCTGCCACGATTATTTAATCTGACACTTGACTAACCAAGACTATTTAGTCTCGATCTATAAGGCTGTATATTGACTGTAGTCTAAGTTTGCCTCGTGACCATGATTAACTGCTAGAGGACAATGAAGCTTCCCTAATTCCTCAAATATTTTGACGTGCACTTTAAACCCATCTGTTAACCGATGCCTGGGGCAGTCATATATCCTACATATCTATTTGAATTTAGGGTCTAGGAGGCATCATCCCAAATACTGGTGTAATGGTTCTGGATATACAGGATCTGTACAATTAAGCATGTGAATATAACCGGGACTGTTACTTTAAGAGTACCAGAATGGCCAAGAAAATAAAAATCTAACCCGGTTTTACTTCTAAGGTTATCTGGTTCTAAACTAATGCTCTGAGCCTTATGATATTATGTTGAGAATAAAAAACAAAGTCAGGATTCATAATAAGAAAATGTTTACTTTTGATGAAAAACGTTTTTAAACTTTTAAAGGCAGTTTTCTGCAGTAAAATAGATAACCAGTCACAATTTTGAAAATTGCAGTAACTATTTTAAGTTGTCTACAAGGACAATGTCTATAAGGCAGATATTTGGCATTAAACACATAGGTAAATATCATTTTTTAAATCTCAAAAATCTCAAAATGTATTCACAATTATTATAAACAGCAGTTGCAAAGCAGAAAATAATATTCCCGGAGCAGACTAAAGTAGTCACGGAAGGCCGGCCCGGTGGCACGGAGGGTTGAGGCGCTGGACACCACACCTTGCACCACGCCAGCGACCCGAGTTCGGGATTGAGCCCGGGTTGCCGGGGATCAGCAGGGGACGAAGAGGATCGAGCGTCCGGAGGACAGCTCTCCTCTCCCAGGAAGGGGGGGTTTCCTCCTCAGCGCTTGGCTGGCCTTTGGCAGAAGCCAAAGGTACAGCAAACGCTGGAGCGTAGAGAAGGGGTGGGGGAGTGGCAGACGTCAGTGGCAATGCCTTGACATCAGGGCGCTAGCCTCTCTCTAGAACATGGGAAAATCCCCTTCAGCTCTGGTGGAGACGGAGCACTGCAGCTTGCCCTTGATTTGCGGCCACCCTCCTGGCACCAGACTGACACCACCAGAGAAGTTCGGGGTGTTGGGGCCCACCTCATCCCCACCCAGGGAGTAAACCGTGGCTACATGGGTGAAGGAGGGTTGACCAGGTAGGAGCAGACCATAGGGGGATGACTCCTAGGTGCTCCTGAGGAGACCAGAGCTGGAGGGTAGACGAGGAATAAACAGAAAGTAGAAAAAACAACAAAAAAGTAGTCACGGAAAGAAATAAAAACTAATGCCAGATTTGCCAGTCTTAGGTCCTATGCCTAAGATTAAGGTAACCCAAGCTCACCAGACCAATACAAACGGATGTCCTTGTGAAGCCCTAGGAGCTGCAGTGACCTATGGTCTTCCCTCTAAGACTCCTACCTTGCCTGAAGTTGGTGACGATTTTGGGCTGGCAGTATAGCCTAGAGGAACGAGGTGTGAACAAGCTTGATACATCCAGCAGACCAGACCCGTGTTTGATTCTCACAACCTCCACTTGCATACTGTGCGACTCTGAGCAAGTCACTTAACCGCCCAGTGCTCCCAGGTCACCCCTGAAAACAGGCACTTGTGCCTAGTGGGCCTTACCCGGTCACCAAAGACTAAAAAAAAAAAAAAAAAAACGTTTTGATAAATCAATAAATGGGAGATTGAATCCCAATAAACAGCAAATGGAAGATATGGAAGATTAAAAATACAGAAAATTAAATTATTTTGATTGCTTTAATGTCTAAAATGCTTTTGATATTTTAGATGATTAGGTGCTGAAGGGTGTACGTGAGCTGAAGGCATCTACTTAATATAAGGAGGTGGTTTGGATTTGTAAATTTGACTTGACGTCACAATATCTTGTTGTTCGAGATGGCCGGGGCAAAACCCTCAATGCCATAAAACACACCATTTGATGGAGATTTGTATAGCTGGCCACTTTTTGTAGCTAGTTGTTTACCAGACAGAGCAAGGTTGTGGTCAGACATTAGTTTTGATGGGGCAAGGTTGACTGCCTTGATCACTCGCATGGACTAAGCAAACCACAAATGCAACGCGGTTGATCGATCACTGACCTCTTACGGCTACGCTGACTGGGTAAAACTATGCTGTCTATGTTTATTAGTGGAAAGTCCCTCATTGGTGTTTTGACAGGGTCACACTCCAGGACTCGTGAAGACACAGCTTGTCTGGAAATTTACAAGTGTATCTTCAGTATCTTACGTAGAAATATACAAGTAAAGACTAAATACATAAGTTTTAAACTCTGCAGAATACAATCTACCAGATTCTAAACTGCTAAGCCGTTAATTGAAAACACTAAAACCCATTAGTAAGTACCGTCAATCAGTACAAATTTGAACACACAGAAATGCATTTTTATTGTTCAGCAAAAAATGGAGAACAAATGCTTAAGCCTGAATGGCTTAACTATATTGTTAGGGTCTGCTGAGTGGAAGATCATGCATCCATCTAGTTATTAGATCCTCGACCTCTGGGTCCAGTTCCTCCAATACTGGGGGCAACGGGACAGGTAGAGCCTGTGTATGTAATCCAAACCATGGAGTGGGGGGGGGGGCCATGAGGGTGCGGGCAGTTTCTGCCGAGGGGTATAGAAGCTGAAAGGCATAGGTGAATTTGGTGGAGCAAGTAAATGATATGAGTTAGGCAATGGCCGTCCTTGTCATGGGGCAGGGGGAGCCAAACCCAGTGATGGGTGAATTTGTAATGCTGGCCCCAGGGCAGAAGGCAGTGGTAACTGGGCAGACCCAGTTTGGCCCGGAAATGGGTGAGCCTGGGACGGGCCAGGAAGAGCACCGGGGCCGCAGGAGCCAATGAGAGCCTGGTCAGGGCTTCAGCTGCTTGTTCATGGAGAGCAGGCAGGCTGTGTAAGGGACAGTGGCCTGGCTGGGAAGAGCGCTGGGCTGCAGGAGCCAATGAGAGCCCAGTCAGGGCTTCAGCTGCTTATTCTGGGAGAGCAGGTGGATTGTGCAAGAGACAGCAGCCAGGCCGGGAAAAGCGCCAGGGCCGCAGGAACTGCTGAGAGTCCAGTCAGGGCTTCAGCACCTTGTTCTGGGAGAGCGGATGGGCAGTGCAAGGGAGATCAGCCAAACCAGGAAGAGCACCAGGGCCGCAGGAGCCAATGAGAGCCCGGTCAGGGCTTCAGCTGCTTGTTCTGGGAGAGTTGGCAGCTGTGCAAAGGAGAGCGGCTAGGCCAGGAAGACTGCCAGAGCCGCAGGAGCCGATCAGAGCCAGGTCAGGGCTTCAGCTGCTTGTTCTGGGACAGCAGGAAAGAGCTCTGTGGCCACAGGAGCAGATGAGAGCCTGGTCAGGGTTTCAGCTGCAAGAGGATGTCATGATATCACAGTTTTACGGTATTCCATGGTATTGGAAGTCACTGTATTGATACCATAGGCAATTTACAATACTGCAATAACCATGGTTCACGGTATACCATGGCATTGAGAGCTTTCTACAAATTGTTTTTGCATTTTCAGGGACAGCTGTCCCATCCAGGCCAACTCTTGCTGACGCAAGAGTTTTTTTTTTTATTTATTTTTTTTAAATTTGCTATACTTTATACTCCCCAAGGGTCTGGGCCCTATTGGCCCTGCCTCCACACCCAGCCATCGTCCACAGCCCGTAACTTACACAGAGGTTCGCTCTGGATTGCCCCCAAGAGCGGGGCCTTTGGGAGGGAGCTTGTCCCCCTGGATAACAGGATATGACCCCGGGACACTTCAGTCCCAGAGTTATGCCCTGTATTGTTCCCACCCCACCCCGGCACGGCCTTTGAGGAGAAGGCTCACCCCCTCCCGTCTGAAGATGGTGTCTGACTCCAGTACCATGGGTCAGCGGCATGGAACTCTGCGGCATGAGGCACGTGGCATCCTGCAATGATGTCAGCGAGGTACCTACGCGTCTGCCCCACCTCCAGATATAACAAGCGCTGTCTGTTGGATCTTTGGCCTCTTCCAGTGGTTTACGAGTGCAAGGAGCTTCCCCATCCCTCCCCAGAGGAGAGCAGTCCTTTGGACTGTAATCCTCCCCGACCCTCGAGCTCAAGCTAGGTTCAAATCATGGCATACCGAAAGCGGTAACGCTACCAATGCACCAGCAGGCCAGCCCCTGACACAAGAGTTTGACAAGGCTTCTTTTTTATACAAAAATTACTTCTTCCGTAATACTGCAGTATAATGATAACTGCGGTATTACATGTGCCGTAATCATACCGTCAAAATTTCATATCGTAGAGCCAGCCTGGTGGCACAGAGGGCTGAGGCGCTTGACGCCTTACCTTGCACTACACTGGAGAACTAGGTTCAGGAACGGACTCAGGTCACTTGGGGGTCAGCTGGGGTAAAAAATGATTGAGCGTCCGCCAACAGCTTTCCTTCCTCAGGGGTTGGGGGATTCAGCATCATACTTTAGACCGACACCCAGCGGAAGCTGGGGGTCAGCAAAGGTGCAATACTAGAAGGGTGGACCCACACGCAGGGCATAAGACTGTCTCCATGGAGGTGGAGACAGTCACCCCACCCACTACATGGATCCAGGGAGAAAATGGAAAAAGGATCGGAGCTGGCAAGCTCAATGATGGCAGACTGCGCCACACCTCTCCCCCCTCCCCCGGCAATCTAGATGTTGGCTTCCGGGAGTGGGGGGAGGCCGGCACCCCTCACCATTGGCCCTGTCACAACGGGGTAGTCCGTGGGGGATGGAAAAGCCTTGCCGGACAGACAAGTCCCCTCCAAGGGAGGGATCAGAGCCAACTGCCAGCTCTGAAGGAGGCATAAAAATGTGTATGGGGAAAACAAATTCATATCGTAACATCCCTAATGTCCACTGCTTTCCCACCAAAGCTTGCCATGGTATAATGAAAAGCTGAGGAATAAAGACAGTCGGGCATAGACTGGGGAGTTCCTGTTGTGAACACACTCTATGGCAGGAGCTGAAACTGGCACCGGTCCACTTGCCAAATGCTGGTAGATTTTGTATTGGGCTAATTAAGATTTTCTTTTAACTAGCCTTGTGGGCTTGTACTGGACAAAGTAACATTTCAATAAGTACATTAGCTGGGCTAGTGGAAAAGTCTGTGGGGCTAGCAGATTTTTCCAATCACTAGCCCTGCTGACTGATGCCTGCAAAACTTGATTTCAACTCCTGTATGGACATCAGACTGGCTCGGAGGACCCATTATGGGAATACTGAGAGCAATCATCCAGAAAAAGACAAAGTCCTGGCAAGGTTGATCGTGGCAGGAAGAAAAAAACATTCAGCTCTGTCAAACTGCAGACAGACTCTTCCAGTCCATCTGCAGTCCTGAGAAAATTTTTTCACAGATAAAAGAATGACGAGTTTAGGTTTCCTCCTCTATTAGAATGATGATCTCATGGAGGGGCTAACTCCCCATCAGTGGGGATAACAGCTGGTGCAGGGGCACCCCCATTCTGAAGACAGGTTTCTGCTAGTCCTAGTACAGGAAATCTCAAGTTATACCTTAACTGTGACTCTACTGTTTTCTGAATCCAGCTCCTACCCAGCTAGGTGGGCAGTCAGGGGTGTGCTGGCTCCTGTGGTAGCCTATACTGTATGGTGTTGCTTCAGATGAGGGACTCTTCTCCCCCACCCACACCGTAGAATGTGGTAGGTGTCCCCCTCCTTGAGACACCATTTTGGGCTTGGAGATCATGGTTAACTGGAAACCTGTCTCAAACCTCCCCTTTTTAGGAGAAGGTAATTAAGAAGGTGGTTTTGTCAAAGTTGAAGGCGCACCTGTTGCAATAATCTTCTAGCCCTTCCAATCAGGTTTCAGATCGCGACACTGCACAGAGACTGTCTTGATAAAAGTGCTGAATGACCTTTTCCTGGGAAGGATCAAGGGAAACGCTTTTCTGTCATCCTTCTCGACATCTCCCCAAATGTTTAAAACCGTGGACCATGAGTTGTTGACTAATCACCTAAGGAGATATGGAGGGCTCAGTGGCGTGGTGTTCCATTGGTTCAACTCGCTCCTTGGCAACAGATTTGAGTGGATGACCCTGGAGAAAAGTTTCTCAAGTGTGTTCTCAGGTTCCTACACCATTCCACAAGGTTCAATTTTTCCACAGTGCTGCTCACAGTATACATGCTGTCCTTAGAGGAGATTATGAGATGGTACAACCTGACCTTTCACTGCTATGCAGATGATACTCGGTCTCTCCTTCTCGGTGGATTGAAGGGACTCTGTTGCCATGATAAATCAAGCTGGCTAAGCCTTAATCCAGGAAAGATGGAGCTGCTGATTACTGGACCAGGATCTCAGAAGTTAGCAATGTAGAGGGTTGGCCTCACCCTACCAACTTTGTGTGGTACCACTTTCCAAGTCATATATCTAGAAAAAAATCTGGGGGTCATAGTGGATGACAAGCTGACACTGGAACATCATGTAGCAGCCGTTTCTTTTTACATTTAAGAAATATCGCCTGGCTGAAGACGTCTCTTTTATATGGTGACCTGGTGACTGTAGTCCATGCCTTTCTGATCCTACCTTACTACTGTAACGTTCTGTATCTCGTCATTTTATGGGAGGTTTGGTGCGCCATCTCCAGCTGCTGAAAATGGTGTGGCAAATTGAGATTTAATGCAAGTAATTTCAATGTCATTAAACTAGACAGGGACTACCCCGAAGGGCTACACAGTCAATGATACCCCAGTGTTCAGCAGAGGCTGCTGTAAAGTGGTAGCATGGCTGCTAATATCCCCAAGATCAGTGGGGACTGTCATGAAAAGGCAGCAGGGTCACTGATGTCCCTAAGCTCACCTAGGACTGCTGCAAATATTAGTGTCCCCAAGCCCAATAATGACTACAATGAAGTAGTATGGCTACCTGTGTCCCCAAATCCAGCGAGGACCTAATGGTTAATGAAAATCCAAATATTAACTGAGGTATGCAGAAGCTTACTGATGACACTCCACCCACTGATCAACTCCCAGCAGCAAAGCTGGCCTTCAGGTTAATTTGCCATGTCTGAATTTTTAAAAGCACCCACTGAGCCCCAGAGCACTTACATAGCCACCACTCTCCTACTCTCTCCTTCCCTCTTGGCCCCTGGAACACAGAACTCTGCTGGCTGCCAATGGCGCTCTTCAATGTATAAGCCCTCCTGTCCCTTCCCAATGAAGGTGCCCATCAGAATGAGCAGTGGTGGCTACAGGAATTCAGACCAACAGGGACACAACAAGGGTCTAGAACTCCTGCTGTGGGGCACACATAAACCGAACTAGACAGTTTTTAGGCTATTAAAAACACAGTCATTTAAAGTGGAAAGGGCCCCTAGGTCTACATTATATACAGTATACTACAATTCGACATCTCAGTTCTCACACAAAGTGTTGGGTATAGGAAAAAACTGGAATGCACTAGAGCCAAAATGCTGCTAAAACTCCTGCTAGACTACCCCTGTACCGGTTGCTACGGGGGAGGTACATTTTAGAAGGGGCAGTAAGTATTGGGAACATTGTAGCAGGGACATTAAGTAAGGGGAGTGCGTTCAATTTGGGATCACTGTTCTGGGTTTCAGCATGTAGCAGCATCAGTGGCGGGAGCCACTGACCAATTATAATCTGTGCTGTCACTGGCTGAAGCACCTACAATGGTGCAAAAAGGGACTAAAGACAGCTAATTTTAAAGACCTGGGAACAGAAAAAAAAAAAAAAGACATCCAGAAAGAGAACAGAGCTAAGTAGACATTAACTAGGGATTCTGCAGTGCTTTCCTTCCCCCTTGATGTCTGTGCGGTAATGCCTTAGTGATTGCCTCAGGGGCATTTTGGCAGGGGATCTGTGATGAGCATTCCAGGGGAATTCCAGACACTGCTGGGATAGTGTATCTGTCTTGCTGACACCAACAAGATCATTTCAAGCAAAAAACATAGCAGAATTTTTCTTTTTTTGGTTAAGGTATGTAAGTTTGTTTTTTTTTCCACAGACAAAACTTACAAATACAGGCTGCATATGGTCCAAAGAAGTCTACATGTATGCCTGCCTCTTCCTCCCAGCCTCTCACTCACAGGTCACCCTGATCTTGGATGCATTTTGGATTTCAGCAGTTGACAGCACCAGGATCTCTATCCTAGTACAGCTACACTCGGTGACAGACAGATGGGACAGGATGCAAGTGGGGTGGGCACAGCAGGCAGATGGTTCCCAGTGTTTATTACACTCCTTGGGGGCACCTTAGTGGTGTAACCAGATGGCCTGGTCCAGCCATCAGGTCTGGGTTGGAATGGAGTACAGGAGTTGAGCTGACAGATACACAGTGACTGCAGACTTGGAGAAGCTCAGGCTGCAGAGACACTTGCGCAGTCACAGGAATGGCAGGTACACAGGAGAGTGCATGTGGCAAGGTAGACTGCATGTGCTCACATCACAGTATGTTTTTTACAAACCAGTCTTCACTCTTCAGAGATCCCTGGCTACTGCAACACACTGGCTTGATAAAATCAGACACTCAACCTCCCATTCCCAAAGCCTGGCACCATGACACATCATGGTCCTAGAGCTCACCACTGGGAAGTTGAGGCTGGGTTTCAGTTAACATAGCAAGGATGAAGTTTTGAGAGGGCTCATTTCAAATGTCTTCCTCCCCTAGGTGGCAGAAGAATACTTAGAAACTGAAGGCCCAATATTTTATTACGCCCATAATTCAAGCAAAATAGGATGTAACAGATACTGCAGGTTGCTGGCGACACTGAGGGGAATCCCAGGCCTCCCACACACCCACACTCATATTCTTTATTCTTGTCCAGCTCTGGAAACTTATAAAATGGCTGTAATACAGCACTTGCAAAATGTGAATCTAACAACCCCCTCCTTAATTGCCAAAATCTGGTTCTGGGGCTTCTGCACAAATCAATCCGTGGAGTTAGTATGTTATATTTATGGTACATAGGTATACGGCCACCTTTCAAGTACAAGACAGAGTGGAGAGGTATGTTGAGTGGTGGTCCTGCTGGAGGATGCTTGTGGAGCTGATGGACTAATTTATAGCAAGAGAGACCCCATAATCTTTTCTATTGATTTGGCTTTTTTTTTTTGTCGGGTAGGCAGCATCACTTTTTCCTCTTTTTATCTTTGTGATCCGCGCTGCCCTCCCCCGGGACTGTCAGGGACTCTTCTAATATGAATTAGTTTGGTAAAATTGGAAAATTGTCCTCACATATTAGATGTTGCAAATTAATTTCAGGATTGTTAATAACGGGATTCAGCACTGGGAAACTACACTTACAGTGTAATGTATACTGCATGATAAGTGTACTGTATTAAGTCTATATTCACTGTATGTTTTGCTGTTCCCACTGTAATGTTGTCAGAATCCTTAATAAATTAAGTGTAAAAAAAGAGCTCACCGGCACCACTGATAACGAGCAATCTAGCATGATGTCTTTAACCATAAAATGGGTCCAAGTTAGGAGGTTATTGTAAGTAGCTGTCATTCAGTTTAATTCAGTTGTCTGGTATGTTTATCTTAAGCATTTTTTTCTATCTTTTTTTGGTGTGTGAGGTGGTTCTATTAGTTGTATCTGATTCCAAGTTCATGACTTTTTGCTTTGTTTCATTAAAGGAATTGTGTGATGTCACGCGTTGGGCTTCATAGCCCGCTATCCTGGGGCGGCAACAGCCCCGCTGTGTAAAAATAATTTTTTTTTTACTCAAGGATCAAAGTTTGGGAAGGGATTGTAATTTGTCCAAACCGCGAGCTAGCCAATCCCTTCCCACTTTCTAGACTATCTGCTCTACCCCCGCGCTCCCCAGTTCTGTGACGCGGTACCAGGGAGAGTGTGGGGATGATGCCCTATGCAAGCCTATGGGGCTTATTTGAACCTTTTTTTAATACTTTAAACTACCTTTTGATAAAAAAAAAAAAAAGACACCGCTCAACTAATAGGGTACCACGTCACAAAACCGGGGAGCGTGGGGGTGGAGCAGGCAGTCTAGGAAGTGGGAAGGGATGAGCTAGCTCGCGGTTTGAACAAATTATGATCCCTTCCCAAACTTTGATCCGTGAGTAAAAAAAAAAAAAAATATTTTTACACAGCAGGGCTATCGCCGCCCCAGGGTAGCAGGCTATGAAGACCAAAGTGTGATTTTAGTACATCACACATTTACTTTAAAGACCATGTGTGGGAGCTTTTGACAGTCTCTCCAATTTAGTGTTGAAATCTAACAAGCTTGTGAGGGTTATTAGTTAAGGCACCAATAAAAGATTTGCTTTGTTTATCTGTGCTTTCAATTTTGACTTCAAAACTAGAAGCACTTTTCTTAGTGAATTATGTATAAAAACATAATTAAAGGAATTTAGCTTGGGCACTTAAACATGAGTTATAATCAGAGAACAACACTCCATTGCCAGTCAGGCTGCAGTTCAGACAACCTAAATCCAAAAAGGGGGTCCGCGTGCACAGCGGTATCGGAAGCCGGTGCTCACGCAACAGGGGCAGCTAACCCCAAATCATGTAGACAAATCCAGAGCACTTTAAAGTGCTACCTGCGTCAGCACCTTGTCACAATGGCCTCATGTGAATGTTTCTCCTAACTAAACTTACTCTCCTTCCCTCTAATTCCCCCAAGTCCTCCAACCTTTACCCCCCACTATCTCCTATCTCCTTTTTTATTTCCCCACCATTATCTACATTCTCTCCCCATAGCTTCCTCTACATATATCTAACGTCTCTCCTAGCAGTTTCTAATTTATTCTAGTGAGCCACATTGCAACAGTTTTTTAATTGTACATACGTTCTTGAATAATATACAAATTACTGTAACTTAACATACATACTGTGAATCATTGCACATATTACAGTAATTCCATATGAAAGCTTTACTGTACCCGACAAAGCCTTTGGCTGCTTGAAACTTCTGTACTTGTTATTGTCCTCACTATGTTCTGTATTGTTTCCTCGACATGGAAACTTTGTAAAAGAGCCTTGGCTCAAAGGTGTCTTCCGAAATAATAATAATAATAATAAACAGAAAAGCCAAGCACTCAAGAATTAATCTTGGTAGAGTACAAAATACTATAGGCAGTCGCAAGTTGCAACATAAAATATAAGGAATGTATTTCGAACCAGGAAAAGTGTTTAAGAAAGTAGGACTGAACTCTGTCACACTAACACCCCAACTCACGATTGTGGAATCGCACACAACTGATGAGAACACACACACAAAGCAACTGCAGCCCCCCCCAATTACAAAAAACAGTTGGTTATGAAGTACATCAACACCACATGGGAAAAACTTCACAGGCTTAAAGACAGTAAAGCTGATAGTGGACATGCCTCCAGCAACAGTACTTCCAAAGGGCGAGGCATTGAGAGAAAAATTGCAGCAGTAATAGAAAAAAGGGTCCAGTCTGGCCAGGACAGATTTGGGGGCAACACTCTAAACCATGTCTACTTAGTCAAATGCCAACAAGAACAACTTAATAATAATTTTCACTTGGACCAGGTATGGCACTCAGGATTTGCTGTGGTACAGCATGCCTAGTTTTAGATGAAGTTTTTTATGCGTGGTATCAATGTGGGTGGAGAAGCCAAGATGCTGGTCCAGCCACACACTCAAGACACTTAAAGTTTGGCACAACTGCAAGTAGTGCGCCACTATGAGCTCAGAAAAATCGATGCGTGTTGGAGCCTAGCTACTGCTTTGTACAAAAGGCTAGATACAATCTTTTTGCCATTAAGTGAGACTTGGTTTGAGTGGGCCAGCGTTGGACACTGTCAGAGTTCAGCTCATGCGATGTTTCCAACTCAGAGACCAAAGCCCCGGAAAGGAGGAGTACTGCATCATCCGCATATATATAAGGGAATCATTTAAAAAGTGACAATGAGGTGAGGCAAATGGAAGCCCTATGGGACACCAGACCTGATTTGGAGGGGAGTGATGTTCATAACCAAGTTGGATCAGCTAGGGCTGATCAGAAAAGTAGGACTAACCGGCTAGGTGGCACAGAGGTCTGAGGTGCTAACGCACTCAAACCATGCTGACGATCCGGGTTCAGGAACGAACTCGGGTCGCTGTGGTTCGGCAGGGCAGGAGAGGCCTGGCGTCCGAAGGACTGCTCTCCTCCTCCTGGGGTGGCTTAAGGTGATGCCTGGCCTGTAGCGTGCCTCGAGTGGAGACCGGCGCGAGCGCAAGCACGCCAGGGGTGCCAGGAAAATGGAAAAACTGTCCCGGATTGGCCAGGATGATGGCAGACCATCTGCCGACACCAGCAAAGAACTCTCGAGGAGCCTGACCGCCTTAGCAGCACCCTGGGGCCGAGAGAAAGAGTGTGCTGGCTGCCCTACCAGTGCCTTCCCCCACGGAGGAGGGAGACCCACTCGGCCAAGGGTTACGCTAAGCTAACCCAGGGTCAGATGCAATCTGATGTAGGGGGTTCCAAGGAGAAAAGTAGGTGGATGTCAGGGATCATGGTTGCCTGAAGGAAACTGCAGATCTGGGGCACGTAGGAGGGGATAAAGAAAATAATGCAAAAAAAAGTAGGACTGGAACCACCCAACCACCAGGTCAGATGGTCCACCACTCCCATTTGCTTATCCAGTAGTAGGGGATGGAACCCCGTACTGACTGAATGATGAAAGTGGTGATGTTGGGATCTGAACCTTCAGCTTCTTGCTCTGCCCGGTGCACTTCCCAACTGAATACACTACCTCGAGAAAGCTACTGGATGGTGAGGAATAAACCTGGGAACTTGCAGTATGCAAGGCATGGGCACAACCACTCAGCTACTTCCCACATTTAACTAAAGTTTTAATTAAGACTCTTGATGCTGAAGGATAAATCCCCACTCTCAGAATTATTTCTATAAAAAGTACACCAACTGCACCCAGGTATTTATAGGCACATAAAATATGTCTGTCATTTCACTTTCAACTTTGTTATGTTGTATACTGTGGTTTGTATGGCATGCAAATGTATGTGTATTTATGTAATTTTTTTTGTAAAGATCTATTATGATCAAATAAACTTTATCCACCCACCCACCTCTTTTTTTTTATAATAATTTTTTGACAGCTTTTACAATGTACAGATACAGGTAGTATGTAGAGATATACAGGTGACAAAAGTGGAAGGCAATTCATGATGGAGCACTGTCATGACAAACTGAAACTGTATCATATAAATTTTGATATACTAACATAATAAAATGCCAGCAGAATAGGCCCTACGGTCTTTCGCGTCTGCTCGTTCCTGCTGCCCCCTTTGCCTTCTCTGGCTTCTTTCTTCCCAGTTCTGGATATTCTCGCTGCATTGGATTTTGCTTCCAGAACCTTTCCCCTGTACCTGTCCCACCCCCTCTTGAACCCCTCCACCATCTCTGCCTCCACCAGCCCCCTAGGCAGTGCATTCCATGGCTCCACCACCCTCTCAGTTAAGTAGCACCTCCTCCTTTCTCCCCTGAATCTCCCCCCTCCAGCTTCCACCCATGCCCTCTAGTGGCCCCCTCTTCCTTCCTTCGAAGCACCCTGACTGTTCCTCCCCCATTTACCCCCTACATGTACCTGAAGACCTCTATCATGTCCCCCTGGTCCCTTCTCTCTTCCAATGTGTACATATTTAGCTCTTCAAGCCTCTCCTCACAGGTCCTGTCCCCCAAGACCCAAATCATTTTGGTTGCCCTCCTCTGGACCCACTCCAGGAGTTTAAATTCCCTCTTTAAGTGTGGCCTCCAAAACTGCATGCAGTATTCGAGGTGCAGCCTCACCAAGCAGTTATACAGAGGGAGTATCACTTCCCTCCTTCTGGAGGTGATCCCCCTAGCAATGCATCCCAGCATCCTGTTAGCCTTGGTTGCTGCCCTCCTACAAGTCTCCAAGTTGTCCATCTTGACATCCACCACCATCCCCAGGTCCCTCTCAGCCATCGAGACTTGTAGCATTCCCCCAGGGTGTACACTTGGCCCGGGTTTCTGGCCCCCAGGTGCAGTACCTTGCATTTCCCTGCACTGAACCTCAGCTTCCACTTTCTAGACCATCTTTCCAGAGCCTCCAGGTCCCCCTGTAGGGCCACCCTCCCCTCCTCCTCCCCATCCACCACCGCCCCCAGTTTTGAGTCATCCGCAAAGAGACTCATCTCACTCCTGATACCTGTCCTTATGTCAGAGACGTAGGTGTTGAATAGGAGGGGCCCAAGGACTGATCCCTGTGGGACCCCACTAATGACCCTCCTTGGGGATGAGACTATCCCGCCAACTACGACCCTCTGGGTCCAGTCCTGGAGCCAACTGCCTAGCCATCTCATTATCTGGTTCCCCACCCCCATTTCTCCCAGCTTATCCAACAGGCCCATGTGAGGAACAAAGTCAAATGCCTTGCTGATGTCTAGAAAGAGCACGTCAAATGGTCTACCCAGGTCCAAGGTACTCGTCACCCAGTCATAGAACTCCACAAGGTTTGTCTGACACAATTTCCCTGGGATGAAGCCATGCTGTCTATCGTCCAGGCAACCTGACTTTTCCAGGTCCCCCCCCGGCCTCTGCTTAACAATGCCCTCCATCACCTTGCCCACCACCGATGTCAGGCTGACAGGCCTGTAGTTCCCTACCACCTCCCTTGATCCCCCCCTTGTGGATAGGAACTATATGCGCCACCTTCCAGTCCTGGGGCACCCACCCTGTCCTCAGAGAGATGGTGAAAAGCTCTGGCAGGGGTTTCGCCAGGACATCCGCAAGTTCCTTCAGCACTCTGGGATGTAATTTATCAGGCTCCGGTGCTTTCTCCATCTTAAGGGAACTGAGGGCTTCCCTCACTCTCTCTGCTGTGATTTCCACTTCCGCTACCTCTTCTCCCTGCTTAGCCTTCCCCCCTCCTGCCAGTGATGCCTCCCCCTCCTCCCTCTGAATCATGATATTACGTTTTCAATGTTCTTTGTGCAAACATTGTCCAGTACCTGCACTGCCACTGAGAAAGATATGGCTATTTACATAGAGTTCATGGTTGAGAGGAAATAAAATATTATTCTACAAATAAAACCAAAGTACATACTGTGTTATCAGTCTCTAGTTTATAAAGGATCCACTTCCTCCAAGTTTCTTCAAAAAGAGGTAAATGGCTCCAACAGTAAATATATTAATTTCTCTAACTCCAACTTATATAAAGAATCTATAATGGCAGACCACCATGCGCTGTCGTGGGTGGCTTAGGACTGAGCCACTGCTTTGGAATTACCTTTTGGCCCTCAAAAGCAACAGCAACAGTTTAGTTGCCCCCCCGCGTGCTAGGGGCTGGGGGAACAACAGATATTAACGCCAACACTGAATTAATTAAGCATAGACAATTGCATAAGTCTCCCAATAAATACAGAACTTCCACCCAGTACTGAGTCAGGACTGGAAAGCTCCAGAAAAAATATGATCCTGATCTGCCCTGGGTTCCCCCACACTTCCTCCAGTATCTACCAGCTTGTTCTCTTAGATAACACATTTGCATAATACGTGGGGTTCTGAAAAATCATGTTCTACATTTCCATGCAAATTCTTTAAGATAGGGCAATGGATGGTTTATATGAAGGTAGCACACATTTTAGCCATAGCGTTGGGTCACATTTGACTTGTAAATCATGATTCCATTTATACAACACCGTTAGGGTGGAACCTTTGGACTGATCCTTCAAAATGGCGTATATGCAGCCCACCACGTGTTCCCCTACCCTCCTTGTTGATGAAACTGGATATGCATGAAGAGCTCCTGTGGGGGGTTCAGGTAGACTCCCACAGTGTAAACTGTGTTTTGTTATATATGACCGAATGTGTAAAAATGGTCTGTATGCAGGATGGCAACCTTAGCGTATGAGGCCTGCGGTGAGAGCACTGCCCTCTCATCCAGTAGCTGATGAAAGTACACGAGTCACTGCCATCGTTTCACTATTTCAGGAAGGGATCTATACAGTTTAAAGGATCCGCTTGATCATTTCCCATTGCCACTAGCAGGGGAGCAGTGTCCTCTAGTGATGTGCCTTGCCATATATGGTGCCAGGACTGCAGGGTTATAGTGGTATATTTGTGATATCTTGAGAGGGGAAAGACAGTCCACGAGGTGTATAAAATAGAGCCTGTATCATGAAAATCATTAAGGACAAATTCAATATTTTTTCAGTGGGCAACATTGCCTCTGGAGGTCCAGAGGTAGATCAAACGTAGTTGCGCTGCCCAGAGACCAGCTTAGGAAAGAAAAAAATATGTTTTTGAAAAAACATATGCTATATGGATAGCCAAATGTGCAACAAACCTGAGATCCCATCTCAGGATTTTGATTACACAATGGATCTCTCAAGCTTTGCTCTCAAGGTCTAGGATGCCATCACAACCCCTCGAGAGAATCACAAAGCTTGTCGTAAATGGCTACCCAGGCACTATTCTATTTATAGTAAGTATATGGTTAGCCTAATGTATGCATTTCACAGTTCCAATGTCACAGAAGTCGATGTACCTTGTACTACACAGCTGCTAAGATATAACTTTTGATGGGAGAATCTACTGCCAGCACATAGAAAATACTGGATGGGCAACTATGCACAACCAGTGTATTCTGCCACACAGGAGTTCCGATTCCCTCTGACCTCAGGAGCGAAGCTCAAGAGGTCTGCGGGAAACAGAACCCCAAGATGGCTAAATACACTGGTCGTGCATAGAGTTGCACACCCAGTTTTTTTCTGGTATATACTGCCCCTAAAAGCAATATAAAAAAAGTCTGATCATCTTTTTGCTATAGAAAAATACATTTATGCTGCTGCTGCATCTTATTCCAGGTTTTAAGACTGGCTATTGGGGTAACTGGTGTGCTTGATAGGGTGCAGATGTCCCTGCATCTCTAGCTCAGGCTTCCATTGGTTGGTTGAGGAATTGATTTTTGATTTTGTACGTAATTTAAAATATCTGGTTGATTCTGCATTGTATTTTTTAGTATAACTTAATATATCTGTTTGATCCTGCATGTTGCTTTTCATATCTGGTTGATCCTGCATATGCAGGATTTATCTGACTCACAGGGTTTAGTAATCGTTCCACCGCTGCAAGTTTCTGTCAGACTGATCCTGCAGTTCCTGTTGCCTGTGACTTGAACGCTTTTCAAATCAGTTGGAACGTTGTTGTACCCCAGAAGGGTACAGTCGCGTTCCATGACCTCTGAATTATGGTACAACAAGGTTTTAGTGGATATGAAAACCGAGTCACAACAACGTTCCACCATACACTATATCTTCTTTTTTCATCCAAGCTGTCACTTCACTGCCGCTATGCTGTTTTTTTCTACATTAAAAAACCCACACCATACCCAGCTGCTCTGCACCCACCCTTTCATCACTCCAGTATGCTCAAGAAGTTATCTCTATTACAGGGATTTATTTAACTCTAAAAATTGATTAGCGTTTTGCTCATAAAAGTGCTAAATCTTTGTGAAAATGCATAGCTCTTGCCTCACTGTGTTTAACGAACACAGCACTTCTAGAAAGTCCATATAAATACTTTCTGTACAGTTAGTATAGTCCCAAGAAAAAAACTGCTAATCAATTATTTAAAACCCTGCTATTAGTTTTTCACTATAAGAACACATACAATCCTGAGTGCTAACTCTGTTTTAAATCTGAGCTGGGGTTCATCGCATTCCCAGTGGCGGTGGCCGGGTCATGTGAAAGTGTGGCATTCTGGGGTAAAGTAGATTTTGGAAGGCAGAATTCTCATCTATTGCCCTCAAGGGGAGAGGGCGAATTTCTGTGGGAATTTGTAGACTTTATCTTCGGTCTGGCCTTGGAGACTGCTAGATTTTTAGTTCTGGTGACTTTAACACCGGGATTAACTATGAGGCCTCACAGTTTGCTACCAGATTCCTCAGACAGTGGCAGCTGTGAACCTCAAAAAAGTAGTTTTCTCTGCTACCCAGAACATGTTCACACTCTGGAAATGATCCATGGGACTCCATGAAAAACAAGGCTGATCTGATAGCCTACAGAAATCGTTTTGAGGTGAAATTCTAGTTTGTGGCCACATGGGTATCTTCTTCCCCTACGGAGATGTTTCAGTATTATACAAAATAATATCTGGCCCCTGACAGGTTCCTGGAAGTACTGGATATCTTGAGAATGTTGGTCACCTGTGCGGGGGGGGGTAGACACTGCCATGAAGGATTACAGTACATCTGTCTCAACAGCAGTCAACATCCTTACACTTCTTTGCACACGTCCATCAGGGATGTCATGGTATCACAGTCTTATGGTATTCCGTGGTATTGGAAGTCACAGTATTGATACTGTGGATAATTTCCAAAACTGAAATAACCATGGTTCAAGGTATACCATGGTATTCAGAATGTTCAACTAATTTTTTTGTATTTTCAGGGACAACTGTCCCTTCCACAACAACTCTCAGTGACGCAAGTTTTTTCTTATTTGCTATACTTTATACTCCCCAAAGGGTCCATCCCATATCAGCTGTGCCCCCAAGCTCAGCATGGTGATCCACCGCCCATGACTTAGCAAGATGTATGCTCTTGATTGCCCCCCAGAGCAGGGCCTTCGGGAGGGAGCCTGTCAACCAGTCGGACAACAGGATAAGGCCCTGGGACACTTCAGTCCAAGAGTTATGCTATGTACTGCCCCCCAGGGCACAGCAAGTAAAATTAATTTTTTAAGCGCCTTTCAAATTATCAAGGCACTGTACAATAAAATAAACATACAATATAAACAAACAATAATAATAATACAATTTTAAAAGCATTCAGAAAAAGCCTGATAAAACAAATAGGTTTTAAGTTCTGACATAAAATGCGAGATGGTCAGGCATTCCCTTAACTGACAAAGCAGAGAATTCCACAGGGTGGGTGCAGCATGAGAAAAAGCAGTGCCCCAGGTGTTTTTAACCGAACCCTGGGAATCTCGAGCAATCCCTTGTCCGCGGATCAGAGTGAGCGAGAGGGGCAGTAGGGAGTAAGGAGCTCTTGCAGATATCTGGATCCCTGCTCATGTAGGGCTTTATAGGTCAGCAGACCGCCCTTAAAGGTGATCCGCCACTGTACTGGCAGCCAGTGCAGTTCACGCAACACAGGCGTAAGATGACTAGTCCTGGATGTACCAGTCAAAAGCCTGGCTGCCGCGTTCTGCACTAGCTGCAGGCGGCAGATATCAACCCCCGGAAGCCCTAGGTAGAGGGCATTGCAGTAATCAAAGCGGGTGGTTACGAAGGCGTGGACCAGTGTAGGAAGGTCAGACGGAGGAAATACAGGTTACTCACCTGTAACAGGAGTTCTAGGAATGGTATATGTTGTTCATCCACACTGTCTGGCAGGTATCCTTGCCACTTTAATTCTTGCTGGAAGGTCTTCAAGCTGGCTCCTCCCACCCACCCGGGTGGTAAAACTCTCGGCTCCGCCCCATGACACCAGATCTGGCCCGCTGGAAGCTCAGGTTGTGCGTTGAAGCCGGGGAGGTCGGGTGGGTCGTGTGGATGAACAACATATACCATTCCTAGAACTCCTGTTACAGGTGAGTAACCTGTATTTCTAGGGACAAGGGTATGTTGTTCATCCACACTGTCTGACAGACTCCTAGCAGTTCTCCGGGAGGAGGGAGGCAAGGCGCACACCCCCAATACTTACTTGGGAAAGAGAGATTGGAGAACTGAGGCCCCAAAACCAGCATCCCGGCGACACTCGAGGTCGATGTGGTAGTGGGTAATGAAGGTATGTGCCGACTTCCAGGTTGCAGCCCTGCAGGTATCCTGGATAGGGACGTCCCTGGAAGCAGCTACCGATGCAGCGGTATGGCGGGTAGAATGAGCTCTTATCCCTCTGGGAGGCTCCATGCCCGCCAACCTGTAGCAGAGCTCTATGCAGGAGGTGATCCACCTGCCTATCGTCCGCTTTGCTGCAGGTCTGCCAGGTGCGGCTTCAGCATAGGTGACAAACAGCTGGCGAACCTCTCCCCGAACTTCAGCCATCCGCTCCTTATAATAAGCGAGCGCTCGTCTAGGGTCCAAAGTATGGAGCCTATACTCCGACTCCGAGGTGTGATTGGGGTAGAACACCGGCAGAGTCAACACCTGGTTAAGGTGACACTCCGACACCACCTTCGGGAGGAACTTCGGGTGGGGGCGCAGGACAACCTTGTCCCTCTGGAAGGCCAGGTAGGAAGGCTCGATGGAAAGCGCCTGGAGCTCTCCCATCCTTCTGGCTGACGTGATAGCCACCAAGAAGGCGGTCTTCCACAACAGGTGTGAAAGATCACACCTATGCATTGGTTCGAATGGCTTGCCCATGAGCTTGGCCAGTACCAGCAGTAGATCCCACGGAGGTGGAGGTTCTCGCACCGAGGGAAATGGTCAAGGCCTTGAAAGCGCCGACCACCTTCCTCCTGTGCCACCGACTGCCACAGCCCGCACCTCGGTAAGCAGAGATGGCTGCCAGGTGCACCCTTAAGGGTCGTCGACCGAAGCCCTTGCTGAGAAAGGGACCACAGGTAGTCCAGAATGCTTGCCAAGGGGCAGTCGGAAGGGTCCAAGCCCTTCCCCCGACACCAAATGGAAAACCTCTTCCATTTGAAGGCATAGCATTTTCTGGTCGACTCCTTATGGGACGCCTCAAAGACGTTGAGGACCTCGTCGGAAAGACCCAAGGCCTGGAACTCTAGCCACTCAGGAACCAGGCCGTCAGGTGCAGGGATTGACTGAGATCAGGTCCGGGCGGGCTGGAAGCCGCCTCGGGAGCCTGGAGCTGAGGCTGAGGAGATCTGGATACCAGAACTGGCGGGGCCAGTCTGGGGCTACCAGAATCACCTGCGCCTCGTCCCTCCTCACCTTGAGAAGCACCTTGTGGATCAAGGGAAATGGGGAAAGGCGTACAAGAGGCCGGGGTCCACGGCCTCGAAGGCATCCCCTGCAGTGAGCCCTGCTGAGGCGGGCATGGAACAGACTCAGCCAGCATTCTCCTGGAGGCAAACAGGTCCACCTGAGGCGTGCCCCAGTGGAGAAGAGATCTTGTACTACCTCGGCAGGAGAGACCACTCGTGAGCACGAGCCCTATCCAGCTTAGGGCATCGGCCAGGGTGTTGGAGGCTCCTGCCATGTGAATGGCTAGGAGATCCGCCTCCAGGCTGCGCACTAGGGACCAAATGCGGAGAGCTTCCTTGCATAACAGCAAGGCGCGCGTCCCACCCTGGCGGTTCAGACAGTACATGGTCGTCTTGTTGTCCGTCTGGACCTGAACCACTTGACCCCGTAGAAATGGAGCGAAGGCGGTGAGAGCTAGATGGACTGCTCGGAGCTCCAGCAGGTTGATGTGGCATCGGGACTCCCGAGGGGACCAGAGGCTGTGCGCTCAGTGTTCCCCCAGATGGGCACCCCAACCCATCAGAGATGCGTCGGTCGAGACAGAGAGACCGTCGGCTCGGGGCGGACGAACAGGATACCCTCCTGCAGATGACCTGGAACGATCCACCACTGGAGAGCGTTCCACATCTCCTGGGTCACTGTCACAGGCCGGTCCAACGGATCGCACCATTGTGACCACTGGCTGGCCAGTCCCCACTGAAGGGGACGCATGTACCAACGGGCCCAAAAGACCACGCTGGTGCAGGCCGCCATGAGGCCCAGGAGGTGCAGGAAGTCCCGGGCAGGGCACAATTGCCCAACCAGAAATGACTGGGCAAAGGAGGAAAGAACCTTGGCCCTGTCCACCGGGAGCCGTGCTCTGGCTCACAGAGAGTTGAGCTCTGCCCCGATGAACAGAATCACTTGCTTTGGCACGAGTTCTGACTTGGCCTCGTTGATGAGGAGGCCAACCTGAGGGCAAACTTGGAGGGCCAGATCTCTGGACCGCTCCACCTCCTGTCTGGAGTGGGCTGCTATCAGCCAATCGTCCAGGTAAGGGTACATCCGGACTCCTCGGCGCCGCAGGAATGCTGTCACCACTGCCATGCATTTGGTGAAGACCCTGGGAGCTAGGGAGAGGCCGAAGGGCATGGCTCGGAACTCATAAAGGGATCCCTCCGCTTTGAAGCAGAGGAATCTCTGATGGGACGGACGGATTGGGACGTGAAAGAACGCGTGCTGGAGGTCCAGGGAGCAGAACCACATGCCCTGTTCCAAGGATGGGATTATCTGAGCCAGAGTGACCATCCTGAAGGTCCGAGACCTTAGGAACTTGTTCAGGTCGTGCAGGTCGAGAATGGGGCACCAGCCCTCTGTCCGTTTTGGGACCAGGAAGTACCTGGACACAAACCCCGGGTCTGAAGGAGGATCCGCCACCTTCCTGATTACCTCTTTTTCGAGGAGCAGGGCAATGGTCGGCCCGGCGGGCCAACAGCGAGGCTGCGGACCCCGTGGCCCCTCGAGGGGCGACTGCTCGAAAAGGCGGAACCTGCTCGAACTCCAGAGGCAGGCCTTTTCCTACCACCTCCAACACCCAGCGGTCCGTGGTGATAGCGGACCAGGCGGAAAGGAAGTGGCGGAGCCCTCCCCCCACGGGGGGAACCCAGGGAGTGACGAGGTTGGGGGCGGAACCCGTCACTGGGCAGGCTTGGAGGAAGAACCGGCTGAGGGACCTCCTGGGCCTTTACCTCCTTGCTTCCTGTTGGAGGACGCGACTGGTTTGGGGCGTAGCCAGCGAGCCTGCTGGCCCTGTTGCTGGTGCTGCAGGGCGGTCGAGAGCAGGGACCGAAGGACGAAAGGACTTCTGCTGCTGACGGCGGCCTTTGTCCCTCTGGGCGGAGGTGACCGAGTCCAGAGTGGCACTGGACTTTTCGATCCGCTGGAGGTGTCCCTCCACTCCAGGGCCGAAAAGGTCAGTCCCCAAGAAGGGGAGGTCCGCCAACTTGTGCTGGGTATCTGCTGTGAAAGTGGATATCCTCAGCCACACCCTGCGTCGCATGGCCACTGCGGCCGCTACTGACCTAGCACAGGAATCACCTATGTCCAGAGCAGTCTGGAGCTGCTGCTTCGCCACCGCCCTGCTCTGGTCCTGCACCTGGCGGACCGTGGTCTGCAGGTCAGGCGAGAGATGAGGAACGACCTCATCCAGGGAGCCCATGAGGGCGTGGGAGAAGTGTGCCATCAGTACAGCCGAGCTGGCCTGTCGGAGGCCGAGGGAGGACTCAGCGTACACCTTGCGCCCGGCAAAGTCCAACTTTTTGGACTCCTTGTCGAGGGCTTGTCCACATCCCGAGCGTTACCGGAATGCCGGAAAACGCTGTCGGTGACTAACCCCTCTGCAGAGGGGTGTTCCGAGAAACCGGGCAAAGAGCCAGTAGGGACCGGATACTTCCTGGCCATCCTGGCCGGCGCAGGACAGGAAGCAGGCCGCTGCCAAAGCTCCAAGGCTGGGCCGACGATGGCCTCAGCCACCGGAAAGGCCTCCGTGAGGAGAATCCCCTCGGTCCAGAATCTCCGTCAGGGGATACTTGGCCCGTTTGGACACAGGCTCGAGCTGCATCCCGGTGGACTCCGAGATGAGTCAAAGCAGACCCAAGAAGGACGATGGGCTATCGTCCACTGACTGGCCCCCGGAGGACTCCAGATCGCACTGCCTGGAGAACAGGGAGGAATCGTCGTCAGATTCCGAAGAGTCTGCGAAGAGCTGCCTCGGCCCTGAGCCACCCTCCACCTGCCGAGGGGCGGTGAGGAGTGAGGTGACCGACAACCTGGGGCAGGCCAAGACCCACCCGAGACCTCTTGGTCGGGCCCCGACTTAGGTTGAGGAGGCGGAGGTTCCACCACAATCGGTGGACCAGCTGGTTTCGGCTTAGTAACTGGCCCTGGGGCGGGCAACTCGACTGGAACGAGTGGTTGCTTCGGCCATTCCGGCGACAGCCACTTGATGGCCGGGGTCTTAGCCGGGGTCGGCTTAGGCCCGGATAACAGCAACTGCTGCCACATCAAACCCTCGTAGCGCCGTCGCAGCTTGTGTCGAAGTCTCTCCTCACCCGAGGAGGAGGACGAGGAAGAGCGGCGTCGCCGCATACTTCGGTAACGAGACCAAGATCGCTGATGACGGCGGGAATGGCTGGACCGAGAAGAGGTCAGAGACCGAGACCCCCGAGGGGACCGGGGGTGGGTCTGAGAAGGGGCCGGGGATACCCGCCCTTCCCTCGGCTTGGGAACTTTAACTGGGGACTGCGGTCCGAAGGAGCAGGCTGATCCTCGGTATCCACCAGGGAACCGGTGAAGTAGGGTTGTCAGCTTTTCCAGTCGACAGCCCGTCTAACGGATCGAGAAAAATCTCAACTTTGTCGACGGGAGTCTCGGCAGGCTGGCCTGACGGGGGCACCGTGAAGCCAGCGGCCTCAGCCACAACCTCGACCGAAGTCGACGGTCGGCTGCCCGGGGAGGAGGACCTCTCCCGCTCCCAGGAACGCTGACGGTGGGACTTACCTTTCGACTCCCTTTTCTTGGGCCAAGAAGAATGTCCCGAAGGCCCCTCTCCCTTCATGGAAAGGGACTGGCAAAGCTCCATAAATGAAGCTGAATACGAGGAACTCAGAGAGAGTGGGATAAATGCCGCGGCCGAGGAAGAAGAAGAAGAAGATGCGGCCTGAGCCGCTTCCTCCTCGAGGGCGATCATCTGCTCGAGCTGCTCAGCCGAGCCAGACGCCGCGGACACTGCTTAGCGAGCCTCGTTGGATTTCACGGCGGAAAAGCATTTCTCGGCGCCTAAGCTTCAAGGCAGCCAGCGATCGTCCAGAACACTGGCGAAAGGAATGGCACAACTTCTACGCAGCCTGCGGATCGTGGATCTAGCCCTAAGCAGTAGACGCACGTGGAGTGCAGATCCGTCCTGAACATTTTCTACCCGCAGGGGCACCTCCGAAAGCCGGGAACAGATTTGTCCATCGCAGCCGCGAGGGAAAAAGAAGACCGAAGTTTGGAAAACTTCAAAATCAATTTCGGGCGAACCGAAGAATTAGGATCCAGTCTCAAACGCAGAGCGCTAAGGAGGGAACCTGAGCTTCCAAGCGGTAAGGAAGATCTGGCGTCATGGGCGGAGCCGAGAGTTTTACCACCCGGGTGGGTGGGAGGAGCCAGCTTGAAGACCTTCCGGCAAGAATTAAAGCGGCAAGGATACCTGCCAGACAGTGTGGATGAACAACATATCCATGTCCCTAGAAACAGGTGTTTCACCTGGGCGATATTCCTTAGATGGTAAAAGGAAGATTTGACAACAACAGATACCTGTAATTTCAGGGTCAAACTGCTGTCAAAAATAGCACCTAGGTTACGCACTCGGTCTGAGGTCATGAGCTGGACACCATCAAGCCATAAGCCCGAAGGGTGCCCAGCCCCAAGACCCGCCTCTGGACGACCTGGGTCCACAACCAACACCTCGGTCTTATCTGGATTTAACCTCAGCCAGCTAGTGCTCATCCAATTCTTGATCTCGGCTAGTCAGTTGTTAAGCACACAGACTGCATCATCCTGTCCGGGAATGAAGAACATATACAGTTGGGTATCATCTGCATAACAGTGAAAACCCAAACTGTATTGCCTAATGATATCTCCCAATGGCAGCATATACACTGCAAACAACATGGGTGCCAGTATGAAGCCCTGCGGCACCCCACAGGACAAGGGGAGGGCATCAGAGGAATACATTCCAGTGACAACCCTCTGTGACCTGCCTGTGAGGAAAGATCGAAACCAACTTAGGACTGTTGCACACAGTCCACAGAAACGCCGCAGGAACTCCAAAAGCACACCATGGTCTACAGTGTCAAATGACGCCGAGAGATCAAGAAAGACTAAGACAGTACGAGCCTTTCGCTCTCTCACAATTAGGAGATCATTTAAAACCCGAACAAGGGCAGTCTCGGTGCTATGTCTCTTCCTAAACCCAGATTGGAGAGCATCATAGACATTGTAGGTTGTAAGATGGTCATCCAGCTGCAACGCAACCACCTTCTCAATAACCTTACCCACAAAGAGGGGTCTCACTCTCCTGTCGGAAGACAGTATACAGCTCCAGTGCTATGGATCAGTGGCACGGGACCTGTGGCATCGTCCATGGCTTCAATTTTCAATTTTTTCTGCCCCAGGAGGAGAGACGTGCAAGAACATCAGTGGCAAGTACACTGACATCTGCTTCGCCTCCGGATACAAGCACCGTCTGTCAGATCCCTGGCCTCCACCAGGGGTTATAAGAGTGCCATGAGATTCCCCCTCCAGATGAGGAGAGTAGTCCATGGGACACTCAATGCTCCTCCCCCTGTCTGGCCCTCTGATGCCCAGGCTCGCTTCCAAACTGGGGCGTTGGCGCCGCAAGCAGCAACACTACCACTGCACCACTGGGCCAGCCCCCTCATGCAAGAATTTGATGAGGCTTCTTTTTTGTACAAAAATTACATCTTCTGTAATACTGCAGTATAATGATAACCACGGTATTACATGTGCCATAATCATATCGTCAGAATTTCATATCATAACATCACTAACGTCTACTGCTTTCCCGCCAAAGCTCGCCATGGTATAATGAAAAGCTGAGGCAATGAAGACAGCCGAGCATAGACTGGAGAGTTCCTGGTTGAGCACACTCACTATGGACATCAGACTGGCTCAGAGGACCCATTATGGGAATACTGAGAGCAATCATCCAGAAAAAGACAAAGTCCCGGCAAGGATGATCGTGGCAGGGAGAAATACACCATTCAGCTCTGTCAAACTGCAGACAGACTCTTGCACTCCTCCCTGATGAAGAGGGTTCTCCCTCGAAGCACTGGGGAAGTCGTGTTTGTCCTTCAATAAAACTTAATTGTTTTGGGAGCCCGTTCATGTGATCGCTTTTGTTTCATGTTTCCAAGACTCTTACACTCAGTCTGCCTGCAGTCCTGAGGAGATTTTTTCACAGATAAGTGCAACGAGTTTGGTTTTATCCTCCATTAGAAGGATGATCTCACGGAGGGGCTAGAACCCCATCAGTGGGGATAACAGTTGGTTTAGGGGCACTCCTGTTCTGTAGACAGCAGTTTCCGCTAGTCCTAGTAAAGGAAATGGCACGTTGCATCTTAACGGCGACTTTATCTATGTTTTCTAGATTCATATCAAGCCCAGCTGGGTGGACAGTCAGGGGTGCCCTGGCTCCTGTGGTAACACATACTGTGTGGTGTTCCTTTGATGAGAGACCCCCAACACTGAAAAATGTGGTAGGAGTTCCCTCCTGGAGACACCATTGTTGGGCCCAGAGATCATGATTAACTAGAGACCTGTCTCAAACCTCCCCTTTTTAGGGAAGGTAATTGAGAAGGCGGTTTTGTCAAAGTTGGAGGCGCACCTGCTGCAATAATTTTCTAGCCCTTCCAATCAGGTTTCAGATCTCGACATGCATGTGACTGCCCTGATAGAAGTGATGAATGATCTCTTCCTGGGGAAGGATCAAGGGGAACAGTCTTTTGTCATACTCCTCGATGTCTCCCCGACGTGTAAAACCATGGACCATGAGGTGTTGACTGATCACCTAAGGATATATGGAGGGCTCAGTGGCACAGTGCTCCACTGGTTTGAGTCACTCCTTGGCAACAGATTTCAGTGGATGACCCTGGAGAAATTTTTCTCAAGCGTGTTCGCAGTGTGTCCTACACCATTCCACAATGTTCAGTTTTTCTGCAACATTGCTCACAGTATACATGCTGCCCTTAGGGGAGATTATGAGATGGTACAATCTGACCTTTCACTGCTTTGCAGATGATAGTTGTAACTGTCCTTTGCAGTGGATTGAAGAGAATCTGTTGCTGTGATAAATCAGGCTGGCTAAGCCTTCATCCAGGAAACATGGAGATGCTGCTTACTGGGCCAGGATCTCAGAAGTTAGCAATGTAGAGGGTTGGCCTCATCCTACCTTCTTTGCATGGTACCACTCTCCAAGTCATATATCTAGGAAATTCTGGGCACCATAGTGGATGACAAGCTGACACTGGAACATCATGTAGCAGCTTTTTTTTTTTTTTTTAGTTCAGAAGTATCGCCCAGCTGAAGCCATCTCTTTTATATACTGTAGTGACCTGGTGACCGTAGTCCATGCTTTTCTGATCCTGTCTTTCTACTGTAACGTTCTGTATCTCATCTTTTTATGGGAGGTTTGGTGCACCATCTCCAGCTGGTGCAAAACGGTGTGTCAAGTTGAGATGTAGTGCAAGGAGTTTCAATGTCACTGAACTAGACAGGGATTGCCCTGAAGGGTCACACGGTTGAATATACCCCAGAGTTCAGCAGAGGCTGCTGTAAGTCAGTGGGGACTGCCATGAAAAGGCAGCATGGCCGCTGATGTCCCTGAGCACATCTAGGACTTCTATAAAGTACTGATGTCCCCAAGCCCCATTAGTAATGACTACACTGAAGCATGGGTGTAGCCAGGCATACTCCAAGTACTCCATAGTGTGCAATTGTATTTAAGGGGGTAGCAAATAGGATCTGAATTTTCCATGAAAACTAACAAAGAAAATGCTGAACCTTTCTGTAATTTTATTCATAGGAGTTGAAACTAGAAGGACTGGTCACTAATACTGTCTTTGCATCCCAAGGACAATACAACTTTACAGGCTCTGGGCTGGTATGTGGGTGTCTTAGGGAGCAATGCATGGCATTTGTATTTACCCATGCATGGCACCAACCACTGTCATGGAATACCAAAATTGTATTTATTGTGCCAAATGAGGCAACAAACATGGTCCTGGTGTACATTTGTATATTGTCTGGCCACAATCGGGGGGTTAGCAGTGAGTCCACTTGGTGTGCAGATCTGAAATCCCTGGCTACACCCCTGCACTGAAGTAGTATGGCTGCCTGTGTCCCCAAATCCAGCAAGGACCTAATGGTTAATGAAAATCTAAATACTGACTGAGGTATGCAGAACCTTACCGATGACACTCTACCCACCAAGCAACTCCCAACAGCAAAGCTGGCCTTCAGGTTAGTTGGCCGTGTCTAAAATTTGACAAGCCCCAGAGCACTTATAACGGCCACTGCTCTCCTACTCTTTCCCTCCCTCTTGGCCCCTGAAACACAGAACTCAGCTGGCTGCCAATGAGGCTCTTCGATGTATAAGCCCTCCTGTCCTGTCCAGGTGAAGGCGCCCATCAGAATGAGCAGTGGTGGCTACAGGAATTTAGACCAACAGGGACATAACCAAGGTCTAGAACGTCTGATGTGGGGCACACATAAGCCAAACAAGTTTTCAGGGTATTAAAAACATAGTTATTTCAAGTGGAAAGGGCCCCTAGGTCTACATCATTACATACAGTATACTAAGACTACACTTCTCACAAAATGTTGGGTATGGGAAAAAAATAGAATGCACTAGAGCTAAAATGCAGCTAAATCTCCTGCCAGAATGCCCTTGTACCAATTGCTATGGGTAGGGTGCATTTTAGGAGGGGCAGTCAAGTATTGGGAACATTCTAGCAGGGGCATTAAGTAAGGGGAGTGCATTCAATTTGGGAGCACTGTTCTGGGTTTCAGCATGTAGCAGTATCAGTGGCAGGAGCCACTGACTGATTATAATACGTGCTGTCACTGGCTGAAGCACCTATAATGGTACAAAAAGGGACTAAAGTCAGAGCTGATTTTAAATACCAGGGAACAGGGGAAAAAAAGTGAGACTACAGAAAGAGAACAGAGCAAAGTATATATTAAGTAACAATTCTGCATTGCTTTCCTTCCACACTAATGGCTGTGCTGTAATGCCTTAGTGATTGCCTCAGGGGCATTTTGGCACAGGATCTGTGTGTATTCCGGGGGAATTCCAGATATTTCTGGGATAGCGTATCTGTCTTGCTGACACCAAGAAGATCACTTCAAGCAAAAAACCTAGTGGAATTTTTTTCTTTTCTGTTTTGTTAAGGTATGTAAGTTTTTTTTTTGGTTTTTTTTTCTACAGACAAAACTTACAAAATACAGGCTGCATATGGTCCAAAGAAATCTACATGTATGCCTGCCTCTTCCTCCCAGCCTCTCACTCACAGGTCACCCTTACCTTGGATGCATTTTGGGTTTTAGCAGTTGACAGCACCAGGATCTCTATCCTAGTACAGCTACACTTGGTGACAGACAGATGGGACAGGATGCAAGTGGGGTGGGCACAGCAGGCAGATTGCTCCCAGTGTTTATTACACTCACTGGGGGCACCTTAGTGGTGTAACCAGATGGCCTGACTGGTCCAGCCATCAGGTCTGGGTTGGAATGGAGTACAGGAGTTGAGCTGACAGATACACAATGACTGCAGACTTGGGGAGGCTCAGGCTGCAAAGACACTTGTGTTGTCACTGGCATTGCAAGCAGACAGCTGCGTGACATGTGGCAAGGTAGACTGCATGTGTTCACATCAGAGTATGTTTTCTACAAACCAGTCTTCACTCTTCAGAGATCCCTGGCTACTGCAACACACTGGCTTGATAAAAATCAGACACTCAACCTCCCCATTCCCAAAGCCTGGCACTATAACACATCATGGTCCTAGAGCTCACCACCAGGAAGCTGAGGCTGGGTTTCACTTTACACAGCAAGAACAGACAAAGGTTTAGGAAGGCTAGTTTAAAATGTTTTCTTCCCATAGGTGACAGGGGGTATACTTGCAAACTGAAGGCCAGATATTTTATTACGCCCATGACTCAAGCAAAATAGGATGCAACAGATATTGCAGGTTGCTGGAGACACTGCGGGGAACCCCAGGCCTCCCACACTCATATTTTCTATTCTTGTCCAACTCTGGAGACTTATAAAGTGGCTGCAGTACAGCACTTAGAAAGTATGTTGAATCTACAACCTCCCCTTCACCAGGTTTTGGGGCTTTCACCCAACTCAATCTTCAGAGCCAGTACGTTATAGTTATGGTATAGGATCACCTTTCAAGTACAAGACAGAGTGGGGAGATATGCTCTCCGGTGGTCCCGCTGGAGGATGCTTGTGGAGCTGATGGACTATTTTATAGCAAGAGACCCCATAATCTTTTCTCTTGATATGGCTTTTTTTTTTTTTTTTTGTCTTGTCAGGTAGGCAGCATCGCTTTTTCTGTTTTTATCTTTGTGATCCACTCTTCCCCTCCCCAGGACTGTCAGAGACTCTTTCTAATATGTATTAGTTTGGTAAAATTGGAAAATTGCTCTCACGTGTTAGATGTTTTAAATTAATTGCAGAGTTGTTAATAACAGGATTCAGCACTGGGAAACTACACTTACAGTGTAATGTATACTGCACGATAAGTGAACTGTATTAAGTCTGTATTCACTGTATGTTTTGCTGTTCCCATTGTAATGTTGTCAGAATCCTTAATAAATTAAGAGTAAAACAAAAAAAAAAAAAAAAAAAAAAAAGAGTACACCAGCACCACTAATAACAAGCAATCTAGCATGATGTCTTTAACCACTCACTTAAACCTTAAAATTCATTCCATCTTGTGCAGCCATTTTGGGTCGGGTTAAGCAATGGATGGTTCCGACGCCATATGGCGCTACCGGTATGGGTCCAAGTTAAGAGTTTACTGTAAGCAGCTGTCATTCAGTTCTGTTCCGTTGTCTGGTGTTAACCTAAAGCATTTTCTTCTATCTTTTTTTGGTAGTGGTGGGGGGGGGGTTTCTATCAGTTGTATCCAATTCCAAGTTCATGACGTTTTGCTCTGTTTTATTAAAGAGCACTGTGCAGGAGCTTCTGACAGTATCTCTGATTTAGTGTTGAAATCGGACAAGCTTGTGAGGGTTATCAGTTAGGACACCAATGAAGGATGTGCTTTGTTTATCTGTGCTTCCAATTTTGACTTCAAAACTAGATGTACTTTTTTTAGTAAATTATGTATAAGAAAAAATAATAATATAGCTTGGCACTTAAATGTGAGTTATTGTCAGAGAAGAACAACCCTCAGTTACCATTCAGGATAAATTTCAGACAACCCAAGTCCAAAAAGGGAGTCCATGTGCACAGCGGTATTGGACCCCGGTGCACAGCAAAGGGAGCAGCTAACCCCAAATCATGTAGACGAATCCAGAAAAGCTGCGCACCCGTGGATTAATCTTGGCAGAATACAAAATAATGCATGCAGTCACAAGTTGCAACGTAAAATATAATGCATTTATCTCAAACCACGAAAAGTGTACAAGATAGTGGGACTGAACTCTGCCACACTAACATCCCAACTCACGATTGTGGAATCTCACACAACTGATGAGAACACACACAAAGCAACTCCAGCACACACACACACACACACACACACACAAACACCCCTTTACAAAAAGCAGATTGTGATGAAGTACATCAACACCCCATGGGGAAAAACTTCATTGGCTTACAGACAGTAAAGCTGACACTGGACATGCCTCCAACAACCGTACCTCCAAAGGGGGTGGGGCATTTAAGGCAAAACTGCAGAAGGAACAGAAAAAAAGGTCCAGTTTGGCCAGGACAGATTTGGGGGCAGCACTCAAAACCATGTCTGTTTAGTCAAACACCAGCAACAACATCTTGATAATAACCTCGCCGTGGACCAGGTATGGCACTCAGGATTTGCTGTGGTACAGCATGCCAAGTTTTAGATGAAATTTTTTATGCGTGGTATCAATGTGGGTTGAGAAGCTAAGATGCTGGTCCAGCCATACACTCAAGACACTTGAAGTTTGGCACAACTTCAAGTAGTGCGCCATTTCGAGCTCAGAAAAACTGATGTGTGTTGAAGCCCAGCTACTGCTCTGTGCCAAAGGCTAGATACAATCTTTTTGGCATTAAGTGGGACTTGGTTTGAGTGGGCCAGCATTTGACACTGTCAGAGTCCTGCTCATGCGATGTTTCCAACTCAGAGACTGAAGCCCCAGAGGGGAAGAGTACTGCATCATCCGCATACATACAAGGGGTAGTCATTTAAAAAACTGGCAGCAAGGAGTGGGACAAGAATGAAGCCCTATGGGACACCAGACATGATGGGGGAGATGTTACAAGAACCGAGTTGGATCAACTAGGGTCGATCAGAAAAGTAGGACTGGAACCACCCAACCACCAGATCAGATGGTCCACCACCACCATTTGCTTATCCAGCAGTAGGGGATGGAACCCCGTACTGACTGAATCATGAAAGGGGTGATGCTGGGATTTGAACCTCTGGCTTCTTGTTCTACTCAGTGAGCTTCCCAAAAGACTAGATTGCCTTGAGAAAGTTACTGGATGATGAGGAATAAACCTGGGAACTTGCAATATGCATGGCATGGGCACAACCACTCGGCTACTTCCCACATTTAACTAAAGTTTTAATTAAGAATCTTGATGCTGAAGGGTAAACCGACACTCTCAGAATTATCTGTATAAAAAGTATGCCAACTGCACCCAGGTATTTATAGGCGCTTAACATATGTCTGTCATTTCACTTTCAACTTTATTATGCTGTATGTTGAGATTTGTATGGCATGCAAATGTATGTGTAGTTGTATAATTTTTTTGTAAAGCTCTATTATGATCAAATAATAATATGTACAAACTGTGTTATCAGTCTTTAGTTTATACAGGGTCCACTTCCTCCAAGTTTCTTCAAAAAGAGGTAAATGGTTCAAATAGTAAATACATTAATTTCTCTGACTCTAACTTATATAAAGAATCTATAATCGTGGACCACTGTGCTGTTGTGGGTGGCTTAGGATTGAGCCACTGCTTTGTAATTACCTTTTTGGCCCCCACAAGCAACAGCAACAGTTTAAGTTGTCCCCTTCCCCCAAGTGGTAGGGCTGGGGGAACAACAGATATTAACACCAGCACTGGAGTAATTAAGCCCAGACAATTGCACAAATCTCCCAATAAATACAGAACTTCCACCCAGTACTGAGTCAGGACTGGACAGCTCCAGAAAAAATATGATCCGGATCTGCCCTGGGTTCCCCCACACTTCCTCCAGCATCTACCTGCTTGTTCTCCTAGATAACACATTTGCATAATACGTGGGGTTCTGAAAAATCATGTTCTACATTTCCATGCAAATTCTTTAAGATGGGGGCAAGGGATGGTTTATACGATGGTAGCACATATTTTAGCCATAGCGTTGGGTCACATTTGACTTGTAAATCATGATTCCATTTGTGCAACACCGTTAGGGTGGAACCTTTGGACTGATCCTTCAAAATGGCATATATGCAGCCCACCACGTGTTCCCCTACCCTCCTTTTTGATGAAATTGGATATGCATAAAGAGCTCCTGTGGGGGTTCAGGTAGACTCCCATAGCGTAAACTGTGTTTTGTTATATATGACCGAATGTGTAAAAATGGTCTGAATGCAGGACAGCAACCTTAGCGGATGAGGTCTGCGGTGAGAGCATTCCCCTCTCATCCAGCAGCTGATGAAAGTACATGAGTCATTGTCATCGTTTCAGCATTTCAGGAAGGGATCCATACAGTTTAAAGGATCCGCTTGATCATTTCCCATCGCCACTAGCAGGGGAGCAGTGTCCTCTAGTGATGTGCCTTGCCATATACGATGCCAGGACTGCAGGGTTATAGTGGTATATTTGTGATATCTTGAGAGGGGAAGACAGTCTACGACATGTATAAAACAGAGCCTGTATCATGAAAATCATTAAGTACAAATTCAATATTTTTTCAGTGGGCCACATTGCCTCTGGAGGTCCAGACGCAGATCAAACGTAGTTGCGCTGCTTGGGCACTGAGCTATAGGTTTGGAAAATGTACCCCTCCTTTTTCTGTGGAGAGTTGTAGAAAGGAAAGCCAAATTCTTGGCCAGGCTCTTCCCCACAAAAAGCGAGACAGAAGTTTATTCCAAGATTAAAAATAGGTTTGAGACGGTATTATGGGGAGAGCCTGCAAAAAATATAATCTCTTTGGCAGTATATTCTGCCAGATTGCTTCCACCCCATTTAAAAATGGTAAATGAACATGAGTCCATCTGTCCTAGTCACATTATTAGTGAATGGTTCATAATTCAGAATGTCCTAATGCTCTGGTGTTTTTTGTAATCTGAATGCCCAAGTACTTTAGGAAACCCCTGTTCCAACAGATCTTAAGCCGAATCCATCCATCTCTTGAAATAAAGTGGAAACAGGCTTAGACTAAGAACAGATCCCTCAAGGAATTCTTAATCAATGGCTGTGATTAGGGTCAAATCTTGGACAAATAATACTGAGAATTACCTATGCAAAACCAACACATGGTAATGTGCTCAATAATTCATGACAACTAATGTCATGCTTTTGACAGATCCACTGGTATATATAGCTATACAACAGTAGGAAGCATGATGCCATTTGTAACTGGTGAAGCTTTTTTAAAATTCAGAGTGCTGGGTCTAAAACTGAAATGCAGAATTAGCTGATCATCATTTTCTTTTCTAAAAAGAGTCTGCCGATCAACCAGTTTCTCCAACGGTTTGAAAATCAAAGTAATAAAGTAGTGAGGTAGGGCAGTCAAGATTCATATAGAACTGCCCCTATTGGTGGGTTTTCTAGTCTTTCATGGACCTGGTAACTGTCCTGTTGTCACTCTAGACTAAACCCATATATACACCATAGCCTCCTACATTGGTAGCCAACAGGGCTAGAATTTTTTTGGAGAGGAAATGCCTGTCCAAGTGACGGGTGTCATGTTAGTTTTTGACTCTTCATTCCAAGAATCATAGGCAGCAGCAACAATCCCTGGTGCTTTGGGTCACAGTGTGACCCTTCCTCAGGGTGCCCATGCTCCATGGATAAAGAGTCGTCAAATATTTGCGTTATAACACTATGTGTCTCTGGCAGATTTTTCTTGACCAAAAGTGGTGATTTTGTGCCTTTTGCTGTTTGAGGTTTTGCTTCACCTGCACAGACTAAATTTCTGCTGTGAGCGCTGGGTTCCTGTGGTCTCAAGTCACGTTAGTTTTGCCTGTTCCACAGAGTTAGTACCTGTCCATTTTTTTTTTTTGCTGGTTTGTTTTAATACTTATTTTACATTTCTGTTTCCAAATTTGAGCTAGTAATTAGTAGTGTGCCCCCTCACTGGTACAGTGCCCTGAAAAAAGGCTAACAACTATTGTGCTCTGGCTGGGACAGTGCCCTGAAACAGACTTAAAAACAGACTACCTCCATTGACTATTAGTAGTGTAGCGAGTCGCACTATCCTTCCTCCCGCGGGATGCTCAATCTTCCTTCTCCCAGCCGGCCCCTGTGCAACCTTAGTTTGTTTCTGAACCCAGATCACCGTTGCAGCAGGCGGTAAGGTGGCCAACGCCTCTGCCTGCCTTGCTCCTGGGTCGGCTCCTCTGAAACAGGCTTTTAACTAGAATCCCCACCTCTTCTGTCTGGAGCCCTTCCTGCCCTGTCAAAGGCATCTAATCTCTAAACCCTCAGTCTCCCATTCATGCTACCTTGACTGCCTGCCCTGAAAAGATATTTTAAAGCAGAAGTTACTTGTAGTTTGTTTTTAAATTACAGGCCACAATGTAAACATATCCCAAGATGCGCAATGCCATATCACATTCTCGGCGTTGCACTGTGACGCTCATTGTGTAAAAAAGAGGGGTGCCCATGCAAAGAATGAGCCACGCAGCTCAGGATGTGTTTACATTATGGACGGTACATCAGGCTGCATCAGAGTCGAGCCTAATGGGGGTGTGGGGGGTATGAGGAAAGGTGTCCTTTAAGAAGCAATGTTTTTCTGACAAAAGCCTCAATATATCTGTTTTTCTTTTAGTTTCTTTTCATTTTCTTTCCTTCCTGAATGAAGATATGGGATTTTTTTTGTTGTTTTTTTTTAAAGTATGTTTATCCTCCTCGGCAGGCCACCAGCCCATCTGCAGACCTACTGGGCTCGGGGTCGTTCGGGAGCTTATCACACTATGCGCGTCCCGGACAGAACCCCAGAGCCAGCCCAGAGGCTTCATCCTAGGTGGCCCCCAACTTTGTTCCTGTTTTTCGCCCATCTGTTCCTACCCGAGGTCCCAGAAGCGGTAATGCATGCACGTGGAGGCACACATACGCACCACAGCTCCAGTCACGGCCCCTTCTGCCCTCACCTCGGCCTAACACCGGCACACCTCAGAAGCGATGCATCCACTCAGCCTCCACCGGGGGTGGGGGGCGCCAAGCTCCGAGGAGACCAAATACTCCCTCCCGTGGCATCCAGCGCCTCAACCGTCAGCACCACTGAACCAGCTAACATATGGGATTTGGACGTTATTAAATGTTCCTGCTTCTGTGTCATGCCCACCATGAAATATTTAAATATCTTGGTATAGTCATGTTGTGCCATGAAATAATTAAATATCTTGGTATAGTCATGTTGTGCTATGAAATAATTAAATATCTTGGTATAGTCATGTTGTGCTGTTTACTATCAGAAACACTTGGTAGCACCATCCTAATACATCTACCGTATGAATCTGGTTATGTACATTCACAAGGTAACTTCGACGGAAGAGAATTCAAAAATTGCTAGTGGCAGCTAACTTTAATGACGTGTGTCATAAACTGCAAAATTAACTATAAAAGCTATTTTAAAAACATTTGAGAGAATTAAAAATACACTGAAGCTGAATTTAAGGATGTCAGAAATACATTTTTGCAAAAAAAAAAAAAAAAAAAATTATATGACCATTTTTTTGGCCAACTAACAAATACTGTTCTTTTAAATCTGTTTTTTCTCTAGAGGCGGCCCGCCAAGCGCATGTGCCTACCGTTGCGACAACAGTGACCGGGTTCGTAGCGAGGCCCGAGCTGCTGGAGGGCCAGCCGGGGAGAGGGATTGAGCACCAGACGGGCCGCTCTCCTTCTTCGGGGAGGGGTGAGCTGCATTCCCCGCTGCTATACTGCCACAACCTGGGTGACCACAGGTGGTGACAGTGTGGTAGGGGAATCCAACAGTAGGGGAGGGGCTGGCATCAGCTGGGGGCCTGAGCGGAGGCACGTCTCAGCATGCCCCCGTCTCACTGGTCCTCCCTAGACTGCCGTTACCAGAAGGGGGCGGGACCGATCAAGAAAAATACCCCATAGGTTGCACCTGTAGACAGGCCTCAGCGTCGGGTGAGCAAGGAGGAGCCAGGGAAGCAGAACAAAGTACAAACTCTCTCCCTGAAGGTAGATGGGGAAGAGGAAACTCCTCCACCCTAGCATGGGGGTAAACCAGAGAGCTTAAGTAAGAGAGAGAGTGGGGGCACTCATCTGTGCATGTGACCCCGACCCTTCCGTCGCCAGGGTGCATTGGGACCCCGAAGAAAGGGGCAGCTGTGACGCTAAGGGGAGTATAAAGTATAAGTAAAGAAAAAGAAAATAACCCTCCAGGGGTCGAAATTGGCACCAGTCCACTAGCCAAATGCTGGCAGATTTTGTATTGGGCTAGTAAAATTTTCCTTTAACTAGCCCAGCAGTGCTGTGCTGGAGAAGGTGACATTTTAGTATGCATACCAGCTGGACCAGTGGAAACGTTTGTGGGGCTAGTGGATTTTCCACTCACTAGCCCTGCTGGCTAGTGACAACAAAACTTAATTTCGACCCCTGCCCTCCCCCAATTCCCTCTAGGCATACAGCCCTGAAATGGGTTTGTGATTTGCTGCCCCAAAACTCCTGTGAACGAATGCTTGCCCTGAACTGCTAATTCAAGTAATGCACACAGAAAAAAGTGAGGTGTACATAGTGCAGCAAGCAACAGGAAGACCGATAACTGTACATGCACGATGACAAGGAGCATATGTACAGTGGAGTCCTATTGCAACTTTTTTTTTTATGTTGCTGCCTACAGAAACTACAAATGCAGAAGGAGCCATCAGAAGATGCACTGAACCGACTTCCCTCACCGTGTGACCCTGTGATGTCAGAACATCTATCAGTCCAGCCTCACAGGTAGCAGCATCTCCCAGGTCCTAATACTCACTAAATTCTTTTTTTTTTTTGTATTTGGTGCTTGTCCTAGGGACAGGCAGAAAAGATAAAACGTGTCCCTGGGGAAAACTGGCTGTCTGGGACAGGCAGACAGGTGGTTATTTCAACCCCTGGCTGCCCTTTTAATAGACAAGCAGTTATCCACAAGGTGACTTCAATATTAACAAAACCAACCAGGAAGCCAGATACCACCCAGGATAACTCTGAAGGTGGCCACCATGGCCCTGTTCACATGGAAAAGATGGACTTCAAAACAAGTTCTCATTTCATCCTGTTTACTGGTTCTTGAAGAAAACTTCACAGTTTTATAAATGAAAGCACTTCCAAGTTTTTCCACTCAGTCTACTCTACTACAGGTCTGACAACACTTCCAGGGGGGGAAGGTTTCAAGTTACAAAACTGAACAGTGGTGTGAATGCAACTCTTGACTTACACTTAGGGGGCACCCCTGCAGAGAACAATAGGGGACCATATTTAGTGACAACAGGGCAGCTTGACACTGCAGTCTGCAGACTGCTCTATTATCTTCAATATGAATGGGACTTAAGATACTATTACCTTGCTCGGCAAAACACTTTCACAAGAAAAGATTAGATGTGAATCAAACCCCCACACTGGGGACAGTGATCAGGGATTAAACAAAGAGTATACTTGCACATACATACATTTTCATAATAGCAGTTCAGTCCTTTGGACAACAGAGCCACAGGCTCGGAAAACTAGGTGTGCATGCCAATACTCAAGAGGCTGCAATATTAATTTGCCAGAGGGAAAAGCTAGGTCAGGGGTGTGGTACTCTGTAAAACTTGATCTCTCCTCCATTTTTGTTTTGAAGGGGAGAGGGTTAGATGACCGATAGTCAGGTCTACACTATTTTTTGCTGGTCAGAAAATCAGCTGGGTCAATAGTTCTGGAACCTACAGATTAAATCACAAACATGTTTCAACTGCTTCCCTCAACCTGCGTGTTTCTATCTGTCCTCGCAAGTTTTTTTAACGCTATTATTTCAGCCCATTTTATTTTTCTTTGTCCTGCAATTACTTATCTTTTCTTCTTGCAATGTGAAAAAACTTGGATTGTTGTCTAGCTTACAGTTTTTGTTCCCTGAATCACGCCCACGGACCTGTATTTGTCAGAAGCTTTGTTTGCTGCTGAAAGACATCCATCAACAGAGCTGTCCATCTGTAGCACTTAGTCAATGGCCCAGACAATGTGTTTCAAAGCTTTTGTGTTAATTCCTCCCCACTATAGCACTGCTTTAAAGGAAGTTAAACACTGGTAGTCAAAATGTGAGTACAGGAATTTCCACTGCATTTTGCTAAACTTCCTCTCACCTGTACAAAAGGCATGCATTCAGATTTCAAATGTTAAGTTAAACCAACTCCTTCAGGGAAGCTTACTTTTCACATGGGAAACAAAGTAGCACTTACGCAAGGTACAAATCAAGTTTCACAAATGTACAGAATTGGTAAAAAAGTCTCCCTAGGACCCTTCACTATCCTGAAATGGGAAACCTCCAAGAACGGTTTGCAGTATACTGCTACATTAAACTTGCCTAGGTTCCCGAAATGAGATCTAGAAATACAACACCCGCCTCCATACATACACACACACACACACACACACACGGGTGTAGGCAGTACATACACCATGTAAGCCATGGTGCTCAAATTTATTTTTGAGGTGCGGCATTTTGCCCAACCCCAAGGGCACTATTTGTCCCACTTTCTGATGTTGTGATTGTTGGTGCTCTGTGTAAGCAAGTCACTGTGCAAATACACACAACTGGGTGCGGCTTTAGTTTGGGGGTATACAGCTGTAAAGCATCAAACAGGTTACATCTGGGGTAACAAACGGGTACAACTGGTGGCAACAAGCAGGGTAGGGAAAACAAAAATAGTACAGCTGGGTCAACAAAGAGTGTAGGGGCAACAACGAAGGTCATGGTGTCCAAAATGGTGTACCAACTTTATATTCCTCACTACAGCGTACAGCAAGCCACCATGATGTGCGCACACCGAGCATGTGCCCAGCTATATCGGCAGCATCTTCCCCTCCATTTTTGCAGCTCCTCACTACACATCCCCCCGCATATATAGCATAAGGACTTCTATCGTGTATACCTCTTGTATTATATATATTTTTTTCTTTGTTGTTCTACATTTTATATCTATGTAATTGCAAACTGTATGTGTATGTGCCTCAGGACCTCCTTGTGAATGAACTTGCTCAACGGAGTTTTTCCTGCAATAAACTTGAAACACCCCTGTGTGTGCGCGCACACACAGAAAAGCAGGGCATCAAAATGAACTCTCATTTTAGGAAGAAAGGCAAACATTTGGAAAATATCAACAAAAAGGGTCATAAAACTGCCCTTTACACAGTTTTCAACCACACCCAAGAGTGAGCAGAGCGTCTAAAAATGAAGCCATGCAAAAAAATGAATACCTCGGGAATAGTATAATATGCCTCTATGTAGCAAACATTCCGCTAGCTACCCCATTTATAAAAATGTAGCAGCATTAATACAAAGGGAAAAATTTATCTTTTAATACAAACTCCATGTACATAGTTGACCTCTTGTTATAGCAAATGGATGTAAATACTGTAATTTCTTTTTAATGTTCTAGTTTTCTCCCGACATCTGACTGGCACTTTGCCCCCTCTCAAGCCCTCCACCATGCTCCAGCCCCACTGCCCCCTCTTCTCCTGGGGCTTATCTGTTCCCCATGTTACCCCCATGGCTTGCCATCCACAGTGGGGCCTGTGAGTTGGCCCAGGACCCTACCGGAAATTCTCCATCAGTCACACTGGGACAGTGGCTAGGCTGGCAGGAGTGGAGTCTGCAAGAAGGGCCATCATGCTGCTCAGCGTGGGGGATTTTTCCTTACCACTGCTCCCCATGATGGCACCGTACAGCACGCCACCATGATGTGCGCACACTGAGCATGTGCCCAGCTGTATCGGCAGCATCTTCCCCTCCATTTTTGCAGCTCCTCACTGCACATCTCCCCCCAAACACTTGGGGTCAACATGCACGGAAGGCTACTGAATCTCCCACTGCGGCAGTCCCGCCACAACATCAGCTGCAGGGGATTCTGGGATTTCTAGTTAAAGCACACATCAGCTCGAAAGTCAACAGACTCAACCTAATACTGTTTACTGCCTGATAGTAGATTGCAAGTAAAACATTTTTTTTTCCTCACTAAATATAAATTGGGACTAGTCCCACAGTTGGATTGGGTTCTTAGTGTCAACTGTTCCCCTTAAAATGCTGTAGGGGAAACCCTGGACTTTTACAGAAACAGACTATGTTGGCAAAAAGAGATTCAATGACCTTAGTGGCTTAATCATCACCCATTTCTCCAAGTATCTTTCCCCCTTTTCTGTTTGTGCCCCCCCAAATGCTCTTTCATCTGTCCCACTCAGGTTAAAACCCTGTTACAGTCTTGACTTCAACCACTTATTTATTCCATTCACCCGCTACCCACTCTGTGAAGAACTTCCCTGCATCCCAACAATGAATCTCCTTCCATCAGTCTCCACCCGTGCCCTCTAATCACTGTGCCCTAAAGGTGGGTTAATGTGGAAACTGGAAACTTCGGTTTAGCTCTGATTTGGACTCCCTGGGTTTGGACTGGCTCTGACACTTCGGTCCTTGGTACCGGAGTTCAGCAGGCTACAAACAGGGGTGAGTGGCACCCCTCAAACAAAGCTCAGAAAAAAACCCTATAAATCAATCCCAACCATTTCCACCCTCCCCTGCTCCATCAGTCAGATTTTTTTTTCGTGGGGGGCTGTCAGCACCTGGCACAGTGCCAGAAAGGGGAAAATTATATATATATATATATATATATATATATATATATATATATACACATATAAAATACACACAGATTTTTAAATATATATATATATATATATATATACACATATATACACACACACACACACACACACACACACATACATATACACACACACATATGACTGGCCCTAGCGACCACCTGGGAAGGACCAGAGTGTTTGTTTTTATTTGCTTGTTTTTTAAATTACTAGCAGACAGTCAGAGAGGTCCTGAAGTGACCCCAGAAGTTCAACTGGGCTAAACTGAAGGCAAAGTACTGAAGCCTGACACATCCTTGAATGCAAATTCAGCCATCTTTACTGTGCCCATGGGTCACAGGAGGCAGTATAGCGCAGTGGGTTAAGGCTCTGAGCTGGAGACCTGGGTTTGAATCCCACAGCCACCCTGGTGCATACTGTGTGATCTTTGAGCAAGTCACAACTTCCTTGTGCTCCCAGGTCGCATCTAGAAATAAGCTCCAGCTTAGTGTGCTACTCCTGGTTAAACAATATCCCCTTTCCCCTTTCATGAACAAGTTTTTACAATCCCCCTAGTTGATTCCTCACAAAAAAATAGATTGGGTCAGCAGATTTCCTTGCCTAGTTCCACTCTCAGCCTACCCCCATGCTGGATTTAGAAATTCCAACAGCCCTAGTGGCTGGTGCTCATCCCCTTGGCCTTCTCCAAGTATCTTTCCCCTCTTCTGCCTTACTCTTATTCTTATTCTTATTTATTCATTACAAATCGGGTTTACAACCTTCGAGTCAGAGACTCATTTACAGAAAGCAGCTCGTCGTGGGGGGGGCAGACATCAAGACAGTTATTACGGTGCAGATTAAAAAAGAGGATAACATTACATGTGCAGTAAAAGGAACATTTAACATAGATACACTTAGGTTACATAATGTAGTAGTTTGTATGTTACTTAGGTTACATAATGTTACAAAATTGTGAGTTACACTCATGGATATAGTAGGTCCTCAGAGAAGACAGCGGGTTGCATCCCTGTTTGGACCTAGTAGGGAAGGGGTAGGTCTGGGGGAGGGAGAGGCTGTCCAGTGGACATTGTCGAGCCAGGGGGCAAGGCGGGCAGGTACCGCAGGTTACAACAGGGGGTTAGTTGCACCTACAACAGCAGGTATTAAAGATAACCTGTGCCTGTGGGCCTTATGATTCTCATATCTGCCCCACCAAAGTTTAAACATCATCACAGTACAGGCTTCAACCACCTTTCTAAGCAGTTTAATCCATCTGTCCACTACCTGCTCCATGAAAAGGAATCTTCTCACATCCATCCTGAATCTCTCCCCACTAGCCTCCACTCATGTCCTAGTCATCACTGGGCCCTTGTTCATTGTGAACAAGTCTTTACCACTGACCCTGTTCATTTCTCTTAAGAACTTAGATGCCTCAGTCATAATCCTCCGTCCTTCCTGGCCCACAGTGCATACATGTAATGGGCTGCCGACTTTTCCTCATACGTCCACCCCGGTTCCCCCTGGATCATCTCTGTGGCCCTCCTTTGTATATTATTATAATGCAGGAAATATTTTCTTACTCTGATTGGCTGCCAGAGTTCTAGCAGGGTTACATTAACGCACGTTACCCTACCATGTAGAGCCTACTCACGGCGTATGAATTTTAGGCTTACTAGTGAAGGAAGTCCCAGTAAGTATACCATAACTTTGAATTTTCTGGGGGAAAAAAATGGCCGTTCCTGTTACCGATCACACATGCCAAACTGGAAAAAGAAAAAAAAAAAAACATTTTCATACATGGAGAGACTGCCGATCGTATCAGACAAGGTAGCATGATGTACTGTATGAAATTAGAGAGCTGATGGTCCCGCTGATTGCCAACCACATCTTAAACGAAAAATTTGATCTGTGCTGTGTTCGCAGTGAAGCTGACAGAATACATAGCCATTATTTTTTATTTCAATTTAGACATTTTACCACAATTCATTAATTAGTGCTCATTAGTGTTCTGACTCTTTATCTTTTTTTTTCTGGGTTTCGCTCATCAGATGTTTCTGTGTCACACAACTGCTTAGCGGTAAAACTGTGAGCTCTTCAAAAAAAAAAAAAACGGCTTACAATGACCTCAGTTCACTTACCTATTCATTCAGTGGTTAATTTCAAAACAGCAGCAGCATGAAGAGAAAAGCCTGGCTCAGTTAAATGCAGCTCTTAATTGTAAAACATCTTTACAGACTTTTCAGAAACCTGCTCTGCCAGCCGTCTAGTACGTCACGTGACTGACCAAACCACATTTTACAGTTTAGAGCTGCATTTATCAGAGCCCGTCCTTTTCTCTGTTTATAGGCTCCTGCTGTTTGTAAATAAATAAATGAATACTGCAAGTGAACTGATGTTGTGGTAAGCCATTTTTGTTTGTGGAGCTGATGGTTTTACTGCTAGGGCAGTTGTCCAACTGTGATTTTAAATTTTATACAATACTGGTACGGTATGTGCACACTTGCTTGTTTTAGTGAACCTCTACTATTGTGCTACTATATGAAACATCAGGCATTTGGTTTTAAATAAAAAATGTGTTTTACTGCATGTCACCCCGAGACAAGCTCACTGTTATAGAAGTGAGTGCTCACTTCTGTGCACAGCTGGACGTGTTTACCCTTCCTCCCAGTCCTCAGACACTTTAGCGCAGCAGACAGAATGACAGCATGATTCAAATTGGGCGGAGGGACTATTTAACTGTAAAATGGGCATTTTTGGATGAAATGTGCCACACAAATGAAAACTTCGATAAAAAAATCCCAGTTATAATAATAGCAATAAGGTATGTACAGGGGTTAGATTAACAGTCAGTTAATCACCCCCTTGGGGCAATATGGCACTCGGCACATTACGCCCCAAGGGGGTGATTAACAGACTGTTAATCTAATCCCTGTACATACCTTATTGCTTAATTATCTATGCCGTCTGTCTTTCAAGAGGTCCGAACTCCACAACTTTGCACAGTACTCCGGGTGTGGCCTTACCAGGGACCTATAGGGGGCAGTATCACCACCTTTCTCCTACTATAAAATCCCCTTCCTATACATCCCAGTATCCTGTTTGCCTTTCCCTATGTCTTGCTGCACTGATCTGTGGATTTGAGGCTGTCACTGATGACCCCTAGGTCTCTTTTCCGCTGTTGTCTGTGCCAATCTTACTCCCCCTTCCAGATACAGTACTTACAGACTGGAAGCTATTTTGTTACACCCTGCAGGCAGTATTTAGGGATTATCATGACAAATACTTTATATACAGATGAACTAGGCAATCTTTATGTACAACCAATGTTATGCAAGATTAAATGAGCTTTAAAAGGCATGGACAATTCTTATACTGTCTGTCAGATACTGTAGCTCTAATGCAATCAAACTGAATGTTCTTCCAGATGCTCCCTCTAAGGATTCTAGATTTCTTCTTAAAAATTCTAAACTCACGCTTCTCTAATTCTGTGTGGCAAAGTCAAAGACTGTGGATGCTTGCTTCGGAAAGGATGCGTTTTTGAAGGGGGGGGGCTTAGCTCTACCTTTTTCAAAAATATGTCTGGGCTCTAGACAGAGGACTATCGAAAGTAATGATGGTTACACAATACTTAGGCTAGGAGAAGATGGCGGTGGAATGAAGACCTGTTCATAGGGTATGTAAGGAAGCATGCCACAGGTACACAGCACAGAATAAAAGAAAAGTCACCAACAATCCAACGATGACTCATTAAGTCAAAACTAATAGGAAAAAGCAACAGTCTGTTTTTTTGTGGGGGGGGGAGGTTGAGGGGAAGGGTCAAAAATATTATGGAGGAGCCCAAACTAGGAAAATTGGGGAAAGACCTCATTTATGGGGCTGGGCACAAAAAGGGCTTAAATGTAAATTATTTATTACAAATTTTTACAGGAAAAACATTCTGAGGTGCCTGCAGCCCGTTTCCTTATGTGGCATGTATTCAAGCTGAGAACAGTCATCTTTTGTGGGGTTAGGACTTAAATGGCTGTAGACAAGCTTAAAGCGATTTAGTACACTTTCTGACCTAAGGTCCCACTTTCAGGATATGGTACCTTAGGTCTGCAGTAGTCCCTCTGTGTAATTAGTAATATTTTATTTGCAGCCTTTTATAAGTGGTAAGGGACAGTAGTTTGCTCCGACAAGGCCGATCCCGTCCACTTTCTGATTCGGCTATACACCCCTGCGCTCAGGCACATAGTGACATGAAGCAAGAGAGATGATCGTGGGGGTGACCCTCATTGAAATGAATGGGACAGATTTTTTCCTTACTTTGTAATACATTATAATGGCGACTTGGAAATTCATAAGGGCCACTGATCGACTACTATAACACCTGAGCATCCAATATCAGCCCTTCATCCAGAAGGGCACCCAGATTCTTGACTTAATCAGCAGCCGTAAGCCCAGAAGCACCGAGGCAAAGCCCCATCTCTCTCCAAGGCTGAGGTGATAACTCACGCTTATCTAATTCTGTGTGGCAAAGTCAAAGACTGTGGATGCTTGCTTCGGAAAAGATGCGTTTTGAATGGGGGGGTTTGAAGGTGGTAGCCTGCGTAGCAAACTGGCTGCAAAACAGGACACAGAAGGTAACAGTGAATGGAACACATTCTAAAGAAAGGGAGGGTCACTAGTGGAGTACCTCAGGGCTCAGTACTGGGTCCAGTCCTCCAACATCTTTATAGGTGACACTGCAGAGGGTATGGAAGGAAAGATATGTCTCTTTGCAGATGACACAAATATCTGTAACAGAGTTGATACACAAGGCGGGGTAGAAAGGATGAGAAGGGACTTGGCAAGGTTGGAGGAATGGTCAGACATATGGCAATTTAGATTCAATGCAAAGAAGTGCAAAGTAATGCACCTGGGAAACAAAAACCCAGGAGAAGAGTACACAATAGCAGGGGAGGTACTAACAACAACAAAAATGGAAAGGACCTGGGGGTAGTCATATCAGATGATCTAAAGGTTGGTAAGCAATGAGAGAAGTCAGTAAGGAGAGTCAGGGGGATACTGGGATGCATAGGAAGGGGCATCACAAGTAGAAAAAGGGAAGTGGTTATCCCTCTGTACAGACAGTTGGTGAGACCCCATCTGGAGTACTGTGTGCAGTTTTGGAGACCTCATCTATGCAAGGACAGAGACAGGATGGAAGCAGTCCAGAGGAGGGCAACTAAAATGGTGCAGGGTCTGCATCAGAAACCATATGAAGAGAGACAGAGAGCTTAATATGTATACCCTTGATGAAAGAAGGGATAGGGGGGGACGTGATAGAAATGCTCAAGTACCTGAAGGGAATCAACAGAGTCCAGGAGGTTAGCATCTTTCAGAAAAAGAGATGTATAATAACAAGGGGGCACAATTTAAAGATAGAGGGAGGGGACGGCTCAGGGGTAATGTGAGGAATTTTGTTTTCATGGAGATAGTGGTGGATGCGTGGAACCGCCTTCCTGGTGAGGTTGTTGTGTCTAAAACAGTGGGGGAATTCAAACATGCATGGGACAGACATAAGGCAATTGTAGTGGGCGGTGGCAGGAAGTAGACTGTTGGTTAACTAGAATCTGCAGCTTATCCAGTAGGTAGGGAAATGGGCAGACTGGGTGGGCCAAGTGGTCCTTATCTGCCGTCAAAGTCTATGTTTCTATGATACACCCTCCTGCCCCTAAATGACTCAGCTCAATCACCAGTCCAGCACATCTACCACACCCTTGTCTTGGGTGCAAAAGACAGATAGAGCTGCGTATCAAAAGAAGCTCCAAAAGTAGAGTTGAGTGTTTTGCTGGGTATCATCTGAGTAACAATGAAACCCAAATACATACCACTTGATGATCTTTCCCAGGGGTAGCATATAAATGGCAAACAACATGGACAAGAGGACTGACCCCGAGGAAGCATCTGTGCATGGTCTACTGCCCCCACTAACATCAGGCGACCCTCCTTTGCACTGCAACTTGGTTGTAGGATGGACTCCTCCCCAGATGAAAAAGTCAGCCCTTTGGGAATAGCTACTTGGTGTGTGATCACAAAAGAGCCCCCTGTTTATACCCATTTTGTCACTCCACAACTAGTAACAGTGCAGCAGACCCTTCACTGTTAGCTGCCACATAACAGCCATAGGTCCACTCTAACACTTCATCTTAAGCTTTCACTCATGCCATTAGAGCAGTCAAGCTGGGCACTTACAAAATGAGTCAGTCACGAGTGGTGCAGTAGCAGGAGGAGGGAATGCCCAAAAGTAGGAAGGGTTAAAATGTACATGAGTTCCAAGATAGTATTTTGAAAATAAAAACAAACACAGAAATCACATTAAGATTTAAATTGGAGGCTGTTGAAAATAGTAAGCATGACTGGCTAACACATTGATTTAAGCAATAATGCACAACAGGGTGTGGGTTGTGCTGAGATAACCTCACACCTGGATGGTTAGGCACGAGGCCACAGGCCAAGTGCACCCGATGTCCCAGAAGTGAGATTATCACAGCACAGCCCACACCCTTAAGCATAGTATTGCTATTACACAATGGCTTGTTATAAAAAATAAAAAAAAAATAAAAATGTAAATGTTTTAGTAGATTTTTAGTGGGAAAATATGTCGTTTCTTAAGAGAAGATGATAAACCCTGCAAATGCAAACAATGCATCAATACAGTGAGGCTGTGCTCAGATAACCTCACTGATGCCATCCTGGCAGTGCTAAGAGTTGAGTCACTGGACACCACACCTCGCGCCAGTGATCCGAGTTCGGGAACAAGCCTGGGTCGCTGGGGGTCAGCAAGGGCGAGAGGAGACAGAGTGTCCGGAGGACTGCTCTCCTCTCCCGGGGGTGGGATCCAGGGCGTTCCTGGTGCTACAGTGGCCTGTGGTGGAAACCAGTGGAAACGCAAGCGCACAGAATGCAGTAGAAGGGAGAGACCATGGCAGACTCCAGCGGCAGGAGGCATGGGGTCACGCAGAAGCCATTGCACGCTGCATTCCGAGGGGCAAGCAAGGAAAGAAAACCCCTCCTAATAAGGAGAATGAAGCCCATGACAGGGGACCTCCTCAGCAGGCCAAACAATGCCCGGAGTAAGTTAGGGCGGGACTCAAAGGGTGATGCAGTCTCCCTCTCCCGACTCGGGCCGCCAGGAGGGGGCCCTCCATAGGGGGGGTAAGTTACGGTCCTTCCCACTATGCTTCCGTGATGGAGGCTGGCTTGCAGAGGGTAGCCGAGCTCCCGCATACAGGGTGGACTGGGGTTAAGTAAGCCCCGTAGTTCAGAAGGTGCAAAAACAGATCTTTTTTTTGTAAATATCATTTTTATTAGAGAAGCTTTACAATTCATACACAGTTTGACAGTCAAAATCCATCATAAGTATTACCGACATTACATCAGACATTCGGAGATACAGGCCTATAAATAGGATTGCATTCTATTATTTTAACAACAGTCCTAACCCACTACTACACCCCCCACCATCATTCTACTGACTATCTCGAATTTGAATCATCTTTCCAACCCCATTACCCGCCTCCCCATGCCCTCCCATTCGCCCAGTCAGTGCCCCCTGCATCTCCCCTCTACTGAGCTTTTAAGGTCCAGGTAGGGCCCTGGTGCCAATAAACTATGGCCTGAGGAGCCAGTCAATGAGGTGCTGCATTAAGGCACAAAAAGAGGGTCTTTGGCCATTATATAGATGACCCATCTCCTCCACTTCAAAGAGCCCAGCCCAGCCTGATCATTTAAGTTGTGAGTTATTTTTTCGGATTTATATATAAAATGGACTGTCTCTCTCCAGCCCGAAAGGGTAGGGGGCTCAACTGTGAGCCAACGTTTAGTGATAGCTTTCGCTGCCAGTAGTAGAATATTTAATAGGTACTCGGCATGAAGATCATAGGCCTGGGAGCAAAGCAGGATAAAGAAATCGCCACTATAAGGTAGGCCGACCCCAAAGAGGTCTTTTAACTCCTCAAATAAACCCTGCAGAAAAGGCTGCAGTTTTGGACAGGCCCAAAAAATATGAGAGTGGTGAGCTGCAGTCTCTCCACATAGGCGCCAACACGCTGCAGATCAGATAGCACCATAATGAGAGGTTATTACTGGGGTTCGGAAGAATCTTATCAGTAATTGCCAAGAAAACAACCTCCAAGAGTGAGAGCAGGTGATTCTTGATGTCATACGGAAGAGAGCTTCCCATTGTTGGGGTGTGATTTGAGAACCCAACTCTTCATTCCACTTTTCCCTTAGCCGCGAGGTGTCTCCCCCTATTGTTTCCAGAAGGGACCTGTACAGCACTGAAACAGCGTGTGGGAGTCCTCGGGATTTTAATACTTGCTGGAGTATTCGAATCACTGGGGGGTGTGCCTCAGACGAACGGACATTGAGAGGTAGGGATTCAAAATAGTGTCGGAGTTGTAAATATCGGAAAAAATCTGATTGACGTAGATGAAAATCACGGCTGATTTCACCAAACTCTCTAAAGTGGGGACCGATTTGCAGTTGCGAGAGCTGAAAGAGGCGGGCATGCCGCCAAGTCTGAAAAGTATGATCTAAGACGGCTGGGGGAAAGTCCTCCAGTAGGTCTATTGGGCAAAGCAAGACCAGGAAAGGGGTAATCCCTAGGGCCTTTCTCATCGAGCACCAGACCTGTGCTTGGTACTCCATCCATGGACCCCATGCAGGCCGTGCCATTGAGGGTAGGGTTTCATGGAATATCACTTTTTGGTATTCCCGGGGTGGCAGGATACTCTCCTCAATTTTCCTCCACCTGGCCAGAGCCACTCCCCCAAGGCGCTGTATTATAAAAGAGAGGTGGGTAGCCCCGTAATAGAGTTTCAGATTGGGGAGTGCCAAGCCCCCCCGATCTTTAGGGAGGTGATGCGTCTCCAGTTTAATTCTAGGGCGTCTTCCCGCCCAGACAAATTTCACTATGGCCCTGTTCCAAACCTTAAAGAGACTGTTCGGCAGATTGAGGGGCAAATTCTGGAACAAACAGAGAATCCTCGGAAGGGTAACCATCCGAATCACCTCTATGCGCTGCATCATATTCAGTGGGAGAATGTTCCATCTTTCAAGGTCCTGTTTCATCTGGAATGTAATGGGGTGGTAGTTATTATCTAGGGTGTCTTCGGCTTGATGTGAGAGGTAGATTCCTAAATATTTTAGCTTGGTAAGTCCCCAGCGGAAGGGGTACCTTATCTTAATTGCATCCGATGGGACGTAGTGAAAGGTGAGGGCATCGGTCTTGCTGGTATTCAGCTTGTAGCCTGAATGTGACCCAAATTCTTCCAAGAGGCAGGATATGGCAGGCACAGACTGCTCGGGTTTAGTAAGGAACAGCAGAACATCATCTGCCTATAGGGCTACCTGGTGCTCCATGCCATCCAGAGTCACCTCCGAAATCTCAGATGACATTCTTATCGCCTGGGCCAAGGGTTCAATAAATATAGCAAAAAGGCCTGGTGATAATGGGCAGCCCTGACGCGTACCCCAAAAAAAGGGGGAAGTATTCAGAGTGGTGGCCGGATGTTTTAACACAAGCCTTCGGGGTCTCATAGATTTTCCTAAGAGTATCGATGAGGGGTTGCGGGAAACGCATAGCAGCCATTGTGGTGAACAGAAAAGGCCAAGACACCCGGTCAAAGGCCTTCTCAGCATCAAGGCTGAGAAGGACCGATGAGTCATCCCGGGATTGCATCTCATGTACCAGATGCAGAGCCCTATGCGCGTTATCTGAAGTGGACCTTGAACTCACGAAACCTGTTTGGTCAGGGTCAGTCAACTCTGGTAGTATAAGGTCCAGTCATGGCCAAGATGGACATGAAGAACTTGTAATCCGAGTTAAGAACCGATATCGGTCTATATGAGCTACATTGTAGCGGGTCCTTACCTGGCTTGAGGATGACCACAATTGTGGCATACGCCCAACTGGGCAGAGGGGATTCACCGGCAAGGACCTCATTACACGCTGCAAGTAACAACTTACTAATAGACTGAGTCAAGGATTTATAAAACTCCGCCCCATAACCATCAGGCCCAGGGGCTTTTTGGGTTTTGGACTTGGAGATGACCAACGACAGTTCCTCCGGTGAAATTGGTTTCACCATGAGAGCCTGTTCGCGGTTAAGCATTGGTAACTTTAGGGCCGATAAAAAAGATTCGGCGGATGCCAAATCTGTCCTCTGATCCGGAGTGTACAAGGCTTTATAATATTAACAAAAGGCCTGAGATATGTTTTTAAATTTAGTATGACATTCTCCTGTCCCAGGGTCCTTTATCATTGCAATAGTAGACAACTTACGGTGTTGGCGGAGCCGGTACCCAAGTAACCGGGAGGCTCGAGGGCCGATCTCACCATATCTCTGGCGGAGATACGTGAGGGCAACCTCGGTTTGCTGCAGGCATAGGGAGTCCAGCTCATTCTTAGTCTGCTTTATCTGGGGGAGAACCGAGGCATCACCTTGTTGGTGAGCAAGCTGAAGGAACTGGAGGGTCTGTTCCAGCTGAAGCTGTCTTCCTTTGCATGCCTTTGCCAACCCGGCTGAATATTTTATTAAGTGACCTCTTAGGACTCCTTTTAGCATGTCCCACTGAATTGTTGACGGGGTCTCCTGGGTGGAGTTGTCCTGTATAGTTTCCGTGATTTTATCACTGAGGAACTCCTTAAATTGTTCACTTTTTAAGTGTACGGGGTTAAATCTCCACCCAGTGTTGCGCCTCTCCAGGCCCAGATTCCACTGAGTGATGAGTGGGGCATGATCCGAGTGGGCTATAGGGCCCATTGTGACTTCGATCAGTGAGCCGAGCTGTTCCTTCTGGGTGTAGCAGTGGTCAATTCTTGTGTATGTCCTGTGGACTGCAGAGTAAAAGGAGTATCCCCTGTCTCTGGGGTGTAAGGACCGCCACGTATCAAGCCATCCCATCCCCTCAGTAAACCTCTTAAAGAATTTGTGTGAGGCCTGTTGCACACTGGGCTGGGCCCTGGAAGTGTCTAAGGCGATATTCGGGGCAATGCTGATATTACCTGCCAGGATCAGGGTCCCCTTAGTCATCTCCACCACTTTATCCAGCAGAAGACACCAAGAGAAAGGACTGCTCTGTGACTGAACGTTTCTACTGGGACTATATTGCCCTCCTTCCCTCCCCTCCACCCCCGCACCCAAAGCTAGTTCTATTTTTATAGGCACAGGATTTGACTGACAACAGGAACTTCCTGTTTAGGGGCAGGAAGCGAGTGATCACAGAACCACCAAGGACCCACCATCCTAGAAGGGCAAGAGTAGCTCTCCGGCCCCTCTAGCTGCTGGAGGTCTGCCTCTGAACAAGTAAGTGGTCTACTGAGAAATATAGGATATTCTGTCTCAGAACAGGACAATCAGGAGCTTAAAGGGCACACAGGCAGAAAGTAAGGAGAGAGAAAAAAACAGACAAAGAGTAAGGATTGCAAACAGTTAAGGGTCAGAAATAAGACATGATTGGAGTGGTACAGTGCAGTGGCTGGAGCAGCAGTCTTCCGGGAGATATTCTGGAGTATGGTGTTGTCCCATCTGCAGGCACCTCTCTGGGCTGAGGAGGAGGTTGCTCATCTCCAGGCTGAGTTGGCCAGGATTTGTGGGACCTCCTCTTCCATCCAGGGACCACCAGTGCCACTGCCGTTGCCTCAGAGGTTGCCAAGAAAGAGGAGCGGTTGGACCACAGTGGGCTCAGGGAGGGTGAGGGTGGTGGAACAGAGGCACATCCCTCCAGTTGTACCTCTCCACAATTCCTATACCATTCTGGCAAAGTGTGGTTCCTCTATGGAGGCAACTACAGTGGAGACCAAGGAGGATGCTGGGAACCTCCACAAAGGAGACCCACAGGAGGGTGGCAGGGGACCCTGCAGGGGAAGGAAACAACTCCTGGTGGGGGACTCCATTGTTAGGAAGGTAGAACTGGGCAAGGAAGGGGAGAGGGAGGTAAGGTGCCTGCCTGGCGCCATGGCTTGGAGGGACAGGGAGCGAATCCTCAGGATTGCCAGAGCAGCTGCACAGGGAAGGGAGCTGGATGTCATTGTCCACCTAGGGACAAATGACCTGGCTAAGAAAGGGATTAGAGAAGTGCAGGAAGAGTTTGTGGAATTCGGGAGGGGCCTTAGTCAAGTAGCACGCGGTAACCTTCTCGGAGGTGCTACCCATCTATGGCATAGGAGAGGCTAGGGTGTTCCGTACCATGGGATTCAATCAGTGGTTGAAAAACTGGTGTGGAGCTCAAGGTTTGGCTTCATTGGGGACTGGGGCCCACCTGGAGTGATGCAAGCCTATACTGGCATGATGGGCTGCATCTGTCCGGGAGGAACCAGGATCCTAAGTGATAGGTTTAAATGCTTCATTGGCAAGCTTTAAACTAGCCAAGGGAGGCACTGGAAAGGAGCAGGAAAATCCTAGCCCCCAAACAATCACGGTAGTAAGTGTGGCAAACACCAACATGGAGGTGTCGATAGGGAGAAGGGCAGGGTAAATGGAGAAAGTGACAAAAGCAAGAAGGACAGGGATGGGGCAAAGGGGTAAGGCCATCAGGAAATGGAGGGTAATGAGTACCAATGCCCGTAGTCTGGGCAACAAGCCCTGAGCTGGTGGCCTTAATGGAAGAGGGATGCCTGGATATCGTAGCAGTCACAGAAACATGGTACACAGAGAACCATGACTGGGATGTTAACATACCAGGGTACATAACTTACAGGAGAGACAGGCAGGGGAAGAGGAGAGGAGTAGCTCTCTATGTAAAGAGGATAAAAGCAACTGAACAAAAGAGTAAACAGGGAGGAGAGGAGGCACTGTGGGTCACCTTGGAGACTGAAAGGCACCACAATCCAAACAGGGTTGTGTACAGACTCCCATGTCAGGGGAAGGAATGGACAAGGATATGATGGAAGGCATTCTTAGAATGGCAGAGAAAGGGAGATACTGTTGATGGGAGACCTGAATATGCCAGATGTTAACTGGAGCACATTTGCTGCAGCCACATCCAAGAGCAGGGCCATTCTTGACGCCCTACAGGTGGCAGGCATTAGACAGCTAGTTTCGGAACCCACTCGTGAGGGAGCAATCTTAGACCTCGTACTCTCAAACGGGGGCAGTGAGAGGATCTCAGATCTAGCAGTAGGTTGCTATCTGGGGACAAGTGACCATCAAACAGTATGGTTCACGTTAAACTCAGCTACAGAGTCAAGCCATACAAAAGTGAGGGTACTGGACTTTAGGAGGGCTGACTTTGGCAAGATGGGAGAGTGCCTCAGAAAGCACTAGCAAACAGGCTAGAAGGAGGTGTGGAGCAACAATGGGGAATTATCAAACTGCCATCACAGAGGCAACAAGCCTTGTGTGAAGCAAATAAACAAATCAAAAGCGAAGAAAACGCCACTATGGTTCTCAAGAGGGTGGCTGTGAAAGTCAGGAAGAAAAGATAGCATTCCAGAAGTATAAGGAAACACAGAAGGAGCAGGACAGAGGCTGTACCAGTTAAGGCAGAAAGAAGCAGGAGGGAAGTCAGAATAGCAAAGGCCCAAACTGAGGAAAAGATAGCCAACTCAGTTAAGAAGGGGATAAAACCTTTTATAGGTACATCAGCGGCGTGAAAAGAAAGGGAGGGATAGTGAGGCTGAATAGAATGAGCGGTGGGTGGGCAGGGGACAGTGAAAAAGCAGGAATACTGAACAAATATTTCTGCTCAGTATTCCTAAAGAGGAGGGGAAGTGCCTAATCCAATTACAGAAGCACTCTTGATAGGGGGTCGATCCCAGTCCTTTCACAGAAGAAAGGTTCTGCAAGAACTCCTAAAACTGAAGGTGGACAAAGCAATGGGTCCTGATGGAATTCACCCCAGAATTCTAAAAGAATTAAGGAAGGAACTAGTGAAACCACTGGCTACTCTTTTAATAAATCATGGGAGGATGGTGTGGTACCCGAGGACTGGAGGAAGGCGTGTGATTCCCCTTCACAAAAGTGGGACCAAGACAGAGGCAGGAAACTACAGACCTGTCAGTCTGACCTCTGTGGTAGGGAAAGTGATGGAGTCACTTCAGAAGGAAAGAATAGTTGAGTACCTAGAGGTCAGTGGAGCACAGGATCCAAGGCAGCATGGGTCTCCAGCGAAGGTCATGTCAGACGAATCTAACAGATTTCTTTGACTGGGTGACCAAAGTAGTAGACCAGGGAGGGCTGTGGACATGGCCTACCTAGACTTTAGCAAGGCATTTGACACAGTCTCACACAAAGATTGATAGTCAAATTAACCAGCCTGGTAGTGGGTCCCAGGGTGGTAGCCTGGAAAACACTGGCTGGACAACAGGACACAGAAGGTAATTGTAAATGGAGTCCACTCTGAAGAAAGGGTGGTTACTAGTGGGTGCACTTGAGGTTCAGTATGGGTCCAGTCCTTTTAATGTCTTCATCAGTGACATTGCAGAGGGACTGGAAGGAAAAGTATGCCTTTTGCAGATGACACAAAGATCTGCAACAGGGTTGATACACAGGGGCGTGGAAAGGATGAAAAGGGACTTGGCAAGGTTGGAGGAATGGTCAGACGTATGGCAGCTAGGATTCAATGCAAATAAGTGCAAAATAATGCACCTGAGAAACAAGAACCCAGGGGAAGAATACACAATGGGTGGGGAGGTAGTAACAACAACAAAACAGGAAAGGGACCTGGGGGTAATCATATCAGATGACTTTAAGGTTAGCAAGCAATGTGAGAAGGCAGTGGGAGGCAGCGGGTATACTGGAATGTATGGAGAGGCATCAGCAGCAGAAAACAGGAAGTTGTTATCCCTCTGTACAGACAGTTGGTGAGACCCCATCTGGAATACTGTGTCCAGTTCTGGAGACCCCATCTCCACAAGGACATAGACAGGATAGAGGCAGTCAGAGGGGCAGCTAAAATGGTGCAGGGTCTGCAAGAGAAGCCGTATGAGGGAGACTAAGGAGCTTAATATGTATACCCTTGAGGAAAGAAGGAGAGGGGACATGATAGAAACTTTCAAGTACCTCAAGGGAATCAACAAAGTCCAAGAGGGTAGCATCTTTCAGAAAAAGACTGCAAGAACAAGAGGACACAATTTAAAGATAGAAGGAGGCGGTTCAGCGGCAATGTGAGGAAGTATTATTTCACAGAGAGGGTAGTGGATGCATGGAACAGCCTTCCTGAGGAAGTTGGGGTCTAAAACTGTGGGAGAATTCAGAATGCATGGGACAGACATAAGGCAATTCTTGTGGGGCAGGAAGATATAGGCTGTTGGTTAACTAGGATCTGCAGCCTATACTGTAGGTAGGGAAATGGGCAGACTAGATGGGCCTAGCGGTCCTTATCTGCCGTCAAAGTCTATGTTTTCTATGTTAAATGGCGGATAGTAGGGGTGTTCGAAGCCGGAGGGAGATAAATGTTGGCCAGTGTTAGTTCCTGCTCATTTAAAATACCCTGGACTATAATTAATCTACCGGCAGAGTCTAGCCATTCTTTTATTTTCCTGAATGGGAGAAGGGATGAGATCAGAATAGCAACCCCCCTTTTTCTTCCCTTCGGCATAGCCGAGGCAAAAACCTGCGCATGGCCCCTACCACGGAGTTTCTCGTGTTCTCTGGAAGTCAAATGGGTCTCCTGCCAATATACAATATCGGCATATGACTTTTTAGCTAACATAATCATTCTAGACCTCTCGACCGGGCTGCTCAGACCATTCACATTCAATGAATATATTTTTAAGTGGATATGAGCCATTCTCACTTCCAGTACGCTCTACTTCTGTACTAAGCCTGAAATTCTCCTGAGACAACATTCTTATCTCTATTATCATTGCTACCGAACTGTGACTGTTTATTTTCTCTTGTAACTTTATCTTCTCTATAATATTCAATAACCATAAATTCTCATAACAAAAGCCCAAAATATACTCTTGTGGGCTTAACTGCATTGATTTAACAGCCCAAACTAGGGAGTAATTTAAACTGCCTCGTGTGTCCCACCACTCAAAATAACACTCCCGGGTCCCAAGGAACTTAACTCTCAGCCAGTACCATCCGCGTTCCCCGGTAACTCCAGAAGGGTGGTGGAGCCCAGGTGGCGTATATCTCCCGGCCCGCTCAAATGCAGATGGGAACATTAGCAAAGATGAAAAAAATTGTGACGCATCTTGCAAGATTTCGAAAGATGCCTTAACTATACACAATGCCCAGAACAATACCAGGCCATTCCATAAGTGGGAGGAGAGACATCTGGACCTAACCAGAGAATTCCAAACGCTCCCCTCTCCCAAAACTAAACTTAACTTCCAAGGTTTGCTGTAGATGGTAGTTCAGCATCAAGGCAACTGCCGCAATGCAGTATGGGAAGGGCTCTCCTGCTATTGAGGAAGAGGCCCACCAGCTCTAAGGTGTAGTCCCTATATCGAGCATGCCTTAATATCAGCAGTGGTATGTCCAGGTTGCTCTGCCCTGAGCGGAGCCCCAGCCGGACCAAATAAATTATCATCAATAAAATGAAATCACCAAATTTGTTTTTATTATTAGAGTATAATAAGCTGCCGATCCCAGGGAGTGCCATGGGGAATGGGTGTCAGGGGACACCTCGGGTGGCACGGGGGGAGGCGACCACCCCACCATCCACTATTGTCCCATGAGGAGGTAGGCCGTGCAGCCCAGCCCACATAGGCAGATAGGTCCCTCCAGGAATCTCGAACCAGATGGATCCAGTTTGCGGGCAGGGGACCCTCGCTGGGTGTCCGTGCTTTGCCCTGGAACCATCCGTTTATTTGGATTAGAGGGGAGAGTCCTGGAGGGGGTTCCATCCGTCAACTGTGAACGCCGGGGCAGGCACCCACCCCCAACCCCACAGCGCTCCGAGGGCGAGAGCCAGAGGGGGGCAGGAAGCAGGCAGAAGACATCCAACATCCCTTCCCTGTACAAAGGGTTTTATCAGTTTGGGTAATTTTAAAAGTCCTCAACCCAGGCCCCAAAAGAGCGCCTCGCTGCAGGAGACGGCTCACCCCCCAAATCGGCCTCCCCAGCATGGCCCCTCCCGTCTCCCAGCCCTACCCCGCAATCCACACATTCTTAAACCAATCATTGTGCGCGGTTGAGTCTGCTTACTCCCCGTTGCCAAGTCGCAGTTTCACCTTGGGTTACAGAAGCCAGCTAGGGAGGGATAGTCTTGACAGGGCGGGGCGGAGAAAGGGCACAGAACCAAACCATATTGACAGGGGAAAAGGAAAAAAAAAAGGGGGGGAGGGAGAGGAACCAAAATTCCACCCCAGGAATATTGTCCCACCCCAGGAGAGTTCCACAGCTCATCGCCCAACAGGAGGGGGCCACCAGAGGCAGAATGTTCCCATCCCAACACCTCCCAGGCTCTCCACGCATAGGCTAGCAGGATGTTAGTGGGATTCGTCTCCAGGAGCGGGAAACCCCAGGCTCCTAGAGATAACGTCCCCCAACAATCCCCAGGGCAACCCCGCAGTATAGGCCCCCGGAACCAGGAACCCCCCCCATTACAGACCTCTGTCTGCAGATCCCAACATCCCCCCACCCCCCTTGAAGAGGTGTAACCCCGTCCCCAAGTGCTCACCACCTGAGGATCTCTCACTGCAGATGCTTACAGGATATAACTTAACGTGGTTGAAAAGCCCCCACCCCAATCATAAGGAGGGGGGAGCAATCCAGCCGCTCAAAAGGCTCCTAAGAGCCAGTCGGAGAAAAAGCATTATCGCAGGGAGGAGAGAGCAAATGAGAAAGAGAGGGAACCTCTCCTAAGTGCAAACCCACTCTGAATCAAAAGGATCATCAGGTTGGAGGTCAAGTGTTCGTTGTTGCTGGGTGCGTGCCATTTTTGGATGATCCCTGGATGTCCTCCGACAGGTGCGCAGCCTTTTTATTTATCCTGGTGGAATTGCCGTATTTTCTCAGCATGGCAGCAACATCTGCCCGCAAGTTCGTGTGTGCAGACCTCTGCGCCGATCCAGGCTTTGCTGCTCCTTCTTGTGATATCGACCAAGCCGAGGCAAGTAAATCTTTCTCTAGCCTTTCTTTAATGAGTGGGGGAGAAGTAATCCCTTGAGAACTCAGGAACGAGGAGGCAGCGAGGAGATCTGGATAGACTTTCGGGCCTGATTCAGTGATAACTTTAAGCCTTGCTGGAAACAGGATTTGTGCTTTGATATTTTTAGCCCGGAGCTGTTTCACCACTGGCCACAGGGTTCTTCTGGATTCCTGAACTGCTGTCGTGTGGTCGTTGTCTAGTGAAATACGCGAGCCGGAGTAGATCAGTTGACCCTTCTGTCAGGCTTTCTGCAGCAGCTCCTCTTTTACTTTGTAAGACGTTATTTTGGCAACAATCGACCGGAGTTTTGAATCTAGAGCACTGGGCTTGGGGACAAGCGATCTGTGAGCCCGGTCCATTTCCATTGAAAACTCCGGTGGTAGTTCCAACAGGTCTCGCAGCAAATTCTGGAGAAAAGCCATAACACTGGGGTATCCATCCTCCGAACCCTCTGGGACCCAGTAAATCCTGAGGTTGTGCCTCCGGCTCTTGCCCTCCAAGTCGTCCAGGCGGTGTGTAAGCTCACGGTCCCGCACTAGTAAGTACATAATCAGGCTGTCTTGGCGATCTGATTGATCTGAGGTTTGAGTAGTGCATAATTCCAGCTGATCAGTCTTGTGGTTAATCTTGCTTATATCCGCCTTGAGGTCAGCTAGAGACTGGTCGATCTTATTGACAGTATGGGCCGTTTGCTTAATCGTGGCCGCTAGACCAGACAAAGATTCCTCTTCATGCGGGCCTGCATGGAGTGTATCGGAAGGGGCCTCCGAGGAATCTGATGCATCCCCATGATCCCCACGGACTAACGCCCGTAATTTTTGCGCCTGAGTGAGCTGGGGTCTTCCAGACCTATTCTTCTTGCTTTTGGCCGGCGACAACATTCTGATGTAGGTGATTTTAAACTGTTATTATCGGTTGGGGCACGGAGCAACGGGGCTAGGCAGCCATTACGACGCTGACGTCACCAGAAGTCTCACAAAAACAGATCTGACAAAAAAAAAAAAAACTCACTGTTGCCAAATGTAGACAGCCAATCAGATTACAGGATTTTTAATTGCCATTGTATAATTCTGCTTTAATCACACTAACAAAGAACTGCTGACAGTATGGATGGAAACTGTTAGATCACTATTTATAATAACCATGGTAATTTTGCACATGTATGGTATGTGCCTTATAAAATGGGAAGGGAAAATCCTGCATCCTAATTGGTTGGCAATTATACTAACATACTAAAATGCCAGCAGAATAGGCCTATCAGTCTTTCGCGTCTGCTCATTTGGTCAGTCCCACCCTGGAAGATGACCTTGCTGCCCTCCTTGCCCTCTCGGGCTTCTCCCTTCCCAGTCCCAGATATTCTCGCTGCACTGGACTTTGCTTCCAGAACCCTTCCCCTGTACCTGTCCCACCCCTCTTGAACCCCTATACCGTCTCTACTTCACCAGCCCGGGCAGCGGCATTCCATGGCTCCACCACCCTCTCAGTGAGTAGCACCTCCTCCTTTCTCCCCTGAATCTCCCCCATCCAGCTTCCACCCATGCCCTCTAGTTGTCCCCCTTCCTTCGGAGTACCTGACTCGCCTCCCCTATTTACCCCCTTCATGTACCTGAAGACTTGTATCATGTCCCCCAGTCCCTTCTCTCTTCCAGTGTGTACATATTTAGCTCTTCGAGCCTCTTCTCACAGGTTCTGTCCCCCAAGCCCCAGATCATTTTGGTTGCCCTCCTCTGGACCCTCTCCAGGAGTTCAATGTCCCTCTTTAAGTCTTAGATTTGTCTAATGTGCAGTTAAAAAAAGTTATGGCAACTGGAACACAGCAGACTAACACTATCAACGCCTTTTATTTAAAAATTCCCAATTGCCATTACACACAGGGTTCTCATCTTTATTCACTAATAAAATCATCTAGACCCCAAATACAAACTCACTCAAAAAGAACAAACATTAAATAAATGTACTTCTCTTTTATCTTCCCTTCCTCAGACACCTACATAAAGTATCAGTAACAGTTATACTTTTGGCACTTTTGATCCTGCCCTCATCCCTACCTGCCCACCAAGTAAACTGCTGCTGCTTGCCCTGCCATAGATAATACTGAATTCTTGTCTTTACTGAAGCCTTGGGGGCGCACATGTAGACAGGCAGATATAAGAGTATGTGAACATTTAGCTACTAAAATTCTGCAGAAGTATGAATTCCTGCATTCCATGATAAACAAACATTCCATCTACTGAACAGGTGAATAGACTAATGCTTGGCAGCTGGGGGGCTTCTTTTTACTAGTTATTTTTAATTAAACAAAATCTGTTTGATACATTTTTTATTTTATAAAAGTTGGTATTTTTAAATGTTCTACATTTACCCATCATGTAAGTAAAATAAGACACTTCAGAGATGTGCACTGTGCTGCTCTAACTGCACTCCCAAGGGCTGACTTAAGACACACGCCTGGGTGTGGGGTTAAAACAGTGTAATCTCGCCTTGATCATGTCTTACTGCTTACACACTGTGTGTGTGTGTGTGTATTTATATATATATATATATATATATATATATATATATATATATATATATATATATAGAGAGAGAGAGTGTGAAACACACGAAAGGTGTCTAGTAACTGCACTAATAAACTAGTAAATAACCACTTCCATCAATGGTGTGAATACCACTGGGGGCTTTCATCTGGCTCTACCACCATTCTCGTCTGCCATGCCATGACATCCATGAACAGGACCACTACTGCAGACCCAGAAGCTTTAATGAGTTTCACACTGCAGCCCCCCCCCCCAACTGACGCCACCCAATCCAATACAGACCATTTTGATTTGTAGTGCCCTTGAAAGTTCATGTTAGCAAAAACAAATTGGCATTAAGAGCTGCACTTATATAAACAATGCCTGCTGCTTACACCGATGTATTCATGTACAACAAAAAAAAAGCACATTTTTTTTTTTTTTAATCAGCTATGACTTACAGCAGAACTGAAGAGAATCAAACTTCCTGTTCCCTATGCCTGATCTGCCAGTTCTGCATCAATCACAAAACCTATCTGAAAACAACATCTATTGTACCTGTGGATGCATCAGTAGGGTGTGGCATAGAGACCTGAAGAATTAGTAGTAATTGAAAAAAAAAAAAAAAAAAGGATCTGCAATGTGTTCGTTTTAAATGAATGTTACATTTCATCAATGTAAATAGCAGATATCATTTAGGTAAGTGCATTTGTAATGTCGACTTTTTTCCAGCAAAAATAAACTTTTTTTTTTTTTTATGTTTAGAGGTCACTGACTCATCAATCACCATTTACCAAAGCATAGTATTTTTCATTAATTTTTAACAATGACCCCCCCCCCTTTGGATTTACAGAAAAAAAGTATCCACCAAAAATGATTTTGCATCATAAAACAAATGATTCTGCTATAAAGACAATTCAAGGTCTTAACATCTTCTCTTAAAACTAACTTTGTATAAACTGAAGAGCACTTCAGTCCAGATATTCAAAAGATTTACACATTCAGTTTGGTTATTTATGCACATTTTGCAAACCTTTTTGCTAAAACGTTGGCTGTACAGACTACAGTTCCCAGGACAAATCATCAGCTTGCTGACTACTGTAAATTCTGCTGACACTTATAAATGTTTGATCAGGAAACTTAAAAAAAAAAGCGGAAAATTTGCACGAACAACCATTCTGCACATATAACAGAGTTTAAAAAGGGGGGCAGAGCTCCAGCAGAAAGAAGGGAGTGGTGCTCACACACAGGAAGTTGTTCATGAAAGAAAGGGCGAGGACTCATCACTCTGCTATGCAGCTCAGGTGAGAGCCAAGGTCAGAAGCACCTTCACCTGCAGCAGGCTACCTGTTCAGTGCTGGCACAATTTAAAACAGTGCCTCCACAGAAGAAAAAGGGGACAGATTTTCCTACTTCATGATAACAGCTATAGCTGGCGATGCAACATGTTGACATCCATGGATGAAGTTTTCCTCAGACAATGAGGGAGATGCCAACAGTGGACATGGCAATACTGTGTCACTAGCAGTAGGAGAAAGCAGTCCCCTTGTTCCTTCTATGCAAGTGCCCTTTTTATGTTTGCTTGTGCGTGAGTGAAGCAAAGATCTTGGTACAATAAGGGTTTTTAAAGGCGTGTCACTGTCGGGTCCAGTGCAGCTTAGGCTACAGTGGGCTCAACAATGATAGCCCAATGGTTAGCGAGGCGAAGCATGACATTTTTCTTGGATTGCTGGGCGGAAACTTCATGTAGCTGAAAGGAAAAAGCCAGTCCAATGCACAGCAGCTCTGTCCTTTCATCTGCATGATGCCGCCTGCCCAGCAGCCAGCTGAGGGGCATCACGATCAGCCTGCTGTTCATCCTCCTTCCCCAACCTTAAAAACAATTCCATTCGCTGTCAAGTATACCTCCTACCCCCCCATTACTACCTGTGCCACTGTCAATCATACCAACCTCTGCCAAGTATCCCTCCCACCTCCCCTTCACTTCCCATGCCCTATGTCCCTTTCAAACAGATTCCACTCTCTGACAAGTATCCCTCTCATCTATCCATTACTTCCCGTGCCCCCTATATATTAAACTGACACTCAGACAGGGGTGTTCAAATCAAAACTTTTAGGACTTGCCCAGCCACGACTATAGCTGAATTTTCACTTGCCCCTATTCATTACAATGAAATTAGCTTTGTTTTTTTGTACTTGCCCTTCAAAGAAATTCACTTGCCCCGGACAGAGGGTAATAGGATTTGTACACCCCTGCACTCAGGTGCCCAATCTTCAGTGTCAGTACCTAAAACCAACAATCTCTCACAGTCTTTTTTTTTTAGAAATACCCTGTAAAAAAAAAAAAGAAAACGGTCCATCGATGTCTATTGGTACTGCTCCTCTCTGCCGCCGTTACCCTTCCCCCAACTGACACCCCACACACACTCAGCATCCACCCCCACACACAACCTCTTACTTACTTTCCTGGGGTCCAATGCCATAATCCTTTTGGACCAGAAACATGTCGTCACTCTTCAATGCCAGACCAGGAACTGAGGAAATTGGGTATTGTGCCGTCAATGTATTTCAATGAGTTTTGAACTAGCACTCATAACTTGTTCATTTTTATTTCCCCCAAAAAATTTCTACACAACTTTTGGGGTCCCCACCACATGAACAAGAGAGGTGAAATTCTTCAAGTCCAGCCTGAAAGGTGATTTCACAGTCACTCCATGAAATCACCTTTCAGGCTGGACTTGAAAAAATGTTCACCTACTGGGTTCATGAGATGGGGTCATAAGAAGACTATGTTGAAAATTTTGGGGTCAGACTATTGAAAAAAAAAAAAAGTTATAATGCTACATTACACTCAGGGGCATCAACAGGTTTCTAAAAGTGTGAGGGAACATGCCCCATCAGTGACTTTTGCCAAAAGGGGAGTCGAGGCTTTGCCCCCAGAAAACATTTTTAAGAATTCCACCAAGGAAAATGGGGGTGCTGCATCATACATGGGAGGAGACAGAGATACTGAGGAGGGGGGGACCCTCACCGATCGGCGGGTCTGGGGAGAGGGGGAGGCATCACTGGCAGAGGGGGGGAGGGCTAAGCAGGGAGAAGAGGTACTGGAAGTGGAAATCACAGCAGAGAGAGTGAGGGAAGCCCTCAGCTCCCTTAAGACGGAGAAAGCACCAGGGCCGGATAAATTACATCCCAGAGTGCTGAAGGAATTTGCGGATCTCCTGGAAAAACCCCTAGCGGAGCTTTTCACCATCTCTCTGAGGACAGGGTGGGTGCCCCAGGACTGGAAGGTGGTGCATATAGTGCCTATCCACAAGGGGGATCAAGGGAGGTGGCAGAGAACTACAGGCCTGTCAGCCTGACATCGGTGGTGGGCAAGGTGATGGAGGGCATTGTCAAGGAGAGGCTAGGGAGGGACCTGGAAAAGTCAGGGTGCCTGGACAATAGACAGCATGGATTCGTCTCGGGGAAATCGTGTCAGACAAACCTTGTGGAGTTCTATGACTGGGTGACGAGTGCCTTGGACCTTGGTAGACCAGTGGACGTCCTCTTTCTAGACTTCAGCAAGGCATTTGACTCTGTTCCTCACATGGGCCTGTTGGATAAGCTGGGAGAAATGGGGGTGGGGAACCAGATGATCAGATGGATAGGCAATTAGCTCCATGACCGGACCCAGAGGGTCGTAGTTGGCGGGATAGTCTCATCCCCAAAGAGGGTCATTAGTGGGGTCCCACAGGTATCAGTCCTTGGTCCCCTCCTGTTCAATGCCTACGTCTCTGACATAAGGACAGGAATCAGGAGTGAGATGAGTCTCTTTGCAGATGACTCAAAACTGGGGGCGGTGGTGGATGGGGAGGAGGGGAGGGTGGACCTACAGGGGGACCTGGAGGCTCTGGAAAGATGGTCTAGAAAGTGGAAGCTGAGGTTCAATGCAGGGAAGTGCAAGGTACTCCACGTGGGGGCCAGAAACCCGGGCCAAGTGTACACCCTGGGGGGGGGAAATGCTACAAGTCTCGATGGCTGAGAGGGACCTGGGGGTGGTGGTGGATGTCAAAATGAACAACTCGGAGACTTGTAGGATGGCAGCAGCCAGGGCCAACAGGATGCTGGGATGCATCGCTAGGGGGATCACCTCCAGAAGGAGGGAAGTGATGCTCCCTCTGTAAAACTGCTTGGTGAGGCCACACCTTGAGTACTGCGTGCAGTTTTGGAGGCCACACTTGAAGAGGGACATTAAACTCCTGGAGAGGGTCCAGAGGAGGGCAACCAAAATGATTTGGGGCTTGGGGGACAGGACCTATGAGGAGAGGCTCAAAGAGCTAAATATGTACACATTGGAAGAGAGAAGGGACCCAGGGGGACATGATAGAGGTCTTTAAGTACATGAAGAGGGTAAATAGGGGAGGAACAGTCAGGGTGCTTCGAAGGAAGGAGGAGGGGGCCACTAGAGGGCATGGGTGGAAGCTGGAGGGGGGAAGATTCAGGGGAGAAAGGAGGAGGTGCTACTTCACTGAGAGGGTGGTGGAGCCATGGAATGCACTGCCTAGGGGGCTGGTGGAGGCAGAGACGGTGGAGGGTTCAAGAGGGGCTGGGACAGGTACAGGGAAGGGTTCTGGAAGCAAAATCCAATGCAGCAAGAATATCGGAACTGGGAAGGGAGAAGCCAGAGAAGGCGAGGGGGGCAGCAAGGTCAGCACCCAGGGTGGGGGCTGACCAATCGAACAGACTCGAAAGACCGTTGGGCCTATTCTGCTGGCATTTTAGTATGTTAGTATGTTAGAATCTGGTGCCAAAGGGTGCATTTTAGAAGCATCTTGTATGAAATCTGCAGCAAGAAAAGCATAGGAATTTAGTAGTCGAGCCCCTGAAATACAGCAGGTGGCTTGAACCACGGAACATACTTAATCCAATCGTTTTACTGCCTCTGTCTCATACTCAAACTGCACACAAAGACAAAAAGGAAAAGGCTAATGATTAACTTTTCTTTTCCCCCCCAAACAAAAATAAGGCCTGGTGGAATTTGTCCCTGGAAGAAATTCTGAAGAATCTGATGGCAAATGGTGAAGTTTAGAAGCATGTTCTAGGCAATCTGCAACAAGACAAGCATAGGGAGTTAGTAGCTGAAAACCCTGCAATGCAATACATGACTTGAGCCAGTGAACATATGTATTCTAATTGTTTTATTGTCTCAGTCTTGTTGTCAGGTCATCACACGCAAACTGCACACAAAGACAGAAAAGAAAACAGACTGATGAAATATTTTTCATGAAGGTCTCTATTGTGACCTGGGTGCAAGAGACAAGAGACCTACCACTGAAAATGGAAAATGCACAAGAGAAACATCGGCGACTACACAGGTTTTGGATGTGATATAATCTCAAAGTTCAAAATGGGTCAGACCTCAGCACACACAACTACACTTCTTTGATACTGCCATATAAAATTCAGGACTGTCCTTTGGTGATGTCAGCAGGAAGCAAAAGAGCAATACATCTGTTTGAAAATTCTGCAAATCTGTCAAATGACTTTGGATTCATTCGTTTTGTTGCCTCACCCATAACTGCTAATGTGGCAAGACCACTCAGTCTATCCTGACCTATTGCGTTTCCGAGGTATGTTTTTATTCATTTTAGGGCACTGAAAGATCGTTCACTTAAGCATGTAGTGACTGGTATAGCAAGTGCAATGGTATCCAATTGGGGGGATGCCAGGGAACACAGCCAGTGGCAGTGATTCAAGCAAAAGAGACACTCCGTGGACAGTTTTCAGAAGGCAGATGTTCAATAAACCTTTGTGATTACAACAAATTATTTTTCAGGAAGTTGTACTCTATAGTGCCTGCATGTAACATTTAGTGTTGTCTTATCTAAAAACGAAGGACTTGTTGGTTTCAAAGTTTGAACTGCTTTCAGTAGGTCTACCCCCTCTTTTGAAGATCGTCTCAATTCTGCAATCATGTCATCTAAAACTGGGCAGTAAATTTTAGTTTGATAATTTGTTTCCGAGGTAATTGGTTGCTTTTACCGAAGTCTCATGTCAACTACATATGCATCAAAATGAGCAGTTAAGCGATGGGTACATCGTGGTGGCTCCTTTCTTGTGTTACACCATCACGAGCCATGTTAAGTGGAACTTCGAATGCTGTTGCTTCATGGAGTAATTCTTTAAATTTCTAATTTCTGAATGAAACCAGTGTACGAATAAATGCTTCTACTGCAATGCCAGCACTGGCTAGATCCAGATCTTCAGTCTGTAGTAGACTGTGGAGTCCCACTGCGAATCCGAGAATGTGATTAAAGAGGAAAATACAAAATATAGTGTTGAATGACGTCATGAAGTTGTAGAGGCCCTGAACTTTCGGTGCACTGGGTTACAGCGAGAGAGACAAAAGATTATTGACTCACAAGTACGCTTCAGTACTCTCAGTGCTCTTCTCGGACATCCCCGCCTAGTATTGCTCAAAGCTGTGACTTTGTATGTTCTGCCAAACCCCATGTCTTGCTGTATCTGTTTCAGTCTGTCACTTCATACTACAGATTTCAAAAAGACTATATGCATGCATTGCTCAAAATCAAAAACAGTCGTACTTCCGGAATGCACTGGCATGAATCAACAAGAGTGAGACTTAACTTATGAGCCTAACAGTGAACACCATTCTGTGACTCTGCTGAGATATATGTTGCATTTGATGGAATGTAATCATTTACTTGAAGCACTCTGTCAAATGTTTTCACCAAATCTAAAGTATCCCTGAAATTTCCTTTAACACTCTGCTCAGCTTCATTGTGACCATGGAAAGGCAACCCAAACCGACCCAAATGTAGAGTGACTTCAACCAGTCGCTTCATGTATTCTTGTCTTTGCAGAATTTCCTAAACCTTGCCCTTGCATATCTGTACAATGATGATACCCGTTTCACTTGTGCACTTTATATGTAGACCAGGCAGCCACAACACTTCTGTGAGTGCAAGTCGATGTGTGCATTCTGAATTTCTCCAATACCTTTTTCCAATTTTGAAACCCACGAATTGTAAATGCATCTTCGGCTCATCCCTACCCATGCATGAAACATCTACATGCAGTCAGAATGCAACGTTTTTCACAGCTGTACTCCAGCCAACAGAAATCTCTGTACCAGTGGTGGCTAAAGCCTTATCTTTTACCTCCATAAATGTTAGTACCAAAACTAGTCACAGGCTGGACGAGGCCTTCCTCTTTACTGCCAAGATCAGCATGGGGTTTATCACCCACTAAAGATACTGTAAGGGGATGGGGACAAGCCTGATTTAATAGCAGTAAAAGTAGAAAGCTGTTCAAGCATGACTTCAGTTGTCGCAGTGCTGCTAGTACTGAGGCCTTCACCCTAGCATACTGCACCACTTGTTTGTTTATTACAAGCTGTACCAGTAATCATTATGTCTGTGCACATGGTCTCATTCACAGTAGATGATGATAATAAAGAAGAACTGAATCCTGGCCTTTTGCTGGCTGTTCCCATATTAAAGAAAGACCTTATGTCACAATTCATTGCATCTTTTGTTGTTCTTTTTTTTTTTTGTACTTTGTTTATTGCCATTTTAGAAATAACAACACAGATTATACAATTCTCATGCCGACACTTCAATTACAATGTGGAATATAAGCCCAGTCAGAAGTTAGGGAGAAAGTAAATTAATAATACTGTTCTGCAATCTGGTACAGTAGGAAATTGGGGTATCCGAGAAAATAATGAAATATTCTCGTGTCCCAAAATAGTCCATGTGTTGTCAGCCGCTTCACTGGCTACAGTAATAACCTTAAAATGGAGAAGCACAAGTAAACTGTTAAACACATTCTAAATGAATGCTACAGTATATACTCTACTGAAATATCAGGTAACAATATGGAGGTTATACTTTTAACAATGCGCCAAATAAACACAGCAATTTACATTTCAGAGCTTTCTCATAAATGTGAACTACAGGAAATTCTTCCCCCGATATCCACCCCAAAAAAACTTAAATCTTGTGTAGCTGATCGGTATCAGAACTGAACAAATACAGCTTTAGCCTTATAAGTGAGGGCCTTATCCTGTAAGTCTCTGAAGTCCCAAAGTCCAGTAAAAGAAATTCGGCCTTTATCCCAAAACTGAAACAGTCAGCTTCTTTCTAACACAGCCCAAGGTGTGGTATTAACTCATTATTAACCACTTTAATTCTTTTGTAACCTAAAGGGAAAAACATAGTATGAAGGCTTTTAAATTGTAAACTTGCGTTTAAATGAGCAACCCCTCAGCTGTCCTCATCTTTCGATTCTGTATCTGCCTGATGAGGTCTCCTCTGAGCTGCAAATTCGGCCATGACTTCCCCCCCATAGGTAATGCGTAGCCTGGCTGGGAGTAAAAAAGAGTGGATGATGCCCAAGAAGTGGAGCTATTGTCATACCACGTCAAACTATTTGCAGCGAGACCTGGTCTGACAGGAGAGATCAGGGAAAATCTTTGCATCTTCTTCTTGTATCATCACAGGGTAGGCAGCACGGGTGGCTGAATGTAGGAGATCCCTGGTTTCTTACCCTGATGTGAGGAGGAGGAGGATGATAGTTTGCAGCATTCCTGGAGTGGTTGGGTGGACACGTGGGCTCACTCTGTAGGCTTTCCGCAGTTGTCCCCATTCAAAATCTTCAGGGACTTCCAGCAAAGAGGCAAGCCAGTCCTTAAGATAAGTCAACAGATTAGTGTCTTCTACTCCTTCCAGGACTCCCACAAAATGCAAATTCCCTGCCCTCAGTTCATTCTCTATATTCTCCGTCCCACTCTTCATGGCACCATTTTCCTTCATTAGGGCCACCAGCGCTGCTTGATTTGTAATTGTTCTCTTTTCCGCTTCAGTCACCGTGGATTTTAACACAACCAGTGCTGCATCATGCATCTCCAGCTTCGATAAAGTTTTCTCAATCTTAGCGTCCATTGATTTAACTGATTCTAAGACAGCCTGCCACGGTGGATTTGACGTGGATGCAGGCTGAGAACTCCCCGCTAGACCATCACTTACATTCTCTGGGACCGGCTGGGAGACATTAGACTTCGAAGGTCTCGGTGACTGATTCCTCCGACAACCCATAACTATATCTGGTATCCACCAAATCCTTAAGTCTTCAGGAGATTAGAGGTGGAACTCTTATCGTTATAGCTTAATTAGAATTTGTTTTTTAATCAAAGTTTAATAAGTGCTGTGCAGGAGCTCTGGTAAAAGCGTCCTATCCAGAAGCTGGCTCTCTGGCGGCCCTCCTCTTTTGTTGTTCTTTGATTTTAATTTAATTCTGTTGCAATCCAAAATAATAAAAATACTGATTTATCATTTTGATTCTTACATAGATAGGCTACATAACCAGAGACTGCAGGCAACAAAGCAATTAGTGATGACAGCAAAGCCTGCCTTTTCAGGGAGCCAGAAGAAATGATACACCCAGAATGTAGTCAATGAAGCACTTATTGATAACAATAAAAAAATATTAAGGCACGTTTTAAGAAAAAATACTCCGAGACTGTACACAATAAAGAAGTTAGCAATGACAAAGCCTAACTTTATATTATTTTCTGGAGATATACCCCAAGGCAATAAAGCAATTAGTTATGGTAAACCCTGCCCTTGTGATTTTCTGGGGCCAGTGGAAATACTCCTAGATTGGAGGCAGAGAAGAAATTAGTGACGGCAAACCCTACCTTTATTATTTATTGAAGAGTTAGTGTACTGCCTAAAACTAATAATACATTTTAAAAGCAGCCAACCATTTCCTTTCATATCTGAGGTACTTTTTCCTTTCCCTTTAATTAGAAAATTGTCTACCTGGTGTTTGTAGGTGTGATGTGTGGAACAGCTCTTGGCCTGGAAGCCGACATATCTTGCTCTACTGCCCCACACTACATCATCAGCATTGTGACCTCAATGCTACTTAGAAACAGCAAGTGAGTGACTGCCAGGTCATTCGCCTGTGATGTCATCGACAGTGAGATCATAATGCTGATGATGTAGGTTGGGGCAGCAGAGTTAGACATGTCAGCTGCCAGCTAAAAGCTGTTCAACACATCCAGCACAATATTATCACACAGAAAACTTTCTGATGAGCAAAAGGAAAAAGAAAAATACTTCAGAAATAAAAAGTTCCAACTGACTGTTACTTAAAATCTATGTTATTTTCCTGTCTGCCTGTTTTGGCTCCCCTAGCTCTTTAAGGCCTGACAAAATATAGGCAACAAAAATACAGAAATGAATGACAGCGAACAAACAAACCCTGCCTTCTTATTACTTTCCCGGGATATACCCAAGGCTGTAGGCAATCGAGCAATTAGTGACGGTGAGCAAACAACCCCTGCCTTTTTATTTTCTGAGGATATACCCCATAACTGTAGGCAGTCAAGTAATCAGCGACGGTGGGCATACAATCCTTGCCTTTTTATTACTTTCTGGGGTTATACCCCCAAGACTGTAGGCAATCCAGTAATTAGTGATAGTAGGCAAACCCTGCCTTTTTATTATGTTCTGGGACTATACCCCAAGGCAGTATGCAATCCAGTAATTAGTGATGGTGGTCAAACAAACCCTGCTTTTTTATTGCTTTCTGGGGCTATACCCCAAAGCTGTAGGCAGCCAAGTAATTAGTGATGACGGGCAAAGAAACCCTGCCTTTTAATTATGTTCTGGGGCTGAGCAAGCCGCTATACCCTAAAACTGTAGGCAATCAAGTAATTAGTGACGGTGGACAAACAAACTCTGCCTTTTTATTATTTTCTGGGGCTATGCCCCAAGAGCTCAGGCAATCAAGTAATTTAAAAAAAAAATACACTGCAGAAGCAACTCCCCAGTTCAGTTCCATATCTGTTGCTGCCCCTTTACTCAACCAGCTATCTTTTTTTTTTTTATTTTTATTTAGTTAATAGTTTTATTCCTTTCCCAATCCCTTCCTTAAGCGTAGCCAGCAAAGAAAAACGACAACAAAGATGTGGCCTGCTTCAGTGCAATCAGCTAATCACTGCGTGTTGTCTGCTCCCTCCCCCTTCCCTAAGCTCTCTCACTCTCATTTTTCATTAGTTGTTTAAATAATTTAAATATCTTTTAATTTTGAATTTTTTGAGAAGTTTGTCCATGGTTGTGAAAGCCTGAAGGCACTACAACTGCAGTTGCAGACAGTGTAAATAAACTGCTGCAAAGCAAGTATGGGCTCTGCTCTAGTCGACTCTGGTCTCTCCTCTCCTCAGTACTTTTTGCTCAGTGAGTTATCTAGAACAAAATGACAACCACGCTCACCTCAGCGTAGCGTGTGTAATCAACTCCAGATTAATTCCAGAACTTACTCCATTCATATCGACCCCCACTGAGAATGCCACACATGACTGGAGCCAGAAAGCATCAGTCTTAAGTTATTTCCCCATTCAGTGGTCTCATCTGCCCATTTTGTTGTCATGTGTTCCTCACCCTAGCCTTAGCAAGACCTACAAGATGATGCCCACCCACCCCCATGTGATGAGTTTATCTGCTGTGCGGAGTCGGCCCCTTGTGACTGGAGTGGAGGAAGAGCCAGGAGGCAGACTGCAGAAACAAACAGCAAACCAAAGCCACCCAGCAGCACAGGCGAGTCAAGGTAGGGTCATAGCATCACACGCGGGCATAGCACCACACCATCGTAGCCATAGCCATGTCACCCAGTATGTGTGCACACATTCCAGCTGCTACTAGTCGGAAGGATTCGGCTGACGTCTCGGAGACACAGATGAGTCATGGATGGAGCACTGCGCTGCTGAGAAGTACAAGGAGGCAGAACTGGAGGGAGCCGGGAGGGCTGGCTATAGTATATGTAAGTAGCAGCAGAGGTGGGACCAAGGCTATCCCTGCTGCAGCCCAGGCTACCTGCCAGATTTTCCACTTTGACTTCATTGTTGCTTGAAAAAAGTGTAGTGGGGGGGCACTGTCATAAACTGAGGGGTGGGTGCCCCCATTTTTGGGGCTAATAACGACACTGATTACATTCGCTCATAACGTTGGTAAATATCAATATTTTGACCCACAGTTTTCAACATAGCCAGTTCTGTTTTTTTTTTTTTTTTTTTTTTAATATTCTCTGTTTATGCCCCCTTACTCACCACTCAGGACTCTATTCTGGGGGATCCCTAGGCTGTGCGCACTCCCGTAGGTCCTCCCCAGGTAACCCCTTCTCGAGCCCTGGCAGCACTGTCCCCACCCGGCCATGGTTTGCCCACCCAGGTAGGGAGGAGAGGGACACCCCCATAGTCCCCTCCTGTCCATGAGTGTGTGTCAGGTATGCTGCACAGGCCCCATCTGGAGCCTGGTTGTGGATTTCTCTTGGGCAGCCAGGTCCCGTCTCCAGGCGTCCGTTGCAGGGTTTTTCCTCTTTTCGGTGCCATCCCTCAAGGCATCGGCACATTGGCAGGAGCCAAGGGGCGGAGCACATCGCAATGTGCCAGCACTCCAGCTCCCAGCCAACGTCCTCCCACCCTGCTGCATAGTGTTTCACTGCACCTCCACCCGTGGTCACCCATGTGGCAGAAGAGCAGCAGGACATACAACTCTCCCCTCCCGGATGAGAGCTGCCTATGTGCACTCAATTCTCTTCCCCCCAGCCAGCCCTCCAGCCACCCAAGTCCATTCCCAAACCTGGGCTGCTGGCGCTGCGTGTGGTAGCCCTACCGCTGCGCCAGCAGGCCGGCCCACAACCTGGCCAGTTTTCACACCACCTCATGAAAGTGACAGGTGTAGTTTCTCAAATCCTGATCAAAGCATGTTCCTGCATTTCCAGCACAAAATGAAGTTTCGGGCAGTACTTTATAAATGACATCTATCATGTTCAGAAGGAGGGGTCATAAAAAGTTATGAAAAAAACATAGAAACATAGACTTTGACAGCAGATAAGGACCACTTGACCCACCAAGTCTGCCCATTTCCCTATATATTGGATAAGCTGCAGATTCTAGTTAACCAACAGCCTACTTCCTCCTACCCTCCCCCCCACTATAACTGCCTTATATCTGTCCCATGCATTCTTGAATTCCTCCACTGTTTTTGACCCCACAACCTCCTCAGGAAGGCGGTTTCACGCGTCCACCACTCTCTCCGTAAAAAAAATATTTCCTCAAGTTGCCCCTGAGTCATCCCCCCTCTATCTTCAAATTGTGCCCTCTTGTTCTTACACATCTCTTTTTCTGAAAGATGCTCCCCTCTTGGACTTTGTTGAGTCCCTTGAGATACCTGAAAGTTTCTATCATGTCCCTCCCCCCATTCCTCAAGGGTATACATATTTAAGATCTTTTAGTCTCTCTTCGAATGGCTTCTGTTGCAGACCCTGCACCATTTTAGCTGCCCTCCTCTGAGGTTTTCTTTTTCAATGTCTTCTCATAACACTGTGATGTGTGCAGATTTTGGCCCACAATTTTCAGCATAGCCCTTTTGTTACCCCACCATATGAACATGACAGTTGTCATTTTTCAGATTTCCTCCAAAACATGTTTTCGCATTTGTTCCAGAAAGCCACCTAACAGGATTTTAAAGGAGCAGCAAGTCAAAATTTGTCAAAAATATATGTTATGCAGAGTGTTTTGACTTGTGTGTAGTCCTAGTGTGTCCTCCCCTTTCTTTGCTATTGAGAGTTTTTTTCTAAATTAACCTGCTAGCCTTACAGCAGTTTTATGGCCCCTGGAATCTCCCACCTTAGCAAAGTTTATTGCTCTTTTTCCTACAATGACTTCTGTCCCATGTGACAGTGATGCATCCAGGACCACTGATTCAGCAAGTACTACAGATAGGAGCCTGATGTTCTGGCCTCTACTAAATAATTTTTAAACTTTTCATTTCATCAAACTATAATTAGTAAAGACTCTAGCTGTTTTCTTACAGAATAACCCGCTCAGTTAGCCCTCACGTATTTGCTAAACTGTAAATTTAGCCACTAGTGCTCACTAGATAAGGAATGTCACTTAATATCACAGCTCTGCTGTTGTAAACTGATTCTAAACCAGTGCTTGCTGAATCCATAGCCCCAGATACACATCACTGTCACATGGGACAGGAGGTACTGCCGGAAAAGCAATAAACCATGCTAAGATGGAGATCACGAGGGGCCATATAACTAAAACTAACAGGCGACTAATTTAGAAAAAACTAATAGCAGACAAAGGGAAGGACACACTAGGACTACACACAAATCAAAGCACTCTGCACAACATATGTTTATGCACATTATTACTGTATATCCTCAAAAATTCCACCTGTTGTCATCATGAGGTGGGGTCATAAAAAGACTTTTGAAAATTTAAGGACAAAAATTCAAAAAAACAACAAAGTTATGAGGTGAGGAAACACAGAATTTTTCCATTTACTCAAAACTTTGTGATTTTTGCAAACTTTGGCCCAAAATGTGCAACACATACTTTTTGTTACACCACCTGATGAACATGACAGATGACATTTTTCAAATCCCCTCTAAATCATGTCTCACAGTTCCTCTGTGAAACCACCTTTCAGACAGGATTTTAAAAATGCATCAGTCTTGATCATAACATCAGTCTTAAAAAGACAATGTTGAAAATGTTGTGTCAAAATGTGAAGAGAAAAAAAAAAAAAAACAGAAACTAAGTTATGAAGAAATGTTTGAATTACTCCCAACATTTACTCTTAACTTTATTTTTGCAGATTTTGGTCCCTAGTATTCCACATGTCCCTTGCGTCATTCCACCGCCTGGACATGATAGATGTCATTTTTCAAATCCCCTCCAAAACATGTTTTCGCAGTCACACTGCGAAATCACCCCTCAGATGGGATTTTTTTAAAATTCCACCTGTCTTGATCATAACATCAGGTCATGTTGGAAATGTGGGGTTAAAATGTGGGAGCCCATAGAAAATAAGGTACTGCCTCTCAGCTGGCCTATCCTAGGTAAATACAATCTAAAAATCTGCAAAAGCAAGACTCCACTGAAAATGAGATATTGCATCTCATCAGGTCTATCCTGGGTAAATATATAAATGCAAGACCCCAGTATAGCAGAGCCCCCACTGGAAGATGCATCTATGATGCTCTGTCTTGGGGAAAAATTCAGTGTAAAGGCTGAACCACAATGAAAATGTAAATTGTTTTTTCGCTGGGCTATCCTGGGTAAATACATTATAAAAATGGGTAAAAGCAAGACTCCACTGAAAATGAGATACTGCATCTCAGCTGTGCTATCCTAGGCAAATACAGTGTAAAAATGAAATGGCAGGATCCTACTGAGAACAAAATATCTGTCAACACAGTACCCCACTGAAAATGAGAAGCTGCAACTCAGATGGGTTATCCTGGCTAAATATACTGCAAAACTATGTAAAAACAGGACCCTACAGGAGAACCCCACTGAAAAGAAGATGATCTGTCCTGGAAAAATATATGATAAAAGCAGGACCACACTAAAAACAAGATAGTGCCTTTCACTTCTACTACCCTGAGTAAATTCAGGGTGAAAATGTGTTAGATCAGGACCCCACTGCAAATGACATATTATACCTCACCTGGTCTATCTTGGGTAAGTATGCAATGAAAATCTGTACAAGCAAGACCCGGGTGCAACAGCATGCAAGCCAACACTCTGCACTGAAAAATGCTTGTTTTAAATTATGTCAGGCAGCCCACTGCAGGCGAAGGTGCTCCCGACCTTCTCTCTCTCACCGGAGCTGCATACTAGAGCAGCGAATCCTCCCCTTTCTCTCATGCAAATATAAATGTTTTGGAACTCTCGTCCTTTATGTTCAATAGTCACTCAAATCTATTCATTCTACTTAACAAGCAAGGTAGAAAACATAAGCAAAACCTGAAAAAAAAGAGCAGAATTTAAAATACATCAATGTCAAAGAAATGAATGAAACCTAGAAAAAGCCAAGAAATGCAAAGTTATGCATACTGGAGCCAAGAATCCCAGAACAGAGTACTACCTGGGCAGAGTCCAGGTCTGTATCAGAGGAGGAGAAAGACCTGGAAGTGATGATCACTAGTGACTTGAAGCACTCCACGCAGTGCAAGAAAGCAGCAGCAAAGGCAAACAAGATGCTGGGATGCATATTTAGGGGGATCAGTAGTAGGAGAGAAGAGGTTATACTGCCCTTGTACAAGTCGCTGGTAAGGCCACATGATCACATCTAGAGTATGGAGTTCAGTAAGTTCAGTACTGGTGCCCACACCTCAGAAAGGATATTAACGTGCTGGAAAAGGTCCAGAGGAGGGCTACGAAGATGACAGCGGGCCAGCAGGGTGAGGCATACGAGGAGAGGTTGAGGGCACTGAACACGTACTCCCTAGATGACAGGCGAGAGAGAGGGGCGATGTGATTGGAACCTTCAAGTACTTGAAAGGGATAAGGTGAATAAGGAGAGTCTCTTTAAGCTGAGTGGCAACCATAATAAGAGGTGGCACAGTCTTAAGCTGGAGAGTGGGAGATTTAGGAGGGAGGTCAGGAAGCACTTCTTCACTGAGAGGGTGGTGGACACTTGGAATGCGCTGCCAGAAGTGGTGATCTCATTGAAGACAGTGGGCAGCTTTAAGAAAGGTTAGGATAGGCATGGGGGAAGGTAAAAGATCATGGGTAGGGAAGATGGGAGGAGGGCCAGAGACAGTAGCTCAAGCTGTGGACCATGCAATATGACCAGACTAGATAGATCAAATGGCCTTCTTCGGCTGGCTTCTACGCATGTTCGCATGCAGAATTTGCTAAAATGATTATATGTGGTTCTAATGTTAATACTAAAAAAAAAAAAAAAAGGCTTTGAGATAAAAGAACCTAAAATCCAACCCGAAATGGACGACAGCTGAGTTTAATCTTCAGCTCAGAATGTTCTACCTTAGGTCATTGAAATATAGAATTTGTCACTGGAAAGGATTGCTTGGCACCCAGTCTGCCCCGATGGTTCCTGCCTAGTCTGTCTCTTCAGACCCTAACTGGTCTCCGGTGATCCTCCTTCATCCCTGCCTATTTATTAATATTCGCCCATGTCTATCCCATGCATGCTAGAGCACCCTACCATTTTCACTCCACAACTTCTGCTGGCAGTCTGTTTTCAGGTGTCCACCACTCTTTCAGTGAAGTAGTACTTCTTCATATACATGTACATATTAAATGCCCCCCCTCCAGCTTCATCGCATACCCTCTGGTCTTGGTGCTCGTTCTCATTTGAAAGAGACTCCCCCCTCATGCACTCTGTGGCCCCCATGAGGTACCTGTAGGCCTCTATCATGTCCCCTCTCGCTCTCATCTATTCCAACATGTTAATGTTGAGATCCTTCTCTCTCCTTATAGGGCTTTTGATGCAACCCATGCACCATTTTAGTTGCCCTCCACTGGACTGCTTCTACCATTTACGTCCTATCTGAGGTGTGGTCTGCAGAACTGGACACAATATTCCAAGTGGGGTCTCACAAGCAAGCGAAACAGTGACACCACCACCTCCCTCCTCCTGCTGAGGATACCTCCACCTATGCATCTCAGCATCCCACTGACCCTAGCCACTCTGCTTTGTCACACTGCCCTGCCACTTTGAGGTTATCAGATACAATAAAGTCCAAGGTCCTCTTGCTGCTTAGTAACTGTCGGTACCTCTCCCTCCATCCTATACTCAGTTCTTGGGTGCTTATGCCCTAGGTGCATGATTTTGCACTTTATGACACTGAACCCCAACTTTATTTATTTATTTGTTCTAGGATTACAAATACCTTTGAGCTGAGGCTCTTTTACAAAGGTTCCACATCATTGGTACAATTGAGACAATCATAAGCAACGATAACAGTTTGTAAAATTTAAAAAAACAAAACAAAAAAAAAAAAGTCTTGTAGATGAAAAAAGAACAATAAGGTGAAACTTTGGGGAAGGGGAAAGGGAAAGGAGGAGGGTGAAATCAGGGGGACTAAGTGGATGAGAGAGAAGGGAGGTAGGTTGGGGGGACAGAGAGGAGAGGGGAAGGCTGATAAAAATAGAGGTAGTGCAGCCGGGTGGCATTTGTCATGGGCCAGCAGGGGAGGTGAAGATAGGAGGAGGGGGGTGCCGGCAAAGTGCAGGAGTAGATGTGGATCCAAAAGGGCATCTTCAGCTATGGAACCAAAAGACATGTTTAGCCACAACAGTCACAGAGGTTGGAGGCAGTCAGTGTTGGGTGGAGACGAGTCTTAAAAGTGCTGAGCGATAGTGAGGATGAGATGTCGCTGGGAAGACCGTTGTACCAACTAGTGGCCCGGCTGACATGCTCTTGACCACGCCTCGATTTTCCCCAAGTTCCCCAAGCATTCTCTTCACCCCCCTCTTGAGTGTCTGCCTATTACACATTTTGGTGCCATCTGCAAAAAGGCATACCTTCCCTTTCAGTTCTTCTGTACTGTCACTTGGGGGGCAGCAGTGTTCATGAGCCACTGTGGAGATGATGTAATCAAATTCACATACTTCCAAGTCACTGAAATCCCCTGCTTATGGCCAAGTCAGAAAAGTGTGGATGTCACGACATGCCAGTACTTGCACATCTGCCCTAATTGCAAAGGGTCAATACTTGCACATCTGCCCTAATTGCAAAGGGTCAAAGCACAGCACTGTAGTTTGTACGGGGGGAGGGGGGTGCAGACAGATGCTGCTACTGTGGCCCAAAACAGTCTTGCTGCTGTCACCTGGATTGTTGGATGTGTCAAACCCTCAGGTTACCACTGCTTATGCATTCATGATCTATGTATGACAAAATGCACTTGGATAACCCAAGACTGGTATAACTGCAATGCAGAGATGATTTCTATGTACAATACTGTATATTCAGAATGTTCTCTGTCCTGTAACGGATGTTTGGAGTAATTGTTTTCATGTCTGCTTTTTCCATATGCTGAGGCTACTGGAGTGAGTAAAAAAAAAAACAGATTACTCCTCTGTAACAGTAGTTGTAGAAGTGGTATATGATGTTCATCCACACTTCAGGCAGTGATCCTTTCCCCTTTAGTTCAGCCGGAGCGTCTTCAAGCTGGCTACTACCACCCACCCGGGTAGTTACTATCCTAGCACCACCCCATGACATCAGATCTTCTCCGCTGGAAGCAAAACCTGTGTGCTACTTGCCAGGGGAGGTCGCATGGGTCAGTGTGGATGAAAATCATATACCACTCCTAAAACTAAAAAGTGACAGGTGAGTCACCTGTTTTTGCAGGACGTGGTTATGATGTTCTAGTCACACCTGAGGCAGACTCCTAGCAGTTCTCCGGGAGGAGGGGGCAAGGCGCACACCCGCTATTTAGGGAATGGAGATTAGAGAACTAAGGCCCCAAAACCAGCATCCCGGCATGACTCAAGGTCGATGTGGTAGTGGGAAATGAAGGTGTGTGCAGAGTTCCAGGTAGTGGCCCTTCAGATTTCCTGGATAGGGACATCCCTGGAAGCAGCCACCGAGGCAGCAATATGGCGGGTGGAATGAGTCCTAAGCCCTACAGGAGGCTCCCTACCCACCAACCTATAGCAGAGGTTGATGCAGGACACAATCCACCTGCCAATCATCTGCTCAGCTGCCGGTCTGCCAGTTGAGGCATCAGTGTAGGTGACAAATAGCTGGAAAACCTCTCCCAGAACTCCAGCTGTGTGCTCCTTGTAATAAGCGAGTGCCTGCCGCAGGTCCAAAGTATGGAGCCTGTGCTCTGCCTCCAAGGTGTGCCTGGTGAAGTACACCGGGAGATTAATCACCTTGTTAAGGTGAAAATCAGACACAACCTTTGGGAGAAACTTCAGGTGTGAGTGAAGGACAACCCTGCCTCTGTGGAAAACCAGTTAAGGAGACTCCACCGAGACTGCCTGGAGCTCAGTGATCCTTCTGACCGACATGATAGCCACCAGGAAGGCAGTCTTTTATGACAGGTGAAACATCTCACACCTGTGCATCAGTTCGAATGACTTACCCATGTGCTTTGCCAACACCAGCAACAAGTTCCAAGGAGGTGGCGGTTCACACACCGGAGGGGAAATGTGGTCATGTCTTTTAAAAAAAAGCTCCAAACCACCTTCTGCTGCGCCAATTGCATACCTGCCCATGCCCAGTAAGCAGAGATGGCTGCCAGGTGCATCTTAAGGGTCGACAACCGAACGCCCAACAGAGAAGGACCAATGGTAGTCAAGAATGCTAGCCACTGGACAAGATAAAGAGTCCAATCCCTTGTCCTGACACCAAATGGAGAACCTCTTCCATTTGAAAGCATAGCATTTTCAGGTCTACTCCTTCTGAGAAGACTCGACCACGCTGAGGACATCTTCAGAGAGACCTAAAGCCTGGAACTCTAGCTGCTCAGAAACCAGGCTATCAGGTTCAGGGATTGAAGGTCCAGGTGGGGTACCTTCCCCTGACTGAATGAAAGCAGATCTGGGCGTAGAGGGAGAAACCTGCTGCTGAGGCTGAGGAGATCAGGGTACCAGAACTGGTGCGGCCAGTCCGGAGCCACCAGGATCAGCTGGGCCTTGTCCTCCTCACCTTGAGCAACACATTGTAGATCACGGGAAACAGAGGGAAAGCGTAAAGAAGGCTCGGGGTCCAGGGCCTGGAGAAGGCATTCCCTGCTGAGGGGGGTGGGCACAGTACAGCCTTAGTTTTGCATTCTCTCTGGAAGCGAACAGGTCCACCAGAGGGGTGCCACACTGGGAGAACAGGCTGTGAACTACCTCTGGATGGAGAGACCACTGGTGAAATGCCTCGCCCACATGGCTGAGAGCGTCCGCCAGCTGGCTGGAGGCACCGGCCACGTGGATGGCCAGGATATTGGCCTCCAGGCCATGCACAAGGGTCCAAACATGGAGAGTTTCCCTACACAGAGGAAGGGAGTGCGTCCTGCCTTGCTTGTTAAGATAGTGCATGGTCGTGGTGTTGTCCATCTGGACCTGAACAATCTGACCCCAGACGTATGAAGCAAAGGCAGTTAGCGTCAGCCGAACTGCCCAGCACTCCAGCAGGTTGATGTGGCACCAGGACTCCTCGGGGGTCCACAGCCCAAGGACTCTTGTGTTCCCCCAGCCAATGGGGGAAGTATCAGTTGTCAAGATGACTGTCAGCTCTGGGCAGACAAACGGGATACTTTCCTGCAGGTGATCTGGGACTAACCACCACCGGAGGGCATCCCACATCAGCTGGGTCACAGTGACTGGCTGGTCAAAGTGGCCCTTGTACTGAGACCACTGGCTGGTCAGCTCCCATTACAGAGAACGCATTCTCCAGCGGGCCCAACAGACCATGCTAGTATATGCCACCATGTATCCCAGGAGGTGCAGGAAGTCCTGAGCAAGGCGCAACTGCCCAACCCGAAATGATCAGGCAAAGGAGAAGAGAGTCTCCATCCAGTCCAATGGAAGCCAAGCCCTGGCTCTGCAAGAGTCAAGCTCCACCCCAATGAAAGAAATCACCTGTGATGGCATGAGTTCCGACTTGGCCTTGTTGACTAAGAGGCCAAGAGAGAGAGATGCAGGTCTGGAGGGTCAGATCTCTGGACCTCTCCACCTCCTCCCTGGAGGGACCCGCTATTAGCCAGTCATCCATGTAGGTTTATACCCGGACTCCTCGGTGCCTCAGGTAAGCTGCCACCACTGCTAAGCATTTGGTGAAGACACTGGGGGCTGAGGACAGGCCAAATTGCATGGCCTGGAACTCTTAGAGGATCCCCTCTGCACCGAAGCAGAGAAACTGGTGGTGGGATTGACAGATTGGGACACGGAAGAATGTGTCCTGAAGATCCAGAGAGCAAAGCCACATGTTCTGCTCAAGAGATAGTGTGATCTGAGACAGAGTGCCCATTCTAAAGGTGTACGACTTGAGAAATTTGTTTAGGTCATTCACTTTGACACCAGGAAGTACTTGTAGGCCAATCCTGGTTGAGCTGGAGGGTCCGAGACAGGAGCCATGACATCCTTGCAGAGGAGCTGGGTGATGTCGTCCCAAAGGACCGAAAGGATGTTGACGGACACCATATCCTCCCGTGGGGCACGGATTTGGCAAGGCTGGTAAGCTTCAAATTCCAGATGTAGACATTGACCAACTACTTTGAGGACCAACCTGTCTGTGTTGACAGCGGACCAGGCGGAAAGGAAGTGGCAGAGCTGGCCTCCCATGGGAGGACCATGCAGAGTCAAGGCAGGCATGGGGGAGAAACCACCCATCCCATCACTGGGTAGGCTTGGATGTGGAGGAAGGACCGGCATAGCAGCCACTGGGACCTCAACCTCCTACCTTCTGGACGACCGTGGCCACTGTCTTTGGCAGCGAACGCCAAGCCTGGGCCTGTTGCCCTGCCAGAGGCTGGGCCGGTTTGGCCGCATGGGCAAAGGGGGTGGAAAGGCTTCTTCTGCTGTTTAGAGTCCTTGGAGTCTCTCTGGGAGGAAGTCACCAAGTTCAAGGTGGCACTGGACTTTTCAATGCAGGTGAGGTGCCATTCGACCATGGGACTGAACAAGTCTGTGTCCAAGAAAGGGACATCTGCCAGCTTGTGCTTGGCATCTGCCATAAAGGTCAAGATCCTCAGCCAAGCCCTGCGGTGCATGGCAATCCAGTCACCACGGACCAAGTGCAAGAGTCGCCAATATCCACAGCAGTCTGGAGCTGCTGCTTAGCCACCGCTCGGCCTTGATCCTGGACCTGCTTGACTGTGTCAGTAAGTCCACTGGGAGATGAGGAAGCACCTCATCATGTATGCCCAGAAGGACATGGGTGAAGTGGGTCATTAAAAAGGGCCGAACTTCTTGCAGAAGGCAGAGAGGAGGCAGCATAGACCATTTTAGCCATGTGGTGCAGTTTCTTGGACTCCTTGTCAGGAGGCTTATCAACGTCTCCCAGTTGCCTGTGTGTCGAAACACAGAGTTGGCCACCAGGCCCTCAGCCGAGGGGTGCTCTGTGAATCCCAAAAGGGAACCAGTAAGGACTGCATACCTGCGGGCCATCCGGGCTGAAGGTGCAGGACAAGAGGCTGGATGCCACAGCTCCAATGCAGGGCCAAAGTCTTCCCCAAGGGAGTCGCCCTATTTGAGAATCTCAGTGAGCGGGTACCAAGCCTGCTTCTGGGCAGGCTCCATCGGGAGACCTGTGGAGATGAGGTGGAGAAGGCTCATGAAAGCAGTGGGGCCATGCTCCATCAACAAATCCTCGGCAGACTCCAGGTCCACCAGATGAGAGTGCAAGGAGGAGCCTTCAGACTCTGAGGATTCATTAAATAAGGGTCGACTGTCAGAAACCCCACTGACCCTACAGGGTCAGTCAGGAGTGACAGTGACCAACAGCCGATGAAGAAGTCCTGATGCTGGGCAGGCCTCCAAAGATGGAGGGCTGAACTTCGTTTGTTAAGGTGGTGGCCCCACCAGTATCGGCGGAGAGGCCAGGGGAGGCCAAGCCGGTACCCATCAGATGGGTGCCTGCCGAGGCAGGGAAGGCTGCGGCCTCTGCAGTGAAAGCCATATAATGGCCAGGGTCAAGACCAACATGTGCTTCACCCCAGTAAACATGAGCTGCTGCCATATCAGATCCTCACAGCGCCACTTGCCTGAGTGATGGGAGCATGTGCATCAATGCCAATCTGGGCTGCTTGAACTCGGGACTACAGGATCAGGACCGCAACCTCGACCATCTGGGCCGCTGACTATGGGTCTCAGAGGGAGGGCTGGTGAGAACCAAGCTTCCTCCTGGTCCGGAAGATCCCAAGTGGGAGGTGGTGGATCAGCGGACTGGTCCGTCCTTCCTTGAGAGGTGAGCAGTAACACGAAGTCCTAGATAAGGAGACATTGGCCTCATCTTGCAACAATAGGTCGATGAGCTCGAGAAAAAATCTCGGCCAGAAGATTGGCCTGCATCTCAACCAACTGGCCCAATGAGGAGACCTTGGAGCTGGCGGCCTGGGCTGAAAGATCGACCGAAGTTGGAACCTCAGAAGAAGCACGGGAATCAGAGGCCCATGAGTGCTCATGATCTCACGATCGATGACTAGACCGTTTTTTGGTCTCTTTCTTCGATTTAGATTTAGTGCCCGAGGAGGGACCCTGCACATGAGTGGGAAGTGCCTGGCACAAATCCCTGAATGCCCCCATGAAGGAGGCACCCAAAAAGAGAGAGAGTGGCAAAAAGGCTGTTGTCGGGGAAGCTTGTGCTGCAGCCTGGGCTGCAGCTTCCTCAAAAGCTGCAAGTTGTTTGGTGGACCCCACAGCTGCAGAGATCACCCAATGGGCATCCTTTGACATAACGGGAGGATCCTGGTCATCCAGATGACCCAAAAGAAAGCAGACGTAACAATACTCTAGAGTAGACAGATGTAGGTTGCAGCACAGGCCGCAGTCCTGGGAATCGTGCTCGTGGCCCAGGCAGTAAATGCACATGGTGTGCAGAACCGACAGGACATCTTCTGCCTGCAGGCACATTTCTTAAATCCCAGCGCCAACTCACACCGTCCATACCAGATGAAAAGGAGGAGTCGCCTGAAGACAAAGTTTTAACAAACTAGAAGATTTTTAATAAGCAAAGGGCCTATTCAGCGCAGAGAGGAGTAAGGAGGAAACCTTCTTCTTCCAGCAGAAAAGAAGATCTGACATCGTAGGGCAGCACTAGGGGAGTTACCACCCGAGTGGGTAGGAGGAGCCGCGTGAAGACGTTCTGGCTGAATTAAAGGGGAAAAGGAACACTACCTGAAGTGTGGATATAACATCATATTCACGGCCCTAGAAATGTTTTCTATTTTTTTAAATGGGGGGAAACTAGGGAGTGAAGTTAAGGGACTACACACACACACACACACACACACACACACACACACACACACACACACACAGAAACAATGGAACAAATTTATTATCTGAAGGTCCACCCCACCCAAGGCACAAGGGACTGCAAGCATCAAGTTAATTAGGTAGACAGGAGACCCTGTCTGAGAATCTAGGAGTCGCCAAAAACAAAAAGAACCAAAAAACATGAATCCTGGAAACAATTAAACTGCTGGGTGGGGGACAGAAGTGGACAAGCCAGAACTTTCTTTTTTTCCTTTTCTAGGTCAAGCCAAGACTGAGTCAAACATGTGGCACGACATAAACAAAAGTTGGCAGACTAGTTAGGTTTTCATGTTTTTCTTATAATTTAAGCAGTTGCTTAGCAGGACAAAATCACAAGCAACTGCAACCAGACTTGACCTTAAGTATCATAAACACTATTTTTTGGAAGTTAAGAGGGGTTAAGAAAGCAGTGTGCTGTGGGTGGCCCAAGGAGTCCAGAACAAGCGCCCTCGAAGCACAAAGGTGATGTTGGCAGTGACCGAAACATGTCCTAGTCAGAAAGGCCAGGGAGTAAAACAAAGATGACCAAGCCAGTACTACAGAGATCCAGTAATAAGCAAACTTTTCTTAAGTATCAGTAATGTACATTTACATACTGTTCATGAACCCCCATTAATGTGAACCTTCAACCCGGGATTATCAAAAACATCTCCAAAAACACTATTTTGTTTTGGAAGTGGAAAAAAGTTCAAGAACTACCTAACTATTCATGAAGCCCTGACAAAGCAGGGCAAACACTGAAAAAGAAAAACAATATTTAAAGGTAAACACCCATCAATAGGTGCCCCACACCTTACTGTGTGGCAGCCCCCGATTAGATTTTTCACAAATAAAGTAACATTTTACCCCTTTCTGTGCTTTTGCAATTTTCTATTTATCTGGTTGCCTCCTGCCTGACATTACCACTTGGGGCGCATCACAGAACCTCCCATGGCAGACATCAGAGCCAGTGGGGGGCAGCCATGGAAGAGAAACGTTAATCCCAGCAGGAGCTATTAATAGCTCTGGTTCACCCTTTCCTGATCCTGGTGTGCCATACCAAAACTAAAGTACAGACTAAGAATTAATCACTTAGAAATAGCTGCCTCTTTTATACACGAACATACTAAAAGCCAGCAGAATAGGCCAAATAGTCTGTCTTGTCTGTTCGAAAGCCAGCAACCTAGTGGCTGCTCGCCTTACCACCCCCCCTCCCCAGAGGGGATCTTCTTTGGTTTCAGTTTCCCCTTGTACCTGTCCCACCCCCTTTCTGAAGCCCTCCACTGTGCCTTCCTCCACCAGTCTCCTGGGCAGCGCATTCCATGGCTCCACCACCCTCTCAGTGAAAAAAATGCTTCCTACTTCCCCCACTGTAATTTATCCCCTCCAGCTTCCACTCATGTCCCCTGGTTGTTCCCCCCTTCTTAAGTCTAAACGGCTCCATGGTTCCACTCCTGATTATTCCTTTCACATACTTGAAAACCTCAATCATGTCTCCCCTGTCCCTCCTCTCCTCCACTTTGTAAAGCCCAAGCCCTTCCAGTCTCTCATCATAAGGCCTCCCTTCCATGCCCTAAATCATCCTGTTCGCTCTCCTCTGGACTCTCTCCAGCAGCGCTATGTCCTTCTTCAAATAAGGTCTCCAGAACTGTACACAGTACTCGAGCTGCGGACTGACCAAGGCATTATATGGAGGGAGGATCACCTCCTTCCTTCTGGACGTAATTCCTCTGGCTATGCAGCCTAGTATCCTGTTTGCTTTGGCTGCAGTTCTTCTACAATTTTCAGAGTTATTCATTTTGACGTCTACCACCACCCCTAAATCCCTTTCTCCTAATGTGGCTTGCAGTGTGACCCTCCCCCCCCTCCCGAGGTGTTTACATGGCCGGGTTTATAACCCCAAATGAAGTACCTTACATTTCCCGGCATTAAATTTCAGTCCCCACCTCCTTGACCACCCCTCCAGAGTATCCAAATCCCCCTGGACTGTCTCCCTCACTTCTTCACAATCCACCAGTTCTCCCAGTTTTGAATCGTCTGCAAAGAGACTCAACCTATTTCTAACCCCCCCTCCCTATATGCAAGACATAGGCATTGAACAAGAGTGGTCCCAATACTGAACCTTGAGGGACCCCACTGATTACCTTCCTGGGGAAGGAGAGTATCCCACTCACCCACCATTACCCTCTGTAAATGCCCCGAAAGCCAATTTTCAACCCAAATGAGCTCCTGTCCTCCCACTCCCATCTCCCCCATTTTTGCTATCAGTCCATTATGGGGCACTGAATCAAACGCCTTGTTGAAATCTAGGTATAGGACATCCACAAATATATTATTACTTAAATACATTTGCCATAAACAGATACAGCGAAATATTTTCTATTAATTCATAAATACAAGCTCTTTAAAGCAACAGGCAATACTCGAAGAAGATCCAGCCCATAACCCACTGTCAAGCCTGCCTGTCAGTGCAACGGTAGTATTACCACTTGCAATGCCAATAACCCAAGTTGGAGAACACACTGCTCTCCTCCCTCGGCAGGTGGAGGGGTGCTTGCATAACCGGCCATCTGACTGCCACCTAGTGGAGGCTGGGAGAAGTGTGGCTGGGCTGACAGATAAAGAATGGGATGAGCAGCGACTGACGCCAGCACAGGCCGCAGATGCATGGAGTGTGCCCTCTTCACAACACAGGTGATGAAAACCAGGGACCAAATGCAGTGTCAATGGCTCAGTAGGTTACACACGCCCCTCTGGGGCTGGAAGATCAGGAGGTTCTGGGATCTAGCCCCACACCAGCTACTTGGGTTAATACCCATAACTGGCAGATGACACCCTGCCTGCCAATCAAGTTCATCATCAGGCATTCTCTCCAAGCTCCTGGGCTTCACTTCTACTATGGGTGGCTGAATACTTTTGGGGGGGGGGAGGGAAGGCAGGGAAGCTGCCAAGAAGCCGACTGGCAGAACCCATCTTGGGGGGTCTTAATCTGAGGGGTTAAGAAAGCAGTGTGCTGTGGGTGGCTCAAAGAGTCCAGAACAAACGCCTCGATGCACAGAAGGTGATGCTGGCAGTGACTGAAGCAGGTCCTAGTCAGAAAGGCCAGGGGTAAAACAAAGGTGACAGGAAAAAAAAAAATCAGTACTACAGAGATCCAGTAATTAGTAAACTTTGCATACGCGTATCAGTAATGTATGTTTACATACTGTTCATGCACCCACATTAATGTGAACCTTCCACCCAGGATCATCAAAAGCATTTCCATACCATGGAAACCAATAGTAAAGCACACAATGATGCACTCTGTCCTTGCTCATCCATCTGTTAGATATCCTCCCATCATATGACCTCCACTTGGAGAAAATATAAAAATCTGCTGCCAACAGAAAGTGGGCTTTACATTTGCTGAAGTAGTAACACCTTCTTATTCACGCAAGCAGAGGTCTCTGAGGGAAGACTGAACGTGTTTACCGAAGGCTGAGAATCTACCTTCTTTTCATCCTTCCAGTGAGTGAATGAAACCTTGAATAAACAGTCAATAATTACACGGCTGCTTCAACAACTGTTGGATAGGGTACTTTTTCAAGGAAAGTACTCAAGCATCAGGACCCAGGTATTACCATAAGTTATAAAACATGTAAGAATAATCCAGCTATCTGACTGGTGTAAAAACACTTCGACCTGTGTAATTGTGATCCTATAATTACTCAGATTGGAGTACCAGGCAAAAAGTCTGAGAAAACACATCAGCGACTCCTACAACGTATTCCTACACCCCTGAGGTCATATTGACAAAATCTTTTTTTTTTTTTTTTTTTTTAAAACACAAACTGCATCTTACTTTTTCCTCCTACAGCTGCCCACCACAAATTCATCCCGATCCCATGGCAGCGTCCCTCACAGTTAGGAATCTAGTAATGGGAGATGCGTCAGCAGAGCCGGTGGCCCCCAAACTGATTTTTTTCCCCTCGTTCTGCTCACAGAGGTCTGTTTGGCAACAGGAAAAAGCAAGGCACTTTTTCAGTACGCCCATTCAAAAACACCTCAGCATGGTGAGCAGAAGTTGGCTGTGGAGAGAGGAAGAGGTCTTTTTTTTTTTTAAACTTAAAAAACGTACAAAAGTTGTTTTTTTTTTTTTTTAATGTGTTGTGCAGGACACATTTTTATAAGTGTAATAAAACACTCCAGGGATGTGTGGTTATGGTCAGTAATCACTCACCTCTCTCTCTCTGTCTTAGGTGTTTAAAGGCAGTCGGGCACAAGCCCCTCGTGCCCAACACCACCTTCAAGGGGCGTGTGATTACTGACCCATAATCACATACCCTGTTGTGTATTAATGCATACACAATGGGCTACATTCGAAAGTCACCATCCCAAGGAATAGCTGAGGGTGCTTCCATTCCAGTACGGTCCACAACTTCACAATAATGTCTGGCTTCAGAGGATATCAGTAGTAGTAATAATACACTCGTGTCAGGTGGGAGAAACAGCAGGGGGAAAAAAAAAACTGTTTTTATCTTTTTATGCTAAGAAGCTTACATGCCGCCGGCCCAGCGGTTGGATTTCCGCTTGCGACGCCAGCGACCCGGGTTCGGGAACGAGCCCGGGAGCTGGAGAGCCGGCCGGGAGGGGAGGACTTGAGCGTCCCAAGGACGGCTCGTCCTCTCCGGGCGGGGGAAGGGGAGGTACCAGAGCTCGGCGCTTGTCTGACCCCAGGTGGAGACCTGAGGTACAGCAAGCCCGATGCTCCAATAGAGGGGGCGATGTGCCAGACATCGGCGCTGCAGCGCCCTGATGTCCGAGGACCTGACACGTTGTGAGAACATCTGGAAAAAAAAAAAAAACCTTGCAGCCTCCCGGTAGACGGAGCACCAGGCCCCGACCCTCAATGCCCCTACCTGCCCGGAGACAGCGTGCCGACGAAACACAGAGAAAACGTCGGGGTGTACAGCCTCCCACCCCGTACCTGCCTGGGGGGTAAACCATGGCTCCATGGGGCACGGACTGCGCCGGTCACCAGGTAGGTGAGCGAGGGCTGATAAGGCCGTAGGTGTCTCCCGAAGAGGGGGAGAGCTGCGAGGAGGGGGGGGTATAAAGAGAAAGTACAAAAAAAAAAAAAAAAAAGAAGCTTACATGCCTTCCTCCTTTCTCCAGCCTGTTACAGCGTTGCATGGTGTACACTGAATCCCACATGGCTGCCATGACGTCTGTAAGGGTATACTTCTGAATGAGAATCACCTGTCCCAGGAAAGTATTTCTCACCAGCTAGAGCCAGCCTATTACATTTCACCTCCATGGTCATACAGCAACTACACAGAGAGTTCTCTGTATTTCTGGACCCCAATACTACTGTACAGTCCTACTAGGATTTTGGAAATGTTAGCCACAAGGCTAAAATGACCCAAGAATTTTTGCCACCATGCGAAAACATGACCAAGTATGAAAAGTTATGTCAGTACTTTTACTGAGTGAAATAACATGAGTAGCGTAGTGCACTGTGAATGCTGCTGACTCGCACGTCCATGAGCTCTGCGAGACTCTTGAATAAAGTACTTTATGAGTTGTCTGGAACATTTGTATTCATTTTATTATGCCTAAAAACAGTGAGGAGAACTCTGAGTGTAGAGCTGAAACAGGAGAACAAGAGATGATGTGCTTTTTAATATGAACTTTGCAATTCAGTCTCAGTGACACCGTTGAGCCGGCAGCAGCTAACCTTGCATGTGTATATAAAACATTGCCAAGCAGGACAGCAGTGATCTGAGGGTGGCCACTACAGGGAAGGATTATATTTGTATTTATTTATTTCAAACGTTCCACCAGGAAAGACACACTGAACTGAAAAATAGCTAGTTTCCAGTTGTGTCCTGGTGGGGGCAAAACAGAATAACCTTATACAATAAAACACTGTACAGAAATATACATTAAACAGTACAAAATAAGGTTTATCAAACAGGAAAATAATAGGCAAACATTTTATAAGGATAGGGCAGGAGGATCTGTCCTATGGGTTTAAGCAAAAGTACATTTCAACTGTGAGGGCACCAGGGGATAGGGCACTGTAGGAGGAGTGCAGATGAGGGAGGAAGTGCAGAACAAGTGGGGGAGAAAGGAGAGAGGGGGAGGCTTGGTGAGGGGACGGACGAGGAGGAGGAGAAAGAGGAGAAGAGGGTAAACTGAGGAGCGGGAAGGCTAGGACTCAAGTGCAGGCACAAAAGGGAGTGGTGTGGTCATGGAGCAGAGAGGAAAGAGAGAGCCTTTAGGAGGTGAAGTGACTGGTTAAGGGAGAGATCAAGTTCAGATTCAGACACATTTTACACAGCCTGATAGTAATTAGTGACTTGGGGCTTGAAACATCTGTGAAAACCAACTGGGCAGGCACCTTAATATGGAGTCCAGTGCTCCCAGATCTACAGGGATTCCTGTATTTTAAGGGATTTTTACTACAAAAACGGGATATGGGAAGGAAATCTTTTATTTTTAAAATATCAGGGGAAATGGACAAACACTACGGGAAAATGCCCACTATGAATGTCATAGCTGCCAAGATCCAGACAGAGCACTCCAATTGGTGCTCAGTTTGCTGACTTTGCTACACTAAGCAATTCTGTTGGTCCATTTGGAGTCTGTGTTTCTCTGGGGCAGTAAGGTAATATGCTGGCAGTGCATCTTTCTGAGAATGAATTCAGATCTTCTGATCAGGAACCAGTGAGCTGCTGCATGATCCAAACACCTGCCTTGTGGTCCCACTCAAAACAGCAACACCGCTGAGTCAGCCAAGCTGCATCTCAAATGCCACTGTTCTGGACTGGCAGACAGCCTAAGCCACTGAAGGTAAACTAGCCTTCTTGTGGGCAGCCTCAGGTTAATCTATTTTAATCTCATTTCAAGTGAAAAATGAGTCAGACAAAAGACTGACCACTTGATGGTGGTATGCTTTTTGGGGTGCAAGAAAGAGTGCTCAAGTGTTGCTTGAGGGAAGCAGTGCCCCGAACCACCAAGGCAAACAAACCTTCTGTTTTGCAAATGTGTCTATTTTAAACACATGGAAGTACCAAAAGCGAGCCAGACAAAAGAGACTCGATGGTGGGCTTTGAAGGGTGATGGGGACACAAGAGTGCTTAAGTGCCACTTGGCTTGTTTGATGCACAGAGCAGAGTTGTGTTTTCAAAAGATCACTAAGGCAGCACTTCTTCTGACCAGCCTAGAGGTTGAGGTTATCTGAAACAAATTAGACAATGTTTCTATTTAATTGTGAGCCTGGGAAAGGTATGGGGTGTCTTCATCAAGATAAGCAGGAGTTATGAACTATATGTGTGAGATCAGAAGGGACCCATAGACCCTGGTCCGGCCTAAAGTTAGTAAAATAAATGAAAAAACAGGGAATATTTGTTTTTACCTCTGAGAGTTTGGTGCACAAAGCTGTGTGTGTGTGTGTGTGTGTGTGTGTAGGGGGGTGCTTAAGCATGCCAATGAAAAACACAACAGTACACTGAAACAATGTTTATTAATGGAGCGGTACAGGTACACAGATCTGTAGGCCCAATGCACGATTGGTGTGGAGTGGCTATGCATGCGTATCTGGGGTGAGTAGCTACTCCGCACCCTCTGCGCCCCCCAAATGGTATGCACGAAGGGGGCACATGCAGACCCACCACACCCAATCCCCCATGTCTGCAGACAGCTCCATGATGGGGATGTTCCGGGGGCATGCCAGCACTACGTGTATTCACTAACCCGTGTAGTGCTGTCCGCATCGGTGCAGAGGGTGGTGTAGGGTACACCAGGAGACACTGCCATAACCCACAGCATGCCCCATGAACACAGGCATTCAGTCACCAGGGGACCAGGACAGGGCACACTGTGCTGCTCCAGACTGCTGGGCAGCAGGAAGCAGCAGCGGCAGCTGGATGGGCGAGCGCCCAGAAAGTTTATGTGAGGCAGCACTGGAACTGGAGGGTCGCGCTGGTCCGGGTGCATGCTATACGCATGCACAGCCCCAGACCCATGCCACCCTATGTGTGGGATCCACTATGGGTCCCAGGGGGGCATCCCATTGGATGTCTGCCTGGGACAATGACTCCTCCCCTGGCCACCCTGCAGACTTCCGTGCATTGGGGAGAAGCCGTGGATAGCTGGTCGGCATTGATGAATGCCGGTATGAGCGCACCTGTCCGCGGGGTGCAGGGGAGAGGGTGGGGTATGCGCATTTTGTGCATCCCTATGCCCCTTTCATGCATTGTTAGCAGAATTCAAAATGTATCAGTCTGTGATTAAGGGTAAATTTGAAGTTAGGCATTTCATACTATAAATAGAATACTGAATAAGGGACTTATTATTATTACAAGGTTATAATACCTTCAGGAGATTCTGGAGACATGTGAACCTTGAGAACTGAGCTTTATACGTTCCAACATGTCCCCAGAACCTCAAGATGGTATTATATTGTTACATATAAAGTTCTTGTAGTTGGAAAAGTATGTGATATGTTGTAAGTCATTTTTTATATTTAAAATAAATAAGAACACATAAAACAGCCTGAACATTTGTCCTAGTGATTTTATTGACTGGCACAATGACACCAATTGCGTACTTACATTGATTTGTGCATACAGGAAAATCTACAGGAATTTCACCCCAGTTTTACAGGGAAAATACACGGAAAATTAGGGTGCACTACAGGAAAACACTTTGCCTGATCTGGGATTACTGGGTGTCTGCAGTCATGTTTGGGCAATGCAGGGGCAGTTTGAAATTCTCCCCCCCCCTTTAAAGTCCCAAAAGCTTTAGTTTCAGCAGCAGATATTAATAAGTAAGTTTTAGGATCACTGAGACTGTTGAAAATGCTGTGCACACAAAGCCAGGTAGCAAATTACAGTGGTTAGGGAACTACATGCAGCCCTGACAAGTCAATCCCAGCACACTGGCAGGTCCCCTTTTTTTTTTTTTTTTTTTTGTTTTAATAAGGCTCAAAACCACTTAACCTCTCACTCGGCAGTTTTATTTTATTTAGTTTTTTCAACAATCTCAACTGCAAAACGTGGTGATTGCACCTCCTCCCAAGACTGACTCCTACGTACAGCCCAGCTGACTTGATATGTGTTTGTGCTCCCCCCTTGAGCAGCTCAAGAACAAAAAATAGGTTCCTACTGGACGGAGGAGAGTGTGTGATTAATTTAATCACAGAACACTCTCCTCAGCACCCTGAAGTCCGTCAGCTAAAATACCTCTACTACGAAGTACAACTTACAGCCAGCCTGCTGACCTCTGGTGGGCAAGATTTTCACCGAGTCTTACAATCTGCCCATGAAGTCTCGCATTGAATCACATAATCCAAGATGGCACCAGTAGTTTTTTTCTTCTCTGACTCTGTGGCACAAAGAGGGATGGATGGAAGAGGTAAACAATCACCTCCGGAGCACCACAAAATGTTAAGACAATGTCCTCCTGCTCTACCCGTCCCCCAGGACACACTTCAAAAATTGGAGCTATGCCTAAATGTACATTTCCTGGCACGTCTAACTCTAAGAAATAAATAAAATGATGAACCTTAGCCACAGCAAAAAGTACTCGCGTTTGGGGATGTGGCAAGTGGCAAACAGGAATGCAGCAAACAAGAGTCCATCCTCGGGGTGCTGTGCTCTTTAAGGTGTTCCGTTCTGTAAGATTCTGGACTAGCAAACAATATCTATAGGGGCTGTATCTGCATGATCAAGCAGCGCATTAACCAAGCCATCTGCAGCCTTTTGTGATAATTTTTAGAGAGGGAAGGGTGTCCGTAATGCAAATTTCTGCAATAACTGTTGAACAATGGAAGGTAGTTATTTCTAGTTTGGGTTCTTGAAATTGTGGAATCGGATTTATTGGCTCCTGAACCTTTTTTCCACTATAGAGATTTTTGGAATTGCTGGTCAAAAATTCTAATAACGAAAAAGTAGCAAAACTGAAGTTCGATTCCAATTCCACATCCGAGACATCTCTATCCCCACCAATCCAGCACAATATAAAATAATTCCCCCACTCCCATGGCACACAATAAATCGCTGAGTTCCCACCATTCTCCCCCTTCCCATGGGTGGTGCAGTCATGTGAGTGTGTGCACAGTGTGAGTCAGAGTATGTGTCTGCAAAAGAAGAAAAGTTCTTTAATTACTCAGTCAACCCATGCCGGTCCTTGCTCACCTGGTTGGACTCTTGGAGCTGAATCACAGTCTGGGTGGAAAGGGAGACTGGAATCACAGACTCTGACAAAGTGGTGACACAGAAGTTAGTATCTGTAATGGTACTGGATCAGGTGTTAGCCTGGATCTGTACTGGGGGCAGACTGGCACAAAGACTCATCACCTTGGCCGTCCACGGTCTGAATGAATGAATGAATGAATGAGAGAGCTTCCTCATTCATTCAGTCTATGGCAGATAGCCTAGGTGGTGGAAGGCTTTAAGCCATTCGATCCCTGCTTCTAATACTGAACCAGTGACATTTGTAATGGGGATGGGGAGAGGCATCACCAGCAGAAAACAGGAAGTTGTTAGCCCTCTGTACAGACAGTTGGTGAGACCCCATCTGGAGTACTGCGTCCAGTTCTGGAGACCCCATCTCCGCAAGGACATAGACAGGATAGAGGCAGTCCAGAGGAGGGCAACTAAAATGGTGCAGGGTCTGCAAGAGAAGTCTGCAGGAGAGACTAAAGGAGCTTAATATGTATACCCTTGAGGAAAGAAGGGAGGGGGACATGCTAGAATCTTTAAGTACCTCAGTGGAATCAACAAAGTCCAAGAGGGTAGCATCTTCAGAAAGAGACATACAAGAACAAGGGGACACAATTTAAAGATGGGGGGGGGGGGCGCGGTTCCGGGGCAATGTGAGGAAGTATTTTTTCACAGAGAGGGTAGTGGATGCATAGAACAGCCTTCCTGAGGAGGTTGTGGGGTGTAAAACTGTGGGAGAATTCAAGAATGCATCGGACAGACATGAGGCAATTCTTGTTGGGGGATAGGAAGAAATAGGCTGTTGGTTAACTAGGATCTGCAGCCTATCCTGTAGGTAGGAAAATGGGCAGACTAGGTGGGCCAAGCGGTCCTTATCTGACTTCAAAGTCTATGTTTCTATGTAATACTATACTTCTGTGTCACCACCGTACTAGTTTCTATGATTCCGCAGTCTCCCTCTCCACTCCACTCTCTGTCCCAGCTTTGAGACCTCAAACGTGCGACCCAAGCGCCAACCTTAGGTATTTTTTTGACTGCAGATTAAAGAACTTTTCTTCTATTATAGATGGACACACTCAGATTTGACTGCAACACCCAGTGGAGGGGGGGGGGCTCCGAGACTATCTGGCTGCTACATAGGTGTGGAATTTCCCCTCTATTTGCAAAGTGGTACTTTGTGGCACAATAGTCAGTTAGTCATAAAGTGCCACTTCAAAAGAGGAATTCTCAGGCTGGCCGCTGTGCATTCAACAGCAGATTCAGCAACAATCTTGGGCAGTCGGAGGCGTGGAAAAGAAATCAAGCATGCTATGGACTGCTCTCCTGTTCCGGGGGGGGGATTGCTGGTGCCCGAGTGACCCAGTGCGGCAGCTTGAGGTTCAGTAGCTGGGACTGTGTCTGCAGGGGAGGCATGTCAGACGTTTGGCGTGCTGCCTCAACGTCACTGCATGACACGCCTCCATGGGAGAAATGCTAGAAAACCACAGGTCTGCCTCCACAGGATGACGTCTGCCCCACATAGCGGACCCCGTGCCACTGCCTGGGCTCCCGTTCCCGTGCTACCAACTAGTCTCAGTCAGGGAGGGGAAGCCCCCCTCCCACTGCCCTGCCCCTGGGGGGGGTAAGTCGGGGGGTGTTTGGGAATGAGGTCAATCCTGGTTGGGGGGGGGTGCAGGGCATGACTGGACTGATGGGCCAGCAGACACGGAGCCCAGCATTTAAAAAAAAAAAAAAAAAAGAGAGAGAGAGAGGAATTCTGATTTAGGATTTTTAGTCCTAGTCCTATGTTGACTCTAGAGTCTTACTGGACTTTGAATTAAATCAGTCTTAAAATCAGAAATTCAGACAGATTCCTAACAGAAGGGAATAAACCAATTCCGTGCACAGTACCCCTAATTTTGATCTCGGCACCTATGGAATGCTATTATCTAGCTGTCCATTTCCGTGATGTCCCAACTGCTGAACCCCATTTCTGACTTAAGGAAATTTATCACCTGACTTACGACCCTTAAATAAGGAAGTCCTGGCTACAGCAGCATGATGCGCAAGGTAATCATGTCCCACTTTTCCTCCTACAAAGGTCGTTATGCCCCTTTTCACTGCAGGCCCCCTTCAGCACTCTGTCTTGCAGCCCTGTCAACCACTTTCTTCAGAAATTACCTGGCTCAGTATTTATCCCCCATGGATCACCCAACATGGCAGGGCCAGGAAGGAGGCCCTCCCAGTTACACATCCATGTTCCGGAGTCAGGGCCCAGTCAGTGGTGCAGGGTCTAGGGAGACAGCAAGGCATCATCCTACCCACCTCCCCTGACGTCATGCACAGCCCCTGCAGGCCTCATCACCTTCGACATCCCCTAAAGAGGAACAGTTCCCCAGCCCGACCACAGGGGATCACCTGAACGACAGATCGTGATGCCCTCCCTCCCCAGGTTAGGAATGCTGCCACATGGCAGTACCGCCCCCAAGTCCCGCTTCACCCGGTCAGCTTCCCGACCTTCAGTCACTGTGCACTACCTGTTGAACCAGTGGATGGCCCCCATCTCCCACTTTTAGCGAATTTATTTATTTGTTTTTGGTAACCAGGTAAGTGCACTAGACTGGACTGCCTATTTTCAGGCACGACCCGGGAGATTACAGTTCAAACAAGCTACAAACAATAGTACAGGGAGGAGCTGAAACAATGCAGAATACAATGCAGAACATAAAGAGATCAACAACCTTACAGGACAGTAGAATTACTTAGCACGAAAGTGATGACACACATAGCATAAGCATTACGGTACAAAAGAGATAAAACAGCTTGCAGAGATCAGTAACGTAAGTGCACTGCAGCAATGCTGGTGGCACAGGACAAGGGTATGGGACACGGAAGGGGACAGTAGTGCAGTGGCAAGTAAAGAGGTATGGTCCGTGAACTAGAGCAAGTAAAGAGATGTAATACATAGAAACATAGACTTTGACAGCAGATAAGGACCACTTGGCCCACCCAGTCTGCACATTTCCCTACCTATTGGATAAGCTGCAGGTTCTAGTTAACCAACAGCCTACTTCTGCAACCCCCCCACTATAATTGCCTTATGTCTGTCCCATGCATGTCTGAATTCCCCCACTGTTTTAGACCTCACAACCTCCCCAGGAAGGCAGTTCCATGCGTCCACCACCCTCTCCGTGAAAAATAATTTCCTCACATTACCTCTGAGTCGTCCCTCCTCTATTTTTAAATTGTGCCCCCTTGTTCTTGCACGTCTCTTTTTCTGAAAGATGCCACCCTCCTGGACTTTGTTGATATCCTTGAGGTACTTGAAAGTTTCTATCATGTCCCCCCGTCCCTCCTTTCATCAAGGGTATACATATTAAGCTCTCTCAGTCTCTCTTCATATGGTTTCTGATGCAGACCCTGCACCCTTTTAGTTGCCCTCCTCTGTACTGCTTCCATCCTGTCTATGTACTTGCGTAGATGGGGTCTCCAAAACTGCACGCAGTACTCTCACCAACTGTCTGTACAGAGGGATAACCACTTCCCTTTTTCTACTTGTAATGCCCCTCCCTATGCACCCAGTATCTCCCCAGCTCTCCTTACTGACTTTTTACATTGCTTACCCACCTTTAGGTCATCTGATATGATTACCCCAGGTCCCTTTCCATTACTGTTGTTGTTAGTATCTCCTCTGCCATTGTGTACTCTTCTCCTGGGTTTTTGTTTCCTAGGTGCATTACTTTGCACTTCTTTGCACTGAATCTAAGTTGCCATACATCCGACCATTCCTCCAACTTTGCCAAGTCCCTTCTCATCCTTTCTACCCCCCTTGTGTATCAACTCTGTTACAGATCTTTGTGTCATCTGCAAAGAGGCATACCTTTCCTTCCAGATCCTCTGCAATGTCACCTATAAAGACGTTAAAGAGGACTGGACCCAGTACTGAGCCCTAAGGTAGTCCACTAGTAACTCCCCTTTCTTCAGAATGAGTTCCATTCACTATTACCTTCTGTGTCCTTTCGTGCAGCCAGTTTGCTACCCACGCTACCACCCTGGGACTCACTCCCAGGCTGGCTAACTTGATTATTAATCTTTTGTGCAGTACTGTGTCAAATGCCTTGCTAAAGTCTAGGAAGGCCATATCCACAGCCCCTCCCTGGTCTATTACTTTGGTCACCCAATCAAAGAAATCAATTAGATTTGTCTGACATGACCTTCCTGCTGTGAATCCATGCTGTTTTGGGTCCTGTGCCCCACTGGCCTCTAGGTACTCAACAATTCTTTCTTTCAGAAGTGATTCCATCATTTTCCCCACCACTGAGGTCAAACTAACAGGTCTGTAGTTTCCTGCTTCTGCCTTGCTCCCACTTCCGTGAAGGAGAATCACATCTGCCCTCCTCCAGTCCTCAGGTACCACCCCATCCTCCCATGATTTGTTAAAAAGTGTGGTCAGTGGTGTCACTAGGTTCCCCCTTAGTTCTTTTAGGATTCTGGGATGAATCCCATCAGGCCCCACTGCTTTGTCCACCTTGAGTTTTAGGAGTTCTTTCAGGATTCTCTCTCTTCTGTAAATGGACTGGTGTCAACCCCCCTACCCAGAGTGCTTCTGTTGTTTGGTTTAAGTAACTCCTCCTCGTCTTATTTTGTGAATACTGAGCAAAAGTATTCATTCAGCATCTCTGCCTTTTCACGGTCTGCCTCTGCCCACCTCCCCTCTCCTTTATTAATCTTCACTATCCCTCCCTTAACCTTTCTATGCTCCCTAATGTACCTATAAAATGTTTTATCCCCCTTCTTAACTGAGCTAGCTATCTTTTTCCTTGGTTTGAGCCTTTGCTATTCTGAATGCCTTCCCCACTTCTTTCTGCTTTAATTGATACAGTTCCCTAACGTGCTCCTTCTGTGTTTCCTTATACTTTTTGAATGCAGCCTTTTTCTCCTTAACCTTCCCTGCCACCTCTTTTGAGAACCATAGTGTTTTTTTTTTACTCTGTTTTGTTTTATTCATTTCACACAAAGGCTTGTTGCCTCCATGATGGCAGTTTTGATTTTTCTCCATTGTTCTTCCACCACTCCTTCCTGCCCATTTGTTAGTGCATTCCTTAGGCACTCACCCATTTTGCCAAAGTCAGCCCTTCTAAAGTCCAATATCCTTGGTTTTGTGTGGCTTGTCTCCATGGTTGGCATACATACATGAACTAAAGACATTTACATGCGTCTAGGGAGATGAGATAATTAAAGAGTACATGCTTGAAGGCAGGGTGAGAACTGCAGCTTCCAAGGGAAAACTAAAGGGAGTTCCAGAATTTGGGAGCACAGACAGAGAAGGCAAGTTCACTCATTTTGGTGCAGCAATTAGGGACAGTGACCAGAGCTAAAGTCGAGGACCGGAGGAGTCGGGGGCAGTCAACTGGGGTGAACATGGCTGCAAGGGATGAGGGGAGAGAAGAATTAATTATATTGTCGGTCAGGCAGCCTATGGAATATAAACACAGGGAGGAAGGTGATAACCAAAGAGGTCAGAGTAAAGTGTGCAGCGGTGTTTAAGCCAATGGGCAGACAAGCCAAATCTGCAAACACTGTTATAGGCAACATCCCACACCTGAAGGACGTTTGATTGCACTTGAGCAAAGACCGTCAGTGCATAGCAAAGACCAGGGAGCAGAAGTCCTTGGGCGACGGAGATCCTAGCAGCAGGGGTCAGGGTGTGGCAGACACGATAAGCCAACCCACTTTTGGCATTGACATGGAGAGAGAAACAGAGACATGGATCCAGAGTGACCCCTAAGTATCTGAAGGAGTCAGTAACTTGTACTGGGGAGCCATCAAGACAAGAGACCAGAAATTAGGGGTTTAGGGTACTGAACTTCCTGAGGGACCCAAACAGCATGGCCTGGGTCTTGGCAAAATTATTTTTATCCACTTCCTTTTCGTACAGTACATAAAGAAATTACAGACATTCTACTACAGCTGTAGCAATTAAACATTACAAATAAAACATTGAGAAAAACTGTACCTTCTAGAACAGTATACAAACTAAAGATCAACACAGTAGCATATTAATGTTTTGATGGAAGGGTCTTGGCCAAGTCAGCGTCCATGTTCAGTTCTGGAGGCCGCATCTCTGTAAGGACATAGACAGTGTGAAGGCAGTTCAAAGAAGGGCAACAAAGATGGTGCAGGGCCTGCACCAAAAGTCATATGAGGAGAGACTGAGACACCTCAATATGCATACCCTGGAGGTGAGGAGAGACAGGGAAGATACGATAGAAACATACAAATATCTAAGGGGCATGAATAGGGTACCAGAGGGTAGCATCTTCCAGAAAAGGAGATGTTCAGGAACGAAGGGGCATGACATGAGGTTGGAAGGGTGTAGACTAAGAGGTAACATGAGGAAGTATTTCTTCATAGAACGGGTGGTGGATACATGGAACAGACTCCTATTAGAGGTGGTGGAGGCAAACAGTGGGGGAATTCAAAAATGCATGGTCACAGGCAAGGGGCACACTAGTGCTAGGAACAAGAAGGTAAAGTCAGAGATCAAGTAGGGTCTGCAGCTTTTGCTGTAGGTAGTGAAAATGGGCAGACTGGATAGACCTAGAGGTCCTTATCTGCTGCCAATTTCTATGTTTCTATGATGGCCACCCCTCCTGTCACATGGCTAACAGCCTAGTTTGTGTACAGACAGGCTTAACAGCTCATTAGTCAGAACGCTACCCATACTTATGATGTGCAACCCTCCATGCCATTCTGGCATTCTCCCTCAGGAGCCTGTCTAGTCATGTTCTCAAAACCTGAATAGTGCTCACTTACATACAACCTAACTGGGCAAGCTATGTCACGTGATATAACCAGTTTCAGTGTGAAGGAATGCTTTCTACGGCTCTTCCTCCATGTTTAAGTACATGTGGTTGGGTTCTACTTGAACCCACCAGTTCAAACAGCTGTTTACTCCACACCTTGTCTACTATTCAGAACACCAAGAGCATGTCTCCTTGGAGTTCTCGCCTGTAAGCTACATTTGTTTATGTCCAATTTCTCACAGATCTTGCCTCTAAGCTGGTCATTAGCTTGGTGGACCTGTACTGGAAAGCCACCTTCTCACTGAAATGTGTAACACGGACACTTAAATGAAAAAAATGAGGGACACTGGTCCTCGGAATGTGGGTCACAGTCAAACATGGAAGCATAAGTTATGAACAATATGAAAACCACTGGCTTTCCTTATACGAGTTTAATTGTGCACTCTTTAGTGTTCTGAATCTGTGGTAATTACAGCAGCTTCTCTGTGCACCGCAGCTTTTCCATGAGGAACACAACAATTCGGAGGCGTGAACAGAGGTGCAAGTGGTAGACAAGCACTGTGATTAAGTAACTAGTTAAGAATTTTCAGTATCAGTGGGGGAAAAAGTGCACGGACACAGGACACCGTTTGTCCTGCAAAAAAAATGCAGAGAGGTACAGGACCCGAGTTACGGTGCGTTCCTGCTCACTTGTATCACTGGGGTAACATGAGGGACAATTAAGAGGTGTGTTCCCTCCTCGTCGCCTACGTCCTGTCCCTACTGTGCTGACAGGTACTGGGCACACAACACGGCATGTGGTCGAACCAAGGCCTTAAAGGAAGATGAGAAGTCCTCCGTTTACCTGCTGCTTACCCCGATCCCGATACTAAGGAACCAGTCATCCCAACATCGTTTGCTCTCTCGACTGCAGCACAGCACATTGCATGCCTGACCGTTTTGTTCTACGTCTTTTAGATTTACTAAGCTAAAACAAATCTGATATTTACGGTTTCCAGTTAAGAGTTGAAGAAAATCCCACATTCCTATTATCTCAATACCAAATCTGACAAATAAAAAAATGCATATTAACTTACCAAGAACTGCTTGGAAAACGAGCAAAGTGCGTAAAACACGCAGCACTGCCTCCGACCTCTTCTCCATTCTCCCTTTATCAGGAGAAAATCGGTAACCTTGGGATTTTCCTTCGGTTTCTCCCGCCCCGGGGACTCCAGGCGCACCAGGTAATGTTTCAGTCAGTGTCGAGTTCCAAGCGAATCACCAACCTTGGAAACGTGACAAGAGCCTGCACTCCAGACAAAAAGCCACCGAGGCACAAGGCAAGCCCTTCTCTAGCAGAACTCCTGCCAGGCGCTGTAGCCCACTAGCATTCAATACTTAATAACACTGTCTGATTTGACCCGATCTGGTATTTAAAAGCAATTTCCACTGTCCAGCTTCTGTGCTGAAAGATCCGTCTCCCTGACCGATCCTTGCTCGGAAAGCGCTGCTGCCACTGACGCCAAGACAAACTTTTCCCTCCCGCCCTTCTTTTCACTCTCTCTCGCCTTCTCCGCCGTTGGTGCAGGTAGGCACTGAGGAGTGAACGGAGCGGCGCTCCGCCAGGCGGGGGAGGGGTATCTTAAAGAGACAGGACACAAATAGAAATGGTCTGGTGGTCGCGGTCGTACCTCTCGACTGTCCCTGATTTTCACGGATGCCCCTGATTTTGACTCAGAAATTTCCTCGATACTTCTTGATGCTAAAAAGTCGGGATGCGAAGCTTACGTTATTGCAGACAATGCTACAGACACAGTCCTGTTCTCCTTCAGAAAATGCTTTCACCAAGTCCCTCGAGTAAAGCAGGCTTCTTGAGTAGATATTTCCCTTTTGGATGATGTGTCCCATATTTTAGTTTATTTATTTTTGTTTATTATACTTATCGGAATTACAACCCTTTTGAGTCATAGAAATATAGAATTTGACGGCAGATACGACCACTTCGCCCACCCAGTCTGCCCATTTCCCTACCTAATGGATAAGCTGCAGATCCTAGTTAACCAGCAGCCTACTTCTTTCTACCCCACCCCCTAGAATTGCCTTATTCAAGGACTAGTTTCCAAAGGCTCCACGTCAGTTCCAATAGATTCAACACATAGACAGCAACACTGATGCACTATGATAAACAGGAGGTTACAGAAGTTTTGTTACATACCAAACAGCGAATATCAAACAGTATTCATATATTTGCAGGTGTCAGAACAAACAACATAGAGTACAGAGACATCCAGTGCCCAGATAAGGATTACAGTTTACAACAGCAGTACAGAGGTCTATACAGTGCGATAGCAAGGCTCCAAGTACAGTAATTCAGAAGTGCAGCCTGAGATAAGACGATTGTTATTTGTCCTGATTATTTTCAGCCCTGTCCCTGATTTGCAAGAAAGGAGGTTGAGAGGTATGTGGTGACAATGGCTAGGCAGTGCAAACGACGTTTTTGGCTTGCTTTTGCCTTTCAGTGTGTGTAAGTATAATTAATAATACACAACAGGAACTGGGAGTAAAAATAATAAAAACAAAATCTTATCTAGTGGTACCAGTAAAAGAAACAGATCAAAAATAATGTTATAACTATTGTCACAGTGGATATTCTTAATTACTGTCATCACAGCGAATACTGAAGTTACCAGAGAGCAGCTTTCACAATGCTGATAACATTTTTATTTATTTATTGAGATATAGGAATTACAAATGTTTGAGTCAGAGACTCCTTTGCAAAGGCTCCACGTCGTGGAAGTACAAAACAAGAGAAATGGACAATACAATGAAAGTAATTACAAATGAATGCGGAGGGTAAAACAACCCAGAGTCAAGTATGGTACAAAGGTTTCAAGCAAATTCAGCTGTTGCTTATGTAACCCCCCTACAAATGGGAGTTCCTGAAAAGTCTTCCACGAGCTAGCTTGAATGCTCGCTGAATGGTTGGTGTTCGACTCTATAGCCGTTTAAATGTATTGCCAGTGGGTGCCTGAGTAGCCTCCATGTACTGTCGCTTTAAGAGCTGCTAGCTGCTGTGATAATGAATATGAAGGGGGGGGCACAATGTTGGCATGCTAGAGTCCCGCCCGGGCTGCTGGAAAATAGCTCCACTTCTGCCGTCGCTAATTGTGCAGAGGGAGCTCTGTGGAAGGATGTAACTATTTGCTGAAAGTGATCCAGAGTGATAACGATAATGTAGTCTGTTCTGATCTGCCTTCTTTGCAAAAAGGACTGTTCTGTTTTTCTCAACTATTTTGGTCCTGAACTGCCGAATTGGACCAATCAGTACTTGGGGACTCTAAAATGGAGCCTGTCTGAACCAGCTGTGTGGGTTACAAGCTTGGGATTTGTAGTTTGGACAGTTGGTGCCTTTTTGTAACTACAGGGGGAGTTCTTGCTGTGACTGACAGCTGAACCGACCAACTGGACCTCGTGGATCTGAGAGAAATCCCTCAAGCTGTCTGCTGGCTAGCCAGATCTAAGTGGGGAGTTGAAAGAGAAACAGCTTGTGAGAGTCGAGCAAGCGTCTGTGTAGTTTTCAAGCTGGAGAGTTGTGGGAAGGCCTGATTTCCAGCCTGCACACCTGTTTTAAAGTTCTGAGAAAGAGAGAGAGAGAGTGTTGTTATCGGACTAAATCTGAGTCTGGTGAACCAAGTAAGCTACTGAAGGGTGATCGGGCTTTACCTGAGGAGGAGGAGGACCGAAGATTGTGCTGAATGCGATCGGCCTGCCAGAAATCACTCTTTCCTTCAATGCTTCTGTGGGGTGCAAAGAATGTAGCGATTGTGACCCAAGAGTGCTGTGCCTGGTTCAGTAAGTTTCCCCTTACATATACTGTAAATGTGCTGAGAACTGGAAGGGAGTCGCGATTTGGTTCCCCACGTTGAGAACAGTGTCCTGCTTGCTGGAAGTTGTATCCAGCGTCAACGAACTGTATCCGCTGTTAGCTCCATGTGGCTGGGCCTAGCTACGAGGGCCCCGCCATCTTACCCTGCTGCACAGAGAAGAGCCATCGATGAGAGACCTGCCTGGGGATCAGCCCCCTGCTTCACGCCTGAACAGGAATGACACTGCAACAAATTGTGTGGGCCCTGCTTCTCCTGACAATCCAGATAATTCTTCTGCTGTCTCAATCTTCGTCCATCCTGTGTCTAGTCTGAGGTATCATGAGTAACCATCAGGGTAACTCCCAGCAACTGTCTTTTAATCTAAGTGTGTCATCTGATTGTTGTGTTGTTTCTTTCTTTCACGAACTGAGCCATCTGACTCTGGATTACAAAAATGTGTTGTGCAAGTTGGTGGGGGAGGTGGGTAGCTCTCGAACTCTAGCGAGGTAGGTAGTGGGGTACCGCAGGGCTCGTTCCTGGGTCCGATCCTGTTTAATGCAGACATATCGGACATCTGGGAGGGAACACGGTGTGAAATGAGTCTCTTCACTGACGACTCCAAGATGGGAGCAGTAGTTGAGGGGGAAGAGGAGAGGTTGGCCCTGCAAGGAGACCTGGACACCTTGGAAAGGTGGGCTCACACCTGGAAATTAAATTTCAATATCACCAAGTGCAAGGTGCTACATCTTGGGTGGGGAAACCCTAAACACAGGTACACCCTGGGAGGGGAGGCGCTGGAGGCCTCAACAGGGGAAAAAGACCTAGGGGTCATGGTGGATGCATGTATGAATAACTCTGAGCAGTGCAGGAGAGTGGCTAGCAAAGCAAACAGGATGTTGGGATGAATCGTAAGGGGGATCACCTCTAGGAGCAGGGAAGTTATTCTGCCGCTGTACAATGGACTGGTTAGATCACACCTTGAGTACTGTGTACAGTACTGGAGACCATACTTGAAAAGGGACATACAGCTCCTGGAGAGGGTACAGAGGAGGGCAACTAAGATGATATGAGGACAGACTTGAGGAGCTCTGCCTGTTTTCATTGAAGGAGAGGAGAGACGGGGGGACATGATTGAGGTCTTCAAGTACCTCAAGGGAATAAATAGGGTAAACATGGATGGGATATTTAGACTAAAACAGGGAGGTATCACCAGAGGGCATGGTTTGAAGTTGGAAGGTGGAAGGGTGAGGGGGGAAAAGAAGAGGAGGTTTTTCACTGAGAGGGTGATGGATCCTTGGAACGTGCTGCCTGATGAGCTGGTTCAGAGATCCACAGTGGAGGGCTTCAAGAGGGTGGGACAGACACAGAAAGCAGATGTATCAGATGATGGCCTGGCCCAGGGGTGGGGTGGATGATAGGGGTTTCTGGAACACAGGGGGGGAGGGCCTTGGTACCCAACTAGGGATCTGAGGTTCGAGCAGACTCGATAGACCGTAAGGCCTAATCTGCTGGTAATTAGTATGTTAGTAAGTTGTTTTTCTATCACAGGGCTCCGACCCACTGCAACACCGGCCTACCCCGGGCAACGGTCCTGGCTAGCCCACCTTCCTTTCACCTGGGTACCCAGAAGTGTGACTGTGTTTATGGACTCTGACTGCCTGCATAGCTGTGGGATTGATAGAGCAATTAAGCTAATTAACCTGATTGACCCCTTCCTTGTTCAAACCCCCCTGAATAAATCAGATCTACTTTTTTTCTGCATTTCAACCAGTCTGTGGATCCTGTTTATGCTCAAAGTATTGTACTGTTACCATTTGCTCTGTCTAACCTTGTTTTACAGGGGGGTCCCCAGGGTCAAACTGGAGAAACCAGCCCTGGTGGTAAGTGCAAACCATTTGGGTACTGGCAAAGCATATCAGGGGTATTGTAAAAGTAATTATTGTGTATTGTGTTGGCCACTAGCCGGGAAAGAGGGGGGTTACAGTGTCCCGGAGGGCTGTGCCCAGGCTAGTTTAACTGCTACCATCCCTGACCTCTGGGTGGAGGCACCCGTTTCAGAACTCAGGCCCCTTAACCTGCTGATAGCCAAGCAGGCAGGGGTAGTAGCCCTTGGGATAGCACCACAGAGGGGTTACACTTACATTCAAATTTCAAGGATGATACAAGGTTTCCTAAGCCAATAAAACAGATATTTAAGATAAAGGCATAATACTTCAGAAGAATCAATCAGAGTAGAGGGAGAGGAGAGAGGCGGGAAGGGGCAGAAGGCACAGAGGTTTGGCTTGGCACACCAGTGAAAGAGGGGCAACTATGCGAGTGGGCAGCTCAGGAACAGTCACATGTACTAGTGGTGAGTAATTGCTCTCTGAGTTTGAATTTGAAACGACCAAGGTTCTGGACAGATGAGGTATCAGGAGGCAGATCATTTAGCCAGAGTGGAGCCCTATAGTGGAAGGCACGTTGCACCAAGGATGTTCTGCAGAACAGCATAAGCAATGTGGCTTTGGCTGAGCCTCTAGTATTCCTTGTGGATGGTGCATGTTGAATGAGGTTAAGGATCCTGGTGGGGGGACTGACCGTGGAAAATCTTCCTGGCAAGGAGGCAGTTGTGGTATTTCAGCCGGCCCTCAAAGTTGAGCCAGTTGGAGAGCCGATAAAGGTTACAGATGTGAGTCATCCTATCATACCCTGTGACAAGACGACAGGCCCTATTCATGGTGACCTTAATTCTGCGAAGTGTGGTACTGTCAGCCGCGCCATAGAAGATGATCCAGTAATCCAATAGGGAAAGGACAGAGGAGGTAACCACTAGACGGAGGGCTGCAGGAGGCATACACTGGTTGTTCCTGTAAAGAAGACCAGTTCTGGCATTTGCAGCAGAGCTAAGACGATGGATATGTTCATGATAGTTTAGTGAGGAGTCAAGGGTGACACCCAGATATTTAAAGAAAGTCACTTATTCTAGCTGTGAGTTTTGACAGTTAAGTATGCATAGTGGGGTGCCCCTGTATTTGTTTTGATGATGAGTGAAGACCATAGACTTTGTTTTTTTAAATAATTTAACACCAGTTTATTAGCAGAGAACCACGATTCAGTTCCAGAGAAAAGACTCTGGAGGGCAAGCTGAAGTGGGGGGGGGTCACGATGACTGCAGAAGATAACTTTGTCATCCGCGTATAGAAGCACTTGGCCAGAGCATGCATTTGGGAGAGAATTTAGAAAGAGGCCAAAGAGAAGTGGCCCTAGTATGGATCCCTGGGGGATGCCAGAATGAACCAGCAGGATTTTAGATAGAGTGGAATTTATTTTGACACATTGTGATCTACTACTTAGGTAGCTCTCAAACCAGGAGATGGGTTCGGAAGCAAGGCCCAGAGTGAGGAGAGATTCTAGTAGGAGGGGGGGTGATTGACTGTGTCAAATGCTTTAGTCAGGTCTATGTACACAGACCCGACTAGGTGTCCACGGTCTAGGGCTTTGTGTAGGAAGGTGGTGTATTCCAGCAGTGCAATTGAGGTGCTGTGCCCCTTCCTGAGTCCATGCTGTTCTTTGCAAAGGAGGTTATATTTAGTCAGGTAGTCAGTGAGCTGGTCTGAGACAATTTTCTCCAGGGCTTTTGGGGGGGGAATAGATACGGGGTGATAGTTATTTGGAGAGCTGTGGTCCCCTCCTTTCAGGATAGACGTGATGACACCCACTTTCCATTGGGAGGGAAACTGGCCAAGAAAGAGAGAGAAGTTAAGAATTTTTTAAAGAGGGACAAGGACTATAACCAGAGCCAGGTGAAGGAGTTTTAGGTCTAAAGTGTCCCCCCTATGCTAGACTTACTCAGGACTCTAGATAAGTAGGGTTTCACCTCTTGGGGGATGAGGGAATAGTCCTGAATCAGAAGAGCATGGTATCAGTAGGGGGTGGAGAGGGGAAGCGACTTGGTGGAGGGGGTCAAACAAATTAGATGGGAGGACGCTGCTAAGGTTTGAGAAGGAGGAGTTTAAGATGTTAGCTATGGCCATAGGGTCCTGTGAGGTGGTACCATTAATGTCAAGTTGCGATGGTGTAGAGGATGCTGTTTTTCCATTAAGTACTTTAATGTTTTCCTAAAACTTATGCCCAGAACCCCAGGAGGAAGAGAGGCCTTCCTGAAAATGAGTTGCCTTCACTTTGCGAATCTCCCATGTACATTTATTCCTGGTAGCTCTATACATTGCCTGTCAGTGAGATGCCCAGATTTGACATCACAATGCCTAGTGCAGCATGAATCCAACTGTTAAATCAAATAAAAACAGTAACATATTTAATCAAACTGCAGCTTTAAAAGCTATAACTTGTAAACTACTGTAGTATAAATCAATGCTAATGTGTTTTTTTTTTTTTTTTTGCTGTTGCACTTTTTGTTTTTAGTTCAGAGTTTGTAGTTGTGTTAGTACTGTACAGAAACAGTAGGGAGGAGCATGTGATGGGGTCAGTTAGCGTGAGAGGTCCTTCTGGTGTCCCTCTCCTGGCACAGAAGACTGATGAGGCTTAGAAAACTGACCAATTAGCGAGTGGGTCCAAAATGGTTAAGAGGGTTCGCAACTGGCTAACAGATGGGAAGCAGAGGGTAGTGTAAAGGGCACACATTCTAAGGATGGTGGTAACCCGCATGGTACCACTGGGTCAGTACTGGGACCAGTCTTCTTAAATATCTTCATAGGTGATATTGCAGAAGAAATTAAGGGAAAGTCTTTTTGCAGATGGCACCAAGATCTACAAGAGGGTAGACACCCAAGAGAGAGTGGAAACAATGCACAGGGGTCTAGGGAAACTAGAGTGGTGAAGGGCATGGCAGCTGGGGTTCAATGCCTAATAGTGCAAAATTATGCCCCTAGGGCACAGGAACCCTGATGCTGAGCATTGAATGGGGGGTTGGCAGTCACAAGGCAGAAAAAGGACCTCGTGGATATTTTAGAAGACCTCAAGATGGCAGTGTAGCATGACAAGACCATGGGCAGGGCTAGTGAAATGCTAGGGGGGGAAGGGAGGGGGATCCCAAGCAGAAGGAGGGATGTGGTGCTACCACAATACCACTCTCTGGTTTGCCCCCACCTGGAATATTGTGTCCATTTCTGTTCTGGAGACCACACCTCAGGAAAAACATAGACAGGGTGGAGGCAGTCCAGAGAAGGGCAACCAAGATGGGGCCGGGGCTGCAAGGAAAGGCCAAATATCTTTCAGAAGAAGCTGCCCAAAGGACGACCGTGATCAAGTACCACAAATGCACAGTGTTCTGTAAAACTCTATCAGTCACTGCCTTACCAGTAAGCACAGTTACGGCAAAAAAGATTTACAATTCCAACTTTCAGTGCAGTAGTCTTTATTGAAGTGCTTTTCTGTGCAAAGCATGAAAACTCAGTGTCTCAGCAAGCCACATCCAACATTTTACATCACTATATTGATGTTTCCCATCAGTCCCTCGCAGATGTCAGTGGTAAGGGAGGGTCAGAGAAGGGGAAATAAATGGTCATGAAATAATTTACATATACATATATATATATATATATATATATATATATATATATATATATATATATACACATACTATTTAAATACACATGGAAGATAGCTTGCCGCAACTAGGAAAGTGCTAACAGTGACATGCAGGTGAACAAAACATTAATTTATAAAATGGGTAGGGAAAACACTGCACCGTGATTGGTCAGGCGCCACCCCCAAATGTGAGTTTATAGAGCAGAAACCCTGTGTTTGACACTTTTCTGGCAACCAGGATGCAGTGCATGGCACATATCCATGCCTGCCAGAAAGTTTTAAAAAACAAATTCTGGCAGCTATGTTACTGCTGGAAAGCCCCTGCAATTACCCTAACACTGTAACTAAATTTCTATAAGATGACTAATACAGTCATCCAAACCAAACACAAAGTTAACATTAGGTATCCATAAAAACATAAAAGCAGCCATCCCGGTAGCGCTGAGGGTTGAGGCAATGAACACCACGCCTGTGCTGCGCTGGTAACCCAGGTTCAGGAATGAGCCTGGGTTGTCAGGGGTCGGCCGGGGTGTGTGTGCGAGGAGTGAGATCGAGACACCGCAAGGTAGCTCTCTCCTCCTGGGAGGGACTGGAGGCTCCCAGGCCACTGGCCGCCACCTGGTGGAGGACAGATGGCGGCGCCGTCCTGAGGGAGCTCTGGTGATAGCCACAGGGAGAGGTGGAAGGGGCTGAGCCAGCATCATGGGGCGTGCATGCGCCTCCATGTATGCATGACACCCATGTGTGGGGGCCCCGGGGAACAGGGGAGAAAACGGGGCAAATACTGCAGAAAAAAAAAAAAGCATAAACTATCCTCTTCTTGTTTTTCTGACAATTTATTTAGTTCAAGGCCTTTTAATCCATGGCTTGAGCTGCCGCACATGCTAATCTCTCACATTGCAACCATACCACACCCCTCCACCCTGCCAGCCTGGCCCCTCACTCCAGATCTGCTCCCCCCTTGCAGACCATGATCCTCAGTCACAACAGTCACAATGTTCTCCGCTGAGCAACCACACACACACACACACACACACACACACACACACACACACTGAAAGAAGACAGAATGCAAAAGTCTTTTATTAAAAAAAAAAAAAGGAGACTTGGACCCCTAGACTGAGAGCTACAGTTGCTTGCCCTCGCTCACGAAGCTGCTGCTGCTGTGCCCTGCCAGCAAGCAATGCCTGCAACAGATTTGTGGTTTTGTGGCACTCTATAAGTAAGAAAGAGGCAGCGTTTTAAATCCACTGGGCTTTCTTTTTTTAGAATTAAAAAATAAACTGCAGGGGCAGAGCCAGCAACCGAAGAGAACAGATGGCTCAGAGAGAGCTCTTCGCACTCGGAGACAAATCTAACAATATATTTAAACAGATTTCTACTAAGGCAAAAATTTCTATACTTGCCTCAACAGTTTTTGAAACGGCACAGTTTGATCTAAGTTTTGTCCATTTTAGCTATGGTAAACCCGGAAAAAAAGCCTTCAGAATATGCTGGAGGCCCAAAGCAGAGCAATCAGGCAGACCGAAGAGGAGAACCTGCCACTGGCCACGAGGCGAGTACCTCAGAACCTACTAACAGTGCTCTTTTACAAGCTATCCAACTTTTAGATAAAAAAGTGGACAATCTAATAGATCAAATTGCTACAATGGATACTAAAATCGCAAAAGCCACAGCAACTGCCGATGGAGCAGCAGAAACGGCTAATGACATAGCCACGGTGATTACAGGAATATTGGTGGAGAATAAAACGCTAAAACTAAGAATGGAACAGCTTGAAAATGCTGTTTGATCCATAAACTTACACATCTTGGGAGTGCCTGAGCAAATGGAAGGATGGGACATTGTGGGATACATGGAAAGTCTGCTAATTGAGATATGGGGTCTTGAAATGACCGGGAGCATTGTGAAGGCATATAGGATTACTCCTAGACATCGACAGCCATCGAAAAATACACTCCATACCATACTGGTGGTTACTATGGGACAGCAGGGATAATGTGCCTGCAGCAGCTAAAAGTAAAGGGTCAGTTTCCCTTCCAACTGGTAAACGGATACATTGTTTTCTGGATCTAAGCTATTCCACCCGACAACGCCACAAAGCATTTGATGCAGTCCAGTCTGGCCTACCCTCTTTGGGAGTTACTCATGCACTACAGGTCCCAGCGCGACTTAAGATTCTGTTATTCAGGTAAAAGTTAATTATATTCTGACCCTGCTGAAGCGGGGAAAAGACTCACTATCATCCAAAAAGACTTTGCACAGCAAGGATCCGATAACGAGCTGGATGATGGGGACTGAGGAAAATACAGTATAATAAAATAATTGGTATACTTTAAAGGTCAGTTTTACTAGACTACATGTGTCATAATTTATATTAACTGCGTCATAGTACCGCTTAGTTATTGTTCAACAAGCTTCTTAGCTGATTTTTTCTGCTCGTTCGTTTTCAGTTTAATTACTCCTATCACCAGAGTAATCAACAAACAGAGTTAAGCTGTTGGTCGTTGTTAATTAACAGAAGGATAAATGTTGTTGTTTGCCTTTATAAAGCTAAATTAGAGAAAAGTTGAAGACTTGTCCCTGGATGAGGGGAAGTTCTCCAGCAGGCTACTGCAGGGTCTGAGGAGAAATACAATTATCATGGTACATGGACTATAATGCTGCTTTTCAGTAGCATTCATAAGTGCCTTGCATGGCACACGACGCAAGTATCAGATGGACTTATTTATATGAAATGTCCGTGTTCTTGTTGCAAGGCTATTTAGTATAAAAATTGCATACATATTCAAGAATTAAGAAAACTGCCCTCCACTGATGTAACTATGGACAATGAGTAGGATATCCTAGTTATTCGCTGTATATCTCAAACTGTTTACACTCAGCTCCAAGGATGTCTGTTCAAGTACCATATGTATGTATGTACTATGAAAATAAATAAAAATAAAGTATAAAATAAATAAATAAATAAACTGCAGTATGCGATCCATTGAGTGTTTGTGTCAGCGAAACTGGCAGTCCTTCCCTTAAGCCGCCAACAACTCTGACTGAAGGAAGTGACTTAATGATTTGTTTAAATAAAATAAAAAGGCTTTCATAGACAACCAGCTACCTTCCTGGTGCTAGGAGGTGGAAATAGTAGGACAGAGGAATATACAGACATGGGGAGACCTAACCTATGAGGGATTTCCCTATAACCTCTACAGTATAGCCACACTCTAGTGGAAGCCAAGCAGTTATACAAGACAAATGCAGTACTTTTACTATAAAAATAGAACTATAATTACTGGCCAGTGCTTTTTCCCATTGGGAAACCCAGTTATAATTTGCCGTTATAACTAGCTGGTTATAACAGCAAACACACGCGAGATTTCCCTGTGTGCGCATGCACCAGATGCTCTCTCCACCTTCCTGCTGCTGGACGGACACCGCAAACGCTGTCAGAGATGCTGAAACCGCCAGTCAGTGGTAAGTAAAACGTCTGCCAAAAAATAATTTTTAAAACTAAGCAAACAGCAGTCTTCTTCCTTTGGGGCACACACTAACGGGATATGTGAACCTGGCAGACTGTGGACCACACTGAATCCCTATGAATCCACAGCCGCCAAACACCAATCTCTTCTTATTTTATAAAATTGCTGTGGTGAAAAAGTGCATGGCAACAATTATATAAAATAAAACATGGGGTGGTGTGTAAACTCGAATTTTACACCCACCCTCGGTGGTGGATGCCTAAATAAACCCCTCAAGCTTTGCACTTGGGGTTTATGTGGCATCCTACACCTCGGGGGTGTAAAATTCTTGTTACGCACACCACCCCATATATTATTCTATATATATTACGTTTAAAATGTTACAAAAACACATTTTTATAACCTTTTTGTTCATTTTTTTATCTCAAGATATTATCTTGTGGGTCCCATTGTATAAGCACAATAAGCTACTCTGAAGTGTGGGTTGTTGTTTAATAAATGCAATCCCCAGTGCTGAATGCACTCACCACAAGTGCCTCATACCTCTCTACGCACCTGGTGTTGCACGTTTATCAGACAGCAACCCACACTTCATTGTGGCTTATTGCTTACATATATAATATGCAGTCTGATAAAAAATTGAAAACAATAGCCACAGGCTGGCTCATCAGGGAGATGTAGTATTAAAAGTGATTACTTGATCCAGTAATTCTGTGTAAAAACAGAACATGGTTAAAAGCCTTTGTATAGACATTAAACTGCAAAAAACAGCAAATACTGTACATGTATGCAAAAACACAGATTACTTCTGCAAGAAAGGGCTAAAATTAAACTATTCATTAAGTTCCAGCCAGCTTCTTGCCTCTGTTTTGTATACCCATAAGATGGGATGCATCCTAGAATACAGTATTAAGGGAACAATGGGAGGTGCTGGCAGCACCACTGGCAGCCGTGTTCAACGAATCACTCGATATAGGAGTGGTTCCAGAGGACTGGAGGAGGGCGGATGTAGTCCCTCTTCATAAAAGTGGGAGTAGGGAGGAGGCTGGAAACTATAGACAAGTCAGCCTCACCTCAATAGTGGGGAAAATTATGGAATCACTACTTAAAGATAGGATTGTGGAACACCTTGAATCCAGTGGAGCACAGGATCTGAGACAGCATGGATTCACAGCAGGAAGGTTGTGTCAAAAAAATCAGATGATTTCTTTGACTGGGTGTCTGGGGAAGTGGATTGGGGGGGGGAGCGGTGGATGTGGCCTACCTGGATTTCAGTAAGGCCTTCAGAACTGTTCCACTTAGAAAACTTGTAAACAAGTTGGGCAGCCTGGGAGTGGGCCACAAGGTAATAAACTGGGTTAGGAACTTGTTGAGTGATGGAAGACAGAGTGTGGTGGTAAATGGAGCTCAATCTGAGGAAAGGAGTGTGACCAGCAGGGTGCCACAGTGATCAGTTCTAGGGCCTGTCCTGTTTAGTGTCTTCATAAGTGACACTGCGGAGGGGCTGGAAGTGAAGCTGTGCCTCTTTGCAGATGACACTAAGATCTGCAACAGGGTAGACACTCCAGGAGGGGTAGAAAAAATGAGGGACCTAGGTAAAGTGGAGTAATGCTCTAGAGTGTGGCAGGTGAGATTCACTTTGAAAGTGCAAAATCATGCATTTGGGGCACAAGAACCCAAGGGAGGATTACATGATGGGGGAAGGGAGATACTGACATTCACCAAACAGGAAAGGGATTTGGGGATAATCATATCTTATGACCTAAAGGTGGCCAAACAACATGCTAAGGCTATGAAGAGAGCCAGTGGGATGCTGGGGTGTGTAGAGAGAGGTATCATGAGCAGAAAAAAAGAGGCGGAGATGCCACTGTACAGATCATTGGTGAGGCCTCATTTGGAGTACTGTGTCTAGTTCTGGATGCCGCATCTCCATAAGGACACAGATAGGGTGGAGGCAGTTCAAAGAAGGGCAACAAAGATGGTGCCGGGCCTGCACCAAAAGTCATATGAGGACAGACTGGAAGACCTCAATGTGTATACCCTGGAGGAGAGGAGAGACAGGTGAGATATGATAGAAGCCTACAAATATCTAAAGGGCATAAATAGTATAAATGTAGGGTAGCATCTTTCAGAAAAGGATATGTTCAGGAACGAGAGGGCAAGACATGAGGTTGGAAGGGGGTAGATTAAGGGGTAACATGAGGAAGTATTTCTTCACAGAAAGGATGGTGGATGCATAGAATAGACTCCCAGTAGAGGTGGTGGGGGCAAACACAGTGGGGGAATTCAAAAATGAATGGGACAGGCATAGGGGAACCCTAACGATAGGAGCGAGAAGGTAAAGCCGGAGATCAGGTACAGTCTGTGACTTCTGCAGTAGGTCGGGGAAATGGCAGACTGGATGGGCCTAGCGGTTCTTATCTGCTGTCAGTTTCTATGTTTCTAAGGCTTCCTTTTTCAGTAGAGAGAGAAACCAGGAGGTGCACTCACTGACTGGCTGAGCATTGCTGCTGCTATATAGCTAAATGATCACAAGTATTCAAAAAACTGCGGTGCTCACTCAAGTGTCTCAGTGTGTCAAATTTTATTTAAATGATCAAACTGTGTCACTAAAGTTTGATGCTTCAAGGTGCTCTGCCTTTTCCGGAGGGACTCTCTGAGGAAAAGGCAGAGCTCCTTGAAGTGCTGGAATTTAAAGACACAGTTTGATCGTTTAAATAAAATTTGACAAGCTGACTGGGACACTTGAGCGAGCGCTGCAGTTTTTTTGAATACTTGTGTTCCCTTTTTAGTAGCATGTTATTCGGTTCCCCCCTTATCTGCTGGGGAACACTTTATTAATTGACAAGAAACAAAAATGTATCCTAGGCCTGATACATTTAAATCTTTCGCAAGTTCATTTTATTTATTTTTGTTACACATTTCAGATGTTCACCTGTTCTAACTTTAAAATGCCTTTTTGTCTTGCCAATACAGAACATGTAGGACAGTGTATAAGAGTCCATACACAACAACACTATTCTTATACCGCATGGTTTCCATGACATCAAGAACCTCAAGAGCGGGGCTTGAGAGGTCCCTCTGTCATCATGGAGACCATAAGGTATAAGAATAGTGACGCTGTGTATTTGGGCTGTCATACACTATTCTATATAGCGTATGGTCCAGAAAAAAACACAAATCACTAACTTTTAGATGTTGCAACAGTCAGTTTCTGCTGTCCGCCACACGCACTTTTCAGTCATCCAGCCACCTCACGCATGCGATGCTTCAAAGGTCAGCTGTTCAATGAATGATGCTGCTGAGGACACTTGCATTGTGATGTAGCTACTAAAGTAGAATGAAAAGTCATTCTGCTTTAATGGCTACATCACACCTGCAGCAGAACAACTTTTTTAAGTGGATGGCTCTCCATACACAGCAATGCTCGATCATACACTGTACTCCACATTTGCATGTGGCAAGATAAATGACATCTACTGTATTACAGGTGAGGAAGTGTTTTATTTTCTCATTTTGACCCATTTCATTGCTCAGGAATTCTTTGCTGTGTGTGTGGCTTTCTTACCCACTGAGTCTGCAAACTTAGCACAGAAAAGCACTTCAATGAAGACAATTGCACTAAAAGGTGCAAGGCAATCCCTATGAGGAGAGACTGAGGGATCTCAACAAGTACACTCTGGAGGACAGGAGAGCAAGGGTTGACATGATGGAGACCATCAAGTACTTCACAGGGGTGAACGGGGTATAGGAAGGGAGCCTCTCCCAAAAGTGGATGAGCTCATGTACTAGGGAGCATGCAATAAAGTTGGAAGGGGAGAATTTCAGGAAGAATGTGAGAAAACACTTCTTCACAGAAAGGGTTGTAGAAGCATGGCACTGACTGCCACCCAAAGTTGTGGAGGTGAGAATGGTGAAAAGCTTCAAGCATGTATGGGATAGACACGGGGCATAATAGTACAGAAACAGGAAGGGGAAGGGTCCCCAGAGACCATTTAGGGTCTGTGGAGGTGCAGTAGTCAGGGAACCTTTGGGCAGACTGGGTGGGCCTAGTGGTCCTTTTTTGCAAACAAATTCTATGTTTTATTTTTGTTTCTATATGTTGGACTTACCTGCCTGGATTACCTGGAAAGGTTCAGTCCCCCATCAACCACAGTTCAGTTCAGCTTCTCCCTACCTTCCATAAAGTGAAAATCCCTGTCCGGTATTTTCTAAATAAATTGAAAGGAAGTCTTGGGCTGTGAATGATTGGCTAATGGCATTTATATCACATTTTTATCTCCCAGTGCCGGCAGGGCTTGGTGGCTGTAGTACCGACCATTTGTGCTCCGTCCTCCCCCCCCGGACTAGTTAGGAATCATGCGGCAGTGAGGGCTGTATTTTTTTTGTCCCTGAAATCCCACCCCTGAGGATGCCAGCATGAAGGATGAAAGCCCAGGCTGGAGACGTGCGGCGTACGTCTCAGCCAAGTGCCTAATGGCATCCTCCCCTCCCCACACCATGAGTCTTGCACCATCACCCATGCATCCACAGGTGACAGAAACAGGGTAGTGTGACTGCCCTCCCTCCCTCGGAGGAGGAGACTGTCCTGTGGGATGCTCAAACTTCTTTCCAGAGTCCGGGATAGCCGGCATTGTGGGTGGTAGCGCTACCACTGCTCCGATGGGCCGGCCTGGCTAATGGTATTCTAATTCCATACATTGTGTGACCACCAAAAAAAAAAAAAAAATCCAGTCCCTCCCTGCCCCATTACTACTAATTGTTTATTATTAATGGTTTTTGTTCCCAATTCCATCATGTGCCACCTTCAGCCGACACCACAGCCCCATCACCTCACCATCTCCAGGATGTACCTTATCCTCCAGTAGCTCAATGGTGCGCCTTCTATGGTGAGGCTGTCCGGGTTGCTCATGTCTCGTCAAAGGCTGAATCTGTGATTAGGGGAAGAGCCTAGCTAGCAGCTGTGGGATGACGGCATGATCCTGCAGCCCTGCCAGTTCTTAACCACTTTTTCTGTCCCTCGTCTTGGAGTCAGCAGTGTGAACATGCACATACAAGCATGTAACGGGCATGCGCATGTATGAATGAGCCGACCCCCCCATCGCTACTGACTGTGCAAACTGTGCCTCCTGTACTACCACTGGAGGTGAGGAGCCTGTGCTGCACCACCATTAAGCCTCCCTCCCAGAGATGGCGGTCATCCTGTGTAATGCTTACTCTCTATCTCCCCGAATGACTGTCCAGCAGCTCGGCTTGTTTCTGAACCCAGGTTGCTGGCATCACTAGTGGTGCCACTGCACCAATAGGTCAGCATCCAAAGTGTAGATTACACTTCTTACATTTGAAATAGCCACCATTTTCTTCCCCACTTATGATTCTCACTCCACTCCCAGTAACTGTATCAGTCACAACCTCAGTCATCACGGAATGAAATGGTCTCCTAAATACCTCACCGCTAAGTGGAGTGAAGCAGCTTAGAGGGAGAGAGAGAGAGAGAGAGGGAGAAACAACAAGTAAGAGTCAGCTGACAGGAGATGGGGCAGTGTGTGCGTGTAAGAGTGCGCTTGTGCCCACAACCATCAAGTCCCTTCTGCTCTCGCCTCCCCCAGTGACAATGGAAGAAGTATTTTCAACAATCCAAGAAACAGAGATATTTTTTAATATTTAAAAAAAAACAAATTAAATTATCTTTTGCCCCAATTTTTAAGTGCAATAAAACATTCCAGGGTGGGTGGTGGTGTGCCATACCCACACTTCCAGGGGTTGTAAAGCCCTCGCCCTGTGGTGTCGTGCCTCACTATGCCCCTTGGTGTGCTGGTATGGTGCAGCATCACCCACCCTGTCCATGTCTTACTGCTTATAGAGATATCTGAGCACTTCAAGTAAACCTACAATGCACACACAGAGCCAGTGTACTAAATTATAGCGAGAATCTGACCAAAAGTGTTACACTGCAGAAGTAGATCCAGCATATCCCTAATAAGCTTCAAGCCAAAAATTAGATATCTAGATTACTTTGTTTAAAAGTCACACACCATTTTGTAACCAAGATTTCACACCATGTTGGGGAAAAAAAACAGTTTCAGCCGACCCGCTGGTGCAGCAGTAGCTGAAGACCTGGGTTTGGGAACAGGCCTGAGTCATCGGAGAGCCGACCGGTGTGATGAACATCCCACCGGATGCTCTCCACTTCAGAGGAGGGTGGGTGCTCGAGCTGTGCTGCTCTACCGCCACCTGGGTGACCACAGGTGGTGCTGCACAGGAGCCGAAGAGATAGGGAAGGGGGACTCTGCCATGCTCTGATGTGAGTGAAAGCCATTGAGTTTGTGTGCGTTGTGTAACTTTCTTGGCATCCCAGGGGACCGGGCAGGAACAGAAAGAGGGAAAATACACCACGCTGCCCCAGAAGACGTCTGCCCTCACCGCAGGCCCCACACTGTGGGCCGAGGCACTCTACCCCTTGATCACTGAACAAGTCTCTATTCAGGGTAGCAACCCCCCATAGCCTCACCTGGGGGGGCAAGAGAGGGTGGACTCTGGGGGAATGAAGTAAGTCCTGGAAAAGGCGGATGCTGGGGCTGGATGGAGGGAGCAGACCAATGGGGCCATCTGGTAGCTCGGGGAGACAAGTATACTAAATTTAAAAAAAAGCCATTTTCAGTGAAGCGCTACTGATGATGTCATAACCAGAACTCACAGCCTAGTCCTCCCTACCAGCAAACTTATGGGTCTTATTTCTCCAAAATGTAAGAAACTGTAGTTGTAGTAATCATTAAACAAAAAAACAAATAAACAAACAGAAAAACTGACACAATTGGATGCAGTGCATGCATTTCCAGAATATCCAGATGCAATGTACTGTACTTCAGAATGTGGCAGGCGGTGGTTTTGGAATGAAGTGATGGACAAAGCTATAGACTGTCATGGTGGTGAACAATTAAGCAGTAAGGCATGGCAGAGTGTATGTTGTGGTGGGATAATGGCACACCTAGGGTGGGTTGAAGCATAAGGATGGAGGATGAGTGCTTCCAACACCCTATGTGTGCAGTTATCCGTTATCCCACCACAGCGCCCACTCTAGAATGCCTTACTGCAATTATAATATAATATGGCTATAAAAAGTTTGACATGACTTTAATGATTAAGCAATAACAGACGCAAAAAAACTGGTCTAACTTCATTGCAATTAAATTTGGCCATGACATTGAGATAAAGTAGTCCCTTGCAGAAATAGTCTGCATCGCTTCACATTGTTTGCATTTCCTTTTTTTTTTTGCATTGAAAAAAAAAACCATGTTACAGCAGCACAAAATCTGAAGGCTTAACCGTATTGCAATTAAATTTAGACATAACATGTAGAGAAACTTTAGTGCCTTGTCATGTCTTGTTCTGCTTTTTTTCATACAATAAAAATAAGCAAAAAAACTGAAAGTCTAACTGCATTGTAACAAAATTTAAACACATTTACTGTACTCCCTTGAAAAGCTATCCTGCATCATTTGTTTATTTATTACATTTTACTGTTAGGTGTAACAAATACGATTTTAGTTGCTTTAAATGTATGGCAGCTTAGATTCAATGCTAAGAAGTGCAAGGTAATGCACCTGGGAAACAAAAACCCAGGGGAAGAGTACACAATGGGGGGTGAGATACTAACAACAACAAAAATGGAAAGGGACCTGGGGGTAGTCATATCAGATGACCTAAAGGTGGGCAAGCAATGTGAGAGGGCAGCAAGGAGGGCTGGGGGGGATACTGGGATGCATAGGGAGAGGCATCACCAGCAGAAAACAAGAAGTTATTATCCCTCTGTACAGACAGCTGGTGAGACCACATCTGGAGTACTGCGTGCAGTTCTGGAGACCCAATCTCCGCAAAGACATAGACAGGATGGAAGCTGTCCAGAGGAGGGCAACTAAAATGGTGCAGGGTCTGCACCGGAAGACATATGAAGTGAGACTTAAGGAGCTTAATATGTATAGCCTCGAGGAAAGGAGAGAGAGGGGACATGATAGAAACTTTCAAGTACCTCAAGGGAATCAACAAAGTCCAAGAGGGTAGCATCTTTCAAAAAAAGAGGTGTGCAAGAACAAGGGGGCACAATTTGAAGATAGAAGAGGGGCTCAGAGGTAATTTAAGGAAGTATTTTTTCACAGAGAGGGTTGTGGATGCATGGAACAGCCTTCCAGAGGAGGTTGTGGAGTCAAAAACAGTGGTGGAATTCAAGCATGCATGGGACAGTCATAAGGCAATTCTAGGGGGTGGGGGTAGGAAGAAGTAGGCTGCTGGTTAACTAGGATCTGCAGCTTATCCATCAGGTAGGGAAATGGGCAGACTGGGTGGGCCAAGCGGTCCTTATCTGCCATCAAATTCTATGTTTCTATGTTTTAGTACTGGCAATGGGTTGGAGGAAAATGACATCAAGCTTCTGGACACAAGCAAGTTGACTATCTGTTTCCTGCTGGGACAGATTTTTTTTTTCTTCACCAGACCAGCCAAAGGCATATCTGTGGCTAAGCCCTTTATACCTTGAAAATTTCAGACCAAAATTCTGAAGCATCTGGGTGCTAGACGATGACATAAAGCAGCAAAAAATTGTGATTTTTTTAAACTTTTTTCTCTATCTGGATCTTGGAATCCACACATCAAACTAGACCAGAGCTTGGCTTGTCAAGAGATCTACCCCTTGAGACTGTGCATGCAAAGTTTCATGCAAATCCATTGAACAGTTGCGAATATATGAAACTGCAAAGTATCCAAGAAGGCAGTTTAAGATACTTGTCTCGGGTCTGAATTCAAGAGATGGAATGTTTACTATGTATGGAATACAAGAATTCAAATCTCTGCTCAGTTCTACTAGCAGAATGTTCACCCTGCCACTATCACACAACAGAAGGCCTTTGATGGAACCAGGGCTTTTGTATTATCTGTAGCAGGTTAAACAACACATATTTCCCCAGTAAGCAGATGAGTATAGAAGGGGGATTGTTCATGGTCAACAAAGAAACACCGTAAATTAACATTGTAAGTGCTGTAGTACTTCATTTTTTGAGTTATGAGTGTGTGTGTGAGAAAAGGGATTATGAGGGCAAATGACATTTAAATATTATGTTTTTAAATTTGAGGCACTTTCATTTTTAAGGCCTAGTTGAAGGTTGAAGTGAGTAAAGGTGACAGCCACATTTGTGATGGCAGTCAGGTATGTGTTTGGTACAATTGACTTCATATGTGAAGAGGCTACTGGTCCTTCTTCCAATGTTGTTGTGGTGAAACAACAGCACTGGGTACTCAGCTCCTTAGACAATCAGATTACAGAATTTTTTATAGCTATATTATAATTTCAGAATGTCAGGTGGGACATGCAGTTTCTGACTGTGGCAGAGATGTGCAATCTTGAAATGTGGGGATAATCAGTCTTGAAATGTGACTGGGACACACCAGCTAGGAATTTGGCAGGGGCTGACAATTTCAGAATATAGTGGGAATGCACACTATTGGGATATGACAGGACACACCATTTTATTCTAAAATTGCATGTCTCTGCCACATTCCAAAACTGCATGCACTCACCACTTTTCAAGATTGTGCATCACATCTCAACCACATTCTGCCATTGTGCATTTCTGCCACATTCTGACACTGTATGTTGCTGCCACATTCTAAGAGTGCATGTCCTCGCCACATTCCAAAGTTGTGTGTCAATGCCACATTCTGGAATTGTGTCACTACTGCACTACAAAATTGTGTCACCACCATATCCCGAAATTGTGCATCCCTGCCAGATTTGGAAATAGTGCATCATTGCCACTTTCCAGAATTGCATGTCCCTGCCACATTCTGAAATTGTGCATCCTGGCCACGTTCTGATGGTGTATATCCCTGCTACATTCTGAAAATATGTCACTACTGCATTCCAGAATTATGCGTCCCAGTCAAATTCCAAAAATATGCTCATCCTCGACGAATTCCAAAATTATGCATTTCCACCAAATTCTGAAACTGCATTTTCCAGCTGCATTCCAAAACTGGGCATCCCCACCACATTCTAAAACTGTGTGTCCCAGTCACATTCTGAAATTGTACCTTCCTGCCACATTCTGAAATTGTGTGTCATTGTCACATTCTAAAACTGCCTGTCTTTGTTACATTCCGAAAAAGAGCATCCCTACCACATTCCAAAATTGAGCATCTCCACCACATTCTGAAAATGAATGTCCCTTCCACATTCCAAAATTGCATGACTAGCCACTTTCTGAAATTGTGCATCTCTGCCACATTTCAGAGCTGTGTAGCCTCACCACATTTAAAATTACGGATACCTGTCACATTCTGAAAATACATTTCCCTGCCACACTCCAAAATTACACATCCCAACACATTCCAAAAATGTGCATCCCTGCCACATTCTTTTTTTTACTTTCCATTTATGCTCCCCTGCTCCCCAACCTCCTCTTTGGGAGTTGGCAAGGCATTTGATCCCTTCCCCACTGCCTGGAGCCCTCCGGTGAACCCCCCCATGTAGCCTTGGCTATTCCTCCGAGGTGGGGATGAGGTAGGGCCTGTACACCCCGAGCTTCTGAGTTTCATCTGCGTCACACTGATCAGGACAGGTAGGGAATGTGAGAGTCTCTGCCAAGTACTCCATCTACCCAGTGCTTCAGGGAGACATTTTTCCCATTTTTCCGGTGTGACATGTTGTGCACACTGGCTTCTAGGAGCAAGCACCGACATCCGTCATGCCTCCCCCACTGGTGTGTCTTGGTGCCTGCTGCATCTCTGGCCTCCACCTGAGGTAAGTCAGGTACCAAGCCTCATCCCCTCTCCCTCCCCAGAGAAGGCGAGCGGTCTTCTGATGTTCGAGCCTCCTCCCCCCGGCTGACCCTTCATCTTCCCGGGCATGTTCCCGAACCCGGTTTGGCAGCATCGCGAGTGGTAGTACTACTGCTGTGCTGGCAGGCCAGCTCCCTGCCACATTCTTAAGGTGTGCCATTGTGCGGGCACTATGATTAGGGCACCGTGATGTGGGTGTCAAAACAAGGTTGTGAGTGACGGGAGCATGCTGAATTTCACAGCGTCCCACACTCAGACCGTTTTCGACATCCACAATGTTCTCCTGCCCTTCATGGTATGCCCACCCCAGAGTTTGTTACATTTAGTTTTGGGGGTGTGAGCTCCCCACAAAACTCAAGTTTTCCATGGTATGGTCATTGGGCACTGTACGTTTGGGTGGCACAATGTCAACCCGTGACTGTGACAGGTGACATTGTGCTTGTGTCTTCATGTACATCACCCACATCTTCCACGTACTGGCATGGGTGAACCCATTCTTAAATTACATGTGACTACCACATTCTGAAACTGTGCGTCCTGCCACATTTGGAGATTCTGTGTCCATGCTGCATCTTGAAATTGCATGTTGCCAACAGAATTTGAAATCAAGCACTCCCACCACATTCTAAAATCGTGACTTCCCACCACATGCTGTAATTATGCTTCAATGACACATTACAAAATTGAATGTCTCTGCACATTCCACAACTATGTGTCTCCTGTATTTCATAATTATGCGTCTCTGCCACATACTAAAAATGTATGACACCGCCACATTCTGAATTTCAGCGTCCCTGCCACAGTCCATAATTATGTGTCCCAGCTAGTTTCCGTGATTGTGTCATTGCTGCATTTCACAATAGCAAATCGGTGACATTCTGAAATTTCATCCTTGCAGTATTCTAAAAATTGTAAAAAACTTTGCCATTCTAAAGCCATGTTTACTGCTGCTTTCCTCCCCTCACGCCCCATGCAAGGGTACTGAGTTTTGAAAAATGCTGTGGATGCTCAGGGCACTTAAAAAAGGGCAATGATCTAGGGACCACCTAGGCCCCCAGAAGCTATAGGATTTTTCATGTTTTGTGGTGCATTTTTGTTTTATTTTAATGCATTTTAGAATGTGCATGTCACTACCACCACTACTCCAGTACAGATGATGCAAGGGTGCCCTTGAGGGCTCTTTAATGCTCATAGGTGCCAATAATAATGATAGAGATCCCTAAAGGGCTCTTTGATGCCCATAGGTGCCAAGGACAATAGAAGAGTGCCCCAATAAGGGCAACTAGCCCGTAACATCAAAAGGAAGGCACACACACTTTTCTATAAAAAGAATTACCTCTGATGCTTTGCCCGAGTAACAAATTGCAGACGTTATTTAGCTCATTAGCTGGAAGACCAGTCTAGCCTCAGCACTTCCACCTAATCAGGTCTTCATCAACAGGTTAAGTGGCTTTCTCAGCCTTAAGGGCATACAGTATGCAAGCAAGTGGAGGTTGTAGAAATTCAACCCAGGTCTGTTTGATGTACCAGCATTAACCAAACTCTGTCTCTGTCTGTGCTGCTCTGTGGTTCCTTCTTAAACCTCACAGACTGTTTCTGAAGGCAGCAATCAACCCTTTCTCCACATACAGCCTGCCCATGCCTCACACACAATGACAGATTGGAGACTGCCAATTTATTTTCCTAATGTTTTTAAATAATTTTTTTCCTTAATCCTATGGACTTTCTTTAGGGTTTATGTTTTTTTATAGGGGACATGTGGATAGCAGGACCAGGACCTGTCCTGAGAGGACCACCAAGACAGCATATCACAGAGTCAGTCGAGTCAAACACTGACAAGTTCAGTCAGCAGCAGCTCTTCCCCTCCCCCCCACTGCCCACGCTGCCTACGTGCCTGCTGTTGCCTTGTCTCTCACAGACAGGGAGTCAGACCACTGACTAATTAAGCCTATTTTTTTATATTATCCACCTTAGTCTCTACTCGTAAAAAATCTAGACTCCAGATCTCTGATTTCTCTGGTTTTATTGTTGGAACTGCAATGGAAGAGGTGCAGAGTCTGAACTGTGAACTCAGCTCCCTCACTCTGACTGCTGAGAGCCAAGCATGTAAATGCTCACTGTCATGGAGTGAGATTCAGATTACCCACACTGGATGATCATGTGGGTCTGGAAGGAGCAGAGAGGTTCACTTTAGTCGGTTGAGTAAAAGAGGGAGGGATGCATGATGACTGACAGCAGGCTGGAGGATGGCTCTTGGCAGTGAGAGCGTCAGAGCAGAGCATAGTGAGTGGACTTAGCGGAGCTTCAGGGCTGGACACTGGGTGGAGCTAACGCCATGGTGAGAGTTGGAGACAGAGACTGGAAGTGCTGTGAATAGACAGTGTATGTATTTTAAAGGAGACTGGATTTGCCAATTTGGGGATTATGGAAGAAGTTTTAAGAACGTCCAATATAACTTTGTGGGTGCTGGAGCATCTGACCGCCCCCCATGTCACATTCTTAATGTTTGCTCATTATGGAAATGTATGCCCTGTACCCCCCAGTGTCAGCTTTCCTTTTTCAAATGTTTACTATAACTGCAGTTTAATGTACTGTGGGAAAAATAAGTCTTATAAAGTAGCTTGCAGTGAGGACTAGGTTATGAGTTTTGGTTATGATGTCATTATCAGCTCTTCTTTGAAACTGGCTTTTCTGAATAGGCAGTTAATTAGGGTGACAACTTTACTTGTAATTTTTAAACAAGCTAATTTAGAGATCTAATTTTTGGCATGAGGCTGACTGGAGATATGCTGAATTCAAATTCTGAATTTACTGATGCTAGAAATTTTGGCCAGACTCCCTCTTCAGAATGGGAATTGGATATCGATGTGTCACCCCTGTACCTCCTCCACTACTCATTTTCCAGGTGTTTTCACAGAATCAAATTTCCAAATGGGCCCCCTGGTGAGCCACCGTCCAACCTTGCATTCTTCAATTGAGAGCCCTTTATTCAGTGGGTAGGCGCAATGCTGCTGATCCAGACTGGTGCCAGCTCCGTAATGCCAGGTCACGCAATCAATCAATCAACTTTATTTTTGTATAATCAACCCTAATAAATAAATATACAAAAATAAAGGGGGTTGCTGACAGCTCTGTAATGCAAGGTCAAGCAATCAAGTAATCACATTTCATATTTGTATAATTATTGGTTAGGGTTGATTACAGCCAGAAACCATTGACTGCTATTCAAGGACAGCCCTCATTACACCTTAGTAGGTGTAACACAGTACAACTGAGCACGTGCTAGCATACCCAGAATTCCCCAGTACTGCATGTCGTAGTGGGTGTAGTCTGCAGAAATGTGAACAAGCAACCAACGTAAAGATGCCTTGCACACCAAGGTAGTTGCTTTATCAATTTATTTTACTAAAGTTCCATTACAAAGTGCAAGTGGGAACCAGAGCAAACATTCACTCACCAAAAGTGGTGACTGGGGAGTTACCAGTTGTTTTTGTGGTGAGTGAATGTTTTCTGTGGTTCCCATTTGCACTTCATAATGGCACTTTACTAAAATAAACTATTTAGGTAATTACCTTGGTGTGCAAGGCCTATTTATGTTGGTCACAACTGAATATGCACTCTGCAGCCATAGCCCGCTCTCCCCTCAAATTTAAACACACATCATCAGCTGTGTGTGACCTTTGAACTGCACATGCTTTCTCCCTCTCTGGTTCTTATAACTACATGAACAATCAGAGCCATGAAGAAATGAAAAAAAACAAAACCAAAAAAAAACCCCAGTGATTATATAAAATAAACTATGGGTTACAGTATGGTAACTTTTTTTTGCACACCCTTGATGTGTGATTCCAGTGCTTGTTTATTTATTCAAAAGTCTGTAACCGAGAAAGGCACACTGTGGTGAGGCTCGTTTCCAGGTTTAACCCAGGGAAGGAGATGTAGGGAGCAACAACTTATAAAATATATACAGATGCTGCATTACACTACAGGATAACAGGTATATACAGAGGCATCAGTGTAACCCCTAGATGGCGCTATCCCAGGGGCTACTACCCCTGCCTGATTTGCCACTAACAGGTTGAGGGGCCTGGATCCAATGGCGGGTGCCTCCACCCAGAGGTCAGGGTTTGCAATAGTTAAACTAACTTGGTCACAGCCCTCTGGGACACTGTAACCCCCCTTTCTTCCCACTAGTGGCCCACACAATATATCAGAATTACCTTCACAGTATACACTTACCCCCAGGACTGGTTCCGGCACTGAGACTTCCTGTGAAATGAGATACAGTGCAACAATCACAGTACAGTACTTTAACATAGACAAATACTTCAGGCAGTATAACTTTACTGAAACAAGCAGCTCTGATTTATTTAGGGGGATATAACAAGGACAGGGGGAAATCAGGTTAATTAGCTTATCACTCTAATAATCTACCTATGGCTCTGTGCACAGGCCTATCCCTATCAGTTACTGTCCCTGGGTACCCAAGCCCTAGTAGCTAGTCAAACCGTGGCAGCTGGTAGGGGCCCTTTCACACAGAGAAAAGGAAAATTAAATAGTCAGCAGTACAGTAATTCCATTTGGATTTAATGTGGCAATTCAACAGGAGCGACCCTGAATTAGTACTCACGACCTCCAAATAAGATAGGGTCCTTCAATGTCAGCAGGGCTCACTTGAGGTACACAAACCTCTTCACATCCATATAAAAGAAAGCACTATACCAGGCAGGCTGCATCTGTATCCGATCGAATTACTGCACAATACCCGGGAGAACACACAGCAGATTCAGTTCCTGACAGACCAGTGCAATTTTCAGCAATTCTTCCAGTCTTCTACAGGGTGAGCCTGGTTTCTACTCTTCAGAGATCCTTTGATTCTTTTCACAGGACGGATTCAGTCCTAACAAGCTGCAGACCGGAACTCTGGGCCTTACACGTTTTTGACTAAAACTGCACACTGAAAAACACAGGGCTCCTTCCTTCTTCACTGCCAAAGCTCAACTGAAACTCCAACCGACAAAACCGGGCACTTCCTTTGAGTTCCTCCCAGTTCTTGACTGGATTGGCTGTCACTCACAATAGACTGCTGCTGTTGGTCCAAAAGGTGCTGAAGTCTAAACTACATCTCCCAGAGTCACTGCTCATACAATCCTCTTGTGGCTGGCTCAGATTATGAGTCCAAGTTCTGATTAGTCAAGGCACCATTTTAGAGCTAGCTTACCCACACTGATTGGTCCAGTTCAGCAGTTCAAAACCAGAATGGGGAACTAGGCAGACACTGTTCTGACTGCAAAAGAAAGTAGGTTAGACAAACTGTAATTTCATTATTACTCTAAATAATTTCTGGCAAACAGTTACATCTTTCAGATAGGTTCCTTTGCACTCCTAGTGACTGCAAAATGAAGTGAATTGGCAGCAGCTTGAGTGGTACTCAATCAAAGAAACACACAGTCCCCCATACAAACTAATTATGTCTGCAAGCAGACAGCTCTTAAAGAGACAGTATCAGAGGTTCTAAAAACACTCACTGATAAATGGCTTAAAGGCCAAACACCATTCAGGCTTGGAGCATTCAAGCAAGCTCCTGGAAGTCTTTTGGGAACCCCCATTTGCAGGGGGGTTACATCAGTAAATGAGCTAGCATAATATAATAACAGTTTCCATACAGCAGTGAACAGTGGACAATCAAGTGTGAGGCAAAGTGCACGGTGCATGATAGGGTAGGGGTAAAATGGAGAAAGGCATCAAATATGGAGCTGAGCAGGAGACGATCGATGAACAGGATATGGGGTGGGGGGGGAGACAGGTATAAACCACTCAGCCTTAGGTCTCATGGTTTATGTGGTATCACACACCTCGGTGAGTAAAAAAAAAATCATTACATGCTGCGGCTCATACATTGTTCTCTATACAGGATATATATATATATATATATATATATATATATATATATAGTCAAACCTTGATTATCCGAACTGCTGGGGGGACATGCGATCTGTTTGGATAATCGAGTGGTTCAGTAAATTGAGTGTCCATTGAAAATGCTGTAGTGAAATCAAATAAAATGAAGCCCAAATGTTATTTTCCTCAAGTTGTTCAAACACTACAGACATAGAACGTTGGTATGTGGTGCAAAAACATTTTATTCTGTCAAACAATAAAACTTTTATTTGCTGAAATTTAAAAAGCTTTTTGTTTTTTTTGCACGCAGGCGCCGACTTCTCTGATGAGCTGGCCAAGGTCTTTTCTGGCAACAACTTCCAGAAACACCCAGTCTCGTCAGCATTATAAATTTGTTCAGGACAAAAACCTTCATCTATCATTTGTAATGTGAGCCTGTCCCGGAATGGAGCAATGGAGTTGTCACTGGTAGACAGCAGCTCTCCATCCACTGACAGCTGTCTTATACCATGCCTTGCTTTGAACCTCTGGAGCCATCCCTCACTTGCAGTGAAGCTATCATCTGCACTGCTAATGTTCTGGTGAAATTGCAAGGCTTTTTGTTTTACCATGGGTCCAGAAATAGGTGTTTAATGTACCTGGTTCTGTACGAACCATATGTAGAGGGCACGATCTAGCTGTTCGTCATTGCATTTTTCATTGTCTTTCTAAGCTCAGTACCATGCTTGCTCTCCATAGCAACAGCATATTCTCTGAGCTTCTCTTTAACCTTCTGAATATCGGACACAGTAGACTTGCCAATGCCAAACTGTTTGTAACATCAACGCTTTCTGCCCTGTTCAAGGCAGTCTAAAATTCTTATTTTCTGCTGGATGTCAAGCATGCAGCACTTCCGCTTTCTTTCAGCCATGTTCTGAGTTTCTGAGCATCTAACTGCACTGTAACTGATTACTACAGTAAGCACTGTATGCAATTAACCTAATTTATTGTAATTAAATGTAATTGACTGCATATGATGAGGATTAAGTCATGTGGGCATTCACTCAATGTAGCAGACTATGTTATGACAGCACTAACAACACTAACATGAAAATGCGGGAGACATGATCGCGGTTCGGTTAACGGAGGTTGGATAATCGAGGTTTGACTGCATATGTATATGTGTATATATATATATACATATATATATATATATATATATATATATATATATATATGATACATGATGGGCAGGAGTGGGATATGGAAAATATTCTCACTCCTGCAGAGTGAGCTCTGTATTCTCATAAGTGCCGAAGGCACGAGTGAGAGTGCACAGCTCACTCTGCAGGATTGAGAATATTTTCCATATCCCACGATCAGCACATCATGTGTGTGATTTATACCATGGGGGTGAGAGCTTTAGGGACATTTTTTCTGCTCATTCTGTGTGGTGTGTGTGTGTGTGTGTGTGTGTGTGTTGTTCTGAATGGACTGAGTCAGAAACACAATGCAACACAGGTGAGTGTGTTTTGCAAAGCTAATTTAATAAGCTGTAGGTGTCAATGAGAAAGAGAAGCAGTTGCAGGTAGCATTGAGAAAGAGAAACTGCTTTGTGAAGGAGTTTCATTTAGAATTCAGGTTGTTTTGAAGCTGAGATCACCACAGTAATGGGCTAGGAGTGTTATAAATGTGTTTTGCAAAGCTAATTGAGTAAGTTGCAGCTTCAGTGAGAAAGAGAATCTGTTTTCTGAAGCAGTTTCATTTAGAATACAAGCTGCAGTGAAGATATTTTCACTCTGGTGACATCAGCACAGTGTGGATATTTGTTGATATTCTCACTCTGCTGGTGTCATCAGGATTCATCCTCACTTCAGTGGATATAACACTGGATATTCTACTGAGAAAGCGCCACCCCATGGTGTGTGTGTGTGTATATATATATATATATATATATATATATATATATATATGTATATATATGTATATATTCTCACTCTGCTTCATGATTTATCCTCACTTCAGTGGAAATAACACAGGATATTTTACTGAGAAAGCTGTCACCCCATGGTGTGTGTATATATATATATATATATATATATATATATATATGTATATATATGTATATATGAATAAAAGTATCTCTAGGGCTTCACAGTAGAAAAACAATTAAACACACAAATGTACCATAAAAGGACATATACAATAAAATAGACAGCATAGTAATCTGGGTGGCATGGTAAGGGCAATACTAGGGTTTAAAGAAATGTAATGGCAAGAGGACCGTGCCAAAAAGTCATAAAACTGGGGTGGGCACTTTGGAGCCTGAGCAGTGAAGTCGCATAGCACTTCAACTCCTCAGACATGCTTTTTTTTAACTTTATATATTATAATTTTGCATTGTGAAAAATAATAAAGTTTTACCAATCCTGAGACAAAGAGAGAGAGAAAGAGACACTTTCTGCCACCATGGTGAAGCCAAATCGCTGCCAGCAGATGAGAGACGGTTGAAAAGATGGAGGAGGGAAAGGTGCAGGTACTTGGTCTGTACAGCAAGGCACCATAGATAGGAATGACCCAGAGAAAACGCTATAATATTTTGGCTGTAAAATGCAGCAGTTACAATAGTAAGCATGATATACAGATAGGAAGAATTCTCACAGTAGAGAAATCAGTGGATTCTCTACATACAAAAATGGAGGGCATTAGGTGTAATTCTGAGGCCTGCAGGAGCACCATGTCACAGCAAACCAAAGAAGCACAGCATGTCAATGCACACTGGGAAATTTTGGAGAACCAGGTCAGGAGTCATAGCTTGCAATAATGGAACATGTATGGCTTCAGTTTCCTCATTTAACCACTGTACCTGGGTGTCACACTTTACCCATCACTGGACTTCTCAATTCATGTGGCCTCTACCTGTAATGCAGTTAATTCTAGATTGGGGCTGTCCTTCAAAGTCAGGCATAGTCTCACCTCCAAAGCTCACCTTGCCATTGCCCATGGCATCTTACTCCCTAAACTTCTATATGGGATGTCTGTTTTCTTTTTCAGGTTCCAGAACTATTCTGCAAATATGGTATGTGACATATCATAACCTCTGCCGATTTACCTTGGCCCCCAACTGACATACTCACCAATGTGCTTTGTACACAAAACTAATGTACCTCCCATTGAGAGGTATTATTTATAACATTGAGATTAAATAGTCTCCCTTGCCCCATACCTTGCTTCTACTGCCTAGTAGAATATCATGTTCCCTAGGGTCCTTTAATCTTGATCTCTTGTCCATACCCAAAACAAGAACTAAATTAGGTGAGACCGCCTTCCCATATTCTGCTGTTAAACTCTGAACTCCATTCAGGCTACAGTTCAGCAGAGTCCTTCTAGCCAGCCATTACAAAGTGGCTACCACTCCTACCTGCTTAAATCTAGAACATGCTCCTGCCGCTAATTGGTTTATACTTATTTTTGGGGCTTTCCTGTTTTGTGTCTGATATCAGCTCGAGTTACCGTGAGCCGTCTTAGGCTTGGTATTATTCTGTATACTAGTTCATGCTGTATGTACCTTGTTTATCATCACCAGTGCTCCACTCTGTATTCTGTATTGTATCTTGGATGTTTGTAATGATCATCATTGTACTTTACTGTCAGTTATTGTGCATTTTTCCTCTGCTGTGATCTCCTAGGTCATGCCTGAAAATAGGCAAATGTTTGTCTAGTGCACCAACCTGGTAAATAAAAACTAAATAAATATTAATTTAATTGGACTGACTGAGGGTTCAAAAGGTGATTATACTGTGCTGTTCTTGCGAGACTGGGAACAATTTCGGTCCCAAGCTCCATATTCAGAGTTCCTGTGGGTCAAGCCATTTAGGATTCAGCCCTGAGGAAAACAACCTGAGGGAAACAACCAGATGAGATGGCCAAAATACGGATGATCATAGTGGATAATGTGTTGACAAGGGATAGATTATGAAACATTGCTAAGAGGTTCGGACAACTCAATGTGGAGGGTGCAATAGTCTTCATGTTCCCTGATATCTTCTATGCTACATGGCAGAGAAAACAAAGAAGATTGATGGGGCTGGGAGAATTTTAAAAGACTTCCGCATTCTTACTCCATGCTCTTCCCTGCCAAACTTCAGGTGATCCAGGAAAGCAAAGTTTACTTATTCACTGATCCAGGAGATGCAGGGGAAACAGGCAGCAAGATGGTCATCACCATAAAGACCACAAGGACTTCACCGGAGATCAAAGAGGATAATGAGACCTTGGCAATACAGAACTTTTTCTTTCCTTCCATTTAAATCTTGTAGGGGGTAGCTCCTACTTACCAGTTTGTTGAAGATTTACCTACTGATTCATGGCATGGAATTTGGAACAGTTTCTTCATGTACTACTGCACAAAAATTAATTACTTTTTGAAAAGGGACATACAGCTCCTAGAGAGGGTACAGAGGAGGGCAACAAAGATGATACGAGGGCTAGGGGATTTGACGTATGAGGACAGACTTAAGGAGCTCTGCCTGTTTTCACTGGAGGAGAGGAGAGACAGGGGGGACATGATTGAGGTCTTCAAGTACCTCAAGGGAATAAATAGGGTAAACATGGAGGGGATCTTTAGACTAAAGCAGGGAGGTATCACCAGAGGGCATGGTTTGAAGTTGGAAGGTGGAAGGGTGAGGGGGGAAAAGAGGAGGAGGTTTTTCACTGAGAGGGTGGTGGACCCTTGGAATGCACTGCCTGGTGAGCTAGTTCAGAGATCCACAGTGGAGGGCTTCAAGAGAGGATGGAACAGACACAGAAAGTGGATGTATCAGATGATGGCCTGTCCCAGGGGGGTGGGGATGGATGATATGTGTTTCTGGAGCACAAGGGATGGGAGGGTCTTGGCACCCAACTAAGGATCTAAAGTTCGAGCAGACTTGATAGACCGTAAGGCCTAATCTGCTGGCAAATAGTATATATTTTATCTACCTGGATTATGAATTTGACATGCTGATATCCTGATTTTGCTGCTCCGAGGGGGTTGGGGAGTAGAGGGTAGTCTTTGTAGTTATTTCTGTTTTAATTGTACACTTATTGTATGTAGTAATTGTTCTTTTTAAAACTGTTTAAGTATTTTTGTTGGTGTTGTTATACTGAAAAACTGAATAAAAATTATTATTTTCAGAAAAACTAATTTGGTAGCCTCTCCATGTTTGGGAGTATCAATGCATACCTTCCATACTGTGTGTCATTATATTAGGTTGCTGATGGCAGAGGCTTGGCAGCTGAGGCATGAGATTGGTGCACTGGTGGTGGTGGGGATTTGTAGGGTAACAATGGAAGGGTAAAGAGGCCACAGGGCTTGGAGACAGGTAAGGGGGAGTGGGCAAGAGTGAAGCCAAGGCGGGGGGGCCCTAGTGTGGGGTAGGAGGGAACTGGAGACTAGGCGGGTTACCAGCAGGAGAGGAGGCCCAGGAAGGGGGAGTATATAACAGTAAGGGGGAAAGGTAAGACAGGAAGGGGAAGGGAGCCTGGGGGAGCATCTACAGAATTGCTGATAAGGAACAGATTCATTTCACTGGACCATGGGGAGGCAGGAGGAAAGTAGTGATAAGGAAAGGGCCAATGAGAGGGGATGGGTTTGAGGAGGTGGGGGGTGGGGGAGATGTCAGGGTAAGTAGGGTAAAGGGGTGACAGGATGTGAGTTGAGGTGAGAGGGGGAAGGTCGGTGGTGCAGGGAAGGGGTGGTGGGCATGGGAGAATGAGGGGATAGGCAGGAAGTGCGGCAGCAGGAAAGGGTAAGGGGCAGGCCAAAAGCAGAAAAGAAGGGAGGGTTGTGGGGTGCCATTTGGGGGAGAGGTTCAGGAAGAGGGGAAGGGGACTGTGGTTGTAGAGGAGCAGAAGGGAGTACAAGAGGGACAGGAGACAAAGGAAGAGGCAGTTGTGAATGGACGGCACTATGGACAGAAGGTAGGGAGGGTCAAGGATGAGGGGGGCAGGATGATGGTTTTGGGGATTCAGTTATGAAGGGCGTAGAATGCAAGAGGATAGAATGCATGCCAGGGATGACAGCAGGGATGGCGCAACCTCTAGTAGCATGGTACATGGGACAGGGAGGAAGGAAATCTCACATTATAGTTCACTTGGGTACGATTGACCTTGCAGGATGTGAGGTGGAGGTAGTGTAAGAGAAGTTCAAGGAGGTGGGGAGAATCTGCAGGGTGAAATGAAAGGCGATTGCCTTCTCAGATGTGCTTCCAGTCCCAAAGGTTAGTATGATAAGGATGGTAAGGATTGCCAAATTTAATAAATGGCTTAGAGTGTGGTTTGAGGTGGAAAGGTATGGATGCATTGGCGGTTGGGAGGGGATATGGGATAACAAGGACCTGATGCACCAGACAGGTTACATCTAAGTAGAAAGTGCACAAGGGTCCTGAAGGGAAAGCTGGAAGACTTCATGATTAACAAGCATTTGTCAATGCCAAATGTTTGCTTGCTGGCATTGGCATTGGTAGTGTAGGAGTTAGAGAGCTGCATAATAGGAATGGCAGTGAAGTATTGAACTGAAGCCAACCCCACCAACACCCTGCAGAGACTGACAGGCGTTGGGATGTCTTCTGGGTCGTCAGGCATAAGGCCATGCCATTTCACCACACCCTACCCTGCAGACACCGACAAGTGTCATGGTGTGCCTTGGGGTCTCAGGCCCTTATGCTCACCCCAGTCCATCAGGAAATATGATGAGATGGGTGCGGTATAGGAGAATGGGGTGAACTTTGGGTCTGAAGAGTCCAAGGCACACCTTGATGCCTCTCACTGGCTGCAGGGTGTGGGTGGGGGTGGAATGGTATAAGCATTACAGGCAACAATCCCAAGTCACACCCCTGATGCCTGTCAGTCTCTACAGGGTGGGGCGTTATGGTCAGAAACCCTAACGCCTCAGGCGTTCGTTGGTATTTTCACTCCAAATTTTCAACATGGGTTTTTTGTGACCCCACCTTATGAACAGTGGCAATATTAGTTAGCTGAAAGCTGATTTTGCACAGTGACTACGCCATTTGGCACCACAGGTGCAAAAACACATTTCGAACAGGATGTGAAGAATGACAGCTGTACTTTTCATGGGGAGGTGTAAAAAATGGCAATGTTGAAAATCTGCAGTGAAAATATTAAAAAAACTGGTGAAGTCACGAGCATGCGTAGAAACTGAAGAACACACACCTGTAATGTCATTAGTTTGGGGATTTTTTACAGCAGATTGCCAACACAGGCATTTTGGGACCTCTGCTCATGAACAGCTTCCACTTGCATACTGTGTGACCCTAAGCAAGTCACTTAACCTCCTTGTGCTCCCAGGTCGCTCCTGTAAAAAAGCTTTCAGCTTAGTGTGCTATACCTGGTTAAAAACAAATAAATAAATAAATAAAATAAATAAAACAGTGTCACTGTGATTTTCGTAATCTGTCCCAAACAGTGATTTCCCACAGCGACCATGCACTTCTGCGTTGGAAGTGCGAAAACACATTTCGTCAAAGGTGTGAAAAATGACAGCTGTACTGTTCATAAGGAAGTGTGGAAAAATGCCAGTGGTGAAAAATCTGGACAGAAAATATTACAAATTCATGAACTTACAAGGGTGCGTGGAAACTGCGCAATGCTCGCTCATAACATAGTCATTTTAGGGACTTTTGTCACCAAATTTTTAACATAGCCATTTTAAGACCTCTGCTCATGAACAGTGTCACTGTGATTTTCTTAATCTGTCCCAAACATTGATTTCGCACACCGATTGCGCCACTGTGTGCTACATGCGCGGAAACACATTTTAGGTGAGATGTGAAAAATGACAGCTGTACTGCTCATAAGGAGGTGTGGTAAAATGGAAATTTTGAAAATCTGGAGTGAAAATATTAAAACTTTGTGAACTTACGAGCATGCATAGGAACTGTGCAATGCACGCTCATAAAACAGTCATTTTTGGGAATCTTTTCACCAAATTTTCAACATAGGGTTTTTGGGGGCCTACCTCATGAACTGTGATACTGTTGTTTCATAAGTTGGTCCCAAAAGGTGGTTCTGTGCAGTGACCGTGAAATCACGTTCTGGGACCGAATAACAAAATGACAGTGCCAGAATTCATGAGGTGGGGGTCCAAAGAACCCCATGTTAAAATTCCCCAAAATGCCTGAACTATGCATCAAAGTTGAAAAAAAAAACTATTTATTCCATTATACAGCTTACCGGCATTTCCTCAGTTTGTGGTCGGCTTTGAAGAGTGCAGATGTGTTCCCAGTCCACCGAAGATTGTCACGCTATGCTCCAGAGGTAAGTATGGGGTGAGGTGGGGGTTTGGGGAGGAAGGGTGTGCAGAGCATGGGTGTGGGTGGGGGCAGGGGGGTCAAGACAGTCAGTGAGGAACCATTTTTTCTTACAGGGCATTTTTTTTTAAGACAATGCGGGACTTTTGCCATGCTGGGGTAGGCTCCCAGCATGACAGCTGGAAGGCTGTTTGGGGGGGGGCAGTGAAGCTGACAGGGGATTGGGCACCTCCGTCGGCCATACGGACTGTTGCTACGCTGGGGTGGGCTCCCAGCGTGGCACCTGGAAGTCTGTTGGGGGGGATACAGTGGAGCCAACGAGGACTGGGCACCCCCATCAGCCTTACGGACTGGTGCCATGCTGGGGTGGGCTCCCAGCGTGGCTCCTGGAACTCTATTGGGGGGAGCGCAGAGGAGCCGATGGGGGATTGGGCTCCCCCGTTGGCCATACAGTGTGTGTGAGAGGGAACGCATGAGCATGCTGGGGTGGGCTCCCAGTGTGCTACTTGATGCGGGGGGATGGAGCTGTCTATGACAGCTGTCTCAGTGCAGTGCCGACATGGATGACAGTATGCAAATGCCTACATGTTACCGCCACTGACTGCAGCATTTTTGTGCATTCAACTGTATGCCACTGCATCTGAATGGCTGTCATAGAAAGCTCCTACATTCATTGGTGCGGTGTGGCCATGCCTGCAAAAGGCAGTAGGGCATTGGAAGTGGGGGAGGCACACCTACACATTCTCGTATGGTGGCACTATGTTTCTTGCACATGCGTGCAAGCAAACATAAAAATCTAAATTTAAACTTATGGGGGGGTAGCAGCAGGGAGCACAATACCCTTAGTCACCTGGTGGAGGAGGCCATTAGGTCTCCCCCCAAGCAGAACAGCAGGAAGATGGAAGGGGTGGGAGGGGGGAAAATGGGAGGGATCAAGGGAAGAGGGGGATAGAAAGGGGCAGATCAAGAGTAAGGGGGTTCAGAATCATAGTGGAGGGTAGTGTCTCTAAACAAAAGGAAAAAGTTCAGCTCAGCGAACCTCGATAAAACAAAAAAATTTACAATTAAGGGGAGGTGCTAATCTACCAATAAGGATAAGACTCAATAGATACTGATTGGTAGGAAACAAAGCTGGCTTATCCAATGTAAAATATATATAAATATCCTTTATTTCTTATTATTTTGTTCTTTTTTCCTTTTTTCACAAAAGCAGACACCATACAGTGTACTGTATAATTCAGACATTTCAAGCAACAGCTTTTCATCACTGAAATACACTGTGTCTGTACAAAACATAAAAAGAAATTTCATTCACCTGTCTGAACATGATGTAATTAAATAAATCTTGATAAGTATAGCATACTGTCTCACCATTGTGCCCCTCTTGTAAATTATCCCATAGATGCTAATTCCCCAAAGTCCTTATATCTTTCCATTCTCTAAAAATAATTAGTTTTAAAGCCAACATTGTAAAACATATAATTAATCGCATAATAAGTGCATAAAAGCACACTTCCTAATCCTTAAAGAACAAACATACTGTTTCTTTTGACATAAAAAACCATATACTATTAGACTAATTAAATATCATTACTCACAGGCCAAAAGTGGCCAGACTATTTAACTTACAGGAACTCATTCTCCTACTATCCACTTGGTAGCCAGAATCATTGGATACATCTGTTCTAAAACATACAAATTCTCTGAACAGATAAACCTGTTATGCCATTTGTAAAAACGCAATGGTGAAGTCAAAGGTAACACATACCTCAAAAAATAAGAGGTTCCTGCTTTTCATGTAAGCTGCAAAATAATTAAATATCATTTGGAAACTTGTACCTTTCTCAAACAAAACCTTTTGTTATATTAGGCACACCATCACCACTTGTGTGTACCCCATTTCAAATCGCCACCAAACAGAATCTTTTTAAAGTTTCTAAGCTTATTATATAAACCCCCATCCACAATTTCATCCAGCTGTGTGCAGAATTCTTAATAGTCTTACAATCTGTTATATGTTCGGTCATAGCTCTTACAGCCGTATCTCTCCTTTCCAGAATTTGTCTCTGTCTAAACAAGTGCATAAAGGACTGTTTAGAAATTAAATATCCCTCTGTCTCTAAATAAATGTTAAAAGAACTCTTATGAAACTGTAATCATCCAGAATTTAGTTTGTATCTGTATCTAAGTTAAGAGTAAACTTACTTTCTTTTCAGATTCTTGTTTGGAGAAGGGGGTGGCATCTAAACTTTTACTAGCTCTCGTCAGTCAAAAATCTCTGCATTCTATGCATTCATAAAGACAAATTTGAAAATCCTTCCATCAAGAATCAGGCACTGATAGGAGAGAGCAGATCACATGGACCACACTCTCAACACCTGTGCGGCCGACCTGCAAAAAAGCAACGCCTAGCAACAGACCGCAAGGTCTTAAAGCCAGGCATCTCGACAGAGAAAATATAACTGTATATGAGTGAATAAGTGACCTAATAATCACTTAGTATTTCTAAGTTATAAAACTCTGTATGTGTTCTAATTCTATAAACAGGGTCATTTGTTCAAAAAATGAGAAGCAAATAAGAACAGTACTCCTACATCTAACTTTGGACTCAGTGTCCTCAAATACAACAAAAGCTAAATATGCCGTGGATCACTATTTTGTAACTGGATAAGGGTATACATTTCTCCTGAATACAGATAGAATAATCCAAATGGGATTTTGGAAAGCTTAAAAAAATAATAAAATATACTATAAACACACTTTTTACTTATTCAGTCAGAGGTCAAAAAGGTCATGAGCATCTGAGCAAAATTCAAAAAGTCTCCTATATACTCTTAAAGCAAAAAGGTTTTAAGCATCTCAGTAAAATTCAAACTACTCCTACAAATCAGGGACCTGCCAAAGGCTCACAAATATATATTTTTCTCTCAGACAGAATGCACTAGTTAAGGAGGTCAAGAAGGTCATAAGCATCTACGTAAGATTAAAAAAGAGAGGGTTCCTTCTTACTTTCACAGTAGAAAACACTACTTAAAGATGTCAAGAGGATCACGGACCTCTAAGAAAAATTCCAAAGGCTCTCCTTCGTATTCCTATAGTAGGGTTCACAACTTAAGGAGGTCAAAAAGGTCATGAGCATCTAAATACAATTCCAAAATGCCTTCTTAACATGCCTACAGTAAAAAAGGTCTTGAGCATCTGAGTGAAGTTCAAAATTCTCCTGCAAGTCAGGGACCTACCAAGGGCTCAAGAAAATAATATCTCTCAAACAAAATGCACTACTTAAGCCATTTTGTCTTACATTAATTCCACGGGCATACCATGTCAGATGCATTAAACGGGAGGTCAAACAAAAAGTATTAAATCTACAAATTAATAACTCTCTTGAAGTAGTCAGCAAAATAACTATAAATGGGAAACAACCATTCTACCCTACCATTGATACACATATAATCAAAGGTCAAGACAAAGGTCATGAGCATAAGGCACTACACAACAGTTTCCTAAAAAGGAAAACCAAAATATAAATCCTTACGTTATATTCAAGATTCAGAAAATACACCCTACGTGTACTAGAATAAGTTAGAGGTAATAAAGAAGGCCATGAGCTTATTAGTACTAAAAGGGAATTTCTTTAGTATTTTAATTACACAACTGATGTATGCATGCAGACTTCAAATGATAGGCTGCCAGTCTATCATATCATTCAATCCATATCTAGAATCTGTAGCCTTAAATTTATTTATATAAAAGGCTTCTCTTGTTAATATAAATGTCCTATAATCTCCCCCCTTCCCCTGTGGGTTAGGTACAACTTTCTCCAAACCAAAAAATCTCAACTGGGATAATGTATGTCTGGCTTCTTTAAAGTGTCTAGCAACCGGGGAGGTAATATCTTGCCTTCTTATATTTATTTATTTAAGAGTTTAACCAGGCAGGCATACTGAGCGTAGAACCACTCGTTTCCAGATGCAACCTGGGGAAAATAAGGGGAGGGACTTAAACAAATGGTTACATACATATATGGTCACATGGTTCAGAGTATTATAATCGACTTATGTTCACCTATTCTAGTTTTTAGGGCTATTTCTGTTTTTCCAATATACATTTTGTCACATGGACACTTAAGTATATAAATTACCCCTTCTGTTAACAATTTATGAACTCCTGTATCTGAATCTCCTCATTTTGAACAAAATTCTTAATTGTTTTGATCCTGTAAGTATTATGACAATGAGTACAATGACCACAAGGGAAATTTCCTCGTAGATCCATTGTAGTCATGAAATGTTGTGGACGTATCTCTGGTGATGTATGCACAGTTTTCAAAAGAATATTAGCAAGTGTCCTATTCTTTTTAGCTACTACTATATGCTGTGTTCGAAAAATATGTGCCCCCAGTTCGGTGGCTTGTAACACCTTCCAGTGTCTATTGATCACTTGTTTAATAGTCCCAAAATTATCTGAAAAAGTCACCACACATACAATTTTCTTGTTTGTTTCATTACCAACGGTGCTATCCCTTATTGCATTCAAAAGCTGACTTCGGCTTTTATCACTTATTTTTTCTGTTGCTCCTACTAGAACACTTTCCCTGTAACCCCTCTCCCTAAATCTATCACACATGTCTTCCTGTGCTTTTTCAAATTCCTCAGGATCACTGCAGTTTCGTTTGGCCCTAATCAACTGACCATGTGGTATGGACTGTATTAAATGTCTGGGGTGGAAACTGTCTGCTGTAAGTAGTGAATTCCTATCTGTGGGCATCCTATATATTTTTGTTGCTAACTTGCCATTTAATTTGTAAATGCATAAATCCAAAAATGGTACCGACTCATAACTCCTTTGCATTGTAAAGATTAGATTCTCAGTCCTGGTATTTAAATACTCATTAAATCTCATGAGCTCATCATCTGTTCCAATCCAGGTGAAAAAAATGTAATCTATATGTAACACATATACGGGGGTCCCCACCCCTGCCTTTTTACTAAAACGACAGGTGGCATGCTGTTGGCATTTGGCAGCAATACCTGGTGGGGGACCTGGGTTCGGGGAAGGATAAGATTACCTGGCACAAGGGACCTAGGTTTGGCTACTCTGCACAGGGGCACCCAAGTAAATCCAAACTACAGGAAGCAATAACTGTAATGTCCAGAACCAGAATTGGGATTTTTCAGTGTGGCTTTATTTATTAACTAACTGAACATAAATAAAGCATTGCATGGTCCCCCAAAGGGCTACGATACTGTATGTGCAGATTAGAGGTTAACACAGCGGTCCAGTTGAGGAATGAACACAATACTACAGTTGTCTGGCTTTGGACCCACCAGGCACTCAGCCCGGACTTTGCATGCACTTTGGATACATAGCCTGTCTGGCCCGGCTCCCCTGCCGGCCACTCGACTGATGGTCCACTTGAAGAATGAACCCAAATTTTACTTGGAAAGACATCCCATCAAACAAGGAGACTCCCAAACTGTGGCTCCCCACACCACTTAGAGTCTGCGACTCCTAGAGAGATTTGTTTTCTTACTTCCAAACAAAACTCCTATCAAACAAGGAGTAATTTTCCCATCCTGTGGCTCCCCACGCCACTTAGAGTCTGCGACTCCTAGAGAGATTTTCAAGTTGCGACCCACGTCTGGGTACCCACCCCATCACTGGCCAAGTGCATGAGGCAAGTAGCAAAACACAAGAGGAAATCCGTAGAGGTGGACCTGGTTACTAAAGATGGGGGGTTTTCCCACCTCCAGCTCCCACAGCCCATACCCGACCATTTCTCTGGACACACAGAGAAAACTTTAGAACTTTAAAATGTAGATTGAACGGTGGATGACCCGAAGCACCCCCTCTACAGTGAACTTTAAATCCATTTAAAACTTTAAACTGTTTGACTGCTCCATTTGTTCGTCCTAGTTGACATAGTCCTCCCAAATAGTAGTCCCCATTCATATCCCAACTGAAGGAAAACAATATGTTTGCCCCTTCAAATGGAGCCAAACACTCACCCATTCATTGCAGGTGCCCCACAGGTGAAGTACTGTAACCTTTGCTGTTATACAAGAACAGACTAAATTAAATCAGGCAGCTTCCTTCCATGGTGGGAGAAGGGGATTGCCCCTGGAACCCACAGAGAACTCCCCCCCCCCCCGGAGAGAGGGAGTGGGGCACTGAGACCGGGGAGCAGTCTCCACCACTTTAAAAAAGGTAAACACAGGAACACTTCCTTTTTCTTAGTGAGAGATCAAACAGCAGACTGATGCTTCCTTCCTGCTTAAAGACAAACGGAAGACTCCCTTTGAAATTCCCAAAGTTCTAAACTCACTCCCTGAGCTGTAGATTCCAATGTGGCTCATGCAGCTGCGACAGTTCTATAGTGAAGTCATCTCTCTAGTCTCAGCTGTGACTGAGGACAGAGTGAGACAGTGTGAAACCCATTTAACTGGAGTTTCACAAGCTGCCTTCCTGCCTACCACTAGGTCTTACTGGGATTCTAGTAACCCGGTAACAAAGGGGTTACATATAAAATGCTTAAATGTTCGAATATGTGTTATAAATTCATTATCTTCAGAAAATATATGTCTAGTTTCAAAGTCACTCATATATAAATTCGCATAAGATGGGGCCATGCTTGACCCCATCGCTGTTCCCTGGACCTGTAAGAAAAAACCCTTTTCAAACTTAAAGAAGTTTTGAGTCAGTACTAATTCTGCCATTTTTGTTAGCAGGCCATTGGGTGGTTGCTCCTCATTCCTATTTATAGCCAAAACTCTACTCAGTACCTCACAACCTTCCCTATGTGGAATAGATGTGTATAAACCCTTCAAATCCCAGGTTACCAGTATACAACTAATGGTATCCAAATCTGATTCATCCCTTTCTAAAAGTTGGATCATGTCAGTAGAATCCTTAATGTAAGTTCTAGTCTGTTTTACATATGGTCTGATATAGAAATCAATATACACAGAAAGTGATTCTAATAATGAATTAATCCCAGAAACAATAGGCCTGCCAGGAAGGTTGTAAAGATCCTTGTGAATTTTGAGTAGAATATAAAACATTGGGATAGATGGTGTTTTTCTAAATAATGCATTGAATTCCCATTCTGTAATCCATTGATTTTGTAAGTCTGTATTCAAAAGTATCAGAACAAAATCCTTAACTTGTTCTGTAGGATCCTTTTGCAATTTCAAGTATTTTTTTTGTATTACTTAACAGCCCTAAGCATATGTTCCTGTAATGGTCATAATCTAAAATGACCACACCTCCTCCTTTGTCTGCACTTTTATTATTATGTTCGTATCATTTTCTAGTTTCTCAGAGCTTCAAACTGTGCTGCACTTAAATTAATTCTTGATCTTCTATCCTAATTACGCTCTTCATCTATCATTTGTTCTATATCTTTATTCACTAATGCAATGTACTTATCAATTATATGGGGTTTCTCATGAGGTACAAACATAGACTTAACATTCAACTTCCTGCTAAGCTCTATCTGCTTCTGTTGTGCTGCAGGGTCTCTACTATAAGGTACTGTCTGTGAATCAAAGTGATATCTGAATCTGATTTTTTTGAAAAAATCTATTGAGGTCCAATTTGAGACCAAACACATTCATGGAAGTGTGGGGGCAGAAGGATAAACCCTTTGCGAGTACTTCTATTTCCAGATCCGTTAAAATTTTTTTAGAGATATTAAAAGCAAATTGGTTTTGTTCATTTGGGATCTGAGTCCCTTTTTCTTGACCTGTCTAATTTATGTTTTCTTTTCTCCTTTATTCTGATTCTGTATCTCTTTTGGTTTCTATGTCTCCTGATGGCCTTGCGATGACTTCTGCTTCTCTGTTGTATCCCCTCCACATATGTGTATATTGGTAACCTCTCTTGGGTCTGCCTGAAAAAGCTCTTCTGCCCCGGCCACCCCCCCAAAAAAAATGGCCACGAGCTATAGTAGCTTGAGTTGTGTTGATATTAGTATCTGTATCTCTGCCTGAAGATGGTCCTGATGACTCTGCTTCAGGTTAAGGATCTGCTGCTTTACAAAACTTTCAGATTTTTTATAAGTGTAAACTTCATTATTTTTGTAATCATTAAGATCCTGCTTAAACTTCCTAAGCTTAATTGCCCTTAATTCTTCTTCAGATTCTTTCAGGTGAACAATCATTTTTTCTAAATATAATTTAAATTCATCAATATTGTATTTCTTTTTCACTTCTGCCTTGGTTACATCAATGTCAGGTTCCATTCTAGCCAGCTCCCTGGCGATGGATTCCACTATGAGTAACATGAAATCACGGGAACACCTGTTCTAACCCCATCCCATTTGATGTCTAATTCTAAATCACTATACCCCAAATTCACTTGTATAAAAATCCTTAAACTCCTAGGTATTCTTTTTTGTTTTAGATAGTATGTCGTTGTCAATGTGTGCCATTCAAGTTTTACTTGTTTTTGTTTCATGTACTCATACTGGTTCACAACCAACCTGACAGGTGTGGAATCTTCAAAAACACGATTAGATTTAAAGTTTTGTAAAATTCTCATTTCTTCAGCATCCGAAATAGACAAAGGCAGTGATCTATTGTCTTTGATTTTATCTAGTTCATCAAAAGTAATCATTGTCTCAAGTTCACAGAACTGCTGGTCCCAAAGTAGTGACGCAGAGACTAGTAGATCTTTGTATAATGTCCATTTATGCTTGAAGTTTTCAAGAAAAAAGCTAATAGTCCACTAATAGAAAAAAACAACATGGGGTGTAGATAGTATGCCAAAATCGTAAGTCCTCAAGTAGGTGGCCCTCTGGATCCAGCACTCACCAAAATGCCTTAGAAATCCTCAAAAGGATAAAGTCCAGCTCAGTCAACCTTGATAAAACAAAAAAATATACAATTAAGGGGAGGTGCTAATCTACCAATAAGACTAAGACTCAAAAGATACTGATTGGTAGGAAACAAAGCCTGCTCACCCAATTTAAAAATATATCAATATTCTTTATTTCTTATTCTTTTGTTCTTTTTTCTTGTTTCTTTTTTTCACAAAAGCAGAGACACCATACAGTGTACTATATAATTCAAACGTTTCAAGCAACAGCTCTTCATCAGTGAAGTACACTGTGTCTGTACAAAACATAAAAATAAATTTCATTCACTTGTCTGAACATGATGTAATTAAATAAATCTTGATAAGTATAGCATACTATCTCACCATTGTGCCCCTCTTGTAAATTATCCCAAAGATGCCAATTCCCCAAAGTCCTTATATCTTTCCGTTCTCTGAAAAGAGAATTAGTTTTAAAGCCAACATTGTAAAACATATAAACACCAGAAGTCTGGGGATCAAAATGGTAGCATTGCAGTCATTGTTGGCTGAAGGAGAGGTGGATACAGCGGCCCGGGAAATTACTGAGACTTGGGCCACACAAAGCCACGACTGAGATCTAGCAGTTCTCGGGTGATGCATTGAAATGATGGGGGACTGGAAAGGGGGAAGTGGTGCTGTACATGAAGTAGAGGACAATTTGCACCAGAAAGAAAGATGCAGAGGGCAAGGCTGAAGCTTCATGGGTATAGATCCAATCCATGAAAAGGAAACTAATGATGAGGATGGTCTACAGACTGCCTTCCCAGGATGAGGAATTAGGTAGGGTATTGGGGTCCCAAATCACAGATGTGTCCAGCGGGGAGGTAATAATGGGGGACTTTAATCTACCTGGGTGGACTAGAAAATCCCTGCTACCTCCTGTACTAGGGATCAGGTATTGCTGAGATGCATTCCAGAGTGCTTTCCCAACTCAAGGTGTCATGGAGCCCACTAGAGAGAGGGCCATCCTGGATCTAGTCCTGTTCAATGATGCACATGTACAAGATGTGAAGTTGGATGCACCACTTGCTGGAAGTGATCACCACACAGTGTGGTTTCACCTGGACATGGGCAGAGGGATGGTCAGGATCAAAATGAGGGTCTTGGACTTTTGGAGGGCTGACTTTGGTAGGATGGGAGTGTGACACTCAGACAGCTTGTTCTGATTAATCTATGATTTCTGTAATATAAAAATGTGTTCTTGAATGTCTCTCTTGAGAGATGCTGACAGCCTGTGGAATGACACACCCTCCCAGGTTTTAGCTACAACGTGTTACCTGGAAGGCCAAGAGATAATTACAGGCTAGAAGAGAGTAAATGAAGCATCTCTTGTTTATGTGACTAATTGCAGCTTGCCAACTGCCAAGAGAGATCATAAACTTTTATAACGTTCAGAGGAAACAGTTAAAATTCACATGGTGATAGAAAGCATGTTGCACCTCTGTGAGATCTGGCAGAGAGAGACATAAATCATTTGATGTTCTGGAAAGGAGAAGCTGCTCATAGATCAAAGGGTCATATGAGAAAATGAGTTTTGCTGAGGTCACAGAATGTTAATTTACCTTCCGAAAAAGACATCCTGTTTTGCATAGGTATATTTTTTTATATTCTGACAGGGAGGAGCTAGGTGTCCTCACGCAAAGAGGTTGGCAAAGTTAGTTTTTAAACAGTATTCTGTTTTCCATTTTGACACAAATGTTTGGACTCTGAAAAAGCTAACATCTACAGCACTGTGAGATAAGAATACCTTAGGACAGACAATTCTAAGTGTACTAGTGGTAGAAATCTGCACTTTTTAAAACATAGATACATACATAGACAGTGTCGGCAGATAAGGGCCTATGTCCCACCCAGTCTGCCCATTTAAGTCTGTAAGTTCAGTTTATGTTTTCCAAGAAGTCTGTTGCCCCTTACCCCTGACCTCCAGAATTCCTTTATGTCTATCCCATGCATTCTTAAATCCCGTGATTGTTTCAGCCCCACCACTTCCTCTGGTGGGTGTTCCACTTGTCCACCACCCGCTCTGTGAAGAAATTCTTCCTCACGCTTCTCTGAATTGTCCTCCCTCCAACTTCATCCCATGCCCTCTAGTCCTGGAACATCTTTTTGCTTAAAAATAGTGCATTCCTGCACCCTGTTCCTCCCTGTAAGATACTTGTAAGTCTCTATCATATCCCCTCTCCCTCCTCTCCTCCAGGGAGTACATGTTCAGTTCCTTCAACCTGTCTTCAAGGACTTTGATGCAATCCATGCACCATCTTTGTTGCCCTCCTCTGAACCTTCTCTACCCTGTCTATGTCCTTACATAGGTAAGGTCTCCAGAACTGCACAGTGTACTCCAGGTGCGGCCTCACTAGTGTCTTGTATAGTGGAATTATGACCTCCCTTTTCCTGCTGGTGATGCCCCTGCCTATGCATCCCAGCATCCTATTTGCTTTACCTGCTGCCTTGTCACACTGTTTCTCTGCCTTGAGGTCATCAGAGATGATAACCCCAAGATCCCTTTCCTGCTTGGTATGCTATATCCTCACCCCAACTGATATATTGTGCCAGGGTTTTTGTGCCCATATGCATTATCTTGCACTTCTTTGCATTGAATTTCAACTGCCAAACCCCTGACCATTCTTCAAGTTTCTGCAGGTCCTTCTCATTCTGTCTACACCTCTGGTGTGTCTACTCTGTTACAGAGCTTTGTGTCATCAGCAAACAGTGAAATTCTGCCTTCTAGGTCCTGTGCAATGTCACTGATGAAGATGTTGAATAGGACCGTCCCAGCACTGATTCCTGTGGTACCCCACTGGTCACTCTTCCCTCTGTGAAGTGACAGCCATTACCACCACCCTCTGTGTCCTGCCACCCAGCCAGTTACCTACCCACCACACTACTGTCCTGCCCACACCCATATTCCCCAGTTTGTGTAATAGTCTTCTATGTGGCACAGTGTCAAAGGCCTTGCTGAAGTCCAGATAGGCCATGTCCACTGCCCTCCCCTGATCCACCTCCCTAGTCACCCAGTCAAAAAATTCAATGAGGTTGGTCTGACATGACCTTCCCTGGTGAAACCATGCTGCCTTGGGTCCTGTAGTCCATTGACAACCAGATGTTCCACCAATCTCTCCTTCAGTAGTGCTTCCATGATCTTCCCACTCACCGAGGTGAGGCTGACTGGTCTGTAGTTCCCTGCTTCCTCTTTGTTCCCACTTTTGTATAAGGGACTACATCTGCTATCCTCCAGTCTTTGGGTACCTCCCTGTTTCTAGTGATCGGCTAAACAGGATAGCCAGAGGTTCAGCCACCACCTCTCTTAGTTCTTTAAGGACCCTGGGTGCACCCCATCTGGCCCCATTGCTTTATCAACTCTTATTACTTCCAGTTCCTTCAGGACCCTTTCTCATGTAAAGGGACTTGTGTCCATTTCTGCACCATTCTCACCCTTGTACTCCTTCAGACCCATTACCTCCTCTTCCTCAGTAAAGACTGAGCAGAAATACCTGTTCAATATGTCAGCTTTACTGTTGTCATCCTCCACACAGCCCCCCTCCTCCCCCTTCAGTCTCACTATCCCTCCCTTTGCCTTTCTTTTTTCACTTATGTACCTGTAAAAGGTTTTGTCCTCTCTACCCACTGATTTTGCAATGTGTTCTTCTGTCTGAGCTTTGGCTTCCCTTACTGACCTCCCTGCCTCCCTTTGCTTCTCCTGGTACTTCTCCCTATCCCCTTCTGCCTGTGTCTTTTTGTATTTCCTGAATGCAATCTTTTTGGCTTTCACTTTCTTTGCTACCTCTTTGAAACCATAATGGTCTCCTTCCTTTTCCTCTTGCTAACCTGCTTAATACATAATTCTGTTGCTCTTGTAATCCCCATTTAAATACTTCCCACTGTTCCTCAACCCCTGATTCCTGTCCCATTTCCTTAATGCCTCTTTCAAGTATCTCCCATTTTCCCAAAGTTTGCCCCTAAAATCCAGGATATGTGTTTTTGTGTGGTTTGGTTCTGCTCTTTCTGTGATTTCAAACCACAATGACTGGTGGTCACTGTTCCCAGGTGCTCCCCCACTGTTACCCCATCACGCTGTCCCTGTTTGTGAGCACAAGGTCCAGTATTGCCTTCTGCCGAGTTGGTTCCATGACCAGTTGCTTGAGGAAGGCACCCTGAAGGGAGTCCAGGATAAATCTGCTCCTAGTTGATGCTGCTGCTGGGATGCTCCAGTCCACGTCTGGTATATTGAAGTCTCCAACCAGTACTACCTAACCTTGTCTGCCATCCTCTGGATGGCTAGCATCAGCTCCCTATCTGTTTCTTCCTCCTGGGCTGGTGGTCTATAGACCACACCTGTGCGGATGGCTGGCCCCATTTTCCTTTCCAGCTTAACCCACAGTATCTCTCCCCCATTTTGTTCCTCCTGGATCTCTGTGGCCCTTATGTCATTTTTCACATACAGTGCCACTCCTCCTCCCTTCCTGCCTGTCCTGTCTCTTCTGAATATGTTGTAGCCAGGTATGGCCATCTCCCAGTCGTGGTTATCATTACACCAGGTTTCAGTGATGGCCACAATGTCCAGGTCTGACTGCACCATGACAGCCTCCAGATCTTCCATCTTGTTGCTAAGGCTCCTGGCATTTGCACATATGGCTTTCCATGATTTGACCTCCCTAGACTGTTTCACTGTTCTACTCCAGCCCCTTCCTTGGTTTGTCTTTAATCCCTGGTTCTCCTTGCTGTCTGCCCTTCTGCTGAATTTTGCCCCTGTTCTGCTTATCCACCCTCTGGGAGCTAATCTCCATCTTTGCACACTGCTTTGCAGAGATAGCACTCCTCTGGTTCACTGGTTCCACTGCTAGCTGTGGGGGCAGCAAGTAGGTGCCCTCCTTGCTGGCTGCCACCCTTTGCTAGTTTAAATGCTTGTCAATGTAGCATTTAAACTTATCATTGAGTGCTTGATTCTCCAGGATGGATGCAGGCCGTCAGGCTTGAACAAACCTCCATCCCTCCAGGTGGGTCCCCAGTCACCAATGAATCCAAACCCTTCCTCACAGCACCAGTTCTTCAACCATGAGTTAAAGTTCCTGGTGCATGCACCCCTATGCTCTCCCTTGCCTCTCGCAGGTAGTACTTCTGAGAAAGTAACAGAAGTAGCTACTTGCTTGAGACCCCTCCCCAATTTCCTAAACTCTTCCTGAACTTCCTTTGGCTCCCCATTTGCCAGGTCATTAGTACCTAGGTGGATAATGACATCCAGCTCACCCTCCCATCTTGCCTTCCCAGTGATCCCCAGGATCTTCCTTCCATCCCTCCATGCCGTGGCACCTGGTAGGCACCTCACCTCCCTGTCCTCCCCCTCCTGTGTTCCTAGCTGGATCCCTCTTATGATGGAGTCCCCACCAGGATTGCTTCCTCTCCTCTCTGGGGTCCACTGCTTCTCCCGCTGAGGTCACCTCCTTGGCTAACCTCCACATCCTTTCCTTCCATTTCTCTGGTACCTCTATTTGGTTGTCCCCATTTGGCAGTGTGGCATATGAGTTCTTGAGTGGAATAGGATCTGGGATGTGCTCTGCCTGACTGCTCTAACCCTCCCTGAGCCCACTGTCATCCAAGTACTCCTCATTCTGCATCCTTTGAGGCAGCTGCATTGGACTGAGTGGTCTCTGGATAGGGTGATGGTACTCCTGACCCAGTTTACTTCCGCCTGAGTCTGGCTACCTCATCCCGCAGTCCAGAGAGATGCATGCAGATAGGGCAGCACCTCAGTGTCCAGAAGATCTGCCTGAATATGGCTGCCCCACAGCCACTGCATTGCACCACCCCCACATTATACTGCAATTATACTGCTATTCCCACTTGTCTGCTACTGAAGCTCTCCTAGTTCCCTTTTATTAATTTACTGTCCTAAAAATCCTGCCACTGTTCCTCTATAATATTTGAAAATACATACACTTCTATCTCACCTCTTTATCCTTACCATCAAAAGGTAACTACAATCACAATATAGTATATGGGTGCTGCCTATTCTCAATGGATTTCAGCAACTGCTGAAATCTTGTTGTAGTACAGTTCAAAGGTCAGCAAAGTTGTTGTACTATCGCTCTGACATCACATCGATAGTACAACAACTTTTTACCCTTGACCTGCCACCTGATTGGCTCAGACGACGCTCTCGCTTGAAAAGAAAAACAAACATGGCGGCATGATTTAGCGAGCGCTGGGCAGCGGAGCCACTGAGTTTCAAATCAGGAGTCGGGACATGGAGAGCCATACATGGCTCCCATTCTGAAAATACTATAATTTTTTTCCCTAATTTTAAAATGAGAACCGGAGGGAGTATTAGCGGCACAAGTGGAATCGGGAGCAAGCAGGAACACCAGTGGGAATGGGAGCAGCGCCTGCAGCAAGTAACGAGAAAAATATTGCAAAAACCCGAACAAAACACCCATATACTATAGAAATAGTGGATGGGTGAACATCCACAATAAGTCCTGTGTTCCCATCTCGGCAGTTGATGACATCAGCGAGACCTCTCGAGCTTCGTTCTCGAGGTCTCTGTGATGTCATCAACTACCTCGATGGAAACACAGCTTTGTTGTGGATGTTCACCCATCCACTATTCTATATAATCTACCTTCTACTAATACAGATTCTATCACAGAATCAGAGCACAATGCAAAAACATCTGCTACTTAGCAACAACAAACAGGTGACAACATACCAAGTTGATGCAGCTTTTTTTAAAATAGAAAAAAAATGTAATCATTTAAACCAATAGAAATCAGCAGTTCCAAAAGCACCTTGAACTACAAGAAAGAACACAGTACCACACCTCTGCCACAATAACTAAACAGTTCTAAAACATTGGAGAAAGAAGAGAAAAATCAGAGACTGAGCAAAAAGATACAATGTACTATAAAGTATTAAACCTTATCCTTTTAAGTGATTTATATGTTTTGTGATATATGGTTCTGTATTTACACTTATCTATTTTTAAGTAAACTCATTTTTTTAATAGACTATTTGTGTCTTCCAAGTCCTTCTGTTTTTTTGCCTGTGATGTGTGGATGGTTAAGAGTGTGACAACACTGTGCATGAGCTTATATGGTAATACCAAACTAGGAAAAGGTAAGAGTAATCTGAGGTCTTTATTAGAGTTTTTAAGGGTTCATTTTGTACACCTGGTTAGGTGCCCGTAGGTGGAAGATATCTGGCCCCCGCAAGAGCAGAATTATCTGAGCCTGTACATTGGGTATGTTAACAAGAGGTTCACAGTTTGAATCCCTCCAGAACCAAGACTAAAGGTTGATTTGAGCCCTCAGAACAGACAGGAGGGTTACCCTGTTTCTGTTTCCTGTTCACAATACTACTGAGGTTGGCACTTTGGGAGTAGAGGGTCAACCTGCTGAGTGGATTTGTGACAGGGAGTAGTTCTAGTAGGACACCTTACTGGGATCAGGGTGGGGATGGATGTGGTACAGAAATGGGCCATTATAAAGAAGGGATTGATGAAGGCTGCTAGTGAGTGTGTTTCAAAATTGAAAGTAAGAAAGCTAAGGTGAAAATCCAGCTGGTTTGGCAAGGAAGTGGCAAAAGTGGTGAGGAACAAGAGGACAGCCTTTAGACAGTACTCATAAAGAGAAGGATAGCGTGGGCTGTGACACAAAGGCAAGAAAGGCGAGCAGGGTTGTAAGGGAGGCAAAGCCATGAGAGAGGTACAGTTAGCCCAGCTGGTAAAAGCAGATGAGAAGGCATTTTTCAGGTATATAAGGGAGAAAAGAAACATAAAAGATGGGAATATCAGGCTAAAAAAGGGGATTTGGGCAGAGGGTAGTGGATTAAAGGCGGAGGTGCTTAATGGTACTTCTGTTCAGTCTTCACTTGGGAGAAGGATGGACCCATACCACAAGGGAATAGGGAGGTGAGGACTGGGACTGGGGAAGTTACAGATAGTAAAATTGAAGCCAAAGGTACTCAAAGGCCTAAGAGCCTCTAAAGGTGGACAAATCAGCAGAACCAGATGGCATTCACACAAAGGTCCTTTGAGAACTGGCAGAAGTTCTGGTGGGTCACCTCTCTGAGTCCAGGAACATGTCTCAGGACTGGACAATGGCACATGTGGTGCCTTTCCATAAAATGGGCTAAAGGACAAACCAGGGAACTATAGACCATTCAGCCTGACCTCAGTAGTGGGTAAGCTGATGGAGACCATCCTGAAATAGAAACTGATCGATTTTGTGGAGGAAAATGGGCTCCAGTATGAGAGGCAGCATGGATTTGTGTCAGGGAGGTCCTGCCAAACTAATCTAATTGACTTCTTCAATTGGATCAGTAGAACAATAGACAACGGCCAGGCAACTGATGTCCTGTATCTGGACTGAAAGGGGTGCAGAACAGAAGCTGAAGGGTGGTAGTTGGGTGAGAATTCTCAGAAGTGAGGCCTGTGACCAGTGGGTTCCCACAGAGCTCAGTGCTCAGTCCAGTGTTGCTTAACATCTTCATAAGTGACATCATGAATGGGATCAAGGGTAAAATCTGCCTGTTTGTGGATGACACCAAGCTCTGTGGGAGGGTGGACATGGAAGTGGGAAGACGTGAACTCAGGGAGGATGTGCCAGGCTAAAAATGTGGTCTGGCATTTGGCAGCTGGGGTTCAACACTAAAAGGTGCAAAGTTAGTGCACCAAGGGGCAAAGAATCTGGGGACCAAATACTGGTTGGGCGGAGTGCAAGTAACCAAATCAGAAGAAGAAAATGACCTGGAAGTAATGATCACAAGTGACCTGAAACACTTTGCACACTGCAAAAGAGCAGCAGCCAAAGCAAATTGGATGTTGGACTGCATGGCCTGGGGAATTAGCACTAGGAACTGCGAAGGTCATTCTGCCACTGTACAGGTCACTGGTAAAACCACACCCTGCAGTACAGTGTGCAGTTTTGGTGCCTGTATCTTAAGAAGGATATCCACTTGCTGGAGATGGTCCAGAGAAGGGCAACCAAGATGATCCAGGGCCAGCAGGGCAACACCTATGAGGAGAGGCTCAAGGGAGCGCAACATATAGAAACAGACAATGATGGCAGAAAAAGACCAGAGGTCCATCCAGTCTGCCCAAGTTCCCTATAATCCCTGGAACCTACTGTGCCTCCAGGGCACTAACCCTCCCTGTCCTCCCTCTATTCTCCTCCTACTTGGTCCTGTCACCCCTGGTAACCACTATTCCCTTCAGGTATCACATCATAAGAGCGACCCAAAATGAGTGACTAGAAATATAGCGACTCATTTTGGGTGCTTTTATGATGGGCTATCCTGCAGAATAGCGAGGATATGGGATAGTAACCAGGGAGAAGAGCAAACTGAAGGGAGCAATAGTGAGGGGAAGGGGAGGGACAGGGAAGGGGTTTTCAGGCACTGGTGTACCTGCTGCGGCCAAACTAGCCATGTGATGTGGTGGTATGGGAGGCTAGCTCTGGCAGAGCAGATACTGGATTTGAGAATGGGAGTGGGTTGCATTTGCCGCAGCTGCAAGCTGCGGCACTTAAATTTTGCTGAGATCCAGATTTTGTCCTCCCTCAATATGCACCCCTGGAGCTGAGAATTTAAGTGAGAGGGGTGAGGGCAAAGCCCTCGTGAGGGGGTCACATAGAAACACTTTTTAAATTCTGAAGTGGGTCGCCTGAAGTGTATATCGCCTATTTGCTTTTCGCAACATACACTCACCATAATAGCGATCGCTGTTTTGCATTTGCTATTATGACATGGAACCTTTCCTTCATGATGTCCCAGCCCTGCTTGAATCCCCTGACTGTTTTTGAACCCAGCACTTCAGCCGACAGGCTTTTTCATATACTCATTTGAGGAAAGAAGGGAGAGGGGAGATGTGATTGAGACCTTCAAGTACATTAAGGGTAAGAAAAGGGTGAGCACTGAGGGTCCCTTCAGTCTTATCAGGAACAAGATAACTGGGGTCACAGCCTAAATCTGGTTGGGGGAAAGGTTTAGGAGGGAGATGAGGAGGAACTTTTTCACTGAGAGGGTGGTGGTGAAGTGCAATGAGCTGCCAGAGGAGACAGTATCCTAAAAATGTGAACAACGAGCTGGCCTAGTGGCGCAGAGGGCTGAGGCGCTGGACACTTTAAATTGCACCATGCCGGTGACCCAGGTTTGGGAACAGACTAGGGTCATCGGGAACCTGCATGGAGGTAGGGGGAGCAGGATCAAGCTGCCTAATGGCGGCTGTCCTCTCTGGGAGGGGGGGTTGACTCTCCTCTCTTGGGGAGGGGTTGCCCTCCTGCAGTCTCACTGCCTCCGGGTGGAGGTCTGGTTGTGGTGCAGGTAGGCAAGGGGCAACCGGTAGGGTGGGGCGTCCTGCAGTGCGTGACATGCATGTGCCTCCACACTTGTGCACTCACACCTAGGACGGGAGGGGGGAATGGCTAAACAAATAATTTAAAAAATTGTGGACTGCTTCAAAAAGGGTTTGGGATAGGGTGAGAGGAAAAATTGTGGGTAGAAGGTGATGAGTGGGGGTGGAGAGGGGGAGGTAGAGGAAGGGGGGTCAAAAGGGAAATGGGGAAGGGGCTGTTGCCATTGTGAATACACTGGGAGCTGCACAACTGAGCAGATGAGATAGACTGTAAGGCCTTTATCTGCTGGCATGTTCATATGGTCAAATGTGTGATGTCAGATTATATTATCTATCTGGGCAGTGCCAGAAGCTGCACTCTTCCTTGAACAGAAAAATTGAATTTTACATTTTCTACAAAATTAATAAAATATAAGTTTGAAAAAGACTACAACACAGGTAACAGAGTGCAGAAGTAGTACACCCTCAGCTTGTAGAAAAGCATTCTCAAATAAGTAGATCTTTAACATACATTTTTATAGAGTCCGTCAGTAGATAAGGTCCTCCTGGCCCATCTAGTCTACCCAATCCTCCCTAATAATGCTATCCAAGTCACTTCTGGGGACTGTCATCCACCCTCCTTCATCCAAGATACCCATGTGTTTATCGATGCACACTTAAAACTTGTGACTGCACTTGCCCCTGCCACCTCCGCTGGGAGGCTGTTCCAGTCATCCACCACCCTTTATGTGAGAAGAACCCTCTCATTACTCCTGAACCTACCCTTCCTCCCGTTTCATATCGTGACGCCTAGTCCATGAGTATCTTTTCCTCTGGAAGATGTTCTCTCTGCACCTTGTTCATTTCCTTGAGATATCTGATTGTCTCAATCATATTCCCACGCCTCCTCCTGTCCTCCAGGGAGTACAAGTTTAGTTCCACAGCAACACACTCTGATGTCATACACAAAGGACTGCAACTTCAGCTCTTGAAATGACTCAACTATAAGTAAACTGTAGGACAAATCTCCAGTTTTCATGTGGTTGCCCTTAAAGATTTAGTATACTTCCTGCAATTACTAATCAACTTTTAAAAGTAGTTAAATATATTTTTCATATAAAGTACTTTTTCTCTCTCTTACTAAGGAAGATGTTCACCTGAGAATACTAGATATGATTTGTGGATCAGCCCTACCTGAAGGCTGACATGTCTAGTTCTATTCCCTTTATACCTCATCAGTATTCGAAACACACTGACTGTGACATCACAACTAACCAAGAGGCGCACTCATCTTTTGCCAGATTGGTCAGTTTCCTTCATAAATGGTAACATCTTTGTGCCTTATTAACTTTTTCCTCATCTCTGAATTATACTGCATCTTGTACTGAAGCCGTGCATTGCTTTTCTCCCAAGATCTCCTTGAAAATGAGCCCTGCTCAATGGAGATTATTCTGGTAAAAAAAAATAAATACACTTATGAAGTCACAGTGAGCACAATGAGTGAGTGAGGTTTAAAAGAGGTACACTACAGTCTGATCATATACATATCTTTCAAACATTTTTTCCATAAAAGGACAAATTGAAATTGGGCAGCAATTAGATACTGAGGCCCTACCTCCCACTTTAAAAATAGGTATAACTGTTGATTTAAGTCATACCAATCCTTGTCTGAACCTTGGTTAGATAAATGGGCAACACTCTAACTCAGTACCCTTGGAGCAAGTTATCTAGAGGGTTATTTAACTGAGTAGAATCAATGGTCAAAGAACTTTGTGTTAGGATAGGGTCAGCTACAATTAAGTAGTCAGGCAGAAGATTCATTTTTTAGAATGTCAAATTGATTTGTTAGCACAATATTATCATAATTACTGGCCAGCACTTTTTCCCATAGCGAAACATGGTTATAATATGCCATTATAATCAGCTGGTTATAACGGCAAACACGCACTAGGATTCCCTGCCTCCGCGCATGTGCCAGCTGCTCTCTCTCTCCACGTCTCTTGCTAGACGGATGGCACAACTGCCACTCGGCTGTAAGTAAAACACCTCAAAAACAGAAAGGAAACCTCTACGAACTAATACAAAAATGGAAAGGTCCACACTGAAACCTTAAAACATTAAAGTAATTTAAAATCTTGGCAGACCGCAGATTGTGCTGAATCCCGACTGGTCCGCCGCTGCCTCAACACTGATCTCTGTTTTATTTTTATTTTATATAATTACTGTGGCAAAAAAGCACTGGGCAGCAATTATATTAAATAAAAGATGGGGCTGTGTGTAAAACTCGATTTTACACACACCCTCAGTGTGGGTAGCTTTTTATATGTAGCATCCCACACCTCGGGCATGTGTAAAATCTCGTTACACATACCATCCCACCCTTTATTTTCTATATACTGGATGAGTTAACAAAATAATGCAGGTTACATATATTAGTTGCAGCGTTGTTCTCATCAAAAATCATTTTCTGAGGCCAGAAGGGAGGGATTCAGAATGTCCATCAGACACTTCCCTCCTGCACGGTTGGTGGCTGTGCTCTGCTTTGATAGAGGCTCCTGATGGTGGCTTTGAAAATGCATTTTTGGCAGCATGGTTAATCACCTGCTGCTGCACACCCCATCCCAGTATACTGCTGAGAGTGTGAGCTCATGGGTGGTGGGTAGGGCCCCGAACCCAGAAAAGGGCTATGCTGGGCACTCTAGGTGAGTCTTGCCTGGCAACCCTTCCCATGCTACCTGGCCCCCACAGTAAGCTGGCCCTTCCACCTCTAGCAGTGGCAGGCAGAACAAGGTGCTTTCTTCCTGGTAGCAGCAGGTGAGCTCACTGACAGGAATAAGTCAGATCCATCTAATGACAGAGGTACTGGAGTCCTATGGAAAGGGTCCAGCAGTATAGGATGAGTCTGGGGGATGTGCCTTGCAGAAAGCCTGATAGACTGGGTGTCCGGGACAGTAGGAGCACAAATAAAACAAAATAATAATTTCCCCCATAACCTGTGGTGATGGCACCACTTAAGAATGTTGCATCTTGGCTCTAGACAGTGTTAAGGCCCAAGGGGTCAAGTTTCTCACTTTCAGTGAAGGTAGTATCTGCAGTATGCATGTCTCGGAAACAATATCTGCTTGCCCATTTACTATGTATCTTTCATTTCTTCTAACCTCCACGATTCCTTTCCTTCCAAGAGATATGCTTTGAATTTACAGACCAGTGATCATCTTATCTTTTAAATATTTGTGTTCTTTGGGTTAGGAGAACAGTCACAAGAAAATGATGCACACAGAATAGGTACTTTACATCCCATTTTTTAAATGTACTTCTGCTTCTTCTTCAACATGTGCATGTTAAAGGAAAAACTCAGAATAAGAATTATAATCTATTAGTTTGTGTGCATAACAAAAACTTTTTCTCCCACATATGCTTCCCTGGTCTGACACACATTTAATAAATGTGGCATTTCTGGCTCTGGTTACCTGACATGCAAATTCTTTGTTAACTGACATGCAAATGGTATTAAACTCTTTATTATTCGCAGTCTGAGTTGAAGTACTATAGTCTGTAAAATCAAGTACATTAGCTATATATGTATCTAGGTATTTATGTTGAATGATTTTATGACACCTATGACTCAGGCTGTGAGTAATAAACCGAGTTCAGTTCTATTTGCATGCCAGGTAACAAAGAACATGGTGTTCCCGTTCATCCAGTTGACTGTATAGAAAACCAAACAATAAACACGTCCTGTACAATAGCAAGATACCTTTATTATATTGACCTGACAAAGAAAGTACAAGTCTGTGTAAGGTCACAGAATCTTGCTCTGGTTTTAAAACAATACTTTCAAGGCACATACTGTAATTGAAGACATATATGGATCAGTTTATTTAAACTGTTTTGTTGACCAGAAATATTGTCCTGCTTTCAGCCTCATGCAGAGGTTGTGTGTGTGTGTGTGTTGGGGGTATCGGATGTACTGGTTGATACTGAACCAACTTGAGCTGATGGTGCTTTTAATGCATGTTCAACATATATATTTTCTTTGATTATTGTTTTCTCGGACACCAAGTTCCTAATATTCAAAAGCAGCCCTCTGCCTCACACAGAACATAGCCACGTGCATGAAATAGTGTGCGGCCACCAGGGAAGCAAATTCATATCGGTAGTATGCCCTACCTGGCATGTGCTGCCTGTATAAATATGGATCCACGTAACGCTGTGCACAGTGCTTTTGCTCAGTGCATCACAGACCCTGCTAGCAACAGACACTAGGAGTAAAGGTGGGTAGCGTGTCCCAAACAGGACAGCACCTTTGCTCCTGGGCACCATTTTCATAGGCTAGTATTGTATTCTAATGACTACATATGTGGCAAACAAGCTACTAAAAGGACATTTTAATGCCATTATGTGGCCATTAGTAGCTCTGGTTGTGCCACTAGTCTTTATGTGCCACTAGTCTGTGTGTGCCACTAGTCTGCCAGGGTTTCTTTAACAATTATAATGGAGATTGGGGCAGGAGGGGAGGGGGAGGGCGTCACAAGCACCAGTGTTGCAGGGTGGGTGGGAGCAGGGGTCACCCATCATTCTGCACATTGATAAGGGCAGAATTTTGGAAGTGTTACATAGAGCTGTCTTGACAGCCTTTTAATGCTTCCAAAATTAACTAAATATTCCATTGTGCCCTGTTTGCAGGAGGGCGCCCTCATTTGCATGGGTGCAGTTGTGTATTTAGTGTGATCCTGTTGTCCACTACATGCTGCCTTACAGGGCCTTTGAATATGGCCTCAAACCATTTGGGGGCAATATGTCTGGTTAGTGTAATGCTATTTACGTTAGCAGCATTCTAACCTTCTGAATATGGGGGCCTGAGGGCCTCATCCATAAAACAGTTTCTCAAATTCTGTGTCTATGGCAAAAATATTTTGTGGATTGGGCCCTGTGATTCTTTTTTTCTTTCTTCAGTCTATTATTTCTACTACTGATCTCACCAGTTCCCACAGCCCCATAACCCACAATTCCCAGATACTTCCTCCAAACTCCAACTTCCCGTTTGGTTTGCCTACAGTGGTAGGGCCTACCAGGAAGTGTGCCTTCCCTGGTGGGATCAGGATCCAGTTCAGAGGTGGGTGCCTAAGCCGGCCTGGTGGTGCTGAGGACTGAGGCGCTGGACACCTTATCTTGCACCACACTGGTGACCCGTGTTTGGGAATGAGCACGGGCCGCTGGGGGTCAGCCAGGGTGGAGAAGGATTGAGCTCCCAATGGCTGCTCTCCTTCTTGGGGGGGGGGTTACCTGTATGCTCCCACCGTAATACCACCACCTAGGGGAGCCCGGGTGGATGGTGTGGTAGGAGGGAATAGCAGCACAGGGGACAGGATAGACGTTGGCAGAGGGGCTGAGCAGGAGGCACGTCTCAGTGCACCTCTGTGCTCATTGGCCCTCATTGCACACTGACATCAGGGATGGGGGGTTCACCAGAACAAGTGAAAATGGAACCCATCACTCCTAGGTGACTACTCCCCTGCAAGCCAAACTGCGTCACAGGTGCTCACCGGGGGCAGACTCCACTGTGTCCCATTTGCTCCACTATTGTGAGGGGGAAGGTTTGGGGTGTTCTTCCCTCGACCTGCCTGGGAGATATTCTGGGTTACCTGAGAGTCCCTGAGTGAATGAACACTCTAAGAGCAGATTCCTGGGGGCATCGAGTGCCATTGTGGAAGGCTACTTGAGGGGTCTGAGAAAGAGTGAGTGATGGTGGAGGTAGGAGGATAAATACAAGGTTATGCCTGGTCGACAATGTGGGATCCACAGGAGCAAGTGCCATACTGCCACTGTGCTATTTTTCTGTCCAGGGAACTGCTAGTATGCAATGACCCAGTGTTCACATGCGCAGTTGTCTTAGCTGTGTACAGCATGCATAGGCATCTGCAGCAGTCCCCAATGCCTGAGGCAGCCTCTACATGTGCTGCCACAAAGCCTCTGCTGGGCAGCAGTCAAGCAGTGGAGTATGGAGTTCCTCCTCAAAGTAGAATAGCTATCCAGCTGGGGCGCCTTCCCCAGCTGGCCCCATAAGTTCTATGATAACGGTGATTCAAGGCCAAGGATCACTATTATGGTGAACGACATCGCCAAAAATAAGAATGGTGATGTACATTCACAGCTACAAAACTACTGCTAGGTGTTTATGCAGGAGTCTTTACCTCCCATCCCCCTTACTAAAATAACAAACTCCGGTGGGCTGGGGTGCACGTCGAGGAGGGGTAGAGCCAAGATGAAAAAAAACAGAGACACAGGCGCAGAAAAGCACAAAATATTGTGCTTCACCCCAGCTCCGAACCCTGCATCCTCCCCACCAGAGCCAGCCATACTAACCACCATACCACTGGGTCAACTCGGTGGCTTCCCCTCTCGCCACCCCCCTCATACCTTATGGATACCTTCTGGTATCTTGTTGCCCTTCCTCCCACCCTGCACTTTCTGGTCGCTGCCCTTTCAGGGTTGCTCTCCTCACAGGCGTTCAGATTGAGTCACTCAAATCTGAGTCATTCAATCTCTGTCACCTTTTAACGGTATACCGGCCCCAGTAACCTGAGCCTGGCTCACCAGACAAACAAGCGGACATCCTGCCACTGCACTATCTTGCTGGCCTGGGCCCTCAGATTCTTAAAGAGTGCCACTGGTCGTCAACAAAAAAAAAATAGTCACAGTTATCATCAGCAGAACTCTACTTTTATTCAATAACCCCACATAAATCTGAATTCCAAGCCACCTTTTCTTTATTGTTAAAAAGCTAGTAGTGCCAAAAGTAGCAGGCAGCAAATGCTACTTATTTTTAAATGTGACCAATTGTTACTTACTTTAAATTATTTTCCTTTATGCCCATGAAATTGTTTTTCTACCTGATAGTATTAGCTGTGCTGTGAAGAACAAGCTGAAATCTGTAGTCAATGTCAACCCGCATACAGTAGGGAGAAGAATTTCTCATTTAATAGGTATACTCCTTTTTTCTCCTCTCCTTTAAAAAATGCCCTTGGGTAGAGCAGCTGGCATCTTATGTTAAAACAACTCTGTTTTTCTGATTAGTATCTTGCCAAGAATAGCTGGCACTTAACTGTAGCCTTTGACAAGGGACACTGCAATGGATTACTTGTAACATACAGTATGTATTCTCCCTAATAACTTGAAATTCTATGATAAAACAATATCATCTGTTTCAGAGAACCACATTACTAAGATTCTTCAACTGTATCTGGACAGTAACATTATTCTTCTGGAGGACTTTAAATTGACGATAGGAAATTTTGATAATTTAGTAGAAATATCAATATTTTAAGCTACTGAATGTTAATACCACCGCCAAGACCACTCTTACTGTTATAAGAGTGATCTCTTGCACATTCTTAGGATATGAGAACTGTGAACCAAAGATGAAATAAACTATTTTTTCTCATGCTATGATCAAGTGTCTTGTCTTTCTGGAGCCAGGAGAGCCACATTTTTCTACATTTGAACGTTAATGGTATGGTGCTTTATGGGCTTGAAGTTTGGGGTATTAATAAACTGGATTCCATAAATTCCACTATAATCTGATTAAACAGAAGTGCATTGGGACTTTCTTTTTCTACTCTGTCTGCTGTTCTTAGGGCAGAGTTGGTCCCAGCTGGATTGTTTTCTGTAGCCCAATTTAGGGTTGTATCATACTGACTAAAAATTAACAGCTTTCATAACAAATGAATTCCATGCCTTTGCCTTGATGAAAAATAATAACTACTAAACCTTGGTTGCAGATCTCCATGGATTGCCTTAGTGTAACCCCTCTGCAAATGGGGGTCCTAAAGTCTTTCAGGAGCTTGCCTGAATGCTCCAAGCCTGGTGTTCGGCGTTTAAACTCTTAAATGTGGTTCCAAGTGAGTGCTATTTGAGCCTCCTGTACTGTCTCTTTAAGAGCTGTCTGCTTGCAGACTTAATTAGTTTGTATGGGGGACTGTGTATTTAATGCTCGAATCCTACCGAGCTGCTGTCAATTCTCCGCTTTCTGCTGCTACATGTGCAGAGGGAGCCTTGTTGAATGATATAACTGCTTGCCAGAAATCTGTTAAGAGTGATAATGAAAATACAGTTTGTCTAACCTGCTTTCCTTTCAGCAAGAACTGTTTCAGAGTAGCTCTTTCATTTTGGTCCTGAATTGCTGACTTGGACCAATCAGAATGATAGGGAAACCCTAAAATGGAGCCTGTGGATGAATCGGAACTTGGACTCTCAATTTTGAGCCAGCCACAAGGGGATTGTATGGGCAGTAACTCTGGGAAATGTAGTTTTAACCTTGGCGCCTTTTTCCACCAACAGAGGGAGTCTTATTGTGAGTGACAGCTGAACCAGCCAACAGAATGGTGTGGAGCTAAAGGAAATGCCCTGCTCTGTGACGGGAAAGATCAGATCAGTTTTAGCAGTGGAGAGAGAAGGAGCTGTGTGCTTCTGCGGTGTATAGTTTCACGCGGGAAGCACATGTGAGGCCCAGAGTTTCGGTCTGCAGCCTTTGTGAGTGCCAGTTTGGACTGAATCTGAGTTGTGAGAAGAAAGAAACACTAGAAATGTGGAAACCAGGCTCACCCTGTAGAAGACTGGAGAAATTGCTGAATTGCGCTCGGTGTGTCAGGAACTGAAGCTGCTGTGTATGCTCCCGGGTATTTTGCAGTAATTGCGATCGGGATCGAGGAGCAGCCTGCCTGGTATAGTACTTTCCTTTTACATATAAATGTGAGTAGTGCTTGTGGAGAATCACTATTTCAAATCCCCTGTACAGTGAATTGTGTGCTAAAGCTGGAAGTAAACCCCAACTTAATTCGGACTACATCCCTTTGCATCAACTGCAGTGGGGTCCAGTCACAAGGACCTTGTCCCCTTGCCCTGCTCTTTTGGCAATCCAGAGGGACATTCTCCATCTGATCCTCAGCTTGGGTGCTGTGAGTACAAATCAGAGTATCCCCTGCAGCTTGTTTTTCAATCACAAGTGAGTTATCTAATTCTTGTTTCACTGTGTCATGGACTGAGCCCTCCGGCTCCGGATTACAATTGGGTGTTGTGCATATACTGTATTTTCTTCTACAGGGCCCTATCCATCTGCACCTGCTGGCCAACTCCGGGCAACAGACCTGGCTAGCCCCCAACCTGGGTACCCAGAGTGTGACTTTTCAGACCCTGTATGTGTGCACAGTACTATGATTTAATGCCACTAATTAACCTGATTCCTCCTCCTGTGTTACTGTCCCCTAAATAAATCAGATTTGTTGTTGTTATACTATATACTGTCTGTGGTGGTGGTACTTATGGAAACAGTATTGTGTTTTGCTGTGTATGTTGATTAACCTTACTTTACAGAGGGTCCTCAGAGACGTGCTGCTGAATCAGTCTCGAGGGTAAGTGGTATCTATATGAGTGAACAGTGTGTAAACGTGAGGTATTGGTGCTGTAACTCTGGTGTACTGTGTGAGCCACTAGAGGGGCTAAAAGGGGGTCTCAGTGTCCTAGAGGACTGTGACAAAGTTAGTCTAACCACTACAAACCCTGACCTCTGGGTGGAGGCACCTGCCATAGGACCTAGGCCCCTCAACCTGTCCGTAGTCAAACAGGCAGGGGTAGTAGTCCTTGGGATAGTGCCACCTAGGGGTTACATTAGTAAAGACAACACTGAAAAAAGTGGATTCAACTACTCTTGGACTCTTGCTTTTTCAGGTATTTAATTAGTATTAAAGAGCAAGTGCTTAGTAAGGATGCACAGTATATCTTAAAGAATGAAGATCTGGGGCTTTTAGACACGTCTGTAATAATTTTGTGTGCTTTTATTTGTTTCTTTAGTTACCGTTTCATAATTTTATTTGTATTTTGTTGACTACTAGCAGAAAAAGAATCCAATGGAATTCTTGTATTATGATGTCAGGAAAGTTTTACTGGCAAAGCTGGCAGTGTATTTCAATAGGAAACTGCAAATCTGTTTTTGGATTTTTATGGAGTAATACAACTTTCTACCACCAGCATATTATATATTTAATAGAAATATATGATTTTTGATCAACAGTGATCTTTTGTTAGTTTATCAGGTGCCATTTTCTTCATAACCAGATGTTACTTGGGGAAAAAGAAAACAGAAGCCAATTATTGTTGTACAAATTGTAAAATTATACAGATGGACCACAATAGTGCAAACTTTTAAAAGTCAAAGTTTATTGCTGAAAGAAGTATCTAGTTCTTTTGAAAAAGATATAAAAATATGTTTAGTTTCCCATAGAAATACATTGGGCTCCTACGTAGCTGGCAGTTTCTGACATCACAATACCAGAATTCCATTGAATTCTTTATCACTAGCAGTCTGAAAAGCAAAAGTAAAAACCCACTTATTTAACAGCACTAACAAATATTTCATTATAAAACTATCAAGTAATTACTAACACATCATAGTACAATACATAAAGTAATCTGTTGTCAATTTATTAGAAGTAAACACATGCTCTTTAAATATAAATATAAATATATCTATTTATACAACACATGTGCTGGGATAAATTCTGTTATAAAAAGTGATATCTTAAGCAGCCAGTGGATATAACACTGATATCTCCACTTTCCTATACGTCATCATGATATCTTCAACACTCCTATACGTCACCATGTTATCTTGTAAACTCCTATCGTCATCTCATAAATCCTACTGGCCTCTTTGAAAATGAAAGTGCTCCTGTGCTGCTTTTCCATAACCTGCTCTATTAACGCTGACTCTTACACCTCGATATCCTACTTGCAATGATTTTCAAACAAGTATTAATTAAAAAATGTATCTGCTTGATCCTGCCATTTCCTGTGGTGTCACCAATTTTAAATTGTCACATCCTAATTGGTAGGTGGACTGAGTTGCCAAGAGGGCTTGGACAGAGATTAAAAAAATCTATTTTTGCTGTAAAATGTTTAAAATACAAATTCCTTTATGCTAACATTGCAGAGCTTTGTTACAATCTAGGTGCCTAAAGTAGAAACAAAAAGAGAGCGTAGTCAAAATCTCAGAGATATGAATGCGAAAAGCGTAGTGTTACTATAGCAACGCTGCTCCTGCTCACATCTCTGAAGCTGTCATCTCACGCCTCTCTTTTCTACTGTTAGTACCTGATTGTAACAAAGCTCCACAATATTAGCAAAAAGGCACCGTATTTCTAACATTTCACAGTGAGAGTGCCTTCTTTGAATCTCTGTCTGCTCCAAAAGTGCTCCGCACGCTACAAAGAATCTCAGAAATGAAACTGTTTGCTGACACCACGAGGAAACGGCAGGATCAGCCAGATAAGTTTTTATTTAAAAATATTTACCAATTATAGCTACAGGGCTCCACATTTGCAGGGATTTCTATAAAACCTGAAGTCATGTAAAATAAACTTGTTCCCATAAACTTTTTTTGGTAATATTGGAAATCAGAACAATTAAACAGCCATAGGAAATAATACAATCTTCATGAAAACACAGGAGCATTGCTCTGCAGTTAGTGGAAAAATGGCAAATCAGTCTGAAAGCACTGTGTCAGAGCTGCTGGAGAAAGAGGAGAGGTTGGTTGGTTGCCTCATCAATAAGATATGTGTTGGATTGTCAAGTGGGGGATGTGGTGGGTTGTCTAAAACTTATGTAGGTGGTTGTCTTGACTACCCAGCACATATGTTGTATAGAACATGACATGGCCTGACTAAGATATCATATTTATCTACTCGGGCCAATGACATCAAGACCTCACCGTGGCTTCGCCACCGTGGATTCATGATATCATTGGCCTCTCGGAAGGTAAATATGATATCTTCAGTCAGGCCATGTCATATCTATATATATATATATATATATATATATATATATATATATAGAGAGAGAGATTTTTATATGCTTTTTGGTCCTGGACCTGACTTAGGCTCAGCCCCTGCCCCAGGCCTGGCATCCATCACCCCTGGGACTTACTTCAGGTGGTCTTGCTCCCTGGCTTGCCCCCCAGGGCAGGGCCACTGAAGAGGCACGTCCCCGATAGAGTTAGAGCCTGGTTCCTACCAGATATCTCTGCTGGTGTTCCTTCATGGCTTGCCCCCCAGGGCGGGGCCATGGGACAAATGCCGTTCCTTTTAGCATTACAGCTTGATTCCCAGCCAAGTGTCATGGGGCAGTGGTGCATGACTCATGAGGTGGGGCGTCATCCTGTGGGCTGACATTTTCAGATGCATATCCCTGGGGAGGCATGGTGTGCAATGATGCATAGTGTGTAAGTACCTTCATCTGGTACACCTCCCAACATTGCGAGCTTAGGCTGCTGCTGCCCTGGGCCTCTGCCTGAGGTCAGGCATGCCGCGGAAGCTTCCCCACCCTACCCCCAGAGGAGGAGAGCAATCCATGGGATGCTCAGTCCTCCTCTCCCAGCTAGTCTGCTGACTCTCTGGGTCTTTTTCCAAACTTGAGGCATTGGCATCGCAAATGGAAACACTACAACTGCGTCAGCAGGCCGGCATAAATATACGGTATATACATTTTTTAAAGAACCATAATTTGACATAGCTAAACAGATTAACATGATGACATGATGCATCTTAGAGAATCCAAATTTGTTTAATGTCTTTCTGTGATTAAATCTTATCAAAATATGTACTATATCTTGACATACTTAAAAATCCTGAAGACAGACAACTATTCACTTCTTTCCATTTACAAACCTTCCCTTATGCTGTTTTAGGAACATGCTTTGGGAACAAATGAATAACAATAATGTGTCAGTTGTGATCAGGGAATCTTGAAGATTTTAAATACATTATATGATTTTGTCCATGGTATAACAGATTTCAGAAATCATGGTTGTGGCCTTTGTTAGTGGAACTTCCTCTGTCTTCGGCAGATGTTCTTTCTTAATTGTTTGACATGGAAAATAAAGATCTTCTGAATAGATTTGCTATTTACTTATGACTTATAATTAAAGAGCTAGCTTACTGACTAAAACTAATATTGGTTTTTAAAATCAGTGAACCATTACATTTTATATCTGAAGTACTTTTTTCTTTCCCCTTTGGTTCATTTGAAGATTGTTTACCTGATGGTAGCAGATGTGATGTGTAGGAGAGCACTCCAGCACTCTGCCTGGCAGCTGACATATCTACCCTGCCCCCCTGGCCCTCCCCACATCATCATCAGCATTGTGACCTCACTATGACGTTACTACTGCTTAGGAACACCCACTCAGTGGCTGCCGCATCAGTCACCCATGATGTCAATGTCTTCAGTGCTTCACAGAAAATTGGTGAAGAAACTGGAGGATCAGAGTGTGGCTATGGACATAGTTAGATGGGTAGGAAATCGGTTGACTGGGAGGCAGCAGAGGGTGGTGGTAAATGGAGTCAAATCAGAAGAGATGGAGATCACGCGTTGGGTGCCACAGGGATCGGTCCTGGGTCCTATCCTCTTTAATATGTTCATAAGTGACATTGGAGAAGACTTCGGGGCAAGTTGTGTCTTTTCACAGGTGACGTGAAGCTCTGTGGTGGGGCAGATAGTGACAAAGGGATCAGGGAGGTGCAGAGGGATCTGCAATCACTAGGGAGGTGGTCTAAGGTTTGGCAGGTGGAATTCAATGCCAACAAGTGCAAGGTGATGAACCTAGGAAATAAGAATCCCAGGACCGAGTACGGGATAGGAGGGGTAAAAATGAACAGTACAACAGAGGAAGGGGACCTGGGAGTCATTATTAGTGACTCCCTAAAACAATCAAGCCAGTGTAACAAAGCCTATAATAAGGCAACTAAAATGCTGGGGTGTGTCGAATAGGGTATTGACAGCAAAAAAAAGGTATTACTACCTCTCTGAAGATCACTGGTGAGGCCACACCTGGAGTACTGTGCCTAGTTCTGGACTCTTCACCTAAGGAAGGACAAAGATAGACTCCAGATGATGCAACATAGGGTAACGAAGATGATTCTGGGCCAGCAGGGCACATCTAACAAGGATCAACTCAAAGTACTGAACAAGTACTCGCTGGAGATCAGGCAAGACAAGGGAAATATTTGTTTATTTATCTGTAACGTATGACCAGGAAGGGCACACTAAGCTATGATAGTTTGTTTCCAGGTGCATGCCGGGGAGTTACAGGAACATGATTTAATTGATGAGGCTATGTTGCCCACGGCACTGGGGAAACTCTCCTACTCTTCATAAGTGCTGTGGGATCTTTCACATCCACCTGGACAGTGGCAAGAGATGGGCAGAAGGGACATCGATTTAACATTTCATCAAGTTCCTGAAGTGAATAAACAAGGTAAACTGCGAAGAACTATTTAGCATGAAAGACTCAAGAACATGAAGGCATGAGTGGAAGCTGTCAGGAGGGAGGTTTAAGAGAGATGTGAGAAAGTTTTATTTTACAGAAAGAGTGGTAGAGCTATGGTAAGGCAAATGGATTTAGTGGGTGCCAAGACCATAAATGGTTTCAAGCATTGCTGGGACAGTGTGAAGGGTTTAGTGATTACTCAGGCTGGTAACAGTAGGGAGGGGAGCAGGAGGTGAACTGGGAGGGCTAGATCCCTGTATGGACAATACATACTGGGTTTAGATAGGTTAGTTATGGAACTACTGGCAGACTAGCTGGACCTCTGGTCTTTTTCTGCCATCATTGCTTAAGCTTCTATGAAATAACTTTTTTTCCAACTTTTTCTTTCTTTCTGAAATAATTTTATTATTTTTCTTAACAAGAAGTTTTATACATACTTTTACAAATATATTCATAATGGCCCCTATGCACTAACGGGGCAGAGGTACTAGGAATCCACACGTACACCGGCCGAGTAGCTGTGCACCTGCAGACTGGTGCACACCAGTGGTATCCATGACCGCTGACCACCTGCTCATGGCCCCCCTCCCAGCGTGCAGGACTCCGCAGGACAACCAGAGGTGGGGTCGTGGGACCAGCCAGGCATCCAATCAGACCGGGTCCTGCACAGGATCCCTTGTGCAGCAGAGTGCTTTGTGGCAGCATGCCCTATGGATATATGATGGCTGATGGCTGTGGCAGGTGAGGAAGGGCAATGCCGCCAGCCCTCTGATGGCACTGATTGGTGCAGTGGGATGGGTGGGGAGTGACAGCTGGTGGGCCATTAGGGGGAGGGCCAAGGGGCTGCCTCTGTGTGTGTGTATCAGGGAGTTTGCCCCTGTGTGCTGGTGCCCCTGTGTGATTTGGGGGGAGTTGCACCTAGTGGTAATCATGCGACCACACACCGCTGTGTGCTGAGGTGGGTGGGAGGCACCGGGCAGCCCTATGTGGCAGCCTGGGTGTGTGGGTGGGTTATTTACCCTGTAGCCTGGTGGGTCCTGTGGTGTATGCGGGGCACATATGGGGTTTATGGCAGGGTCCTCCCTGGTATACCCTGTGCCCCTTATGCACCCCTGTGGCCAGCACTACATGCCTTATTCATGACACGAGTGCTGGCTCGCCCATGGCGCGTGTGCTCCCTCAGATAGCCGGGGGATCAGGCATGTCTGTGCTGTGCACCCACCTTTGAGCATCCCGCGTGAGGGGTGCATAGAGTGCATAGTGGCTGCACGCCCCAGATGTGCGAGCATAGCCACTCTGTCCCGTTAGTGCCTAGGGGCCAATATTCTTAAGGAAAACATATAATTCACTTCCAATTCATTATTAGTTCCCAGGCAGGCATAGCTTAAAACCATTATATTATTAGTAATTCATACATTATTTCTCTTTAAATAGAAAGCAAGGGAGGTAACATTAACATTATCTCCCTCCATGATGTATCTATCTCTTCTTCTTGGTAGTTTATGTCTGTCCATAGTTTTCAAAGGATGTAGCTTCACAGAACAAATACCACCATCTCATTTGTTCCAATGGGTCTATTTTTGGGGCATTCCATTTTTCTAAAATCAGTCTTTTAGTTGTCATTGATGCTATTGCAATCATTTGTTTTCTCTTTTACTTATTTGTAATGTTTTCATGTCTCCTAATATAATTATTTCAAAATTAATCTGTATAGATTGTTGGATAACTTTCTTTAATAAATCATCCATTTCTTGCCACATTTTCTCTATATCTTTGCATCCCCAAAGGCAATGGTAAAGATTAGCTATTTGTCACATTGATGCCAGCATAACTAATTCCTATGTTTGCCAATTTTCCCAAGTATATGTGGTGTGTAATAGTATCTATCGAGAATGTTCTTTTGTATTGTCTTATTTTTTGCATAGGAGTATTCTTTTATGGAATTTATTCTTAAGTTTCTCCATTGTTGATCTGTCAGCATTAATCCTGCTTCAATATTCCATTTCTTTTTTTTTTTTTTCCATTATTTGTTTTTCCTCCTTTTGCCCTGCTGGCAGATTCTTTCCTCCTCCAACTCCCCGCCCACTGCTATTTACCTCCCGGGTGCTTCCCAGGCCCTGTATCCCCCATGGCAAGGCAGAAAGGCCACCCCCCCGAACACATATCTGGAGTGGGCCCGCGAGCTCTGTGAGGCTGCAGCATTGGATCAGTGGAGGGGCTTCCATGGAGCTGGCAGGTGATGTTTTCCACTTTTCTTGGTCCCTCCCTTGTGGCTGTGAATGCATGTGCACCACGATGCCACGTTACTAGTCTCCCTAGCTCTGGCACTACCCCCTAGCCTCCACCGTGGGGCAGCCATGGATGGGACAGCATGCCCACTCTTCCCTGGGAGAGGAGAACTGTCATCGGATGCTCGATCTTCTCCCTCCCCCTAATGACCCCTGGTGCCCCGTGCTTGTTTCTGAACATGGGTGCCCGGCGTGGCATGAGGTGTGGCATTCAGCACGTTAACCCTCAGCACCACTGGTCCAGCTTTCAATGTTCCATTTATTATTTGTTTTCTCCCATGGATCTTTCAGACTTTGGAAACTCCAATGATATATTCTAGAAAGGAGTTTTTGTATTCCTTCCTTCATTATTTTATTTTGTTCCTTTATGATTTTTGTAAAGTCAATTATTTTTCTCCCTTCACACCACATCATTAATTTATTAGTTTATTACATTTTTCTCTAATGGCTAGATAACCTATGTAATTTAATGTAATTTCAGAGCCCAGTATGTGTTTACATTTTTCATATGAACAAAATTTCTGCTCATAGATCAATTGTTCCCATTTCTGTAAACTGGATTTACTCAGTTTTACCCATTTCCCTTTGTGTTTTTCTGACCATATGTATTTACCTGACCAAATTCCTAAGAATAACCAAGGAATTTTTTTTATCTCTTAGTGATTTTTTAATAGTAGATTTAATATGTGTACCTAAAGGTTTATATTGCTCTGTTTTTTTGTTTTTTTTTGGTATACAAACTAGTTCAATTAACTGGTTTTGCTTCATTACGTATGCTTCTTCATTTATTGGTCTGTCCAAGACTGATTTTGTATCATAGAATACAGGATTCTAACTTCATTTGCTATTACATATTTCAATGGGTCTGAACAGCTATAACCTCCTGCACTCCTTGGTGTTACCAGTTGAAGCCATACTATTCTGGGCTTCCTTCCTCTCCATAGAAGTTTGGAAAATATAATTTTTATATTATTAAACCATTTCAGTATTTGTGTACCCCATATTGCTTGTAAAACAAACATTATATGAGGACGGGCCATCATTTTAATATTTCAATTCTATCCCATAATGAAATAGAAAGTTTAATCCAGTTGTCTAATAGTATATTAATTTTTTTGTTGTTGCTTTTTTTAAATTTTTTTTTACTTTCTTTTTATCTCTTCTTAGTGCCCGCTAGCCCCCACTCCTTCGGACCCTGACCATTCCTGGTGATCCCTCCATGGAGTCTGCTCCTAGAGTGTCAGGTACACTCCTGTATCTGCCTCACCTTCCTCCTCCTAGAGTGCCTGCACATTGGAGTCTGCCCATGGGAGGTGAACTGGGAAATCTGGCCGGTTGTCATCTAGGCGGCTAGCAGGGTATTTCCACATTTACTCCATTACGTCCCACTACCCCCTGAGGATGTCGGCACGCAAGACTTGACATCCAGGTGAATGGCGTGCTGGCGCACATCGCTGCCAAGTGCCCACAACGTCCTCCCCTCCCCAGTTCCAAAGAACCGCCTTGTGCCCCGATGTCCGTGCTTCCACAGACACTAGTGCGTCCGGTGTGGAAAGTACCGCTAGGAACCCACCCCTGGAGATGGGGAGCATCCGTTGGGATGCTCAATCCTTCTCCGCCCCTCCAACCCCTGGCAGCCCGAGTCCATTCCCAAACCTGGGTCAGCCATGGTGCGAGGTGTGGCATCCCAGCGCCTCAACCCTCAGCACCACTGGGCCGGCCTGTTTTTTGCTTTTTCATAATTATAGTTTATAGTTTGATTTTGATTTGGGTATATTTCGATTCCCAAATATCTAAAGGAATCCCTTACCATGAAATACTGTTGAATTCTAGGGTTCAACTGATATTGACTAATAGAAATTTTACATATTGTAGTTTTCTGATTATTTGTTTCATATCTGGATACCTTTGTATATTTTGCCACTTCTATTATAAAGGAGGGAGTTGAAACATTTATTTCTTTTAGTATTGACAATACATCATTAGCAAATGCATTTACTTCTATGTCACCCATCTTATCTTAGTTGTTTATCCTTGAATGTGAATGTTATTTCTAAGGTGATTTATGAAGGGTTCTAAACAAAGTATAGTATATATCATACTGGAGACATGGGACAACCTTGTCTAACTCTGTTACTCATAACCAGTGGTGGTGTAATATAAAAATTTATGGTGAATTTAATTGTTGTATTTTTATATAATTTTTTAATCAGTTCTATCAACCCACTAGGGATCCCCATTGTTCTAAGCATTTAAATAGATATATTCTATCAAATAAATTGAAAGCTTTCGTTGTATCAGTTGACAACTTGTGAACATTTCCTTGTGTGTTATTTATTTGCTGTATAATTTGTTCTACCCTTGGGTTGCAGGAAACATTCCTATTTTTTGTAAATCCAAACTTATCTTTATGGATGGCTTTGTGCAGACCTATTTTAATTCTATTCACTATTAATTTTGCTATGATTTTATAATCTAAATTTAAAAGTGCTATTGGCCTATAGCTTTCCACTGGTTTATGATTCTTTCCTTCTTTTCGTATAAGGATGACTCTTGCTTCCTGCCATGAAGTAGGGAAATCTAATCCTTTTTGTGCTACTTCTTGCAAAATTAACAGTAGCCATGGTATCAGTTCTTCTATGAAACACTGAAAAAACTTGGCAGTATAGCCATCCAATCCTGTGATTTTTCTTTAGGGAGTGTTTTAATAACTTCTTTCAGTTCTACTTTGTTGAAATGTCACTCTTTCATGTTATTGTGGTTACTTTTGCTTCTTTTAAGTAATTTGAAATATCCTGTTCTGTGCCTAATCTCTGTCTTTGACATATTCCTTTACATGTATTATTGACAAGAACAGCATTTTATCATCCTCCATTACATTATTACCTTGCGAGTCTGTTAATGGTTCAGTTAGTGTTTGTTCTTTTTGCTTTTTTTAAGATTAGCCAGTAGTTTTCCTGATCTAGCATCCTGAAAGTATTTTACTCTTTTTAATTTCTTTATATTTGCTAATGTATCCTGATTATTTAACTCCATATGCTGCACTTTAAGTTGGTACAATTCTTCTTTATATTCATCATAATTTATAATTATTAATTGGTCTAGTTCTTTAAGTCTCTGTTTAATTTTCCTATCTTCTTGTATTTTAATTTTGTTACTATATGCATGGTATGAGGTACAGGCTCCACTAACAACCGTTTTAAATGTATCCCATATTTCTGTTACCAGTTTACTCCATCAAAGTAAAAAAAAACAGCATTCCTGCATTACTTCCTTTATTGTATCAATAAACTTATTATCTTTTAATAACTGATTATCAAAGTGTCAATTTTGTGTATATTTCCTGCTTGAATTCTATTTTTTCAAGTCCAACGTTATTAATGCATGGTCTGAGTAGGTAATAGTTTTTATTTGTTTTGCTATTTCTTTTCTCCCCCCCCAGCCCTGGTCAGCCCCTCATCCAGCTGCTGTCCCTTGCCTCTGCTCCTTCAGGCCCTCACCCTTATAACCCCCAAGGCTTACCCCCTCGGTGGGGCGATGGGGAGACCCCTACTCACCCACCCATTAGGATCCAGTTCAGGGTGTTGCCTCCAGAGATGTAGCACAAGGGGACAGCCATCAAGCTACTAATGACAAGCCACCAGGGTCTTTTTCCCATTTTCTCCCTTGCAAGAGCTTGGTGTGCAATGATGCTGGCAGCAGGCACACACATGCACCCATGAGCATCCCCGCTGAGTGTCTTCCATGTTCCCACCCCCATATTCTAGTGGCAGTGCGCCGCTGAGCCCCAGCCTCCACCAGGGGTCAGATGTGTGTTGACTGCTGGTCACTCCCCTTCCTGGAGATGGACAGCAGTCCATTGGATGCTCAATCCATCTCCTCCTGCTGACCACTGTCAGCCCTTGCTCGTTCCTGAACGTGGGTCACTGGCGTGATGTGAGGTGTGGCATCCAGTGCCTCAGCCCTCAGCACCACCAGGCAGAGTAGGTAATAGTTTTAATATCTGCATCCTAAAAATTCTTTAATAAAGATTTTGATATAAATGTGTAGTTTATCCTTGAGAAACCTTTATTCTTTTTGTCATGGTATGTATATTTCCTAGCTATTTTTTTTAAGTCGCCATGGTTCTACAAGATCAAGTAACTGCAGAAAATGATGAAGCAATTGTGATAGTGATTTGTTACTTGGTGTTACTTTTAGTGTTTTATCTAACTCAAGTGCATATAAATTATTAAAATCTCCTTGTAATTTAATGTTTGTAGTCTATATCAAGACTAAGGCTTGTGTAATATCTGATAAGAATTCATTATAGTTAATGAAAGGTGCATAAATAGATCCCACTATATGGACTGTTTTATGCATTTTTAGTTTCAGTAATACAATTCTACCTTCATTGTCTCTGAATGTATCTATAATGGAATAATTAGGAGTCTTCTTTACTAGTATAGCAACTCCTGCTTTTTTTTGCATTCCAGGTGAAGAAAAAAATGTGTGAAATCCATTTCCCTTTCAATTTTAATGTCTCTGTTTGTTCTAGGTGGGTCTCTTGGATTGCTATACAATCAATATTAAATGTCCTTAAATAATTTAGAATCCTAGTCCTTTTTATCGGTGAGTTAATTCCATTTATGTTCCATGATGCCATCCTTATCATATTTACATGACTATGTATCCCCACTTAAACAAATTCCTATTAACTCAGGAATATTATTAAAATATAGATCAATTGCTTTCTTTGATAGACACAATCTGACTCTTAAAGAAGAACTCATTACATAATAAAGAGGAAACAAGCAATTCCATAAATATTCATATACTACATCGCTTCTGTTCAGCCATTTTTGTTCACTAGCTAGTATGGGTCTAGCTATCCTGTATTTAAACTAATTTTTTGCTGGTCCATGATACATTTATTGCATTACCCATTGAGAGGAATTCAATGATAAGTTTGAACTTTTCAGTGGGGACGGGCTTCACTGGAGCAGGAGGAGCAATTCCCTCCTGGGTAAACAAATCTCAGAAGTTATAAACCAAAATTTAAACTAGAACATGTGGGGGAAAGGTGGGATGACACTGCCACTCTTAACATTAGATCTGGTAAAAAGTTGCACCCAAATACATCTCATCTTAACTTTCTCTGTCTAAATGCTAGATGTGTAAACAACAAAATGGATGAATTACATTCCAGACTGGTTCTGGGTAGTGTTAATATAGCATCCATTTCTGAAACCAGGTGGGACTCAAAATCTTCTTGGGGCCCCCATCTGCAAGAATATAATATTTTTAACCTAAACTGGCAAGGAAGAAAAGGAGGAGGTGTAGCCTTATTTGTAAGTAATTGGCTTGATTCTACTGATACTAAGGTTCATACTAAGGTAAAGAGAAGAGCTAGTAGGCCAAGACCCATAATGCTCTTATTTTAGGTCAAAGAATAATATGACAATTTATACCCAGAAGTGATTAGCTTATCAAGATTGTATTCAAAAATATTCTTAGTATCACTCATAACCACATGAACTGGAAGTTTATTACAGGGTCCAATAGTGCGAGGAGTAAAAAAACATTTTCGGCTATTGTGCTTAAATGATTTACTGACCAGCTGAAGAGGATGATCTCTAGTATTATGTGTAAAGGACCTGAATTCAAGACCTATCTCTGTCATTACATAGCGATCCTGAACAACATCATATAGGAATAAGAGATCACCAGTGCAGGCATCTGGTAGTAAGTGACAAAAGCTTTAAAGTCTCTAACCTATGTTCATAGGATACAGATTCAAGACCAGATATTTTTTTGGTAAACTTTCTTTTAACTTTTTCCAGGGAACTACCATCAGATTTTTTTTAAGGGGCACCATAACTGTGAGGCATACTTGAGATGTGGTCTAACATATGGCCTAAACAAAGGCATTAACACCTCGCGATCTCTGGATCTGATGTTACTAAGGATCGACCAGACAACCTTATTAGAAGTACCAATAACAGACTGCAAATGTTTTGAATAGGTGAGGTCACTGGAGATGGTGATTCCCAGGTCCCTCTCATCAGTAGTGGCACAGAGAATGGAGTCATCTAGTGAATATGAATAATTAAGATTGTTATGTCCTCTGTGCATCACCTTACACTTGGTAGGGTTCAGTCTCATACCCCATATATTAATCCAGTTGGAAATAATATCTAGATCATGCTGAATAGTAGCTATCTGATCAGAATTGGAACATGGTCTCCCAATTTTCACATCGTCTGCATATTTCATTGTAATAGAAAAACAGTTATGGGTTAGGTTGGAGATAAAAGCTTGAAAAAGACAAGGGCCAAGAACATAGCCCTGCGGTACTCCACTCAGGACCATAACAGTGTTGGAGAGTTTACCATTGATAATCACCCTTTGTGTTCTGTCACAGAGCCAATTAATAATCCAGTCAATTATACAGTTATTAATATCAAGTCTCCTAAGTTTGTGGATAAGGGCCCAGTGTGGCATAACATCAAATGCTTTGATAAAATCTATACAAATGATATCACATGGTATCCTACTGTCCAGAAGAGTGCTAAAGTGCTCATAGAAACAAAGTAGGTTGGTTAAACAACTTCTGCCCTTTTTGAAACCATGTTGCTCTGGATCATATGTGTCAATAACTGGTGCAATGATATCCTTAAGGAGACTTTCCATGATTTTACAGATAGAAGAAGTCAAGCTTATAGGCCTGTAATTTTACCAGTTATGCTTAGAGCCTTTTTTATGGATTGGTATGACTGTTGCCTCCTTCCATTCATTGGGGATGTAATTATTCATTAAGAACAGTTCAAACAGAAGTTTTAGAGGTAGGGCCAATTTGGTCAGCCAGTAGGTATAACAAATGGCCTGCTAAATTATCTGGACCTGGACAAAATTTACCTTTCAATGTGCACAGTTTATTACGAATAAGCTCCACAGTGTAAGTAATAGGGGGATCAGAATAATTGGTAGTAGGTTGCAGTTTGTTAGTGTCGGATGAAGAAAAGATCTTATAAAATTCTGTATTGAATACTTCAGCCATATATTTCGGGTCATGGATGAGATTACTGTCAATAATGAGAGGCCCCACCTTGCATGTTGTTTTCTTTAGGGAGCTGATATAAGAATAGAATTGTTTTGTGTTAGATTTATTAGCCGATTGAGCCAATTTCAATTCCCAGCTAGATTTAGCTTTTTTATACTAGATTTGCATTTTTTATTTGATTTAATATAGGACTCCCAGTTAGATGTAGTCTTATTTTTTAGGAAATTGCGATATCTTTTATTTTTTTGTCTGATTAATCTTTTAATGTTATGGTTCATCCATTTGGGTACCTGTTTACCTTTTGGGTTTTTTTATTTTGGAGGGGATATGGGTGTCCCTGAGGTCAGTAATAATGGACTTAAATCTAACCCAGCTTTGTAGGGGTGATGAATGAGTAATAATGGATGTCCAGTTTAGTTCCTCCAGAGTTTGCTTAATAGCAAAAAGATCAGCTTTATCATACAGATATATGATTGAAGAATTGGAGCTATAAATATAGTGGTTCTGTAAGGTAAATAGGATAGAATTATGGCCACTGCCACCACAAGGGCAGAAATTCTCACGTCCCTAATGTATAAATCAGCACTTCCCAGAACGAGGTCCAAGATATTATTGCCTCTGATATTACTGATAAAGTTAAAAAGCACTCCTTGGCAACTGAATCTATATGGGTAAAAATTACATCAGTCAATTCACTGCCCCTGATTGTGAATACTTGCTATCACCCCCCTAATTTCTGTCCAGAATATATGGATACTATTATTAACTAACTGGAGTCAGCATGTGAACTTGGCAATATCATAGTCATAGGAGATTTCAATCTTAGTGATATAGACTGGAGCAGCAAAATGGCTACCGCAAGTAATAGTAAAACATTTCTGATGTCATGTGCCCAGCTTAATTTAATACAAGGTGTCCGTTCTTCCCTAGAGGTAGAAACATTCTGGACCCAGTGCTACATAATAACATAGTTAAGGAGGACAGGAAATGATTTCTGATTGGCAGTGGTTTATAATGTTCCCATTTATAGAAATGATACACATAGACCTAAATGATCCATAAGTAACTGTACTTGAATAAAAACTGATGTGAAAACTGTATTTTGCATTGCATTGTTTTTATGGTCAGCATTCTGTTACAGTTCTCTTCACAGAACCAGTGATTTTGAGTTTTCTATATCATGGTTTGAGCAAAGAACTCCAAACATGGTTCTGATAGGACAACAGCTTATGTTTAGCATTCTGTACACAAACTGAGACATAGTAAAAATTATTGGTTCTATGAAGAGAACTGTGCAGACTATTGTCCATAAGAAGAAAACAATTGAAAACAGTTTTTCACAACAGTGTTTTTTTTTTCCAGGTACAGTTAAATATTTAGAGGCAAGTCTTTCTTTTCTTTTAGTAGGAACATTACTAATTGCTGCCCATTAGCTCAAATTTCCTGTCCCTTTTAACATTAAGAATGTCAAGATAGAGACCCCACTTGGCAATAGCGACCCTAACACTATTACATTCACCTTGGCAATTGATTATCCAGTTGATACTGGGACTACAACTATCTATTTGTATGATAAAGCTAATGTTGGCGAGATGGCAGAAGTCTTTGAACAAACTGACTGAGATAAAGCACATAAAGACTTGCCCATTAATGAATATTGGGAATAATTTCATAATACACTAACCCAAGTGATGAATAGGTTTATACCTACCATAGTGAAACATAAAAAACAGAAACTTAACCCAAAATAGCTTAATAAACCTAACAGGAAGTTACTCAAACAAAAAAATAAAAAATATGCTAAATATTTAAAATCTAAGACTGTGCTAAATTGGTCGGCTTACCTTAATACTCAGAAACAATGCAAATCAAGGATTAAAAGAGCAAAAAGGAATTGGGAAATTAATCTTGCCAGAAATGCAAATAAATCTAATAGTAAGCACTTTTTCTCTTACATTAACTCTTTGAGAAAACCACACTGTAAAGTTGGTCCCCTGCAATTAAACAATGAAGATCCACAACCCCAAAGACATGGCAGATTTATTTAATCAAGAATTTTGTAAAGTTTATATTGGTACTAACTCTGCTGGTTCTAGTTTCACTCAGATGTCGCATGACTCACCCATTATTTTTGATACAGAAGCCATATATAAAAAATAAATGTCTCAAGAAAGGCAAAACATGCATGGGACTGGATAACATTGCAGGTCACTTGCTGTGCCTGCTTACTAGCAATCTGATACACCCAATAAAGTTATTTTTTGAGGCATATCTTATTAAAAACTTTGTCCCAAAGGAATGGAAATTAGCTAATGTCATATCCATTCTTAAAAAGGGCCCGAAATCAGATTGGGTGAACTACTGACCTATCAACCTCACCTCACCTATATGTAAAATCTTTGAAGGTCTGGTTAAGGACATTATTACACCTATCCTCACCAATTTCGATACCAAACAACATGGTTTCATAAAAGGTAGAGGCTGTCTGACAAATCTGATGTGCTTTTATGAACAGATCAGACAACAGCTAGACAATAGAACTCCGTGCGATGTTATTTTTATAGATTTCAGTAAGGCCTTTGATGTTATGCCTCACTGGGCCTGCAAAACTAAATTACTTGACTTAAATATCAACAAATACATTATCTACTGGATCTGCAATTGGCTTGAGGGTTGCACACAGCGAGTGTTAATTAATGGGCATTTGTCTGATGTTGGCCTTGTCACCAGTGGGGTACCCCAGGGCTCAGTGCTCAGACCATGCCTTTTCCAAGCATTTATATCTGAACTAACTAAGAATTGTCTCTCCATTACTATCAAATTTGCTGTTGATAAAAAAATCAGGGGGCCCTTTGCTAACATTAATGACATTAGCATTATACAACGAGACCTGGATAAAGTCACTGCATGGGTTGACAGATGGGGTATGAAATTAAACAATAATAAATGCAAGGTTATGCACTTAGGCCAACATAATCCTAACACATCATACATATTAGGGAGATCAACCTTGTTAACCACTACAGATGAGAAAGACCTGGGTGTTGTGGTTTCTAATAACCTGGACTACGCCCACCATATTAATGATGCTGTTAACAAAACTAATAAAGTAATCTTGTCTATTAGATGAAACATCATATCTAGAGACCCAAGGGTAATGATGCCTCTGTTTCGGGCTTATGTTCATCCTCATTTAGAGTATGTGTCACAACTCTGGTGTCCCTATAAAAAATCAAATATTAACCAACTAGAAAGAGTACAGCGTAAATACACTAAACAAATAAAAGGAATGCACAATCATTCATATGTAAATTAATAAAAAATTCTTAATCTTATATCACTTGAGACCCGCCGTTTAAGAGGGATCTGCTTTTTCTATATGACATCATTCGGGACCCCGCTTTTATGATGGAATTAGGGCTAGAATTTAAAAACAACAAGCTTGATATCAGAGGTCACCTCCTCCAATTATCTGGCAAACCTTTAATTGTCATCCCAGAAAATTTTTCTACACATTAAGGATTATCAGTCCTTGGAATAAACTCCCACTTGATATTATTATAAGCAGAAGTAAATCAGAATTCAAATTACATTGGATGCCTACCTATTAGCTGGTCACAATCTTAATTACTATGAATATTGAGTAGTATAAGAGCAATTATGGGCCTTTGCATCTCTAGCTCTTTTAACACCTTGGTATGAACCTTAGTATTTACCTCTCCCTTCCTTTTTTCTTCTGCCCATCTGTACCCCCATCCGATGATCAAAGCTTCCTTATTTTCAAATCCTTAAAAAATAATAATAATCTACACTGAGAAATTTTCAATAATCATTAATAACCACTATCTAATAACTACCTTACCCAAGCATCTGACTGCATACTATTTTAAACCTCTTAACTACTTCTCGACAGGTTTTCTTTACTTTTTTCCCCATATTTATTCTTCAAAAATATTTGGACACTTAATTCTAAGGTCATTTCTGCTTCTTCTGCTGTATTGTATACCTATCTAGTACCATCAATTAGGACTTTAAGTTTTGCCGGGAAAATCATGGTGCCTTTTATTTTATTTAACCATAATTTATTTATTCATGCATCAAACTTTTTTCTTTCTGTGAAAATGTCTTGTGGTAGGTCATTATAGATTGCAACATGTGTCTCCATCAAATTTCTTCTTCTTTTTTTTATACACAGCTGCCATCAGTCTTTCTTTGTCTTCCAACTTCATGAATTTGATCATAAATGGTCTTGGTAGGGCCGAATTGGACTGATTAGATCTGTAAACCCTATGTATCCTAGCCAACTCTATATTCATCTCTGCAGGTAATACATCTAGGTAAGTTGCTGCAATTTGCTGAAAAGTCTCCTTCAGTGTCTTTCCTGAGTCCCAAGATTCTGGAATTTTGATAATTTTTATATTGTTTCTTCTTGATTATGATTCAAAATCCACCATCTTTTCTCTCAGTTCTTTGTTCATTTTTTCTATATCCACAAGTTTCCTCTGCATTGGTATCTTTTTGTCCTCTATATCTGCCACTCTCTGCTGTAATTCAGTTATTTCCTTCCTTATTTATTGATTTTCTACAATAAGGCAGTTCACTGTTGTGTTAAATACATCCATTTTTTTATCCAACATTTCCAGAGCCTCTAGTTTTTCATGAATTTTTTTAATCTGATGAAGTATTAATATGGCCCATTAGGCATTTCTTGATCTGAGTCCTGTTCTGTATTTCTTTGGTCTCCTGGGACCTCCTCTGAGCTCTCAGAATCATCTGAGAACTCTCTTTGCGAAGTCGCTAATGAATCATGACTTTCATTTGGGGAAAGTGTCACAGTAATTTGTTTTCTTTGGTCCTCTTTACTCGTCCCCTCACCCAATTTAGTTGAACTGAGTTTTAGTTGATATACTTGTTTTCATTCTTGTTTGTTTGCTTTGTTGCAATTGTTTATTTTGCATCAGATTTCTATTTTGTTCTGTGTCCCCTTGGGCATTCTAGGTTCCTGCTAGTTTTTCAATTGCTTTGTAACCATCCCCCTCTACTGGGGATTTGAGGCCCGGGGTCTAACATTGTTTTTGGGAAAGCATCAAGTATTTTATTTACATTACTTGCCCCCTGATTTAGGGCAGTCTCTAATTCCTTTTTATTTTGTATTATATTATATGGCTTGTCATCCCTTTTATGGCCATTCCAGGTTTCATTTTCAAAATTTTCATAGAAACTGTCCCTATATGAAAGGAATATAGGTCGAAGAATAATTTCCTTAAGTTGTTTTTGAGGCTTTATATTTATTGGGAGTTTTTCACTTTTATTTGCATGAACCTTCAGGGTTACTGGTTTCTTCTGCCCTGTTTTACCAGATTTATCAGGTATATTCATTTTAGCTCCCTCCTGGCACCTTTCAAAAGCAGGTTCAAAATGAAGCTCAACAGTTTTAGCGTCTACCTGCATAGACAGTTCCACTGCATTAGCAACCACCATCACATTTACTACTGCATTACTTTTAACAGGTGTGAGAGAGGAATCAGTACCTGTTGTCTCTGGATTGTAGTCTCTCTTGGAACCTGTTGCTCGCTGACAAGGGAGTTCCTCTCGGCTAGTGTTGTGATTGTAGCAGGGCTAGAGTGCATCTCCAAGAGTCTCTCTTCCCGGTGCTGTTATTCCGGCAGTTCTCCATTGTCAGATTGAGCTCCACTCACCAAATTCACTGCTCCCCTTCCAAACTCCTGCAAGGTGCTGTGCTTCATTTTTTTGTCTCTCCCTCTTTGCAAAGATAGCTTCAGGTAGGATCCTAAGATTTAGGGAGAGGATTTCTACCTGACTGACATTGTCCCTCTTATTCACAAAAGCTTGGAGCTCTTTATTCGGAGATGCAGATTTCTGGAGAACATGTTTATTATTTTTCCCACTATCTTTAGCCTAGTCTGCATTTCCAAAGCTTTTATAGACTTGGCATACTGCTTCACTGCCATCTGATTCCTGGTAGCACTTTCAGGTTTCCTGGGTATCATCACTAGGCCAAATGAATGATATATTTTAAAGTCCTTATAAGCCCCTTCAATTTTGTTTCTGATGCATGGTGATAGTTGCATTTACTCAAAAATCTTAACGAGTCTCACACTTTTCTTGATGGCTCAAAAATTCACCGGTGCATGAGTTCATGCTAGTGGGGGGGGGTGTGTCTTGAGCTGCAGTGTCTAGCTGCTCCTAATCACCATCTTGGATCAGCCCTCAGTCTGTCTGTTTCTATGATATAACTGAGTTGGTACTTAAGTTAGGAGGACTGGTACTCACCTGTAACTCCATCACTTTCTGGAACAGAAACATTCTACAAATCAAAGGGACAGCTATCAGGCCACTTCCACACCCCAGTTTTCCAAGCATGTATATGGAAAGGTGGTAGGATGCATTTGTATTTGATTCTGATGTGATTCCAACATTTCATCATTTGGACCCCTGGAAGAGGTTCATTGATGACATTCTGACAGTATGGCAAGGAGAAGTAGAAAATTGGTTAGTATTTGGAAAGCATCAATTCAAATTTAAAATAAGGTCAGTCACAGTCTGGATAAAATACTGTTTTTGGAACACAAAATTGTTAAAGAAATGGATGGTAGTGTAAGCAGAAACTTATATAGAAAGCACACTGATGACAACATCTTGTTGCTTACTAGCAGCTTCCAATTCTGCCATATGTCAGAAATATTCCCAAAGCAATGCTCATGAGAGACATGAAAGGGATGTCAAAGAAATTCTAAATAGATGTAAATAGAGGGGTTATAGTCAAACAAACATTGAGGAAACCAGAAGAGCAAGTGGGCTGAGAATAAGGTAGGAATTATCGCAAATCAGACTGGGAACAAGTGATAGGCATTTAAAATAATGTCACTACATATCGGGATCAGGTGAGCCAAGTGGAGGGGGTAATTAGGATGAATTTGTATATTCTTAAAATGGAGCCTAGTCTTGCTCCTCTTACCATGGCACCTGTTTGCTTGTCACACAGAAGAGCCAGTTACATTAGGGATATGATGATGAAAAGTATGCAACCAATCCAAACCTTAGAAAATGATGGCAGAAGGAGACCATGTATCCATCTTGTCTACATATGATTTTTTGAGACATTCTACTGGTCCCAGATCCTAGTCCCCTTTGTGATATTTGTCCATCCCTGTTACCCTGCCTTCTCTTGCTCTGTCCTACCTCAGCTTGAATGCTGCTACTGTCTTAGCTCCCACTAGTTCAGCAGGCAGGCTATTCCATGGAACCACAACTCTTTCAGTAAAGTAGTGTTTCCTTAGATCCCTCCTAAAGCTCCCACCTGCAACTTCAATTGCTGACCTCTAGTAGTTGAGCTGTCTACTCTGTTAAATAGCTCAGTGTAGGGCACTCTGTTTGTACCTCTCATGAATGTGAATGTCTCCGTCATATCCCCTCTCTCCCTCCTTGTCTCAAGTGAGTACATGTTTAGTGACTTTGGTCATTCCTCATACGAGAGCCCTTGGATTCCCTGAATCATATTTTTCACCATTCTCTTATGGCCTCCAGCCTATCCCTGTCCTTCCTAAGGTACAGGGTCCAAATCTGGATGCAATACTCCAGATGAGGCCTCCCCAGGGACCTATAGAGGGGGAAGATCACCTCCTTCCTCCTGCTGTCGAAACCCCTTCCTACTGTATACACCCCCAACATTCTATTTGCTTCGCTACATTCTATTTGCTTAGCTACATTCTATTTACTTAGCTATATGCTTTGTTGCATTGGCTTGCTTGCTTGAGAGTGCCACATATGATGACCCCATGTCCCTTTTTTCTTGTGAGACACTGAGCCTGACCCTATTGAACCAATATTCTGTCTTAGAGTTTCCTTTTCCCAGATGCATCAGTTTGCATTTCTTTGCATTAAATCTCAGCTGCCACACAGTAGACCATCTTTCTAGTCCGTGTAGGTCTTTTTGCAGGTCCCTAATTGTTTCTGTACTGCAACTCTCCCACCTAGTTTTGTGTCATCTGTGAAGAGGACAAGCTTGTCCTGGATTTCCTCACTGATGTCACTAATGAACATGTTAAATAGGACCGGCCCAAGATCGATCTCTGTGGTACTCTTCTTGTGACCTCTCCTTCAGTCGATCTCACCCCACTAACCACCACTCTCTGTCTTCTATCCTTTAGCCAATTTCCCACCCATCTGACAATGCTCTTAGCAGTGCCTGAGTCCTCCAACTTCTTCAACAGGCGATTATGCAGCACCAAGTCAAAGGCCTTATTAAAATCGAAGTAGAGGAGGTCCACTGTATTGCCATTATCTACCTCATTGGTTACCCAGTCAAAAAATGAAATGAGGTGTGTTTGGCATGATCTTGACTGCCATCCTGAAGATTGTTCCCTTCCAGGTACTCCATGAGGTCCTGCTTGATTAGGGTCACCAAACGTTTCCCCACAAACGATGTGAGGCTAACTGGTCTGTAATTGCCAGCCTCCCCTGCTCCCCACCTTGTGGAGTGGTACGAAATCTGCTCTCCTCCAGTCACCCAGCATGTCTCTCGTCTGCAGTGATCGGTTAAACAAAGGTGCCAAGCGGCTGACTAGTTCCTCAGCCAGCTCCCTCAGTGCTCTTGGGTGCACATACCTGTAGTCTGACCACATAACCTCACTGATCAGGCACATTAATCAGAAGACTGGGCTTTGCTATTGCCTAGTCGATCACCTTACACCAGAAGCCAACCTATTTGTTGGTCATGGCAACCTTTTCCTTCTCCTTGATTATGGGTGCCCGGTGTACTTCCTTACCTCATCTGCCAACCTGAGCTGACTAGACAATGTCTATAATCAGATACACCACTTTGCCATCTGCGCCCCTCTCTCCACTGTTCACTCTACCAGTCCCTAGACTGGCTACTCCCTCAAACATGGTGTTCCTATATGCTGGCTTGGACAGTCAGTGACGCCTTCCACAATTCCGCCTACTCTCCACTATCTTTCCTGATCAGGCCCAGAAACTTTAGCCACAATCTGCATCAGTTATCCCACCTCCAACTTGATCATCCTAAAATATCCACCAGAATGGTCCAAAGAGCCTTGTCCGTAGCTGGACCCTTACTATGGAATGACCTCCCCACCTCCCTATGTTCTCCTGATCCCCTTTATTTTTTTTATACTTTATATTTATTATTTTCATATGTTATTAAACACATACATTCCATATTTGAGAAAGTCCAAATACAATTACATAAGCCTTTGGGAGATACAATAATCTCCTTAACACAGGGGATGTGCATCTCTAATATTATGATACTTCATGTGGAGAGATCACTGAACTGGTTGACTAAATAAGTAAACATTTTATTATGCTGTGCATACAAGCCCATGAGCGATACGACTATTTCAAAAAACTAAAGTCCAAATGTAAAGTCCAAACTGTCACATCCCACAATGGGACTAATGGCGTCGTACCATATGCCTAAAAGCTACAAATATTGTAAGTTAAACAACTTAGGCAGCAAACTCACCATAGGGTCAAAGATATAAAAGACAGATTATCTTGCAACCCCTGGAAAAACAGAGATATTACTGTATAAATTATACTGAGGATCATATATGTGGATAGAGTGTTACATTTAACAAATTACCACCCACTCCCACCATATCTAACATACTCAAGAAAAAAGGTCTTAAACTTAGCCCAGAATTATAACCACAATGATGTTGCTTGTGGTAAATGAACTACAGTAACAAGCTCTTTATCTGGCTTTAGGGAAAAGCAATCACATAACTTATTTTAATGTCCCTCAGTCTCCATCGATAATTTCAGAGTCACTTTCGTTGTTATTCCGGGACTTGGAAGCAAATCGAGACACCCACTTGCCTGCTTCAGTTGGATTGGTAAAGACCCATACCTTCCCGTTGTGTACCTCTTGAAGCAGGGCAGGAAAGACCATCACATGTGAAATCAAAGCCTCTTATAGACGTTTCTGAACCCCGTTGAGTTTCTTGCACCTCATGTGCGTCGAGTAACTTATATCGGGGAACAAGAAGATGGGGCGATCATCCTGATAAAGAGGGCCAGCCTTCCTTGCCAAACTGAGAATTCTGTCTCTAGTGCCCATGCCATCGGTGATAAGTAGCAAGGTATGTGAGGTGTCACTGTCAGCTTGGAGACCCATTGGGGTGATTCAGTAAGCTTTTTGCAGCCAAAATTTAATGATTTGCCCTTCTAGAACCAATTTTTCATTTAACCAGTCCTGCAGATACATGAGGGGGTGATCCCCTTCGATCCTTTCCAGTAGCCCAAGAAACCAAACATTAGAGACTCTGGCCTGATTCTCCAAAGATTCTAATCTGGACCGGAGATGGGTATTTTCTTTTATAATAATCGTTGATGCTGCCGCTGCTGAATCAGTACTTCTTTTAAGATCACTCACTTCAGTTTGTAGGGTTTCCACTGTTTTTTCTATGACCGTAACTCTGGTGTTGAAGCTATTTTAATATTTAAGTCGGAGACTGAGGAGATAAGCCTCCAAAGTTTTGCCCCAATGGAAGACATGGTTTCTTTGGAGTCGGGCTGTGAGGCGGCCTGTGTCTCAAGGCCCAACCTCGTGGGTTAAGTGGAACCTGAAGCCTTTCCACTAGTTGTACCCATTCTATCTTTGCGTGGGTTACCCATTTTAGACACCAAATCCTCCTCTTTTCAATGGTGTAATGCATTTTCCTTAGTCTTTACTCCAACTAGGTATTTTTTAAGAACTTTTAATCTTCTGGTAAGGAGCTGTTCTAGTCTGCTGCCAACAAGCTCAGGCTCAACAGCACCCCCGATCCCCCTTTAAACTTAAACTTCCTGCAAGAACCCACTTCCTGTCCTCCTCAGCCTGCAACTGTCCACGGGCTATTAGCCCTGCTGTTCCTCCTATGCTGCCCACTCCCTCCTCCTCTCATCAGTGCTCTCCTTCCCTGCCCTGAATACTGACTCACCGCTTGCCCTTTTCCTCCTGAACAGGACTGAGTATCTTCCTGAAATCTATCCCTCTTGATTGTTAATTGATTAACCTTCATTGCACTGTTCCATGTACGTTATTTAATTTTATTTTGCTCACCTTGTTAGATCAATGTAGTGCTGTTTACCTGTATTTATTCTCACTATCTCTGTATTTTATTCTCACCACCACAGTATTATCTGCCTGATCTGAACTTGATTTCCTGTTATTGATACTGTTATTGATCCTTGTATGATTTCTCTGTTTGTAATGATTGCATTTTACCTTGTATGATTCCTCTGTTTACAATGACTGTATTTTACCATGTATGTGCTAGCCCTTGGCTCGTGCTGTGCCTGAAAAAGGTCTTCGGATTAGTGCACCTTCCTGATTAACAAAAGAATAAATAAAATAAAATAAATAAACAATACTTCTCAGAAAAAACAGCCTTATCTATATAGAAACAGTAGATCTAGATCCCCAGGGTCATCTTGTCTGGCTGCATGGGATGTACAGGGATGCTAGGTGTGTTTTTTGAATCTTTATGCCCCAAATAAGGATTCTGATAACATGGTGTTTCTGAAAAAACTCTTTCTAGACACAGTTCTTGACTCAAATTTATTATACACCATTGGAGGTGATTTTAATACAATCATGTCAGGCAGAAGGGATAAAAAAGGAGGGACCATGCAGGGGGGTTCCCAGGTCAGGAAAACTGCTGGCTAGACTGGAAATGGAATTGGGCCTGATATAAATATGGTGTTTTGTGAAAGGGATAACACAAGCTTTTGCCCATTATGCCAACAGGCACCAATGCTATACCCATATAGATATGTTTTTTTGTGGCCACGTAGTGGGTTCATGTGGTAGATAAATGTATCATTTTGCTCCGGACAGTCTTCGTTCATGTCCTGGTCCAATTTGCCTTGACGCTCTCACCCTCTTTACATAATTCTAATTGGCATCTGAATATATGGTACCTTAATTCTCCTGAACGTGCTCATAGAACATGCTGTTCAGGATTATTTACAGCATAATTGCAAAGGGGTAACTTCCCATTCAGTATGTTGGTATGTGCTAAAAGCAGTTCTCGGGGGGTGGGGCAATAATAAGTGATTCCTCCCAACAAAAGAAACAGTGGATGGTCAAACAACTGGAAATAGAATTGCAGATACAGAGGCTAGAATTTCAGCATAAAATTACACCGAATGTTGAGGTAAACGAACATCTGAAGAGACAGCACAGATAGCTTGCAGCTCTGCTCACTACTAAGATGGAGGGAAGCTACTGTAGAGTTCAACAAAGATACTATGAAGGGGGCAATAGGCAGGAAAACCTTTAGCATACAGCCTTAGAAAACAACAAAGTAATAGGGCAGTATTGTGGCTGCGTAACTCACAGGCCGTAGGGCAGCTGACTGGTAACCCAGGAGACATTGTGGAAATTGTTGCAAGATACAGCGAGGTATATCATCAGGAGAATTTAGAATTCTTTGACACTAAGGTGGTTTGGGCTTGGCCCTCCTGCAGCTGATGGAAATAGAAGTCTCCTTGTTGGAGAGGGAGATAGTAGAACTTGAGATTCTACTTAGGATACAACAACTCAAAATGGGTAAGTCACCAGGCCTGGAAGGCCTGCCGGATGAATTTTATGAAACATTTGCACAGCAACTAGTCCCCCTGTTACATCAGGTATGCAAGGAGATCCAAGAGGGAGGGGGCATTTCAGATCCCTGGTGCTATACGTAAACATCAGTATTGCTGAAACTGGGGAAGATATCACTGATCCTGATTCCTATAGGCCGGTATCCCTGACTAATACTGATTTAACAATTTTCACAGGGATTCTGGTGGTAGGCTACCAAAGGTCATTTCATTAGTTATACATCATGATTAGACAGATTTTAATAATGATCAATATCTCTAGAACAACATCAGGTGATTGTTGAACATCTTGGAGTCACAGAGGGGACAGAGGGAGTTCCAAACAGCTATCTTCATGGATGCTGAAAAAGCATTTGAGGGGTGAATTGGACAAAAAACCATGGAGATAATGAAATTCAGCCTTAAATTGTTAGCAATCATAGAAGCGTTATTTTCCAACCCACAAGCATTGGTGAGGGTTAATGGTATTAATCCATCTTTTTCTCCTCTTATCAGAAGAACCAGGCAGGGATGCTTTCATCCACTCTCATATTTGCTCTCTGTTTAGAACTGGTGACAGTTGCCATCTGTCAAGATGTTATGGTTGCTGGTATTACCATAGGTGTCATAGAACAAAAACTTTCACTGGGGCCTATGCATAAAGATGCAGAAATGTCATAACTGCGGTGCACAGCTACAGGATGTGCAAGGCACCTCCCACAATGTGGCATGCATGAAAGCCCAAGCCGGCCACGCAGACACAGGGAACAAAATGGGAGGGGATGTGTAGTGGTCCACACAGTGCACAGAGGAGTGCCAGAGATGCAGAAGTGCCCCTTGACTCCACCATATATGGACATGATCCCCACCCCACGGAATGGCATGGAAGTGAATAGAGTGCAAGGGACAACCATGCAGGTAATGGCAGAGAACAGGAGAGGTACAGATGGGTGCAGCCCATCACTGGAGCAGCCTGAACAGGCAGTCCGTGTGCAGACAGCCAGCGCTGTGTCCATGTGAGGATGCAAGGCAGAGCCTGTCCCCATACCCTGAACTTCACAGTGGGCCAGGTGGTGTCCATGGTCATGGACATCAGGATGCACTACCGAATGCTGTATGGGGCACAGTCCCTGAGCACCACCCCTGAGGTAAAGGCATGGGTATGGCTTAAAATCAAGAGTGCAGTGAACAATGCTGATCTGGAGGCATGGATACCGGTGGAAATCAAACATAAATGGCATGACATGTGCATCGCGGTAAAAAAGAAACTTGCTGCTGCTGCACGAGCATGCCTGGCCACCAGAGGTGGTTCCCCCTGTGAGGATAGCCAACTGACACCAGTGGAGAGAATGGTGATGACCACCCTCACAGACATCAGTGTCCATAGTGAGGTGGAAGGGGTCGACACCATGGAAGGTACGCAGATAGTGGACGGGCATGGGTACCCATGTGCTGCAGTGAAGAGAAGAATCAGCATTTATATAGCGCTTTTCATACACAGTATCCCAAAGTGCTTTACAAGCAATGCTAGACTGGTAGTGAAGTGACTGAATGTGTGGTGGTGGCCATATCGCACATCATCACCCACACACAGCCTGGATAATTGCATGAACCGATTTATGGGAAGGGGAATGTTGGCCAGAACACCGGAAATGTTCCCTGCTCTTTGTGAAGAGTGCCCTGGGTTCTTTTACTTCCACCTGGACACCCACCAGGACAACACCAGGAATGGCAGAAGGGACCTCAGTTTAACGTCTCATCTGAAGGACGGCACACCCCAGCAGTACAGCACCCCCCAATACTGCACTCGGATGCCAGCGATTTTTTAGGTGCAAGTCCAATCCTGGTGTGGGACAAGAACCCACGACCTTCTGGTCCAGAGGCGGATGTGCTATGAACTGAGCCACGCTGACACCAGTGCCATTCAGTGACTAACATCTGTGTGTTCCACCCACAGACCAGTCCAGTGAGGAATGCAGGACAAATTCTACAGCAATGCAGAGCCATGACACACCTGCAATGCAGGCAGCACATGATGACATCAGGTAGGTGGAGGATGGCACAAGTTTGTCACCGTGGCACACATACCCCTGTGAGTGGCAACCCCAAGGCACATGCATAGTTGGTCTAACATGGCCCTCTCCCCCACAGATACTGAGCATGAGACGGAGACCCAGACAGAGACTGACATGGAGGTGGACAGTACACCCAAGGCAGTGGACAAGGGAACACAGGAGACCACCACCAAGCAGGATGGAGGGCGCGCCTGCATTGAACACCTGCACACCCATGGGAGCCACGTATGGCAGGGCCACGAAGGGGCTGATGGCAAAAAACCTGTGGTGGAACAGTGGTGCCTGGATAACACAGCCCCTGCTGGGTTAGCACCACTGGTCACCGATGACAGTGGAGATGAAGGACCATCGTGGTAACAACCAGGATGGAGACACACAGTGTGCATCCATGCTACCAAATCTGACTGGTATAGAGAGCTGCGGCAGCAGGAAGGGAACAGGCCAGAGGCACAGTGATGCAACATGAAGGCACTGGTGGCCCTGACCACCGAGGTGCGTGGCATGTGCCGTGGCATCAAATGCATTGCTGATGCCCATGAGTGCTTGGCTGAACACCTTGCTGGATGGCATGTGTCACACACCTCCTGTGAAGGAAACATCCACACACAGGCATCCACCAGCATGACCAGCCCACAGCATGATGCAGGGAGACAACTGTGTGAGTTGGACAGCACTCAGGTGGCCGAATCCCAGGCTACAGTACTGGCACCCCTACACCCCGATGGTGCACATAGCATGGGGGTGCAGGGACAATGCACTGACAGCACAGAGGAAGACATTGTGGGGCAGGCCACCAGCCATGGCCCTGAGGATGAGGACACCATGCAGGACAAGTGCACAGACCAGACCCATGGCAGCAGGTGCTAGCAGGATACCAACAGGCAACAGGCCCCTGTCCTGAGGCAGGACACACAGACATCTGCCTGGCTTCAGGCGAAGCAAATTACAGACAAGGACAGTGACACTGCACATAATACAGGCACCCCACTATACAGCACAAGTACACACTGAACACAACCTGTCCCTTGCACATGGCCCACCCACACAGTATGTAACCATAGTACATCCCCTACCACACACCCTGTACAGCACATGACGCAACAGCGTTGCATGACCATATAGCTAATGTGAGGGACACATGCACACCCTGGGACATTCACCTAGACAAGGCTCCACTGCATGACACACACTACCCTGGACAACACAGTGAGCCACATGCCCGCATGGGTGTGCTCAGTGCCGGGCATCATTATCAAGCATCTGCCACCCTTACTAGACATGGGAACCACCGTGACAACCACAGCATGCATGGACATGACTGGACACGTGTTGTGGGTGCACGACCATATGTGACCATGCACATCCTCATGCCTGTCTGTCCCAGGTTTGTGCCATGATACCATACTACTGTTGGAACATGTCCTACACAAGGGCTGGTCTGGCTGCACATTCGCCCACTGTCTCCTGCCCATGGCACACCTCCATCACAACATCCTCCGGGAGTCCATCTTGCTGTTACAGCCCTGGTATGGGCATATTATGATGCAGTGCCATATTATGTAATATGGCACACATGGTGAATATTCTGCAGGCCTTTCTCGGGGACTGCATTAGTGTCACCCTGTTATGGTCCAGGCAATGGAACTGCATCTTCAACAGGCCAATGATTCACTCTACAGTGTTCCATGTCTTCCTCTGTGTATGGTTGTAGGCTTCCTCCATTGCACAGGTGGGTGCCAGGATCGGTGTCATTAGGTACAGCTGCAGTGATTTTCCGCTGTCACCTGTGCAGTGAACAAAGCGCTGGTCACACATGGGTTACCATGCCACAATACAGGTGTGCTACATATGGTGCCAATACTGTACTCACCCAACAGCCAGCCATCAATGTGCCTCACACACAGCATGGCACCAAGGTGTGATGCATCTAGGATGTATACATTATGGCATGATCCCGGGTACTTTGTGCATACATTGGTGAACAGTCTACCTGCATCACAAACCTTGCAGTTCACACTGTGGAACCCCTTCCTCTTCCTCTAAGCCTCCTCCTGTGAGGGCAGTGCCAGCATGGCTATATGGATGCAGTCAATCATGCCATATACATTAGGCATGCCATGCATGTCATAGAAGGCCTGTTTCATGTTACATATGGCTGCATCCCCATCGGGAACCTGATGTGGGTCTGCACATGTGCCAGCAGGGTGTCAGTGACCTGTGCCACAGACTGTGACACCAATGACTGGAATATGCTGACCGCATCACTGGTCACCCTCTGAAAGGACCCTGTTGCATAGCATGCCAGGGCACACAGCATCTTTGTCTCAACTGACATTGTCCTGGACTGGCATGTCAGCAGGGTGATATTGTCACAGACCATGTCACACAGCCGTTCAATCGTGGCTCACTATAACTGGAATCTCTCCATACAGTGTGTTTCCCACAGGGTGGTGGCATGCAGCTGTGGTCTGAATACTCTGGCCCAGGGATGGACACACCATCACTGCACCATTTCCTCATGGAGCAGGTGCATGTTCATCATTAGTCTGGGACACATCCTCCGCCACCGTATCATTTCCGGGGGTCCATGCATGCTATTTTGTATCCCCTTTATCTTGCCATGCACGCCTGTGTGTGCCTTTAAGGGGGCATGGCGCACATGTACACTGCCCCGACACGGGTGGTGGACACATGCAGACACATGTGCCCATGCTGCCGTGTGGTGTGGACATCACAGAGTGTCAACAATGGCAACCGTTGCTGCTGTTTGGGTGGAACGTTTCTTGATGAGACTGTGGAGGGTATCAGAGGACAACTACTCTGACAGCCTTGGCGGTGGGACCCCGTGGCAGGTGCAGGGACATGAAAGGGTGAGTACCATGACTGTTGGATGTGATGGGGGGGCACTGTGGCATGTGGCTGCTGTGCATGGTCTTAACATCCCACACATGACCACATGGGCTATCCACAATACCTGGAACTGACAAGGGTGGAGCAACTGGACAGGGCACCCTGCATGGTGTAGACACCACCTTGCCATCACCAAGATTGGCAGCTGAGCTTCCCGGATTACATGTCCCTGTGACAGGAGGGTGATGAGCTGACCTGCATGGCAGACAGGATGGTGCTGTGATGTGTGACTGTGCCATCGAGGGTGAGTACTGGACATTGTGTACTGGCATATCAGTGCCCCTGACTGGGCATCACTATTGTTGGTCCCATACTCATGGCATGCACTCATACTGTGCCTGTGTTTTCATTTGCAGCACTTTAGGGGATCTGTATGCCAGATGGTGCTGCAATGTCTGGGCACGTTGCATGACACATCCATGAGCATCAGTGACACCAGCAAAGAGGAGGAGGAGGCCTAGGTGGATGTGGGGCCAGGTGGAGCCGGGCATTGTGGCTCTGACCAGCTATGCAACCCCTGCACCAGGGGCAACTGCTGGGGATGTGTATTGTGCCCCATATTGTGTCTGACTAAGCATTGCATTTTATTTTTCATGTAATACAGTATTTTATTTTTCATATATTCTGTATGCTACTGTACGTAACATAGAAACATAGAAAAAAGACTTTTGATGGCAGATAAGGACTGTTTGGCCCACCCAGTTTGCCCATTTCCCTACCTATTGGATAAGCTGCAGAGCCTAGTTAACCAACAGCCTACTTCTTCCTACCCCACACAAGAATTGCCTTATGTTTGTCCCATACATTCTTGAATTCCCCCACTGTTTTTGAGTCCATGACCTCCTCAGGAAGGCTGTTCCATGTGTCTACCACCCTCTCCATGAAAAAACACTTCCTCACATTACTCATGAGCCATCTTGCCTCTGTCTTCAAATTGTGCCCCCTTGTTCTTGCACATCTCTTTTTCTGAAAGATGCTACCCCCTTGGACTTTGTTGAGTCCCTTGAGGTACTTGAAAGTTTCTATCATGTCCCCCTTCCTCTCCTTTCCTCAAGGGTATACATATTAAGATCCTTTAGTCTCTCTTTATATGGCTTCTGGTGCAGACATTGCACCATTTTAGTTGCCCTCCTCTGGACTGCCTCCAATCCTGTCTATGTCCTTGCGGAGATGGGGTCTCCAGAACTACACACAGTACTCCAGATGGGGTCTCACCAACTGTCTGTACAGAAGGATAACAACTTCCTGTTTTTTCTACTGGTGATGCCTCTCCCAATGCATCCCAGTATCCCCCAGCCTTCCTTACTGCCTTCTCACATTGCTTGCATACCTTTAAGTCACTTGATATGACCACCCCAGGTCCTTTTCCATTTTTGTTGTTGTTAGTAACCCCATTGTGTACTCTTCCAATGGGTTTTTGTTTCCCAGGTGCATTACTTTGCACTTCTTTGCATTGACTCTACACAATACATGGTTTGCTGCACATTACAGAGATATGTACATTGCACCTGTGTGTTAACTGTGTCATGGAACTGGGGGAGGGCAGGATGGGGTGTTGGCTGTTGCTGGTGTTCCCATGTGTGCCACCACCAGGGTGGTGGGCTCCACAGGACCTGTGCACATGTGTTGCATGTGTGCGCCACATGTTGCTGACATGCCTGCCTACCCATGGGCGGCCGCTGTGTAGGGGGGCAGGAGGACTTCCTGGGATATCATGCTTGCACATGGTACATTGGGCACTGCCAGGTCCTGTCCATCTGGGGTGTTGTGCACTGTGCCATCAGTGTGCCATGTCCACATGCATGCATGCACGCATGCCTGGGCCATGACCCAGCTTTCACACAGGATGCTGCTGCTGTTTCCACTGCCAGTCAAGAACAGGGCCACCACCACCACCATGGGCCACCATGCCGGCATCGCACCATTGAGCATGCCTCACCTGTCTTGCTGTTGGCTGTTGTGGTCCCATGCCACGTCCATTGGCATGGACTGCTGCATCACTGTCCCTCAGAGTGGCACTGCCATACGTGAGGTATGGCCTGCACTGCTGTATGCCCACAGACAGCACTGCATGGCAGCACTGTCGATACAGCATGGGCTGTGTGCCGTCTGTGCTGCGTGGCATGTGTGCATGCCCTGGGGTCCATTTCTGTGGGGCAATGGGCACCTTCTGCTGGTGCACAGCCCATGCCCCTCATCATGCATGCCATGCATGTGGTGTGTACCCACTGGGCACCAGAGTACAGCCCTGTGGTCACTGAGCTGCCGGTTGGCACCGCTGCATGGCATTTTATGGCAGTCCTCCCTCTGCTGTATGTGTCCACACGCCTGACAGCACATGCCAGGATGATGTACATGGCATCATGCATGCGCTAATGCTGCCTGCATGCGGTGGTACATGGCCACACCCCCCCTTGTACATGCCACACTTTGCTGCTGTGGAGCTGCATGCAGGTGGCCTACGTGGGCACCTACATGCCCGTCCTGCATGCCCCGTCATCAGGACGCACATGTTGGTCATGCGTAGGCACCTACGTGCGATTCCTACACACCCCGATGCTCACTGCATAGGCATCGTGTATAGATAGGCTCCATTGTACACAGATGATTTGATCATTTTCCTGAGCAGGCTGGATCAGTCAGTTCCTGGCTTGTGTCCCACTTACAAAGATTTGGCCTTGTTTCAGCCTACAAGATTAATTTCTTGAAGTCAGAGGCTCTTATAGGGGATGGTAGTGGCTCCAGGAACTGTAGGGCCTCATTTCCATTCAGCTGGGTGACACAGAACCAGATTAGATATTTGGTGTTTCCAGAATTAAATAAATGTTCTCTCTCAATTATGAGAACCCGTAGGAGGCGATAAATGCAGATCTGAACAGATGGAAATTATTGCCCCTTTCTCTGGTGGGGAGAATAGATACAGCGAAAATGAATATGTGACCAAAGTTTTTGTTTTTATAAAATACCAAACAGCTTAGGAATAAAGTTCACTGCCAGCTGCAGAATTTTGTGTGGGGCAATAAATGCCCCAGAGTAGCCCAAACAATTTTGCAACTACCCAGAAACAGGGGTGGGCTTGCACTTCCAGATTTGAGGAAATATTATTTAGCTGCCCAGATGACACCAGTTTGTACATGGGCCAAGCAAAGACTAATTTCCAAATGGAAAATTTTGTTGCAAAACAACAACCCCTGTGTATGTTACCCTTAACATCTGGAATCTCTGACCTGAAAAAGCTCATTAGAAATAGATGGGTAGCAGATAGTCTGAGAGTGTTGCCGAAAATCCTTAAACTTGCACACACTCCCTAGGTCTGGGCCCATTATCACTAATTAGATATCAGGAATACTTTTTGCCATCCAGGATGGATGGCGGATATGCCAGGTGGGAGAAGCAGGACATTACTAGGTTTACGCAATTTTTAGAACAGGGTACTTGTATCTTATTTACTAGGGGAGAGGAGAGGAGAGATTAGAGTGGGATAACACAGAACTCATGCAGTACATACCGATCAGGCATTTTATTAATACTCCTGGGAATAAAGAGAAATTGGGTCAGCCCTTGACTGGGTGGGAAGAATTTTTATGGGGTAGGTATATTTCAGGCATCTATAAACTACTGATAATGGAGCAAGGGACCACCATACCCTCTGTAAAAGCAGCATGGGAAAAGGAGATTTGGGAGGTATTTCAAAACTCTGACTGGAATAGAGATTACAGAATGGGAGGAGAGTCACTTCATACCCCTTATCGAGGGAATTTTATTGGAAAGTATTACTTAGTTTGTTTCAGACTCCAACAGTAAACCGACATTATCAGGTTGCTAACTTGGCAAAATGTTGGCAGACCTGTGGAGAAATAAGCAGTCATTGGCATATTTTTTTGGCACTGCCAAAAACTTCATCCATTCTGGGCAATGGTCCAGGCTGTGATTCATCACATCACAGGGATCATGGTTCCTTTATGGTTTTTCAGACTAGGTACTGGGATTTCCCTCAACAGTCAATTTAAGGGTGAACCAGAGAAAGTTGCTATTAATTTCCATGGTAACAGCTTGAAATTCATTACTGTGCATTGGCTCAGGGATACAATTCCTACTTGGGAGGAGAGGCTTGGTAGATTAATTAAAGTCCATGATGTGGAACTGTTGACAGCAAAACCACACTTGATGGAAGAAAAAAAATCAGGAGAGGTTACGTGGATGGACACAATGGATAATACTAGGTGATAAGGGGCAGAACATGACAGAGGGGAAGGTGATCTGGATAATGGGGAGTAAGTAGGGAAGACCGCCTCCTTAGTATACAGCGTACTCTTAGGAGACCACCAGAAGAACATCATAGAGAATGGCAGCTCCTATGGTCTACATATTTACTATATCAGAAGTATTGTACTGGAAGGTGCTGGGTAAAATAAACAGGAGACCTTGAATAGGCAACCCCAAAGTTCATTGTTTATTGTTAGGTTCATAGTGTTTTCAGACTTCATGTTTCTGAATCAGAAGTTGCTGCAGAACTTTGAACACAGGTATTGAATGCCAGATGATGTCCTTCACATGGAATTTATAGTGTATGGTGGAATGCGGTTGTGTACGGAAATCCATGCACCGAAAAAAGTCATTCTGCTTCAGTAGTGAAGTCCTCACTAACGCAGAAGGACTTTTTGTTCTGCATTAGTGAGAACATCACAATGCAACAGCCAACTCCAGTGCCGCTCATAGGACAGGGGGCAGTTAGCAAGTCCTGTGTGCGAGCTGGCCGGTGGGATGAAGAGAAGAGAAGTGCTGGTCTCCGGTGGCAGACACTGCCTGGAAAATGTTAGGGATCTTGTTTTGAAGGCACCATACACTTGCCCTCAAGGTCATCAGCCATCATAGAAAACACTCCAGTGAAGAATTGTCTTGTTGTGTATGGGAGGCCATACATTATCCATATGTTTTAGTTCTCTTATTACAGCTCACAATACTACTTATGAAGGATGGATCAAAAGGAGTATTACCAGATGTAAGGCTAATTGTATGGTTCCATAAGTTCAGTTGGAATGGTAAGATATTTTTAGTCACTTATGTTCCTTGAGAAACATATATGCACACTGTGGGCCGGATATTCAGATTATGCCAAGCCCTGGCGCAAGACCAGCACAGGGCAAGTCAAGTGCGCCATGCCAAACCCAGAGCCATATTCCGAAGATGCGCCACCCAAAATGCCTCAGCGCAAGTTGGCTGAATATGGCAAAGATGTGCCATGGCGTAACCAGGGTTGCGCCGGTGCAACCAGGGAGACGCGGAGCAGACCTGAGCACAAACTCTGTGAGCAGGGCATGAGCCACAGGCAGCAAGGATGCAGAACCAAGGCAGGACAGGGCAAGGGGCACAGGATCACCACCCCAGACCACACCCTGTACACAGATGCAGTGACCCGCATGGAACAATGGGCAACAGGGTATGTTGCACAAACAACTCCAGCCCACCGAGCATGGAACAGGCACCGGTCTGCAACCCTGACATGACAGCCATGCCAACATCAGGGACGAGCTACAGACACCCACCGGGTGGGCCCACAGTGGGCATAGGGCACAGTGCCAGTGGATGGACCAAACACAAGGAGGATTTCCCGGTAGCAGGTGAGCCACGTGCCATACAGTGCCACACAGGGCACCAGAAGAACTGGTGAGGGGCACTGCAGCGCTGGCCACAGTGGACATGTGCATCCCCACAAGCAGATAGTAGCCCTGGCAGACAGTACTGCAATGTGCAGGGGCCACCAAAGGCTACACCAGGACACACACAGGACAGGGGCATGGCCCACATGCCCAGCGACTGCAGGGTCAATGGCCCATGTGGCTGCGGGAGGACATCCAGGACAATGGCCATGTCCAGTGGAACAGAGGTAGCAACACAAACAGAGGGCACCACAGACACATGGCAGCTGACTGGGACCACTTGGCACAGCAGGGCTGATCAGGGCACCCAGCAGAAGGGCCGCACACATGGAACAACCCACTGTATCTGTGGCATCCTGCAGCCCTACCTGATACCGGCTGCATGTGTCTGGCAGATGCACCCGCAAGGCACTGTACGTGCCCCCTCCCCAACACTGTGTGAAACCAAACTGGCCACCCATCACCCTGGCAGTGCGAGGACCCACCCAATGTGAGCACCACAACCAGCAACCCCAGCCAGTAGCATTGGACCCTGGACAACCAACGTCCCCGTGGCCATGATCGGCCGGCCCATATTACCATGCCCAACCATACTGAACAGCAATGTGCCCTGAACACAATCCCCAGAGCCCGAATGTGGCCCAGTGGCTATGGACCAAGCCCACCTATGCAACACCTGCATGCATGCAATGGAGCCCAGGCACCTGCACAGGCACTCCACCAGCCGGCCCACACCCCATGAAAAGGAGTGGTCCCCAGACCCCCACCCCACAGGCAAACACAGCTGGATCTACAGTGGAGAACAAGGGATGGTGTGCCCCCCCGCAATGGAATCCACACCCCACACAGCACATCAGCATGCAGACCACGGACACTGTCCACCTGCAGGGGCAGCAACCGCAGGTCCCTAGCACAATGATACCAGGTCCTTGTCCCCATCCACACAACCAGACGCAATCCATGCTGGCAGTATGCCACAGGCAGGCAACCCCCCCATGTGCAGAACAGTGCACCCATGGATGATGGGAGCCAATTGACCCCAGGGGAACCATGCCACCTAGGGAACCAGGACCCCATGCATATTGCCTCCCCCACATGGCCGCACACAGCAGTACAGCCCTCCACCATATCCATGAACTGACACACCCGTCCCGTCTGCCCCCAGTTACACCCGCCAAGACCATGGGACACAGCGGTACCCCCAAAACAGACCCAACAGTCCCCAAGTGGCTGGTGCCAGTGACCTGCCCTGCACCCGCAGTGACCCCAGGAACTATGACCCCACAGCTGCAGCATGGCTCCTCACACCAGCTTTAAAGCAGACACACCCACAGATATGTAGCAAAATAGAAGCTTTATCAAATACTATAGAAAGGTGAAACAACAACAGAATGAACATGGGGCATGTGATGGGTTGAGTTAGTGGGGGATGGGGACTGGGAGGGGTCTGTACAATCGGTGGTGGGTATGCAGGGGAACAGGAATGGGAGGGAAAGCAGGCTATATACAATAGGGGCTATCTCTGGCGATGCAGGGACCACTCCAGGCCCCATATGGCACTCCTAATGCCCACCGTCACCCACACGATCCACTTCTGGGGGGCCAAAATCCATCCCAGGACCTGTGGTCTCAACATGGATCCCCTCCTGGCTGCTGGCTGATGTGCACCTAGGGGAAGGGACAAGAGAGGCAATCACTGCACTACACAAATAATCAAGGACCACCCACAGCGTGCAGTGGATAGTGGGGGAACACACCAGAGGGGGACCACAATGGACCTATGCCATGGGGGCCACCCCAGCTATCTAAATAGCATACCACAATGGTGTACACAGGCAGACAGTGTAGCACGCTGTGCCCATGTGCACACAGGCATGGGCACATGGCACAGTGTGACAGCACTATCGCAGCACACAAGGCAGTGGCCGTGTGCATGTCCCCCCCATCAGCCGGCCACACACCACCAATGACATGCCACAGCAGCATGCCCGATGGGCAGTGTGCCAACCACAGCTGAGCTGACACATGGCTGGGGTGCCCATGCCCATACTCTGCACCCACTGCTAACCCACAGAGACGGGTTCCTCCAATGTGACCACACTTACCTGCCCTGTGCCGACCCCTGTGCACTGCTCCCTGGGGTCTACCCCTGTCCACCACCTCTGCTGTGGCCTCCCTGGCCTGCCTGCGGTCCTTCAGTTCTGTGGTAGGAATGTAGAGAAGAGGACATGAGCACAAATGCATGGAGGGCTCCCTGCCACCCCACAGCTGCATTGCACCAGGCGAGACCCTGCCCATCCTGTGGCCCCTATGCCTGCATGCCTGTTACACATACTGCGGATATGCATAATGCCTGTGGTCATGAGGACAGGCCCACCCCAGCAGCGGACCATGCATCACACCCCTACACACACTACAGTTGGGCACATGGACATGCATGCCACCTGCACACACCTACCTGGCTGTGGCACAACCCCATGCTGTACTCACGTACGCAGCTGGCACAGGACATCAGGATTCCTGCGCTCGCAGGTTCCCATACCTGTGATGACACTGCTCCACTGTCCTGGCCACACCCATGTGCCTCTCTAGGGCCCTGGTTATGCTCTGCCACACATCACCCCATGCCTGCTGGAGTGGCACCTGCCCATAGAGCTGGGCCACATATGGCTGGACAACTGCTATGAGATTGACCAGCTCAGTGTCCGACCAGTTGCTTGCCCGATGGTCTCATCTGCTCACCATCCCCAAGCTCTGCGGTGTCCTGGACAATGGTGGTGGAATGCGCAAGTGAGGGCAGCATGGGTGCAATGCGCGATAGGGACTGACATGACACAAACGTGCATTGTGGATATGCACGATGACGATGTGCAATGCAGGTGCATAGTGGGGTTCTGGGCATGTGCACCACACCATGATCTGGCTGCTGTGTGGCATTGTGAACCCGACCTGGAGGTGACAGGTCATGACCCTGCACACAGTTGTGCATGTGCCGGACATGTGCCGCACTCTGCATCGCACGTGTGCTCTATTGGGGCCTGTGACAGTACACGCAGGCATGCATGATGCCACTTCAGTGACATGTGTGCAATAGCACAGTATCGCGTATGAAATGCTGTTCACGCAATAGGCATGTGTGATGGTGTGCACACATGCGCACTGTGTGACCACGCATCGCGCATGTGCCGGACATGCGTCATGGAGTTGCTCCGGCGCAACTCAATTGAGCATGACACAAGATTGCAATATTCAGCCACAGTATGCAAATGACCTCATCAGCCAATGTGCAGTGCAGTAGGGTGCATTAGCATATCAGTATCGTTGCGCGCAAGCTAATTTGCATACAATGCGCCATATAAGTGCCAGTGAACATCACAGGCCACGGACTGGTATCGCACCCTTACAGGTATGTGGATGCTGGCTTGGGGAACTGGCATCCTGCAACAACACTGCCACAGTGGGCAACATGGGCCATGCCATCACTGACACACTGTGCTATCCCTTTTCACAGGAGGCAAAATGTCTGGACATGAGGAGGAGGAGGAGGAGGAGCATGGGCCTGCACGCAAACGCAGACCCAGCTTTAAAAGGATGAAATGAATGCCCTGTGTGAGGCATACCTTGACATGGAGGCCCTGTTGAGCGGTGCCACAGGCATACCACACGAATGGTTGGTAGGGTGGGATGAGGTGACAACCTACATCAACCTGCATGGTAGGTACCAGCGGATGGCACAGGAGTGCTGCAAGAAGGTTGTGACTGACAAGCGGTGGATTAAGGAGAAGGTGTCAGCCATTCGATCCTCCCACAGTGCCACCAGTGGAGGGCCATCCACCGCACCCACCCACCCTGTTGGCCACAGAGGAGCTAGTGGCAGCCACCATCCATTGCACTGCAGTGGAGGGTGTGCCTGGCAGGGGATTCTAGATGGGTGGCAGCCCATCACTGCATGGTACATATGTAACTCAGACTGTCCTGCCAGGTATGTGCCAGGGCATGTAGGTGTGCCTGCCACTGTGCCGCATGCCACATGCATGTGTGCAAGTCTCCGGTCATGGCACACTGCCAGCCAATGACACCAGCAGCATGCACACAGGGGGGCACATGGGTGCCAACACACCACTGACTATCTCTTCCTCTCTTGCAGTATCATCATGCCTCCATCCAGTGGATGGGACAGTGGTGGCAGCAGCAGCCACTACCAGTGTGTATGGACCCTCAATATCCACCAGCGTCCATGTCCCAGACAGGTTACAGTTGAGCACCACAGGGCCAGTGTACATCTTCGGCCTGGGGCCGGACGAGGCCCTGGATGCGTTCCTGCAAGATGCCAACCTAGATGTGCTGTGTGTGGAGTCTCAGCTTGGGGCCGGGTCCAGCTCCGATGATGACATCACCCTGATCTTGGACAGCATGGTAGACATTGTGGACAACACGCCCCTGCCTCACAGGCATCATCGGGGACCAGTGATGTGCCTGCGGCTGCACAGCCACCTCCCATTCCTGCAGGTGAAGTGGGGTGTGGCACCACTGCTGTGACCAGCGAGGGTGCTGGTGCTGTTGCGGCTGTGCTGGCACAGGGCACCATACAGCAGATGGATGGGTGGCAGCAGCGGGATGTAGGTACCACCAGGCAGCGTGATACGAGGTCCATCATCGGTGCGCCTGACATCACTGTACCCTCTGTATGGCCCACTGTGCAGCGTCCACCAGAGTGGGAGGCTGGGCAGCGTGCCAGGTCACCCCCAGCTGATCAGCATCCCGGCCGGGAGTCGCAGGATGCCGAGCAGCTGGCAGAGCACACCTGGTTTCTGCAGGCATCTGTGGAGAACCAGGCACTGCTTGCCACTGAGGTGCGGGCACTGTGGGTGGAGGTGCACCAGCTGGCCAAGCAGCAGGACAGGAGCACTGTGCAGATCATGGATGGGCTGCGCTGCATGCAGGAGGCCACAACTGCATCTATGGACCGCATATCTGGTGCCATTGTGGTGGCAATGGACCACATGACCGGTACCATTGCAGCCAGCTTCGCGTCACTGGCTGCCACTGGGCACAGCTGTGTGCAGAAAACCCCCCACAGTGCGCTGTCCACCCTATGGTCCCAGCATCTGGTGACCCCATCACAGCAGATGCTGGGCTCAGACGTAGGCATCCTAGACACGCCTGGGGCTGGCCTGTTTGGCCACCTCTGTACCCCTGCAAGGACATAGTCGTGGTCCTGCACATCTACCCTGGGGGAGGCATCTGACACATCCCGTGGCCGAGGGACCACGCGGTTGGCTTAAGGTGTGTGCTGCCCTGACCTGCTGTCCACTGCTGTTGCCCTGTGCACATGTGGGTGGTGGTGGCGTGGCATGCATGTGGTGGGAAGCATGTGTGTTGTGCCGCATGCCTCCCATATGTGCTGGCCAGGCTGCTGGGACATGTGGCCTGGGTGTGATGAGGGAAGCTCCGCGCCGGTTGTGCCTGTGCACTGGTGTCATGCATCTGATGCATGCCATGTTCCTCTGCCTATGTGTGTGTGTACGCACATGCCTGTGCTGCATGTGTGTGTGTGCGTGCATGTGTGTGCCACTGCCTCCTCCATCCCTGCTGTGCACCCTATTCCTTGCATGCATCCCACCATCCACGTACCTGCCTGTGTGTGGTGTGCTGGTCTGTGTGACCCATGCATGTGTGTCACTGCAGCTACCTGCATTCTCCAAAGTGCTCTTGGGCAAGTGTGTCCTGGTGCCTTCATGCCATCTGTGCCAGATGGTATCACGTCTACCAGGGGGTGGCTGCCCACCGCCTTCCGGCACAATGTCACCATTGTCCCTTCTACTGTCGCACTCGTCAGCCTTGACAGCTATCCCATGGTCAATGGCCATGTTGTGCAGGATGCAGCAGGCCAGGAAATGGCCACAGGCTTTGGCTGGGCTGTATTGTGGGGCACCACTGGACTTGTCTAGGCAACAGAGTTGCGCTTTCAGCATGCCAAAGACATGCTCAATGATATTATGCATGCTGACATGTGCCTCGTTGTACCTCTCCTTTGCAGGGGATGACGGTCACCAGTAGGGGTTCAGCAGCCAGGGCCTCAGTGGACATGTGCTGTCACCTGTGTAAGGAAGGACATGGTTACCTCTGCACTATGCTGTTCTGCCCCCTTCACCCTGTCACCCACTGTCCACACTGCCACGCCCACCCTGCCTGCCCATCTCCACCCCCAGGGAAGTACCACACATGCCCCCTGTCCCGAGCTGTGCCCTATGAATGCATCATGTGCTCTCCCAGGGTGTGTGGCGCAGACATGAAAACATAGACTTTGACGGCAGATAAGGACCACTTGACTCATCTAGTCTGCCCATTTCCCTATCTACAGGATAAGCTGTGGATCCTAGTTAACCAACAGCCTATTTCTTCCTACCCCCCCATAAGAATTGCCTTATGTCTGTCCCATGTATTCTTGAATTCTCCCACAGTTTTAGACCCCACAACCTCCTCAGGAAGGCTTTTCCATGTGTCCACCACCCTCTCTGTGAAAAAAAACACTTCCTCATATTGCCCCTGAACCACCCCCCTCTATCTTTAAATTGTGTCTCCTTGTTCTTGCACATCTCTTTTTCTGAAAGATACTACCCTCTTGGACTTTGTTGATTCCACTGAGGTACTTAAAAGTTTCTATCATGTACCCCCTCTCCCTCCTTTCCTTAAGGGTATACATATTAAGCTCCTTTAGTCTCTCCTTGCATGGCTTCTCTTGCAGACCCTGCACCTTTTATGTTGTCCTCCTCTGGACTGCCTCTATCCTGTCTATGTCCTTGCGGAGATGGGGTCTTCAGAACTGCACGCAGTACTCCAGATGGGGTCTCACCAACTGTCTGTACAGAGGGATAACAACTTCATGTTTTCTGCTGGTGATGCCTCTCCCTATACATCCCAGTATATCCCCTACCCTCCCTACTGCCTTCTCACTTTGCTTGCTAACCTTAAGATCATCTGATATTATTACCCCCAGGTCCCTTTCCATTTTTGTTGTCGTTACTACCCCCCATTGTGTATTCTTTCCCTTGGATTTTGTTTCCCAGGTGCATTATTTTACATTTCTTTGCACTGAATCCAAACTGCCATACTTCTGACCATTTCTCCAACCTTGCCAAGTCCATTCTCATCCTTTCCATGCCTCCTTGTGTATCGACACTGTTGCAGATCTTTGTATCATCTGCAAAGAGGCATACTTTTCCTTCCAGTCTCTCTGCAATGTCACTTATAAAGACATTAAAAAAGACTGGACCCAGTACTGAACCCTGCGGTACCCCACTAGTAACCCCTCTTTCTTCAGAGTGGACTCCATTTACAATTACCTTCTGTGTCCTGTTGTCCAGCCAATGTTTTACCCAGGCTGCCACCCTGGGACCCACTCCCAGGCTCGTGAATTTGACACTAATCTTTGTGTGGGACTGTGTCACATGCCTTGCTAAAGTCTAGGTAGGCCATGTCCACAGCCCCTCCCTGGTCTACTACTTTGGTCACCCAGTCAAAGAAATCAATTAGATTCGTCTGACATGACCTTCCCACTGTGAACCCATGCTGCCTTGGGTCCTGTGCCCCACTGGCCTCTAGGTACTCAACAGTTTTTTCTTCAGAAGTGATTCCATCACTTTCCCTACCATAGAGGTCAAACTGACAGGTCTGTAGTTTCCTGCCTCTGTCTTGGTCCCACTTTTGTGAAGGGGAATCACATCTGCCTTCCTCCAGTCCTCAGGTACCACACCATCCTCCCATGGTTTGTTAAAAAGGGTAGTCAGTGGTTTCACTAGTTCTCCCTTTAATTCTTTTAGAATTCTGGGGTGAATTCCATCAGGCCTCATTGCTTTGTCCACCTTCAGTTTTATGAGTTCTTTCAGAACCCTTTCTTCTGTGAAAGGACTGGGATCGACCTCCCTATCAAGAGTGCTTCTGTTAATTGGATTAGGCCCCTCCCCCTCTTTTGTGAATACTGAGCAGAAATATTCGTTCAGTATCCCTGCTTTTTCACTGTCTCTCTCTGCCCACTCACCGTCCATTCTATTCAGTCTCACTATCCCTCCCTTTGTCTTTCTATGCTCCCTGATGTACTATAAAAGGTTTTATCCCCCTTCTTAACCGAGTTGGGCACCACCTGACTATATTTTCCTCAGTTTGGGCCTTTGTTATTCTGACTTCCCTCCCTGCTTCCTTCTGCCTTAACTGGTACAGCTCTCTGTCTTACTCCTTCTGTGTTTCCTTATACTTCCTGAATGCTATCTTTTTCTCTCTGACTTCCCCACCACCTCTTTTGAGAACCATAGTGGCTTTTTCTTTCATTTTGATTTGTTTATTTGCTTCACACAAAGGCTTGTTGCATCTGTGATAGCAGTTTTGATGTTTCCCTATTGTTGCTCCACCCCTCCTTCTAGCATGTTTGCTAGTGCTTTTCTAAGGCACTCTCCCATCTTGCCAAAGTCAGCCCTCCTGAAGTCCAGTACCCTCACTTTTGTATGACTTGACTCTGTAGCTGAGTTTATTGTGAGCCACACTGTTTGATGGTCACTTGTTCCCGGATGGCAACCCACTTCTAGATCTGAGATCCTCTCACTGTCCCCATTTGAGAGTACGAAGTCTAAGATTGCTCCCTCATGAGTCGGTTCCGAAACTAGCTGTCTGAGGCATGCCACCTGTAAGGCATTGAGAATGGCCCTGCTCTTGGAGGTGGCTGCAGCAAATGTACTCCAGTTAACATCTGGCATATTCAGGTCTCCCATCAACAGTATCTCTCCTTTCTCTGCCATCCTAAGAATACCTTTTATCATATTCTTGTCCGTTCCCTCCCCCGACATGGGGGTCTGTATACAACCCCTGTGTGGATTGTGGTGCAATTTCCAGTCTCTAAGATGACCCACAGTGCCTCCTCTCCTCCCTGTTTACTCTTTTGTTCAGTTGCTTTTATCCCTTCCTTTACATAGAGAACTACTCCTCTCCCTCTTCTCCCCTCCCTGTCTCTCCTGTAGGTTATGTACCCTAGTATGTTAACATCCCAGTTATGGTTCTCTGTGTACCATGTTTCTGTGACTGCTACGATATCCAGGCATCACTCTTCTATCAAGGCCACCAGTTCAGGGAGCTTGTTACCCAGACTATGGGCATTGGTACTCATTACCCTCCATTTCCTGATGGTCTTACTCCTTTTTGCCCCATCCCTGTCCTTATTGCCTTTGTCACTTTCTCCATTTACCCCTGCCCTTCTCCCTATCGACATCTCTATCTTGGTGTTTACCTCACTTTCTACGCTGACTTTTGGGGGCTAGGATTTCTCTGTTCCTTTCCAGTGCCTCCCCCCTTGACTAGTTTAAATGCTTGCCAAGGAAGCATTTAAAGCCATCACCTAGGATCCTGGTTCCCCTCCTGGACAGATGCAGCCCATCATGCCAGTATAGGCCTGCATCACTCCAGGTGGATCCCCAGTCCCCAATGAAGCCAAATCCCTGAGCAATGCACCAGTCTTTCAACCACTGATTGAATCCCATGGTGTGGAGCACCCTAGCCTCACCTATGCCATAGACAGGCAGCACCTCTGAGAAGGTTAACGTGCGTGCTACTTGTCTAAGGCCCCTCTCCAACTCCACAAACTCTTCCTGAACTGCTCTGATCCCTTTCTTAGCCAGGTCATTTGTCCGTAGGTAGACAATGACATCCAGCTCCCTCCCCTGTGCAGCTGCTCCAGGGATCCTGAGGATTCGCTCCCTGTCCCTCCAAGCCATGGTTCCAGGCAGGCACCTTACCTCCCTCTCCCCTTCCTCCCCCAGTTCTACCTTCCTAACAATGGAGTCCCCCATCAGGAGCTGTTTCCTTCCCCTGTGGGGTCCCATGCCACCCTCCTGTGGGTCTCCCTTGTGGAGGTTCCCAGCATCCTCCTTGGTCTCCACTGTAGGTGCCTCCATAGAGGAACCACACTTTGTTAGAACAGCATAGGAATTGTGGAGAGGTACAACTGGAGGGATGTGCCTCTGTTCCACCACACTCACCCTCCCTGAGCCCACTGTGGTCCAACTGCTCCTCTTTCTTGGCAACCTCTGAGGCAACGGCAGTGGCCCTGGTGGTCCCTGGATGGAAAAGGAGGTCCCACAAATCCTGGCCAACTCAGCTTGGAGATGAGCAACCTCCTCTCTCAGCCCAGAGAGGTGCCTGCAGATGGGACAACACCACATCCACCAGAACATCTCCTGGAAGACTGCTGCTCCACAGCCACTGCATTGCACCACTCCCATCATGTCTTACTTCTGGCCCCTTCACTGTTGTTTGTAATCCTTACTCTTTCCTCTGTTTTTTTTTTTTCTCTCCCTACTTACTTACTGCCTTTGTGCCCTTTAAGCTCATGATTGTCCTCTTCTGAGACAAGAAGATCCTATATTTCTCAGTAGATCCCTTACTTGCTCAGAGGCAGTCCTCCAGCAGCTGGGGGGGGGGAGGGCTGGAGAGATACTCTTGCCCTTTGCCTAGACATTGATGATGCACCCTGTGGCATCGCACACCACCTGGCAGTTGATGGTTGGGTTTCCCTTCCTGTTGATATACACAGGGCCCTCAGGGCCAGGTGTCATGTGGATGCCCACGTGGGTGCAGTCAATGGGCCCAATCATACCAGGCATGCCTACTGCCCTGTGGAAGTTCTGCATGTTTGCTGTATGCTCTGCCTGTGAGTTGGGGAACCATATGAACTCTGAAGCACATGGCAGCAGAGTGTTGAGGAACTGGGTGAGGAGGTAGGATGTGGCTGACTGGGTGATACCTGTGGTGTTCCCTGATGGCCTTTGGAAGGTGCTTGTGGTGAGCAAGCACATCACGCGGTCACCTTAGTCTCCACAGACATGGCATGACTACGTCTGGTGGGTGCCTGCATCTCCTCACTGCACAACTCACAGAGCTGCCTCAGGATTGCCCTGTTCAGGCAGTACCGGCCCACTATCTCAGTATCACTGTAGTTCTCAAATGTGCTACGGTACCACCTGTGTCGGGCATACTGCCGCTGGGCCCTTCGTTGGCCATGTTGGTATTCCTCCTGCCTCCTCATACCCTCATTACTGCCTCCATTAGGTATGGGGAACTCTCCATCCCTCTGTCACTGTGGGTGCCTCCCTGGGTGCCTGTGTCTCTCTGTCTATCTATCCGTGTTTCTGTCCATCTCTCTTTCTCTCTGTCTCTCAGTGTCTCTCTCTCTCTCTCTCTCTCTCACACACACTCTCTCTCTCTCTCTCTCTCTCTCTCTCTGGGCACAATTTTGTGCATCTGCTGTCTGTGTGTTTGAGCCAGGTTTTTATAGGAACAAGTCCGGCTGGTGCATCTTGGGTTTGTGCCATGGATTCCTGGTTGAATATCTTGTTGTGCCAAATATTCATGGGTACATCCCCTGCACTTGCACTGCATACATTACATTTGTGCCATGGCACAGTGGGACTTGCAATGTGTAGCCACTGTCTTTGAATATCGCTCAGTGACGCAAGTCCATGGTTGCGCTGGTGCAGCTCTGAATATTTGGGCCTGTAATTTTAGTTGGATGGTAGTAAATTTATTGTTTTCTTCTGTAAGCAACATGAAACCTGAATGAAGGTGAGTTTAAAAAAAAAAAAAAGCTGACAGAGCGAGTGGTCAGCGAGAAGCCTCTTACAGTGGCTTAATGTGTGAGACACTTTTACGGTAATCAGAGCACCTCACATGCATCTGAAAGAAGCACTGTGATAGGTCAGGGAAGCTCCTGTGATCTGTAATGTAAAAGGCATATGTGTTTAATACTTCACTTTATGCAGTTTATGTAGTTTATGGATCTTCTATTTTAGCATTGCATTTGGAAACAGATGAAGACTGAGGTGAGCATATTTTTATTTAGTTTTTGTTGACTGGGTAAGTGCACTAGATAAATTCTGCCTATTCTCAGGCATGACTGGGGAGAGGGGGATACAGATGAATACCAACTGACCTTGAACCAGATTAAGCTGTTGGTGATATTTTTAGTGAATGGCGGGGGGGAATTTGGCCAGGGCACTGGGGGAATTCCCCTACTCTTGCACCAGGGGGCTCTTCTTCCTGTGAGCAGGAATGGAGGAGCCCAGTTTGGAGCCAGACCAAAGAGGAGGAAGTGGCAGGGGAGATAGCCTCCTCCCCTGTCCTTTCTACTCTTGAACCTGTTGAGCGAGCTATGCTACGGGCAAGAATTTCAGGAAATAGTAGTTAAGCATAAATCCGATGATGCCCAAGTGGACTTGCAACTTGTATTAGACTCTGATTTACCTGTCTCTGCTCAAGTGGATGTTGTTCCAGAGAATCAGTCAGTCCTGCAGACGGGATTTGAATCGGTGGTGGATGAGGAGCACAGTGATGTGCAGAGATTTCCCTGTACCGCACAGCGCACTTCAATCTGCAGAACATCTTCACCACAAGCAGATCCTGACAATCAGCTGGGCGATTTGTCAACAGCCCCAGCTGTAAGGATGGTGACTCATGCTTCGACTATGTGTGGGTCTGTGCTTCAGGCTGAGGAAACAAATTCCTCTGATGCAGCTGGCAGTAAAATCGCTGTTCCTAGCGAGTGCCCAGAGCACGCGGTCTCCACAAAGGATTCCTCTGGTGGCTGCAGTACGACGTAGGTTGGGGACTGCATGAATATGGGACAAGCAACAGTCAGGAGTGCAGCCTACAAATGGGACACTGCACACTACAGAGGTACCTTTTTCTGTTTCTCAGCAACCGGTTGCAAACACTGAAACTGTCTATTCCTTTCTTGATCGTAAATAGGGCAATAAGCCTCCTGAGTTCCCTCGTTCGAATTGGTCTCCAGAGTAAGCATTTGCAGGAGCTGGGTGGCTAACCATACCTGATTATCACTGGGTCCCTGATGTGGCAGATCCAGCAGTACAAAAATATGAAGACTTGGTTGCAAAGACTAATGAACCCATAGACTCAGACACTATAATTGAACAGTCTGCTGTTGAACCTACAACCTTTGTGCAACATACTGTTTTGGTAACAGACCCTACTAGCCAAGATACATCCACCAGTGATACACCTTTAAGTCTGGGCCCAGCAGAAAAAATATTGAACAATCCTGAGAAAAGTGCTTGGCTTTCCCCTATGTTTAAATTGGCTGATTTGTTTCAAAATAAGGGAGAGCCAGCACCCAGGAGAAATGCAGTGCGCCTTATTTATAAAGGTGGATTAGAAGACCCATCTGACAGACTTTATATTGCAAAAATGTTGTTGAGAGGATCTCTTAGGTTTTTTTCATCAGAAATATTCGCCTTAATCCATGTTGGGAATGCAAACTTTGATGTCAGTTTTAAAACTGTCACAAACCTAGACAAATTCTGGTCTCAATATCACAAGTTAAAGAATACTCCATTGTGGCTCCCTTTTTTAGCTATCCCCCTCACTAAGCCAGCTGTTAACGTCATCCCTGTAATGTTTAAAAATGAAGGTGTCAATATTGAGGACATCTTGTTTTGGCTTAGACAACGATGTGCTGGACAGGCCCACCCCCATTCTAGACAGTGAACAGATCTGGAATGGGGGTTGGAAACTAAAGGCAAACTGTTCTACTCCAATAATGGGACTGTACATTTGCCTAACATTTTCTTTTTAGGGAAAGACAGAGGTTCTCTTTTTTATGTAGGACAGCCCAAAGCTTGCTTTAAATGTGGGGCACAAGCATCTGAGCTCAACATGTGATACTATCAGATGCAATCACTGTTTTGAGTATGGACAGTATCGGCAAACTGTTTAAACCTTTTTAGATGTAACTTATGTGAGGAAACCGGGCATGCCTATAGCAGGTGTTCCTGGGCATAACAGGGAGGACTGCCCCTCACATGAGGGTCTTATAAATCTAGCTCAGCAAGCACAAGCCAAGAAGATAGCCAGGCAGGGGGATGAATGGGTTAATCCCTCTGTGGTGCACGCCCTTCCTGTACAGGATTTGAGCACTTCTGACATGGAAATTCAAGAGCAGCCTTCACAGCCTAGGTAGCCATCCCTTGTTACAGTGGAAGCACCCATTGTCATTAGCACCCCTAAGGTCCCCCCGCCTTCTGACGAAGTTTTGAAAGTGGACATGCCACCTCCCCCAACCCCAGCTATGGACACAGCTTTCAAGCTGGTCTCTTCTAAGAAAAGATTCAGACCTGTGGTATCTCAAGAGCTGGACCGCCTGAGGGTAAAGATGGGAAAAGAGCTAAAGGGAGGGTTTCTCCACTTCTGAAAACTGAGAACCGCTTTTCCCCTTTACCAGTAGACAAACAATGGGGACATTCTGAGGAGGAAGAGTCAGATACCTCATAGGTTGCCTCCATTGCCACTGATGTTACAGAGGAGGGAGGGGGTGAGGATTCCATCACTAAGCGTTCCAGGCAGAGAAGGAATTCTAAAAACCCTGGTTGATTAGATACCTCTCCCTCTATTCTTTCAGGGTTTTAAATAATTGATTAGCAGTTTTTTCTTGGGACAATACTAACTGTACAGAAAGTATTTACATAGGTTTTCTAGAAGTGTTATATTTGCTAAACACAGTGAGGCAGGTGCTATGCATTTTCACAGTGTTTTAGAACTTTTATGAGCAAAACGCTAATCAATTTTTAGAGTTTAATAAAATCCTGTCTTTAGAGATATTTTTCTTCACTCTCTCATGCACTCTCTCCCCATTTCTTCTATAAATGTTAATAGCATTAAAAACAAGAAGAAGGGGTGTGGGGTCTTCTTATCCTCGTCCCATTTTTCTAGTGACATATGGTGTCTACAGGAAACAAGGCTCAAATCCCTCCAGGACTTGAGACAGACCTCTAATACTTGGAGTGCTGGGCCTTCTTTTTGGTCAATTGGGGTAGACAGTTGCGATGGGGTGGGTATTCTGTTTTCTAAACCAGTGATTACTGTTTCTCGTTTGTTAGACATTCTTCCTGGTAGAGCTCTCATGCTGGATATTAATTACTGCCAGGAGAGATTAAGATTAATCACTGTTTATGCACCCCAGTCCAGAGCTCAGAGAATTTCCCTTTTCAGATCTATTCAACCTTATTTACACTCATCCAGGCTGATAGTGTGGGCAGGAGAGTTTAATTAAGCAATAATGCCTGACAGGGTGTGTGTTGTGCTGGGATAACGTCACGCCTCAGGTAGTTGGGCATAAGGCCGCAGGCCGAGTGCGTCCAACAAGTGAGGCGTGACGTTATCCCAAAACGACACACACATCCTGGAGGGCATTATTGCTATTATACAATGGCTCGTTGTTCTACAGAATAAAAAAAATCATTTTAAAGATGTTTCTGTGTGGAAAAATATTTTTGTTTTTTAAGAGCAGATGAAACAATCAAGCTCAAGAGGCTCAAGCATATCAAGCTCATCTGCAGGGTCACAGTAAGGCTGAGACTAGACCCATGATATTGTGCTGGGATAACATTATGGGTCCAGCCCAAGACTGACCAATCAGAGTCCAGGATTTTTTCTTGCCATTGTATAATTGTGCTTTAGAGTTGGCAGATAGAGGGCTTAAGACAAATAAAGTTTTTTGTGATACCCATGCACTGCAAAACATACACTCACTGTCCGGTCTCTCTGACTCTTATAGAATACTCCACCCTTCTGGTGGGCACACATTTTTTTAAGTGTTCTCTATCCACAGAATAGATTTTATTTTGTTAACAAAAACTTTAGTTGCTGATAGGGTCTTTACCATTGCTTGGGAATTTTCTGACCATAAATCTGTTACGGTATATCTCAATTGGGGGGGGTGCTCTTAGATGTAAAAAAATTAGTTGGAGACTGAGCGAATCTTTATTAGATGATCCAGATATTAGAAAGGCCTGGATGAAAAATTGGGGTGCATGGTTATCTGTCTCCTCCTGTTATGAGGATCCCAGCAGTTGGTGGGAGGGCACCAAACAGTCTTGGAAGTCCCTTTTTCAAACTATAGCACAGATTAAATCTAATAAGGAATATATGGGGTATTTGCACTTAAGGGGTCAATTGCAGACCTTGATATCACTATCAGAGGAGCACAATAGGGATTTCAGCGTACACACTTCGGCGCTTAAAGATCAGATGAGGACCTGTCAATATAATAGGGCCAGATCGCTAGAACAAGAATTGAGGTTCAGTACACATGTAAAAAAGGGGCCATTAGACCCCTTTAAGGAATGTAATGACAGGGTTGGGCACAGGGTTTTGACTGGTTTGAAAGATGCTGCAGGTTAGGTCTGTACCTCACCTACTGAAATGTTAAGGATGGTAGAATATCATTTTGACTCCCTTTATGGAACTTGTGCAATGGAGACTATCCCTAGTAATTTCTTTTCACTTTTACACTTACCTCAATTTGCGGATATTGATAGAGTATCGCTGATACAGCCCATTATAATAGAGGAAGTAAAATGTGCTATAGGCAAATTAAGGAAAGATGCAGCACCGGGATCTGATAGGTTTGGGGCTGGTATCTATAAAACTTTTATAGATTTTGTGGCCCCTGTTCTAGTCATTTTATTTAATTACATGTTAACTTAGGGCAGACTAGCCCCTTCTATAACTGAATCCATGCTAATTTTACTCTACAAAAAAAGGGGACAAAGAGTTATTGTCAAATTGGAGACCTCTTAGTCTGTTAAAGACAGACCTTAAAATATTGAAAAAAATTCTTTTGGCAAGATTGACTGAAATGGTTGAGGACTTAATACATCCTGCCCAAACGTGTAATTGCGCATCGACGCAAGCAGGATAATTTAATACTTTTAAGGGAGTTGTTTTCAGGGGAGCAAATGTTTTAAGCCTTGATCAAGAGAAGGCCTTTGACAAGATTGCCCATTCTATCTTGTTTTCAGCACTTCAGGCTTATGGGACCCCTGACCAATTTTTATTTTGGCTACACGCTTTGCATCAGGATGCGGTGTTTGTGCCAAATATAAATGGGTGGAAGGGACGGAAAATCAGAGTCACAAAGGGATTGCAGCAGGGGTGCCCCCTCAGTCTGTTATTATATGTCTTTGGGATAGACATACGGATCCACCATGTTACAGCACAGAACAGCATAAGAGGTCTGCAAGTAATTCCAGATAAGGAGGAAACCAAAATGTTGGCTTATGCTGATGATTTGGTTCTATATTTACGACCTGATTCTTCAGAGGCTGTGCTGTGAGGGTTATTTGATGAGTACACTGCTTTACCAAGAGCACAGATTAACTTTCATAAAAGTAGGGGGATAGTTTTAGGTCACATTTTTCTGCCTAGTACTGGTACCTTTGTGGGTTTTTCTTGTTCCCAACAGCCTATTAGGATACTGGGGGTGATGTTAGGGGAAGAAGATTTAGCTAAACATAACTGGGATATTTGCATTGGTAAAGCAAATAGGTTGGTAGCTAGATGGAAAGGGCAGTTAATTTCAAAAAGAAATGAGTGACCCTTATTAATAAACTATTGATTCCAGAATTCTTATACATTAGTTATATTTTTCCTCTTCCCCAGGCAGTGATAACCTCCCTTGTGAGCATATTTTTTCAAGCATTTTGGGGAAGTAGGTTAAATCCTGTTAAAAGAGAGTTTACCTACAGATCCATAGCTGAAGGAGGTGTTAGTATGGTGAACCCTGTAGCCTTTTTTACAGTCTGTTTCTTAGCTATAATTTGGGAACTGTCTTAAGGCCTGGATGCAAAATATGGAGGCCTCTAGTTCAAGAGTGGTTGGATGCAAGTATCCCTTAATGGATACATAATAAGACAAGGTTGTTGCGTAACATTGGGCCCATACCCACTATTGGTATAGAACTCATTAAGGGTCTGATTAGTGGAAAATTACACCAGAGTTTATACAAACTGCAGATAGGAAAAAAGTGTATAATACTGTTTTATTGGCCGAGCAGAAAGAAACTGTTGTGTTTCCTAAGTGCCCTGAAGTAAGATTTCCTGGGGTGCTAAAACTTTTAGAGAATAAAAGGTTACCGATGTTTTTATGGGATTCTATTTGGTTAAGTAATTATGGGAGACTAGGGGTCAAAAGCAATAATACGCATAAATCTCTTGATGAACGGTATTGTCTAAGGGAATCATGTGTTCAGATTCTGGAAACCCAGGAACACTTATTTCTGGAATGTGGGTATGCTAAAAACTTCTGGGTCACTTTGGCCACTGTGTGGAGTGAACCACTTTTTTTGTCACTACAGTACGAGGATCTCATGTTTGGGTCTTGTGTGCATGGGTGGGGTAAATACCATGAGGAAACCTTGCTTATTATTTTTTCAGTTATCAGATATTTTTATGGCAGTCCAGATGTGTTTGGGTGACTCAACAGAGGATGATCTCATATGAAGAAATGTTGTATAATATTCAAACTACTGTGCAAAATATCAGAAGAAAAGATAACTATATGTTTTCTAAAGAAAGATATAAGATGGTATGGGTTAACTGGGAAAGATGGGATCCAGGGTAATTGGATACATCCTTGTTTTTCATGTTTTCATTATGAGCTTATGAGTTTTCTCAGTTTCTGTTTCATGGGCTTTGTATTATGCTTGAGTTTGCAAATTATTGTATCTATTTGTGATATAGTCCCCTTTTTCAAATAAAAATGTCCTACTCTTTTCTAGAAGTGCCATGGGATCATTAAAATCCACCTGAACTACCACCAGAACAGGCAGATGGGACCTCCATTTTAACGTCTCATCTGAAAGACGGCACCTCAGGAGTGCAGCACACCCGTCATGCTGCACTACAGTGTCAATATTGGGATAGTAACCCAAGTGCCTGGTGTGGGGATAGGACCCATAGCCTTCTGACCTCCCAGCCTCAGAGGCAAGTGTGCTACCTGCTGAGACATTGACACTGACATATGATCATTTTGAACTGGCATTTGTGATAAATTGAACACATACGTTTGGTCTACAGTTTTATTTTAGCATAGTTTTTATATTTAGTATTATTACTAGTTTCCATATTTCATGTACATGTGTCTGTACATGTATTATCATTTCATTGGTATTTTATAGGACTTTTATACACCCTGCAGTTATTTTTGTCCTCTTGAGATTATTATGCCCCAGCTGTCATAATCAGTTTAGCAGTGATGTAACAGCTTGTAACTTGGAGTACTTATATAAATACAAGCACACAGCAGGTGGTGATAGACTCTGAAACATGAAATGCTAATTTGCAGGGGCAACAGGGGTAGGTGCCATCTTCTCCAGGTGCTTTTGCTTGCACTGTGTGGAATCTGGTACCTTTGTACCTTATTCTATAAAATAAGTTTCTATTTATTAATTTATGGTGTAGATTGTACTCACTTTTTGCTCCTTTGATGAGTACACGCTACTTTTTTATAGTAATTGTCTAAAAATTTGTTTTTTCAGAGTTGCTGCTGTGACATTGGGGCTCTTAAACATTCATGTTTTCTAGGGATTTTAAACGGTCACACTGACATTTCTTGCATCCTAGCACCTATTCATCTGTGTGTTTCAAAAAACATCTTGTCATAACTGAACCATCACAATTTCTATGTTAGAGATATCACATACATACACAAAATATTTATATTTTCCATATATGGCAAAATATATATATATATATATATATATATGTATGTGTGTGTGTATATATATATATATATATATATATATATATATATATATATATTTATAAAATGGTAGGGAAAATCCTGAAATTTGATTGGCTGTTGTTTATGTAGCAATTATGTTCCATGCATGGAAAATAAAAAGTGCTGCCAAATTAATATCGACTGATCACCACTGGAATCATTAAACTAATAGAATGTTGAGAATTCAACTGGCAGCCACTGTTTTTTGCCCTGTAACTGTAAGCATTACATTTACTTGAACTGGGCCCTAAAAATAAAACTACCTTACATACAAAATAAATCAGATTAATTAAATGTTGTTTCCCTGATCATCACATTCTCCTTATACACATAAACAAATTAGAAACATTAAGTATTGTTTATAGTTTTCATTACAACTGTTTCTTTGCTGATAATGAAAAATCCCTCTTCTATCTTTACCTACTCATTAGGGAAATCTCTTCTTCATGACCTGACAGTGCGATAATTGAGTCTCTGGCTGTAACAGAGGCCTTTGTTTTGTGTGTGTGTATAGTATGTTAGGAGAGTAACAGTCTAGAAGTGGAACTAAGCAGAATTTTTAATCCATTTATTCCATGGTAAACATTCCATGACAAACATTCCATATATTGAATGTGGGGAAAACAGAGAAAAAAAAAACAGGAATTAGAAAGTAGGCAACAATACAATGACATCATCAATGACATCATTTGTAGTGCGTGGAAAGACTATTTTATCATAAATGCACACAAGTAAATCTATTGTTTCTACATATAAACATGCTTTTCCCAACTGTAAAAATTTTTTTAAAAAAGGAGCCCATTTTATAAGCGCAATAAGGCACTCCGGGATGTGCGTGGAACACATTTTACCACACGGCTCAGCAGCGAAGTCACCGGCCTTCGGCCTCGGTGCCTCATTACGCCTGCCATGTGGTAAAATATGTTCATGCACACCCCATCATGCCTTATTGCTTATTTTTATATATAAATACATACATATATATATATATATATATATATATATATAAAAACATTAACAAATTGTTCTTTTTTTGCAAATTTATGTATATGAAATAGTGGAAAAATATATATTGCATATATGGTATAAATATCAACAATGTGTGGAAAATATATTTTCGTGTTAAACAATATATTTATTTACAGTTTGGACATTGTGTTGTCCTGAAAAGGACTGTGATACCGTATATGAAGGCACTATAAGGTCAGAGAATCTTCATTAACCTTTTTCATACAGATTTAATTGCTGCATTAGCTGCAGTCATAATAAATTACTTGGGCACCCACCACCTTTTATGAAGCCCAGAGCAGGACATTTAATTGCAGAACTGCATTTTCAACAGAATACATATAAAATTTGGTTCAATGCTACCAGCTGTATTTCTTCAAATAGTCAAAAACTAAGCCGAATTATGTCAGTGTTTCACAAGCCCATATTCATTTTCTATTTATGTTTGCTTGCACACATGTGCAAGAAACATTATGTGGCAGCTTAGGAGAGAAGCGGGTTGTGGAGGTGCAGCCCGCTGACAGCCAACGGGGGCACTGCATTTGGGGTCTTGGCACTGGTGGACAAATGCAGGCCCAGTGTCTTGATGACACTGGTTCTGCAGAAGTGCCACCAAGTTAAAAAGTTTTTGCCACTGCAATCAGGGGCCACCTCATCATTGCAGCATCAGCCATTTTGCTGCAGTGAGGGAGCGACCCATCATTACAGGGTGGTACCTTGCCGTCTGTATGCTGCCCCGTCCCAGTACATTTGCAGATGGGGAGCCCACTCCCTGTTTAGCACTGTAACCCCACCTCCCCCATTTGTTGTGTGCTGACAGGGCCCCAATCCCCTGTGGCTTCAGTCCCCCCAGTTCAGTTTGCCAATGGGGCACCCACTCCCCATTGGCATAATGTCCCCCAGTTTTGTGCCAAAAGGGTGCCCAATCCCCTCAGCTCTCTCCCCACCGGTATGTGCCAACAGGGTGCCCCATCCCCATCAGCTACTGCCCCAAAAACACAGGTGGCACACTGGGAGCCCTCCCCAGTGTGCCAAATGTCCCTGAAAGAAAAAACAGTCCCAATGTTTTTGTTTTAACACCTGTAAAACAGAAAAATGGTCCCTTCGAGTTTGGTGGCCCTCCCCAACCTGCAGTCCCACCTCTGTGCAACTCCTGCCTCCCTACCCTCTCCCAACCCATACTTATCCGGAACTCAAATGCTGGCGATCTTCGTGGATCAGAACATGTCTGCACTCTCTGTGCCGATCGCCACTGAAAAATGCCAATACGCTGTATAATGGCATAAATAGGGTTTTTCAACATTGGTGCATATCTCGGGCAGTTTTGGGAATTTTGGCACCACATTTTCAACATGGGGTTCTTCAGACCCCTCCTCATGAATTTAGTCACCATCATTGCATTATTCGGTCCCGAGAGGTGATTTCGTGGTCACTGCGTGGAATCACCTTTCAGGACCAAGTAATGAAATGACAGTACCACTGTTCATGAGGTGGGCTCTCAAAAGGCCTATGTTGCAAAATTTTGTGAAAAAAATTAAAAGAAAAATGACTGTTTTACGAGCGTGCGTTGCAATTTCCACGCATGCTTGTAACTTCATGAATTTGTAATATTTTCAGTTCAGATTTTCAACATTGCCATTTTTTCACACCTCCTTATGAACAGTACAGCGGTCATTTTACACATCCTGGTTAAAATGGGTTTTCGCACTTCCGGCTGAGAATAAGCCTGATCGCTGTGGGAAATCAGTGTTCAGGACAGATTAAGAAAATGATAGTGATACTGTTCATGAGCAGAGGTCCTAAAATGCCTATGTTGAAAATTTGGTGACAAAAGTCCATAAAATGACTGTGTTACAAGTGTGTGTTGAGCAGTTTCCATGCACCCTTGTAACTTCGCAAATTTGTAATATTTTCACGACAGATTTTCAACACTGGCATTTTTTCACACTTCCTTATGAACGGTACAGTTGTCATTTTTCACATCCTGGCTGAAATGTGTTTTCACACTTCCGGCGCAGAATAGCGCGGTCACTGTGGGAAATCAGTGTTTGGGACAGATTAAGAAAATGACAGTGATGCTGTTCATGAGCAGAGGTCCTAAAATGCCACTGTGGGAAATCAGTGTACAAGACAGATTAAGATCGAGCCAGTGAAAGAGGGGCGTGAGCAAGCTCAACGGAGCTGTGTCGGGACTGCTGCGGATTTCTTTGTGGGCAGAAAAAGGCACCAGCGCAGGCAGGAGCCCAGTACAAAAGGGCAGCCTGCAGCACCGGGAGAAATGGAATGAGCAAGTGAGAGAGGAGGAGTGAGTGAGCTCAGCGAAGCTCTACCTGGACTGCTGCGGATTTCTTTGTGGGCAGAAAAAGGCACCAATGCAGGCAGGAGCCAGGAGAAACAAAAGTGAGAGAGGGGGAGTGAGTGAGCTCAACTGAGCTCTTTTGGGACTGCTGCAGATTTCTTTGTGGGCAGAAAAAGGTGCCAACGCAGGCAGGAGCCCAGTGCAAAATGGCAGCCTGCAGCCCTTGGGAGAAATAAAAGGAGTGAGTGAGAGAGGGGGAGTGAGTGAGCTCAACGGAGTTCTGTTGGGACAGCTATGAACTTCTTTGTGGGCAAAGAAAGGTGCCAACGCAGGCAGGAGCCCAGTACAAAAGGGCAGCCTGCAGTGCCAGGAGAAACAGAACGAGCGAGTAAGAGAGGGGGAGTGAGCAAGCTCAACAGAGCTCTGTCAGAACTGCAGCGGATTTCTTTGTGGGCAGAAAAAGGCACCAATGCAGGCAGGAGCCCAGTAGAAATGGGCAGCCTGCAGTGCCGGGAGAAACAGAATGAGCGAGTGAAAGAGGGGGAGTGAGTGAGCTCAACAGTGCTCTGTTGGGACTGCTGTAGATTTCTCTGTAGGCAGGAAAAGGCACCAATGCAGGCAGGAGCCCAGTACAAGACGGCAGCCTGCAGTGCCAGGAGAAACAGAACGAGTGAGTGAGATAGGGGGTGTGGGCGAGCTCAATGAAGCTCTGCCGGGACTTTAGAGTTGCTCACCCTCCCACCCATTTTCTCGTGGTCCTGTAGTACAACAGGGTCTCTGGGGTGGAGACAAAGCAAGTGATTGGATACTTTGAGGAGTGCTGTAATAATACAGATTTAGTTGTTCAGTTTATTTCTCTAACTGAGCTAAGTACTAAGCTATACTGTTATGACTGCTATAATAATACGTAATTATTTGTTCGGTTTATTTCTCTAACTGAGCTGAGTAATACTTGGAGTGCAATAGGATTTCAAACTGGGCTGAGTGAAACTATATGAGAGTTGAGAACAAAAAAGGATGGTAGCTGAAGGGTGAAAACTGGTCAAGGAGGCTGTAGGATTGCTACAGTAATACAGTATCTAATGGATGAGATTTGAGACTGAATTTCCCCGGTCGGCAAGGGGCCAGTAGGGGGACTAGAGTGTGTGGGGGGAACAGGAATTTGAGTAAATAGGGGCCTAACAGTTGTAGTAGGGTACAGAACCTGGGAGTAAGAACCTGTAACATAAGATGGGGGCCAAAATGGGGCAGGTGCCACATGTCAATATGGCGGGCATCTTTGGAAGGGTGGTGGGGTGTACAGGGCGTGGGCCTGCCATGATTCTAGACTGGGCTTGGAGGATGGGGGGTGTATGGTCTGTAGATGACTAGCAGATTATCGGGCTGGGGCCAAGTAGTCAGTGCTTCAACCTTACTGGGATCAGTCTCTATCCCTTTTGTAGATACTATGTGCCCCACATACTTCACGGAGGTTTGGAAAAACTGGCACTTGTCAATGGACAGCTTGAAGCCAAAGTCTTCCAGTTGGTCTAGGTCTTTAAACAGTCGGTTCTCATGCTCCTCTAAGGTGCTCCCAAAACACAATGACATTGTCCAAGTACACCAGACATTCCAGCAAATTCATATCTCCCACTGCACGTTCCATCAGTCGCTGAATGGTGGTCGGGGAACTCGATATCCCCTGTGGCATCCTTAGAAACTCGTAGAACCCCAATGGACAGATGAAGGCTATTTTCTTATGATCTTCCGGGGCCATCGGGATCTGGTAGTATCTGCTGTGAAGATCCAACACTGAGAACCATTTGCTCCCATTCAAGCAGTCCAGAGCATCTTGTATACGAGGCATAGTGTATTGGTCTGGGATGGTCCGCCAGTTCAGGGTTCGATAATCAACACACATCCTCACAGACCCATTCTTCTTATGCACAACTACAATAGAAGATGTGTATGGGCTCCTGGATTCTTGTATCATGCCAGCAGTGAGCATTTCTTGCAGGTGTCTTCTCACATCATCTGTGTCTGCCGGGGCTAGGTGTCGGGAACTCTCTCGAAATGGCCGTTCATTGTGCAGGCGTATGTGATGCTCCACACCCTGGACACATCCCGCATCCCATTCCTTCAATGAAAACACTTGGTCTCTCTGTGCAAGTCTCTTGCTAATTCTAGCCTTCCATTCAGCTGGCAACGGGGAGTCACCAAAGTCAAACAAGTCTGAGGTCACTCTCTCCTTCTCACCAGGGTGCTTGTTGCTGGGCAATACTGCAGGGTCTGCACAGTGTACCGTAGCTAGGATGCACCCTCTGTTCACCCAGATGTCCCGATCAGACACATTGTGAATCTGGACCTTCATTCATCATGCATAGGCATGGGCACAAGCAGGCAAGATGCTGAGCTTGACCAATAATCCTTCTGGCAATTTTCCATTGCCTGGCGCATCCAACATCATTATTTTGTTCTTGACATCTTTCCACAGGTGGACCTCCCCTTGAATGGTATACTGGGTGTTAGGAGCCAGTACCATTGACTTGGGATCCTTCTTCCACACGATCCCCACTGGTTCATCCTGGTCTACTTCCTCGGGTTTCTGTTGCAAATCATAGGCCCTCTTGATCAGAGCCAGAATTCTCAGGGCCCTCCCAGTCCGTCGCCCTTGTTTTTTGTGACTGAGTTGCGCCAGTCTTCCAAACATATGGGCGTTTGTCCCAGTTAACAGGGGAACCCCATCATACAGTCCAGTGGGGGGACACACTAGGGCCAATGTCTCTACTTGCTCCTCTACACCAGTTACAGTTGCAGGAAAAAACAACCAGAGGCGGGCATACCCTAGATAGGGATAAGACTTGTAGCTCAGGCCCCACACATGTAGGCCTTCCAGGGATTGCAAAGGCACATCAGATAAGGGGTTTGTCATACCAGTTCTGGAATACAATGGTCACTTGCGACCCACTGTCAAGCACAGCCCGAGTATGAGGGCCCACTATTTTGGACCAGTCTGGAGAGGCATTAGCAGAGGCCTGGACAGATGATTTAGCTACAAAGAAATTTGAGTTAGGGTTTCTCGAACCCTCACTGCAATCATTTTGGGCACCCTTTGACCACTGATTTGCTTTTCAGAGCTTCCCTTGGAATCTGTTTACTACTCTTTCTAAGTCCTTCTGAGACCAGCATTTTCTTTTCATATGGCCATCTTTTCCACAGTTGTGACAAATGATAGACTTCTGGGTGAGAACATTGTATGAGGAACTGAAGCAGTAGTAAGAGATTGGGGTCTAGTATCTGCTTGCAGAGGTGAGAGTGGTGCAACGTGTCTTAACAGTTCCTTTAGAGTGGCAGTCAATCTGGTGATCTCAGCCTTGGAGCCACCCTCGGTAGCCGGATGCCTGAGGGTGCACCCCCACCCCCATGGCAGTCACGTCCTGAAAGGGACCCAAATCTTGTTCCAGGGGGGAAACCCTTGCAAAGGCACCCATCTTCAACTCTCAGACTTCCTTTAGTAGCTTGTCTTTCCAATGCTGGGCCCAGGGTGGGAAGTCCTTTGCATTCTCAGAGTGCTCGTTAAGGGCCGACCTTTGCCCCTGAGCCTCACTTGGCTGATCACTCTTGGTCACTTGCGCAGCAGCAGCAGATATGGGTGCAATTCCCCCATGGGGTCACCTTTGCTTAACCCCCCAAATTTCTTTCATTAGCGCGTCATAGGAGGGGGGCGATTCCAGTCGGGTGGCAAGGGCAACTGAAGCAGTAACAATTCTGAAAATGGAGCAGACTTAAGGATCTGGTCCAGCCTATTTCGATCTAATTCATTTGATGGCAAACTACCCTTTCTGAGGCACTCTTGTAGCAGCTTTTCAAGCCAAGGTACATACACAGGCAATGGCTCTCCTGGGTACTGCTGAGTGTTTCTTACTCTCTAACACACACCCTCATCTGAATCCGGGCTCCCATACACATTCTCCAATGCATAAAGATAGTCCCATGCAGTTGGTTCGGGGATTATTGGCCCGCTTGGCACAGATGGTAGCCAGGGCAGGACCTTGGAGGGTCTCACTCAACCTCTTTCGTTTCTCTGCTTCTGAGCATTGCCATTCAAGTACTAGAGGGGCAACATAGTCTATCCAGGTCTCCCAGTCATCCTCCTCCTGGGGGGGAAGGTGCTGAGAAGATTCTCAGCCTTCAGTAGGAGTCATGACTAATGGCAGGTACAGATATAGGGGCCAGCACTACGCGGGCACAGAAGGCAGGGCAGTAACAGGTGCTAGAGTGGGAGGGGATGTTGGGGAAGGAGCACCCCCAGGTGGCAGGAATAGTTTCTTAAAGTCCTCTACGGTTTTCCCTTCCTCCAGCAACAACTTAGCAAATTTCTCTTCAAAAGTCTCAGATAATGGTGGGAGCTCATCCTCCCTGGGGTCCTTACTGTCTTTTGTTATCACTCTCCAGGCAGCTGGAACCCCTTCTGAGGCAATAGTCTGTGGCACTTTAGAGCTGTCCACGAGGTCACTACACTCTACCAAGGCTATGAAAATTTGGGCGATCAAATCAGCCTGTCGACCCACCACCACCACAGGGTTTTTTAAACATTCAACTTTGGAGAGTGCTCCCTCTACAGTGTCTTTACTGGTACCCAGGGGAATATCCAGTGTAAGTAGAGCATTTTGAGGTCAATCTCCTGCCCAGTACACCACCCCACCAACTGGTGTACAGCCATTTCTACTGAGGTAGCCATTAATCTTTAACAATAATTCGTAATTTTTGGCCACTAGAGGGCACAAAATCCCAGCAGTGCCTCCAAAATGTAACCCCTAGGTGGTTCTATCCCAAGTGCTACTACCCCTGCCTGCTTGGCTAGTAGCAGGTTAAGGGGCCTGAGTTCTGAAATGGGTGCCTCTATCCAGAGGTCAGGGTTGGTAGTGGTCAGGCCAACCTGGGCACAGCCCTCCAGGACACTGCAGCCCCCCTCTTTCCTTACTAGTGGCTGGAACAATACACAATAATCACTTTCACAATAACCCGATACACCACACAAGTACCCACACTGTTTGCACTTACCACCATGGCTTTCCTGTGGCCTGGCCCTGGGGACCCCCTGTAAAATGAGGTTATACACAGCAAATAACAACAGTCCAGTACTCTTGCACAACTGGAACCACAGTCAGGGTAAATGCAAAAAAGAGTTAGATCTGATTTATTTAAGGGACTTGAACAAGGGAGGGGCGTAATCAGATTAATTTGCTTAAAGGCTGTATCAATCAAACAGTTATGCATGCACTTCAGGGTCCATAAACAGTCACACACTCTGGGTACCCAGATGGAGAATGGTGGGCTAGCTAGGAACATTGCAACTGGTTGGTGCCCAGCGATGGAAGAAAACAACATGCACAACACACACTATTTGTAATCCGGAGGGCTCAGTTTGTGAAAAGAAAACAACAAGACAATCAGATGACACACTTTTAGATTAGGCTGTTTACTCACGATATCCAAGACTGGACACAGGCTGGACGAAGATCAAGACAGCAGGTGGTTAATCTGGAGTGCCAGGAGAAGCAGGGCCCACACGAATTGCCGAGGCATCATTCCTGTTCAAGCGTGGAGTAGGGGGCTGATCCCCAGGCAGGTCTCTCATCAATGGCTTTCTCTGTGCAGCAGGTAGAATGGCTGGGCCAGTGGGGCAAGGCCCGGCAAATGGAGACAAATTTGAATACAATCCGTTTTGGGCTTGATACAGCTTCCAGCAAGCAGAACACAGTTCACACAGTGGGGAACCAAATCACGACCCACTAACAACTCACAGCACATTTACATTTAAGGAAATTCTACTGTACCAGGCAAACCGCTCTCTGGTCACGATCGGAGAGTCTCTGCACAAACTGGGGATTCAAAAGCAGCTGTAAATCCTGACAGGCCAATCGCATTCAGCAAAATCTTTGGCCTTCTTCAGGTATGAGCCTGGTAAAAAATCAGCGGCTTACTTCGTTCTTACAAACTTGGATTTAGTCTGAAATAATTCTCTTCTCTCCCTCTCAGGGGGCAGCAGCAACATGAAGACTACAACTCAGGTCTTTCCACAGTTCTCCCGTGCGAAACTACTCAGATGGCTGCTTGACTGTCTCAAGCTGTTGCTTCTTCAGCTCTCAACTTAGATCTGACTCAACTGCCAGCAAGCCTGGGACTTTTCCCAGAATCCAAAAGGTTCAGTTGGCTGATCTGTCTGTCGGTCACAACAAAGGCTCCCCCTTCAGGTGCAAAAAGGCACCAAAAGCCCCAAACTACAATTCCTACAGATTTTTACTCCAGACAGCTCCTGTAGTCCAGCTCTATTTTAAGTCCCACCAGTACTGATTGGTCCAATTTGGCAGTCCAGGACTAAGATAGTGGAGATAAACAAAACAGTCCTTGCTGCAAAGAAGGCAGGTTAGACAAACTATATTATCATTATCACTCTAAATGATTTTCAGCAAATAGTTACATCTTTCAATAGAACTCCCTCTCAGACTACTTACGACTGCAATCCAGGCAGCTCTTAAAAAGACAGTGCACAGAGGCTATACAGGCACTCTCTGGCAATCACATTTAAACTGCTAAAACACAGGACACCAGCCTGGCAGTGAGCATTTAGGCAAACTCAAGGAAGACTTTTTGGGAACTCCCATTTGTAGGGGGGCTACAACAGGATATACAGGAGGGACAGGAGGGTTGGAGGGGTGTGCACACTATATGAGGGCAGGGATTAAATGCATAAGGGATGAGGGAGAAGAGGAGAGGACAGAGGCAATTTGGGTGCAGCTCATGGACTCCAAGGGCAGAAAGCTGAGGCTGGGAGTGGTGTACAGACCACCAGCCCAATCCGGGGAACTGGATGGGGAGTTGGCAGAGCAGATAAGGAGGGTGTGTGGTGATAGTGGGGGATTTTACCCTACCACAGGTTGACTGGAGCACCCCGTCACTAGCAGTACCAGGGAGCAGGTGCTCCTTTATGCATTCCAGGTTGGCCTTCTCACGCAATCGGTAAGTGGCCTACAAGGCTTGGTAGCACCCTGGACCTAGTACTGGCAAATGGGGAGGTGGTGAGGGAGGTAAGGGTGGAGGACCCACTAGTAGGTAGCAACCACTAAACAGTGTGGCTTACTGTCATGCTGGGCAGGGAGACAGGAGGCACGGGCACTAAGGTGGTGGACTTTATTAGGGTGGCCTTTGGGGGGAATGGAACAATGCTGCAAGGAAGACTCCAGGATATAAGGCTGGGTAGGGATGCAGAACAAAAGTGGGGAGTCATAAAGACTGGGCTAACAAAGGCCATAGTAACCTGCACCAGGGCCAGGAGTATGAAGAGCAGAGGCAAGAAACCATGCTGGCTGAACAAAGAAGTGCTGCAAGGGGTGAGGGCAAAGACGGCTGCATACCAGAAGTACAAGAGAACAAGGAAGGCAGAGGATAAGGAGGCTTTCGGGAGTTGGTCAAGGGAGGTTGCCGGTGGTGTGTGAAAAAAGCTAAGGCCACCAGGCAATTAAGTTCCACACAGGGCATAAAAGGAGGGGGAAAAGGACTCTTTTAGGTATGTCAGGGAATAGAGGAAGTACAAGGAACATATTGTGAGACTAAAGTGGGGAAGGGATTTGCTGGAAAAGGGGGAGGAGCAAGTGGAAATTTTAAATGAGTACTTCTGCTCCATTTTCACTAAGGAGAGGGATGGCCCACTACCAGAATGGGCTGGGGTGGTGGGGAAAGGTGGGGGGGAGGTGATGGACAAAGTGATCACAGGAAGTAGGGTGCTGAGGGGCTGAGGGCAGTAAGGGTGGACAAGGCACCAAGTCCCAATGCCATCCACCCCAGGGTGCTCAGGGAGATGGTGGAACTGTTGGCTGAACCACTGGCAGATCTGTTCAACATCTCCCTGGAAATGGGGTGTGTGCCCCAGGACTGCAGGGTGGCCCATGTGGTGCCCATACACAAGAGTGGGCCTAGGGGGAGCCAGGAAATTATTGGCCAGTAAGTCTCACGTCCATCGTGGGTAAGCTTATGGAGCTGATATTGAAGGAGAGGCTGGTGGCATTCCTAGACAGTAATGGCCTCAAAGATGGGCGGCAACATGGGTTCGTCTCAGGGAGGTCTTGTCAAACCAACCAAACAGAGTATTGTGACTGGGTGACAAGGGAGTTGGACAGGGGCCATGCGGTATATGTCCTGTACTTGGACTTCAGTAAGGCCTTTGATACAGTGCCTCATACGAACATACGAAATTTACCAGCGGATAAAGGCCTAGAGGTCTATCAAGTCTGCTCAAATATGCAGCTAGCACCCCTTATTCTGCAGCTGCCCCTCCCTTCCACCCTTCCCCTTCATTAACCCCCCCCTTGTCCTGTCCCATCTTCGTTTGAAGCAGTCCACTGTTCTACTGCATACCACTTCTGCAGGTAACGATTCCACCCAGCCACCACCCTCTCTGTAAAAAGTGCCTCCTCATCTCCCTCCTGAACCTCCTCACTCCAGTCTCATATCATGGCCCCTGGTGGCCTCCCTCCCTTACTTTGAACAGCCCTCTGTACCAGCCTTGTTTATTCCTTTCATGTATTTAAAGGTTTCAATCATGTCACCCTGTCTCTCCTCTCCTCCAGTGAGTACATGTTCAACTCTTCAACCTCCTCTCATATGATAAGTCCCCAGCCCTCTGATCATCTTTTGTTGCCCTGCGCTGCACCCCCTCCAGTAACTTAATGTCCCTCTTCAGATACGGACACCAGTACTGCACGCAGTACTCCAGGTGTGGTCTAACTAATGACCTGTACAGTGGCAGAATCACCTCCTCCCTCCTCGAGGATATACCCCTTGCAATACAACCTAGCATTTTGTTGGCCTTTGCAGCTGCCTTCCTACATTGTGATGAGTTGTTCATTGACCCTGTAATGAGCACACCCAGAGCCTTCTCCTCCTCTGTCTGGGCTAGCTGCACTCCCCCTAGCTGGTAACTCCTCCTTGGGTTCTTCATCCCAAAATGCAGCACCTTGCACTTTTTGGCATTAAACCCCAGTTGCCAGGTGTCTGACCAGGTTTCAAGCTTTGCCAGATCATCCTGCAACCCCTGCCATCCCCCTAGGTCATCCACCACTGCGCCAACCTTGGTATTGTCAGCAAACAGACTGATCTTGCTCTTGATGTCCCATGATATGTCTGCAATGAATATCCCAAACAACACTGGTCCCAACACTGGCCCTGTGGGACACCGTCATTACTGCCCTTGGGTGTGAGAGCTCCCCCCACCACCACCCTCTGTTGCCTTCCCTGCAGACAGTTTCCTACCCATCTCACCAGCTTTCCACCGCCCCTGTGCCTACTAACTTCCTTCCCAGCCTTCCATGTGGCACCGGGTCGAATGCCTTACTGAAGTCCAGATACAGGACATCCACTGCATGGCCCTGTCCAGCTGCCTGTTCACCCAGACATAGAACTCGACCAGGTTGGTTTGGCAGGATCTGCCACGTATGAAGCCATGCTGTCTGCTGTCCTGTAGTCCTTGGCCTCTGGGAGGGCCACCACCTCCTCTCTTCAGGATAGTCTCCATCAGCTTACCCACGATGGATGTGAGGCTCACTGGTCTGTAGTTTCTGGTTCATCCTTGGGGCCACTCTTGTGAGTGGCACCACATGAGCCATCCTCCAGTCCTGAGGTACACAACCTGAATGTAGTGAGGCATTAAATAGGTCTGCCAAAGGTCCTGCAAGAACCTCTGCCAGCTCCTTCAGTACTCTCTGGGTGGATGCCATCTGGGCCTGGCGCCTTGTCCACCCTCAGTGCCTTCAAACCCTCTTGAACTCTGCCTCCATGATTTCCCCATCTGTCACCACTTCTCCCTGCTTCTGCCATTTCTCCCACCTTGGGTGTCACCCTCTCTCTTTAGTAAATACTGAGCAGAAGTACTCATTTAGTGCTTCTGCCTTATCGTACCTCTGCTTTCACCCAACCCCTCCTTCCTAATCCTTACTATGTGGTCCTTACAGCTCCTTTTCTCCTGATGTACTTAAAGAAGTCCTTCTCCCCTTCTTAATGCCTTGTGCCAGCCTGAGTTCCGTAGATGCTTTGGCTCCTTACTGCCCTTGTCACCTCCTTCAATTCTGTCAAGTACTCTCTCTGTCCTCCCCTCCTGTTTTCTTGTACTTCCTAAAGGCAGCTCTTTTCCTCCTTACCTTTCCATGAGCTCCTTGCTCAACCAGCTCGTTTCTTAGCCCTAGCCTTCTTGCTCTGGGCTTTGCAGCAGGTTTTGTTGCCTCCACTATCCCCAGCTTTATGAGCTCCCACCTCTGGTTAGTATCCATACTAGATTGAATTCTGGCCAGGTACCCTTTACCACTTCCCATCCTCCCAAAGTCGGCCCTCCTGAAGTCCAGCACTTTGTGCCAGATTCCACTCCTTCCTTGCCCATATCCAATGTGAGCCATACTGAGTGGTGGTCACTCCCTGACAGCGGTTCCTCCACTGTGTTCTCTCACAAAGTCCCCATTTGCCAGCACAAGGTCAAGGGTATTCCCTAACCTGGTTGGTTCACTGACCATTTGCAGCAGGAAGCTGTCCTGGAGGGATCCAGCAGTAGCTGCTCCCTTCTGTTCCTGGTTGTTGGGGTGCTCCAGTCCACTTCTGGCATGTTGAAGTCCCCACAATCACCAGACTACCCTTCTCGCAGGTCCTCCTGATCTGTCCCACTAGTTCCTGTCTAACTCCTCCATCTGAGATGGTGGCCTGTACACCACTCCCATTCTAAGAATCCTATTCTTGGAATCCTGGATTTGCATCCAAAGTGACCTGCATACCCTCCTCCCTTCCTCCCTTACACACTTCAGTCCTTCCTTCACATATAGTGCCACTCCTCCTTTTCCCAATCACCCTGTCCCTACAAAATAACCTGTACCCTGGTACAGACAGGTCCCAGTCATTGTATTGGGTGGCCCATGTTTCTGTGATGGCTGCAATGTCCACCTCCCCTCTGCCATGAGAACCTGCAACTCTGCAGTTTTCCTCCCAAGGCTCCTAGCATTAAGGGTAACCACCTTCCACCCTTCCCCCCCTCCCATCCTGCCCTCCTTTCCTAGCATCACCAACAGTACTTGCCATTTGTCCTTTGTCACTGTTATGGGGGGTAAGCTCACATGATTTCCCAACCTGTGGTCTCTGCATATCTCTTCCCCAACTGTAACCCCCCACTCCTAGTTTAAATTCCCAGCTTCCTCTATATACTCTTCCATCCTCTGTTTCAACACTTTCTTTCCCTCCTCACTCAAGTGTAGTCTGTCCTTGGCATACAGACTACTGTCCTCCCAGGTCCCGCCCACCCCCAACAGCCCATACCCTTTAGCACAACACCAGGTTTTTAGCCATCTGTTAAATTCTTCTATTCTTAGCTTTTTGTTGTGCTTGCCTTTGCACGGGAAGTATCTCGGAAAAGTTACTGATCTTCTTGCCCCTCACATAATTGTGCTAGTTCCTCAAACCTCCTCTGGACTATATCTACTGTCTTGTCAGCCAGGTCGTTTGTCCCAAGATGTATAATTAAATGAGGATTGTCCCTACCCTTCTAGCATATTTCCAGAACAGACTGTCCCACCCTTTCCGCTGTCATTCCTGGCATGGCCTCCACCCAAATGCGACTATGCCTCTCCCTTGCTACCCACCTAACTCCTCTTAGTATTGGTCCCCAGCACTAAGATTCCACACCTCACTCCCTACTTGCTTCCGTTCATCTCCCTCTCTCATTTCCAGCTCCTCTTCTCCTCCTGCACATTATTTCCCCTTTACCCCTGTTGCAATTCTCCCAGCAGAACTTCCCCGCTCCAGTTTGGTCCAGGCATTTATCAATTACTCCTCTAATTTCATCATTTCCTCCTCCACTTTCTTCCTCTCTAGCAGTGCACAACTATTTTCTGAAGACCCTTCACAAATGCCCGCCTCTCTCTTCATAGTAACCTGTTCTCTCCTTTCCACTCCATGACTTTTGCCACTTCTTCGCCTCCCTCACAAGTCCCTATCTCCTCCTTCCATTTGTCTTTTGTCTCCTGACCTGGTTTCCGGCAATCGTTCTTCCTGGCCTGGGCCCTTTGTCTCTGCTTCCTTCTTCTGACCTCTCCTCACCACTGTTGGCTTAAATCGCCCTCCCTCATCTCCCCTTCTTCCTCTCAGCAGTATTGGGCTAAACCCACCCCCAATCTGCCTTGCCTGTCTTAGTTCCTCCTGCAGACCCTCAGCCTCCTTTCTAAGTTTTTCTATGTGGTTGCGCATTAAACATCCTCCCACACTACAGGTAGTGTTTAGAAAGATTGGTGCACCGCAGTTGTTGCAGCCTACCACCCTACCCATTGCTGCCGTTGCCCACCAGAGACTCCCCACCCTTCCAGATGCAGGATACCAAACACTCCCCCAAGTCTCCCCTCTCCTCCCTCTATCAGTGCAAAACATTTTCTTTATTTCCCTTACTTCCTTTGTTGCACACGTTTAGATATATTGAGCAACTGCTTTTTATATTCCTATCCTTCCTATCCACACTCAAAAGAGACTTTAAGTAGCCATTGCACAACCTTCTTCAAACTCCTACCCTCCTTTTCCCAATGCAATATCAATGCTAAGAAGTAATAATGAAAGCTCCTAGATTTGCATTTACTTCCCTTCCACTGAGAGAGCAGTCACCTCTTCACTTGCTGCTGTTCCTTTCCTGGATGTCTGCTTCTGCTATGACAGGTGCATATCCTTTGCCTGTTTGAGGAAGTGATGTCAGAACCCCTAGTATAAAGGAAATAATGGACCAGGGTGGGTGGGGTGAGGGTTTGGGGGTGGGACCAGCCCAGTCTTCCAGAAACAATCATGTAGCTGAGGCCTCTGGTCAGACCATTAGCACCCTTTCCCCACTGTGCATTCAACTTTGCAGCTAGTGAAGCCAGCAACAATGAATCACAATTCTACTCAAAGCCCCCAAAATAGGTTTGCTACCCAAAGAAACAGGACTCCAATTCAAACAGCTTCACCAGCAACACATCAAAATAGGCTTGGAATTAGAAGATATAGGTCTCCAATTCAAAGAAACGGACCCAGTTAAATTACACCAATTTTGTTTTAAAACAGAAGAAACAGGCCTCTACAAATGCAGCCTGCCACACAGTGAATCAAACAAATGAACCCACTTATAGCTACCAAAACAGGTTTCAAAATTCCAACAGCCCCAAACAATACCCTGCTAGCCCCTTAATAGTAAGAAAGAAAAGAAATAACATTCTACCAAGTAGAATCCACGAAAAACAATGTAAAACAAGAAGCTACTGTACTGTAGATCTGATCCTGTCCCCCTTCTAGTTCCTTCTGAGAAGCCAAAGCACTGACTCCACACCTGATTCAGCTCTGCCTCATGGGAGACTGGAGGGGAAGCTGATGGCAGTAGGTGTGGGGAAAAAGCTGACTAAATGGATAGAGAACTGGTTACAGGGGAGGGTGCAGAGGGTGATGGTGGTGGGGGAGCTCTTGGCACCCAGAGCAGTGACAAGAGGGGTGCCACAGGGGTCAATTGCTGGGCCCGGTGCTATTTGGGCCTTTATCTCCAATATAGCACACAGAGTGGGGAGCAGGGTTAGTCTGTTTGCACATTATACCAACTTGGGGGTGGTGGAGGACGAATAGGACGGATGGGGAAAACTGCAGGGGGACCTAACCAAACTAGAGACATGGTCGGTGGAGTGGCAGCTAGGATTCAATGCAAAGCAGTGTAAGGTGATGCACGTCAGGGCTAAGAACCAGAAGAGGGACTATTGGTTGGGGATCAGAGAGGAGGAGAAGGACCTAGGGGTCTTGGTAACTGGGAGCATGAACAACTCAGCCCACTGCATGAGAGCAGCAATGAAGGCAAACAGAATGCTGGGGTGCATTGCAAGGGGGTTCTCATCCAGACACAGGGATGTGATCCTACCTCTCTACAGATCATTGGTCAGACTGCACCTAGAGTATTATGTGCAATACTGGAGGCCATACCCGAGGAGAGATATAAAGTTACTGGAAGGGGTGCAAAGGAGGGCAACAAAAATGTTAAAGGGGATGGAAGGAAAGAAATATGAAGTTAGGCTGAAGGACCTGAACATGTACACACTGCAGGAGAGGAGGGCTAGGGGTAATATGATCGAAGCATTTAAATACCTGAGGGGGTAACTAAACCTAGTACCGAGGGGGTGTTTAAATTGAGGAGTGGAAGAGAGATGAGCGGGCATGGACGAAAGGTTGAAAGGGGGGTGTTTCAAGAGGGAAATGAGGAGGCACTACTTCTCTGAGAGGGTGGTGTCTAGTTGGAATGCGCTGCCAGAGGGGGTGGTAACATGTAGGACAGTGAATAGCTTTAAGGAGGAATGGGATAAAGCAAGAGGAAGACTTGGGGGACAGGGGCTGGGATAAGCGGGGGAGGAACTGAGGGGGAGGAGGCTGGGGCAGCTGCAATCTAGGATGCTAGCTGCACACTCTGGCAGACTTGCATAGACCGATTGGTATGTTCTGCTGGCAGATTCATATGTTCGTATATGAAATCACAGTGACTCAATTCATGAGCAGAGGTCCTAAAATGCCTATGTTGAAAATTTGGTGACAAATGTCCATAAAATGACTGTGTTACAAGTGTGCGTGATGCAGTTTCCACGCACCCTCGTAACTTTGCAAATTTGTAGTATTTTCACTCCAGATTTTCAACACTGCCATTTTTTAAGACCTCCTTATGAACAGTACAGCTGTCATTTTTCACATCCTGCCCGATACATGCGTTTATGCATCTGGCGCAGAATATCGCAGTTGCTGTGGGAAATCAATATTTGGGACAGATTAAGAGAATCATAGACAGTGTTCATGAGCAGAGGTCACACAATGCCAATGTTGAAAATTTGGTGAAATAATTCCACTAAATGACTGCGTTACACGCATGCATTGCGCAGTTTCCATGTACGCTCAGATGTTTGAGCATTTTTAATACTTTCACTATAGATTTTCAACATTGCCATCTCTTCACACCTTCCTATGAATGGTATAGCTGTCATTCTTCACATCCTGCCCGATCTGTGTTTTTGTACATCTGGCGTACAATGGCACGGTCATTGTGGAAACTCAAATTTCGGGACACATTGACAAAATCGAGTGCCATCGTCCATGAGAAGAGGTCCCAAATGCTTTCATGAGGTGGGGGCCACAAAATGCCCATGTTGAAAATTTGTATTGCAAATACCAACACATGCCCTGGGCATTACGGTTTCTAACCATAACTTCCCACCCTGTACAGACTGACAGGCATCAGGGGTGTGCCTTTGGATTGCCGACTGTAATGCTCATGCCATTCCAACCCCACCCCCCACCCTGCAGCCACTGACAGGCATCAAGCTGTGCCTTGGACTCTTCGGCCCCACAGTTCACCCCATTCTATATTGCACCCATTTCAGCATATGTCCTTATGGAGTGGGGTGACTGTAAAGCCAAACACCCCAAGGCACACCTCAACATTTGTCAATGTCTGCAGGATAGGGTGAGGTGAAATGGCATGAACGTTATGGGCCACAACCCAAACGCATGCCCCAATGCCTGTCTGTCTCTTCAGGGTGAAGGTGGGGTTGGTGTGAAGTTCAATACTTTACTACCATTCCTACTCTGCATCTGTCTAACTCCTGCATTTCCAATGCTAATACCAGCAAACAAACATTCGGCATTGAAAAATGCTTGTTTAAATCTTGTGTTCATCCCCGCTGCTGCTTGCTTACTTTCCTCAGCAGCCTGCCTGTACCACTCCTGTAGGCCTTATAGGGCATCCTTCTGCCATCCAGTCAGACTACAAGCAAATGGAGATGCCCAGTGGGGAAATGCCATGCAGCAGGTTCCAGAAATGTGGGCACCTTCAAGCTTTATAGAAATGTGTCCAGTTGGCAGGGGGTAGGGATGAACCTGGGGCTAGGGATGTGAGTGTGAGCAGCTCTGGCATGAGCATTAGCAACACTTTTTTCCCTTTTTGAAGCCCTCCCACCTCTGCACAGCCAAAGATGTTCTGTGATGCTCTCCAGTAGATAATGGATGGCTGCTGTCACATGTCACACACAGTGTCAAGATCAACTGTACACCCACCGTAGGAGGTACTGCAGCAGCAGAATGCTCTGCTCCACCCCCCCAGAGTCTGTGTGTGATGCTTCTGTATCATGCTTCACAGAGTGAGGGAGAAAAGAAGTGAGGTTTGATCCCGGGTCTCCCACAAGGCAATGCAGCACACCACTAGCTGGCACCCCCAGACTGGGCACTCATGTTAATTTGTTCTTTATTTTGAGGTACGCCTGTTTTTTGCACCTGCTTAATGAATGTAAAACATTACATTTTAATAAGAGCAGATCAGGATATTTTCTCTTGTTTGCTGTTTTTTGGTTGGGATTCAGTTCACCAAACAAGGTACCAAACTTTTAGAGCCCTAAGCCCAGTCATATTTTCAAATGGGTTGCCCCAGTTGGGGCACAGTTATGCTAGGGCACAGTTTTCTAAAGGCAGACTTGGGCCTGGTCAGTTTTGTGTGCAGTCATCTGTGGAGAAGAATCAGGGATGGTGACCTGTGCAACATCAGGCAGCAAAAGAAATGACAGTGGGTCATCATGGAGGAGGAAGAGGAGACCCACCAGATAGTATGGGGCTGTAGCAACGGAATCAGCTCCCTTCCTGCTGCTGCCAGCTGGATGGCTGTCTGGGGGCTGCAAACAACATGCCACGATTGCTCTCTTTTTCTCTCCTGTGCATCCTTGCTCCATGATTACTGCTAGAGATCAAGACAGCCTGACCATTATTTGATATAGAAACACAGATGTAGCCAGCAGAAAAAGACCCTTTGGCTCATCATGTCTTCCCAGTCCTACCTATCTAATCTGAAGCGAGAGAACCCTAGCGGCTCTTCACTCCCCCTCACATCCTCCTCTTTTTGATACCGTATGTACCAAGCCCACGTACCTGTCTTACCCCTGTTTAAATCCCCCCATTGATTTTGCACAGACAACCCGCCCGCATCCCCTCTCCCAGGCGGTGCCCCCACCGCACATTAATTTACACCCAGTTTTCCTTCAAGACAAGGCCTATGGCTGCTCCTCTCCCTTTCCTTTCCCCCTTCCCTTCCTCCCTCCCACCCCATCCCATTTTATCGCCTCTCCCTCACTACAGCCCCCTTTCCCCCTCTCCTGCTCACTTCCTCTTTCCTACCACTTCTCACCTCCATCTTATTCTCTTCTCTTCTCTCTCTCCTTCTCCCCCATTCTCCCTCTCTTCCACCACCTCTGCATCCCTACCCTTCCCTTGCCTCCAACTCTTCTCTTGCCCCCATTTTCCCTTACACCCCACATCAGCACTTCAACAAAGTGTGCACTAATATAAGTTTCTCTCTCTCTCTCAACTACTGATGTTTACCATTATGTATGATTGTTTTACCAATATCTGCTAGAAATCAATTGTTAGCTCCTCATAACTATTGCTGTACTATGATGTATGATGCTTTGCCAATTGTTTGCTTGAATCTCAATTACTTATCTCCTCCTTTGTCTGTTTGTAAATGAGCTATGTTTAGCTCAAAGATATACTGTAATCCAAACTTGAATAAATAAATAAATAAATAATAAAAATCTCTTTCGGTAGTTTATTCCACCCCTTCACCACCCTTTCCATGAAAAAAATACTTCATGGTGTCATGGTGTCATTCTTGAATTTGCCCCCTGCCAGCTTCATGGAGTTACCTCTGGTGCTTATGTTCCCACTCAGTTTGAGCAGTTCCCACTATCCACCTTGTTTACCATGTAAAGGCATTTGTATGTCTCAGTCATGGCCCCTTGCTTCCTTCCCACCTCTAGTGTGTACATGTTCAGGTCTTAAAACATCTCTTCGCAAGTCCTTTCTTGCTGTCCCTGGATCACTCTGGTTACCATGCTCTGTACTGCCTTTGCTCTGTCCCTTGTCCTTCGTTAAATGGATGGGTTTAGAAAAGGGCACAGCACTACCACAGCACTTCTGGAGTTCACCAGCTTCATACAGCAATCATTTGACCAAGGCAATCTGGTAGGGGCCGCCTTCATAGATTTAGCAAAAGCCTTTGACATGGTTAATCACCCACTTCTCCTCCATCAACTAGCCACAATAGATCTTTCCCATGACACAATACACTGGTTCAGTAGCTACCTTGATGACAGATCTCAGCAGGTCAAAATAGCCAATGCCACCTCTGAATAACATCTGGAGTACCACAAGGATCAATTCTTGGCCCTCTCCTTTTTATTATCTTTCTGAACAGCCTGCCGGCCTCCTGTCATCAACAGATTCTCCTAGATGCTGACGATGCTGTTATTTTCACTTCTCATCCCAACATTCTAGAAAGCAAACTACAACTCGGTTTCAAGGAAGTTGAGGAATGGTTTAGGGCCCACAAATTGGTCCTAAACTGTAAGAAAATGAAAGTTTTGTTATTCACCTCTTCTTGAAATAAGTACAAGAACCATGCTCTTACCATTGGAAATAACCTAGGTGCTCCACATGAACAAATCCAGCACTTGTAAGTACCTTGGTGTAACCTTGAATTGCCATCTCTCCTATGTGCTTCACATTGTGAATTTTGCCAAGGCCGTCAACATTAGGATCGGACTCCTATAGAGGCATAGGCGGAGTCTGACACCTGAAGCTCTCAAGCTTGCTATCCACAGTTCGGCACTGTCTATCATCAATTATGGCCTGGTCATATATGAGTCTACCACTACTACCTCACATAAAAGGCTTACCATCACTTTAAACAAAGTGTGCAGACTTCTCAAGGGCGCTGCACGTCTCACACACACGTGTGAGCTATATGCTGAAACTGGGTGGTTTCAGTTAAGTGGTAGGATCAAAAACTAAACATGCCTACTAACTTAAAAGGTGCTCCTTGGGCTCCTGTCTCCAGGTGTGGGAAACCTTCTTGTCCAATCTCAAAGGATCCAACGTACTCGCACTTCAACCTCCAAACTTCTTCTAGTTCTGAGGTGCCGAACAACTCAAGGTCAGCATTCCTTTGCCTACAGAGCTCCACTCTGGTTCAGTGGATTGAGCAGTGTATTAACCAAGCTACCCAGAATTGGCCATTTCAAGTATATGCTCTGGCAGTTACTCATATCTGAAGGCTCCTGTGATTGTGCCACTTAAGCAAAGATATGCCTCTCCCGTATCCTACACCTCTTCACTACTCCCTGCTCCCCCTCATTACATAGTGTGAAAAACTGACTAGGCCCCTGGCTGCTACCCCATTCCATTGTTCATCAACCCCTTCGCCCTCTTCTCCATTTCTCACCCCTCATTTCTGCCTTCTCCCTCAGTACCTTGACAATGCCTCTGGCTGCTACCCATCTCCTTTGGTCCTTTAACCCTACTCCCCTCTCCTCCTTCTTATCATCACTCCATTCTACTATTCCACATAGTGCTGATTTGTATGATGTAATTAACTCTGTCACTGTATTTAAGTATATTCAATTGTTATTCCTTCCTATGTCTGTTTGTTACCCTCCCCACTGACATGGAACCTTTGTAAATGAGCTACTTGTGCACAAAGGTATTTTGTAATCCAAGATTGAATAAATAAAATAAATAAAATAAAATAAAATGCGGTCTCCAAAACAGCACACTGTGTTATAGATTAGGATGAATGAGTGACCTACTGTGTAATGTGGCAGCAGCACCGCTCTTCTCCTGTTGTTGATCCCCTCCCTATGCAGGACAACATCCTATTTGCCCTTTTCACTGCCCTATTACATTTCGCTGTTGTCTTCAGACTGTCTGAAATTATTACCTCCAAGTCCCATTTCTATTGTGTGCTTACCACAGCTAACTGCCCTCTGTATTCAGTTTTTGGATTCTTTACTCCTATGTGCATCGCCTTGCAGTTCTTGCTGTTAAATTTTAACTGTCATACTTTTGACCACTTCTCTGATCTACCCAGATCATATTTTCATAATAATTCTGACCCCATCCTCACTGTCCACCTGGTCACATATCTTAGTATCACCTGTGAAGAGGCATATTTTGCCCTGCATCCCTACCCCAATGTAGTCAATGGATGCAGCTGGTAGATTCTTAGAAAGTTGGATGCATGCTGCCATAAACCATGTCCATTTGTTGCAATAAGGTACAGTTTTGAAAATAGCCCCTGCTATATCTATACTGTCAGTGGATGCAGGGAGGGCTGCTGGGCACAGGTACATCTAGTAGATGTGTCTATGCCTGGTTGCCTGGCCCCAGGATTTGCCTGGACGTAAAAAAAAGTTGTAAAACCTAATTACAATAGTCCAACACGATGCCTTCACTATACAGCAGAGCACAAATATGTCTCTGATTCCAAGTTGATACCCCAAGCATAGGGTGAAAAACTGTTGTGTTCTTAGCGTTACTTAACCTGATGACATCACTGGAATTAGAATGGACAAACAGTCAGGGCTGCTGTTTGATTGCCAGAAGGTAATGCTATGCAGCAGGTGCTGAGTTAATAAACTGGAGGTGAACAAAACCATAAGGGAATGAAATGAAGGACTTCCAATCATACTAGGAGGATATATATTTTCCAATAAATGTTGGTCCTCGAGTCTGTCTGGGTTGGTATACCGTCACCGCAGCGACTCCGACATCACGAAGACTATCACAGCGACAGGAATCAGGCAAAACCCGCAGGTTGCTGTGATGGTCTGTGCAGTGACTGAGACTGCCTCGCTGGGTGTTTCGACCCCCCGGTCCAACTCCGACTCAGAGTTGGAATCTTAGAGACTGGGGTGTGTGGGGGGGTGGAACCCCCCACATGGAGGGGGTTCAGCGGCGCAGCCCCCCAATGGACACACAGAGGCATCCCCAACACCGCAATGCTGACAGTCAGCACTGTGGCTGTCGCTGTCGGGGATGTCTCTGTGATAGCTGTCCCTGCGGCATGGTAAAACCGGCTAGGTTTAGTCTCTGCTTTTCCTAAACTCTAGTTCATACTCTAAAGTTACCAGTGGGTATCAAGTGCCTCCTTCAGATGTTACCTTGAAAACACCAGCGGCTTTACCCCTGCAATGGGCCTTCCTCCTCAGGATTCAGTGCGGGATCAGGAGTCTTGAGGGCCACTGGTAGTAGTAGGCCATAGGTGTGTGGAGGGGGGTGAGGGCATCATCATGCTTCTGGCAGGCCATATCCCCCCGAACCTCTTTCATCTCTCACATATTGGTGTAGCTCACGTTGTGTTGGGGGCTCAAGTGAGGTTGCATATTTTGTGGTCACCAAAAATGTCAAGGCCTCTCTACTTCCCCTCTAATACAGGCTCTCTAGCAGTAGGCCATGGAATACACTCCCCATGATCTGAGCACACTACCATAGTATGTCCCAGTCTTTAGCCCTGGGCTGGGACTAGTCAGGCTCAAGATGCAATCCTGGGTCTTCTAAATGGTGACCCAATGTGTCACTACCAGCACCACTGGACCAGACAGAGACTATGCAGTCATTTCATTTTTTTTTTATTTTAAATTTATTGTTTATGTGCCCAGCTCCAGGGTTGCCCCCATAGGTTGCTACTACCCAGCCCTGGTTTCTCTGGCACTTATAATCCCCCTTAACCCCCTTTAACTCCCAGCAGGTGCTAGGGTCGAGGGAGAAGTTGGTCCCTCTAAATACAGAGCTCCAAAGTGTGTGTGTGTGTGTGGGGGGTCTGCAGAAACTGTAGTCTTTGCCTGAGAATGCCCCATCATGTAGTCATCCTTAGGTGTTTTAGTTGTCCAGGTTACCCTTCCCAGTCAGGAATTTGCCCTTGCCTTGTTTCACTGCCTATTTGAATCTTCATTGTTGTGACTAATTTGAACAATATTTCTTTGCTGCTGTGTTGTGGTATCTCTTCCTAGACTGTGTAGGTTTTCTCTGCCTAAAAATTCTATGTGAATTGCATTGATTGTTATTGTTCTGGCTGCATGTATTCATTACTACTAACTGTTTTGACCTATGCTATTGTAATTTCATTGTATTCATGCTATGTACCTGTCTCTGACTGTTGTACTCTCCCGGGTTGTGCCTGAAAATAGTAATTTCATGGCTAGTGCACCTACCCGGTTAAGAAAAACTAAATAAATATGGAAGCAAGCACTTGAGCATCAAGTGTGTGTGCAATGTTACTGTGTGCCACCATGTGTTACTTGGCTGGCCGCTGCCCCTCCCTCAGAAGCATCCCCTGCTGCAGTACTATCAGTGGTCTTCCAGATGGCAGTGTGGTAGCAGGATGGCAACCTTCCATCCCCAATGAAGGAGAGTGTCCAATGGGTTGCTCAATCCTCCCTGCCCTGCAAGCTCTCTAATGACAGGCTCATGTCTGAGCCCCAGTCACTAGCATCTTAACACGTACTGCTACCACTGCTCTGACAGACCATAATTTCCATGTTAAAACTTCTGTTTACCAGTCATTAGGTTGCTGTTATTTGTGGGTGGCATTTTCTCAACACCCAGAAAGTAAACTGGCATGAATATAATACATAGGGCTATTACTACAGAAGTAAGAAAGCACTATTTGTTTGCATAACACATGCACACACAAAGATATTTTTATCCTCTAGACTGGAGTGACATGCACATTTTTTACTACCAAAGATAAGGCAAAGACAGTCTGTTTACAAGAGCATAGAAAGGGTTAACAGTGAATGTCGCAATTCCATTTCCACTCTAGTCTTTACTGCAAATAACCACTCCCTATATTGTACTCACAATAGATCCTTTGTCAGACAAGTGGAAGCAGACTTGACTGATGATCCTGTAAGGGTGACAGGGTGAAGAGTTGCATCATGATTGTATTAACTGAGTGATTTGGAAAGTATGTTTAGGAATATACTGTAAATGTAGAAGGACTTGATACAGGGTAAAGGGGAAATTGTTTAACCAGGAAAGGCACGCCTAGTCAGAGCTTGTTTCCAGGTGTGACCTGGGAGCACAATGAAGTTAAGTGACTTGCTTAGGGTCACACAGTATTCAAGTGGGGGCTGATGGGATTCAAACCCAGGTCTCCAGGTTTGCAGCTTATTGCCCTTTACCATTATGCTGTACTGCCTTCATAGGTGGGCTAGATCATTTCTAACCCATTTCCTATAGAAATAAAAGAGTCAAGAATTTCTCAACCCTTCAGTTTCACATGTTTTATATTCAGTACTGTACTGTACTGAGAAATTTGTTGTGCTAAATGAATTCAAGTATGAGAAAGAAATATCTCACACTTGATCAGAATAAATAGATTCAGGCTGACTTTGACATCGCGTAAACAGTAAAAGGTTTCCATCTCAACAGCAGCTAATTACTGCCTGGTATCTTTTTTTATGTTGGCTCATGCTTGCACAGCCAACATCTTGTGGTAGTAGCAGATTTGGAGGTGTGGTCACTGTTGGGCGAAAGCAGGGCATGCATCAGAATGTACGTCCCTCATTCCCCAATCAGCCAGCAGCAGGCGGTGACCTCATGCATCCTTAATGAGGCCACCAGATCTAAGAAAAGGTCCTCTGCAATGAAAGCCAAGCTCTCATGCAGTGGGACCACAACACGCCTCCCTACGTGCAGGCAACATGGCAGCAGTGACTGCCGCCATCACCTGTCACAATGCCGATGGGGGAGCCCACTCCCCGTCGGCATAATTACCCCTCTCCCATGTACAATGTATCGCGGAGGTTCCCAATCCCTCGGCATCATGCAACAGTTTTTCTTTGCCGGCGGGGCCCAATCCCGTCGGCGTTTATCTCGGTCCCTTGTATTTTGCCAATGAAGCCCACTTCCCATCAGCATAATGTCCCCCCCTTTGTTGCTTGCTGATGGGGTGCCCAATCCCCTCGGTTCATGTCCCCCAGTATGTACCGACAGGGGTGCCAATCCCGTCAGCTACAGATTCCCCAAAAAAAAATATTTTAGTGGCATGCTGGAAGTCCACCTCAGCATGCCACATGCCCTGCAAAAAAAAGAAGTCCTGCACCTTTTTGTTTTTTCAAACCTGTGAAAAAGAAAAGGTCCCTCGCCATCTCCTGCCCCCTCCCGCAACCCGCACCCACCTTCTGCGCACCCTGCCTCCCCACACCCCCTCACTCCATACTTACTTCCAGAGTCCGGCATGACGATCTTCGGTGGACCAGGAACATGTCTGCACTCTTCAAAGCTGACTGCGAACTGAAGAAATGCTGGTAAGCTGTATAATGGCATAAATAGGGTTTTTTCAACTTTGGTGCGTATCTTGGGAATTTTTTGGAATTTTTGCACCAAATTTTCAACAAGGGGTTATTGGGACCCCTCCTCATGAATTCAGTCACTGTCATGGCGATATTCGTCCCTAAGGTGATTTCGCGGTCACTGCGTGGAATCACCTTTTGGGACCGAGTAACAAAACGACAGTGCCACTGTTCATGAGGGGGGCTCTCAGAAAGACTATGTTGCAAATTTGGTGACAAAACTCCCCAAAAATGGCTGTTTTCTGAGCGTGCGTTACGCTGTTTCCACGCACGCCTGTAACATCATGAATTTGTAATATTTTTACTCCAAATTTTCAAAATTGGAATTTTTTCATACCTCCTAATGAATAGTACAGCTGTCATTTTACATATTCTGCCCAAAATGTGTTTTTGCATGTCCGGCACAGAATAGCGCGGTCGCTGTGTGAAATCAGTTTTCGGGACAGTTTTTGGAAATGACGGTGACACTGTACATGAGTAGAGGTCCTAAAATGCCTACGTTGAAAATTTGGTGCCAAACGTCCATAAAATAACTGTTACAAGCGTGCATTGCGCAGTTTCCACGCATCCTTGTAACTTCGAAAAATTCCAATATTTTCATGCCAGATTTTCAACACTGGCATTTTTTCACACCTCCTTATGAACAGTACAGCTGTCATTTTTCACATCCTGACCAAAATGTGTTTCTGCAGCTGTGGTGCACAATGGCGTGGTCGCTGTGGGAAATCAACTTTTGGGACAGATTAACAAAATCACAGCACCACTGTTCATGAGGGAGGTCCCAAAATGCCTATGTTAAAATGTGGCTCACAAACTCCAAAATAATTGGGTTACGGACGGTGTTATGTAGTTTCATGCATGCTCATGCTTCACCAATTTTCATATTTTTCTCCAGAGTTTCAACATTGCCATTTTTATGCCTCATGAACAATACAGTTGTCATTCTCCACATCCTACCCAAAATGTGTTTCGTTCCTGTGTCGCCAAATGGCATAGTCGCTTGCAAAACCACCTTTCAGCTAACAAACTGATTGTGCTGCTTTTCATGAGGTGGGTTCACAAACAGCCCATGTTGAAAATTTGGAGTGAAAATACCACCGCATGCCTACGGTGTTAGGGTTTCCAACTGTAGCACTCCACCTGGTACAGACTGACAGGCGCCAGGGGTGTGACTTGGGATCATTGGATGTAATGCTCTCGCCATTCCACCCCACCCCCACCCCATCCTGCAGCCACTGACAGGCATCGTGGTGTGCCTTGCACTGTTCAGCCACAAAATTCACCCCATTCTCCTATATTGCACCCACATCAGCATATTTCCTTATGGAATGGGGTAAGTATAATGCCCAAAGATCCCAAAGCACACCACGACACTTGTCAGTGTCTACAGGGCAGGGTGAGGTACAATGGCATGAGCATTATAGCTGACGACCCAAAGGCACACCCCAATGCCTGTCACTCTCTACAGGGTGGGGGTGGAGTTGGCATCACTTCAATACTTCACTGCCATTCCTATTATGCATCTCTACCTCTGGCACTACCAATGCCAATGCCAGCGAGACAACATTTGGCATTGAAAAATGCTTGTTTTTATTTGTACTTTATGTTACTCTATCCAGCCCCGGTTCCCCTAGGATCTCCCTAGGTACCCACCGGTGCCATACTGTACCTAGATAGATATACATATTACCTGCACTGACATGTGCACACAAACATCCCAGCATACAACAGTACTACATACACAGATATGCACACATGTATACACACACACACACACACACACACACACACACACACACTGCTACATACACATATTCATATATGTACAGCACTACATACACTACTATTGCAAACAGATGCACACACATATACTGTACAGTACTACATACTCAGACACACACAAGCATCACTACATACACACACACACACACACACACACACAGCACAGTATAAACACACAAACCAACAGCTCTACACATATACATCACTACATACAGATGCACATGTACAGCACTACATGCACCGTCACATAAACATATAGCACTCTATACAGAGGTATACATGCTACACAGACATGCATAGACACAGCACTACATACACACACACACACACATATACACACCACACTCACACACACCACAGTCACTCAAACACATAGCATTACATATGGATGCAGAAACACACAACACTACATATTGTACAAAAATAAAAACACACACATACACACTTTTTTCTTACCATGGGCTTCAGCTGCTGTCTCTAGCTGAGATCTGTCTCTGTTATAATCACTATGGTGGTAGTTTGGGGGGGGGGGTGCTACAGCAGCATGTTTTCCAGTGGCAGCAGCAATGTGTACAGTATGAGCTCTGGCAGCATTGGTGTGAATGGTATGAGCGTCAGCCTGCATTGGTGCTTGCAAACTCTCCTTACAACAGAGTCCACGTTGTTCGGATTTGTGTTGCTATTGGGTGGGGGTCTGTTTCTGGTGTTGGCAGTGGTGCAATTTTTGTATTTTGTATTTGTATTTATTTATTTTAGCAGGAAAAGGCTCCACTGTGCAAGCTCATTTACAAGGAGGTCCTGGGTAGAACAGTATAATACTTCAAGAAGCAATGATACAGGATAAAAAGTAATTATCAAATATAGAGCAATTACATACAGAGATATAGTCAAGGAATAATAAAACACAATTAGAAGTAAATTCCCAAAAATTCAGACAGCTGTCAAGTATATTCAGTGGGAGCAATGCCACATGAACAGTAACCAGTTAGAAGAGGACAAGAGTATATTAAGCATAGTTTATCCCTGAGCAGCAGGTCTCAGTGCATGTTTCTTCAGTGAGGGCCTTAAAGTTACTAAGACTGACCAATGAGGTAAGTTTAAAAGAGCTTTGCAGCGAGTTCAATGCTGTGGGAATAACACAGTTAAGTGCTGGTTTTCCCAGCTTTGTAGCATGTCTTGGGATGATCAGGAGGATGTAATTATTTTTTTCTGAGGGAGTAGGTGCAATGGGATGTGCAGAAGAATTCAGTAATATATACTAGGGGGTTCAATTTTACAAAGCCCCTAGATTGGCACCATTTGCGCCACACCTCCGCTGCTTCAAACTTGGGGAGCACCAGGGATCCTGCGCTGGATTTTAGAAGAAGAGGGGTCCCTGCAGTTGCTGCAAGCTGAGAGCTGCACTGACTAAATGGCACATGGGAGAGGAATGCCCCAGGCCATTGGATGGGCTTGCTGCAGTAGCAGCCAGTGATGGTGACCTGACAGCTGGTCGCCCTGGTTGCTGGTGGGTCATCCTGGGCAAGCAGTAGCTTCTGAGGTGGAATGGTTGAGATGGGGGAGGGGGTGGCAACTGCCCCCATAGGGGCAAATGCATGGACACCACTTGGCAGTGCAGGTCCATGTGGGGAGGGGAAGACACACCAGCGCCACCACGGAGGGGATGGGGGGTAGTGGGCTCATACCTGCCACAGGTCACTGGCCACTCCAGTGGTGGCCTGGCAGGTGTCAAGGGCTGTGAGGACATCTTTCTCAGGGGACACCGGGTCACACCACCCAGCGATGGTTCGGGGAGTGGCTCATGGCAGGTTAGACCAGCTCCAGGCTGGTCTAAAAGTGGGGTCCATGTGCCCATTTGGGGAGGCATGCAAAATCCCTTTTTAAGGGATATTGCAGCGCTGCCCTGGCACAAGCCCCTTCCACCATGGTGCACCCGTGCAGCTGTTGCAAGGATGGTACAAGCCCGGTTGGCACAGGTGGTCCCCCACTGGCACAGATGCCTTACAAAATTGGGTCTGGTGCAGGTTGTGGTGAAGGAGCTCTTTGTACCCTTTGTCCTTGCTGAAAGCACCTTGCACCAGTCCCGAGCATTTGAAAATCAGTCCTTGGGAGTTCATTTAGTAGCACATTTTATGCTTATGTGTACTAATTTATTATTTATTTATTTATTTATTTAATTTTGGTGACCGGGTAGGCCCACTGGGCCCTGGAGGTCCCTTTTTCAGGGGCAACCTGGGATAACAATACATTTCTAATACAGGGAAATCATGTTGCAGTGTTATACAGTCATTGTTTTGCAGTTTGGTTACATGGTTATCATCATGATACAGTCTTGTTTTCAAAGCAGCTAGACCTAGTATTAAGCATGGCAAGTTATTGAGAGTTCTTGGCAGGAGAGAGATACCATGCAAGGGATGGAGGATGGGGATTCAGGGAACTTGGGCCCCTTGTTGTTGGGAGAGATTTCTCTGTTTACTTGCTTTTTTGACAGAGGGTAGTGCTTTTTTGAGCAGATGGTAGTGGTTTCGGAGGTGGTTATGAGCCGTGGCAGAGGCATGTGCTCGTAGAAATCATATGTGCTTTTAGTGTGGTGCGGAAGTTCATGAGTTAGGAGGCCTCCTGCCCCGGAGGTTGGAGGTTGTTCCATAGGTTGGGGGCTAGGGAGGAGAAAGATCTGCCCCTTGCATTTGTTCTTACTCTGGGGACTGTGAGTAGCCTTCGTGCAGATGTCCTTAGCCTCCCGGGGTTGTGCTTTAGTGCTATAGTTCCTGCTATGCTGGGAGGGGCAGGCAGGTTTAGCAGTTTATATGTTTGGACGAGCAGAGGGTATTGCAGGCGGGTGGTCCAGGAGGGCCAGTGTAGTTAGGCCAGTGTGTCACAGTGGTGACGTCGCAGATGGTCCTGAGTGTCGAAGCAAGCCACTTTGTTGTGGAGGATTTGCATCCTCGAGATCTCTTGTTTTGCCATGCCTTGTATTATAGGTGTGGCATAGGTCAGGGTTGGGAGCAGGACGCTTGTGGCAATGGATTTCCTTGCCTCAGGGATTAGCTGGTCCCTGAGGTGATATAAGGTTCCAAGTTTACGGTGAAGGGTCTTGGTGATGTGGTCCACGTGGTCCTTGAAAGTAATAGTTTGGTCTAGTGTTAGGCCTAGGTACTTAAAGGAGAGCACTACGCTGATGCTTTTTCCAGCGAGGGTGGTGAGGTGCAAGGATGCTGACCTGTCGTGACCCAGTGATCTGGGCCCAATAAGCATTGCCTTGGTTTTGTCAGAGTTTAGCACCATTCTGTTCTCTCTCAGCCATGCCTCAACAGAGAGAGATCCTTTTGGAGGAGAGGACCCAGTGCAGCTACATCCCCCAGAGATCGGTAGATGACTGTATCGTCAGCATACTGGACAACTGAGCTATTCCCACAGTAGGTACTTAGCCCGTTGGTGAACAGGGAGAATAGCAGGGGGCCAAGGATTGAGTCCTGTGGAACTCCCTGTCTCAGGGGCAGCGGTGTTGAGATTGCACTATTTCAGGAGACTCTTTGAGTCCTGCCTGTTAGGTAGCTCTCAAACCATTTTAGTGAGTGGGGGTCAAGGCCCACCTTGTTCAGCTTCTGGAGCAGGAGATTGTGGTCAACAAGGTCGAATGCCTTGGACAGGTCTAGAAAGACTGCTCCTGTTGGTATGCCTTTGTCCATTGCTCTGAGTGCATCTTCTGAGTACTTAATGAGGGCTGTATCTGTCCCGTGGTTGGCTCTGAAACCGTGCTGAGAGTGACCTATCAGGAGGTGAGGCTCCAGGTAATCTCGGAGCTGGTTGTAGACAAGCCTTTCTTGTAGCTTTGCAAGTGTGCAGAGCAAGGAGATAGGGTTGTAGTTAGTTAGGTTTTCCCTGGGGCTGGCTTTGTGGATAGGGACCACTTTGGCCTGTTTCCACTGGCTGGGAACAGTTCCTTCTCTTAGTGATCTATTTAAGAGCCGGGTAAGGGGTCTGGATAGTGAGGTGGCCCCTGCCTTTAGTAGCCGAGGGTTCAACCCATCGGGTCCCCTTGAGCCTTTGAGGTTTAGCGCCTTTAGGAGGGCTAGTACCTCTTTTTGCTTTACCAGTCTCAGGTGGAAGGAGGGTCTTTCATAGTTGGTCGGTTCATTTACCTTTGGTGCAGAGGACTGCCCTGCCTTGAAGGCCTGAAGTTTAGTGAAGTGGTTGTTGAGGGCAGCTGCTATTAGGGATGGGTCACTTTTGAGCTGACCGTTGGCCTCAATGGGGCAAGGTTTAGTCTTTTTGTTTCCCTTGATTAGGTTATTAACATGGTTCCAGAAATGCTTAGGGTTACCCAAGTTGGTTTTCTGGAGGTTTGTGAGGAAGTCTTTTTTGGCATGGTTAGTAGCACTTTTGGCTTTGTTTCGTAGTGCTTTGTATGCCATAAGGTCAACCGTAAGGGACGAGCTTGTACTTTTCAGGCCTTGTCCCTGCTGGTCATTAGCGTTTGAGGATGGTGTAATCCATTTATAGCATGACCCTTACTCTTAGTGTTTTTAGAGGACCGAAGAGGTTGGCAGCTGAAATTAGTTGGTCCTGGAAATATTCGAGGGCCTCGGTTGGAGTTGGGAGGAGTGTTATACGGTTCCAGTCCCAACTGCTTAGGTAATTATTGAACTGCATTTCCGAGAAATTGGTGTAGTCTCGGGCAGTGATGATTCTGGGCTGGGTCCTTGGTGACTTATTCTTCCAGATACAGTAGATCGGGGAATGGTCACTCAAGGGGTCTGCCATAGTACTAGCAATCTGTATGTTGGCAGGGTTGGATACCAGAGCCCAGTCAAGGGTGGTGTGGTTCCTAGTTTTATAGTTACGTCTGGTCAGCTTGTGGATGACTTGCGTCAGTCCTGCCTCTTGGGTCTTTGCCATTAGGGCGTGGTCTGGGTCCTGGGCCCAGTTGAGGTTGAAGTCACCTTGAATGATAAGTTCTGTTGAGACTTCTGCGAGACTTATTAATCTTCTTGTAGTAATGAAGACCAGCTGACTACAGCATACAATACACAGGGATGAGTTCTAGGTGCTGAAACTATGATGAACCTGGATGCCCTGTGGTAGAGCACATCTAACTTGAAAAGACAAGTAGCAGAGAAACAGCTGTAAGTTAGGTCTGCATAATCCATGCTAGGTAGGAAGATAACCAGGACCAGACATTGACAGACACTTTTTTACGGAGAGGGTGGTAGCTGGGTGGAATGCGTTACCAGCAGAAGTGGTATCCAGTAGAACAGTGGACTGCTTCAAAAGGGGCTGGGATAGGGCAAGGGGGCGTCAAGGGAGGGAAGGGTGGGAGGAGGGGGCAGCTGCAGAATAAGGGTGTAGCTGCACATTTGAGCAGCCTTGATAGATCTCTAGGCCTTTATCTGCTGACAAATTTTGTATGTTCATACATTCATACATCAGGAGGAAAGCAGCACTTGTTTCTGCAGTAGAATCCAAGCCAGGCCCACATTAAAGCATGCTACACCTTTGTCTTCACCAGGAAAGTAGAATTAGACCTGGGGTGGGTAGTTACTGCTAGATACTGGGGTAAATGGCCCAGGACCAGGAGAGGGAGGGGTTACTGCTAGACACCATGAAAAGCGACACTGGAAGCACTCCCTCTATCCATTGACACCCACATCTCTCTCTCTCTCTCTCTCTCAATCTCTTTTAGCACTCCTTGATGTCCAATATAATTTATTTATATATATGAAAATTGGTAACTGGGAAAGGCACACCAAGCCAAGGCTTGTTTCCAGGTGTGACCTGGGGCAAAGGAACAGAAGGTACAATAAAACATACAAAATATCGATGCGCAATACAAGTAAAGTGCAATCAGTACAATTTAACATGGTACACATGCAAATAAAAGTAGCAAGGTCTTTTTGTATGGACATTTGGAATTGGATCCTGCTAAATGAGGATAATTTCTGTTTGTATCTGTCCAATTGTGTTTGTATTTTGTGGTTAATGCCAACAATGAATGAACTTCAATGTGAAAAAAAAAAAAAGTAGCAAGGTACAATGATCGGCTATGATGTGCAAATCAAGGGAAGCAACCACTATTCGTCGACAGCAAAGCTGCCGACATTCCCTTTAGCGATGGCACAATGCCAACATGTGGTATTGTGCCATCCAGAAACAAAGTATTTTTTGTGGGTGGCTGCACCCTCCACACTCCCCTTGTGGGGGGGGTCTGCCCTCGACACCCTCGCAATTATATATTGAACTTACAAACTTAAATGGGTAGACTGGGTGGGCCATAGGCCCTTATCTGCCGACACTGTCTATGTATCTATGTATGTAGAGTTGTTTTGGGGGAAGAAGAAGAACACCGGGAGATGCCACATCAGTAAAACCTGGATCATTGCAGCGACTGTGGCTGTAAAGGTCTTTTTTTTGGGTTTCTCTGTTGTGGTGTCGCTGTGCAGTGGGTCACCACAAATGGAAAGACTAGAGCAGGTGGAATGATGGCAGTGCAGAAGTAGAAGAGGAGGCAGCTTGATACAGAATGAGGTAGAATTGAGGAGGAGTCACAACCTCAGGGATGGTAGGGGCTCTGCCAGGGAAAGGTCAGGGTGAGGGTTGAGAAGAGCACATGGGGGTGGGAAGGAGTTTTAGCTGCTGCCTAAGTGAGCTACGGGAAGGGGGGAGAGATGGAGAGAGGAAGGGACAAGGTTCCAGAGAGAGGGAGGGAAGGTGATAGGTGAAGGCTAACTGCCCAGCAGAGCAGTAAAGGTGGAGAAGGGAGTAGGTGTGAGGATCCCTGAAGTGGAGGGAATATGACACAGAGGAAGTGGGAGAGAGGAGTGAGAACAGGTAAGAGGGAAGGGACTGAAACATGTATTTGGAGATGAAGGAGGTGCAGTGGGACTGGTGACGTGAGGTTATGGGGAGGATGGGTAGGGAAAAGTAGAGAGAGCTGTGGTGTGTTTGGGGGGAATTGGCAGCAAAGTGACAGAAGGTGTTACAGAGGATGTCCAGTCTGGCAAGGTAAGAGGTGGGGGCAGTGCCATAGATCACATCTGCATAGTCGAAGACCAGTAGCACCATGTAAGTAACAAGCTCCCGATGGACCGGCAGAGACAAGCAGTCTTTGTTGCAGTACAAGGCACCAAGTTTGGGATGGAGCCTGGCATGGATGGCATCAATGTGGGCAGAGAAGTAAATCTTACTATGTAGCCACACACCGAGGTTCTTGAAGGATGAACTGTTTCGAGGGGTGTGCAATCCAGGGTGGAGAAAACTGGGAGGAGGGAGAGCCTGACCAATTTCCGACTGGTACCAAAAGTCATAGACACTGATTTTTCAGTGTTGATCTAGAATTCAATGGAGTAGATCCAGCAGAGAACATTGTGGAAGTCTTGTTGGAGCCAGCCTTTTACTGCTGCAGTCAAGGAGTTGGAGGTAAAGATGACTGTGTCACCTGCATACATGTGGATATATGAGTTGGCACAGGCAGAGGGGAGGCTGATCAGGAAAATGGAGAAGAAGATGGGACCCAGGATGGAGCCCTGTGGGGCCCTGCCTGGATGGGTAGGGGAGATTCCAGGATGCCCCCTACTTGTGCCAACTGTTGCTGGCCCATGAGGTAGGAATGGAATCATTAAACAATGGGAGCTGAAAGTCTAGCAGAGAACAGCTTGTCCAGCAGGAGTGGATGGGCCACCAAATCAAAAGGCTTTGCACAGACTGATGAAAATGGCTGCAATGATGTTCCTCAATCTATCCCAGTGAGGATGGGGTTAGTAACACACAGCAGGAAGGGGACAGAGGGGTAGTGGTTCCAGAAACCAGACTGAAAGGGGAGAGGAAGTTGGATGAATAGAGGAAATCAGAAAACCTAGAGTAGATAAATTTCTCCAGCAGCTTTGCAAGAGAAGGGAGGAGAGAGATATGTCAGAAGTTGCCAAAGGAGGAGGGGTCACCCAGTTTATGAAGGTGGAAAAGTCTGGCAATCTTCCAAGAGTGAGTAATAGCATAGAGGGAGAAGGAAAGGTTGAGGAGGTAAATAAGGGGAGAGGCAATGGCAGGAGCTGAGAGGTGGAGGAATTTAGAATCCAGCCCATCAGGGCTAGATTTTAGAGAGGTTGAGAGAGGAAAGGGCAAGCACGGTTTCCTGGGTAGTAACTGGAAAAATGAAAACCCAGGGAGCAGTGAGGCAGGTAGGATGGAGGAGCAGAAGGGAAAGGAGCTGGGGGAGATGGGAAGGCATAAGTAGTGCAGAAGTCATTGAAGTGAGCTGCTACAGAAGGAAAGTCAGACAGGTGAACCATTAACCATGAGGACTTGGGGAGCAGACTGGGCAGGAAGGTCAAAAAGGGAGTGAATCTGGCTGGGGAGTTAAGGTTGATCTGGAGGTTGGCCTTAAAACAAAGGGATTTAGCAGACTGGACAGCCTTAGTACATGAATTTCTAAGTGCCCTGTAAGAGAAGAGATCAGGCAGGAAGCAGGATAATTTGTAATGGGCCCAAGTGTGGTCAAAGGAATTACACTGGTCAGTAAGATTGAAGTAATCCGGGGTGGTGGGAAGATTTAACTCTGGATTTTCTGAGGTGGTACGCTTATCCCAGACAAAGGAAAATTTCAAATGGAACAGGGAGAGCGCCAAGTCAATATCAGGGGTGGAGAGGATGGTTGACCAGTCAGTTGCAGCAAGGTCACTCAGGAGAGCATTGATATTAAGTGACTGGAGGGTTCTAGATGAGATGTACTTAGGGAAGAAGGGAGGGCGCTGGGCTTTCCTGACACAGAATATCATGCAGTGGTTGCTGAAGTGTTTAGCAGAATACCTGCTGCAACAACGTGGTGGTGGTGGGTGGAGAGAACTCAGTCTAGAAAAATGTGATTAGTGGAGTGGGGATTTAACCAGGATGGTTCAGTAATGTGCTAGGCGAGACTAAGAGACTCAGTCCTGAGGGAGGTAAGCCTGGAGGCCAGGGAGAGACAATTAATATTAAAGTCCCCAATGAGGATGAGTGTGAGGTGATGGCAGAGAGAGAGTCTACCAGAGAGGAGGGTGAGATTTTAGGTGAAGCATAAATCCCCCAATGAAGACGGGTACAGTGGACAAAAAGGAAAGCCTGACAAGTAGAAACTCATGGGAGGAGGGCACAACCTCCCAGAGAACAGTGATACAGGGGAGATTCTGGCAGACATAGAGGGCAACACCACCGCCACACTTGCCCCAACCCTGCCTGAAGAGGTGGAAATCAGGAAGAGACAGGCTAGAGTCAGGAGTCCTAGAGGACAGCCAAGATTTGGATATGCAGGGGATATCAGGAGAGTGTTGTGAAACCCAGACATTAAGGAGGTCAAGTTTAGGGAGAAGGCTCCTAACAATGAGATGAGTCGAGGAGGTGAAGGGAGGGGGAAGGGACCAGTATTAGTTTTCACGGTGCTAGACAGAAGGAAGAGCAGGAGGATGGAGTGGGACTTTCTTCCCTTGGAACAGTGAGGAGAGTAAGGAGGGAGTATGGAAGGGACAGGAAGGCTCAGTGGAGAAACTCCAGGTTCGGGGGGGGGGGGAGGTGAGGAGACCAGGGTGAATAGGAAGGAGGGAGGGGAGAGAGAGGTAAGGTGGGGAACAGATGGGTGGAGGGGGGAGCAGTGGGTAGAGAGGTGGCAGGGAGAAGGAGAAAGTGGGGGCAGGAGAATAGGGTGAAGAAAAAGGCAGAGAAGAGCAAGGTGCATAGTGGCCAGGAGGTAAGATGCAAAATCATCAGCTAACTAGCACAGCAGCAATGTTAGTGACTTGCTGTAGAGAGCAGGCTAGCATGGCTATGACACTCTGCACAACAGGCCTAGGGCAGTGTACAACAAATTGTAGACAGTGTAGCACTGAATAAGATAAATGGACAACCTGAGAGCTTAACTAAACAAGTGGAGTACTACTACCTGGCAGGGTAACCCTGGTAAAAACAATTCAGATGCAGAAAAGCACTGTAGTTAAATAAAGTGAAATGCATATGGTATATCCAGACAGGGTGAAGCTAGGAAACCTAGAAATACAGGTGTGGGGCCCACAAGAGCTCAGATTAGAAAGTGTAACAATAAGAGGATACCTAGATAATTAAGGCAGTTTTACAATGCTAGCAGATTAAACAACACAGCTAATGGTTGTAGTCTAAATATCCCAAATGCAGGTATGGTACCCACAAGAGTGTTCAGATTGCAGGTGTAACAACACTTATCATTCAGGAACACTGCTTACAATCCTGGAGAAGACTGGAGGTAGGCTAGTGGGTACCAGTCCAGGGGGGGCAGTATGGCCTCATGGCTGACTCCAGGCAGACTGCTTCTTGAAGCTGTCCTTTGTGCTGCAATCCTTACTGCTCCAGACTACAGTAAAGAAAACCACTCGTGAAACTGGAGTTAAAAAAGGAGAGTTCTTTTCCTGGGCTTTAGCAGGCCATTTCTGGTTGGTGGGATACAGGAGAGGAGGCATAGCTAAAGTGAACCCCGACTGCTGATTGGTTGTCTCTTGAGAGCTGTAGGAGTACTGGAAGCACAGAGATTGTCCAAGGTCCAAGGCAGGGCTGGTCCTACAGCATGTTGTGGGGTAAGGGTGATTCCAGACTGAAGTGCCCTCCTGTCCCCAGTGGTGGGCTTTGTGTGGCAGTGAACTATAGTTCCAAGGTATTGCAGGGAGCCCAATATTTAAAGCTCCTTGACTCTTTTGTTCTTTCCCTGGGCTTTAGCAGGGAGCTCCTGGCTGGTGAGATACAGGAGAAGAGGTGCAGCTATGGTGAATTCGTCTGCTGATTGGCTGTCTCGAGTGTTGTAGGAGAGCTAGAGGCAGAGATTTTCAGAGGTCCATGGCAGTTCTGCTGCAATTACATGGTGCGGGAGGAGGGTGATCCCAGACTGAAGTGCCCTCTTGAACCCAATGATAGGCTTGGCACAGAGGTTAGTTATAGCTGCGAGATATTGTGGGGGGCCTGGTATTTAAAGCTCCATGAGTCTTTTGTTCTTTTTCTGGGCTCCAGCTGGCAGCTTCTGCTTGGTGGTGTACAGGAGAGCAAGGCTACAGAGAATCTGGCTTCTGACTGGCTGTCTCTCAAGTGCTGTAGGAGAGCTGGAAGCACAGAGATTTTATGAGGTCTGAGGCAGTGCTGGTCCAGTGGCGTGGTGTGGGAGTGGGTGATCCTGGACTGAAGTGCCCTCTTGACCATGATGATTGACTTGGCACAGTGGTTAGTTACAGCTCCATGGTATTGCAGGGGGCATGGTATTTAAAGCCTCTCGAGTCTTTCGTTCTTCCCTGGGTTTCAGTAGGCAGTTCCTCGTTGGTGGGATACAGCACAGGAGGCAAGGCTACAGGCTAATCCAGCTGCTGATTATCTGTCTCTTGAGTGCTGTAGGAGAACTGGAAGCACAGAGGTTTTCCGAGGTCTGAGGCAGTGCTGGTCTGGTAGCATGGTGCAGGCGGAAGGTGATCTCAGACTGAAGTGCCCTCTAGATTCCAATTATGGGCTTGGTGCAGCAGTGAATTACAGCTCCGAGGTATTGTGGGGGCCTAATATTTAAAGAAACTCAAGTCTTTTGTTCTTTCCCCGGGCTTTAGCAGGCAGCTCCTAGTTGGTGGGATACAGGAGACGAGGCATAGCTATGGTGAATCTAGCTACTGATTGGCTGTCTTACTGTAGGAGAGCTGGAAGCACAGAGAGTTTTCTTGGTCTGAGGCAGCACTGGTCTGGTGGCTTGGTGTAGGGAGAGGGTTATCTCAGACTTGAAGTGCCCTCTCAACCCTGATGATGGGTTAGCGTGTACTGAGCTACAGTTCTGAGGTAATGCAGGAGGCCTGATATTTAAAGTCAGTCAAGTCTTGTTTTTTTTTTCCCATGGAATTCAGCAGGCAGCTCCTGGTTGGTGGGATAGAAGAGAGGAGGCACAGCAATGGTGAATCTGGCTGTTGATTGGCTATCTCTGGAGTACTGTAAGGGAGCTGGAAGCACGGAGATTTTCCTAGTCTGAGGCACTGTGGGTCTGACAGCATGGTGCGGGGGGGGGGTTGATACGGACTGAAGTGCTCTCCCCCGATGAAGGGCCTGATGCAGCAGTGAGTTACAGGCTCTCCCATTTCTCTCTGAGTGCTCAATGGTGTCCAGTGGGTTTGGCACCAACCCCTGTCTTCCCCTCCATTTCCAACCAGTTCCTGGTGTCCAGTGGTTCCATTTCTAAGCAGTTCCTGGTGTCCAGTGGTTCCATTTCTAAGCAGTTCCTGGTGTCCAGTGGCACCTGTCATCAATAGCATACTTTGCTCCACCCTCTTCCTCCCCAGTCATGTGCCCAATTGTGTGGTTGCTCATTCATGTGTCTGACTTTTCCACTACTACAGTACAGAGAGGCGTGCTGAGGGAGAGGCAGTAACTGAGCTAGCAAGAATTGTAAGCAACGGTTCCCCAAATTGTGGGTTGGGGTCAGAAGGAAGGGCCTATTGTTCAGATTAAGGATAGTTGGGGACTAGGGGAATGGAATAGGAATGGTAATTAATATTAAAGATGGTGTCAGCTCCTGGCACAGAGGTAGGGGCCAATCTGCAATTTCTTTAGAAGAAATCTAAGAAGATAGAGAAAGGTGGTGAGACTGAGGCTGAGGAGGGGGTGGTTAATGGATCAGCTCTGCCATCTGGGGAGGGATGGGGCTTTTTAAAACATTTTAACAGGGCTTGGATATGAATATGAATGAGAGGGTATTATAAATCAAGAATGCAAGAAGAGATGAGTAAAAGAGACAGGAAGTAGAGAGTATAATAAGAAAGGAGGGGGTTCATGTGCAGCTTCAGAGAACAATACAGGCAGTGGGGGGAAGGAGCAGGGAGGCAGGCAGGGATGGAGTAAGATTAGCTTGTGCCTGGCTGTTCCTGCCATGTCCCTCCCTAATTCCCTCCTATAAGTACTGGATAAACCTTGCCCCTCTACTGTCACCTTCATTTTACCCTGTGCATCCTTACCCTCCAAATTCCTAGCTCTCCTCCCCTTCCCTCAAATTGCTCCCCTTTACTGGTCTCCCTTGATCTCTCACAGGATGTAAGAGATGCCAAATGCCCTCCATGGGTCCCTCTCCTACCCCCAAGGGGCTTGTATCCCTCATCTACTCCCCTCCCTCTACATCCCTCCACCTCACCCCTCCCTCTCCTTTCCCCCTTTTCTTTCACGTAAGCACTTGTTTACTTACTAACCTGGCACTTATTATTGTTCACTTTTTCTACATGCTATACACAACTCTGTTTTAACACTGTTTGTAACACCTGCCTTACAACAGTATGTTAATGTTGATCTTGTAACGTGACTGTAACTTGAACATGACTCTTCCCTCCCCCCACGTTACCCCTCCCTCTCCTTTCCCCCTCTCACCGCCCCCCTTTTCTTTTCTTTTACATAACCACTTGTTTACTTGTTAACTCGGCACTTATTATTGCCAACTCTTTCTACCTATTATGTGCAACACTGTTGTACCACTGCTTGTAACACCTGCCTTAGAACTGTATGTTAATGTTGATCTTGTAACTTGAATGTTTAATATTTCACTCCTGTTTTACCCCTTCCCCTCAGGTTGCACTGGGAGATAAGCCACTTGTCGCTCAGTTTGCCTTCCTGGTGAAACATTTCAATAAATAAAATAAATAAATAAAGATATGGTGAGCTATGTGTGCCAATGCTACAGTCTGGTAAATAACATTCTGGACCTGGAGACCATCATGGAGGGAGGCAGGCCTGGATTTGGTGGCCACAAAAGAGTCATGGTGCACTGACAGTCATGAATGGGATATGGTCATACCAGGCTACTCTCTGTTCAGAAGAGACAAGAAACGGACAGACTGGATCGACCTTGACCTTTCTCTGTTTTTCTTGACATGGTGAAAATAATTTTATGACTGTATCATTGTGTTTTCCCCTTATAGTACTTCATGGATCTACAGGTTAATAAATCAACTTTTGCAAAGGCATCCTGTCCCTGTCCAAATGACACAACTCCATGTAGATGTCTTGTCACTGACAACTCCAAAGTCCTGCCATGGCATCCTGGTAAATAATCTGTCACCCACAGTAGCATCCTGCTGCTGTCTGGAACATGCGTTTTAAACATCACACAATTGTCTGGTGTTTGGAATTATATATACAGCTATGGAAGACTGGGAAAAATAAATGTTGTATATGAACAATATATAGATAAACCATTCTCAAAATATAGATGGATAAATGCATTTTATAGGTATGTATTGAGCACGTATGACATGCATATTTCTTACTGTTTTGCGTCATTAAAATATTCCAAAAACCAGCCAATGTTGGGTTATTTTACATACAATCAAAATGCATTATTGCCTTATATGGAAAATATACTACCCTCCCCCCATATAATACATGATTAGCATTTTTTTGTGTTTTCAAAAAGTTGTTCTTAACATTAGGGCATTTAAACTAGTTGGGGGGGGTGGCTATAATACTAAGGAAGGCATAAATTGCCCCCCACATGAGGAAGCAGCAAGGAGGGAAGGACCAAGGGGAGGAAGCTCCCCTGGGGCAAGAACACAAGAAGAAAGGAGTGGGGACAAGGCAGAGGACAAGGGTGTTATAAATCAAGAATGCAAGAAGAGAGGAGCAAAAGAGACAGCAAATAGACAGGATAATAAGGAAGGAGGGGGTTCATGTGTAGCTTCAGGGAACAGTACAGGCAGTGGGGGGGGGAGCAGGGAGGCAGGCAGGGAGGGAGTAAGATATGGTGAGCAATGTATGCCAGTGCTGGGAGACTGGTAAATAAAAATCTGGACCTGGAGGCCATGATGGAGGAGACTGGCCTGGATTTGATGGCCACAATGGAGTCATGGTGCATTGACAGTCATGTCTGGGATATGGCCATACCAGGCTACTCTCTGTTCAGAAGAGACAGGAAAGGGAGGAGGGGAGGAGGGACTGTACTGTATGTGAGGGAGGGAATCAAGGCTATGGGTATACAGGGGCAATCAGAGGAAAAGGAAGGGCTGGAGGTGCTGTGGGGCATCCTGGGGAAAGGAGCTGGGGCCTCTATCCATACAGGGGTGATATACAGACCTCCAGCACAGGTAGAGGAGCTGGATAAGATGCTTGGGGAAGATATCCTCACAATGGCAAATAAGGGACCGGTGCTGCTAGTTGGTGATTTCAGACTGCCAGATGTGGATTGGAGCCTTCTTGCTGCAGCTGTGGCAAGGAACAGAGCCACCCTTGACTCCCTAAAAAGGACATTTTTATTAGGCAGCTAGTCAACAAATCCACTGGGAGGGGGCAGTGCTGGACTTGTTCCCTACAAACAGGGATGGTGTTGAAGACATCATAGCAGGCAGTCCCCTGGATACCAGTGATCATCACACAGTGTGATTCAACATTAAGACAGGAGTGAGGCAAACCACACAAGGATGAAGGCCCTGGACTTTAGGAGGGTGGATTTTAAAGAAATGGGAGACTGCCTCAGAGACTGCCTAGTGATGGGTAGGATTGCCAAGAATGGGTAGCGGAACAATGGAGATTAATGAGAGCATAATTAAAGCAACCAGCCTCTGCATGAAAGGAGTGAGTAAAAGCAAAAGGAAAAATAGGCCATTATGGTACGCTATGGAAGTGGCCATAGTGGCAAAGGACATAAGGTTGGCATTCAGGAGGTATAAGGAAAGGCAGAAGGATGAAGACAGGGAGGTCTGCTTAGTAAAACTGGGTAAAGCACAGAGGAAAGCAAAAGTGCAGACAAAGGAAAGGATAGCCAGAGGGACAGCACATGGGGATATGGTTTTCTTCGTGTACGAAAATGAGAAGAGGTAAGCAAGGGGAGGGATAGTGAAGATAAAGAGGATGGCAGTGGGAGCCTACACAGAAGGGGACCAAGATAAAGCAGACATCCCAAATAGGTTCTGCTGAGTGTAACCCGGATGCCATGTCCCAATGGGCTACTACCCCTGCCTTGTAGGCCTAACCAAGTTTGAGGAGCCTGGATTCCTATTTTTGCTATAAAACTGGTTCTTTCCTATAGATAACATTATTTGTGCAGTGCCTCCACCCAGAGCATAATTTTAAGTGGGTCTGGATAATTACCTGGTACAACCCCCTGGGATGCTGAACCCACCCACATTATCACCTTGTCACCCCACACATGGATATACAGTTAACAAACCCCAAATACCACATTTCAGAATTAAAGGCTCACTCTAATAATATGCTCACACACCAGATTTATAAAAACAGTTAACCAGCAATTTATTTACAATGGGGTGAGGGTTAGGAAAAGGGAAAAAGGATACAGAAGTTAAACAACAGTTTTCTACTAGCATTTTGTAAATCAGCATTAGGTTTGGCATTAGAGGACCCGTAATGAGGAATAATCACTTTGCATCTTAAATTCAGACATTTACATTTCTGGCCACCCACCAACCTTCTGATGAATTCAGGATTTCTATGTATCTATCTATCTATCTATCTGTCTATCTACATTGGTATTAAGCATTACATTGCCCCCAGCTGGTACCAGTCCCCAGTCTATACTAGAACCCCACAATTCTATATTTCTCTGGGTACCCAGTACTATCTATTAGCTGCATGCCTGATATGTTGCTGCTGGTTGGCCGGTGCTGGGGCCCTTAAAAAAAAACAACAGATTAGCATTCTTTATTCCTGGGACACATTTTAAACTGTAACTCTTTAGGTAGCAGGTAATTCTCTCACTGTGGTAGCTGGGGCTTTAGATATGGAAACCTGGCAAGCAGAACTATAACTATTTACAATCCCCTTGATGTGCAGAGCTAGTCTGCATACTCATGGTTCTGTAGGCATCATTAGGTGCAGAAAGGTTCGTTCAGGTAGATATCTAGTAGACGCAAATCAGGAGAAGAGCTTTGAGCTGAGGTGCAGGTCGGAACTTGTTCTGACCCCTCTTGAAAACAGGCTCTTGAAGCTTGCATTTCTGAAACTGTCTGAGCTTCCTTGTAGGTGCCTTTCTTCTTGGGCTTCAAGTCACGTTGCTGGAACATTCTGGAACAGACCAGGCTGGGACCAGGGCCAGCACGCCTCAGACCCCCACATCTAGGCTATGCCCCTCAGGATAGATGCATATGGCAGCTGATCTCAAATACAGTCTCTCTTTCCTTTTCTGGCATTCAGTAGCTGTGCATCATCACAGGCACTTCAACCATTCGGCCAGCATGTCAGACATGGTCCTTTCAACATTCAGGATACAGTCTCACAACATGGGTGCATCCCCTTGGGCTAGGGAGGACCCAAACTATGGCACAGTCTCAGTCAGTAGGCAAATTCTCTTTCACTTTAAGGCAATGCAGGAGCTTGAGGCAGGACTCCTCACCAAGTTAGACGATGGAGCTGAATGCATGGCTCCTGATCAAGTCAGGCATTTCACTTGAGAGCAAATTCTGTTCACAATAGCTTCTCTAAGCTCAAACACTTGCTTCTCATAAGCTGAATCATATAGCACAGTTTCTTTTGGCTAGCTGGCAGTTGGCAGCTCCATTTAGAGCATTTACAGTCCTCACAGGCAACTTCCGGCAAAGCTCCAATCTCATGATATTTCCCTTCCATCCCTGTAGGCACACTAAACAGTCACATCAAATGTTTCATAAATACAGGACCATCCACAGTCATTCTGACAGGTGTCCACCCTATACTAGGTGCTGATCAGATGCAAGGTGCAGACAGACATTGAGTACCTCTTTGCTTTTGTGGCTTCTCTGCCCCAGGCAGGTTTCCAAGTTGCTTGTACTTTTAAGTAGAAGTTTACTCACTCAGGACCAGCATGCAGCTTTCCATTAACTGAAGTCACAGGATTCATCAGCACTCTCACTACTGAGGTAGAAGCATTCTTGCAGCTCTCTTACAACTGCAGGCAGATTTTCTTGCAGCTCTCTCACAGCTGAAGTTAATTCAAGATTCTTCCCCACACTTTCTCTAAATGTGGAAAGACAAATGCCAGCCCTGGGGGACAAGTATCTGGCATCCCCCAGTCCAGCCACCTTCATTTCTTGCAGCCACATTTCATTAGCAGAGCCCCGTTCCCTATGGAGGGGATCCTGCTGTACTGACTCAAACCCCCTTTTCTTTGGCAAGGGGGTAGAGCCCCCCACCCTGTGAAGGGGATCACGCTGAACTGACTCCAGACTGAAACATCTCTGGGGTTTTGGGAACTATCTGCAGCTCCTGATTGGGTGATTCCATTGACTCTCTCAAAAATGAATATTTATTAGGCTTTCTCAACACTTGATAGGTTCCTGGTTTAGGCACCAACATTTGTCCTTGCTTTTTCCCCCACAAGTCTTGGCACAATCCCATAAGTCTCTGGCCAAAATTGTAGCCTTCCACTTGGCTGCTTAAAGGTGAAAGACTGCAAACATGGCTGTGTTTTAATACAGTCTCTATGCAGTCCAACAATGTCCCCACTTCAAAATTCTAGTGCAACCAGTATAAACATATTTATTTATTTTGTGACCCACTGTTCAAAAGCAGTCACTGTGTCCTTATAAGTGCTTTCATTATTAAACATTTATTTGGAGCCTTTAGCCTGTTGCTGCTGCCAAAATGTACAGTCCCTAGGCAGCAGACAGGCTCCTTCATGAATATTAATGTGGCATATTTGGTAATAAACTTGTTTATTACACAAAAGTAATCAGAGGCCCTAAAACAGGTCTTACCAATAGACACTGGGAGCTGAAAATTTCCCAATACCCCTAGGAGTGAAGATGATCTTGGATGGTCTCTGATAGTCTCAGTGTGAATATGTAATACAGCAGGTTAAATACCTTGATAATTACCATGGCAACTAGAAAACTAGATACACAAAATAGGCCTATTGGCTAAAAGTTATGTGACTCCACAGTGTTTTCTAAAGATATGCAAAATCAGCAAGGTCAGCTAAAAATGAGACCAAAAGACTCATACAATATATAGGATATAGTGCGGTGTTACATAAATCTGCATGATGGCAGTGTAGGCTATACAATGACTTCTCAGAAGAATAACAGCGAGCACATAAGTGTATCTCAGTACATCACTTGCAATAAGGTTTCTTAGCAATGTTGCATGTAATCATAAAGTGTCCCTGGTTACTTACGCTTATACAGTAAGTACCAATGCTTTAAGTATGACTAATAATTAGATATTTCCACAGCATATAGCATAACATAGATTGTCTGTGGTACACAGTGGGTATCCAATTAGAGTGTGGGGACCAAGCATAACATTCCCCCCCTTGTTGCCTTACTGAAAAGGCAACCCATCTTCTGGGTGACCACAGGTATTGGCAGTGCAGTCGGGGAAGCAGAGAGCAAGGGAGGGTCTGACATCGGCCGAGGACCTGAGCGGAGGCATGTCTCAGCATGCCTCTGCCTCATTGGCCCTCCCCGAGTGCTGACATTAACAGAGGGGTGGGAACAGAAAGAAGGAAAAAAAAAACAGCAAGTCCTGGTGATGAGCTCCCTGCATCACACATCCACATAGGAACTGGGTCAGACTCCACTGTGCACACTCCCCTGAGGTTCGAGGGAGGTAAGTGGGGAACCTTCCTCGCCCCACCCGGGAGGTTAACTAGCGGTTCTGGAAACAAAAATGAAGTGGTGCACTCTAGGAGCAGATTCCTCAATCCTCCCAGTGGAATGCGATGGTGCCTGGGGGCTCTGAGAGATAGGACAGACTAGGGCAGTGGAATGAGCAAAAAATAGAAAGTAAAAAAAAAAAGGTAAAGGCAAATTTATATTGACTTTCCTGAGTTGGGGCCGTGACCAAAAGCCATTGGAGATGTCAAGGGTGCTGAATCGCCTGTGATCTGGTGTTAGCAGTTTGAGCACATCTGGTGCTGATGCTACTGTAGGAGAAAAGCTAGGAGTGACTTGATTAAGCCTCCTGTAATCAATAGTGAGCCTTCAAGATGTATTGGGATTTTTCCCTGGCCAAATGGGTGAGCTGGCGGTCAAGACACAAGACCTGATCACGCCTTGCCTAAGGAGTGACTGAATGGTTTCTTTGAGTGATGGTAAGACCTCAGCAGGAAAAGAGTATTGCCTTTGCCTGTCATGTGCTGGGTCTGGGATTTCAATGACAATCTGCATTCTCTCACAGTTATGTTTGTGTGTTGCAAAAGCATCCATGTGCTTCTGCAGAATGGGTAGAAGTTCTCTGTAAAACTCATGTGTCTGGTATAGAGCTATGATGTCATATTCCTTGTCATTGGCTGCAATGGTGGCAACCACGTGGGAATCAGAAATCATGACCGTATGGTATTGTCCCTTGATTTGGATCAAGAGCATGTTGGCCAAATCCACCACACAGCCATATAGTGCTAGAAAATCAATTCCCAGGATGCTGGGGTGATTACATAATACCATAAGATAAAAAGTATGATTCACACTGAGGCTACCTATTACCATGGAAAGCACAATAGAGCGGTAGGTGGAAAGTTTAGTGCCATCGACACCTTGCGTGCTGGTCCTCCATCACGTGGACCAAGAGGAATTAGCTGGATACTCATCATGAAGTACAGACACAGCTACGCCTGTATCTAGCAAGATAAACAATTGGCGGACCCTGACAGTGGCCTTGGTGTAAAGCCTTCCTTTTGTGTCAATGGTGAGCTTGTTCACAGTATGGACTGGGGCCTGTAATTGTCAATCTGAACTACTTCTGCCATCCTCAGGCTGCTCCTGAAAACGCAGGCCAGCTGGGTCTTGCCTGGCCTCTTCCAGGTTCTTAACAGGGTACAAGGAGGGTCCAGTGCTGGTGGTCACTGCAATAGACAAGGCCTCAGGATTTGGGTCTAGTGTGGCCTGATCCGGGGAGGCTCCAGTGTCTCCTTGGCCTAGTGAGGCCTGGGCTGCCAGAGCTAATGCTGCAATGGCCTGCTTTGGGATAGAGTCCGCTACTGATTGGCCCTTCCCAAGAAAAGTGCAGAGGTTGTTGTTCTTCTCCACTTTATCATGGTAGGAAGGGCCTTGTTGATAGTTTCAATTGCCCCGATTGTCATCCTGTTTGAAATTGAGGTTGTTCCAATTCTGCCTGTTCCTATTTTGATTGCAGCTTCCCCCCAGACCTGTAGTTCTGTTTGTCATCTGAAGGTGCAGCCTTTTTGTCTTGGGCCTTTCCCTCCACTGTGTAGTGGGTTGCGGGCTCATTGATAGATTGTACCATGGCCACCTTGACTTTCTAGCCAGAATTTAGATGTTGGAGGTAGAGCTGGTAAACATGCTTGGTCTTCCTGAGAATCTCTGTAAATTTGTCCATTCTGGGAAAAAAACAGGTTTGACCTTGCCATAGACTGCTGGAATCATGTTCCGAATAAACAAGGTCTTATACTCAATTTGGTCAGTATCTGCATCCTCCTATGAAAGCGCTTTGCCATTATGGTAGGCCAGCCATAGCCTTTGGTGGTATGACGCTGGACTCTCTTTGGCAGTTTGCTTCATGGAATAGGCCAACATATTGCCAACCACGCCTGGGGTGTTTATGCACAGCCGGGTGAAGCAACATCTGGGGCATGTATCAGTGGCTTAGCTTAACTGCCTCTGGGAGTTTCAACCAGAGTCTGGGGTCGACAGTCTGCCAAAGGATCTGTACTTGGTAGCTTGTCAGTAGACTGGGCATCTCACATTTGGAGCAAACCTTTTTCAAATTGCAGCTGAGATTGTTGCTGGGATTCATGTGGCCTATGCTGTCAGTGATCTGCTGTACAGAGTGAGCCATCTGAAGGGGATTATTCTGAATCATCAGACACGTATCAGAGAAGGGGTTTTGGTTTTGTGCACTGCAAATTGTGGCCTACACTGCGGCAACGGCCACAGAGTGGATGAGTGATGGCTGAGCAGCTGCTTCCTTTAGCATAGCACCTAGATGCTCCCTGAAGACCTGCCTTTGTTCCTCAATCATCTCTGTCCAAGTGAGGGCAGCCTTGATTATTTTATCGATCTCCTGTTTGTTCCTTTTATTCAGGGTGGCAATCAGAAGAGCTCCTTGGTCTCTACCTCCCCTCCTATCGTGGGGGTCATCATCTTGGCATTGCACGTGCTAGTCATCACTCCGCTGATGATGTAGGGTCATCTGTTACAGCATGGGGATCTTGTGGGTAGTGGGAGGATACTGGGCCACATTGAGGGTGTGGCTGGGTGCCATCTTGGCAGTTGTCGTCACCAGAGTCATCATCGCCGGATGATATAATATCAGTGGATGTGTAATGAAACCTGCCCATCGCTCTGATGTGACCAGCCAACACTTCTCGCTGATGGCGCAGTTTTGCCATCTTAAGTCTCCATCCTTTGTGACTAACTTTTGCAATGTTCTGCTCGAAACCTTTCGCAACCTCTTTCTGTAACACTCTATATGCGGCGCTCAATTCACAGTTGTCCCTAAGCTCCCTATCCAACTCATTACTTACTTACTTCAGGTCCTCTCTCATCTCCTCAAGCTCGTCATGCAAAGTCTCATTTGTATCACTCAACACCTCATTCATCTGTAATACCTGTGTAACCCCTAGATGGCGCTATCCCAGGGGCTACTACCCCTGCCTGATTTGCCACTAACAGGTTGAGGGGCCTGGATCCAATGGCGGGTGCCTCCACCCAGAGGTCAGAGTTTGCAAAAGTTAAACTAACTTGGTCACGGCCCTCTGGGACACTGCAACCCCCCTTTCTTCCCACTAGTGGCCCACACAATATATCAGAATTACCTTCACAGTATACACTTACCCCAGGTCTGGTTCCGGCACTGGGACCTCCTGTGAAATGAGATACAGTGCAACAATCACAGTACAGTACTTTAACATAGACAAATACCTCAGGCAGTATAACTTTGCTGAAACAAGCAGCTCTGATTTATTTAGGGATATAACAAGGACAGGGAAATCAGGTTAATTAGCTTATCACTCTAATAATCTACCTATGGCTCTGTGCACAGGCCTATCCCTATCAGTTACTGTCCCTGGGTACCCAAGCCCTAGTGGCTAGTCCAAACCTGGCAGCTGGTAGGGCCTTTCACACAGAGAAAAGGAGAATTAAACAGTCAGCAGTACAGTAATTCCATTTGGATTTAATGTGGCAATTCAACAGGAGCGACTCTGAATTAGTACTCACGACCTCCAAATAAGATAGGGTCCTTCAATGTCAGCAGGGCTCACTTGAGGTACACAAACCTCTTCACACATCCATATAAAGAAAGCACTATACCAGGCAGGCTGCATCTGTATCCCGATCGCAATTACTGCACAATACCCGAGAGAACACACAGCAGATTCAGTTCCTGACAGACCGAGTGCAATTTTCAGCAATTCCTTCCGTCTTCTACAGGGTGAGCCTGGTTTCTACTCTTCAGAGATCCTTTGATTCTTTTCACAGGACGGATTCAGTCCTAACAAGCTGTTACACAAGCTGCAGACCGGAACTCTGGGCCTTACACATTTTTGACTAAACTGCACACTGAAAAAGCACAGGGCTCCTTCCTTCTTCACTGCCAAAGCTCAACTGAAACTCCAACCGACAAAACCAGGCACTTCCTTTGAGTTCCTCCCAGTTCTTGACTGGATTGGCTGTCACTCACAATAGACTGCTGCTGTTGGTCCAAAAGGCACTGAAGTCTAAACTACATCTCCCAGAGTCACTGCCCATACAATCCTCTTGTGGCTGGCTCAGATTATGAGTCCAAGTTCTGATTCGTCCAAGGCACCATTTTAGAGCTAGCTTACCCCACACTGATTGGTCCAGTTCAGCAGTTCAAAACTAGAATGGGAACTAGCAGACAGAGTTCTGACTGCAAAGAAAGCAGGTTAGACAAACTGTAATTTCATTATTACTCTAAATAATTTCTGGCAAACAGTTACATCTTTCAGATAGGTTCCCTTTGCACCCTAGTGACTGCAAAATGAAGTGAATTGGCAGCAGCTCGAGTGGTACTCAGAGAAGCACACAGTCCCCCCATACAAACTAATTATGTCTGCAAGCAGACAGCTCTTAAAGAGACAGTACCAGAGGCTCTAAAACACTCACTGATAAATGGCTTAAATGCCAAACACCATTCAGGCTTGGAGCATTCAAGCAAGCTCCTGGAAGTCTTTTGGGAACCCCATTTGCAGGGGGTTACACCCTTCCTGGCCTGGGAAAGCTTGACGTCCGCTACAAGCACCCTATAAGTTTCAACTGCAACCATATACATTTGCATTAGGCTCGCATATGTAATCATCAGTCAATATATCATTTTACCAAGAACACATTTCTGAAACATTGCAGTACGTCACTCTTTACACAGTATTACATACACATTGTACCATAACTCAAGTTATTACCTCTTGTACATGAAACCTGAAGAGAGGGGCCCTTCCCTATCAGTTACCTTGGGGCTGATGGGGCAAGGCACCATACTTAGAGGCAACACAAGTAACTTGGAGTTAGCACTGATGCTCAGTTTGGGCAATGAGCTCGGGGACACATACACTCCTTTATGGACAACATTGAGAGGCAAGTCCACAGGCCTCCCAAGTGAATCATAACTGAGGTGCACCACAGGCTTTACAGCTCGACCAGTCTTTCTAGGGGAACTGTTATAGTCTCTGCACTCTGAGCCTCATTTTCAGCATTGTCCTCACTTGTCAGGGAGTCTCCATGGGGTAGAGAGGCTAGAACTACATTTCAGCTCCAGGAGTTACAGTTTCTGAGTCCACAACATTTGGCTCGCATGGAGAGCCGGACACTGGCAGTGGACTGTCAGGGCACTCAAAATACTCTTCTTGTTCGGTGTATCACCAGTCTGCCCCTAATCCATCATTTTCCTCCCGAAAGCTCAAACAGTTCAACCATGCACAATGATTCCATTTCATCTGATCTGATGCTTTGCACTTCACTTTCTGGGAGCATTGGCTCCAGGGATGAAGTTGGGGCTTAGACAGTCCAGAAGGCCCAGCTTTGTCTCCAGTATTGACTAGGGATTGCCCCAAACAATTGACTCAGTTCGTAGGAGGATAGTATTCAAAGTCACTCTCACTTTCTTCCGATATGGACTGACAGTCATGCTCAACTGGGACTTGTGGAGGAACACTTTAACTTTGCTTCTGTAGGTGCAGACTTTCTTGATCTTTTCTTAGCAGCAGCTCTAGTCACTGGTCCAGAGGGGCATCTTCTAGGGGCTCAGACTCAATTAAGATTTGTCCAATGGGCAGTAAATGATTTCATGCATTGTTTTACATCTTTTGAATTATTCTCAGGCCTTACTTTGTACACTGGCAGATCATCTAGTTTGCCCACTACAATGTGAGGAGATGGTGCCATCTGTCAGCAATCTTGTGCTTGCCATGCAGTCCCAGATTTCTTAGCAATACCCGATCTCCTCCTGGAGTTCCTGTGCTTTCACCTTTATCATACCTTTCTTTGTTGGCCAGATTTCTTTTGGCAGCCATGGTTTGAGCCAGTTAGTACGCATGAGTTAGCTGGGCCTTTAACTTTTGCACATACTGTAAATAGTTGTCAGCTTGAACCCCATCAGGAGAGACCCCAAAACACACATCTACTGGTAGTCGAGCTTCTCTTCCAAACATCAGGCAGTAGGGGAGAATCCAGTGGCATCACTTTTGGTGCAGTTATAAGCATGTACCAGGGTGCTAATTTGTTGGCTCCATCTAGGCTTGTCCTTTGGGTGCAGGGGTGCCTAGCATATCTAGCAAAGTGCGGTTGAAACGTTCAGGCTGTGGGTCCCCTGGGGGTGGTAAGGAGTGGTTCTGGACTTTCGCACTCCCCACAGAGAAAGCATCTCTTTGATCAGACGACTCTAAGTCTCTCCCTTGATCAGAATGGATTCTTTGTGAGCCCATAGTGAACAAAAAGTTTTCTACAAGTACTTTGGCCACAGTGGATGCTTTCTGGTCTTTGGTGGGGAAAGCTTGGGCATATCTCGTGAAATGGTCAGTGACCACCAGCACATTACTGATATTTCTTTGATCTGACTCCAAACTCAGAAAATCAATACAGACCAGCTCCATGGGTGCACTGGTGGTGATGTTAACAAGGGGGGCAGCCCTCTGGGGCAAAGCTTTCCTCTGTAAGCAGCGACTACAAGTTCGAATGTGTTGCTCCACATCAGCCCCATCTTAGGCCAATAGAATCTGGATCTCACCAAGTCAAGTGTTCTGTCTATACCAAGGTGCCCCATGTGGTTGTGCAAGGACCTCAGTACTGAGTCTCGAAAGGCAGTGGGCAGCACTAGTTGTTGTTTGTCTACTTGTCCCCTCTGTCTACTGTTTCTCTGTATAACAGTTTATTGATCAGTTTCAACTTAGGACCTTCTTTGTATAACAGTGCAGTTCTCAAATCAGTGGGCGTAATTTGGACACATCTTTTCCTGCATAGTGGGCTTCTAAAGCTGCTTTGATCATGGGATCGTGATTGAGCCCGCGAATACTGTCATTGTCCAGCTGAGGCAGTGCACCAATGTCTATTGCAGAAAAGTGGCAATAAGCAGCAAGTATGCAATTCTCAGAGGGTCCCAAGCAATCCACCATGCAGTCCACTGCGTCCGTGGACATTTGTTCCTCCCTGTCAAACTTCCGGCAGAGTGCCCGAATGTCAGGTTCTGCCAATCGGACCCAATCATTCTGGGGAACAGGTCTCCGGGAGAGAGCATCAGCATCTATGTGGTTCAGACCTGCTCGTATTCGAGAGCATAGTCATATGTAGATAATGCAGAAAGCCACCTATGGCCAGTGGCATCCAACTTAGCTGAGGTCTGCACATAGGTCAAAGGATTATTGTCAGTTTTACTAGTATTTTAGCCCCATACAAGTACTCATGGAATTGGTCAACAATAGCCCACTTCAAAGCTAGGAACTCTAACTTATGTACAGGATAGTTCTTTCGGATGGGGTCAGGCTTCTACTGGCAAAGGCCACTGGTCTCAGGCCATTCTCGTGTTTTGGTACAACACAGCCCCCAACCCTTGCAAGCTAGCATCAGTGTGCAGGATGTAGGTTTTCTTGATCGGCATAGGCCAGCACTGGAGCATGGGTAAGTTGATATATGATCCATGAAAAGCAGTCTCACAATCAGGAGTCCAGCGGGCCCCAAATACTTCACTCGGATGAAAATACACTCTTTCAGTCTTGAGGGACGCTGACTTTTGGTATTTTTGTGGGTTGGGGATACCCTTGAGTAAGGTTAAGTAAAGGCGGATCACTCTTGAATAGTCCTTGATGAAGCGCTGATAATAACCACAGAATCCAGGAATCTTTGCAAGTTCTTTAGATTTTGGGCTGTGGCCAGGTGGTCAAGGCCTCAACTTTACTTGGGTCGGTCTCTATTCCTCGGTGGATACTATGTGTCCCACATACTTTACTGATGTTTGAAAGAATTGACACTTATCAATGGACAGTTTAAGGCCAAAGTCCTCCAGTCGGTCCAATACCTTAAATAATCTGCTCTCATGTTCCTCCAGTGAGCTGCCAAACACAATAACATCATCTAGGTATACCAGGCACTCTAGTAAGTTCATGTCCCCACTGCACGCTCCATCAATCGTTGAAAAGTGGCTGGGGCACCTGAAATCCCTTGAGGCATCCTCATGAATTCATAGAAGCCAAGCGGACAGATAAAGGCCGTCTTCTCACGGTCCTCTGGGGCCATCGGGATCTGGTAGTACCCACTGCGAGATCCAGCACAGAGAACCACTTGCTCCCGTTTAGGCAGTCCAAAGCATCCTGAATGCGGGCATTGTGTACTGATCAGGATAGTCCGCCGTTTAAGCTGCGATAATCCACACACATCCTTACTGTTCCATTCTTTTTCCTCACTACCACAATGGGGAAGCATAAGGGCTTCTGGATTCTTGTATTACACCAGCAGCTAACATCTCTTGCAGATGCCGCTCACATCATCTATGTCAGCAGGTGCCAGGCGTCGAGACCTCTCACGAAATGGTCTTCGTCATGCAGCCGGATATTGTGCTCAGCCCTGCACGCATCCTACATCCCATTCCTTTAAAGAAAACACCTGGTCTCTCTGGGCAAGCTTCTCACTGATCCTCACTTTCCATTCAGCTGGCAGCGGGAGTCCGAAATCAAACAAGTCAGGCGTTACTCTGTCATTCTTCCTTGAACTCTTGCTGCTGGGTAGCACTGCAGTGTCTGCACAATGCACATTAGCCAGGATGCAACCTCTGTTTACTCGAATGTCTCTTTCAGACACATTATGAACTTGGACCATTACCCTTCTGGCATAAGCATGGGCTCTAGCGGGCAAAACACTAGGCTTGACCAGCAGTCCCTCTGGCAATTTTCCATCGCCTGGTGCATCCAACATTAATATTTTATTCTTAACATCCTTTCTGATACGGACCTCTCCCTGTAAGGTACACTGGGCATTTGGCGCCAGGATCAGAGACTCAGGATCCTTCTTCCATACAATTCCGACCGGTTCCTCTGGTTCTGTTTTTCAGCATCTCTGTGCCTCATAGGCCTTCTTAATTAAAGCCGGAACTCTTAAAGCTCTACTAGTCTTTGACCCCTGTTTTTCATAACACAACTGTGCCAGCCTTCCGAACATATGAGCATTTGTTCCAATCAACAAAGGGACACCATCATACAGTCCAGTGGGGACACACTAAGGCTAGGGTCTCTACTTGTTCGGCCACTCCAGCCACGGAGGTGGGGAAAGACAGCCAAATTCGGATATACCGGAATAGGGTAGGCCTTCTCACTTAACCCCCATACATGCAGTCCTTCTAATGGTTGTAAGTGCGTCCTGACAAATGCTTCTGATACCAATCCTGGAACATAATTGTCACTTGGGAGCCACTGTCTAATACAGCTCTTGTAGACACTCCATTCACCTTTACAGTGGTCTCCATGGAGGGACCCACTATTCTGGACCAGTCTGGAGAGGCGGTAGGGGGCCTGGGCAACTGACCTTGCCACAAAAGGACGTGAATTAGCATTTTGGTGCCCTCACTGATCATGTCGGCACCTCTTAACCACTGATTTCTTCTCCAAGCTCTCCTTGTAGCCTATATGCAACTTTGTCAGTGTCTTTTGGGACTGGCATTCCCTTTCATGTGCCCATCTTTCCCACAATTATAGCAAAACATACTTTCTGGAGTTTGAGCTGGCAGAGGCGCCACACTGGGAGCCAGGGCGGGGTATTACTAACTGGAAACCTGGGTGCCATCTCTGTCTGCGGGTGATAAGCATTTGGAGACATCTCGTCAGTTTCTCCACTTCCATGGTCAAGGAATTGAGTTTGGAGCTGTTATCAGCAGGAGATACATGGGTGGGTACCTCCACCCCCATAGCAGATGCAGTCGGATATAGGTCAGGGCCCGTACTTGCAGGCGTGGCCTTCATAAAGGGACTGTTTTTGAATTCCCGGATCTCTCTCAACAGTTCGCCCCATTGTGGCATATCTTTTTCCTTGTCAGAGCACTCATTGACTGTCAACCTCTGCCCCTGAACTTCACTTGATGGGTCACCCTCAGTCACTCGGTCGTAGCCACAGCTGTTGGTGCAGGTACTCCCGAGGTCGCTTTTTTCAACTCCTCGAATTTTCTCATTAACTCGCCATAGGAGGGTGGGATTCCAGTCGATCTGCCAGGCGTAACTGAAGCAACAGCAGTTCTGAGAAGGGGCAGACTTAGGATCCTGTCCAGCCTGGTTCGGTCCAGTTCAATCGCTGGCAAACTACCTTTTCTGAGGCATTCTTGCAACAATTTTTCCAGCCGAGATACATACACAGTCAACAACTCCCTTGGTACTGTTGTGCATCTCTTACTTCCACCATAGGTCCTCATCAGAATCTGGGCTCCCATACACATTCTCCAGGGCCTCAAGATAGGCCTGTGCAGTCGCTTCAGGGTTACTGGCCCGTTTGCACTGTAATGGTAGCCAGGGCAGGACCTCGGAGGCTCTCACTAACCCTCTTTCGCTGGCTTCCGAGACTGCCATTCTAGCACTTGGGGGCAACATAGTCTATCCAGGTCTCCCAGTCATCCTCCCCTTGGGGGGTGGGGAGGGTGCCAGAGAAGATCCTCAACCTTCGGTAAGAGTCGTGACTAATGGCAGGTGCAGAAATTGGAGTCTGCATTGATTCAGCCACCATTACAGGCACTGGAGTGGGAGAAGGTGTTGGGGGAGGAACACTCCCAGGTGGCAAGAATAGTTTCTTCAAGTCCTCCACAGTTTTCCCTTCCCCCAGCAACCATTTAGCAAATTTCTCCTCAAAGTTTCAGATAGTGGTGGGGGCTCATTCCCCCAGGTCTTTACTGTCCTTAGTTATCACTTCAAGCAGTGAGGGCTCCTCTGGGGTAATGGTCTGTGGCACTTTGGAGCTATCTATGGGATCCTTAAACTCTACTAGGGCCAGGAAAGTGTAGGTGAGCAGATTAGCATGCCGACCCACCACCACAGGGTTCTGTAAACCTTCCACCTTGGAAAGTACCCCTGCACAGTGTCCGTATTGATACCCAGGGGATGTCCAGGATAAGCATAGCATTTGGGGGTCGATCTCCTCCCCAGTACACCACTCCACCAGCCGGTGCACAGCCACTCTGTCGGGTACCCATTTTTTTCTTAACAGTGGTTCAGAATATGGCCACTAGAGGACACACAATCCCAGCGGTGAGCCTCCAAGATGTAACCCTAGATGGCGCTATCCCAGGGGCTACTACCCTGCCTGATTTGCCACTAACAGGTTGAGGGGCCTGGATCCAATGGCGGTGCCTCCACCCAGAGGTCAGAGTTTGCAAAGTTAAACTAACTTGGTCACAGGCCCTCTGGGACACTGCAACCTCTTTCTTCCCACTAGTGGCCCACACAATATATCAGAATTACCTCACAGTATACACTTACCCCAGGTCTGGTTCCGGCACTGGGACCTCCTGTGAAATGAGATACAGTGCAACAATCACAGTACAGTACTTTAACATAGATAAATACCTCAGGCAGTATAACTTTGCTGAAACAAGCAGCTCTGATTTATTTAGGGGATATAACAAGGACAGGGGAAATCAGGTTAATTAGCTTATCACTCTAATAATCTATTTATGGCTCTGTGCACAGGCCTATCCCTATCAGTTACTGTCCCTGGGCACCCAAGCCCTAGTGGCTAGTCCAAACCGTGGCAGCTGGTAGGGCCCTTTCACACAGAGAAAGGAGAATTAAACAGTCAGCAGTACAGTAATTCCATTTGGATTTAATGTGGCAATCCAACAGGGAGCTACCCTGAATTAGTACTCACACCTCCAAATAAGATAGGGTCCTTCAATGTCAGCAGGGCTCACTTGAGGTACACAAACCTCTTCACACATCCATATAAAAGAAAGCACTATACCAGGCAGGCTGCATCTGTATCCCGATCGCAATTACTGCACAATACCCAGAGAACACACAGCAGATTCAGTTCCCTGACAGACCGGAGTGCAATTTTCAGCAATTCTTCCGTCTTCTACAGGGTGAGCCTGGTTTCTACTCTTCAGAGATCCTTTGGTTCTTTTCACAGGACGGATTCAGTCCTAACAAGCTGTTACACAAGCTGCAGACCGGAACTCTGGGCCTTACACACGCTTTTTGACTAAAACTGCACACTGAAAAGCACAGGGCCTTCCTTCTTCACTGCCAAAGCTCAACTGAAACTCCAACCGACAAAACCAGGCACTTCCTTTGAGTTCCTCCCAGTTCTTGACTGGATTGGCTGTCACTCACAAAAGACTGCTGCTGTTGGTCCAAAAGGCACTGAAGTCTAAACTACATCTCCCAGAGTCACTGCCATACAATCCTCTTGTGGCTGGCTCAGATTATGAGTCCAAGTTCTGATTCGTCCAAGGCACCATTTTAGAGCTAGCTTACCCCACAATTGATTGGTCCAGTTCAGCAGTTCAAAACTAGAATGGGGAACTAGCAGACAGAGTTCTGACTGCAAAGAAAGCAGGTTAGACAAACTGTAATTTCATTATTACTCTAAATAATTTCTGGCAAACAGTTACATCTTTCAGATAGGTTCCCTTTGCACTCCTAGTGACTGCAAAATGAAGTGAATTGCAGCAGCTCAGTGGTACTCAGAGAAGCACACAGTCCCCCATATAAATTAATTATGTCTGCAAGCAGACAGCTCTTAAAGAGACAGTACCAGAGGCTCTAAAAACACTCACTGATAAATGGCTTAAATGCCAAACACCATTCAGGCTTGGAGCATTCAAGCAAGCTCCTGGAAGTCTTTTGGGAACCCCCATTTGCAGGGGAGTTACACCTGTTTCTTATCCTGCTTCAACCTATCAAATTCCTTTCTCAACATGCATAATTCTTGATCATTACTCTGTACAGAACAGTGCAAAAGAGTCTTATTCTTACTACGCAAAGACTGAAGTTCTGCTTCAAGCCGCTGCTCGGTTTTCAAACTTTCAGATGCCTGTAATCCCATCTCTATTTTAAGAGATGAGAGTTGCGGTTCGAAGGAGTGGAACCTCGATTTGGAAGCTTCCAGAGCAGCATAGAGAGCTGCGACCAACAGGCCTATAGCATCATGCTTTTTGGCCGTTTGTCTTGCCTCTGAGTACTGGGTTGAAATCCCCAGTACTGGGTTATCAGATTGATTTGCATCCTGCGTGAAATCGTTCTAGCCTCCATGGTAGGTAAGAAAGTTAGCGATATCAAATCTCAAGTCTGCGCAGATATTAGACATAATGGTACCAAAAAAGTTTTGGAAACAAAATGGACCCATCAGTGGTTCCCTGCTGTGTATCAATCCACAGTGGTTGAACCAACAGACGGTCAGGCATCTGCACTCTCTCAGTCCTGCAATTCAAAACTGCCATTGAGCAGTGTGAGACAGCATCAACCATGCCCAGTAAGCAGCCAGACTTTACAAGATGCTACGCAGTGAAAAGTACAGGCGAGGTGCTACAGGTATGCGCACCTGCTTACTACCTGCAAGGGAAGGGTAAGCCAACAAGTCGTAAAACTTTGCTAATTTAGACCACTTGCACAAAGCTGCCAATAATGTCAGGGTGCTCAGCCCTGCACAGATTCTTTTTGTTAATAAATCAGCAAAAGAGGCAACAGACAAGCGGCATATTCAGTAAAAAACTTATTATACAAAAGTAATTAGATGCCCTAAAACAGGTCTTACCGATAGACACTGGGAGCTGAACATTTCCCAATACCCCTAGGAGTAAAGGTGGTCTCGGATGGTCTCCAATGGTCTCAGTGGGAATACGTAATACAGCAGGTTATGTACCCTGATAGTTACTATTGTAACTAGAAGACTAGATGCACAAAATAAGCTTTATTGGTTAAACGTTATGTGGCTCCACAGTGTTATCTAAACATATACAATATTTGTAAGGTCAGCTAAAAATGAGAACTAAGGTCTCATACAAAATACAAGATATAGTAAGGTGTTACATAAATCTGCATGATGGCAGTGTAGGCAATACAATGACTTCTCAGAAGAATAACAGAGAGCACATAAGTGTATCTTGGTACAGTACTTGTTATAAGGTTTCTTAGTTGCATGTAATCATAAAGTGTCCCTGGTTACTTGCGCTTATACAGTAAGTACCAATGCCCTAAGTATTAGTCATAATTGGATATTTACATAGCATACTGTATAACATAACATAGCTTGTCTGTGGTGCACAGTGGGTATCCAATCAGAGTGTGAAGACCAAGCATAACAGCACTTTTTATTTACAATTTACAGGGGCTCCTCTAGCCCTTGTTCAGATCACCGCCCCCTGACCTGCTCCAAATGGGGAATGGGACCACTGGAAGGCCATTCATTTGATCGCAATAGAGGTCAGAAATTGAATGTGTGCTTCTGTGCATGCGCAGGCTGCCGACTGCTCCGGAGAGCAGAAAGAAACATGCCTGCTCGCGATTCAGCTCCTCCAGCCCCCACCCAGAGACTACCAGGAGAAGCAAGGGCTGGACGGAGGTTTTAGGCACAAAAGGGGCACACTAGGACCTGGGCTGTGGTGGTGCATGAAGGGGAGATCACGGGGGAAACACCACAGGCAACGGGAGACAAATGGAAGATTGGAAACAAAAAAGGTAAGCCCCACAGGGGGGTTACATCAGTCTTTATAGTAGCAGGAAGTGGGGGGGGAGCTACCAGGGAGCAGACTCAAGTCCATTTTCAGACAAAAGAGTCCTGAAGGGACTTGTAGCTCTGAAAGTGGACAAGATTATAAAACCAGGCAGCGAGCATTCAAGACTACTAAAAGAGCTCAGGGAGGTGGTGGCTGTGCCACTGACTGCCTTATTCAACATCTCACTGGAAATGGGCATTGTTCCTGAGGACTGGAGGAGAGTGGACGTGGTCCCTCTACATAAGAACGGTAGCAGGGAAGAGGCTAGCAACTATAGGCCGGTGAGCCTCACTTCAGTCGTGGTTAAATTAATGTAAACACTGCTAAAGCAAAGGTCGGTAGAGTATCTTTAATCAACTGGGCTACAAGACCAAAGGCAACATGGATTTGCAGGGGGGGTCATGACAGATGAACCTGACTAATTTATTTTACTGGGTGACCATAGAAATAGATCAGGAGAGGGCAGTGAATATGGTCTATCTGGACTTCAGCAAGGCCTTTGACACTATACTGTACAGGAGACTGATTAAGAAATTGATCAGCCTAGGGGTGGGATCCAAAGTGGTGAATTGGGTTAGAAATTGTTTAATGGATAGGAGACAGAGGGTGGTGACTAACAGCACTCATGCTAAGGAAGCGTGATCTGCAGGGTGCCAGAGATTCAGTACTTGGACTGGTTCTCTTCAATTTCTTTATAGGCGACATTGCAAATGAACTGGAAGGGAAGATAGGCCTGTTTACTTTTTGCAGCTATTACTAAAATGTGTAATTGGATTGACAATCAGGAGTGGGTAGAAAGAACATTTAGGGATCTTGGGAAACTCGAGTCATCAAAATCATGGCAGTTGTGGTTTAATACCAAAAACTGCAAAATTATGCACCTAGGGCATAGGAATCCAGGAAAAGAGTATAGGATGGGGGGTATTGTCACTCAGTAATCAGGAACGGGACTCTGGTATTATCACATTTGATGACTGCAAAGTGGCAAGACAGTGTGATAAAGCAGTGGGTAGGGCCTGTGTGATGCTGGAATACATTGGGAGAGGTATCTCCAGCAGGAGGAGGGAAGAGGTGTTGCTACTCTGTTGCTCACTGGTGAGACCCCACCTGGAGTATTGTGTCCAGTTCTGGAGTCTACATCTCAGAAAGAACATAGACAGGGTGGAGGCAGTCCAGAAGAGGGTAACTGAAATGGTGCAGCAGTTGCATCAAAAGTCCAATGAGGAGAGACTGAGGGATCTCAACATGTACTCCTTGGAAGAGATGAGCATGAGAAGGGATGTGATGGAGACCCACACGTGCCTCACTCGGGTGAACAGAGTACAGGAGAGGAGTCTCTTTCAAAGGTGGAAGACCACCAGGACCATAGGGCATACAATAAAGCTGGAGAGGGTAGTTACAATGATGTGAGGAAGTACTACTTCACTGAAAGAGTGGTAGATGACTGGAATAGACTGCCAACAGAAGAAGAAAAGATGATTCTCCCTATTTTCGGCTACTGTGATGTACAGTATTCTACAGTGCCACTTCCAAATCCACCTTATCCAGACTGAACCCCCTTTTCACTTCTTTCTGTCGCTTTGCCTTGGACTCTCTTGTATGTACTCACCACTGTGATCTCTGTCAGTCATTGTCATTCCCTTCTCTCACTAACAAGTGCCTCTCCCACTGCACTAAACTTGTCTTTAAATTCTAGCTAGGCTCTCTTCCACCGTACTTATCCTCCTCTCTCTCTACCCCTCCCCCCTCCTACTCACTCCTTAAGATCCTCTGACTCCCGCACTTTTACGATTCCCCGTTGTTCCACACTTTTTGGTCAGGCTGCTTTCATTCATCGCTTCCCTAAAATCAGGAATGCCCTTCGCTACCAAATTCGACACTCCTCTTCCCTTCATTCTTTCTCCTCTGCCCTTCATAACTTCCTCTCCCCTAACTGCACTTGCTATCTTCAACCATAACCTTCTCTTCTCCTACTCTAACCCCTCTCCCCTAGCCGAGACTGTAATGCAATTTACTCAGTAGCACTTATTTAAAACGTACTTGCACTTCAATTTGTTCAATTTAATTTGTTACCCGCCCTATCCTGTTGTATGTTTGTAATCCTATATCCTGCCATTGCTGTATTTCATGTTTTCTTCACTTGTACTATTTGATCCCTATGTATTGATTGTTCTGATGTACTGTATGCAACCCTCCTACAAATGGGGGTTCCCAAAAAGTCTTCCTTGAGCTTGTCTAAATGCTCACTGCCAGGCTGGTGTCCTGCATTTTAGCAGTTTAAATGTGATTACCAGAGTCTGTATAGCCTCTGTGTACTGTCTCTTTAAGAGCTGCTTGATTGCAGCATAAGTAATCTGAGATGGAGCTCTGTTGAAAGATGTAACTATTTGCTGAAAAACATTTAGAATGATAATGATAATGTAGTTTGTCTAACCTGCTTTCTTTGTAGCAAGGACTGTTTTGTTTGTCTCTACTAACTTGGTCCTGGACTGCAAATTTGACCAATCAATTCTGGTGGGACCTAAAACGTAGCCGGACTACAGGAGCTGTCTGAATTCAGAATCTATAGGAACTGTGGTTTGAGTTTTTGTGCCTTTTTTGCAACTGAAGGGGGAGCTCTTGCTTTGACTGACAGCAAAATCAGCCAACCAAATCTTTTGGATCTTGGGGAAGCCCCGGGCTGCTTGCAGTTTTCAGTTAGAACTAAGCTGGAAGCTGAGCAAGAAGGAGCTGAAGTATTTCTGAGCAGCTATCCTGAGTGGATTTGAATGGGAGAACTCTGAAAAGGCTAAGTTTTTGAGCTGCATGCCGGTGTGCTGCTCCTGAGAGGGAGAGAAGTGAATTATTTTGGACTGAATCCAAGTTTGTGTGACTAAAGTAAGCTACTGAAGTGGGCCAGGTTCAACCTGAAGAAGACCGAATATTTTGTCAGGAGTTCCAGCTACCCATAAGCTCCCGGTGTGTGCAGAGACTTTGCGATTGTGCCCGGGGAGTGCTTTGCCTGGTACAGTAGAATTCCTGTACATGTAAATGCGTTACGAGTTGCTAGTGGGTTGTGAGTTAGTTCCCCACTCTGTGAACTGTGTTCTGCTTGCTGGAAGCTGTATCCAGCCCAAAACGGACTGCTTCCAAACTTGTCTCCATGTGGTCTGGGCTATGCCAGACTGGCCCAGCCAGACTACCCACTGTACAGAGAAGCCATCGATGAGAGACCTGCCTGGGGATCAGTCCCCTGCTCCACGCTTGAACAGGAACGACACCTCTGTGACTTGTGTGGGCCCTGCTTCTCCTGGCATTCCAGATCAACCACCTGCAGTCTCGATTTTCGTCCAGCCTGTGTCCATTCTTGGGTATCGTCAGTAAATACCAGAGTAGCTCCCTACAACAACAGCTTAATCTGAGTGTGTCATCTGATTGTTTTGTTGTTTTGTTTCCTTTACAAACTGAGCCCTCTGGCTCCGGATTACAAATATTGTGTACTGTGCATGTTGTGTTTTCCATCACAGGGCCCCAACCAGCTGCAACCCATGGCAACTGTCCTGGCTAGCCCATCTCTTCTCTACCTGGATACCCAGAGGTGGACTGTGTTGGGGGACTCAAAGCGCATGCATAACTGCTTGATGGATATAACCTTTAAGCTAATTAACCTGATTTTGCCCCTCCCTTGTTCAAGTCCCCTGAATAAATCAGATCTAACTTTTTCTGCATGTAATCTGACTGTTGTTCCAGTTTGTGCTCAAAGTACTGTACTGTTGCTATTTGCTGTGCTTAACCTTGTTTTACAGGGGGTCCCCAGGGTCGAGCCAGAGGAACCAGCCCTGGTGGTAAGTGCAAACAGTGTGGGTACATTTGTGGTGTACCAGGAGTATTGTGAAAGTGATTATTGTACAGTGTTTAGGCCACTAGAGGGAAAGAGGGGGGGTTACAGTGTCCCGGAGGGCTGTGCCCAGGTTAGCTTGACCACCACCAACCCTGACCTCCGGGTGGAGGCACCCGTTTCAAAACTCAGACCCCTTAACCTGCTACTAGCCAAGCAGGCAGGGGTAGTAGCCCTTGGGATAGCGCCACCTAGGGGTTACATGTATATGATGTATGTATTCTCCCTGCTGCCTTCCCCCAGGATGCACCGGGAGACGAGCAACTGTTGTTCAGTGTGCCTTCCTGATGAAATATTTCAATAAATAAATAAAAACAGAAGTGCTGGAGGTAAAAACAATAGAGGGATTCAAAAATGTGTGGTATAGAAATAAGGAAATATTAGTGAATAGGCAGGGAGGAGGGAGGGTCACTAGTTAGGGTCTGTGGAGACAAACTAGACAAGGACAATCTGGGCAGACTGGGTGGACTAAGGGGTCCTTTTCTGCTGAAAAATTATGTTTCTATGCTTCTAGCTTCTAATGTGCAGAACACAATTGAGTGCAGCTGTGAACAGGAGCCATGCATGGCACTCTGGGGGGGCCTTTTAATTTTTAATAACCAGTGCTGCTGCTGGATGAAAATGCCGACAACTAGGCAGTCTTTTGCCTCAGCAACCACATGACAACACGCTTGCAGCTTGGTTATGCTTAAAAACACGCCAATCCTGCATTATAAAAAAATAAAGAATGCCTCAGATGTTAAGAACTCACTAATTTGCACACCTCGTAGGTACTGTGATACCACAGGAACACTTGATTTTCACTTGTGCTTTCTGTGTTGTCACAGTACTTACTTGGCGTGAGAGTCAGCTTGTTCTTCATACTTGGGTATTATTTATTCTCTATGTTCTGACCTGGTAGTTATGAGTCTTCAGCCGTGGCTGAACAGCTAATTTTGCTGGTTTTCCACTGACCTTTTCACAATGATGTCCTCCTAGGTAATCCGGTTTCAGGTTTTCTTTTAAACATTACGGTTGCTGATTTGATACCTTGTTGGTCCAGAAAAAAAGTTTCAATACACAAGTTTCAGGCCCACACATGACACTTATTCTTCAGGTGATATGTCAGGTTTTACAAAAAGCATATCATAAGCTCTGGCTAAAGGAAGCCAGATTGAAAGCAATCCAGTTTTAGAATTTCATAGTAAACATTACGGCTATGGTGCCCCTAACACCCCTTTTGTCTTAAAGCACAAGTAACCTTTTCACTGTAAAACTGCTATAGTTTCTCTTTGCAAAATCATATACTCAAATCCTCATGTCCAACAATGCTGATAGAAACAGTTTGTTTCCTTTCTTTCTTTCTTTCTTTCATCTCTGATAACAACAACCTTTGAGCTAGAAGCTCATTTACAAAGGTTCCATGTCCACAAAAAGTAACAGGTAAAAAAAGACCAAGTTGCCTATACAGTCTGTACCACAGACACACTTCATAAACAATCACATACTATTAGTTCAATTGTGCTTATGCAACTGAATGAGATGTATGCTTGTGTAACTTTGATACATTGTGGTTGTTCGCCTCTCTATCCATGGGATCTACCACCCTGTAGGGGTACGACGCAAGGAACCCTTGAGGAGGGTTGCCCCTCCATAGGTGCCGTGGGAATAATTCCCTTGGTTAAAGGTAGCTCAGGAAGAAACTCACGGGAAAAAGAGACGAGCCACTGGAGGAGGAGGCGTGGATGGTGGAGCAACGAAGAATGAATCCTGGAACAGTTTAGGAGGAGTGGCCTTTTAAGGCCTGATGGGGAAGTGATGTTGTTGCTCCGCCCATTGACCCTCAGGCTTAAAGCCTTCAATTGCGCTTAAGCAACTGGATGAGATGTATGCTTGTGTGATTTCGATACATTGTGGCTGCTGACCTATCTGTGGGATCTATCACCCTATAGGGGTATGACATAAGGAACCCTAGAGGAGAGTTCCCCCACATAGGTGCCGTGGGAATAATTCTCTTGGCTAAAGGTAGCTTAGGAAGAAGCCCAAAAAGAATACCCAAAAGGGTGTCAAGCATCGAAGAGGCTAGAAATCAGAAGATATCTAGACCGGAAATAAATGTGACAGACATAAGACAGGAAAGACAGGAGAATAATGATATAAGGCTAGGACAATGAACGAAAGGAAATCTGACAAGATGCAGAAGGCGGACTTCCTAAGGAGAGAGAGGGAACCGCCAGGGCCACCATCTGACTCCATCCAACAGCAGAACCTAACTACGGAACATATGAAAGCACTAACCCCGACTAATATTATGACCATTGGCATGGAAGAGAGGAAATAAACCCTTGAGGAGGAAACCTCTGGGGATCCAAGGCCTAGGTTGCCTTCCCTTCAGGCTGAAGGATGTTTTGATTAGTGATGGTACAGCTACGGCAATTTAAGGTCGAGATTGAGGAAGGAGGAAAATTCTAAATTAGGGGAAGCTGTCACTCTGACTGTCTAAATGGATAGTTGTTGAAGGATGCGAGTGATGTCTCTGCAACTAGATGTGCAAAAGCAAGAGAGGATGTACAAGGATGTAAAGAAGCCTTGAAGGCCTGACTGGTTCAAGGTGAGGAATGAAATGGATGATGTACGATTATAAAATGAGGCCTAAAAGGCCAGTATGGTTAAAGTGAAATATGAAGAAGAAGACGAACAATGATGGAGTGAAGCCGTGGGAGCTGGTACGGTTAAGGTGGAGTAATAAATGAATGATGTACAGTGATGGAGAGAAGCCTACCAGCCCCGAGCAAAGGGGCAATAGACATGAAGGCATGTCTCCGAGCGGAGAACAGGCTGAGTCGAGGTAGCATGGACCTGAGAGGATTATGCTTGAGTAGTCGAGGTGAAGGAGTAGACCCACACAGAGGCTGGATGAGCGAGGGATACCCAGATGCGGTCATGAGAAGACTGATGGTGATAATAACCGCAGGAGTGCAGCGGTTCTATGAGGTAGCATAAGACCCAATGAGAGGTATGCTCGATTGAGCTATGTGAATGAATAAACCCTGGGGTCAGACTGAGCGAAAGAGAACCAGACTCAGGCCCTGGACACCAGATAGACTAGAGTAAGAGGAGGATACAAATAGGGATGGTGATAGCAGGATAGGGAAAACTGCAAAAGAAAGCAAAGGCCAGAGAAGGAGAAGAATGGAGAGTGGAGGGAATGGGAGGAGGAATGCAACAAGTAGAGTTCACGGGGATATACATCTCTGATACAGCGGAGATAGGTAGAGAGAAGGACTGAGGCAAGCAACTGAGGTCAATGATGGAACAGGCTTCACAACCAGAAAAAGCACCAACAGCAAGAGGGGTGCCTACAGAATGCTGTACTACTGTGACGGATGTAAAGTACAAAATGGATGAGGTACACTGAAGGAGGGAGCACTGGACAAGGAAGGAGAGAGGTGATGATCGAGGGAGAGAAATAACCTCCAAGGGATGTACTCAGGGATCCGACTGACCAAACCTCACAACAACAGATCACTGGCCTGCAAAAATCACAGCAAAAGGCCAGAATGCGAAGCACTGCGTATGGTAAACAAGAAAAAGACTATGGAGAGTGGGCCCCATGTAGTTAGAGAAAAGGAAGGCATCCAACCACTGAGTTCGACAAATGAAGAGAGTGGGAATCCAGAAACAGCAGCAGCATGATGAGGAACATCAGGAAACCTAAACAGAGAAGGGGAAATGCAAGCATGAGAATCATAGCACTGTGCGAAATTCATAGCAGTGAAAAGGTAAGCGACTTACTGCCCCAGGCCAACGCTCAAGCACCCAGGAGGAAAGCCATGCGGGGATGTCGATAGCAAGCTACCGAGACAGTGAAGGCAAGTGCTATGAGTGGAAGGCAAGAGAACGAGATAAGCCAGCAAGAAAAGAAGGACTGCATCTGGCAGATGGGGGCAAACAACAGGAGCTGACCAAGAGAGTGTGAGGGAGGAAAGGACATTGATGGGAGCAGCAGACAGGCCGAATGAGTGGTGAGGAGGGATGAGAGAAAGAATACCAGCTGGGGAGAGTAGTGAGTGTAGACCCTCCAGATGGGCTCAGAGGTGCAGAGTAGGGGTAAGGGAAACCCCAAAAGGATAAGGTAGGTGGGAATCGAGCAGAAAAAAAAAACAATCAGAGGACGAATGAGCCAGAGAGGAGAACACAGAGACAGGGAAGAATGGGGAACTATGGGGACGAGATAGGAGGCTGAGCAGAGGATGAGCAAGGGAAAGGAACGCAGAGACCACAGTGGAAGCAGCCAGAAGTGGAAGCAGAGCAGAACAGGAGCTGAGCCGCCAAGACAGTGAAAACAGCGTACATCAAAGGAGCAACTATGATAGCGGCAGCAAAGGATGATACACAGGATCAAGACTGAAGAGCAAGGCGGGGTGGAGCAGAAAAACAAAACTCACCCACTGCGAGGGAGAAGCGCTCTGGGCCAGAGGGAACAAAATGTTGAAATGACAGGGTAGGCTCAAAGCGGATGTGGGAAAATACAGTAGACAGGGAACCCACGCGGACCTGCATGGAGAAGGTAGGAAGGTCTCCAGGATGAGCCGACCACTGAAAAGGCAGAACGCGGAGAAAAAGTGTGGTAGGGCCTTGTATAAGCTATACAAAGAAGGGATCACAGATCTCCAGGTAGAAGGTCACCTGGGGGCCAGTGACCATCACATGGTATGGTTCAGTTTGGCTACTACATCTAAATCATCCCATTCCAAGGCAAAAATATGGGACTTCAGAGGAGCTGACTTTGATAAGATGGCCTACAGAGTTAAGCTAGCCCTGGCAAAAAGAAACACAGGTGAGGGGTACAGCAAAGTGGGCAAGCATTAAGGATGCAATACTTGAAGCAACATCCCATTGTGTTAGACAGAAAAGGAAGTGCAAAGAAGAAGGAAACCACTTTGGTTCTCAAATACAGTAGCAGAAAAGGTCAGAGCCAAAAGGCTGGCCTTCAGGAAATATAAGGGAACACAGCGGATGAAGATAGGAGGCATACCAAACTGCCCTAAGGGAAGCAGGTAAGGCAGTAAGGCAGCAAAGTCCCAAACTGAGGAAACACTAGCACGAACAGTAAAGAAGGTGACAAGACTTTCTATAGATACATTAGTGAAAGGAGAAAGTCCAGAGGGGTATTGCTAAGCTTAATGGAGAAAAGAGAGCATGTGAGGAGGAGGACCCTGTAAAGGCATCTATCCTAAATAGATACTTTGCTCAGTATTTACTGAAGAGAAGGTAGGACAGGGCCCACAGCCCAGCATCATGGACACAGGGGGAGGAGGTGAGCACTACTCCTTCACAAAAGAAAGGGTCCTACAAGAGCTTGCTACTAGGGTGGATAAGGCAATGGGACCTGATGGCATACATCCCAGGGTACTTAAGGAGCTAAAGGAGGAACTAGCAGAGCCATTAGCAGAATTGTTTAGTGAGTCTCTGAGCACAGGAGAGGTCCCAGAAGACTGGAGAAGGGTTATGTGATCCCGCTCCACAAGAGTGGTAGCAGGAGGAGGCGGGAACTAAGACCGGTCAGTCTTACCTCAGTAGTGGGCAAGATTATGGAGGCACTCCTTAGGAAAGGATGGTGCAACACCTGGAATCCATAGGGGCACAGGATCCAAGACAGCATGGGTTTACAAAAGGAAGGTCCTGTCAAACTAATCTCATAGATTTCTTTGACTGGGCAACCAGAGTGGTGGACCAAGGGGGAGCAGTTGATGTCGCCTACCTTGACTTCAGCAAAGCTTTTGACACTGTTCCACATAGAAGATTGATAAATAAGCTGGGTAGGCTCAGGATGGGTCAGAAGTTGGTCAACTGGGTGGCAAACTGGTTGACGGGCAGAAAACAGAGAGTGGTAGTAAATGGTATACAGTCAGAAGAGATGCAAGTCACAAGGGGGTACCTCAGGGATCAGTCCTGGGCCAGTCCTCTTCAACATCTTCATTAGTGACCTTGCAGATGGACTAGAGGGTAAGGCTTGTCTGTTTGCAGATGACAGCAAGATCTGCAACAGAGTAGATGATCCAGATGGGGTGGGCAGAATAAGAGATCTGGATAAACTAGCAGAATGGTCAGAAGAGTGGCAACTGGGATTTAATGCAAAGAAGTGCAAAATCATGCACATAGGGAAGAGAAACCCTGAAGCCACCTATAGGCTGGGAGGGGAGTTGCTAGCAGTCACAAAGGAAGAAAGAGACTTGGGCATCATCATCACTGATGACCTAAAATCATCCAAGACCTCTAAAGCAGTAGGTAAGGCTAGGGGGTGTTAGGGTGTATTAGTAGGGGTATCACAAGTCGTAGAGGGAGGTAATAATCCTCTGTGACAAGACACTGGTTAGGCCCCATCTGGAGTACTGCGTGCAGTATTGGAGGCCACACCTTCACAAGGACATTAACTAAATTGAGGCAGTCCAGAGAAGGGCAATCCAAATGGTGCAGGGACTGCATCAGAAGACATATGAGGACAGATTAACGGAGCTCAATATGTATACCCTTGAGCAAAGGAGGGAGAGAGTGATATGATCGAGGCATTCAAACACCTTAAGGGCATAAACAAGGTGAAAGAGTCTAATATGTTTAAATATAAGAAAATAGCAGGACAAGAGGACACAGCATGAGATTAGAGGGAGGCCATTATTAGGGGAAATGTGAGGAAATTCTTTTCACAGAAAGGGTGGTGGATGCATGGAATGGCTTACCACAAGAAGTGGTGGCTATGAATACAGTGCAGGGCTTCAAACAGGCATGGGATAGGCATAAGGGAGCAATACAAATGACTATGAATAGATAGGTCACTGACAGAGCAAAGGCCGAAGGCACATTTATAAGGTAGAAAAAGAAATGGGCAGACTGGATGGGCCTTGCGGTCCTTATCTGCCGTCAACTTCTATGTTTCTATGTTTCTATACCCTACCCTGCCAGGATATATATGAGAGCAATATGGCCACCGAACTGGGCGTGTAGCCGGTTGCTAGTTAGTTGCGTTCCCGTTTTCCCGCTTTTAGTTTGTATTTATTTTATTTAAGTTATTTTTATTTATTTCGTTCATTTCATTTAGATAATTTAGTGTGCTTTCCTTCAAAAATGTTTTTTTAATGGTGTTACGGGGTGAAGTAGTGCTGTGCTGTGGAGGGAGCTGTGCTGTGTCGTGGAGCAAGCTAGTGCCTTCTGTTACATGGCTATTTTCCGAAGAGCGAGGAGATGTGGGGAAGATTTTTGTAGACATCGGGGCCTAGTATTGATTGCCGTATGTATTGTTTTTTCATCAGGCCACTACAGTGTTTGCAGGATTATGAAGCCACTGTAAATATGTGACTGGGGATTTGGAGCCCTCCTGGCCACCTGTTGCTGTTAGGAGCCGTTTGACGGGGTAACGCTGAGGATCTGAAGTGCATACTTTCGAATTGGACTCAGCCTGTCTTGTTTCCGAAACTCTGGAATTACCCCTGAAATTTTGGAACTTTATTCTGGATTATTGTCAGTCGTCTTCTCTGGAAATGGATTTATGGGTTTAGGGGCTCAATTCATGGTGGGGTTAAGTAGACCCAAATTTTCTGAGGCCTGCGTACCGATCTACGGCAGCTCCGGGGCCTGTTCCTTTCCTGATGGATAGTCGACGGTTTTGGTGCTTTGGCCCTTGTGTCTCCTGGGGGACCGATTAGGTTGGGTTCCACGGGGGTCCTTGAGTAGCTGGCATTGCCCAGGCGTGTTCTTTGGGCCAGATTTTTGGGGCTTTTCCTGCAGTGGAGCTGATCTAGCCCTGAAATGCTTATTCTGGATTTCCTTCTGCTTCTGCACCTGCTACTGGTTTGACTTTTAATTTTATCCTTTAAGATATTCATTTTTATTCTGCAAGTTTAAAACATACTCATTTTTCTGGCAGTGAGAGTGCCATTATATCCTTGGGCCTTGATAGTGGGAGTATCAGTGGTCTAGGGTTAATCTGTGTTATTATTAAAGGATTTTACATCATCATGTAGAAAAGACTGTAATATGGGTTTAGGATTTATTCTGGATTAATTATTAAGGATTTGTATCATCGTTGGAAAGGACTGTTGTCCAGGGGTTGTCACCGAGGACTCTCTTAAAACGTCCTGTTTAGTAGTGAGAGGACTATCAGGACTCACCAGCTGGTCTTTTCTTTTTTCTTTTTCTGATTATATTTTTTGTTTTTCATTAGTTTAGTGATGTATATTAGTTTTTAGTGTTCTCCTCCGCTGAACAGTGTTCCAGGGTGGGGAAGGGTTGTTTTTATTGTTTATTGTTCTTTTAATGTATTATTTGTATTTTGTGGTTCTTAAGTAGTCTGGGGTATACTACAACTTTCTTTGGGCAATCTTCTGGGATTTTGTTGTGTAATTTGGTTCTTAGAGCTGTGGAATGTGCTTGCCGGACCCCTCGGTCTTGCGCTATTCAGCCTCCCTTCTCCATGCCCTTAGTCCGTTCTCCCCTCCTCCTTATTTGTCAACGATATCTGGTGTTGGGCATCATTCGTAGGAGGAGCGGGCGTGGTGGTGGTGGGGCATGGACACTGGAGGTCGAAAGAGGGGAGCTCTTGCATAGGGGTGGTTAGGACCAGAAGATGCCCTGGGGCGAATTGGAGACTGGAACATGGGAATTCATGTCTAGTCCCAATACCCAAGGGCATCGTCTCTTTAGATGGGCATTTAATTGGGACGACTCAAGAACCTCGACCAACTCGAGCGGTGTTATGCAACGCCAGCTGTATCAAGAACAAAACCGCAATTATTGCAGATTTTGTTGGAACAGCTGATCTGGTATGCATCACCAAGACCTGGCTGGATGAAAATGCTGGCCCCATTTTGGAGGCAGTAATTCCTGCCGGGTACTTAGTGACTCACCGCCCAAGACTGGGCTACCGGGGGGTGGGGCAGTAGCGGTCTATTTTAAGACCGAATTGGGCCTCACGAATGTTCCAGTTGAGGAGGCTGAATCCTTTGAATGTACCTTGGTAGCTGGTGTGGGTTGCAGGATAGCTCTGGTCTACCATCCACCTGGGGACAAGAAGCAATTCCTGCAGGAAGTGGTAGATTTCACCACCGACATGGCATTGGAGTCGCCCAGAGTGATGGTCCTGGGTGACTTCAATGCCTGGGTCGGCGATGAACTCTTTTCATTTGGTCAGCACTTCCTCCAGATGATGTTATCACTGGGCTTCACTCAGATTGTTTCTTCAGCTACCCATAAACACAGTCATTCTCCGGATTTGGTCTTCCACCTGGGGATCGAGACATCTGATTTGGGTGTGGAACCGGTCAGTTGGTCTGATCACTGCACCGTGAGGTTAAATTTTTATGACCCCCTTCGCAGGTGTGCCCCTGTGGAGATTGTCAGTTACCACCCTTTATGGGATGTGTGCCCTGAAGACCTGGTGGCGGTGATTGACCTCTGTGTTTTCTGATGTCAGCTTGAATCCAGAGTTGTTGGTTCTGGCTTATTATAATGCCATTTCCTCAGCACTGGACTTGATAGCTCCTGCTCGTGTTCGTCCCCTCTCGCTACGCCCTCGGGCCCCTTGGTTTGATGGGCCCTTGAGGGAGTTACGACGTGTGGGACATAGGTTAGAATGCTGGCGTAAATCTGCCCTGGTGGCTGACCACGTTAGGTTGGAAGAGCACTATCAGCTCTGCCAATCAGTGATTTCTCATAAGAAGGCAGAGTTCCTGTCCAGGGAAATCGCCGTCGCTTGGAATCAACCAGCTCAGCTCTTCCGAACTGTAGACAGGTTGTGAAACCTAGCCTGTCTGCAGCTGCAGCGAGGTTTTTCACAAACTGTGTGTGATGAGCTTGCTCTATTCTTTGTGAATAAGGTGGCCGGCATCAGGTCAGAAATCTGTCAGACTCTCTCTGTGGGTGATGCGGTTGGTCACTGTTTGTTCACTACTCCCCATACTTCCTGGAGTTCTTTTGACCTGCTGGACGTCGAAGACATTATGAGGATTGTCCAGGGGATGCGCCCTACTTGCTATAGTTTAGATCCAGGCCCAACTTCCCTGATTTTGGGTTGTTTTGAGATCATTGGCCCGGTCTTGGCTCAAATTGTCCGGTGCTCCTTGGAATCAGGTGAGTTTCCAAGCACCCTGAAGGAGGCGGTGGTGACACCCCTCCTGAAGAAAGCTTTGTTGGACCCGGACATTTTTGCCAACTACAGACCTATCTTGAACCTCCTCTTTTAGGTAAGGTTATCGAGAAGGTAGTGGCAATTCAGCTGGAGAACCATTTGACCATCCATAATGTCTATGAACTTCTCCAGTCGGGTTTTCGCAAAAGGCATAGTACTGAGACTGCTCTGGTTCGGGTGCTCAATGATCTCCTGATGGTGAGAGATCGGAGAAACTGCCCCATCCTGGTTCTCCTTGATCTCTCTTCAGCTTTTGACACTGTAGACCATGGGGTGCTGCTCGATCACCGGAGGTTCATCTGTGGCCTGTCAAGTACAGTGCTCAGATGGTTTTCTTCTTTCCTTGCTGGAAGAACACAGAGAATTGTGTCTGGGTTTTTTTCCTCCGATCCTTTCCCTCTGTCTTGCGGGGTTCCTCAGGGTTCAGTGCTGTCCCCTGTGTTGTTTGCAGTGTATATGCTACCCCTCGGAGACACTGTAAGATGGTATGGGCTGCAATTTCACTGCTATGCCGATGATACCCAGCTATACCTGTCTTTTGCTTCCGACCAGGCTAATGCGCTCTCAGTATTTATCAACTGTCTAGTCGAAATCCAAGACTGGGTGAATTCGAGCTGGTTGAAATTGAACATGGGAAAAACTTAGGTTATGATGGTGGACCCGGGTCGCAGGATAGAGAGGTTTAGGATTGGCTGGCCCTCTGGAATATATCTGGGGGGAGAGCAGATCCTTACAGCTGAACGAGTGCGTGATCTTGGAGTCATGCTTGACGATGGGCTGACCCTTCGTCATCAGGTGTTGGCAGTCATCAAATCGGCTTTTTACCATCTTCGCAACATGTCCAGGGTCAAGCACCTTGTTCCTTCCAGTGACCTGCCGGTATTGGTCCACGCCTTTGTGACCTCTCAGCTTGACTACTGCAACTCCCTTTATCTAGGGCTTCCTGGGGTTGATATCCGCCGCTTGCAGCTAGTGCGGAGCGCTGCTGCTCATTTGTCAGGGGTATCAAGGAGTTTGCATATTACCCCTGTGCTGCGTGATCTGCACTGGCTGCTGATTTGGTGGTGGATCACCTTTAAGGTAGGCCTGTTGACCTACAAAGCCTTACACGCTCTTGGTCCCGACTATCTGAAAGAGCTCCTGATTCCTTACAGCCCTGTGTGACAGCTCCGCTCGGCTGACGAGGGGATGCTGGAGATTCCGAGGTTATTTTGAAATCTTCCGGGGCCTGTGCTTTTGCAGCCCTTACCCTCTGGAATTCTCTGCCCTGTCAGCTTCAGGAGTGTATGACCGTTGGGGGCTTTAAGCAGGCATTGAAAACTTTCTTGTGGACACTGGCATTCCCAGAAATATAATGGATTTTATTGTTTTATTTAATGTAATGTTGATGATTATGTTTTTATTGTAAGATGCCTTGATATTTGAAAGGCGCCCTATAAATAAAGTTTATTAGTAACCCCCACCCCTGCCTTTTTACCAAAACGACAGGTGGCATGCTGTTGGCGTTGGCAGCAATACCTGGTGGGGACCTGGGTTCGGGGAGGATGAGGTTACCTGGCACAAGGGGACCTAGGTTTGGCTACTCTGCACAGGGGCACCCAAGTAAATCCGAACACAGGAAGCAATAACTGTAATGTCCAGAACCAGGATTGGGATTTTTCAGTGTGTCTTTTATTCATAACTAGCTGAACACAACAAAGCATAGAATGGACCCCCAAGGGGCTACGTTTACTGATAATGCAGATTGGAGACTACCAGGTGGTCCACTTAAAGAATGAACCCATTTCTACTAATTTCAGGCTCTGGACCCACCAGGCACACAGCCCGGACTTACATCGCTTTGGATGCAGCCGACTGGCCCGGCTCCCCTGCCGGCCACTTGACTGACGGTCCATTTAAAGAATGAACCCATTTTACTTGTTGTGGCTCCCCACACCACTAAGAGTCTGCGACTCCTAGAGAGATTTTCTTCTTACTTCCTTCTGACTCCCATCAAACAAGGAGAATTCTTTTCCCAAGTTGTGGCTCCCCACACCACTTAGAGTCTACGACTCCTAGAGAGATTTTCCAATTTGCGACCCACGTCTGGGTACCTACCTCATCACTGGCCAGGCACATGAGGCAAGTAGCAATCACAGCAGAAATCCGTAGAGGTGGACCTGGTTACTAAAGATGGGGTTTGCCCACCTCCAGCTCCCACAGCCCATACCCGCCATTTCTCTGGAGAAACTAAAACTTCGAAATGTAGATTAAACGGTGGATGGACTGTAGCACCCCCTCTACAACATTACTTGAATTCATACAGACTTTAGATTTTGATACTACTCCATTTGTTTGTCCTAGTACAATAGACCTCCCAAATAGTAGTCCAAATCCCATACTTCTTCACATTTTCCAAACTGAAGAAACACATTGATTGCCCTCTCAAATTAGAGCAAAACACTCACCCTTTTGTTGTAGGTGCCCCACAGGCGAAGTACAACTTCTTCCACTTTTAAAACCAAACAGAAACTGTAAACAAGGCAGCTTTCTTCCTTTAGCAGACATTAGGGGATTGCCCCTGGAGTCCACAGAGGGATACTTTACTTCTCCCCCCCACCCCGGAGGGAGGGGGCACTGAGACCTGGACAGCGGTCTCCACCACTTAAAACTGGACACTGACCTTCTCTTTCAAAAGGTAAACAGGAGACTTCCTTCTCCCAAGGAGGTAAACAGAAAAACTCCCTTCCTGCTTGACAGTAAACAGGAAACTGACTTTGAAAACTCCCAACGTTCTATCTCACTCCCTCTGCTGCAGATTCCAATGTGGCTTATGCAGCTGCGACAGTTCTATGGTGATGTCATCTGACTGAGAACAGAGTGAGACAGTGTGAAACCCATTTAACTGGAGTTTCACAAGCTGCCTTCCCTGCCTACCACTAGGTCTTACTGGGATTCTAGTAACCCCAGGTAACAAGGGGTTACATTATTATTACATGTTTTGTTTGGAAGGAATGAAGGTGACTGGGAGTCTTTATGTTTGTTTGTCAGTATGTCGCTTGTGAAATAGTAAGCGATGGACCAGCCACCCACTGAATACTATTTCTTTGTGCCATAATTCTTATGTGCTATCCTGGTACTTTTTATACCATCCAAGAGATCCCTTAGCAGATAACAGAGTGTACATTTCATCCACGGTCCTAGGTATTTAGAGCAGGATTTGTTATTATTTTAAACCATGTTAAACAGTTTACTGCCAGTCTATGGCAGTCCGAGAGGCACCCCCCCTTTTTGTTATAGTGCTACAGCGATATTACTTCCATGACAAGAAGCTGTGTAATAGCCCTACGGAATGCTGGCAGGCCTTAGAAATGTATTCCTTTTCCCTCGCTATACAGTTCCAATAGGCTAAAAGCCTTGAAGCGACAGAATGTCTTGTGGGTGTAATATATACACTTCCAAAACAGTGAAAGTTAAATACACTGCCACAGTACAGGTGTAATTGTTAGAAAAATGTAGCAGACAGCGCCATACCGGTACCTTTGTAAGCAGGTAATATTCCGGTACGCGCCGCTGCGGCTCTTGGTTTTAACTCTTTGCAACTGCTCGAAGGTGCGCATAGTCGCACCAGACCTGCCGAATATTTTGCAGGTTGGAATGCAGTAGCAAGCATGGGAAACATGTAAACACTAGAAAGAAATTAAGTTTACCAGCTCACACTGTCGGTTGCATGCTTTCACGTTCTTCTGCAACCAAGGTGGAACGCCACAACTCCGCCCCAGCAATCTTCCTCTATAAGAGCCGGCCAGCCTCTCTTTCTTTTTTATGCAAGGAAAGCTGGGGGCGGTGCTTGTTAGCGTTTAAATTGTATTATTTCTGGATTTAACATGAAATATTGTTCTTGTACAGCATACATGATGTTATTACTGTTTAGTGAATGTAATAATAGATGAAACTATCTATATTAAATCTGAAAACAAACATCAGAGTACTGTACAATGAGCAATGTTTGACTGATGGATGGGTGGACCTATGAGTATGTCCAGCCCCCTATATATGTTTGATCAAGGAAGATACTAGCCAGAAGGGAGCTAGGTGTTGAGTAGTGAACACCTGAGGAGTATAGCCTTTACTACTCCTTTGTGATATTATGTTTACTTTGTTATACAAATGCTGAAGTGAAGCCTGTTGTTTTATTTCTGGGGTTCTCTATATTTTTTCATTTGTTTAAGTCATGCAGTTCACTTTACATTTTGTTTTGCTGTAAATAAAATCTGCAAGCAGGATTCCTGACTTACTGAAGTTCCAGTGTAGGTGTCCATCTGTTAACCCACAACTTTTCACAGAGAGCCAGAGGAGGTCCGCAGGAGAAGCCCCAGGCAAAGAGCACTGACCAAGACAGAGGAATGGTCTGAAGCAGTCAACTGAGAAGGCACGGGGGATGACGCCGCAGACGAGGAGATGGCAGCGGCAGCCCCAAACAGAAGGAGCAGCGCATGATTTACAGGGAAGGGGGGAAACAGAGCAAACTGGAGGGAGCTGATACCAGATGGGAGGAGGGAGAAACAAGAGATGAGTGCCGAGCTACCTGCACTGCTTCGTGCTGCAGCCTAGTCAGCACCACAGAGTAGAGAGAGAAACGAGTTCGAGGAGGCAAGGTGCGGCAGATGGCAGAAAGTGGGGAGGAGCAGAGAACAGATCAGGGAGAGGAGCAAGGAAGAGGCGGCGCCTCCGGCTGCAACAAAGAATAAATCCTGGAACAGTCCAGGAGGAGTGGCCTTTCAAGGCCTGATGGAGGACATTGTTGCCCCGCCCATTGAACCTCAGGCTTAAAGCCTTCCCATTCTCATGTAAAATGTAATTTTAAAATGCTTGTGCAGTTGTTTCCTAATTTATATTTGACCGTAGCATCTTTCAGAAATGTATTGTTTAAGAGCACAGTGAATCACTCACACACACAACACACACAACACACACATATGCCCTGAAAAGGCTCTAAACTACTTCTGGGTAACTGGGAACACACCAGGGTAAACTTCAACTGTAAACTACCAGAATTTCATCTCAAGGTTTTCAAAGTTCATTCCTGACAGTCAATATTTTGAAGCTCATCCTTGTCTTGTAGGTAGTGGCCCTAGAAACTACAAATTGTTATGAAATATAACAATATGGTTGAAATATTTAGAACAAATTATCTATTCTATACATAAGGATTCAGGGGTTACTCCCTAATCACACAGCTCATGTTGTTTTAATACAAACACAAAAGATATATTGACATATCACTTTGCTAAACGTTAATCAACATTTGGTTTTCAGAAAAAAAATGTCTTTAGTTCTTTCAGTACAGACATTTCTAGTACTGCTTGTGCATTTGTACTTGATATTACAAATACTGGGCATAAAATAACAGTAAGTAAACAAAAACAAAATCCATTTACAGAACCTTAGTGAAGCTGTAAACACTAATCTCCTCCTCATTGCAGTCAATGACTAATGAAAGGCTCTTTCTTTCCTTAGGCAGTTCAGGGTAGACTACACTCTGAATCACTGAACACCTGCTGATGACATCAATCTGGAAGCTCCATGCTGGAGCAGTGAAGGCAGAAGAACTTTATCGGACTTACCAACATTTCATTGCCAGGTTAAAGCTAGGACTGCATCAAAAAGTTCCTCAGGGTTCCTCTTCTTTTTGGGGAAAACCCACAGAGTGATTACAGCATGGCAGGTGGATAGCAGTTATCCCTGGGAACCCATGTTGTTTCTTGTCCTGGAGTCATTTTTTCTCCAGGAAATTTACCAGCCTTTCCCTCATTATGATCCATAGCAGTTTACCCACTATAGACATCAGACTGACAGGTCTGTTTTCCTGGGTTAATCCTTACTTGCACGCTTGTGCAACATTTGCTAACTCCAGGCCCTGGGCACTGTTTCTGTTTCCAGTTCAATTTAGCAGAGCTCATTCAGTGGCTTAGCTAGGATCTGCCCAGTATCCTTTAGTACATGGGGATGCAACCTGCCTGGGCCCATAGTTACTCATTTAAGCCATCTAGTGCCCTTGTCACTGAAACTGGATCCTCGTTGACACCTTCCCCTTCCCTTTGCCCTGATAGAACAGTCAGGCAACAGTTCTTTTCCTTTACTGTGAGCACTAAACAGAAATATTTGTTCAGGATGTCTAGTTTTCTTTTATCCTTCTCACATTTCTCTCCCTTCTTCAGTCTGACTAGTCACTTCTGTTTTCACTTCTGTGTGTAATGAGAAAAGGGTGTCTCCCTTTTTCATTACCTCAGTTATGTTCAACTCTGTGTTAGCTTTAGCCATCCTTATGGCTCTGCTGGCCTTCATGAACTTGTTAAGAAACTACCTTATCCACCTCTGAATGGCTAGTTTGGGATTTTTTAAATGCCTTCTTCTTTTCCTGTGCATCCATCACCACCTCTTATGTGAATCACGGTGGTTTCCTACTCTTCTGATTTTTCCCTATTGTCCAAACACAGAGATTTGTGACTTTTCTATCACATTCTTTATCACATTCCACTTCAGTTCCACCCTTCTGCCACTCTTATTATTTTTAGCTTCTCCTGTAGCAGCTCCCTCATCATATCAGAATCAGCCCTCATAAAATCCAATGTTTGTGTCTGGGATTGATCTGTCTCTGCTTCAAGTATGATGCTAAACCATACAATTTGGAGGTCTCTGTGCCCTTGCCTATACTGTCTCTGTTTATAAGGACTAAGTTGTGGATGGCTGCCTCCCTTGTAGGCTGCACCCACATTGTCTCAGTGTACTCACTTTTCCCCATATTCTCAATCCTTGCAGCCTTTATATTCTCCCTTACACATACAATGACACTCCTCCCCCCATCTTCCCTCCCGAATGCCTCATACTCTGGAATTGTCATATCCAGTTGTGATTCTGGATTGTCCATGTCTCTGTGATCTCCACCAGGTCCAACTCTGCTTCTGCCACCACTGCCTCCAGATCATTGGTTCTGTTCCCCGTGCTTCTGGCATTTTTGCACATAGCCTTTCAGTTTACCTGCTTCTTCCCCCTTTTGGACTCAACTCTCTCCCCTTCCTCCCTTACCTCTCCTTTAGTCCTGTCCCTGCTTAATTTCCCAACCTCTTTACCAGATACCATGTAACTTTCTCCAGACTCCCCTGTCTCCACGTTCACTATGTCCTATTGTTCTCTCAGTGTCTCCCAGCACTCTCAGTTGAGTAGGTGTCCCTATCAATATCTGATCTGCCTTCCCCTCTGTTAATTTAAAGGTGCCTTGATGAGCTATTTAAACTTATCCCTTATCATCCTGCTGTCCTCCTGAGCGTGGCGAAGGCCATCCTGCTTGAAAAGATTTTTTCCTCTCAAGAATGGCCGTCCCCAGGTATCCCATCTCACTTGCCTGCACCACTCCTTCAGCCATTTGTGGAAGTGAGTGATCAGACAGCTCCTTCCCTCCCCCGACCCAAACCAGCAGAACCTCAGAAAATGTAAATTAGATTGCTGCCAGCTTGAGTCTCCCTCCTAGCTATCTAGAGCTATCATTAACCTCCTGCTAGGGCCTGCAAGCTAGGTCATTAGTCCCTAAGTGGGCAATGATATCTAACCTTTCCCTCCTTCCCACTCCTCTGGTGATGCTTTCTTCTCTGTTTGTATCCCTCCCAACTGAAGCCCCAGGAAGGCATCTAACTTTCCTGTTCCCCTGCTCACACCACCTCTCCATCCTCCTTATGATAAAGTCCCATGTCACAAGCACTTTCCTAGCCCTCTCCATCCCCTTGGACTCTGACTGAATGTCAGATGTCCTTTTGAGACAGACCTAGATGTTTGAGGAGCTACAGGTTCTGGACCCTGATGGGGAGTTTTGACAACCAGATCACCTGGGGCAGTAGCGGCTCTACACCAGGACCCACCAGGCACGTGCCCTGCAAAATGCTGTGCCCACTGGGTGCCCCATGTGGTGCAGAGCTTCCCATAGTAACAATATATCAGTGCCCTGGCTGCCATCTGTTGTGCCCCAGCTGTGCCCTGGTAACCATTTATGGCTAGATCCGCTACTGGGGGGGGGCAAACTGTTTTTACCGTCACCACCTAAGCGCCCCCTGCCTTGACCCTTCTTACCCTACCCCCTTGCTAACTACAGACCACCCCCCAGTCTGGACCTTTGGTGTTTTCTGGGGAAGAGCAGCAGTGGCTGACTACACTAGGGACTGCTGGGACCTGCTCCGGAGAAGACTAAGTTCAGCCTTTACTGCATCCAGCTCTACAGTTAGTGCTGCAAATCTGCTGCACACCAGGCAACATCGGTGCCTCCAGAGGACCTCCCTGAAGATGACTGCACCACACATCTTGCATCCTACGAGTAGGGCTGCAAGTTCAGTTCTATGAAAGAATCGAAACATGTTTAACTTCAGGTGTCTGATTCTTTCGGACTGTGACAAACTTTTGGGGGCAAACAGATGGACTTTTGGTTCAACTGGTTGCCTTGGTCTAAAAGGTATGGACCAGGTGAATCTGTCAAATGACTAACCGCAGTTCACCCTTGAAACAGTTAACTAGACAGAGTGTGAGTCACAGCCTGTTTTGGAGCTAGACTGAGCTCGATGATGAGAGGCAGCATGAACGTTCACGTGCTTGCTTGTTCTTGGGCTGATACAGTAAGTAGCTCAGGCAGGGTTGTTATCAGTTTCTAGTGAAAATAGCTAGGAAATACCTCAGATTTTTTTCAAAAGGGCACACATTCTTCATAAAAGCTTGACCTAACAACAGGGCGGGTGCCTCGGGAAGAATATGAATATTTTTAGGAGAAAAAAAAAAGGTGGTAAAAGGGTCATGCTGAGCAGTCCTTGCAAAACAGCAGGCCTCTGAGACCAGGTGTTTGTCTGTGAGGGAACTGAGGGAGGAGGGAATAAGCGCTGGAGGAGTGTACTTGGACAGTGTGCATACAGGGCATGAGGTGGCAGTCAGTTGCACACTTTTTCTTTTTGTCAGACTGGGCATTTTTTTATTTTTTTATTGCAGAACTAGCATTTTAGCAGGGCATACAGACAAACTGGCTGAGATGCCTGCATGAATCCTGTGACTGGAGTTGCTAGGCAGCAAGTGTGTGACAGCTGACAGCGTGCTGGTGATCAGCAACTGCTAGTTGGCAACTTGGTGGCATCCCATAAAAAAATTTGAAATATATTTCTTTTTTCTTGCGGCAGTCTTCACACGCCCACAAGTTGCTGCAGTTCCTGCCTCCTAAGTCCTGAGGCAGCCTGTGTGTATCATCCTGAGCTGTGCTGTTGCAGTGTGATTTGGGCAGTGGGCAGCAAGTGTGTGTCAGATGACAGTGTACCAGTGTCCGGCTCCTAGTAATTGACATCTTGGTGGTATCCCATAAAAAATCTTAAAATAAAGACAGTTTTTTTTCTGGTGGCAATCTTCACATTCCCCCAAGCTGCTGAAGTCCTTCCCTCATCTTGAGTCCTGAAGCCACCAGTGTGTGTCATTTTGAGCTGTGCTGCTGCAGGGTGATCTAGACAATGGGCAGCAAGTGTGTGCCAGCTGGCAGCATGCCAGTGCCTGGACACTAGTAGTCCTTGCTGGCGTCCCAGAAAAAAAAGTAAATAAATTCACTTTTTTTTGTTGTGGCAGTGTTCACATTCCCCCAAGTTGCTGCAGTTCCTTCCTCCTCCTGAGTCCTGAAACAGCCTGTGTGTGTGTCGTATGGAGCTGTGCTGTTCCACTGTGATTTGGGCAGTGGGCAGCAGGTGTGCGCCAGATGGCAGTGCGCTAGTGCCCAGCCACTGATAGTTGGCAACTTGGTGGCATCGCATAAAAGAAGTAAAAATAAATACAAAATAAATACAAATTAAAAAAGTCAACCTTCTCTCAAGTTGTTGAAGTTCCTTATTCCTCCTCTTTCTGAGTCATGAAGCAACCTCTGTAAGTGTCATGCTCAGCTCTGCTGTTGCGGTGTAATCTGGGCAGTGGACAGCAAGTGCATGCCAGCTGGCAGCGAGTTGGGACCTAATCACTGGCAGTCCCTGGTGGCATCCTATACATTTTGTTTTAAATGAAACCATTTTTTTTCTTGTGGCAGTCTTCATGCTCCCCCCAGGTTGCTGCTATTCCTTCCTCCTGAGTCCTGAAGCAGCCTGTGTCTGTCTTTCTGAACTGCGCGGTTGCAGTGTTATTTGGGCAGTCAGCAGCAAGCATGTGCCAGCTGGCAGCGAGTCAGTGCCTGGCCACTGGTAGTCCTGGTTAGCATCCCATGAAAAAAAAATAGCATAAAAAAATACAGTAAGAAAGTCTTCACCCTAGAGGCTGCGTCCTGCAGCATGCATTAGGAAATGGAGCAACAGAGAGGGCAAGGAGGTGAAGGCTTGGGATCATCCAGTTGCATTGTTAAAAAACCAAAGCAGAGTGGGTGTGGTCATTGACCCTCTGCCTCTGTGGGAACTACAAGTGTAGAGAAAGATGACAGTAGTGGTTGAACAGTCCGTAATGTATCACACATTGTAGGAACCACTCGCAGTGGCACTGCAAGGGTTGCAACATGAACAGTCATTGTAGAAAAAGGAAAGGAGTGTGTCAGGCAGCGACAGAGGCAGAGGAGCAAAGTTATTTGGTGAAGCTTTGGGACAGAAAGACGGACTGTTATTTATCCAATAGAACAGCAGCAGTTGTGGAAAACAGGAGGTGGAACAGGTGGGAGATTGACTTTGGGCTGGTGCATGTAAAATATCAAAAATGACTAAAAGTGGTGGTAAAAAAAAAAAATGCAAGAGGCCCCACAATGACAAAGGGAAACAAAATATCAAGCATCTGAAATTACAGCTGGTAAAGACACAGGTGAGACTGGTGGCCCAGAACACATGGTAGAGGAAGAAGAATCATTCCCTGACCCTGATGAACTGATGGAGGAAGAGGAGGAGGGTGATGTGGAAGCAGGTCACAGTAGCCCGCTCATTAGTCAACAGGAGAGAGTGCCAGGAGGAAAGAACAAACTGATGGTGGTGTGGGATTTCTTTTGAGTGGACAAAGAATCATGGACACATGTAGTGTGTATTTTATTTCTTGACAGGCTGAGTTGGGGTAAGACGGGAACAAGGCTGGGAACATCTACCATGAAAAGTCATTTGCTGAAGTTTCACAGATCTCTGTACAAGAAGGCGTGGCAATGCATGGCGTCATCAACAGCAACACCAGGCAGTGCAGCTGCTGATGATAATGACTACGGGCAGGGGAACAATGTTAGGGAACCAGGCAGAGAGGAAGAGGAAGAGGAAGAAAGTCACTCAAGTAGTAGCTAAAGCAGAACTCCAGCATCTTCCATTAATCATTCCTTTAGCCCTTTGACTCTTACACATCCAAGGGGCCACTAATCCCCAGCCACTTCCACCCCCAGGGATGGCAAAAATAGAAGCAACGGTTAAGTTCAGGGGGAAAAAAAAGCACTCAATTACCATTAGTCAAGTTCTTCAAACTGGTCCAGAAACATTAAGTCAACAGACCAGAGGCAAAAAGGTTAACAAGAGCAACTGTGGAAATGCTAGCCACCAACTTACTGCCATAATTCTTTGTGAACAATGCAGATTTTCTACTGCTAATGCAAATTGCAGTGCTAAGGTATCAAGTGTCCAGTTGTACTTCCTTTTCTACAGTGGCTCTTCCTAATTTGTATCAGACTGTGTACAAGACTGTGTCTCGTGTCCTGAAAGCATCATTTGTTTCAGCCATTCACATCACCACTGACAGGTGAACCAGTGGTTAGACTACTGATCACATGGCTGTGACAACATTGGGTCAGTTTCCCCTCTTCATTCTTCTCCTCCTCCTCCTCCTCTTGGTTAAGTGTTAGCAACAGTAGCCTAGCCACAAGTCACTGGTGCCTTCCAACCTCTGCAAGCAGGCAGCTTTGTGTATAGATAGCTTTGACAATGACCACCATGCAGAACACTTGTTGCACTTCATTCAACAGAAGTTTGATGAGTGACTGAGACCACACCATTAACGCCAGCTTTTACAGTATCAGATAATGCAAAGAATGTTGTAACAGCAGTTAACAATGGAGATTATACACGTTCCATGTTTTGCTCACTGTATAAATCTGGTGGTTCAGTGATTCCTAGATGAGGAAGGCACCACTGTGCAGACATGTGTAAGTCTGGTCAAAACATTTCCCGGTCATTTTAACCATTCTGAAAAGGCATGGAAGCTGTTATGAAACCCTCTGTAGCAGAACCACCTTCCCCTCTACCAACTGAAACAAGATGTGGCAACAAAGTGGAATTCCACCTATTACATGATGCAACTACTGCTAAAACAATAGAAGGCTGTCTACCAGTATGCAATTGAACATGGTATTGACAAGGGAGGGGTTAAAATCAGACCAAATCAGTGGTGTCTGATGGAGACCCTCTGCACTGTGGTGAAGGCCTTTGAGAAGGCCACATGGATGGGAAGTGATAATGCAATTGGTCTAAGTCAGGCAACCCCCTCATTTCCCCCATTAGCCTGTAACTTATTTGTATAGAAACTCAATATGAGGACAAGGAGGACACCACTGCTGCTAATCTAGTAGAAAGGATAGGAACATGTTTCTGGAATGACATGCATTTCAGAAATGTGTAGAGCTGACCATTACATCCTGGCCAGTCTCTTGGACCCTCGGTTCAAAGACACGTTTGAGACATTCTTTGATGCACAAGAATGAGGTAAGGATCAGCAGTCCTATGAAGCCTGGCTTAGCCATCTTGTTTCTGTATGTATGGCACAAAACAGGGCCAGAAACACAAGTAGAGCACAAGAGCAACACTCATCATCCCTTGCAATTACACTGACAGGCCAGTTGGAGGAGAGCAGAGGGGGAAGTAGGAGGATCCTAATGAGTTTCTGTTGCTACTACTGAATGTCACAAGAGTCCCTAATTTTTGTCTCAGTGTTGCTACGCCCCTCAGAAAGACAGCCATTGATGACAAACCACTCTGGCAACAACTGCCTGACTATGGTTTTAAGACAAAGCATGGTAAGTTAATTTCTGACATAGGGGTGCCTGAGATGCCAGCAAACAAAATAGTGCAGGATTATCTGGATGAAAGCATGCCACAAGCAGAAGGAGACAAGTTTCTATTGTACTGGTACCAAATAAAGACCATTTGGCCCTCTTTGGCACAGGTAGCTGTTAAACACTTAGGCTGCCCACCTGCAAATTTTTGTAAAAGGTAGCTCACACTCTGGAATGCTGTACTGTTGCCTTCACTCAGTCTTCGTTAGATTAATCATTTGTGAATTTCTGGCAGCCCTACACAAGCCAAATAAATAATTTTGAGGCAATGTTGCCCATAAAACCATAATGGCCATGGAATAGTGGGAAGCCTTGCCCATGTCTGGCACTGTTCCAATAGACACACAGTTTTTGGAACCAGTCCTCTATGAATACATAGGCCTTAAAAAATCATTTTATTTAGTCTTTGTTGACTGGGAAAGGAGAGCTAGGCAATTCTGCCTATTTCAGCCTTGTCCAGTCCTGGGGAGGGAGGGATGAGGGGAATACAGATGGAAACTCCTCCCCACCCATGTCCTGAGGAAGCATTTGCAGTTGTTATTTTGGACTCTGGAAAATGGAATGATGCACGGAGCACACGAGCCACGCAGAGACCCGAACCCGGAACAGGCAAAGCTAGTGCTGGATCTACAAATGAGGAAGCCTGCCAAATGAGATGAGCATACCTTTTAAATCTGTTGGCCATTGAGGAAAAAAAGTACCACAGCATGCAGAATAATGCACCGAGCAATATCAAGACACCAGAATGCATGGAACTTATGGAGCAGTCGGAAAGAATTTTGCATCTACATACCTCTGAGAAGGACACTTGTAATTCCAGGTATACCCCTCCTACAGTGACATTTCAACAGCAACCAACACTACAGCGACTACAGCGTCAGATTACTGCAGTGTTGGTACTGGACCCCGGCACTGCATTCGGTGGTCTTGCACTCCCTCCCCTAATCAGCTCAGACGCAGTGTTGATTATATTTAGTGGGGACAGTGTGGGGGGCACAGCCCCTTGTGTGGTGATTCGGGGGCTGAAGTCCCCCTAAGAAAACATGTCAGTAGGTTAGAAACCATATGCCGACTTCAAGGTTTCGTTGTTCGGTCGTTCGAAAAATGTTTGTTGACAACCGATCGTAGATCCGTAATTCAAAAGGTATTATTTTAGCCTCTATTTCTTCAGTTCCAAAAACTACTCAGATACAGACACCAACAGATTTTTCTGAAAGTAACTTGGTTGAGGCAAATGACAGAGAAACATGTCAGTTACAAGAGGGCGGACGGCTTAGTAGTGTTTTGTTAATTTCAAATGCTGTACTTGAAAATTAAAAGACTGCCGGAAATGCTGGCTGACTGTGAGACTGTATTCACTTCTCCGGGATCAGGGACTGGGACTGTCATACATATGCAAGGGGAAATGCTTGGGGGGAATGTTTCAAATGTTGAACTACCGCTGGTCTTGATCTCTGCTGCACAATCCTCATCACCGGTACCCACCTATGATGATAATGTCTTGACATCAGGATTAACAATTACTGATGCTCTTCGCAGGCAGGATGGGTCCAAAACAAAGGACAACAACTCTGGCTCTCCCCAGGACTGGTTGCAGCCACTGACCTCAGGAAAACAGAGTATGACAATGATTCCTTGGACCTGTCTTCCACTTTTGACCTCACTCAAAACTCGGTTTTGGTACTCCCTGCAGTAACTAAATCACAAGACCACAGTAAGAATGTAACTACTGCAGAAATTACTCTGAATTCTATGGACCGTATGCCCTCCACCTCTACAGCGGCCCTGCAACCAGACACACTATCCCCCCCCCGCAACTTTCAAGCAGGTTGATCTTCGTTGCTTCTATTCCTGCACAAGGGACCTCAGGGAGACAGAACCAAAACCAGAATCCAAACAATTGCCCTTACGTTGGATTGTTCCATACCCCTTCTGAACCTGCAAAACAAAGGAATGCAGTGCATTTGAAATATAGGGGAGGCCTCGAGACATACGTAGACAGACTGTATGTGGGCTGCAAACTTTTGAAAGAGAACCTAGGCTTTCAGGCTACTGACATATGTGTGCTAATTCACACATCTGGTGACCCAAACTTTGATGTCAGCTTGAAGACTGCTATGGTCCTCGTGTTGTTTTGGCAAAGGTATCAGGAAGTGAAACATACCCTCATCTGGTCACCTTCATAGCCATCCCATTGACTAAACCAGCTTCCGTGACCATTACAGTACTATTTAAGAATAAAGGAGTCTGTATATCGGACATTGTCTTCTGGTTAAAAACAAAATGTGCAGTACTAGGGCAGCTGGGCCCGATAATGGATTCAGAACACCTCTGGATGGGTGGATGGTGCATTCGAGTATGCTTACCACAACTGAATGGCACAATACAACATCTGCCAAGCTGTTTTTTCCTAGGAAGAGACTATGACTTTATATTCTATCAGGACAACCAAAATCCTGCTTCTGATGTGGTCCATATTCTCACTAGAACAGTGCACGTGATCAGTTAAAATGCTCCTTATGCACTGGAATTGACCACATGAACATCAACTGTCCAAATCCAATCAGTTGTAACTTATGTGATGAAACTAATCATACCTATAAGAACTGTCCATGGGTATTGCACAATAACCCATCCACTGAACAAGAAGATCAAGAAGACGTGGTCACACGAGCACAGCATCAGGCCTCCTCTAGACCAACCAGTTTCAGGAGACAGGATATTGCACCAGAAACAAACCCTCCAGCCAATCAGGATTCTGCTATGACTCATTCAACTGAAATCCAAGATGTGCTTGTGGCTCCTCTGACAGACTCGTCCCCTTCATCTCCTCCTATAGAACACACTACAGATCAGGGTCTCAAGGAGACTGAGGAAGTGACTCCTCCTAGCATGGAAGAGGCCAGTGTGAACAACACCTCTGGTACTCAGGACCTCGATAAACACATTCATATAGACCCCTCAACATCTCAGGAGACAGACACGCCCCCACCTCCTGCCGCTGCCTGGGAACAAAGGAGTTCCAGGAGAAATACAAGGAGCAGGACAAATAAAGGCCTACCCCCTAGCTAAATCCTCGAAAGTTGAAGATGTCACTCTGTAAAACAGATTTGCAGTTCCCTCTAAGAGGAAAACATAGGCTGACATGGATGAAGATTCTGATGTCTCCTCTGTAGCCTCCTCTTAACCTGATCCTATGACAGACAATGAGGTTGTTTCAAGTGACTCTAAAGAGTCAAGCAAGAAGAGGTCAAAATTAAAGTCACCAGCCAAATGAGACTACTGACAAACTTTCTCTGCCTATGGTTATGGCCTGCAATATTTAATTTGCTTCTTTAAATACAAATAGTATTAAAAATACCAGAAGGAGACAAATTATGTTTGCAATATTACGAGAATAAAAGTATCGTGTCTATTTTTTTACATGACACAAGACTGCATACCATTAGAGAAATACAGGCTTCTAAGTAATGGTTTGGAGGGCCATCTTTCTGGTCCCTAGGGGTAGACCCTTGTTCAGGGGTGGAAATTTTAGTTTACATTCAGGGAATTACAGTGACAAGGCTACTCAAGTTGGCCCCAGGAAGAGCTCTCCTATTGGATGTATATTACAATGGAGAGGAATTTAGATTTATCAGTGTATGTGCCCCCAAACAAAAAATTTAAAGGTAGAATTATTTACATTAATCCAGCCATACCTCTTCACAACCCAGTTCCTAATATTTGGAGGGTATTTCATCTGTATTTTCTCTCTCTTGGATAAAACAGGGACGACTTAGGCTGCTGCGCTTGAGCGGTGCTCTCTGCTCTGGGCGGTCAGCTCGGACCGCCAACTCAAACACTGCCTGATCCTCTGCAGCGAAGCCGGCCGTCCTTGGGATCCCTCCTTGCGGATCCAATAACCAGGCTGCTGTGCCTGAGCGGCGCTCTGTGCTCTGGGTGGTAAGCTCGGACCACCAACTTGAACTCTGCCCAGCCCTCTGCAGCAAAGCCAGCCATCCTGGGATCCCTCCTTGCAGATCCAATAACCAGGCTGCTGCACCTGAGTGGCGCTCTCTGCTCTGGGTGGTCAGCTCAGACCGCCAACTCGAACTCTGCCTGACCCTCTGCAGTGAAGCCGTCCGTCCTTGGGATCCCTCTTTGCGGATCCAATAACCAGGCTGCTGCGCTTGAGCGGCGCGCTCTGCTCTGGGCGGTCAGCTCAGACCATCAACTCGAACTCTGCCTGACCCTCTGCAGCGAAGCCGTCTGTCCTTGGGTTCCCTCCTTGCGGATCCAATAACCAGGCTGCTGTGCCTGAGTGGCGCTCTCTGCTCTGGGTGGTCAGCTCAGACCGTCAACTCGAACTCTGCCCGACCCTCTGCAGCTAAGCCGGCCATCCTTGGGATCCCTCCTTGCGGATCCAATAACCAGGTACGACCGCTGTTTTTGCCCTTAGAGCCATCAGAGGCTGCCGAAACCCAATGGGTGCCGTGAGTTTGCAGGAGCTCCGTGATTGGTACGCCCACCTTCCTCCTGTTCACTGATTGGAGCGCCACCCGCCATAGACTTACACAGCCATTTTCGGTGGCTCCTCAGATTGATTTTGACTCCGCTTAGTACTGCTTGAATTTATTGATTAAGTATTGAATGTTTCTGTGTCACCTAATTCTTGCAAAATCCTAAAGGTCTTGCTATAAGTAATTTGTTTAGTCCTAACCTACACTATCATAAAACTTAACTTTTGCTAATATTGTTTTAAACCTGCATAGCTTCTGTTTACTAACGTTGCCTAGTACTTTTACATTGCCTGTGTTACATGCTAGTTTTTATTTTTATTTTTCATCTCCTTTGCCTTCCTTTTTGTCCTACTGCTGTCTCTGTCCTAAATTGCCTCCATTCAAGCCCTCCCCCACTGCTATTTACACTTGTTTTCTCTCTTCTCCCCTTGGCAGATCATCACTCTGGTGTGCCCCTCCTTTGCCTCTTTTCACTTAGTCTGTTAAGTTAATCGCCCCCACTCCCTACTGGTGGTCTGCCACCAGCTTCCCGCCCCTCTAATCTCATCCTTTGTTTCCTTGTGTCTGCCTCTCTCCCTCCACTATATTAACAGCGTCTTTCTCTCTCTCCCCTTCCCCTTAGGCTGCTGCGCCTGAGTGGCGCTCTCTGCTCTGGGTGGTCAGCTTGGACCGCCAACTCGAACTCTGCCCGACCCTCTGCAGCAAAGCCGGCCATCCTTGCGATCCCTCCTTGCGGATCCAATAACCAGGTATGACCTCTGTTTTTGCCTTTAGAGCCATCAGAGGTGGCCAAAACCTGATTGGTGCCTTGAGTTTGCCGAAGCTCCATGATTGGTACACCTGCCTTCCTCCTTTTCACTGACTGGAGCGCCACCCGCCATAGACTTACACAGCCATTTTCAGTGGCTCCTTGGACTGATTTTAACTCTGCTTAGTACTGCTTGAATTTTCTCCTGCCCCCCCCACCCCAGGCCACCTTTAAATATGGCTTTACTCCACCCCCATAGGTCTATATCATTTGCTGGACCTCTATTGGCTCTCATTTAGTATTGCCAAATCCAATTAACCATTACCTTTCTGTTCTGCTCTTTCAGCACCTAGCCTGCTTCTACTCCTTCCCTCGCTACTTCCTTAGTCCTCAGCCCTCCAATTGTCAGCGCTGTAGTTTTTAACATGCTCATATTCTATTGTTATAGTACCTTAGGGTGTCTGAGTTGTTCCAGATTCCCACTTAGCTTTTAACTGACATCTGGATCTAATCGCAGGATTATTGATTGCCAAAATGGGCTGCCTCATTATCTTCTTGCTCATGCTTGGCAATAATGTACCTTATGCACTCCTGCTCAATAATGAGTCTGGAGCAATCCCAACCGTTGTCTTCCCTGCTGCACCATATACTGCCCCCTCACACAACACATCTTCTCTCTTGCAGATCCACTTGCATTATATATATATCCCATTCACTGCCGCCCCTTCCCTCTTCTGCCCTTCATGCATGACCATCCGTGCCCTTACTCTCGTTTCCTTCAAGCATCAATCATGCTTCTCAGTCTCCAGCCCTAAAGGCTCAACCACGGCCAACTACCAAATGAGATCTCAAAGAAAAAAGCCTTTTCATTTTTATTAAATTCTCTAAAGAAAATGTTGTTACTCCTTCTTTGCTCGGGCAATGTGGAGTTAAACCCTGGTCCGCTAGCACAGTTTTCCTCACCTTCGGACTTTGCTGATGCCCCTGGCATAAAAATGATGTTCGTTAACATCCTGAGCCTAATCAAAAAGTTTGACCAGCTTCAAGCTTGAGTTGCGTATACAAACCCGGACCTCATTGTCATTACAGAATCATGGCTTAAAAAGACTAATACTGACCAACAAATATCCCTCCCAGGCTACAAACATTTTAGGGCTGATAGGGACACTGGTGGGGGGGTCATCTATGCTAGAACCAAGTTCACAGTTAGTGATATATATATATATATATATATATATATATATATATATATATTGTAAATCTAAGCCCAAACAATTTGAAATGATTTCACTGAAGCTTCACCTGCCATCCTCTGATTGCATTACTATTATTGGAGGATATAGGCCTCCGTCTGGAGGTATGGAATTCCTTGACACTCTTAAATCCCTAACCTTGGCCGCCAATTCTGAAACAATAATATTAGGTGACTTCAATATGGATTGGCTCACCTCAAAATCCTACTGCCTCAAATCCCTTTGTGATGAGCTTGGCCTAGTACAGTTAGTTACTGAACCTACTAGGAACAATATCTCCAACCCTACTAACAGCTCTATCCTAGATGTTATCCTTTTCACCCACTCCCATAAAATCTTCCACTCAGCAGTGTTCCATAACGATATGAGTGACCATGGTGTGGTGGTATGTACAAGAACCCATATTAAAATCTGCCAAAAATCTCAACTCAGAACTAAGCGGTCTTTCCATAAGTTTAATGTGGCTAGTTTCCTGTTTGACCTGAGCAGGGTCAGATGGCAAGATTTATTCCTTGCTAAAACTGCCGAAAAAGCCGTTTCAGTCTTCAACGACAACCTTATTACCCTAGTTGACAAGCACGCTCCTACTATCAAAGTCAGGGAGCGTAACATCTCCAACCCCTGGTTCACCCCAGAACTCAAAGCAGCACTGTCCGGTAGAGATCAACTTTGGGCAAAGGCTAGGTACACTAAGAGTCCAGCAGATTGGCAAGCCTTCTGAACGGCTCGGAATGCATGTGTAAAAAGCATCCATGCTGCAAAAACACACTTTTATGTGTCCACCTTGGAACGTGCAAATGGGAATTCCCATAAAATTTGGAAGACACTAAAATCGATTGAAGGCTGGCCGTCAGCTCTGTCTATTCCGGATAAGATAATTACTAATGGGAGGGTGGTGGAAAACAACTCCCAAATTCTCGAAGAACTTAATTCACACTTTGTTACTGCTGGACTTGCATTTGACTCCTCGCCCTACGCAAACCATGCAAGCAAAAGTGTCAGCACTACCCCTGTCACCTGCGCTCCAGCCCATCCATTTCAACTGTGTACTATTACCTACAAAGAAGTTGAAGATTCACTCCTCAACCTAGATCACAGGAAGAGTGCCGGAGATGATGGACTTGAACCACTTTTCCTGAGACTAGGTTCTGCCCATATCACCGCACCATCCTTCATATTTTCAATCTATCCATTACTTCTGCCTCCGCTCCAACCTGCTGGAAATCTGCTTACATTCAGCCTCTTTTCAAATCAGGAGACCCCTGTGTCTTAAATAACTGTAGACCCATCTCTATCCTGCCCATCCTTTCAAAAGTCTTCGAAAAGCTAATCTATAACCAGTTAAAACAACATATTGAATCCCACTCTCTCCTAAACTCTGCACAGTCTGGCTTTAGGTCTAAACACAGCACTGTTACAGCTTTGGCAAAGATCACCAATGATTGGATCTCTGCTGTGGACTCTAAGAAGATTACCGGTGCAGTCTTTTTGGATCTTAGTAAAGCATTCGACACTGTTGATCATCTCCTCCTATTTAACTGCCTTACTAACCTAGGTGCCACTCCCTCTACCATACAGTGGTTTACTAGCTACCTTACTGATAGGACGCAGAAAGTCAAAGCGGATGGTCTCCTCTCAGTCTCCCTTCCGTTAGCTAGGGGAGTTCCTCAAGGCTCCATTTTAGGACCGATCCTATTCTCTGCCTACATCAATGACCTTGATTCTCATATAACGAACTTTAATCTTCATTTTTTCGCAGATGACACTGTCCTGTACACCTCTGGCACCTCCCTAGCAGAAGTTAGGGAAGTTATGTAAGCCGACTTTGCGCATCTCGAAACTAATCTTATTAATGCTAAGCTCCTATTAAATGTCAAAAAAACCAAGGCAATGATCCTTTCACGTAGTTCTTCCATTTATACTGCCCATTTGCCTCCGACAAATTTTATTGTTACCTCCCAGGGTGAACCCCTCGAAGTTGTTACTAAGTTTAAGTACCTCGGCTTCTGGATAGACAATAAGCTTTCCTTTAACGACCACATTGAAGACTTATCTAGGAGGCTAAAATCACGGTTAGGGTTCTTTTTTAGAAATAGGTCCTTCTTCCCTCTTACAGTCCGTACCAGGCTTGTGTTGGCCACATTTCTTCCTCTGCTAGATTATGGTGATCTTATATACACCTCTTCTGCAACTTCTAGTCTAAGTAAGCTGGACGTTCTCTATCATCGTGCACTAAGGTTCATCAACAGTTCCCCTTATAGAATCCACCACTGCATCCTGTATGCAGCTGTTGGCTGGTCTTCACTTATCACCAGCTGCTTGTTCCATGCTGGCATCTGGACTCTCAAGTTACTTCTTAAATTGCCGGATTACCTGACATCTCTTATTCGCCTATCTAGCAGTTCTTATTCACTTAGGAAATCAAACTTTATCCTACTTGACGTACCACGAACTCGTACTATCTTTGGTCAGCGAGCAGTTTCTTTTTTCCTTCCCACATCATGGAACTAACTCCAATCCATACTGAAACTTACCAGCACAGTCTCAATTAATATCTACAAAACTTTAGCCTCATCCAAAATAAAAGATATTTGTAGCTGCCACTAATCCCCCCTTTTTTCCCCTTATGTTATTCGATTGGGTACGGACTGCCCCTGCTTGGCCCAACCGGGTGCATAATTGATAAAAATAATTTGTCATACTGTAGATACCCAGTTCTTGCTTACTCTGTCATTTTCCTCCTGATCTCCTAATTACATCATTTCCTCCTTCTTCTCTCTTACTCCTAACTATATCTGTCCTCGAACATTTGTCTGTACTCCATATCCATATCTGTCCTCTGATGCTCTTTTCACCCTCCGCTGTCTCTTACCTTCTCTCTGGTTGAACCTAACTGTATTAGCTGATAACCAAATCAGGTTACTGTCTGAATTCTGCCTTATAAGTTGTATCCATTCATGAGGTGACGGAGATGAACTTTGTTCGCACTTATTTCCTTTATTGTAATAATACCTTGTATGTAATGTTTCATATGTCAGTGTAAATGTTCCAGAACCTTGTGAATGAGCTTGCTTAATGGAGTTTCCCTGCAATAAACTTGAACTTGAACTTGAACTAGACTTGTAAATTATATAGTGACTCAAATTTCTTAAATAATATGTATAAAACTGCTAGGTTGCAGGATAGGGTCACCTTTGGGAAATGCCCTCCAGACCATTCTTTCCATAAAAGATTTTTATCGTCACATATAGACTATTTTTTCTTGTCAGATTGGTTACCATGTTCACAATATGTCACAACCCCTATAGAAACCACTGATCATAGTTTAATTGCCATACAACTTGGTGTTGCTCCAAACAAACCAGTTAAACATAATATCTGGAGACTGAATGTGTCACTATTAGAGGATCCTAATTGTTGGCAGGAACTTCAAACACTAATAGAGGCCAGAAAATCGGTGTTTGAATTGTATGAGAACCCCATACAATGGTGGGTAAAGACAAAAAATGATGTTAAACACTATTTCAGGACAGCTGCAAAATCAGCAAGTGTACAGAAATATATGCATTATTTAGAGTTGCGAAATCAACTGCAGAAATCAATTTCTCTCACTGCAGAAACAGGATTTGATTATTCATCCCAGATCTCTAAAATTAAGAAGGACATGTCTGAAGTTCAATACAATAGGGCATTTGTAGAAGAAGAATCTGGCACTCAGGGGAGAGTACAAAATGTGAACCCTTATGATGGATGCAATCAGTGGGTGGAAAAAGGTATATGTCACAACTGAAAACAGTTTCTGGTTCTATAACAAATAACACACAGAATCATTATTTGGTCTCCCTCTGCCAGTTTCATCTAACCTAAAGGGGTTTCTTTAGGATTTGTCTCTTCCTGCCTCGTCTGTTGCGATACAGCAACAACTGGTTAGACCTATTTCAAAGGCAACAATCTGCACAATTGTTTCTCAGGAGAATTCTGTAAAAAGACATTAAATGTCCTAATAGACTAGTTAGAGATGATCTTTAATGAGATCTTAAAAGGGGGAATTGCTCTCCCATCAGAATTATCTGAAAGTTTTTTAATTTATTTACATAAAAAAAGATGACAAATTAGATATGACAAATTGGAGACCAGTTAGTTTATTGAATTTGGACTGGAAATTTTTGTGTAAAATCTTGAGTAATAGACTGGCTCAAGCAACACAAACTTTAATATTTCCCACACAAACCTGTGCAATCCCTCAAAGAACTATGTTGGACAGTCTGATTTTACTGAGAGAACTTTATGAAAGCTCTTCCATTATAGAATATTTCCTTAGTTTAGATCAAGCAAAAGCATTTGGTTCAGCATCACATGAATATTTATTTAATGTATTAAACTGTGGGTATTTATCACATGGTTACAGTACCTTTATAGGTCAGCTACGGTATGTCTGGTTGTTAATGGCATATTGGGGCACCTATTCAAGTCAGGAGAGGAGTGTGACAAGGGTGTCTACTTAGTCCTCTCCTGTAGTTTTTTTATATTGACCCTTTGCTCAGAAAATTGGACTCTGATACGTGCATAGCCCATATTGCAGGTCCTAGTGTGTCTACGTTTCTCACTGTTTTAGCCTATGCAGACGACGTCTGCCTGTTAGTAGCAGACCCTCAGTCAGGTGAAAGAGCCCCTGATGTACTTCAGGCCTTTTCCTCAGTATCTGGCTCTTCCCTCAGTAAAGACAAAAGTAGAGGGATGGTGCTTTCTGTGCATCCCGATGACCTGGTTCTCCATATTTCAGGCATACTGATAAAACAGGAACCATTACAGCTATTAGGAACACAGTTTGGAAATCCTGACCCTGCATTTAGTAATTGGTTGGAAAAAATTAAAATAGCAGAAATCAAAATTGACAGGTGGAAATCCTAGCCCATGACAAGGAAAAAGAGGGTCTATATGCTTAAAACATTCTATCTTTCCCCTTCCACAAAAGCTAGAAACTCAGGTATATAATTTATTTTTTAGACTACTGTGGGGGAGCAGGCTGAACCTGATTAAGTGCTCAGTCATGTATCGACCTGTTAAAAGTGAAGGTTTAGATAAAGTTAATCCAGTTGTTTTTTTCCTTTATTATTGTATTCAAATATGTTACCCATTGTCCAAGGTTCGCTAAAGGTATGGACTACAATGTTTCAGCTTCGAGGGGATTATTTTTTCCAAAAATGGAATTCTCCATCTTGGGGAGCCTTTAGAGCTATCCTGGATGGGACATGGGGTATATCACAGAAGTGTTTAAGAAGTTAAAACAGTGGAAGATACTAACTCAGGATCTCTCATACTAAACTAGGAGGGAAACGTGTAAGTATATTCTCAATACTTATTTCCTTTCCTCCTCCTTCCTGCTTTACATGCCCGATAGGCATAGATGAGAAATGCTTACTAAATCAACTCACGGAATCTAGGATCCCACAGAAAATATGGGATACATTGTGGCTGTGCTGTCATAATAGAGTAAATGTTCGAGATAACCATCACCATAAATCAATCCAAGAAAGATATTGTCTGAGAGAACGGTGTGTACAAAAACTAGAAACAATGGAACATTTATTTTTTGGTTGCCCTTACATGACTGCCTTTTGGACTCCACTTGCACAACAGTGGGCACGCCCACAGTTTTCCAATATTACTTATGATGTGTTAGTTTATGGAAACTTTACTAACGACTGGAAAAAATTCTATCCTGGTACATTGCAAGTACTGCTGGCAGTTATAAAATGGACCATTTGGCAAGTTCGATGCCAGTTTATACTGCAACTACTGTAAAATATGTCTCCATCACAGACTTAATAGAAAATATTAACAATCAGATACATCTCTTATATAATAAAGAGAAAAAAGGAGTACCAACTCCGGTGCTGGAAACCTGGTGGAGACATCTGCCCTGGCATGCTTTTGAGTAACTTTATAGCATGTTTAGTGGATCAGTGGTTTCTTCCTCGTGATTTCTTGTGAGTTTTCTTTTTCCTGATCATTTGATTTTGGTTCTGTGTATTACTAACAGACTTGATTATGTATCTTTAATTTGTAATTTTTCTGAATAAAATTCCCTTCTTCTTCCGTTGGGGAGGGGTATCTGTTGCTCTGATACAGAAGATGGAGGACCCAGGAGGGAAGGAGAAGGATGGAGCTGACTGGGTGGAGAAGATGGTTTCCCTCCCCCCTTGATCTATCATGGAAATCAACGCTTTTGATTTAAAAACCTTGCAGTTTACAGATGGACCGGCAGCTACAGGTGCTGTGGCAGACATAATGAGTGAAAATAGTAACAGTAAACATTTCTCAGTGTAACTGCCTATCCTGCTGGTATTTTCTAAACTGTATTTCACTGCAGTAAAATATTTTAGAGTCATTAGAGTTTCTCGCTCCTGCCTGGGGGGATTCATGTGAATCTGGCAGGCAGCAGACCTCTGCTCTCAGTTCCAAGATGAATGCATTTTAAAGAAGGCCACCCTCCCTCTCTTCCCTGTTTAGGGGTTTGGATATTAAGTGTCTCTGGGAAAAGGGAGGGGTACCAGCTTGACTGAGCAGCACAATAGCAGGGTATTTGCACAGTACCTTAGTGTGCAGACATCAGGATTCCTCTGTCGACGGTGTGAACTCTGTCAAGATGCAGGCAGATGACACTTTTCTCTTTCATGACTGGTGGCTACCTTCACTGCAGGAACTCCGTGGAAACATTAGGTTAGGGCACAGCACACACATTTGCAGGACTCTCAATGATTTTGGCCCAGGCAGAATAAAGTAAAACGAGCAGATTTATTTTTGTACCAAAGGCTCAGGCAAAAACAGAAATTCCATGTGGGGTTCACAATTCATTAGTTACAGTCCACACATTCCACTACAGCAAGGCACCGTGGCATATTACTTCGGGGGACCCAGGTTTGATCCTGGACCTTGGCAACTCTTTCCCTTGACAGTTGAGCCATTGAGGGCTCTGCTTCTCCCTGCAGAACACTTACAGTTTTCCTACAAAGTTTTTCTACTTCCTATGACCTTCCCCACTAGTGGGAGTGGGATGCATTCTCACTATCAGTTCACTGACCCCTGAAAGGAGGGGGGTTCTTACTTCCAGGGCACAGTCCTTTTACTCTGGGTGGGCATGTGACAGGGTAGAATAGAACCCTGGCTTATTTGTTATGGAGAAAGTATTTAAATGCAAAGATCCGTATTCTTTCCTTTTCTCGCTCCTTTGTCTGGTTGCACAGCTAAATTTTTCTGTGAGACTTCAGACTTGATCAACCCGAACAGTCTCGCAATCCTGTGCCTCTCACTGTCTCTCTGTTTTCTCTTGCTTTCTGTTTTTCCTCCCTTGCATATCTAGATCTGGTAATATAAGAATATGTACAAATCAATATATAGAAATGAAACTGATAATGGGATCACTTTTGTTTAGAAAATATGGTATTACTGTTGAAATATATGTATATTTATAATTTGAGATAACTGCAAAAAGCTAGAGGTTACTTGGGTGCAAATGCCTGAGCCTTTTACAGTTGCTATGGGGACCTCAGAAAGTTCTCAATGTTCTAGCGGCTCCTGACATTTACAGAGAACAACACTGTGGAAGGAACAGGATGTTTGCAAAGGGTGTGGGTTGAAAAGGCTTTTAAAACAGCTAAGCTGGGCTGCAAGGGAGGATTTTTTTCACAAGAAAGAGTTTATTTTTGCTTCTGTACATAGTTATTCTGAACAGGTTTATTTTATTTTGTTACTGCTACAATAAATAAAGTTTTGGTGATTTTTACAACTGCTCCTGGGTTTTTTCCTATGCTTCCTGACCTGTGCCTCAACGACAGGGCTGCCTGCCAATCCATGGACAGAGTACGCACTGATGGCCACCCCATGAACTACTTTCATCAGGAAATGTCCACACAGCCTCCCAACACATCTCTTAGGTGGGCAGGGGTCACTTCTGCCACAACGGCCCCTCTGAGGTTTCACTGCCTCCTTAACCTCGGTTCCTTGTTGTGGCAGCCACCTCTAACACTTCATTCCCAAGTGGAGCCTAGCGGGCTCCTAACCAGCCTTTCTCTCCATTCCTTTTTGGCTGCTAGCATCCTCCTTCATTCCCATGATGGCATAGTGGGAAGCTGGGAGCCTAGGGCAATCTCCCCAACCTGGCCCCGGGCCTACTTGGCCCTGACTGGAGGCCCTCCCTCAGGCCTACAAGCTGCACCTCACTCCTCCCTCATGATGACTCCTCCTCGAACTAGCTATCTAACACTTCCCTCTCGTACCAGTGGGGCACTTCAAAATCCCTCATGCTGCCCAAGCCCTGCCCCTTTGGCAAGCCTGGCAGCGCATGATCCTCCCAATGCCTACAGGGCATCCCAAATAGTAACCCCCAATTCAGCACGGGCGTTACATCAGTATTGGAGGCCGGACTAGTAAGAAAAGCAGAGCAATGTACCAAGCAAAATGTTTCAGCAAGTCAAGATGTTCCAGAGAAGGTGGAAAACAGTATACCGCCTTCCGAAGCTGTTCAGAGTGAGAACTCTGAAAATGTTAATTGACTTGAGTGAAAGCTAGAAATGCAGCTTCAGGCAAGGAAACAGACACTTCTGCATCTCATAGCTGAAGAGGAGGAATGCTGCTCTCAAGAAAAATGACATGTTTGGCAGCAGACAGCACAATAAGTATTACCTAAAAATTCACAAAACAATCCACAACTAGATTTGAGCTCTCACAGAGAACAACAAAAGCAGTTGGTTCTCAGGAAAGTGTTCTGGGACCTAAAATAAAGCAAAACAACCGCCAGAGAAGCCTTTGTCAAAATGGTCCTATGGAGGGACATCCTTAGGCTTGAGGCAAGGTAAAGTCTACTGTTCAGTTGTATTTTCCAACAAAAGAATGGACTTTAGAGAATGCACTGCAGAAGACAGGCTGGACACACAGTCCTACAGGACAATAGATACCTGAAACTAACAATGAGCCTACTCAATCTTCAGCTGCCATTGAAAGAAATGCAATTAATACCATATCAGTCTCCAACTCAGCACAGGTAAAATCTTCCTCATTCCTACCTGTAACAGTGCAAATGGAGATGCAGGCTGAAGGTTTAGAGAAGGGACCAGTGTATTTTCTCAGACAGCAAATAATGAAAGTAACATATGGGGCCCGATTCAGGAAGGATAACACAGGGCTTGCGCCTAGCAATGCGTCATCCACAATTTTTAGCGCAGCTGTGTCAAAGCAGTGTGGCACAATGCAGCCTGATTCAAGAGGGTCTGGTGCAGTTGCGACCCTTTCCACATTTTATGGTAGCTTGCGTCAATTGTTTAGCGCAAGCCCCGTAAAATGTATCCACCTTGGATGCAATGTTAGACCAGGGAGGAGCTGGTTTAACATGCTATGTCTGGCACTCCCAATCTAGAATTATGTTCAGCGCCAATAATCTGCCGCAAGCCCCCTGCGCTGTATGTTCAGCGTACCAGGGACTTGTGGCAGATGCCACCTTTAGTGAATCAGGCCCATGGTTTCCTCAAAGTCCTGAAACAAATAAGAAGATCTCATCACATCCTCTCTTTAAAAAATATAGATTTGTTTTTTGAGGGGTTACCCACTGCAATAGAGGAGGACAAAGGAATGCATGTTTCCCCCCTCAAAGAAATAAAAAAAAATGTATTGCCAAAGACTGATTCAGACGTTAGTGACCGATTCTGAAACCCTTAGTGTATCCACACAAATTGCATATCTGGAGGATGGGCCTGAAAACAATCAGTTAAAGATAAGTGATGATGCTTTCATGATAAATTCTCAGGAAATTTTGTGTATGGATTCCCAAACACCCCGCTCCAGTACTAATGATTCTGCTACTGTACTAAATAGAAGCAGATAAAGATGCATTATTAGCCGGCCCAGTGGCGCTGAGGGTTGAGGCGCTGGACGCCACACCTCACACCACGCCGGTGACCTGGGTTTGGGAATGAGCCCGGGCCGTTGGGGGTTGGCAGGGAAGGGAGAGAATTGAGCGTCCGGAGGACTGCTGTCCTCTCTCTGGGGAGGGTTCTGGGGCTACTCGGCATCCTAGTGACCCCCAATGGAGATTGGGGGCAGCACAGGCACACCAGCCAGAACAAGAGGGGGCCGGAGTGCGGCAGACATCAGCAGGTGAGCCATGCACGGATGTCATTGCACGTCGCACTCCCGAGGGGGAAACAACAAAATGTGGAAAAGCCCCACCTGGGACTGTGGAGATGATAGGGGCACCAGAGGCAGGACGCACATCCGGCCTGATCTCTGATGGACTCCTGGCCGACCCGACAACTGCAGTAAGCCCTCTCTAATTTCAGATAGGCCACTGAGGGTGAGCATGCCCGGCCCAGTGGGGTGAACCGGAGCGCTAGGGTTGCCCGGTTGTCGGGGGTGTCCCAGTCGGAATTGCAGGGTTCAGGCAGGGAGTAGTAGTACTCGCTGTGTGTGCACCTCGGAAGGATGCCCGGCCTAGGAGGAGCATAAATAAAAAAAAAAAAGATGCATTATCTGCAGATAAAGGTCCTAGTATCAGACCCACATGGAGAGACAGGGTAAGACAAGAAATGCTGTAAAAATTAACCCACAACAAAATACACAGCCTACTGCTCAGCAGCGAGAGTTTGCACATAAATGGAGGAATTTTAGGAGAACAGACCTATTTTCTAATTCCCCTGCCTCAGCACAAAGAAGGAACGCTGTTTGTCTTTGTTATATAGGTGAGTTGGAATCTCCACCAGACTGGTTATATACAGGAAGAACATTATTGAAAGGATCTGTGCATTTTTTTCAACTGAAATGTAAGGCTTAATTCATACACCTGGGATGTAATTTTTTATATAAGCTTTAAAACAGCAGCAAATTTGGACTGGTTTTGGGCACAGTATAATTCTATGAAGAATTCTCCAATTTGTACTCTGTTCAGAGCTATCCCTTTAACCAAACCTGCAATTAGAGCAGTCATGATTATTTTAAAAAATGAAGGGGTTAATGTCTATGACATCAAACACTGGTTATCACAGAGAAGTGACATATTAGGGGCTCCAGACTCCATTATGGATGAGGAGCAAATTTGGACAGGAAGCTGGCCATTTAAAGTCAAACTGCGACATGGGCCAGCAGAATCACAACATTTGCCAAGTGTTTTCTTTTTAGGAATGGGCAGGGATCAATATTTTTATCCAGGCCAACCAAAGACATGTTTCAAATGTGGCTCTGACAGCCATCCCAGTAGTGCCTGTCAGGGTATGAAATTCGTGAAAAAAAAGTACATGCCCACTTGGGCATGTAAGAAGAAAATGTACATGCCCACTAAACTATTTACATGCCGCCCCTTAGTTAACATTATTTTAAATGTCATCTTCACTGGACCAAGCACTTTCGTTTTCATCACCACTAGGGCTGGCAGAAGCAGCATGCAGTGACAGTGTTCTGGAGCCATAAGCTTTGGTAGTGGGCCTTCTTTTGCCATGTTTCCACCACAGTGATATGGCACCTTCAGGGTTATAGTCACTAAGCTGGGGTCCATTGAGATATAGACATCAGGTCGTGAAGGGTGTCTGGGCGTAATCCAACCCTCCAGTCATTTTTATTCTTCCCATTAAGAGAAGCCTCATTCTGCAGCAGCAGTGTGAACAGGAATCAGGAGAATGATTCTGACAATGGCCAACACATTTCGAAATTGTTGATCCTGCACATCCATAAGAATCACTTTCTGCCACAATTTCAGAGACTTACAATTTTCGACAGACAGCAAGTGGAGTACGTGCTTTTATAAGTCTAGCTACTCCAGCAGTACCAAGGTAACATCAACTCCACGAGACTCTAGGACCACTTTATAGTTATCAACAATTGTTTGAAATGCTTGATCTCCATATGTTTCAAGTGCCTCTGTGGATGTTGGCCAGGACTGAAAATTTAAAACTCTTGCAGCTAGTAGCACTTTATTGGTCGTGAAGGACTGAAAGCGAGATTCAATGTGCTGTGAAGAATTTTTTTGATCTCTGAAATTGTGGCTTCTACAATGTCTGAAGGAGAACCTGATCTATGCCTGCTAGTTTCATTAGTTAAGTCAACACTGCTGTACTGAGTTAGGTTCTCATTTACAGATGTAAGTGTTATGCGGTGAAGAGTTTCTTGATTTGAGAGACCATTTAGTTTTTGAATTGTGCTTTCTACTCTGCTGTGAACTTTTTCAACAGTGGCATCCTCTTGCTGAAAGCGCAGACTAAGAGCAGATAAGTAACCAAAAAACACTTTCAGAAAGTTCATGTATATAACACATTTTAAAGTCTTAAGCACTTTAAGTATTCCTAGTGCTTTTTGGCCATGATCCTGCTTGTTTGTCAGTGACACATGTTGAGGTGAGGCACTAATGCAGCCCAGTTCCTTTCAAGGGCAGAAATGGCCTGTCTCTGTGTGCAAGCCACCTAGTGCCACCAGTGTTAACTGGTTTGACCACATTAATATTTAAAAGGGATCCCGTTTCCTGTAGGCCTTTCCAACTTTTTGGTGACTTGTGGTAAAACGAGTAAATGTTCAGCAGAAGTTGTTCTAATGACTTGTAAAAGGGACAGTCTCTGAACGAATCCTTTACAGCAAGCTCTAAACGATGTGCACAGCAGTGTATGTCAATGAGGTGTGGGCACTGGAAATCTTGCTTTATTCAACTAAGGACACCTGAAGTGCTCCCCAACATTACAGCAGCACCACCAGATGTCGCACTTATCAGCTTATGTTTCCAACCACCATCCTTTAAACCACCTTCACTCTCTAAAGCATCAATGACAGTATTTAAAATGCTTTCTGAATTAGGGACACTGACTGGTTTCAGTGCAAGAAATCGTGTTACAGGTATGCCATTTTCAAAAACACGTACATAAATGCCCTCCTCATCAGTCACACTTTTATCTGTGCAGGAATCAACAAGAAAAGAAAAGAAGTCATTGTCTTCTAGTAGACTAGCAGTAGCGCTTTGAATATCTTGGGCAGTATAGTGAATGAAGACACGGCATTGCTTGTCACTGCTGTAACTGTGACTCATAGCATCATCCCCATGATTTCTTCTTTGTAAATCTATTAACCCAGGAAAATCCCTGAAAGGCCTTTCGGTCCTAGCAATGTAATATGCAGTACAGAACAATTTACAAATGTGATCCATTTCTTTTTGTTCCATTAATTGTATGGATTTCTCTATTGGTCTTTCTCCAACTTTTGTTTTATTTGCAATGTATGCCCTCTCAGCATTTTTGTGTGCTACGGACACTTCATGTGCTGAGATAATGTGTACTCTAAAAGTACTGCATCCAGTTCTGAAATTATTTTTGCTTTGACTTTTATCGTAATTCTGACACCATGTACAGAACATTGCACATTTATCTGTGTCATAGGCAAGCCACTGCCTGCCTTTTTTCCATGACTCTTGAAATTTTCGAACTTTTTGGGCCTTAACTGGGTTTTCAGTATGAGCAGCATCACATGTGGAACCATCAGTGGTTACAGCAGTTTGACTGTCTGGGCAAGGAGGTGGTGGAGTTAGTACAGCAGCTGAAGTGCTTGTGGTGGTGCTAATTCTTGCTGCTGGGGAATCCTCAGCTCCCACAGTCTCATCAGTATGCTTTCTCTTAAATCCAAATTTAAAAAGGACTCATGGTTGCGGTGCTCTGTGTTCGTGGGTGTGGCAGCAGATAGCTGTGCAGACTGGTAGCACTAAGTGGCTTGCACTTGCACAGAAGAGTAACAGAAGTGATTGTCCAAGCTAGGCTGTTAGGCTATGCTACTGATGCTAATCTTGTAAGTTAACACACAGAGAATGTTACTTTGTGTGCTGATGTTAACTTAAACTTAGTTGTCTGTGAATTGATTCAATTGTCAATAGATGCACTGTCTATGCACAAGAAAAACTGCCTGTGTGTTTGTCTCTTTGCTGGACAATAAATACAACAAGAAACAATGTGTGTTGTCTGATTTATTTAAGTACAGGTGGGGTGGTGGTGCTTATTTGCTTACAGACAGCCCAGCCCTTTATGGTTTCAAATAGCCTTAATTTTCCCTTTTAGAATTGGCCCAATAAATCCCAAGTAGCTTTTAAAAAAGCTGTCCAGGCCTTAACAAAACCTTTTTAGATTACTTATGGAATGGGATTGATAGGCTTTACTTTAACAGTAATAAGTCAGATTAGATCCCAGTATTTAGATAGGTGGTAGTAGTCCAACCACAGAGCAGCTCAGTCACTCATAAAAAAAAGTTTAACTAGTCTGTAAGACGCTTTTAACAGTAGATCTCTGCTGTCTATGGATTTTTAGGGCAGTCCACAAGTAGCTGGAAAAAAAGTTTTTAATAAATGTTTTTTTATAACTGATCCGGGATCCCTGGCATGTACAAAGTTAGACCACTCAGAGTAGGTAGCTTGTACTAAAATATTTAATACATCATTTCATTTTTTATAACCGGTAACTACAGTAATCCCTGCATTTAGATTTTAGTTGGTCCACACTACAGTAGCTTGCAAAACAGCTAGTTTAATACATGAAAACAAATCCTGGACCCTGAATTTACATTTTAGTTAGGTTAGTCCACCACATCAGTCTCCACTCCCAAGCAATTTCTACACAGCAGGGCAAGTGCAGGCAGGCATCACCCTTCTCAACCTTTATTGTTTATTAGATAGACATAAAGACACTGGCAGTAATTACTGAGTACTACTACTAATACTTGTTTTACAACAAGAGTAGCTGCCCAGCATGTTACTGTTAGTATAATAACTAGGTGAGTGAGCAAGTTCCTTTAATCACAAAAACGTCTTAATTCTTAAAAATATTATAGTCAGTGTCACACTGTCACCCAGCCACCTTAATATCCAAGAAAATATTTATTTTATATGGCCATGTAGTAACTGTAGATTCCTTCACAGTTTGTTTTGCTGTAATCTGAGTGGTCTCCTGAGACTGAGTTCCCTTTCTCTCTATGTATTTGCCATTACAAGTTACTAGTACTGTCTCAACAAATCCAGCACAGAAGTACAACAGAATTATTTACTTTTTGAGCACTTTTAATTTATTTTGCTGGTTTGGTAGTGTATTTAGAGAGACAGCTTAGTCTTCACTCAGTGTCTGCACTGCTTCACCAAGAGTCTGCAGTCAGTGTCCCATACCCCCTCTATTACAGACTAGCTGCCTCTGGTTTTCAGCTAACAAAGCAACGCAGAGCAGTTAAGCAGACTTTTATTAGAGTTAGAAAACGTCTTGACTGTGTCTGCTTTGCTAGTTACTGTTCTTTTTTTTTTTACCCTAGGTTTGCTTTCTTTCACTATCTTTTCTCCTGCAAATTTACGCACAGAGGTTCTTTGTCTTTTAAATAGTTTTTTATTTTAATGGGTTCACCACAATATATCCCAGGTACACTGCCTTAGGGGTAGCTGGTCCATTCCACTGGGGTGTCAAACAGACGAGGCATACTGATGAGTCCTGACAGGACAAACATGTGTCTACGCCTTCTGTTAGCACCCTTTGCAAACTGTGTGAGAGGCCTTTCGGCACCATGCAATTCTGCTTAAAGTTGGACCAGCATAACATTCTGTGGTGATTTGCATATACAGCCCATGATGCTTTGCATTGTGGGGCATGTGTGATTTTGTATTTTCTTGAAACTTGGCTTCCCAGCCAAATGCCCTTTGGGGTAACCCTTGCCTCAGTGTTTACACACAGAGGTTCTTTGTCTTTTAAATAGTTTTTTATTTTAATGGGTTCACCACAATATATCCCAGGTACACTGCCTTAGGGGTAGCTGGTCCATTCCACTGGGGTGTCAAACAGACGAGGCATACTGATGAGTCCTGACAGAACGAAACACGTGTCTATGTCTTTTGTTAGCACTCTTTGCAAACTGTGTGAGAGGCCTTTCGGCACCATGCAATTCTGCTTAAGGTTGGACCAGCATAACATTCTGTGGTGATTTGCATATACAGCCCATGATGCTTTGCATTGTGGGGGCATGTGTGATTTTGTATTTTCTTGAAACTTGGCTTCCCAGCCAAATGCCCTTTGGGGTAACCCTTGCCTCAGTGTTTACGCACAGAGGTTCTTTGTCTTTCATATATATTCCTAGTAAGACCTAGCAGGTTTGCAGCATTTCTGTTTCCATTTAAGAAATTATGGATCAGAAGATTTAAACAATGTGCAAAACAAGGTATGTGTTGGTAGTTGCTATTTTTAACAGCATTGACTATGTTGGCACCATTATCTGACACCATGAACCCTGGAAATAAGGAATACGGAGTAAGCCATTTCTTGAATTGTTTTTGCAGCTCCTGCAAAATATTCACAGCAGTATTTTTTTCCTCAGAAGTGGTGACACATAATACAGCCTGCTTTCTACTGCTTACGGTCGAGCAGGGATTATTACTTTCTGACTGAAACCTTGCCCAATGAGCTGTAACAGTCATGTACTCTATTGTTTGGTTGCTGGTCCATGTATCTGTAGTTATGTGAACCTGCTTCACCTCAATGAGTTTCAACTGCTTAATGACTTCAGTACACACCAAGTTATACAACTGTGGAACAGCCTTTTTCCAGAAATATGTTTGACAGGGAACAGTGTACCATGGTTCGACCTGGTTCATGAATTTGAGGAAACCTGTTTGGGCAACAAAAGCAAAAGGGAATTTACATTCAGTCAAAAGCTCTGCAATAGCTTTAATTAACAGCTGGCATGTTGGATGCTTGCAGATAAATTTTGATGTATCTGCAATACTTACATAACATAGAAACATAGAACGTGATGGCAGATAAGGACCGCTTGGCCCACCTAGTCTGCCCATTTCACTGCCTAATGGATAAGCTGCAGATCCTAGTTAACAAACAGCCTATTTCCTCCTACCCCCACTAGAATTGCCTTATGTCTGTCCCATGCATTCTTGAATTTCCCCACTGTTTTTGACTCCACTACCTCCTCAGGAAGGCTGTTCCATGTATCCACAACCCTCTCCATCAAAAAATACTTCCTCACATCACTTTGAAGCCGTCCATCCCCATCTTCAAATTGTGCCTTCTTGTTCTTGCACATCTCTTTTTCTGAAAGATGCTACCCTCTTGGACTTTGTTGATTCCCTTGAGGTACTTGAAACTTTCTATCATGTCCCCTCTCTCCCTCCCTCCTCTCCTCGAGGGTATACATATTAAGCTCCTTTAATCTCTCTTCGTATGTCTTCTGGTGCAGACCCTGCACCATTTTAGTTGCCCTCCTCTGGACAGCCTCCATCCTGTCTATGTCCTTGCGGAGATGGGGTCTCCAGAACTACACACAGTACTCCAGGTGGGGTCTCACCAACTGTCTGTACAGAGGGATAACAACTTCCTGTTTTCTACTGGTGATGCCTCTCCCTATGCATCCCAGTATCCCGCTAGCCTTTTAGCCTTTTCATGTTAGTTTACAAGATTTTTTTTTGTATAATATTTTTATTGGTTTTACACTTAAGAATGGAGATAGAAAAGAAGTACAGGTTACATACTTTCTCATTCTGCTTTTCCAGTTAATAAGTAAGCAATAATACCCAACAGGGTGGGCGATATTGGGCAATACCGGACTGCCCACGGGCATAATTAAGCCGGATGCCGCAGGTGGAGGGCCTTATAGCCCCTGGAAGGGCCAGTATTGCCCATACTGCCCACCCTGGAGGGTATTATTGTGCTTAGAAAATGGGTCATTACATTTTATATGTTTGTAAAAAAATATTTTCTATGTTTTAAGTGTTAAAACTCTTACTTTTTTAAAATGTTTTAAATAAAATAGCTCCTTCGCCTTTATTCAAATATTGTGCATTTTTCTTAAAGCTAAGGACTTTTGTCCTAATGGAGTAGCCATACTTGTTAGTTTTTGAGCTGGGTCACACTGGGGTAACATTCCAGACCAGCCACAGGTATATGGATACTTTCCCTCTATAGAGACTTCTGTCTGTCTTTATTCTCTCACCAGTTCCTGCAATACCTGTGCTTCTAGAGGAGAGAGGGATGCAATGAAACCTGTCCACTCTGTTAGGAACTTCACCACCTTTCCTGTCATGGCATATGTGAGTCTATCCATGGCCAGGGTTGCTGTCAGGAGGGTTTTCCACATTTGAGTTGCGGGTGAGATGCCTGATACCCAAATGTTAAGTATTATTTGTCTAGCCACCACCAGGACAACCCTTAGCTATCTTGGGTACCTATCCCATTCTCCCTCCCCTCTCACCTCCACCCCAAACAGAAGAGAAAGTGATAAAAAGATCACCACCCGATTCCAAACTTGGGTGATCTCTAATGTGATATCTCTCCAGTATGACTGTAACTTTGGACATGTACAGAAGTAATGAAAATATGTACCTCTGGCTGTTTTGCTCCTCCCACATATGTCTGAGATCCCTGGATAGAACCTATGCACCACACGTGGTGGGTAGAACTATCTGTGAATAAATTTAAATCGTATCTCCTTGAATTTGTTACAAAGCGGCAATCTCACATGAAATGTTACTATTGTAAGACATTTCTCTTCTGTTTTTGGGGAGCCTAAGTTTACTTCGCATTGGGATCTGGTTTTATTGGAATAATCAGGAAAAATGACCTGTCAGGCCTGGCAGCTCTCTCTATTAAGTTGTTTTCCTGTGCTCTTGTCCTGTATATTTCTGGTTCTGATGCTACTATGTTAGAATTTCCATTAGGTAGTCTATTTAGCCCACCACAATAGTTTCTTTCTTGTAGGTATCTATAGAAGTGTGCTGCTGGGAGCCCCAGGGATTCCTTCACCACCTCAAAGGGGCACATTTCCTTATTACACAAATCTCCTATGCACCTGATACTTCTTTCTTCCCACAGAGCAAAGCCTTGGTCTTCCAGGCCCGGCAGAAACTTTGGGTTTCTTGCTGTTGGTGTCAATAGGGTATTTTCATCATCCCCCCCTTAATGGTGTTCCAGGCATCCAGCACCATCATCACTAGAGGGTTTGGACTGGCAGCTGCTTGTAGGCTTTCTGACCATTCTTAGACAGATACGCAGTAAGCCTACCTGGGCATCCTTCTTCCTCTAATTCCAGCCAAGATGCTACTTCCCCTTTATTAACCCAGCTATGTAGATAGCGATATTGGACTGCCAAATAGTAACCTCTGATATCTGAGAAATCTAATCCCTCCTCTCCTTGGGGCCTTCAATCTCTCCAGTTTTATTCTGGATTTTTCCCCTTCCAGATAAAATTCTCAAATCATTTTTCCAATCTATGTATGTCCCGAGCTGTAGGGCTTACTGGGACCATCTGCATGACTTAAAGGATCCTAGGCAGAACATTCATTTTAAGTAGGTTAATGCAGCCCAACCATGATATTGGGAGAGCCCTCCACCTGTCTAAGTGCACTAATATTGTATCAAATAATGGTGTGTAATTCCAGCCATACATTTGATTCAGTGTTCCTCCCATCTTAATCCCTAAATAGGTAAAGTGATCCACTACCTTCTTTAGGCCCCATGTATGATGGGGGATCTCATCCCCCTCCTCCCCAGAAATAGTATCTCTGACTTTTGGAGATTGAGCTTATATCCGGAAGATGCTGTGAATTCGTTAATAATGCATAGCAGAGCTGGTATCGATCTGTCTGGGCGGGTGACAAAGAATAATAAATTGTCAGTGTACAAGGTGAGTCGGTGTTGCCCACCCAATGACCTGGAATGCCTTGTATTTCCTGACTCTCCCGTATCCTGATAGCCAATGGCTCTATGGCAGTAACAAAGAGGAGGGGGCACCCCTGCCTGGTCCTCCTGAATAGTTGAAATTCCTCTGAGGGTCAGCCATTTACTAGCTCCCTGGCTCTTGGCCCTTCATACATAATTTTAGCTAGGGCCACAAACTCACCTCCCATCCCAAACCTGTACATTACATCAAAGAGGTAGTCCCATTCGATTCTATCAAATGCTTTCTCAGTGTCCATAGTCAGCATACAAGCCTTCCCTGGATGTCTAGTACCCCACTATACGAAATTAAGTAATCTTCGCATATTGTGATAAGAGAACCTACCTCTCACAAACCCTGTCTGGTCCAGGTGCACCATATCTGGGAGCACCCACTCCAGGTGGAAAGCCAGTAATTTAGCCATGATTTTGCAATCCTAGTTAAGGCGGGAGATGGGCCTGCACGAAGAGCATTCTGTGGCGTCTTTGCCAGGCTTCAGCAACACACATATATTTGCCTCCAAGCATTTCTTGGGAAGCCCCCTCTCCCCACTGGCCTCCTCCATCAGCAGCTTTAATTGCTCTGCCAAGGCTCCCTTTAAAACTTTGTAATGTTCCGCTCCAAATCCATCCGGCTCCCTGCCTTGCCTGACTTGAGACCCTTTATTGCCTTCCTAACCTCTAATGCAGTTATTTCTGCCTCAAGCATATCTCTTTGCTCCTCTTTAAGCTCAGAATATTTATACCATCCAGAAAGTTTTGTGCAAGGTTGCGGGTGCCCTTACACTCTGTTTAGTATAGGGCACTATAAAAATTCTTAAAGAACTCTCGGATATTTTGGCTGTCATGTACCATTTTTCCCTGCTGATTCTTGATTGCTACCACCCTACATGGGACTTTTCTCCCTTTCATAAGCTTTACTAAGAGTGGGCCTGGCTTGTTGCCCCATTCGTATATTCTTTGTTTTGTGAAGAAGAGTCTCATCTGTGCCTCCCCAGTATAGCATTCATTTAGGGAATCCCTGGCTACCTTCAGTTGATTCTTATCTTCCTCCCCACCCCCCTCAATCACTTTTCTTTCTAGTTCTTTAATCACTCATTCCAGGTCCTCTATTCTGCTTCATCTTTCTTTTCTGACTTTAGCCGTGTAACTGATGATAGCCCCCCCTCATATAGGTTTTGTCCACTTCCCAGATGATTCCCTGTGACTCTACTGTCCCCCTATTTATGGTAATGAAAGTTTCCCATTGATCTTTTAGATAATTCCGAAATTCTTCCCTAGCCAGTAAGTATGTAGGGAATGGCCAGCTCCCTCCGCTAGGCTCCCTAATGCCGATTCTCACTTCTAACTGTACCATGGAATGATCTGAGTTACATATTGAGCTATGAGACACATCCTCCACCCTTTCATATAATATACTGGGGAGATAGATAATCCAGTCTGAACTAAGAGTAGTGGGGCAGAGAGTGAAAGGTGTACTTTCTGGCTCCCGGATAAGCTGCCCTCCAGCTATCTACTAAGTCTAGTTCTAGTAGGTTGCTGCCCCATGCTTTCATGGCCCTGTTGGTCCGCCATTGTTTCCCGAATAGTTCAGTGTCTCATCCACGATACAGTTAAAATCTCCCCCAATGATCAGATTGGGGAATTGTTCCCTATGGATGATATCCAGTATCTGTTGGTAAAATTCTGGTTCGAATACTGATGGGGCGTATACGCTTCCAAATGTTATTTGTTGGCCTCTGTGTCCCCACAACAAAGACATACCTCCCCTCTGAGGTGTCTCTCACCACTCAGTCCACCTCCATTGGAAAGTTTTTAAGAAGTAATACCACCACTCTCCATTTGTGTGATGTGAATGATGCCACATAACAAGCTCCTACTCACTCTCTTACTAATTTAGCATGCTCCTTTGGGATCAAATGTGTTTCCTGCAGGAGGGCAACTTGGCTGGACTATCTCTTTAAGGTTGCAAGAACCTTGGCCCTCTTTATTGGGGATGTATAACCCTTAACATTTCAGGAAATTATTGTGTCTCCTCTTTTGTTAGCCATGTATTATCAACTCAGGAAGCGTAGACCCTCCACACCAGTACACGTGACCCCAAACACCTGGCTTACATTCAGTCCACATGCATTTCAAATCGTTGGTAGATTGAATAAGAAAAAGATTAAACTACTGGGGGGAGGTAGGGTGTTGGGCAGACTAGATGGGCCGTGGTGCCTTTCTCTGCTGTCACATTTCTGTGTAACTGTAACATTTGGCAGTAACATTGCCATAACAAATATAACTTTTGTAACTGTAACCACAACCAACAAATCCCCCTTCCCTCCTCCCCCCAGTGCCCTCCCTCCCCTCCCCACGCACCTTTCTCAATACATAAATATATGAATCTGTCATCCTCAATTATACTAAAGCTTTACCTACTCTCCCACTCCCTTCAACAAAATAAAGCCTTTGTGTGAACTCTCATATCGAGTTCAGGTCTATCCCTCCATACGCCCTCTCCCTCCACCCCATTGTTCTCATAATTTTCCAGCCCTCTTGTGACGTCCCTTTGCAAAACTCTAGGGTCTTTCGGGTTCCCCCATATATGTCTTGCTTTATGGTGCACCCAAGCACACTCCACTATTGCTCCTTTTGTTCCCAGGCACTATGATGGTATGTCTCAAGAACTTTCAGGCTGTATTTCTTCATCCGTTCACCCTCACCTCGACTGCTTCCTCTCCCACCGGCCTAATTTTCAGCGTGCCATCTCCCCCTCACTTTTACTTTGGTTTCTTATAGCCCCCTTTCCAGTATTTCAGCCCCCCCTTTTCCAATCCTTCCCAAATCTCTGCCTCCCTCCTGGTGTCCCCAAAGTCTCATGCAGTTTTCATTGCCTCTCCCCTTCCTCTCGGTTGAAGGCCACGAGGAGGGGGGTGGCTCACACACCAAAAACATGCGTTGGCCTTCCCCTCTGGCCCCACTGACCTGGTGCTCCATGGTCTTGCATACTTGAGGCCGATGTTAATGCTGCCTTTTGGCCCACTTCTGGCCCTTCCCTCGAGCAGTCAATTTGGCTCCCATCAAGCCATCAAGAGGAGAGAAAACAAAAGATAAGCCTTGTGTCGAATACTCTCCTGACCATCAGCTGCTGGGGAAATATAGAGGCCCAGCATTTCAAGGCCCTTCTGTAGTTTTTACACAGTTCACACTTTAGCCCTTGCAACAACAAAAGCACTATTTGACACTCAGGAGGCAGACATTTCTCTCAAGTCCAAGGGTTCTCATCACATTCCTGGGGATTATTGCAGTTTTGATGGGGTTACCAATATGGTCCCTGCCGATGCCGAAATATTAAGGTGGTACTTCTCAGGAGAAACAGAGTCCCATGGTGAGTATTCAGTAGTATGTGAGATAACCTGATGTTGTGAAAAAATTTTACTTCAGTCCCCTCACTTACCTGCATTCTTCTTCTTGTCCTGCTCCTCGATGAATCTCTTCAGCTTTTCTGGCTCCCAAAAGGAATAATTAGCACCCACTATCTTGATCCAGACTACTGCGGGATAGGCCATAAAAAATTTAATTCCCCACTCCCACAGCATATCCATACATTGAATAAATTGCTGCCGTTTCTTTTGCACTCTAGCCGAAAGGTTCTAATGTATTATGAGTTTGGCCCCATTATACGACAGTTCTTTTTTAAGCCAGTAAGTTGCTATGATGGCCTATCAGTCCCCGATCCCCGAAGTGGTGTAGCCTAAATATGATCTGTTTTGGGGGCTGATCTGCTGGGGACCTGGGTGCAAGGGCCCAGTGTGCTCTTTCAATTTTGAACCTTCCTCCTTCGATCTCCATATTTAGTAGTTTTTGTAGTACCTCTGCACACAAGTCCAAAGCACTTTTCCTTTCTGCACCCTCCAGTAACCCTCATAATCGGAGGTTGCTCCTCTGAGTATAATTTTCTTGGTAGTCAAGGGAATCTTTCAAGTCCTCTAGTTCTCGCTCTAGCTGTGCCATCTTCTCCACGGCTGAGGGCGCAGTATCTTCCAAGTCTGATACCCTCTGTTGAAGTTCCGATAGTTGCTTTGAGTGCTGACCAATTTCTGAGGTAAGAGTACCTATTTCATCTTTGAATTGGTCCAGTCGTGGGCTCAGTCCCTTCAAGACCTGTTCTGTTACCATTCGTCCAAGTAAAGCAAGCTCAGCTACCGATAAAGAGACTGGGCCCAGGGTATTGCTCGTCATAATCTCCTGCAGCTGGCCTTTCTTCGGGGTTTTAGCGGATTGTCATGTAGGTTTGCCCGATATCAGATACTCATCCACATTTACAGTGTTGAATTTTGCTTTTTTACTATCAATTATAGTTATAAACTGCTGGAAATACAGTTTTAAACACTTTTTGGTGCGGAGCTCTGGAGGAATGTGTCCGTTCTTCTAGCTGCTCATTAGCACTCCCTCCTCGACAAAATATTTTTTATTTTTTGTGGAATGTATTTTTCACATGAAGTACTACTCTGGGATTTTCCAGCACTTGATGGTGTCAGAAAGCAATCTATGTTTGTCTGAAAAGACTGCAAGCACATGTCAAGTGCTTCAGCGTCACTTACTGGTTATAATTTTATTTACACTCCTGTTTTTACATGTTTAGAAAATAATCTTGTCTCCTGTGTGTTTTTGCCTGGCTTCTTCATGGTCCAAGATGCCAGCTGAGGTGGTCAGCACTATGTACCCAAACTGACGAGATGGCAGCAAGTTGTTCTGTCATTTCTTCAGATCTCTGAAGAGAAGCCATATGAGGAGAGACTAAAGGAGCTTAATATGTATACCCTTGAGGAAAGGAGGGAGAGAGGGGGGACATGATAGAAACTTTTAAGTACCTCAGCGGAATCAACGAAGTCCAAGAGGGTAGCGTCTTTCAGAAAAAGAGATGTGCAAGAACAAGGGGACACAATTTGAAGATAGAGGGGGGACGGTTCAGGGGCAATGCAAGGGAAGTATTTTTTCACAGAGAGGGTGGTGGATTCATGGAACAGCCTTCCTGAGGAGGTTGTGAGGTCTAAAACTGTGGGAGAATTCAGGGATGCATGGGACAGACATAAGGCAATTCTTGTGTGGGGTAGGAAGAAATAGGCTGTTGGTTAACTATGATCTAGAGCTTATCCTGTAGGTAGGGAAATGGGCAGACTAGGTGGGCCAAGCGGTCCTTATCTGCCATCAAAGTCTATGTTTCTATGTTTCTCTCAGTTGAAAATCAAATCTGGGGCTGATAACTCCACGCTCGTTCAGTCTACAAGTAAGATTAACAACAATTTTACCGGCTCTGTGATTGTTTATAATCTCAAACTTGTCAATGTATCCATGCATCATCATTATAGTTAAAAACCTCTCAACTACTTTGGAGCATGGCCTAAAGAGAACCTGACATTTGCCCCTTTTCTCTGCATTGTTGATGCTTTTAAGAGTGTTGGCAAGAACATTCAAACTTTATACAAACCGTGGTGCCAATTCTGCTTCCAGTTCATTGTCACTGTGGTCACCGCCTGCACCACCTCCACTACTGCCCATACCAACCACACTGCCTCTTACCCTGCCCCACTCAATTGGGTGTTTTGTCTTTCCATGTCGCGTCATTACTGATGTTCCAAAATGTCCCACTTTGCCACGACTGACACTCTTTTTGCACAGGCTGCATACAGCTTGAGAGTTGTCTGCAGGGTCAATATAAAATAAATTCCACACTAAAGATTTACTTTTTTTTGCTTTGTGCTACGGTGCCTGGCAGTATTCCTTGTACAGCTTAGGGACCTGGAGGAAACCCTACACTGCCATTTCCTTGTTGATATGAATTGTTCTCATTCATACTTATCTTTTTATTCTTACATTTAGCATATGATATTTTTTCTGCACTTGCCTCTCATGCCTTACTGTGGCATCCTCTCCTACCCCCTCATTGAAGCCACTGACTTCATCGCCACAAGATTCAGAAGAACTGGAAGTGCTGCCATCATTATGTGGGACATAGCCTGGGCTATCCCATTAGTCCCCACTATCACCGCCATCTCTATCAACATTCGCTGCCTGAGCATCTGAGCTTATATTTGAAGAGGATGCCTCCTTATAATGCTGCTTCAGCAGCTGGAAGTATCCTGGCACATGTGGCAAAACATTCAATACCTCTACGAGTAACTCCAGTCAGTCCTTTCTGAAACTCTACTGTCATTTCATTGCTAACATGCTTTTTTGTTCAGGAGATCTAGTGCCAGTCCTGGTGATGTTATTGTTGATATGTTCTTCATTAGTACTATGATTCATATTGTCCATATCATTAGCAGTTGCACATGCAACAGCACTGTGCTTCCTTTTAGTAGACTTATACTATGAAGCACAAGACATGGTAGGCACATTGGTGAAGGGATATTGTTTCACAAACTGCTGGACAGACAGTGTAGCTGGCTATGTCACAGTAATAATGACAGGGCTTGGGCCTCAGGGGAACCTAAAAGGTTTTCTCTATGCTGCAGAGACAGACAGTGTAGCTGACTATGTCACAGTATTAAATGACAGGGCTTGGGCCTCACGGGGGGAAGGTCACCTCACAAACAGTGTAATACAGCCATAAAAGGATTTCACTATGCTGCAGAGATGGTCAGTGTAGCTGACTATGTCACAGTAACAAATGACAGGGCTCAGGCCGCATGGGCAAAGAACAAACAATGCAATACAGCTGTAGAAGGCTTTCACTATGCTGCAGAGACAAACAGTGTGGCTGACTATGTCACAATAATACATGACAGGGCTCAGGCCTCAGGTGCTCCTAACAAACAGTGTAATGCAGCTGTAAAAGGATTTTACTATTCTGCAGAGACAGACAGTCTAGCTGACTATGAAACAGTAATAAATCACAGGGCTCTGGCCTGGTGGGGGGCACCTCACAAACAGTGTATTACAACCATAAAAGACTTTCACTATCCTGGAGAGACAGGCAGTGTATCTGACTATGTCACAGTAATAAATGACAGGGCTCAGATCTCAGGGGCACCTAACACAGACAGTGTGATGCAGTCATAAAAGGCTTTCACTATGCTGCAGAGACAGACAGTGTAGCTATGTCACAGTAATAAATGACAAGGATCAGGGACACCTACAAACAGTCTATGTCTTTTCCCCCAACCCTTGCTCCTTCTAAAGATTTAATTATGCGGCAGAGACAGACAGTGTAGCTGGCTTTGTTACAGTAATAAATGACAAGGCTTGTGCCTTGGGGGCACCTCACAAGCAGTATAATACAGCCGTAAAAGGATTCCACTAACTACTGCAGAGACAGACAGTGCAACTGACTATGTTACAGTAATAAATGACAGGACTCAGGAGCACCTAACAAACAGTACAATACTTAATTTCAAACCAGTTGTCTTCTGTTTTTGTTTATATCTTTCCCTCACCCTTTTCTTCTCTGTTCTCTCTCCAGCAAACCCTCCTCAACTGATGCTAATCCCCCTTCCCTGGCTGAAATAATTTAAGTTTCAGTCCCCCACCACTATTTCTCCCTTTGCTCCTTCATATGTAGGTTAATTTCGATTGATTCAGCTTTTCAAGACAAGCTGACTCTTTTCGGCTGTGATTTGTGCTGCAGAGTGAGTGCCCACAGAGCTGTTTCCAAAACAGACTCCTGCCAGCTCCATTTTGCACCACACAGGCTCACAGCAGATGGAGCAAAGCCCTTTAGACACCACTGACCAATCAGATGTCAGCCTGGTGTCATGTACTCTGATTCTGCTATAAGCTCTGTGAAGGACCCCACAGGCTGCTCATAATGCCTGTCTCCATGTCCTTTATCTGTTACTTTTGTCAAATTACTCAACCCAAGAATTACGCTGTTATGTCAGGTAGGGTAGTGCATTACCCAGACTACCCTACCCAAGCAAAAATAGGTGATAGTCACACTATTCAACCCAGCTACCTGGAAGGTAGACCATGCATAGAAAAATCCATGTAAAATCTATGGTTAACATGATGAAACTGGGCTCACGCCAATTTTTAGAGAACCTATTATTAAGAGCTCTTGCCCAAACAATCAGAGTACTGTTGTAAAGTTTGTTCACTGTCATAGGTAACCATGAAGGAATGTGTGCTACCTTCTTCATAGGACATCTTTCACACACCCATTCACTACTTAACCAATCATTAATGAGGAAACTAGACCACTATTCAGCATAGGTTTAGCACGCTCAGAGCTGTTAATGACCATCTACCACAACCTCTGAAAAAAAAAACTGTTCTCATAATACGCTGATTGTTCTTATAAACGCAGGGTTTTAAATAATTGATTAGCAGTTTTTTTCATTGGGACAATACTAACTGTACAGAAAGTATTTATATAGGTTTTCTAGAAGTGTTATGTTTGTTATACACAGTGAGGCAAGTGCTATGCATTTTCACAATGTTTTAGAACTTTTATGAGCAAAACGCTAATCAGTTTTTAGAGTTAAATAAAACCCTGTAAACAGGCTATACTACCATTGAAAATAATGGGGAAAAAAACTGGGACATCCAAAAAATGTTCCTATAAATGGGATGTTCTTACAAGTGGGCTGCACTATATGACAATTGTAACAAGAAAAAGAACTTTGAGAAGACAACAACCCACATCTAAACTGTTACACCCAGATCCGAAGCTTCCACAGTTGCCTCTGGAAAAGAAATACAAGGCCTGGATTTGGAAGTTTCTTCATCCAAGTCCTCTCAACTTCAGTTTTCTTCAGACATGGAGAAATATTCAATAACTTCAGATTTTTCAAAGAAAAAGAAACCAAATCTGGAATGAAAACCAAGAGTACATGGAAATTAGAAGACCTGACTTAACACAATGTCACGTTACCTCATCCTTACCAAATGACCAATACTTCCTTAATTCCTTAATACAGATGGCCACTTTAAATGTTAACAGCATCAAAAATTTGAAAAGACACTGTTTAACTTTTTCTATACTCAAAGATTTACCTGATGATATTTTTCTTGTTCAAGAAACAAGAATGAATAAAATTACAGAGATAACCCAGACCCAAAAATTATGGTGTTGGGGTCCATCATTTTGGTCATTTGGTGAGGATAGGTGAGGTGGAGTAGAAATATTGATCAAAGGTGCACGCTTCATGGTCAATGGACTTTTAGATATTGATCCAGGTCGAGTTATGTTTTTAGAACTTCATTTCCTAGATGATCATTTCCATATTATAAATATCTACACTCCACAAGCTAAGAAAGGTAGAATAGATTTATTTAAATAGATTCAACCTTACTTATATATATACTTCTAGAAAGGTAATATTTCATGGTGACTTTAATTGTGGTCTAACATTAAGGCCCTGTCCACACTACACCGCTCTGGCCCGGTAATGGATGCAATCCGTTACGGCCGGGGAGTGGTGCAGTGCGTCCACACCTCGGTGGTGTCCGTTACGGGACCGGCACTGCCGGTCCACACATCAGGAGCTGGGCGACCGTTATGGCAGTGCCCGATCCCACAATGCAGGTCACGCTGCGCTTCAGTCCCTGCAGGGGAACGTTACCGACTGTCCACACTACTGCCGGTAATGTTACCAAGGTGAGACCAGTTTCATAACCGTTGTTGAAACCACCTCATATGTGGTTTCAACAACGGTTACGAAACACCTCCTGTAACATTACAGGTATAAATGCAAACTGTTGCGGTAACGGTTTGGGCACTCTGTAACGTTACAGAGGTGTAGTGTGGACAGGGCCTAAGAGTCAGAGGTGCTTGTACCATTAATATGTTTTGTGATACTATTTTTTTAACACTATGATAAAAGACACTGGGCTGAATGATGCATATAAGGAGAAATATGAGTCTGGGGGTTACAAATTATAAACATAAACTGGCAACAAGGATACATTTTCTTTTTATATTGCTCCAACTCTTAGTACAGCAGATTGCTCCAAGTCCAACAGAGAATTTGGACCATTAATCATTAGGTGGTCAATTTTGCGGTTTAGAATCCATGAATGTTGGAAAAGGACCATGGAGACTGAATAGTTCCTTGCTTGAAAATCCAAAAATAAACTCTAAAATACATGATCTTCTTTTAGCACAGCAATCTGTTGCATTTTTGTACGAAGACCTTGGATTATGGTGGGAAGAAACTAAGGTTGATCTATATAAATTATTTAAATAAGAGACAGGTAAAAAGAAACAAACAGAATACAAAGAATATTTGACTCTAAGGGCACAACTTGAAAAATTATTGTCTTTAGTTAACACAGGTGGTGGGCAATATCAAGATCAGGTATTTAATATAAAGCAGAAGATGTCCAAGCCACAATGCAATAGGTAAGCAATAATACCCGGCAGGGTGGGTGGTATTGGGCAATACTGGACCGCTCGGGGGTGTAATGAGGCCCGGCTGCAGGCGGAGGGCCTTATAACTATGAGTCCAGTATTGTATACTACCCTGGAGGGTATTAGCAACAAAAATAAGTGCGTGTCATTTTTTTATAGGATTACAAAAACATTTAAGTAATCTTGTAAAAAATGACTGAAAATGTCTTTTTAGTCCTTTTTTTGTGAAAGTAGTCCCTTGTAGTGTTGGAATAGTGGCTTCACTAGTGGTCTGTAGGGGGAGCTGTTATATTTCATTAAAAGTATTATTTACCACTCATGGCTCTTGCTGCTTCATGTTTTTTTTTTTTTCTTTTGTTTATTTACAGTTTCCAAGATCTGATTTTTCTCTCTCCCTGACCTGGGGATTTGAAGCAGCAGTGAATACATTCAAAAGTAAACAAGTGACACCCCCCCCGACATTTCTCGGTCCTAGCCCTGCTTCGTGTCTTTTATTTTAGTTACAGTTTCCCGATCCTCGCTGCCTGCCCTGAGGACCGGGAACAAATCAAACTGTTTTGTCCTCCCCCCACCGACATTGCTCGGTTCTAGCCCTGCTTCGTGTCTTTTTTTTTGTTTGTTTATTTACAGTTTTCTGATCCTTGCTGCCTGCCCTAAGAACCAGGAACAAATCAGACTGTTTCGTTTTTTTTTGGTGCCCATTACTTGCCCTGTTTTGTTTTATGAGTTCCCAGTCCTGTCTTCGATGAGGGCCGGGAATATGAAGAGCAGTGCCATTTTGGCCAGCCAGTCATGATCCTGTACACAGGTACCAAAGCGGAGGACCCGCCGAGGCAGCTGACAAGAACACGAATATGGCTGCATCAATAAGTGGGGTCTGTGTGCTGTGTGTGTATTGGGAAGGGGATCTGCGTACTGTGGCATTTTTTTTTATTAAGAGTCGGGGAGAACTAGAGAATGATACAGTTGTGGAGGAATGTATCAGGGAACTCAATTGGCACATCTACTCGTTCACTTTATAAAAAGCGGAAATAAGTTTTTTTTTTTATTACTGGTGGCATTTTGTGTAGAGACTCGGGCACGAGAGCAGGGACAGGAGACTGATACTGTTAAGTGTGGTTTAATTAGGTGACTAGAAGTGTAGTGATTGCTATTTCATGGTGTTGGGGGGCAGGAGGGAGAGAGGAGACCTATTCACTTGCTAACTGTTTAAAAAAATGGTGGCAGTTTGAATTGTGTGCACAGTGCTTCAACCAATAAGGAAGCAGGCTGGGCACAATGATACTTGGCTAGGCATGAGGCAGGTTTGGCCTGGCACTTTTTATTTGCTGGGCATCTATTGAAAGTTAATGTACCCCCCCCGGCAGGGGTAGTAGCCAATGAGAGCCCAGCAAATAAAAAGCACGTTTTCTAAAGCTAATTCCTTATTGGTGGAATGTTGTAATGGAACTCATGGTAAACTTGGTAAGGGAACATATTTGAGAGCTATAAGAACAGAGTCCACAGAAGAAACATACCTACTGTACATTAAGAAATGAAGATGGTTGCCATTCCCAGGAGGGTATCTTCTACCATTTGATCTGGGCATGTCCCAAGGTTCAAAGTTTTTGGCTTGGGACTTTGTCCTTGCTGGCGATAATGCTGGGTTTCCCCTTGGAATTAGACCCTATTAATATACTGCTGGAGCTCCCACGGAGGAGACGAGGGGAGGACCAACATAATCATCCCCTGTGGTGGATAGGCATAGCCATTGGGAAACAGATGCTGGCACACTACTGGAAGTTGCCATCTGTTCCAATGACAGCTCAATGAATAAACTCACTGTTACAAAGCATGCACCTGGACAGTACTCAGTACTCTGTTAGAAGGGAGTTATATAAATATGGCAAAATGTGGTGTCCCTTGGAGATAGCGCTGGACCAGGGATGGTTTCTGGCCTTTTGATCCACTACCCTTTCTCTACTCACGTTCCCAGTGACATTCCAATTCACCAATTCACCAATCCACTAAGGTTATCTGATGTTCTAGGTTGGAAGGTATTTTCAAAAAGGTTACAGACACACATGTTGGGGTTAAACAATGTTTTAATTTTAACAACACTTTTTGCTTAGCGTCTCTTGTCTCTGTTACATGTATTAGGTATGGAAACACAACTGTACCCACCTTAACTGACTCTAATAATTGCAAGCACAATGGAATAAATTATCTTTATAATGATCTGTATGACTACCCTGTATTATCTTGGTATGTTCTGATGTTTTCTTAAAAGAAATTTACAAAAAAAAAGAAGAAATGAAAACGGTTTTGTAGTAAATTTAGAGAGGCTATTTTAAATGCTGTTTAACAGTACTTAAAACAAATGTTTGCTACTGTAGACTGATCTTAAAATTAAACAATTTTTGACAAGTTTCCAGATCCTGACTTTGCCTAAAGAGGAGCTTGATAGATTAGTTAGACCAATTACAATAGAAGAAATAACTCTCAACAAAGAAACTGAGAATTAATACAGCTCCGAGTCCTGATGGACTTACATCTAGATTTTATGAAAAACATGTCATGCAACTGGCAGAAATACTTCATTCCATTTTTAATTGGATGTTACATGAAAGAAGTCCATTTAACCACTTCTGAGAAAGCTTTAACATAGTTCTGTATAACAAGGAGGATCCTCAAGAATTAAAAAAATTGGAGACCTTTGAGTCTTATGAACTTTGGTGTAACAAGCATTTGTCAATGCCAAATGTTTGCTTGCTGGCATTGACATTGGTAGTGTAGGAGTTAGAGAGCTGAATAATAGGAAAGGCAGTGAAGTATTGAACTGAAGCCAACCCTGCCACCACCCTGCAGAAACTGACAGGCATTGGGGTGTGCCTTTGGGTCATCAGGCATAACGGCCACGCCATTTCACCACACCCTACCCTGCAGGCACCGAAAAGTGTCACGGTGTGCCTTGGGGTCTTTGGCCCTTATGCTCACCCCATTCCATCAGGAAATATGGTGAGATGGGTGTTGTATAGGAGAATGGGGTGAACTTTGGGGCCGAAGAGTCCAAGGCACACCTTGTTGCCTCTCACTGGCTGCAGGGTGTGGAATGGTATGAGCATTACAGGCAAGAATCCCAAGTCACACCCCTGATGCTTGTCAATCTCTACAGGGTGGGGCATTATGGTTGGAAACCCTAACATCTCAGGCGTTCGTTGGCATTGTCACTCCAAATTTTTAACATGGGTTTTTTGTGACCCCCACCTTATGAACAGTGGCAATATCAGTTCGTTAGGCGAAAGCTGATTTTGCACAGCGACTATGCCATTTGGCACCACAGGTGCGAAAACACATTTCAAACAGGATGTGAAAAATGACAGCTGTACTGTTCATGAGGAGGTGCAAAAAATGGCAATGTTGAAAATCTGCAGTGAAAATATTAAAAAAAATGGTGAAATCACGAGCGTGTGTAGAAGATGCACAATGCACACCCATAATGCAATTAGTTTGGGGATTTTTTACAGCAGATAGTCAACACAGGCATTTTGGAACCTCCGCTCAGGAACAGTGTCACTGTGATTTTCTTAATCTGTCCCAAACAGTGATTTCACACAGCGATCACGCATTTCTGCTCTGGAAGTGCGAAAACATATTTTGGCCATGGTGTGGAAAATGACAGCTGTACTGTTCATAAGAAAGTGTGGAAAAATGCCAGTGGTGACAATCTGGACTAAAAATATTAGAAATCCATGAACTTACAAGGGTGCGTGGAATCTGCGCAATGGTCACTCGTAGCACAGTCATTTTATGGACTTTTTTCACCAAATTTTTAACATAATCATTGTAATACCTTGCTCATGAACAGTGTCACTGTGATTTTCTTAATCTGTCCTGAACATTGATTTCGCACACCGATTGCGCCATTGTGCGCTACATGCGCGGAAATACATTTTGGGCGAAATGTGAAAAATGACAGTTGTACTGCTCAAAAGGAGGTGTGGTAAAATGGTAATGTTGAAAATCTGGAGTGAAAATATTGAAAATTTGCAAACTTACGAGCGTGCATAGGAAAGTGCAACGCATGCTCGTAAAACAGTAATTTTTGGGAATTTTTTCACCAAATTTTCAACATAGGGTTTTTGGGGACCTACTTCATGAACTGTGACACTGTCATGTCATAAATCGGTCCTGAAAGGTGGTTCCACGCAGTGGACACAAAATCACCTTTCAGGGCTGATAAACAAAATGACAGTGACAGAATTCATGAGGTGGGGACCCAAAAACCCCATGTTGAAAATCTGGTGAAAAAATTCCCAAAAATGCCTGAGATATGCATCAAAGTTGAAAAACCCTATTTATTCCATTATACAGCTTAGCTGCATTTCCTCAGTTCGCGGTCAGCTTTGAAGAGTGCAGACGTGTTCCCGGTCCACCGAAGATCGTCGTGCTGGACTCCAGAGGTAAGTATGGGGTGAGGGTGGGCTGTGTGGTGAGGCAGGGGTGCAGAGGGTGAGCACGGTGGGGAGCAGGGGTCAGGACAGTCAGTGAGGAAGAGTTTTCTTGCAGGTTGTTTTATTGGATGATCGCGGGACTTGTGCCACGCTGGGGTGGGCTCCCAGCGTGGCAGCCTAAACTGTTTGGAGGCAGTGGAGCAGACGGAGGATTGGGCACCCCCGTCGGCCATACAGACTTGTGCCACGCTGGGGTGGGCTCCCAGCATGGCAGCTGAAAGGCTGTTTGGGGGGGAAACATTGGAGTCAATGGGGGACTGGGCACACCCGTCAGCAATACTGACTGTTGCCACGCTGGGGTGGGCTCCCAGCGTGGCACCTGGAACTCTGTTGGGGGGAAGCACAGCAGAGTTGACAGAGGATTGGGCACCCCCATCGGCCATACAGTGTGTGGCATTCATTTACTTTAGGAGACAGTCTGTGGATTCGAGTGTGCCGGTGAGAAATACGGCCGCGTGCGCATTGCGGCCAATGATACATCATGGGGTTGTCAATTTCAACACGGAAGAAATTGGCAATAATAATGTTTAATTTCATAGGTGAGGAACGAGTGCAATAATTGTACACTGCATACTCAGGGGGGCGTGGGAGGCGGAGCGCCCCCAAATAACGTAAGTTAAGATTGCAATAATATTTAATTTCATAGGTAAGGAATGAGTGCAATAATTGTACACTGCAATAATTGTTCCCTGGAATTAAAGTCTGAAACAATTGGAATGCACGCAAAATAGGAACTGTTACAGATCTGTTTCAGTTTCTCCCCCCCAACAGCCTTCCAGTGTGTGCGTGGGGAGGGGCATATTAGCACGCAATATGCGTGCGTGTGTGTGTGTGTGGGGGGGGTGGGGGGAGTGCATGTGCACGAAGTAGCATCTCGCTGCTCACTGAAGCGTAGCTCTGCCTTTCAACTGTACGGTACTGCATTTTCAACTGCTGTCATATACAGCTGCAGCATTCGTTGGCGAACTGTGGCTTCCCCTGCAAACACACTGACTGCATTGGAAGACAGGGTGCCACACCTACGAAAACTCGGATGATGGCACTATGTTTGTTACTCATGCGTGCAAGCAAACATAAAAATGGTAATGAAAGTTCTGTGTACTAGGCTAGCATCCCTAGCACAGCGTCGTACTATCTAATATCACACCTGCTTCATACCGGATAGGAGTTTCCATGATAAACTAATTTGCATATGTGAGTTGCAGAACTGGGGAAGCAAGGTAAAGAAAGTAGCTACATAGAATCAAGAAAAAGCTCTTGATAGGGTGTCTCACAGCTATCATTTTGAGGTTCTCAGACATTATGGTATACCACTGGAATTTTGTAACTGGGTTCAGAAACTATATAAAGTAGCTAGCATCATTCCTAATATCAATGGACATTTAGGTTTAGGAATATATATTGAAAAAAGGTGCTCAGCAGGGCTGTCCTCTCAGCCCTTTGTTACATGTCTTTTGCATAGATCCAGAATTATATTCTATATCTGAGCACTATAATATTAAAGGCCTGAGTAATGTAGAAGGTATACCACGTATTAATGTATCAGCATATGCAGATGATACGTGTTTATATGTTGAAGACACCTGGGGCCAGATATTCAAAACTTTGCCCCAGGGCTAAATTAGCACTGCCCGGTGGGCCAACTTAGCCCGGAACAAAAAGCAAGCTATATTCAAAAGGTATAGCCCAGTGCAAAACCAACTGGATATAGCATGCAAAGGAAGCCGAGCAAACAGGGCCAGGAGTGCAGGGCAAAAATAGCCCGGGAATAAGACAGCACTGAATATAGCTCCCAGACAGACAGTACCCACAGAAACACAGTGCAGTGGTGAAAATGGCCACCCAGGAACACATGCAAAGTAAATCAGCCCTGAATGTAAACACAGGAGCAGACAGCACAGCAGTACCAGTGAAGGGCAAGGAACAAACCAGGACCCACAATCAACAACCACGGAACAGTACAAAATGCCCAGTACACCCAATCCCTGAAAAAGACACAGGACACAGGTATGTCAACAAAAAGTATGTATAATTCAAAATGTCAACAACAATGGCAGGACAACAACAGGAACAGTAACACACAGGAAAAGCTGGCCAGAAAACAGCAACAAACAATAGGAAAATAAGGAAAAGAGGACAACAGAGCAAGCAAAGAAACAGTATAACAGGCAGAAATCTGAAAGGGCTGTAAAACAATGGCAAACACAGGAGATGCAAGTAAAAAGGGAAACTATGTACAATATTTACATAGTACAGGGGCAGTGGAAATGAAGGAGGAGGGGATAGGGAAGTGGATACAGGGAGCAAAGGAGGACCACACTTGAGACTGGGTACTGGAGGGTGCTGGCAGCCATTCTTCTAGGATGGACGCTACTCTCCTGGTCTCGGCAATGAGGACAGCCTGCTGTTCAATTAGTGTCCGTCCCCTTGGACTCTTTCGGACAGGTGGCCCACAATGATGACTGGCGTGGCCATATAGGAGAATGGGGGACCATATCAGGATGGGAAAATGACACAAAGGCATCATGTAAGACCATGTGCTACCACATGGCTGGACAACATGTCCCAACAGCAGTGCCCATGTGTCAGTACAGAACAAAACACAATGCACACCTGACATGAGCCTACAGGACAAGGCAGAACGATACAGGCAGCATGCACCACCCCAATGTACACGGACATGCGTGGATGCATGCCGAGAACACAATAACAGTGGAACCCACACAGCACAGCGGCGTGCACAGTGTAACAGTGCAAACAGACAGCCAGTCCCTGAGATGCGAATGACAATGGGCCAATGCATGACACACAGATGGGATGACACATGTTGGGAGAAGCTGCCCAGAGGGACAGAGCTATGATACACAACACAGATAACACCCACTGGAGAAAGGGCCACAGCCACAACATAGTACGATGGTATGCTGCCCGTACTGTAGCAGAGCATATTGTGTGGTGGTGCCACCGCCCACAGCAGCAGCACACACAAGGCAGACATGCAAGGCCACACCCTTGTGACACAGGGACACAGGCCATGGGCCACCAGTGGAAGCACAGAAGTAGGCCAAAGACATGCACAGGATAGTGCCACGTTGGTGGCCATGGTAGGGCTGGTCCCCCACCCCCACCGGTGGGAACTTCACCTGCCACAGGGTCTGAAACATAGCACACCATGCCACCACAGTCGACCATTCCCTGTGACCCCCATGCATGCCCTGTGTACAAACACCAGACACTGCAGTGACAGGGGAGCACCACCCAGTAGAGGACCATGGCTCCCCCAACACAGCTGACTGCAACGGGCACACATGACGTGCAGAGACACACAGGCCTGTATGGTACTATGGCCCCGGACATGCCCCCCCCAGCAGGCACAGTGTATGTCCGCTGCCCATCCCATGCCAGGGGACACCATGCCAAATCAGTGTCCATAATGCAATGGCAACACACTGGCAGGGTGATGCAGTCCACAAGCCACCCTGCGGCCCCCCTGTATGTCACAGTTCGAACATCACCAGCATGCACCTTCAACACACCATGCAATAACGCTGACACTCTAGACAACCAAGTGTGAATGACACATGGCATGTGAACAGCAGAACAGTCAAGCCGTGGCATACATGGCAACAGCAGCAACCACCAGTACAGCATGCTGACCCCAGACATCCCCTCTCAGCAGGCACAGTGTATGGCCGCTGCCCACGCACATACATACTGCACCCTGCCGCAATGGTGCAAAACACTGGACCATATTGCACATGCCATGGTACCTGGCAGACTGCAGTACACATGGCAGGAACAGCACTGTCTGCCCATTGATAGACCCACCCATGTCACAAGCTGTGCAGCGTATGGCAAAACAGTGTACTCATGCAAGAGAACCGAAAAGCACTCTCTAACCTTTGCATTGCTCGCAAAATGTAATTCACATGTCTGCTGGACCGTGGGCACATGCAAGCAGACAGTGGCAAGGCACACACAGTGGTGGAGGTGCACCCCACACCAAGACAACAACCCCACCACATGCTGCTGCTGTGTGCAGCAGGCACAGCTGCACACAGCCCCCGACAACATGGCAGAGCACAGCGGATGAGGCAGGGGGCAGGTGTTGTGGGTTTATGCAGCCACTGTTGGTGGTATGGTGCACGTACGCGTCACAGTGCAAAACATAGCATCCAACACTCCCAAACCCCTTGTTGCCCACTATTCACCACCCCACTATCCACACACCTCTGGACACATGCCCAAATGGCACATGTCCAACAGATGTACCCAATGACACCTTCACAGCACAAGAGCCCCCTAGGGAGGCATGTGAATTGGGCATGTTGCACACACACAAGCACACCTCACAACACAGAGACACACCAGAGTGACTGCAGCCTCCCCCCAGGACACAACTCCGTGGTGTTAGCCATCACCTACCTGGCACTGGCACAGTCCCCTCCCGAACCATCATCCTGCATCTCTCTAGAAGCTGGTGCTGCCAGCACCTGAGGTCTGCATGATGGTGGTGGCACTTCTCACCGTCACATGGTATGTCAGTCAGTGTTGTCAGACAATGGGCAATTGATGACCACACTTGGTGACGGGGCTGGTTCCCCTCCTGGACCTCCCCAAACAGGAACTTGTGCCACGGTTGGACCAGTTGCACAAGGTTGGCAGTCTCAACTAGATCCCAGCACCTGTCACAGTGCACCACTGCCCTCTGCCTACATCTCCCAGACATGGCTACACACACAGTACAGGTGTTCAAGGCACAAATGACAAATACTGGGCCACACCCTGCACCTCCCCAACAAGTGTCTAAAGCGCCGTGCAGCCATGTGAACTAGAACTGTGCTACCTGGAAGTTAGTGCAATGCACATGTGTGACTCCTGCGCTGATGTTGCATGCATGTGCAGTGCCATAGTGCAAACGTCCATAGTGTGGTGCTATGCCACACAGTGCAGGCATGATTGCATGGACATAGGGCCAACTGTGCATATGTAGGGGCTGCACAATGTATCCTAGCGCTGCACTATCGCAGCACTGCTATGCAATGAACAGGTGAGATAGCCCGGCACTACCACTTTGCCCAGCACTATTCACTTTGCCCGGCGCTATATGCTTTGCCCGGTGCTAACACAGGCAATATTGAACCGGCCTATGTCAGTGAGGTTCATTTTGTGTGCACTGTGCTAACCTGGTGATTAGCATATCATTACTGGCTCATTTGCATGCCAAACAGGCATGATTGCCCGGGTGTGCTATTTAAGGGCAAACAGTGCTCCACCTGTGTTGCTGATAGGTAGCACATGTTAGTCAGGAATTACTGCAGCAGCACACAGCACAGGATGTCTCAGGAGACACAACTGGGGCAGGCAGATATGTATTGCATGAGGGTCAGACTCATACAGCTTGAATGTATCTTATTCATACAGCTTGAATGTATCTTATTTCCAGGGACAACACACAAGTACTATGTAATATCCTCAGTACTAAAATCTGTGTATCTGCCCGGCCTGGTGGCGCTGAAGGCTGAGGCGTGGAACACCACACCTCGCGTCACGCCAGCAACCTGGGTTCGGAAATGAGCACGGGTCGCCATGGGCTGGCAGGGGAGGAGCGGAATCGAGTGTCCGAAAGACTGCTCTTCCTCTCCGGGGATAGGGGTTCACATTGGTCGGCATCTGACTGACCCCTGGTGGAGGCTGGGGGTCGGGGACGCATACCACACACTGGGAGGAGCTGAGGGCAGATGTCTGGACGTGGATGCATGCGGACGCATGCACACCCACTGCCGCTGATGTCCTTGCATGCCCCCGACTCCAGGGGAACTTAGAGAAAGGAGGAAAAATGGCACTGGTCGCGGCGGCTTGATGGCTGTTCGGCAGGTGCTTGGATCCGAGGGCTCACTGGAAACTGGATCCTGTGTCGGCAGAGATAGAAGGGGTCTCTCTGCCACTCCGCCACAGGGGGCAAGCTGCGGGGGTATACAGCGAGATCCACTGTGGGAGCCAGAGCGATCTGGACGGCTGCCGGAGGAAGGGGATGCCTGGAAGTGATTGCAGACCAGAGGGCCAAGGTGAGAAAAACTACCAAAAAAAACCCAAAAAATCTGTGTATCCATAGGTCAATTGTGTGTGGATGGTAAGCACAGGATAATGTCAGACATCCAAGTTACAGGCCTATAATCGGTCTAAGGAGAAAACTGTATGTGACACTATGCACAACCAGTGTGTTCTGCCACAGAGGGTTTCTGATCCCCTCTGACCCCGAGGGCAAATCTTGACAGGTTCATGGGAATCGGAACCCTGAGGTGGCAAAACACACTGCTTCTGCACAGAGCTGCACAGTCTGTATTAGTCCTAGCGTGTAGTACTGTGTGTGATATGTGTAAGTGAGTTGACATGCTGTCAAAATGGAAATGACTCATGCAGTCACTAGAGAGTCTAGGATGCTGTTCTAACACAGTAGGGTACAATCACAGTCCATGACCTTTGCACTGTGGTAAACCAGCATTCTGGAAGGGATGAAAGGGATGGACCACTCTGAACCACACTCCACTATACACAATGACATGTGTTATGCACTAGGCTACATATCCTACCAGCCATCTGGGTGGATATCCCCAAGTATGCTGCTGTGTCCATGTGTGTTGTACTTTGACCATGATATATATATAGGTCTTGTCCACAATGTCTGTCGCATGCAGATGGGTCCCATTGCCAGGCCACATTCATCCTCAGCTGTGTGGAGTGGGAGACACACATGACAATGAATGAAACAGTCCCAAGTCCCCCCCCCCAAACTGCCCGAACAGGCCTGTAATGGAGGAATAACCCACTTCTCACACTTTAAGTAGGGGCACTTAGCTATCACAGTTTGGCCAGGATATGAATAAGCCGCAAAACTCCATCAAAGTGTCCCCAATCAGTTTGGTGCTGCTCTGTACAGGCATTTAAATGTAGACTGCTGATCTGAGTTGAAGACCTGCTGTGTCAATTTCTGTTTACAAGGACTACCCTCCAGCTCCCCTTGTCTCACATTCATGATGTGCAGTTTACTGACACATATGGGCCTGGTTGTGACCAGGACATGTCCCTATACACCATTATATCAGTTAGTCCTGCAGGGATGGCTGCACATATGCCCTGGCCTGCAGCACTATACCATGGCAGCAGAACAAGACCAGCGGACAACCGGTGTCTGTGTATGCACATATGTGTACAGCAGGGGCGGGGTCACTGCCACTGGTGCTGCAGTCCAAGGTCTCTACCGCCATAATGGGACTGTGCACATACAGTGTGGACATTCGGGCCATGGCATGCCATGCTGGTACACACATGATGGGGGGGTGCCATACCCCTGTGTCATGCAGTGCTACAGGCCTACATACAGCTCCACACAGGGAAACACTCACAGTCCTGGGGTACAGATGTACCTTCTCATCTGCCACACCTGTGTGTGTGTGTGTGTGTGCAATGTGCCTGCACCAATACATGCGCTGGCACATGCCACACTGTCCAGTGCTGCTAGCGGCACATGTTGTTTGGTCAGTCATCTAATCCTGTTGTGGATATGCACACCATGGTGTGCGCTTCCACAGCATGCGTGCCACAGTGCTGGGTGTGCACAAGTCCACCATGCCAGATGATGTGTCCTGGGGGTGGGGACTTCAGGGACAGGCATGTACACCCATGTCTGCTTGTTCATACACATGTGCACGCAGGACAGTGCATGTGGCTGTAGGCCTGGTGTGGGCCTGGCAGTGTACCACTGTCCATGCTGCCATGTGTAGCCAGAATGGCAGAGACACACGCCACAGGTCACCGGCATAGGTAGCGCCAGCATCTGCTGCACAGGGACTGATGGCCTCATCATGTGATGGAGTGCAGGCCTCCATAGCACTGTGTGTTGCGGTGTGCATGCACTGGTGGCAATGCACACAGGGAAGGACCGTGCATGGTGGCTGTGTGTTGTGCCATGCCCATTTGATACTGTCACAGCTGTGTGATGGTTGTCCACCACTGTGTGTAACCCATGCCATGCCTTCTATCCCACACAGGTAATGCTGCAGGGCAGGAGCAGCTCAGGGTCCACAAGTTTTCAAGGCATGAGCTGCATGCCCTGGTACACGCCGTTAAGGAGTAGGAGATGGTCCTGCGGTGAAATATGTCTACTGATGCCACTGTGAAGAAGATGTGGGAGGAGACTGCCACAGCGGTGAACACCGTGGGTGGATGTGGCCATAGCACTGATGTTGGTCGCAAACAGTGGAATGATCTGCTATGCAGGGCCAGGGAGGAGGAGGAGGCACAACATATCAGGGGACCGGCTGTGGACTGGTGGGGGGGCCATAGACTATGGACCAGCGGGACTGGGACGACCCACTGATGGCATTAGTAGCCTCTACACTCAGGCCGGTGGCAGTTGGTGGGGTCAAGGGCGGTGGGTGTGAGACATCGCTCATACCACCCAGGGTAGGTATGTCTGTGGCATGTGGCCGCCACTCCCTGGCCAACATCAACGAGGCTGGGGCACACCTGTCCACTGTCATGGGGCATGCATGGGGCATGCATGGATGTGTCACAATGTGTGAGTGGTGTTGGGGCTGCACAGTGGGGTGCATCTGCTGGTGGTGCACATGTTATAAGTGCATGTATGTTGTGGTGCGGTGTGCTTATAGGGCAGTGGCTACTTTTGCATGGGCTGCACAGTGTGGTTTGCATGGGCGTGCTGAGGGGCACACATTGATGGGGGTGCATGTGGCAGTGGTGGTGGTGTGTGGGTTGTCTGTTCACTGTGGTGTACACTGACATATGTTTGGTGCAGGGGGAGGAGGATGACAATGAAGTGGAGGTGCCCCCTACAACCTCAGGCATGGCTGCCACACGTGGACCTGTGGTGGCACTGGATGTCAGGACGGTGTGTGACCACGGACAACAGATGGCTGTGGAGTATGCTGGAACATCGGAGGAGGAGGACACAGCATTCCTTGAGTCCTTGAACACCTATGAGGATGCTCAGGTGGAGGACCTGAGCGACGAGCCTGTGGTGATCATGACTGTTATGAGTGACCATGGCTTAGGGGATGCAGAGGATGACACCACCCTGCCAGTGGGGGGGGGGAGCCAGACATTGGCAATATTGTGTTGAAAACAGTAGGGGTTGGTCACCCAACTGCATTGGGGGTGTGGGGTTCACAGCCACATGTCACTGTGGTGCCTGCGGCTGTTGTCCCTGAGCCCACACAGTGGGGCCTGCTGAACATGTCCTGCAGGATGATGGTCACAGTGCCAGTCCTGCAGCATGCTCCACCACCTTTTGGCCCACAGATGCAGCAGCAGACTCACCACCAGCAGATGCCACCACAGGTACAGACACGTCCGCCACCCCTTGCCCAACGTCAGCAGTAACCTCAGCCAGTGGTGGAGGCTGCTGATGCTCCACCTGCACAGGATGGCCAGGGTGCACGTCCCATGGTCCGGGAGGGCTTGGCTTCACTGCATGTAGCCCAGCAGGACCTGCATGACCTCTGCAGGGAGCTGCATCATGAGATTTCTCAGCTGCGGGAGACAGTGGGCACTGTCCTTGCCTGTTCTGAGCAGCGGGCAGATGAGCAGATGACCCACATCCTTGCCACCATGGAACTTGGCTTTGGGGGACTCACCGCTGCTGTGCAGGCCCATGCAGAGATGATATGGGAGACAATCATGGCGGCACTACAGGTGCACCCAGACCCCAGCACTGCCACGCCTCACAGCGTGGCACAGGTGCACACATGGTGGGTGCCCTCCCTCCACACCTGTGCAAGTCTCCCCGCATGGCTGCAGGTGAACCGCCCTCCCAATCACACCTCAGTCCACTCCGACCATGTCCTCAGCATGTAGCATGCCTACCCCTGTGACACGCACACAGGGTGTGCGTCATGTGCGAGGTGACAGGTGCAGCAGATGGGCAACACTCCATATATGGTGTGGCCATGTCCCACTCACATGCACGCCCAAGTACACTTCACATCCCTTGTCCTCTGCATGCACACACGCATCCACAGGCCTTGTTCACTCCCATGCCACACCACATGCCGACACCTGTCCACATAACTGTTTGCTCTGCATGCCTGTGTGGCAGACACCTCACATCACACACGGCACCACATTACTTCATCACAATGGCAGCTTGTACATCACCTGAGTGGTTCACTGTTCACACTGTACTGTATCTGCACTATTAATAAAAGCACTGTTGATGTCATTTTTATGTTGATTGTGCGCATGCGCAAGAAACATGTTGTGTCAGCTTTCTCTACAAGCAGGTTGTGGAGGTGTGGCACTGTTGTGCCCAATGCCCCCACAGCCTGCAAAGGCTTGTCCCCATCCCCCAATGCCATGGCACGCTGCTGCTGACACTAGTTCAGCCAGCGTGCCACAACCTTCTAAAAAAGTAGCTGCTGCAATCAGGGGCCGCCTCGTCATTGCAGCGTCAGCCATCCGCTGCAATGAGGGAGCGACCCGTCATTGCAGGGTGGGATGTGAAACCCCTGATATTGTTTGTGAACATGGTGGTGGCTTGCTGCCATGTTCACAAACAATATGATGCCCTCCCACCGTGTTTACTTGCCGTGGAGAAGCCTCCCGTTGGCATTCTACCCTCGGTTTTTATTTCCTGCCAGCGGAATTTAATCCCCATTGGCATGTATTCCATACTCCTTCCCCTTGAATGTTGCCGGGGAAGCCCACTCCCCATCAGTATAATGTTGTTCCCTTCTGTTTGTGTAGCCGAAGGTGCCCAATCCACCTCAGCTCCTGCAGCTCCCTCCCCTTTCCTTGTTTGCTGATGGGAGTGCCCAATCCCGTCCTTCTTGCTTTCTACCACCCACCCACCCACACAGGTGGCATGCTGAGAGCCCACCCCAGCATGCCAAAGCACCTGTTAAACAGGAAAATGGTCCCCGATGTCTTATTTTTTTTCACCCTGTAAAGAAGGAAATGGTCCTCGGAGCTCTCCCAGGCCCCTCCCACAACCGCACCCACCCACTCGCACCTGCCTCCCCACCCCCACCCCATACTTACCTCTGGAGTCTGGCGCGGCGATCTTCAGTGGACCGGGAACACGTCTGCACTCTTCAAAGCCGACCGCGAACTGAGGAAATGCCGGTAAGTTGTATAATGCAATAAATAGTTTTCTTTCAACTTTAGTGCATATCTCAGGCATTTTTGGGACTTTTATCACCAAATTTTCAACATGGGGTTTTTGGGACCCCTCTTCATGAATTCTTGAACTGTCATGGCGTTAATTGGCCCCGAAAGGTGGTTTCATGGTCACTCAGCGGAATCACCCTTTGGGGATGATTATGAGAATAACAATGCCAATGTTCGTGGTGGGCTCTCAAAAAGCCTATGTTCTAATTCAGTGGAAAAATCCAAAATGACCGCTTTACAAGTGCATTGGCGAGTTGTTAATGCATAATTGTGAATCTCGTGAATTTACAATATTTTCATGCCAGATTTTCAACATTGGCATTTCTCTCACACCCTTGTGAGCCGTCACAGCTGTCATTGTTCACATCCTGGCGAAATGTGTTTTCGCAGTTCCGCACAGAATAGCGTGGTCACTGTGGGAAATCAGTGTTCAGGACAGATTAAGAAAATGACAGTGACACTGTTCATGAGTAGAGGTCCTAAATGCCTATGTTGAAAATTTGGTAACGATACTCCATAAAATGACTGTGTTAGGCGTGCGTTGAGCAGTTAGACGCATGCACGTAACTTCTGAATTTATAATATTTTCACTCCAGATTTTCAACATTGCCATTTTCCCAGACCTACTTATGAACAGTGCAGCTGTCATTTTTCCCATCCTGGCCAAAATGTGTTTTCACACTTCCAGCGCAGAATAGAGCGGTCGCTGTGGGAAATCACTGTCCAGGACAGATTAAGAAAATGACAATGATACTGTTCATGAGAAGAGGTCCTAAAATGCATATGTTAAAAATTTGGTGATGATAGCCCATCAATTGACTGTGTTACAAGTGTGCATTGCATACTTTCCACGCACCCTTGTAACTTCGCAGATTCATAATATTGTCACACCAGATTTTCAATAGTGCCATTTTTTCACACCTCCTTATAAGCAGTACAACTGTCATTTTTCACATCCTGACCGAAAAGTGTTTTCACAGTTCCGGCGCAGAATAACGTGGTCACTGTTGGAAGTCAGTGTTCGGGACAGATTAAGAAAATGACAGAGGCACTGTTCATAAGCAGAGGGCCTAAAATCCCTATGTTGAAAATTTGGTGATGAAACTCCATAACACGACTGTGTTACAAGCATGCGTTGGACTGTTTCCACGCACCCTTGTAACTTCACAAATTTGTAATACTGTCATAACACATTTTCAACAGTGGCATTTTTTCACAACCCCTTATGAGCACTACAGCTGTCATTTTTCACATCCTGGCTAAAATATGGTTCTGCACTCCTGCCGGACGACAGCACGGTCACTCTGGGAAATCAGTGTTTGGGACAGATTAAGATTGACTGAGTGAGAGGGGGGAGTAACCGAGCTCAACTGAGCTCTGTCGGGACTGCTGCGGATTTGTTTGTGGGCAGACAAAAGCCCCAACACAAAAGCCCACTACAAAAGGGCAGCCTGCAGCACTGGAAGAAACAGAATGAGAGAGCGAGTGAGGGAGGGGGAGTGAGCGAACTCACCGAAGCACTGTCAGGACTGCTGCGGATTTCTTTGTGGGCAGAAAAAGGCGTCAGTACAGGCAGGGGCCCAGTACAAAAGGCCAGCCTGCATCGGTGGGAGAAACAGTACGAGCGAGTGAGACAAGGGGACTTAGTGAGCTCAGCGGAGCTCTATCAGGACTGCTGGGATTTCTTTGTGGGCAGAAAAAGGTGCCAATGCAGGCTTGCAGCACCAGGACAAACAGAATGAGCGATGAGAGAGGGAGACTGAGTGACCTCAACGGAGCTCTGTCGGGACAGCTGTGGATTTCTTTGTGGACAGACAAAGGTGCCAATGCAACCAGGAGCTCCATACAAAAGCGCAGTCTGCAGCGCCAAGAGAAACAGAACGAGCGAGTGACAGATATGTAGTGAGCGAACTCAACAGAGCTCTAGTGTGACTGCTGCAGATTTCTTTGTGGGCAGAAAATGCGGCAATGCAGGCAGGAGCCCAGTACAAAAGGCCAGCTTGCAGCGCCAGCAGAAACAGAATACGAGAGTGACAGAGGGAGAGTGAGCGAGCTCAGTGGAGCTGTGTTGGGACTGCTTCAGATTTATTTCTGGCCAGAAAAAGCCACTAATGCAGGCAGGAGCCCAGTACAAAAGGGCAGTCTGCAGCGCCAGGAGACACAGAACGAGCGAGTGAGGGAGGGGGAGTCAGTGAGCTCAACGGGGCTCTGTTGGGACTGCTGCAGATTTGTTTGTGGGCAGAAAAAGGCAGCAATGCATGCAGGGGCCCAGTACAAAAGGGCAGCCTGCAGTGGCAGGAAAACCAGAATGGGCAAGTGAGTGAGCTCAACAGAGCTGTATTGTAACTGCTGCAAATTTCTTTTTGGGCATAAGAAGGCAGCTACGTAGGCAGGAGCCCAGTAGAAAAGGGCAGCCTGCAGCTCCGGCAGAACAGAATGAGCGAGTGAGAGAAGGGGAGTGAGCGAGCTCAACGCAGCTTTGTCGGGACTGCTGCAGATTTCTCTGTGGGCAGAAAAAGGCGCCAACAGAGGCAGGAGCCCAGTACAAAAGGGCAGCCTGCAGCGCCGGGAGAACCAGACTGACTGAGTGAGACAGGGGGAGTGAGCGACCTCAACGGAGCTCTGTCAGGACAGCTGTGGATTTCTTTTTGGGTAGAAAAAGCCACCAACACAGGCAGGAGCCCAGTACAAAAGGGCAGCCTGCAGCACCAGGAGAAACAGAATGAGCGAGTGAGGGTGGGGGTGAGCCACCTCAATGGAGCTCTGTCGGGACAGCTGCGGATTTCTTACTCAGCAGAACAAGATGCCAATGCAGGCAGCAGCCCAGTACAAAAGAGCAGCCTGCAGCACCGGAACAAACAGACTGAGCCAGTGACAGAGGGCCACTGAGCGAGCTCAACAGACCAACGTAATCAACATTTAGCATTGACAAATGCTTGTTGTCTGTGTTGTGTTTACTCACCATCCACTCTGGGATAGTGTCTCAATGATGCTGCTTCTGTGCTCAATGGCCCCGTGGGCCATGCGAGGATCCCACCTCTCGAGTTGCTCTACTATCCCCCTAACCTCTGGCTCACTGTCAGACTGTTCCTCAGGTTCAGGTGCACGTATCCCATGGTTGAGTGCCATGTTGTGTAGCATACAACAGGCTAGGATGGTACGGCATACCTTCTGAGGCCTGTACTGTAAGGCACCACCTGACTGGTCTATGCTGCAGAACCACATCTTTAGCATCCCAAAGAACCTCTCTATGCTCTTCCTGTTGGCAGCATGTGCCTTGTTGTACTGTTCCTCGGCCAATGTGGCAGGCCAAGGTACTGGTGTCAGTGGCCAGGGTCACAGGGGATAGGCACTGTCCCCTGTGGAGAGAAGCCAGATTTTAGTGCTGCTGTCCTGCAATGTGCCCAATGCTGCTGTGTATCATTTCCCCTGCCCCTTCCCTGGTGACCCTTGCCTGTCCTCTGCTCCTCTGTGCTCTTACCTTGTTGTGGCTGCCCATACTCACTGACTAGGTGCCCACTGGTTATCCTGCCCTCCTCAAATGCCTGGCACAGCCAGGACTGGTGCCAGATGAAGGGATCGTGGGCACTGCCGGGGTACTGTGCAAAGACATTGCTGATGCGCTCAGTCGTATTGCACACCACCTGGCAATTAATGGAGTGGTAGCCCTTCCTGTTAACATATAGATCACTGCCATTGCCAGGTGGTGCAAGGATGGGGACATGCGTGCAGTCAGTGGCACCAAGTATGACAGGTAGGTGCACAACTCGATAGAATTGCTGCATGGTCACTCTGTGCTCTGCTGCCATGCTGGGGAATATGATGAACTCACCAGCATGTGGCAGGAAAGCATCAAGGAACTGGGTCAGGAGGTATGTGGTGGCAGCCTGCGATACCCCAATGGTGTGCTCCATTGGGCGCTGAAATGTCCTGGTGGCTAGGAAGCACATTGCTGCCGTCACCTTTTCCTCAACTGACATGGCATGGCTGCATCTGGTGTTTGGCTGCAGCTGGTCATGCAGGAGTTTGCATAACTGCCTCAACATTCCCCTGTCCATCCTGTACAGGCCAATGATGTAGTCATCAGGCAGGGCCTCGAAGGAGACTCTGGGCTGGTACAACCTGTGTGCAGCATAGCTCCTCCTTGGCCTGTGGTTTGGGCCTTGTTGTGCCTGCTCCTTCTCCTCCTCCTCCTCCTCCACAACCTCCTCCATGAGGTGCAGCACTACAGCATTTGTAAAAAACGCCATGATTGCCAGCTTCCTGGTTTGGCCACTCCCCCCTGTGTTGATTGCCCTGGGATAAGACTTGACTTTTATAGGTGGTAACTAGTGCCATGCTATGTTCCATGCAATGATCCCTTGAGCAGGCTATCCCTCTGAATATCCCATTGCACCCATATGCAGGTACCCGCCCCCTCACTTTGCCCCCTGCATACATTATGGGTTTGCCTGGTGCTAGTGCATTTTGAATGCGCTATCTCCTCCTTTGAATATGGCTGACCCACGCTAACCTGGCACTAATCCTTCACAAACGGTTTGTGCGCGGCTCTAAGTTTTGAATATCTCGGCCCTGGTCTGGATCAATGGCATTGAATAGAATTCAATCTTTGTCTATAGTTTCAGAAGTCAAGATCAATATTGTAGAGAGTATGTTATAAACTTAGAAGTACCATATGATTGCAATATCACTGGTATAGCAGTTTCAGATGCTCCAATTAAAATATTAGGAGTCATTTTTGGTAAAGAGGGCCAAGCCAACATGAACTGGGAAGAAAAATTAAAGATTTGTGAGAAAAAAAGTTAATGAATGGAAACATTGGCAACAAGCAACAAAGAAAAAAGTTGCAATAATTAAAAACCTTTTCTACTTCCCATATTCACTTATGTTAGTATAATTTACCCTACTCCCAAAGAGCTGGGGGTAAAAATCTTAAGAAATGTGCAGTACTCCAAGTCATATGGGGAAGTAGATCGAACTCAATCAAATATAATATCTTGTAGTTAAAAATTAAGCATGAGGAATTAAATCTTATAAATCTGATAGTTTTTTTTTCCTACAGTCTATTTATTTATTGGAATTTCTCTAGCTATACTAGGAATGTGCGTAAGGTGTGGGATTTTTGGACTCAAAGTTGGATGACTCCCTTATTAGTTAATTGGGAAAGAAAATTAAAAACAGTTCCTAGTTATGTTTTATCCAGTAATAGGAACACTTCGAGAGCGGACATTAGAATTCTCACATATTGAAAATATTTAGAGACAAATTCTGTAATACTATTATGAAGCATAATTTTCAAGTGGAAGTGATATACAAAGGTGTCCCACAGATAGAATACAAAAATAGAACAATATTTGGAAGATAACAGAACCCCTCACAGAATGTGGGATGTGGTCTGGCTGAGTTGCCATGGCCTGATAGGAGAGAAAAGTAATTCAAAACACAAGAGTGTAAGTGAAAGATAATGTCCTAAAAAGGACTTTGGCAGAATTCACAACTTTACAAAGGTATGATGGTAACACAATTAGATTTATTTTTACCTGCATCAAGTTTGATTTATGGCAAACATTTTGCAAATAAATTTTCAACAAATGCATCTGAAACGGTTAGCAGTGGTTAGACAAATCTATAAAGAGCTATTGAAAATTTGTAAGCATGAAATACCTTTATGTCTCTAGCAACCAGGGCCGCAGTAATGGAAGTGGGGATGTTGTCTGGGCCCTGAGCTCAGGAGGGGCCCATCTGAGGAGCTGGCATTACCCCTGACATTAGCTGGTTTGGGAAATAGGGGCCCATTTCAAGTGACTTGTCCAGGGCCCCAAAATTCATAGCTGCAGCCCTGCTAGCAACACTGAGGTTTAAGAGGAGAAATTTTAATATATCATTATCTTCTTAAGTTTTCATTGTAGTCTTCAGGAAAAATACTAATTGATTTCATTTTTAAAGTAGGTCTAATATACGTGTATGATTTTTTAATTCTTTTTTGTCTGGGTCAGATCAGTTTATATTTATTATTGTGAACAGAATTATGATGTTTTTCTTATCTGTATTAATTGTAAGTTTTGGTTTTCAAATTAAAAAATTCCCCTACTCTTTTCGAGAAGTGCCAAGGGATTTTAAATGCCCATCTAAACCACCACCAGAACAGGCAGATGGGATCTTGGTTTATCGTGTTATCTGAAAGACAGCACCCTTGGAGTACAGCATCCCCTCATCTTGCACTACAGTGTCAGCATTGGATTTTACCCCAAGTATGTGGTGTGGGGCTAGAATCCACAACCTTTTGATTTTCCAGCCTCAGAGGCAAGTATGCACCCTGCTGAGCCACTGAGCATTGTCAGCCATGGACTCTTGGTTACTAGCGTTATTCATGTTTGGCACTGACTGAATTGACACAATTTTTGGAACCAGTAGCACTCAGAGTGGGCCGCTGCATCATCCTGCTATTCTGGGTGCTTCACTGACCGTGCATTATGTTATTTCATTTCATCCCATTTCCAGGTGTTTTTTAATGTTCAAACCAATGCCAACTAGTCCACCAGTAAGAGAACTTTGGCACACTTTATCTGGTTCAATGGTCAAAGTTTATATGGTTGAACTTTGGGAGGTTTGCACAGCTCTATCTAGCTATCAGGCCCTCTTCCTTCTCCTACCCTGTCCTCCTCTGCTCTACGCATCCTCCTCTAATGACTTCACTATACTTTTGCTTTAAATACTGCCCTAGCATCAACATCTCTAACAGTTTACTAATGCCACTGAAGTTGTTCAGTGGGCAGAGAACCTCTAATCTGGGTACCCAGGTAGGAGTTTTCTTTGAATTCTTTACATACACATAATCTTCACCCTTTCTACCAGTTCTCCCAGACAGCTCCGCTGGAGTTTATCTTACTCTTCCTTATGCCACCCCGATCCACTGATTTTTTTGTTTCCTGTTGCCAACACACACTACCCATACTATAACTGTTCCTTGCTGTATCTCCGCAGGTACACCAAGTGAGTATAGTAAGCCTCAGGGGGAGTAACATTGCTATACTTGTGTCCCAGACCTACTTTCACAGAGTATCTTATGGAACTGGGTTCTACCTGCTGATGCCTTGCACATGCTGATTTCCTGCTCCATGACACCCACACTCCCATGTTCAGAATGTACTAGGGTCACTAGCCCTATGGGACTCAATATGAGATTGCTAGTGCCTCATTGGGGCTAGTCAACGGTGTTGGCACTGTTATCAGCCACCAGCTAGCGCAGTTCGCGTCCGCCTACACTTCCCTCCCTCCTCCTGACCTCCCTTACTCTAGTCCCAGCAAATTCACAAGTCAGTTTTAAAAAACAAAAAACATTTAGCTGCAGGCTCTCTGCCCACTGTCTGCGGCTCCCCCACTCTGATTCAGAAGATGTATGTACTGAATTCCAGCATCTCTTTCATTTTTCTCCATTGACTACAATAGGTGATTTCCACAACCAAGAGGTGAGAGCCAAAGCTAAGTGGGATACAATCAGCCACACAACACAGCTTACATGTCAATTTCACATCTTTAATTCAATTTAAATGCCACCAAAAAAGTCAGTTTCACCCTGCTGGGCTTCCTCAGTGGATGGTGGTCTTGTATGCTATTATGTTTATGGCCTCTCTTTGAGAACCTAATTAAACAATACCAGTTTGGTTAACAGTTTGAAGGCCTATTTACATGACTGCCTTTGCACCTCAGCAACCCGAGTGCACAGGTTGGAGGTGGTACAAACGTGGCCGTGTGGACACTTACCAGATCGCAGCAAGTCATCCTCTGATCCTCTCCCTGAGCCAATGCAGGTGTAAGAATGTGTTCCAGAGTGAGTGGCTTAAGCATCAGTATGGACAAACTGCACCGCTCACTCCTGCCCACAGTGACTGACATTGCCTAGTTGCCGATTGTCCTGAGACTGATGGCTCCTCTCCAGCATGGCTTGCATCAGTGGTGAGAGGGGCCTTGTAAACATGGGCATGATTGCCTCAGTTGGTCTGGAAAAAGAGCACGGCACTGCTGCATATGCAGTGCTTTGGCTGTAAAAACAGGCTCTTAGACTAAGAGACAGATCAGGAAAGGAAATAGACAGAGTAGTGGGGGAATTTTCAAAACCATTGGACACAGACCCAAATGCATGCTGCACCTGCGTCTGTGTCCACCCACTTGCGTCAAGGCAACCTTGCCGCTATTTTCAAAAGTGGCATTCATTTACAATAAAAAGTCACAGTTTGTGGCAGAAAACAGATGCAATTGTGAGTTGCGTCCAGTTAGGATGCAACTGCATTTAGTTTGGGCTAAATTACATCTGTTTTTGAATGCAGACTTTGGACACGGTCAGGCATCTTGATGGTCTAACAGGCTTGGACACATTTGTGCTTTGAAAATAGCAACAGATGCATCCTGGGCAGATCCTTTTTAAAATGGGACTTAAATAGGATGGAGGAGGCAGTAATGGTGCAGTGGTTTAAGGCTCTGAGCTGCAAATCTGGAGACCTGGGTTTGAATCCCACAGACCCCACTTGCATACTGTGTGACCCTGAGCAAGTCACTTAACTTCCTCGTGCTCCTAGGTTGCATCTGCAAACAAGCTTTCAGCTTAGTGTGTCTCACCTGGTAAAATAATTGGTAAAAAAAAATCCTGCTCAGTATGTTAAAGGGTTCATTTATGTACACTTTATGTAATAGTCTGATGTTGATAAATGTTTTGAGTGAAATGTAACTTACACTAAAAACAAGAGAAATATCGTATTAAGAATACATCTGAAAATGTTATACTTGTGACTTAAATGAAAAGTATACTTCCACAGAGAATCAAATGAAATGGACTGGCAGCAAGCTTTAACAACCGTCTATGATAAGGTAAAAAATTATTTTGCACTCTCTAAATAACAGAATCTATTAGTGTCTTGTTGTCACCATGATGTTACTTAAGATATTTTTAAGTATCAAACGTATAAATATGTATAGGTATATATTTGTGTGTGTGTGTGTGTGTATATATATATATTAGAGGCAAAAAACTCCATTTAATGCATTAGTTAGGGTTGTTCCACAGTGACAAAAGTGAGGAAATTCGGTGTTGGGGTTGAAAACCCTTGGACCCCAACCCACCCCCCAACCCGGCATTGGGGTGCACATTGGGTCGTCAGCCCTAACTCTCACCTCATCACATGTAAAAGCAGCAGAAGTATAGGAGAATGGGGTGTGAGAGTTAGGACTGGCGGACCCCAATGCGCACAATGCTGTGAAAGTGGTCTGAGGTCGAGACCTTTTCAACTCCCAACCTAAGCTCTCCTGTCATGGTTGTGGTAACCTAACTGTCATTAAATGGAGTTTTTGCCTCTAATTCACTTATTTTTGAGAATGATAATGAGAAATAGTGAATGTAATGCAGTAGCAGGGCTGGGCCCTCTGGGCCCGCTACTCCTATGATGTCTTGTGGCATAGTAACAGGAACAGCAATGCAAATAGAAGCGCTAACAGTGGCACACATGGTAACACAATTGCGAATGAGAACAGAAAGGGTAATGCTCACGGTGGCATAGACGGGAACGGTCTGCCACGTGATGTGTTGTCACATAGTAACATGGTGCCTACAAATGGAAATGTCAATGGGCATGGTGACGCAAAGTGAAACAGAAAGAGAAACAGTACTGTAGACACAAATGGCAAAAAATAACAGAAACGCAAGCGCAAAGGAAAACGCAAAGGATAACACACACATGGTGGCGTAGACATCAACGGTAAGTGAAACGGGTACAGAACCACAAACGGAAAGGGCAACGGTAACAGTAATGTAAGCGCACAGACTGGTTTGCCCCAAAAGCTGCATAGAGAAAGTCAGTGAGTACAAAGAATATATGCATAATAATGGGTATCGGAGCAGAAAATGAGGACTTGGAATACTAAATAGGTTATATCTCAAGAACTGTACGACATAGAAAAACAATTTAAAAGTCATATGATTTACAACTGTCCTGGCTAGTTTTATGCATAGGGGGCTAAGCATTTTTCCGACGAAAAGTCCGTATCTAGCACCGTTTCCAAGATACGGGCCCTGAAAGGCGCGGCGAATGCTGTAATGTTATCCTATGGGAAAAAAAGAGAAGTTCAGAGTGCCATAACTTTGCCTCCTTGTAATATTTTTTCACCAGACTACTGAAAGGCACATCTGTGGGCTGTTGGCTGTGTTCCCTCCAAATTTCAGGAAAAAAGACAAAACCGTTATTTTGTAGCAGGGTGCCAAAGGATTCCTGTAATGCGTCGGGCGCTGTAATGTTATCCCATGGGAAAAAGTGTCAACTTTGGAGTACCGTAGCTTTTCCACCATGCAATATTTTTTCAATGAAACACTGAAAGGCACATCTGTGAGATGTCGGCTATGTTCCCTTCAAATTTCAGCCCAAAACTCCAAACCGTTCTTTTGCAGCAGAGTGCCAAAAATTGCTGTCATTTTCCCACAGACTAGAAAAGTACTGTCGCAATTTGCGAAAGCTTATGCAAAAATTTGCGACACTTTCATGAGCACGAAAGTACTTTGTGAAAGTATTTTTTCCAGAAATTTGAAAAACATATTTCTGGGGTGTTTTACCCCAAAATAAAGACATGGCTAGCATCCTCAGGGTCCGACTAAGTGAATACAAAAAGAATTAGGTTGCTAGAGGGTCCCAAATTTAAATGCCAAGCATTTTTCTGATCACTAACTGAAAACAAGATGGCAGATTTGTGAAAGTAACAGGGCCATTTGTGAAAGTAAAAATGCATTTGCGACACTGTCAAACTTTTTGTTAACTTTTCCCATTGACTTATAATGGGAAATTGTTTTTTGAATAACTTTTGAACCGTTTAATATTTTTTCACGAAATCTTTGAAAGGCACATCGAGGACCCCAGTCACACATTCCCTGAAGATTTTGGGCCGGTCGCACAAACCGTGCGACCTGTAGGCATGACCGTGAGAATTGCAGAAAAGCGAAACACACGCTGGCAGGATCATGCTTAATAACCGTAGCCGTATCCCACTAATACGAAACTTGGCAGATCCCAAGACATATGGGTCTTGATCTTGTATTCCAAATTTCAGGCAAATCTGTCAAATGGTTGCAAAGTTATTAAGGTGCAAAATATTGGGTTTAACATAGAAATGGCTCCTCAACCCTAACTATGGTAGCACTACCGTGCTACCATAATATATATATATATATATATATATATCTTGCAGGAAAGTCAGAGATAATCATGAACATACAATATAATTTAAAGGGCTAGTGTAGAGCGTGGAATTGATAGTAACTTTCTGAAGTAGTCAGCTATCACTTCTTACATCTGAAGTACTTGTTTTCTTTCAGTTTTGCTAATTAGATGATTTTGTATCTGACAGCACTGGTTGTGATGTGTGGAGCAGCATGCAACCTGGAGGCTGACATAGTTCGTTCTGTTCCTCCCTACACATCATCAACATTGTGATGTCACTGACTGCAACATCACTAGTAACCAAGAAGAGCCAATCTCCAGCTGCTTGACTGATAACTTGTGACACATGTGACCAATCAGGCATCAGGGCTTGTGATGTAACAAGGAGTGACATCACATACTGATAATGTAGTGGGAGGAACTGAACTAGATATGTCTGCTTTCAGGTAAAGCATTACTTTTCACAGCACACCCAGCACTATTAGGTGAAGAACTATGTAATAAACACATAGGGAAAAAAACACTTCAGAAATAAAGAGTAATAAGGAACAATTTTTAAAAATTACTAACATTTTCTGCCTGCTATAGTCTGGTGCTACTAGTTCTTTAAAGGGAAATTTCTGAATGCAGAAAAAGTTTTTAATTTGCATACTGAACTGTCAACATCTGTCTCCAAGGGAATTTGCATTGTTAGATGGGGCACTATTTTAACCTTGGAATAGCAGTAATTTATATATATTGTTGAACAAAATTATTTTTTAAGACCACATACCTTGAAAAGGTGATTACACTTGAAACATCTTTCCTAATGAACACCATGCTCCCAAATTCAAGTCAACATATACTATATGTGTTGGAGACAAAATCCTACTTACATTATCTTTACTGTACCAATCCCCCTTTATTGCATTTATTGGGTATGTGCTGGTATTAGAGTCAAGTATTGCTGAAATTAATTAATTTATTTTACTTATTGGTAATTTTTGAGCAGGAAAGGTGCACTAAGCTGTGATAGCATGTTTCCAGGTGTGTTTTTGGGTTGGGTTGCATGTACTTGTTTTTATTGATGGGAGGAATGCTGGCTATGACACAAAGAAAACTCCTCATCTTTGACAAGTGCTATGGAACCTTTTACTTCCAGCTGGACAGCAAATGTAAAGTTGAATGAACTCTAGTCATGTTTATGGGGAAATATTACATAATCAAACTTCAAAGGTTTAAAATTACATATTACTTATTCGTAGTTTGAAGAAAGTGTTTTATGATCTCTAAACTGTATAACTTAAGCAAAAAATGCTTTAAATGGCCACCACTGTTAAATTAACAGGAAATGACTATTCAGCTTTGCCAGGTGTCTAGGTGTAGATCAGCTCACTGTGAAGTTTCGGGCAATGATTCATATTCCCTGTGGAATTCTGTAGAAGGAGAATCACAAAGCGATGATCACATAAAATAAGCAAGGACACAGAATTTCCTCTTCTGTGCAGAAATCCAGCCAATTTTCTTGCAGAATTATCATAGAATTTGACAGTGCCACAGGTGTTATTGCTGTCATGGGAATAATATTTAAATAACAAGTTCCTTAGTCAGTTTCCGGAGCAAGGGCAGACCTGCCGACCTTAGCTAAAGTTAGTTTTTATCACTGATGTTGTTTTTAGTGGTGTGTCATATCAGACTCAACACTATACATTTTGGATTTAACTCTGTCTCCATTTTTTACATGCCTGGTTCAGAGGAATAAATTCTCTACTCGACCCACAACTTAGGTTATATTTCAGTTCTCTTTCTGTACTAATGTCTACTCCAGCTCTGCATACCTCTGTTTTACAATCATTTTCTTAATTAAAATTAATCACCATTGGGATAATCGGTTCAGTTTAGTTTTGAAATAAAAAATATATATCAGAATCTCGCAGAATTTCATGCAACCTACAATCTAATAGTTACAAAATCACAAACATAATTTCTTATGAACATCACGTAATTATAGTAAAACAATAGTGGGCATTCTATTTTGGATGTAAATAATGATATATAATGCACTAACAAACACTACTGCAAGCAACTGCTCTGTTATGGGAGATAATGCCGTCTGTTAATGTCTGTCACAAAGCAACATACTGATAGATGTTACTGTTAGCAAAACTATAGAGTGCAATAATATTTAGAGTACTTATTCATAGACAGTAAATTTATTAGTCAGACAAGAGTTGGATATTCATTTACTATACTATACTATATAGCCGAGTTGCAAGGGCCTGAGACGCCAGCCCTCCTGAGAAAACACTTCGAGGGTCGAGAGGGCCTCCCTGCTTGACCGCCCTCCCCACTGAACTCATCGCCAGGAGGACCCCCCCGGAGCACAGCAAGGTATGGAGCGTGAAGCAAACCGCAGCTGCCAGCATTTCAAGTCGGCGTGTGATTTTGGCCCTGCCGGTGCTGTGCACTGGCTCCCCACCACCCCCACCACCACCCTTAGTCAGTTGTCGCTTATATAGCAGTTGTCAGGTGACTTGCCAGATAAGCTGTTGTCAGGTGACTCACCAGAACCAATCAGTCCACTTTCACACTAGCAGGTTATAAGATCCAACCACTAGCGGCTGCTACACCCAGTCCCAGCTTGTTGCTGCATTTAACTGGCAAAATGCTCCTTTATCTCCTCCCGCTTCTCTCCCTTGAGTTCCCTCTTGTTTCTCTCCCCCCCGAAACCCAGCCCCTGCGGGAACCGAACCACCACCTCTATTACACCCTGCCCACTTCCCTGAGCCCTCCATCTACCACCACCCCTCAGCTACAGCCACACACGCCCACCCCCACTTGGGCGCTCAGTGCCTCCATCCTCCCTCCCTCTTTTTCTCCAGGGCTATCAGTCCTACGCAACTTAGCTACTGCTGCCACCCCCCCACCCCACAACAAATCCACTCCAAACACAAGTCCAGAAACGCATGGAATGCCACCATACCTCACACTGCTGCTCCTCTTGGCTGGGGATGTTGAATCCAACCCAGGTCCAACGCTCCCCACGCCCCCCCCAACTCTCCCCAAGGGCCTCCGGCTACTGCACCTAAACATCTGCAGCATCCTGAACAAAGTACCGGAGCTACAACTCACTGACCAAACCCTACGCCCAGACATCCTCATTATATCCGAGACATGGCTGAAACCACAGCATGTTGACTCAGCAGTAGCCTTTCTTGGCTACTCATTGAACAGGCAGGACCGACTGGGCAAGAAGAAAGAAGGCGGCATTGCCATGTTCATCTCCTCCAGTATTCAGTTCACCCCGGTCCAGATCCCTGGACCTGCACCTCAAATTGAATCCTTGTTGGTTAAGTTCTCTGTACCACACTCCTCCCCAGTGTACGTTGCAGGGACTTACTGCACCCCTGCTACCCCCTTATCCGGTGTACTAGACCACCTAGCCACATTAAAGTCTGCTGCTGTAGCTGGTGAGCTCCACATCCTCGGGGACTTCAATTACAATTGGCTAGCAAGTGACAGCTCTAAAATTCGGACCAAATTAAACTCCCTAAATCTCGCCCAACAAATCGATCAACCTACCCGACTAAACCCAAAAACACATAACCACTCCCTCTTGGACTGGGCCCTCACATCCCACCCTCACAGGATTATTAAAGCTGGTCTCCTCCCTGAATCTCTGAGTGATCACCACATGGTTTATATGGTCAGGAAAGTGCACAGACCTGCTAAACCCCCTCCAGGGTGCTCCTCACGAGATCCTATAAATCCCTATGTCTACCTTCCCTCCTAAACGACCTTGCTCATGTCGACTGGTCCTTCATTCAGAGGGCTCCAACCATCGACTATGCTTTTGACATGTTCAGAAATAACTTGCTTGCTGTATGGGACTACCATGCCCCTCCAAGGTGCACTAGAGTAAAGGGCTCCCATCTCCCCTGGGTCACCACCGACATCATAAGCAGATGCCGATCCAGGGACCAGGCCTGGAAAAAACATAAGCTATCCTTCTCCCTAGAATCCCTGCAAAGATACCACACCCTCCACAACTCCTGCACCAAATCTATATGGCAGGTCAAAATGAACTACTTCAAGGCGGCTCTCTCCTCCAACCTTAGCCATCCTTCTAACTTTTTGAAATCCATCAAAACCCTACTCACTCCCCTAGTCCAGCCACCAACCCCAACCCTATCCATCCTTGGCAACAATGTTTCAGACCCTAGCGAAGTTGCCACTGCCTTCAATACCTTCTTTACCACCTGCGCTTCGTCTCTCCTTACCAACCACCTGCTCACCCCCCCACACCCAATTCATCATTGAAAACCCAGCACTCCCACCCGCCACCACTTTCTCCTTCCACCCAGTCTCCCCAGCCGAAGTACTACATGCTCTATGCGCTCTCAACCTCAACAAAGGCAAATGTCCCTTAGGCCTGGACGCCAAACTACTCCACTTATCAGCCCCTGCCATTGCCGCCCCACTAGCCAGCCTCCTAAACCTCTCTTTCTCCATGGCTCAAATCCCAGCTGCTTGGAAGCAGGCAATTGTTATCCCCCTACCAAAGGGAGGCGATCCCTCTGTGCCTGGAAATTACCGCCCCATCTCCTTACTCCCAATGCTGGCCAAACTTCAGGAACACCTTGCCCTTGCCCAACTAACCCAATACCTTAACTCTACCTCCTTCTTCACCCCCTATCAATCAGGGTTCCGCAAGTCTCACTCCACCATCACCGCCCTCCTACATTTCACAAATGACATCTCCTCAGGGATGGACAGGGGGCATATCACCTCGGCTATTTTCATAGACCTGGCCAAGGCTTTTGACTCCGTCTCCCACCCCATGCTACTAACAAAACTAAATGATGCAGGCCTCTCCAGCCTTGCTACTAGTTGGTTTAAGGCCTACTTGTCTGGCAAACACCAATCAGTGAAAATTGGCTCCCAATTATCTCCCCCCCCCGTCACCATGGGGGTCCCCCAAGGCTCTGTCCTGGGCCCGCTACTATTTTCTGTATTTCTAAACAACCTCCCAATGGCCTGCACAAACTCAGCCATACAAATGTACACGGACGACACTGTACTGTATGCCTCTGGCCCCTCCCCTGGTGTCATTTCCACTGCTCTCCAAAAGGACTTTGATGCCGTACAGCTATGGTTTAGGTCAAACCAGCTATTCCTAAATGCAAAGAAAACTGTCTCCCTTACCTTCGGCACGTAACCTTGACTCTCCCGCCTTGCTGCTGCCCTGCCTTCCATACCCTGGATGGGTCCCCCCTTGAGTCTTGCACCTCTTTTAGATACCTGGGGGTTTGGCTTGACCAACACCTTGACTTCTCCGTTCACATCGACTCGCTACACAAAAAACTGCACCCCAAACTGGGTGCACTATACCGCAACAAAGGGTGCTTGCCCACCATGGTCCAGAGAGAAATAGTGCACAAAATGGTTCTCCCAATTTTTGACTATGGCGATGTGGTTTATGGCGCTGCATCCTCATCCACCCTGGCCAGCCTGGACTCCCTCTTTTACTCCTTCTGTCGCTTCATCCTGGATTGCCCCCTATGACCCATCACTGTGACCTATACAGCTCCTTAGCACTTCACTCGCTCGTGTCCTGCAGACTGATCCACTGCTCCAGTGTCATAGCTAAATTCTGGTCCAATTCCCTTCCCCCTTACCTCAGCACCACCTTCTCAGCCCAACTCTCCCCGGCCTACTCACTCAGAAGCTCTGACTCTAGGCTTCTCCAAGTCCCATTCATGCATACATCCAAGGGTCAATCAGCCTTCAAATATCACTTGCCCAAACTTTGGAATGATCTACCTGCGGACATCAGGATCACCTCTAACCTTAGACTCCTTAACCCGCTTCTCCAAGCACACTTCTCAGACACATGCAACTGCTACCACCAACCCTGAATTTCTATAAACCATATGCCCCTGCTAGTGCTGCATCATTACTCCCTCCAGCAGCTCCACAGGGTGGGAAATTGTCTAATGCATTTTGTTGATTTTGTTTTCGATTCCTTGTGTCTAGTCATGTGTTTCACACACTGCCTATGTAACTACATGCTCTCTGCCTGCTTACTATATACCAGTTAAAACTTATAAATTCCTGTGTACCAAATGTTCTCTGCTTGTGCATACTCTGTACCTACTGTATGTAAACTATCTTGTAAATACCTGTCCTGAATGTACCCTTGTAACTCCCCAGGTCGCATTTGGAAACGAGTGGTCCCCCCGGCTCAATATGCCTGCCTGGTAAATCTCTTAAATAAATAAATAAATAAATAAATAAATACTCTGAAAAATTAGTGCCAGATATCAAAATTAAAGATACCCTTTTACTGGCTTCTTGCCATCTTCTTGAGTTGTGGAGTCCAGAGAGATAGCCACTTTCACAAGTTTTCTCTAAACTCCATTTCTCCAGGTACTGCTGTTGCTACTAGGTAATGCCTCCAAGGATGTGCCATCATGTTGACATTTCATCTGAAAAAAGGTCTTCCTCAGAACTAGAAGTGCAGGACTTCAGGGTCTGACCCCTGCTGTATGGCATAGGAGGGAGGGAGTGCATATACAGTATCCTGTACACTGTGTGTGCGTTCCCTGTCATTCCATACGGCATTGGGCTGAGGAGGTGAGTGGAGGGCTGTACTGATCATTGTATCAGTCTCCCCACATGGCCCCACCATCACAGGTATTGAGGGGGGGAATGTTGGCTGGGTGAAGTGCTGGATGCAGGCAGAGCAAGTGGGGGTTTGATGCCATGCCATTGTTCACCAGTTTGGTTGGTGACTAGCAGTCGGTGGGGGGTGACACTGGATTCAGGAATCCCTCAAATACATGGACCAGGAGTTCGGAGGGGATGCCACGTGACATCTTGGGGGCAGGGGACTGTATGGGCTAGGGTGGAGGGGTTCACTAGCCACAAGGGACTCAACAGTAGCACTAGGTGGGTGCTCGACAAGTGGAGAGGTTCCATTAGACACCATGGTATAGATTGGCATATTGGGGAGAGACATTTGAGGGGGTGGAGCGTGCTGATGGACACCAGGGTCTATTTGTAGGCACCAGGATGGGTGCTCAGTGGGAGGACCACTGGATACCAGGACATACTTCAGCATTTTGGGCCAATGCACTCAGGGGGTGGGGGCACTGCTAGCTACCAGGGTCTCTATGCAGGTACTGGGATGGGTGATCAAGGGTTGGAGGGCACCACTGGATGCCAGGGATTGTCTGAGGCTGTATGGGATGGGTGCCCATGGGGTGGGGGTACCACTAGACACTAGGACAGCCTGTTGCTATTCAGGGACTGGAACAGGCATTCAGAGAGTAGGAATGCCACTAGACACCAGGGCAACACTTGTAAGACCCAGAATGGGGGATTGGAGGGTGGGATAGTGCCACTAGACACCAGGGCAACACTTGTAAGGACCAGGATGGGGTTTGGATGGTGGGGTGTGGGTTGTTGCAGTACTGCTGTCCCACCACCAGGGCCTTGTGTCCCATTAAGACTAGATTTCCAAAGGTGGTAAATAGTGTCCCTGTGGGTGCCATTTACCACTGGCACAAACCACAGAATTTGCAGCTGCGTCTGCATGCCGGGGAAGGGGAACCCCTCATTTGCATGGGTGTAGTGTTATGTTTCTGCTCAGGTGCTAATGGGTTACCCCATGCTGTGGGGGTCTCTTAATATAGACCCCATCCACAAACTGGGTGCAAAACCCAATTAGCATGGGCAAACATCCGTTATTGTCCACGCTAAGCTAACCTTTCAATATCTGGCCCCAGATGTCTACGTAGACTATGGCCTGAAAGGCATATATAATACAGATGGCAATATGTTCACAAAAATGCAGATACCTGTGAGTCCATCACCAAGAAAGGCGTGGTGAAATGATGAGAATTCCTAAAAGAGGTAAAATACACAGCATACAAGACCTGAAAAGACACCAAAGAATAAAACAGATGAAAAGGCAGATATTAGAGCAAATATGGGGGTGGGGTGGGGGAATCATTACAGAAATAAGATAGAAAAATATATTAAATATTTTATTTATTTATTTGGCTTTTGGTAACCGGGCAGGTACACTAGACAACTGAATGCCTATTTTCAAGTACAACCCAGGAGGGTACAAGCACAAAAAACATTAAAATGATTAACATATACAGATTTTGAGATCTAGCAGTTCCGTGGTTCAGAAGAGTACAATATGAGACAATTACAAGTTGACAAGTAGTGAAATAAAGTACAAAAATAGATTAAGACAAGAACTTTCTGAGGTGTGGAAATCAATTAATTAAAGGAATGAGCAGTTATGATCAGGGTGGATGGAAACAGGTGCAGGTCATGGATAGGCTTAAGTGAGACTTTTTTTTTCTGTACATTCTAGTTTTGCACTCTACACTCACAATGGGGGGAGGGTCCTTCCCCCAATCAGCCCTGCTATGAGGGGTCTCAACATCCTGGCTACTTTACCAGCCTCTGCCATGACCCGGCTGAAGCAGGGAGGACCGTGGCTTGCCCCCCACGGAGGGGCCCTCCCAGGAGGGGATGGGAGGGAGACTGCATCACCCTTGAGCCCCTGCCCCTCGAATCAGGCTTTGTTTGGAAACAGCCATGCATGGTACCCCTTCAGAGGCATCATGCATGTGGGCAGAGGGTTTTTACCTTATGTGCCCTCGAGGATGCGAATGTGCAATGACGTCTATGGACATCCGCCATGCCCCCACTCCCTGTTGAGTGTTTCCAATGTGCTGCTCTCCCCAGTCTCTGCTGGGGTTGCAAAGTGCTGGGAACTGCGATCCCTCCTCCCCAGGAGAGGAGAGCAGTCCTCCAGACACTCGATTCTACTCCTCCTCTGCTGACCCCTGATGACTCGAGTCCGTTCCTGAACCCAGGTCACCGGCGTGGCGTGAGGTGGGGCATCCAAATCCTCAACCCTCAGTGCCACTGGGCCAGCAGCTTAAGTGAGACTTGAGGGCTGTTTTTAAGGATGACACAGTGGGAGAGCTACGGACATATTAGACAAGCGATTCATCAGATTAATTAAGTAAGCTTTATGAGATGAGTAATATGACATATTCACAGATGTACAGATTAATAAATTGTACATTTTCAACTAAGTCTAAATACAGTGGAGTTAGCCAGGATGCAGTGCTCTTCTCACAGTACTGCCAGTGTCATGCTGCAGAATACTGTAGGAACACAGTATAATTCAATGGCAGTTACGCTAGTTTGTCATGCAGTAAAATGTGTCATGCTTACCACAGAGCATTGCATCCTGGTTTGTTCCGCTGCATATACAGATTCCAGTTTTGTGGAAAGGGTTAATGTTATCACACAGACGGCATATTCAGAATGAATTTCTATTGCCCCCCCCTTCAAAGGTACACCCCTGTATATATGGAAAAGGCAGAGGGCAAGAAATGGCAGGTATGGAACAGAATAAAGGAATTAAAGAAAAAAGACCAGGGCACATCTTCATTTGGTCATTTTGATACAGCTATATCAAGTTAATATATCCAATATGCCTCCCACTGAACAAACTTTTGGATTAGGTCTCCACTTCTGCTGAACAGAGTAGCATGTTCTAGTTTGGCAAATCATAATGCACAAGGACTGGGTGAGCACGGGGGAGAACGCTACTAGACTCTGCGAGTAACTTCAATAGGGCCACTGACCCTGACATACAACTGGAACAAAATAGAAATGCACTTCTGATGCTGCAGAGCCTGCAGCTCTTTACTGAGTCCATGTGATCTCAGAGCTTGTAGTCTGTGGAGCCACTGGTTTTCCTTATGTAAAAGGGCATGTAGTCTATCTCTCCCTCGTTTTGGCAGCCTGACCCTTTCCAGAACTATGACATTCATTAGGGATTGATCCGATTCATGTCTTTCGCTAAACTGTGACCCTACTGGGATGTCAGATGGGGTATTAAGGATGGACCTTAATCTAGTAGCCTCTGCTTCTTATTGGTTAATCTGTGAATGGAAACATATAAATTGACAGCAAAAAAAGAACCAGCACCTCATCCAGTCTGCCCACCCTACCTAGGTACACTGCAAAGGCCCTAGTTGCCATCACATCCTCTACTACTGCCCCATGCCTTGTACTGTGGTTATGTGCCTGTCCCACCCTACCTTGACCCCCCCCCCCCACTGTTTTAGCCTGCACCACCTCCTCTGGCAGTCTATTCCACTTATTAACAGCTCTTTGGTGGAAAAGTGCTTGCAGACATCTTTCTTAAATCTTCCTATTCCCAACTTCAAGGAAGTCCCCCACATAGAGTACCTGTGTTCTTGCTTAGAGGACAGGACATTCTTTCTAATTGGCAGCTGTTTATAATGTTCCAGTTTTCAGAAATTGTGCTCATACCCCAAAGTGATCCATATGTGAGTGTCCCGAAATTAAAAATGACATAAAAAACTGTATTTTGCATTGTTTTTACGGAACCAGTGATCTGTAATTTTAACTATGTCACAGTTTGTATACAGAACTCTGAGCACTGCTGTAATATGTCACCAGAACTTGTTAAGCATTCTGTGCACAAACCATGACATAGGAAAACCTTCCAAGTTACAGGTTCCATGAAGAGAACTGTACAGAATGTTGTCCATATCAAGAAAACAATTGACCCCAGTTTTTCACTTCAGTGTTTATTCAGGCACAAGTACATTTGGGTCATCAGGAGGAAAGAGTTTCCCTTCTGTAAAAAGGAACATTACTATCCAATGCTAATTAGACTGTTCCTTTAAAGGCAGAAATGCCTTCAAAATCCACATTATTTATGCCATGCAGGTACTTGTAAGTTTCTTTTATGTGTTCCTCTCCTTCCTGGCCTCTAGTTCGTACATGTCAAGGTCTTGCAAACTCTCCTCATACACCTTTCCCCATTCCCTGAATCCTTTTTGGTACCCTTCTCTGTACTGCTCCACCCTCTCCACAGTCCTTACTCAGGTATGGTTTCCAGAACTTTCTGTAGTTCTCCAGTACTCCTGCCTTTATATACAGCCCCTTTCGGACTTCTGCTCACAACTTTGGTGTCCATATAAAATAAAGAATATAACTCATATAGAGAAAATTCAATGAAAAATTACAAAACATGTAATGGGAGCAAAAGATCTTTCCTACGAAGAAAGACTAACCAAGTTCAACTTAATGTCTCTAAAAACAAGAAGATTGAGAGGAGACCTCATGTTAGCCAGAGAGGTAATTAATGATGAATATCTCATGTCTGAGATGGGACTCAAACAAATTTAATATAAATACTAGGTGTCACCCTCTGCAATTGAAATGTAATAATTTCTCTTCAAACAAACATACATTTTTACTCAAAGAAAAAAATTAAATCTTGGAATTCACTGCCCTTGCAACTGGTTGTGAGCAAATCGAAGTTAACATTCAAAAACAGATTAGACAATTTTGTGATGGAAAACAAGACACTATGCTATTATGGGTGATTGACAGGAGCACCACGTGGGCTTTAGCCTTTTGCTCCTTTCTCTTCCTAGTGAATCCTAGATATGGACACACTAGTGTTCTGTATAGTGGGATGATCACCTACTGTCTTCTGCTGCTGATTCCCCTTATCCCCACCATCCTTTTTGCCTTACCTGTAGTCTTGCTGCAATATGCTGATGATTTCAGGTTATCCGAGATTATAACCCTCAGGTCTTTCTCCTCAGCTGTTGAATTTATCAAATTTTTTATAAATACAATTACAGTAAATTGTGAGGAGTCTCTCTTCTTTTGTTAGGGACTCAGTGGAGATTTTTAACATTGCTGAGAACCGGACATGCAAGAATCTTGGTTCAAATCAAAGACATAGACAGGGTGGAGGCTGTCCAGAGGAGGGCAACCAAAATGGTGCATGGTCTGCACCAGAAGACATATGAAGAAAGACTAAAGGAGCTTAAGATGTATAGCCTCGAGGAAAGAAGGGAGAGGGAGGACATGATAGAAACTTTCAAATACCTCAAGGGAATCAACAAAGTCCAAGAGGGTAGCATCTTTCAGAAAAAGAGATGTGTAAGAACAAAGGAGCACAATTTGAAGATAGAGGAGGGATGGCTCAGAGGTAATGTGAAGAATTATTTCTTCACAGAGAGGGTTGTAGATGCATGGAACAGCCTTCCTGAGGAGGATGTAGAGTCAAACACAGTGGGGGAATTCAGGAATGCATGGGAAAGACATAAGGTAATTCTAGTGGGGGGTAGGAGGAAGTAGGCTGTGGGTTAACTAGGATCTGCAGCTTATCCGTTAGGTAGGGAAATGGGCAGACTTGGTGGGCCAAGTGGTCCTTATCTGTCATCAGATTCTATGTTTCTACATTTCTTTGCAACTTTAGATGTGGACTCACTGTATACTGAGATACCACATGATGGTGGATTACTGTCAGTGGAGTATTTTTTAAACTGGCCCTCCTCCCTGCCTTCACCTTCATATTTGGCTCCCTCCTGTGACTCTCCTACTACTACTATTTCCCCCTGCTCCTCCTGCTGCTGCCTCACCCTCCTCACCAACTCCCTCTGAACCTGCCGTTCTATTGCCCTGCTCCCATTTATTCTGGTCTGCTCCCCACTGCTTCCATTTATTCTGGACTGCTACTCACTGCCTATCAAAGTCTAGCAGTCACTGACAGCTTGGTTAAATCCCTCTTCTCCCTCCTTCTTACTGACCTTCCCTCCTCCCACCTACCATGCTCCTGCTTATCCTTGGTCTCCCCCCCCTTTCTCATCTCTTTTTACCACCCTTACCCCTTCCTCCCTTCCCTCTCTCACCTCTTCTGCACCTCACCCCCACCTAACCCTCCCAATTCACACTATTGCATCCCCCCTTCCCATTGCCTTTTCCCACTACGCATGGACCCCAGGGGCATCAATCCTACCCTTTTCCTGCCTCCATGCTACCCTCTTTAGCCCCCCTCACCCTTTCTGCATCTCCCAGATGCCACACCCATGCACAACCTCTGACAAGGAAGAGACTAAACCCTCTTACCTTTCATATGATCTCCCTGTTGCTGCAGCCAGCAGGGGACATACAATCTAACCCCGGACCTTCCCCACCCTCCCATCTCCCCTGGGGACTGAAGGTCACTCACCCAAACATTAGAAGCCTTCTCCCCCCCCATAATATATCAGTTACAGCCCCTCATGTTAATCCTTAAATCTGATATTCTAATAGTAACCAAAAGCTGGCCCGGTGGCACTGAGGGTTGAGGCGCTGGATGCCACACCTCGTGCCACACTGGCAACCTGGGTTCAGAAACAAGCCTGGGACACCGGGAGTCGTCAGGGGAGAGGAAGGATCAAGCGTCTGGAGGACAGCTGTCCTTCTTCGGGGGGGGGGTCCAGGGATGATGCCTGGCACAACAGTGTCCTCTGGTGGAGACCTGAGGTACTGCACTGCTTCAGGGCTTTTCTAGAGGGCTGTTGAGCCATGACAGGATGTGCCCTGGTGTCATTGCATGTCAGGGCTCTGCCTGGGGGGGTGGGGGTGAGGGCGGAACAAGAAAACGGAAAACCCTTCACCTTCTGATAGGTGATGGAGGATCGGGAAGGGGTCAGTCCACCATGCCCGGGGTCGGGCCGTCCTCTTGCTCCTGTGTGCTCTCCACCACCTCGCTCCACCAGACTAGATTTGAAGATAGAACACCAGGAGGAGCACATCTGGCGGTCCTGCCTTGGGGGACTCAGAGCCAGGGGGCCGGGTGGTAGCGAGGATGGCTGGAAGGAGTGGGACAGGGCTTCAGACAGGCGGGATCAGGACCGGGACCTCGAGTGAGCACTCCTGAAAGAGTTCAGAAAGTGTGGAGTGAAGAAAGAAAGATTGAAAAAAAAATAATAGTGACCAAAACCTGGTTTACCCCTAAAATTTCTGACATGAGCATCTCTATCCCTGGCTATACCCTCATCCAACAGAACTGCTCTAGTAGGGCAGTGGAGTGGCCATGAACCTTACTTCCACACTCCAGCTCACTACAATTCTAGCTACTTCCATCCCACCTGCTTATGATCTACTACTATTGAAGCTCACCCTCCCCCATTCCCTCCCTATTTTTATTGCTGCCATTTAATGCTGCCCTGGCTCCTCCCCCTCAAGCATTACTGACATCCTATCCTCCATCTTGATGCATGCCGCCTCTGGCAAAATTCGGATCTTAGGTGTCTTTAACCTGAACTGGCTCTTCCCCTGCCACTCTAAAACTTTCTGTGACATCGCCTCACTGAACCTGACCCAAGTAATTAAAGAGCATACTTGTCTAAACCACAAAACCCTCAACCATTCCCTCATCGACTGGGCCCTAACCTCTCACCCTCACCGCATCATCAAGGCTAGCATCCTCTCTGATGCCTTAAGTGACCATCACCTAACCTTCTGCACTCACAAGATTCACTGTCCCAAAGCCCCTCCTAAAATATTATTTATTCCATCTTTCAAATCACTTGACCTCGCTTCTTTGTACGATGACCTACAGTATGTAGCACCGACCAGTCTCCAATCTCCTCAGCCTCCACCATTGACAATGCCCTAACTTACTTTAAATCAAAATTCTTTGAAATATGGAACTTACACCCCCCGCCATGCCAGAATAAGAGGGTGTCATCTCCCCTGGATCACGGCAGAACAGTTAGCCTGTTTACACCCTTGTGACCTGGCCTGGCTGGTACACAAATGAACCTGTCCGCCGCAGCCTTACAGATGTACTGCTACCACCAGAATGTCTGCACTAGGGCTATTAGGCTTACTAAGGCTAAATATTTCTCAAACACCTTTGAATCCAACATCAATCACCTGTCAAAATTCTGGAAGGTAGTCCACACACTCTTCTCCCCACCAACCCAGCCATCTCTACTTTCCTCAAAAGGGAGGGCTCCTATTTAATCCCCCCTTAGTCACCTCTGAGTTTAACTCCTTCTTTACCTCCTGTGCCTCCTCTCATCCGGCCTCATGGTAGCCCTCCTCTCCTACCTCCTTTTTCTTCTTCTCTTCTGTGTCCCTTGCTGTCATCCTCAATGTACTCCTCTCACTCAATCCATCCAAGAGTAAGAGTCCTGACGGCCTGGACCATAAACTCCTCTACCTATCTATCCCAGCTATCTCCTCACCTCTGGCTGACCTCTTAAACCTATCCTTCTCCAGTGCTTCTGTTCCATCAGACTGGAAGAATGCTACTGTTATTCTCTCCACGAAAGGAGATGACCCCTCTGCTACTGAAAACTATCACTCCATCTCCCTCCTCCCTATCCTGTCCAAGCTGCAGGAATGGGTTGTGCTATTCCAGCTCTCTCCCTTCCTAGATTCCTCCTTTTCCTTCTTCACTACTTACCAGTCAGGATTCCAGAAGTATCACTCAACAACAACCTCCCTCGTCAGGCTCACTGATTCCATTCGCATAGACAGGGACCAGGGCCTCATCAGCTCCACCATTTTCATCGATCTGGATAAGGTGTTTGACACTGTCTCCCAGGGCTGCCATCATGGGGGGACATCCAGGACTTTTGTTCCAGGCCCTGAGCTGTTGGGGGCTCACCCAAGAAGCCAGCAATTGTTTTTCTCCCCCCTCACGTTACTTGCCCCACTATCCCAGAGGGGGGCATAGGGATCTTCTTAATGGCACGCCCTCCCATCACCCCCCCCCGAATGCTGGCTGCCAATCAATAGAATGCTAGCCATTGCCTGACGAAATGGAGCAATTGGGACAGAGGCAGACCAAAAAGATTGATGAACAGAGTGTGGAACTGAGCAGAGAAGGAAGAGGACTGCGCACGTCACCATCACATGGAATGCAGAAGTGGAAGAGATCAGGAGCATGTGCTGCTGTGGTCCGTGAGGCAGTTCGGCTGTTGATCAGTCTCTGAGTTTTTGTATTTTGTTCGCTCCATCCATGGACCATCCTGCTCACTAGTCTGGACACGACGACAAGAATTGGCTAAGCTGAAAGCTCTAGCCACAGCCAGATGGATTTGGAGGAAACTTTAGGGGGCAACTTAAAGTCTTAAGTCTGTCTGAGGTGGTGAGTAGTAAGTTGACACAATTGGCATGGCGCAGACCATGATGGCGATGGGGTCATGGGCAGGGGTTGCCATGGGGAAGTGGAGTCATCGGGTTGAACTCGTTGTTCATTCAGAAAGAATTGCCTGACATTATTGATTTATTTGCTTTCACAGTTCCACCATATTACTCCTGCTTCTGTTGACTGTACTCACTGTTCTGCTGGCCTCCCTGGTTGTTTTCACAGTTCCACCACACCACTGATTAAATTTCATTTTATATAAAAAAATCAGTGCAGCACTGTTGTTTTTTTGACGGACCACCTTCTCCTGCACCTGCTGACTGTGCTCACTGTTCTGCTGGCCTCACTGTTTGGTTCCAACTTTCTCTCCTAATTGGAATTCAGTTTGGAAAAAAGCATATTTTTGATCTGAAGGCAGAGCAGAGAGTGAGGAAGCAATGAGTGCCAGTGACCTAACCTCTCCAGACGCCACTCCAGTCCAAAAGGTATGTACCACCACCACAGTTACTGACATTGGTTAAGTGGGGAAGATATTATGGCTACCAATCCATCAGACCATTGAACAAATTAAACACCTCACAGAGTGGAGAGTGCTTCACTATTCTCTTAAATAGCTGGCTGCTTAAATTAGCAGACAGCCTCCCTCTGTCAGGCAGTCACCCCCCACTCCAGCAGCAGAATCTAAGGCTTGGCAGAGTCTATCATATCCCTGACTCCAGGGGAAACACAATTTTCCTGCTGGAGTCAGGGGTAGGGAAGACATAACAGAAGTGTGGTTTTTATCTTCAATAAAAGCCCCCAAACTCACCATAGAGCATTGAAACCTCAGAACTTCTGGGTGCCTGGTGGCCCCCATCCCCCAGCTTTAGCTGGTTTGAGAGATGGGGCCCATGTCAAATTATTTGTCCTGGGCCCCACAATTCTTAGCTGCAGCCCTGCTGTCTCCTCCCTTCCTTCTTTCTAAACTCTCAGCTGCTGGCCTCTCAGAAGCTGCCATCAGCTGGTTCCGCTTCTACTTTGGTGGCAGGACCTAATCTGTCATAATTGGTGACACACTTTCCCCGCCTCTCCCTATAACCACAGGGAGTCTGTAAGGCTTAGTACTTGGACAGCTGTTGTTCTGTTTTTCTTAATGACCTTCCCACCGCCTGTACATCTGCATCCATTCATGTGTGTATGGATGACACAGTCCCATATACCTCTGGCCCCTCCACTGCTGATGTGGCACACAGACTCCAGCTCGAATTTAACAAAGTTCAGCTCTGGTTATGCTCAAACTACCTATTCTTGAATGCCAAGAAGATCATCTCCATGTCCTCTGGCACAAGGCAGAGACTCTCTAGACTTCCCTCCCTTCCCTCTTTCTGCACCCTAGATGGGTCACCTCTGGAGGATGTCACTGCCTTCAGGTATTTAGGGGTTTTGCTCAACCAACTCCTCAACTTCTCTGGCCTTGTGGATGCTATTGTCAAAAAATTCCACCCAAGCTCGGTGCCTTATACAGAAACCGCGACTGCACCCCTTTACAGACCTGCTGTGCTATTATCCAAAGAATGACTCTTCCAATATTTGACTATGGAGATGTGGTCTACAATGTGCTTCTGGTACAGTACTTCTCATTCCAGATTGGATACTCTCTCCAACTCTTTCTGCCGCATTATGCTTGATTGTCAGCCTCACATTCACCATTGTTCTCTTTACCAGTCTCTATCTTTCTCTTCTCTTGAGGACAAGTGCCATGTCCGATGTGCCAACATTGTTAGCAAATTCTGGTTCAGTTCCCTCCCCCACAACTCTCTGCTTCCCTTTCCCTATCCTCACCCCCCTCCCATGCCCCCAGGAGTTCCAATGTTCAGACCCTGGCTGTCCCTTCCACTTTAGTGGCCATTGGCCAAACTGCTTTCAGCCAACATTTCCCAAAGCTCTGGCATTCCCTCCCTCCCTCATGCCATCTAAAATGCCCCCTCATCTCGAGTCTTCTCCTGCCTCTCTGTGGCCTCACCTCCCCATCCTGCAACTGCTACTAATTTTTTGTTTCACCTCAAGCAGTGACCCCCACCTCTCCCCTCACCTTTTTGCCTCCCTCCCTTGAATTCAAGCTCTCTCATTTCAGTGTGTAACCCCCCTGTTACCCGGGGTTACTAGAATCCCAGTAAGACCTAGTGGTAGGCAGGGAAGGCAGGTTGTGAAACTCCAGTTAAATGGATTTCACACTGTCTCACTCTGTTCTCAGTCTCAGCTGAGACTGAGGGATGACATCATTTTAGAACTGTCGCAGCTGCATAAGCCACACTGGAATGTTGCAGTTGGAGGTTAGAGTAAAACGTTGGGGAATTTGAAGCCAGTCTGTGTGCAGTCTGGGAGAGAGACTGTAGTGCAGCAGAGTGTGTGCAGGCTCTCAGAGCTTTAAGCTCTGTTCCAGAGCTACTTTTGTTCAAGGTGTGTGTTTCCACCTGAAGAGGAACACAGGAACTGATAATTGAAGTGGTGGAGACCGCTCTCAATGGTTCAGATCCCCATCCCTGAGTGGATGGGGGGAAGGCGTCTGCCTGTTTTCCAGGGCCAACCCCTCTGGGTCTGGCTAAGGGAAAGAAGCTGCCTGTCTGAGTTGTGCTGATGCACTAAAAGCTCTGTAAGAGATTCTTTGAGGAGGAAACGCCTGTGGGGAACCTGCAACCAAAGGGTGAGTTTGCTCTGAAAAAGGGCCATGTGTTTTCACCTGAAACAGAAAGAAACTAAAGGGACTGTTACTGTGGGGTCAGGAAAAGACAGCCAAGTACAGTTGGAAGAAGTGGGGATTGGACTGCTTAACTCAGTGGGGGGTCTAGAGTAATGGACAAAGCCACTTATAAGTATGTTCAAGGCCAGCACAAAATGGAAAGAAATAATGTGGGGATTGGACTGCTTAACCTGTGTGGGGTCTAGAGTAATGGACAATGCCACTTATTTTTAAGTATGTTCAAGTCCAGCACAAATGGGAAGCAAGACAAGTAGATTGAATGCGAAATACATTTAGTAAGAATCTACACAGCAGAGTGCTAAAGGATGAGGTGTTTACAGTCCAGAGAAATGGCCGGGTATGAACTGTGGGAGCGAGAGGTGGGAGACCCCCCCATCAGTAGTAACCAAATTCACCTCTACGGATTTGCTCTGAGATACCTTTTGCTTTCCCTCAGGTACTTGGCCAGTGCCTGAGGAAAGTACCCAGATGTGGGATTAAAGAGGAGGATTCCCTGATGGAGCCAAGGTGCTCTTAGGTGGTTTAGGGAGCCACCAGAAAATGTTTCCATGAAGTATGGAAGGTGTCCAAGTGGCTGGCAAGGGAGCCGAGCCACGGAAAACCCAAAGTAGTGTACAAATTCGGGCTGTGTAACACAAAGCAGCGTACAAGTCCGGGCTGTGTGCCCAATGTGTTGTAGAGCCTGAGGGCTAAAGTGATGAGGATGTGTTCTGGTCTCCTTTAATCTGCATTACCAGGAGTGTAGCCCTGTGGGGGTCCATCTATGCTTTGTTTATTCTGTTGGATGTGAATAAAAGTCACATTTTAGAATCCCACTTCTGGTACTGGACATTACAGTTATTGCTTCCTGTGTTCAGAGTTACTTGGGTGCCCCTGTGCAGAGTAACCAAACCTAGCCTATGTGCCGAGTGAACTATTCCTCCCTGAACCCAGCCCACCTGGTAGAGCTGTCAGATACAAATGGCATACCAGCCTGGGGTTATAAGTGTATTTCACCTAGTAGCTAGGCACTTTTGCACTCTGTAATGCACACACTTGTACTTTTGTTATATTGTAATTGTATCTGGTGTTGTTTGTTCTTTCATGCCTTGTATTGTATCCATCTCCCCCTCTCCCCAGAACGCATCTGGAAACAAACAGTTTGCTCAGTATGCCTTTCCTGGTAAAACTTTTAAATAAATAAAAAATAAACAAATGAGATGAAACAACCTGTGTGGACTTATCTAAATGGTATTTAATAGAAATGGCTCATATTGTATTGGAAAGTAACATTGTTGTGTTCCCTAACAAATTTTACAGATGAGTAAGAGTACTGGGATGGAGGCCAATATGGTCCCCAGTTACACAAATGTATTTGTGGGAACATGGGAACTGGATGTACTTTATAGTGACACTATCAATCCTTTTTTTTCTCATTTGGATTTGTGGTATTGCTATATTGTCATTTTTATTATATGGAGGGGCACTGTCTCTGAATTCCATGCTTTTGTCTGCTGGTTGCAGGGTACTAGCCATTGCTTGAGTTTTAAGTCATATATTGATCACAGCACAATTACTTGTTTGGACCTTGAGATATACAAACTAGAAAATGGATATGTAGGGATGAGATTATTTCAGAAACCCACAGACAGAAAGTGTCTTGTTTTGTATAATAGTTACTGTCCACCTCACATGGCAAGAAATGTACCCAAGGGCCAGCTAATATGAACTTTATGTAACTGTACAGAGAGAAAGGAGTTTGAGACAAAAAAGTTGAACAAATCAAATGTTTCAGACAACGTGGTTATAGTAAACACTTTATAGCCAAAGCACTGGAACAGGTGGCAAATGTTCCCAGACAATCGATCCTCATGCCGTGGGCCCCCCAGACATGGGCAACTGTCCCAAAGTGTCCATTTGTCACTGTCTATTCAGTATGGGAAACAGAGATCAGGAAGATCATAAAACAGAATTGGGGTATCCTCAGTGTAGAACCCAGACTGAGAGAGACAGTAAATGAGACCCCACTGTGGTCTTTTGTAGAGCTGACGTAGTCCGAGATAAAGTAGTACCTAGTTTACTGAAGGTGCTGAATGTGAGGGAAACCTCACGGCTTCCACCTCCACCTTCAGGGACATTTAGATGTGGCTGCTGCCTTTATTGCCCTTATGTTAGGCAGACTAAAACGTTTAGCAACCCCAAAGATGGAAGAGAGATTACTCTACACAGTTTTAACTGTATCACCTTTAGTGTAGTACATCTATTATCATATAGTTGTGGGACATTCTCCGTGGGTCGTATGGTGTGTCAATTCAAAACTTGCATTGGTGAACATGTTAGGGCAATACAAAGAGGGGACTGCATATATGCAATATTAAAACACATGAATAAGTGCAGGGGGTCCACGTAACATTGAATATGTAGGCATAGAAAAAGTTGTGTTAGGCCCTAGGGGAGGGAATTGGGAACAGAAGATTAGTTGAAAGGAGAGATACTGGATCTATACATTGGGAGCCCAGAGTTACTGTTTGGTCATTGAGTAGTGCTTTGTTGACACAGGGAGGACTGTCTACCAGATGGATTTGGGTTCTGCATCTAGAATTTGTCTCCTACTAGAATATTATTGACCATGTCCGATATGCTGCCCTATTTTTTGGTCTTTTTAATTGTACTTGAGGGAGAATGTAGCTGGTGCTTTTATCTGCTATAATTACATTTCCAATTTAGGTTTGTTTTTTATGACTGATAATAAAGACACATTTTTTGTGTTTCAGCAGATTATGATTATTCTAAGTTTTGTCCTGTTGACATATGTTTCCATATTGAAATAAAAAACCTTCTATTCCTCGGACAACATCCAGACCACAGTCCTGGACTTTTCCAGCTGCACAGATCTTTTGGATTTTCATTCTGTTTTTATGGCTGTGGGTGGAGCCTAGAGCCATCTTGCTGTCTGTAGCTGGAAAAATGGAGGATCGTGGAACACATTTTTGGAGTTTTCAATGTATCCTTCCACATCTACAAATCACTATACCAATTGAAATAAAATACTCCCTTCTTTCTGTTTAGAATATTGGAGACATAACTCCAAGCTGCTTATCAGATGGACATTAGGAAACTGAAAAATCTTGTTAAATATTGGTGGCCTATTAAACTGGAGATTTGTTTACCCCCTTCGAAATGCAACAACTTGCACATTTAAATACTTATCATTTAAACATTTTCTTGCTGCTAGCTTCAGTTGGGCAGGTATTCTCTTTCAAGAATGATTCATACCTCATAAATGTCAACCTTTTTCAGCAAGGAATCTCCAAAAAAGATTTACACTGTTTTTCTAACCTCTTAAGACACTATCTAATAAGCACTGTCTCAGACATATGCCAGGTCTTCTGTGAATTATCCAAGATAAAAATATAGCAATCAGCAGATATTTTTTACTATGCTTTTTGGGGAAAAATATATTGAGCTACAGCAACACACACACACACACACACACACACACACACACACACACACACACACACACACTCTGTACACACCATCCTCATGGCCACAACATTTGAAATAAATAATGCAATCTAATATGTTATAAAACAATAAAGGAACTGTTTATGTCAGGGAACACAGTGAAGTTCTGTTTACAGTAGATTTCCTTTAAATATTTTCTTATATTATAGTTTTGTATCCTGGATTGCGCATGGGAGATGCTACATCTCATTGTCATAGGTATCTTCATTTACATATTTTTGCACTGTATTTACTCAGGATGTCCAAGATTAGATGCAATATCTTACATAGATACATAGATACATAGACAGTGTCGGCAGATAAGGGCCTATGGCCCACCCAGTCTGCCCATTTGAGCTTGTAAGTTCAGTTTATGTTTTCCTAGAAGTCTGTTGCCCCTTAACCCTGACCTCCAGAATTCCTTTATGTCTATCCCATGCATTCTTAAATCCCGTGATTGTTTCAGCCCCTACCTCTTCCTCTGGCAGGGTGTTCCACTTGTCCACCACCCGTTCTGTGAAGAAATTCTTCCTCACGTTTCCTCTGAATCGTCCTCCCTCCAACTTCATCCCATGCCCTCTAGCCCTGGAACATCTTTTTCGCTTAAAAAGAGTGTATTCCTGCACCCTGTTCCTCCCTGTAAGATACTTGTATGTTTCTATTATATCCCCTCTCTCCCTCCTCTCCTCTAGGGAGTATATGTTCAGTTCCTTCAACCTATCCTCATAGGACTTGTGATGCAATCCATGCACCATCTTTGTTGCCCTTCTCTGAACCTTCTCTACCCTGTCTATGTCCTTATGTAGGTAAGGTCTCCAGAACTGTACACTGTACTCCAGGTGGGGCCTCACTAGTGTCTTGTATAGTGGAATTATGACCTCCCTTTTCCTGCTGGTGATGCCTCTACCTATGCATCCCAGCATCCTATTTGCTTTACCTGCTGCCTTGTCACACTGTTTCCCTACCTTGAGGTCATCAGAGATGATAACCCCAATATCTCTTTCCTGCTTGGTGCATGCTATATACTTACCCCCAGCTGATATATTGTGCCAGGTTTTTTGTGCCCCATATGCATTATCTTGCACTTCTTTGCATTGAATTTCAACTGCCAAACCCCTGACCATTCTTTAAGTTTCTGCAGGTCCCTTCTCATTCTGTCTACACCATCTGGTGTGTCTACTCTTGTTTTCACTTGGGTCATGATTTTAGCATTTTTATAATGTATTTATTCAGGGTGGCCTAGTCCAGATGTAAAATATTGTTTTCAGTTTGTTATGATTTTATGCAATGCAACATAATATTGTGTAGATGTAGAGCCCCACTGAAAATAAGATGCCATGTATTCTGTGAACCATCCAGGTTAAATATATAGCAATCAGCAGGCATATTGTAGGAAAACACATTGTAAAAATGTGTAAAAGGAAGACCATGTTGAAACTGCCTCTCAGCAGATCTGCATTGTGCAAATTCATTAGAAATAATGGGCAAAAGCATCCTAAAAAACTCTCCACAGCCATTTCGGCTCTGACCAGAACTTGTCTGTAATTGTAGAGAGTGGCATATACTTTATGTAGCATTTCAAGTCATGCTCAATCTTTTTGCACTTCTTTCTTAGGGTGCAGGTATCCCCCCAAATCTACCTGTACTAATATCAGCTACCAAAATATTGCTAGTTTGAACAAGGGTTGTCATATAATATTCGATACTCTTTTTATATTTGCCTGCGCACACAGTGCACAAGAAACTTATTGAGATAGTAGAGCATTGCAAAGGTGTGGCAGTGTTGTGGCCAATGCAGCAGGCACTTTAATGGGCACGTCCCTCAGCCACCAATTAATGCTGAAGCTGCCGATGATGGCAGTTTCAGAGTGAGCTCTGCACACGAAAGAAATCTGTTGCCGCAATCGGGGCAGTTTCGTCATTGCAGCATCAGCTCCCCCCTCCCTCCCAACTAGGCACACAGTAGGATAACAAATTTAAATGTTAGCTCCCTCCCACTGCTGCTGCCTGCATTGCACCCTCTGTTCCCCATCGCACCGGCATATAATGAAACCCTCCCACTCTCTCCCACTGCTGCTGCCAGCCCTGCACCCTCCATTCTCCATTGCACCAGCATAAAACCCTCCCACTCCCTTCCACTGCTGCTACCCACCCCGCACCCTCTGTTCTCCATCCCCTGCAGACATTGGGGTGCTCAATCCCCATGTCAGCATGTATCCCCCTCCCCACATTAATGTGGCACAGTGGGAGCCCATCCCAGTGTGCCAAAAAATACTTCTTTGATATTTCCGACACTGGGATACCCACTCCCGGTGTCAGATGTACTGCCTCCTCAAGCCCCTATGTTCTCAGCAGACCTCAGGTGCCCAATCCCCGGGTCAGCATTGATCCCCATCTCCAGTACTCTGGAACACTGGGAGCCCACCCCAGTGTGCCAAAATCCATTTAATTAATATTTCTCCTGTAAAAAAGAAAACAGTCCACAGATGTTTTTTTTTTTAAACCTAAAAAAAAAAAGACAACGGTCCCTTGTTGTTCCCGTCAGCCCCCTCCCCAACCCGCACCTCCTCTGTGCACCCCACCTCCCCGCACCTCTCCCACCCATACTTATATCCGGAGGTCAGGAGTAGCGATCTTCTGTGGACTGGGAACGCTTCTGCACTCTTCAAAGACCAACCAGGAACTGAAGAAATGACAGTAAGCCCTATAATGGCAGTCAATGGGGTTTTTAACTTAGGTGAATATCTCAGCCAATTTTTGGAGTTTTGGTCCTAAACTTTCAACATGGGGTTCTTGGGGCCCCACCTCGTGAACACTGGCACTGTTTTTTCATTTCTCGGTCCAGAAAGGTGATTTCGCAGCCACTGCACGGAATCACCTTTTGGGACCAATTAATGAAATGACAGTGGCACTGTTCATGAGGTGGGGTCCCAAAAAGACCTTATTGCAAATTTGGTGAAAAAACTCCAAAAAATGACTGCATTATGAGCGTCCATTGTGCAGTTTCTATGCATGCTTGTAACTTCATCAGTTTTTAATATTTTCACTCCAATTTTCAAATATTGCAATTTTTTCACACACCCTTATGAATAGTACAGCTGTCATTTTTCACATCCTGCCCAAAATGTGTTTTTGCACCTGTGGCGCAGAATGGAGCGGCTGCTGTGCGAAATCAACTTTGGGGACAGATTAGCAAAATCACAGTGTTGCTGTTCATGAGAGGCAGTCCCAAAAAGGCCATGTTGAAAATTTAGTGAAAACATTCCAAAAAATGACTGCGTTACAAGTGTGCGTTGCACAGTTTCTATGCACACTTATAACTTCGTCAATTTTTCATATTTTCACTCCAGATTTTCAACATTGCCATTTTTTCACACCTCCTCATGATCAGTACAGCTGTCATTTTTCACATCCTGCCCAAAATATGTTTTCGCACCTGTGGCACCGAATAGCACACTCGCTGTGCAAAATCACCTTTTGGAATTGAGTAACAAAATGATACTGCCACTGTTCATGAGGTGGGGTCCCAAAAAGCCCATGTTGAAAATTTGGAGTGAAAATACCAACAAACACCTGGGGCATTAGGGTTTCCACCTGTAACACCCACCCTGCACAGACTGACAGGCATCGGGGGTGTGACTTGGGGTCGCCGGCCATGATGTTCACGCCATTCCACCCTCACCCCCACCCTGCAGCCACTGACAGGCATTGAGGTGTGCCTTGGGGTCTTCAGCCCTAATGTTCACCCCATTCTCCTATCCTGCACCCATCTCAGCTTATTTCTTTATAGAATGAGTTGAGCATAAGGGCTGAAGACCTCAATGCACACTATGACATCTGTCAGTGTCTGCAGGGTGGGTGAGGTGAAATGGTGTGTGTGTGTTATGGCTGACGACCCAAAGGCACACCCCCAATGCCTGTCAGTCTCTGCAGGGTGAGGGTGGGGGTTGGCGTTACTTCAATACTTTGCTGCCATTTCTATTATGCAACTCTCTAACTCTTGCAATACCAATGCCAATACCAGCAAGCAACCATTCGGTATTGACAAATGCTTGATACAGAGTGCTTCTTATATTTTGAAGCTTATGGTGCTTATTTTTACCTCAGTTTTTGGCATGACATTTCTGTCTTGGACAACTAAGAAATATATATATATAATCTGGAGATGGATAGCAATATAGGACATGGTCAATTTCTTGTATCTGTGCTGTGTACTGCATGAATAAGTTGTTTTGAAAGGTTTTGTCCTTGCATTGTTCTCTCTGCATTGCTATTTATATGAAAGGCAAATGCATAAATGTAATATATATATATATATATATATAAAGCAACAAATGTTGTTAATTCATCAGTTAGGGTTACGGTGACAAAAGTAGGAAGGCAGTGCGTTAGGGTTTCAACCTAACACCTTCCCTGCATGGACCAAAGAGGCATTAGGGGCAACATTGGGTTGTCAGCCCTAACGCTCACCCCATTCTCCTATGCTGTACACACCCAGCCTATTTTCTAATGAAATGGGGTAAGCATTAGGGCTGACAACTCCAATGCCACCCCCCAATGCCTCTTGGTCTGTGCAGGGAGGGGGTGTGGCGTTAGGGTTGAAAATCCTAACGCCACACTTCCCTGTTATTGTCACTTTAACCCTAACTGATGCATTAACAAATTTTTTTTGCAATTTAGTTCCTTACCTTTTGAGATTATATAATTTGCTTGTAAGAGCATTCCTATTGGATTGAGGCCATGCTACTACCTCTTCTAGCTGGTCATTAACTATCAGGATGTACCTTTTTGGTCAAGTACTACCACTTAAATATACAGAAACACCCCAATGGAATGCCTTTATCAATGTATGGGCTGTAGCCACAGTTGTCTTAACTCATTTTGCCTAGGCAACCATTTTGTATCAAGGTTAAGCACTGGAAGGTTCAGATATATATGTAGCAGGCACACTGGAGATGGAAAATAATGTTAGAATCAATATTTCACGCATAAATTTGCCTTCAGGAAGAGACAGTGAGGAAACATAAAACATAGTTATTCCTCTAACCATCTTACTGGGTGTATTGAGTCTTTATAGCTCAAACCTAAACACAACCTGCTAGTCCAAACTTCGATTTCAATGACAGGAAGACAGACAGACAGACAGACAAACAGATTTATCCAAACAGGACCCTTAGTTTGCATTATTATTTTTTTTTAATCATTATCACTGGAAGACATGATTAGATGGGATAGATATTCTTAACATTTCATGCGAAAAGTGATTGCTCCAGCAAATCACAAAAACCTTTTCATTTGACTAAAAAATGCCAGCCCAGAAATCACAGTGATACCACCAGGATTTACAGTAGATATGGATTCAGGTGATTTCTCTGGAGACTCTAGGCAGATATCCCTCCCCAAGTGGTTTTGAATTGCTTGAACAACTAATTAGTGCATGCAAATACTTTAAATATCTCCCTGTACATTACTTTTGTTACAGATGTCTCAGAATAAGTAATTTCATGCATGACTTTGACCCCCTTAAAGACATTGATGGTAGTTTGCCATAAACCACTGTAGCTTGCCGCTTCACTGCCCTAAACTGCAACACTTAGGTCATGCAGTCATTTTATTTTCAATGTTTTAAGCCACAATGAAGTATTTTTAGAACCCCACCAAGAAGAACCCCTATTTATTCAGTCATCATTACATGATGTTGAGCTGCTGGCTCTCTAATATATTCTCAGGCCCAGATATTCAGAAATGCGCCAAAGAACAGCGCAAGTCTGGTGCTGCACAAATCCGATGTGCAGTGGTGTAACAGGAGCCATATTCAGAGGTTGCGCTGGCCGCATTGCACCAGCACAACCCATTTGAATATGGCACAGTTGTGCCATGGCGCAATCGTGAATGTGCCATGGTGCAACTATGGATGCACTATGGCACAACCAGAGGTGCGCCATTGCACAACCACAGCTGCACCATGGGCAGACAGAGAAGCCCCAGATCAACCATGGGAGAAGAGCAACAGAGCAACAGAGGGGGGGCACAGCAAAGAGAGGTAACCACAGGGGTGTGGGCCAACACCCACCAGCAATGCGGCACACCACATCAGCGCACAGCGGTGGTCCCCACCGCACAATGGCCACCCGACTGTGCCATGGCAGTCACACAGCACAATGTTCCAGCAGCACCACCGCAACATCAGTGACAGCTGGGCGCCACACTCACCCCACCAGCAGCTGGCACACATGTCCAATGGATGTGCCACAGTGGTGGGCACCATTCACAGTGTGACACACACTGCTGCCATGGCACAAGGCACAGGCGGCCATGCCTGCACCTATGCCTCCACCACTCCCCAATGATGGTGCAAAGGACAATGTCAGTGCCTACCTGCCCTCTGGCCCCACTGGTGCCGGAGCCGCTCCTCCACCCTGGGCCGCTGTGGCCTGGTGTTCTGCCATCGCTGCCCTTCTTCGGTCCTCAGGCCATGGGAATGGAACAGAAACAGGTACACATCAGTAACCAACCAGAGCAGCTGCCTATCACCCCCACCACTGTGTACAGGGTGAGCCCCTGCCCAACACGTCCCACACAGTGGCATCGAAACGCAAGTGGCAAAGGGCGATGCCACCCCGCAATGTGCATGATGGCAGTACACTGCCTTGCAGGACATGCCAGGCAGCCTAGCCAACACCACAGCACAGCACCAGGGCACACATGCATTATGGGCCTACTCATCTGGCTGTGGCACAGCCCCATGCCTGATGCGCGCCTCCTCCTGAGGTGCTCTGGGTCCCTCTGAGCCAGGTCCTCGTAGTGGTGGTGACACTGCACCCCCATCCTGGCCACCCCTGTGTGCTGCCGCAGTGAGGCAGCAATGGCCTGCCACACAGCCACCCAGGGCTGATGCAGTGGCAACTGCCCAAATAGTTGGGGTACATGAGGCTGGACACAGGCGACAAGGTTGACTAACTCAATCTGCGTCCAGTTGGCCACTTGTCCTGCTTGCTGCTGTGCCATGTTTCAGGTGTGAGCCGCTGAGCAAAATGGCCTTGGTAGGTGCACGTGGCCACAGCATGTGCCAGATATGCAGGCTGAGGGGACATGCACTGTGTCCACCCATCGTGCAGTCTTGGAGATGCGCAGCATGGGCATGGCTAGATGGGGTCATGGGTGCGGGGGGGTCACCCGGGGCATAGGTCACAGCAGGGGTCAGAGATCAGCTGCCGCACAGTGTGCATGTGCACAGTAGCAGGCATGGTGCACCGTGTGCCATGGCCCCTATTGTGCAGTCAGTGCACAGTGCACAATAGGTGACAGTACACTGTTGGGCATATGTGCACTGCGGTCCTCCGCACCGCACATGCGTGCGCATTGAGCCGCAACTTACTCCAGAACAATCTCATTGTGCACGGAGCAAAATCATGATATTCAGTCGCCACATGCAGATGAGCTCATCAGCCAATGCGTGGCGCACTGGGGGAATTAGCATGTCATTACCGTTGCGCCAAAGCTCATTTGCATGTGATGCGTTATAAAAGCACAGGCCTTGGACCGGTATTGCATCCTTTTGAGGTAAGTTGGGCATGCTGCTGGAGCACACTGAGGCCAGCCAGCACAGCAGGGGGCACAGAATAGGGTGCTGCTGCCACTGACACACTGTGCTGTCCATGTCCATAGGAAGCGACATGTCAGAACATGAGGAGGGTGAGGAGCGTGGGCCTGCTCGCAAGTGCAGACCCAACTTCACTAAGGCAGAATCAGAGGCCCTGTTTGAGGCCTACCTCGACAGGGAGCCACTGTTGAGTGGTGCCACGGGCACACCACAGGCCAGGGCTGGGGCCTGGGAGGAGGTGGCGGCATGTGTGAGCCAGCAGTCCAGCCACCAGCAGTCAGCACAGGAGTGCCACAAGAAGGTGGGCACAGACAAGAGGCACATAAAGGAGAAGGTGGTGGCCATCTGTGCATCCTGGAATGCCACCGGAGGGGGCCTGCAGATGTGCCACAGCTCATGGCGCAGGAGGAGTTGGTGGCAGCCACCATGCACTGCAGCACCGTGGAGGGTGTGCCTGGAGAAGGATTCCAGATGGGTGGCAGCCTATCACTACATGGTGTCACAAACTCACTCAGCAGGTCAGGCCCTCTACTCCCAAAGTGCCAACTTCTGAGCACAGTCTTGTGAACAGTTTAACAGACAAGGTAACCCTCTTGTCTGTTTTTTGTGAGTTTGGATTAACCTTTGGTCTCAAGTCTTGAAGGGATTCAAACTGTGAACCTCTTGCTAGCGTACCCAATGCACAGGCTCAGATATATTTGTCTTTAGGGGTCAGATATTTTGCCTACAGGCATCTAACCAGATATACAGAGATGAACCCTTAAAAACTTTAATAAAGACCTCAGATTTAAAACGCTTCTCTTTCAGTTTGGTATCACCATTCAAGCTTATGTCTATTGTCTGCTTTAAGCATATATACTTTCCTTACAAATAAAAGAAATTCAAACACAGACCAAGTATGCTCTAAAAAGAGTTTTACTACAATAGGTAAAAATAAGTAAATCACAACACAGAACTATTATATCACAAGACTTACAAATCTTTTAAAAGAACAAGGTTTAAACAATGCAAATTCCTACTTACAGTACTTAGATTTGACTCTCTTTCTAAATACCTGTTTACAAGTGCTCAAGATGTTTCGTTGTCAGAGACTAGGTAGAAGTGTGTCTGTAAAACAGAATTATTCCTTAAAGTAAACTGTATTTCCCAACCCCTTTTTTGTGAGGTCATCTAGCTCCTCCTCTGTCAGATTATATATAAAAATATATCTAATAAGATAAACAGGATGTCTTTTCAAAGTATTACATTTTGCAACCACAGCATAACTCATATGTTTCAAATGACATCTCTTTGATCCATGCTGCATCCTCCCTCACACAGGCTTCACAGGAGCATTTACAACCTTGCACCAGGTTACTAAACCTGGTTTCCCCTTTGGAACGTCATAAAAGGGATGCTGATCTCCCCTTCAGCAGCCAAAGCTATAATTAACTTAGAAAAGTCTGTAATAAGCTTCTGGCCTGCCACGTAACACATTGTCTCTCAAAACCTTTGTGCGTGATCTCACATGCTGTGTCAGCCTTTTTCTCATGGCTTTTCATCTTTCAGCTAAAACCTGGGGGTGGGTGAGCGAGGTCACTCCTAGAGCATCAGATTTTCAGCAGAGACATTCAGTAATACATTTTATATATAAAAAAAGATACAGCACTCAGAACTGTCTGTCTATGTCACAATTCCTCCCCACCTAGACTGAATTTGGAGGTTCTAACCCCTACATGGGATGAGCTTCCCAAATCAGTTCACTCCTCATAGACCCTAGACAGCCCATCTGAGTTCTGATTTTTTGATCCAGCCCTATGTACGATTTTTAGATCATACCCTCATAAAGCAAGACTCCATCTTAGTAATCTGCCATTGTTTTTCTCCATCTGTGTCAGCCAAACCAGGGGGTTGTGGTCAGTCTACACCAGAAAATGCTGCCCATACAAGTATGGCTCTAGCTTCTTTAGGGCCCACACTATGGCAAGACAGTCCTTTTCCACCGTGGAATATGCTTGCTCCCTGGGAAGTAGCTTCCGGCTCAGGTACACTACTGGGTGATCTGTCCCTTGGCTGGACGTCTGGCTCAGTACTGCCCCAATACCCACGTCTGAGGTGTCCATCTGAACTATAAAGGTTTTGCTATAGTCAGGACTTGTCAAAACAGGAGCACTGCACAGTGCCTCCTTTAGTTTGGTAAAGGCTTTCTCACAGGCTGGGCCCCAGGTAATTTTCTTTGGCATCTTTTTCTTTGTTAGGTCTGATAGGGGAGCAGCCAGGGCACTGTAATTGGGTACAAATTTCCTGTAGTACACTGCCATCCCTAGTAAGCTCCTGACCTGCTTCTGGGTTTCTGGTCTGGGCCATGCCTGGATCACCTCTATCTTTATTTTGTTAGGAAGGAGCTGTCCCCGGCCTACCACATGCCTGAGGTATGCCACTTCTCCCATGGCCATCTGGCACTTCTCGGCTTTGACAGTGAGCCCAGCCCTCTGTATCCTGGCCAGCACTTCCCTAAGGTGGGATAGGTGTTCCTCCCAGCTGGTACTAAAGATGGCAGTGTCATCCAGGTATGTCACGGCGTACTCCTCTGCACCATTTAACACCTGGTTCACCAACCTTTGGAAAGTGGCCGGGGCATTCTTCATTCCAATAGGCATTACTTTAAACTCAAATAAGCCTATCAGGGTGATGAAGGCTGACTTCTCCCTATCTCTGCCTGTCAACTCTACCTGCCAATACCCCTTTGTCAGGTCAATGGTCATAAGGTAGGTTGCCCCCCAGCTTGTCCAGGAGTTCACCCATCCAGGGCACCGCGTGGGCGTCGGACTTCATGATCGCATTCAGTCCACAATAGTCCACACAAAAATGAGTTGAGCCATCTGGCTTAGGTACAAGGACTACGGGTGAGGCCCAGGGGCAGTGGGATCCCTGGATTACCCCTAAATCCAGCATCTCCTCCACTTCCCTCCTAATGTCCTTTTGGACAGCCTCTGACACCCGATATGCTGTCCGCCATATGGGCGTCTGTGTCTCTGTCTCCACATCGTGTGTCGCTAAGGAGATTAGTTCAGGCTTGGCGCTAAACAAGGGGGCAAAGTCTGCTAAAACCTTCCTCACTTTCTGGATCTGGTCCGGGGCCAGCTGGGGAAACAATTTTACTGCCTCCACAGAGGACTCCCGCTTACTTTCCTCCAGCAAATCCAGAAGGGGGTCTCCTTCGTCCGTCCCCTCCCCATGACTACACACTGCAAACACCATGTCAGCCCTATTTGCATATGACTTCATCATGTTGACATGGTACATCCTTTCTGTCTGTCTTCTGTCAGGTAACTCCACAATGTAGTTCACGTCATTTACCTTCCTAACCACTTTGTACGGTCCTGCCCACTCAGCCTGCAGCTTGTCTTTCTGGACCGGAATAAGGACCATGACTTCCTGACCTACCATGTATGAGCGAGCTCTGGTTTTGTGGTCGTACCACACTTTTTGTTTCTGTTGGGCAGCTGCCAGGTTGCTCTGGGCTGTCCCCATAAGCTCCTTCAGCCTTTTCCTAAACCTAAGGACATAATCCACAATGGGAGTTCCCTGGGTGGCGTGCTTACCTTTCCGGTCCTCCCGGATCAAGTCTAGGGGCCCACGTACCCGGCGTCCATATAAGAGTTCAAAGGGAGAAAATCCTGTTGACTCTTGGGGCACCTCCCTGTATGCAAACAACAGGTGGGGAAGGTATTTCTCCCAGTCCCTCTCATGCTGTTCAGCAAACGCCTGGAGCATTGACTTTAGGGTACCATTGAATCATTACACAAGCCCATTGGCTTGTGGGTGATATGGTGTCATGCATCTCTGTACCACCACATACTTCTCCCATAAACATTTCATCAGGTCCGACATGAAGGAAACCCCTCAATCGGTGATAATCTCCTGCGGAAACCCAACACGGGAGAAAATCCCAAGTAAGGCATCTGCCACTTTGTCTGTCCTCAGTGAGAATAGGGCGACTGCCTCTGGGTACCGGGTGGCATAATCCACCACAGTTAGGATGAATCTCTTCCCTGAGGAGCTGGGGGTATTTAAAGCCCCACAATATCCATTCCCACCCTCTGGAATGGCTCCTCCACTATGGGCAATGGAATCAGGGTGGCTTGGGTTTTCTTGCCTGCCCTCCCTATTTCTTGGCACCGGTGACAAGACCTGCAATACTCCTTCACCTGCTGGGTGAAGTTAGGCCAGTAGAAGTTCTGGGCCAACCGCTGCATTGTGTGCGTGATTCCCAGAAGACCAGACAAAGGAATATCATGTGCAATTTTGAGCAACTGCTCATGATATTCCTGGGGAATGACAAGCTGCCTGCCTAGCATCCCTCCCTCTGTCTGTACTGCCTGAGTATACATGAGTCCATTTTCCCAATAAACCTTATGTTTGCCGTCACCTCCCTGTGCACTGTCCGAGTCTGCCCAAGCCCTCAACTTCTCTAAACTAGGGTCACCCCTCTGAGCAGCTGCAAACCTCTCACACATTCCCAAGGCATGGGACAGGTCCCCTTCAGTCACTAAACTAGGGTCCCTAGCACTAGCGTCATGGCCCTCAGAATCACAGTCAATCCCAACCCTCTGACAAGGGGTCACCACTCCCTCTTCAGAGTAACCCTCTGTAGCTGTGTGGTTACTCGCTACTGGGGAAATTTCTACCTCCTCTCTATCAGTCTCCATATCAGGAGACACAGACTGGGGAACCAGCCTCCCAGTGGTTTCCACAATGGCCTCCGTGGGGTTCAGGGAACTACAATTTTCCCTTGCCACTTGGCTACGGGTAACTGCACATACCATCCCCTGTTGGAGATTGTTACCCAGGATCACATCCACTGCTAATGTTTTGGCTACAGCCACCTGTTGCACAGTTCCCCCTGTTTCACCCCAGTCTAAGAGAACACTAGCGAGGAGCAATGTTTTTCCCTCACCAGTAAAGTCTTGTACCGTGACATATTTATTGAGTATAATCTGACCAGGTTGTACCAGCTCCCCTTTCACCAGTGTCAGGGATGCCCCTGTGTACCTTAACCCCTACGTCTGTATACCATTCACCATGACTGGGTGTATGTGTTCCCTCATGTTCACAGGCATGCTTCCAGGGACACACAAACAACCCACTTCTTTTCTAGAACCCTGTTGTGTGTTATTGCTCACCTTTTTGGGACACTGTCTGGCAATATGCCCAGTTTCTTTACAAACCAACAGGCATTTCTTACTTCAGAGAAATCTTTTCATTGAAACCTGGGGCTAAATGGTTTCGGTGGAGGCAGTGAGAGTTTTAGCTGCCCTGAAGGTGCGCTTTTCCTTTTCTGCACTGCCATGCCCGCCCCATTCGCTGTCAGAGCAGGTCTGCTCTTGGCATAGTGGTCCGAGAGTTCAGCAGCCTCTTGCACTGTTTTTGGATCTCGGTCCTATAGTCAGGTTTTTAGCTCGGCTGGGCAAGCCCAATAAAACTGTTCTAATAAAACCACATTTTCAATTTTATCAACAGAGTTTGCCTTAATTCCTTCCCACCAACATTTTAAAAACTGACGTTGTTTCGTGGCTAGCTCCTCGTAGCTCATATCAGGGCTTCTCCTGAGCTTACAGAATTTAGCTCTGTATGATTCAGCAGTTAATTCAAACTTTTTTAACAGTGCAGCTTTTAACTTGCTGTAATCATCACTGTCCTCATTGTCCATTTGACCCAATGCATCCTGAGCTTTCCCAGTAAGTAGCGGGGATAGCTAGAAGCTCCAGGACTCTCTAGGAATTTTAGCCTGAATACAAACTTTTTCAAAGGAATTTGAAAAGGCATCGATGTCCTTCCCCTCTCTAAACTCAGCTATTAATTTGGAGTTCAATTTGTAACCCAGTCCTGCAGTCCCAGTTAAACCCAAGCCACTTACCTGCTCTGGTGCCGCTGGTCAGAGTCGTAGCTTATCCAGTTCGTGTTGCCACTGGCACTCTTCTCTCTTCTCCTCTGCAGCTTGCTGGCATTCATGCTCCTCATGGTCTGCATCTCAGCATTCTCATTCTCTCTTCTCCTCGGCAGCTTGCTTGCGCTCACGCTCCTCATGGTCTGCCTCCCCCTGTTCTTGCTCTGCCTCCAGTTCCATCCTGCGCAACTCAGTTTGCAGCCTGAGTACCTCTGAATCCAGGATACTGGTGACCCCCCATGCTGCTGTAGCCCTTCACTGACAGTGGCCCTGCTGTCCTTCTCATTGGCTCTGGACCCTTCACTGGCCGCTAGCCATTCCACACTTGAGGTTTGGTTCTTTCCAGTCATGGTTGGTGACTCACTGCTCTGGATATCTGCTACCATTAGGGCATCTATGAGGCTCTGCTTGCTTGCTTTCATCTCAAACAGGACTCCTCTGTTCCCGTACAACTGCCTTAAGTAATCTACAGTGTGCCTGCTGTAATTGGAAGTCATCTTTCCTGACTATTGCTACTCTGACTGCACTTTAGAAAAAAAATTAAAACGGGTAGGAACTTGTCTGTAAGCCAAGTGATATATAGTTCTGTTTCCTTTTTAAAAAAAAACTCAGTCTTTTTCTTTCTTTGCAAGAGAGCTTACAATCTCAGCTGACACAGAACAATACAAGCTTGTGATACCCAAATTATACCACCGCTGCCAACCAATCTGTCACAAACCCACTCAGCAGGTCAGGCCCTCTACTCCCAAAGTGCCAACCTCTGAGCGCAGTCTTGTGAACAGTTTAACAGGCAAGGTAACCCTCTTGTCTGTTTTTTGTGAGTTCGGATCAACCTTTGGTCTCAAGTCTTGGAAGGATTCAAACTGTGAACCTCTTGCTAGCATACCCAATGCTCAGGCTCAGATATATCTGTCTTCAGAGGGCCAGATATCTTTGCCTACAGGCACCTAACCAGATATACAGAGATGAACCCTTAAAAACTTTAATAAAGACCTCAGATTTAAAACGCTTCTCTTTCAGTTTGGTATCACCATTCAAACTTATGTCTATTGTCTGCTTTAACCATATATACTTTCCTTACAAATAAAAGAAATTCAAAGACAGACCAAGTATGCTCTAAAAACAGTTTTACTACAATAGATAAAAATATGTAAATCACAACAATACAGAACTCTTATATCACAAGACATACAAATCTTTAAAAAGAACAAGGTTTAAACAATGCAAATTCCTACTTACAGTACTTAGATTTGACTCTCTTTCTAAATACCTGTTTACAAGTGCTCAAGATGTTTCATTGTCAGAGACTAGGTAGAAGTGTGTCTGTAAAACAGGATTATTCCTTAAAGTAAACTGTATTTCCCAACCCTTTTTGTGTGAGGTCATCTAGCTCCTCCTCTGTCAGATTATATATAAAAATATATCTAATAAAAAAAAAGGATGTCTTTTCAAAGTATTACATTTTGCAACCACAGCATAACTCATATGTGTCAAATGACATCTCTTTGATCCATGCTGCATCCTCCCTCACACAGACTTCACAGGAGCATTTACAACCTTGCCAGGTTACTAAACCTGGTTTCCCCTTTGGAATGTCACAAAGGATGTCAGTCTCCTCTTCAGCAGCCAAAGCTATAATTAACTTAGAAAAGTCTGTATATGCTTCTGGCCTGCCACGAACACATTGTCTCTAAAAACCTGTGTGTGTGATCTCACATGCTGTGTCAGCCTTTTTCTCATGGCTTTTCATCTTTCAGCTGAAACCTGGGGGTGGGTGAGCGAGGTCACTCCTAGAGCATCAGATTTTCAGCAGAGACATTCAGTAATACATTTTATATATAAAAAAAAGATACAGCACTCAGAAGTGGCTGTCTACATCACACATGGTACATATGTTGGCCATGCACAGCTGGTGGTACAGAGGGTGCGTACATGGGCATGCTGCCACCATACATATCCTGTGCATGTGAGCGCAACAACACACATACCATGCCACTGAACACATGCAGTGGCTGTGTGTGGGGGGGCACATGTGGGCATTGCATCACTGACACACCTTTATGCTCTTTCAGCACTGGCACACTTCTGTGCAGAGGATGGGGCACCAACAGTGGCCTTGGAAGCAGGACCAGCCCCGGAGGACCAGCCATCCACCTCCACGGGCATCCGGGGGCCTGATAGGCTGCAGCACACCACCACTGTCCAGCCGGATGTCATGGGCATGGGGTTGGATGAGGCCTGGATGTGTTTCTACAGGATGCCAGTCTCGGTGTCCTGTGCGTGGAGACTCAGATTAGGGTGGGGACCGATGCTGATGATGACATCACCTTAAACCTGGACAGCATGGGCGCTATTGTGGGGGAGACACCCATACCAGACACCAACACAGGCAGCATGCCCAGTGACCTGACGGTGGGGGAACAGCTGCCTGCTACCACTGTGGGTGCAGCTGTGTGCACTGCCACAGCAGTGCCGTGTGGTGGTGGTGGTGCGGCTGTACAGGCGTGGGCAGTGTTCAGTGGCCGGACAGGCAATGACAGCAGGCTGTGCATGCCACAGGGCAGCTGGGCATAGAATCCGCCACCGGGGTGCCAGCTAGGGACATACCTCATGATGACCCCACTGTGCAGTGTCCACCTGAGAGGAGGGCTGCACAGCATGGCCCATCACCACAGGAGGGTCAGTGTCCCGCCCGGAATCCCCAGGATGCCAACCCACTGTCTGAGCACACCTGTTTGCTGCGGGCCTCCATGAAGCAATAGGTGCAGCTTGCCACTGGGGTGTGTGCACTGCGTGTGGAAGTGCGCCAAGTGATACAGCACATGCAGGAGGCCATGACTGCATCCCAGGATCACACTGCCAATGCGATCATGGATGGCCTTGCACTGCTGGTTGCCACAGGGCATGGCCAGCCACCACGGACCCTATGCAGTGCATTGTCAACCCCACAATCCAGGCATTGGGTGACACCCAGACTGTTGATGCTGGGCTCCAATGTTGGCATCCAAGGCATGCCTGGGGCAGGCCTGTTTGGGCGCCTTCACACCCCCATGTGGACCTGGTCATGATCATGTAGTTCAACCCCTTGGGGGCTGTTGCAAACCCCCCCATGGCCGATGAGCAGCCTGTGGCAGCTGATCAACCCCGGCACAGCTGCACCATGGCCGCGGTGGCCATGGTTCCGTGCGGTGACCCTGATGTGCATGCCGCCCTGACCACAGTCTGCAGCTGCTGCCCTGTGCGCACATGAGCATCCCCATTGCCATACCCAAACAGAAAAAAAACAGTCCCTGGCAGGCTAATGCCCCCCCCAACCCACCACCCACTCAGGTAAATCCTCCCCTGGTATGACTGCCAGTCGAGCAGCACAGCCCTCACCTCCATGGCTGCCCATTGAGCTATGAATGAGTGTAATAAAAAGTGACAAAAGGAAAAAAGTACAACATTCAGTCTAGTCTTTATTTGATCTATCATAAAAATATCATTGCAATTTCGCACATAAAAACAAGGTACACAGAAATTAATATACACACTAAATGACAATAAATACTAATCTAAAAAGCACACATACATGCACAAGTGTGACATATTCATATACAGGATAAACTACGTTTGGCATATAGAAAATTAAGCATGTTTAAGCCTTATTTTATTTACTGCACATAAGTATTCCAATACACTTGTAATAATAAAATAATCTTCTGTTGTGAACATAATTAACAAAAGCTCTTGCTTATCGTCTGTTTGTGTACATTTCCATACAGAAGCTAACCAGATATACCACAGTCTGCAGCTGCTGCCCTGTGCGCACATGGGTGGTGTGTGTGTGTGTGTGTGTGTGCATACCACTGGTGTGGCGCCTGTGTGTCATGCTGCATGCTGCCTGTGTGCATGCTTGCCCAGCCGTTGGACCATGTGGCGTGGGTGTGATGAGGGCAATTCAGCATCGGTTGCGCCTGTGCACCGGTGCAATGCATCTGATCCCCACCACATGCCAGCACCTGGGTGTGTGGGTGCATGGGTGCGTGTGGGTGTTGCTGTGTGATGCCGTGTGTGGTTGTGTGCCGCTGACTCCCCTACCCCTGCACCATGCTCTATGTGTGCATGCCCAGTGCCATGCATGCCCCTGCTTGTGTGCTGTACCTGTGTGTGTGGCTCATGCATGGGTTTCGCGCCACCTACTTGCATGCACCATAGTGCTCCTGTGTGATGGTGTCATGATGCTGGCATGCCATCCATTTCATCAGGGAATCCCTCTGCCGGGGGGGGGCTGTCCACCACCCTCCGGCCCATTGCCTTTGTCATCCCCACTACTGTCGCCCTCCTCAGCCTTGACAGCTATCCCATTGTCAATAGCCATGTTGTGCAGTATGCAGCAGGCCAGTAATGGGCCACAGGCTTTCAAGGGGCTGTACTGTAGGGCACTGACAGACCTGTCTGTGCAATGGAAACGTACCTTCAGCATGCCGAATACACGCTCAATGATGTTGCATGTGCTGGCGTGTGCCTCGTTGTAGCATTCCTCTGCTGGGGACAACGTGCGCCGGTAGGGGGTGAGCAGACAGGGACTCAGTGGATAGGCACTGTCTCCTGTGTGGACAATGACATGGTCACCCCTCTGCCATCCTTTGCTGTGCCCCTTGCCTGTTCCTGGCACCTTCACCAGCATGCCCTCCCTGCCCTCCCCCATCCCATGGCCTGCACTGCCCATCACCCCTTGCTCGTCCCATACTCACCCACTAGGTGGCCCGTGGGGATGTCCCCATGCTTGAAACTGTGGCACAGAGTAGAGCTGTGCCAGATGAATGCATCATGTGCACTCCCAGGGTGTGTGGTACAGACCTGGCAGTTGACATTCAGGAACCCCTTCCTATTGATGTAGGCCACACCCTCGGGGCCAGTTGGCATGCGGATGCCCACGTGGGTGCAGTCAATGGCCCCAAGCATGCCAGGCATACGTACTACCTTGTGGAATTCCTACGTGGTTGCTGTATGCTCCACTTGTGTGCTGGGTAAATGTATGTATTCTAAAGCACGTGGCAGCAGAGCGTTGAGGAACTGTGTGAGGAGGTGTGACATGGCCGACTGGGTTATGCCTGTGGTGTCCCCTGTTGGTCTCTGGAAGGTGCCCATGGCAAGCAGGCACATGACAACTGTCACTGTGGTCTCCACAGACATTGCGTGGCTCCATCTTGTGGGTTCCTGCATCTCCTCACGGCACAGCTTGCAGTGCTACCTCAGAATGGCCCTGTTCAGGTGGTACCATCCCACAATCTCCGTGTCAGAGCATTTCTCAATGGTGGTGCGGGCACGGTACCACCTGTTCCGGACATACCGCTGACTGACCCTACCTTGGCCATGTTGCTGTTCCTCCTGCCCCCTCACACCCCTCATTATGGCCTCCATCATGAAGGGCACACTATCCGTGGCCCCTGATGGTCTATATCCCCCTGAGTGGTGAGCTGCTATGGGCTGTGTTCCACCCTGGTGCACTGCCTGGCATTGTGCCTGCCTATCCCTCTTACTCTCTCTGCCTCTGTCTCTCTCTCCACTGCCACCTCTGTCCCTCTCCCTCTGGGGCTGCCTCTGTCTGTCTGTCTCTCACTTGCTCTGTCTCTCTCAGTCTGTCTTTCTGTCTGTCTGTTCTTCCTTCTTTTGTTTTTTCTGTCACTCTCTCTCTCTCCCCCTGGTGCAAGTACTATCTGTGTACTTGTGCCCTGTATTTATACGTTCAAGTCTGCTCGGCGCATCTCGGATTTGCTCCGCACTTGCGCCATGGTTCCACGGTTAAATATCGCACTGCACCGGATATTCATGGGCACGCCCCCTGCAGTTGTGCCTGCATTCATTATAGTTGCACATTGGCTCAATGGGATTTGCACTGCGTAATAGCTTCCGCTGAATATAGCTCCTTGTTGTAAGTCTGCACTTGTGCTGGCGTAACTCAGTTGCACCATGAGCAACTGCTTTGAATGTCTGGGCCTCTGTTTTAGCCTTTACAGCTTTCCTTTCCTTAAAACAAACAAACAAAAAATAACAACAACAGAACAAACAAACAACAACAAAAAAACAACAAGAAAGACCTTTCAAAAATAAAACTTAGAACAGAGGGCTGGCCTACTAGTGCAGTGGTAGCACTACCTTCTGTGGTGCTGAGGACCCGGCTTCAGAAATAAGCTTGGGACTGGGAACGCAGGCTGTGTGGAGGAGGATCGAGCATCCGACGGATTGCTTGCAACCTGCAGGGAGTGGGGTGGGGGGGGACACAGAGACCGGTGTCTGCCTGATACCTGGGGTAGGGGAGGCCCGGGCCATCAATATGCACTGAAGGTGCAGTAGTCATTGGTGTGCATTGCGCCGGAGCATGCAGCGGTGTCATGATGACATTGCACATCTGCACCTCATGCGGAGGAAAGCAATGAGGAAGAAAGTGGCACCTGACCAGCAGGGTGAAGTCGGTCTCCCGCAAGCCCTGCACCCAGCTAGCCAGACACAGTCTGTGCAGAACTGGATCCTGTACAATGGTGGTGACTGAGAGATCCCAACAACCCCATGGGGGTGGGGGAGAGGCAAGCCATGGGGGAAGACGCTGCATGAGGTAAGTCCTGCTGGATGGTGGGATAAAGGGGCTGGGGAGACAGGGGGCTGTGGGCTGATTGGGGCAGGAGAGAAATAGAATAACAAACAAAACCTAGAACAAAGAAAAAGCAGTCTTTTTCACTTTTTGTTAGCTACAAATGGGGTGATGGGAAGGGGTTGAAACATTTCTTTTGTGTGCATTACCCATTTCTGTGTATGCTCTGAAACTGATAATTACGGGGTTCAATGTAACTGGACCTTCCAAACACATACTGGGCAACCATATCTTTTCCCTACAAGGCAAAACAATGCATTGTGCATATCTGTAAATAATCCCCAAATTGGTTGGTTTTGGGGGGGGGGCATTTACAATATATAGAATAGTGGGAAAAGACATGGCATGCAGGTTATACAGGCACTGCATGACAATACATACATAACTTGCAGTTATCCTTTATAGTTTGAGAATGCACCATCCATATATTATTTATATATACATGATATGTTTCTATTTCCTATATTTAAAATGTTCCCAAAACAGTCCTTTTGGGGATATTTAGAATACGTTTTTAACATATATGAATAATAAATGGTTCTGTACAGGGAACCAGTGGTTGCCACCATAAACAGATACATGCAAAACTACAGTCAGCAGTAATTAAAGAAGCCAACTCAGGGACATCATGTCAAAATAATTTTTTTGGGGGGTGAGGAGTACAAGCTTAAGAAAAAACATTTAACGGGCACTAAATTACATGTTTATGTTTCATTTCAGTCCAAAAAACAATACTGGGATGGGAATTCTTACGGGCATGACAGCATTGGCTCAGTTTAGTTGTACTGTATTTCAAAGAGCTTCAAAGAGTGATGGATTGGACAGCTATAGTGCAGTGACCCTATGCAGTCAAATACAACAGTTACTGGGCCAGATATTCAGAAATGCACCAAAGGCCAGCGCAACGCCAGTGCAGCGCAACTAAAATGTGCCATGGTGCAATGAATGCGATATTCAAAGGTTGCGCACGGCGACAAGTGCCAGTGCAACACAGCTGAATATCGCAAGGATGCACCATGGCACATCCAGAGGTGCTCCAGGGAGCAACCAGACCTGTGCCATAGGGCAACCAGAGATGCACAAGGGAGCGAAGACAGAGATGTGCCCAGGCACAGAAGGACCAGCCCCAGGCAATGGTGGGAGTAAAGCAGCTGAGGGATAGCATGGAGCAGGCAGTGGAACACGGCTGGGCAGGGCAGGGAAGCACAGTGGTGGGCCACAGGGGACCACCACCTGCAGGGCGCAGACAGGCAGCCAGTCCCCCCCCCAGCACCAGGACACTGAACACAGGGAACAGGTGGCACCAATGGCCAAGGGAGAGTTGCCACTGGAACCCTCCGCTCGATGCCAAGACCCCACCCACCCAGACCATGGCTAGCCACACCCTGATACACAGCATCCAACACACATACCACACAACCTGGACAGCCAGCCCATGGCCACCCCAAGGCACAGCCACTGACCAAGGGACAGAACACCACCATGCACGACCCGCACAACGACACAGGCATACCACACAGACACCCACCAAGCCACTGCAGCATGGCTCCACTCGTCATCTGCAAAGCAGACATGGACACAGGCAGTTAAACAAGTAAACTAATAAAACAACTATGCACAAGTTAATACAGAGGAAAAGGTTAGGAGAGCGATGGATGGGGACAGGGGACAGGGACTGTACAGTGGGACGGGGGAAGGAAGGGGAAGGGATGGCGGGGTAAGAGAGAAGCACTGGGAACAACTAAGGGTGGCCACAGCCAGCTGCCGCTTGACGCCTCCACTGCTGCCTGTCACGCAGCACCATCCTCCGGGTCTGCTGGGCCACCTCCAAGCTCGTCAAAGTAATAAGTATTATCTGGCATAACAGCCAGCAATAAAGCAGCAGCCGTGACCTCTTCCAGTTGCCTATGACAAAGGAATGGACAGGTGATCAGTGCAAGTCCCTGGAAACCATGACCCTCCACTGTGTACCATGGACAGTGGGAACACATGCCCCTGGAGTGGCACCCTGGCCACCCACAGTGGGTGGGCCAATCCCTGCCAACATCCCAGTATGCCACAACAGTGCACAGCGGTGGGCACCACCGCCCAAAGGCCACCTGACCATGCAGTGATAGGCAGGTGGCACAGGGCTGCAGCAGCACCACAGCAGCACCGGTGGCAGCTGGGTGCACACCCATCCCACCAACAGCTGGTACACGTGTGCAATGGCTGCCCCACAGTGGCATGCACACCGCACAGTGCGCTGTACACAGGTGACATGGCATATGGCACAGGTGGCCATGGCAGCACCCTCACCCCCGCTGACCACCTGGTAAGGAGTAGAGGAAGACAACAGTGACTTTATGCCCACTGTGGTGCTACATACGCCAGTCCCGCTGCTGCTCCACCTCCACTGGATGGGCTTGCTCCACCGGCTGAATGTCCCATAGCAGCCTGCTGCGGCCCATCCGGTACCCCTGCCGCCCTGGCATGGCACTGATCCTCAGGCCCTAGGAATGGTACACAGATAGGCACACATTAGAGTACAACATGTACAGCATGTGCCCACCATCCCCACCCCTGTGTATAGTGTGCGCCCCAGCCTGACATGACCCGAAGGGCAGTGGAGCAGTGCACCCAGTGGCCGGCAATGCCACACCACATGGCACATGCCGACAGTGCGTCCCTGTAGTGCATGTCAGGCAGCCCAGCCAACACCATGGTATGGTGGTTGGGCACAGAAGCAGCATGTGCCTGCTTACCTGGCCGTGGCACGGCCCCCCTGCGGAGACGTGCCTGCAGTGTCCTCAGCCTCTCGGGGTCCCTCCACATCAGGTCACAGTACCAGTGGTGGCACTGCTCACTGGTCCAAGGCACACCTGTATCCTGGACTAGGCCTGCAGCAATGGCCTGCCAGATGTCAGTCCTGGCCTGCTGCAGGGGCTCCTGGCCAAACAAGCTAGGTGCATGTGGCAGCACCTGGGCCACAAGGTTGACCAGCTCTATCTAGCTCCAGTTGTGAGCACATCACACCCCTCACTGTTCCATGCTCTCTAAATGAGTTACTGAACCAAGATGGCAGCCAGTAGCGCACGTGCACAATGTACGTGGGATGCACGCCTCATAGAAGCATGTGCAGCGTCCACCAATTACGCATTGCTGTGGATGCACAGCATGTGCATAGCCCACCCAGCATGTGATGGTGGAGTCCCAAGGGGCATAGGGTCAGGTTGGGGGTCAGGGGTCACCCAGTGGATAGTGCGCCGAAGTTCTATGGCTCTTATAGCACCTGAGAACTATGGGGCCCATGGCGCATTATGCGCTATGTCCCCCATAGTGCTCTAAGCGTACAGTGCACAATAGGCGGTAGCACAGGCCACTTACACATGCACGTGGGCAGCGATCAAGCATGCCACATCATTGCACCACGACATGCGCCACAGCAATCCATTGTGCAAGCAGCAAGTGCATTATTCAGCCCCATGCACTACGAGCTCATCAGCCAATGCACGCCAAGACTGGGAGGTTAGTAGCTATTACCTAGAGCGCCACAGCCTACTTTGCATGTGAAGCGCTATAAAGGTGCCGCACAACAGCACAGGCCATGGATCAGTATTGCAACCATCTGAGGTAAGTTGCGCCTGCTGTGGAAACAGCCAGCACAGCAGGGTGGATGGGGTGGGCAGCTGCAGGTAAAGACACATATGTCCTTGTCCACAGGTAGCACCATGTCCGAGCATGAAGAGACTGAGGAGCATGGGCCTGCCCGCAAGCACAGGCCCAACTTTACGAAGGAGGAAGCCGATGCCCTGTTCGAGGCCTACCTCAACAGGGAGCAATTGCTGAGTGACGCCACTGGCACACCACAGGCCAGGGCTGCAGGCTGGGTGGAGGTGGCAGCGGCTGTGAACCTGCAGGGCAGCCACCAGCACTCTGTGCAGGAGTGCAGAAAGAAGGCGGGCGCTGACAAACGCCACATTAAGGAGAAGGTGGCAGCCATACGGGCTGCCAGTGGGGGCCATGCTGCTGTGCCACAGCTCACAGCACAAGAGGAGCTGGTGGTGGCCACCCTGCAGCGCAGCACCATTGAGGGTGTGCTGGGTGGTGGCATCCAGACAGGAGGGAGCCCATCACTGCATGGTACATATGCCATGCCTGGTGGGGGGATGCCGGTATTGTAGCACCAACACATCTGTTTTCTCTTACAGCACCGGCACACCAGCATGCAGTGGCAGGGGCAGCAGCGGCAGCCATGGGGGCATGCCCAGCCTAGGAGGACCAGCTATCCACCTCCATGGGCATCCAGGGACCTGATCAGCTGCAGCACACCATTGCCATCCAGCTGGATGTCCTGAGCTTGGTGTCGGATGAGGCCTTGGCTGTGTTCCAGTAGGATGCCAGCCATGGCGTACTCTGCATGGAGACACAGATCGGGGCGGGATCTGACACTGATGATGACATGTCCATCATCCTGGACAGCATGGGTGGTGTCGTGGGGGAAACACCCATACCTACCACCATCACTGGCAGTGCGGCCAGTGGCCTGTCGATGGTGGAACTGCTGCCCACCACCACCCCTGGTGCCGCCATGTGCACAGCCACAGTGGTGCTGGGTGGTGGTGGTGGTGGTGCAATCACTCAGGCACTGGCCAGCACACAGGGACCAGAGGGGCAGCGGCGGCAGATGGATGGGGATGTTGGGCGGTCGGATGCAGAGTCCACTGCGGGGCACCAGTGACCTACCCCATGGGGACCCTGCTGTGCAGCATCCACCTGAGCAGGGGGCCATGCAGCATGGTCGTACACCACTTGTGGGATGGCGGCACGTCCATGCACCCCTGGGCGCCGACCCATTTATAGAGCACACCCGATTGCTGTGGGCCTCCGTGGAGCAACAGGTGCTGCTCATAGTTGGGGTGCACGCACTTCATGCAGAGGTGCACCAGGCAGCCGAGCTGCATGAGAGGGGCACCGCGCAGGTCCCAGAGGCCATACAGTGCCTGTGGAAGGACACGACTGCATCCCTGGATTGCATTGCCAATGCGATCTTGGTTGGCCTTGTGCCACTGGCTGCCACAGGGCATGGCCAGCAGCCACAGACACCATGGAGTGCACTGTCCACCCCATGGACCCGGCATCGGGTGACACCCTCCATGTTGACACTGGGCTCTGCTGTTGGCATCCCAGGCACACCTGGTGCAGGTCTGTTTGGGTGCCTACACACTACTGTGCGAACCCAGTCGCATTCCTGCAGTTCAAACCCGGGGGGGGGGCAGTTGCATACCCCCGCGTGGCTGCTGAGCAGCAAGTGGTTGTCAAATGGCCCCAGCATGGCCTCCCCCATGTCTGCGATGATTGTGGTTCGACACGGTGGACCTGATGTGTGCACTACCCTGTCTGCAGTCTGCTGCCACTGCCCTGTGTGCACATGGGCGATGTGTGTGGGTGCATGCCACAGTCATGGCAACTGTGTGTCGTGCAACACGCTGCCAGTGTTCACACCCACCAGGCCACTGGCCCATGTGGTGTGTGCATGATGAGAGCAGCACAGCACTGGTTGCGCCTGTGCACTGGCACCCTGCATCTGATCCATGCCACGTGCTAGTGCCTGGGCGTGTGCCTGCATGTGTCAGTGTGTGTCTGTGTGTGTGTGTGCATTGCTGTATGGTGCTGCATGCTGTTGTGTGTGGCTGTGTGGCACAGCTATCCCCACCCCTGCCCTATGCCTGTGTGTGCATGCCCATAGCCATGCCTGCCCATGCCCGTGTGCTTTGCCATTGTATCTGTCCATTGCATGGGTGTTGCTCCACCTACCTGAGTGCACCAAAGTGCTCCTGTGCAATCATGTCCCTGTGCTGGCATGCCATCCTTAGTAGCTGGGGATCCCTCCACCCGGGTGGGGCTGCCCACTGCTGCCAGCCCATTGCCCTCATCGTCCTCACTGCTGTCCCCCTCTTCAGCCTTGACAGCTATCCCACGGTCAATGGCCATGTTGTGCAGTATGCAGCAGGCCAGGAATAGGCCACAGGCTTTCGAGGGGCTGTACTGTAGGGCACCACCAGACCTGTCTAGGCAACGGAATCGTGCCTTCAGCATCCTAAACCCACACTCAATGATGTTCCACATGCTGGTGTGTGCCTCATTGTAATGGTCCTCTGCTGGGGTCGATGGGTGCCGGTAGGGGGGTGAGCAGCCAGGATCTGAGTGGGTAGCCACTGTCACCAGTGTGGACAGATACATGGTTAGCCTGGTTTCTTCTGTCGCTGTTCCTCTTGCCCATCTCTGTCCCTCCCACCATCACACCCACCCTGCTGGCCCCCTTCCCATGCCCTGCTGTTCCCAGCTCCCCATGGTCATCCCATACTCACCCACTAGGTGGCCCATGGGGATATCCCCACTCTCACACCTGTGGCACAGTGCAGAGCTGTACCAGATGAATGAATCATGTGCACTCCCAGGGTGTGTGGCACAGACATTGGTTATGCGCCCCCTGGCATCGCACACCACCTGGGTGCAGTCAATGGCTCCTAGAACGCCAGGAATCTGTGCTACTCTGTGGAACTCCTGCATGGTTGCTGTATGCTCTGCCTGTGTACTGGGGAACTGGATGTATTCTGCAGCATGTGGCAGCAGGGCATTGAGGAATTGTGTGAGGAGGTGTGATGTGGCTGACTGGGTTATGCCTGTGGTGTCTCCTGTTGATCTCTCGAAGGTGCCCGTGGCAAGCAGGCACATGACGGCTGTCACCTTCATCTCCACTGTCAGGGCGTGGCTCCGTCTAGTGGGTGCCTGCATCTCCTCACTGCACAGCTCACAGAGCTGCCTCAGAATCATCGGGTTCAGGCAATACCGGCCCATGATTTCCGTATCAGAGTGGTTCTCGAAGCTGATGCGGGGCCAGTACCACCAGTTCCAGGCGTATCGCCGACAGGTCCTTCCACAGCCATGTCGCTCTGCCTCCTGCCTCCTCACACCCCTCATTATGGCCTCCATCTGGAAGGCTGCACTGGCCATGGCCCCTGCTGTCCTGTCTCCCCCTGGGCATCTGGCTCCAGTGGTCCACTTGCCACCATGGGGCAGTGCCTGTCACTCTGCCTGGCTCCCTCTTGCGTCCCCTGTCCCTGACTCACACTTCACTGCCACTTCTGTCCCACACCCCTGTGGCTGCCTGTTCCACTCCCTCCAGGGTATGGTGGTTTTCTCTCTCTCTCTCTCACTCTGTCTCTCTCTGTCTCACTCCCCTCTAGCGCAAGTGCTGTCCAGGCAATAAGAAAACGCGGGCTCTACAGTTATCCATGAAGAACAGTCCACAAAATTAGGACACTGAAACTGATTTTTATTTTTTTTTAAATGCAGTAAAAACAACTGCTTTGAAGGTACACAAAAGTGGTAGCAAAACCCAAAAAACCATCAACGTTTCACGTCAAAATCAGATGCTTTGTCAAGACGTCAGCAGCTAAGCAAGAATCTACTTAAATAGTATATGTTACCCCCAACCCAAAACAATCACACTAACTACTTTAAACTAGTTAAGCAATATAAGAAATCAATCACTATAAAACAACAATAATATGCATTTATACCATAATGAACTACTAAAAAATATATACAAATTCTATACACAATTAATGTACTTCATTAACATTTTATCAAAAATGAAATAAACTAAAAAATCATTTTCGTTTTTTCAAAAATGGAGTAAGCTGGAAAACATCATTTAACCCAGGATAATAACTAGATTGCAATTTATACTGCCAAAAAGTTTCATGACACATCAAAATATTACTTAAATCACCTCCCCTGCATCCTAGGGTAACTTGTTCTAGTCCCCTGAAAGTAAAGGTGTGATCACATCCAACTCGTGATGTGTGTAAAGCCAATGCATTATCCATTTTTTTCATTTTGATACTGTTAAGATGTTCCAAGACTCTGTGTTTAAACTTTCTAATAGTTTTACCCATATAAAAACATTTACATTTGCACGTTGCTAAATAAACCACTGATTCTGTATTACAGTTTATAAAGCTCTTCATCCGATGTACATCCTTCATGTTAGGCAATGTAAAGTCTGATCTCACCTGAATAAATTTACAAGCACTGCAAGTCCCACATCTGTAATTTCCATTCGGAAGTGTATGACCATGCTTAGATGTAATATTGTCCTTGCCATGCACCAATAAATCCACTAAGTTACTTCCCCTTCGGTAAACAAAATTCAGTCCCTATTCAAATATTTCTTTCAATTTTGGTTCCACACTTTGAATGCCCCAGTTCTTCCGAATAACATCAGAAACTTCAGATACCTGTGCATCAAATACAGTAATGAAATTAGGAACACATACAGTATTAATTATTTTGTTACCTTTCTTTTGTAGCAAACTAGGTTTCTACATGTAATCTACTTTACCAATGGCACCCTGTATACATTGGTCACTGTATCCTCTCATTTTAAACCTGTTGTACATATCACCTCTTTCTTTGAAATATTTATCTTGCTCCAGCCTAGGCTCCGTCTGCTCGGCGCATCTGGCCGTTGCTCCACACTTGCACCATGGGTCGGGGGTTGAATATCGCACTGTGCCGCATATTCATGGGCATGCCCCCTGCCCTTGCACATGCATTCATTGTTGTTGCACATTGGTGCACTGCTATTTGTGCTGTGCAGTGGCTCCTGCTGAATATAGCTCCATGGCGCAGTGCCGCAGTTGCACATGCGCATCCCAGTGGCGTCATGTGCAACTGCTTTGAATATCCCGGCCACTGTGTACTTAACGTACACTGTACTATTCTACATGCACTGAACTGATGCCAATGCTATTGAAATAGTACATGCCTGGGTCAGAACTATATCTGGAACATTTGCCTACCTCTTCAGAGTTTGGAAAGAAAATATCTACCTTTTGTTTAAAACATTTAACTAACATGCCTTTTCTATGCCCCTTCAGATTGAGCATCTCCTTTTCATTGTATGGTTGCTCATATTTCTCACATTTTCTGTACTCTTTTTAGTAAGTGTATACTGAAGCTAGATGTGACTAACTTACCCTGGTCCTACCCTGGTTCCTGTTTGCACACCTGATATTAATAATTAAGTTTTCTGTAGTGTAGTGCCCCACTCCGGTACCTGAATGCCCACCCGATATTAATAAATATTTTTCCATAGTGTAGTGTCCCACCCCTTTCATTGATTACCCACCTGATATTAATATATATTTTTCTATAGTGTAGTGCCCCAACCCATTCCCCAATCTACTAGTGGTCCCCACCCCCTTCTTACCCATTGCCATACCCAAACAGAAAAAAAAAACAGTCCCTGGTAGTCTAATGCTCCCCCCCAACCCCCCACCCACTCAGGTAAATCCTCCCCTGGTATGACTGCCAGTCAATGAGCAGCACATCCCTCACCTCCATGGCTGCCCATTGAGCTATGAATGAGTGTAATAAAAAGTGACAAAAGGAAAAAAGTACAACATTCAGTCTAGTCTTTATTTGATCTATCATAAAAAGATCATTGCAATTTCACACATAAAAACAAGGTACACAGAAATTAAGATACACAATAAATTACAATAAATACTAATCTAAAAAGCACACATACAGGCACAAGTGTGACATATCCATATACAGGACAAACTACATTTGGCATATAGAAAATTAAGCATGTTTAAGCCTTATTTTATTTACTGCATATAAGTATTCCGATACGCTTGTAATAATAAAATCATCTTCTGTTGTGAACATAATTAACAAAAGTTTTTGTTTATCCTCGGTTTGTATGCATTTCCATACTGAAGCTAACCAGATATACCTTACTTTGTTGTACCGTGTGCAATCGAACATTACATAATACAGGTTTTCATAGGTGCTTGCATCCACAATTCTTATCCTCAGGGTGCTCAGGGTATTGTGCCTTGCCTTTAAAACATTACTGTGAAAAAGTTTGAATCTGTATAGAGTATACAATCTTCTTTTAAGTGTGTTTTAGAAAATCCAAGTAGTATCTGAAGCAGTGCCTTGTATTGTTTAATATAAGTTAGAGTGAGTATTTGGACTTTCTAACTTTTCCTAAGTAGTCTTTGATGCTACAGTTTTCAATTTTATTTTTTAAGTATTTTGTGTATTTTGTGCTAAGTGTAAATCCATTGGAGATATAGAGGATAGTGGATGGGCAACAGTGAACAACAACACTGTTGTTCACTTTGAGAGGTTGTCATGACAACCTAGAAAACCTCGAGAGCGAAGCTGAGAGGTTCTTGCCATGAAAACCTAGAGAAGTGAACCAGTAAAGTTAAGAACATCGTTACCATCCACCGTCTTTTATAGTATGGGCAACAGTAAAAAAAAAAAAAAAAAAAAAGCTTGTGACTGCCTCCAGGGTCGCAGCCGGACGTCGGTGACCTCGCCCCTCCCCGCCTGCACACTGCACTCCTTCCCGAGCGATCTTAAATATTTAAAAACACATGCGGTTATCCTGCTGTGTGCCGGCCACTGTTTAGAAAAAACAGCACCTACTGTGAGTTTTAGATGTCCTCCTGTGCCTCCGATGAACAGTGGTGCCCATTTTGTATTCTCCCCAAACTGCGACTTGCGCATGAGCAAATGTGGGCAGAGCTGTTGTACCATCGATGTGACGTACCCACAATGGTACAACAACATCGTGATGTCACATCAATGGTACAACAACACTAGGGAAACCTAGATTTTTAACAAATTCAACGTTCTAACATACACTATATACATTTCAAGACTTTCTAATTCATAGTGTTTAAAACTTATATTAGTCCCTTAAGCCAATCAGATTGTTTACAGCCCTTCTTGGACCAGCTTTGCTTCTCCTTGAGACAGATCTGAGGCAGTCCATTTTCTGACTTTCTGGTTATTCTTAGCCAGTAATTCATTCTGTGGATTGTTGCCAACACTTTTGGGTTCATAGTTCCCAGTTCTGCTCTTAAATAATGGGCAGGGGTAGATTTTCCTATTCCCAGTAAGGTTCTATATAACTGGTTCAAAGAGACTAGCAATGTCTCAAAATTACCTGGATTCCAGACTTCAGTGGAGAAGAGTGACTGTGCTATAAGTTTTGCCCATATAGCTTCAATAGCAGGGTGGACAATGTTACCCCTATATTGTCTATTAAACTTCCTGCCTTGGCCAGCAAACCAAGAAGACTTGGTTTGCTGGCCAAGGCACCTAGCTTCACCTGAGCTCTTTCCTTCTAAGACTGCTTGAAAGGCAGAGTAGAGAAACTTACCAGAGCAAGGGAGAAGGATTAAGACTTAGTTTGGCTAACAGATTTACTGTGGTGGTGTTTTTATTTTTACTCACAGGATTGCTACTGTTTGTTGCTAACATTTCATTGCTTTATTTTTCTCTGATTCAAATTGTTGTTGCTGGTATACCTTCTTCTGCATTATTACAAGGTGTGCCTACAGGTGGCTAACAGATTACTGCTGTAATCTTCTGATTCAAATTGTCTTTGCAAGGTATATCTTCTGTTACTGCTTTATTTTTCTCTGGAGCAAAGTGTTTCTTACAGGGTATATCTTCTCTGAAATTATTACAGGTGGTGCTTTACAGGTTTTACAGTTTTATCTAACATTAGGATAAGCTTTCAGGGTTACTGCATTTGTTGTTGACTGATTGTTTCTGCTCTTACCTCCTTGTTCTTTCGTCCGTGGTTCTTCTTTTTAGGCAGGGGAAGGGCCCAGCCACCCACCCCCATCCCCAACCACCCCACGCTACACTCCTTTTATAGGGTACCACAGTTGTGACATTTCCTGTGGCAGAGCAGGAAGGGGCGGATCAGTGGGGCCTCCACAAGGTGATCTCATTTACAGGGCACTAGTAATTTAACTTGTTATAACAAGTTAAACAAAGCACAATTAAACCATTACTTGCATTTTTTTCCTTTTTTTTCCTTCTAATTACTCTGACTAGGTTACAAACCCAGCAACTTATTTGGAATGGATTTCATTAACTGCAGGTACTGTGGAACAATTTTCAGAAGGACAGTCTTACAGGATTTAGGACACTGTCCTACATGCTGGGCCTTTGGAGATCTTAGGGCTCAGCTCCGGCAGCATGGGCAGAGATTGCACGCCTCAAATTTCATATTGAAGAGGAAATACATTATAAGAACCACCCCATTTCCCCAGCATCCAACAGAAAACCTCGACCGCAGAGGGTAGTTGGTCCAGGAGGTTGGCAGGTGGTTAGGAGGAACAAATCAGGTGCCCCATCACTCTGCTCTCCAACACATTACTCCAAAACCATTAAACACTATAAACAGGTATCTGCCTCTATCTCTGAAATCAAATAAAGAGGCAGAAGACACTGCAGAGCAGGACACTGGCACAGGAGCTAGCACAACAATACTCACCCAAATCAGGAACCAAAACTAAACAAGCAAAAAGAAATCCAAAAAACTTCTGATCATAGGAGACTCCATGATTCGGGAGTTGATACCCATCTCCAGCCAGGTGATGGTCAGATGTCTCCAGGTACATCAGCATGAAGAGACACTGACCGCATTGCTAAAATTGTTCACAAAGCAGGAGAAAACATTGATGTCCTAGTACACATAGGGACTAATGATCTCGCCAGCCGGGTCAGTTGTGGAGACCAAGGAACACCTGACTAGGCTGGGTGACAAACTATCATCTATTTCGTCTGCATCTCCTTCTGAGATCCTGCCAGTCTGGGAGAAGGGAGCAGATGGACGGAAGGTCAGAGAAGGGGAGATAGGGGAGCTAAACACGTGGCTCAAGGACTGGTGCAGCAGGAAAAGGACACAGATTTGTAGGAACTGGCAACAGTTCTGGGATGTAAAAGTTCTTTAATTTGATGGACTGCATCTGACTAAAGAGGGAGTCAGTGCATTGGGGCAGAAGTTTGACGCCTTTGCAGAATATTTAAACTAGCAAATGGGAGAGGGTGCAGCACCCCATACGTCGAATGGGAAGAACACCCTCCCCTCAGCTAGTGGTCAAACAGGAATTCAGCGTGTTTGCTGCTCATTTGCATCACCAGGTAAGAAAAAGGTTTGTCTCCCCATACAATGCACAGGGTAATGCCAAACTTCACCCAACAACTAACACACCAAAATCTGGCCAATGGAAAATCATGTACACAAATGCTCACAGCCTGGGAAATAAGATCCCAGACCTGCAGGCAATAATGTCAGAGGCTAAACTGGACATAGTAGCAATTAGTGAGACGTGGTTTACCAGTAACCACACTTGGGAGACTTCAGTACCTGGCTATGTATTGTTCAGAAGAGACCGAGGTGCAAAAAGGGGGGGAGGAGTGGCCCTGTATGTTAATGAAAATATCAAAGCTATAGAAATTCAGAATACACATAAGGAGCCGGAAGAACTGTGGTTCACCCTGGAAACAGGAAATGGGACAGCCATAAGAACTGGGGTTGTCTACAGGCCCCCAGACCAGAGGGAGGACATAGACACATTACTGTTAGAAGATATACAAAACATGACAGCTAAAGGGGAGGTTCTGATAATGGGAGACTTCAACATGCCAGATACAGATTGGCCAATACCAGCAGGAACATCTGCTAGAACTAGACTCATAGTGGAGTCCCTGCAGGGGGAGGGCCTCAAACAACTGGTACAGCAACCCAGAAGAGACAGGGCTATCCTAGATCTAGTACTGACTAACAAAGAAGGGATCACAGATCTCCAGGTAGAAGGTCACCTGGGGGCCAGTGACCATCACATGGTATGGTTCAATTTGGCTACTACATCTAAATCATCCCATTCCAAGGCAAAATATGGGACTTCAGAGGAGCTGACTTTGATAAGATGGCCAACAGAGTCAAGCTAGCCCTGGCAAAAGAAACACAGGTGAGGGGGTACAGGCAAAGTGGGCAAGCATTAAGGATGCAATACTTGAAGCAACATCCCATTGTGTTAGAGAGAAAAGGAAGTGCAAAGAAGAAGGAAACCACTTTGGTTCTCAATACAGTAGCAGAAAAGGTCAGAGCCAAAAGGCTGGCCTTCAGGAAATATAAGGGAACACAGCGGGATGAAGATAGGGAGGCATACCAAACTGCCCTAAGGGAAGCAGGTAAGGCAGTAAGGCAGGCAAAGTCCCAAACTGAGGAAACACTAGCATGAACAGTAAAAGAAGGTGACAAAACTTTTGTAGATACATTAGTGAAAGGAGAAAGTCCAGAGGAGGTATTGCTAAGCTTAATGGAGAAAAGGGAGCATGTGAGGAGGAGGACCCTGTAAAGGCATCTATCCTAAATAGATACTTTTGCTCAGTATTTACTGAAGAGAAGGTAGGGCAGGGCCCACAGCTCAGCATCATGGACACAGGGGGGAGGGAGGTGAGCACTACTCCCTTCACAAAAGAAAGGGTCCTACAAGAGCTTGCTAAGCTCAGAGTGGATAAGGCAATGGGACCTGATGGCATACATCCCAGGGTACTTAAGGAGCTAAAGGAGGAACTAGCAGAGCCATTAGCAGAATTGTTTAGTGAGTCTCTGAGCACAGGAGAGGTCCCAGAAGACTGGAGAAGGGCTCATGTGATCCTGCTCCACAAGAGTGGTAGCAGGGAGGAGGCAGGGAACTACAGACCAGTCAGTCTTACCTCAGTAGTGGGCAAGATTATGGAGGCACTCCTTAAGGAAAGGATAGTGCAACACCTGGAATCCATTGGGGCACAGGATCCAAGACAGCATGGGTTTACAAAAGGAAGGTCCTGTCAAACTAATCTCATAGATTTCTTTGACTGGGTAACCAGAGTGGTGGACCAAGGGGAGCAGTTGATGTCATCTACCTTGACTTCAGCAAAGCTTTTGACACTGTTCCACATAGAAGATTGATAAATAAGCTAGGTAGGCTCGGTGGGTCAGAAGTTGGTCAACTGGGTGGCAAACTGGTTGACTGGCAGAAAACAGAGAGTGGTGGTAAATGGTATACAGTCAGAAGAGATGCAAGTCACAAGTGGGTACCTCAAGGATCAGTCCTGGGGCCAGTCCTCTTCAACATCTTCATTAGTGACCTCGCAGATGGACTAGAGGGTAAGGCTTGTCTGTTTGCAGATGACACCAAGATCTGCAACAGAGTAGATGATCCAGATGGGGTGGGCAGAATGAGAAGAGATCTGGATAAACTAGCAAATGGTCAGAAGAGTGGCAACTGGGATTTAATGCAAAGAAGTGCAAAATCATGCACATAGGGAAGAGAAACCCTGAAGCCACTTATAGGCTGGGAGGAGTTGCTAGCAGTCACAAAGGAAGAAAGAGACTTGGGCATCATCATCACTGATGACCTAAAATCATCAAACAGACCTCTAAAGCAGTAGGTAAGGCTAGGGGTGTTAGGGTGTATTAGTAGGGTATCACAAGTCGTAAGAGGGAGGTAATAATCCTCTGTGCAAGACACATTGCTAGGCCCCATCTGAGTACTGCATGCAGTATTGGAGGCCACACCTTCACAAGGACATTAACCAAATTGAGGCAGTCCAGAGAAGGGCAACCAAAATGGTGCAGGGACTGCATCAGAAGACATATGAGGACAGATTAATGGAGCTCAATATGCATACCCTTGAGCAAAGGAGGGAGAGAGTGATATGATCGAGACATTTAAACACCTTAAGGGCATAAACAAGGTGAAAGAGTCTAACATGTTTAAATATAAGAAAAATAGCAGGACAAGAGGACACAGCATGAGATTAGAGGAAGCTGATTAAGGGGAATGTGAGGAAATTCTTTTCACAGAAAGGGTGGTAGATGCATGGAATAGCTTACCACAAGAAGTGGTGGCTATGAATACAGTGCAGGGCTTCAAACAGGCATGGGATAGGCATAAGGGAGCAATACAAATGACTATGAATAGATAGGTCACTGACAGAGCAAAGGCCGATGGCACATTTATAAGGTAGAAAAAGAAATGGGCAGACTGGATGGACCTTGCGGTCCTTATCTGCCGTCAACTTCTATGTTTCTATGTTTCTATGTTTCTGATTTCTGATGCAGTCTGTTTTAATTTTACAAGTATTGTCCTCTTGGGTATAGCCCACTGAGCGTTGTTTGCAAAAGTTATGCCAAGATCAGTATATGTGGAAACTGTATTTAAATTTTTTTTTCCAATCTTCCATGTCCCATTATCTTGTTTCAATTCAAATACTAAGACATGGCTTTTACTTTCATTTATTTTGAGCTTGTATTGTTCCATAAAATCATTTAAATGATCCAATTTTTTTAAAGCCCAGATTGTGAAAGAACTAATAGTACTAGGTCATCTGTATCGGCCAATGCAGGACAAGAATGGGTACTAATCATGGATGAGCCCAAGACCAAATTTTCCAGTCCCACCAATGTATTTATTTTTTTATTTATTTATTTGCATTTAATTACTGGGTAGGTGCACTGATCCAAAGGACTGTTTTCAGGCATGACCTAGGCCATAAAGATGGCACAATGATAAGGTACAGGTAATTAACACATTACAGTAATGTCATAAAAATTGAAGATATATAATTCAAATCAAGTGCAAACAGTCTGAGTTGGATACAGTACAGTAGATACAATGTTGTATAATACAAGCATGGTGTGAAAACAACGATACATGGTGGAACATTGTCTGCAGGAAGCAGGATAGTATAAAAACAATACATAGGTACGTATTGGATGGAATTGTACTGGGCATTTGTGAGGCAACGCCTATCTACTTGGGAATTGCAGTACAGAGTTGCGTTTACGGAGAAGAGGTAGGAAGAAGTAGTACAATAGGTTGTTCAGGTAAATGCAAAAGAGTGTGGGGCGAGGATGCATTCCTGTATCACTCCTTTGTTTGTTGGAAAGACAGAGGAGAGATGCCCCCTGGTCCCTAATCAGATTTGTGCCCATGTGCTCAAACATAAATCTTTGATAATACTAATTAGGTTTGGGTCAGTTCCATATTTCAGCATTATTTCCTATAGTAGATGTCAAGATATCATATCAAAAGCAGAACTAAAGTTAAATGCTGCATATAGCCTTTGTTTCCTCAGACCCACATATTTTTCTGTTAGATGCTCTAGTATGAAACAATTGTCCACTGTGCTATATTCTACTCAAAAACCTACCTTTAGTTCTGAGAAAACACCAAGGATTTATTTTCACCTTACTGATCTGAAAAGAAAATTTTTTGCAAAGATTCTACCTGAAATATCTATCAATGAACCGAGTCTCTACATTCTGGGGTCCTTTCTATCGCCTTTTTTTTTTTTGTAAATGGAGAGCATGAGGGTGCCCCTCCAAGATGGGGGAACTTTGTTACTGCAAACACAAATATTAATATTCTACTATACAGGCCATTAGAGAGGCTGTACCTTGAATACTGTGTCCAATTCTGGAGGCCTCATCAAAATCAATCAATCAAAATCTTTATTTAATCAGGCGAACATCATTGAGCATAGCTCATTTACAAGATGGACCTGAGATACATCTTCTTCTACATAAGGACTTATATAGGGTGGAAGTGGTTCAGAGGAGGGCAACCAAAATGGTGCAGGGATTGCATCACAAGCCCTATGAGGATAGGCTCAGGGAATTAAATATGTACTCTGGGGGATATGATTGAGACATTTAAGTACCTCACAGGGAAGAATAAAGTACAGGAGAATACTGTATTCCAAAGATAAAGATGCACCAGGATGAGGGGGCACAAGATAAAACTGGAGGGAGAGAGGTGCAGAGGGAATGTGAGGAAGTACTTCTTCACAGAGAGGGTGGTGAACAAGTGGAACAGCCTGCCAATGGAGGTGGTGATGGGTTGAAACAATTACAGGTTTTAAACATGCTTGTGATAGGCATAGAGGATTGCTGGTAGTTGGGCGGGGTACAACCTAATGCCAGCAGCACATGATACAGCACAATTGTTAGTGGTAATAGGGCAGACTAGATGGGCTGAAGGCCCTTATCTGCTGACATTTTCTATGTTTTCTATTAAAAAAGGCATTTACAGTGGCGTGAAAAAGTATTTGCCCCCTTTCTGATTTTCTCTATTATTGCATATTTGTCACACTGGATGTTTTCAGGTCTTTAGACAAAATATAATATTAGATAAAGGGAACCTGAGTGGACAAATAACACTTTTTTTTTTTACTTATTTCATTTATTTAATGAAAAAAGTTAACCAACACCAACTGGCACTGTGTGAAAAAGTAATTGCCCCTAGTTAAATCAGCCCAATTAAAGGGATAATTAGAGTCAGCTGATTGAACACAGCCAGGCTTGATTACAGCCAGCCCTGCTCAATATAAACCTCACTTATTTTGGCCCTTAGCATCAGAGTCACATTGCCAGCACAAAGATTCAACAAGCACATTATGCCATGATCAAAGGAAGTTCTGAAAAGATCAGAAAAACATTTTGTTGCCCTCTATCAGTCTGGAAAGGGTTACAAAGCTATTTCTAAGGCTCTGGGACTCCATCGAACACAGTGAGAGCCATAATCTCAAATGGAGAACACTTGGAACAGTAGTGACCCTTCCCAGGAGTGGGCGGCCTGCCAAAATTACTCCATAGGCAGTGTAAAATCATCCAAGAAGTCTCAAAGGATCCTAAAACAACATCCAAAGAACTGCAGGCTTCTCTTGCCTCAGCTAAGGTCAGTGTTCATGACTCCACAATCAGAAAGAGACTGGGCAAAATGGGCTTCATGTGAGAGTAGCAAGGCGGAAACCACTGCTAACCAAGAAGAACATAAATGCTCGTCTCTCATTTGCCAAGAAGCACCTGGATGATCCACAAGCCTTTTGGGAAAATGTTCTATGGACAGATGAGTCCAAAGTGGAACTTTTGGACAACATGGATCCCATAATGTCTCGCTGTAAGCAAACACAGCATTCCACAGTAAGAACACCATACCAACAGTCAAACATGGTGGTGGTAGTGTGATGGTGGGGATGCTTTGCTGCCTAAGGACCTGGATGACTTGCCATAATTAAAGGAACCATGAATTCTGCTCTGTACCAGAAAATTCTTGAAGAGAATGTCCAGTCAGTCATCCTTCCATCAGCTGAAGCTGAAGCGTAGTTGGGTCATGCAGCAAGACAATGATCCAAAACACAAAAGCAAGTCCACATCAGAATGGCTAAAAAGAAGTAAAATTAAAGTTTTAGAGTGGCCTAGTCAAAGTCCAGACTTAAACCCAATAGAGATGCTGTGGCAGGACCTGAAACGAGCAGTTCATGCTCGAAAACCTACCAAATGTTATCAATTAAAGCAGTTCTGTGAGGAAGAGTGGTTAAAATTCCTCCACAGCGATGTGAAAGACTGATATTGAATTATAGGAAGTGTTTGGTTGCAGTCATTGCAGCTAAATGTGGTGTAACCAGTTATTAAGTGTAAGGGGCAATTACTTTTTCACACAGTGCCAACTGGTGTTGGTTAACTTTTTTTCATTAAATAAGTGAAATTAAAAAAAAAAATAAGTGTTATTTGTTCACTCAGGTTCCCTTTATCTAATATTACATTCTGTCTAAAGACCTGAAAACATCCAGTGTGACAAATATGCAATAATAGAGAAAATCAGGAAGGGGGCAAATACTTTTTCACGCCACTGTAAAACCATAGACCACGAGGAAGGGTTCAAGAAATAGACCTCTGGAGGGACAAGATCTGGTCCTGGAGCTTTCTTTTTCTTGAGTCCTGTAGCAGCCAAATATACTTCATATCTCTGTATAGCTGGAAAAAGTGAACTCTCTAGTACATTAGAAGGTACACTATCTCCACTGTTTGACTCATAGAAAATGTCTTTATAGTATTGTACCCGGACATCTAGGGGTATATATGCATCTATTTCAAATTTACAATTATTTGTACCATTAGCTACAATGAGCCAAAACGATTGTACATCATTTTTGTATATGACCTCTAACATCTTTTCCCATTGGTTTTGAAAAAATTCTTCTTTTTTATCTAATTAAGTTTCATAATTTTTCTTTGTTTTATTGAGTGTCTGCAAATGTTTCCTCTTTGGGCATCTTTTGGTCTTCCTTACAAGTTTTATTAACATAGATTTTTGTTTCTTGCAGTCATTATCAAACCAAGTAGTCCTGGGTTTAGAAGAAGAATCAGCATTTATATAGTGCTTTTCATGCACAGTGTATCCCAAAGCACAAAGAATGTATGTCATTCCTGTCTGGCCTATAGACTTGTTCTCTTATACTTTCATAGCATCTGAGGAGGTCTTCATGGAGCATTTTAAAATCATTTTGACTTCAGCCTCTTTGGGTAAATAGAGTTAAACAATGTACTAAACAGTCACCTACTTTCCCCTGTTGTTAGAGGTTCGATCTGATTTTTGTGAGGTTCCTAACTTCCATTTCTAAAGTAGGGCCAGCAAGTGTTCTCTCTTTATTTTACCCAGTGTTCATCCCTATTCGATTGAAACTGGGAAATAGTCACGTGTAATAACCCTGCATTTATCCCATGTTTTCTTGGGTCCGCTCCATAAAATTAAATCAATTACTGTGAGCCCCAGGGGAGAGGAGAAAGTAAATTCTCCATTTAAATCACCATTGATTCTTCCATTTAAAGGGCCAGGTTGTGTACTGACATAGTCTCAATTAGTTTGTATCCAGTGGTATTAATTTTTTTTGTCCTTTGTGTTTCTTGGGAAATTTGGGTCCTCATTATCTATGTTATGCTTGATAGCATAATCTGAGTATCCCTCAAAGGAGCCGATTCTTGCATTAAAGGCGCTCATTAGAAGAATGTCAGTGTTCCCACGAAGATCATGAATATTGCTTAATATTTCAGTTCATTTATCCTAGGTTAAACTATTATAAAATGTTGAGTTAATGGGAAGTACATATATATTCAGTAGGTAAACATTTAAAATGGGTATCTCTATGTAGAAAGCTTAAAAAGAGGAAGTTTCAGCAATACAGAAGACCTTCCTATCTGGATCTATTTTAAACCATGTTACTAAGCCACCAGAGGGTCTACTAGCTTTTGAGATCCTGTTACCGGGTACCTGACGACAGCAATAACCATCAAAGGATATCTCAGTATCTTTCTCTTGCCAAGTTTCTTGTAAGCAAATAATATTATGTTTACCAATAAAATCCCACCATTCGCTATCTGCAAATTTAGTCAATAGACCCAAAATATTCCATATAATTAGGATAAACAAGATGCTGTATCAGTTTCTAATGTATTAGTACTATCCTCCTCAGTTCTACTTTGTATTAGTCAGCCTTCCTGTCCCACCAAAGGAGAATAGTTATTATTTACTGAAATATCAAAGATTAGGGGTTGTTCACAAGCTTTACCTGAGGAGTTATTTGTTACGTTTACTGTCATATTTTCATTCTCGTGATTGTGTCTGGTACATGTCTCTAGCTGAATGTTCTGGCTTTCCCTCGTGCTTCCTTCCTCTACAATATAAAGCCCCAGTCTGTCCAGAATATTGGGTTTACCTATGATCTTCTGAGCTAGAGTGCTAGTTTTACATTTCCAAAAGAATCTGATCACTTCCTATGTCCCAGCTCACCCTTAATGCATTTGCTGACATAACCTGTCTAACTGGTATTTGCAGTATCTGCCTGAAGATTTCTTTTAGATTTTGCAATAGCAGAAGACTTCTTCTCTCTGGGAAGTCTCTGTAGTCCATATAATGTTAGAAGATTTTCTGTGGCTACCCCGAGTTAGCCGTTTGTCCATTTTCGTGATCTTTAGGGTGATTTAATAGGTTACTGTCTATTATACTGTATATAAACCATCTCATCTAATACTGGGTTTTAGTCATTATGCTCTACAGCTTATTTACCTTGGATTAGCATGTCTAATTGACCAGCTTTACTCATGCTGCCCCATCTATGTACATCTAGTATTTTAAAGTTGTTGGTTGGAACATGGAATAGCCAGGTGAACAGCTAATATGAAGCCTTTTCAGTTTATTCTTATTTTCATTGTAAACCTTGTTAAAACCAGAGAGACTGATTTGATAGTAGTCTTGTTCTTCCTGCATTGGCCTTGCATTAAGCAGTTTTCTGTTGACGTAGATTAGATTATACCCCAAATTGTGTAGTGATACACTATTTGTCCAGATGTGATTGGCTAGTCTAGGGGAATTACAAAAAATATATACTGTATACATTCCATCCCCATCTCATCATTGTCAGCCAGGATTTTTATAAAATGCTTATCTTCCACCTCTGTTCCATTCCTGCCCTTACTGGGTGCACAGCCATATTTCTGAGAGATACTGACGTCATGTCTGGATCAACTTGCATACCATAGAGACTTAGGATTCCTTCAGATTTATCATTTTGGGGGTGGGAGGATCCCGACTATGGTAAGGTTCATTATGGGTATTTGCCCTGGTGTTACCTTAGTCTGGGCACCACTGTTCCAGTTTTTCAACAGTGACCTTAATGCCTTAAATTCATTCCCTGGATTTGCCACTTGAACTGGCATGTCACTCATTATCGTTTTTATACTCGGCTCCTTCGGGATTGTACTCTGATGTTAAGTCATGCCTGTCGCCATTATTTTTTATTGATACATCCGTCTTTTCCTCATTTTTGTTATGTGTCACCTCCCCATTACAATTCTGTGTCTTACCCCTGTCTATTATTTGTGAGAGTCTTTGTGCTATCTAAAATCTGATTTTCTGATATTTGCTCTTTCCATTCTTTTATTGTTGCCTTTTTTTTAGATTGTTCTTTTGTATGGGATCTTCTGGAATGTAGATACTCAAAAAATGTGGCCTTTTACTTGACAAGGAGGAGATTACACATGAGGATGAGCCTTTCTGGGGGGGGGGCAGGATATTTCATTTTAAAAAATCATCAACAAGGCAAGCCCCATTGATAGCTATATTTTCTTTTATAGTATCCTGCTCATTTCTAAGTATCCCAAGCTGTTCCATTATCATCATATTTACTGCATATGGATTTTTCATGACTCCTATTATGTCTGCTCAAATAACAGGGGAAGTATTCTGAGGGGTCCAATACATTTGGGTTGTTCTGCTCCCTACTTAACCCCTGTTTGTTTGTGAAGAGAGTTTCCTATCCCGCTTTCCTCTCTTAGTTGTTAATCAATATTTTTTAAACCCCCATATAGTTTCCTGTAGGTCTTCCTTAACTTCTTTCAAACAGTCTCTTTTTGTATTGGGATTCTATAGAGTTTCCTGTCCTCTGTTCATGATCCCCCCTCAGGTGTGTCCTCCGGCAAAAGCAGAAAGCTGTGTGAGTCTGTTTTTTGATCCTGCAGTGTTAGGATACTTCAATCCATAATTCCTAGCTCACAGATAGTTTTTTCATCTTGAGGTGTCCACTCTTGTGAGAATTGCAAATCATGTGACTTCTCAAGTGATTGTGTGCATGGAACAGATGCACCCTGTTGGGTTACCATAAAATTGGTCCCTCGTTTTTCCTTTTTTTTTTTCATTAAGGCTGCATAATATAGGTGTGGAAGTTAGGCTAATAACATTAGACTGCTACAAATGTTTACTATTTAAATTCTGCTCCGATAGAGCTCCTGTTTTCCTCTCATCCTTTTTATTCTGTATTTGTCCCCTAAAGCTCCCATCTTCAATAGCATTAACCACTTTGTTAAATAGATGAGTGATTTTCACTTGTTTTATATCCGAATCTGAATGTACCCTTTTACCTCTTCTCCCCTTTTTTGTGTTTTGTTTCCCTCTATTATTGGAGCTTTTGTCAGCAGAGGTATCAGGGTTTTGATCAGAAGATAATGTGACGGAGTTTCCTTCATTAACGATGGCCTCATGTGGCTCATTATTTCATTTAAGCATTTCCATTCTTGTGACTACCATCTTTAACCCCTGCGTTATGTCTTCTGGGAAAAAAAGAGGCAAAAATAGCCACAAAAAATTGTCAATAAATATACAGAGTTTACTCACCCCTTCTCCAGTTATTCAAAATGTACAGTACAGTAAAATGCATGGTAACTGCTATAAAAGATGTGGTATCACACTAAGTGCAGTATCACAAAGCTGTTGAAACCAAAAACTTGGAACGCCAACTGAAACACCCTAAAATTACCAGAGGGATATAGTCCTGTTCTTATTTCTTGCAAGTACAATTCAGATGTTTTATGTCTGTTAGTTGAGTGTCTCTATTTTAATCTGTTTGTTTTCCTGAATGGTCATCACATTCGATTAACTGTGAGGCGATGCATTCTTTTAAGATTTTCAGAACTTCGGTTCTTTTTCTTTCTCCAGATAGGCAGCAACCTCTAGGATGGCCTGTAGATGGATCCCACTCCTCCAGAACTCCCCCAGAACTGGTTACTATGAGTTAAATAAACAAAAGAATCCAAAATAATATCTGTAAAGGAAATACACTCCCCCCCCAAAAACAAATGGTGCAGGTTCCCAGCAGGTGTCATGTACATTTTTATTGTATGAGTTTTGATGAACTGTACAGCCTTTCTGCATTCCACCCTAAGATACCTACATCTTTGCCGGTCAGTGATATACTTAGATGCTTTAAACTGTGCCCAGCATTTATCACTAGTCTTGATCAGTGATAAAAGTGTTCCATTCATCCATTTAGTAACATGGCCACACACCACTCTCTTTATTAATGAGAAAACTTTGCTCGGAGACAAACAAAAATGGAGGTAAATGTGATAATTCTTAGAGTAATCTTAGGAATTTTAGCCCCCATACACAAAAGATACGAGAATCATTGCTGATCCCATCCGAAAGCACACCAGAGCAAGTGATTCTAGTATCCACTCCAGGGGTGGGAATATAATTTATCAGGGTGGCACAGCTTTCCTTATTGGAGAACCTGGTGGGATCAGTGATAATTTGCTGAGTGTCCTCTCATTGAATTCGGACTCACAATTCAGCCAGTTAACACTGAAGTCACCAAATATGAAATAGTCTTTGTTTTATTACTTGTGAGTCTGCTATACTGACTAAGGAGGAAAGAGCAGTAAGGCCTCTGGCAGTAGAAATGTAAACACAAAAAAGATGTAATTTATTTGTATTACCCAGCAAAAGGAAAAAAAGAACAACCCTCAAAGTTAAGACCGATGGTATCAGTAATGCTCAAGGCTATGGCATTTAAATGTGATGTTAAGTAAGTGACAGTACCACCTCCTCTTTTAGCTACAGTATGATCACCTGTAATGAAATCATAAGTAGGGATAGAGATATAAGTGGAGGATTAAGGAGCCCACTAGTTATTCAACGTATCACTACGTAACCAATCCAGTAGTACTCATAGAACTAATAGAGTGTCTATCAGTGCTATGAAGGTACTGTGGGGCAGATAGTAGATGCGCACACTGTACTATGTTACTTTGTGCTACTGTACTAGCAGTAGCAATCAAAGTGGAGAACATTGATCAAACACCCACTAAAAACACACAAAAAAAAATCAGGGAGTGTGGGGGTGGAGCCCCTCATTTCTAACAAAACTAATTGATATTTAGTTTTTTTTTTTGTTATATGGGGGGGCTCCACCTCCATACACCCCCTATAAATGGGTAGCCAGAGGGCCAGATTACAGTACATTAATACAATAGTATGGCACTCAAATAATGCCTACAGTGGGGTCCTTAGTCCTCCACTTATGTCAGGATACAGCAACAGCAATCAGGGATATTGTGCTTTAACCAGGTTTCTATCATGCCAAGGATATCAAGACTGAAGTGGTTGACCTAGACTGTGATCTCATCAAGGTTAGGTATGAGACTCCTTAATATTTATATGGGCTATCTTGAGCCCCTTTAAGTTATGCCAGGGGTGGGTGGGTGTGATTACGGTGAAGAGCATGTGTGAACCTGTGCCCAGGATTTGATTTAACATCACAGCAGAACATAAATGGATGAAGACAAGAAAAGTTAAAATCCAATAGACAGACTGAGGGATATTTGTGCCAATCAAACTGTTTAAGAAACACAATAAACACAATAGGACTTTAGGATTAAGAAACGGTTGAACATTTAAGTTACTGTGGTTATGTAACATAAGATCTGAGATTGCAAACTCATAATGGTCAATCCTAAACAGCTGCAGGAGATTATGAGATGGGACTGAGTATGAAACAAACAAGGAGTTAAGCAGAAGGCAGATAACAGCAACAATCAAATTCTACAGATACATTGTGGCAGACAAATTAATCAGACAGGTACAGTAAGGATTAAAAGTGTACTCCTGCCAGCCCGGTGGCGCTGAGGGTTAAGGCGCTGGACGCCACACCTCGCACCACACCGGCCACCTGGGTTCGGGAATGGACTCAGGCCACCAGGGGCTGACAGGGGAGAGGTTGGGTTGAGCATCCTAGGACTGCTCTCAAAATACTAGGCAAAAACTCCAACAAACTGTCTTAAAGACATACGCCCAATAATGTGAAAAAAAAAAAATCAATGTAACGCATAGGCCAGGAGGAGTACTGACTGAAACAATCTCAGGTAGAATTATTTGAATTCTTATCCCAAACCAGGTAATGCTCAGCAGCAGTGATAGCAGTCAAAGGAATGACAACTGCTGACTGGGTAATTTAAAGATAGCCCAGATGGACTGGATCACCAGTAGTAGTGATCGCAAGTGAGGGAAGACCTGATCAGGACTACAGATTGATATGACGTTGAAAGGTAGCCCAGACGGGGTGGATCACCAGTAAATATGATAGCAGGAGAGGGAACACCTGGGCAGTAAAGTAAACAAGGTAGCTAGGGCCCAGAGAAGAATAGCATCAACAGCATATAGAAACATAAAATAATTAATTACAGACAGAGGGAGAACATTATTATTGATAGAGCAAAGAAGAGGCCCTAACACCAAACCTCAAGGAACAGCTTTATTAATAGAAACAAAACCAGATGTAAGGTTAGAAGAACATAAAATGAAATCTGTATGAAATAGACCTTAAAGAGCCATTGACACCTCTGTGAAAACATCGGAGAGCACATTTAGACACAAGTCAGCTTATATTTAATGTGCAGTATTTCCAATAGATTTCTCTTATCGCAATTTGTTACTGAGGAAATGTGCACAAAATAGGATATTTATGCCTCAGAGTGTGTGTCAGCAGTTGATGGCACTTGAAGTCATAATCCTTTGTTTGAAGTCACAGTATGTTGCTATGAGAATAACTGATGTCACAAGCAGATTATTATGACATCAGGTGGGGAACAAGTAATAGGAGGTGATGAACTCTCAAGGAACAAAGATCTTAGTTTCATGCTTATGACCTCAGTACTAAATAATGGGGAGTATGAATACATAGCTAATATGAAATATAAGCTGATTTTTTTTCAAAATATTGTTTTCCAAAGTTCTGCAGACCTCAGCTGCTCCTTAAATTTAAAGGCGTTGTCTACAGTTTGGAGGGCAGCAGGCAACACATACCAGCCCCCAGTGGTATATAACTACACATGTCCAAGTATCCTTTGGACATTGAGACATTTCTTGGCTGCCACACAGGCGTTCTGTTCCATCCTGCCCTCTTGGTGTCCCTCTCCTTACTTAAGAGCCCCATGACTGACTTGGGCATCCTTCTTGCTGCACTGTGGATGGCCATCTCGGCCACTTCTGTTGGTCTCCCCATGGCTTTTAGGCTTGCTTTCAACCCTTTTTGGTTGCTGGGGCTCCCCACCAGTCCTCCGCTTTGCATGTTGTTGCTTCCTGTCTCTCACAGGCAGTGTGCTTCTCCAGGATTTACTCCTCTATTGTCAATTTCTGCCTCAGGATCCATGTGCCCTCCTGGTTTAGTAACCTTAGTGAAAAAATAGGTTGTGTAGCAACTTGCAGTCCCATTTTCCCCTCAGTTACTACTGCATTCCTTAATCGGCATTATGCAGCCCTCTGTTTTCATACTGCTCCAATTGTTCAGCCACTGCATCTTTGCAATCCCACCTTATCACTATGCTGTTCAGTCATTTCTGCCTCAGCACTACAGTAGCTGCTCATGTGATCCTCCCTTTATCTTGCCTCCATCAATGACCCTTTCTGAATGGGTGACATGTTTCTGCCATTGTTGTTTGTCCCACATCAGTCAGGCCCAGTATTACTTTTATTTGGCATTCCATGCCTTCAGCTAACTGGCTTCTCTTCCATCATTCATTTCTTCAGATTACTGGTTAGTTTCTGCAGGAGGTGGAGGTGGATAGTTTTTCTTTCAGGTTCTCAGTCTGGCTATGACTCCTCTCCTCTCCTTAGGATGAATGTTTATCTGTCTATGTTGTGCTTTTGGGCATTCTTCTGAAAGGTGTCTTTAGCCTCAGGAACCTAGTTCCTGTGACACCCTGAAAGGTTGGAAGCCTTTCATAAGGGTTTCTATACCTTTAGGACACCCTGACAGGGTTGTATTTCACATAGCAGGGACAGAAAAAGGGTATAAACCAAATGATACAGTTGCACAAGCACGACATACTCAGTCTGTCAATCAGTCCTAAACAATTTTCATAAGCGGCTGATGACACTTTCAATTTAAAGGCTTTACCTGCAGTTTGGAGGAGCAGTGGGTGACACCTGCCATGCCCCTTCTGAACAATATAAAATTATGCATGTCTAAGCATCCTTTATGCATGGAATATTTCTTGTCCCCTTATTCTGCTCCTCCTTCTGCAGCATCTCTCTATCTTGGTATCGGACCTTCTTCCCTAAGGTGCCTTTGGTCTAAGGGACCTTATCCCTGTGATCTCTTAAGGGGTTGGAACCTTTTCATGAGGGTTTCTGTGTCTTTATTACACCCTGACAGGTTGGCAATGCATGTAGCTTGGACAGTGAGAGCATAAACCAAATGACATAGTTGTACAAGCATCACATACTCAGTCATTCTGTCAGTCCTAAACCATACTCATAAGAGCTTGATGGCTCTCTTAACCAGAAAAGAGCCTGAAAATTTAGTCCAAATACAGATAACCTATCAAGAAGAATTTTTTGGGGGGCCAGCCCATCAGCACAGTGGTAGTACTATTGCTTGCAACACTAGCAACCCAGGTTCAGGAACAAACTTGGGCATCAGGGGCTGGTGGGGGAAGGGGAGGAAGATTGAGCATCTTCTTCTGGGGAGGAGGGCCACTGCTGCCACACTATACTGCCACCTGGGTGACCACAGATGATAGCGCAGTAGCAGCATGAGGGGGAAGGGGGCATCAGCTAAGGTCTGCATGAAGCATGCTTGCATGCCCTTGATTGATCGACTCTTCATGCACCAGGTGTCCAAGGAGATGGGACCAGAAAACGTAAAAATGCCCTTCCTGTGCAGCATGATCTCAGCACTCTTGGGCCCTACTGCAGCTACTGGCTGCCATCGGAAACCTCAGGACCTCTTATCTCCATTACCAGGAGGGGGTGAGAGGTTGGAACCAGCACAGTTTCCCCACCATGGGGAGGTAAACCTGTAGAGTAAGTACCAGAGACAATGCGGTTGGGGCTTGGCCTGACTGACAGGAACAATAAATTATTTAAAAAAAAAGTTTTGCTTGACAATGTCAAAAGCTTTTGTGAGGTCTAGGAATGCAGCTGGACAAACCTTTCCTTCAAAACACACAATGATTCTAACGATCTGGTAGCACAGCAGTAGGGCTACTTCTTGCTACACTGGTTTCCAAAGTACTCAAGCAGACTTGAGTCATCAAGGGTCAGCCAAGGGAAGGACAATTGAGTATCCTTGGGTAAACTACCCTTCCTAGGGGAGATTGGACAGTACTCTAAGCTGCTTGATTGTTACCTGGCTGAAGTTGGGTGGGAGCACAGCAGGAAACACTCACACTGTGGGGAAGGCTGATGACAGGCACCACTCATTACATTATATGATGTTAGCACTTGGGGGGAAAAAGGCACAAAAACAATTATGGGCAAGGAGGATGGCTCCTGACCACTCACAGGCCCTGCATCACTAATTAAAATGCTCCACCTCTGCACTCATAGATCCAGCTGGGGGTCAAGGCCCTGAACACAAGTCTCTACTCATGGGGGGACAGCAGTGCTGAGAAAGGTGGAGGTACGTCCAGAGAGAAGGCAGATTACAAGGCTGGGGAGGCCAGTCCAATAGGGAGAGACTGGTAGATACGGAAGTAGAAACTTTGGCTAAAAAATGACACGTAGATTTTTTTAAACTTCTGTTTACGAAGATTTCACATCACTGTACATTTAATTTTCATGGTACAAATACAAGGTTTTTCAGACACATAGATATTATTAACAATTCCAGTAATAATGTGAATATTGTTAAACTCTGGTGTAAAACCAGATGGAAATTGAGGAAGCAACTTGTGATAATTTAAGCAAATCAACATCTGAGAAAAAAAAAAAAGTTTTCAAGTGATTTAGATATATAGATACATAGATATTGATGGCAGAAAAAGACTTTTGGCCCATCCAGTCTAGCCACTCTCCTTAATTATTCTGTCAAACTGATGAAACTGGCAAAATGGAACTCAGACTCTAGCAATAAGATTCAGTAGCGGAACCCACTTTAAAAAGTTTATACAATCCTTGCTCTTTTCTAGTACTCATGGAGGACTCCTTCTGAAATGAAAAGATCAAACAAAACATTTCAAATCTTGAACTAATTTGAGAAAGAATGGTCTGCATATCAAGCCTGAGACCTTCATTGCACTTCTGACCAGCTAACACCTTAGGATTTTCCAATATTTTCTCCAAACCACCCACACCTTCCATGCATCAACAGAATAAGCTGTGATGAACGTCAGCCAAGGGGGATGTTCTTGACACTGGGGTTTCATTTCTGAAAGCCCACGTTTTTTGCAGACATTAGTTATTTCCAGTTAAGCCCTTCTGCTTCTTTTACTGCTTTTACAGTGTTCCATACCCCATAGCTTCTATTCCACAAACTTACCATCTGCTGTTTTTGTATTTCTTGATACATTACTGGATCAGAGCAATTTTGTTTTGTTCTGGTAAGCTGTCCTGTGGAACTGCCATAACCTGATGACTGGGATGGCAACTAGACATCAGGAGGAGGGAATTTTGGCCTGTTAGTTATGAAAACAAGTCCAACCCAAATATGTCCTTTGTCATCATTAAAAGATGTACATCCAGAAAAGAGATTTCATTTGTATGTACCATCACTTTAACTTTTAGTTCTGGATTGGTGCTTTCTGGATATTGCACAATAAGACCAACCTTCTCCTCTGTGCCTCTCCTGATCATCGGTATATCATCAATGTATAACTGCCACAAATCCACCTTTTCAAAGAATGGATTTGCAGCAGCATCCCTGACAAAAGTCTCTTCCCATTTTGCAAGGTACACATTTTCAAAACTGGGCACAAACATAGCACTCATTGTAATTCCTCTAACCTGCAAGTAATATCATTTTAGGAACATGAACATATTGAACTTAAGGACCATTTTTGATAATGTAACTGAGACATGAGTTAGTGGCAGGACATCCTCCCCTCTTTTCTTCAAGAAGTAATCAAGAACTTCCAAGTCATCTCTATGTGGGATGTCCTTCCACACCCTGCTTGACAAAGAGCCACTAATCCTCCATCTCAATTACTGACACAGTATCCAAAATGTTGTCTGGATCTCAGACAAAAGAAAGAACTGTCAACACCAAGGTATAAGGTACTCATTGATATACTGGGACAAGGTTCCCATTACCCATCTAATGTCCAATATTATCAGGCATCCTGTTGGGTTTTCTAGTCCCTTGGGAATTTTTGGGTTCACATAGATATTGGGTATTAGAGAAAACTTCAATTCACCAAAACTTTGTGAAGCTGGCCAACTTTGTGAAGTTTGAAGTGCCAACTTTGCAATATTTTTTGCCAGGCAAGTGACCCTTTTTTCCACAAAGTGACCAAACTTCACTCTTACAGTTGCCACTTTGTGGGAAAAAAGTGCCACCTTACCTGAAAAAACATTGCAAGTTGACAGAGTCAAAGTTGATGATGCCAATAGGAACTTAGTGAAACTTTGCGAAGTCAAAGTTTTGCAACTTCACAGCAACTTCGCTGATGAAGTTTAACTTTGTTGCAGCTCTAGTGGGTATACATGGGTCTGGTACCTGTAAAAAATATTTTTCATCCTTAGTGATGTACCCCACCTGGTGTATAAAGTCTACATAATCATCTATTTGTTCTTAAAATGGGGCATGAAGTTGAAAATAGGTGTATAGTAAACAGCAGAGTCTGCCAGTTATCTAAGGGTCTCATTGTCATATACATTCTGGTCCATCACAGCCACACCCCATCTTTATCAGTGGGTTTGATCATGATGGACCAGCTCTGCCAGGTTTTTCAATACTTCTCATTCTTGCTTAGTACAATTTGAGGGTTTATCGCCTGCATTGTCACTTTGATCTATATACAAAATATCTCTCTCCCAAGCATCAAAAACATGTGAAATGTTGGTCCATGGGTAGGGCAAAACCTTAATTTTGGTTTCAAAGGTTTGATGTTGTATCAAGTATGTGGTGATTTAATTTGTATGTGCTGCATTCTGTTCATTTCTGGTATATGTCTCATTCAGTTCCTCTCATTCCTGTTCACTTTGTGGATGAAAAATTGTTTTTAGTGTAAATTTCCTTTCCAAAAAATTAATCTCTGTCAAAGTCTGGAATTTATTGATCTCAGTAGTTGGAATGAACGATAGTTTCTTAATCAAAATTGATGTCTCTGATTCTGTTAACTGGTATCCTGAGATGTTTATTACTGGGAATTTGCAGGTGGGCTGTCACCATGTATTTCAAAACTATTTTCTTTTTCTTGAATTCCCTCTCCTCCCACTTGTCTTCTTCTAAATTGTTTATGTGGGAATTGGAAGCAGATCTTGCAGTTGCCCCTCCTGGGTGTAAATATCTCCTATGGAGAATCCCTTAACAGATAGGATGAACTACACATGTCAGAGTTGCAAGGTACCTTTGTAAATGTCAACAGGGTGTTATCTTCTTGGATGCTATTTTGATTATTCAGTATTGAATTTTCTTGGCCTGGGTCTTGTTGTTAACGTGTCCAAATGCCCAATTATGCTGGTAGTCTGTTGCATCTCTATTAAATTTCTTCTCTTTAGCTCTTTGTATATTGCTATTATATTTCACCATTTTTGTCATTCAATTCCTTCTTGGATTCGGCAAATTATACCTGTGTAGTGACTGCTGTTAATTCTTGCTCAGCCTGCATAATTTCTTTTGCCACCACCTCTCTAATTGGAGCTGCTTCACTCAGGATGAGTTCTGGTGCCTTGACTGACACTTCATACATAATGGAGTGCCATTTCTCGATTAACTCCTGGTTACTAGTCTTAAATGCTGGTACCTTTGTAATCCTGAGTCCCTGTGGAATGCAACCCACATGTAAGTATGCCTTCAAGGTTGTCTTGTGCCAATACATTCTACAGCCTTTCTTAACCGTCTTAACTGCATCGAAACAAAATAGTTCTGACATTGACCACTATAGGTTTTGAAGCTGCCCCTGCTGTGTAATTCAGCAGGGGGTTTGTGCTTCTGCTGTGTTCAAACATACTTTCAGCAAAACTGACTGCAGCAGCTCTTATACTTTGTGTAGGTGTCTCCTCATGTATTAGTTCAGGACCTGACATGCCTGTTCAATTCTCCCCCCTCCACTAAATTATTTATTTCTGTGTGTGTGTGTGGGGGGTCTGAGAACACTAATTGGTTGCTATGCAACCCATGTGGGCAAAGCCCACCTTGGCCAGGGCCTCTCTTTTAACTTCTGTGAACAAATGAATAAATTCAGACAGCTCAAACAGAAAAACAACTGTCCACAAAAAAGCCTAAGTGGTGCTACCCCTAAAACAGTTGTGTACTCACAGACCAGCAATGAAGCACTCACTCTCAACTGCCATTATGTACAATGCACATCCATGAAGTACTCACATCACACTTTGTTGCTGAAGTGATATTCATCAATTTAATGCAGTGTTCATAGTTAGAATGAGGGACTCTCCAACACCAAGGTTTTAAGGTACTTGTCAGCATATTGTAGCATGATTTTCTTTACCCATCCAATGGCCAATATTATTGGACATCATAGTGGTTTCTCTAGTCCCTTGTGAACTTTTGGGTTCATATTGTTGGTGGCTATACATCGGTCAGATACATTGTGTACAGTCTGGGAATATATTTTAAGCATTGTACAGCCCATGTTTATCCTGGAAAGACCAGTGATGTCATTAATTAGGTAAGTGATGTTTGTAACCTGTTGGGTATTTCAGATTGGTGTTTTATAAACAGCCTGAACGTGCTCATAATAGTCACTCTGAGGAAGTTCATCTGAGAGTGGTTGACTTGTCAGTCTTACCAGAACTGCTCTTTTAGTACAGTTTTTTGTAGTCTGTTCAGTATTGTGCTTGTTTTTAACTTACTATGAAGACTGGGTTGAAATGATGAATTTCACTGCAGTTTCAAAGTGTGTTTGTTTGAAGTGCATAGTACAGATAGGCAGTTAAGAATGCATGCATCATTCTTGTTGTGTACTGCAGTTTGGTTTGTACAAGTACTGCCTGTTCTTAGGATATGGTGCACTGCATGTTAAAGTGGTAGACTGTGATGGCTGCAATGCTGTTTGTCTCGGTGGATCCATATGACTGGGGTTAAAGAAATCCTGAATATGTTGTATTTTGTGTTGTTTCAATATAGGAGCCATACTGTAGTTGGAGGCACTTTATGCAAAAGTTAATACAAAGGAGGCGCTGGAGCTTATTAGACTGGGTACCTACTGTATTCCATTAACTGTAATACTGTAATGTACTATTCGAGGCCAGAAATAAGTCAACCTTCTTCTTAAATTCATTTCTATTTTTACTAAGTACAACTTCTAAGGTTAGAGCATTCCATGGGTTGACCACACTTTGAGTAAAACAAATATTATGTTTTCTTTGTCTTGAAATACCTTCCTATGATTTGTAATGAGTGTCCCTTTGTCTGATTAGTTGGTTTAAGTTTGAAACCCATCTACCCATCTCCATAAACAAGTACTCATCTTTTACAGCCTGATGCATTAGCAAAAGACCTCCCCCTAATCTACGTCTTTCTAGTGGCATTACGTTTCATTCTGTAAGTCTGTGAGTGTATGGAAAACATTTTCATGCATTAGTTGTTTTAATTGCACACCTCTGAATCTTTACTATTTCATCTATGTCCCTTCTTTTGTATGGGCACCAGAACTGGGTGACACAGTCTAGATGTGGCCTTATGTAGGCTCTATATAAAGGAAATATTACCTTAGAGACTCGATGTGATATTTCTCTTTATGGCCTATAAGATGCTGTTGGCTTTTGATATTGCCATATTGCATTGTGGTCTGTTTCCAAGGTCCCTAGTCACAGTTACTCGCAGATCTTTCTTGCTAGTTGGGGTGCATATGATTTGTCCCCCCTAGCATATACTTGTGACAAGGATTTTGTTCACCCAGATCCATTATCCTACACTTATCCAGCTTTAACTTCATTTCACACCTGGTAGCCCATAGATGAATAAACTGTAAGTCCTCTTGTAGTGATTTATGTTATTCCATAGTGACACATGGGCCACTGAGCTTAGTATCATCAACATATTTGATTGCACAATTATTTAAGCCTGATGTTAAATAGGCGATAGAAATCTAGAAACTAAGTGGGCCCAAAACTCAACTTAGTGGAACACCACAGCTAACTAGTCCTGGTTTAGATTCATAGCCATTTACCACCACCCTTTGAGAGCTCTGCCTTAACCACTGATTTGTCCAGTTTATAATCCTTCTGTTCATTCCCAGATCTTCTACTATTTTAACTACAGCTCAGTGAGGCAACAGACTGAAGGCCCTACTGAAATCCAGGTACATACTATCACAGGCAGTTTTCTTGCCTAGAAAACGTAGTGTAATGTAAGAATTTTTTTGTAGAAGCTGAAAAGATTTTTTATGCTATCTTCCTTGTCTAAAGCTGTGTTGCTCTCGGTTTAGCACTAGTAACATAGATGGCTCATTTGTTGATATGTGCATGTTCATAGAAATAGAAAAGTGACAGGCAGAAGAAGACCTGAAAAGTCCATTGAAGCTGTCCCAAGATTCTGTAACTGGAGACTCTCTAGTCTACATCTTCTTTTCCAATCACTCCCTTTACTTCCCTCCACATCCTGTCTGAAAACTCTTTTATATGCATCTCACTTCATCTTGAACCCCACTATTGTCTTTGCTCCACAACCTTGTCATGAAATTTGCTCAACCAATCCACCACCTTTTCCATGAAGCCATACTTTCAAATGTACTCTTTGAACCGTCCCCTATCCAGCTTGCACACTTGCCCCCTGGTGGTTGCACTGTTTCGCAGGTTGAGCAGACTTGCTGTGTCCACTCTTTTAAACCCTTTCATGAACTTGAAAGTTTCCATCATGCCCCCTCTCCTTTCTGTCCTTCAGTGACTACATGTTGAGACTTTTAAACAAACAAAAAAAACCTCAGCACCCATAGCGAGGAGTCCTAGAAACAAACGTCACTGTGTAAAACCATTTTATTGAACAAGCAGCTGATATCAGCTGCTTGTTCAACAAGCTGATTTACAGTGCCATTTCTTGGACTTCTCACTACGGGTGTTGTTGTTTTTTTTTTGTAATCATATAGTTACAAGCACTGTAGTTTTCCATCCTGGTGCTACTAGTTCTCCTTTTTTTTGTATGTTGACATTTTTCAGTCATTCATCATACGACATACCCTGCTGGTCATGGATCATCTTCATGGCCCTTTATTACACTGTCTCTAATCTATCTCTGTCCTTCCTTAGGTGTAGGCCTGAGAACTGGACATAGTGTAAAGGATGTGGGCTTACCTGTGATCTATACAGAGGCAATAGAATCTCCTTTCTTCTGCTAGTAATCCCTCTTCCTCTTCCTATTCACCCCAGCATTATGTTAGCCCTCGAGTATACCCTGTTGCCGGGAGCAGCCTGCTTTAGGTTATTGCTCAACACCACTTCCAGGTCTCTCTCCAAAGTAGTGCACTCTGTGTATGTCCCATAAATATATACAGTGTTCCCAGAATTTTCCATCCTATGTGCATTATCTTGCACTTTTTGGCACTGAGTTTCAAACTGCCGAATACTGGTCAATGTTTCTAGTGTCCTCACATCCTATGTCTCAAAGTTAATTTCTTTTTTCACTGTTGACCCTCCTGCAGAACTTGGTATCATATTAGAACAGGCTAACTTTGCCTAATATACCCACTCCTATGTCACAGATATCCACTATACATATATACTTGAATCTAATGGGCTAGAAGACCAAAAGAAGCAGGGATTAATTAGGGGAGGTCATGTCAGATGAATTTGATTAATTTCTTTGACTGGGTGATCAGGAAAATAGATCAGGGGACAATGGTGGATATGACTTCTCTGTACTTTAACAAGGTCTTTGACACTGTGGTGCACAGAAGACTGATAAGAAAACTGAGCAGCCTAGCGGTGGGATAAAAAGTGTTTAATTAGGTAAGGAACTGGTTAATGGATAGGTGACAGAAGGTGGTGGTCAACAGCACTCACTCTAATAAGGGGAGAGTGACCAGCAGGGTGCTGCAGGGTTCAGTAGTGGGACTGGTCCTCTGCAATGTCTTATAAGTGACATTGCAGAAGGACTGAAGGGAAGGTATGCCTTTTGGCAGATGACACCAAAATCTGTAATAGGGTGGACACTCAGGAGGGGTGGAGAGAATGTGTCGGGACCTTGGGAAACTCGAGGGGTGGTCAAGAGCAATACAGTTGGGGTTCAGTGACAAAAAGTGTAAAATAATGCACCTAGGGCATAGAAACCCAGGAGCTGAGTACTGAGTACTGACAGTCTTTAAACAGGGAAGGGACCATGAGGTTATCATATCTGATGACCTCAAAGAGGCAGGGCAGTGTGACCAAGCAGTGGGTAGGGCCAGTGGGATGCGTAGGGAGAGGCATCTCCAGCAGGTGGAGGGAAGTGGTGTTGCTACTGTATTGCTCCCTTGTGAGACCCCACCTGGAGTATTGTGTCCAGTTCTGGAGGTCATGCCTCAAAAAGGACACAGACAGGACAGAGGCAGTCCAGAGGAGGGCAACTAAAATGCTGCAGGTGTTGCACCAAAAGCCCTACAAGGAGAGACTGAGGGATCTCAGCATGTATACCCTGAAAGAGAGGAGAATTAGATGGGACATGATAGAGACCTACAACTACATCACGGGGGTGAACAGGATGCAGATGGGATGTCACTTTCAAATGACAAAGAGCACCAGGACTAGAGGGCATGTGATGAAGCTGGGTGGGGGGGAGTTTAAGAGGGATGTGAGGAAGTACTTCTTCACTGAAAATGTCTGACACCTGAAACAGACTGCCAGCAGAAGTGGCGGAAGCAAAAACAGTAGGGGGCTTCAAGCATGTATGGGATAGACACAGGGGAATATTAGTAAGTAGGCAGGTAGGATGGAGAGTCACCAGAGACCATTTAGGTTTTTGGAGACAGACTACGCAGGGTAAACAGGGTGGGCCAAATGGTCATCTTCTGCTAATAAATTGTATGTTTCTGTGTTTCTATATACATATTAAACAGGAGTGGTCTGTGACAGTACACAGTGAAATTGCCTCTGGGTATTACGTAACATAGTTATACACTACTAAAATGAATTGATTACCCTTTTTACTTTTGTCTGAGGCTAATCACATCCATTGCAATTCTATCAAAAGGCACATCTATCAAGGGTAGGGACACCAGGGGCATCTTGTCTTTTTAGTTGTTGGGGATCCCTCAGTCTCTCTTTGTAGGGCTTTTGGTGCAACACCTGCAGCATTTTAGTTGCCCTCCTCTGGACTGCACTGATAAGCAGCAGGAAAATCCCAGCCTCTCCAAACAAAACAGGATACTAAATGAGAAAAAGACCGAGGTAGAAAGGTCAGTGGGGGATGTTACAACAGAAGGTAAAGCCATCAAAAAATGGAGAGCAATGAGTACCAATGCCCGCAGTCTGAGTAACAAGCTTCCTGAATTAGTGGCCTTGATATAGGAGGAACATCTGGATATCATGGCAGTCACAGAAACATGGTACACACAAAACCATGACTGGGACGTAAACATACCAGGATACACTATCTACAGTAAGGAACAGGGAGGGTAAAAGAGGAGGAGGAGTAGCTCGTTACATAAGGGAAGGAATCAAAGCAACAGAACAAAAGGGTAAACAAGGAGGAGAAGAAGCACTGTGGGTAAATTTGGAGATGGGCAATGGCACCACAATCCGCACAGGGGTTGTATACAGACCCCCTTCTCAGGGGGAGGAAATGGACAAGGAAATGATAGAGAGTATACTTAGAATGGCAGAAAAGGGAGATATTGCTGATGGGTGATCTGAATATGCCAGATGTTAACTGGAGTGCAGTTGCAGCAGCCACTTGAAGAGTGGGGTTATTCTAGATGCCCTACAGGGGCATGCCTAGACAACTAGTATTGGAGCCCACTGAGAGGGAGCAATCTTAGACCTGGTTCTCTCAAATGGAGATGGAGAGGGATCACAGATGTAGAAGTGGGTAGCCATCTGGGAACTAGCGACCATCGAACAGTATGGTTCACAATAAACACAGCAATAGAGTCAAGTCATACAAAGGCAAAAGTACTGGACTTTAGGAGGGCTGACTTTGCTAAAATGGTGAGTGCCTAGGAATGCACTAGCAAATGGGCAGGAAGGAGGAGTGGAAGAACAATGGGGAATAATAAAAACTGCCATCACAGAGGCAACAAGCCTTTGTGTGAAGCAAATAAACAAAATGAAACGATGTAAGAAACCACTATGGTTCTCAAAGGAAGTGGCAGTGAAGGTTCAAGAGAAAAAGAAAGCATTCAAGAAATACAAGGAATCACAGAAGGAGCAGGACAGAGAACTGTATCAGTTAAAGCAAAAGGAAGCTGGGAAGGCAGTCAGAACAGCAAAGGCCCAAACCGAGGAAAAGATAGCCAACTCAGTTAAGAAGGGGGATAAAACCTTTTATAGGTACATCAGGGAGTGAAGGAAGACCAAGGGAGGATAGTGAGGCTTAATAAAGGGGAGGGAGGGTGGGCAGAGGGTGACTGTGAAAGGCAGAGATACTAAACAAATATTTTGCTCAGTATTTACAAATGAAGAGGGGAGGTACCTAAAACAAACAGTAGAAACACTCAGGATACAGAAGTTGATACCAGCCATTTACAGAAGAAAGGGTTCTGAAAGAACTCTTAAAACTGAAGGTGGACAAAGCAATGGGGCCTGATGGGATTCATCCCAGAATTCTAAAAGAACTAAGGGTAGAACTAGTGACACCACTGACTACCCTCTTTAACAAATCATGGGAGGATGGGGTGGTACCCGAGGACTGGAGGAGGGCAGATGTGATTCCCCTTCACAAAAGTGGGAGCAAGGCAGAAGCAGGAAACTACAGACCTGTTAGTTTAATCTCATTGATAGGGAAAATGATGGAATCACTTCTGAAGGAAAGAATTGTCGAGTATCTAGAGGCCAGAGGGGCACAGGACCCAAGGCAGCACGGATTCACAGAGAGAAGGTCATGCCAGATGAATCTAATAGATTTCTTTGACTGGGTGACCAAAGTAGTAGATCAGGAAGGGGCTGTGGACATGGCCTACCTAGACTTTAGCAAGGCATTTGACACAGTCCCACACAAAAGATTAATATACAAGTTAGCCAGCCTGGAAGTGGGTCCCAAGATGACAGCCTGGGTAAAGAATTGGCTGGAGAATAGAACACAGAGAGTAATAGTAAATGGAGTCCACTCTGAAGAAAGGGGGTTACTAGTGGGGTACCGCAGGGTTCAGTATTAGGACCGGTCCTCTTCAATGTCTTTATAAGCGACATTGCAGAGGGACTGGAAGGAAAAGTATGTCTCTTTGCAGATAACACAAAGATCTGCAACAGAGTTGATGCACAAGGTGGGGTGGAAAGGATGAGAAGGGACTTGGCAAGGTTAGAGGAATGGTCAAATGTATGGCAGCTTAGATTCAATGCTAAGAATTGCAAGGTAATGCACCTGGGAAACAAAACCCAGGGGAAGAGTACACAATGGGGGGTGAGATACCAACAACAACAAAAATGGAAAGGGACCTGGGGTAGTCATATCAGATGACCTAAAGGTGGGCAAGCAATGTGAGAGGGCAGCAAGGAGGGCTGGGGAAACTGGGATGCATAGGAGAGGCATCACCAGTAGAAAACAGGAAGTTATTATCCCTCTGTACAGGCAGCTGGTGAGACCCCATCTGAGTACTACGTGCAGTTCTGGAGACCCAATCTCTGCAAAGACATAGACAGAATGGAAGCTGTCAGAGGAGGGCAACTAAAATGGTGCGAGGTCTGCGGAAGACTATGAAGAGAGACTTAAGGAGCTTAATTTGTATAGCCTCGAGGAAAGGAGGAGAGGTGGACATGATAGAAACTTTCAAGTACCTCAAGGGAATCAACAAAGTCCAAGAGGGTAGCATCTTTCAAAAAAAGAGGTGTGCAAGAACAAGGGGGCACAATTTGAAGATGGGGGCGGCTCAGAGGTAATTTAAGGAAGTATTTTTTCACAGAGCGGGGTGTGGATGCATGGAACAGCCTTCCGGAGGAGGTTGTGGAGTCAAAAACAGTGGTGGAATTCAAGTATGCATGGGACAGTCATAAGGCAATTCTAGGGGGTGGGGGTAGGAAGAAGTAGGCTGCTGGTTAACTAGGATCTGCAGCTTATCCATTAGGTAGGGAAATGGGCAGACTGGGTGGGCCAAGCGGTCCTTATCTGCCGTCAAATTCTACATTTCTATGTTTACTTTCTGACATTCAGCACAAGAACTACATTAGGTAGCAACATCCTCATGAATTACAGGCCAGTAAAATTGATACAGCAGTCTGGCAAGGGTGTGGTTTCTCCCTGAGTGACCAACCATAGGACTGTCTTGTGCTATCTGTAACAACTCACTTCTATACTTGTTTGGTATGACCAACTGTTGTATCTGTTCGTGCAGCTAAGGATTAACCCAGACTCTGTACAGTAACCCATTACATTTTTTAAACATTGGTTCACCCTGTTTTTGTTTCACCCCCAGCTGCTTAAACTAACTTTGGAGAGAAAGATTGTTAGTTTGCTCAGAAACCAAATCATAATCAGTGATCAGTTTAGTTGCAGCATGTTCATATATCAACCCCTTATGCCCGTCAGTCTTGCCACTGTTTTTTCAGGAGTCTTCTATCTTTCCTGGAGTTCTAGATCTTGGAGCCGGGCTCAAACAAGTCCAAATTAAAGTCACCAAAAGGAAAAGAGTCCCCAACATCTGAAATTTTCTTTGCCTGTGCTCTTGTTATCACAGTTGCTGAAACAACAGGATTTACTCCCTCAGTGATTAACTTAACAAATCCTGGAAAGCCATCTCCAGTAATCACAGGTATAGGTAGCTTAGGTACTACCCTCACTTTCATTTGGTGCAACACCCCAGTAATGCTCAGAATCACATGGGTAGTGGGATAGTATCAAGTGTCCCCATGAATGCAGATGACCCCAGCACCTGGTCCTATTGCACAGTCTTTTCTCAGAACTTCAGCATGAATATGGGTCTGTCAGCTTCCTGAATCTATAAGTCCCTTCACAGTCTTATCCCCCATCTTGACATCCATTAAACACTTGCCCCAATTTGCTAAGGTCAAATTTGCTCCAGTGCTACCCTCCTTATTTTTATGGCAGTTTCTTGCAATATGGCCTGGCTTATTACAGTTACAGCAAATAAAGTCTTTGAGTGCAGATTTGTTACCCCATCAAAATTCTTATCTGATCTGGAGTTAAACTGGGAAAAAAGAGGGTCTTACTGGTCCTTGACTGTTACTTCTCTGCTGTGGTGTCTGTCTGGCCATATGATAGTCCTTAGCCACAGAAACAGCCTTTTCCCCACTATCTGGTTGGTGTTCTTTTACCCAAAGCTGTACATCTATGGGAAGGATGCTGCTGAACTGCTCCATTGCAAATATCTTGATGATCTGTGGACTGTTCTGCATTCTGGTTAGAGCCATTTAATGAGTTCTCTAAACAGGTGAATGTTTCTCAAGGACTGTCGAGTGAATTATACTTCAGGGACCGAAATCTCTGCCTGTAGGCCTCTCCTGAGATGTTACACCTTTTAAGGATTTCTCTTTTCACAATGTTATAGTTTTCTAACTAGAGAGTGTCCATATTGCCATAGGCAAGTTGGGCTTTGCATGTCAGATAAAGTTCCAGCCTGACTGCCCATTGCTGTTTTGGCCATTGGCAGGTGCTCTGGTGACCCTTTCAAAAGTTGTCAGGCATGCTTTGATATCATCCGTGGGACACAACTTAGTAAGTTTAATGTATTTTAAGTGGTTTGTGTTTTGTTGATCTGTTGGACCTGTACCAGATCCTCCAGCTTTGATAGCTTGCAAGGCATCCAGGCATTGCTGCTCCTGTCACTGTGTCTCTTCTCTTCTCTTCTCTTCTCTTCTCTTCTCTTCTCTTCTCTTCTCTTCTCTTCTCTTCTCTTCTCTTCCTGTCACTGCATCTCATCTCGTCTCTCCTCTCCTCTTCTCCTGAGTCTCTCTTTGTTGTATAGCCCACCATTTGAAAAAGGCAGACATGCTTTCAGGTTCTGTCCCAACCTGTTCTTCTTTTATCACTGGTTCCGGCTATACAGTTACAGTTTGGACTTTTGTTTCTGCTTCTAGTTTGGCTGCTATTCTTTTGGTAATCACTCCTGGGCTTGCTGTTACAGGATCCATACCTTTCTTCTATGCTTCCCTGGTACCAGTACTAGTAGCCATGCACAAAACTCCTGGCATAGAATATGCATGGCATAAATCCCACTTCACCAACTGTCATATAGGCATAGGTTAGGAAGCATAGGCAAACCAGGAGAAGTTATAAAATTTGCAAGTAGCGTTTTATTATTAATGACAATAAAACAAAAAAAATAAAATTAAGATATTCAGGATAGCTCTTCACAAAGGCAGTACAAACAAAAAATCTTCCTTTGAGCCTCTCTCTAAAATCTCAGTCTCTCTCCATCTTTCTAGACAAACATTATTCTCTTCATATGAGTTGTCTTTGCCTGGTAGTTTAACCTCTCCATCCTGTTCTTGTAAGTTTCATCTCTTGTTTTTCACAAAATGCAACAAGACTTTTTTCGTTGATCTTCCTGTGACCAGTCTAAAGAGTACATTAGTCTTCTTAACAGGTGCAGCCAATTATGACATCTGTCCCAGGGCTGATTTCTTGCTTACAATTCTGTTAACGAGCTTGTGAAAAGTCAAAAGGTTTCTCAAGGTCAACCCCCTGTGTTTCAAACTGCTAACTACTCTTACAAATCCATATAATTGTATACATTTGCAAATCAAAGAATCTCAGTTTCACATAAAGATTCACATGTATTTTTAATGAAACAGAAGCAAAGGGAGAAACAAAGAATAGAAACAGTAAGTGAAGAAAAGGAGATAACTGGGGAAATTGTGGGACCATCAGAGTGGCCAGTTCCTAGGTACCCCAAGAAAAATTTGTTTGTGCAATCAGACAGGCAAGAAACAGACAAGTGATAGAATAGGAGAGGACAGAATATATTTTTGCTTTTAACTGTCTCTGCATAACACATGGTACAGGTCTTATCCTAACCCTGGCATATGGTCCCAAGACTTACCCGTGCTGTACCCCACTACTCACTGCCCAGTCTTCAGAAAATTTGCCATTTAGAACAACCTCTAGCATCTATCCATCAGTTAGTTTTTGACTCATCAAGTTACTTCTTCCCCTATACCCACACTGCTCATCTTCTTAACCAGTCTGCTATGTGGCACGGAGTCAAAAGCTTTGCTAAAATCCATGTAATAGCACGCTCACTGCCTGGCCCCCTGTCTACCACTTGTGTTACTACATTAAAATGTCAATTAAGTTAGTCTGACATGACCGGCCCCTAGAGAACCCATGCTGGTTGAAGGCAATTAGTTCCTGTTTAACAGTTCTCTCTAGCCATTTCCTCACTATCATGGTCAGGCTCACTGGCCTGTAGTTTTCTGGATTTTTCCTATCACCCTCTTTGTGTAAGAGAACCACACTTGCCACCTTCCAGTACACAGGCACTATTCCTGTTGATACTGATTCACAAAAGAGGACTACCTGCAGCTCTGCTATCACCTGTCTGCTTTCTGCCAGCACCCTAGGGTGCTCTTAGTGAATTTTTGTTTTTTCAGTTCTCCAGTGGTTTTAGTACCCATTCCCTTATAATCCCCCATCTCAAAACCATCCCCTTTATCACCCTTGAATTTTATCCTGCTCTCAGGGGTGGGCTTGCCTCCTTGACTAATAACACTGAAGATGTTTTCATTTAGTATGCTTATCTTCTCCTTATAATCCTGTGTACTCAGCATGCATCCTTATTCTTTCAATAGTATCCATTGCCTTTTGCTGTTCGCTAATGTATCTAAAGAAGGATTTATTATTCTCATTGACCCTTTCCACTAGCCTCAGTTCTGCAGATGTCAGATGTAAGGATCCTAGCAGGAATAAAACCTGCTATCTTGCGCGCATAACTAATTTCATTTCCTCTGCTTTGCCAAGCTACACAATAGCTGCTGCTTTCATTTGCAGCTTATTTGCCATGGCACAGTTGTTGCGGTGACAACAGTACTGGTGTCAGCACTGGGACCATGTAGTGCAAGGATGCTGGTGCATGCGATGTTGGGATTTGGGGACCAGAAGTGGACTGAAAGGCTAGTATCCTTGGTAATGGCAATAGTGTTTAAAAAGTAGAGGCATTTGTTTTGTGGGATTGAGTTTTGTGAGCAACATTTCTTCATGAAAGTGCTCCAGTTATACCTCTGAGAACCATGTGTATGTAGTGTGCTGCACTGGCAGTGACAGCTGTTTTTTCATCATGTACGCAGTAATAAAGGATGCTAGTTTACTGTTGGTTTTAAAGGGAATTCTCATTGTTTCAGTCCATGTTGTATTTTGTAGCTTTTGTTGCTCACTTGTTTTGCAGGGCTGTTGTTTTGTTCAGTTTTACCATTCCAACCATTACCGAGGACACTAGCCTTTCAGTCCACTTCTGGTCCCCGAATCTCAACATCACATGCACCACCATCCTTGCACTACATGGTCCCAGTGCTTTCACCAGCAGGATGCCTCAGGGGTCAGTACTGGGACTGGTCCACTTCAATATCTTTATAACTGACATCACAGAGAGGCTGGAGGGAATGGTATACCTGTTTGTGGATGGCACAAAAATCTGCAACAGAGTGGACACACTGGGGTATGTGTGTGTATATGGAAAAAATGAAATAAGATCTGAAAAAGCTAGTAGACTGGTCAGCGATCTGGCATATGGGCTTCAATGCCAAAAAGTACAACATTATGTACATGGGGCACAGAAACCCAAGGCCAACATATCAGTTGGGGGGTGTTATCAACCACAAAACAGGAAAGAGATCTGGGGGTCATCACTTCTGACTACCTGAAGGTAGCAAAGCAATGTGATAAGACAGTGGGAAAGGCAAACAGAATGCTGGGGTACATAGGGAGGGGTATCACTAGCAGAAAGAGGGGGGTAGTGTTACCCCTGTACAGATCAATGGTGAGGCCCCACCTGGAGTGCTGTGTCCAGTTCTGGGGGCCACATCTCAGGAAAGACTTTGATTGGCTGGAGGCAGTACAGAGAAAGGCAACCAAAATGTTGTATGGCCTGCATCAGAAGCCCTACGAGAAAAGACCCAGAGAATTAAATATGTATTCTCTGGAGGAAAGGAGAGAAAGGGGAGACATGATAGAAACATTCAAATATCTCAAAGGTATCAACAAGATACAGGAGAGTAGCATTTTCCAGAGAAAGAGATGCTCAAGGACAAGGGGCCATGATATGAAGCTGGATGGGAAGAGACTCAGAGGAGATGTGAGGAAATACTTCTTTATGGAAGGATGGTGGACACCTGGAACAACCTCCAAGCAGAGGTGGTGGGTACTAAAGTGGTAACAGGTTTCAAACATGCGTGGGAATGGCACAAGGGGAACCTTAATAACAGGGTGGGGGAAGGGTAAGACCAGAGGTCAGTTAGGGTCTATGGTAGCTCAATAGGCAGGAACTTAGGGCAGACTAGGTGGGCCATGAGGTCCTTCTTTGCTGACAGCATCTAAGTTTCTATGTGTTGTTAGGTGGTGAAGTTTATTTTTTTGTTTTCTGCTGTTGGTTTCCTGGTTCATTTTGTCTTCCTTCTATTCCTGAAATCATCTTTTATTTCTCTTCTGACAGGGTAGAGCAGTTGTTAGTTGACTGTATGTTTTTGTGACCAGAGATTTGTGCAATATCTGTTGAGGGTAGGTTTGAGTTGACTAGCTTTTGTATTGCAGTTTGTCTAGTTCTGTGGTTTGTGATTTGTTTTTGGCCAGCTGATTCCTTTAGTTGCTTCATAATATTTTCATGATATTTTCTACAATTGTCATATTTCTATACCATAGAGATTCTGACTTGTGTCATACGTTTGGTGCTATCTAGAATAGTGACACCTCTAACATAATTCCTGTGGGGTGCTGCATTGCACATTTTTCATATGCTGTTAAGAAGTCACATTCTGGGTTGGTAGTAGTTTGATGTTTTATTATTTTATAGCTTGGATGTTTTGGGGGTTTGCTTCACTTCTGCTTTTGGTTTGGTGGCTAGTTTTAGGTCTCCCCATTTTAGATGGAATTGTTCTGATGTTCTTAGAGAAAAATGCTGTTCAATGTTGAAAAATAACATGTGCAGAAGTTCTGTTGGGCTATGTAGTCCTATGGATCCTGAACTATAGAGTAGGGTAATTTCAATGTCTGTTAGGAGTTCTGCTTGGTTAGGTCTGTTGGCATTTCCTTGTTTTTATGTTTACCATGCACATGTGCACACAGCAGACCATCTTGCTATGACAGTGCCTTTAGAGGGGTGTGATATTGTCAATCCCATGCACAGCAGTGTTTAAGGGGCTAGTCAGTGCCACAGCAATCATCAGCCAGGCTGATTATGACAGAGTTTTGGCTTGCTGGGCGGAGACATCCTGTACTTAAAAGAAAAAGCCAACCTCTTCCCATTGATCTATGCTGCCCAGCAAGCTGATCTGTCTTGACAGCCTGTTGAAAAATTTGAAGCATCCAGGAATAGCCTCAGTGTTGCAGAAGCCAGTTGTAACAAGGAAAACTGTCCATCAATGTCTGTTGCTGGCACCCTTGTAACTGCCCCCACACCGAACCTACCCTCTCAGCACCCAACACCACACACCCCTCCACAAATATAAAACTGGCACTGGGGCTGCCCAATCCCCTAGTGTCTCCATCCCCTAAGTGAACTGCCCATGGTCTACTACAATGCTGTTCCCAAAGTGCGGTCACATCTCTAAATGGTGTGGAGCACCAGAAGACTCGTTCATGGCTCATGCACCTAAGTTCAGCTAAACAGATTTTTAAAGCAATAAGAAAGTTGAACTCGGGAAAGTGCAAGCTGACATAAAATGAGGGCTCAAAAAAGTTACAGAACTCAGGGTACTGAACTCAAACCCCAATATGGGGCAGGCGTGAATGCATGTGCATATTCCAGGAATATGCATAGACATTCGTGGATGCCAAGTATCACAGCTTGAGTTGAAATATACCAGTTTCTATTCCCTCATTTCATTAGCCATTCATCGATCTCTGTTGCTGCTGCCTCTGTAACTGTCCCACTCACCTGACCCTTCCTTCCTCCCTCTCAGAGGCCAGTCCCCTACCACTCCCACAAACATAACACTGACACTGGGGGTGCCCAATCCCCCAGTGTCCCTGTCACTCTCTGTTGCTGCCATCCCTGTAATGGTCTCACCCACCTGACCCTCCCTTTCAGCACCCCACAAACATACCACTGCAACTGGGGTGCCCAATCCCCAGTGTCATGACCTGATGTTGATGTCAGTTGCAGCCATTACTGTCCCCACCCAACCCTCCCACTCAGCACGCACCAACCCACAGCCCCCAAGCTCTTACTTACCCATTGGGGATCCAATACCATAATCTTCTGTGGACTGCAGTCACGTCTTCACTCTTCAAAACCGGACTGTGAACTGAAGAAATCAGGTATGCCATTCAATGTATTTCAATGGGGTTCTGAACTTAGTGCATAACTTGGCCATTTTTGCATATGTAACCCACCCTCCGCCTTGTGTGTCTAGGGTTTCTGATGTTAAAAATTGAGGAAGAGATGGCACAAATACAGTTCAAATCCAGGCGACCCAACTGGAATAAATTAAATGGTCTTACCTTGCCCGCAAAACTCATAACCGGGGAAGAGAGGTCTCCAACATATAATACCTGGAGAATATGCTGAAATTGTCTTGCAGTAACCAGAGGTATGCAGAAATAATGTTGAAGGGGCAAAAATAGTTAGCCAGCAGGAAAAACAACAATGATGCCAACACTGCAGTGGGGAAAATAAAAATGCATTTAATTAATTAATAGTATAAATTATTGCTGAGACAGCTCTGTGGAGCTGGAGGACAATGGAAATGGTTACTGATACACATGTGACAGATAGAACAGCACAAAACTGAATTTTGTCCCAAGCAGATGGCCGAAATAAGACCTGGACAGGCTCCACGCATCTTCAGAGCTGAAAAGGCTCAGATTTTAAAGCATGGTGATTGCCAAAAACTACTGGCTCTCCAGGGATGGTACCAAAAACCTATCGCTGGAATAAACATTTTCACAAGACGTGGCTGGATGACAGCCACCCATTATACTTTGCTGATCTACAGCATGTTCCCTGGGCCCCACGGCCTTCACTATACCACCCAGGAGATTTCACACAAATTAACACAGCTCCCTCCTTCAATTACACTGACTTCTTGTACTTTTGGGCCTAGATTGGAACCTGCCTCAGACACAGGCATGGCAGGTCCGATAACACTGGATCCCTGCAGGCCACCAATACTACCCCAGCAGTGTGTCACACCAGGTACAGTTCCCTAGGGCCCTGTCACCACCCTTGTAGCCATGCCAGTTCATTGCCACTACTGCAGCATCCCCACTGCCAACTCACACTAAATGGAACAGGCCCCTAGGCCCACCCGAGTGCGCGGAGCACAAGGTGGGCCCAAATTCTTCTTCCCTCCAGAAAAGTGGCTCCCAAACATCCATGGGACCCCATTCTGCAGTTGCTTGCCCCTGACAACCACACCGTAAAACCTGTATGTGGAAACATCATAGAAATGATGACCACCACTCCCGGGCCGGGGTTTGAACCCCTGGCCCACTTGCACCAAATCTTCCCACCGGCTTCTCTTTTTCTACTGACCACCTCCTATGTATAACAGCTAGGGAGAAGAAAGACACCCAGAGCTGGACCCAAGCGTCCCATCAAATAAAGGCCTAACCAGAGGGAGAGGGAATAGTAAGTCCTCCCAAAAGAGGGGTGCTTACACTCTCACCCACTTTAAATCCATTTCCCTCTGGGGAAATGGGACACTTAGCCATCCATGAGAAAAGCCCCACCCAGATGGGTATGCACATTCTCCGCCCAGGAAGGCCTCCCAAAGGCATGCCAGAAAATTAATTGGGTCCCTAGGACCCTTCCAAACTCAGCGTGGAGCCAGTTTGCCTTAATGACCAAAACCAAATGTTGACACACTGTAACAGAAACTGCCAGGCTGTCAACTGATAAAGTGTTTAACAACAGTACTTCATATTTTATTTAAGGATTCACTGCACTTTACATCCACTAGCTTATCCTCAAGCATACTGCCACTCACACACACACACTCTGACAGCTAGTAACATCATCCATACCCTGCAATATAGATTCATAGCAATCAAAATATGAATACTTTCCCTGAAACAAGGGAGAGACACCTGACTTTATCTTGAAAAATTTCTTTCATTCAACTAACACAGTGATCCTGAGGTTGTGACCAGGGAGGACGAGCAGGTCAAAAGGGAGGATGGCACATAGGTGGAACTCAGAGAATCCCAGGCCGACAGGGAGGAGGGCACACAGGAACAACCCAGAGAACCCCAGAGGAGGAGGAAACCTATCTTAGTGGGGGACTCAATTGTTCAACACATGGACCTAGGAACAGACAAAACAATGGAGAGGGAAGTTAAGTGTCTCCTGGGAGACACAGCCTGGAAGGAGGGGGCGCAGAGCCACAGGATTGCTGGGGCAGTGACAAGGAGGGAAGAGCTGGACATTATTGTCCATCTGGGGATAAATGACCTAGCAAAGGAGGGGGCAAGCATAGAGAAAGTACAGGAGGAATTCAGAGAGTTGGGTAGGTGTCTCCAGGAGGTAGCAAACTGTTACATTCTCAGAGGTCCTACCTGTTGGAGGAAGAGGGAGGAAAGAAATCAATGCAGCAAAAGCTTCAACAAGTAGCTGGAAGGCTGGTAAAGGGAAAAAAGGTTTGGCTACATTGGAGACTGGGGAACTACCTGGACTGACGTGCGCCTGTATGTAACCCCTAGGTGACGATATCCCAAGGGCTACTACCCCTGCCTGCTTGGCTAGTAGCAGGTTAAGGGGCCTGAGTTCTGAAACGGGTGCCTCCACCCGGAGGTCAGGGTTGGTAGTGGTCAAGCTATCCTGGTCACAGCCCTCTGGGACACTGTAACCCCCTTCTTTCCCCTCTAGTGGCCTGAACACTGTACAATAATCACTTTCACAATAACCCTGGTACACCACACAAATATCCATACTGTTTGCACTTACCACCAGGGCTGGTTCCTCTGGCTCAACCCTGGGGACTCCCTGTAAAACAAGATTAAGCACAGCAAATAGCAACAGTACAGTACTTTGAGCACAAACTGGAATCACAGTCAGATTACATGCAGAAAAACTTAGATCTGATTTATTCAGGGGACTTGAATAAAGGAGGGGCAAAATCAGGTTGATTAGCTTAAAGGTTATATCAATCAAGCAGTTACGCATGTGCTTTGAGTCCCCCCACAAAGTCCACCTCTGGGTACCCAGGTAGAGAAGAGATGGGCTAGCCAGGACAGTTGCCTGGGGTTGCAGCTGGTTGGGGCCCTGTGATGGAAAACACAACATGCACAGTACACAATATTTGTAATCCGAAGCCAGAAGGCTCAGTTCGTAAAGGAAATGAAACAACAAGACAATCAGATGACACACTCAGATTAAGCTGTTGTTGTAGGGAGCTACCCTGGTATTTACTCACGATACCCAAGACTGGACACAGGCTGGACGAAAATCGAGACTGCAGGTAGTTGATCTGGAATGCCAGGAGAAGCAGGACCCACACAAGTCGCCGAGGCGTCATTCCTGTTCAAGCATGGAGCAGGGGGGCTGATCCCCAGGCAGGTCTCTCGTCGATGGCTTCTCTGTGCAGTGGGTAGTCTGGCTGAGCCAGTCTGGCAAAGCCCATACCACATGAAGACAAGTTCAGAAGCAGTCCATTTTGGGCTGGATACAGCTTCCAGCAAGCAGAACACAGTTCACACAGTGGGGAACTAACTCACAACCCACTAGCAGCTCATAGCACATTTACATATACGGGAATTCTGCTGTACCAGGCAAAGCGCTCCCCGGGCACAATCTCAAAGTCTCTGCATACACCGGGAGCTTAGGGGGTAGCTGGAACTCCTGACAGGCTGATCGCATTCAGCAAAAATATTCGGTCTTCTTCAGGTTGAGCCTGGCCCACTTCAGTAGCTTACTTTAGTCACACAAACTTGGATTTGGTCCAAAATAATTCTCTTCTCTCCCTCTCAGGAGCAGCACACCAGCATGCAGGCCAAAAACTTAGCCTTTTCAGAGTTCTCCCATGTGAATCCACTCAGGATAGCTGCTCAGAAACACTTCAGCTCCTTCTTGCTCAGCTTCCAGCTTAGTTCTAAAATGAAAACTGCAAGCAGCCCGGGACTTCCCCAAGATCCAAAAGATTTGGTTGACTGATTTGGCTGTCAGTCAAAGCAAGAGCTCCCCCTTCAGCTGCAAAAAAGGCGCAAAAACTCAAACCACAGTTCATATAGATTTTGAATTCAGACAGCTCCTGTAGTCCGGCTACATTTTTGGTCCCACCAGAACTGATTGGTCCAATTTGCAGTCCAGGATCAAGATAGTGGAGACAAACAAAACAGTCATTGCTACAAAGAAAACAGGTTAGACAAACTACATTATCATTATCATTTTAAATGGTTTTCAGCAAATAGTTACATCTTTCAACAGAGCTCCATCTCAGATTACTTAAGCTGCAATTAGGCAGCTATTAAAGAGACAGTACACAGAGGCTATACAAGCTCTGGTAATCACATTTAAACTGCTAAAACGCAGGACACCAGCCTGGCAGTGGGCATTTAGGCAAGCTCAAGGAAGACTTTTTGAGAACCCCCATTTGTAGGGGGGTTACATGTACAAGTGGGATGGCCTGCATCCATCCAGCGAGGGAACTACAGCCCTCAATGAATGGTTTAAATGCTTCCTTAGTGAACATTTAAACTAGCCAGGGGGCTATCAAGTGCAGGGAGACTCAACCAGCCTACTCCCACACATTACAAAAGACAGAGCAGTGGACCAAGAGAATATGAATATTGCTGATAGACCCAAGTTACTTGTAAGGGACACATTACGAACAGAAAATCAATACTCAGATTCCACCAAAGCTGATGAAAAGGGACAGCAGGACAAACACACAGAAAGGGGGGGCAGTAGTACATGGAAAATCATGCACACAAATGCCCGCAGCCTGGGTAACAAGGTCCCAGACCTAGTGGCAGTAATGACAGAGGAGGAGGAGTTGGACATAGTGGCTATAACCGAGACGTGGTTCACCAGTAACCACAGCTGGGAGACTAATATACCAGGTTATGCTCTGTTCAGAAGGGACAGACTAGGCAGAAAAGGGGGAAGGGTAGCCCTGTATGTCAAAGAAGATATTAAATCAACCGCAATACAGAGCAAACAGGAGGAAATAGAAGAATTATAGGTCACCCTCAAGACCGGAAAGGGAACAACAATTCGGGCAGACCCCCAGCTCAGGGGGAGAATGGGCCAAAATAATGCTGGATAACATATATAATATGACGGCAAAGGGGGAAGTTCTGTTGATGGTTGACTTTAACATGCCTGACATGGACTTGTCCATCCCTGCAGGGGCCACAGCCAGGACATGTGACATTGTGGACTCACTACAGGGGGCAAGGCTCAGACAACTGGTGAGGGAACCCACTAGGGATGATTCCATGTCATAACAGTGATCACAAAACAGCGATCGCTATTATGGCGAGTGCATATCATTGAAAAGCAAATTGTCAATATGCACTTCTCGGCGATCCGCCAGGAAAACGTAATGCTTTTGCAGGGAGGGGCCCCCGCAGCCCCTGATTTTGGATTACCAACTCCGGGGGTGTGCATGTCAAGGAGGGGCAACACTTTGGCGTGGGAATAGAAAGAAAAAAGGCAGTGGCAAAACTCTTTGCTCTGCTCCATCGTGAACCCAGTGCCTACTGCACCGCAGCCAGCCACCTTCACTACCACACCACAGGGCCGTCTCAGCTGCAGCATGCACACACCCCTACCTAAACCCTCTTCCACATCCCTCCCATCCTCCTCCCTATCCCTCCCCTTCCAGTCGCCGTCCTCACTCTTGCATCGCTACCCTTGCCGGGTAGCCCAAAATGATAGTGTTGAAAATTAGTCGTTATTTTTGTATTCGCTCATTTTTAGTCTCTGTCATCACTGGATACCATAGGGACAGGGCAATCCTGGATCTGGTCCTAACCAATGGAGACAGGATAGCAGATCTCCAAGTGTGTGTGTGTGTGGGGGCACCTGGGGTCCAGCGACCACTACGTGGTATACTTCAAACTCAACACAGGGATACAGGCAAGCCATGCAAAGGCAATAATCTTAGATTTTAGAAGGACTGACTTCTGTAAGATGGGAGAAAATGTCAGAGAAGCCCTTAAACAGAAAAAGACGGGGGGGGGGGGGAGTTGAGGAGCAATGGGTGCATATTAAAGAGGCCATTATTGGGGTCACTGAACATTGTGTCAAGGTGATGAATAAAGGGAAGAAAAGGACGAAACCACTTTGGTTTTCCAGGGCTTCAGCAGAAAATGTAAGAGCCAAAAGGCGGCCTTTAGGAAAAATAAGGAGATGCAAAGGGAGGAAGAAAGGAAGGAAGGAGTACCAGAATTGTCGAAGAGAGGCAGGAAGAGTGGTAAGGAGTGCAAAGGCACAAACTGAGGAGATATTAGATCAATCAGTTAGGAAGGGAGATAAGACACTCTACAGGTACATTAGAGAGGGAAGAAGAGGTGGGGGCATCGCTAAATTCAGAGGGGATAAGAGAGACACCGTAGAGGGAGATCAAGTCAAGGCATAAGTTTTAAACAAATATTTCTGCTCAGTCTTCACAGTAGACGGGGAGGGACAGGGACCATGGTTGGATAAAATAGGCACAGAAGGGAGGGAGGTGGACACCAGTTCTTTTACAGAGGAGAGGGTACTAAAAGAGCTCACAAAGCTCAAAGTGGACAAAGCTATGGATCCGGATGGCATACATAGAAACATAGAAACATAGAAGTTGACGGCAGATAAGGACCGCAAGGCCCATCCAGTCTGCCCATTTCTTTTTCTACCTTATAAATGTGCCATCGGCCTTTGCTCTGTCAGTGACCTATCTATTCATAGTCATTTGTATTGCTCCCTTATGCCTATCCCATGCCTGTTTGAAGCCCTGCACTGTATTCATAGCCACCACTTCTTGTGGTAAGCCATTCCATGCATCCACCACCCTTTCTGTGAAAAAAGATTTCCTCACATTCCCCCTTAATCGGCCTCCCTCTAATCTCATGCTGTGTCCTCTTGTCCTGCTATTTTTCTTATATTTAAACATGTTAGACTCTTTCACCTTGTTTATGCCCTTAAGGTGTTTGAATGCCTCGATCATATCACCTCTCTCCCTCCTTTGCTCAAGGGTATACATATTGAGCTCCGTTAATCTGTCCTCATATGTCTTCTGGTACAGTCCCTGCACCATTTTGGTTGCCCTTCTCTGGACTGCCTCAATTTGGTTAATGTCCTTGTGAAGGTGTGGCCTCCTATACTGCATGCAGTACTCCAGATGGGGCCTAACCAATGTCTTGTACAGAGGGATTATTACCTCCCTCTTACGACTTGTGATACCCCTACTAATACACCCTAACACCCCCCTAGCCTTACCTACTGCTTTAGAGGTCTGCTTGGATGATTTTAGGTCATCAGTGATGATGATGCCCAAGTCTCTTCTTCCTTTGTGACTGCTAGCAACTCCTCCCAGCCTATAAGTGGCTTCAAGGTTTCTTTCCCTATGTGCATGATTTTGCACTTCTTTGCATTAAATCCCAGTTGCCACTCTTCTGACCATTCTGCTAGTTTATTCAGATCTCTTCTCATTCTGCCCACCCCATCTGGCTCATCTACTCTGTTGCATATCTTGGTGTCATCTGCAAACAGACAAGCCTTACCCTCTAGTCCATCTGCAAGGTCACTAATGAAGATGTTGAATAGGACTGGCCCCAGGACTGATCCCTGAGGTACCCCACTTGTGACTTGCATCTCTTCTGACTGTATACCATTTACCACCACTCTCTGTTTTCTGCCAGTCAACCAGTTTGCCACCCAGTTGACCAACTTGACCCACCCTGAGCCTACCCAGCTTATTTATCAATCTTCTATGTGGAACAGTGTCAAAGCTTTGCTGAAGTCAAGGTAGGCGACATCAACTGCTCCCCCTTGGTCCACCACTCTGGTTACCCAGTCAAAGAAATCTATGAGATTAGTTTGACAGGACCTTCCTTTTGTAAACCCATGCTGTCTTGGATTCTGTGCCCCTATGGATTCCAGGTGTTGCACTATCCTTTCCTTAAGAAGTACCTCCATAATCTTGCCCACTACTGAGGTAAGACTGACCGGTCTGTAGTTCCCCGCCTCCTCCCTGCTACCACTCTTGTGGAGCGGGATCACATGAGCCCTTCTCCAGTCTTCTGGGACCTCTCCTGTGCTCAGAGACTCACTAAACAATTCTGCTAATGGCTCTGCTAGTTCCTCCTTTAGCTCCTTAAGTACCCTGGGATGTATGCCATCAGGTCCCATTGCCTTATCCACTCTGAGCTTAAGCTCTTGTAGGACCTTTCTTTTGTGAAGGAGTAGTGCTCACCTCCCTCCCCCTGTGTCCATGATGCTGAGCTGTGGGCCCTGCCCTACCTTCTCTTCAGTAAATACTGAGCAAAAGTATCTATTTAGGATAGATGCCTTTACAGGGTCCTCCTCCTCACATGCTCCTTTTTCTCCATTAAACAGCAATACCCCCTCTGGACTTTCTCCTTACACTAATGTATCTATAGAAAGTCTTGTCATCTTCTTTACTGTTCTGCTAGTGTTTCCTCAGTTTGGGACTTTGCCTGCCTTACTGCCTTACCTGCTTCCCTTAGGGCAGTTTGGTATGCCTCCCTATCTTCATCCGCTGTGTTCCCTTATATTTCCTGAAGACCAGCCTTTGGCTCTGACCTTTTCTGCTACTGTATTTGAGAACCAAAGTGATTTCCTTCTTCTTTTGCACTTCCTTTTCTGTCTAACACAATGGGATGTTGCTTCAAGTATTGCATCCTTAATGCTTGCCCACTTTGCCTGTACCCCTCACCTGTGTTTCTTTTGCCAGGGCTAGCTTAACTCTGTTGGCCATCTTATCAAAGTCAGCTCCTCTGAAGTCCCATATTTTTGCCTTGGAATGGGATGATTTAGATGTAGTAGCCAAATTGAACCATACCATGTGATGGTCACTGGCCCCAGGTGACCTTCTACCTGGAGATCTGTGATCCCTTCTTTGTTAGTCAGTACTAGATCTAGGATAGCCCTGTCTCTTGTGGGTTGCTGTACCAGTTGTTTGAGGCCCCCCCTGCAGGAATCCACTATGAGTCTAGTTCTGGCAGATGTTCCTGCTGGTATTGACCAATCTGTATCTGGCATGTTGAAGTCTCCCATTATCAGAACCTCCCTTTAGCTGTCATGTTTTGTATATCTTCTAACAGTAATGTGTCTATGTCCTCCCTCTGGTCTGGGGGCCTGTAGACAACCCCAGTTCTTATGGCTGTCCCATTTCCTGTTTCCAGGGTGACCCACAGTTCTTCTGGCTCCTTATGTGTATTCTGAATTTCTGTAGCTTTGATATTTTCATTAACATACAGGGCCCTCCTCCCCTCCTTTTAGCACCTCGGTCTCTTCTAGACAATACATAGCCAGGTACTGAAGTCTCCCAAGTGTGGTTACTGGTAAACCACGTCTCACTAGTTGCTACTATGTCCAGTTTAGCCTCTGACATTATTGCCTGCAGGTCTGGGATCTTATTTCCCAGGCTGTGAGCATTTGTACATGATTTTCCATTGGCCAGATTTTGGTGTGTTAGTTGTTGGGTGAAGTTTGGCATTACCCTGTGCATCGTGTGGGGAGACAAACCTTTTTCTTACCTGGTGATGCAAATGAGCAGCAAACCGCTGAATTCCTGTTTGACCACTAGCTGAGGGGAGGTGTTCTTCCCATTCGGACGTATGGGGTGCTGCACCCTCTCCTCATTTGCTAGTTTAAATATTCTGCAAAGGCGTCAAACTTCTGCTCCAATGCACTGACTCTCTCTTTAGTCAGATGCAGTCCATCAAATTTAAAGAACTTTCGCTCCCAGAACTGTTGCCAGTTCCTACAAATCTGTTCCTTTTTCCTGGCACCAGTCCTTGAGCCACGTGTTTAGCTCCCTATCTCCCCTTCTCTGACCTTCCGTCCATCTGCTCCCTCTCCCAGACTGGCAGGATCTCAGAGAAGGAGATGCCAGACGAAATAGATGATAGTTTGTCACCCAGCCTAGTCAGGTGTTCTTGGTCTCCACAACTGACCGGCTGGCAGATCATTAGTCCCTACGTGTACTAGGACATCAATGTTTTCTCCTGCTTTGTGAACCAATTTTAGCAATGCGGTCAGTGTCTCTCCATGCTGATGTACCTGGGAGACATCTGACCATCACCTGGCTGGAGATGGGTATCAACTCCCGAATCATGGAGTCTCCTATGATCAGAAGTTTTGGATTTCCTTTGTGCTTGTTTAGTTTTAGTTCCTGATTTGGGTGAGTTTTGTTGTGCTAGCTCCTGTGCCAGATGTCCTACTCTGCAGTGTCTTCTGCCTCTTTATTTGATTTCAGAGATAGAGGCAGATACCTGTTGTAGTGTTTATATGGTTTTGGAGGCAATGTGATGGAGAGCAGAGAGTGATGGGGCACCTGATTTGCTCCTCTTAACCACCTGCCAACCTCCTGGACCAACTACCCTCTGCGGTCGAGGTTTTTCTGTTGGATGCTGGGGAAATGGCGGGTGGTTCTTATATATATTTCCTCTTCAATATGAAATTTGAGGTGTGCAATCTCTGCCCATGCTGCCCGGGAGCTGAGCCCTAAGATCTCAAAGGCCCAGCATGTAGGACAGTGTCCTAAATCCTGTAAGACTGTCCTCTGAAATTGTTCCACAGTACCTGCAGTTAATGAAATCCATTCCAAATAAGTTGCTGGGTTTGTGACCTAGTCAGAGTAATTAGAAGGAAAAAAAAAGAAAAAAATGCAAGTAATGGTTTAATTGTGCTTTGTTTAACTTGTTATAACAAGTTAAATTACTAGTGCCCCTGTAAATGAGATCACCTTGTGGAGGCCCCACTGATCCGCCCCTTCCTGCTCTGCCACAGGAAATGTCACAACTGTGGTACCCTATAAAAGGAGTGTAGCGTGGGGTGGTTGGGGATGGGGGTGGGTGGCTGGGCCCTTCCCCTGCCTAAAAAGAAGAACCACGGACGAAAGAACAAGGAGGTAAGAGCAGAAACAATCAGTCAACAACAAATGCAGTAACCCTGAAAGCTTATCCTAATGTTAGATAAAACTGTAAAACCTGTAAAGCACCACCTGTAATAATTTCAGAGAAGATATACCCTGTAAGAAACACTTTGCTCCAGAGAAAAATAAAGCAGTAACAGAAGATATACCTTGCAAAAGACAATTTGAATCAGAAGATTACAGCAGTAATCTGTTAGCACACACCTGTAGGCACACCTTGTAATAATGCAGAAGAAGGTATACCAGCAACAACAATCTGAATCAGGGAAAAAATAAAGCAATGAAATGTTAGCAACAAACAGTAGCAATCCCTGTGAGTAAAAAATAAAAACACCACCACACAGTAAATCTGCTTAGCCAAACTAAGTCTTAATCGTTCTCCCTTGCTCTGGTAAGTTTCTCTACTCTGCCTTTCAAGCAGTCTTAGAAGAAAAGAGCTCAGGTGAAGCTAGGTGCCTTGGCCAGCAAACCAAGTCTTCTACCTCTCAGGATCCTGAAAGAACTAAGAATGGAGCTAGCAGCCCCACTGACAGTCCTGTTCACTGAGTCCCTAAATGCTGGAATAGTCCCTGAGGACTGGAGAAGGGCACATGTGGTCCCTCTTCACAAGAGCGGCAGCATCGGGGAGGCTGGGAACTACAGGCCAGTAAGTCTCACGTCACTGGTGGGTAAGTTCATGGAGACGTTTCTTAAGGAATGAATTGTGGAACGCCTGAAATCCATAGGGGTGCAGGATCTGAGGCAACATGTATTCACAGCAGGAAGGTCCTGTCAAACAAATCTAATTGATCTCTTTGACTGGGTGACAAAGGGAGTGGACCAAGGCGGAGGCAGTATAGCGCAGTGGTTTAGGGGTCTGAGCTGCAAACCTGGAGACCTGAGTTTGAATCCTACAGCCCCCACTTGCATACTGTGTGACCCTGAGCAAGTCACTTAACTTCCTTGTGTTCCCAGGTTGCACCTGGAGACAAGCTTCAGCTTAGTGTGCCTTTCCTGTTTAAACAATTTCTCCTTTCCCTTTACCTAGATTTCAGCAAAGCCTTTGATACCATTCCAGATAGAAGGTTGGTTAACAAGCTAGGTAGTCTGGGTTGGGCCACAAGGTGGAGAACTGGGTTAGTAACTGGTTGAGGGACAGAAGGCAGAGGGTAGTAGTAAATGAAAGCCAGTGTGAGGTAATGGAGGTAACCAGTGGAGTACCCCATGATTTAGTTTTGGGGCCAGTCCTCTTAAACGCTCCATCAGTGACATTGCAGAAGGGCTGGAGGGGAAGGTTTGCCTGCTTGCAGATGACACCAAAATCTGCAACAGGGTTGATACATCGGAGGGAGTGTTAAGAGACCTAGAGAAGTTGGAAAGATGGTCTAAGGTGTGGCAACTCAAATTTAATGCAAAAAAAGTGGAAGATCATGCACGTGGGGAGTAGAAACCTGGGAAAAGCTACAGGATGGGGGAGAGCTGCTGTCAATCACCAAGGAGGAAAGAGATCTGGGGGTCATTATTACAGACTACCTGAAGGCCACCAAGCAGGTAGCAAAGGTGGTGGTGAAGGCCAGTGGTGTGTAGTTTGTAAAGGAAGGGGTATCACAAGTCGGAGAAAGGAGATACTGGTTCCGCTGTACAAAACGTTGGTGAGGCCTCGTCTAGAGTACTACGTGTAGTTCTGGAGGCTGCATCTTTGAAAGGACATAGACAGGATGGAGACAGTGCAGAGGAGGGCAACTAGGATGATGCAGGGGTTGCAGCACAAGACATATGAGGAAAGGTTAAAGGACCTAAATATGTACACATTGGAACAGAGGAGAGAGTGGCAGGACATGATTGAGACGGTCAAGTACATCAAAGGCATAAATGAGGTGAAAGAGGAAAGTATCTTCAGGTATAAAAAGAGTACTAGAACAAAGGGTCATGACATGAGATTAGAGGGGGGCCACATAAGGGGAAATGGGAGGAAGTTCTTTTTCACTGAGAGGGTGGTAGATGCATGGATAGGCCTGCCCCAGAGGGTTTTGGGAGCTAGCACTATGGTGGGATTCAAACATGCACGGGATAGGAATAAGGGGGCCATAGAGATGGGAAAGAATGGTTTAAGCAGGTGACCAAATATTGGTACCGGCCACCATTACAGATAGGGAAAATGGGTAGACTGGATGGGCCTGAAAGTCCTTTTCTGCCAACAGCTTCTATGTTTCTATGTTGTGTTTCTACGAGTACATCTTAAGAGTCTCAGTTCCAGTAGACTTGAAACAGTCCTGCAGTGACCCCCACTGGGCACAATGTCTTTCAGAAATTCTTTTTCAAAAGACTGGAAAATATTTTAACACAAACCCACTTAGCAGTCCTGGCAGGATACAATTCACTGAATGTCGGCTGTAGATGGTGGGCCCCACGTAATGGGGATAATAAAAGGCAGGGTCTGGCTTGGTGGTTTCTTCTGTGAATAAGTCTATGGATATGATGTAATACTTTATTCTGCAGCCAGCAATATCTTGGACCAGAGCATAATACTTAAAAAAGGATGAGTCCTGCCCAGGGTGACGAGAAGCACAGGGACCTGGCTTTTCTGATGTCTGCCTCTGTCGGTGTCCCGGATGTTTCAGAACGGAGTTAGAGTTTTCAAACCATCCTGCAGAATACCCAGTCTGGGTGCTTCTCCTCCACAATATCCATGAGCCTCTCAGAAATATAGGGATAGTCTGCATTTGGGTATTCAAAATGCATCTGATGCCTCACCCACCTCTATGCTTGTGTCCACTTAGGCAGATCTTGCACACTGGTCCACTGGGTGGCACCAGACTCCAACCACACTCCAGTTTTATATGGCACATTTAGCGAGTCATTGTTTAACAGTCTATCCATCCTGTTGTGGGTGGCCTTGCACAATGCCGGGAGGCATGGGATATTGTCAGGCAAGGATATCATAGGATGCACATATGGGTGAGGGATGGCACGGTACTCCTCCTGATCAGCAAACTGGTAGGACTGAGGAGCTTGTCCAGGGGATAATGCAGCTGGCACCTCCCACACAATCTCACTTTCTTGGTTTGCTACCCCCAAATGGCTTGGGTATCTTGCTGGGAAACCTCCTCATGTAGGGTACCTAGAGAGCCACCGTTGCCAGGTAGAGGACCCGTGGCTAACCCCCTGGGCCCCTGGAGGTCACCAGTTGTATCTTCCCATCCCCTACCTCTCTCTCTGCCAGTGGGATAGCCAATGGTGGTGGGTGCTGGAGTTCTGGGCAGACAGCTATGCCCCACAGCACGTTCATTAGTGTCCTCCTCCATGGCCTCCACTACGACATCAAGAGTTTCTACATTATGCTCAGCAGGGGGAACAGATGACTTTGGCTATTCATGCTGTATAGCTCCAGGCTTCCCATGGATGCCAACGACAACGTGCCCACAGATGCCCCAGATGGAAATGGCCAGGCAAATGAATAGGGGGTGCCTTCAAACTGTCCTGGAAAGGGCCCCCTTGCACAAGCAGAGCACAGAAGCAAGAAGATAACTCCCTCCCTCCCTCTCCTTGATAATTTCAGTGCACACACCTCTCATCTGCTACTCCTCTTCCTGCTGACTTCCACAACCAGGAGAGCAAAGATGCTGGAACGATGGCTTGGGGCTCATCGGAGGGAACCTTGTCAGTCATACTTGCATGTTGTGCACCTTCAGACATTTAAAGAGAAAATGGCACTAATCCTGCATGTTCCCTTATCAAGCTGACATGCACCAGCTAATCAGGAGCCGCATCTCATCCCACCTGACAGCACCGCCACAACTGCTTGGTGCCCTCAGTTGCAATGAAGAAGGACAATAAGGCATGGACATAGGCCACAATGGTGACCCTAAACCATGATGCAATGCCAAAATACCCATAGCCCACAGGCTGGCAGCCCCAAACACCACCATCTGGTCACTTTATAGATAAAACTTAGATCCCTGATGAGCCCCCACATTTGTAACCCACCCTCCACCTTGTGTGTCTAGGGGTCCTGATATTAAAAGTTGAGGCAGAGGTGGTACAAACACAGTTCAAATCCAGGAGACCCAATTGGAATAAATTAAATGGTCTTACCTTGCCCGCAGAACTCATAACAGGGGAAGGGAGGTCTACAACAGATGATACCTGGAGAATGTACTGAAACCATCTTGCAGCAACCGGAGGTGTGCAGAAATAATGCCGAAGGGGCCAAAATAGTTAGCCAGCAAGAAAAACCAAAATGCAGCCAACACCGCAGTGGGGAAAATAAAAATGTATTGAATTAATTAATAATATAATTATTGCTGGGACAGCTCCAATGAGCCGGAGGACAATGGAAATGGATATACCTGTGGCAGATAAAACAGCACAAAACTGCATTTTGTCCCAAGCATGTGGTCAAAATAAGGCTGGGACAGGGTCTACGCATCTTCAAAGAAATAAAAACTGATTCATGTAGTGCACAGGAATCCAAAGGCCAATTATACACTGGGAGGGGAGGAGACTGCAGTAATGGAGCAGGAGAGGGATCTGCGGATTATTTTATCGGATAATCGAAAGGTGGCAAACCAGTGCAACAAGGCAGTGGGAAAAGCAAACAAAATACTGGCATGCATAGGGAGGGGTATGACTAGTAGTAGAAGGGAGGCAATCATGCCCCTATACAGGTCCATGGTTTGCCCACATCTGGAGTATGGAGTACAGTTGTGGAGGCCTCATCTCCAGGGGGACATAGGGTGGAGAGGGTCCAGAGAAGGGCAACCAAAATGGTGCAAGGCGTGCATGGGAGGACATATGAAGAAAGGATGAGGAACTTGACCTGTATCCTCTGGAAACTAGGAGAGAGAGGGGGGATATAACCGAAACCTTTAAATATCTGAAGAGAATAAACAAGGTAAGGGAAGGGAGAATCATCAGGATGAAAGAAACCCCCAAAACTCGGGGACATAGCTTAAAGCTGGGGGGGGGGGTAAATTCAAGGGAAATGTGGGGGCACTACTTCACTGAGAGGGTGGTGGGTCCCTGTAACAGGCTGCCTGAAGGGGGTGGGGTAAATCAGTGAGAGAGAGTTCAAGAGGGCATGGAATAACTACAGTACATGGGCTTAAACAAGAAATGAAATGTAATGCACCAAGAGGGTAACAAGAGCTCTAGAGTCTATACTGGAGAGGAGGGTACAAAAGTGGGAAATAAGGGAGGGAATCAGGGAAACCTACAGTATGTGGGAGGGGAAGGGGCAGACTGGATGGGCTGATGGGTCCTTTTCTGCTGACATATTTCTGTTTCTATGTTTCTAAGTACAGTGAAATTAGACAAATCTGTCCCAAAAGGTGATTGCAAGGTTCCGGCATGAAATCACCTTTCAGGCAGGAGTTGAACATTTTCCCTGCCCTTGTTCAAAAGGCAGGGTAATAAGAAGGCTGTGTTGAAAATTGGGGATGGGCTATTCAGACTGTGCCAAAAAGATGCGCAATAGAGTGAGGAGGCGCAAATCCAATGCGCCATGGTACAACTGGCATGATATTCAAACCGTACGCAGGACAAGATGTGTCTGCACAACTTGGCTGAATATTGCACATGATGCACCATAGCACAATGAAGGATGCACAATGGAGCAGGATTGATGCATAATAGCACCCCTAGGGATGCGCAGGGACAAAGACAGGAAGCAGCTGAGCAGCAGCCATGGATGCGCCATGCACAGAGCATGCACCAGGACAGACAGACCAACCACTCTCCCCCTCAGCCCCCTGCCAGGGCAAGGCCCCCATGAGCTGCACAACCAGATGGGTGCAGGACAGACTACCAGCCCATGAATCCCAGCACTGAACTAACAGCAGATGTGATCCAGCAGTCCCCACCTGCTGGGCAAGGCACCCCTGCACTGTCCCCCGGCCAACAGAGACCGGAACACAAGGATGGCCAGGCCCCACCTATGCCACGGCACCACACCAATGTCGACCACCTCCAGTACGGTGAGACCGAGACACCTAGCTCAGAAGCATGACCAAACAGTGCATGGCACTGAAGGCATTCCTCCACCACTGTGCCAAGGCATCCAGTTGCCCCGGGGCGCAATGCACATGTACCACATCCCCACCGTGACTACCCACTGCATGCAGTGACACTGTCCACTGATAGCACCACAACCCACACAAGGCCCTCCCACATGGCCCCCACAGAGGAAAAGCAAGGTGGGTGACCCGGCATCAGTACCCGAGGGACCCCGCATGTGAGAAGGACCGCCCCAGATGCCACGACCAGCTGGAAGGCACTCCGAACACAGGATCTGAGCACAGTCTGCCACCCAGGCACACACCCTGTCTCAGCACTGGCCTGACCAGACACCACAACACCCTCCTGTGGTGCATGGAGGCATGCGCCACACAGGAGGCAACACAGGGCACACACAATGCCCCCCATCCCAGTCCCATGGGTACCCCGGCAAACAGCCACAAAAAGCAGTGCAACAGACGCTGCCATTGTGAAGCCCATGGTGCCATGTACCTGCGGCCTGCCCACCACCATGATGCCGGTGAGCCTGCCATGTGGCGGTTACCCCATGAGCCTGGCCACCCTGATGGCAGGTGCAGGGGCCTGTGACCAGGCAACTGCCCGCATGCAGCAGGACCCCATGTGACAGCCACCAGACCACAGGCACCACCTCAGTCACCATGGACTACATGGAGGGGGCAGACAATAGCACCACCCACAGTGGCAACAGGGACAGACGTGCAATAGTCCAGGGCTGGGATGCCAGCTGCATGGGTGCCATGCCTGGAAGGTGGCAGGTATGGACTGCCTCTGATGGCACGCCAGCAGCCAAGCATGCGGTGGTGGGGTCGGCATGACCTTGCGTACCATAGTCACGCATGGTGGCAGTGTAACAGCAATGGTTAGAGCCGCACAGGCACGGCACACACTGACAGGAGTGGCTGGGACATGGCACATGCACCCCAGCCTGCTGCACACAGGCAAACAGTGCACAGGGCACACCACACTGTCCCCGGACAGAGTTGATGGCCCCCACCCACACCAGTGGAGGAGCCCCACCAGACACACCCACGGCCAGTCCAGCACCACCCCACAGTAGCCATACACACCACTGCAGCAAAGATCCATGTGCCCACTGCAAATCAGAGACCGACGCGGACATAGAAATAAAAGTATATATTCATAAACAACACAAGAGCAACTAAAACTATGTACACGTATTTACAATGAGTGAGGGGATGTGCAAGGACGCCACATGGGGGGAAGGGAAAGGGTAGGGGACAATGGGAAAGGCAAAGGTGGGGGATATGGGGTTGTGGGGTACAGTCTGGGGAGGGATGGAGTGTAGTCATGCGCTGCAGGCCCTACTGGGGGCCCCGGTCCTCTCTCTCCTCCCTGTGGCACCTGTGGTGCCGACAATGGTCACCCCTGTCCATCCTCTCCAGCAGCTCCAGCGTGGCCCAGGTGACCTGCAGGAACTCTTGGCGGGTCCGCTCCATGGCCGCCCAGTGCGGTCCACGTAGGACAAGGGAGCAGAAACAGTATGAGTGATTGGCCTGACCAACACAGCCCACCCAATGTGCATGGCGTGCATCAATGGTCTGCGCCCCTGGGATGGCATGCAACCTCCCACAGTGAGTGTGCCCACATGATCTTCCTACCCAGGCACCAGCAGCCATGCAAACTGCTGTACACCATCACCACCCATGCACTGCACAGCACCATTCTGGCCGTCCGGTGTCATGGCAATACAGTGGGAGGGCAGTGGCACAGCCAGGTGCCAAGTGCACCCTCAGCCCACCTGCGACACCCACCCACATGTGCAGTCCCATAGGACAGTGCAGAGGGCACCGCGGGATGTGCACAGCTGGAGGGGCCATGTGCAGAGGGGCCATGCCTCACCACCACCCCTGCAACCCACCATGCACAGATGTATAGGGAATCACAGTACTCACCTGCGTCCCGGTCAGCAGGGTGCTGCTGATCCCTGGCACCACCACTGTGCCCTGCCTGCAAGGCCACACCTCCGGTGTTGTCCTATCCATGATGCTCCTGGGCCATCCGGGCCCTACAGCAGTCCTCCCGGCCTAGGGGGGAAACATGGAGAGAGGCTCATCAGTACACGTCTGACCCATAGGCCCCTCCACCAGTGCGTGTGCCCCTCATAGCCTGTCTGGGTCGCGGTGGTGCAGGGTGGACACAGTGTACCCCCACAACTGACAACACAGGTGCTGGCCCCCCCCCGGTGGCATGGCCTGCCAAACTCTGTGCTCTGAGGACAGTTGGATATGACTAGTGATGGTGAAGGAGCACCTACCTGGCCATGGCACGGCTCCCGCTGGGCACATACCTGCAGTCACCCCAGGTGGTCGGGGTCATGCCGCTGGAGGTCCCTGTAGTGGTGGCGACACTGATCCCTGGTTTGACTGCTCCCAGTGGCCTCCTCAAGACCTTCAGTGACCTCCTGCCACTCCTCGGTGTGAGGCCTCAGGAGGGGCACCTGCCCAAACAAGGCACTTGTATGGGGCTCCACAAGAGCCACCAGGTTCGAAAGCTCAATGGCACTCTACACAGGGGCTCTGGTGTGTGGCATCATACAGCCTCTGCTGAGCTCAAAATGGTGCCCAATAGCGCACGTGTCCCACGTTTTGAGGCAGTGCGGTACTGTGCTGCAAGTCGAAATTGCACTGGCACTGGACTGTGCAATGGGGGGGGCAGCCATGTGGCTGCATGGCACCTAGAGGGCAAAGGGTGGCTGCAGGGTCATGGGTCTGTCCATGCACGGAGCACCAGTGCGCTATTGGGAGGCCCCTGTATGGTGCGCGGTAAGGTGCATTTGTGTGATGACATGCAGTGGCCTACTGTGCAGAGGTGCCATGGTGCCCCTGGTGCACCATGGCATGTGTGCCCCTTTGGACATACTGCATATGAGTGCCACAGGCACAGTAGTGGCTGTGTGCTGTACTGTCTCCTGTGCACGGAGTATATGCTGTGCCACTAGCATACATGTCAGCACCATGTGCATGTGTGGTGTGGGGCTGATTGTGCACATCACAGTGGTGCGCCACAACTTAGCATGCTCAACACCATTGTGCAAGGTGCATCCGTGCGATATTCAGCCAGGTTATGCAAATCAGCTCATGAGCCAATCCACAGCGCATCCACTGCATTTGCATCCCATTACAGTTTTGTATGCCCTCATTTGCATGCAATGTGCTATAAAAGCGACATGGAAATGCACAGGCTATGGATCGGTATTGCAGCCTTTGGAGGTGTGTGCCATGCTGTGGAGACATGGGAACAGTGGTCTGGGAGGGCTGTATGGGACTGCACAGTCCATGGTAACACCTGTCCATCTCCCAGGCACAAGCATGACCGAATGTGAGGAGGATGAGGAGCAGGGTAGGGTGCAGAAACGGAGGCTCAACTTCACCAGTGCGGAATTGGATGCCCTGTTCGAGACCTACCTTGACAAGAAGCCACTGTTCAGTGGACAGAGGGGCACACCACAGGCCCGTGCGGTGGTATGGGGCGAGGTGGCATGTGCAGTCAACCAGCAGGGAAGCCACCAGCGTTCCATGCAGGAGTGCAAGAAGAAGGTTGGCACGGACAGGAGGAGGATTAACGACAAGGTGGCTGCTGTCAGGGCAGTGCATGCAGCCACTGGTGAGGACCAGCAGGACATGCTTTGCCTGACACCACTGGAGGAGCAGGTGGCCGGCAGCATGTGGCATTGTGCCATTGAGGGTGTTCCCGGTAGAGGCTTCCAGATGGGTGGCAGCCCATCGCTACATGGTAGGACCGGTGCTGGCAGTGTGTGGGAGGTGGGGGAGCAGGGTCCAGGACCCGGCAGAACCACTAACGGTACTATGTTCCTTTACAGCTCCTGAGCATCTGCATTGGGCAGCGGTGGTGGGTGTGCCCACCGAGGGGGCAGCCCTGGAACTGATGGAGCACCCATCCACCTCCACAGGTGTCCGAGGGACCGACCGCATGCAGCCCTGCACAGCTGTCTGGACTGTTGCCTGTGGTGTGGGTGCGGATGAGGCCCTGGCTGTGTTCCAGCATGACGCCAGTCACGGTGTCCTGTGTGTTGAGACATAGATTGGGGCCAACTCCAGTACCGATGATGACGTGATGCACGTCCCGAACAGTGATGTTGGTGGGTCACAGGGGAATTCCATGAATGGCATCTGCCCTGGCGGCAGTGCGGGCAGCGCCGTCGTGGTTGCTTTCCCAACAGCCTTTGTCCTGGCCATGCTTGTGGCATCCAGTGGGACAGCACTGGCATGTGGATGCAGTAGTGGGATTGGTGGCACTGTTGCCGCCACGCTGGTGGTGCCCAGCGATTGGCAGCTGGAGGGGCAGTGGCAGCAGCTGGACTGTGTTGATGTGGGGATGGGGGCAGGGGCAGCAGCAGTGCACCGCGTGAGGATGTGCCCCAGGAAGGGAAGTCACCACCGTGTGGCACCCACCATCATGGGGTGCTGTGCCGCAGAGTCAGGAACATCATGGGGCCAGCATGTTGGCCATGCAGACGACCCCTTGTCGACCATAGCTGTCCACTCCAGGCCTCTGTGGATCAGCAGGTGCAGCTCATGTTAGCAGTGGATACACTCCGTGCAGAGCTGCGCCAGGCAGAGGAGCAGTGCAGCATGGACCATGCCCTGCTCCTGGCAGAGTTAGCTCAACAGCGGGCGGATGTGACCGCAGCCATCGACAGACAAACCACTGCGAGGACAACTGTCATGGCTACACTGGCCGACCGGCTGTGTGCCTGGCCACTGCACACCCAGCAGAGTGCAATGTCCACCCCCTGTTCTCGGCGTCGGGTGACCCCTGTCATGTCGATGCCAGGTTCGGCGGTCGGCATACCAAGCACACCTGGTGCAGGCATGTTTGCTAGCCTGCAGACACCTGCACGGATACGGTCATGTTCATGCAGCGTCACCCCTTGGGGAACATCGGTGCTACCACATTAGGCCACTGGTCAGCCTGTTATGGCTGGCAGGCCTCAGCGGGGCCACGCATGCATCCATGGCAGCCATGCTACTGTGCTGCATGACTGACCCTTCCCCCTCCAAGACCGCTGTCTGCTGCTGCCCAGTGTGCACTGTGGTGTTTAGTGTGCAACGCATGGGTGTGGTGCCCTGTCCTGTACTCACACGGTCCCAGTGCACACCCTTCCAGCTGCTGGTCACTGTGGCGTGTGCATGATGATGCCAACGTAGCACTGTCCACCACTGTACAATGGTGCCCAGCATCTGAGGCATGGACAGTGCCAGCCACTGGGTGTGGTTGTGTTGGGTCCTGTGTGGGTTTGGGGGGGCCTGTGTGGCTATCCCACAGTCAGTGGCCATGTTGTGCAGGATACAGCAGGCCAGGAATAGCCCGCAGGCCTTTGAGGGGCTGTACTGTAGGGCACCGCCTGACGTGTGCAGGCAATGGAACCATGCCTTCATCAGCCTGAACACCCGCTTGATGATATTCCGTGTTGTGGCATGCGCCTTATTGTACTATTGCTGTGCTGGGGTCAAGGGGCGCTGGTATGGTGTGAGCAGCCAGGGCTGCAGCGGGTACCCACTGTCACCTCTGTGTAGAGAGGTATCATTAGTATGGTGGTCTGTGACACTGTGCCACTGGCCATCTAGGCCATTCCCCATGGCACCCCTGCCCATGCCCTACACCCCCCCATCTGCATCCATCATCCGGCATGCACTGCATACTCACCTACCAGATGGCCAGTGGGGATGTCCCCACTCTCAAACCTATGGCACAGTGCAGACTGGTGCCAGATGAAGGCATCATGTGTTCCCCCAGGGTGTGTGGCACAGACATTGATTATGTGCCCCCTGGCATTGCACACCACCTGGCAGTTGACACTCGGGTATCCCTTGCGGTTATATATGCTTCCCCCTCTGAGCCAGGTGGCATGTGGGTACCAACATGGGTACAGTCTATGGCCCCAGGCATACCAGGCAACCGTGCTACCCTGTGGAACTCCTGCATGTTTGCTGTGCACTCTGCCTGTGTGCTGGGGAAATGGGTGTACTCCGCAGCATGTGGCAGCAGTGCGCTGAGGAATTGTGTGAGTAGGCATGATGCGGCTGACTAGGTTATGCCCGTCATGTCTCCTGTTGGTCTCTGGAAGGTGCCCGCGGTGAGCAGGCACATGACAGGTGTGATCTTTGTCTCCACGGACAGCGCATGGGTCCGTCATGTAGGTGCCTGCATCTCCTCACTGCACAGCTCACAGAGCCACCTCAGAATAGCCCGGTTCAGTCAGTACCGGCCCACGATCTTGATGTCATTGTACAGCTCGAAGCTGATGTGGGCACAGTACAGCCTGTTCTGGGCATACCGCCAACAGGCCCTTCCACGGCCGTGCCTCCCTGCTGCCTACCTGCTCACACCCCTCATTACCACCTCCATCTGGAAGGTGGCACTGGCCATGTCCCTTGTTGGTGTCCCCCCCCGGGTGGCTGTCTACCTGGCCCCCCCGGCTGTGTGCTGCTGGTACTGCCCCTGCACCGGGTGCACCCCTGGCACTTCACCACTGTGTGTCCTGCCTCTGCCCCACTGCTCTCCTTCCTCTGTGGCACGCTCAGGCCCTCACGCATACATGCACACTCACACTCACTCACTCACACACACACACACACTGTCTCGCACACACCTCCAGTGGCCCCCAGTCCACCTCTTGGTCACACCTGCCCCCTGCTTCTTTGCATGGCTCCCTGCTGCTCTGTCTCCACACTCCCCTGCTATGGCTCCTCTGTAGCGCAATCATCCTCCCCTCACTTACTCCCTTTTATATTTGCTCATATCCGCTATTGCGCAACTTCCGCTTGCTCTGCTATTGCGCACATTGCCTGCTGTTGAATATCGCACTGTGCACATTATTCCTGGTTCCACCCCCTGCACTTGTGCATGCATTCATTACTGCTGTACTGCGGTGCATTGGGTTTTGTACTACACATCCGATGCCGCTGAATATCGCACTTTGGCGCATGTCCACTCTTGTGTGGGCACATCCCTATTGTGCATGGCACAACTGCTCTGAATATCCCACCCTGGGTGTAAAAATATTAAAAGCAACAAAGTTATGAGCCTACATTAAATTTTGTGAACACAGGCTCGTAACTTTGGTAATTTTCAATGTTTTTAACCCAGATTTTCAACATAGCCATTTCTTTACAGCACCTCATGAATGTGACAGCTGTCAATTTTTAAATCCTGGTTAAAATGTGTTTTGTATCCCAAAAGGGATTTTGCAGTCACTGCATGAAATCACCTTTCAGGCAGGAGTTGAAAATCTTCTCTGCAATTGTCCATGAGATGGGGTCATAGGAGGGCAAAAATATTACAAAATAACAAATTTATGAGCCTGCATTGAAATTTATGAATGCAGGCTCCTAAATTTGGTAATACATAATCCACAATGTGCACCACAACGCATCTAGTACCCCAGGGCTTCTATACGAGTGGTGAACACCCGGCATTGAAAACTGCTTGCTTGAGATAGTTTTGATTTTGTCTTTATAAATTCTTTAAATGGTGTGTCTTTCTTTTTGTGGATGTTATAGGGATGCTTTTCCCTCTCAAAATATCTATTCCTGGTGTCCCTCTTAATGTGCCAGGTTTCTGTTCAGATCAATCTGGCTTTTTGTGAGTGAACATAAAGTTTGCAATGTGTTTTTCCAATTCTCTTACTCCTATTGAAAGGATTTCTTGTTGGTCTCCAGCTTTTTGCAGGAAGGCTTTGAAGAGATATATGTGTCAAAATGTTTTCTGATCTGTATTTTTGCATTTGCTTATGCACTTGTGCAAGGAATGTCTTGCCACAGTACAATTTTTTGAAGGTGTGTAGTGTGACCTTCTGATCCAATGCAGTGCTCAATGTAGCAGGTGCAACCCTACCCCACCACTAGATGCTGAGCTGTCTATGACAGCAGTTTTGCTGCTGTGTCTTCACTTGAAAGAAAACCACTGCTGCAGTCAGTGGTGGTAGTGTGTGTGTATTTAGCATATTGATGTCACCCGTTCCCTCTGCTCGAAATCCCTCCCGCTTCCTCCCTCTGCTGCTGTCCTCCTCATTCCCTCATTACTGCCCTCCCCCCACATTGTGTGTCGAGGGTGGTGCCCAATCCCCCTCAGCTCATGCCCCTGCCCAAGCACACTGTATGGCTGATGGGGGTGCCCAATCCCCGTCAGCTTCACCCCCCTCAACAAACACCCAGGTGGCACACTGGGAGCCCACCCCAGTGTGCTCATGCACCCCCCAGCACACTGTATTGCAGACAGGAGTGCCCAATCAATGTCGGCTCCAGCCCCCCTCCCAACAAACACCCAGGTGGCATGCTGGGAGGCCACCCCAGCATGCCAAAAACTTCCTGCAGTTTATTTTGTTTTGTATATCTGTAAAAACCAAAAACTATCTCTCATTGAGTCCGGTGCCCCTCCCCCAACCCGCGCCCACCTTCTGCGCACACCACCTCCCCACACCCGCCATCACCCCCATACTTACCTCTGGAGCCTGGCGTGACAATCTTCGGTGATCTGGGAACACGTCTGCACTCTTCAAATCCGACTGCAAACTGAAGAAATGCCAGTAAGCTGTATAATGGCATAAATGTTTTTTTTCGACTTTGGTGCATATCTTGGCTATATTTTTGAATCTTGACACCAAATTTTCAACATGGGGTTCTTGGGACCCCTCCTCGTGAATTCAGTCACTGTCATGCCATTATTCGGTCCTGAAAGGTGATTTCGTGGTCACTGCACAGAATCACCTTTCAGGACTGAGGACTGAAATGACAGTGTCACTGTTCACGAGATGGGCTCCCAGAAAGCCTACATTGCAAATTTGGTGGAAAATTTTCAAAACATGACTGTGTTACAAGTGTGTGTTGCACAGTTTCCATGCACACTTGTAACTTCTCGAATTTGTAATATTTTCACTCCAGATTTTCAACATTGGCATTTTTTCACACCTTCTTATGAACAGTACAACTGTCATTTTTCACATCCTTCCCCAAATGTGTTTTCACACATCCGGTGCACAATGGCATAGTTGATGTAGGAAATCAATGTTTGAGACAGATTATGAAAACCACAGTGACACTGTTCATGAGTGAAGGTCACAGAATGCCTATGTTAAAAATTTGGTGAAAAAATTCCAAAACATGACAATGTTATGAGTGTGCATTGCGCAGTTTCCATGCACACTCCTAACTTAGAGAATTTGTAATATCTTCACTCCAGATTTTTGTCATTGGCATTTTTTTACACCTCCTTATGAACAGTACAGCTGTCATTTTTCACATGCAAGCCAAAATGTGTTTCTGCAAATCTAGCGCACAATGGCGCAGTCGCTGTGGGAAATCAATGTTCGGGACAGATTAAGAAAACCAAAGTGATACTGTTCATGAGTGAAGGTCCCAAAATGCCTATGTTGAAAATTTGGTGAGAAAATTCCATAAAATGACTGTGTTACAAGCATGCGTTTAGTTTCCACACAGGCTCGTAACCTTGAGAACGACTGGGGCGTTAGGGTTCCTAAGACAGACAGTTAAGAAGTATGAGGCTGAAATGCAAATCAGATGCAAGAGGAGTTGCAGAGAGGTACTCTATTGGGACATGGGTGCTGAAGGGACATGGATACAACTAAGGGGGGCCCTGCATAAATGCCACACACCACTGCAAATACCTGCAAGTGAACGTTCGGCATTGACAAATGCTTGTTATTGTTCTGCTGTTCAATTATTTTTTTCTTTCTTGGCCTCTGTTGCCATCCATTTTTGGTGATGTTTCAGTATAATCTGAGCGGTATTAGGCTGGTTGTTATTTTGTAGTGTTTAATTGAATACTAGGTATTAATTTGTTGTTAATGGGATGTGTTTAGAGTCAGTGATTATTAAATATTGTTTATTATGTCATATTTGAATAATTTGGAATGTGTTATTTGTTGATGTCATAACTGATTAATAAAGTGCTATTTGCAGAGGATGACATAATTGATTGATAAGTATACTGACATGGAAAAAGCAAGTTATCTTTTCATATGGGAAAAGGGGATCATTCACATATTTTATATTAATATGCTGGGACACATAGCTCTTACTCCAAGCTTTCATTTAAAAAAAATAACAAAAAAAACAAGTAAGTTGCCAGCTTTAACAGTATCAAAGTGATACAGTATCTTTCATTAAATAATTTATTTGATGTGGGATAACTTTGTAACTGTAAGGCCTAGAAACTTATTTTTTCAATGAAAGCTTTGAGTTTGTGTTACATTCTACGGCATTTGAATTTGTAATAATAAATGTCAAAATGTATTGATAAACACTTTTTTCATGACAGTTTAAATAAAATGTAAAAATGTAATGGGAATAAAATATATTGATATGATTTGATCCATATTAATACATATTGATATGCTGGGACACATAGTGCTTACTCCAAGCTTGTTTTAAAGAAATGCTGTTTCTAGCCCCAGTGGTTTCCAAGTTATAAGTTGAAATATAAATAATTTTGATCAGAGCTGACATTGGAACTGTTAGGTCTAGAAACTCAGATTTTTTTTAATGAAAGCTTTATGTCTAAGCCATGTTGATACACTTCTCGTGTATCAATATGCTTTAAAACATGATAGATGTATTGATACATTTTGATGTATATCAACATGTTTTAACACATCTCAGTACATGAAAAGTGTATTGACCAAGCTTAAGCATGTAGTGCACACCCTGAGATTTTATTAAAAAAGATCAACTTGTAACCCTTATGGTTCCAAAGGCAGCCTTTATCAAAGAAATCATTTTTCAAAAGGTATAACTTTAAAACCTATGATAAAACCTCATTTGGGCTGTACCAGCTTCTAGGGAGGTTTGTCTAATTTGCTTCTTCTGCCCCCACCTGGTTGCCCCAGGAAAATACCTCTGTCCTGCTCAGGGAATTGAAAGGTCAAACACAATGATATTTGGTACCGTGACTTTCGGATGGCGAACTTTAAACAGAGAATTTTCACTTTGCCCAGCAGAAATATTAAAATTACATTTGCAATAAGGATGCTCAGCCACTGGTACCATAAAAATAGATCTTTACTACTGTCTATAATGCTAGAAGATATTACAAACAGGATATGTACAGCAAACAAAAAGATATACACATTTACAGGAAAGGAAAATAGAGCAGTTTAATTAACTAATAGAATATCTGGCCTGGTGGCACTGAGGGTTGAGGCGCTGAACGTCAAACCTTGTGCCACGATGGCGACCTGGGTTTGGGAGTGGACTTGGGTCAATGGGGGTCAGTGAGGAAGGAAAGGATTTAGCATCTGAAGGACCCCGATGGAGATTGGGGGTGTAGCAACAGTCGGTCTCTCCAGAAAGGGGATTGGCTGCAGCAGCACTCCTGTAAATGTACACGGGATCATGCACATCTCACACTGGTGTGCATTGCACTGCTGAGCCTGTGGGGGGACAAGCAAAGCAAAAAAGCCCCAGTCACCTGGTAGGTGAAGGTGGGTCCAGTGGGACAGCCCCCACACACAGTTCTGGGTCCTGCTGTCTGACAATTGGTTCTCCCTCTGCTCCCTGGTTGCTCTACTAGATTATAGAAGGAGCACCAGTAGGAGATGGCGATCTCACCATGGGGGACTCAGAGCCGGGGGGTTGGGTGGCCAGCGAAGATGGAAGGAGAAGGGCCCAGGCCAGGAGTTGGTCGGAGGACTTCAGCAGTGCGGGAGAAGGCAACATCCTGAGTGACTACATCGGAGAGAGGCCAGGATGACTGGTGAGTAGGGGGCATAAAGAAAGTTAAAAAAACCCAAACAAACTAACTACTAGAATAAACTGAAACTGTAGTCTTACACTAGGATCTATATTTACCTGCCAAGCTAACTTGAAAGAAACATTCACTAAGGCTGTTCTTTCCTCTCCCAGACAAGCTAGCTATGGGAGAAGGGCTCTCCTTCCTACTGGGGTATACTTACCAAGAGACAGAACCCCAGGTCCTCTTCAAAAGTTGCAGGAAGAGAGAGAGAGAGAGAGAGAGAGATGTGGTTAAACTCTTCTATTTATGGACTCAGGGCAGTAAGAGTGGACCATTCTCTAGAGTGACAGCCCACTCCAGTAATCCTCACCCACATGAGTGCATTGGTGTGTGTGTGTGATTTCAGGTGACAGGGTGAATTGCCCTTCCCTGCCTAGCAACATCTTTGCTGCATGATTGCACCTCTGAAACCTATCCCTGAAATGTTATCACATCCTCTTGTCCTATTGTCTGAGTGCAGGAACCCAGTATTTGAAAAGCTCACTCAGAGTTTTTATTACCTGTTTACTTCCTAGCTGCTTGGTTGCCTCTGACGGAAAAGTAACACCATTACGCCTGGCAAGCTGTTTCCCTTGTAGGTTTCTCACGATAACTGCTAGGACATGTGACCTGAACTCCATTTTGTTCTTCCCATGCAATACCAATCACAGAAAGAACTTATATGAAAATCAGTAGAAAAGAAAATAATTACAGTAACAAAAGAAAATGACATTAATATGGTCACATTCCTGTCACAGAAATGTTAGGGCTAGAAACTTCAATTTAAAAAAAGTCAAGATCAAAGTCAGTGCTACATGCCTATGCCATAGTGATACACTTCCTGTATATCGATATGCATTAAACTGTATGAATGTACAGCGGTGCCAGCCAAGATGCAACATAATAATGTTGCGGTACATCATAAAATGCTGCATTGGAAAATGGGTAGAAAATTTCCCGGCCTCTGATTGGCTAAACCCCTTGACAAGGAGTACATTAATCTGCCAAAAGAGACCGGGAAATAATGAATGCCACTGCAGCCTGCCTTATTACAAATTAATCCCTGTGCCAAGTGGAATGTTTTAAACAAAACTGCCACCATGTATTTCCCTGGTTAGTGAGACAACCCACCCCACCAACTGCAGCATTGTTCACCTGCCACAAACTGTGCCATTTTCTTTATTCTATGAATCTCTCAGCACACATAAACCACAATTTTTTGTATAAATTTGAATGCTACTACCGACAGTATAGAAGCATGCTTACCGTCAGTACACAGCACTGCTCACTTGCAGATACTGTATTTGCATCAGGACCGCTTCCTGTCAGTTCATCTCACTTCATACTGCCTCCCATCACTCATTAAGAAAGAAAATCAGAAACACAAAACTAACTTCATAGTGCTGCTAGCCATCTCCTCCATTATTGATAACCCATTACTCCTGGGGCCCGATTCCAAGACGAATGTCACAACTTATAGGCATATGCGAGTTGAAACATTTGCCTCTATGCCAGGGACCCTGCGCCCTATTCCAGAACAGGCAGGGTCCCTGGCACTTACGCCCTGTGACTTGCGGCATCCGCAGGGTTGCACCACAGGAATGATGCAATGGACCTGGGTGCCTCAAGCCACTGACTGTGGAGAACAGCCCCCCTGAGCCCCCCTCTGCCCCAAAACAAGACCACAAGCTCCTGTGGGCCACGGGGGGTCAGCAGTGTGGCACAGGTGCAAGGGGGCACCGCAAAACATGAACCCGCTGCTGTCAGGTGGCATGCTGGCATTGCAAGGGGGGGCTTCTCAGAGATGGGAGGCCCATGGTGCAAAGCTGTGTGTGGGTTGTGGCACTGTGGGGGGGGGGCAAACGCAGTTTGGCTAGGATGGATGCCCCTTAGACCAGCAGTGTGTCTTGGAATAGCATAGGTGGATTACAGCAGGTGACCTTTCATAATAGGGTGCAGCTGCTGCCATAACTCCCCCTTCCACCGTGCCATAGGGGCTGTGGCTAGTGGAAGACCCCTTGGGCACAGGCTGCTTGTGCCATGGCACAGGCCACCTCCTGGAATTCCGGCCAGCATAACACATGTAGCAAGGTGTGGCTTGCACCATTGGGTTTGGTGCAAGTCACCTTGTGACATGCGTAACCTGACTTGGAATTGGGCCCCTAGTGTCAAGTCACATCCTAGCTGTTCTGGCCGCCCGCGCTCACTAGCATCCCAGCTGCTCCATCCAATGGTGCTGACTACACTTTCCACTGGTGGCTCTCCATATTTGTACTGAGTATCTCAAATGATGAAAATTAAAAAAAAAAAACGAAAATAAAAGTACAGTTCTCCACACTGCATCTCTATGAGGGGGATCTCAAAACAGTAAACCAAAGCTACTGCGGGTGGGGGGTTATCAAAACAAAGCACAAAACCAAAATAAAAAGGTGACAACAGCAACAGTGCCCTCTCCTGGTATTTCTACCAGTGGAGGGACTATTCTGCAAGGAAACAGTTTTTAAATCTTTTTTTTTTTAATGTTATAACTTTTTTTACATTTTACGTTTTACATTTTACAGACAGTTTTTAAAAACACCCATTTTTCATACGCAATAATACCCTGCTGGGATGGGCTGTATGTGCTATACCAACCACTTCAGGGGCTGTAAGGCCATCCACCTGTGGCATTGGGCCTTATTATGCCCCCTTCGTGGGTGGGTATAGCTTTATGCTTCCCACCCTGTTGGGTATTACTGCTAGCGTATACTGCGAGATACAGTGTGCTTTGATGGCAACTAAGCCCTTTTGTCATGCAGTATTTTGTGACATGTCACTTATTGGAAGTTATTGCGTTGCATTCTGGTTGGCTCCACTGTATGTACTGATCCATAATCACGTGTAGCAACATGTTTTAATGCATATCAGTGCATGGAAAGTGTTTTGCCTAGGCTGTGACACGTGTCCGTTAAAAGTTTCAAGCCCTAACAGTTCCAAAGTTAGTCCATGTAAAAAATCTATAAAAATATATAACTCTGGAACTGTTAAGGCTAGGAACATCGTGTTTTTTTAATCAAAGCTTGGAGTCTGCACTACTTGACTGTTCCATAGCTATATACTGGCCATGTATCGATATGCATTAAAATGTGATTCATTTATTGATACATTTCACATATACTGACATGTTTTAATGCATATCAGTACATGAAAGGCATATTGACATGTTTCTGACATATACTGTAGCACTTACTCCAACCTTTCATTTATAAAATGAAATTAAAGCGTAAGTAGCAGCAAAAATATCAGGCTGAAAGTTTTGGTAATTTGTAAAACAAGTCCCACATTATTTTTTATTTCTAAGTATTTTTCTTGTTCTATGTGCTAATTAGATGGTATTCTGCCTAATAGTACTAGGTGTGATGTAAAAAACAATGCTTTACCTGGAAGCAGACATATCTAGTTATATTCCTACCACTACATCATCAGCATGTGGTCTCATTTATTGTTTTATCACAAGCACTGCTGCCCTATTGGCAACATGTGTCACATTTTACCAATTAAGCTGCAGGCGATTGGCTCTTCTTGGTTACTAGTGATGTCACAGTTAGTGAAAGTCACCATACTGCTGATGTATAGGGAGGAACAGAACTGACTATGTCAGCCTGCAGGCAGGGCCAGATTAACAACTTCTGGGGCCATGGGGAATGTGTAGCAGTGGGGTTGTCTGTGATTTAGCCAAAAGACTGGGGTTCGGAAGCCATCTAGGTTCCCAAACGTTGAAGGGGTTTTAATGCCTAGAAATGTATTTGGAGTAGTTTCAAGCTACTCATGTACACAAAAAATATAAAGTAATGTGTGAAGCAGCATGTTGTTTTGGACGAGTTTCCATATCCTACTGTAATGCATATGGTATATGTAAGTAATAATACCTGACAGGGTGGGCTTTATTGGGATATAACAGACCACCCAGGGGCATAATGAGGCCTGACATTACAGGCAGAGGGCCTTATAGCCCCTGGAAGGTCCGTTATATCCCATAACACCCACCCTGGAGGGTATTCTTACACTTAGATAATGGGGTTACATTACTTTTTTTAATAATGTTTTTATTAAAAAAGAGTGTCATATATTATTAAAAATTAACAGAAATGTGGGTTTGTAAAATAGTCCCTTGCCACTAGAGGATGCTGCTGTTTTTGATATCTGTTTTTTTTTTGTAGTGGAGTGTCAGTTTTTCATAGGTAGGAAGAGAAGTGACTGTGAGTGCGGTTGGCGACTGACCAAAATGCCATTGGCGAATCAGAAGAGGAGCACAGATGCGAGGAAATATGTGAGGCAGGAAAGTCATTTTTTATCGAAGACCCAGTTTGGTGTTTCTGCTGTTTGTTTTGTGGGCGAGTGTTGGCACAATGAACAATTCCTGGGAATGGAGTGGGTGGTGAAAGGAAGTAAATGAGTGTGAGTGGGGTCAGCGGACTGCCAGAAATGCTGTTGGCAGGTGAGAAGTGGAGCAGAGCTGTGAGGCAGAAGAGTGTTTTTGTTAAAATTAGAACTAGTATTTAATTTGTGCCTGTGGTTTGTTGAAAGCGAGTGTAGGCAGAATGAACGCGACGTGGGCAATGTCAGCGAGCCGCTGGCTTAGCAAGCAGAAAACAATTGGCGCTGGCGAGTTCCAGAATTGGAACTTGTTTTAGAGTGGGCGTTGTTAAGAAATAGCAGCCTGGGTGACAGGCTGTTTCAGCCAATCAGGAAGCGAGTTTTAGTTTACCCATTATCTAAAGATTCATATTGTTCTTTCACTGTGGATCAAATTTGTAAGTCTGAGTTATGAAAACCAGTAAGTATACATTGAAAAAAAATAATGCTAGACTTTGGTGTTACAGTCTAGTTCTCCTTCTGAAAATGCTTTTTACACTAAGCCACACAAGACAGACTTGCTGAGCTAATGTAACCATATTTTAAGATGTGCCCCTGATTTTGGCCCCTTGCCCCAGATTTCATTTAGCCTCGTCCCTGATTTGCAAGGCAGGAGGTTGAAGGGTATAATGATACCTTTTCTGAAAATCCTAGTAAAATATGAATTAAAAAAGTATATAATTAATACAGGTAAGTAATGGTATTTTACCCAATAGAAGCAATGAGATGTCCCTGATGGTAAGTGTCAATGTGTAGTCACCTTACTCATCTCCCATAGTACACTCACCTGGTCAGTGTGAGACTCCCTCTCACATACAGTATGCTCTGGGCTTCAACTGGTTGGGGCACACCCCTGGGTGGCTGTCAAAGCTGATGTGGGGAAGAATGGTGAACTCTACTACCAGGACAGAGAGGAAGGAGAAGAAGACTGGCCCCAGCATCAGTACTGGGGAGCAGGTCCTTCATCTCTGGTCACTTTCATCTCTTCCTCTGGTCAGTTTCTGGGCTGGGAGATGGATCCTCTGTTTCTGTTCTTTCCTGTCTCACTGGTCAGTTGTGATCTGTTTTCTCTCACTCTCTGATCAGTTTGTGACCCATGGAGACAGATCTTCCATCTGAAACACAATACATTTCTGTTGTTATCTGACCCAGCTTCCAACTCAGATCTCTAGAAGCAGAAAGCAACTGCTATAACCTGTGAGTCCCAGTCCTCAAAACCCATTCCTTCTTAAATATGAGAAGCATCTTGCATGTTGAGATTCTTGTGTTTCCTGTAAAAAAAAAAAATATATATCTCACTGTTATTTTAGTAATAACATTGTTAGAATCTGTCACTCTCCCGCTTACCTAAGATCATGGCTGGGGAGCCTTGTGACACACACTTCACATCCTTGTGACATGCACTTCACATCCTATTAAAAAAAAAAAAAGAATAACAGGTGCTAGAATTGTGCTATTTTAAGCTACAGATTTACTTAGAGGCAAAGCACAGTGGAGAAGATACAATGACCTGTCAGGCTTTCCACTTTTGGAACAGTTCTTTGGAGGTCCCTCTGAGTCTGGTCAGTTCCCTGCTCACTTCTTGTTAGTTCCTGTCTGGGGGAGATGGATGATCTGTTTCATGTCACTTTCCTTTGTCTGCTCAGTCGCTGCTCGAGAGACTCTATTCTGACCATACTGAGGTGTTCGAAGCCGCTTTCCTCTCTGTAGCTCCACCCCATTCAACTGGCCATCAAAGTGTGATTGAACTGCTGAATCCCAGCTGACAGTGACCTCCTCTGATCCAGTACCGAGAGGTACAGGGGCTGCTGTTCTGCCAAAATCACCCACTGGTACAACTGTGAAAGTCATGGTGGTCAGTGGCTGAAGGATGAGGAGCCCCTTGGGTAGAGAAGTCCACTGATAGCCAGTGGTGCTGGAGCATGTGTAGATGGGACTTGATCAGTACTAACTGGGTCTAGAGGGAGCAATGCCCAGTAGCGTCACCCTACAAGGAGCAATGGGTGAGAGGTGAGGGAAGCAGGCAGACAGAATTAGCATATGTTGTTAATTTGCTTGTCCATGCAGTTAGTTATTAGTTGCAGTGTTCCCTCGCTATAACAAACAAAAGGGGATCCATTACATGAGTTCATTATAGCTCCCTGTTTGTTACAATGAGGGATGCTGAAGCAATTAGTTTTCTCAAATAGTTTTGAGACGTGCTTGATCTAGGGCCATCCAAGGCCACTTGGTTAGATATACTACGGCTGCCACCTGTCTCTGCACTAGACAAATCCTCTCAGCCTGAGATGCCCCAACTAACTGAGATGCTACCTAAACATTACGACTTGGGCAGAGCACAATTGTGCTCATACTCCTCCTGTTCTCACAGCATATATAAAAATGGACCATTTAGGCCCAACGGCAAAACAGGGTGAGCAGTATAACTGTGCACTCCTTTTTCTCGCACTGGGCCCACTCTATCCCAACTGTGACTCCTCCTCCTATTCTAACTGCTAGCCTTACAACTTGCTGCCTGGAGCGATGAATTCACACTGCACTTCTTCCTACTGACTGCAATGTTTAATACTGTATTGTAAAACCTGTTTTTGGTATTGTTGTATTACAATGTCCCTGTGTTCTGGTCACTTTATATTAACTCTTCACTACTATTTGACTGATGAAATCTGATGCTTGTAAAGTCCCTGTTGTGCTAATTCTATGTAATGTAATCCTCCACTTGTATTTGCCTGATGTCCATGTATGTACCTTGTAATGTACCTTGTAATCTCCTGGGTCGCACCTGAAAATAGGCACTTGGCTGTTTAGTGTGCTTACCCGGTTAACAAAAGCAAATAAATAAATAAATAAATACTATTCTATTCTTCTACTGAACTTCCTTAACAGACATGTATTTTACTTAACTAATAATTCACAAGTTTAACACAAGTTAATAGCTTATTACAGAACTGTGGATTTCCTTTTTCATGGCATCACTGCACCACTACACTTCCTCCTGCCCTTATTCACTATCTAACTGCCACTCAGGTAACAACCATATTCATAAAGTACAGTATTTTTTGTAAATTCATTTGGATTTTACCTTAGCTGTGGATAACATGAGCGAGCAACATCTCGACTGAGGGTAATGGAGAGTGAGGGTAGGCAAACCAGGGTGAGTGGGTGAGTGAGGAAGTATGAGTGCTACAGCTACAGGAGGCACAGTACTGCCAGTGTAAGAGAGACGTTTCCTGACTGCTACGAACAAGTCAGAGGGCAGAAAAGAGAGAGAGAGAAAGCCAATTCAGATATACGAGATTGGTACTGTGCTGGTACTTGATCGCACATCTGATTAATTAGCTAGTCCATGCAGTAAGTAATTCATTACTGTATATAATTAGGAGCCCTAAGGAAGTTCCAATCAGCCTAACATGACATGAAAGTTATTAGATAAAGAAACATCTATACCAGTTGTTGAATATGTCTTGCAATCAAAGAAAGGAGATCCAAGTGGTCTGATACTTAAAATTAATATATTGTTCATTATGTATATGTTTATTAAGCAATAAGGCATGACCAGGGATTATGTTAACGGTCTATTAATCACCCTCCAGGGGTGTAATGTTGCACGAGGCATAGCCGAGTGCCACATGCCACTACAGGGTGATTAACTGACCATTAACATAACCCCAAGGAGTGCTTTATTGCTATGATAATAACAATATTTTTTTCAACAATGGTAAACCTTGCTCAGCATATGATTAGGTTCTACATGTATGTTAATAAAAGATTAACATAAGGCTGAGAATGCCTATAGCCAATCAGAAAAAGCTCTGTTTCTCAGACCATTTTTATAATTACGTATATGGAAGATGTCATAAGCCATTGAGCCAAGGCTTATTTTGAATAACATCCATTCATTAGAACATTTTAAAACAGCAATGTTTAGTTACACATACAGAGTAAAATTTAGTATAAGTGGCATAAAGACTAACACTGTCCATGTTATTATATCAATGTATTTGTATTAGTACCAAAAGAAAATCATACTTAGTGATTAGCAGCAAAGCAGCAAACATGCCTATGTGATACACCAGTAAGTATAGGTGTCACTGTGCGCCTGGCTGACAACTAGTTTAAATGGAAAGTCACCTCAGCTTTTTATTCTGGGTCCCTGTATAGTGTGTAGGCATAAACAATGATTTGACTCTATTGCACCCTCCTACTTTCATCAGAATTTAAATGTAAATGAAGGTATTTGTCTGCTGTGAAAACCTGCTTGACTCCATTGCAAAGGTTGTCACCTGATGCATGTAAGGCATCCTGGAATTTTATGATGCTTTAGTGATAAAACCTGCAGTAGTTATACCATAGCAGTCAGTGCTGTTGCTGTCCCCTGCTGTCACTACGTTCTTGTCTTATGCTGCCCATGAAACTTTTCAAGGCATAGTAAATGCCCTGCTATTTTCTGTAGTTGAAAGTGTATCTCAGAGAAATAAAATGCCTTTAGAGAATGCAGGGACATCATAAAACATAGCAGAACTGAATGACAGCATAACTTCCACTGGCTTGTACAGGTATGCATCATCAACTCCCATGATTCCTTGCATGAGTGGGCTCCTGACCTTTGTAATGGAGACAATCAGGTTTTCACACCAGGGTAAAGCAGAGTGAAGCAACCTCATATATATAATTTATTCATTGCAAAAACCTTCATTAATGCATCAGTTAGGGTTGTCATTACAGTGACAAAAGTTTGGAAATTTGATGTTAGGGTTACCAATCCTACCCCCCCACTCTCCATACACCAACAGGTGTCAAGGTGTGCCTTGGGATTGTCAGCCCTAACTCTCACCCCATTCCATTTGTAAGGAAGCTGAATGGTACAGTATAGGACAGTGGGTTGAGAGTTAGGCCCGATGACCCCAAGGCACACCCTGATGCCTGTTGGTGTGTGGGAAGTAGGGGTGGGGGTAGGAGGTAGAGTTGGTAACCCTAACACCAAATTTCCAAACCTTTGTCACTGTAATGACAACCCTAGCTGATGCATTAATGAAGTTTTTTGGAATTAATTTCCTTTCTTTTTGAGAAAGTGTAATGTTACTCATATGTGGCTGTGGGATCCGATCATGCACACATTTTGTAATTGTCTTTGATTTTCTTGTGGTAGTGCAGGGGCCCAGAGGGCCCTTCAATCCCATCTATACATAAGTGTACTGATATTTTAATGATATTACATCTCCATGTGGGAGCGCAGGTCCCACTACTACTGCATAATGTACAGCCTTACGCTCCCATTATTGCATAATGGGATCCAAATGTGGAAACGCAGGGCCCCTCCCATGCACCCATAAGTACAGATATATAGGCCACACCTAGAGCCATTGTAGAGCATTGTTTTGCCCTGGTGTGAGAGGGGGAGGAAAGAGTGGGGCAGCTGCAAGTTGAGGGGCTAGCTGCACAATCTAGCAGACTTGATAGACCGTGAGTCCTGTTTCTGCTGGCATTTTCATATGTTCATATGCTCTAGGAAACCCTTGTACTGCAAAAGTTGCAATATCTCAGGAACCATAGGAACTCTGGAAAAAATTCTTTCACTTGGCCACTTCCAGGCATACTTAGTAAACCTAAAGGTGTACTATGCTGTGCTTAGCAAAAAATCCGTATCTCGAACCGTTTTTGAGATATAGCGCTGAAAGGAGTCACGACCACCACAATGTTATCCTATGGGAAAGTTCACAACTTCTGAGTGCTGTAATTATGGAGTTGGTGTCCATTTCTTCACCAAACCAGCAAAGGGCACATCTGTGGAGCATGGGCTTGCCACCTTGCAAATTCCAGCCCAAAAGTCATAATTGTTTTCTTGCTATGAAGTGGCAAAGAAATTGTTTTTTGGGGCTGTTTACCTGCTTTCACTTTCAGATCATTTATTTTTTCCCCATTGGCTATAATGGGAAACTTTAAAGTTTAATAACATTTAAACGGATTAATATTTTTTCACCGATTTTGAACGGATTAATGTTTTTTCACCAAACCTTCAAAAGGCACATCTGTGAGGCAAAGGCTTTCCACCCTGAAAATTTCAGACCAAATGTAGGGTCACACAGAGCTTGCTGCATTTCTGCACAACTCTGTTGTGTCTGCCATTTTGTTGTGCCTGCACACTGGGGAGCCCACTCCCACTGCCCTGAGTCCTGTCTGTCCCCTTCCCCAGTAGTGTGGGACACTGGGGAGCCCACTGCCACTGTCCCAATGCATTATGAATCCCCCACCCCAGCAGTGTGGACACTGGGGAGCCCACTCCAAGTGTCCCAAAATCAGTCTCCCAATTTTTTTTTAATTTCCTGAATTAAAAAAGAAAATGGTCCTTCATCATGGGACACTGGGGAGCCAACTCCCAGTGTCCCGATACAACTATGCCCCCCAGTGTGGGACACTGGGGTGCCCACTCCCAGTTTCCCAATCTATGTATGACCCCTCTTTAATGCTGTGGGACACTGGGTAGCCCACTCCCAGTGTCCTGAAAAAAGTCCCTCCAAGCTCACATTTCCTCATCATGGGACACTGGGGAGCCCACTCCCAGTTTCCCCTTACATGTATGCCCCCAAGTAGTGTGGGACACTGGGGAGCCCACTCCCAGTGTCCCCAATGATTAACACCTGTAAAAAAGAAAATGGTCCCCCAATGTCTCTTTTTAACTTTTATCCTGTAAAAAATAAAATGGTCCCTCATCGTCTCCCTTATCCCCCCTCCTCCATCCTGACCCTCCCACTGAGTACCCATCACCCCCACACCCCTTGCCCTATACTTACCTATGGAGGTTGGTGGCTGTCATCTTCTGTGGACCAGGACACAGCTGCACTCTTCAAAGCCGAACCATGAACTAAAGAATAAAGGTAAGTGCCGTATAATGGCTGTTAATGGTGTTTTGAACTTATGTTGATATCTAGGCCATATTTAGGTATTTTTGCACTGAATTTTCAACATGGGCTTTTGAGACTCCACCTCACGAACACTAGCACTGTCATTTTGTTACTCAGTCTCAAACCATGATTTTGTGGTTGCTGCGTGGAATCACCTTTCAGGACTAACTAACAAAATGACAGTGCTAGTGTTCATGAGGCGGGGTCCCAAAAAGCCAATGTTGAAAATCTGTTGAACAAATTCCAAAAAATTACCATGTTAGGAGTGTGTGTTGCACAATTTGTACGCAGGCACATAACTTTAGTAATCTGCAATATTTTCACTCAAGATTTTCAGCATACCCATTTTTTCACATCACCTCATGAACAGTACAGCTGTCATTTCTCATATCCTGCCTGAAATGTGTTTTTGCACCTGTGATGAAGATTGGCGCCGTCACTGTGCGAAATCACCTTTTGGGACCAGTTAACAAAATGACAGTGCCAGTGTTCATGAGGCTGGGTTCCAAAAAGCCTTAGTTGAATTCACAGATTACGTTCACAAGGCCTTGGATGGGGACAGACTGGTGGGATCTATCTTCATAGATCTCACCAAAGCCTTTGATACTGTCAACCATCACATCTTGCTTGACCAGCTTCAGCACCTCGGGCTAGCCTCTGAAGCCATCCTCTGGTTCCAGGATTACCTATCCGGCAGAACACAGAGTATAAAAATTGAGACAGTTATCTTCTTGTCTAGGGGTATAGTACTGGGTGTCCCATAAGGGTCTATACTGGGCCCCCTCCTTTTTAGCCTGTTCATCAACAGGCTTTGAGAGGCCTGCAATAGCAAGATTATTCTGTATGCAGATGATGCTGTCATCCTTAGTAGTAGTGCCCAGCTTCAGCACCTACAGGATGATTTACAGTACTCATCGCATCTTGGAGAACTGGTTCAGCTCTCGGAAATTGCTTCTCAATTACAAGAAGATGAAGACAATGCTGATTATCACTCACCAGCACAAGAGATCTCTTCTATCCCTTACTATTACTAACAGCAAGGCTGCTCCACTCAAGCAGGTCAACTCTTTTAACTACATGGGCGTGATCATTGATGACACCCTCTCTAATGTACAGCACATCGATCAGGTCATCAAAACAGTGAACACCAAACTTGGAGTTCTCTACAGGCAGAGACAGTACCTAACTCCTAAGGCACTCAGGTTAGCAGTCTCCTTTTCCATCTTGTCTGTTATTGACTATGGACTCGTGGTCTATGGGTCAGCATCCAACACTGTGCTAAAATGAGTAAGCACGGTCCTCAACAAGGCCTACAGGCTGGCTCTAGGGGCTGATAATCTCCTGCACACTTGCTCCCTCTATGAGTGCACTAACTGGCTCAGTCTTACCAGCAGAATCAAATACCAAACGTGCCTGCTTGGCATGAAATCTCTCCTAGGTAAAGCTCCATTGGCCTTCAAAGAACTGCTCCAGTGAGGTAGACCTGGGAACTGCACTAGAGGGCAGAATCACTGCCCATTTGCCATCCCCTTCAGAAAAACAGCATATGGCCAATGGTCCTCCACATACAGGGCTCCTTCTTGGCTAAATGAGATCCCAGCATGCCTTTTACTCATTTACAGCCTCCCCATCTTCAAGGCAGAACTAAGACATCACCTGGCCAAGGTTAAGGTCTGTAGCTGCAGGTAACTTGTAGCACTATCACCCGGTAGCATGGAGTCAGCCTGCTCCTGGGCTGCATTCTCCGATTTGTTACCCTGCTGCCCAGTAACCCTGAGTTTAAACTCCTACTTCCTCCTATGACTTGCCAGCCCTTGAACTTGAGCCTTCCATAGCCACAGCCTGTCGACAAGCCTTCTATCTATTGTCCTTAACTCAGCACTCTGTTCTAAGTTCCTCCCCTGTCATTGACCCTGCACAAATGTGATTGTCTCAAAACACCTGTCTTCCCACCAGCTCATTCTGTGTACGGTCCTCCCTCACATTGCTCTCTAGTATGTTCCTACTAGGTCAGTCCTGCACAGAAAATTACCCCCTCCTTGACTAGAACTATCGACAAAGCCTCCTCTTGGCTGCCTTAACATACAGGGTGTGAAAGCCTTTGTTGAGTCTCCCCCCCCCGACTTTATATGAAATAACAGCAATGCCTCCCCTGGCTGCTTTACCTCCTGCTAAATTAGTTTCTTAAACCCACAGCACTCACCATGTACCTTGGGCTGTACTAACTGCAATATGCTGTACCGCTATATGAGATAGCTTACAATTGTAAATAGTCAGACCAATTGCTGTTATTTCTTGTATCTCTGTTCTTGTGCACCCATACTCTGTAACTACCTTTCTGTGGTGTCCTCCTGTCAAGACGTGGAACCTTTGAAAAAGGGCATTTTGCTCAAAGGTTATGTCCAAATGACAAAATAAATAAATAAATAAATTAGAAAAAAGCCCACGTTGAAAATTTGGTGAAAACCTAAAAATGGCCGAGTTACAAGAGTTCGTTGAAACGTTTCTACACATGTGTGTAACTTTGGTACTTTTTAATATTTTCACTCCAAATTATCAGCAAAGCCATTTTTTCATACCACCTCATGAATAATACAGCTGTCATTTTCCACATCCTGCCCAAAATGTGTTTTTGCACCTGTGGCATGGAATGGCATTTTGAGACTAAGGGACGCCCACTCGTACATTTTGAAAATGTAAATATTTTGACCCCAGATTTTTAACACAGCTTTTCATTACCCGACCTCATGTATGTCACAGCTCTCATTTTTCAAATCCTGTCCAAAATGTGTTTTTACACCTGTGGCGTGCAATGGCATTGCACTTAAGCAGATTTATCGTTTGGTGAGGATTTGAAAATGTTGCCTACTGGGTACATCTGCTGGGGTAATAACATTACTATGGTGATAATTTGGTCATGCATCTATGGAGAGATGGGTGCAAAGGGGCTGAAGGACTCTGTGCTCCAACACTAAAATAGGGAAATTCACAGATCATGGCAGCACAGTTATGGAGGGTGGGAGCGCTGGCCCTTAGTAGGGATAGAAATAAAGGGCTGGATATTCAAACTGTGCTATTTTGTGGTGCAAGCTCTTGCGCTGCACAAAATAGTTGTGCAGGGGTGTGGCTGGGGTGATATTCAAAGGAGTTGCACTATTGAGCAACTCCTTTGACTATTACCCCCTGGCCACAGCCACTGTGCATGGCGCAGTGGAACTTGCGCCACCGCAAGTGGTCAGAGTGGAGCAGTCAAGTTGCGGTGGCACAAGTACCATTGCGCCATGTGCAAATTTCCCATATTCAAAAGGTGACATGCAAATGGGGCCATAATTCATGCAAGGCACAGGGGGGGCCATTTGCATCTATTTATGGCCCCATTTGCATGCCATTAGCATGCAGGTGTGCCGATCCCCGAGGACTTGCGCCTGACGCTGTGCCAGGCAGCAGCCGTCTGGGATCGACACCCCCTGCAGCCTGATCAAGGGCAAAAGCACCCCCCGACTGGCCCGATCGCGGGCAGCAAAGTGTCAACCCCCCCAAGGACATATCCCTGGTGGTCCAGTGGACCGTGAAGCCCGATCGCGAACTAAAGTGTATAAATTCCCCTCCCCGACTGGCCTATCACGGGCAAAAGTGTAAAGTAAACCCCCACCAGCCTGATCGCGAGCAAAAGTGTACAATAAACCCCACAGCCCGATCGCGGGCAAAAGTATACAGTAACCCCCACCAGCCCGATCATGGGCAAAAGTGTACAGTAAACCCCCTACCAGCCCGATCGTGGGCAAAGTGCAGTAAACCCCCACCCACAACAAGCAGCTGCCACCTGTAGGTAGCCATCATCTTCCCTGTGCCCCCCTGCAGCCCAATCACGGGCATATAGCAACCCCTCACCCTCCCGACTAGCCCGTCAGTGGGCAAAAGTGTAAAGTAACCCCCACCAGCCCGATCGGGCAAAAGTATACTAGTAAAACCCCCACCAGCCCGATCGCAGGCTGCAAAGTGTTCGAACCCCCAAGAACATATCCCTGGTGGTCAGTGGACCTCGAAGCCTGATAGCAGGCTGCAAACTGTTCAAACACCCCCAGGACCACCTACCCTTGTGATCTAGTGAACCCCACCCACCACCCACAAGCCCCACCACCCGCTTCCCCTGTCAGCGGCGGGCGGCAGCATCCCACCACCTGCCGCCCCGCGCCCACTGCCTGACTGCCCGGTGAGTACTGCGCCGATGGTGCAGAGCAAGACCAATGGCGTGCAGCCCCTGCCATAAGGCAGTACAGATATGTGAATGAATTCATTACATATCTGGACTGCCTGTACCAGTATGGAGCCGCACACCGTGGCTCTTACTCTGCAGCAATGGGCATGCAGCCTACCGGGCAGTTAGTTGGTGGGCAGCGGGCGGCAGGTAGGTGGGATACTACCGCCTGCCAGCTGACAGGGGAATGGGGTGGTGGGGCTTCGTGGAGTGGGTGGGGTGGGGCCACTAGATCACCAGGGTAGGTGGTCCTGGGGGTGTTTGAACAGTTGCAGCCAGCGATAGAACCATTCCACTGGACCACCAGGGGATATGTTCTTGAGGGGTTCGAACGCTGCAGCCCAGCGATCGGGCTGGTGAAGGTTCACTTGCCCTGTCGAGGCTGGTGAAGAAGACTCTATACTTTGCCTGCAATCGAGGCAGGTGGGGCCTGACACTTTGCCACGCGATCGGGCTGGTGGGATTCATTACACTTTGCCCACAATTGGGCTGGTGGGGGATACTGTACACTTTTGCCTGCAATCGGGCTGGTGGGGGTTACTTTACACTTTTGCCCACGATCGGGCCAGTCGGGGGGGAGGGGGGTTGCTATATGCCCGTGCTTGGGCTGCAGGGTGGGGCACAGGGAGTAGGTTGAGGGCCACCCACAGGTGGCAGCTGCTGTGTTGTGCCCTGCAATGCGGCAGCTCACCTGTGGGTGGCTCTCGACTTACTCCTTTTTTTTTGGGCTCAAAGTTGTGCAGGTGCAGGTTGGGGGTTGCGCCTGCACAACTCTGCACAGCCCGCTGAATATCGGGCTGTGCAGTTTATGCATGGTTCCTCCCCCTCTGGTTCAGCATGCCTTCATTAGCATTGCGCTGTTGCTCAGCTTGACTTGGGGGTCGCAACTGCCTCCTGCTGAATATGGCAGAATGGCGCAATTTCAGACTTGTGCAGGCACAACCCTATTGCGCATGGCGCAACCCTTTTGAATATCCAGCCCAAAGTATCTGAAAAATAAAGAAATTCACTACAAAAAACTTTGTTAATGCACTATTAGCTCACAGTAGGAAATGCAATTCATTTCTAAGCCTAAGACCCAACCCCTATCCTTAACTTCCAACCTGGATACCCCACCTCCACCCTTGGCTTCCAACTCTAAGGCCCCAACTCCACCCTGCATGCAGGAGCAGGTGAGTGGGGTGTGCCTTGGGGTTGTGAACCCAACCTAACATGGGCATAGAATAAAATAATGGGGGGAACATTAGGGTTCATGACCCCAAGGCATACCCCTCACACCTGCTCTTGCATGCGGGCGGGAGGTGGAGCCTTAGGGTTGGAAGCCGAGGGTGGGGTGTTTGAATTGGAAGCCAAGGGTGGTGACAGGGTCTTAGGCTTGGGAACCCTGAGATTGCATTTCGCTACTTTTTATGCTTCAATCCTAATGATTCATTAACAAAGTTTTTTTGCAGTGCTATATACATCTATATATACAATATATATATATATATATATATATATATATATATTACTAATGGAGAGGTGATACTTTGCTTTGATGGAAATGATGATACAACATTACACAAGCCTGCTCAGCAACTAAAACATTTCATGACATTGAAACAATCCAGCTGGAAACACTTAATATTGCTAAAAACAAAAGGAACTTTTATTAAACATATTAAATAGATGTAATGCTACACTAGTTGTATATACAAAAGTGAATTGTTGCAGCCTTCAACACCACTGCAGTACATGGCAGGATTAAACAGAGTTCACACAGCCTCTCTGAATCCTGGGCCTGACTGACTAAACAGTTTGTGCAGTGCATAAGGCTGCTTTCTCCTATAATTCCACAGGGTTTACCCATCTCCTTGTTACACAAATCAGGTGGTATGACCTCACAGAGACTGCTCCCATCTCCTTCTCTATCAGTTTCTAAGAGGCCGAGGCAGCCCAAGCTGTCTGACCTTCACCATGATAGACTGACCCAGTATCAACCAGTTGTAAGTCCCAGCACCTTCTCTTTCAGTTTCTATGGCCCTGCCCACACTGGTGGAATGAAAATGAAAATAGTTTTATTATCATTGCAGCCCTTACTGTGTCAGCACATCCAGGTGGCTCTGAACCATGTTCTAACATGGTAGCCTCGCATCCACATTACTGCTTTTGTGGACAGGGCCGAAGTGGCCAAGGCAGCCCAAGCTGTCTGATCTTCACCTTGAGAGATGCTGGTAAGCCATCATATGGGTGACTGAAAACGAGCAACTCAAATATGCGTGACTCTATTTGCATGCCTGACAGAATAGTGAGTGGGTGTAGAAAGTGATGGTAAGGATAACCACTGTGATAGGGCTGTAATAGCAAGAGCAAATGCCAGGGGAGCTGTACTGCTGCTGGTTAAGTACAGCAATGAGGCCTGCTACCGCCGAGCTGTCCGCCAGGCGTGGTGGGTAGGGTCATGAACTACTGTAGCGATGGTGTTGGGTTCAGGACTGCCAGTAGGTAAAATTTTTGTTTTGAATGGTTTTGGCTGTTAAGATTTTATTTTTCCTCACTGTGTTCCCCAGCTGTGGTACTCCCTCCCATGTATTCCACTTTTCCCGTGTCTGCTCCCCCCCCGGAGTTGTTTATAGTAATTTTGGGGGTGCAGGGTGCTTGCCCCCACACAAATGGGGGTGCAGGGTTCATAGCCCCCTGCATTAAATATTAACTTGAATGTCCATCTGGTCACCGTATATGCAGTTGACTGTGGGTTAGGGGCCAATTTTTCTTTCAGCGAAATGTACTTGCTATTGTGTGAGTCGCCGTTGAAAACTTGCCGTTATGACATGAAACCAGAGATGCCCCCAGTGTCGACCAGTTGTATGTCATTTGGCTACTCAGTTAACTGGCCCCATACATATTCAAGCAAGGAATGTTTGGCTGTAGCCTGCTTTTTCAGACTTCTCAACTCTGAGTTTATTGTTTTAACAGGCTGCATAATGAACCCCACTGGTAACCATTATCAGGGTAATTACAAGGTTATTATTGACCATGTACAGTAATTTTTTCCACAGTTGTATCTGGCTGACCTAGTTTACCACATTGAATGCAATATTTTACATGCAGAAACAAATACCTTAGGAATCTATTTTAGGAATCCATAAGGGAAACAAATTTTATATGTATCCAAGTGGAAGAATTGTTACAATTGGCTATTTCTCACTGAGGCTAAAGAGAGAGATTATAGTAACTAACCCGTAGGGCCATCAACTGAAATGTAATCTGGTTAGGGAATAAAATCTGTACAGAAACTGTATGACCTAATTTTTATTCTTTTTTTTCTCCTGTTCTGTGTTTATCTCCTGTCTGCCGATCAGCCCCATCTTCTGCCTTCCCAAGGACTTACCTCAGCCTCTTGTTACCCCATGGAATGCCGCCCATGAGGGGATCCCAGGGGACTGCAATCTCCCAAATTGGGTTAGAATTAGGGATATTGTGAATATTAATTTGCTGATGAAATTAAGGTGAATTCACCTTTGAAATTGCTAGTTTGGCGGTTTTGGCTAGGGACTAGGAGGAGAAAATGTTTAACAGTTGTCTAATTTTATCTTAAAGAAATCTACCCTTAATAAAACCCTTCTGATCACAATGGATGATTGCATCTATGCGATCTTGAAATGTAGCTGCTATGATATCTGCGAGTATTTTCATATCTGTACACAGCAGAGAAGTTGGACGGTATGAGCCACATTCAGTAGGACCTTCCCCTGTTTGGGAATTACTATGACTTGGGCTGGTTCCAAGAAGGCGGCACCCACTCCCCCTCCAACAGATGATTAAAGACCCTTACCAAGTGCGTTGTGACGTAAGGTGCATAGTGTTTCTACCACTAGGTTGGCAATCTGTCAATGCCTGGGGATTTCATGCTTTTCAAATTCTTTATCATGTTTATTACTTCTTCCCCGAAACAGGGCTGTCTATCCTGTCCTGGGCATCTTGCATCAAAGTCAGTGATGTTAGCAGTTGAAAAAATAGTTCAGGATTGCCCCCTCTCTCTGCAGTGTATAAGCCTTTATAAAACTCTACAAATTTATTCAAAATTACCTAGGGGTTTCCTACCACACCTCCACTACCCTCTGTGTGATTATTTGAGGTACTACAAGATTAACTACTTGTTTTCTAAGTTGCAAAGCCAGCAAGTGCCCTGCATGGTTGCCACACTCATAGTAATGATGCCTAGCGAATCTAAGATTTTTTCCTATCTGGTCATCTAACAGCCTGTTAAGAATAGACTTCTTTTCCTCCAACTGTTTTTAGCCTCCTCCTGCCAAGTAATTTGGTGTTCCACTTCTAAATCTCAAATCTTCCTCTCCAACACCAACTTTTTCTGAATCCTCTCCTGCTCCTATTTAGAAGCGTACTTAATAATTTCCCCTCATAGCATGGCTTTAAAATAGTCCCATTTTATTACAGCTGAGACTTTGGTGGTAACATTGCCCCTCCAGTAATTGTATATAACCTGAAGCATATGCATTTTATAGCCCTGATCATTCAACAGGCCAACATTAAATTGCCATGTCGGATTCTGGGACATTTGAACTGTATCTAAGGACAGAAAAACAGGGGAGTGATCTAAAATGATGGAGGTGCCTATAACACATTGAAGTCACCTGGTGTATTCAGCTGGTGGAAATGAAAAAGTGGTAAATTCTGGCATAGGCATTATGCCTTGGTGAGTAACAAGAAAACACCCTCTTTCGGGTTCAGGAATTACCAGCCATCAGAAAGAGCCAATTCCTGAGCCAATTGAGTCAGAAGCTTACCAGAGGCTTTATCTTTGTTTCCCCCTCTTTCTTTCCTGTCCAGAGGATTGGCTAAAGTGGAATTAAAATCTCCACCAATAATATATAGGTGGTCAGGGCATGTGACTGTCTCAGAAAGAAGTCTCTTTAAGAAAGCTGATCTTTTATGTACATGGTATATCTTTATACATGCCTTCTAGTTTTATAAATCTACCCTCTGAGCCCTGCGATACCTCCTTCACTTCCAGAGCAGCATTCCGTTTAACTAAAATTACTATGCCACTTCTGTGAAGTTGATACTCAAAGGCAGATGCGTAAACCTGTAAATGCTGATTGGAAATCAATAGACCCACTCACCAAAAGTTATAATATATATACTTTTTATTACTTTAATTTTGCTTTTTCCTCTTTTAGATATTTTCTGAAGAAGACCCAAGGCCAAAACATCGATTTTTAACTCTACTTTCTATTTTCAGTGTGCATTTAATATTACCATATTGTTTTACTTTTTTATTGTTTCTCTTTATATCCTAACAGTGCATTAAGTTAGATGAAATCTAACTCAAACATTCCTACATTTCGGATTTCTCCTTTATCAGGGATGCACCGTTATTATCTCTTAAAATAAAATATATGCATATTTAGAATTTACTGTATATGCCATTTACATACTTTACTATATTTTTATTACAACTACTATTTGGACATATCAGTACTCACACTGAACATTTCTTTCTGAACAATTCATTGTTTTCCTTTGTGTTTGCTCATACCTGTTAAAAATATGAATATTCCTTAAATGTTTGTTTTACTTCTATTTTATTGATTAATGTTGTCATATTTTGATGTTTACAGTAACCAATCAATATTACTATACTTACAACCAGTGCTTATTTTGTCTTTCATGATACTCTTGTTACAGCATTCCTTTTTATTTACTTCTAAATATAAAAGGAAAGGAACATAAATTTAGCTACATAAAATGTTCAGATGAACTGAAACCAAATAAATGATTATAAAGTAAAGTTTATTGTGCACAGTGGTTAAGTATAACAATATTGTCTATTGCAGGGAATGATCTGTGTTTTTTTGTAAGAAGGAATGCTGTAACAAGAGTATCATGAAAGAGAAAAGAAGCACTGGTTGTAAGCATAGTAATACTGATTGGTTACGTTAAAGCACCGAAATATGATGACATTAATCAATAAAATATAAGTAAAACAAACATTCAAAGAATATTAATATTTTTAACAGGTATGGGTAAACACAGAGGGGAAACAATGAATTGTTCAGTAAGAAATGTTCAGTGTGAGTATTGATATGTCCAACTAGTAAGTGTAATAAAAATTTAGTAAAGTATGTAAACAGCACACAATTCTAAAAATGTATATATTTTATTTTCAGAGATAATAGCGGCACATCCCCGATGAAGGAGAAGTACGAAACGTAGGAATGTTTGAGTTAGACTTTATCTAACTTAGTGCACTGTTTTGATATAAAGAGAAATAATAAAAAGTATACATATTATAACTTTGGGTGAGTGGGTCTATTGATTTCCAATCTGCATTTACAGTACTGTGTTGGACTTTGATTGGAATTGGGCTACTCCCTGATTGAACATAACTTTATCTTTTTTTTTATATTCTTTATTTATGAGATTTCAAGTTAGAAAGAGCTACACGCATCATACATATTCCAGTAGACAGTGGATAACATATATAGACTATTCAGCATTTTGAACAATAAGCATTGTCAGGATTATGTGGTTCTAGACAAGATTCTCCACTACATTATCAGAAGGAGTAAATCATACCTCTCAACTGTACCACATTACGAGGAATGTTCCTCATTTTACTTCACAAAAGCTACCTGTTCTACATTGTGAGGACTTGTTCCACATTCAGTATTAACATTTTAAAGCTAAAATCTATAGTAAATGATGCAAAAAATATATTATTCAATTAATAACAGGCTTTCTGAACATAAATGCAAACATTTTAACAGTATTCTGAGCCTCCTAGGTAAATATTTGTTGAAGTGTTCCACATTTTGCTCATTTGTTCCACATTTTGAGAGGCAATGTTCCACATTTGGGAGACAAAAGGTTGAGAGGTATGGAGTAAATGTACAGAGACAATAAGCTCTAGATAAATCGTACTCTCACTTCAGATCTAAACAAAGAAAAAATAAATCCCCTTCTATTCATCAAGCTTTCCTCCCACTCGCAGACTTAACACTCTGGGGGGAAAGACCCTATGCTAACTGGACACTATACAGACCAATAGACTGTCTGGGCTCGGTTAAGCTAAGTTAACACCCTACTTACCCAAGGTCTCAAAAGGAGACCTTGCAGGGAAAAGAATATTTTCCAGGGTAGATTTAAAGTCTGCAAACAGAGCTGTGCACTGAAGTACACAAATAAATTCCTGTCCAGTTGCAAATAAACCATTGCCAATAGGTTATTTAACGTAGGGCTCGTCGAGATCTCTAAGATAATTTCATAACTAACCTACAATCATTATAAACTGTGAAGCATTTCCTGGGAGGACCTCAGAAATGTGTCTTAGGGCCTGACTAAGTTACACTGAGTAAGATTTGAGACAGCTATAGACATGTTACATTCATACAGGTTCCCCTTCAGCATCTGAATCAGTAGCCACTGATTCCATTTGGGAAAGTAATTTTTCTGTAAAACTTAAAGTTGCCTCTGGGTCAGTGAAAGTATGTGTCTTTTTCTGGTGAATAATCTGCAGTCGTGCAGGGTAGAGCATCTGGGCTTGCACACCCTTGGCCAGTAAGGATTTCTTAATGGGTTGCAGTTTTTTCTTTCGTTCTTGTGTCTGGGAGGCTAAGTCTGGGAAGAAGCCCAGGTGACTCCCTTCCCAAACAATGTCCCCTTTTTTCCTGGCTGCTTGTAGCAAAGGAATCCTAGTCTCTGAGGAAGATAAGGTAACAATTGCCATTAATGGTTGTGCAGTAGCACCTCCTTTTGAGCCAGGGCATGGAGGAATAGTAAAGGCTTGCACAATGGTGACACCCATGTCCTTTTTTAATAATTCCAAGTCCTCGAAGATCAAGCGATCAAGTGCCGGTAGCAATTCTACCCGACTGGCATACCGCGGTGAAAAACCTACAATCCTGAAATTCTTTTGCCTCAGACCGTTCTCCAGCATCTTCACCTTTGCCCTCAGGAAATTGACATCTCGGATGAGGCCCACACTGATCTCAGATTGCCATTCCGAAGTTGCATTCCGGTCAGTAATCGCCAGGGTATTTTCATCAATTTTACTCTGCACGTCCACAAATTTCTGCTCCATCACCGCCAATCACCTATTAGTCTCATCTCCCGTCTCCTGTAACTTTGTTAGGAAGGGGAGAATCTGCGCTAGCTCTGTCGATGGCGAGGAAGAAGTTGGGCCTCCCGATTTGCCAGAAGCACTGGTCCCCGGAGAGTTAAAGTAAGTCTCCAGCCCTGATGAGACGTTCTGATGGTGTTTTTTTGGGCTCATTTTATTCACCGTCAGTTCTGATCATGTTTTTAATAAAATAGGTTGGTTTTATTCCCGGCTACTAATTAAAAAGTAAGAGTTTTGGGAGACCAAAACGTAACTCTTTGGAAAAACGTCCGCCCAGTCCAATACTCCACAGCGCCCCCCCGAACATATCTTTATCAATTCTATTTGAGGTTGGCTAGGCTGGACCTCACACAGAAGATGTGTAAACCTCCCTCACTCATTGTCTATTGAGCTTCTGGTGCTCAATTTGAGTGCGATGCATCTCTTGGACAAAGGGCAGATGTGCCTATTCTCTGTTTAAATCTTGGAGCATTCGAGACCTCTTGATGGGATTTTTAATGCCATGGATGTTATAAGAGGCTGTTTTAAGATCCCCCATAGAGTGGAAGTTGAAAAAGTTGGCCTATGGGGCCCCAGGAGGACCACCCATTCTGCCCCTTCTCCAGTCCTCTCACCCAAGGTAGTTTTTTTAGATGCAACAAACTTTTGCCCCACAGAACCTATACACTTCCTGGTTGCCTCATTGGCACCTCTACCTTTATTCAAGTGTCTCTTTCCAGTCATTTTATATATTTTTATTTTTAAAATTGCGATAAAAAAATAAACACTATGGTAAAACTAAATACCCACAGCAGCAGACAACACTTCACCAGAGGGATTAGCAGTGTGATTTGAATCTAAACAGTACAGTCTACTGAGTTAACAGCACCCACAATGAAACAACCCCAAAAAGTTTTTATTTTTTTAAACATGATGGGGATTAGCAAGACACAAATGATGGGTAATTCAAAACAAATTACTGTAAGTAATACTATCACTTCAAGAACTAAACAAAATAACTGCAATCAATATAGAAACAGACTGGCAAATAATTCACTTTACCACACAAAACTGTACTACAGAAATAAAATAACAAATCACAGACCACAGACAAAAATTATTATGAAACAAACTAAGGAAAACAAATCAGACTAGTGCTCACAGGGCTGCCCTGCTTGCCAGCTGAAACACCTCCCTCCTCCACACAGCACTGCTTCACTAGACAAAACCAAACCACTACTATCAACTAAATAAATCTGAAAACTACAAACAAACAATGATAATCTAGCTGCACGTGGCACTCTAAATAGTTTTTGTGGGTCCCACCATGTCGCACGACAAGAAAAAACGTGACCATCATTAGGGCCAAGCACAATGCTGAAGGTGAACATTGTGCTTGTCAATTTTGCCACCCAACCCCAATCCCACCCAATGCACTGGGGCACATTCTGGCTGTTTATGTGAGGCTGCACCTCCTCACCCCCCAATGCAGGGGACTTTGCACCCGCACTCCCTGTACTTTAATATAATCATCTTCAGGTCAGAGATGTAGGGGCAAAGTGCACAACACCCAGATTGGCACCATCCCAGCTGGGTGCCACAAAATCTAGTTTTCCAGCATGACAGGCAAACTGGTTGTGGCACCCTAATTGCATCAACTGTATAATGGTATACCATTTTTGTGAGTGATTTGGTTCAAAATGCTCACTTTCAGAGTAGTTTGAAAGGGGCTTTTGCTCAGGCAAGTAGGGATAGACTTCTCTTCAACTCTGTCTTCATAAGACTGCACTATAATGCATGGCATACAGCTCATTTCAGTACCATGTGACCTCTAATCCCATGGTACATTGCAAACTTTGCCTGTGGGTCTGACTTTGCCCAACTTTACCAGTGAAGTTACCAAATTCACCATTTGTGAAGTTATCCCTGTTCTGTGAACTGGAACTTTGTATGGTGGATTAATTTAACAAATTAGAAGTAATCTGCAAAGCAAAGTTGGCCAACTTCACACACCTCTAGTTAGGATCCAGTTGGAGATGGCATCCTAATCAGTGCTGTAGGGCATACAGGAGGCATCATCCTGCTGGCGGGGGTTTTCCACCAGTTTTCTCCCAGGGTTGTCTGTGTGCATTGATGCATGTTTTTTTTTTAATTCTATTTATACACCCATCTCGGTCAGGGCATCCTTCTGAGGATCCCGCTTGGTGGTGTCCTCTCACTCCCTGCCTGAACCCCCCGCTGTCAGTACACTCCCCACCCAGCCACCCCAGTAAGGCCCAGTTCCTCAGCAACTGGGTACCCCCGGGGGAGTGCTTGCCCACCCCGGCAACCTTGCAGACTCAATGGGCCTACCTGGTAGCTGGGTTGGTGCCTGAGGAGTTTCCTGGTGTGCTTGGGCTAGCATTGGGATGTGGGCCAATCCCTTGGAGCCCTCTTCGTCTCTGCTGGCTGTGGGGGATTTCTTAGTAGTGCCCATCCCTCCCGTGAGCGTGGTGTGCAATGATGCCATGGCGCATGGCAGCTGTGTTGGCGTCTGCCACGCTCACCCCTTCAATTTAGTCTGCCATCCTGTAATACCCCTGATCTCCATTGGGGGCCACCAGGATGCTAGACAATTCCACAGCACTCCCCAGGAAAGGAGAGCAGTCCTCTGGATGTTCAATCCTCTCCTACACCTGACGACCCCCGATGCCTGAGTTCACTCCTGAACCCAGGTTGCTGGTGTGGGCGAGGTGCAGTGTCCAGTGCCTCAACCCTCAGCACCACTGGGCCAGCTGCAATGCTGCATGTTTATGCATGTGTTAGCGTACGGGAACATATCGGCATCTGGTGGCATCTCCTCTCCGCTGTCTGCGTCTGCTGTGCTACCACTCAGCTTCTGCCAGGTGACAGGCAAGCAGAAGAAATCACCACTCTTCAAAGGAGGAGATCTGTTCAGTAAGATGCTCACCTTCCTATGGCTAGCCTCCAGCAACCCAAGTCCCTTTCCAAACATAGGTCACTGGAGTACTGTGCAAAAGCACTACCACTGCGCTACCCAGAAAGCTGTTTTTTTCTTTTGTTGATTGTAGTGTGTATTTATTGTAGTACTGTATCTTAATTTGCTAATATAATTAGTTGAACACTGATGCAAGATATTTTTTTCCACCTGGTGTTTCCAGCCTTGGTTGCTCTGATCAGCCCCCATATGGATGCCCCCAACCTCATCACCCAAAATTCCTGGAACTTACCTTCTCTGCAGTCATCCTGCCTCAGAACCAGGCTGAAGGAGCCCAGTCATTGGTGTAGGGCCTATGAGGGATTTGGCCATCACCACTCCATGGTCAGAGAGTTTTTCCTCCATTTTCTCCTATCGGGACCCATATGTGTGCAATGAAGCATGTGCCTACTCCACCTCTGCAGAGATGCCCTGGTGTCTGGGCATGGGATCTCACTACTTTGCTGTCTCACTTCATGGCTACCTAGATTCCTTTAGGCTACAGTCAAATCATGGGACAGGCATTCTCCCATACCCAAATGAAGAGAGCTGTCCTACAGCCACTCAATCACCCATCCCCTGCTAGCTCCCAAGCAACCATGGTCTGTTTCTGAACCCAGGTCGCTGATACAGCATGCAGTGATGCAGCAGACCCTCAGCCACATGCTACTTGGATGGCCATAAGAATCTAGAAACATAGAACTATAGAATCTGTCAGCAGATACAGACCATACAGCCCACGTAGTCTGCCCATTTCCCTACTCACTGCTGCAGCCCCAGAACCTATTTGATCTGCAGCTCTGCTGTTCTGCACATCTCCAGGGTACCCTTATGTCTATCCCATGCACTCTTGCATCTGGCTTTTTGTTCTGTGGAGACCAGCACCCCACTCTGCCCCAGCCCAATTCTTCACCTTCAAGCCTTTGTGTGAAGCAAATAAACAAATCAAAACGAAAGAAAAAGCCACTATGGTTCTCAAGAGAGGTGGCTGTGAAAGTCAGGAAGAAAAAGATAGCATTCTGGAAGTATAAGGAAACACAGAAGGAGCAGGACAGAGAGCTGTACCAGTTAAGGCAGAAAGAAGCAGGGAGGGAAGTCAGAATAGCAAAGGCCCAAACTGAGGAAAAGATAGCCAACTCAGTTAAGAAGGTGGATAAAACCTTTATAGGTACATCAGCGGCGTAGAAAGACAAAGGGAGGGATAGTGAGGCTGAATAGAATGAGCAAGTGGGTGGGCAGGGGAACAGTGAAAAGCAGGAATACTGAACGAATATTTCTGCTCAGTATTCAAAAGAGGAGGGAAGTGCCTAATCCAATTAACAGAAGCACTCTTGATAAGGGGGTCGATCCCAGTCCTTTCACAGAAGAAAGGGTTCTGCAAGAACTCCTAAAACTGAAGGTGGACAAAGCAATGGGTCCTGATGGAATTCACCCCAGAATTCTAAAAGAATTAAGGGAGGAACTAGTGAAACCACTGGCTACTCTTTTTAATAAATCATGGGAGGATGGTGTGGTACCCGAGGACTGGAGGAAGGCGGATGTGATTCCCCTTCACAAAAGTGGGACCAAGACAGAGGCAGGAAACTACAGACCTGTCAGTCTGACCTCTGTGGTAGGGAAAGTGATGGAGTCACTTCTGAAGGAAAGAATAGTTGAGTACCTAGAGGTCAGTGGAGCACAGGATCCAAGGCAGCATGGGTTCACAGCGGGAAGGTCATGTCAGAAGAATCTAATAGATTTCTTTGACTGGGTGACCAAAGTAGTAGACCAGGGAGGGGCTGTGGACATGGCCTACCTAGACTTTAGCAAGGCATTTGACACAGTCCCACACAAAAGATTATTAGTCAAATTAACCAGCCTGGGAGTGGGTCCCAGGGTGGTAGCCTGGGTAAAACATTGGCTGGACAACAGGACACAGAAGGTAATTGTAAATGGAGTCCACTCTGAAGAAAGGGCGGTTACTAGTGGGGTACCGCAGGGTTCAGTATTGGGTCCAGTCCTTTTTAATGTCTTCATCAGTGACATTGCAGAGGGACTGGAAGGAAAAGTATGCCTTTTTGCAGATGACACAAAGATCTGCAACAGGGTTGATACACAAGGAGGCGTGGAAAGGATGAAAAGGGACTTGGCAAGGTTGGAGGAATGGTCAGACATATGGCAGCTAAGTTCAATGCAAAAAGTGCAAAATAATGCACCTGAGAAACAAGAACCAGGAAGAATACACAATGGGTGGGGAGGTAGTAACAACAACAGAACAGGAAAGGGACCTGGAGGTAATCATATCAGATGACCTTAAGGTTAGCAAGCAATGTGAGAAGGCAGTAGGGAGGGCTGGGGTATACTGGGATGTATAGGAGAGGCATCAGCAGCAGAAAACAGAAGTTGTTATCCCTCTGTACAGACAGTTGGTGAGACCCCATCTGGAATACTGTGTTCAGTTCTGAGACCCCATCTCCCAAGGACATAGACAAGATAGAGGCAGTCCAGAGGAGGGCACTAAAATGGTGCAGGGTCTGCAAGAGAAGCCGTGTGAGGAGAGACTAAAGGAGCTTAATATGTATACGCTTGAGGAAAGAAGGAGAGGGGGACATGATAGAAACTTTCAAGTACCTCAAGGGAATCAACAAAGTCCAAGAGGGTAGCATCTTTCAGAAAAGAGACTTGCAAGAACAAGGGACACAATTTAAAGATAGAAAGAGGGCGGTTTAGGGGCAATGTGAGGAAGTATTATTTCACAGAGAGGGTAGTGGATGCATGGAACAGCCTTCCTGAGGAAGTTGTGGGGTCTAAAACTGTGGGAGAATTCAAGAATGCATGGGACAGACATAAGGCAATTCTTGTGGGGGGCAGGAAGATATAGGCTGTTGGTTAAGTAGGATCTGCGGCCTATCCTGTAGGTAGGTAAATGGGCAGACTAGATGGGCCTAGCGGTCCTTATCTGCCGTCAAAGTCTATGTTTCTATGTTTCACCTGACACCTGCCTCCCCAGGACTTACTAGCGGTACAGTTCCCCCCAGCTTGCCTCCAGCAGCAAGGACAGAAAGGGGAAGCCTGTCCTTGTTCTGCCCAGGACCTCATCCAGAAGGTGCCATGACTTGGAAGCAATACATATCCAGGAGGCCTTGGAAGCAGAGCAGGCCCAGGAGTGAGCCAGGTGTCACACATTGGCCCCTCTTTCCCATTTTCTTCCTAGGCTGGTGGCATGCATTGATACAGCTGTGTGTGCATGTAGAGGCATGCACGCACCATGCGTTTGATGCCAGCCGTCCCCAGCTAAGCCATGCTTACTTCCCTCCAACCATGCCTCCACAAGGTGGCAATCAAGCAGTGGCACAGCATGGCCCCTCTCTGTGAGAGGCAAGCAGTCCCACAGATGCTCATTCCTCAACCCCCCCCCACTCCAGATGCCTCTGGCAATCTGAGTTCTCTCCGAAACCCCGGTCACCAGCATGGTGAGAGGTGTGGTGTCTAGCCTCTCAAATGTCAGCAGCACTGGGCTCACAAGAATCAGTTTTAATGACATAAATGTGAAGTGTGGTGGACGGAATTTCTCTGTAACAAACCGCAGTTGGTGGCGTATCTGGCGGCAACTGCAACAAACTTTAGTGATACAGAAAGTGCTCAGCACGTATCTATTCATGTTAAATTCAGCTTGAAGCAAGGACTGATGACGCAGCTGTGCATTTCAAAATAACCAAATGCAAGCAGGCCACTTGTTATCCTCCAATATATTTATTCATCAGATCTTCTGTATCATTTCTACTGCAGACTGCCAGCAATTCAGCTGACAGCAGATTCGATGAATAAATATATGGGAGGCTAAAAAGCAAACTTTTCCCTACTTGGTCACAAAAATGAATGACACTGTAACTCAGTGAGCCAGTGTCCTCAGTATTTAGACATATTTCAACATACAGCCCTCCTCTGCATTACCAAATACTGTACTTCTATAGGTCTGCAGCTGCTTATATCACTTCCAGGAACCCCACTGTTTCCATATGTATGACATCGCCTGCCCTAGGGTAATTGTTAAAGTAATAGTCATCGTGTCAGATGATGTTAACATGTTGTGACATTTCCCAAATAGTGAACAGTGGGGGCTCTTAACAACCAGCAAGGTCCTTAGCTGGCAGAGCAGATTTCTGGAAGAGTGATGACGATTGTTTTACTAAACTTATCCTATGATAGTCAGAAAGAGGCAGTTCAGCAGATGTTGTACTCAATACTGTAGTTTCACAATATCTGAAGTAAGCAGATTTTGTTGTGACTAGATTGCAGACTGAGGTTTACAAGGCTCAATGTTTCCTCCTTCCACACTCCACACGTAAAAATATTACAGCATTGCAAAACACATCCAACCATAAAACTGCACAAGCAGAAAAATGACCTACAATCAGAGGGATGAGTGCCCTTCCATCCACTGCCAAATAAACATTTTGATTTGCAGATCATACAAAACAACAAATGAAATAGTTCTACCCAATGTGGATCTTTCTCAGATTGTCAAACAGGCATTATAGGATTTTAAATAGCCGCACAAGTGCACAAACAATTTCATTAGCTCAGAGAACTCAGCGGCTTGCTTAGGATGGTAAGCAACATATTTTCAGCAGACAGATCCACTGTGGGATATACAAAATCAAGAAATAAAGGTGAACAGTAGCATGGCTGCATATAAAGTACTTCTAGCATACCACTTTACTAATTATATCAATAGTAAAACCAAATAATATGTCAAGTGAACCATAAACAAGTCCTACAGAAATGCAAATCCCTTCAACACATTTTTTCAAAATAGTAAAGCACGCTAATATTATAGGGGCGTGGTCGCGCCCCCTATAGTTAGGGTTGTGTAGCCTGTTCAAAGTTAACCCCCTAATTTTGCACATTAACAGCTTTGACTAAATCAGCTGAAATTTTGCATGTGTTGTCTAGTAGGCAAGGTCTTGACCTATGGAAAGTTTTGTGATGGCAGCTTATGTGGTTTCTGAGATCCGCATATGTCATTTTCTGAAAATGTCTAATTTGTTTCCTATACTTAACATGTTTTTTTTTTTTGTTTTTTTTTAGCTGTCTTCTATATCCTATGTGGAATGGAATTTTCCCCCCAGACTTTCAGGGCACATGTGTCATGTCCTAAGGTAGTGCCTTTGAAAGATCTGGTGAAAAAATATTAAACGTTTGAGTTATAAGGCTTTAAAATTTTATGTTTTCCCATTCTGAGCATATGCAGTAGGGTTTTTGAGTTAATGTTCTGGAATGAAATGTAAAATGCTGATTTGCAGGATCCTTTTTTCAGTTTTGTACCACTTGCTTCACACAGCATGAAACATTAGTTGTGTCATGAGACTGCCATCTTGTTTTTTTCCCCCTCGAACTAAAAAATATGCAAAATACATAAAAAATTATGTCATTTAAAAAAACGAGCACCTAAATCTAGCTAAACGGGATCCATTTAGCTAAATTCTGGAGTTTGTTTTTTTAGAAAGAATGCCAGAAATACATTTTCTGGGTAACCCCAAACCCAGGCTGCCCAGCTTAGTGAGAGGAGCAGTTCACCCATGTTCTCTGTATGCAAACAGTAGGACTTTCTTGACTTCTGTAGCCACAGCTGGAATTTGTGCCACAGGCTGCATGGTGAGCAGTGAGCCACTATATTCCTGGTGTCCAGTGGTACCCCCCTCTTTGCCGTCCCTTTATGTATGTGATGTTTTCCTGGTGTCTAGTGGCACCCCCACCCTACGATCACCATCTCCATATTTATTTAATGTTTCTCTGGTGTCTAGTGGCACCCTCCACCCTCTGATTGCCATCTCCATAATGTCTTTGTCTTTCCCTGGTGTCTAGTGGCACCCCCCACCCTCCGATCGCCATCCCCATATTTATTTAATGTTTCTCTGGTATCTAGTGGCACCCTCCACCCTCTGATTGTTGTCCTCATAATGTCTTTGTCTTTCCTTGGTGTCTAGTAGCACCCCCCCCTCTGATCGCCATCCCTATATTTATTTAATGTTTCTTTGTTATCTAGTGGCACCCTCCACCCTTCATTTGCTGTCCCATAATTTCTTTGTCTTTCTCTGGTGTCTAGTGGCACCCCCACCCTTCAATTGCCATCCCCATATTCATTTAATGTTTCTCTGGTATCTAGTGGCACCCTCCACCCTCCAATTGCTGTCTCATAATGTCTTTGTATTTTCCTGTTGTCCAGTGGCAACCCCACCCTCTGATTGCTGTCCCCATAATGTCTTTGTCTTTCCCTGGTGTTTAATGGCACCCCCCACCCTCCAATCGCCATCCCTAAATTTATTTAATGATTCTCTGGTATCTAGTGGCACCCTCCACCCTCCAACTGCCATCCCATAATGTCTTTGTCTTTCCCTGTTGTCCAATGGCACCCCTACCCTCTGATTCTTCCCTATTATGCATTTGTCTTTCCCTGGTGTCTACTGACATCTACACTCTCCAATTGCTGTCCCCATAATAAGTAGTTCTTTCCCTGGTGAATAGTGGCACCCCCACCCTCCCATCACCATCCCTCTAATAAGTGGTTCTTTCCCTGGTGTCTAGTGGCACCACCACCTTCCGATTGCCATCCCTGTAATAATTTGTTCTTTCCCTGGTGTCTAGTGGTACCCCAACCCTCCAATCACAGTTCTCATAATAATTTCTTTATTCCCTGGTGTCTAGTGGTACTCCCAACACTCTGATCAATGTCCCCATAATTTTTTTGTCTTTCCCTGGTGTCCAATGGCACTCCCTCCCCCCTGATCACTGTCCCTGTTTCAAATAAAGGAAATGGTCCCTTGAAGTTCTATTATTCTAAAACCTGACAAAAAAGTCTCTTGTCGATTTGACCACCCACCCCCACCTCCCACTCAGCACCACAACCTCCTCAGTACACCCCCTACACACCCTAACTCACTTGAAGAGGTCACAGGGTGAAGATCCACTCTCTGATTGAAGACAGATCTTGCTGCTGGAACTGCTGACTGCAATATGAGAAACCAAGGTAAGTGCAGTTCAATGGGGTTTTCAGCCTTGATGCATAACTTTGCCATTTTTTGCATATTTTGAGCCCAAATGTTCAGCATGGCCTTTTGGGACCCCACCTCATGAACAATGGCAGTAGAATTACGCAAACCCGTCCTAAAAGGTGATTTTGCAGTTGCTTGGCAAAATCACTTTCAGGCGGGATTTGGAAATTTTCACCACCCTTGTTCATGAGGTAGGGATCATAAAAAGACAATGCTGAATATTTTGGGTCAAAATATGTAAAAATGACAGTTATGTACATATGTTGAAATTTTACTACGCTCGCTCGTAACTTTGGTAATGGTAAATATTTTGACTCCAGATTTTCAACATAGCCATTTTTTTATACCACTCCATGAACAAGACAGCTGTCATTTTTCAAATCCTGGCCAAAATGTATTTTCCCACCCGTGGCACAAAATGACATTTCTATGGCGTGGAATAACCTTTCAGCGGGGCTTTGAAAATTTTCAGTACTGGGTTCATGAGATGGAGTAACAAGAAGGCTATGCTGACAATTTGGCTGCTGCTTTGCTACAAATGCAAGAACAGGGACCCCAGGCCCTGCGCTTCCACAGCAACACACATGTATACAGTTATGGAGGCTGGGCCCTGCGTTCCCACAAGCAAGTGAAGATTTCATTATCCTATCTCAAAAAGTAAGGAAATTCATTGCAAAAATCTTTGTTAATACACCAGTTAGGGTAACTCAATGCCAGAAAAAGTAGGGAAATGTGGCATTAGGATTCCCAACCCTAACGACTCACCCCCAACCCCAAGCAGCAAAAGGAAAAAACATTAGGGTTTTGGATCTCCAAAGTCTTGGAGGATCAGTGGTGGAGTCTTCCTTGGGGCTCACTCTTCCTCCTAGCCCATAGCCTCCAATCTGAGACACAAGGTAAAGCTCCAAGCCACTGCCTTGTAATGATATACTCTTCAGAGTTAGAGAAGTATGTCTCACCACAGTTTGCCAACACAATTTGTTTTACCTTTCTTCACTGCGTGAAGAAAAGAGATCATCTGTGATGTTGTTTGCTCATGGAATGGGGTAGGCATTAAGGCTGACAACCCCCAACGAAGACCCCACCACTGATTTGGCAAGAATCCAGAGACCCAAAACCCTAATGTTTTTTCTTTTAACTGCTTCGGGGTGGGTTGTTAGGGTTGGAAACCCTAATGCCTCATTTCCCTACTTTTGTGGTGTCGAGTTACCCTAACTGGTGCATTAATGAAATATAATAACTGGCCATCAATTTTTTTCTGTGGGCCAGAACTGTTATTATTTGCCATAATAACTGACTGGTTGTTATAGCAAACACGTGCTCAGACTCAAGCGTAAGACATATTCTCTCAGACGCGCATCACTATTCACTTTAAAATGTTTACACCTGGAGAACTGTCTTGCTGCTTGCAAACTTCTACATAAAACCTACACTTCAAAAGGAAAACCTTCACTACCTTCAGTAAAAAACACATTTCTATACCTGAAAAAAAAAAAGTTGCCAGTTTCGCCATACTCCCGAGAGCAGCATTCACTCCGATGGCAGTTGTAGTGTTCGAAATACCTTCACCATAAAGGAGTAAAATATATTCTTAGCACATCGAAATAAAAAGAAAAACTAACCTCAGTTTTAAAACAGCAAACAGTGGTAGGAATTCTGACAGACTCTGCTACTTAAAACCAGCAGATTAGGTGCTCTTTGGGTCCCTATTTGGGGGACATAGTGTAGGAATTGGTGGCAATATATGAAAATCCAGGTCTTTTTACCCTTGGGTATATACTGACAGCTGCTACCCCGTTTGGTCTAAAAGTAAAGAAGAATGCATACCTTCAAACTACATTGATAATATTGGCAGCAAAACAAGCATTTGTTAATGCCGAATGTTGCTTTCTTGTATGTGCTGTTTACGTATTTGGAAGTGATAGTTCCATGCCTTCCTCCCAAGACATCCACTGTGTCTTTCCGCTCAGTATTCACAGAAGAGTGGGAGGGGCAAGGGCCACAGCAGTACAGCAGTTGCCAAGGGGGTGAAGAGGTGGACAATAGTCCATTCAAAGGCAAAAGAGTCCTGCAGGAACTCACTAAATTGAAGGGTGTACAAAGCAAAGTAACCAGATGGCATACGCCCAAGGATATTAAGAGAACTGCGAAGGGAGATAGATAGCAGTACCTCTGGCAGCCATGTTCACTGAGTCATTCAACATGAATGAATTGGAGAAGAGCACATGTGGTCCCTCTACACAAGTCCAGCAGCAGGGAGGAGGCAGGGAACAAGAGGCTGTTCAGCCTCACCTCAGTAGTGGGGAAGATCATGCAGACATTGCTTAAAGAAAGGATAGTGGGGCATCTAGAAGCCATCGGAGCCCAGAACCATAGGCAACATGGATTCACAGTGGGTACATCATGTCAGACAAATCTGGTTGATTTCTTTGACTGAGTGACAAAGGAAATGAATCAGGGTGGGGCAGTGGACAACGCTTACCTTGATTTCAGCAAAGCCTTTGACAGCATCCCATATAGGAGGCTGATAAACTAGCTGGGTAGGCTGGGCATGGGGGAAAGGGTAGTAAACTGGTTAGAAACTGGCTAACAGACAGGAGGCAGAGAGTGGTGGTAAATGGTGTGCAGTCTAGGGAGAGGGGGTGACCAGTGGGGTGCTGCAGGGATCGGTACTGGGGCCAGTCCTGTTCAGTGTCTTGATTAGCAACATTGCAGAACGTCTGAAGGGAATTTTTTCACCAAATTTTCAACATAGCCATTTTAAGACCTCTGCTCATGAACAGTGTCACTGTGATTTTCTTAATCTGTCCCAAACCTTGATTTCACACACCGACTGTGCCATTGTGCGCTACATGTGTGGAAACACATTTTGGGCAAGATGTGAAAAATGACAGCTATACTGCTCATAAGGAGGTATGGTAAAATGGCAATGTTGAAAATCTGGAGTGAAAATATTGAAAATTCGCAAACTTACGAGCGTGCATAGGATCAGCGCAACAAATACTCGTAAAACAGTCATTTTTGGGAATTTTTTCACCAAATTTTAAATATAGCCATTTTAAGACCTCTGCTCATGAACAGTGTCACTGTGATTTTCTTAATCTGTCCCAAACATTGATTGCTTACTGCCTACGCCATTTTGTCTACATGCATGGAAACACATTTTGGGTGGCGTGAAAAATGACAGCTGTACTGCTCATAAGGAGGTGTGGTAAAATGGCAATGTTGAAAATCTGAGTGAAAATATTAAAATATATAGAATCACGAGCGCATGAGGAACCGCGCAACGCACGCCGTAAAACAGTCATTTGTAACTTTTCACAAAATTTTCAACATAGCCATTTTATGACCTCTGCTCATGAACAGTGTCACTGTGATTTTCTTAATGTGTCCCATACATTGATTTCACACACCGACTGCACCATTGTGCGCTACATGCGCGGAAACACATTTTGGGCAAGATGTGAAAAATGACAGCTGTACTGCTCATAAGAAAGGTTGGTAAAATGGCAATGTTGAAACCCGGAGTGCAAATATTAAAAATTTGAACTTATGAGCGCAAGGCCGAACTGCACAATGCATCGTAAAACAGTCATTTTTAGGAATTTTTTCACCAAATTTGCAACATAGGCTTTTTGAGAGCCCACGTTATGAACACTGGCACTGTCGTTTTGTTAATCAGTCCCAAAATGTGATTTCATGAAGTGACCCCAAAAATCACCCTCCGGGCCTGATTAACGCCATGACAGTGACAGAATTCATGAGGAGGGGTCCCAAAAACCCCATGTTGAAAATTTGGTGCCAAAATTCCAAAAAATGCATGAGATATGCAGCAAAATTGAAAAAACCCGATCTATCCCATTATACAGCTTACCGGCATTTCCTCAGTTCGTGGTCAGCTTTGAAGAGTGCAGATGTGTTTCCGATCCACGAAGATGCGTTGTGCCACGGTCTGGAGGTAAGTATGGGAGGGGGTGTGGGAGGCAGGGTGCGCGCAGTGGGTGGGTGCAGGTTGTGGGAGGGCAGGGAGAAGCTCAAGGGACAGTTTTTGTATTTGCAGGTTTATTTTTTTTAATAAGACGACGAGGGATGTTTGCCACGCTGGGTGGGCTCCCAGCGTGGCAGCTGGAAAGGCTGTTTTGAGGGGCTGGAGCCGACGGGGATTGGGCACCCCTGCTATTATAACACATTTTGTCACACTGGGGTGGGCTCCCAGCGTGGCTCCTGGATGCTTTGGGCGTGGAGCCAACAGGGGATTGGGCACCCCTGTCTGCCATAACATTTTGCAATGTGGGGTGGGCTCCCAGCATGGCACCTGGAAGCTTTGGGGGTGGAGCCGATGGGGATTAGGCACCCCTCCCGCCATACAGTGTGTGCGTGGGAGGGGAGATGATGAGCATGCAGTATGCATGCATGTGTGTGTGTATATGTATGTGTGTGTGTGTGTGTGTGTGTGTGTGTGGAGAGGGGAGCTCTTCTCACTGAAGCGGAGCTCTCCCTTTCAACTGTACAACCACTGTATTTTCAACTGCTGTCATAGACAGCTGCAGCAGTGATTGGGGAACTGGGGCCGCCCCTGCAAACACACTGACTGAATTGGAAGACGGGTGCCACACCTCAAAAAACCTCAGATGATGGCATTATGTTTCTTGCACATGCGTGCAAGCAACATAAAAAGTAATCACCAGACTATGGGGAATGAATAGGCTGCCAGCTAAGGGAGCGTGGTTAAACTTGTCAAGAGAGATATATAGGTTGGAGAGGATGGCGGCCAGAGTACAGGATAGAGTGGAGGTCTTTGGTACAAAATGGAGAAAATGGATTATGTATCAGTTAAGCACTTATTCAGACTTTGTTCCCTGAAGCTAATTAAATCAATACCTGAGCAATGTTATAATGAGATTTGTCTATTACATGTGATCAATTAGTTCTAGTACTGGGTGAGAGTTTTTAAAGTCCAATGTATAACTATATAAGCTGAACGAATGTATCTATGTGATGTGACATGACCTGTATATGTACAAATGTCCTCATGCCTAATAAAAACTTTATTATAAAAAAAAGATTAGGTGCTCTTGAAAACCAGAAAACTCAGCATGAAATCACACTGTCTGCCAGACATCCTTGTGACTGAACTAACAGAAAACAAAAAAAAAAACAAATAGAAGCACAGTTTAGTGTCAGGGCATAGTCAGCGCACCAATCTTTTATTGAGCAGCAGGAGAATCTAGCACACTAAAAACACAGTGTAACCTTAGACATGTTAACCATTTCTAATGCCAAACAGGTAAACTTTCACCAATGCCACAGTTAGATGGGGAGGGAGTGAGGAAAATATTAATGGTCAGCAATTATATAAAATAAGGCATGGGGTGGTGTGTTTATTTGAATTTAATGCACACCCTCAGTGTGTATGTAGCATCACACACCTCAGGTGTGTATTAAATTCTCATAACACACACCACCTCATTCATTATTCTCTATTTTTGCAAGGAATATATATTATAGGGGCACAGTAGCATCCCTATAGTTAGGGTTGAGTAGGCTGTTTAATCGTAAACTGCAATTTTTGCTCCTTAATAACTTTGGCGACATTTGATGAAACAGCCCAAGAATTTGGCATGCATAGTCAGGCTAGCAGAGTCTCAACACGTGAAACATTTTGCGACTGCATCTTGTTCAATTTTCGAGATACAGAAAGTCAAAAAATACAAATAAAAAAAAGTTTGGTTTTCCTATACTTAACATGGATTTGTTTTTTGCTCTCACACACAGCCTAGACAGTGTGGAATTTTTCCATGAAACTTTCAGGGCAGAAGTGGCCTATACTGAGGAAGTGCCTTTCGAAGGTTTTGTGAAAAAATATTATACAGTTCCAGTGTTATAAGGATTTTTGGATAACCATCAAGCTCAACTGGTAAAAATCACACAGGTCGTGAGCACTTCTTTTCACTATTTACTTGTCGTGAGAGGCAAAAAAGATTGTTTTTTTAACTCAAAAACACTGAAAATGCAAACACAAATGATGTATTTTCAAAAAACAAACACTTGAACCTAGGTAAATGGGACCCATTTAGCTAGATTCTGGTGTTTTTTGAAAATTGCACTTGAAGTAACATTTCTGGGCCCCCAGAAATTCAGGGTGCCCAGCTTTGTTAGAGAGTTCCCAGTATGAGAACAGTGGGACTTTCTTGAATTGTGAAGCCACAGCTGGAGTTGTGCTGCCAGCTTCAGTTGAAGCAGTAAGTCAGTGAATGCCTGCTCTCTCTATCTTGGTCTCTGTCTATCTGTCTGTCTGCCTATCTATCTATCTATAGTAAACTAGTAGTGGACCCAGTTGCCCATCCCCACTATCACTGCTTTTCCCCCTCCCTTCCAGGTCACCCGCTCCTTTATCATGTTTTATTTCATATTGAATAAATGGACTGGGGTGCCCACCCCTGCTACTGCTTATCCTTACCCCTTCCTTCCAGGTCACTCACTACCCTTTCCCATTACATATATCATGGCACCAGGGTGCCCACCCCGGTGCCTGCTGAATACTAGCCTGACACTGAGATATCCAATCTCCAGTGTTGCAAAGTCCATTAAAATACAGAAAACTGTCCCTCACTGATTTTTGTTTTATACCTCTAAAAAAAGAAAATTGTCCCTCACTGATCTGACCCACCGACAGCCCCCACCCCTTCACCCTGACCTCCCACTCAGCTCCTACCACCACACACTTCCACTTCACACCCTCATTCACTTGAACATGTTCCACAACATGTTCACCCATGCTCTCAGTATGGGAACAGTGGGATTTTCTTGACATGTGAAGCTGCAGCTTGAGTCATGTTGCCAGCTGAGGCAGTAAGCTGGCTATTTCCTAGTCTCTCTGTTTTCATCTCTGTCTGTGTCCCTGGTTCTCTTTCTGTCTCTTTACCTACCTATCTATCTATCTATCTATCTATCTATCTATCTATCTATCTATCTATCTATCTATCTTTCTACCTATCTAAATTAGTGAGCCGGAAATCCCCACATCTCTCTGTCTCTATCTCCTCTGTCTCTTTATCTGTCTATCCATCTATCTACTTCTTTCTTCTCCCTCCCCTCCAGGACACCCTTCCCCACTCTTTCCCATATTTTATTCAATATGGAATAAGTGGACTGGTCTGCCCACTAATGGTACTGCATCTCATCACCCTATCCCATCCAGGTCACATGGTCCCCTTTCCAATTATATACAGTATGGCATCAGGGTGCCCACCCCTAGTGCTGGTGAGCACTAGCCTGACACTAGGGTGCCCAATCTCAAGTTTGGTAAACTACCCTGAATTAAAGACATAAATAAACCTGTCCCTTGTCATCTTTTTTTAAGCCTCTAAAAAAAAGTTCCCTCGCTGATCTGACTCCTCCTACACACCCCACACATCCCTCTGGCCTCCCACTCAGCACCCAGCACCCTCCACCCTCCACACCTTCACTCACCTGAATATGTTCCATGATGTAGATCCACTCTCTGATCAAAGACACGTTTTGCTTCTGAAACTGGTGATTGCGATAAGAGAAAATAAGGTAAGTCCGGTTTAATGTATTTCAATGGGGTTTGAACTTTATTCATAACTTTGTCATTTTTGAATATTTTGACACCAAATTTTCAACATGACCTTTTTGGGACTGCACCTCTTGACCAATAGTGGTGGAAGTATGGAAATGTAGCCCAAAAGGCAATTTTGCCATCACTTTACCAAATCACTTTTCGGGCGGAAGTGGAAAATTTTCACTGCCCTTGTTCATGATATGGGATCATAAGAAGGCTATGTTGAACATTTATCTGGGGTCAAAAGATTAAAAACCATCAAAGTTATGAGCATATATTGAAAGTTTTCTACAGTCACTCATAACTTTGGTAATTTTTAATATTTTAACCCCAAATTTTCAACATAGCCATTTTTTTCACAACACCTCATGAATGTGACAGCTGTCATTTCTCAAATCCTGACCAAAATGTGTTTTTGAACCTGCGAAATGGAGTTATGTTTTGGTGGGTTTTGAAAATGTTCACCTACTGGGTTCATAAGGTGTGGCCATAAGAAGGCTGGCTGAAAATTTGATGTACAAATATTGTAAAATGACCAAGTTATGCGTGAACATTGCAATATTTCAACGTTCACCTATAACTTTAATAACTTTCAACTTTCAACATAGTTATTTTTTCACACTGCCTCATAAATGTGACAGGTGTCATGTTTTTAAATCCTGGATGATATGTGTTTTTGCACTTCTGGTGTGAAATGATGTTTTGGCTAATATACTACAAATTTTTATTTATTTATTGAAATGTTTTACCAGGAGGGCACACTGAACAACAAGTTGCTTGTCTCACGGTGCGACCTGGAGGGAGGGGTTACATAGGATTGTGAAGAATGATCAGTTACAATAGTATGTGGGTAGTACAAACAATACAACATTGTAAGATTGTGCAACAGTTGGAACACAAGGTATTGTACAATAAACAGTACAGGAATGTTGGGTAAATTACAATACATGTCCAAAATCATGCAAAAGAACATATGAATGTACAAAACCTATAGAACCATTTATAGTGCATGAGTGTACCAGGATCAGGCTTGAGGTATTACGCAAGTGCTGTTGGTGTAAAAAGGATGGGGTTAGGTTGTGCACAATGGTGACCCAGAAGGGCAGTTGGAGAAGAGAGGGAAGGAGAGGCAAGAACCGAATATGAGGAGAAGTGGTAGCCATTTCCTGATTTCCCCCTTCAGGATGTTGAGAACCCTGTGGGGGGGTCATGGTAGGAAAGCAGAAACTGGGGACAGGTATTAAAGTGGGTTAAAGCAGGAACAGCTGAGGGAAAGGTAATTGTGTAGGACAGAGGTAAGGGAGTAGTTGGAGGAGGAGTGTCGTATTTCAGGGGGGAGAGAATTCCAGATTTTAGGGAAACGGGCAAAACCAGTCTCACCGATGAGGGTGGAGTGGTGAGGGACTATCATGGTGTGAGCGTCATTTGATCTGAGAGAGTGGGTGGGGGGAGGTGGAGTGGACAGAGAGGATGAGAGATAGGAGGGGAGCTCCCCAAACCAGAATTTGGAGGTTAGTTTGGCACAGTTAGAGATGGGTCTGTGAGATAGTGGAAGGAAGGTTAGAGAGCCACAAATACCACTTGTCATGTTTATAAGGGGAGTAATAAAATGACTATCTTGATGATTTGGGGTCAAAACAAAAAATCATAATTGTTAAGAAATTTTCAGTGTACTGCCAGTCTTCACTCCAGTGGGTGTGCTTTGTGATCCTGTGCTAGTGAGCTGAGGTCAGAGGTGAGCTCAGTGACCCAGCTACATGGGAGGAGGGTGAGTGGATGGCGCTGTTATGTGACCCCCCTGAGCCAGAGAATGAAAGCTGCAGGGTTGCCTGCATGAGCCTGGATACCATATATTGAAGATAATCTGCTCTTGGCATAGGGCACTGCACCTCTACACCATTGGGTGGCAGAGGGCCCTGTGCATTGACTGACAGATGGGTTCTTTGCTCTGTGTGTATGTATCTGTGTTCACATGGAAGTGCAGGGACCAGAAGGCCCTGACTTCTGCAGCCCACCAAACAGCCCCATGAATTCTTGATTTCCATCACTGCAGAGAAGTTCGGGGCCTGCAAGGATCCTGCACTTCTGTAGGCAGACAAAGTCTTCCCTTGGCACAGGGCTCAAAGGGCTCTGTGTAATTGCATCTGTTCAGGATACAATTCCACTGTATGGAAAAAAAGGCAATTTTTTTGCAAACAACTGCATTAATATACCAGTTAGGGTTGAGCTTAATGCTACAAAAGTAGAGAAATGTGGTGTTAGGGTTTCCAGCCCTAACTCCCCAACCTCACCCCAAGCAGCAAAAGGGAAAAACACTAGGGTTTTTTCATCTCCAGAGTCTTGGTGAATTAGTGGTGGGGTCTTCCTAGGTGTTGTCAGCCCTAATGTCCACTCTCTTCCCTGAGCAAACAGCATCAGACATGGTCTCCCTTCTTTGAGAGTGTATCTATGCTGTGGCACATGTTAAAGTGAATGAGGTATGTGGGGGGGGGGTGTGGGGTGATGGTTGCTGAGTGGGAGATTGGGGTGGGGTATGCATGGTGTGTGTGGAGGGTCAGATCAGCAAGGGACTGTTTTCTCTTTTACAGGCTAAAAAAAGAAATCATCAAGGGATGGTTTACTTAATTTTAGGGGATGTTGATATTCCGACACTGGAGATTGGGCACCCCAGTGTCGGGCTACTGTTGGGCAGCATTCAGGGTGGGCACACAGGTGCTGCCATGTAATTAGTAGGAATGGGTGCAGGTGACCTAGACGGGAAAGGGGCCTGCAGAAGTGGTACTGGGGTTGGCACCCCAGTCTGCTAACATAAACATTGAGGGGGAAGGGCAGACAACCTAGAGGGGAGCAGGGGAAAGAAGCTCCCAGGTCCATTTAATAAAACTTTCATAGATAGCTAGATAGCTATCTAGCTTGAGAGATATATAGATAGATAGAAAGAGAGAGAGAGAGAGAGAGAGAGAGAGAGAAGACCAAGAGAGAGAGAAAACATGGGCTTGCCAACTATTGCTTCAACTGAAGCCAGCAGTACCTCTCCAGCTGCGGCTTCAGCCTGCAAGAAAGTCCTGCTGTTTTCATACAGAGAATGTGGATCAACAGAACCTCTTGCTAAATTGGGCAGCCTGGATTTTAGGGTGCCCAGAATAGGTATTTCTGGCAATTGCTGTAAAAAAACAAACACCAGTCTAACTATACATGCCTCATTTAGATAGGTTCAGGTGGTTTTTTTTTTTTTTTTTAATTATAGTATTTGTATGTATTTTTTAGTTCAGGGGAACATGATGGCAGTTCTTATGACAGGAAACATTTTTATGGTGCCGTGAGAAGCAAGTGGCGAGAAAACAATAATGGTCTGTGGCATGGAATTTTTATGTGTTTTATCAGAACGTTATCCTAAAAACCCTTCTGAGCATCCTTAGAACAGCAAAACAAAACAAAAACAAAAAAAAACAAAAAAAAGTTAAAATCCTCATAAATCTGGAACCATTTAATATTTTTTCACAAAACCTTCTAGCGGCATTGCCTTGGCAAAGCACGCTTCCACCCTAAAAGTTTCAGAAAAAAAATTTCACTCCCTGTAGGCTGTACTTAAGAGCAAAACCAAAAACCCATGTTAAGTACAGGAAAACAAAATTAGACATCTTAAGGAAAATGACATGTGGATCTGAGAAACCACACAAGTTACCATCATAAAACTTTTCACATTGTTAAGACATTGACTACTAGACAATATGTGAAAAATTTCAGCTAATTTTGTCAAATGCTTCCAAAGCTATTAAACTGCAAATTTAGGAGTTTAAAATAATACCTGTTGCTCAACCCTAGCTATGCTGGTGCTACCAAGGGAGAGAGGGAGATTGTGTGTGTTTGTGTGAGAAATAATGTAATAGAGGCAGACTGTGCCAAACTAGCGTATCTCCTTCTCCAAGGGTGGAGTGGGGTGGGGAACTATGGAGATGGAGCGTAAGCAGGGCGGAGACATAGTCTATTTATACTTTAACAAGGCCTTTGATGCTGTGGCGCATGATAAGCTTCTGAGTCAAGTATACTATGCCACTAAGTGTTAAGTAAGGAGCAGGGCAACAGCATATTCAGTGTACCATGTTGTAGAAGTAGTGTGTGTATGTGTGTGTTTTGGGGGTGCTGTTTAGATAACATTACTTAACATAGCAAGCCTTCTTTCATTTTTTGGAATATGTTTAATATATTACCTGAAAAATTGCAAGGTGGCTGGCTAGACTGAGTAAAATTAATGTAAACAGCCCCCTCCCCGTTCTTCTCACTTACAGCAGCATTATCAAAATGTTATTTTGAGGCTATGGCTACAACTTCAGAAACATAGCAACATAGAATTTGACAGCAAATAAGGACCGCTTGGCCCACCTAGTCTGTCCATTTTTTTCTTATCTAAAGGATCACTACAGACCCTACTTGATCTTTGGCCCATCCCCCCCCTTTCCTTTCACCCTAAGATTCCCTTATGCCTATCTCATGCATTCTTGAACCCCACCGCCTCTGCTGGAAGACTGTTTCAGGAATCCACCACTCTTTCTTTGAAGAAGTACTTCTTCACATCTCTCCTGAATCTACCCCCCCCTCTCCAACTTCATAGTGCATCCCCTTGCTTTTGTACACTTTATTCTGAAAAATACTTTCCTCCTGTAAATTATTTACTCTATGAGGTATTGAAAGTTTTCTATCATATCCCCCTTTCCCTCCTCTTTTCGAGGCTTTAGACTGGAGTAGCAGAGGACTTCTAGCATACAGGCAGGGCCTTACAGTGGCTATCAAATTAATTATTGTATGAACAAATGTAACTGCTTATTTAGACCCTGAACCATTTAGCACCGTGGTGTGTTTTTGTCTGTACTGAAAACTTCAGCTATTCTTTACAAGATAGTGATAATGACTTTAGGGGTTATACCATCACTGCTTCAAGCAATAATGAAATAATGAAATCCCCAGGAATACCAAACCATGCAACCATCAAGATTCAAGAGTAGTTCTGCCTTGACATTGTATTTCCATCATTTTTTGTCTTTGTACTGCATCCTAAACAAGTGCTAAATGTAGTGTTTTTTTAAATTAATGTATTTGTTTATAAACGTAGACAGTGACGGCAGACAAAAAAACAAAGATCCATCTAGTCTGCCCAGAGTTTCCTTTCTGCCCTGGGATCTACTGTCTATATGGAGTTTTATCCCTCCTGGTCTCCCCCACTCCCATGACCTGAGCAACTACCAAACCCTTCACTCAGTTCCAGCCATGCTTGAAACCATTAATGGTCCTGGTGCCCACCACCATCACTGGCAGACTGTTCCACAGCTCCACCACCCTTCCTGTAAAACAGAACTTCTTCACATCCCTCTTAAGCCTTCCCCCCTCCAGTTTCCACTTGTGACCTTGGGTTCTTGATTCTGTACTCCTGCTAAACAGTTACCCACAGTTCTTTTGGTTTAGTCCCTTCAGGAACTTGAAGGTCTCTAACCATATCTCCCCTCTCTCTCCCCGGTCTCCAGTGAATACATATTCAGTGCCTTCAGATGATCTTCAGAAGACCTGCCTTGTTGGCCTTGACTCATCCTGGTCACCCTGCTTTGTACTGTCTCCAACCTGTCCGTGGCTCTTATCTACCAGCATTGTTACTCAGACAAAGAAAACTATCAGGTTGTTCTGAAAATACCTCTGTGCCACAACCCCTTGCTGTTTACTATCTTGTAGACTGCTGTTCTCCATGTAGTTTACAGGGTCCTTTTTGATGAATGACTCCATCAGTTTACTCACTACAAAGGTAAGTATGACAGGTCTGTAATTCTCTTGTTGCTCCCTGTCCCTCCCCCACCTTGTGTAGCAGGACTGCTGCTGCTACCGTCCAGTCTTTCAGAGCTACTCTTGTCTGAATTGAGTTATTGAAGAGCCCTACTAGGGGCTCAGCCAATATTGTAGCCAATTCCTTTAGCACTGTTGAGTGCATCCCATGTGAACTCAGGGTTTTATCTACCTTTAGGGCTTCTAGCCCCTTCTGGACCCTTGCTCTGATAAATACTGCCTGTCTCATTTCAGGAATGCTCCTGACAGCTGCCTTGATGCTACTGTCAAACAGGGGCCCATTGTCTTCCCTTGTGAAGACACAGCAGAATAAATCAGTAAGGACAGCTGCTTGCTCATCTTCCTGTAATACCCTCCTCCCTCTTGTAGCCTAACAATACCCTCATTGTTTCCTTTGTTCCTTAATATACCAGAAGAATTTTTCCCCACCCTTAACTTCCTCCACAATATGTAGCTCCGTGTCTGCTTTTGCCTCCCTGACCATCATCTTTGCTTCCCTAATCTTTGTTTGGTGCTTTCCTAGTCCCCCCCCCCACACTTTTCCTTGTACCTAGTAAAGCATTTTTCTTAGCTCTCACTACTTCTCTGACCCTTTCCGAGAACCATATTAGTCTTGTACCTATTTTGTTTTGTAACACTTCTCACGCATGACTTTGTTGCCTGAAGAATGGTCCCCTTAGTTGCCCCCCATCTTTCCTTTACACCTTCAATGCTATCCACTCTGGCCAGGTTGTCTCAGACCAGCTTCCTCATCCAACTGAAGTTTACTCTTCTGAAATCTAGGACTTCAGGTTTTGATAGGAGCATTCTGGTCCTGTGGGCCAGCCTGAACCAAATGGAGTGATGGTCACTGAACCCCAGGGGCTCCACTACCCTCGCTGCACTCACCATCTCTGAGTTACTGAGCACCAAATCAAAACTAGCCTCCTGTCTAGTGAGTTCTTTAACTAGCGGCACCAGCAAGCAGTCCTGCAGTGTGTCCAACAGGTCCTGACTTCTGGTGCACCTGTCCACTGGAATGTCCCAGTCAATATCCGGCACGTTCAGATCACCTACCACCACCACGTCCCCTTTCTTAAATCCACTTGCCAGCTCTTCTCTGAGCTCCCTATCTCTCTCTCTCTCTCTTCCCCCTGTCCTGGTGGTCTATAGATCACACCTACCCATATTTTGTTGCGTGAGTGCACCATAAGGTGAACTCACAGTGACTCTGCTTCCCTTTGCTTCCACTGAGATGTCCATCCTCCATAGCCTGAATGCCCTACCTGACATATTGGACTATACCCCCACTTTGTATTTCCCTCTATCCTGTCTAAACATTGTGTAAGCTGGGACTGGTAAGTCCCAGTCATTATTTTCTGTGGCCCAAGTTTCTGTGATGGCTACAAGGTCTGCTCCCATGTCTGCCCCAGTGCCTGGAGCTCACTGCTTTTATTACCCAGATTCCTGGCATTATGGCAGACCCCCTTCCAACTAGCTTCAGATCCTCTTTTGCTCTTTTGGGATCCTACACCAGCATATGTTCCCATTCTCCTTATGTTCTTATTTTTCCTGTTGCTTGCAGATCATGGGAGCCTTTCCCCCTTTGCCTCTTCAGCTACTCTTTAAAAAAAATAAGTTTATTCAGCTTTTAAGGAGCAGCTCATCTATACAACCTGGGATCACAAGAACAGTCAGAAATGTTTTTGCATGACACTACATCATTTTGTGATATAATTGCCTAAAGTAGTACAGTCAATTCTGTGGTCTCAGATGTTAAGAATATCACTTTCTTTATAACTTTCCAAGCCATCTTACCCATCCCCCACTACCTGATACACAGCAAACATCTTTCCCCTCTGAGGTCACCCATCAGAGTGTAATATCTGGACAATGATCCAGTACCCATAGTAACCAGGCATTCAAGAAATTATTAAAGCTCTCTCTATTTTTAGTCTAATCCTGTTGTTAATTTTTACACAATATATATATATATATATATATATATATCTATATATCTATAGATATATATATATATCTTGCACTACATCCTCCTAGGCTTTCTGCTGTGGGGGGAGGGGGGTCTAGTAGTAACCATCTCCCAGAGATGAAATTATTTGCTGCTGTGAGCCGTAGGCTAACTTATATTTGGTGATGTTTTGCTGTGAGGTGGTCTGCTAGTATTAGTAGAATTGCTATCTGTGGTATGAGCAGGCCTAAGGATGGGACCAACTCATATACTGCTGCTTCTATCACTTGCCAGAAAGGACTGATTGCTTGCATCCATATTCACATCATATGTAAGATGAGATGAGTCTGTGACATACTGCCTCGGTTATCTCACAGCTCATTCCAGCCCCCCACCCCATTTCCAATATATGACTGTCATGGACATCTCAGAAAGTCTCTGCTGGGTCCAATTTGTAATTGAAATAATATGATCCTGTATATGCCCACCCATTACTGTTAAAATCAAGTGCAGTAGAGGCTGTATTGCCTCTCTGTCCCAGGCCAGACCTAATCTGGCTTCCAAATAGTGTCTGACCTGCAGGTATCATTAATGATCTCAGGTCCTAAAGTTGTGTTGTTATTGCGACTGCTGAAATGACTTAAAGGTCCCTCCCTCACAGAACTGGAAGTTATGAACCAGCCTTTTCCTTTCCTACTGTAGAAAAGTTTGGTCTATCTGAGACGGACCAAATTGAGGGTCATAAGCTATCATTTCTGCATTTCTGGCATCCTTCTTAAGTTGTGGGAATCTCAGCTGCTCTCACCAGCTACCCATAATGTTTTGTGAAAAAGTAGTAGCTAGCCTTTTTTCTGTTCCTTGGAGGGGTGGCTTAAATAACATAGCATGTACTGTATTTACTTGGTCAGAGCCCAAAGCTCTGCCTCCTCCTAGCGTAGAGGAGAGTTGTCCTCTAACCATCTGAGGACATGAACAAATTGGGTTGCCCAACAGTAGACTCTAAGATTGGGAATTTCCAGATCTTTATTTTCACTCTGCTGTAGTTTGCTGTATGCTGCTTGTGTTTTTATTTTGACTTAAAGATCGCATGAGATTTGTCTGTCCCATTCAATGAAATATTCCTTAGGTGGAAGGATCGGGAGGGTCTGAAACAAGTATAGCACTTGTGGCAACAAGTTCATTCTGACTACTTCTACTCTGCAAATTAAGGAGATAGGGAGAGGCAGCCATCTTTGAAAATCTTCCTGCAACAGTTGCTTCTGGGGATCATACTTAAGTTTGCATAGTTGCATCAGGTCTTGCGGGATAAGTACCCCTAAATATTTTATGGCTTATCTAGTCCACTTATAGGGAAACTTACTGCAAAGGGGTGCTGTAGGAGTGTACCATACTTGTAATACACTACTTCTGTTTTGCCTGCATTTAGTTTATATCCAACTAAAGCCTCTGTCTCTTGCTATTCGTGAATACAGTCAGAAGAGAGGACTCCTGATTGGTCATACGAGCCAGCAAATCATTGGTGGAAAATGTCACTTTATTCTCAGTCTCTCCCACATGTATTCCCCGAATACAATTATTTTCACTTATAGCCGGGGCTGGGTGCTCCGCATATAATGCAAACAGAAGTATGGACAGGGGGCAGCCCTGCTTGGTTCCCAGCTCCAGGGAGAACCTTCCTGGATAAGTGGAAGGGTTCTAGAAAGTTGAAGTGTAGCAGGGTCTGGCGTAAGAATTTCCATGAAACCCTGTCCAATGCTTTTTGAGTGTCCATACTAAGAATTAGCACTGGGGTGATAGTGTGGGATACCCTATCCAACAGAAAAGGGTCCTTTTAATCTTGTCTGTGGTTTGTCACTTGAAGACAAATTCTGCTTGATCTTTAGGTATCAGCTCAGGTAGCAGTTTATTTATTTATTTTATTTATTTGAAAACTAGTGACCGGGAAAGGCACACTGAGCTGAGGCTCATTTCCAGGTGCAACCCAGAGGTAGGGATAGGGGATACTAAATATGTAGCACAAACACAATTCTAGTTACAATAAAGTGCACTCAGAGAACATGGTCAATACAGGAGTAAGTTCAAAATAAGCCAACAAGGCATGAACAACAAATGAGCATTCCGTCAACACTGACACCAATGTATGAGGCAACTGCAAAGGGAACAGTCAGGGACAGGGAAAACAGGAGCGGGGGAAGGAAGGAGTTTCAGCTCATACCTGAGGGAGACAGGGAGACAGTGAAGTAGAGGGAAGATGGGAGTTGGTTCCAAAGTGATGGAAGATGATAAGAAAAGGCTGACTGCCCAGCAGAGGAGGGGGGGGATAAGGAATGTTGAAGATGTGAAGATCCCTGGAGTGGAAGAAGTAGGAAGCAGAGGGATAAAGGAGAGAAGGGATGAGAGGTAAGAGGGAAGGTTTCTCCAATCTATTTATTTATTTTATTTATTTATTTCGTTGTTTAACCAGGAGTAGCACACTAAGCTGAAAGCTTTTTTACAGGAGTGACCTGGGAGCACAAGGAAGTTAAGTGACTTGCTTAGGGTCACACAGTATGCAAGTGGAAGCTGTGGGATTCAAACCTAGGTCTGGTCTGCTGAATGACACCAGATTTACAGCTCAGAGCCTTAAACCACTGCACTATACTGCCTCCCTAATCTACCTGTCATTATGCCCGCAAAGAGCTTGTAGTCCTGAGTAAGGACCAAAATTGGTCTGTAGAACTCACAGTGTAGAGGGTCCTTGCAGGGTTTTAATATAGCTGAGATATTAGCATAGTTCCAGCTTGGGACTGGTAGCAAATCCCCCCATCAGAGATATCCTGGAATGTAGTTTTGAGTATGGGGAGTAACGGTGTTTTAAATGGGATTGGGTACAATCATCATCTTCCATAAGATCCTGTTTCTTGATGTTCAGTATGGCTTCAGTCTTTTCTGGGTCCACTGTAACTCCACTGTTTTCAACAATGTGTCCCAAGAACTTTATAGTTCTGAGAAGGAAATGGTATTTCTTTGGGAATAGCTTCAAGCAGTTCTCTTTCAGATGGCTGAACACTATTCTCAAGCACCTGAAAGCTTCCTCTTCAGTAGGTGCAAACACCACTAAGTCATCAAGGTAACGTAACATGCTGGAAAAATTCAGGTCACTGAAGATACTTAACATCATTCACATGAAGAAAGCAGGGCTGTTACACAAACCTTGAGGCAAATGGTTGTATTCATACAATCCCATAGGAGTGGTAAATGCTGTGCATTCCTTGTCCTCTCCATGCAGGAGTAGACAAGATAGTCTGCTTGGTGTGGCAAGGGATGAGCATATTGTATTATCTGGGTGTTAAGCCATCTAAAGTCAGTGCAGATTCTGTGGTCTCCATCTTTCTTCTATACCATCACTAGGGGTGAAGCATACTCACTGACAGATTTCCTGATGATGTCCTTTTTCTTCATGTTTGTCAAGACCTGTCGTAGCTTCAGGTAGTGAGCTGGGGACACTTGTCTGTAGGAGAGTCCAAAAGGTCGCTCATCCATCAAGTGAATCCTGTGTACAAATCTGTCAGCTTCTCCACAGTGTAGCTTGCATCTGGAAAAGATGACTTCATATTCTGCAATCAACTTTGCCATCTCATTCTTCCAATAGGTTGAAACCTGGCAGCTAGTGATGTCAATATATGTCAGGCCTCGTTCTTGTAAATATTGTGGAGGATCAATACTTGGAGTACTAGTACTTTGTTGTTTAGTTGTAGTGGCTTCCACCTTTTTACACAATCCTTATAAAATGTTCAGATCCTCAAGGGCCAGGCAGGGTAACAAATCTGCTATCTTGGAGTTGTGTTTCAAAGTAACTGGTCAGTTCAAGGAGTTAACAATTTTCATGGGAACTCAACGGTCTCCCCACATAGCAGTGACTACTCTGCCAACTAAAATTTTCCTTGGCTCAGACTTAGATGAAGTTGATTCTACAGTGCTGTGCTTCTGGAGGACATATTGACATTTCTAGGCAGCCGACCCCAGACTAAGTGCTCATGTTTGGATAAGACGGTGACTGCCTGGGTAAGCTCAACAGTTCCACATTTACGTGGCACTGAGCTACCTGTTAATCTGGTTAAACTTGTTAGCATGTCAAGCAAGTGCTCTCCATCACTGGCCCCAACATTACTCTGACACACAGTAAGCTTTCAATAGCTCTCCGTATCTTTCATTCAGTGCATTAGGTGTGTAATAACATTGGTGCCCAAAATAAGTTCATTGTGTTGACCAGGTACAAAAAGTGTAGGGACTATCAGTTTTTGCCCATTAACTTCTACTTCCAGGCCATATATGCACTTGGGATGAGTCTTAAGGCCACCACAGCCCATGAGCACAATACTGCTTAATGACAGCTGTGGCTGGGAAAATACACTGGCATCTAAATGTTTCTGCTCCCCAATTCCACTAAGGGTGAATGCAATGGAGTTGGAGTCAAGCATACTATTTAACTCAATGTGGCCCGGAACAGTGACTGGCATATAAAATAAATCACGATAACTTTGTAATCTCTGTGAACCAAGAACAATTACCTTTTGGTTACCAGACATTGTTCCACAATCAAATCAAATCAATCTTTATTTATTTAAAAGGTGCCTTTCCTACAATCAAGGCACCTATACATAAATTATCAGCCATTAATAAAACATATTAAAACCATAAAATAAAATACTAATCAATCAATAAACAAATAATCACTGGTAACATTAACTTTGGCGACACTGTATTAAACTTCTAAAAAAGCCAGGCTAAAAAGGTATGTCTTGAGTTCTGTCTTAAAGCTTTGGATGGTCAGGCAGTCCCTTATCCGATGAGGTAGAGAATTCCACAGGGTCAGGGCCATAAAAGCAAAGGAACAGGCCCCAGATGTTTGAAGTTGCACCCTGGGAATCTCTAGCAATCTCTCGTTGGTGGATCGAAGCAGTCAGGAGGGGCAATAGGGAGAAACGAGACCTTGCAAGTAACGGGTTCCCTGGTCATGTAGGGATTTATAGGTCAGCAGACCGACCTTGAATGTGATACGCCATCACACTGGCAGTATAATTAATAATAATCAACATATAAAGCTTTGAGGTCACTCTCTTCAGATACAAGGGATTTTTGACTTGTACCCACATTGCTCCTCTCCAAATGTGGGTGGTCTAGTTTAACTGATACTTATGGGGTGCAGCATTGTTATATCTTGGCTCAGGGTGACTGTACAAAAACTTAGGGCACTCTTGCCTTCTATGGCCAGGAGCAAAATATAAAAACATAACCTTCCCCAAATGCAATGGGTGCATGTGGAGTGGTCTGGAAGGGCATAAACTTTGCAACTTCTGTTTGGCAAAGCATTCTGATGGGGTGCTAGGGAATCAGAGACTTGGGGCAATATACAAGGGGCAGCCTGGATATTCTGTTTCAATACTTTGTCTAACATAGTAATCATTTTATCTAGTGTTGACTCTAGCATATTTGTGGAACTGGCAACAGGCACATTAAGCAGGGAGAGTGCTGAGACAGCAGGACTATCTCTCCTGGACTCATCAGACACCATAGTGGAAGCCTTCAGTGCCTTCTGGTAATCATCCAGTCTCTTTTGAATTTCAGTAGCAGTCCATTTGTCTGAAGACTTAAGCCTGAAGTACTGGAGGAGAGCAGGATCTGGGCAATCTTTAAGAAACATCATTACTACATCCAGACTGGGCTGCTCAATTTTCCTATCCTGTCTGTGCAGGCATTCATCAGCTACATCCATTACCTGATTGAACTGAATCCAGTAATCAACAGCACCCTCTGCTGGCTGTGGCAAGGAGTTGTAAAAGCCAGCCAGGGGCATGCAAAAGTAGGTTAGCTCACTAAAGATGCCTTTACATGCCAGGTTCTGCACCGCATTGACTGGCGCAGATCAACTGCAGCATTGCCTTTTGTGTGTGTGAAGGCAATCCGCACTGATTCCACAATGAATGCTCACTAAAACTGCATTCCCTGCTATCCTGGGTTCGCTGTTTCAGTGCATCGTTGTGAACCACATCTAGTGGCCATGTAATCAAATGGCACCGCAAAGTCTCATGTGACCCTCCAGGATCCTCATTGTCTGTAATTGGCACTGTTTTGTGGTGTGTCCCGATGCTTGTACCAGCAGTATTATGCCCGAGTTCTGCTACTTATATTTTCTGATAGTACAAAGAAAGCTGAAAGACAAGTAGGCAGTTTTTTGCAAGCAGGGCTACAAATGCTGTAAAATCACTGGGATAGTGGGGCGATATACTGGGCATGTACTTATGTATATATGAATATGCATAAGCACATGCCCAGTATAATGCCTGTGGATGTATGGGCAGCTACCACAATTCTTGGAATATTTTTTATAACCATTAGTGCAAAGATTGTGATCCTATACCTGAGACTCTCAGGACCTGTTGCACAGTCTAAGAAATATAAAATGGCAGCCAGATTTATTTATGATGATTTGCCCACGTTGATCCATGCCTTTGTGACCTCGCGCCTTGACTACTGCAACTCCCTTTACCATGGGCTTCCAGGGGTTGATGCCCACTGCTTGCAGCTGGTGCAGAATGCTGCGGCATGATTATTGACTGGGACTTCTTGTTCCAGTCAAATTACCCCCGTGCTGCGGAATCTGCACTGGCTGCCTATACAGTGGTGGACCACCTTCAAGGTCGGGCTTCTGACCTACAAAGCCCTGTATGGACAGGGACCGAGTTATTTGCAAGAGCTCCTGGTTTCCTACAGCCCTGGCCGGCCTCTTTGCTCAACTGACGAGGGGTTGTTAGAGGTTCCCAGGGCACAGTTGAAGACATCTGGTGCCTGGGCTTTTATGTTCGTGACGCCATCCCTGTGGAACTCTCTACCTCATCAGATTAGAGAATGCAGGACCGTGAATAGCTTCAAGACTGATTTAAAGACATATTTATTCAGACAAGCTTTTAACATTTGATGTCTTGAGAATTTTAATTGATGTTATATTTATGTGAAGCTGATATATCTATGAGAATTGTAACTGGAAGTTTGATGTATTTATGTGATTTATTTAATATGTTTTTATGTAAAGCACTTTGATGTTTCGAAATGAGCTATACAAATAAAATTATTATTTTTTTATTATTAATTTTTAATTTTTATACTGGAAAAAGGCATGTGAGCAAAACCCATTTTCACAGTCATCCAGTTACAGATTCATTACATAAAAGAGAATATATGCAACATAGCTAAAGATGCAAGGGCAAATAGGCTACATGGTAAAATACAAGCAAGATACACTGAGAATACTGTATAAATGGACAATGAGCTAAAAAATATAAGTGCATGGTAATCATGATGATAGACTAACAACAGTTACAGAAAGAGCAATTGGGACACAAAGATATGGGAAGAAGAACTGGGGGGGGGAAGGAGTAGAAAGGAGAACAGAGAATAATACAGATAAGTTGATAAGGAGAAGCTAAAACTAGGCACAATTACAGGAGAAATTTTCCAAGAAGAATTGCTTAAGGTTGATTTTGAAGGAGGAAAGAGACGAGCACAGAGCCAGGCAGGGGGGAAGGCTGTTGAAAAGTTTGGCACCCTTGTGGAAGAGGGAGTGTTGACTGTGGAAAGTGTGAAAGAAAGGAGTGACAAAGTAAGAGCAAGAAGAGAGCCGGGTGGATCTAGAGATGACCGGTTTCTGAAAGATGTTGGCTACACTGCTTGGAAGGAGGCCCCAGAAAGCTTTGTAGAGAAAAGAGAGAATTTTGAAGTTATACCAATCTTCTAGAGAGAGCCAGCTTCCTGCCAGGTAGAGGTCACAGTGGTGAATATACCTGAGGAGGCCAAAGATGAACTGGATTATGTTGTGGTAGGTGCCTCTGCCTACTAAGGTTTTTTTGGGAGAGGGAGGGTGTGTATATTAGGGATCCCGAGTCCAGAACAGAGGCAAGAAACTGTTGTCGAGAAGGGGACTGGTACCTAGGAAAAGGTATTGTTTTAACCTGTATAGCAGTGGTTGTCAACCTTTTTTGGTCCGGGGACCCCCTAGCCACCTGTCAGCCACGTCAGGGACCCCCTAACAAAAGTCCGTAGATATTGTACCACAGTTAGTGTTTGTACAGCATTTAAAAAAAAAACTCACAGAAACATTCAAGTTACTGACTGAGCCATATAAGAACAAACCTCACATAAGCATCATATGTATTTATTTCATTTCATTTTTATTTATTATTCTGTATAGCAGGATGAGCTATGAAGCCTGTTTTCAGAGGCACCCAGTTGTAGAAAGCATAATATATACATAAAAATAAAAAACTCACAGAAGCATCATTATATTACTATGTTAATTCAAACTAAATTAAAAATTAATGGCGGGGCACAGCTGTCCTGATAACATTTCACTGAATCAGAAACCTGTCTTGTTGATCCTGCAGTGCAGTGAATAAAATTGACTAAAAATCAATAAGAAGAAAATTCCTAGTCCAGCAATTACTTAATAAAGAATGATAAACTTAAATCACTTTATCTTACCTAGTATTTTTTTGCTGTAGCTATTGTGGTTACTGTATCAAGCTGGTACGCAATCAGACCAAGATTCAATGAAAACGAGAAGCACAACTAAGCAAAACAAAGCTGCTATACATGGAGCAAAACAGGGAAAGCACTGTGGGGTGAGGGAAATGCATATTTTTATCTGACATGGCAAATTGTGCTTGTGGTTGATTAGCTGCTAATTACGGGCTAATATGTGTCACTGGGCATAATTTACGTTTGTTGCACCAGAGTATAGTTAACCTCAGTGATAGGGAAAATGATGGAATCACTTCTGAAGGAAAGAATTGTCGAGTATCTAGAGGCCAGAGGGGCACAGGACCCAAGGCAGCATGGATTCACAGCGGGAAGGTCATGCCAGATGAATCTGATAGATTTCTTTGACTGGGTGACCAAAGTAGTAGATCAGGGAGGGGCTGTGGACATGGCCTACCTAGACTTTAGCAAGGCATTTGACACAGTCCCACACAAGAGATTAATATACAAGTTAGCCAGCCTGGGAGTGGGTCCCAAGATGACAGCCTGGGTAAAGAATTGGCTGGAGAATAGGACACAGAGAGTAATAGTAAATGGAGTCCACTCTGAAGAAAGGGGGGTTACTAGTGGGGTACACGCAGGGGTTCAGTATTAGGACGGTCCTCTTCAATGTCTTTATAGCGACATTGCAGAGGGACTGGAAGAAAAGTATGTCTCTTTGCAGATGACACAAAGATCTGCAACAGAGTTGATGCACAAGGTGGGGTGGAAAGGATGAGAAGGGACTTGGCAAGGTTAGAGGAATGGTCAAATGTATGGCAGCTTAGATTCAATGCTAAGAAGTGCAAGGTAATGCAGCTGGGAAACAAAAACCCAGGGGAAGAGTACACAATTGGGGGTGAGATACTAACAACAACAAAAATGGGAAGGGACCTGGGGGTAGCCATATCAGATGACCTAAAGGTGGGCAAGCAATGTGAGAGGGCAGCAAGGAGGGCTGGGGAGATAGTGGGATGCATAGGGAGAGGCATCACCAGTAGAAAACAGGAAGTTATTATCCCTCTGTACAGACAGCTGGTGAGACCCCATCTGGAGTACTGCGTGCAGTTCTGGAGACCCAATCTCCGCAAAGACATAGACAGGATGGAAGCTGTCCAGAGGAGGGCAACTAAAATGGTGCAGGGTCTGCACTGGAAGACATATGAAGAGAGACTTAAGGAGCTTAATATGTATAGCCTCAAGGAAAGGAGGAGGGGACATGATGAAACTTTCAAGTACCTCAAGGAATCAACAAAGTCCAAGAGGGTAGCATCTTTCAAAAAAAGAGGTGTGCAAGAACAAGGGGGCACAATTTGAAGATGGGGGGGTGGCTCAGAGGTAATTTATGGAAATATTTTTTCACAGGGAGGGTTGTGGATGCGTGGAACGGCCTTCCGGAGGAGGTTGTGGAGTGAAAAGCAGTGGTGGAATTCAAGCATGCACGGGACAGTCATATGGCAATTCTAGGGGGTGGGGGTAGGAAGAAGTAGGCTGCTGGTTAACTAGGATCTGCAGCTTATCCAGTAGGTAGGGAAATGGGCAGACTGGGTGGGCCAAGCAGTCCTTATCTGCCATCAAATTCTATGTTTCTATGTTTCTATGACATATTAGTACCTAATTTGTGAAGTTACCAGACTGAATGTGGACTTGAATGGTATCAGGGAAACATCCCAAAATGAAACTGGAGCTTAGAGTTGCTCGTGGTTCAGTACATACTGGTACATTTTCAACACAGGTACTTTTTTAGTGGGTGATCTGTGGACCCCCCAGGAGTTGATCATGGACTCCTTGGGGACCGCGGACCCCTGGTTGAAAACCCCTGCTGTATAGAGTACCAAGCCTCTGATGAACTTTCTGTTTTTTTCCCATACAGGTTTTTATCTCCTTTGTCACCCTTAGCTGCCCCCTTCAGACTGACCCCCCCAGCCCTGTCACCCTGGGATTGCCTGGAGTTACCTTCCAGAGTTCTGCCCGGGCACTGGGTATGGAGCCTATGGAGGGTCGATCATCACCCGCAGCCAGGGGGTATTTTTCCTCCATTTTTCCTCCCATCCTTGTTGCTGGGGTGCACACGCCAAACATGTGTATGTGGAAGCACACCCACATCCGCACAAGTCCCGCAGCACCTTCCCTTCCTTAGCACCCAACAGACCTGCTCTACTCTCGGGCCTCCACCTGAGGACAGTTGTTCAGCAGGAGTGCCAGTCCTCCCTCCGCAGGACAGGACAGCAGTCCTGTGCACGCTCAGTCATCTCCCTCCCCAGCCAACCCCTGGTGGCCTGCTTGCACCGCAAACATGTGTTGCCGGCATGGCAGGAGGTAAGGCGCAGATGCCTCAGCCCTCCATGCCACTAGGCTGGCTTTCTGATGAACTGTCTTAATTAGAAGGTTAGTGTGGTGTTCAAATGTAAAGTAGCAGTCGAGATAAATGCCTAGGTCTTTAAACTCAGAGAACCACTCAATTAGGTTGCCGTGGTTATCCTTGAGGGATAAGACAAAGTCTGTAGCTTTTTTGGGGCCTGAGAAAACCATTGACTTTGTTTTTTTTGGAATTGAGACTGAGGCCACGGGAGATGAACCAGGAGTGCAGCCTATTAAAATCTGATTGGAGTTTATCGAGGAGGAAGGAAGGATTTCTATCCCTTCAAAAAAGGGCAGCATTGTCTGCGTAAAGGATGAGAACAGTGGACTGGCAGATTTCTGGGAGGGAGTTGACAGCCAGGGAGAAGAGCAGGGGGCCTAGAATGGAGCATAGTGGGACTACACACTTGATCGGGCAAAGTTCAGAGGAGAAACCACAGATGATGGTTTTATGTGAGCAACTGCCGAGGTAGTCCTTGTACCAACTGACAACATCTTCTGTGAAATTCGGGGAGAGGAACAAGAGGAGGATGTTGTGGTTGACTAGATCCAGATTACAGGTGGATGAATATCAATGTAGCCTTATTGTATATGTTGATGCCTCACGATAAAGGATTGTGAGCTTTGCAATTTTTTCTCAAGGAAAATATATGTACCAGTGCATCACCCCCCAAGTTTATTTTGTTTGCAAGTGATTTTATTTTGAAAAATAATAATGTTTTTTACCTTTATGGTAATTATTATTTACAGTGTTGTGAGACTTCAATGGGGGCCACAATGGCCCTCTCATATGCAAATTTAAAGCTTGGGTGGTGGGAACGGATGTTTATTTTTGGTCCATTAGTTAATGATTTTGTGACAATGTGGTGCACTGGTATAGGTATGTAGATGATATTTTAATCCTATGAAGGGAGATGTTGCATCCTTGGGAGAGTTTATTGACTGGACCAATGACAACAAACCAAGTTTAAAATTTACCATGCGAACATATGTTGAAACTATCAGTTTCTTAGATTTGAGGCTGTTTACCAGTCATAGTGGTGTGGAATCTGAAGGCTATAGGAAGCCAACAGCTGGAAATACCATTTTGCATGCTAGCAGTGCCCAGCCACCATCCCTGATAAACAGCATCCCCTACAGTCAGTTGATGTGGTTGTGCAGAAATTGATCATTAGAGTCTGATTTCAAGTAACAAGCACAATAACATTTTAATAGGTTGTTAAATAGGCATTATACAGAAAATGCTTCGAATGCAGCTTTTTAAAAAGCATCAGAGCAGGATAGGACATCTTTGTTGGTACCAAAACCAACAAAACAAGAGCAACAACCAATCACGTTAGTGTTTGAGTATAACAATTTTACACCACACATCAGAAGAATCATAAAAAGCAACTGGTGCATTTTGGGACACTGTACGGCACTAATGGTTTTTGAAACTCCTCCTTGGTTATATTTTAAAAGATCAAGGAACTTGAAAGGCTTTTTAGTCCACAGTCATTTCTTTGTGAAAAACGTCTCCCCTCTTAACTGGTTAGCACAACGTAAAGATTTTTTTTGTTTGTGGCAGATGTTCACTCTGCAAGCTTAGGAAGAACAATAAGAGTTTTGAACATCTGCAAGGGGCAAACACATGTGGAGATTAGGCAGTTTATACAGTTCTGTACAGATTTTGCCATATGCACCTTTGTTTGTCCTTGAAAAAGGTGGACATTGGCAGAACTGTATGCCTACTGAAAGTCCATAGTTTAGAGCGCTTCAGGGATTTTGGAAGTGCTTGATCAGCCTCAGCACTAGGAACACATTTCAAGGTTCACCACAACAGGAACCATCACGGTCTCCTGTTTTGTGGGATTGAACTTGCCGCCCCCCCCCACCCTTAGGTGACAATAGTGTGGCTACTCTATTGCAGAAAGAGTCACACTGGATATCTGAATTATAAACAAGAAAGCAGGCATGCTTCAATGATATTCTGGATCTTGGGGTACTTAAATTATTTTGATAGACATGCCCAAAACTATATTCTGGATTTTGAAGCATTTCAATAAACATTCCTGTCAAGATGTGTTCTCAGATGTAACTAGATATAACTGCGAGTGCTGACAGTTGTTTCTTTTCCTTCCCACTGTATCACACATCAGCTTCCAGATGTGAATCCACTTGTCTGCCTTTTGCTCAGAAGGAGTTCTGTATCTCAGAGAACTCTTAGAAGCCTGCTTACATTGAAGCAATTTGATGACCTGGTGGCATAATCATAAATGAAAGTATTGATATGTTGTAATAGATTAAATGTGAAAGGTTAATGTTTATGGTATTATTCTAGACATTTGTGATGTGTAGGCTTTGTAAAAATGTAATAATTATAAAATTTGTTTGGTCCATAAAGATTGATCTCATTTTTTTACTTACACCTCTTACAGCGTAACAATTTGCTGTAATTGATGTTTTTTATAAATAGTTTTTCTAAGTAAAAGTGTATTTATTTGGATCAAGGGGTTAATTTGCACTAGTTTTACTTTAAAACAGTAAGATAAGTAAAATGAGATTTTTACTGTGATGTCTGTTTAGTGAAAACTTTGTGTGGTGAACTAAACATTTACTGTGTGTCATTTAACATCTTGGATAATATGGAATTGTAATATGACCTTTTCTGTACTGTGGGACCTCGTTGTAAATGAGCCTTGGCTCAGTTGAGTAAATCTTGGCTCATAAAATTTTATAAATAAAACATTTTACTTACATACATACAGGTACATACATACATACATACAATATCCTGGAATGAAATAATTGCAAGTGTAGGAGCATTGCACAATGTTAAAGATGCGGGGCTGGAATTTCAGCCCATCAGTGACTAAGTCCCAACCTGCAGCCACTGCTGTGGGACAAAAGCTCTGCACTTGTGGAGGGTCATATTTTCAACCAGCGCAGCTGTGGGGGATGTTATGCCTGGTTCCACCAGGTGTACCATTTTCCCACAGCTGCGCTGAAAAACAAAAACACCCGCTAGCTGCCATAAATTGTGGAGCCAGTCACAAACTAGCTCCACTTTTGAAAATACTGTCGCTGCAGGAAAAACTGCAGCTCCACAAGTGGAGATCCACTTGCGCCATTTTTTCCCCGCAGCTATGGGAGTTACGAGAGCTCTGCAAATGCTGCCCGTGATGCTTTAAAATTTCTAAATGATATAAAGCTTTAATTGAATACATTTCACAGAAATCAAGTAAAATCATAGAAATCAAGTAAAACAATATAAATATATAGGGTTGTATTCATCTGGCCACTTGCTATGAATCAGATTAGACTGGAAGTATGATCTCACATCATTGTGAATGCTTCTATACCAGTTGTTGGAAATTTGTAGTCAATGAAATAATGAATTCCAGAAGCTGTTTGCTAAAAACATTTGCATGGGTTTATGCAGCACTTATATAAATTGTTCTTTTGCACTTCTACTCACCCTCCCTGAAGAAGCAGTAGAGAACACTGAAGTGCTGGAGGTTCTACTTGATATATACCGGTATCAATAATGTTGTGACGTTTTTAATGTGTTAAGTCAATAAATGGATTTTGTATTTGAATCCTGTTTATGCTGATAGTTTCTCCTGTTTGTAGGTGCTAGCTGCCCCACTGATGGTCTTATTTAGCAGTTTACTGGAAATAAGCATGGTTCTGGAGGACTCAAGATGAGCAGATGTGGTCCCTCTACATAATTGTGGCAGCAGGGAAGAGGCTAGCAACTTCAGGCTGGTCAGTCTCACTTCAGTGGTGGGAAATTAATGGAAACCCTGATAAAGGAAAGGTTGGTAGAGTATCTTGAAGCCAGCGGGTTGCAAGACCACAAGTAGCATGGATTCAAGGGGGGGAGTGGGGTGGATGGTCATGCCAGATGAACCTGATTGATTTCTTCAGCAGTGTGACTAGGGAAATAGATCAGGGGACGGCAGTGGATGTGGCTTATCTGGACTTTAGAAAAGTGTTCTACACTGTGCTTCACAGAGAGTGATATGAGCAGCCTAGGGGTGGGATCCAAAGTGGTGAACTGGGTTAGAAACTGATAAAAAGGTAGGGGACAGAGGTTGGTGGAACTCACTCTAATGATGGGAGAGTGACCAGCAGGGTGCCATGGGGGTCAGTACTGGGACAAGTCCTCTTCAAGGTCTTCATAAGTGACACTGTAGAAGAACTGGATAGGAAGGTGTGAGTTTCTGCAGATACCAAAATCTGTAAAGGGTGAATAATCAGGGAGGGGCTAGAGAGAATGCAAAGGGATCTTGGGAAACTCAAGGAGTGGTCAAGACCATGACAGTTTGGGTTCAGTGTCGGAAAGTGCAAAATCATGCACCCAGGGCATAGGAATCCAGGATCAGAGTATAGGATGGGGTGGGGGTACTGACAGTCACCAAGCAGGAAAGGGACCTTGGGGTTATCGTAATTGACAGCCACAAAGTGGCAGGGCAGTGTGACAAAGCAGTGCTTAGGGCTAGTGGGATACTGGGGTGCACTGGGAGGGGTATCTCCAGCAGGAGAAGGGAGGTGGCATTGTCACCTTATTGCTCACTGGTGAGACCCCACCTGGAGTACTGCATTGAGTTTTGGAGGTCACACCTCAGAAAGGACATAGACAGGGTGGAGGCAGTCCAGAGGAGGGCAACTAAAATGGTGCAGGGGTTACACAGGAGTCTCTACCAGGAGAGACTGAGTGATCTCAACATGTACACCTTGGAAGAGAGGAGAATTAAGCAATTTATCCCTCCAAGGTGTGGGTATACTGGAGGATTTACCACGGCTGCTGTGGTTTGGTCATGAGGTGCAGCCGAATGACTGAACCACACCAGTTGTGGTAAATCCTCTAGTATACCCACACCCTGGAGGGATACATTTTTATTATACAATGTCCCCATTCCGTTTTTGGAAAAAAGAGAGTTTTTTTTCTTTTCATTTTAAATCTTTTTTTTTAAATATTTTAATTGTTGCGTGGGGGGGAAGAAATAGTCATCTGATATAGGCAATCGTGAGAGAGAGAGCTGGAAGACACTCTGAGAGTCGGGTAGTAAGTGGTACTGGAACCGGAGCAGAAAAAAAATGAAGAGTGTAGAGGTATGTGGTGAGCAGTATTGGATGAGACATGGAGCGAGGCTTCAGTTACAAGCGGTTTAGTACAGAGCTGCGGTTTGTGAGCTGTAGGGAATGTGGTGTCGGGTAATTAGAAGGGACTCGGGCTACAGGGAAAAACGTGTCTGGGGAGGTGGCAAGGATGACTGTCCATTCCAGGAACTGATTTAGGCTCAGTACAAGGTGCTGTTTTTTTTTTCTTTTTTTCACTGGACAAGTATGTTTTCTGTCAATTGTTTCGGGAGAGCAGTGTAGTTTATGTACTTGAGTTGCGGACTGGACTTGTGGAGCAGCTTAGCGGGGAATAAAGATGGCGGGTATACGTTTTGATTTAGGGGGGTCGTACTGATCTTGGTAAAGAAGTTGGCTGGCACCTTTTCCAGTGGGTACACTGGAGGATTTATAATGCTGAAAAGGTGCCAGCCAGCCAATCAAAATACAGGATTTGGCTCATTCAATTTACCACATTGTATAATGTGAGATAGAGACCTACAAGTACCTCACAGGGGTGAACAGGGTGCAAGGGTTGAGTCTCTTTCAAATGAGGAAGAGCACCAGGAGTAGGGGGCATACAGGAAGTTTAAGCAGGGTATGAGGAAATGCTGCTCACTGAAAATAGTGAGAAGCTTCAAGCATGCATTGGATAGACATAGGGGACTACCAGTAAGCAGGCAGGAAGGGGGTGGGTTGCCAAAGACCAGTTAAGGTCTGTGGAGACAGATTAGGCAGGGAACACCTGGGCAGAATGGGTGGGCCAAGAAGTTCTTTTCTGCTGACAAATTCTATGTTTCTGTGTTTTGGGTCATATTATTTACCACGGATTGTGATCTGATCTTTAGAAAACTGCAGCAAGTCTGCCTGGATACAATTAGTCAGAAGCAGACACAGCATGCATTTAAATCCACATCTGACCATTTTGAAAATCATGTTGTTTGCCACGAGGCCAGTTTCTTATTTTCTTATTTTGTTCATAATTTTACTCTCTTCCGAATGGCCTATGTTTGTGATTCACTCAGATATGTAGTAGTGTTTCACAGCTGCACTTGACTGCATGTGTGTTTGAAGGATTATTTGAATATAATTACTGGTGACCCCCTTTAATGATTGGATAGTGATCTCCAATGAGGCACCATAATAACCGGGTATGTTGTCATACCTGGTTGTTACGGCTTTTTGTTTTACTTGTGCATCATTTCCATAGCACTCCTTTGAGTCTACAAACAGGAAAGACTGCTCTCGAGACAGACAGTGACAACAGTAGTCTGGTGTGGCACGTTGTGATGGAAATAGGGCAGGGAACCAAGTGATGGTAAAATTAATAAGTTACCTGTTTGTCTTGAGTCAGTGCTTGTTCTCTCATTCCCTCCTGGTGGGTCAGGACATGTGTGAGAGAGTGAGAGAGAGAGAGAGAGAGAGAGAGAGAGAGAGACTGAGCCGGCAACAATGATGAATGAAAGTTTCTGACTCCAGCTGCAGCGGTAAAGGACTGAGAATGTATGCATGGCAAAGAGACTGAGCCAGTGACAGCAGTGATCAGAGCCAGTCAAAAATGAGAACAAAAATGAAACTAAAAGCAAAACTGTCTTCAATGACTTTCTTCGGCATTGACTTCTTGTACCAGTAATTATAAAAAATAAAACATAGACAATATGTAAAACATAGACAGTGTGTCTATGGTGTTTTTTTTTTCACATCTTTGGTGTGTGATGACATAAACCACTTGAGCTTCACTCTTGTGGTTTTTGGGTCATCACACACCTCGGGTGTGTAAAACAACTTCATAACCTACAGTTACCTGTGCATTATTCTCTATATCATTACATCTGTTATATACACACAGCTGTATAATGAACCATGTAGTGTAGAACCTTATATTTTGACAGCATTTAAGAAGAGGGGAAAGGGCAAGCAGACGGGCAGTAAAAAAACAAAACAAACAACACTTCTCACTGGAAAAGGCCATGATAGTGACCCAAGTTGGCAATGCCCAGTCTTGTGGTATATCAACTTGATCAAATGCAGTGATGAGGCAGGAGAGAGCCCTCCCTGGACTGGAAGCTGCTAGAAACAGATTGGCAACATGGGCACTCAATTCCAGCCCAATTTTTTCAGTATGCTGTCAAAGACTTGGGTTTGGGGACTAACCCAATACATGAGAGACAGTTGAGTTCACATAAGTGGACGTTAAGCACTGTTACTGAGGTGGAACTGTATGCTTAATCTCTGGGGTGGTTTATAAATGTCCAGGGCCAGGGTACCCCCTTCTGTGAAACTAGCGATATGGTTGTCATCTTCAGTGAGAGTATGCTGGGGGGTGAGGCTGGGCAACTGAAAAAAAAATGGCTTACTATGGAAGGCTGGGGAGGTAGGAGAACCTGCCTTGGGAAGTATTGTTGTCCTTGTTGATAGCAATCAATTACAGGGTTTCACAGGGGTCAGTGTTGGTGATTATATTGTTTGGTGTGTGTGTGTTATCATTGGAGATCTTTTGACAGTATAGTGTGGGTTTTATTCACTATGCTGATGACCCAGTTTTATCTTTTTTCCTCTGTGTGGCCTAATGAAAGATGTGAAATGTCTGACATAGTGCCTGGCCAATATTGGGGCTTGGATGGCAAGTAGTTGGCTCAAGATCATACCACATAGGAGAGAGGTGATTCAGGAGAATTAAATTTGACCAATTTCTTCAGCTCCTAGTCGATAATAAGATTATCTTGAGAAGCCTTCATAAAAGGCTGTATACACATTAAACACAGAACAATAGAATGGGCTGAACTTTGTGTATAGCTGAACTGGTAAAGCATGCAGTCTGAACATTCCCATTATCAGTGGTTTGAGTCTAGGAATTTTAGGTTGCAGCTACTGCTCAGGAGTATTTTTACCATCTGGGAAATGTTCCCAGCTAGCACCCTTTTCTTCCTTTATATATCTGGTGACATTTGCCAGCAGAAAGTTCAAGGAGAACGGAAGTTTCACCTTAGCACCCTACACAATTGCAGGTTTTAAATTTTATTTTATAACAATTGTTACAACAATTTAAAAAAAAACTCTAAGATAGTGGACACTATGATGTTCAAATATTGATGACATTCTGCTGCTGATTTGGATGTCTGTGCAATACTTGTGGCATGGCACTAATCCCATAATTTATTACTTAACCACAGTGGCTGTTTCATATATGATGCAATAAAAAAAATCTTATATGGTAAGCTTTCCTGCATAACCTTTAGCAGCCGTGCCAAAATGAAAGTGTATCCTCCCATAAACACAACTGGCAAGAGAATCCTCTTTCATTTTTAAAAGATCTGCAGAACTGTTTAATCTTATAGATGAAGATTACTGATAGCACCTGCTAGTTCCATCTAAATAAAAAGTCATTACATTTGCTTGATGTTTAGCTTCAAGTCTGGAGTTAATTTTACCCTGTGCATTGATTTTATGATCTAGAATCATGTGACCTATATGTCAATGCTATCAAATAGTGTGTGTCAAATAGTCATGATGCTTATGGTGTTGCAGTTGCTATGGCAACACGTCCACCCCCTCATGAAAACATGATACATAACACCCTTTTGTACTGGGAACATGAATCTAATGTTATATTCTGGTGCCAGCACATTATTTTCCAGATAATGCAAATGAGGTTCACTTCCCTTCTAAATGATTTTGAGTTTTGGAGACACCCATTAGTATACTGTACTCTGTTTCAGAGAGTTCTGCTTTACAAATGGATAAGAATGAATGAGAAAAACAACTCACTTAAGTGGTATATGTGGCATGTCTTTCTTTAGATTTCTGATAACTAAATTACGTCTTTTTTTTCCAAAGTAATAGGCATGGTATGCTCTGTAACTGGAGTGATGATAGCCAGCTTCCGAGAGTTAGATTCAGAATCTAAATCCACTGTATTATTAATGTTTTCTAAATGCAACAGATTAGAAAACATCATCAAACTGAGCTTAGAATCCAGAACTGCAGAGGATGAACTTGGCAGGATTTATCAAGCGTGCTGCTAACATCTATCTCTTTGCTTATGAGCTGCATCTTCTCAAACTCTTGCTTCCTTCCTCTTTACTTATTTTCATTGTTGGGGTCTATTACTGCCCAGACTCAAACCCTGTTACTATCATCAGTCCCCTCTCTATTATGTCTACTCACTCCAACTTGGTAGAACTGCTCATCCTTGGTGAGCTCAATGCTAACCGTCCCTCTCTTCCCACTCCTATGGTCTGCCAAATCATCAAATCCCTTCAACTGTCTAAATTGATCTGTGACCCCCACCCATCTGAATTTTAAAACACTAAATCACTCTCTCCTTGACTGGGTATGGTCCTTCCATCCTCACTGTATCATCGATGTTAGAGCTCTCCCTGACACCCTCAGTGACCACCATATGGTCAACTGCGTGTGAAAACCCCACCGGCCCCAAGTCTCACCTAAATCCTACCTAAATTCATCTATATCAGTTCCTTCAAGTCACTGGACCTTTTATTTATTCTTTAGTAACTAGGTAAGGCCCACTGGACACAAAGAATGTTTACAAGGGTACCTGGGAGCGCTGGGAACATTAAGTGACTTCCTGAGGCTCATGCAATATGCAAGTGGAGATTGTGGGAATCAAACCCAGGTCTGATGGATGTACCAAGCTCGTTCACAGCTCATTAACTTGTAGTCAATACTGCCAGTCCTGCCTGCTCTCTGTCCTAACCTCTCAACTGATTGGTCCCACATCCCTGCAGTTGATAATATTAACACTGCCCTCCAAATTTTTCAATCCAGATTTATGGCTGTCTGGGATTTCTATTCCCCTGTTAAGAAAACCAGGGTTAGAGGTTCTCACCCCCTTTGGATTTCTGCTGAGCTTCTTGCCTGTTTCCAAGCAAGGGACCAGGCTTGGCAGACTCACGAGTCCTCTGGTTCCCTTTTGATTTTGATATTTCTGTACCACAGCTACCAGGCTTACAAAGCCCGAATGCTTTGCATCCACACTCTAGAACAAACTGAATCACCCCTCTAAGTTTTGGAAAGTCATCCACTTCTTATTCTGCCCTCCTACTCAGTCTCTTTCCCCCATCCTTAGCATGACAACTTTTATTACTGATCCTGCCAAAGTTTTTTCTTTCTTAGCACCTTTTCACCTCCTGTGTATGTTCTCCCCTCCTCTTGTCCCTGTCCCCTTCCTTAGCTATTTCCCTTCCTCTTCCTTCTTCCTTCCCCCTCCCTTTGCTTCTCACCCACCACTCTGACTGCCTCACTCAATGACCTGGGATGCCTAAAACCTCTCAAAGGTCAAAGTCCTGATGGCCTTGAGCCCACACTCCTTCACCTGTCTGCCCCTGCCACTGCTTCCCCTATCATTTCCATCCTCAACCTTTATCCCTGGGTAACATTCCTGATACTTGGAAATGTGTTGCAGTCCTAAGTAAGAGGCATCTACTGGAACTCTTGGTCCTTTTTTTTTTTTTTTTACATTATATTTTTCTCCATTGCTGTGGCACTCTCCGGCTTGGGGCATCCAGCTGCTGGCTCCGCTCCCGCCCAGAGAACTGGCTAGCTCAAACTGCACCCAGGAGGATCTGGGATGGCAATCTTGCCATTCCACTAGAGGGCAGCCCGTCTGCCTCTGCCAGCCAGGATAGCTCCGGACCCTTCCCGACAGGATTCCACCAAAGTCCTCCAGGTGGCTCTTAGCACGGCCATCAAGCTGCACGGTTGCACCCAGCCATTTTCTTCCAATTGGCCTTCAGAGCGTGGATATGCAATGATGTCCGGGCATAACGTGCTGACATCCACCGTGCTCCCCACCCAGTATCACCAGTGCAGGTAGTGCTCCTGGGCATCCCCAGGGGCTGCTACAGTGCGGTGAGATTCCCCAACCCACCCCAGGACCAGGAGAGCAGTCTGCGGATGCTCAATCCCAGTCCTCCCCTGCCGACACCCCAGGCTCGTTTCTGAACCTGGGTCGCCGGCGTGGCATGAGGTGTGGCGTCCAGCACCTCAACCCTCAGTGCCACTGGGCTCTTAGTCCTGTTTTAACTCTCTCACTTTCTTTACTCCTCCTTCTTCTTCACTTCCTTCAAGTCTGGCTTCCAGAAAACCCATCTGCTTTGACTCACTGACTCCATCCTGACCAGAACAGACCATGGCTTGATTACCTCAGCAGTCTTTGTTCAGAATTGGTTCCTGGTAAATCAGTTGTCCCCAACTGCCAAGAAAATGGTTTCTATAACCTTTGGCACCAGGCAGTGACTCACCAGGTTCACATTCTTCAATCCATACCCCTGACAGTGTTGTAATTAAGGACATTTCCTCTTTTAAATATCTTGACATATGGTTGGACTGTCACCTTTCTCTCTCCATCTGGATGCTATTCATCAGAAACTCCACCCAAAATCTGGGTCTCCGTACAAGAACAAAGTGTGCATCCCACTTCCTGAAAGGAGAGATATCTTCCCAAAGATAATCCTGTCTGTCTTGGATTAAGGTGACATTATTCACAGTGCTGTTGCAAATCCACTCTAGTCAGACTGGACCCTCTATTCCATTCCTTCTGTTGCTTCACCCTGGACTGTCCTCGTCAAATCCTTCACTGCTCTCTCTACTCCTCCCTCTTCCTTCCCTCTCTTGAATCCAGATGCCTCATTCATTGTGTCTCCTTCATCTCCAAATTCTGGCTTGGATTCTTCCCCTCTTTCTGTAGCTCCCTCCTCTCATGTCCTTCCTTCCCAATTTGCCCTCTCTGTAACACTGACTTTTGTTCTCTCCCTCCTTCCCTCCTGTGAAGTCCTATGTAGGTCAAGTAGTTTTCTACTTCAGGTTCCCTAAGCTCTGGTCTTGTCTTGCCTGTTGAATCCACTCTGCCTCCTCTTCCAAATCCATAAAAGCCCTCCTTTGTGACCTCTTGGCTCACTCCTGCACTTGTCCCTGACCCTTTCTGCTGTACTCTCTTACTGCCCTAATGCAGCCCCAGTATGTCTGCTTTCCCAAGGAGACTGCATTCAAGCATACCTACAACTGTAATCTTGTACTTCGAGTGTTGATTGCATTGTGCTGCCTTCCCCATGGACTGACTGTTCTTTTTTCTAATTTCCATCTGTTTAGAACACATACTTCCTGTACAATCATTTGTTCTTTATTTTATAACTATGGGGCCTGTTCACAAAAGTTTGAATTGCCTACGCACTGTGTACGTGAGGTGTGTAGGCAACTCTAAGTTGGCATTCCATGCAGTAGGGGACAAGCAGACCTGTGGCAACATTCACAGCTTGTGCATGAGTCCAGTGTGCAGTTGATCCCCCAGCCGCCTGCACAACTATGCACCAAGGGTGGTCTGTGGGGCATGAGAGGGGGCATGCCTGCACTCCATGCCATTCACTAAGGCATGAAGTTGCTGCAGAGTGCCGGATGAGGTGGCACAAGTTATGTGATGGTGGACCCTGCCGTACCTGCTATGTGCTCCCTCAATGGAAACCTGCCAGCTGCAGCGGACTGGGAGCATACCTCCCAACTGTGTGTCACTGAAATGGGGGACATGGACACTCAGCAGGAGGAACAGTGAAGGACACTCACCCTCATAATGAGGGACACAATCTCATGCATGGGGATACATTCTCAGGACACTGCGGAACCCAGTTCCTGTACTGTAACAAAGTGTGGTTGTTATGTACCATCTTAGACTGGTATGACCTTATACCATACTGCCTGAATGTAGGGTACCATCTCAGTGTGGGGAGTACTTTTGCCTTGCAGGCCAGGGGGAGGGACAAAACCATTATGAGGGGTACAATGGGAATGTCCCTCAGAATGAGGGACACTTTTGAAGTATGACTGGGTGCCCCCTCCTCAGTGCTGCCCCAGCTCTCTGCACTGACAGAGAGGGCCATGGGCAGCCAGTCAGGCACATGCCTGTAGTGCTGGAGATGTTAGGTCACACACCTTCCCAGGATCCCTTAAAAATATGCATTAAGGGATCCACTGCAGGACCCAGGACGGGCATCCCATTGGATACCCGACTGTACCCGTGATCCACCACTGCACAGCTGCATGTTGTGGGGGGGTCAGGTCCATGGACAGGCAGGTGGCGATAATGAATATGAGCTGGTGCATGACTGTCCTATGGTGCATATATGTGCAGGCTCTGTATGTGTGAATTACATATACAACTCATGCTTTTGTGCATAGGGGCTAGTTTTGTAGTCTATTTTGTTTGCACCTTAGTATTGTATTTTGTTCCCACCTTATTACTTTATAGTTATTTTGCACCATTGCTCCATTCACCCCCCCCCCCCAGCATGCATCTGGAAATGAGCTGCTACCTGCTCAGTATGTCTTTCCTGGCAAAACATTCAAAATCAATCAATAAATTAATATATTTTTGATGTACACTTGGTATGCATCCACATATCTGGACATATGATGACCTTGCATCCAAAACTGCTTACTTTTCATACATATTTTCCAAGGAGTTTACAAAAGAAACAGGGCTTCCAAACTGCATCAGAAGTCACTTTTTGGATGCAAGCAATGCCTTGGATAGGATTTTCCATTGTATGCACAATTCACATAGACAAAAGTGTGTACATAAACATCACCACTACTTGGTGTGCCTACTCTTTCTCGCACATCTGCATGCAAATTTCTTACAGCTGCCAATTTTATATCAGTTAGATGTGCTTAGCAGCTGCTTGTACCAAATTCTGGATGCAACTTGTCTCATTAATGCAAGCAGTCCCAATGCACATGCATACTAGACCATAAAGAAAAAGCTTAGTGTGTGTCTGTTGAATGCAGGGATGGAAAATCTAGGTGGCTGACTCAAGTTCTGTGCATCTAAGGTTGGAAGAAACAGGGACTTGTGTCAAAAACAAAACCTTCAAAATCATGTCTGTTGTGTTCAGAATAAAGGTTGAAAACCCCTTCCCCCACTGTCTGATTGTAAGTTAGGCTCAGGGGCAGACAGACTGGGTCACAAACCAGGGTACTACCTGAGGAGGTCATGCCATGGCCGCCTGATGCACAGCCAATTGAAATGCAATTATTGCTTTTTTACTGACTGTAGTCATTATGCTACTTGTCCTAAAGTTAAAAGACAATACTATATTGTAGGGGCGCGGTAGTGCCCCTATAGTTAGAGTTCAATCAGCAGTTCAATGTTAAACCTCAAATTCTGCACCTTAATAACGTTGGCGTACTTTGATGAAATAGTCCAAAATTTGACATGCGCAGTCAGGCTGCCAGAGTCTCAAAATGTAAAAAGTTTTGTGATGGCATGTTGTACAGTTTTTGAGATATGGAGTGCTAAAAAACAGAAAAAAACCCACTTTTTTTTTCTTATACTTAACATGGTTTTTTTGCACTCATCTACAGCTCAGACGGGATGAAATTTTTTCATGAAATTTTCATGGATAATGGGGTCTGTGCCAAGTGTGTTCCTTTGGATGGTTTGCTGTAAAAGTTTCATACCAATTTTGAATGATAATGATTTTTGTTATAACTGTCAGACAGGCCGGTAAAAAAAAATAACAGTGTGATCAATAAAAAAAATGTTCATAAGTGTCAACAGGTTGTACTTTACTGTTCATGTACAGAGGAAAACCGATCGTGAAAGGTAAAAAAACACATCATGCCTGGTTATTTGCATGATTTATTTGCCGTGCTGGAAAAAAAAAACAGTCGCGATGGCTGCCATTTTCTTTTTACTGTTTAAAATTTACAAACAGTAAATTACGATCAAATTGTGTATTTTAACAAAAACAAACACCTGAACCTAGCTAAATGGGACTGATTTAGTTATATTCTGTTGTTGGCTTCTGTATAAACTTGCAAGAAGACCTTTCTAGGCATCCCAAATCCAGAGTGCCCAGCTTAGTGAGAGGAGCCTTTGATCTGCGTTCTCTGTATGAGAGCACCAGGAGTTTCTTGACTTCTGCAGCCACAGCTAGAACTTGTGCTGCAAGCTGCAGTTAGAACAGTGAGCCACCATTTCATTGGTGTCTAGTGGCACCCACTTCCCCTTGCCATCCCTGTAGGCATGTACTGTTGCCCTGGTATCTAGTGGCACCCTGTCACATTCTGATTGCCATTCTCACAATACATTTATTTTTCTGTGGTGTCTAGTGGCACTCCCCAGCCTTCGATCACCATCCCCCTTGTAAATTCATCTTTTCCTGGTGTCTAGTGGGACCCACCACCCTTTGATCACTGTCCCCTTTGTAAATTCATCTTTCCCTGGTGTCTAGTGGCACCCCCTCACCATCCAATTGACGTTCCCAGTGCTTTTCGGTCTTTCCCTGGTGTCCAGTAGCACCCCCACCCCCCCAATCACTGTCTGTGCCTGAAATAAAGGAAACAGTCCCTCAATGTTTTTTGTTGTTGTTGCGAACCTACCAAAAAGAAAATGGTCCCTCGCCGATTAGACCCACCCCCATCTCCTGCTCAGCATTCAACATCTCACACTCCCAGTACACCCCCACACACCCACACTCACCTGAACAGGTCACAGGGTGAAGATCCAATCTCCGATCAAAGACACGTCTTGCTGCTGGAACCGGCGACTGCAATATAAGTAACTAGGGTAAATGTGACTCAATGTATTTCAATGGGGTTTTCAACTTTGTTGCATAACTTGGCTATTTTTGCATATTTTGACACTAAATTTTCAATGTGACCTTTTTTGGGACCCGCTTCATGAACAATGTCAGTAAAATTAGGTAAATCCTGCCCAAAAGGTGATTTTGCTGTCACTTGGTGAAATCACCTTTCAGTCAGGATTTGAACATTTTCAGCATGCTTGTTCATGAGATGGGGTCATAAGAAGGTTATGTTTCAAATTTGGGGTAAAAATATAAAAATTACAACATTATAAGCACCTGCTGAAATTTTGCTATGCACACTTGTAACTTTGGAAATTTTAAATATATTGACCTCAAATTTTTAACATAGCCTTATTATGACCCCGATTCATGAATGTCACAGCTGTCATTTTTTAAATCCTGGCCAAAATGTGTTTTCACACCTGTGATGCAGAATGACATTGAAGCTGCATGGAATCACATTTTGGTGGGGATTAAAACATTTTCAGTACCGGGTACATGGGGTGGGGTAATAAGAAGGCTATGCTGACAATTTGGTTGCTGTTGTCCCACAAAAAGAAGTGTAGGGTCTGGAGGGCCTGCCCTTCCACAGCAACACACATATACTGTATGCATCAATGGAAGGATGAGAGTGCAGGGCCCTGATGGCCCTGCACTCCCACAGATAAATAAGGATATGATTACTCAAACTCAAAAACTATGGATGGATGTGAGCACAGGATGTCAACCCTAATGCTCACCCCTGCCCCGCCACCACATAACTTCCTGTCCAAAGCACAAGATACAACTGCAAGCCAATTCATCATAGTGATACAGTCTGCAAAGGTAGAAAAGTACAGTATGTCTCATCACGAGTTGCTAACACAATCTGTTGTAGCTTGTGGGCCCTACATGAAGAAAGGGGAGGACCTTGGGTGGTTGGGCCTTGTGCCCAGCCACCTGAGGCATTATCTCAGCATTGCACACACTCAGTCATGCATTATTTCTAGGAGAAAGTAGGCTGTTCATTAACTAGGATCTGCAACTTATCCAATATGTACGGAAGTGGGCAGACTGGGTGGGCCAAGCGGTCTTTATCTGCCATCAAGGTCTACGTTTCTATGATGTCTGATAGTGTTTGCTCAGGGAACAGGGTGGGCATTAGGGTAAACAACCCCAAGGAAGACCCCACCACTGATTCACCAAGACTCTGGAGACACAAAACCCTAATGTTTTTTCCTTTTGCTGCTTGGGGGGTGGGTGGGGGGAGTTAGGCTGCACAGCAGCAGCATGTAGTGGAGAAAGAAATGAACAGGGCTTTGTTTAAACAAGTATGCTTCCACAGACCAAAAACGCAGTAAAAGTGGGTTAAGTTTTCTTTTTTTAATCTTTTCAGTATTTGTTACCATAAGGAGTCATTGTATAATAGCAATAATGTACTCCAAGGTGTGTGTTGTGCTGGAATGCTACTTCTAAGGTGTTGGACGCATTCGGCCTGCGACCTTGTGTCCAACCACCCAAGGCATTATCCCAGCATGGCACACACTCCATCATGCATTATTGCTTAATTGTCGAAATGTCATTTTGCACCACAAGTGTGAAAACACATCTCATCCAGGTTTGAAAAAAATTGTGTGGTAAAATGACTATGTTGAAAGTTTGGAGTTAAGATATTGAAAATTATCAAAGTTATGAGTGAACATTGAAATATTGCAATGTTCAGTCATAACCAGGGCATTTTACCATATTTGTACACTAAATTTTCAGCATGACCTTCTAATGAACCCACCTCATGAACCCAGTTGGTGAAAATTTCCAAAACCCTGTTGAAATGTCATTCCATGACACAGGTACAAAAACACATTTTGGCCTGTATTTGAAAAATGACAGCCATCACTTTGACGAGGTGTTGTGAAAAAATGGCTGTATTGAAAATTTGGGGTCAAAATACTGAAAAGTATCAAAGTTATGAGTGAGCGTAGAAAAATTTAAACACACACTCGTGTCTTTTGACATTTGTGCCAGATTTGCATATTTTCACTGCTATTGGTCATAAGGTAGGGTATTTTTTTTTTTTACGAGGAGAGACGCACTAAGCTGAAAGCTTGTTTACAGGTGCGACCTGGGAGCAGAAGGAAGTTTAGTGACTTGCTCAGGGTCACACCGTATGCAAGTGGGGGCTGTGACATTCAAACCCAGGTATCCAGGTTTGCAGCTCAGAGCTTTAAACCACTGCATTATACTACCTCCAGGGGTATTAACAAGGTTGTGTTTAAAATTTGGTGTTAAAATATGCAAAAGTGCCAAAGTTATAAATAAAAGTTCCAACTCCATTGAAGTACATTATACTGGACTTACCTTATTTTCTCATATGGCAGTCAGCAGGTCCAGCAGCAAGATGGATCTTTGATTGGAGAGTTGATCTATGCCATGGGACATGTTCAGGTGAGTGAGAGTATGTGTGAGGTGGTGGGTGCTGAGTGGGAGGTTGGGGGGTGAGTGAGGTGTGTGTGGGTGTTCAGATCTGTGAGGAACCATTTCCTTTGTTACAGGAAAAAAGTAAATGAGGGAAAGTTTTCTTAGTTGCAGGGACTTTCAAATTCTGACACTGGGGATTGGGCATCCCAGTGTTGGGCTACTGTTTGTGGAACAGGGGTTGCTGACCTGGAAGGGAGGGGGTCAAGATAAGCAGTACAAGGAGTGGGCACTCCAACTTATACTGAATAATAAAAAAAATGTTAGGAAGGGTGGTTGGGCATTCTGGAGGGGAGGGGGTAGAAAGAAGAGGTACTGGGGTGGGCACCCCAGTCCATTGAAATATTTTAATTATATAGACAGAACAAGGAGATTACAGATAGATAACTAGATACCTAGATAGATAGCTAGATGGATAGATAGATAGATAGATAGATAGATAGATAGATAGATTGATAGATAGATAGACAGACAGGCAGACATATAGATATATAGACAGAGATATAGACAAGACAGACAGACAGACAGATAAATAGATAGAAAGAACAAGGGGATCACTGGCTCAGTTCTTCAACTTAAGCCGGCAGCACAACTCCAAGTGCGGCTTTAGAATTCATGAAAGTCTCGCTGTTCTCATACAGAAGATGCGAGTGAATGTCTCTTCTTGCTAAGCTGGGTACCCTGGATTTTGGGGTGCCCCAGAAAAGGTATTTCCGGCCACTTTTAAAAAAACAAGCTTGGGTCCAGTTTAGCTAGATTCAGGTATTCGGTTTTTTTTTTAAATTACACCCTTTTTTATGTATTCTCCACGTTTTTTGGTTTGAGGCAAAACAAAAAAAAAAACAAGATGGCAGATGTCATGGCACAAACATTTTTTTCATGTTGTGAGAAGCAAGTGGTGAGAAACAAAAAAAGGTCTTGCAACATGGAATTTTTCACGTTGTATCAAAACTTTATTGCCAAAACCCTACTGAGCATGCTCAGAACAGGAAAACAACAAAACTTAAAATCCTTATAACCATTTAATATTTTTTCACAAAAAGTTCCAAAGGCCGTACCTTGGCACACACTTGTACACTGAATGTTTTGGAAAGAAGATTCTATTCTTTGTAGGCAGTATGTGACAGCAAATCCAAAAACCCATGTTAAGTATAGGAAAATAAATTAGCAGGAAAATGACATATGCAGATCTCAGAAACTGCACAAGTTGGTATCAGGAATCTTTCCACATATTTAGACTTTGCCCACCAGATGTTGCATGCAAAATTTCAGCTAATTGCATCAAGTGCAGTCAAAGCTATGTGTGAAAGGTTTAACACAGAATCTGTCACTTAACCCTAACTATACTGGCACTACTGTACCAGTATAATATTATATGTGTGTATATATATATATATATATATATATATATATATATATATGTATATGTCTATATGTATACTGTATGTGTGTATATTTTCCAACCTAACACCCCACCCCCACCCTACACAGACCAAGAGGCATTAGAGGTGGCACTGGGGTCATCATCCCTAGTGCTCACCCAATTCTCCTATGCTGTATCCATCCAGCTTATTTTTAATGAATAGGGTATGCGTTAGGGCTGACAAACTTAATGCCGCCCCCCTGAAGCCTCTTGGTCTGTGCAGGGTGGGGGTGGGGTGTTAGGGTTTCCCCACGTTTGTCACAACAACCCTAGCTGTTGCACTAACAAAGTTTTTTGAAACTAATTTCCTTACTTTTTGAGATAGTATAATCATATCCTAATTTGCTTGTGGCTGGCTCTGTGCTCCCATTCCTTCATAGATGCATAATATGTACTTAGCTGTGGAAGTGCAGCACCCTGAGGGACCTGAGCTTCCATTTATAGGTTAAGAGTGATGAAATTGTCAGCAAAGCCATGTTATTACCCCACCTGATGTACCCAGTATAGAAAATATTTAAATCCCCACTGAAACGTTATTCTGCACAACTGCAATGCCATTCTGTGCTGCAGGTGCAAAAACACATTTTGGCCAGGTTTTGAAAAATGACAGCTGTGAAATAGATTTGTTGGGGGTAATAACAAGTCTATGTGCAAAATTTTGGGTAAAAAAATATTTTAAATTTACAAAGTTACTAGTGTGCATAGCGAAATTGCAACACATGGTCATAACACAGCCATTCTTTGACATTTTTACCCCAAATTTTCAACATGGGATTTTGGGGACCCCACCTCATGATCAATATCACTGTTATTGTGCAAATCCCAACAAAAAGGTGAATTCACTAAATGACCGTTAAAATCACCTTTCGGGCATGAGTTGCATAATGACAGTCATATTGTTCATGAGGTGGGGTCCCCAAAAGGCCATGTTGAAAATCTGGGCTCAAAATCTCAAACAATGGCTGAGTTATGCATTAGAGTTGAAACCCCCATTGAAATACACTGAACCGCATTTACCTTAGTTTCTCATATTGCAGTGGCCGGTTCCAGCAGCAAGACATGTCTTTGATTGGGAGAGTAGTTCTTGAACCTGGGACCTCTTCAGGTGAGTCAAGGGTGGTGCGGGGAGGTGGGTGCACAGAGGGAGGTTGGGTGTGGGTGTGATCGTCGAGGGACATTTTTTGGTTTTAAAGGGTTAAAAAGACATCAAGGGACAGTTTTCTTATTTTCAGGATCTAATAAAGATGGGAGGGTGGGGGGATGCCACTAACCACCAGCAGTAAGTTCAAATGAGCATAGGAAGGTGGTTGGGTACCACTAAACACCAGGGAGAAAGGGAATGGTGGCAGACTGCCACAAAAAAACTAACATATGGGGATTCGGGGTGCCACTAGACACTAAGGCTGTTTATACAGGGTTCCAAAGAGAACCCATTAAAAAACACTAAAAAATAATTTTTCACCAGGACAAATCCCTTTCCGCCAATTCTTTGCTGTGGTGGCAGAAAAGGATTCTGTCTGGTGAAAAAGGATTAGGGACTTAGTTTCTGAAACAATCCTTTTCTGCTAGGGCATTTCCCTTCTCACCATCCTTTTTCATCATGGTGAAAAAGGAAATTGTCTTGCGAAAAAGGATGAAGGACTTAGACTTTTTGTTATGGTGAAAAGGGATTGAAAATAAAGTCTAAGTCCCTAATCCTTTTTTGCCAGACAAATTATTTTTTACCATGACGGTAAGGGACTTGCGAAAAAGGAATTTAGCAAGTGGCAAAAAAGAATTTAAAATTAATAAAAAAAAGGTTAGTGACAACAGAGCAGCTCATCAACTCCCGATGAGCAAGACACATGCTTCGGTGTCTGTAAAAGACATCCCTGGGCACAGATAAAAGAGTTTGTTGTTGGCAAAAAACCAAAAGATGGCAGCTCGTGAAAAAAGATTTTTTCTGATGAAAAAGGAATGGGTCTGGCAAAAAAGAATCCTTTTTTGCCTGGCCAAATTTCCTTTTCGTTCCATTCCTCTATGAAAAAGACTGAACTGAGCATGCTCAGAACCTGAAATTTTAAAATGTAATAACTTTGGAATGGATTAATATTTTTTCACCAAACCAACACAGGCTTCTTTTAGGGAAGCCCTTTCTACCCTGAACATTTCAGACCAAAATGCCAAACTGTTTGGCCATAGTGCAATGTCAACAAAACTGCACAAAAGACAAATGTCACACTTTTTTCACTATGAGCAGCTTGAAAATTGCCAATCCGACTGAAAAGAAACTTGGCATGTCAAGATATCTACCCCACAACATAGTTCATGCAAAATTTCAAGCAAATCCATTGACTAGTTGCAAAGGTATTAAAGTACAAAATTTGCGGTTTAATGTTAAAGTGCCTGCTCAACCCTAACTGTAGTGGTACTACCATGGCACTATATTTTTTTGCAAAAACCTGTGTTAGTGCACCAGTTAGGGTTCAACTTAATGCAACCCTAACTTTCCACCCCCACACCCCCAAGCAGCAAAAAGAAAAAACATTAGGGTTTTGGATCTCCAGAGTCTTAGTGAATCAGTGGTGGGGTCTTCTTTGGGGGTTGTTAACCCTAATGCTCCCCCTCCTCCCAGCCTGTAGCTTCCTGTCTGTAGTACAAGATACAGCTCCAAGCCAGTGCCCCACACTGATGCACTCTTCAAAGGTACAGAAGTATGTGTCACCACATGTTGCCAACAAAATGAGTTGTAGCTTTCTTCACACAAGGCCCTGCAGGCCCTGCATGAAGAAAAGAGATCACATCTGACCTTGTTTGCTCAGGGGAGTTGGGGGGTAAGCGTTTGGGTTGACAATCCCAAGGATGACCTCACCACTGATTCGCCAAGACTACACAGACCCAAAACTCTAATGTTTTTTCCTTTTTTTCTGCTGGGGGGGGAGCAATCAAGGTTGGAAGCCCTAATGCAAGACTTCCCTACTTTTGTTACATTAAGTTGAACCCTAACTGGTGCATTAATGCAACTTTTTGCAAAGAATTTCTTTTTTTTTTTTGAGATATTGGAACCGTATCCTCATTCACACAGGTCCATAAGGGTCCTGAGTGAACAGATGCATATGCGCAGGGCCATCCAGGCCATGCGCCACGAAAATGACTCCGTCAAAAATTACCAAACTTATGAACAAGCATAGAAAAATGTCAATATACCTTCATAACTGTGTTGTTTTTTTAAATATTTTGATCCCAAATTTTCAACATAACCTTGTTACGAACCCACCTCATGAAGCTGGCAGGTGAAAATGTTAAAATCTCGGCTGAAACATAATTCTGCTGCCGAGTGTAAAGCACATTTCGGCCAGGATTTGAAAAAAAAAAACAGTTGTCATGTGCATGAGGCAATGTGAAAGAATGGCAATGTTGAGAATTTGTGGTCAAATATTTACAATTATCAAAGTTATTAGTGTGTGTTGCAAAATTTCAACTTATGCTCATAACTTTATCTTTTAATATGTTTACCCCAAATTTTCAACATAGCCATAGAATATTTTCAAAACCTGCCTGAAGGGTGATTTCCTGTAGCTACAAAGTAATTCTACAGCAGAGATGTGAAAACATATTTCACCCAGGATTTGGAAAATGACAATTGTCACATTCATGAGGGCATGTGAAAAAATGGCTATTTTGAAAATTCAGGGTCAAAATATTTAAAATTACCAAGGTTATGAGTGTGCGATGCAAAATGTCAATGTACTCTCATAGCTTTTTTTTTTTTTTACCCAAATTTTCAACATAGCACTCTTATGACCTCACCTCATGACAAGGGTGGAGAAATTTTTCAAAATCTGTCCAAAAGGTGGTTTCAGGGAATGACTGTGAAATAACTTTCTGGGATAGATTTGCATAATTCCACTGCCATTGTTCATGAGGGGAGGTCCCAAAGGTCCATGTTGAAAATTTAGTGTAAAAATGTTAAAAAATGACAAAGTTATGAATAAAAGTTCAAATGCCATTGAAATACATTAAACTGCACTTACCTTATGTTCTCATATTACAGTCACCAGTTCCAGCAGCAAGTGATGTCTTTGATCGGAGAGTGGTCCATGCCATGAGGCATGTTCAGGTGAGTGAAGGTGTGTGTGGGGTGGGGTGTGTGTGGAGTGGCGGGTGCTGGGTGGGAGGTCAGGGTGGGGTGTGAGTGGCAGTGAGATTGGCAAGGGACTGTTTTCTTTTTTACAGATTTAAAAAAAAGATCAATGAGGAATGATTTTCTTTATTACAAGGCCACAAAAGCCGACACTGGGGATTGGGCATTCCAGTGTCGGGATGGAGTTTGGCGGCACTGGAAGTGGGCACCCTGGTGCTGATGCCTATTTGCTTTATTGGGGGAAACCTGGAGAGGAGGGTGGTGGAAAGAATCAGTACTGGGCAGGGGCCAAAATAAGGATTTGGCAGGCAAGAGCCATGCATAGCTCCTGGGTAGTGGAAATTTCCAGCAGACCAGGATCTACTCGAGCAAAGTCATGAGTTGACATCAACTCAGATAAAAATGCACTGGGATGTTGTAGAAGGGGAATAAAATGGAAGGACATCAATAATAAAAAATACAATTCTCTATAGGAATCTTGTATAAATATTAAATATCTGTAAATCTGCCAGTTGTATACACTTTAATAACACAATTAATAATTACATTAACACATTCTCATGGTAAAGCTGCTCACTGGAAAAGGTGCAGTTGGTCTAAACAGGGACATGCAGAAGGAGGCACTGTGCCAATTGTCTTATATATTTGCTAATTAATTCAAGGAGGAGGAGAGAATCTGTTAATTAAAAACTACACTACCAGATTCTCTCCTCTTTTTTAAATTAATTGACAAAGGTACAAGTCAAATGGCAAAGTGCCTCCTTGTGTATGTCTCAGTTTAGACCAATTGCACCTTTTCCAATAAGCAGTTTTGCTTCTGCATAGATGGAGTATGTGGATTCTTCCCTTGCTTTTCTTTTCTCCATTTAATTTGCTTCAGCTGTTGCTGTTTTTGTTAATCTCTGAGTTTACAACTCTAGAAAATATTTTAAAAGACTAAAATAAGTTTACTCAAAGGACGGAAAGGTATGGTGGTTCATAGCGATAATCTTATTTCAGGACTGGCCTGCTGCAGCTTCATAAGACAGGGTGTAAGACTTTTCCCACCTGTCTGCCCATTCGGTATCTCACTACATTGATGCAAAAGTGATACTGTATTACTATAGTGTATTTTGCAACTAGACCACTGTAGCTGCAAGCCCTTCCCCGTCTCTAGTTGACATGCGGAGCAGCTCCAGTTGATGTTCTGAGAAGAGTTACTGTTATGTTGTTGAGACGCTCTCCCTGCCCTCACTCTCTAAGCAGCTCCAAGACACCACTCCATCTCCAGCACATGACGCATGCGCTCCACAATTCACCCTCAAAGCTGCCCTGAAAAGGCTGAAGATAGCACCACTGATCCTTTTTTATTGAGAGTACCAGGTGCTACCATGGAATTTGCAGGTGCTAATTAGCACCCAGCTCCCCTTTATTTTGAACCCTGCTGGGTTTCCAGCCCTAACTCCCCATCCCTACCCCCAAGCAGCAAAAGGAAAAAAACATTAAGGTTTTGTGTCTCTGGAGTCTTGGTGAATCAGTGGTGGGGTCTTCTTTGGGATTGTCAACCATAATGCTCACCCCTGCCCCCAAGCCTGTAACCTCCTGTCTGAAGCACAAGGCACAGCTGCAAGATAGTGCCTCATAGTGATGCACTCTTAAAAGGTAGAGAAGTATGTCTTGCCACATGTTGCCAACAGAATTTGTTGTAGCTTTCTTCACACAGGGCCCTGCATGAGGAAATTAGATCCTGTATGATGTTATTTGCTCAGGGTATGAGGTGGACATTAGGACTGACAACCCCAAGGAAACCCCACCACTGATTCACCAAGACTCCAGAGACCCCAAACCCTAATGTCTCTTCCTTTTGCTGCTTGGGTGGTGAGGCGTGAGGGTTGGAAACCATAATGCCACAGTTCCCTATTTTTGTGGCATTAGGTTACCCTAACTGGTACATTAACTCAGTTTTTTGCAAATAATTTCTTTTCTTTTTGAGATTGTGATATCATACAGGACCTGCATGCACAGATGTAGATGCATGGGGCCCTTTGGGCTCCATGCTATGGGAAGACTCCATCTGCCTACAGAAGCAGCAATGGTTGTCCAGAATTCACGGGGTTATCAGATTGGCTATGGACCTTTGGTCCCAGTCCTTCCATGTGGCCACAGATAAAGAAAGACAAGGCAAAGTGTCCATCTGTCAGCCAATACAAAGGGCCCTCTGTGACACATGGGTACAGAGATGCAAGGCCCTATGCCAAGAGGACAGTTGTCTTCACTATATGGTACCTGGACCTGTGCGGACAACCCTGCAGCTTTCATTCCCTGGCTGGGGGGGCTGTAGCCTAAATGTGCCATCTCCCCAACCTCACCCCATTCAGATGGGTCACTGAGCTCACCCCCAAACTTCAGTTGATTAGCATGGGATCACTAAACATACCTGATGGGGTCAAGACTGGCACTACACACAAAGTTTTTAACAATGATATATGTATATATTTTATTAATGCTCCAGTTAGGGTCAAAGCAACAAAAGCAGAGAAATATGGCATAAGGGTTACCAATCCTAACAACCCACCCCCTCCCTGCACACACCAACAGGCACCAGGGGTGCCTTAGGGTCATCAACCTTAATGTTCACCCCATTCCATAAGTAAATAAGCTGAGATGGGTACAGTATAGGAGAATGGGAGGAACACGACAACTCGCTCCTGACAATTCAAACAGTGTCAATTCACTCATGACATCCTGTTCCCATGGCTACTTGCTCCTATGACACAGATGCTCCTACAACAATTCGCTCCTGCTACCACATTTGTTTTAACAGTATTTTTAAATACTGGGAATCGTAAAATATTTTAATTCCTTTAATGGTTCCTTTATTTGTTCAGTTATTTACTGGGGCACTGGGAGCATCAGAGAATGCTCAGTAAAAGCGAAAGGGAGAGACAGAGAGAGCGCTCCCATTAGCAGCATAAAGAACTCTCTCTTCCTTTTCTCAAACTGAAATGCAAGTCTTTTGCTTACAAAAAAAAAGCAGTCTTCCTCATAAAAACATAGAGGAAGCACACTGTTGCAGGGAGCAGCCCTGCTTTAATCCCATTGCCATTGTATGAAGCAGGTAAACTAACAGCAGCACAATAATTCAGGTGAACAGTTCTCAGGCTATGCTCTGAGTTTTGTGACTTGAGCAGGAGAGGGAGCGAGTTGACAATGAGTGAGTTGTTATAGGAGTGTGCTGTTGGTGGAGCAAATTGCTGGGAGCGAGTAGTCATGGGCAGAATTATTGGGAGTGAATTGTCATGTACCCGAGAATGGGGTGAGCATTAGGGCTGATGACCCCAAGGCACCCCCTGAAGCCTCTTGATATGTGCAGGGTAGGGGTGGGGTTTTAGGGTTGGAAACTCTAACACTGCATTTCCCTGCTTTTGTCAATTTGACCCTAACAGGAGAATTAACTAAGTTCTTTTTAACTTATTTCCTTACTTTTCGGATAGTATAATCGATCGTATCCTTATTTGCCCCATCTTTGGTATTTGAGATACAGTAATCGTATCCTTATAAGCCTGTGGAAATATGTATATGAATGTGGAAGGGCCCTGCTCTTCCATTTATAGGGCAACAGTGACCAAATTACCAGCATAGTAATCTTATTACTCCACCTCATGTACCTGGTACTGAACATTTTTGAATCCCTGCCAAAATGTAATTCCATGCAACTATAACGCCATTCTACAACACAGGTGAGAAAACACATTTCTTCCTTTCTTTATTTATTAAAGTCTCGGAATTACAACCTTAAAAGAAAAAAAAACAAGATAGTGGCCTGCACAATCAGTGGGCTAGATTCACAAACAAAGCAAAAAAATACGCATGTACAAAAAAAGGCTTGTAAAACTGCAGAAATGCAAGTGCGGCATATTTACAGCCAAAATTTCTGCAGGTGCAGAAAATTGCAAAAAACAGGCAAGTTATAAAATTCTGCAAGTATGGAAAATGCACAACATTTTTTCCACAGTTGCCTGTGTTTGTAGCACACACTTCTGACTATTATCACCTCTGCATCTGCTGCCTAAGGGGCTCCTTTTTGGCTGCACTGGGTCATGTAGTTGTGGTTTGTTGACCTTCAACGGAAATTTGTGCTATTTTTGTTGTAACAACTGACACTACAATACAACCCACAGGTAGATAGATGGATATTTTAGATATTTTATTTATAAAGTGCCCATTTCCAGGGACTCAGAGTGCTGTACAGTTAAAAACAGACACAGTGCAGCAAACAAGTAAAACAAACACTTCAGGTGAAGCAGCAGTGGTGTACACAATCTATCACTGATTCAAGAATTAAACCTCATTAAAAGCCTGGTTAAATAAAAACATTTTTAATCCCTTTTTGAAGCATTCTACCGTGGGAGCCTCCCGTAGCCATTTAGGAAGGGAGTTCCAAAGGGTGGGCGTGGCCCCAGAAAACAATTGATCACCGAGTGTTGCAGCCTCACCCTAGGAACATCAAGGAGGCAACCCTTGGCGGGTGGTGGGGCATGAGGAGATCTTTCAGATAAACTGGTCCCCTACTGTTGGAAGGCAGTATAATGCCGTGGTTTAAGCCTCTGAGCCGCAAACCTGGAGACCAGGGTTTGAATCTCATAGCCCCCCAACTTGCATACTGTGTAACCCCGAGTAAGTCACTTAACTTCCTTGTGCTCCCAGGTTGCACCTGGGAACAAGCTTTGGCTTAATGTGCCTCTCCTAGTTAAACAATTTCCCTTTCTCTTCCTACCGTGTAGGGCCTTGTAGGTCAGTAGACTGAACTTGAAGATAATCCTCCACCTAACTGGCAGCCAGTGTAGCTTATGGAGGGCCGATGTAATATGATCACTCCTTCATATGCTTGTCAGTAATCAAGCCACCATGTTTTGCACAAGCTGCAGCCGGTGAAGGTTACCTCTAGAAAGCCCTAGGTACAGGGCATTACAGTATCCCAGCCTGGACGTGACAAAGGCATGTACCAGTGAGGACGGGTCATCAGGTGGCAGAAGGTGCCGGATCCGGGCAATGTTCCTGAGATTGAAAATCCACTCTTAAAGTTGCACTATCAGATTTTTTGAGTTAAGTTTTACATTCACCTACCTTGTCTACTCTGTGTGTAATTCTGCTCCTGCTTTCCTGCGTCCACGCTTTTCGCATCTTTTTCAGGTTTGAAATGAAAATTAAACCTAAAAATAACTTAAAAATGTGCCGCTCTGTCTTGGCTGTTACATCTACCGTTGTTCAAAGAAATCACGTTGTAATCAACGTGCACATTCACGTTTCTGTCCCTAATTTGGTGGGGGAGGTGTGTGCCCATGACCACTAATTAATTGCTGCTTCCCTTCCTGCCCTTGTCTCTTTATATTTTGGTCCTGATCTCTCTACTGTCACTTTGTGCCTCACACCTGTTTGGACTCTGTCCTTCTGGTGCGGTTGGTCAAAATCACAACTGTTGTCTGGCAAATGGCTAGGCGATTGGTAATATCACCATTTCTGTTTTTTTTGTGCTCTTCTTTCGGTCTGTACCACACTAAATGAATGAAATGGTCTAAAATGCATGTCATACGGTCAATTCAATAACTGATTTGCTACTTTATGAGGTGACGTCGCTGTTCAAAATATTATTGTTGAATCGGTCAGTGTAGTATTCCTGGTTGCTGAAATTTTATCACACTTTGTATTGCCTGCATGTTTTTTTTTTTATTCCACGTATTATTTTTATTTCTAATACTGTTTACTGTTACATCAATGCAAGGTGTTTTTTTAGTATGAGTGTTCCAATGTAAGCAAATGCTCGCAGATTTTGTGAGTGTGAAGAAATTGCCCTGCAACACATTTATTACCTGTATGCACATAGTGTCGCATATATTGGCGAGTTGGCATTGTCTAAGGCACATGTCATTATGCTGTCATAACCTCCAAGTGAAATAATGTAACATCTAAATTATTTCAACATGAATTATAACTAAAAAGACATACAGCCTTATTACTGAACTATCTGAATGGCTTCATTCATCGGCTTCTGTTTGTAGTGTTCATGCCCCACCAGTTGCCACTACTTTACCAGGAGTCCCCATGTACCCACCTTACAATAGTTCCATTTTTATGTTTCCTCAGTGTGACAATATTTTCCTGTAACCCGTGCAACTCGCCAATATAGCAATAAATGACATGGTCATAGAAATTGGTAACATTCTAATGAGATACTTTATTAACAACTCTCCCCAATAGTTTTGTGTTCTACCAACTTGTATGCAACTTGGCCAAAATAGCCGGACTCTTATGTCAACCAAAGGCACTAGACAATAAAAAACCAAAAGGTCAATTTGGGATGAATGACATAAAAATTATCCAGTGTTCGCTGCAATACTGCACTGTCAATCATAAGCAGTATAATAAATTCCAAGATAGTCATGATAACTGGTAAGCCCATCAAGTCTAGAAACAATGGCAACAACACCCCCAACACAAATTCAGTAAACAGCTTCATTGTGACATTTTAACCCCTTTTTTATGTAAAAATAGTTTTGCCTGTGGACACATACAACCTCACAGCATCATTTGCTGTACTGCATTCACTCGACCCTATACCCCTTCATCACTGGCATATACACTGCATGCTCTCTGCCACTGGTGATAGTGAGTTTAACACATTTTTAGCAGACAGTTATTGTGCTGGCTAATTCATCAACCATGCTCCTTGATGGTGCATTTGGATGTGCAATAATTATGCACAGGTCAAATGTTTATGGCCTCTCTATTTAACAGTTACTGCGCTCAGTGCTGCCAGGTTCCCATAGCCCCAATTGCCCCCACCCACTAAACACACACATACACCCTGTTGTCAAAGCATCATGCTTGAATTGAAGAACTTAATGTAAATGACACATACTTATTGCTAGTGTTATCGGTCCTGCAATGCATGCACATAGTTTCGGGTCTAAAGCAGCAAAAGCTTAATCAGAAGTATATTGTAAATATGCCATTCACCAAAAGCGCGGGATGGCAACATGTATTTGTGATTCCATTAATAAGTCAAAACTTGTCATACAGCATGCAGCTGCCAGTTCTTTGATTCAAGGTTGATTACATGCCTAAACGGTGTTTATGCATGTGTGTGGTCTTTTTCGGGGGTCGGGGATTAAATGAAGGGTAAACTTCGGCATATCACTGCCAGCCACATCATTTTTGATGTAGTCTGCATGACTCCTGGCACATTCCACTCATCTACAGCTGAATACGAAAAATAATAGCATAGATCCAGCTTTGAAGCTATCCAATGAGATATCATTTATTCATGTGCAACATGAAAGGTCACAGCAAAGAGCCCAATTAATGATGACTATAAACATTTGGCTAGTGTATCTCTATTCAACATGCAAACCTGCCATTCTGGAAGGCAGTGCTGAATGGGGATTTGGAGTGAGCCACAGCCCAGCATTCACAAATTCATGCTTCCCTGAAGTATACTGTTTTGCCAACATACTGTTTATCATGCTGCTGTCCATAGCATGAATTCATAGCACTGTCTGATTACTTTTATTGTTTGCATAGGGCACTATTGTCCCTGTAATTATTCAATGGTGTACACACCATCTCCTCTTTCTGCCACTGGTTTTCCATCACAGTTGCTGCAACTCTTATGCAGAACCATCAGCAGCAGTGCTACCATTACTGTCACTTTTGCTAGTGAGTCAGTTTTGGCATACCATTTGTTTTGTTCAGTATGCTACGCTGATCAACCCTTACTGAACTGGACTGGTGCACAGACAGTTATCGCAAACTGGTAGCTGTACTATCCAAGTACTCACAGTCACCATTGTCACAGAAAGATGTCACTGTTCATTGATAGGTTGGAGGCTAAGGCTAAAACTTATAGTGCATTTGTCTATAGCACGACAGAGCAACCAATGTCAGATGACAACAAAGTCTATACATATGCTCATGGAGGAACACTTGCTAAATACGAGCAATCCTGCGTGGAATGGGCATCACATGTAAAATCACAAAAAGAACGTCCATGTTCAGGACATACAGGAGGTGTTCATTTTAAGTACTTTTTGAACACTTTAAAAATTGATTGTTATACGCATGCCATGATAGTGACCATCCACAAACCTTCTGCCAAGTCTGACACTAGATGTCACCCATATATCATTTGCGCCAAATGCTAATGATAGCCTCACATGCATAGCTTGCCAGCAGAACTCGCCAAGTATTTGGTTTGCTTGGTTTTCTGCCTGTGATATTCAGTATGCCTGGTTAACATATGTACTTCGCGTTCATCTATAGCATGTATCCTTATAGGTTCCCATATTTCCACCTCTGCCATGTGCAACCAAGGTACAAGAAGTACTGTATTGTTTATATTAAATTTGTGCCAGCAGTAAATTATGAAAGACACTGTAAAAGAATTCTAAAGCCCAAGAACGTATAATAAAATGTTGCCATATACTGAAAAATAGCATAACAGGTTATGTATAATTGAATAGTTTACCATGTGAATGAGGAATGCAAAACTATACATTATCATGGGCCTGCAGTAGTGAAATAAAACCACTCTCCACAGCACACCACCAAAAACTCACAGTCCATCCACAAGTGCAGCCATCATTGCATTTTAACCTCTTGCCCTTGATGTAGTCAGTAGTTCTTTGGCAAGCTGGTGGTGGTGGCTGGTGTTGTTTTCATTGTCTCTGAAACACCAACAATGGTAGCAATGGATATGTGGAGTACAGAGTTGAGCATGGGGCTATAGATTAGCTGTCACCCCTTTAACTAGGAACAATAATGGGCAGCCAGCTATGGTCACATGTTATGCTAATTAGTGTCCAGCTGGGGCTAGGGAAGGGCAAATTCCTTTGTCCTCTGGTCAGTCTAGGATGTTCCCTGTGCTGATGAGATATGCCTTCCTAAGCTCCTAAATAAAACTTATCTTGTTCATTATTTTATGTGTCTGACTCAGTTCGTTTGGTACCTAGTGACTCCTGCAGCAGAAGCACCAGATGGGAAAGCAGAATACCAGGATGTAAGTGGTCCTAGTGGCAGACCAAATACTAAAATGCCACACATGGTGGAGAATGTGACCCTTCCTCTTCTGCCCAGACCTCATCTCGCGTGCTCTGTGTCGTTGGGTACCCGAAAGTCATCATCCAAGTGTGCCTGAGCTGTACGCATGCTCAGAAAGAATAAACTTGGCAGCAGAGGGTAAAATTAAAACTGAACTGTTCTGTGTTAATGTAAGCCTCCTGCATTAGGGCACTGTCTGTGCAACTAATGTACTAAGTTCTTTTATGGCTCCACCATCCCCATGGAGCTGCATGCTACAAACCTTGGCAGGCTTCTGCAAACTCCATGTCTAGAAAGCACACCAACATCTAAAACTCGGCTCCCAGCCAGTAAAAACACAGAATATACACTGCAATCCCTGCCTAACTGCCCTCTGCTGCAGGGATCAGCCACCAAACTATAAAGCCAGCAAAGCAGCAACAAAATTTTAAAGTATTTTCCACATGCTGTCTCTGGATTGTAGCTCCAGCAAATGCAAATTATATACTAACCCTGCTAACTAGCAGCCTGCAGCCCTTGTGTAACATTGAAGGCTATAAAAAGAAAAAAAAAATGTGTGTGCTGCATATTACCAGCCTGCTAACTGAATGAACTGTAAATTACAATTATGCTAACCTGAGCACCACGGGCTGGGGACTGCCTGTTCATTAACTCTTAAACCAGAGACATATGGCTTTCTGTTATTTTAAGTCGAGGTGCCTTCCAATACACAGACATTTGTTTTGCCAGTTCTGTCTGAAGAAAGTATTTGAGGCTTCTAAACCTTGAGGAGAGCAATAAATCTCTCAACACAATTGCTTTGGATAGCCTGGGAGGGAGTCACTCAGCCAAACCAAAGCCTGCCACTTATCTTTTGAACAGACTGCAGAGTGGCCATCTTGCATTCTTTCATTTGCTCTGAGATAAGCCACTGCCTACAACTACAAAACAGGAAGCAACCCTTCCCCCTGTTGGCAGCCATATTGGGAATGTCAAATTAGCCAAAAAGCCTATGTCACAGGTCCAGTGGCCAATCAGCTTCTTCAAAGTGACCTCACTCCATGGGAAGTAATGGCAGCCATGGTTTTGAGGGGCACCCATTGAAATGAATGGACACTGCAACAAATAGCTGCATCTTCCAAAAGAAAAGTTTATTTCAATAACAGACAACACCAAACTAGAGTGGCAGTTGTTTATTGAGACATCCCTTGCTGAAAATTGCTTACATATAACTGTACTTGTTTGCAAAAAAAAAAAAAAGGTTTATTCTCTCAATGAATCATTTCTTCCAAGGCATCTCCTTCTCTCCATGACAACCACTCCTACTCATCCCTATGACCTTTGTTCAGGGCCACACAGCTCCTCTCCAACCATGTCTTCCGAGGACACCAACGCCCCGAGCACTGTCAGCTCTGGGGATCCACCTTCACCTACCTGAAGAGCACGGGGTCTCAAGATTGAAACTATGCTGCATGACATCCTGTCATCCATTCCAGCCCAAGGGACACCCACTATACAGGCCATCCAGGATGACCTCACCTACCTTAAAGCTATTTCCACACACTCAATATTCCACTCCAGCTTGTAGCCACTACCATTCTCAGCACTGCCTCATGAAGATGCTGTCACCTGGCTCAAGCAATTTCAGGCTTGGATCTCCCTTAATGGTTGGACGGATCCCTTGTGAATTTCCAATGCTATGTGCATGCTCCTGAGAGGGACGGCCATATCGTGGTTCAATGCCCTTCCAGACCAGACAAGAGGGAACAATGCCACCCTGTATTCCACCTTCAAGGACTATTTCTTACAAGCTCATCCACCCTGGTTGTTAGAACAGCAACTATGGGAGTGCAGTATGCAACCCTCCGAATCATTGGAAGCATTTATAGTGGACATTGAATCACAGTGCAAATGTCTACAAAAATCAGAAAAAGACCAGATTACAGCATTTGTCCTGGGCCTGCCTCCACAATTTCATACCTACGTTATCCAACAAAAGCCAACCACCTGGCTAGAGATGATCCAAGTGGCCCGGTTAGCCCAAGAGTCTATTTCCATGCTTCGGCCTACCACTATTCAGGAACCACAGTCCTCACAGTTGGCTGCACTTGCTACTTGCATCCAACAGCAACAAAAAATGATTGACCAGCTCATTTCAACTGTCAACAGCATACATTACCCCACTGCAGCTCCCACTGCAACTCCTGTTAATGCCCTACAGCCACCTCCACAGTGACCTGAGCCACCTCCATCTTCACAGAAGCTAGTGACCTGTCAGTGGTGCGGGTTCAGGGGCCACACTGCTGCAGTCTGCCACAAACTGCAAAACTTTCATAGGACTCAAGACAGCCACAGGCATCCGCTGTAGCGCAATCAGCCATATGCTAGCAACTATTCACAGGACCAGGGAAATGAGTGCCGCCCAACAAACTAGGGGCTCTTGTTGGGCAGGAAAATGAAGCAACTGACTGCCCCACTGACTCACATAATACAAACAAACAGCACCCTCTAGCTGCTAAGTAAGGCACAATCTCTCCTAAAGGAGCCAAAGTTCCTGTCTTCAGATCACCCCTCCTTGCAAAGTATGTCCCCGTCACTATTGGCAATTGGTCCACACATGCCTTGGTTGACTCTGGAGCAGAAATCTCTGTGATCCACAGCAGTATCCTAGACAATCCAGCTATTCGCCATGTACCTACTGTTGCTCCAGCCAACCTAAAATACATCATCACTGCAAGCACTGCTACCGTACCTATCACCAGCGTGGCCCATCTCAAGCTTCACTTCAGCTCACAGCAAGCTACAGTTAAATTCTACTTAGTGCCTGAACTTCAAACAGATGTGATCCTTGGCCTGGACTTTCTCAAGGCACACAAAGCCATACTGGACTTTGCCTCAAACAAACTGTCACTAGATCCCCAGAGGCAACTCGCAGCTATAGACTCTGTCACTGTACCTCCTAAGTCAGAGATGGTTTTGATTGCCAAGATTCGAGGTGACCCCCTTCCCCAAGGTGTTGTTGGCATTGTCAAGGGATCCTCAGCTTTGCACTCCTCAGGTCTCCTTTCAGGGAACATCCTGTCTGTTGTGCATGGTGATTCAGTATTCCAAAAGTGCTGCAACTTCATGGATGAACCGGTGGTCATCTCCAAGGGTGCCAGTATTGGGAAGTTTGTTTGTCTGTCATCAGGGGATCAGCTTCAGCTTCTACCCGAACCTCAGCCTGGTTCCATTAACAGTCGTCCTGTCAGTACCATCACAACCACCCCCTCTTCACAAGAAATACACATGCTCTTCAGCCAGCATCTCTCTGCCTTAAAGCTCCCAGCCTGTCCCACAGAGAAACAACAACTTCTGGAGTTCCTGGAAACCTACTCAGATGTCTTTGTCAGCCCTGATAATAAGCTTGGATGCTGTGATACCCTGCAACACACCATTGAGGTGCAGCCCAACCAAAAGCCAATTCGTCAGCGAGCCTACAAAGTGGGACACAAACAAAAGCAAATCCTAGAGAACTTAATCACGGACATGCTCGAACAAGACATTATTGAGGAATCCACCAGTCCTTGAGGTGCACCTTGCTTGCTGGTAGTCAAGAAGGACAAAAGGGTATTGGTTTGTGGTGGACTACAGAAAGCTCAATGCCCTAACAGTACAGGATGCCCATCCCTTACCCACCACAGAGGATGCCTTAGAGAGCCTTGGTGCAGCCAGCCCAGCCTACTTCACCACTCTAGATCTCCAGAGTGGATTCTACTAAGTTACTATTGATCCAGCTTCACGTCCGTACACAGCCTGGTGCTGCCACTTGGGGCTTTTCCAGTTCAAACGTCTGCCTATGAGACTTCTCGGAACAGCCCAGCCACCTTTCAACATGTCATGGAGGCTGTATTGCATGGATTGTCTTGGAAATCTTGCCTAGTGTATCTCAATGATGTTATTGTCTTCAGCAGAACTTTCCAAGAACACCTCCAGCATCTCAAAGAGGTGTTCGAATGTCTCAGGCAAGCCAACCTCAAACTCCGTCCAGAGAAATGTTGCCTCACTCAACATCAAATCCATTACCTGGGACATGTGGTCAGTTCGCACGGCATCTTGCCAGACCCAGATAAGCTTTCTGCAGTAAAAGACTATCCACAACCCACAAACCTCAAAGACCTTAGAGCTTTCCTAGGTTTGTCTGACTACTACAGAAAATTAATTTGCAACTATGCTAACATTGCAGCTCCCTTGTATGCTCTCGAAAAAGGGGATGCAACTACATATGGATTTCTGATTGCAAAGAGGCCTTTGAAACCTTGAAAGACACACTTATTTCTGCTCCAGTATTGGCCTATCCCCACTTTGACCAGCCATTCAGGCTTTACACAGATACTAGCTCCTTTGCAGTGGGTGCTGTGCTGTGTCAAATCCAAGATGGAACAGAACGAGTTGTTTCCTATGCAGGGTGCTCTCTTTCTTCAGCTGAGCAAAACTACAGCTTCACAGAAAAAAAATGCCTAGCCGTGGTCTTTGCTGTAAAGAAGTTTGACTGCTACCTTCGCTACTTCTCTTTCACAGCCATCGTGGATCACTTAGCCCTCAGATGGTTATTCGAAATGAAGGAACCAGTAGGAAAGTTTGCCCAATGGGTTGCCATACTGCAAGGCTACAATTTTGAAATCCAATACCGACCAGGTCGAGTTCACTCTAATGCAGATGCTGTAAGCTGGAGATGGTATCCCTCTGTAGCAACCTATCCTGACAAAGAAGCCTGCCTACAAACTCTCCCCTTCTGCTCTACAGATGAGCTCCCTGTGGACACTCCTATGGCACCTCAAGTCACTTTGCTGCTCCCAAATGCTTCTATGGAGAAAATACCAATCCTCAACTATTGCAAGCAGCTGAAGAGCTTCCTGCAACCTCCAGCACCGATATCTCCCTGGCCACAATTAAATTTCAACAAAGAATTGATCCTCAGTTTACAGACATCATCACTTATCTTGAGTTTGGAACTTTACCACAACAAAAAAAAAACACCACCAGGATGTACAATTCTTTGTGTCCCAGTATTTTCTCAATGACGGAGTGCTTTTTCACATTTGTACCAAGGAGGTCAAGGGCCATCGCACAAACAGAACTCACGTACAGTTAGTTGTGCCAGCCTCTCCAGTCTCTGAAGTTCTTCAATCCACTCATGCTTCTCCACTTTGTGGAGGTCATATGGGTATCCACAGAACTCTCAAAAAGACAAGGCTCCACTTCTTCTGGCCTCACATGAACAAGGACACTGTACATTTTGTAAAATCCTGCCAGCCCTGTTCCCAAAGACAGCCTCCCACCAAACCAACCAAGGCACACATCATTCCAATGCCTGTAGCCACAGAACCTTTCCAAAGAGTCAGCACAGATATTCTTGGGCCTCTGCCTACCTGCCCTGACTCCGGCAACAAGTACATTCTTGTCTTTGTGGTCTACCTAACTAAATAAATACTTGGAACTGATCCAATTAAAAGACATTAAAGCTGCTACAGTGGCAAGTGCCTTCCTCAATACAATCATTTGCCGTCACGGTACCCCATGTATCTGCATTCAGATAGATGCACTAACTACCTCTCATCTATTGTGCGAGAAACCTGCAAACTTCTTGACATCAAAAAGACTCATACAACCAGTTACCATCCACAGTGCAATGGACAAAGTGAGACAATGATGTTGACCATTCTTAACACACTATCCAAGTACCTGGATGAGACTCACGGCACTTGGGATAATTTTGTTCCCTTCATGCAGTTTGCGTACAACTCCAGCCCTTGTGTCGATAGCATAGAGTACACCCCATTTTTCCTAGTCCATGGACGTCACCCAAGAACACCTCTGGGCAAAGATCTCTCTTTGCTAGAGGTCCCAAAGTCAGCTTCCTCCTTCATCATCCCAATGTTGGAACAGCTTGAACTTGTGAGACGGGTTGCTATTGACACCCTGGGACAGAGAAGAATGGCAATGCAAAGAATGTCTGCATTCAAGTGTCATGATCCTTCATTTTCTGTGGGGGACATCGTATATTTGTATCGACCTGTCCTTGTTCCAGATGCCACCAGAAAACTGCTTTACCCCTGGACTGGGCCATTTTACATTGTGCAAAAGCTTTCCCCAGTTCATGTTCGCTTGCGCCGAAAGTCAGATGGGAAGCTGGTACACAAAAAAATTCACATTACCAGGTTGAAGCATGGGTACTTGCATGATTCCCTTCCTGATGATCCCAGTCCCCCAAGTAGTGAAGCTTCTTTGGAACCTGCAGTCCTTTCAGAAACTGAACATCCTGCTGACAACAGTTCCACCAGCACCTCATGGTACTGACACTTATCAGCCAGATCCCGTTTTTCCTGCCCAACCAGATGAACTTTCTGGAACTTCTCAGCTTCTTGCGTCTTCTCAGGACTCTCTTATACCCCAAACAGTATATCAGATCGAGAAGATTCTGTGCAAAAAGTACATCAATGGATCTTGGTCATATCGTGTTAAATGGTGTGGGTATTACAGTGCTCACAACTCATGGGTCCCCTTTTCTGACTTGACCACATCCTGTCAAGAACTAGTTCAAGCCACCCACTCAGCAATTCTAACTGACCGTAAAAGCTGCAGAATCCTGTGAACTTATTATCTGGACTCAGTGCAATGATTCTCTTAATTCTTTGTCTTAATCTGCAAATTCCTCCGTATCATTGCCCGGGTTCACCCTTTACCGTGCAGATCGTCCGGGTTATGCGAGGGGGTGGATGTGCCCTCTATACTAAGGACACCATACAAGGTCATCTACTCCACTCCCCTCATCTGGGGGCAGGAACACAGGCCCTCACTGTCAAGCTGGCCCTGGGAAGAGCCCAAAACCCCCTGTACATTACAACAGTCTACATTCCCCCAAGGGCCAAAAATCAGCTTTCCAAGCAGTTTTGTCGTACCTGGACACATTACCATCACAGTCGGAACAACTTGTGCTTGGTGACTTTAATATCAATTGGCTAAGTAAGGATGCCATCCCTCACATTGATCTCGCCACAGCCCAAGACCTAACTCAACTGGTCACTTCTCCTACCCGTTTGGATCCACGTACTGGATCCTCCTCCCTACTGGAGCTCATCTTTTCCAATCACCCGGGCAAGATTATGAACGTCTCTGTCCTTCCAGACATCCTCAGTGACCATTCTCCAGTTATCTGCTCCTGGTCCTGTAAAATCCCAAGATCCCCTCCCAAAATAATTGTGCAACGTATACTTGGTCCTGGTAAATTGGCACAATTGAAAGCGCACCTCAGGGTCGTGGATTGGTCCTCCATTTTTAATACGTTAAACCTTGACAGTGCCTTGGACTTATTTACCTGGTCCTTCAATAATATCTGTGATCTCTATGCACCATTCACGAAAAGAATGGTTAAAGGCAACCATGTACCTTGGTTCACTGAACGGCTCAAGACTTTAATGCGAACCAGAGACTTGTTATGGTACCTCTCCATCGAGTCCGGCCTCCCCCATGATAGACAGAATTATAGAACAGCTAGGAATAAGTGCACTTGGGCCATTCGCAGGGCAAAAGCAGATTACTATAAATCCACCTTAACCTCGTCCTGGGGCTCCGGCCGCAAGTTTTGGAACAACATCAAGGAAATATGCGGTAAGGTCCCCAACCTGATCCCCTCCCAAATCATGTCTAATGGGTCCTTGACCTCTGACCCCACTCACATCGCTGCAGTTTTCAGTGATGCCTTCTCCAACCTTAGCCATGTTCTCCCTCTGAATTTCTATGACCCACCTGCTCGTAGCTCACCCGCCCCGCACCTTGGTGCCCCCCTTTTACCTTCGCTACATCTCTCCCAAGTCAGCTGAACCATATCTTACTGCTGCCCTTAGTCATGCCTCCTCCAACGCTGACTCCCTTGACCTCAGAATTCTTCGGCTTTCCCTTAAGTAAGTCCTTGCCCCTCTCACCCACATTTTAAACCTTTCCCTCTCCCTTGGCAAATTCCCTGCCATTTGGAAATCTGCCTATATCACGCCCATATATAAAGGTGGGGACCACTCCTCTGTTAACAATTACTACCCTATCTCCATACTACCCCCCCTCTCCAAAGCCTTAGAGAGGATAGTTTCGGATCAGCTCACTGACCACCTCAATAAATATCACTTACTCTGCAAACAACAACATGGTTTCCATAAAGATCACAGCACGACTACTGCCCTGCTTGAACTAACATCTCACATCCACACTGCACTGGATAAAGGCCACATCACAGGTGCGATCTTCATTGACCTCACCAAGGCCTTCGATACCATCCATCATTCACTACTGCAAACCTCTTTGCTCAACCTGGGTCTCTCACAGGAAGCAGTGGGATGGTTCGCTGACTATCTTGCCAACCGGACCCTTCAAGTTAAAATTGGCAATAGCCTATCACCTAAATCCCCTGTCCTCTCAGGGGTCCCACAAGGGTCCATTTTGGGTCCCCTCCTATTCAGCCTCTTCCTAAATTCCCTCCCCACATCCTGCACCTCCAACTTATTACTATATGCAGATGATGCTGTCATATTCTCCTCCAGCCCTGACCCTTCCTACTCCACCACTCCTCCAGTCCTCCTTTAATGCGGTCAAAATTGGTTCTCCTCCTAGCGCCTTATTATCAACTATAAGAAAACCAAGGGTATGCTATTCGCACACCCACAGAATTCAGGACTAGGTTCTTCCAAAATACTATCAATGTCCCAGACTCCCTGGAATTTGTGCATTCGTTCAAATACCTGGGCATCACTTTGGACACTGGCCTTACCTATCACGAGCATATACATCAATTATCTAAGGCCCTGAATATCAGGCTAGGGCTCCTGCACGGCTATAAACATTGCCTTACCCCGGAGGCCTTTAAACTTGCTATATCCTCCTCGGTACTCTCCCTGCTAGACTATGGTCTCCTGACTTTTGGAGGGGCTAGCTCCTCAGCCCTGGATAGTCTTAGACTCATCCTTAACAAGGCCTGTTGTCTTATATTAGGATGTGACAGACTTACCCATACCTGCGCTTTTATATAAGGATACCAATTGGCTTAACCTAGACAACAGAATCAAATTCCACACTTGTGTCTTGGCAAAAAAAATTACCCTTGGCCTCTCTCCCATTGCACTCACCCCTTTAATCACTAAGGACTCAAAAGTTAAGCACACCCGTAGCTCTGACACCCATCGTTTCTCCATCCCTTCCTGTTGCACAGCTCAGTTCCAAAGATCCTTTTATTACAGGGCACCCTTGTGGATGAATAACCTACCCTCCTCCTTGCGTTCTGATCAAAGAATTGGTCATTTTAAAACACACCTCTGGGCTCACCTTTGATCCTCAAGCAACTGCGTCTGTACGTGAATCGGTGACATCTTTTCCATCTACTACTGACAGTGGCCTCTGGCCTGCCTCTGCTTACAGCTCTTAATCTCCCCCCCCAGGGATGTTAAGTCCAGTTTTTTCTCTCAACTGCCTCAAACTGTTCTAGTTCTTGTATGTTAGCTTAACTGCTCCTGTTATTAACATAGCTCTACTCTGTAACAAGTACTGCACTGTGTAACTGTCCTAACTGTATTGTACATTCTGTATATAGTATATGTGACGTGGAACCTTTGTAAATGAGTCTTTGACTCAAAGGTATTTCTGATCTCTGAAATAAACAATAAATTGCTTCTCAGTTCCTGTATGATCTTAATTTCTTTTCTCTTCTAAATTTTAGCATTTTCAATCAATCAACTAATCAATTGTCTTCTAGTAATGACTCCACAATACTGTTAAATGTTCTCTTACTGTTACTAAGGTTTTGCTACTTTCTATTGTTGTTCATGCATAACGATGTCTTTACTTGTTCGAGTGGTACTCACGTTTACAATACCTGGGGTGATGTGGAGTACAGAGCTGAGCATGGGGTTAAAGATTAGCTACCGCCCCTTTAACTAGGAACAGTAATGGGCCACCAGCTATGGTCACATGTTATGCTAATTAGTGTCCAGCTGGGGCTAGGGAAGGGCAAATTCCTTTGTCCTCTGGTCAGGCTGGGATGTTCCCTGTGCTGATGAGATGTGCCTTCTTAAGCTTCTAAATAAACCTTATCTTGTTCATTATTTTATGCGTCCGACTCAGTTCGTTTGGCACTTAGTGACTCCTGCAGCAGAAGCACCAGATGGGAAAGCAGAATACCAGGAGGTAAGCGGTCCTAGTGGCAGACCAAACACCAAAACACCACAAATAGTACTGGAAGTAAACATTTTTATATGAATGTAAGGAGGGTCTACTGACTGATATTAACAGTGCATTATTTAATTTACTGACTTTTATGGGCTTTAATTTCTGGATCAATGCAGAAAGCATTATATGCATGGGTACCAGTTGAGACCATGTTTGATAAGGAGATGGAAACACAGAAACAAAGAAACATTGCCTCTGATAGCAGATGAGAACCACCTTGTCCACCAAGTCTGCGTAAGTCTCTATCTATTGGATAAGCTGCAGATCCTTTTCAACCAACAGCCTTCTTCTTCCTACTCCCCTCTAGAATTGCCTTATGTCTGTCCCATGCATTAGTAAATTCCCATCCTTATTTTGACCCCACCACCCCATCAGGAATGCCATTCCACATGTCTGCAACACAGTGAAAACATACCTGCTCACATTGCCCCTAGTCATTTGACTTCTGTCTTCACATTGTGCCCCCTTGTTCTTGCACACCTCTTTGTATTCATCCTGTTGCGTGACTGCCCAGATGCAGGAGTGTTGCATCTCACATTGTGTCTGCAGAGGCTGGTAGGGAAGACAGCAGGCAGCAAGCAACTCTGGTCGAGACTGTGGAGCCTGCACCTGGAGGTCCACACGTGTCCAAGGTGGGGCAATGGACACAGGGAGTGGGGCAGGACCCATCCATGGGTGGGAAGGCTGGTCATGGTCAGCCAACCAGGTCAGTGGAAAGTAAGGGTTGTATGCTCCCAGGTTTGTGGTGCTGCCATATTTCTGGTAGTGGCATGGAGTGCAGGGGACTTCATGTTCTGCTGTCTGCTGGTTTGGCTTACAGAGTACACTGGGTGTCTGAATAGGGAGCTGGAGCCATGGAGGGGTTCAGGATAGGGCTGCATGCTGGTGTTGGGGTAACCCAAGGAGTCACACAATACAGCATATAGCAGGCAAAAAAAAAATGGGTGAATGGGTAGCAGGGTAAGAGCAGTGATATCAGCCTCATAGAGGGGGTGACTGGAGTCAATCAGGTAAAGGTTATTAACAGCAAGAACAGATTTAAAATTTTAGCTCATCTAGAGGAGCTGGAAAGGGGCATGTAGTAAAGCTGTTGACTTGGTTAAAGTGGTGGGCTTTACAGCGGAAAAAGGATGCATCACAGAATTGGTAGGCACTAGCGGTATCCCAAGTAGCCACAGAGACAAGGGGCAGCAAGAAGGTTGAGATGCAGTAACATCAGTGTGGATAAAGGTGCAAGGAGATGAGAGGAATGTTGAAAACAGCATGCAGACTGGATAAGGTTGTCAAAAGGGAAAGGAGGGAAGTCAAGTTGGGGAGAAACGCATCTCAGGGAAGAAACGAGGGATACATCAGCTGGGGTGGGGTGGCAGTGTGTAGGGTGGTGTAAAAATTGTTGAAAAAGGTGTGGCGGAGTACAGGGTGAATGGTTTTGAAGTTGAAGTCAAAATACCAGCCATAGTTTGTTGGTAGTTGAAGCTAGGGCACAGAATGGGGAAGGCAAAGGAGTGGCAAAACATAGGTAATGTGAAGAGTGATCAAGTGGGGGAGGCATGAGGCTATTAAGCAATGCGAGGGTGATCAGGCTAAGGGGGAGAAAGTCAAAAGTCTGGGTAACTCAATACTTAAGTGTATAAGATGTGGGGGAAGAGGTGCCAGAAAAAGTAACATCTAGGTGGAGTGCATGCCTGGCATCATTGCTGGAAAGGTGGGTCAGCATATTGGTAGATGTGTGATGAAGGTGGGATGAAAAATCACACATTGTGGTGTACCTGGGAATGAATGATCTGGAAAGGAGATGGTTAGAGGAGGTTCAGGATAGCTTCTGGGAAGTAGGGAATCTATGTAGTGAAGGGGTATGGTCAGTGGCATTCTCTGAAGTCCTGCCAGTGCCATGAGCAAGTGCAGACAGGAAGCACAGAAACATGGACTTCAACAAGTGGGTGGGGGAATGGAGTTAGATCATGGGGTGTGGATCGGTGGGACAGTGTGGTAGCACATGTGGGCACACAGATCTATATTCAGTTGATAGTCTACATCTCAGTAATGAAGGTTCTCAAGTGTTAAAGCAGACACTGTTGTAATTGACCAGTGTGAGGTATAATTTAAACTAGCTGTCACGTGGCAATGGAGTTGGAAAGAGGCTGGATAGGGGGTCCAGATGACCTACCCCCACAACAAGGACAGTGCCAAATGTAACTTGGGATGGTGATGGAGGAGTGGGTAAGGAGGCATCAAGGAGAGGATCAGGGTGGAGAGTGGTATCACAGAATGCTACTAGCATGGGAAATAAGATGGCTGAGTTTCAGGCGTTGATGGCGGAGGGGGATGTGGATATAGATGCCATTACCTAGACATGGCAAGACCCAAAACCATGACTGGGCTTTAGCCATCCCTGTATTTAAATTATTCTGGGGGGACAGAGAAAAAGTGAAAGTTGGGGTGAGTGGCCATTTATGTAAGAGAAGTGATCAGATGTAAAAGGGAAGAGGGGATGAAGGCAGATGTGAAGTAAGTTGGCTGAAACTGCACAAACCGGACAACTCGCGTAAGGGGTAATCATGGTGGAAAGCTTGTTGGAGGGCATTAGGTCCCTGAAGGTAGACAAGGCACCTGGGCCAGACATATTATAACCCAGGGAGCCAACATAGATGGCAGAGGACCTGGCAGGGTCATTGGTGGACCTGTTCAACACTGCTCTTAAAACAGGATGCATGCCCAGTGATTGGAGGGAGTTGTATGTGGTACCTCACCATAAGAGAGGTCCCACGGATGAGCCGTTGAACTACAGACTGTATAACATTGCTGAAATTGTGGGAAAACTGATGTAGGCTATCCTCAATGAAAGGCTGGTGCCATGTTTTGAGGATACTGATTGACAGGCTGACAGGCAGCACAGGTTTGTCTCTGGCAGATCCTGCCAGACAAAATTGGTTGACTTTCTCTACTGGGTTACAAGGGCACTACACAGGGGCCATGTGCTGAATGTACTCTTCCAGGATTTCAGCAAGGCCTTCAATTTAGTGGCACACAGTATGTTGACCAGCAAGTTGAAAGTTCTGGTACTAGGGAGGAAACTAGTCAGATGGGTTGAAAACTGTCTGCATGATAGACAGCGGAAGGTAGTAGTAGTAGTGATGGTTGAGGAAACAGAGCACAGGGCAGTGAGAAGTTGTGTTCCACGGGGCTCAGTGTTAAGGCCAGACCTGTTTAACATTTTCATTGGAGACATCGCACTAGTGATCAAGAGCAAGATCAGTCTCTTTTACAGACGACAAGATGTGTGCTGAGTTGGATAGGGGAGATTGCATCACAGTAGTTTTGAAGGATTTTGCAAAACTGGATGAATGTGAGAAAGCTTTGTTTCAATGCCAGGAACTGTGAAGTGCTGTCTTTGGGAGCCCAGAACCCAGGATACAGGTACTGGTTCGGTGGTGTCCAGTTATGCATGTCCCAAGGTGGAGAAGGATCAGAGAGGGCTTGTGACTGGTGAACTGAACCACTCACCACAATGCAGCAAGTCAGCAGCAAAGGCAAACTGGATGCTAGAGTGCATAGCAATGGGAAATAACCCTGGGAGTAGTGAGGTTGTATGGCCCCTGTACAAGACCCTGGTGAGGCTGCGTGCAGTTCTGTCGCCCCTACTTAAAAATGGACATCAAACTACTTGTGGTGGTGCAGCACAGGGCAACCAAGATGATCCTGGGGTTTGGGGATAGACCTAATGAGGAGAGACTGAGAGAGCTCAATATGTATACCCTGGAGAGTAGAAGGGAGAGAGGGGATATGATTGAGACCTTCAAGTATGTGAAGAGAATGAACACAGTGGTCTCAAAGTGTTTATTCAATCTAAATGACAGAAGGGAAACCAGAGGGCACTCTCTGAAGTTGGAAGGAGCAGATTCAGCAGTGAAATGAGGAGACACTTTTCAATGAAAGAATGTTAGTAGAGTGGAATTCACTGGCACAGGAAGTCGTGCTGTTATAGACAGTGTGGAGCTTCAAGAGGAGTGGTACACATTCAGAGGGACAGTACACGCTGGGAGGGGGCATGGAGTGGGGGGATGAAACTGTGTGATGTTGGGCAGCTGCAGTCTAATGGACTGATGTGCTGCACACTCAAGCAGACTAGATAGACCATAATGCCTGTATCTGCTGGCAATTTTATATGTTTGTATGTTCGTATTGCCCGCTAAAGGGAAGGAACAGTAGGTAAAAGAACAATAAACCATGCTAACAAGGGTACCAACACAGTGCTTGGCAACACATGACAATTGCATAAAAATTATTTTCACCGAATACCATTGGAAGGACAACCCATTTGTAAACATATGTAAATACACTGTTCAGTCTACATTTGAGTATGTACAATACCCGGTTATCATTTCTTTCAAGGCAGCTAGTGGTGTCACTCTCCAATTTATATTCTAAACAGATTTTTTTTGTTCTTCCATTTCTTACTATCTACAGAACTACTACTCTTCGTCCATGTCAGATGTAAGCAGTCTCGATTCATCCTGGACTGAAATAGTTAAAACATGTGTGTTACTGTTGAGTGCTGGTGTTGGCGAAAGTGATGATGTTAGCACCAGTGCACCTGTCTTGAGTGTCCATGTCAGAGGACATGCAGCACAAAGAGGCCACGTTAGACTCCATGACCATGGTCGTGGACATGCAGGTGTTTGTTCCCCTTCCAATTCTGATGTGATGCCCAACAGTGAACGTTCTGATAGAGTCAGCCGTACTGAGGAGTGTGGTAACATTTTAAGGGTGAGTAATATGTTGTGATTGCACTGTGTGTCATTGTGGATCCATCACATGTGCAAGTGTTGTTTTGGCATACATGATCAAGCATGCCAAGATTTGTTTTATTTCGGGGTAGTCACATGCAGAGTCCCCTTTATCGTGACATGGGTAAATGCAGTAATACGTAATGTTTTGGAGCACAGAACTTGCAATGCTGTTGATGTGTAGTATTGTGTTGGTGCATGCCATGTGAAAATGCAGTCCTATAGCACTACATAGTAGTCAGAGACTGACCTTCACATTATCGCCATAATCAATAAATTATAGAATGCGAACCATGAGTCTGATGTTGCTAGACTAGAGTATATTATATTTATGCAAGCCACTGATTTTTAAATTGGTGTAGGTGTATCTCTTTCCATTGTAGTAGTGTCTAAAACAAAGAGCGTAACGTAGATTATTGGCTACAGTGCTAGACATATGGTTAAAGTCCATCAAGTTCCCTCCATGTGTACCTGCAGTACTTCATTGGCTATCGTTATCATGAGGAGAACAGATATGTGGCTCTGCTGTTTAAACAAGGCTAGCTGAAATAGAGGCCGTGTAGCAAGTAGTTTTCTTCATCGTGATCTGCAACATAGGAGCTATTACAAGTTTGGTTGTTATATGAGCTCATTCTAGGAGTGCATGTTGATTTATCTTTTTTGCTGATTGTTTTCTGTGGCATGTGAGTACAGGACCCCACTCCCCATCCACCCACCACGTGCTTACCACTACTTATAGGACATGACACGTGGCATATTTCCTTCAAATAGACATGAAGAGGCTCAAAAAGTGGTATAAATAATCAAAATTCCCTTGTGTAGACTAGGACTGGTAGAACTATGAAGAGTGGAGGTCACCAGTAGTTACCAACATCAGGTTATACGCAGGTTACTGGGTATAGTTGGTTGCTTAATGGCACCCTTACAATGGTGGGGGTACCAAGCAGGCATGAAACAAAGGATAGCATCATGCAGATAAGGACTGTGAGCAATGCTGTCAGTGTTGCAGTGCAGTCACAGTCATGCAGCATGGTTCAGAAGATGATTCTTGAGTCTGCATTGTAGCCACATCTGCCAGCACATCTCAGAGCTGATGGCAGTCACTGGGATGAGTTGGTCAGTATCCTACCCCACCCAGATCTCACCATACCAGCACCTGCTACCACTGAGGATGCCCAGTAGCAGAAGAATCTTGAATATGTTGGTCTCAAACAGGTTAACGGAGATGTTACATCTGCACATGCCCAAACGGTTACAACTGAGTAAGTGATACACTCTATAGGAGGCATGAATTTGCAGCAATGTTTGCTCAGGGTCAACACCGCTATCGAGCCCCATGGTTGGGTGGTCATGGACACCCAATGTAGAGGAAACTACTCCAGGTTGGTGACTTCATGGGGGTGATCGAGTTATGAAAGTGCTTAAAGGAGTGGAGGACGATAAAATATCTACCGAGCAGCACAGCTTGTATGGATGGAAAGTGAACCATATTGAATTGCTAGATCTTGATCGAAGAGGGTAGATATGAATGTTATTATCCATATGCGCAGCCATGACCATGCTAGGTACAAGGCAGAAATAAGAACAGTTCTGGATGAGTTCAACAACAACTGGGGAGGATCAAGTGGTACATGTGGCATGACATGTGACCTTCTGTTTTGTTCTGCTTTTCCATGGCAAGGTGGAGACTCGAGAACTTCACAACTGGACTTTCTATGTATTGGTGAAGAGCTTGTTTGGAGAGTAAGGCTTGGGCTTTCTTAGGTTACTGGGTTCCCACTTCTGGTGGTTCCGGACTGTTCATGGGTGACCGCCTGTATCCCTAGAACATGGGGACCAGTGTCATCCGTGAGCAGTTTAACTGTGGTGTCCACTATGGGAGATAAAGCTTTATATGCACACCACCACAGGATAATGTAGATAACAGGAAGCATAAAAAAAGATACTCAGTTGCCAGTAAATACTGGATTTGGCTGTATATTGTGTGGCTGGATCTGCCAGTGGAATGAGGTTGAGTTCAACAGTAGTTTTTACAGTACACGGAGACCCATGTGCGTGGATGACTGCAGCATGTGTAACAAAATTACAGAACCTTATGGCCATGTTTGTGAAGGCTCACCTGGATATTATAACTGTTAAGGAGACATGGTTCAATGGAAACCATGCCTGGGACATCGCTATACCAGGGTATACATACTGCAGTACGGGCACAGAGTTCAAAAACACAGTGTGGGTGGCTCAATTTGTCAAGGATGTTGATAAAGCTGACATACAGTAGGTACAATGAATTTTTGTGGTATCAGATGCACTGTGGCTCACACTCGAGGTAGGCAACGTCATGGCCATTAGCAAAAAAGTAATATACAGACGAACATACTAAAATTGCCAGCAACAAAAGGCCATCATGGTCTATCTAGGCTGCTCATGGATGCAGCTAGACCCCCAATACATATTGGGTGAATGGAAATGTATCAACTAGAAGCCATCCATTTCAGAGCAGCTACAGCAGAGAAGTTTCAGATGGGTGACAAAGATCATCCAGAAGGTAATTGTGGGCATGAATGGCTACAATAGAAAGGTGCATAGACATCCAGGATTGACCACAAGTGATATGCCGCCAGCATCTGATGATTTCCCCCAATACTTCAAGAAGCGATTATTGAGACTGAACCAACCAACGGGCCTAGAATTATGAATGTCATGTTATGTGCACTATGTGGTTACAGTGAACATCGCACAGTGTGGTTTAATGTGAGCAATAGAACTATGACATGCCATACAACAGCTACAGTGGGAACATATAAATATAGCAATTATTTGCAGATAAGGACTGCTAGGGCCATCCGGTCTGCCTGTCGGCCCTATTCATAGTATGTGGCCACTGATCATATGTCATCTATTGCTTTTCCTCTCATACCCTCTCTAGCTTCACTTGTGCCTGTCCCAGGCATGCTTAAACTACTCCATTGTGCTTTCCCCCACTTCCTTCTGTGGCAGAGTATTCCAAGCGTTGACTACTCTTTCTGTGCTGAAAAACCTGTTCTCATTACCTCTTAGTCTACCCCCTACCAAGTTCATATTGTGCCCCCTTGTTCTAGTACTGTTTCACTTCAGGAGGTCAGACTATGGTAGGATACGGGTTATGTCTCCGGAATGCCTAAGAGTGTTTTAGAAAACATGTGGTGTAATTACAGTGGCAATGTGCACATCTAAAAGGAGCAATCCTAGCAGCAGTGAGACTTTTTAGTTGGCAAATACATAAATGAAAAATGATGCGAAACCCGATATGCTTCGCTCCAGAGGTGGTGGTGAAATGACGGTCCTAACTGTTAGCTTTTAGGAAATTTAATTGTACTGAATTGGAGGTGGACAGTGTAAGATATCTAGATAAGCATATGGATGCTGGGAAGGCAGCCAGGGGGTGAAAAGGCTAGGACAGGGGAGCATACAGAAAACAAAATAACAAATTGTGCATTGAGCTTCTATACAAATATTGGTGTGATGAGCATGGCAGGGGGTAGTTGAAAGGGTGCAAGGGGGAGGAAGGAGTGGGAGTGGGAGTGGAAGTGGACTGGAATGGTACTTCAATCAGTGACCAATATTTCTGTATAGTTTTCAAGGTGGAAGAAGAAGTGAATTGATCCGCAGGTACATATAGGGATGGTTAGGCAACTGGCCAGAATAACATTCTCAAATGGCAGAGCCATAAAGAACTGTAAAGGTAGATATGGTAATGGCATCAGATTACATACAATGTATAAAATTAAACGACTTCTGATGAGGTACTGTCACCACAAACTGTCCGGCCAATTCAATAATTAATTGTAAACAGGAGAGGGTCCAGAGTCCTGGGGAAGGGATGCTGATGTCCCTCAGCACCAAAGCGGGGTTATTGACGATGCTGGATACAGTGGCCATGTCAGCCAGACTCGTGAGTGGATAATATTCTTTAATCTCTTCAAGTGTAAAGTATGGCAGAGCACCACAACTCAGTTGTGGTCCTTGAACAGAGTCTGCCCGTATTTTCGACTGTATCTGACTGATTGCTTTGTTTGTGTCACCACGGCGGTGGATCGAGGGTGGATGTGGCAAACCTTGATTACAGCAAGACATTGTACAATGGTAAACATGAGAGGCTTCTGAACAAACTGTGCATTATTAATTTCAGTTGTTGAAGTGGTGAACTTGTATGGAAACTGGTTGGCAAGTGGAAAGCAGAGTTCATGTGTCTCAAGTAGGAGTTGGAAGAGTTCACCTAGTTGTGCCGCAGTGTTCCATTCTTGGAACCTGTGCTGCTTACTATCGACATCTGTGACATTGCATGAGAGCTGGAAGGGAATGTGTTCCTATTTCCAGATGGCGTAAAAATCAAGAATAGTATAGCCAGTCCAGGAGGGTGGGAGTTTATTTTGAAGTACATAGGTAAATTAGAGTAATGGTCCAGAGTGTGTCAGCTGAAACTGAATGTGAAGCAGTGCGAAATACATATTTGGCAGATAAAATGTGTCAGAGCAATGTTAGAAGCCAATGGAGGTAGTATGTACGATGATGCAGTGCATAAGGAGAGGTGTTACTTGTTGAAGAAATGATGTAAAAATGCCACTGTATGGGTCATGTGTAGTACGGTTTTACCATGCCACAGCGACATCCCGTACGGAGACATCCCTGATAGCGACAGCCGCAGTGCTGAGTGTTGGCAATGTGGTGTCAGGGATGCCTGCGTGTTTCTATAGTGGGGCTGCGCCCCCTGAACCCCCCCATGTGGGGGCTCTGCAACCCACACCCCCAGGTTTCTAGGATTCCAACTCCAAGTTGGAGTTGGAACGGTGGGGTGCAAAACACCCTGCGAGGCAGTTGCCTGGACTTGCAGAGACCATTACAGTGACATGCGGATTTTGCCTAAATCCTATCACTGTGATGGTCTTCACAGTAGGGGAGTTGCTAGGGTGTCGGTATACCGTGTAGGATCACATTTTTAATATTTCTGTACTTGATGTTGCACCTCCAGAATGACATGGACATGGTGGTAGACCATTGCAATAAGTCCTACTAACATGGTACAGTCTCTACACCTTAGGTCACACTTGTAGAGCTTTGAATAACTCAATGCTGTTGTGTTTTTTGGTAGAGTACTATAGGGAGAAGATCCATGATAGTTAACTTTCAATTATCTCAAGCTGCTTAATAAATATCTGGAGGACTGCAACAAAACAACAATAGTTCAGTTCATGATACTGAAAGGGTGTAGAGTAAGGGTCAACTTGAGAAAGTTCTTTTACATGTAGAGTGTCTTCAATGATTTAAATGGCCTGCCCCAGTAGTTGTTTGGAGCAAGCACAGGAGTGAGATTTAACCATGGGATTGGCATTAGGTAACCTTTGCAGGGTGCATTAGTAGCATCACCCTGTGTTTAAAGATGGTCTGCAGAAGCAAACTAAAGTTCATGTATATAAGTATACTATTTCGGACACTGTCTCCTTATCTGACGTCACTTGATACTTTGCTATGTTTAAATGTATTTGGTGTGTGGTGCATACATGCTCAACCCAAAATCTCAATCATGAATAGAGTTGGATGATGGGTGACACAAACTTTTGGTGCCGGAGTCAATACCTGCAGGCCTGATGACACCAGTCCATTTTCAGAGCCGACTGTTGAAAATGGACATGGAAAGATAAAATGTGAGCAGGTTATGATACCGACACCTAAGAATCAAATGTCAAGCCATTGTCAAGGATCACACCCAGATCCTTTACCCATTCTGTAGGGACCAATGGTACCTCCCCAGTACAAGACTGGGGTGATCCCAATGAGTCCCTGCCCCACCACGACCACTCGGATCCACCACCAGCACCTCAGTCTTGTTGGGGTTGAGTCTTAGCCAGTTAGTCCGTAGATGTGACTCCAAAAGATAAGTCTACAACGAGTAGACATAAGTGTGTGTCCACAGGCAGGCTGCTGTACTGCAGACAGCAGCATGGCAGCCTACCCACCCTGTCTGTCCAGTAACCCCCGCCAGCATCCCTGTAATGCCAGTGAAATAGCCCTCTGCCATAGTGTACTGTACCCTGTCATTCACAACTTTGTGAATGACCTGTGTCATTCACACAGTTGTGAATGGCAGGGTACAGTACACACTGCAAGCCCACTGGTTGACATGGTCTACCAATGGGCTTACAGTTGTACATTAGCTGTGATTCACAGGCAGCTCTGTTGGTGGGCAGCCGTGGCGGGGTTGAGCTGCCCACCAACATTCGGGACATGCTGGGACTGGGGGAACAGGGTGGGATAGGGGTGCCTGAGTGGGTGGAGGGGGTCTGCTGGACTACCAGGGAGACATTAGGGAGTCTGTACCTGTTATAACTGGGCAGGACAGGGAGAGGGGTTCTGTGGGACTGCCAGATTGTGCCACAGAGACATCCATACAACCAGGGATGCGGCCAGGGAGGGGTGTGCCACAGCACTACAATGGATTGTACTGGGTTACAATACTGCGGTGCTTTGGGCAGGGAGTGGGGTGGGTGCTGCCAGCCTACCGTGGTTTACATGGGTAGACTGTACTACACACTGTCCTTGTAGGGAGCCTGGTGCATTCTGCCGGGCACATCCCTACAAGGTGCATGCAAAAGGGGCCATAATGACATGCAAATGGCCCCATTGCGCCTTGCATGCCTAATGGCCCCATTTGCATGTTGGTGGCTATGAACAACAACTGTGGACACAGTGCTGCCCCACTGGATTCCCAGCCCGACCATGGGGATGCACTGGCGCTTCTTGGGCTTGGCAACATTGTGGCATTTACAGAGAGGATGAGCTGGGAGCATCCCTCGGAGCATCTTCTGTGAATACCGCAGTTGCTGTTCAGCGCATCTCATTGGTGCCAGGGCATCTGAGATGCACCGAGCGCAAGTGCTTTGAGAATTCTGCCCATTTACTAATTTATCTGGGTTGAAGGTGAACTATAAAAACACTGATGTATTGCCTTTAAAGGGACACTGTCAACCTTTTTTGCATCATATTATTTTTAGGTAAAAACCCACATTTTATGATTGCTTATTTCCTCTAAAATTAATTGATGTTGCTAATTGTTTTATCTGCCTCCTTGCTTATTAGAACCAAAATGCATGGTGCTGTGTAGCAATGCCCAGCTTTCTTTTGCTTCATATCACTGAACTACTCTTAGTGCACACATCCTGAACATCAGAAACACCCTCAAATAGTGAAGCCACTCATGATGCAATAGTCACCTCTACTCCCTCTGCATAATCAGTGGCCAGATTGTTTGTGGGGTGTAGTGGAGTCCAGGAAAGATGCAGTGGGAGCTGGTCAAGAAATGTAAACAAACATGTTTTGGTGTGGTAACACCAGTATGGTAAGCAGTCAGTTTTTCACTTTTTAAAAGAAAAGAGGGATCTGAATCAAACTACCAGCTGCATCAACAGTTTCTATAGAATGCGAACACTCATGAAATGTGTTTTTTAAACTGGGGACACTTTGAGGCCTAGGGGTTTGACAGTGACCCTTTAAACACACTGTGTAAACCCTATATGAACAACCCCCTTTGATTTTGGTGGGCTCCCCAAGGTATTTCCTATTTAGAGATTAAGATCCTGCCTAATATTGATAAAACTTGGGAAGCAAACCTTCCCCGCTTGCTCACTGATATTAAAACAATTTTAGATAGATGGAAAACTCTCAATCTATCCATAGCTGGCAAAATAGCTGCTATAAAAATGACTATTACACCCAAAATACTTTACTTATTTTCTAACATGCTGCTTACCTTACCTCCTTCTCTTTTGTCCAAAATTGATAAACTAATAGGAGATTTTATCTGGGAGGGACACATCCCAAGGTTCAGCTGAATTAAACTACAAACTCATTGGTTTACAGGTGGCTTTGGACTTACCTGGTTCCTGGCGTATCTCTGGGCATTTCGTGCCTCCCAAACCATTAAATGGTTTAATAAGCCCAATGGTGAAACTCCTTTAGGGGTAGACATAGAAGCTTCCCTGACCCTGGGCAGGATTTCTACTAGTTCTATATTTAATACCCTGTCCAAGAACTTACAGAAACATCCTACTATTGCCCCATCAGTCTACTATTGGTTTAAATTACATAAATGGTTGAAAACCAATCCCACCCCTGCTTTCTGTACTCTATTTGGGGAAAATGTAATATTACTCTTGATGGCCAGCCACTGTTTTGTAATTCATGAAAGTGCAAAAACATAATTTTTTGGGGGTGACATCTTAGTTAACGATACAAATACATTAAATTCCTTTAACGGTTTACAGACTAAATGGGGCATATCCAGACAGGAGTTCTGGAAATTTTTACAGGTACGTTCTGCATTATCCCCTCTATTATAACAAATTACTATTCAATCCCCCCTCTGCTACCTGTATTTCCTCATGGACAAATACCCCATCTAGCCTAGTTAGCCGAATATATAAGCTTATCAGAGACACCCTACCAAATCAATCTTTTTTGGCCAAAGCTAAATGGAATTCAATTTTACAATATAATATAACTAACTCCCAATGGTCTAGATGTTGGACCTTCTGCCATAACACCTTCAAAGATGTTCGCAGCATGCTTATTCAATACAAAATTCTCCACCTTTGGTACAAAACTCCATCACTTCTACACAGAATTGGACTATTACCTGATGACCATTGCTGGCGATGTAACTCTCTAGGTGGTGATCTATTATATATTCTATGGTTTTGTAAACCAATTTCTACACTATGACAGTCTGTCCATCGTCTGGCCTCTAACACTGTCAAATGCAACATTCCTTTTGATCCTAAATATATTATTCTGGGTGTTGTTGTTTTTTTTGGTTTTTTTTTTAGACTTTATTTATCTCCACTACCTGGAGAACTCCTTCCAGCATCCTCGGGGGCTCCCAGCCAGCCTCTACCTCCCCCCATGACTTCTAGTCCTCTCCTCTCCTCTCGTGTGACCCAGTACGATCTCCGGATCTGAACACTCTGGTGGTAGGCCTGCCCTATCCATCCAGGGTGCTCTATTTATAGGGCAAAGTGCTGGGCACACGAGTCGGCCCCCATGGAGAGGAGGTCAGTACGGGGTAGGGAGTGTGGGCTAGGAGGCTGAGGCGCCTTCATCTATCCCCAGGATTTTTTTTTCTCTATTTTTTGTGTAGTTCCTACCCCTCAGAGTGCGGCTTAGCAAGGCAACGTTATGCCGTAACTCTGCCCCTTGCATCCACTGTGTCGCTATGCTGGGCGCCTCCGACCACTGACAGAGGCCGCTCCAGGAGTGATCACTTCCGCACAACCCTCCCCGGGAAGAGAGAGCAGTCCTACAGACACGCAATCTCTTTCCCCCTGCCGACCCCCAGCAGCCTGGGCTCGTTCCTGAACCTGGGTTACTGGTGTGGCACGAGGTGTGGCGTCCAGCGACTCAACCCTCAGTGCCACCGGGCCGGATTATTCTGGGTGTTGTTAATATGGACATTAAGTTGTCAATCCATCAATGCAGATGGCTACATATACTATTCATGCAGGTGAAACATTTAATTTTAATTCATTGAAAATCCCAGATAATACCTACTCTTGCTGAGATCCTTAATAATTTAACTCAAATTACATCCCTAGAACATCTTTCTTATTTAGTCTTACATTGACTGAATGAATTTAGATTCTGTTGGCAGGATTATCTTGATTTTCTACAATCTACCTGATCAGGTGGTATTCTTGGGCTCTCTATATTGCTACATCTCTCACCTATACAATATTGTTTGATACAATTGTTGTATCTCTATTATATATGATTGTTGCACTTGATATTTTAGAAGTTAAGTTTTTGTTTCTGTTTCTACACTACAGATTACCTTGTTAATTCATTCTTTATTTATTGCTGGATATTTAGTTGTGCATCAGATATATGCAAAACTATTTATTTTCTTTACTTCTGTTCAGTCGGTACTGATTGCAACTCGTAACATGTTGCTTTACCCATTCTCTTCTTCTCTGTACTGTATATGTGTATTGTTGGAATAGGTTTTTCAAAAAACAGATTAACTGCAAAAAAAAAAAAATTAAAACAAGACCTTTAGATTTAATACCACAAATATGCAAGTTAAAACTTGATAGTATGATAAAAAAACTGTACAACAGAAATATATGTATGGAAATAAGAGGGGAATAAGAAAAATGTACCTTGTATGAAAAACTGTTTAAAACATTCATACATAATTAAACTTATCTGGAGATATTTTCTAAACTATACTCTGAACCAGTTAAAACACTCCATAAACATTAAAACCTACAGTGTTGTAACAATATTATTTACAAGATAATATCAATTGTCGGTATTATTGCCAAATAAAAAAAAAATAATAAACAAATAAATCTCTCAAGAACCACCTAGAAAATGAGTTAATGCATCTTAAAATGTTTAAATTTCAATAATGAGTCAGTATATAATCAATTAACTATATGAGTAGAAATAGTCTTAAGAATCTGTATAAAGGACTTCCAGTGACGTCATTGCCTGAATGGTTGCTCTCTAGTTGTGCTCCTGCCATCGACCCTAACAACTGCCCCCAATACAGCCTTTAAACATAACTACTTACAGCACTGGCATCTGGAACAACTGGAGGACAATGGCAGAGCAGGTCCGGGGCAAAAAGGCTCAAACAATGGCTGATGGAGATGGATGTACAGAGAGAGATATGAAGAGCCGCAGCACATCGCAGGTGAGCTACCAAGGCCCAAGCATGGACACCGATGTACAGTCAGAGAGCCTCTCCCAATCTCGATTTGAGATGCTGCTATAAGAAATAAAAGTGTTCTGGGGAGAAACCCTACAAGAGTTTCAAACTTTGCGCCACCAGTTGAAAAATGTGGAGGAGCGGCTAGATGAATCGGAAGACTGCATTACCTCCCTTGAGTCAAAAACCCAACAACTTCATGCGGCAGTGGATTTTTTGGTGGACAATCAGGAGGCTATACAATCAAAGCTCATTGACCTGGAGGCTAGATCCAGACATGAGAATATACGGATCTACGGATTGCCGCAAGGCGCAGAGATGGGGAGGATGACAGAGTTCTTGGAAGACCTCCTCTGCAACATATTGGATCTCCCTGATACTTTCAAGTTCAAGCTAGAGCGTGCACATTGAGCCCTCACACTTTGACCTTCAGAGCCTAATGTCAGGCCCCACTAGGTGGTCTTCAAATTATCTAGCTTTAAAGACAAGAAGAAACTTTTAAAAGTGGCATGGCAGAGGAAGGTGGTTAAATACAACACATCATGATTGATCTTCGACCATGATTATTGTCTTGAAATTTTAAAACAATGCATGGCTTATTCTGCAATTCTGAGAGAGTTATGGGCTCACAATCAGCATTTTCAAACCCCCCACCTGGCTAAACTCAAGATATTTGGGAAATCTGGCCCGGCCACATATCAAACCCTAGAGGAAGCTGCAGTGGCCCTGCGAGATACAGACTGGCTGACAACCCTGGCTGCATCTCAGGATTTGCAGCCTAAACCTCCTCACTCAACATGGTCTGCAGGAGAGCAACATCACCATAAGAACTCAGCTAAGAGGGCCACATCATATACCCTACAAGACATACGAAGCATCCTCCGATCACTTCAGAAGAAGCGCACCACAACAAGAGAGCCGCAAAACAAAGAGACCTAAACTCTGAACGGTCGGTGGTATTTTAAATTTGCTGGTTTCTGAGATTATAGAGGTGTCAGTAAGAGAGATGCTATGCTGATTAACCTTGTGTGCACTTAGGTCTTCTTTAGGGGACAGATTTCTCTATGCCTAAGCAGGCACCACGGACTATGTGGACCTTTGAGTTTGAACTCCATCCCTCCCAATTGCTAACCTTATTATCCAACATGGTGAACAGTCTGTGACCCAATTGAAAGCTCCTCTTCCAAGATAATTATAATTCATTTGGCTTGCTTACACAGGAATTATACAGCTTCAGTATTGGCATGGGTGTCATTTACTGTTTGAAAGCCCCAAATACTCGCATAACAATATGAATGCTAGAAGGCCCTCGTCTTGCACAGATCGCAGGGTGAGGCTATTCCCTCTTAATGTTTATTTTTATTAACTACATTGACTGTTATGATATTTTACCAGTTTTATGCTTAATAGATAAAAGCTGTGTATAATTAGTAGATAAGTCTTCTTGCGGAACAGGATTCAGGGTGTGCCACCAGTCTCAAAGCATATATTGAAGGGGTTGTGAATTGAGACAAATCTCTATGCTCTGTTTGCCTAATGATTATTTTGGGTTATAGACCTCTGTATACTCCACAATGAAATTTGGGGGGGGGGGGTGCGCTAAGAGTTAAATTTTGGGATATCCAAAGGTGCTGTTTAAACCTGAGCTCCCAATACTGGAGGTCTCAAAGATTACCTAACAGGGACCACAAATTTCAAGGTGCAAATCAATCAATCAATCAATCAAATCAAAATCTTTATTTGACCAGGTGAAACACCACTGAGCAAAAAATGCATTTACAAAGTGGACCTGGACATCCATACAGTGATAATCATAACAGACAAGGGTTATACAGAAACAGGAACTGAGGACAGTAAACATTTCACACTAGAGTTGTTGCAAGTACGTAAAATGAAAGCAATATATATATATATATATATATATATATATATATATATATATTTAAAACCAAAGGACATACAAGTCACGGACTCAGCAGTCACCAGCCGGATTATACAATTTTCAGGCTTGATAGAACCTCGGGCGGATACGCAGTCTACCTAAAAATCTCCATCAGAGGGCTAGCCCTGCCACCTATGGACCTCAGTGGCCCTGCCCAAATATTAGCCATAAAAGTACTCCTGGGTGCACACAACAAAGGCCTCACCATTATCTCAGTCTACATACCACCGAAGAACCCGTCTCCTGGCTACACAGTCTCTTGGATTATCTACAGGCACAAAAATAGCATTCTGAGATGATTATAATGGGTGACTTTAACATAAATTTGCAATCTCCAGAAAATGGTTCTATCAAGGACTCTTTAGCGTCACTGCACTTCTCCCAACTTGTCAACCTGCCAACTAGAATAAATTACAAAACCAGGACTAGCACCACTATTGACTGGATTTTATCTAACCATCCAGACCGCACCTCTAATGTTACGGTCCACCCAGACTCTATCAGTGACCACTCCCCTATCACATGTTGCTGGTCAAATAAGTTCCCCACCCCTAAACCTTTTATAATCTACAACCGTATGCTAAAGCGTGATCACCTAGATCTCCTAAAGCAACAACTCAGATTGCAAGACTGGACCTTTCTTGACTCTGTAGATGACGCTAATGTGACCCTGGAACACTTCATCAGCATTTTCAACCTGGCCTGCAATACCTATGCACCACTGAGAAAATGAAGGTCTGTGGGACAGTCAACTCCTGGATCACACCAGATCTAGTAAACAGAATGAAACAGTGGGACCATCTTTGGCAGCTAGCCAAAGCCTCTGGGAAACAATGTGATCTACAGGCATACAAAGCAGCTAGGAATGCCTGTACAATGTCAATCCGCCAATCAAAAAGAAAGCATCACAGAGAACTGCTATCTGTCTCCTAGGGAGATAGTAGGAAATTTTGGTTGACTATAAAAGACATAACTGGCAAAGAAGAAAAGATCTCTCCAACAATGTTAAGTCACAATGGCAATACAATCACTGACCCAGTCACCATCGCCAATACTTTTAACACAGCTTTCACCAATCTATCCGATGTCCTCCCTAAAGACTTCTTTGATGATGCTTCTTCTATGACAACTGGGCCCACTGATAACAAAAGTCCTGACCCCCCACCACTATACTTTATGCGGGTCTCCACAGCCCTGGTCAGAAAATTCCTAACTAAAGTCTTGGGGAAATCTAGACATAGTGGGGACTCCCTCGGCCTCAAACTCATCTCTCTCACTCTAGATGAAGTTCTCCTGCCTATTACCAAGATACTTAATCTATCCCTCTCTTTCTCACAGTTCCCTGACATCTGGAAGACTGCACTGGTCACCCCAGTGCATAAAGCCAGTGACCGTGCTCTACCTTCCAACTACAGACCAATATCAATCCTCTCTCCAATATCGAAAGTGCTGGAACGTATAGTAGCAAACCAACTTGTTAACTACCTAGAGAAGTACTCATTTCAATGTCCAGAACAGCATGGTTTCAAGAAAAATCACAGCACGACCACAGCCTTGCTAGAATTTACTAGTTTCATACAAAAATAACCTCATTGGAGCTGCCTTCATCGACCTCTCGAAGGCCTTTAATCATCAACTCCTCCTTGATCAACTCACGAAAATTGGTCTCTCACCTGACACTCAAAAGTGGTTCGAGAGCTACCTGTCAGATAGGTCCCAACGAGTAAAGATAGCAAGCAGTGTCTCAAAACTACAAGCTGTTGAGTCAGGTGTTCCACAAGGATCAATTTTAGACCCTTTCCTGTTTAGCATCTTCCTAACAATTTACCAAATGCATGTCAGCAAAGGACACTCCTATATGCTGACGATGCTGTCATCTTTACTAACCACTCTGATCCCTCTGTTCTGGAACACAGCCTCCAGCTTGGTTTCCTTGAAATTGAGAAATGGTTCAATTCTCACAAACTTGTACTCAGCTATAAAAAACTAAACTCTTACTATTCTCAACCTCCCATCATAAGCATAAAGCGTTTGTCTTGTCAGTCAAAAATAACATTCGAGTCCCTCTTAAACAACTACAACAGTTCAAATACCTTGAGGTTACCTTGGACAATCACCTCTCTTATGTACCACATATTAAGACTGTTGCTAAAACAGAGAATGTAAAATTAGGTCTGTTATTCAGGCATCAAAAAAGGGTCTATGTCATTTCGCTCCCGCGATCTCGCTCCCCGACATTTCGCTCCCATCTCGCCCAGAAGTCAATTTGCTCCCGCTAATTACTCTCCCATAAATTACACTCCTGCTACTCTCCATTCACTCCCGAGCAACAGCCTATCAAATTCATACAACAACTGCAACCACTTTTCCTTTAAAATGCAATTTATTTAAATATTCTTTACTTCTGTATTTTCTGTGTAACCTTGGCTACCATTGGTCACCCCAATTGACTATCATTGGCCACTGCTTGGCTACAAGTGCATAAATTATTAGGTTAATGAAGCCTCTGTTTTGAAAACATGGCTAAATTCATTGACTCTGTCAGGGGAAAGAAGAAGCTGGTGGACTGCAACAATTTCATCTATACCCACCACAAACGTGGGTATAACGGAAAATCAATATGGCAGTGTGAGTTGGCAGTGAAGAAACAAAAAACTTGTAATGCAAGGGTGCACACAGAAAGTTATCAATCACCTGTTACTATATCTACTTTTAGTGAGCACACACATGCTCCTGACTCTTCAGCAGTGGAGCGTGGAGAGGCACTGGCCAGAGCTAAGGCTCGTGCTGTAGCAACCCAGGACAGCATGGCACAAGTAGTATTGCACAGCAAGGAAGATATATCTTTGGCAGTGCAGGTTACAATAGTGGGCAAAAACTTAAAACGCACTATACAGCGAGTGCGTGCTCATGGAGCTCCACCAAACCCAAGGGACCTATGTAGTTTAATCATATCACAGCAGTACATTGTATTTAAAACCAGTATGGGAACTGACGTGGACTTTCTGCTTTATGACAGTGGACCTGGGCAAGATAGAATACTGCTGTTTGGCACTCAATCCAATTTGGAGTACCTGGAGCAATGCCAGTACTGGTTTGCTGATGGCACATTTAGTGTTGCTCCTCCACTATTTCAGCAAATGTATGTGATAATAGGTGAGCACTTTGGCTACATGCACCCTGCCATATTCACATTGCTGCCTGGGAAATGCAGAGAAACTTATGAGTGGATGCTGAAAGCTATAAAACATCTGCACTCCAGACTAGACCCCAAAGTTATTATGACAGACTTTGAAAAATCAACTCTTCAAGCGTTCAAAACAGTTTTTCCTAATGCCAGACAAGTGGGTTGTTTTTTCCATTTTTCACAGTGTATTTACCGTAAATCCAGCAAGAAGGACTGGGACAAAGATATGCTCAAGACAGTGAATTTGCTCTTAAATGTCACTATTTGCTCACTATTTTCTTTTATCCTCCAGACCAGGTAGTTACTCGCTTCGAGGATATTACAGATGAGTCCATGATTGTGTTTCCCTCAGAGCTAGAGCCTGTCATAGACTATTTTGAGAACACCTGGGTTGGGAGACAAAATAGAAGGGGGGGCAGGATGAAGAGCACCTCAGTTTCCGATACAGCTGTGGAACCACTATGACACTGTAACTGACAACCAAACGAAAACTAACAATGCTGTGGAAGCATTTCACCATGGAATACAGTCAGTTCTTTTCATGACACATCCCACTCTGTGGAAATTTATAAAGGGCATTAAGGGAATTCCAAAAAAAGAGATGCTGAGATCGAACAAATAATTGCAGGGAATGTGCCTAATGTGGCAAAACAACTATACAAGGACAGTGACTTGCTTCTGCAGTACGTTGTGCTAAGATGCGAGGTGCGTACAACAGAAGAATTTCTGAGGGGAGTAGCACACTGCTTTGATTATTGAATACCACCAAGACAATAATGATTTTAAAACAAGTACCTTAATAAAGATTTCGTTTTAATCCTTTTAATCCTTTCAAATGTGGACAGCACCAAAAGCACTTCCTAGTTTACTGGAACAGTATCACAGGTCTGCATTACTGTGGGAACAGTTGGCATTGCAAGGCAACACATCATATGACAATTTGGGAGAAGCCAAGGTAAGAGTTTATGCTGTAATAGTTCAATATTCTGGTATATGTTATAATCATTTGATCCCACTGTATCAATCTTTGGAGCAAATTGATGTGGGAGCGAATTTACATGGGATGGAAATTGTCAGGCGCAAACTATCGGGAGTGAAATTACAGGGAGCAAGATAGCAGGAGTGAAATGTCATGCTCCCATCGAAAAAGTCTGACCCCTGAAGCGCTTAAACTTGCTATCAACAGCTAAGTTCTATCCACTGTAGATTATGGATTGGTTATCTATGGCACTGCTTCTGTCACATCTCTGAAGAGGCTAAATACAACACTGAACAAAGCCTGTAGACTACTCACTTGTGCTGAGCCCTGCACCCACACTTGTGATCTCTACACGCAAACAGACTGGCTCAGTCTACAAGGTAGAATCAAGTACTATTCACGTATACTCACAATAAAGGTGCAACAAGGAACCCTGCCAACTGGCCTCTCCAGTCTTCTACCCAGATCCCTAAAGGCTCACCATACTTGGACCTCGTATTTGTACCAAGGTTCAGAACCACCCAGTGCCAATGATCCTTCCTGTACAAAGCCCCTATGTGGCTGAATTGTCTGGGCTATGATCTTACTGATGTCCCTCATCCTACTCAGTTCAAACGTCTCCTACATCAGCATATTATGAATGAAAACACTTGTGATTGCCCCATATAATCACACTACCAGCACTCTGTGCCCAGAGAATGACTGGTTCTATGACAAGGCCTCTGCTGCCTATTCTCCTCCCCCCTCCTTGCCTGCACCTCCCCTTCCTGATAGTACTGCCCTCTCCTTAGCCACCACTTATACTGCACATTCATTGACTACTGACCTCCCCCTTCTCCAATGTCCTTTACTCACCCTTTCTCTTGTTCCACTACCCCCATCCCACCATCCTTTCCTTCCCTGTACTCCCTCTCTCCATTCCTTCCTCACTTTTCCGCCATCCTCTCCCTTCCTGTACTCCTTTGCTCCTTTCCTTCCACACGTCTTTTCTTGTCTCTCACTTGACAATTGCCACCTGGTGGCAACTTTCTCCCTCCCAGTAACTACTTGTCTTCCTCCCTAAACTCTGACTATGAACAACTTGTATTAATGACTTTTACTGTACATTGTAAATAATCTGTTTTTCTCCGTGTGATTGTACTATCCCTCCCTTAATGACATGGAACCTTTGTAAATGAGCTGTTTCTGTGCTCAAAGGTGTTGTAATCTGAGAATGAAAAAATAAATAAAAATAATTACAACAATTTTGAGTAACCCCTTGGCAGGGGTACCCTAAGTGCAATTTAAGAACAGAATAATATGTTTTTACCTAAACTAGAGACTAGCTATTGGTTGCTTAGAGAGGCAAAAAAAGTAACAAGAGGTGGTGGGAGAAGTGTGTAAAGACCTTAGGTGGAACAAGGAGGAAAAGGATGGCTAAATACATGAGAAATGAGGAGAAGTTAGTGGTAGGGCCGAGGCTAAAGTTCATGGGGGAAGGTGGGGGGGGGGGCAAGGTGCACAATCCGAGGCAGCTTGCTTCCTACAAGGATATGGTCATTAGTAGTAGCAGTTCCAGGAGTCACAGACGTGTTTTTTAATAATGTTCTGAATGTTGCCATTTTAACAAGGAAGGAAAGTTTCAGAGATTTCTGTAAGGAGTTCCAAACAGCTGGCAAGGCATGGCTAAGGGCTGAGTACCCAAAGCGAGATTTATATCTAGGGACATCGAATGAGAGATAAGAATGACTCCTAAGTGAATAAGCTCCAGGGTACTTGATAGAAGGCAGGATATATATTGCGGCAGCTTGCCAATTAGGGCTCTGTAGGTCCAAGTAGCAGCGTTTATGATGCTCCTGATATTCAAGGACTGCCATACTAGCATAGCATGTAAGGAACGATGATGGATCCTAAGGGGAGCACCACTGATGAATCTTAAAGCCCTGTTATACAATGTGTTGAGCTTGGCCAATGCAGTACAAGGTCCATGGTTATACAATAGGTCAGCATAGTCCAGGAGAGGAAGGAATGTGGATAGCATGAGCCTTTGCCTAGCTTCCTGGGTAAGAAGGTGGCGAATTCTAAAAAAACACTCCTAGTCCTAATCCTAATAAAACGTTCGAGGGGCACACTGTTTGTCTATTGTTTGCCCATGACACAAAACTGATGGGACGTAGGACCCACGGGCGTGATCATCGTGTGAAGATAATTTTTTTCCATTTTTTCCTTTTGGGGTCTGGTCTTGTCCGAGACCCAGGGGGCCTGGTGGGCTTTCCCATCACACTACCACCTAGGGCTGTGAGAACTCCTGTCGCTTCTCTCACAGCCTCATTGAGAGGGCTCTATCTTAATCCCTCCTCCCTTGGAAGTTATGATGTACATAGTTGTGGTGTATATTTAAATTGTATGGTTATTTATCTTTTGGTTCTTTTTATGTAGTCAGCCTGGATAGATCTTCATTTAAAACTGTTTTATGTTGGGAAGTGGGGTCAATACTCCACAACCACTTAATGGAAGGAGAGGCAGAGGGTATGAGAGATGGGGAGAGGTGGGGAGGACTGGGATGTTTGTTGGGGGAGAGGAGAGGAAATCTATCCTAAGTTTATCTCAAGAAAACGTCCAGTATTACACAACTCTCAATGAGACATGTCAGCAACAAGAACAAAAGTAATAATTTGCTCACAAAATATAAATGGGATGAACAACCCAATCAAGAGGTATAAGGTGCTTATCTCCCTAAAAAAACATAAACCTGATTTCATTCTATTGCAAGAAACACATTTGGGAAGGGAGGAGTACCTAAAGCTGCAAAAATGTGAGTTTTCCCATGTACTAGCCTCCTCCTTTAAAGAAGGGAAGAGGAGGGGCACAGCAGTTTTGATTCCCAGATATATACCACTACAGGTGACCTCCACTTATTGTGACCCAGAGGGCAGATTGACAATAGTGATGGGACTATATTAAGGGATGGAGTTTACTTTGGTAAACATATATATACCTCCTGGTGCAGAGTGGTGAGATACCTGTTTCAGAAAGTTACTGAGCATCATAGGGGCATGTTAATCCTGGCTGGAGATCATAATTTTATTTATAGCTACCTGGATACAACAAATCCCAGTCCCCCAAGAAAGACAGGACCACAGAGGGCTGCTCAGGTGTATTTGAAGGAGGTGGGTTGGGCAGATGCCTAGTGGACACTACACCCCCTAGGGAGATCTTATACCCACTACTCTGTGCTGCATAAGTCATATGCCAGGATAAACTCTTTTCATATTTCCAAAGACCATAACTCTCTGATTCATGGCTGAGAGACCTTCCCACCTACCCTCTTGGACCACTCACTGCTGCTCCTTACCTTAGATTGGGACCAGCCTAAGAAAACTACTCTCTTAAAATGAAATCATTTTCTCTTGAATCTTCCAGAATTTAAGGCCCTAATTAAGGATAGGGCCCTACAAATACTACAAGAAAATAGAAGTATGGAGATTAGTGCACGAACCCTGTAGGACACCCTGAAGGCTGTTCTGAGAGGGGATATCATAAAATTTGCTTGCCACTATAAATGCAGATAAACCTGCCAGCTAAGTTATCTCCAAGCCCAGCTTAAACCATTACAAGCACAATATGCACTGGAGGACGAGGCGGTCCTGCCCTTGTTGGAGGCCACCACGTAGTGAATCCAGCATTTGCTGAGTGTGAAAACTGAATAAGCTCTACAATTTTTAAGTCAAAAATATTATGAGGGTGGTCCCCAGGCTACATGCCTCCTGGCACATCAACTGAGAAAGAGGGACACACAGTCATGGATAACCCAAATTAGGTCCCTGGACTCAGGCAGGGTGGAGCAGACAGCATCACAAATAATAAAGGTATTTTCAAGTTTTTATCAAACACTGTATACCCCAGAACATGAGGTCAATCCCCTAAAGATGCATGCCTTCTTAGCATGCTTAAATCTCCCAGCACTCACCCCAGAACAAAAAGCAAACTTGATAGCCCTGATCAGCATAACAGAGTTGGACGATGCCGTTAAAAAATTAAAAACAAATAAAAGCCCCAGGCCAGATGGATATACAGGTGAATTTTATAAAGAGTTCAGGGAACAATTGCTACCTATGCTATGGTTGGCCTGTCAGGGGATATTGGTGGGAGTGGGGGGTGCCAGACTCGTGGAGATATGCCACCATATAGAGTATATTAAAACCAGGAAAAGATCAGTCTTCTTGTGCTTCATATCTACCAATTTCAGTCCTGAACATCGATTACAAAATATTTGCAATGGTAATCTCCAGGAGGCTGGAGGATCTCCTCCTCATGTTGGTGGACCCTGACCAGTGTGGCTTTGTTACCACCCGGCAGGCCCAGATAACATTAAAAGAACTGTCCACTTGGTACACTGCTCCACCCAGTCAAATTCCTCTTTGCTGCTTCTAAGTTTGGATGCAGAGAACTCCTTCGACCAGGTGGAGTGACCCTTTTTGATGGCTGCTCTGTGGAAGATGGGATTCCTTGGGGATTTTTTTTACCCTTATTATGTCACTTTATGACCACCCTAAAGCATATATAAAAATAAATGGTTCCGTCTCTGCCCCTATCTCCCTATCACGAGGCACTAGACAGGGGTGCCCATTGTCACCCCGTTTGCAATCTATCAAGAGCCTTTGGCTCAAGTGATTAGACAGACTGAGTCCATACAGGGCCTGGAGGCAGGGGAGAGTAACATAAACTTGCTATTTATGTGGTTGATTTGTTGCTATATATTGTTGACTCTGAGCAATCCTTGTCCCTGGTGTGGAGACTGTTGACAGAGTTCAGTAACATAGTAGGCTATAAGGTAAACCTCACAAAAACGGAAGTCCTTAAAATAAACTATTCCTCGTCTCTCACCATGCAATGGAGGTTCCCTTTTTGGTGGGATCTCCCCTCCCTTAAATATCTAGGAGTCCACCTAACAGGAGATTATAACAATCTAGGTAACACTAATTATCTCCCCCATTGCTCCAGGCCACATTAGACTTGGAAAGATGGAAAACCATTGTTACCGTTAATAAAAAGGATTAATGTGGTGAGGATGAATCTCCTGCCTCGATTCCTGTTCTTGGCCCAGACACTCCCTATCCCTATCCCTGTACCTCCTAAAATACTCAGAGAGTTTAGTAAGAAAATCCTAAGATATATCTGGGATTCCCGTCATCCTCAAATTCAGTTCACTCTACTACAGCTCCCTAAAATGTTGGGGGGGGGTCTGGCACTGCCAGACCTGGAGACATACTTTCAGGCGGCACAAATTAGAACCATAATTTATTGGCTGCAGCCTAATTATCAGGCTAAGTGGAGGGATCTGGAGATCTGAGAAGAGGATCTAATCAATTTAAACAAGATACTATTACAGAAACCATACTCCCCCCTCACAGACATAACGGATAACCCCTATACAATTAGTACACTGAGAACCTGGAGTTTGGTGCTCAAATCTAAATCATTGGCTGCTTATAGACATGTATTATACTCCTTTCCATATTGTCATCTGTTCGGGCCTGCTCGTCTGGACCATGGTTTTAGACATTGGGAACGAGCTGGTCTGCACATGGTGCTACATTTCATTAAAAATGGGAACCAGCTTCTATTTGAGGCACTCTGTATCATGTATGACATGCCAGCAGAGGACTATTATAGAGTGCTACAGGTACATAACTTGGTTAAATCATTGAAGGGGCCTACCCAAATAGCCCCCCTACCCAAACTTATAGATACAATAAAACTGTCAATAGAAGCAAGGGCCCCTTGAACACATATAATATCATACTTATACCAGGGCCTGATAAAGCTCAGAGGAAACTGTTTGAAAACAGTTAAGAGGGCCTGGGAATTAGATTTAGGGACAGAGATAGCAGAGGACATATGGTCCACACACCTCAGGTTTTTACACTTTGGGACAGCCTCCCTGACTTGGAAGGAATTTTTGTGGAAGACTATGCTGAGGCTCTTCAAGACCCCAGTCATTCAGGCCAAGTACTCAGAGAGGAGGGATCCTCCTGCTGGAGACTATGTGGTCATCGTGTAACTACACACGGGCACATCTTTTGGGAATACTCAAAAATACAACCCTTTTTAACAGATCTATTTAAAGCCTATCTGAGATGTTTCCCACACTGCCTCCTCCCTCTTCACTCCTATTCCTTTTTAACTCATACCCAATGGAATGCAGGGATTCCAAAACTAGGATGCTTCTAAACATATGTCTGCTAACAGCCAAAAAGGTTAGCACAAAAAATTGCAGTCTTGGCACGACTTGATGATACAAGTTTATAGAATGGAGCAGATAACAGCAGTTCTTAACAAAATCCAAGAGCAGTTTGATTTAATATGGAGGGGATGGGTGACATATGTCTCTGCCCTTAGACCAGAATTTGTCCTTTGAGACTATATAAATATATGGAGGTTTGGGCGGGTACCAAGCACGAGATTTGTGACAGCATGTACCTTATGTGCATTAGACTCCATCCACTCCCTAACAATGTATAATGAATTAATTGAAGCCTCAGTTCTACACATAGATTAATTTTTGGAAGACCTCTAAGCTTAGTTAAATTATATTAATTTAGTTTCAATTCATTTTATGTTGATGTATATAAATAGATTGGTCCAGTTGACTAAAAATTTATTAGCATCACATGTATTTCATGTTAATTGATTAGTGTATTGCATTGGTATGTCTGTATGTTGTGAAAATCTTGAAAATAAAAAGTAAAAAAAAAAAGAATCTGTATAAAACCCCCATGGAAATATACTCTCCCCCCCCCGAGAAAAGATAACTAGAAAATAAGTGTATATTCATTATGTATGCGAGCCAAAAGTCCTAACACCATGTAGCATAATTATGATATGTACCTGAATATAAGCCTACCTAAATATGTAAGCACAACCCCAACCCCTTCACCACACACACCCTTCCCATAAAAAACAACCCCCCCAAGAATATTATATATAACTAACATATATTATATATAACTATTATAACTAAAAAATGAATGATTTAAAACCTGAACCTTGAAGGTATGCTAGAGTTTGACCCAGGGTGTGTGCTAGTTTTTAAAATATGTAAGAGAAACAGTTCCATTTCTGAGCATGCACAGTTAGAAAAATCAGTGTTCTGAGGATGACTGAATTTTTTACAACCACGTTGTTTAATGTGGTCATTTTATGAGAATGCATTCATGTATCAGGTGACAGGGCTATTTCCTTGTGTGTGTGTGTGTGACATTCAGCTATGTTTGTTCAGCAGGGACAGGGCTGCCTGTTAGTGTGTAACTCCACCCATGCTGAATGTAGCTGTGCATATGGGCTTGTTTTGTTTCACCTGCCCATCTACCATTAGCTGCATGGCCAGCCCCATTGATTTTCCTGGACACCACAGTGCCCAGTTCCTGGGGCCACCTATAAATACAATGATTCTAACACGGGGGTGCCCATAACCGGTTCGTATTCCCCTGTATCATTACCCTCTCACCACCCAGCATTTAAACCCCAACACTGGAGTGCCCAATCCCCAGTTTCAGCATAGTCCTCCCCATAACCCAGCAATCTGGGACACTGGAGTGCCTCCACTGGTACCCCTATGTATCAAGCCAACATTGGGTTGCCCAGTCCCCAGTGTTGGTACCTAAAATTCAGAAAACTGTCCTTCAACATCTTTTTCACTTTTTTGGTTTTAAACCTGAAATAAAGAAAACAGTCCTTCTTTGTCTTGAGCCACCATCCCCCACCATCCGCACTCCCTACTCAGCACCCACCGCCCCACACCCCTTACCTTATACTTATCTACAGTACTAGAGGTCCAAGGCCATAATCCTGTCTGGACCTGAGAAATGCCTTGATTCTTCAGAGCAGGACTGGGGACTGAGGAAATTAGGTAAGTACAGTTAATGCATTTCAATGTATTTTTAACTTTTATTCATAACATGGTCATTTTTTTTTAATATTTGCCTTACAAATTTTCAACGTGACCTTTTTGGGACCCCACCTCATGAACAAGGTAGGTAAATCTTTCAAATCCAGCCTGAAAGATGATTTCATAGTCTCTCTGCAAAATCACACTTTGGGTGGGATTGGAAAAATTTCACCTGCTGGACTCATGAGGTGGTATCATAAGAAGGCTATGTTGAAAATTTGGGGTCAAAACATTAAAAAAATAACATTATGGACGTATGTTGAAAATTTTCTACAATCGCTCATAACTTTGGTAGTTTTCAATATTTTGATCTAAAATTTTCAGAATAGCCATTTTCTATTTACACCAGCTCACAAATGTGACAGCTTTGTTTTTCAAATCCTAGCCAAAATTTGCTTTTGTGTCTGTGGCATGAAAAGAAGTTTTGGCACAGTTTTGAAAATTTTCACCTACTGGGTTCATGAAGTGGGGTCATCAGAAGGCTATATTGAAAATGTGGTGTCAAAATATATAAAAAAAAAAAGTTAAGAAGGTGTATTGTAATTTTTCTATGCTTGCTCATAACTTTGGCAATTTTCAAAATTTTGACAGCAAATTTTTAACATAACCATTTTTTCACACCACCTCATGAACGTGATGGGTATTATTTTTCAAATCCTGGCTAAAATGTGTTTTCACACTTGTGGTGCGGAATTCCATTTCATCTAGTATTTTATAAATGATACCTATCATGTTCAGGGGGGGCATAAAAAGACTTGTTGAAATTTTGGATTCAGAATGTTGCCAAAAAAAAACACTTAAGAAGTAACATTGTATCTTACTTTAAGGAAGGCTCTTGCAGCAGGCCACACTGATAGGACTACGCTGCCAGGCACTAGGATCACATGGAAAATTTCTAGCTAGCAGTCTACCATGGGGGACCACCCCCCGCCGACGTCAGTCATCTGACATCAGCACAGGCTATATAAGAGGGCGGTCCTCCATACCACCTCAGTTCTTTTCCCACCATTGACCCATGCCATGTTGGACCCCATTGAACATTTAGCTACAGTCAACTACCTTTCTGTGCCTTCATGCCTTTTTTATTAAATTTTTTCAGTATTTAACATTGAATTTTTGGTGTTCTCTTGGGGGTTATGTCTTCTCCACCTGCTTCATCTTCTGACCACTCCACGAAGTGTGTCTGTGGCATACAGATTTCCAAAAAGGTTGGCCATTCTTCATGTCTGATCTGCCTAGGCCCGAGCCATGACACTGAAGCCTGCCAGCCCTGCCAGAAGTTCAACCAGGCTACTCGGAGATGTCCATTAAAAATGCTGGAGAATTACCTTCTTAAGAAAAAGCTGCTTGAGATGGAAAAAGAGCTGCAGGCTAGGAGCTCTTCAGCCTTGCTGGCACAGCCCTGCTGGGCCTCTTCTTCTTCTTCTCATAAGGAGAAGTTGGGAAAGCACAAACAGTGGGGCAAACATTGAGACAGGGCTTGGTCTGCTTCCCAGTCACGGTTGCCCAACAATCCCATGACCACGGCAGCATCGTCCTCTTTGAGGGGGTCGGCACCTCCAGCCCCAACAGCACTCACTCACTCCTTCCAGGCTCCTGGTGGCTCCACCACCTGCCATTATCTCTGTTTTGGGTGGTGGCTCTTCGTGGTTGGGGCTTGCTCCCCAGCCTCTGGTGCTCAGGCCCTTATCCTCTACAGACTCTGAGCCAGGTGGCTTGGCCAGTTCTGGGCTCTCGGACTAATGGCCTTGAGCCTGTTCCCCCCCAGCCAGGGGTCTGCCTTCTTTGCCTCCCAGTCCTGGGACTGATGCCAGTTCTGTGCTGAGGCAGGTGACCACTGTTTCCTCCTCCCTGGCATCACCTCTGCCTCTACCCAAGGGATCTCCCCTGGTGCTGGCCTCTCCCATTGGGACAGCACTGGCTGGCCCTTCACCCGAGTCTTCTAGGCCATCCCCTGTTGGGCTGCTGCCTGTGCTTGCAATGCCCAAATCTGTGGGTCTGATGCCAGCGTCACCTCGGCCACCACCTTCACCGCAGCCGATGCCTGCTAACCCATCACCAGACCCCTTGCCAACATCGGATGAGCCTATGTTGGGTTACCCATCACCAGCTACTCAGTCATTGTACCTTAACCCAATGCCTTCTTTACATTTTTGACTATATATAATTTTATTCCACAGGTAGACTTTAATGCCCTGTTCTTGATGTTGTGGTCATTGGTTCAGAAGCAGACCTCCTTCCCTCTGGCCCACCTCTGGCTTCTCCCATTCCCACCCCCAGGATCCCTCTCCCATGGTCAGCAGTGGGGCTGGCCTGAGTGAACCCAACTTGACTGGGCCGTCGGCGCCTATCCAGATACTGGCACTGACTTTAAAGGGGGATGATCATCAGCCTCTGATGCCATTCCCTGATAGTGAGTCCTCTGAGGATGATTCCTTCTCTTCAGGGTCTTCCTCTTCTCCAGGGGAGTTGTCGGCAGGAGAGGATCAGTCCAAGAAGTTTCCAAAGTCTCCCCCAATGACCAATCCTTTTTTATTTTATCATTTAACAGTTTCTGCCTGCAGCCAAAGCCCTGCTACACATTCAGCCACCGCTTCTCCGCTTCACCTCCGACCCTGAAGCTCACATGCCCAGCTGGCAGATGCATCTACACCTGTGAAAAGGGCCCCCCCTCGTAGCCCCCACGCCCGGTGAGGAATCATTACTGGCACATGCCATCCAGGCATCATTGGTCGGTTGGTGAAACTGAGGCCATCAAGCTGTCGTGGGCTTGTGCTGCCTTTTCCACTTATCTCCCCCAATGGAAGCACGGGTGTGCCATGATGTCAGTGCACTAGCGTGCAGATATCTGCCGTGCTTCCCCCACTAGGTACCCGTGCCTCTGTAGTACCTCCGGGTGTCCCCAGGGATGAGCAGAGCATGGTGTACATCCACCCCTTATCCCCAGGACTAGGAGAGCTGTCATTGGATGCTCAATCCTAGTCCTTCCCTGCTGACCCCTGACAACCCAGGCTCATTCCCGAACCCAGGTTGCCGGTATGGAATGAGGTGTGATGTCCAGCACCTCAATCCTCAGTGCCACCAGGCCCCAATGACCCATCCTTTATGAATGTTATGCATTACATACAGTCCATCATGGGGTGGGAGATGGAGGAACTGGACCTGGAAAGACATCGCTTGACTATCTTTCTTAGGAAAAAGGATGCCATGCCCATTGTGGTGCCACTTTTGATTGAGTCCTACAAGGACATCATCCGAGCAGCTTGGGCTCACCCCTTCTTTATTTTGCCTCTTCCTAAAAAAGGCGGATAGGCTTTATCATGCCTCGTTGGTAAGCCCTTCTTGGGGAGTAATCCCAAGGTGGTCTCTGTGGTCATTAATGCTGCCCATGACCAAACCAAGAAGCCCTAGCACCTCAGCACTCTCCTTCCAGACTGGGAATCCAGACAGCTGGAGCAGATTGGCAAATGGGTCTTTGATACTTTGGCCATTAGGGCCATCAACTATCTGACCCATATGGTACAATATCAGAATGCCATTTGGGCTGGCTCACCAGTGCAGCAGTAGGACTACCGCTCATGATGCCAGCGACCCGGGTTCAGGAATGGACTCGGGCAGAAGGAGGGTCGGCTGGGGGGTGAAGGATTGAGCACCCATGGGCTGCTCTCCTTCTCCGGGTTGGGTGGGATGCAGGTCTCGCTGCAATACTGCCACCTGGGTGACCACGGGTGAAGGTGCAGCGAGACAGCATACAAGGGAGGGAGGACGTCTGCTGGAAGCTGGAACGTTAGCATGTCCTGACGTCCGTCGCTCCTTGGCCCCCCTTGCATGCAGACGTCCTGTGGGCTGGGATCACCAGAAAAATGGAAATACCCTGTTCCAGGTTCCAGTAGATGGGACCCGGTTGTCCCAAGAAAACCCATAACCGGGCTCTTGAGATGGGGCCAGCTGACCTCCCGACGCATACTTGAGGTGTGAGAGAGGGTAAGGGGAGACCTTCTCCTCCCCGTCCAGGGGGTAAACCACGGCAGGATGGGGGCAGGCAGCTGGTACCCAGAATGGAGGTACCCGGGGTGGGACTACAGGAGTGCGCATGACCATGGGATCCCTGAAGAGAGGTTCCTGGAGCAGTGAGAAGGGGGCATAAATAGTAAGTATAAAAAAAAAGAATGCCATTTGGGAACAGGCTAGGGACCTGGTCCAGATGCTGCCTGAGGATTTCACCAGGACTCAGCTTGTGAAGTCAGGCTCAGATGTGGGTAACCATGTCCTCCGGGCATCTTATGATGTCATCTACACCTTTGGGCATGGGGCTGCCGCCAGTGTTTGCCTCTGATGCCACTCATGGCTCCAGGTCTCCAGGTTCGCCCTGGATGTCCAAGTCAGCATTGTAGATGCTCCCTTCTGGGGCTCAGTCCTCTCTGGGGTTGATAGCTAGCACCTCATTTCTATGCTGTAGGAGTCAGGCAAAGCCCTTAGGTCAGTTCCTTCGCTTTACCATACCCAGCCTAGGGTGAACCAGCATCAATCCTTTTTGTTGGTCCTCCCTCAAGCAGTTACAAGGACAGTCCACCAAGTGCCAACCCAGACTTTTGGTTACCAGTGCCCCTGCAGATGCCATTGCTCAAGCCCCCAGAGGCCTGGCAGTCCTCCTGCCCACTCCAGCCTCTACCTACTGACTTCTTATCTGACTCCCCTCCTCTGATTGTAGGTCCAAGAGAGGTGATTGGGGGGCCAGTTCTTTCTCCACCTGCCAGGGTGGCGAGCAGTAACCACTGACAATAGGGTACTCCAGCTAATAGCTCAAGGTCACACCCTGGAATTTCTGGAGTGACTTCCAGAAAATCCCCCAGTCCACTCTAAGTACCCTCCCACACACCTCTACTGATTCAGGAGAAAATTCACGCTGTGCTGCAAAAAAGAACCATAGAGCCCATCCCTCAGGCTCAATGGGGAAGGGGGTTTTACTCCCACTTCTTCCTCATTCCCAAGAAGACTGGGGACCTCTGCGCATCCTGGACCTGAGCAGTCTGAACCTGTACATTGAGTACAAACACTCCAGGATGGTGACCCTTCAAGGATAAAGGCAAACACATGGGACTTCAGAGGAGCTGACTTTGATAAGATGGCCAACAGAGTTAATCTAGCTCTTGCAACAAGAAATACAGGTGAGGGGGTACAGGCAAAGTGGGCAAGCATTAAGGATGCAATACTTGAAGCAACATCCCATTGTGTCAGAGAGAAAAGCAAGAGAAAAAGAAGGAGAAAACCACTTTGGTTCTCAAAAACAGTAGCAGAAAAGGTCAGAGCCAAAAGGCTGGCCTTCAGGAAATATAAGGGAACGCAGCGGGACGAAGATAGGGCGGCATACCAAATGTCCCTAAGGGAAGCAGGGAAGGCAGTAAGGCAGGCAAAGGCCCAAACTGAGGAAACACTAGCATGAACAGTAAAAGAAGGGGACAAGACTTTCTATAGATACATTAGTGAAAGGAGAAAGTCCAGAGGGAGGTATTACTAAGATCAAAGGGGATAAGGGGGGAGTGTGTGGAGGAGGATCAAGGAAAAACACAATATCCTAAATAGATACTTCTGCTCAGTATTTACTGAGGAGAAGGTAGGGCAGGGCCCACAGCTCAGCACCATGGATGCGGGGGAGGGAGGTGTGCACTAGTCCCTTCACAAAAGAAAAGGTCTTACAGGAGCTCACTAAGCTCAGGGTGGACAAGGCAATGGGACCGGATGGCACACATTCCAAGGTACTAAAGAAGCTAAGGGTGGAACTAGCAGAGCCTTTATCAGAACTGTTTCGTGAGTCTCTGAGCACAGGAGAGGTCCCAGAAGACTGGAGAAGGGCTCATGTAATCCTGCTCCACAAGAGTGCTAGCAGGGAGGTGGCAGACAACTACAGACCAGTCAGTCTTACTTCAGTAGTGGGCAAGATTATGGAGATACTCCTTAAGGAAAGGATAGTGCAACACCTGGAATCCATAGGAGCACAGGATCCAAGACAGCATGGGTTTATAACAGGAAGGTTCTGTCAAACTAATCTCATAGATTTCTTTAACTGGGTAACCAGAGTGGTGGACCAAGGGGGTGCAGTTCATGTCACCTACCTTGACTTCAGCAAAGCTTTTGATACTGTTCCACATAGAAGATTGATTAATAAGCTGTATAGGCTTGGGGTGGGTCAGAGGTTGGTCAACTGGGTGGCAAACTGGTTGGCGAGCAGAAAACAGAGAGTGGCGGTAAACGGCTCACAGTCAGAAGAGATGCAAGTCACAAGTGGGGTACCTCAGGGATCAGTTCTGGGGCCAGTCCGCTTCAATATCTTCATCAGTGACATTGCAAATGGACTGGAGGGTAAGGCTTGTTTGTTTGCAGATGACACCAAGATCTGCAACAGAGTACATGATCCAGATGGGGTGGGCAGAATGAGAAGAGATCTGGATAAACTGGTAAAATGGTCGGAAGAGTGGCAGCTGGGGTTTAATGCAAAGAAGTGCAAAATCATGCACATAGAGAAGAGAAGAGAAACCCTGAAGCCACCTATAGGTTGGGAGGGGAAGGGAGTTGATGGCAATCACAAGGGAAGAAAGAGACTTGGGCATCATCATCACAGATGACCTGAAATCATCCAACCAGACCACTAAAGCAGTAGATAAGGCTAGAGGGATGTTGGGGTGTATTTGTAGGGGTATCACAAGTCGTAAGAGGGAGGTAATAATCTCTCTTTACAAGACACTGGCCCCATCTGGAGTACTGCATGCAGTACTGGAGGCCGCACCTGCACAAGGACATTAACAAACTGGAGGCAGTCCAGAGAAGGGCAACCAAAATGGTGCAGGGATTGCATCAGAAAACTTATGAAGACAGATTAACGGAGCTCAACATGTATACCCTAGAACAAAGGAGGGAGAGAGGTGATATGATCAAAACATTCAAACATCTTAAGGACATTAACAAGGTGAAAGAGTCTAACATGTTTCAATATAAGAAAAATAGCAGGACAAGAGGACACAGCATGAGATTAAAGGGAGGCCGATTAAGGGGTAATGTGAGGAAGTTCTTTTTCACAGAAAGGGTGGTGGATGTATGGAATGGCCTACCTCAGGACGTGGTGGATATGAATACAGCGCAGGGCTCCAAACAGGCATGGGATAGGTATAAGTGCGCAATACAGATGAGTATGAATAGATAGGTCATTGACAGAGTACAGGCCTATGGCACATTCATAAGGTAGAAAAATGGGCAGACTGGATGGGCCTTGCAGTCCTTCTCTGCTGTCAACTTCTATGTGTCTGTGTTTCTATGGACAACTACCTCTGCTGCACTGGGGGATTGGTTCTGCTCTCTAGACATGCAAGACGCCTACCTGCATAGCCAAATCTTCCCTGTCCATTGTTGCTTCCTTCATTTCCAATTTCAAGATGACCATTTCCAATTTTGGGCCCTCAGATTTGGCCTTTCCTTGCCCCCTGGGTATTCACCAAATGCCTGGCAGTTGTGGTGGTGGCATTAAGGATGCAGGGCTTCTATGTGTTTCCCCACCTGGGTGACTGGCTGCTGGCGGCCCCCTCCAGGAAACTCTTGGTTCGGATCCTGGAATGCACCCTGCACCTTTTTCAGGAATTGGGGTTTACAGTAAATCTGCTGGAGTCCTGCCTCTCCTCTTGCCAATGCCTTCAATACATAGGGGTGGTCCTGGATACCAGCCAAGGCAAAGCCTTTTTACCCAAGGACAGGGCGGAGTGACTGCTGGAGCAGACCTATTAAGTTTCCTCCAGCTGACAGGTTCCAGCCAAGGTTTTCTGTGGCTTCTAGGCCTCATAGCAGCTGCCACTGCCCTGGTTCCCCTGGCCTATCTGCATATGTGGGTTCCTTAATGGACTTTGAGGGTCCAGTGGCACCAGTGCAGAGATGACCTGGACCATTTGGTCCTGGTTTCTGGCCCAGTCTGGAGGGTGCTGTGGTGGTGGCTTGATCCGACCAAACTCCTCTGGTGGATCTCCTTTCAGCACATGACCCCTCATCAAATTCACAGCAGATGCATCTGGTCTGGGATGGGTCACTCATCTAGCTGATTGCCAGACCCAGGGTACCTGGACAGATGTAGAACAAGGTCTACATTATCAATGTCCTGGAGATGCAGGCAGTCCTTTACGCCCTGCAGGCCTTCCAGATTCATCTCCTCCTAGGAACACTGCTAGTACAGATGGACAATATGTGTGTAGTGTACTATATCAACAAGCAAGGGGGGATCTACTCTTACCCACTGTGTTGGGAGGCGATGAGAGTTTGGTATTGGGCCATCAAGCATGGGACAGAGCTCTCGGCCATTCATGTTCCAGGCATACAAAACATCAGACAGTCTCAGTCGCTCCAGGTTACAGGCTCATGAGTCGGAGATTCTGACCTCAGTGGTTGAAGATCTCTTCAATGGGGGTTGACACTTCGCCTCCCCACTCAATGCAAAACTGCCACCTTTCTGCTCACTTGATCCCAAGCCTGGAGTTTTTTGGCAACACGCATTGTCACGCTCCTGGAAGGAGAGGCTTCTGTATGACTTCCCCTCATTCCCACTCCTGCAGAGGGTTCTGCTGAAGCTCCAGATAGAGGGGGCAGAGATGATCCTCATAGCTCCCTTCATGCCTCACCAGATTTCATTTCCTTTGATGCAGCAACTAGCTGTGGAACCTCCAGTCCCTCTGCCCTGTGCACAGGCTTGCTATCCCAGGACCAAGGTACCCTACTCCATCCAGACCTCAAGTCCCTGCATCTCCATGCGTGGGTCCTGCGGACCTAGTTATAGCCCCCTTTGGGGGGTTTTTTAGGGTCACTGACGTCCTGGTGGCAGCCAGGAAACCCTCCATCAGGGCCACTTATGCTATGAAATTGAAACCCTTTTCCATTTGGGCCACTTCTCACCACTTGGGTCCTTTCACCTGTCCAGTGAATCAGGTGTTAGAGTACCTCCTTTCCCTTTTGGATTCAAGCCTGGGGTACTCTTCCCTTAAGGTGCACCTCTCTGCCATCCCTGCATACCATGTACCTCTTGAGGGCAAAGCTATTGCCCAGCTTGAAGTGTCCCGTATGTTCCTGTGGGGTATTTTGCATCTGAAACCTCCCATTTGGGACCCAGTTCCCTCCATGGGACCTCAATTTTGTGTTGGAGAAACTCACCTTACCTCCCATTGAACAAGCTGCGAGTTGTGAGCTGCACTTTCTGTCATGGAAAACATTGTTTTTAGTTGCTATTACTTCTGCTCTAAGGATTTCCGAGGTCCAGGCTCTGATGTGTAAAGAGCCTAATTTGGTATTTCACAAAGACAGAGTGTCTTTGCATACTAATCCTGAGTTTTTACCTAAGGTGGTGTCTGAGTTTACTCTAATCAATCCATCCACCTGGTTGTTTATTTTCCTGAGTATTCCAATCAAGGGGAGGTGTTGCTCCATACTATGGATGAACACAGAACATTGCAGTATTATACGATCCACACCAAATCTTTGAGGAAAACTGACCAGTTGTTCATTTCCTTTGCCCCCAAAAGAGAAGGTGCTCCTGTTTCCAAACAGTGTTCATCTAAATGGTTCACAAATTGCATTGTTTACTGCTACTGCTAGTACAACAAGCCCCTTCTGAGGGTGGCTAAGGGCCATTCCACCAGGGATATGGCTGCCTCCACAGCTTGTTTCAGAAATGTGTCTGCTACAGACATCTGTGCAGCTGCCACCTGGAGTTCTGTCCACACCTTCACTGAGCATTACAGTCTGGACATCATCTCTAGGCGCAGAGACAACTTCAGCCCGGCCATCCTTCAGGGCTTTCTGTCTTGAGCTCTTGCCTGCTGACTTGTCCTCCTCCTGGTGGTGTTAACCTGGTGATAACTGACACTGCTTGGGACTCAGTCCTACTGGTGTGGCCTGCTGCAAGAGCCTTCCTCAAAGTTAGATAGTACAATTACGTAAGAAGTTACCGTAACAGTAGATCTTTGAGAGCAGCTCTTGTAGCAGGCATTGCTTTCCTTCCCTTCTTCCTCCTGCTTCTCTCTCTTCCTGTTGCATGTGCTTCTGCCTTCTTTTATAGGCTCTCAGAATAACTTCCTCAGTTCTCCAACAGCTGGCTGTGCAGAGACTCCAGCGGGACAACTAACGTGGTGTGGGGGACCGCTCTCCTATATAGCCTGTGCTGACATCAGATGGCTGATGTTGGTGGGAGGCGGTTCCCCATGGTAGACTGCTAGCTAGTTTGCGGCATAGTCCTACCAGCATGGCCTGCTGCAGGAGCTTCTGTCGAAGATCTACTGTTATGGTAAGTTTTTATGTAACTGTACTTTGCAGGGATGGCTGTTGGCCCAGTGGGAACCACATTGTCTTCCTGTGCCAGTGACCTGACTTCCAGTGAGAACTCAGTGAGCTGCTGAATGGGTTGAGGATAGAAGGAAGTGGCTGCAGTATGGGGCACCAGTCCCAGTTTGGGGATGGATGGTGTAGTGATCTGGTGCACACACAAAAACCTTTGGCGGGCTGAGGAACCTTCTTTCACAAGGAATTGACATGCATGTCAAGGCCTGATGGACTTATGTACTGCGTTGGGAGTATGTCCAGTATTTTGTTTATTTCATATTGTGCAGGTTCCAAAGGGACTTGCACACATGAGGATATGATTCCACTATCAGAAAAAAGGAACGTAACTGCAAAAAACAATGTTAACACAGGCTTCAGGATTTAATATCCAAAGTGCACAAAGTAGAGAAATGAAAAACATTATGATTTTGTGTCTCCAGAGTCTTAGAGAATCAGTGGTGGGGTCTTCCTTAGGATTATCAGCCCTGATGCTCACCCCTTCCCCTAAGCAAACAAGATCAGATATGATTGTTTTTCTTCCTGCAGGACCATGTATGAAGAAAGCTACAATAGATCCTGTTGACAAAATGTAGAGAGCTGTACTTGTACCACTATGAGGCACTGGCTTGCTGCTTGGACAGGAGGCTGCAGGCTGGGGAGACGGGGTTGGCATTAAGGTTGACTATCCCAGGGAAGACCCTACTACTCATTTGCCAAGAATCTGGAGACCCAAAACCCTACTATTTTTTCATTTCCTTACTCTGTGTGCTTTGTGTTCTTTAATGTCTGCATTAATGTTATTTTTTTGCAATTAATATATAGATTCTTTGCAGAAAACTGCATTAATGCACCAGTTCAACTTAATGGCACAAAAGTAGGGAAATGTGGTGTTAGGGTCTCCAACCCAACCCCCACCCCCAAAGCAGCAAAAGGACAAGACCACACAAGCAACTACAGACAGCCATCATCAGGTAAGACAAACAACATACAACATACAACTGTTTCGACACCTGCTACCCACTTAGGCCAACAAAAAGTAGCTGTTTTAATGTAATCTGAGCTTTTAAATATAACATTTTACATTTTTGGGCAAAGTGTTACCCTTAAGCAAAACTGCTACTCACTTGAAAAATGTCTAGATCTCCTGCTGAAACCATGATACCCACATTCAGCAATAGTACTTCTGTCTTTAGAAGTGCAGGCCCTTATGGGGCCTGCCCTTTTGTAGTCTCACATACTCATGCATGCTAACAGCATGCACTTAAGGTGTGGCTGCTTAAGCACAGGCCACTGTGGGACCCGTGCTTATGCAGCCGCAGATACAAATCCATGAAGGTAGCACATCAGTGGTACTGCATTTGTGTCATCTGGAAACAGTTGTATGTTGTTTATCTTATCTGATGATGACTGACTGTGGTTGCTTGTGTGGAAATATTTCAATGTTTAGTCATAACTTGGTCATGTTACTGTGACAGAAATCCAGCCACAATGCCACCAGTTGTGACGGAGCTGCACCTTAGGGCCCTCGTTTACAGGGCAGTTCTCTCGAGGGGACTTCTAATCCTTTGCCACAACCTGATTTTTACCTGGGACCAAGAAACCACCCTTCTGCCTCCTTTAGCACAAGGTCAGGAAGGGCAACACAATAACTGTTGGTAGAATGCCCTTCAGAGATGGACTGCAGAGTTCAGCAGAAATAGAAAAATTACTTTTCTAAATAATGGTGGTGTGGTTACTCTGAACGAAACCTGGCTCTCAGCTAAAATACCTGACTTTGCATTAACAATCAATGGGTATATGCTGTTTAGACTAGACAGTGTTGATAAAAGGGATGGGGAGTGCACCATCTATTTGAAGGACTACCTTAAGGGACAGGCACTTCCCAATGTTACCCCAGTAAACCATTCCCAAATGCTAGGGGTTAAAATTCTCCTTGGGCAGCATGGAAAATCTCTTTATGTATTTTCCGTTTACATCCCCCCACGCGACAACACTTTGGGTATCAACATGGTACTAGATTACCTTGAAAACCTACCACATCACTCTGAGGTAGTTGTTATGGGTGACTTTAACATCAACTGGTTGGCCCCTGAAGCTGCCCCTTTTAAGGATGCCATTGCGGCATGTAACATTTCCCAGTCAGTGACTGCCCCTACAAGAATTAACCAGAGGACAGGTAATAGCACCCTCCTGGACCTAATACTAACCACAGCCCCCCAAAGGCACAGCAACACCACAGTTCTCTCTGACTCGATGAGTGACCACTCCCTCATCGTTAGCCACTGGATTACCCAGACCCCAAAACCCCCAGCTAAAGTCACATATCAGTGCACTCTAAAGAAAGGGCAACTTGATCAGTTTCAAGGCTACCTTGCACAATGTGACTGGTCACTTCTGGGCACATCTAGTAGTGTTGATCATGTGCTATGCTACCTTATCACACACTTTAATAAAGTTTGTGATATTTTTGTCCCAGTGCATACATTAAAGGCCAGAGGAGTAAGTAACCCCTGGATCACTGCAGAGCTATTATGCAAGATAAATGCCAGGGGCAATCTCTGGTATCTTGCACTTGCCACTGGAAAACCAGATGATAAGCAGCGTTACAGAGTTGCCAGAAATGCATGCACTCGGGGAAATCCGTAGGGCCAAAATTGCCCACTTTCAAAGTGAGCTCACTAGCTCATCGGGAAAGAGCTGGAATTTCTGGCAAAAGATCAAGGACCTCACTGGCATAATGGTTAACGGCATCCTTTACAGGAACCTAAATCAATTGCTGATGTTCTAATAGAGCCTTCACGGTTCTCAGTCAGGTGCTTTCCCCCAACTTTTTTCAAAGAGTCTGACACAAAGGGCCCTTCTGTTATTGGTTCCACCCCCCCCCCGCTGATCCCCCCCCTTCTACTTCAGGAAGATTATGGTACCTGAGGCAAAAAAAATATCTTCTAAGGGTGCTAGGCAAAACCAGATGTAACCCTCCTACAAATGAGGGTTCCTGAAAAGTCTTCCTTGAGCTTGCCTAAATGCTCACTGCCAGGCTGGTGTTCTGTGTTTCAGCAGTTTAAATATGATTGCCAGAGAGTGCCTGTATAGCCTCTGTGTACTGTCTCTTTAAGAGCTGCCTGGATTGCAGTCATAAGTAATCTGAGAGGGAACTCTATTGAAAGATGTAACTATTTGCTGAAAATCATTTAGAGTGATAATGATAATGTAATTTGTCTAACCTGCCTTCTTTGCAGCAAGGACTGTTTTGTTTATCTCCACTGTCTTGGTCCTGGACTGTGAATTGGATCAATCAGTACTGGTGGGACCTAAAATGGAGTCGGACTACAGGAGTTGTCTGGAGTCAAAATCTGTAGGAATTGTAGTTTTGGGCTTTTAGCGCCTTTTTGCACCTGAAGGGGGAGCCTTTGTTGTGACTGACAGGAGGATCAGCCAACCGAACCTTTTGGATCTTGGGGAATCTCCCAGACTGCTGCAGCTAGTTTTAGTTTTGAGCTGAGAAGTGAAAAAGTAACAGCTCAAGTGATTTTGAGCAGCAGTTCTGTGTAGTTTTGCATCAGAAAACTGTGAAAGGGCTGAGTTTTGGCCTGCCTGTCGGCCTGCTGTCCCTGAGAGGGAAAACAGAGTTTATTCGGACTGTATCCGAGTTGTGAGGACTATTTAAGCCACTGGACTGTGACCAGGCTTTAACCTGAAGAATACCGAAGATTTGCTGAATGTGATTGGCCTGCCAGGATTTTGAGCTGCTTTTGAATTCCTGGTTTGTGCAGAGACTTTGCGATTGTGACCGGAGAGTGGTTTGCCTGGTACAGTAGTATTTCCTTACATATAAATGTGCTGTGTATTGAAAGTGGGTCGTGATTTGGTTCCCCGCTGTGTGAACTGTGTTCTGCTTGCTGGAAGCTTTATTCAGCCTAATCAGACTGAATCTGCGATAATCTCCATTCGGCCTGGGCCATGCCATGCTGGCCCTGCCAGACTACCCCACTGCACAGAGAAAGCCACTGACGAGAGACCTGCCTGAGGATCAACCCCTTGCTCCACGCTTGAACAGGAACAATATCCTCAGTGAATTGTGTGGGCCCTGCTTCTCCTGGCACTCCAGATTAACCACCTGCCACCTCAATTTTCATCCAGCCTGTGTCCAGTCTTGGGTACCGTGAGTAATCATCAGTGTAGCTCCCTGCAACAACAGCCTAATCTAAAAGTGTGTCATCTGATTGTCTTGTTGTTTTCTTTTCACGAACTGAGCCCTCCGGCTCTGGATTACAAATAGTGTGTGTTGTGCATGTTGTTTTCTTCCATCACAGGGCCCCAACCAGCTGCAATGTTCCTGGCTAGCCCACCATTCTCCATCTGGGTACCCAGAGTGTGTGACTGTTTATGGACGAAAGTGCATGCATAACTCTTTGATTAATAGAGCCTTTAAGCAAATTAACCTGATTACGCCCCTTCCTTGTTCAAGCACCTTAAATAAATCAGATCTAACTCTTTTTTGCATTTACCCTGACTGTGGTTCCAGTTTGTGCAAGAGTACTGTACTGCTGTTATTTGCTGTGTATAACCTTGTTTTACAGGGGGTCCCCAGGGCCGGGCCAGAGGAATGCCCTGGTGGTAAGTGCAAACAGTGTGGGTACTTGTGTGGTGTATCAGAGGTATTGTGAAAGTGATTATTGTGTATTGTTCCGGCCACTAGTAAGACAAGAGGGGGGTTACAGTGTCCCAGAAAGCTGTGCCCAGGTTAGCTTGACCACTACCAACCCTGATCTCCAGGTGGAGGCTCCCATTTCAGAACTCAGGCCCCTTAACCTGCTATTAGCCAAGCAGGCAGGGGTAGTAGCCCTTGGTATAGTGCCACCTAGGGGTTACACAGATATAGCAGTGACTCACTTGATTTGAAACTTCTCTACCTCTCACTAAATGTTATGTTAATACCCCTGACCTCTGTTCTAAATCTGTCACTGTCCTTAAGGCAATTCCCGTAACAGTGGAAGGCAGGGGTTGTCACACCTGTGCACAAAAATGGTGACAGAACTCTGCATTCAAACTACCACTCTATTTAGATTCTCCCACCCTTATCTGAAGTCCTAGTGTGAATAGTCGCTGACCAGCTGACTGAGTTCCTAACCAAATACAATCTTCAATGTCCTCAGCAGCACAGTTTCAGAAAGGCTCATAGTACCACCACAGCCCTTCTGGAGTACACAGAATACATTCACAAGGCCCTTGATTATGGACATATGGTAGGGTCAATCTATATTGACCTTACTAAGGTATTTGATACTGTTAATCACTTCCTCCTTTTACACTCCCTCCCTCCCTACCCTACCTCCAATGCAGTGACTACTTGGTTCAGAAGCTACCTGGAAAATAGGATGCAGCAGGTTAAAATAGATGGTTCCCTATCATGCAGTCTTCCCGTTCAGTCGGGAGTCCCACAAGGCTCCATCCTAGGATCTTTGCTTTTCAGCCTGTTCCTAGACAATCTACCCAAAGCATGTGGCAGTAACATGGTTCTCTGTGTGGATGATGCCGTTCTTTTCTCCAGCCACACTGCCCCCCTTTCCCACTCAAATGAACTCCAACTCAGCTTTGCAAAGGTTAAATCTTGGTTTGCCTGCCACAAACTTCTAATGAACTACAAAATAACTAAAATGAAGCTCTTCGCCAGCCACAATAACAAATTTAAATTGGCTTTCCTAAGTATCTGGAATAAACAGAACCAGCCTTTAGAGATGATTCATGAATTTAAGTGTCTTGGTATTACGCTAGATAGCTCACTTTCATACACCCTACATATTCATCAAAGCTACAAGACGGTTAACTGCAGACTTGTTGTTCTGTACAGGCATAGGCACTGTCTTACACCAACAACTCTAAGACTAGCAGTCACTAGCTAGATGCTGTCCATATCGATTATGGCTTGGTCATTTACAGTGCAGCCATTGAAACTGCCCTCAAATTACTGACAGTCACACTAAATAAAGCTTGCAGGCTTGTAATTGGTGCTGACATGCGCACCCATACCTTTGACCTTTACATGCAATCCGAATGGCTCCACTTACAGGGAAGGATCTCCTATCAAACCTGCTTATTAGCTCCCAAAATTTACCTCTCCCTAACTCAGCCAGGCACCCAGTCCCCTGCTTCTGCCATTGGCTAACCAATGTTACATGCATAGTATGACCAAACGGTCTTTCCTCGTCCCTCGCCGTTGGACCTCACATGTTCGGTGAACTGTCAGTTAAAGGGCACCATCCTGGCTCAATGACCTGCCACACACAGTCCTCTCTGAAACTAAATTAGGCACTTTTAAATCTATACTCCGCTAACACCTAACAACATAAGGTAAATGTGACTGTGTGCACTAAGTTACAGTGCCATTCCCCTGGCCTATATGCTCACTTAAGTCACCCCTCCCACACCTCCTGTTTTTGCTACTGTACTCTATCCTCTCTGTTGGCGCCTTCATACCCTTTTTCCACCTCTTGTTCCTCCATCTCTCCTCCCTTCACCTGCCCACCTGCAGCTTTCTTCCCCACTTAATTGAACCTTGCTCAGCTCTTAGAAATGACAGTCTATTTTTTGGACTGCACTTTTTTTAAGTTGACTATGTGTGTTTCATGCCATGTACCTAATGTAACTTTCTGTATTACTCACTGCAGTATTTACACTGTACTACCTCATTGTTGTTATTTGATCCACTTGTGTTATCTTGCCTGTCTTTTGATGTGGAACCTTTGTAAAAGAACCGCTGGTTCAAGGGGATTTGTAATTCTAGTTATCAGTAAGTAAATAAACGAAATAAACAAGCAGTCACTGGTTCTATCAAAAATGGATTATTTACTAGAAGAACTACAAGTATTTACAAACAGGATCTATTTACAGTCAGACAAAAGATTTAGAAGTTTACTAGGAAATAGAAAATAAAACAAGTTACACAGACAGTTGATGTATAGAAAAATCTGAATTCTCTTTGCCTAAGACCTATTCACCTACTGCTTGCTATAGAAGACACTTTCCCTAAGCTGTATTTTTATCTGCTGCAGGGCTCCCCTTTTGTCAGATGTTGAGTGTTCCAGAGAGAGAGAGAGCAGAGCCTCAGCTCTTTAATTTCTACCCTTTGATTGTGGAAGTGACGTCACCATTTTGAGTGACAGTTCCCCACTATCTCCCACTCCACATATGTGTGTGTGGATGACATCATCCGGGCCAACTGGCCTCCTTCACACCTAGAACATCCTGTGTCCAGCTTTATGACCTTGTTTTGCAGAATGTCTGAGGTGTTCAAAATTGCACTCTCACATCTGCCAGGATCTGCAGCTTAGATGAGCTTGTGGGAACTTTATACTGAGCTAGTATTTCCCATAAGACCTGCCTGGCTATGTGACCTGGGAGCCATGTTTGATTCCACTTCCAAATAACAGAACTTATAAAAGAAACATATCTACACTAGCAAAAGAAATTAACAGATCTGTTCAAATGTCCATCACATCTCCAACCCCAGGAAATGAAGGTGTATCTATTTTGGACGACCCCCAAAAGACACTGCCATTCATGTTAGGTACTGGAGAGTGTCTAATGGGATGTGTCATGCACTTAGCCCACCTCAACAGTCCATCTGCATTGGTATTCTGCACACCACTCTGCATTCCCAGTGAACATGTCCCCAAATTATTGCAGCACCGTCTTCATCTCCTCTGCCTGGGCTGGTGTTAGCTGCCCTGAGAGGGTGAGGTTATCCACTGAGGATCCCTCCCGAGCCTGCCCAAGATGATCTGCAAGGGGATCAGCCGCATTTTCCTCTTCTAGCATGCTGCACACAGCGAGGACCATTTTCTTCCTGTCATAGTAGGGCTTCATCACGTTCACATGATATACCCTCTGCCTGCACCTTCTGTCAGGCAGCCTTACTACATAATTAACCTCATTCACCTTCCTGATTATGGGGAATGGGTCCTTCTATTCTGCCTGCAGTTTATTGTGTCAGACTGGGACAAGTACCATCACTCGCTGTCCGACTTCATACTCCCGGACTCTGGCCTCACAGTTCTACCAGGTTTTTTGCTGCTGTTGTGCAGTGGTTAGATGCTCCTGTGCAAGCCCCATGAGCTCCTTAAGCCAGGCCCTGGAATTTAGGATGTACTCCACAACAGACTGCCCTTGGGAGGCAAGGTCACCTTCCTATTCATCCCTAACTAAATTTAGGGGCCCCCTTAACCTGTGGCAAAAGAGGAGCTCGAAGGGTGAGAACCCTGGGACTTCCCTGTATACAAATAGGAGGTAGGGCCAATATTTGTCCCAATCCATCTTGTGCTGGTCAGCATACATACTAAGCATAGTTTTGAGGGTCCCATTGAATCGGTCAACCAGGCCATTAGTCTCAGGGTGATACGGTAAGACACAGAGCTGTTTCACCCCACACTTCTCCCACAGACTAGTCATTAAGGACGACATGAAAGTCATCCCCTGGTTTTACAAAGTCTTCTGGGGAAATCCCACTTGACTGAAGATTCCCAGGAGCTCATCAGCCACTTCCTCCACCTCAGTGGAGGACATGGCCACTGCCTCGTGGTACCTGGTTGCATAGTCCACAACAACCAGTATGTACCTCTTGCCCATGTGACTTGAGGTACTCAGTGGCTCCACTATGTACATGGCTACCCTCTTAAAGGGTTCATCAATAATAGACAGGGGCACCAAGCTGCCTTTGCCTTGTCCCCTACCTTTTCCACCCTCTGGCATAGAAACAGAGACTTTGTCGGCAGATAAGGGCCTATGGCTCACCCAGTCTGCCCATTTAAGCTTGTAAGTTCCCTTTATGTTTTTCTAGAAGTCTGTTGCTCCTTACCCTTGACCTCAGGAATTGCCTTTATGTCTATCCCATGCATTCTTAAATCCCATGATTGTTTCAGCACCCACCACTTCCTCTGGCAGGGTGTTCCACTTGTCCACCACCCTTTCTGTGAAGAAATTCGTCCTCACGTTTCCTCTGAATTGCCCTCGCTCCAACTTCATCCCATGCCCTCTAGTCTAGGAACTTTTTTCCACTGGAAAATAGTGTATTCCTGCACACTGTTCCTCCCTGTAAGGTACTTGTATGCCTCTATCATATCCCCCCTCTCTCTCTCTCCTCTCCTCTTCTCCAGGGAGTACATATTCAAGTCCTTCAGCCTGTCCTTATAGGACTTTTGATGCAATCCCTGTACCATTTTTGTTGCCCTCCTCTGAACCTTCTCTACCCTGTCTATGTCCTTAAGTAGGTAAGGTTTCCGGAACTGTACACTGTACTCCAGGTGGGGCCTCACTAGTGTCTTGTATAGTTGAATTATGACCTCCCTTTTCCTGCTGGTGATGCCCCTGCCTATGCATCCTAGCATCCTATTTGCTTAACCTGCTGTCTTGTGCACTGTTTCCCTACTTTGAGCTCATCAGAGATGGTAACCCCAAAGTCCTTTTTCTGCTTGTGCATGCTATATCCTCGCCTCCCTCAACTGATATGTTGTTTCAGGGTTTTTGTGCCCCATATGCATTATCTTGCACTTCTTTGCATTGAATTTCAACTGCCAAACCCTTGACCATTCTTCAGGCTTCTGCTGGTCCCTCCTCATTCTGTCTATACCCTCTGGCATGTCCACTCTGTTACAGAGCTTCATGCCGTCAGCAAACGGGGAACTTCTGCCTTCTAGGTCCTGTGCAATGTCACTGATGAAGACGTTGAATAGGACCAGTCGCAGCACTGATCCCTATGGTACCCCACTGGTCACTCTTCCCTCTGTGGTGTGACAGCCATTTACCTCCACCCTCTGTGTCCTGCCACCCAGCCAATTACCCACCCACCGCACTACTGTCCTGCCCACTTCTATATTCCCCAGTTTGTTTAATAGCCCTCTGTGTGGCACAGTGTCAAAGGCCTTGCTGAACTCCAGATAGGCCACATCCACTGCCCTTCCCTGATCCACCTTCCTTGTCACCCAGTTGAAAAATTCAATGAGGTTGGTCTGGCATGACCTCCCCCCAGTGAAACCATGCTGCCTTGGGTCCTGTAGTCCGTTGGCAACCAGATGTTCCACCAGTCTCTCCTTCAGTAGTAAAAGCATGGTGAAACCATGAGTATAGTGACAGCAGAATTCATGAATATACTTGATAGATGTCAAATAGGGTCCCTCACCTAGAACTGAACTTCTGACCCTATGCTTGTCAAGCAAGCACGTATACAGTGTGCCACCTGAGGAGCTTCCACTGGCACTGTTGATAAGTCCTACAGTACATTGCCACATCTGTGTACATGCTCAGCCAAAATAAATTGTGGAAATCCCCCATTTTTGTGTGGTTAATACCCAGGTGGCCTGAAAAACATTAGAAATTATAAAACTAAAAGTAGATCTTGTAAGACAGCTATTAAGAAAGCAAAAGGAGAAATTGAATTAAGCTTAGCAAAATCAGTTTGGGATAACAAGAAAACTTCTATAGTTACGTCAAAAGTATGAGAAAGAACAGCTCTGCACCACATGTGCTTAAGGTAGACAATGTAGAATTAAAGGATAATGTTGAGATAGCATCAGCACTCAATGACGTTTTTGTTAGCACCTTTAAACCTAAGCCAGACTTTTCAACAGAAGAATGGTCTCCTATATGTGAGAAATCACCAAGGTCTTAGATTCATATACAAGAATATGACGTATTAAAAAGGCTGAAACAACTAAATACAAACAAATCTCCAGGCCCTGATAACCTGCATCCAGCACTACTTACAAATGCCGCAGAGGCATTGACTGACATAATTAATAACTCTTTAAATGAAGGTACTGTAGTTTAAGACTGGAAGAGAGATGTAGTCATCCCACTACATAAACAAACTCTGGTCAGAGTCGCTATGGCTATGGAGAGCTTTTGGGATGCTTTTACCCATTATTTCTAATGAATTTACACAATGCAGACCTGATGAGAGGCAGTTTCAATGTGGTCTTCCTTTTACACATTTTACAATGTGTTTTTATTTTGTTTATTTATTGGTCTTGGAATTACAACCCTTTGAGTCAAAAAACTGTATTGCAAAGGCTCTACATCAGATTTACAAACAGGTTACAAAAAAATTACAGGAGATTAATACAGTACATTATACATAGGATACAAGTATACAAATAATACAGTACATTATACATAAGTGCATCATAAATGAGAGTGGAGTGCATGGCAAAGAAACAACATGGCAAGTAGATTTAAAACAGACAGGATACGAAACATTACAGGAAATTAGTACAGTACATAATACATTGGATAAGAGTATACAAATAAAGCTGTGCATTATACATAAGTGCATCATAACTGAGGTAGAGTACATGTTAATAAAACAAACATGGCACAGGCAGTGCTAGCTAACTGTGTAAACAAATAGGAAATTAAAGAAAGAAAAGGAGACCAGAAGGAAGTCAGTTAAGGAGAGTTGTGAGACAGCTGGGGGTAGGGAGAAAAGCTGAGTAGAGGGGTGTAAGGTGTAGAGAGTGAAGAATATGAAAGAGTGCAGGTAAAGGATGAGTAAAGGGTGGGAGGGGAACAGAGTGGGAGGGAGAAATTAGATCGAGACAAGGTAGGGAAGAGCAGGGGGAAATTGAGAGACAAGCCAAGAGCAGTCCCAGATTGACCAGTAAAAGCTAGGAGCAGTCGCAACTATTCACAGAGAGTAGGTGCTATTGAAGTTTAGTTTTAAAGGGGCCCAATTTAACTGTGGAGGAAACCAGAGGAGGCAGGCCATTGAGCAGGACAGGGGCCCTGTGGAAGAACTCTCACTGCCCTAGGAATGTCTTACAGAAAGGGACTAGGTAGGTAGGGTTTTCCAAGAATATGTCTGCTGATTGCTATATGTTTAGCCCGGACAGTTCACAGAAGACATGGCATCTTATTTTTAGTGGGGCTCTGCATCTACGCTTTATTACGCTGCATTGTGTGAAATCAGAACACACTGAAAACAATATTTTACATCTGGAATAGGCTATAAATGCGTTGCAAAAATGGTAAAACCATGACCCCACTGAAAACAAGATATTGCATCTAATCTGGGACATCCTGGGTAAATACAGCACAAAAAATGTGTAAAATGAAGATCACAATGACAATGAGATGTAGCATCTCCCCAACGCTATACAGGATACAAAATATAGGATAATAAATATTTAAAGAGCTAGTGGAGCCAAAACAGGCAGACAGGAAAATAATACAAATTTTAAGTAGCAGTCAGTTGTAATTTTTTATTTCTGAAGAATTTTTATTTTTCCTTTTGCTCATCAGAAAGTCTTCTATCTGATAATACTGTGCTGGATGTGTGGAACAGCTCTTAGCCTGGCAGCTGACATAACTTTTTCTACTGCCCCACACTACATCATCAGCACTGTGATCTCACTGACTGTGACATCACTGATGAACAACCTTGCACTCACTTGCTGTTCCCAAGTAGCAGTGATGTCACAGTCATTGAGGTCACAATGCTGATTAGATAGTGTGAGGCAATAGAGTAAGATATGTCAGCTGCCAGGCTAAGAGCTGTTCCACACATCACACCTACTAACATCAGGTAAACAATCTTCTAATTAAACAAAGGGAAAAGAAAAAGTACCTCAGATATAACAGGTAATGGTTGGCTGCTTTTAAAATCTAATATTAGTTTTAGGTAGTACAGAAGCTCTTTAAAGGAACTTCACTGTGTTCACTGACATAGTTTCTTTACTGTTCCACAATTTATTAGAATTAGACTGCAGCATTTAATTGAATGTTGTGGCCATGAGGATGGTGCGTGTGTACGTGTGTACACACGCGCGCGTGTGGTTGCTGTAGCTCAATATATTTTTTTTCCTAGAAAGCATAGTAAAAAATGCCTGTTGATTGCTATATAATTACTGTAGCTTGGATAGTTCACACAAGACCTGGCATATGTCTGAGACAGTGTTTATCAGTTAGTTTTTTAGGAGGTTTAAAAAAACAGTGAAAATCTTTGTACATTTGTTCATGGGAAAAGGTGCCATTTATGAGGTATGAATCTTTCTTGAAGCCTGTAGCAAGAACATGTTTAAATGCTAAGTATTTAAATGTGCAAGTTGTTGCATTTTGAAGGGGGTAAACAAATCTCCAGTTTAATAGGCAACCAGCATTTAACAAGCTGTTTCAATTTCCTAATGGCCATCTGATAAGTAGCTTTAGTGCTGTCTCCAACATTCTAAACAGAAAGAAGGGAGTATTTTATTTCATTTGGCAAAGTGATTCATAGATATGGAAGGATACATTGAAATGTCCAAAAAAAGTGTTCCACATTCCTCCATTTTTCCAGCTACAGACAGCAAGATGGCTGTAGGCTCTGCCTACAGCCATAAAAAGGGTCTAGATCAGACTGTAGAAATTTCCACCCTATTAGTCTGACATCCCTTGTTAGCAAGCTTATTGATGGGATTATATAGGATCGAATAAAGGAACACTTAGAGATGAAAGATTTCAGAGACATATATCAACATGGTTTCCAGTCCAGCAGGTCCTGTCTCACAAATCTAAATTGTATTAACCTAGTTAGCTGTGCCTTGGATAAGAGTTTGCCGGTAGATGTGTTGCATTTAGATTTTTCTAAAGCATTTGACACCTTGCCCCACAGACAACTCATTGAACGTTTACTTGAAATTGATTTAGATATTAGCATAGTTAGATGAATTAAACGCTGGTTGGGTGACAGGAAACAATGTGTAGCAGTAATTGGAACCAGATTTCCTTGGGTCAATGTAACTAGCGAGGTGCCATAGGGCTTGGTATTGGGCTCAATACTATTTAGTATCTACATAACCCCCCTGCAAACATCACAATCATGCTGGATTGCCAAATTTGCTGATGATGTGAAGCTGGTTAGTATTGTGAATGATATCCAATATGTCCATATTTTTCAGGATAAGATTGATAAGTTGGCTGGATGGGCTGAAACAAATAAGTTAACTCTGAACCTGGAAAAGTGCAAAATCATGCATTTTGGACATAATAATACAAGGGCTACATACTATCTATTCGGGACCCCAGTTGTAACAGCTAATGAAGAAAAAGGCTTGGGGGTCCTGATAACTCCTGACTTAAATATGTCAACACAGGGTAAGGCAGCAGCTACTAAAGCTCAAAAAGTAATGCGGTCAATTTTTAGGAATATCAACACCAGGGACAAGAGAGTGATAATTCCATTGTATGCATCATTGGCAAGGCCATATTTAGAGTACTGTGTCCAGGTTTGGGCTCTTAACAAAAAGAAGGATATTGACTTGTTAGAAGGTGTTCAGAGGAAAGTAACAAAAAAGATAAGGACCTTACAAACAAGCATTTGTCAATGCCGAATGTTGCTTGCTTGTATGTGCTGTTTAGGTATTTGGAAGTGATAGTTCCATGCCTTCCTCCCAAGACATCCACTGTGTCTTTCTGTTCAGTATTCAGAGAAGAGTGGGAGGAGCAAGGGCCACAGCAGCACAGCAGTTGCCAAGGGGTGAAGAGGTGGACAATAGTCCATTCAAAGGCAAAAGAGTCCTGCAGGAGCTCACTAAATTGAAGGTGGACAAAGCGATGGAACCAGATGGCATACGCCTAAGGATATTAACAGAACTGCTAAGGAGATAGCAGTACCTCTGGCAGCCATGTTCACTGAGTCATTCAACATGAGTGAATTGGAGGAGGCACATGTGGTCCCTCTACACAAGTCCAGCAGCAGGGAGGAGGCAGGGAACAATAGGCCATTCAGCCTCACCTCAGTAGTGGGGAAGATCATGGAGACATTGCTTAAAGAAAGGATAGTAGGGCATCTAGATGCCATCGGAGCCCAGGACCATAGACAACATAGATTCACAGTGGGGACATCATGTCAGATAAATCTGGTTGATTTCTTTGACTGGGTGACAAAGGAAGTGAATCAGGGTGGGGCAGTGAACAACGCTTACCCTGATTTCAGCAAAGCCTTTGACACCATCCCATATAGGAGGCTGAAAACTAGCTGGGTAGGCTGGGCATGGAGGAAAGGGTGGTAAACTGGGTTAGAAACTGGCTAACAGACAGGAGGCAGAGAGTGGTGGTAAATGGTGTGCAGTCTAGGGAGACGAGGCGACCAGTGGGGTGCTGCAGGGATCAGTCCTGGGGCCAGTTCTGTTCAATGTCTTCATTAGTAATATTGCAGAACGTCTGAAGGGAATTTTTTCACCAAATTTTCAACATAGCCATTTTAAGATCTCTGCTCATGAACAGTATCACTGTGATTTTCTTAATCTGTCCCAAACATTGATTGCACACACCGAATGCGCCATTGTGCACTACATGTACGGAAACACATTTTGGGCGACGTGAAAAATGACAGCTGTACTGCTTATAAGGAGGTGTGGTAAAATGGCAATGTTGAAAATCTGGAGTGCAAATATAAAAATTTGTAACTTACTAGCGCTGAGGAACTCATGAATACACGTCATGAAAGCAGCATTTTTAGAATTATTTCACCACATTTTCAACATAGCCATTTTAAGACTCTCTGCTCATGAACAGTGTCACTGTGATTTTCTTAATGTGTCCCATATATTGATTTCGCACACCGACTGCGCCATTGTGTGCTACATGGGCGGAAACATGTTTTGGGTGAGATGTGAAAAATGACAGCTATACTGCTCATAAGGAGGTGTGGTAAAATGGTAATGTTGAAAATCTGGATTGAAAATATTGAAAATTCGTGAACTTACGAGTGTGCGTAGGAACTGTGCAATGCACACCTGTAAAACAGTCATTTTTAGGAAGTTTTTCACCAAATTTTCAACATAGACTTTTTGAGAGCCCACCTTATGAACACTGGCAGTGTCATTTCATTAATCAGTCCCAAAAGGTGATTTCATGCAGTGACATAAAATCACCCTTGGACTCGATTAACGCCATGACAGTGCAAATTCATGAGGAGGTCCCAAAACCATGTTGAAATTTGGGCCCAAAATTCCCAAAATGCCTGAGATATGCAACAAAGTTGAAAACCCCCTATCTATCCCATTATACAGCTTACCGGCATTTCCTCAGTTCGTGGTCAGCTTTGAAGAGTGCAGACTTGTTCCCGGTCTACTGAAGATCATCGTGCGAGCCCAAGGTAAGTGCAGGGGTGGGGTGTGTGGGGAGGCAGGGTGCAGTGGTGGGTGCGGGTTGCGGGATGGGGGCAGGGATAAGCGCCGAGGGACAGTTTTTGTATTTACAGGGTTTTTTTTAATAAGATGATGAGGGACATTTGCCACGCTGGGGTGGGCTCCCAGTGTGGCAGCTGGAAGGCTGTTGGGGGGGTCTGGAGCGGACGGGTGATTGGGCACCCCCATCGGCCATAACATTATTTTGCTACACTGGGGTGGGATCCCAGCGTGGCACCTGGATGCTTTGGGGGGGCATAGAGCTGACGGGGTTTGGGCACCCCCGTTGGCCGTACAGTGTGGGAGGGGAAGGCACATGAGCATGCAGTGTGCATGCGTGCGTGTGCATGTGTGTGTGTGTGGAGGGGGGAGCTGTGCTCACTGAAGCGGAGCTCTCCCTTTCAACTGTACGACCACTGCATTTTCAACTGCTGTCATAGACAGCTGCAGCAGTGATTGGGGAACTGGGGCCGCGCCTGCAAATACACTGACTGCATTGGAAGACGGTTGCCACACCTCCGAAAACTCGGATGATGGCACTATGTTTCTTGCACATGCATGCAAGCAACATAAAAATGGACTATAGCAACAGGTTAACATAGAAACATAGAATTTGATGGCAGATAAGGACCGTTTGTCCCACCTAGTCTGCCCATTTCCCTACCTAACGGATAAGCTGCAGATCCAAGTTAACCAACAGCCTACTTCCTTACCCCTCCACTAGAATTGTCTTATGTCTGTCCCATGCATTCTTGAATTTCCCCACTATTTTTGACTCTATGACCTCCTCAGGAAGACTGTTCCATGCGTCTACTGTCCTCTCTGTGAAGAAATACTTCCTCACATTACTTCTGAGCCGTCCCCCCCTCTATCTTCAAATTGTACTTCCTTGTTCTTGCATATCTCTTTTTCTGAAATATGCTACCGTCTTGGACTTTGTTGATTCCCTAGAGGTATTTGAAGTTTCTATCATGTCTCCCCTCTCCCTCCTTTCCTCAAGGCTATACCTCTTAAGCTACTTTAGTCTTTCTTCATATGTGTTCTGGTGCAGACCCTGCACCATTTTGGTTGCCCTCCTCTGGACTGCCTCCATCCTGTCTATGTCTTTGTGGAGATGTGGTCTCACCAACTATCTGTACAGAGGGCCAACAGCTTCCTGTTTTCTACTGGTGATGCCTCTCCCTGTGCATCCCAGTATCCCCCCCAGCCCTCCTTACTGCCTTCTCACATTGCTGGCCCACCTTTAGGTCATCTGATATGACTACCCCCAGCAGGTCCCATTCCATTTTTGTTATTGTTGTTAGCATCTCATCCCCCGTTGTGTACTCTTCCCCTGGCTTTTTGTTTCCCAGGTGCATTACTTTGCACTTCTTTGCATTGAATCTAAGCTTCCATACATTTGACCATTCCTCCAACCTTGCCAAGTCCCTTTTCATCCTTTCCAACCCACCTTGCATATCAACCCTGTTGCAGATCTTTGTGTCATCTGCAAAGAGACATATTTTTCCTTCCAGTCCCTCTGCAATGTCACTTATATATATGCCCCAGTACTGAACCCTGTGGTACCCCACTAGTAACCCCCCTTTCTTCACTGTGAACTCCATTTACTATTACCTGCTGTGTCCTGTTGTCCAACCAGTGTTTTACTCAGGCTAACACCCTGGGACCCACTCCCAGGCTGGCCAATTTGTTTATTAATCTTTTGTGCGGGACTATGTCAGATGCCTTGCTAAAGTCTAGGTAGGCCATGTCCACAGCCGCTCGCTGGTCTACTACTTTGGTAACCCAGTCAAAGAAATCAATTAGATTTGTCTAACATGACCTTCCTGCTGTGAATCCATGCTGCCTTGGGTCCCATGCCCCACTGGCCTCTAGGTACTCAACAATTCTTTCCTTCAGAAGTGATTCTGTCATTTTCCCTACCACTGAGGTTAAATTGACAGGTCTGTAGTTTCCTGCCTCTGTCTTGCTCCCACTTTTGTGAAGGGGAATCACATCCACCCTCCTCCAGTCCTCAGGTACCACACCATCCTCCCATGATTTATTAAAAAGGGTAGTCAGTGGTGTTATTAGTTCTTCCCTTAGTTCTTTTAGAATTCTGGGGTGAACCCCATTGGGCCCCATTGATTTATCCACCTTCAGTTTTAAGAATTCTTTCAGAACCCTTTCTTCTGTGAAAGGACTAATATCAATCCCCCTATCGAGAGTGCTTCTATTGACTGGATTAGGTATCTCTCCTGTTTTTCCATTGTGAATACTGAACAGAAGTATCCGTTCAGTATCCCTGCTTTTTCACTGTTACTCTCTGCCCAGTCACCTTCCTCTTTATTCAGCCTCAGTATCCCTGCCTTAGTCTTTCTTTGCTCCCTAATGTACCTATAAAAGGTTTGATCCCCCTTCTTAACCTTAATGCAGTTAACGCAACTGGGACTGATTAGCATGAGATATCGTAGACTCAGAGGTGACTTATGCATAGTGTTTAAGGCAATACTGGATAGAGACCTGTGGGAAAACATAGGCTTAATCAGTAACAATTACAGATATAATAGACTCCGTCAGCATCAGTTAAGAGGAGAAAATTATAGAACAAATCAGAGAGGAAATTGACTGAATCAAAGGGTCATTAATATTTGGGACATATTACCATCCAATGTAGTCAACAGTACATTTCTTGATAGTTTTAAGAAATCTCTTGATGTCTTTATGGGAAACAAAAATATATCCCTTAATATAAATGGATGAGTCCATATGGCAATAGGCTCCCGACTCATATCGTCTGTGATTTTATGATTCTGTGAAAAAGGGATGTCATGGGTCAGGGCCAAAAGCTGCTTCAGTAATCATGGGTCTACCACTGCCTCAGTACCTCTGACTCTAGCCCCCTCTTGTGGCATAAACTCCCTGTACAACAGTCTGTTCTCCCAGCAAACTGACTTTCTGATCCCGAGAGTCCTCAGCACTACCTGCTAGTACTAGTGCTAGCTGCACTAGTAGCAGATTTGGAGGCGCAGTCACTGTTGGGCAAATGCAGGGCAGACATCAGTAGGTGCATCCCTCATTCCCCAATAAGCTAGCATGCAGACACCACACCAGGAATATATAATGTGGCAAACACATCTAAGGAAAGGTCTGCTGCAATGAGAGCAAAGCTCATCATGCAGCGGCACCTCCTGACGTGCCTTCCCTGGTGAAGCATTACAGTAAACATGGTGGCAGTGACTGCCACCACTGCCTGCCACAATGCTGACTTTGGGGGTGCCCAATCCCCCTGTTGGTATGCCCTGCCCCAGTTTATGTGCCAATAGGGGAGTCCACTCCCCATTGGCATAATGCACCCCACCCAATTGTTATGTGCTGAGGGGGGTGCCCATCCCCCCTCAGCTCTTGCCCCCCCTTTGGTATGTGCCAAGGGGGACGCCCAATCCCCCATTGGCTAGCTCCCCAAACACTCAGGTGGCATGCTGGGAGCCCACCCCAGTGTGCCAATTGCTCCAAAAAAAAAAAATGTCCTGCAATGTTTGTTTTTTTACCTGTAAAAGAAAGAAATGGTCCCTTGCGGTCTGTCCTGCTCCTTCCCCATCCCACGCCCACCCTGTGTGCACCCTGCCTCCCCATACCCCCCCCACACCATTCTTACCTCCGGAGTCTGGCGCGACGGTCTTCGGTGGACCAGGAACACGGCTGCACTCTTCAAAGCCGACCGTGAATTGAAGAAATGCCGATCAGCTGTATAATGGCATAAATAGGGTTTTTTCAACACTGGTGCATATCGTGGCCATTTTTGGGAATTTTGCACCAAATTTTCATCATGGGGTTACTGGGACCCCTCCTCATGAATTCAGTCACTGTCATGGAGTTATTCGGTCCCAAAAGGTGATTTCGTGGTCACTGCACGGAATCACCTTTCAGGACCGATTAACGAAACCACAGTGCCACTGTTCATGAGGGGGGCTCTCAAAAAGCCTATGTTGCAAATTTGGTGAAAAAAAAATTCAAAAAATGGCTATTTTACTAGCATGTGTTGCGCAGTTTCCACGCACGCTCGTAACTTCATGAATTTGTAATATTTTCACTCCAGAGTTTCAAAATTGGCATTTTCCACACCTCCTTATGAACAGTGCAGCTGTTATTTTACATATCCTGGCTGAAATGTGTTTTCTCACGTCCGGCACAGAATAACACGGTCACTGTGAGAAATCAGTTTGCAGGACAGTTTGAGAAAATGATGGTGACACTGTTCATGAACAAAAGCCCTAAATGCGTATGTTGAAAATTTGGTTGCGAAAGTCCATAAAATGACTGTATTACAAGCATGTGTTACGCAGTTTCCACTTACCGTTGTAACTTCGCAAATTTGCAATATTTGCATGCCAGATTTTCAACACTGCCATTTTTTCACACCTCCGTATGAACAGTACAGCTGTCATATTTCACAGCCTGTCCAAAATGTGTTTCTGCACCTGTGGCGCACAATGGCGTGGTCACTGTGGGAAATCAACTTTTGGGACAGATTAACAAAATCATAGCACTGCTGTTCATGAGGGGAGGTCCCAAAATGCCTATGTTGAAAATGTGGCTAAAGAAATCCCCAAAATAATCAGGTTATGGCAATGTGTTATGCAGTTTCTATGCATGCCATGGCTTCACCAATTTTTCATATTTTCACTCCAGATTTTCAACGTTGCCATTATTTTACACCTCCTCATGAACAATACAGTTGTCATTTTTCACATCTTGCCCAAAATGTGTTTTCGTCCCTGTGTCGCCAAATGGTATAGCTGCTGTGCAAAACCACCTTTCAGCTAACAAACTGATTGTGCCGCTCTTCATGAGGTGGGGTCACAAAAAGCCTATGTTGAAAATTTGGAGTGAAAATACCAACAAACACCTATGACGTTAGGGTTTCCAACTGTAACACCCCACACTGTAGAGACTGCCAGGCATCAGGGGTGTGACTTGGGATCATTGGCTGTAATGCTCAATCCATTCCACCCCACCCCCCACCCTGCAGCCAGTGACAGGTATCGAAGTGTGCCTTAGGTGTTCGGCCTAAAGTTCACCCCATTCTCCTATACTGCACCCGTCTCAGCGTATTTCCTTATGGAATGGGGTAAGTATAAGGCCCAAAGACCCCAAAGCACACCACAACACTTGTCATTGTCTACAGGGTATGGTGAGGTAAAATGGCAGCGTTATACCTGACAACCCAAAGTCACAGCCCCAATGTCTGTCAGTCTCTGCAGGGTGGGGGTGGGGTTGGTGTCAGTTCAGTACTTCACTGCCATTCCTATTATGCATCTCTAATTCCTGCACTACAAAGCAATGTCAATGCCAGCAAGACAACATTCGGCATTGACAAATGCTTGTTTAACTATGCTGCACTAACCTGTCTAGAAACAAAAAAACCCCATAGTAAACAATGTAACCTTTTGTATATTCTGTTTCGCAACTCTTAAGGTATATTTCTGCTGGAACTCTCTCATCCTGTGTGCAAGTTAAGGCTTTTACCTCTCTCTCCCAGAGTTCCTGCCTCACAGGAAAGCACACAGTGCATAAATTCTAGCTTTAAATATGTGCACTGATTCCAGCTGCACTGCCACCAGTTGTGACAGGATTCAACCACACTGACACTAGTTTTGACAGAACTGCCCCTTGGGTCCCTTGCTTACAGGGCAGTTCTCAGTCAGGGACACCTAATCCTTTGCCATCATCTGATTCTTACGTGGAACCAGGAAACCACTCTTTTGCTTCCTTTAGTGCAAGGTCAGGAAGGTCAACACAATAATTATTGGTAGAATGCCCTTTAGAGCTGGACTGTAAACAGAGTCCAGCAGAAACAGTAAAATTGCCTTTACAAATAAACAAGCAGTCATTGATTCTATCAAAAATGGATTCTTTACTAGAAAAACTACAAGTATTTACAAACAGGATGTATTTATAGTTAGACAAAAGGTTTACAAGTTTACTAGGAAATAGAAAATAAAGCAAGTTACACAGACAGTTGATGTATAGGAAAATCTGAACTCTCCTTGCCTAAAACCCATTTACCTACTGCTAGCTATAGACAGCACTTTCCCTGAGCTATGCTTCTACCTACAGCAGAACTCCTCCTTTGTCAGATGTTGAGTGTTTCAGAGAGAAGAGAGCTGACCCTAAGCTCTCTAATTTTACCCTTTGGCTGTGGGGAGTGACCTCACACCTCTAAGTGACAGTTCTCCACTGTCCCCCACCCCATGTATGTGTGTGTGTGTGTGGATGTGTGTGGATGATATCATCTGGGCCAACTGTCCTTCTTCACACCTAGAACATCCTTTGTCCAGCTTTATAACCTTGTTTTGCAGGATGTCTGAAGTGATGTGTGTGGATGACATCATCCAAGCCAACTGGCATCCTTCATAGATTCATAGATTCTGTCGGCAGATAAGGACCACCAGGCCCATCCAGTTTGACAGAATTGTCCTACAGAGAACCCATGTTGCCTGGGATCCACCAGCCCATTGGCTACCAGGTGTTCCACAATTCTTTCATTGAGGAGTGCCTCCATTATCTTCCCAACTACAGAGGTTAGACTAACTGGCCTGTAGTTCACCGCTTCTTCCCTACTACCACTCTTTTGAAGAGTTACAACATTTGCCCTTCTCCAGTCCTCTGGGACCAGTCCAGTGTCTAAGGACTTGTTGAACAGGGCTACCAAAAGGGATTGCCAGTTCATACCTCAGCTCCTTTAGGACCCTGGGATGTATACCATCTGGACTCATGGCTTTGTCAACCTTTAACTTTGCCAGTTCCTCTAGGACCATCTCCTCTGTGAATGGACTGGTGTTTACCTCCCTATCTTTAACTCCTCTGAAGTCAAACTGTGAGCATTGCCCATCCCCTTCCACAGTGAAGACTGAAGAGAAATATTTGTTCAGGATCACTGCTTTTCCCCTGTCTCCCTCCATTATCTCCCACCTGGCCCCTCTAAGCTTTGCTATTTCCCCCTTTGCCTTCCTTTTCTTGTTGATGTACCAAAAAAATGCCTGGTCCCCTCCTTTAACTGACTGAGCTATTCTCTCCTCTGTTTATGCTTTAGTGTTCCTTACTACCTTTCCTGCCTCTCTCATGCATTTATGGTATGTCTCCTTGTCCTCCTCTCTTTGTGTCTCCTTATACTTCCTGAAGGCTAGTCTCTTGGCTCTTACTTTTTCTGCTACCCCCCCAAAGAATCAAAGAGGCTTTCTTCTCCTTTTACTCTTGTCTGTAGACCTGATGCATTGTTCTGTTACACCCACTATAGCCTCTTTTTAATGTATATCCATTTCTCCTCCATGTTCCCACCTACCCCTCTTATTCACGGGGTATCATTTAGCTGTCATCCCATTCTGGTAAAGTCCGCCCTTCTAAAGTCTAAGACTCTTGTTTTCATATGGGTTGATTGGATGCCTGTGCCCACCTTGAACCACACCATAGTGCGGTTTTGGACCCTAACTGTCCTTATACCCAAAGATTTGATACCCTGTCCCCATTGGTCAGCACCAGATCCAGGATTGCTTGGTCCCTGGTAAGTTCCTGAATGAGCTACGTTAGGCTATCCCCCTCAAGTGAGTCCACAAAGTCTTGTGTCCTCACTGAGGCCCCTGTGGGGATGGACCAGTCCACTTCAGGCATGTTATAGTCACCCATTAGCAGTACCTCCCCCTTTGGTGCCATGTTGTGCATGTTTTAAAGCACCTGCTTGTCAGTTTCCTCTACCTGAGTCAGAGGTTTGTAAACAACCCTAGTATGCATGGCAGTTCCATTGCCTGGCTCAAGGAAGAGCCATATTTCCTCTGTTTGCTCATGCCTGTTTAGAATTTGAGTCACCCTTATGCTTTCTCTGACATAGAGGGCAACCCCTCCCCCCTTTTACCTTCCCTATCTTTTCTGAATAGGACACAACCCGGTGCACTTATGTCCCAGCTGTGGTTTCTGGTGTACCATGATTTGATTATTGCCACTATGTTCAGATCAGCCTCCGTCATTATTGTCACCAGGTCAGGGACCTTGTTCCGCAGAATATGGGCATTTGTGTATATGATCTTCCATGAAGAACGCCATTTTTGTTCCCTTCTTATGTGTCACTTCCTGCTTCATCCTATTTTTTCCCACAGTGTTTTATGTTTTGTCTCCTGTTTATTATGTTACTGGATGCTTGTGGTCCAGGTCCAATTTTTGGTGATATTATTATGTCCTGAGCATAGCCTAGCCCTCCTGCATATCTGCTCCTGAGTTGACATCCTGGTCCTGCTCTATGAATGCACTAACCTGAGGAGGGTAGGCTGCCTGAATCTCCCTGCACCTGACAGCCCCCCCAAGAGGCTAGTTTGAGTGCTTGCACAGGAAGCACTTTGACAAAGTTCAGCTCTGGCTAAGTTCACATCAGCTTTTTCTTAATGGCAAAAAGACAGTCTCCATGACCTTTGGCACCAAGCAGAGACTCTCTAGGCTACCCTCCCTGGCGTCCTTCCACACCCTTGATGGGACTTCTCTTGAGGATACCTCCTCATTCAGATATTTGGGAGTTTGGCTTGACCAGCACCTCAAATTTTCTCTACAATTGGATGCCATCCTGAAAAAACTACACCCCAAGCTTATTCAGGAACCGTAGAAGCATGCCTCTAGCGACTAGGCTACTGCGATGTTGTCTTTGGTTCCGCTCCCAAATCTTCCCTAGCCAGGTTGGCTTCTCTCTTCAACACCTTCTGTCGCTTTGCACTGGACTCCCCGCCCCCACTCATCTCTGCAACTTTTACCACTCTCTTGCCTTTCCTTCTCTGCACAACCACCTCTTCTCACACACTGCTAAATTTATCTCTAAATTCTGGTTAAGTTCTCTCCCCTCTTACCTCTCATCCTCCCTATATACTCCACTTCTCCCCTCCCACAAGCTTAGGGCTACTGATTCCCGCACCCTTGCTGCCCTGCAGCATACCACTGCCATTGGCCAAGCTGCATTCTCCTATTGCTTCCCAAAACTGTGGAATTCCCTTCCACCCCAAATCAGACACTCCTCTACCCCCTCAACCATCTCCTCTTTCTTGCACAACTTTTACTTTACTAATTGTACCTGCCCCTAGGTCCACACATCTCCTCCCAATACCACTTAAACCCTGTCAGTTCGTTAGCTACTTCCTAGGACTCCTACTTGTCACTCCTATCCCCAGTTGCCTCTCCTTCACCTAGCACCTTATTGAGTTCTGCCTACTATTGCCCAATAATTTTCTAAATCCCAGTCTGTCTCCCCATCCTTTACTTATTCCATCCCCCTACTTGTTAGGCAGATCAAGTCAGTTTGCAAATTCTTAAGTGTGTGGTTTATATGAACTTCATATGTTATTATGCACTTCTCTGCTTGTTACTCGTATAACTGCATTCTCTCATTGTACTCGGCCTCAAACGTTTTAGCACTTCTCCAGATTTTATACTTATGTATAATTGTGTTCTCCTGTATGTACTATAATGTACCTTTGTCACATGTACTTTCTTGTTTGTGTACTTCACTCCCCTTTCCCCTCAAATGCTCTGGGGGATGAGCAACTTGCTGCTCAGTGTGCTTTTCTGGTGAAACTTTTCAATAAATAAATAAACATAAAAAATGTAAACCATTCATTGAGGACAGACGTGCACTCCACATAAGGATGCAGGCCGTCCTTCTTATAGACCCCTAGAATATCCTCTGTCCAGCTTGTTTTGCAGAATGTCTGAGGTGTTTGAAATTGCACCTTCATATCTGCCAGGATCTGCAGCTTAGATGAGCTCATGGGAACGTTACACTGAGCCAGTATTTCCCATAAGACCTGCCTGGACATGTGACCTCTAAGCCATGTTTGATTTCACTTCCCGATAACAGAAGTTCAGAACTTATAAAAGAAACATAACTACACTAACAAAAGAAATTAATAGATCAATCTGGTCATATGTCCATCACAGTTATCGTATTTGTACACCAAATTTTCACTACATTTTTATTGTGATCCCACCTCATGAATCCAGTAGATGAAAATGTTCAAATCCCACCTGAAATGTGATTTCACAGAGTGACTCTGTCACCTTTCAACATGGATTTGAAAAAGTTCACCTACGTTGTTCATGAGGTGGGGTGACAAAAGACCATGTTGAAAGTTTGGTGGAAAAATATTGAAAATCCATGAAGTTATGATTGAACATTGATATATTTTTGCCAAACCTGCAAAGAAGAAATCTGTTCCTCACTGATCTGACTTCCCCACACCCCTCCATCCCACTTCAACTCCCCTTCAGCATCCCCAACCCACACACCCCTACACCCTCACTCACCTGGAGTGTTCCATGGCATAGATACAGCCTCTGACCGAAAACACATTTTTCTGCTGAAACCAGCAACCGTGGCAAGAGAAAATAAGGTATATCCGTTTAATGCATTTCAAAGTGTTTTGAACTTTTACTCATAACTTTGTCATTTTATCATATTTTCCACCAAATGTTCAACATTGTCTTCTTATGGCCTCACCTCATGAACCCAGTTGGTGAAAATGTTCAAATCCTGCCCAAAAATTGATTTTGTAGAGTGACTACAAAATCACTTTGCAGAGTGGATATAAAAAAATTTACCTACTTTGTTCATGAGGTGGGGTGCCAAAAACACCATGTTGAAAATGCGGTGTAAAAATATTGAAACATGACAAAATCATGGGTAAAAGTTCAAAATTCATTGAAATACACTATTAAATGGAATTACCTTTTTCCATATGGCAGTCATTGGTTTGAGCAGCAAGATGTATTTTAGATTGGAGAAGGGATCAATGCTGTGGGACACTTTTAGGTGAATAAGGGTACATGAGGGGGTGTGAGGTGGTGTGTGCTGAGTTGGGGGTTGGGGTGGGTAAATGGGGGTATGGAGGGGTCAGATTGGTAAATGATCATTTTCTTCTTTGAAGGTTTGGCCAAAAAAATATATAGACGGATGTTTTATGTTATTTACAGGGGACCCAAGCTGACACTGGGGATTGGGCACCTCAGTGTCAGGACAATTTTGGAAGGCACTAGGGGCAGGCACCCCAGTGCCTCCATCTATTTTTTGGGGGGCTACTGGAGGAGAAGAAGTGGTACTGGGGTGGACACCCTGGTCCACTTGGAAGTATGCTGTAGTAGGTAATAGGTAGGTAAGCAGTTAGATAGATAGCTATGATAGCTAGAAATGATAACCTAAGATAGATAGACAGATAGATAGATAGCTAGCTAGATAGGCAGACAGATAGACAGCTAGCTACAGAATGCTGGCTGTCTAGACCACTGGCTCACTGCTGCCACTCAAGCTGGCAGGACCACTCTATCTGCAGCTGCAGAAATCAAGAAAGTACCACTGTTTTCATACAGAGAATGAGGGTGAATGTCTTCTCTTGTTTAGCTGGGCACCCAGGATTTTTGCATGTCCAGAAACCTTGAGCCATATTTTCAAAGTCCTGAGACTGCTACAAGCCCTAGGTGACCACAGATATGGCGCACGAGGCTTTCGGCAATGTAACAGGATTTTCCATCCCATGCACCGATTGATGCATGTTATACCACCTTTTTTTGATCTTGTTTGCATCAGTCTCAAGGACCATTTTTATGGTGCTTGCGACAGAAATTTGGGGTAGACATTAGGTGCAAAAATTGGAGTTTAACATTAAAAACCTTACTCAACCCTAACTATACTGGTGCTATTGTACCAGTATAATATATTTAATCTCTAAATCCATCAATATTCAGCATCACAACCTGGTAACATAGAAGCATAGCATTTGTCACCAGGAAAAAGATGCATTGGGCCACCCAGTCTGCACAGGTGGTCAATGCCTAGTCTGTTTCCATAGACCCTAAATGGTCTCCGGTGACCCTCCCTCCTCCCTGCTTATCTACTAATATTCCTCTATGTCTTTGCATGCATGGTTGAAACCTCCTATTGCTTTCACCTCCACTACTTCTGCTGGCAGTCTGTTTCAGGCATACCCCATGCTTTCAGTGAAGTAGCACATCCTCATATCCCTCTTAAACTTCCCCAGCTCCAGCTTCATCACATGCCTTCTGGCCCAGGCGCTCTTTTTCATTTGAGCTCCCATCCTGTACCCTGTTCATCCATGTGAGGTACCTGCAAGTCTCAATCATGTCCCCTCTCACTCTCCTCTTTCTCCTCCAAGTTGTACATATCAGTCTCTTCTCATAGGGCTTTTGGTGCAACCCCTGCACAATTTTGGTTGACCTCCTCTGGACAGCCTCCACCCTGTCTATGGCCTTTCTGAGGTGGGGCCTCCAAAACTGGACACAATACTCCAGGTGGGGTCTCACCAGTCAGTAATACAGTGGCAGCACTACCTCCTTCCTTCTGCTGGAGACACTGCTCCCTATCCATCCCAGTATCCCACTGGCCTTACCAACTGCTTTGTCTTACTGCCCTGCCACATTGAGGTAATCAGATATGGTAATCCCAAGGTCTCTTTCCTCTTAGTGACTGTCAATATTCCACATCATAAACTCATCTCCTGAATTCCTGTACCCTAGGTGCATGACTTTGTATTGTTTGGCACTGAACCTCTTGACCACTCCTTGAGTTTCCCAAGGTCCCTATACATTCTGTCCATCCCCTCCTGAGTGTCTACGCTATTACAGATTTTGGTGTCACCTGCAAAAAGGCATACCTTCCCTTCCAGTTCTTCTGCAATGCCGCTTATGAAGACATTAAGTTGAACTGGTCCCAGTACCAAGCCTTGCGGCACCCTGCTGGTCACTCTCCCCTCATTAGAGTGAGTGTGGTTAACCATCACCCTCTGTCACCTATCCACTAACCACTGTTAAACCTCACAGCAACTTAAAATAAAAGACCACATACACATTAAGATGCCAACACTCCCTTTGGTTACTCACTGCATATACAGTACAATGCTTTCACCTGTCTAAGCCACACCACCCTCCCCACCAGTCTGTTCTAGTCCACAAACTAAACCGAGTAGTTAGGATATACAAATATAAACTGTCTCTATAGCACACCACCATTCCAAGTACTGTTATCTCACTGCTAGGTGGGCACAGATGCATAAACTCCAAGAAAGGATAGTGTAATGCACTGCTCAGCAGACTTTACCAACTACCAACATAGGTAGGACATAGTGAACAAATCACTGACCGGTCATGTTGACATTATTGACTTTATTGACACAGACAGGTAAATATTGCCCTGTTTTGGTTCACCATCATAATTATTTCCACATACAAAAAGAGGCTGCCAGCTGCTCTACTTACAGGTATATGAGTCCCTAAATTAAAATTCACATTGCTGCATGCCTTTTCAGAAACCACTGAGCCTAAATATTAATATCCACAGACATCTAGCCATGCATTGCCTTTGTGTAACTCCCTTGCAAATGGGGGTTCCTAAAAGCTTCCCCGGAGCTTGGGTAAATGCTCCATGCCTGGTGGGAGTTCGGTGTTAAAGCCGTTTAGATGGGAAGCCAGTGAGCGCTTTAAAAAGCCTCCGTGTGCTGTCTCTTTAAGGGCTGCCTGTTGCAGCTGTACGTAATCAAAATGGAGGGGGGCTACGGGGTTGTATGCCCGAGTCCCACCCGGGCTGCTGATTTTTTGCTCCGTTTCTGCCATCACTAGTGGTGCAGAGGGAGCTCTACAAGAGGATGTGAATATTGGCTTAAAATACTAGGAAATAGTAATGATAATGTAGTTGTTCTAACCTGCCTTGCTTTGCAACACAGATGGTTTCGATTTCCTCCTCCATTTTGGCCCAGAACTATTGAATTGGACCAATCAGTACTTTGGAACCCCACAGAGCTGACTGACCAATGGAGGAACTGTTTGTAATTGAGAAAGGCATTATGGGCTATGGCGCTTTTTCGCACCACTGAGAGCCAGAGGAAGTGACTGGCATGTGTAGCCAGCCAATGACAGCGGGTAGTGCCCAATCTGAAAGGAGTGCTCTGAGCTGCCAAGGGCAGATGCGTTGTGGCTGGTGAGGAGTGCAATTTGTAACCCCCAGGAGGCACTACCCTTAGGGCTACTACCCCTGTCTGCCCCCACGGAGGAAGGGTGAGGGGCCCAGATCCGTTGATGGGTGCCTCCACCCAGAGGTCGGGGTTAGCACAATTAAGACTACCTCGGTTACAGCCCTCTGGGCTACTGCAACCCCCCTTTCATCCCACTAGTGACTCACACTGGGTACCAACAATTCTGTTCACCAGTACACTTACCCCACGGATAATATATTCCAGCTCCCTTCGGGGACCCCCTGTAAAGTAAGGCACAGTTATGTTGCAATCACCAGGCAGCAGTTCACCAGTAATGTACACAATAGCCAGAATGTAGCTGTACGAAAAGCAATCTGATTTATTCAGGGGGAAAATAACAAGAACAGGGGGAATCAAGTTGATTAGCTTATCCTATACTTATCTACCTAGGGCTCTGTGCACGGGCCTAACCCTACGGTTTATTGTCCTTGGGTACCCAAGCCCTAATGGCTAGTCCACACGTGGCAGCTGGTTGGGGCCCTTAGCACAGACAAACATAACAGTCCTGAGCAGGTCGAAGTAGGAGAAAAGTTTAATTAGGCAGTCAGCAACACAACAGTGCACTGAATCCACTGCGTAAACACTCTGCAGGGAGCTACCCTGAATCAGTACTCACAACCCCAGCAAATAACGATTCCTTCACCACTACCAGGATGGAGCCTGACCTTCACCAGCCTTCTCACACATTTATATGGCAAACAGCAACAGAGGGGTACCACACCAGGCAGCTGCTTCCAAGGCTCCCACTAACTCACAGCCACTGAGATACTGCAACAGCAGCTTCCACTTTTCCTTCGGACCGAGCGCAATTCAGCAATTTTCTCCAGTCCTCCTACAATTCGAGCCTGGTGGGTAACTGTACAGGGCACAGCCTCCTCTGACCGCCTGCCGGCGGATTTCAGAGCGAACTCGCTCGCAGAGAAAAACGGCCGACTTAGGCCTTCACGTGCTTCCCGCGCGAACACTTCCCAGCACAGAAGCACAGAAGCTCCTCACTCCTCACCAGCCACAATGCATCTGCCCTTGGCAGCTCAGAGCACTCCTTTCAGATCAGGTGCTACCCGCTGTCATGGCTGGCTACACATGCCAGTCACTTCCTCTGGCTCTCAGTGGTGCGAAAAAGCGCCATAGCCCATAATGTCTTTCCCAATTACAAACAGTTCCTCCATTGGTCAGTCAGCTCTGTGGGGTTCCAAAGTACCAATTGGTCCAATTCAATAGTTCTGGGCCAAAATGGAGGAGGAAATCGAAACCATCTGTGCTGCAAAGCAAGGCAGGTTAGAACAACTACATTATCATTACTATTTCCTAGTATTTTAAGCCAACATTCACATCCACTTGTAGAGCTCCCTCTGCACCAATAGCGATGGCAGAAACGGAGCGAAAAATCAGCAGCCCGGGCGGGACTCGGGCATGCAACCCCGTAGCCCCCCTCCATTTTGATTACGTACAGCTGCAACAGGCAGCCCTTAAAGAGACAGCACACGGAGGCTTTTTAAAGCGCTCACTGGCTTCCCATCTAAACGGCTTTAACGCCGAACTCCCACCAGGCACGGAGCATTTACCCAAGCTCCGGGGAAACTTTTAGGAACCCCCATTTGTAAGGGGGTTACATTTGTATATGTAAATTACATACATTTTTATACACAATGCATACCCAAACATACCGACTGCACACAATACTAAAGAGAAGACTATATTAATACAGATATCTAACATGATAAAATATGCATTTTGTGAAAGTAATTCACTGGTTAATTTTAGAAAGTGAGTATGTATCAAAAGTATGATTCAGGGAAGGAGACAACAACCAATTAACACCAAAACAACAAGTTATAGAACTGTGACTGTGTGCTTCTCATATACTGTAGCAGCAGCCTTCTGCTCTAATGCCACTGGGGGCCAACATCAAAGTGGCAGTGTATGTGCTTCGCATTATTCTATACATTTTCCACGTCCCTAGCAAGTCATCAGCGTTGTCCAAGCTGTGTGCCTTTTCAATTGTGGCTAGGCTAAACAGCCCTTTGTGTGCTTACATAGGTGACATGTTTTAGTGTGTGATTGTGTTTCATGGTAGGCAATAGGTTGAGCTGGCAGAAGGTCACCTTCCTCCCCATCCTGGGGCAGCACCAGCAGTAAAGTTGGGCTAGGAGACAGACACTAGCTACTGCTCACTTTCCAGCTCAGTACCCAGATCCAGACAGAGCCTGATACCCATAATTAAAGTTGTGCACTTTTATAAGGCAGGAGAAGTCACTTTGGGAGGGCTTTAAGCCTGAGGTTCGATGGGCGGAGCAACAACGTCACTCCCCCATCGAGCTTAAAAGGTTACACATCCTGGGCTTTGCCAAGATTCTTTTTTCGTTGCAGCTGGAGGCTCTGTCGGCTGTTCTCTCTCTTGCTCCATTTTGTTCCCTCCTTTATTTGCCTCCCCTGTTTAGTCCTGGTGCCTCCTGCTGCCCTGTATCTTTTTTCTACTTCTGGATTGTTGCCCCGCTCCTTTTCTTTTCCTGCCGCTCGCTACCCGGCCATCCCCTCTCCTTCAGCATTGCTCTCACCCCGCGTGTCCCCTCCTCCCCGCTGCATTGCTGGTGCTTCCAGTGTCCTGTCTCCTTCAAGCTCTCCTGGAGCTCGGTGTTTACCCGATTCATTCAGTGCCTTCTTCTTGCTCTTTACCTGCTCCCTACCCGGAGCTGGTGCCAGTCCCCATTGCCGTGCTGCACTCGTTTAGCATCTCTACCACTGTCTTACCTCCTGCTTTGATGCAGATGGTGTCTTTGCTTCCCTTGGCTCCCGTTTCCTTTCTTGGTGCTCATGCTCGTGCATGTTACCAGTTTACCTGGTTTGCTTTTCCAGCCTAATTGCAGCTCACTCCCTGCCACTCTGGCTGGAACCTGTGCCGAATACTGGGAGTGTGCTGTACCTTGTGGATTTCCTACCCTATTGCCAGCACAATCGGTGTCCTGCTTGACTCGGAACCTCCGATATCCACACCTCTTTCTGATCCCCTAGAATGGCTGCTGGACCTTTGGACTGCTGAGCAGCCATTTCTTGATGGCGCTGCATTATTCTGTCTGCGAGTACAGCAGTTCGGATCTGCAGTTTTTTGGGGGTGTTTCTTTGTCTACTTTCATTCTCTTCCATGCACTCCATGTCTCCCGGTGCTGTGGCTGCTTTGATTTCCTGCTTTTCTGGACAGGCTGCATGCTGTGTGAGCTCCGGGAGTTGGATCCTGATTTTTCTTTACCGAAATTAAGTAAAAAAAAAAAACCTTTTCCTGGTGCTCTGGACTCTCCAGTCTCTCCATGCTGCTTCAGCCTCCTGCTTTGGTGGTCCAGCTCTCCTTTCTCTCATGGAGGGCTCCTTTCCCCTTGTTATTTCTCCTGCTCTCTGATTTCTGTGGGGCTTCTCCAGTTATCTAGTGTCATCTGCTGGGCTTCATTACTATTTTTCATGGTATTGCCCTCACTGGCTGCCCTCCCTTCCAGTCTGGTGCTGGGTCTCCTGCCTGTCTTCTCCTGGCAGGCTGCCTTCATCTGGTCTGCACTCGATACTACGTTTGGGCATCCCAGCCATCATGCTTTCAATTGGTCTGCCTCAGCTGACCCTTCAGTATCACCTCTCTTGGTCTTCTCCTGTTCCTCACCCTCTCTAGCCTTGCTTTGCTTACTTTGCTCGGTTCAACCTCGGGGTCCATTTCCCTACCACCACCCATCTCTGACCTATTCTGACCCTGGATTCATTGTTCTCTGTCCCTTTCCCACGATACCTCACCTCTGCCGTATACCTCAGCTGTCTCCGCCTGGCCTACACTCATTATAATCTCTATTGTATGTTTTCTTGTCTTTGAATCGCTCAATCAATCATAGATTTATTTAACCAGGCAAGTCTCTGTTGAGCAACCTCATTTCCAGGTGTCTTGGAGGGAGTGTTAAAAAAAGGGGATTTCTTGCCCATGTCTCCCTGCCTGCTAGATTGTTTCCACCGTTCATCTTTGACTGCACTCGCCTTTTGGGGGTTTATCCATATCGTGCCATCAGCCTCGGCTGACCTCGTCTGGCCTGTAATCGATATTTCTTTCTGGGCATACCTATCATTACTCATATGCCTCCTCATCGACTCGGGGCTCTCTGGCCACCTGTATCAGGTTCCAGACTCTGGTCATCATTCACCATTTCGCACCAGCCATCCAGGATTCACTCCAATCATGGCTTCACTTCATCATCGTCCATTTTCCATTTTGCTCCTATTGACCACTCGATCTGGGCATACCCTCTGGTTCTAGGCATGCCTTCCTGGCCTCAGAGTATACTTCCTCACATCGCTCAGTCACAACACTCATCATCAGTCATCTTCAGCCTCAGTCTTCTCATGAGCACATCTGGATATCCCTCACTCATCTGACCTACGCATGGATTTACTCCTTCCCATCAGCTACTCGAGCATACCCATCTAGGGTCCCTGCTGCATCATGTTCCTTCTTCAATCTGTGCTTTCTTTTTGTTTTTTTTCCCCATCCAGTCATTTTCCCTACTCGTATCCTCCTCTTTAATGATTCATTCTCTTTACCGACATACGCCCTCAAATCAAATGCCGTCAGCCTGGACGGAAGGCGACCTAGGTCTTGGATCCCTAGAGGTTTCATCCTTAAAAAGGGTGTTTTTCCTCTCCTCCATGCCAATGGTTATAATATTAGTTAGTTAGTACTTTCTTCAGTTTAGTTAGTTAGGTTCCGCTGTTGGATGGAGGTGGATGGTGGCCCCGGCTTTCCCCTCTCTCCTTCAGGAGTCAGCTCTTATCATCTTCTCAGAATTCATTCATCATCCTCGTCTCTTCGACACATGACATCTTTGGATATTCTTTTTGGGCTTCTTCCTAACCTACCTTTAGCCAACACAATCATTCCCGCGGCACCTGTAGGTGGGGAACCTTCCTCTAGGGTTCCTTGCATTGCACCCCTACAGGGTGGTATATCCCACGGATAGAGAGGTGGAAAGCCACATACAAATCAAGTTACACAAGCATCATCTCATATTATCTCATCCAGTTGCATAAGCACATTGAATGGGAGGGCTTTAAGCCCGAGGTTCGATGGGTGGAGAAACAACGTCACTCCCCCATCGAGCTTAAAAGGTCACACATCCTGGGCTTTGCCAGAGATTCTTTTTGTTGCCCACTATCCATCCTCCTCCTCCAGCGGGTTGGCTCTCTCTTCCCTGTGGGCTTTTTCCTAACCTACCTTTAACTGACGCAATCATTCTCCCGGCACCTGCAAGGGGGGAACCCTCCTCTAGGGTTCCTTGCTTCATACCCCTACTGGGTGGTATATCCCATGGATAGAGAGGCAGAAAGCCACATACAAATCAAGTTACACAAGCATCATCTCATATTATCTCATCCAGTTGTATAAGCACATCAAACTGATCTTTGAGTGATGAAAAGCACATCCTTCTTTCATGTGGATTCACAGCACCATTTCAAGGAGAAGACCCTCCACTTATCAATTGGAATACAGAAGCCCCAACTAAATATGTTACAGTGTAACCCCCCTGCAAATGGGGGTTCCCAAAAGACTTCCAGGAGCTTGCTTGAATGCTCCAAGCCTGAATGGTGTTTGGCGTTTAAGCCATTTATCAGTGAGTGTTTTTAGAACCTCTGGTACTGTCTCTTTAAGAGCTGTCTGCTTGCAGACATAATTAGTTTGTATGGGGGACTGTGTGTTTCTTTGATTGAGTACCACTCAAGCTGCTGCCTAATTCACTCCATTTTGCAGTCACTAGGAGTGCAAAGGGAACCTATCTGAAAGATGTAACTGTTTGCCAGAAACCATTTAGAGTAATAATGAAATTACAGTTTGTCTAACCTGCTTTCTTTGCAGTCAGAACTGTGTCTGCCTAGTTCCCCATTCTGGTTTTGAACTGCTGAACTGGACCTATCAGTGTGGGTAAGCTAGCTCTAAAATGGTGCCTTGGACGAATCAGAACTTGGACTCATAATCTGAACCAGCCACAAGAGGATTGTATGGGCAGTGACTCTGGGAGATGTAGTTTAGACTTGCGCCTTTTTGGACCAACAGCAGCAGTCCATTGAGTGACAGCCAATCCAGTCAAGAACTGGGAGGAACTCAAAGGAAGTGCCGGTTTTGTCTGTTGGAGTTTCAGTTTAGATCTGGCAGTGAAGGAAAAGAAACCCTGTGCTCCTTCAGTGCACAGTTTCAGTCAAAAAGCGTGTGTAAGGCCCAGAGTTCCGGTCTGCAGCTTGTGTAACTGCTTGTTAGGACTGAATCCGTCCTGTGAAAAGAATCAAAGGATCTCTGAAGAGTAGAAACCAGGCTCACCCTGTAGAAGACTGGAGAAATTGTTGAATTGCACTCGGTCTGTCAGGAACTGAATCTGCTGTGTGTTCTCCCGGGTATTGTGCAATAATTGCGATCGGGATAGAGAAGCAGCCTGCCTGGTATAGTACTTTCTTTTTTACCATATAAATGTGTGAAGAGTCTCGTGGAGCTCAAGAGTAGCCCTGCTGTCGTTGAAGGACCCTATCTTGTTTGGAGGTCGTGAGTACTAATTCAGGGTCGCTCCCTGTTGAATTGCCACATTAAATCCAAATGGAATCACTGTACTGCTGACTGTTTAAACTAATTTTTCTTTTCACTGTGAAGGGCCCCTACCAGCTGCCACGGTTTGGACTAGCTACTAGGGCTTGGGTACCCAGGGACAGTAACTGGTAGGGATAGGCCTGTGCACAGAGCCATGAGGTAGATAGTAAAGTGATAAGCTAATTAACCTGATTTCCCCTGTCCTTGTTATATCCCCTAAATAAATCAGAGCTGCTTGTTTCAGCAAAGTTATACTTCCTGAGGTATTTGTCTATGTTAAAGTATTGTACTGTGATTGTTGCACTGTATCTTATTTCACAGGAGGTCCCAGTGCGGAACTAGTCCTGGGGGTAAGTGTATACTGTGAGGTAATTTGATATATTGTGTGGGCCACTAGTGGGAAGAAAGGGGGTTGCAGTATCCCAGAGGGCTGTGACCAAGTAAGTTTAACTATTGCAAACCCTGACCTCTGGGTGGAGGCACCCGCCATTGGATCCAGGCCCCTCAACCTGTTAGTGGCAAATCAGGCAGGGGTAGTAGCCCCTGGGATAGCGCCATCTAGGGGTTACAACAGCATTACCCATCTTTTGCAGTGAAAAAGAGTGCAGGCCATAGAACATAGAAACAGAAATGTAGAGGTTGTCGGCAGAGAAGGACCTCTTGACCCACCTAGTCTACCCTATATTCCTTATCTACTGTGCCACCACAGAACATACTCAATTGTTGGTCCTCTTCCCCCCCCCTTGCCTTACTATTAAGGTCCCCTTGTGTCTATCCCATACATGCTTGAATCCTGTTACCCTTTCAGCATCCACCACCTCTGCTGGGAGGCTGTTCCAGGCATCCACCACCCTCTCCATGAAGAAGTATTTCTTCGCATCTCCTCTGAGTTCCCCCCCCCTCCAGCTTCATAGCATGATCCCTTGTCTTGGTGCATCTTTTTCTATGGAAAATTCTACCTTACTGTAACTTGTTAATACCTGTGAGGTATTTGAAAGTTTCTATTATATCCCCCCTTCCTCCTTTTCTCTAGAGAGCACATATTTAGTTCCTTGTGTCTTTCCTTGTAGGGTTTTTGATGCAGGCCCTGCACCATTTTGCTAGCCCTCCATTGTACTGCCTCCACCCTATCTATGTCCTTCCTAAGGTGGAGCCTCCAGAACCGGACACCATACTTGAGGTGGGGTCTTCACAGTGATCTATACAGGGGTAATACTACCTCCCTCCTTCTGCAGTTGATGCCCCTCCCTATGCATCCGAGCATCCTGCTAGCCTTCCCCACTGCCTTATCACACTTCTTGGCTACCTTCAGGTCATCAGAAATAATTGCCCCAGGTCCCTTTCCTGTTTTGTGGTTGTTAATACCTCCCTGCTCAATTGGTATGTTGCCTATGGGTTTCTGTGCCCCATGTACATGATTTTGCACTTTTTTTGCATTAAAACCCAGTTGCCATTCTCTTGACCATTCTTTCAGCTTTTTCAGATCATCCCTCATTCTCTCCACCCCCCTCCCAGTGTGTCCACTCTGTTACAGATCTTTGTGTCATCCACGAACAGGCATACTTTCCCTTCCTGCCCTTCTGCTGTGTCACTGATTAAGACATTAAAGAAGACCATGACTAGTACTGACCCCTGTGGCACCCCGCTGGTCACCTTGCCTTCTCCAGAGTGGATCCCATTTACCACCACCCTCTGACTCCTATTGCTTAGCCAACTTCTTACCCATTTTACTACTTTTGGAACCACTCCTAGGTTGCCCAGCTTGCCCACCTGTCTTCTATGTGGAACAGTGTCGAAGGCCTCACTGAAATCCAGGTAGGCCACTTCAACCACTCCTCCCTGATCTAGTTTCCTGGTCACCCAGTCAAAGAACTTGATCAGGTTTGTTTGGCAAGATCTCCCCCTTGTTAAACTATGTTGCTTTGGGTCCTGTAATCCACTGGTTTCAAGGCATTCCCCAATCCTTTCCTTCAGTAGCAATTCCATTACTTTACCTACTACTGAAGTCAGGCTGACTAGTCTGTAATTTTCTGCCTCCTTCCTAGTTCTACTTTTGTGTAGTGGGACCACACCTGCCCTCCTCCAGTCTCCCAGAACCTCCCCTGTTTCTAGTGATAGGTTGGAACAGAGGTGCAGCCAGCACCTCCTTGAGCTCCCTCAGTATCCTAGGGTGCACCCCGTCAGGAGCCACTGCTTTGTCTACTTTTAACTGTGCCAGTCACCTACCCCTTCTTCTGTCAATACTCAACAAAAGTAATTGTTCAATATTTCTACTGTTTTTTGTCTTCTTCCTCACAAACCCCTCCTACTCCTTTTAGACTTACTATCCCTCCTTTGGTCTTTCTCTTCTCGCTAATATATCTGAAGAATGTTTTATCTCCTTGTAGTGGTTCTATGTGATAACGGTGGCTGCCTAAAAGCGATGTAGATTATCGCGAAGATCAAGTGCGAAAACATTTTTGGCACTCTGACACCCTCGGCACATGGAACAAAGGCGCTGGAGACATAATTTTAATGCTTTCTGTGGGGGGCTTTGCCCTAAGATTTTTCAACTCTGGGGGTGCATGTTGGGGGTGAAGCATTAAAAATAAAGGTTTAGTCCGGGCTCAATAAAATCACACCAGCGCCCGGACCCAAACCCAGTACCTCACCCACCCCAGCTGCAGTCCAACCCCTGATGCCACGGAGCAGCTCGGCAACCCACTGAAGTTCTACCCCCTACATCCCCTCCACCCCTCCCAGCCCACGCTGCCGTGCTCGCTCACCCCCCGAGTTTGTGTACATACAGCGACATCCTGTTGCCCAATTTGCCGACCCCCACATCCAGTCGCCCTCCCCTCCCCATTGCCATTCGGGATTTCGCCCTGAAGGCATCACCGTTATGGACGGTGCCCTTCTCCATGCGTCCACATCACAGGCTACCCATTTTTTTACTGATTGGGCAATATTCTCCTCCATTTGCGCCTTCGTGCTCCTAACTGCTCTCTCTGCCTCTCTTTGTTTCTCCTGATAACTGTCCCTATCCTCCTCCTCCTCCTGCTGTGTCTTCTTGTACCTTCTAAATGCTAGTTTTTTTGCCCTTACTTTCTCTGCTACATTTTTAGACAACTGTGGCGGTCTCCTTTTTCTCTTGCCTTTGTTAACCTGCATGACACAGAGATTTGTTGCCTTTTCAATGCTCCCCCTTTATTTTTTCCCATTGTTCCTTGACTCCTCTCAGTTTCCCTATCCCTGCTAGATGTCCCTGAGGCATTCTCCTATTTTCTTAAAACTGGCCCTCCTGAAGTCCAGGACCCTTGTTTTAGTGTGGCTCGATTCTGGCCCAGTTCTTATATTGAGCCACACTGTACTGTGATCTCTGGTCCCTAGGTGGCCATGCACTGTAACTTCAGCAACACTGTCCCCGTTTGTCAGTACCAGGTCCAGTATTGCCCCCCCCATGAGTGAGCTCTTTAAATAGTTGCCTGAGGAAATTCCCCTGCAGGGAGTCTAGGATGTCCCTACTCCTGACTGTTGCCACAGCTGGAAGGCTCCAATCGACATCTGGTAGATTGAAGTCCCCTGCCAGCAACACATCCCCTTTGCATGCCATCCTTTGTATTGCTTCTATTAACTTTATCAACCCCTCCTTGTGCTAGAGGTCTGTAGCTCACTCCTGTGCAAATTTTACCCCCCCGTGTCTCCAGGGTGACCCACAGTAACTCAGTTCCTCCCTGCTCTCCCTGTATTTCTGTAGCTTTTACGTTGTCCCTGTCATACAGAGCCACTCTTTCCCCTTTTTTACCTACCCTGTCCTTTCTGTACAGAGTATACTCTGGTATGGCTGACATTAGAGAGGAAACCAGGCTCATAGTTAATTATCCTTGTGGTCTCCATTATCCACATATTTTACAGGAGACAAAACTTTATAAATAAGGTTGCAGTTGCTGATATCGTGAAACATAAATGGCATCTAAATGTACACTTCAGAATGTTGTCCTGTGAGCTCTGGTGAACCATAGCCAAGATAATTTTCTGCCCAAAATGTATTTGGCCCCCAGTTTGAGATAGGTCACTGTGGCTGTAGGGTTAGTTGTGCAACCAGTTCAAATTGCTAAAATAAGAAGGGCAAATACATCTTAGCCGTGGAATCCTGCTTTTAAAAAAGTCATGTATACCTGCAGTCTCAATAAACGTTTATGAATAACACCGTCATCTTGTTCTCCTCCACCTGTCTGACTCTGCCACTCTTCTATGCTTTCTGCTGCTGCTGAGGCGCTCAGTGAGTCTGACCCAGTGTCCGACAGATGGCCTGTACCCATTGGCCTTCCTTCTCAGTCCATCCCATTGATGATGCAAGTCTGAGTCCCAGACACATGCTATGCACAGAGAATGCGATGCCAAGCAAACAGGCAGTTGCAGACAGGGGGTCGACATGGCAGTGCCACCTCTACTCTTCACCTCTCTCTCCATGATGCGCTGCTTGCATCCTACAAACACCTGCCAGCCTGGCCTGACCCCCTGACCCCAGCCAATGCTCAAGGCACTCAGTGGCCTTCTTTCTTGAGTCAGCTGGCTGCCAGTGCCTCCTATACCCTAACCCACAACACTGCTGCCACCCACCACTTTCCACCCACTCACTCTGACCCAACCTGAGTGCTGCTGCCTGCTGCTCTACAAAATGATGATTGATACCAGCAGCAGCAGACAGTGAGCAGGCAGATGTCACATCTGGACCAGTGGTGCCGGAAGCTTCTGAAAAGTGGTCGGGCCGACTACCCGGTTGGTCCGGATTGTCAATTGCTTATCCAGTTTGGGTTTCCACCCATGACCAGTCCCCAGTGCACCTCCCCCAACCAAGTTGCGAATTTGGAAGAGGGGTCCTCTTTTGTATATATTTTGTATAATGTAACATGTGACCATCCAGTCCACCATTTTTGCTCTGAAACCCCAGTGGACTGGTGTGTGTGTGTGTTGCTTGCAAGTATCAATTACTACTACTGTCTTCTTAAAATGTTAAATAAATATTTTTTACATTACCGGTCCTCTGGACTGGATGGGCATAAGCAGGTGGTCTTTTTCTGTAAGTCAGATACAGTGCTGGACTAACCTGTTACCTGAAGGTGGTCTCGTGAAGTTGTTGCAGAGAACAGCTGAAAAAAAATTAAAAGCAGCGCAGATGGATGTCCAGATAGTACTTTATTAAAAGTGTGATGATAGAGGTTCACTGCAACTGCTAATGCTCATTGCCTCATCAATGGACTGTGAACAAAATCTTGCTTATTTTGCTGTCTAAAACATGTTATTTAAGTTGACAGTATCTAACTACTACCATCTAGCAGTTAACAATGTAAGACAAGTTACAAAGCTGTAGTGAAACAGCACAAGGTGTACTGCTTAATGTTACTTCATAAAAATTCTCATGCCATATTATTCCCGAACTATTTCTGAACATCATGTTCCTCACCGAAACATTTAACACAGTCATGCAGGTCAGAACAGTAGTGCAGTAAAAAAAGTATTAAGTTATGACTCAAGTAGTGTAGTGTGCTATGCTGATACCTGAAGGTCAAACTGGAAAAATGAAATGAGAGTTCTCTAGCAGACTTGATAGCTTCTATAAAACTGTAAACTAAATTAACACTTACTTTACTATAAAGTTTTCAATAGCTGAATAACACTTCTAGTTTCAGCTTCCAAAAGATAATTGATTGAAAAACACAGTATGCACAGGGTATGAAATTCATATAAAAAAGTACATACACACTTGACATGTAAGCAGCAAGCGTACCTACCCAGAAACTATTTACAGCCACCCCAAGTTAGTACAGTAACAGCCCACAGGCACAGACTAGCTCTTACCTGGTCTTTTTATTCAGATTTTAGGTAAATTAGCTCATACACTTGCCCTTTAGGGGCTTTAACAACTAGACTTTTTTTTTAAGATTTCAGGTAATCAACAATGCAAAATCTGTAAGAGACTGCCTTTTAGATTTTAGTTAGTACAGCCCACACCACAGGCACAGTAGCTGTTTGGAGATTGTTATGTAGTTTAAGTAACACTCACTGCTGCCCCTTTAGAGACTTTTCCTTTAGATTTGTTTAGTCAAAATACTACTTCAGTTTCTGTAAGAGATGTATTAGTCAGATTTTATTCAGTACAGCCCATGGGTGTAGACTAGTTGTGGCTCTTACAGGATATTTTTTTAGCTAACTTTGCTCACACTTGTCCTTGTCCTTTAAGGCTTTTAACAAGTCATTCTTTTTAGATTTTAGTAGTCAACAATGCAGTATATCTGTAAGAGAATTCCTTTTCGGATTTTGGTTAGTAAAGCCGACAGGGACAGTAGTTGTTGAAGGAGGGTTTTTATATAGTTTTGAGCTAACTTTGCTCACAGTTCCCCTTTAGGCTTTAAAGAAACTATTTTAGATTTTTTAATTGTAGCGTCAGAATATTTTTTTTTAAAGTCTTTTAATGAGTTTTAAGCTAACTCAGCTCACAGTAGTTCTTGAAAGAGCTTTTTTATTTAGTTGGATTTTATGTCTTTTAGAACACAGTTCAGTAGCTCCAAAATATCAATTTTATTTAAATTTCAGATAGCTTCCTCAACTCTCAGTAGCTCTTTATTTAGATTTTTGATAGTTTAGCTCCAGTTGAGTAAAAAAGAGCTTTTTATTTCAGATAAGAGATCCATTGAGTGAAAAGGCTTTTGTATTTATGAAGGCAGGAGAATATGAGATTAGGTGTGCTGAGACAAAAGTGCACCTGCCCTGGGGCACCTAAGGTATAGGAATTTCACACCCTGAGTATGCATATATAAATTGTCAGGCATAGCCAAGGCCCCTGGAATTCTCACGGTAGCAGGAATTTTCCCTTGGATATCATCATGCCACAGAATGTATATAGTGCATAGAATTCATTGTTTTGGTGAATTTTCATATAAATATACTGTTTTCCATAGTGTCAGGCTTTCTTTCCCACCTCCTTTATCCTGAAGCCCCCTCTATGCTCAGCATATGATGTCATGTCATCGATGATATCACATCATATTTAGCCAATGACAGGACTGCATTCTGCCAGAGAATAGAATAAATCATGCCACAGAAATCATAAAATGCTGCCGCATAAGTCAAGAGCCATGCCACAGAAATCAGAAAATTCTGCACAGAACACCAGGGCCCTAGGCATAGCATGGTAAGTTTTGTAGTTTCATTAAAGCATCTAGAGATGGAAATTTTTCACTACTGATTAGTAATGTAAGATGCAGAAGTGCTGCTCAATTTTGCTGCACTTACTGAAAACCCATAACTTGCTGCCTGTACTTGTACTATACAAGTATGTGTGTGTGCGCATTTTATATATATATATATATATATATATATATATATATATATATACACACACACACACACACACACACAGGCACACACACACACAGTCCTATAGCATTATTGCTTGTAATAATTGTTATTCCCATGAAAGAGAAACATATAAGGTAAGTGTAGTCCATGAGAGCAGTGGACAATATTGGGAAAATGTAAGCACTGTCTGTGGCACTGGTTATGTAGCAGCCATCAAAAGGAATACTAAGAGCAATTAGTCTTTAAAAAGTGTGTGTAGAGGTTTGTTGCAACTTGCTGTGTTTGTCTGCAGTTCTGACTTTGGTTGTATTGCATGAGACAATAACACACAACTAGTCGTGCTGAAGGCTGAAGCCAGGCTCTCAGTATTAAGTGTTGCAAATTGTTTTCGAGCTATACTGCTCTCTCTGGTGATTATATTTTATAGTGTCTTGTTTGGTTAGTTTTTGTCATATTGATGACAACAGTCAACAGGAATGGACCTGGTGAAGTAAATGTTCAAATTCAAAAGACCCCTTTTCCTTGCTGAACTAGCTGTGTTGTCACTTCCTTGTCAGGCAATTGGTTTTGTCACAGTCACAGAAATTTTCAGAGCAGTCCTGCAGGACAGTCAGCAGTGTTCCCAGTAAGTGCTTATGGACATTTCCAAAAAGGAACTCAAAATGGTGCAGCAGTCATACTTCTTGCTTGTAAGACAGCAGGTGATGCATACTGAAGACAAGTAAGGTAAGTGCGGTTGGTCGGCAGTCATGGAGATCAGTGTACAACGCTGGGGAATTTCAAATGCAGTTCCTGTGGATGTGGAACAGCGCATCATAAGGAAGACAAGATCAGAGAGCACTTGGTCTTCTGTAAATGTGGAGAGGTTTGTTGCAACTTGCTGTCATTGCTGACTTCTGTCTTTGGGCTTTATAACATGAGGCGTCATCATGCATCTCTTGGTCACTGCTGCTGCAGGTTCCTCCTAGTAATAAATGATGGTAAAATGTTTTGTGAGCCATATGGCTCTCTGGTCCCTCAGTTTTATAGAGTGTCTTGTTCAAGGTTAGTATCCACTGCATTGATAAGTATGTTGAAGAAAAAGAAAAACAGTTTATTTCTAAGTCTCAGACCACAGCCCAAAAATACTTTTTGCATATCATTTTATCACAAAACTGTTTTGCACATTCATATAGGTCAATGCTGTCACATAAGTTTTATGCACATGAAGGAACATCAAATGGTTCAGTCTTTTTGTGTCATTGAAGATCGTGAATCTGATTTGATCCGTCTCATGGAGCTAAATGATCTTTCTGCTGTAGCATTTGACATTGGAATAGTTAGGTATAGCTGTAGCAATCTATGCACTTCACCAAGAAGTAAAGTGTGCTCCTTTCACATTAAGTAGCACCTCCTAACTGTAGATAAGCTTGGTTACAGTCTTAATTTTACACATCTCTGATTTTGACTTATTATATACCTGTAAAGTATCTGGAAGCATTTCAAGCTGTATTTGCAGCTTCTTGAAATTGATGTCCCTGGAATACACTCTTTGCAGTTCTGCATCAACCTCAAAAGCTCCAAAGGGAATGAGGCATTGATTGCTCCAATAATAAGTTTTCAATTTTGACCATAATATGTAGAGTTTCTTGTTCAAATCGGTCATTCATCTTGTTGATAAGAATATCAAGTAATGCAAAGTATTCCTTTCTGAAGTAGTCCTCAGCTGATGCAAATGTATGTGCCTCAGAGCCATCATCATAAGCGCCTTGGTGGTCGTCTTGTTCTTGGTGGGACTGGTGGAGCAGTGAGACCTTCACTTGACTTCAAGGTAGAGGTGTAGAATGCAGCAAATTCATCATCCGACTTCATTCGCTCGAAGAAGCAGTGGTTGCAGAGAGATATTCATCACAACTTCTGCTGAAATGTCCTTTGCTTGCAATTGATATGCCATGTTTTCAGTGGCCGAAAAACCTTCAGCCCAAGTTTCAAATTGAAAAAAGTGTCATATTTATTCATTACAGCAATCATGCCAGGTGCCCTTTGCTTGCCTCTGTGTTGCCTCTGTCCTCCGATACTTCATGCAGAGTATCCAGGATGTATTCATAGTTATTGATGACAGCATCAATAGTTGCTTCCGAGCTGTCCATCTTGTTGGGCACAGTGGCTTTAGGTTTGGGACTGAAGTATTTGTTCAGATGGAAAAGCTGCTCTGATATTGTTGAACAACGCAAGACGCTTTGGAGAGGAATGAATTAAATTGTAAATATCTCCCGCACAAATTTAAAGCATCTCTCATACCACAGCAGTACTTGGCTGCATCTTGAAGGCACAGATTCAGGCTGTGGTTTAGGCAATGTAATGACAGAGCAGAAGGGTTCTGTTCCTTAATACGAACACATACTCCAGTATTCATTCCTTGAAATGTAGATGCTCCATCATATGTCTGTCCTCTAAGATTCTGCAAGTCGAAGCAGCACATCTTTCATAACACCCATTAGATAATCTGCATTTGCCTGTTCAATTTCATATAGGCCAATGAAGTCTTCATGTATTGTGTAGTCCTCATTTACCCATCGTATGCAGAATGTGAGTTGTTCTAGTCCAGAAATGTCTCGTGTCTCATCAACAATAACAGCAAATACACCTGCCTGTTCAATGTCCTTCCTGAGTTGCTGCAAAGCACAGCGATACATCTCCTCAAGCAGCTCATTCAAAATATCATGAGAGCCATATCTGTAGGATTTTAACCAGCAGGTGAATTGATCAGCAAGCTTGTGGTTTGCACCTACAGCACTCAGCACTCTTTTAAAGTTACTATCCTCATCAGTATTGCCTCGAATGGCAAGTCCTTGCCTAGCCAGAACCTGTAGGACTCTGAGGTGTTCCAGAAGAAATTGTCTGTGCAGGTCTTGATCCTTTTCTGTCTTGTTGACTAACTGAACACTGACAGGTACTTTTTTTAAACTTTGTAACTTCAGTGTGCATTCACGGTGAAAGTTTGATTTTTCATGAGCATCTAGCAATTTACTACCATCTTTCCAGTTATGAAAGCCTTTAGTAAGGAATGCCTGATCTCCACACTTTGACCAAGTGATCAACTTTGTCTGGATTACCAAATCGACACATAATACAAAAGCAACTTTCCGTGTTTTACACAATACAAGCCAACTGTACTTTTGTACCATGAAAACTGGAAAAACCTGGGTCTGCGATTTGGTCCTTCTCCATAGTATCTGATGGTTTCCACCTTTGCTACAGGCAAATGTACAGGATTTGTTGGTGAAATATTCTGACAGCAGTCCAGAAAGCATGATGTATCTTTATCATTCGTGATGTCTATCTCACCAAAGTCCGCTTCATGCAACTGTCCATCATCGACTTCCTCGTAAAAGGCATGTTCATGATTTGGATCACCTGTTTCAATTATGTGTTGGCAACAGTCAAGTTCAACTATTTCACTGGTACTTGCAGAAGAACAGTCAATGTGAATGGTGCTCTATAACAAACAACAAATTATATATTTAAGTTTATAACACCAGCTTTTTTTTCCCTTTGCATCACTGGTAAAGCCTACCCTGTCACCTTCTGTACCTAACCTGTCCTGCCTAACACCCCCTATCTTGTACTAAAACGTAAGTATAACACACAACTCATTAATAGCACTCAAAAATCCAATGGAAATGATCAACGAAAACTTACACGACATGAATCTTCTGTTCTGCTGTCGTCTTCTTTAGTTGAAGACTTAATAGTAGCAGCTGCAGTAGCAATCGATGTACTGATGTTGTCGTTGAGTCTGTTCTTTTTGATGGGCACAGTACCATTTGTTATGAAATTCAGAATGGAGCTCTGGAATCTATATTTTTTTCCTGCCATTCGAAGTCTTCTAGAAATCTGGAAACGTAAACAAACATAGTAAATCTATTCTCACAATGTTAAAAAATGAGAACTTAGCAAGAAAATGTACAACACTACCATTATTACTACTGCATTTAGTCTGCTCCACACTAGACAAGGTAAACTATCAGGTATCACTATGATAAATTCACCCCAGACTGCAAGCTGATATTTATGAGCATCACACAATTTGATATTCCTGTCAATAAAGCCCCTGAGTGAGGATGGCTGTATGGCACTTTACTGGGGTATTGTTTGCATGTGCAGACAGTATAGCACCAGTATAGTTTTAGTAATAACAATTGTACTTAGGGGATCACAATCATGCAGACTATGATAAAAAATGATTTAATAAGCCATAAAACCTGATCAGCCATTCTGGTTTTGCACCAATCTTGGAGGTTTTTCATGTCCTGGCATTGTGACATTTGTGTATATGTATATATATATATATATATGTATGTGTGTATGTGTGTATGTGTGTGTGTGTGTGTGTGTGTATATATATATATATATATGTATATATATATATATATATAGCTATATATAGATATAGATATATATATAGCAAACATATTGCAATAACCTCATCAGCCCAGTTTTTATGGCTTAAAAAATGTTTTTTGATCACAGTCTTGATGACCCAGGGCCACTTCTAACTTTCAGTAACTGTACTTTGCAGCTATGAAATATGGTGTCCAGTAGTGGTAAGACCAAATACAGTGCTTTAAAAAATGTACTAATTTTATTAAATATCCTGAGTGAAGTGCATGCAGTCTGTGTAAGGATGTGTCATCAAGAAAGCCAGTAGGGAGCTAGTTTCATGGCTGGGACTGGGACATACAGCAAGTGTAACTTGAGAGATATTTAAAAGGCATCAACAAGGTAATTAGGTACTGAGAGTACCTACAGAAGGGAAACATCTTTCTGGAATGATTATGCTTAGTATGATATGGTGATGAAATCTTAAGAATGATTTTAAGCTGCAAAGTGGAAGCCAGGAAGGGTAATGTAAAAAAGCCATGAAACATTTCTTCACCGATTGGCTTGTTGTAGATCACTTAAATAAAGTCCACCCAACTCCAACAGGTAGTGATGCAATTACGGAGGCACTGTTCAGCACAACATAGGACAGGCAATGAACCTGTAAACCAGCTTGATACTTTATCAACATGCAGAGCAGAGCAGCCTTTCACCACCAACTACACATAATTGGCACTTTGCTATTAAGGAAAGCAAGCATATACTATAGAAAGATACATTGCAAAGCAATAACAGCCATAAGTAACAAAAACACAAGTGACATAGCCCGTGGCGTGCAAACCTAAGCTAACCAATTATTTTCTTTTTCTTATCTCCTCCGTCCTCCAGGTCCTGCAGCTTGTAGCCCTGTCTTCAGAATCCACACCAGCCAAGCCAGAACAAACTCCACCACAGCTAGGAACAAATGACCGCTGGTCTGCCGTCCACTGTCAAGATGGCAATACAGAAAACCACGTGCCACACAACAGCAGCCAACCACCAGACCATAACACATAGCGCATGCTCAGTCCAGTCCACATGTTAAAAAAAACAAGAACTAGTGGTTTGTGTGTTTACCTTCCTCTAATCAACGCTCGCAGACCAGGTGGCACAAGCAGGCTGGCAGCCCAGAAACAAAATATGGACTGACTAGTCTACATGATCGACTAAAACTTGGAGGTCAGTCCCTTAGTAGATGGGTAGTCATCCATTCTGAAAACATGGATGGCTCGCTAGTGCATGCCTCCTGGCTTCTCCACAGTGCCCACTGAATATAGTCCGGTGATGGTCCACACATCAATATAGAAACAACTGCATTGTTGGTTGTTCTTTATGTTATAGTTAATGTTCACGGACCCCAGTAGGTGACACAGGCATGTGAGGGCATCGCAGGCTATAAGTAGGCAGCAGCAGCCAGGATGTAGGGGTCAGGCAGGCACTGGCTGACACTCTTTGGCACTGGTTGCAAAAAACTAAAGACACACACTGCCCTTCTTAATGTATTCTGAGTTCTGACAACCAGCAGTACAGAACTTGAAAGATGCAGTAGCCACATGCTTAATTTTTTACATTTCTTAGACTTTGGATGGGGACTGGGGAGTCTTGGACTTATTCTGATCATAAGTAGAAGAAAATTGGCTAATAGTGCAAATAAGAGCAGTGAGCACAGTCAAATATAGTCAACCTGGAAAAGTGCTCTGTCATCTCAAGTTGTCATTGTCTATTTTACATAAACATGTGTTTTGGGCCAATTGAACTTCTTATTTTGATCTGAATGAAAACTATTCCACCTCCCGACCTCCAGACACCAGTCCATTGATAACCATTAAGCAAGGTGCAATAAATCTCTCTCAAACATACTTTTTCCAGGAAAGCTCCACAGATCCTGGGCTCCTGCACCTGAAAAGCTAACCCTCCAGTTTGGCTTTTAACAACAAGAGTGACCTTTTCTTTCATGCGCTGCAACTTGCTGTATTTCTACTTTAAAAAATACGAAATCCAGAAGTACGGAGAATGCAGGGGGCACTCCATTTGCTGAAAAGGTGCGACGACGCACCACTCACTTCAATACAAAACAAAATGCCGCTCTTGTAGTTAAAAGCTAAACCAGAGGGTTAGCTTTTCAGGTGCAGGAGCCCAGGATCTGTGGAGCTTTCCTTTAAGAAAGTACTGTCTGTCTGCATGTATATTTAGAAACAGTGACAGTACCCTCAGTGGCACTACTACAATGGAATAATTGACATTCACCTCTGTAACTAAACCTACAACACAGCCACAAGCTTGCTGATCAGTTCACTTGCTGGGTAATAAAATCCTACAAATACAATTATCACGATATTTTGAATGACCTGCTTCATCAAGAGATGCATCAGTATGCTTTCCAACAACTATGGATGGATAACAACTATGAATATATCCTGGATACTCTGCATGGACACCACTGCCCCCCCCGAGTGGGAAAGTAACAGATATGTGTCCACAGTCCACTGATAAGCATTAAGCAAGTTGCAACAAACCCCTCTCTCTCTCCTGATGCACACTTTTTTTTATAAAGTACTGTCTGGAAGAAAGGCATATGCATTATGTTACGCACAGTCACGACAGCAGTACCTGCTAAAAGCTACACTAAATGCTCTGATTGACCTCCATCTCAAATCACTGCTGCCCTAGCCTTTTCATTCAAGTGCTGTCGGACTACAACAGCTAGATTCTAGAGAGCCCAGCCCCAGCCCAGCATCACCACTTTGGTCACAGCAACACCACTGCCCCCCCCCCGAGTGGGAAAGTAACAGATATGTGTCCACAGTCCACTGATAAGCATTAAGCAAGTTGCAACAAACCCCTCTCTCTCTCCTGATGCACACTTTTTTTTATAAAGTACTGTCTGGAAGAAAGGCATATGCATTATGTTCACAGTCACGACAGCAGTACCTGCTAAAAGCTACACTAAATGCACTGATTGACCTCCATCTCAAATCACTGCTGCCCTAGTCTTTTCATTCAAGTGCTGTCGGACTACAATAGCAAGATTCTAGAGAGTCCAGCCCCAACCCAGCATCAGCACTTTAGTCAGCAGCACCACTGCCCCCAGTGGAAGTAACAGATATGTGTCCGCAGTCCACAGATAAGCATTAAGCAAGTTGCAACAAACCCTCTCTCTCCTGACGCACACTTTTATAAAGTACTGTCTGGAAGAAATGCATATGCATGTATGTCTACTACAGTCACGACAGCAGTACCTGCTAAAGCTACAGTAAATGCTCTGATTGACCTCCATCTCAAATCACTGCTCCTGAGTCTTTCATTCAAGTGCTGCTGACTACAACAGCTAGATTCTAGAGCCCAGCCCCATCCCAGCATCACCACTTAGGTCACAGCAGCACCACTGCCCCCGAGTGGAGATAACAAATATGTGTCCACAGTCCACTGATAAGCATTAAGCAAGTTGCAACAAACCCCTCTCTCTCTCCTGATGCACACTTTTTTTATAAAGTACTGTCTGGAAGAAATGCATATGCATTATGTTACGCACAGTCACGACAGCAGTACCTGCTAAAAGCTACACTAAATGCTCTGATTGACCTCTATCTCAAATCACTGCTGCCCTAGTCTTTTCATTCAAGTGCTGTCGGACTACAACAGCTAGATTCTAGAGAGCCCAGCCCCAGCCCAGCATCACCACTTTGGTCACAGCAACACCACTGCCCCCAGTGGAAAGTAACAGATATGTGTCCACAGTCCACTGATAGCATTAAGCAAGTTGCAACAAACCCCTCTCTCTCCTGATGCACACTTTTTATAAAGTACTGTCTGGAAGAAGGCATATGCATTATGTTACGCGACAGTCACGACAGCAGTACCTGCTAAAAGCTACACTAAATGCTCTGATTGACCTCCATCTCAAATCACTGCTGCCCTAGACTTTTCATTCAAGTGCTGTCCGGACTACAACAGCTAGATTCTAGAGAGCCCAGCCCCAGCCCAGCATCACCACTTTGGTCACAGCAGCACCACTGCCCCCGAGTGGAAAGTAACAGATATGTCCACAGTCCACTGATAAGCATTAAGCAAGTTGCAATAAACCTCTCTCCTGATGCACACTTTTTTATAAAGTACTGTCTGGAAAAGGCATATGCATTATGTTCGCGATCACGACAGCAGCAGTACCTAAAAGCTAACACTAAATGCTCTGATTGGACCTCCACCTCAAATCACTGCTGCCCTAGTCTTTTCATTCCAAAGCGCTGTCGGACTACAACAGCTAGATTCTAGAGAACCCAGCCCCAGCCCAGCATCAGCACTTTGGTCACAGCAGCACCTGCCCCACCCCCAGTGGGAAGTAACAAATATGTGTCCGCAGTCCACTGATAAGCGACAGCAGGTGCAACAACCCTCTCTCTCTCCTGGCGCACACTTTTTATATAAAGTACTGTCTGGAAGAAATGCATATGCATTATGTTACGCACAATCACGACAGCAGTACCTGCTAAAAGCTACAGTAAATGCTCTGATTGACTCCATCTCAAATCACTGCTGCCCTAGTCTTTCATTCAAGTGCTGTTGGACTACAACAGCTAGATTCTAGAGAGCCCAGCCCAGCCCAGCATCACCACTTAGGTCACAGCAGCACCACTGCCCCCGAGTGGGAAAGTAACAGATATGTCCACAGTCCACTGATAAGCATTAAGCAAGTTGCAACAAACCCTCTCTTCCTGATGCACATTTTTTTAAAGTACTGTCTGGAAGAAATGCATATGCATTATGTTACGCACAGTCACGACAGCAGTACCTGCTAAAGCTACCTAAATGCTCTGATTGACCTCCATCTCAAATCACTGCTGCCCTAGTCTTTTCATTCAAGTGCTGTTGGACTACAACAGCTAGATTCTAGAGAGCCCAGCCCCAGCCCAGCATCACCACTTTGGTCACTACTTCCTGCCCCGAGTGGAAAAGTAACAGATAACCTGTCACGCAGTCCACTGATAAGCATGTAAGTTGCAAAAAACCCCTCTCTCTAGACGACTTTTTATAAAGTACTGTTCGAAGAAATGCATATGCATTATATTACGCACAGTCACGCACAGCAGTACCTGCTAAAGCTACATTAAATGCTCTGATTGACCTCCATCTCAAATCACTGCTGCCCTAGTCTTTTCATTCAAGTGCTGTCGGACTACAACAGCTAGATTCTAGAGAGCCCAGCCCAGCCCAGCATCACCACTTTGGTCACAGCAGCACCACTGCTGCCCCCCTCGAGTGAAAGTAACAGATATGTGTCCACAGTCCACTGATAAGCATTAAGCAAGTTGCAACAAACCCTCTCTCTCCTGGACGCAACAATTTTTATAAAGTACTGTCTGGAAGAAATGCATATGCATTATGTTCGCACAGTCACGACAACAGTACCTGCTAAAAGCTACAGTAAATGCTCTGATTGACCTCCATCTCAAATCACTGCTGCCCTAGTCTTTTTCATTCAAGTGCTGTCGGACTACAACAGCTAGATTCTAAGAGCCCAGCCCCATCCCAGCATCACCACTTAGGTCACAGCAGCACCACTGCCCCCCAGTGGGAAAGTAACAGATATGTGTCCACAGTCCACTGATAAGCATTAAGCAAGTTGCAACAAACCCTCTCTCTCCTGATGCACACTTTTTATAAAGTACTGTCTGAAGAAAGGCATATGCATTATGTTACGCACAGTCACTAGCGCAGTACCTGCTAAAAGCTACACTAAATGCTCTGATTGACCTCCATCTCAAATCACTGCTGCCCTAGTCTTTTCATTCAAGTACAGCCGGACTACAACAGCCAGATTCTAGAGAGCCCAGCCCACAGCAGCATCACCACTCTCGTCACAGCAGCACCACTGCCCCCAGTGGGAAAGTAACAGATATGTCCACAGTCCACTGATAAGCAATAAGCAAGTTACAGCAAACCCCTCTCTCTCATGATGCACACTTTTTATAAAGTACTGTCTGGAAAGGCATATGCATTATGTACATACGATCACAGTACCTGCTAAAAGCTACTACCAATGCTCTGATTGACCTCCATCTCAAATCACTGCTGCCCTAGACTTTTCATTCCAAGTGCTGTCGGACTACAACAAAGCTAGATTCTAGAGAGCCCAGCCCCAGCCCAGCATCACCACTTTGGTCACAGCAGCACCACTGCCCCCAGTGGGAAAGTAACAGATATGTGTCCACAGTCCACTGATAAGCATAGCAAGTTGCAACAAACCCCTCTCTCTCCTGATGCACACTTTTTATAAAGTACTGTCTGGAAGAAAGGCATGTGCATTATGTTACGCACAGTCACGACAGCAGTACCTGCTAAAAGCTACACTAAATGCTCTGATTGACCTCCATCTCCGTCACTGCTGCCCTAGTCTTTTCATTCAAGTGCTGTCGGACTACAACAGCTGATTCTAGAGAGCCCAGCCCCAGCCCAGCATCAGCACTTTGGTCACAGCAGCACCACTGCCCCACCCCCCAGTGGAAAGTAACGATATGTGTCCGCAGTCCACTGGTAAGCATTAAGCTATGTTGCAACAAACCCCTCTCTCCTGGCACATTACTTTTTTATAAAGTACTGTCTGGAAGAAATGCATATGCATTATATTCGCACAGTCCGACAGCAGTACCTGCTAGCTACAGTAAATGCTCTGATTGACCTCCATCTCAAATCACTGCTGCCCTAGTCTTTTCATTCAAAGTGCTGTCGACTACAACAGCTAGATTCTAGAGAGCCCAGCCCCAGCCCAGCATCACCACTTAGGTCACAGCAGCACCACTGCCCCCAGTGGGAAAGTAACAGATATGTGTCCACAGTCACTGATAAACATTAAGCAAGGTGCAACAAACCCGCTCTCTCCTGATGCACACTTCTTTTATAAAGTACTGTCTGGAAGAAATGCATATGCATTATATTACGCAGATCACGACAGCAGTACCTGCTAAAAGCTACACTAAATGCTCTGATTGACCTCCATCTCAAATCACTGCTGCCCTAGTCTTTTCATTCAAGTGCTGTTGACTACAACAGCTAGATTCTAGAGAGCCCAGCCCCAGCCCAGCATCACCACTTGGTCACAGCAGCACCACTGCCCCCGAGTGGGAAAGTAACAGATATGTGTCCGCGAGTCCACTGATAAGCATTAACAAGTTGCAAAAACCCTCTCTCCTGGATCACACTTTTTATAAAGTACTGTCTGGAAGAAATGCATATGCATTATGTTACGCACAGTCACGACAAGCAGTACCTGCTAAAAGCTACACTAAATGCTCTGATTGACCTCCATCTCAAATCACTGCTGCCCTAGTCTTTTCATTCAAGTGCTGTCGGACTACAACAGCTAGATTCTAGAGAGCCCAGCCCCAAGCCCAGCATCACCACTTTGGTCACAACAGCACCACTGCCCCAGTGGAAAGTAACAGATATGTCAATGCAGTCCACTGATAAAGCGATGAAGTTGCAACAAACCCTCTCTCTTAAAGTGCACTTTTTTATAAGTACTGTCTGGAAGAAAGGCATATGCATTATGTTACCCATAGTCACGACAGCAGTATTCGCTAAAAGCTACACTAAATGCTCTGATTGACCTCCATCTCAAATCACTGCTGCTCCCAGTCTTTTCATTCAAGTGCTGTCGGACTACAACAGCTAGATTCTAGAGAGCCCAGCATCACCACTTTGGTCACAGCAGCACCACTGCCCCCGAGTGGGAAAGTAACAGATATGTACCACAGTCCACTGATAAGCATTAAGCAAGTTGCAACAAACCCTCTCTCCTGATGCACACTTTTTTATAAAGTACTGTCCGGAAGAAAGGCACATGCATTATGTTACGCACAGTCCACGACAGCAGTACCTGCTAAAAAGCTACACAAATGCTTTGATTGACCTCCATCTCAAATCACTGCTGCCCTAGTCTTTTCATTCAAGTGCTGTTGGACTACAACAGCTAGATTCTAGAGAGCCCAGCCCCAGCCCAGCATCAGCACTTTGGTCACAGCAGCACCACTGCCCCCCCCCGAGTGGGAAAGTAACAGATATGTGTCCGCAGTCCACTGATAAGCATTAAGCAAGTTGCAACAAACCCGTCTCTCTCCTGACGCACACTTTTTTATAAAGTACTGTCTGGAAGAAATGCATATGCATTATATTACGCACAGCTCACGACAGCAGTACCTGCTAAAAGCTACACTAAATGCTCTGATTGGTCTCCATCTCAAATCACTGCTGCCCTAGTCTTTTTCATTCAAGTGCTGGGTCGGACTACAACAGCTAGATTCTAGAAAGCCCAGCCCCAGCCCAACATCACCACTTTGGTCACAGCAGCACCACTGCCCCCGAGTGGGAAAGTAACAGATATGTCCACAGTCCACTAATAAGCATTAAGCAATGTTGCAACAAACTCTCTCTCCTGATGCACACTTTTTTATAAAGTACTGTCTGGAAGAAAGGCATATGCATTATATTACGCAGATCACGACAGCAGTACCTGCTAAAAGCTACACTAAATGCTCTGATTGACCTCTATCTCAAATCACTGCTGCCCTAGTACTTTTCATTCAAGTGCTGTCGGACTACAACAGCTAGATTCTAGACAGCCCAGCCCCAACCAGCATCACCACTTTGGTCACAGCAGCACCACTGCCCCCCTGAGTGAAAGTAACCGATATGTGTCCGCAGTCCACTGATAAGCATTAAGCAAGTTGCAACAAACCCCTCTCTCTCCTGATGCACACATTTTTATAAAGTACTGTCTGGAAGAAAGGCATATGCATTATGTTACGCACAGTCACGATCAGCAGTACCTGCTAAAAGCTACACTAAATGCTCTGATTGACCTCCTATCTCAAATCACTGCTGCCCTAGTCTTTTCATTCAAGTGCTGTCGGACTACAAACAGCTAGATTCTAGAGAGCCCAGCATCACCACTTTGGTCACAGCAGCACCACTGCCCCGAGTGGAAAGTAACAGATATGTGTCCACAGTCCACAGATAGCATTAAGCAAGTTGCAACAAAACCCTCTCTCCTGATGCACACTTTTGTTATAAAGTACTGTCTGAAGAAAGGCATATGCATTATGTTACGCTGATCCGACAGCAGTACCTGCTAAAAGCTACAATAAATGCTCTGATTGACCTCCATCTCAAATCACTGCTGCCTAGTCTTTTCATTCAAGTGCTGTTGGACTACAACAGCTAGATTCCAGAGAGCCCAGCCCCAGCCCAGCATCACCACTTAGGTCACAGCAGCACCACTGCCCCAGAGGAAAGTAACAGATATGTGTCCGCAGTCCACTGATAAGCATGCAGCAGGTTGCAACAAACCCTCTCTCTCTGATGCACACTTTTTTCTAAAGTACTGTCTGGAAGCAATGCATATGCATTATGTTACGCACAGTCACGTATTAGCAGTACCTGCTAAAAGCTGAAGGTACAATGCTCCACTGACCTCCATCTCAAATCACTGCTGCTAGTCTTTTCATTCAAGTGCTGTCGGACTACAACAGCTAGATTCTAGAGAGCTGACCCAACCCAGCATCACCACTTAGGTCACAGCAGCACCTGCCCCAGTGGAAAGTAACAGATATGTGTCCACAGTCCACTGATAAGCATTAAACAAGTTGCAACAAACCCCTCTCTCCACAGGCACTTTTTTATAAAGTACTGTCTGGAAGAAAGGCATGCATTATGTTACGCACAGTCACGACAGCAGTACCTGCTAAAAGCTACACTAATACTCTGATTGACCTCCATCTCAAATCACTGCTGCCCTAGTCTTTTCATTCACAAGTGCTGACCGGACTACAACAGCTAGATTCTGAGAGCAGCTGACCAGCATCACCACTTTGGTCACACCACTCCCGCCCCCAGTGGAAAGTAACGAATGTGTTCACAGTCCACACAGTAAGCATTAAGCAAGCTTGCGAGCAAACCCCTCTCTCTCCTGATGCACACTTTTTATAAAGTACTGTCTGGAAGAAGGCATATGCATTATATTACGCTGATCACGACAGCAGTACCTGCTAAAAGCTACACTAAATACACTGATTGACCTCCATCTCAAATCACTGCTGCCCTAGTCTTTTCATTCAAGTGCTGTCGGACTACAACAGCTAGATTCTAGAGGCCAGCATCACCACTTTGGTCAGCAGCACCTGCCCCGAGTGGAAAAGTAACAGATATGTGTCCACAGTCCACTGATAAGCATTAAGCAAGTTGCAACAAACCCCTCTCTCTCTCACGATGCACTTTTTTATAAAGTACTGTCTCGAAGAAAGGCATATGCATTATATTACGCACAGTCACGACAGCAGTACCTGCTAAAAAGCTACACTAATATGCTCTGATTGACCTCCCATCTCAAATCACACTGCCCTAGTCTTTTCATTCAAGTGCTGTCGGACTACAACAGCTAGATTCTGAGAGCCCAGCCCCAGCCCAGCATCACCACTTTGGTCATAACACACCTGCCCCCAGTGGGAAAGTAACAGATGTGTCCGCAGTCCACTGATAAGCATTAAGCAAGTTGCAACAAACCGTCTCTCTCCTGATTCACACTTTTTATAAAATACTGTCTGGAAGAAATGCATGCATTATATTCGCACAGTCCACGACAGCAGTACCTGCTAAAAGCTACACTAAATGTTGATTGACCTCCATCTCAAATCACTGCTGCCCTAGTCTTTGTCATTCAAGTGCTGTCAGTTACTAAACAGCTAGATTCTAGAGAGCCCAGCCCCAGCCCAGCATCACCACTTTGGTCACAGCAGCTTCCACTGCCCCGCAGTGGAAAGTAACAGATATGTCCACAGTCCACTGATAGCATTAAGCAAGTTGCAACAAACCCCTCTCTCTCTCCTGATGCACACTTTTTATAAAAGTACTGTCTCGAAAGAAAGGCATATACATTATGTTACGCACAGTCACGACAGCAGTACCTGCTAAAAGCTACTAAATGTCTGATTGACCTCCATCTCAAATCACTGCACCCTAGTCTTTTCATTCAAGTGCTGTCGGACTACAACAGCTAGATTCCAGAAAGAGCCCCAGCCCAGCATCACCACTTTGGTCACAGCAGCACCACTGCCCCCCGAGTGGGAAAGTAACCGATATGTGTCCGGCAGTCCACTGATAAGCATTAAGCAAGTTGCAACAAACCCTCTCTCTCCTGATGCACTTCACATAAAGTACTGTCTGGAAGAAAGGCATATGCATTATATGCCACAGTCACGACAGCAGTACCTGCTAAAAGCTACACTAAATGCTCTGATTGACCTCCATCTCAATCACTGCTGCCTAGTCTTTTCATTCAAGTGTTATTGGACTACAACAGCTGAGATTCTGAGAGCCCAGCCCCAGCCCCATCAGCACTTTGGTCACAGCACCACTGCCCCAGTGGAAGAGTAACAGATATGTGTCCGCAGTCCACTGATAAGCATTAAACAGGTTGCAACAAACCCCTCTCTCTCGGCGCACACTTTTTCTAAAGTACTGTCTGGAAGAAATGCATATGCATTATGTTCCTTTGATCACGACAGCAGTACCTGCTAAAAGCTACAGTAAATGCTCTGATTGACCTCCATCTCAAATCACTGCTGCCCTAGTCTTTCATTCTAGTGCTGTTGGACTACAACAGCTAGATTCTCGGCCAGCCCCAGCCCAGCATCAACGCTGGTCACCTTGCTGCCTTGCCCCGAGTGGGAAAGTAACAGATATGTGTCCACAGTCCACTGATAAGCATTAAGCAAGTTGCAACAAACCCTCTCTCTCCTGACGCACACTTTTTATAAAAGTACTGTCTGGAAGAAATGCATATGCATTATATTCCTGACAGTCACGACAGCAGTACCTGCTAAAAGCTACACTAAATGCTCTGATTGACCTCCATCTCAAATCACTGCTGCCCTAGTCTTTTCATTCAAGCAACAGCCGGACTACAACAGCTAGATTCTAGAGACCCAGCCCCAGCCCAGCATCACCACTTAGGTCACAGCAGCACCACTGCCCCCGAGTGGGAAAGTAACAGATATGTGTCCACAGTCCACTGATAAGCATTAAGCAAGTTGCAACAAACCCCTCTCTCTCCTGACGCACGCATCTTTTTATAAAGTACTGTCTGGAAGAAAATGGCATATGCATTATATATTACGCACAATCCACGACAGCAGTACCTGCTAAAAGCTACACTAAATGCTCTGATTGACCTCCATCTCAAATCACTGCTGCCCTAGTCTTTTCATTCAAGTGCTGTGGGACTACAACAGCTAGATTCGAAAGAGCCCAGCCCCAGCCCAGCATCACCACTTTGGTCACTGTAGCTACCCCCTCCCGAGTGGGAAAAGTAACAGATATGTGATCCGCGGTCCACTGATAAGCATTAAGCAAGTTGCAACAAACCCCTCTCTCTCTCTGATGCACATTTTTATAGAACCACAATCTGGAAGAAAGGTATATGCATTATATTACACATACGACAGCAGTACCTGCTAAAAGCTACACTAAATGCTCTGATTGACCTCCATCTCAAATCACTGCTGCCTAGTCTTTTCATTCAAGTGCTGTCGGACTACAACAGCTAGATTCTAGAGGCCCAGCCCCAGCCCAGCATCACCACTTTGGTCCAGCAACCACTGCCCCTCCCGAGTGGGAAGTAACAGATATGTGTCCGCAGTCCACTGATAAGCGATAAGCAAGTTGCAACGACCTCTCTCTCTCTGATGCACATTTATTTTATAAAGTACTGTCTGGAAGAAAATTGTATGCATTATGTTACGCACTAGTCACGACAGCAGTACCTGCTAAAAGCTACACTAAATGCTCTGATTGACCTCCATCTCAAATCACTGCTGCCCCTAGTCTTTTCATTCAAGTGCTGTCGACTACAACAGCTAGATTCTAAGAGCCAACCCCGAGCATCACCACTTTGGTCACAGCAGCACCACTGCCCCCAGTGGGAAAGTAACAGATGTGTGTCCGCAGTCCACTGATAAGCTTTAAGCAAGTTGCAACAAACCCTCTCTCTCCTGACACACATTTTTTATAAAGTACTGTCTGGAAAGAAGGCATATGCATTATATTACGCACAGTCACGACAGCAGTACCTGCTAAAAGCTACACTAAATCTCGATTGACCTCCATCTCAAATCACTGCTGCCTAGTCTTTTCATTCAAAGTGCTGTTGGACTCACAACAGCTAGATTCTAAAGAGCCCAGCCCCAGCCCAGCATCACCACTTAGGTCACAGCTAGCAACCACTGCCCCCAGTGGAAAGTAACAGATATGTGTCCACAGTCCACTGATAAGCTTTAAGCAAGTTGCAACAAACCCCTCTCTCTCTCCTGATGCACACTTTTTTATAAAGTACTGTCTGGAAGAAAACGCATTCCATTATATTACGCACAGTCGACAGCAGTACCTGCTAAAAGCTACACTAAATGCTCTGATTGACCTCCATCTCAAATCACTGCTGCCCTAGTCTTTTCATTCAAGTGCTGTCGACTACAACAGCTAGATTCTAGAGAGCAGCCCCAGCCCAGCATCACCACTTTGTCACAGCAGCACCACTGCCCCCGAGTGGAAAGTAACAGTATGTGTCCGCAGTCCACTGATAAGCATTAAGCAAGTTGCAACAAACCCTCTCTCTCCTGATGCACACTTTTTTATAAAAAGTACTGTCTGAAGAAAGTGCATATGCATTATGTTACGCACAGTCACGACAGCAGTACTCATGCTATAATTTAGTAAATGCCTGATTGACCTCCATCTCAAATCACTGCTGCCCTAGTCTTTTCATTCAAGTGCTGTCGGACTACAACAGCTAGATTCTAGAGAGCCCAGCCCAGCATCACCACTTTGGTCACAGCAGCACCACTGCCCCCAGTGGGAAGTAACAGATATGTGTCAACAGTCCACTGATAAGCATTAAGCAAGTTGCAAAAACCCTCTCTCTCTCTGACGCACACTTTTTATAAAGTACTGTCTGGAAAGAAATGCATATGCATTATATTACACGCTCATCACAGACAGTACCTACTAAAAGCTACAGTAAATGCTCTGATTGACCTCCATCTCAAATCACTGCTGCCCTAGTCTTTTCATTCAAGTGCTGTCGGACTACAACAGCTAGATTCTAGAGACCAGCCCAGCCCAGCATCACCACTTAGGTCACAGCAGTACCACTGCCCCCAGTGGAAAGTAACAGATATGTGTCCGCAGTCCACTGATAAGCATTAAGCAAGTTGCAACAAACCCCTCTCTCTCCTGATGCACACTTTTTATAAAGTACTGTCTGGAAGAAAGGCATATGCATTATGTTACGCACAGTCACGACAGTCGCACCTGCTAAAGCTACACTAAATGCTCTGATTGACCTCCATCTCAAATCACTGCTGCCCTAGTCTTTTCATTCAAGTGCTGTCGGACTACAACAGCTAGATTCTAGAGAGCCCAGCCCCAGCCCAGCATCACCACTTTGGTCACAGCAGCACCACTGCCCCGAGTGGGAAAGTAACAGAATGTGTCCGCAGTCCACTGATAAGCATTAAGCAAGTTGCAACAAACCCCTCTCTCCTGATGCACACTTTTTTATAAAGTACTGTCTGAAGAAAGGCATATGCATTATGTTACGCTGACAGTCACGACAGCAGTACCTGCTACAAAGCTACACTAAATGCTCTGATTGACCTCCATCTCAAATCACTGCTGCCCTAGTCTTTTCATTCAAGTGCTGTCGGACTACAACAGCTAGATTCTCTAGAGCCAGCCCCACCCAGCATCACCACTTTGGTCACAGCAGCACACTGCCCCCGAGTGGGAAAAGTAACAGAATATGTGTCGCGGTCACTGATAAGCATTAAGCAAGTTGCAACAACCCCTCTCTCTCTCCTGATGCACACTTTATAATAAAGTACTGTCTGGAAGAAAGGCATATGCATTATGTTCACGCCAGTCACGACAGCAGTACCCTGCCAAAGCTACACTAAATGCTCTGATTGACCTCCATCTCAAATCACTGCTGCCCTAGTCTTTTCATTCAAGTGCTGTCGGACTACAACAGCTAGATTCTAGAGAGCCCACATCACCACTTTGGTCACAGCAGCACCACTGCCCCAGTGGGAAAGTAGCAGATATGTGTCCGCAGTCCACTGATAAGCATAAGCAAGTTGCAACAAACCCCTCTCTCTCCTGATGCACACTTTTTATAAAGTACTGTCTGGAAGAAATGCATATGCATTATGTTACGGACAGTCACGACAGCAGTACCTGCTAAAAGCTACACTAAATGCTCTGATTGACCTCCATCTCAAATCACTGCTGCCCTAGTCTTTTCATTCCAAGTGCTGTCGGGACTACAACAGCTAGATTCTAGAGCCCAGCCCCAGCCCAGCATCACCACTTTGGTCACAGCAGCACCACTGCCCCCCCGAGTGGAAAAGTAACAGATATGTGTCCACAGTCCACTGATAAGCATTAAACAAGTTGCAACAAACCCTCTCTCTCCTGATGCACTTTTTATAAAGTACTGTCTGGAAGAAGGCATATGCATTATGTTACGCACAGTCCGAACAGCAGTACCTGCTAAGCTACACTAAATGTCTGATTGACCTCCATCTCAAATCACTGCTAGTCTTTTCATTCAAGTGCTGTCGGGACTACAACAGCTAGATTCTAGAGAGCCCAGCCCCAGCCCAGCATCACCACTTTGGTCACAGCAGCACCACTGCCCCCGAGTGGAAAGTAACAGATATGTGTCCGCAGTCCACTGATAAGCATTAACAAGTTGCAACAAACCCTCTCTCTCTCTCCTGATGCACACTTTTTATAAAGTACTGTCTGGAAGAAAGGCATATGCATTATGTTACGCACAGTCACGTACAGCAGTACCAAGTAAAAGCTACACTAAATGCTCTGATTGACCTCCATCTCAAATCACTGCTGCCCTAGTCTTTTCATTCAAGTGCTGTCGGACTACAACAGCTAGATTCTAGAGAGCCCAGCCATCACCACTTTGGTCACAGCAGCACCCTGCCCCAGTGGGAAAGTAACAGATATGTGTCCACAGTCCACTGATAAGCATTAAACAAGTTGCAACAAACCCCTCTCTCTCCTGATGCACACTTTTTAAAAGTACTGTCTGGAAAAGAAGGCATATGCATTACGCACAATCACGACAGCAGTACCTGCTAGCTACACTAAATGCTCTGATTGACCTCCATCTCCAAATCACTGCTGCCTGGTCTTTTCAATTTCAAGTGCTGTCGGGACTGACAACTAGATTCTAGAGAGCCCAGCCCCAGCCCAGCATCACCACTTTGGTCTACAGAGCACCACTGCCCCAGTGGGAAAGTAATGATATGTGTCCACAGTCCACTGATAAGCATTAAGCAAGTTGCAACAAACCCCTCTCTCTCTGATGCACACTTTTTTATAAGTACTGTCTGGAAGAAAGGCATATGCATTATGTTACGCACAGTCACGACAGCAGTACCTGCCAAAAAGCTACACTAAATGCTCTGATTGACCTCCATCTCAAATCACTGCTGCCCTAGTCTTTTCATTCAAGTGCTGTCGGACTACAACAGCTAGATTCTGAGGCACACCCCAGCCCAGCATCACCACTTAGGTCACAGCAGCACCACTGCCCCGAGTGGGAAAGTAACAGATATGTGTCCACAGTCCACTGATAAGCATTAAGCAAGTTGCAACAAACCCCTCTCTCCTGATGGCCACATTTTTATAAAGTACTGTCTGGAGAAAGGCATATACATATGTTACGCACAGTCACGACAGCAGTACCTGCTAAGCTACACTAAATGCTCTGATTGACCTCCATCTCAAATCACTGCTGCCCTAGTCTTTTCATTCAAGTGCTGTCGGACTACAACAGCTAGATTCTAGAAGCCCAGCCCCAGCCCAGCATCACCACTTTGGTCACAGCACCACACTGCCCCCCGAGTGGGAAAGTAACAGATATGTGTCCGCAGTCCACTGATAAGTACCAAGTTGCAACAAACCCTCTCTCTCTCATGCACACTTTTTTAAAGTACTGTCTGGAAGAAATGCATATGCATTATGTTACGCACAGTCACGACAGCAGTACCTGCAAAAGCTACACTAAATGCTCTGATTGACCTATCTCAAATCACTGCGCCCTAGTCTTCATTCAAGTGCTGTTGGACTACAACAGCTAGATTCTAGAAACCCAGCCCCAGCCCAGCATCCGACTTTGGTCAGCAGCACCACTGCCCCCAGTGGGAAAGTAACAGATATGTGTCACAGTCCACTGATAAGCATTGCAGCAGTTGCAACAAACCCTCTCTCTCTCCTGATGCACACATTTTATAAAGTACTGTCTGGAAGAAATGCATATGCATTATGTTACGCTGAATCACGACAGCAGTACCTGCTAAAAGCTACACTAAATGCTCTGTTGACCTCCATCTCAAATCACTGCTGCCCTAGTCTTTCATTCGAAGTGCTGTCGGTTCTGCAGCTAGATTCTAGAGTAGCCCAGCCCAGCATCACCACCTAGGTCACAGCGCACCACTGCCCCCAGTGGAAAGTAACAGATATGTGTCCGCAGTCCACTGATAAGCATTAAGCAAGTTGCAACAAACCCTCTCTCTCCTGATGCACACTTTTTTAAAAGTACTGTCTGGAAGAAAGGCATATGCATTATGTTACGCACAGTCACGTACAGCAGTACCTGCAAAGCTACACTAAATGCTCTGATTGACCTCCATCTCAAATCACTGCTGCACTAGTCTTTTCATTCAAGTGCTGTCGGACTACAACAGCTAGATTCTAGAGAGCCCAGCATCACCACTTTGGTCACAGCAGCACCACTGCCCCCCCCCCGAGTGGGAAAGTAACAGATATGTGTCCACAGTCCACTGATAAGCATTAAGCAAGTTGCAACAAACCCCTCTCTCTCTCCTGATGCACACTTTTTTTATAAAGTACTGTCTGGAAGAAAGGCATATGCATTATGTTACGCACAGTCACGACAGCAGTACCTGCTAAAAGCTACACTAAATGCTCTGATTGACCTCATCTCAAATCACTGCTGCCTAGTCTTTTCATTCAAGTGCTGTCTGGACTACAACAGCTAGATTCTAGAGAGCCCAGCATCAACACTTTGGTCACAGCAGCACCACTGCCCCCCAAGGGAAAGTAACGAATGTGTCCACAGTCCACTGATAAGCATTAAGCAAGTTGCAACAAACCCCTCTCTCTCCTGATGCACACTTTTTTAAAAGTACTGTCTGGAAGAAATGCATATGCATTATGTTACGCACAGTCACGACAGCAGTACCTGCTAAAGCTACACTAAATGCTCTGATTGACCTCCATCTCAAATCACTGCTGCCCTAGTCTTTTCATTCAAGTGCTGTTGGACCACAACAGCTAGATTCTAGAGAGCCCAGCCCCAGCCCAGCATCAGCACTTTGGTCACAGCAGCACCACTGCCCCCCCCGAGTGGGAAAGTAGCAGATATGTGTCCGCAGTCCACTGATAAGCATTAAGCAAGTTGCAACAAACCCTTCTCTCTCCTGACGCACACTTTTTTATAAAGTACTGTCTGGAAGAAATGCATATGCATTATGTTACGCACAGTCACGACAGCAGTACCTGCTAAAAGCTACACTAAATGCTCTGATTGACCTCCATCTCAAATCACTGCTGCCCTAGTCTTTTCATTCAAGTGCTGTCGGGACTACAACAGCTAGATTCTAGAGAGCCCAGCCCCAGCCCAGCATCACCACTTTGGTCACAGCAGCACCACTGCCCCAGTGGGAAAGTAACAGATATGTGTCCACAGTCCACTGATAAGCATTAAGCAAGTTGCAACAAACCCTCTCTCTCCTGATGCACACTTTTTTATAAAGTACTGTCTGGAAGAAAGGCATATGCATTATGTTACGCACAGTATCACGACAGCAGTACCTGCTAAAAGCTACACTAAATGCTCTGATTGACCTCCATCTCAAATCACTGCTGCCCTAGTCTTTTCATTCAAGTGCTGTCGGACTACAACAGCTAGATTCTAGAGCCCAGCCTCAGCCAGCATCACCACTTTGGTCACAGCAGCACCACTGCCCCCCGAGTGGGAAAGTAACAGATATGTGTCCAGTCCACTGATAAGCACAAGCAAGTTGCAACAAACCCTCTCTCTCCTGATGCACACTTTTTTATAAAGTACTGTCTGGAAGAAAGGCATATGCATTATGTTACGTGACTCACGACAGCAGTACCTGCTAAAAGCTACAACTAAATGCTCTGATTGACCTCCATCTCAAATCACTGCTGCCCTAGTCTTTTCATTCAAGTGCTGTTGGACTACAACAGCTAGATTCTAGAGAGCCCAGCATCACGCACTTTGGTCACAGCAGCACCACTGCCCCAGTGGGAAAGTAACAGATATGTGTCCACAGTCCACTGATAAGCATTAAGCAAGTTGCAACAAACCCCTCTCTCTCCTGGACGCACACTTTTTCTAAAGCTGTCTGGAAGAAATGCATATGCATTATGTTACGCAGAGCCACGACAGCAGTACCTGCTAAAAGCTACACTAAATGCTCTGATTGACCTCCATCTCAAATCACTGCTGCCCTAGTCTTTTCATTCAAGTGCTGTCGGACCACAACAGCCAGATTCTAGAGAGCCCAGCCCAGCCCAGCATCACCACTCTGGTCACAGCAGCACCACTGCCCCCGAGTGGGAAAGTAACAGATATGTGTCCACAGTCCACTGATAAGCATTAAGCAAGTTGCAACAAACCCCTCTCTCTGATGCACACTTTTATAAAGGTACTGTCTGGAAGAAAGTATGCATCATGTTACGACAGTCACGACAGCAGTACTCAAGCTAAAAGCTACACTAAATGCTCTGATTGACCTCCATCTCAAATCACTGCCTGCCCTAGTCTTTTCATTCAAGTGCTGTCGGACTACAACAGCTAGATTCTAGAGAGCCCAGCCCCAGCCCAGCATCACCACTTAGGTCACAGCAGCACCACTGCCCCCCAGTGGGAAAGTAACAGATATGTGTCCACAGTCCACTGATAAGCATTAAGCAAGTTGCAACAAACCCCTCTCTCTCTCGATGCACACTTTTATAAAGTACTGTCTGAAGAAATGCATATGCATTATGTTACGCGAGCCACGACAGCAGTACCTGCTAAAGCTACACTAAATGCTCTGATTGACCTCCATCTCAAATCACTGCTGCCCTAGTCTTTTCATTCAAGTGCTGTCGGACTACAACAGCTAGATTCTGAGAGCCCAGCCCCAGCCCAGCATCACCACTTTGGTCACAGCAGCACCACTGCCCCTCCCGAGTGGGAAAGTAACAGATATGTGTCCGCAGTCCACTGATAAGCATTGCTAAGTTGCAACAAACCCTCTCTCTCCTGATGCACACATTTTTATAAAGTACTGTCTGGAAGAATGCATATGCATTATGTTACGACAGTCACGACAGCAGTACTCTGCTAAAAGCTACACCAAATGCTCTGATTGACCTCCATCTCAAATCACTGCTGCCCTAGTCTTTCAGTTCAAGTGCTTCTCGGACTCACAACAGCTAGATTCTGAGAGAGCCCAGCATCACCACTTTGGTCACAGCAGCACCACTGCCCCCCCGAGTGGAAAGTAACAGATATGTGTCCGCCAGTCCACTGATAAGCATTAAGCAAGTTGCAACAAACCCCTCTCTCTCCTGACACACACTTTTTTATAAAGTACTGTCTGAAGAAATGCATATGCATTATGTTAAGTCAGTCACGAGAGCAGTACCTGCTAAAGCTACAGTAAATGCTCTGATTGACCTCCATCTCAAATCACTGCTGCCCTAGTCTTTTCATTCAAGTGCTGTCGGACTACAACAGCTAGATTCTAGAGAGCCGAGCACCACCCAGCATCACGGTCACAGCAGCACCACTGCCCCCCGAGTGGGAAAGTAACAGATATGTGTCCACAGTCCACTGATAAGCATTAAGTTTGCAACAAACCCTCTCTCTCTGATGCACACTTTTTTTATAAGTACTGTCTGGAAGAAAGGCATATGCATTATACATGACAGTCACGTACAGCAGTACCTTCAAGCAAAGCTACACTAAATGCTCTGATTGACCTCCATCTCAAATCACTGCTGCCCTAGTCTTTTCATTCAAGTGCTGTCTGACTACAACAGCTAGAATTCTAGAGGCAGCCCAGCCCAGCATCACCACTTGGTCACAGCAGCACCACTGCCCCAGTGGGAAAAGTAACAGATATGTGTCCACAGTCCACTGATAAGCATTAAGCAAGTTGCAACAAACCCCTCTCTCTCTCCTGATGCACACTTTTTTTATAAAGTACTGTCTGGAAGAAAGGCATATGCATTATGTTACGCACAGTCACGACAGCAGTACCTGCTAAAAGCTACACTAAATGCTCTGATTGACCTCCATCTCAAATCACTGCTGCCCTAGTCTTTTCATTCAAGTGCTGTTGGACTACAACAGCTAGATTCTAGAGAGCCCAGCCCCAGCCCAGCATCACCACTTTGGTCACAGCAGCACCACTGCCCCCCGAGTGGGAAAGTAACAGATATGTGTCCGCAGTCCACTGATAAGCATTAACAAGTTGCAACAAACCCCTCTCTCTCCTGAGCACACCTTTTTATAAAGTACTGTCTGAAGAAATGCATATGCATTTATGTTACGCACAGTCACGACAGCAGTACTGCTAAAAGCTACAGTAAATGCTCTGATTGACCTCCATCTCAAATCACTGCTGCCCTAGTTCTTTCATTCAAGTGCTGTCGGATCGCCAACAGCTAGATTCTGAGAGCCCAGCCCCAGCCCAGCATCACCACCAGGTCACAGCAGCAACTAATGCCTCCCGAGGGGAGTAACAGATATGTGTCCACAGTCCACTGATAAGCATTAAGCAAGTTGCAACAAACCCTCTCTCCTGATGCACACTTTTTTATAAAGTACTGTCTGGAAGAAAGGCATATGCATTATGTTACACAGACACGATGCTACAGTACCTGCTAAAAGCTACACCAAATGCTCTGATTGACCTCCATCTCAAATCACTGCTGCCCTAGTCTTTTATTCAAGTGCTGTCGACTACAACAGCTAGATTCTAGAGAGCCCAGCCCCAGCCCAGCATCACCACTTTAGGTCACAGCAGCACCACTGCCCCCGAGTGGAAAGTAACAGATATGTGTCCACAGGTCCACTGATAAGCATTAAGCAAGTTTGCAACAAACCCCTCTCTCTCTGATGCACACTTTTTATAAAGTACTGTCTGAAGAAAGGCATATGCATTATAATACATGCGACAGTCACGACAGCAGTACCTGCTAAAAGCTACACTAAATGCTCTGATTGACCTCCATCTCAAATCACTGCTGCCCTAGTCTTTTCATTCAAGTGCTGTCGGACTACAACAGCTAGATTCTAGAGAGCCCAGCCCCAGCCCAGCATCACCACTTTGGTCACAGCAGCACCACTGCCCCCCGAGTGGGAAAGTAACAGATATGTCTGCAGTCCACTGATAAGCATTAAGCAAGTTGCAACAAACCCTCTCTCTCCTGAGCACACTTTTTATAAAGTACTGTCTGGAAGAAATGCATATGCATTATGTTACGCACAGTCACGACAGCAGTACCTGCTAAAGCTACACTAAATGCTCTGATTGACCTCCATCTCAAATCACTGCTGCCCTAGTCTTTTCATTCAAGTGCTGTCGGACTACAACAGCTAGATTCTAGAGAGCCCAGCCCCAGCCCAGCATCACCACTTTGGTCACAGCAGCACCACTGCCCCCGAGTGGGAAAGTAACGATATGTGTCCGCAGTCCACTGATAAGCATTAAGCAAGTTGCAACAAACCCCTCTCTCTCTCTAATGATGCACACATTTTTAAAAGTACTGTCTGAAGAAAGGCATATATGCATTATGTTACGCACAGTCACGACAGCAGTACCTGCTAAAAAGCTTCACTAAATGCTCTGATTGACCTCCATCTCAAATCACTGCTGCCCTAGTCTTTTCATTCGGTGCTGTCGGACTACAACAGCTAGATTCTAGAGAGCCCAGCATCACCACTTTGGTCACAGCAGCACCACTGCCCCCAGTGGGAAGTAACAGATATGTGTCCGCAGTCCACTGATAAGCATAGCAAGTTGCAACAAACCCTCTCTCTCGATGCACACTTTTTATAAAGTACTGTCTGGAAGAAATGCATATGCATTATGTTACGCACAGTCACGACAGCAGTACCTGCTAAAAGCTACACTAAATGCTCTGATTGACCTCCATCTCAAATCACTGCTGCCCTAGTCTTTTTCATTCAAGTGCTGTCGGACTACAACAGCTAGATTCTAGAGAGCGCCCAGCCCAGCATCACCACTTTGGTCACAGCAACACCACTGCCCCCGAGTGGGAAAGTAACAGATATGTGTCCGAGTCCACTGATAAGCATTGCAAGTTGCAAAACCCCTCTCTCTCCTGACGCACACTTTTTATAAAGTACTGTCTGAAGAAATGCATATGCATTATATTACGCACAGTCCACGACAGCAGTACCTGCTAAAAGCTACACTAAATGCTCTGATTGACCTCCATCTCAAATCACTGCTGCCCTAGTCTTTTCATTCAAGTGCTGTCGGACTACAACAGCTAGATTCTAGAGAGCCCAGCCCCAGCCCAGCATCACCACTTTGGTCACAGCAGCACCACTGCCCCCCCCCGAGTGGGAAAGTAACAGATATGTGTCCACAGTCCACTGATAAGCATTAAGCAAGTTGCTACAAACCCCTCTCTCTCTCCTGATGCACACTTTTTTATAAAGTACTGTCTGGAAGAAAGGCATATGCATTATGTTACGCACAGTCACGACAGCAGTACCTGCTAAAAGCTACACTAAATGCTCTGATTGACCTCCATCTCAAATCACTGCTGCCTAGTCTTTTCATTCAAGTGCAGATTGGACTACAACAGCTAGATTCTAGAGAGCCCAGCCCCAGCCCAGCATCACTACTTTGGTCACAGCAGCACCACTGCCCCCGAGTGGGAAAGTAACAGATATGTGTCCGCAGTCCACTGATAAGCATTAAGCAAGTTGCAACAAACCCCTCTCTCTCTCCTGATGCACACTTTTTTTATAAAGTACTGTCTGGAAGAAAGGCATATGCATTATGTTACGCACAGTCACGACAGCAGTACCTGCTAAAAGCTACAGTAAATGCTCTGATTGACCTCCATCTCAAATCACTGCTGCCCTAGTCTTTTCATTCAAGTGCTGTCGGACTACAACAGCTAGATTCTAGAGAGCCCAGCCCCAGCCCAGCATCACCACTTAGGTCACAGCAGCACCACTGCCCCCCCCGAGTGGGAAAGTAACAGATATGTGTCCACAGTCCACTGATAAGCATTAAGCAAGTTGCAACAAACCCCTCTCTCTCTCCTGATGCACACTTTTTTTATAAAGTACTGTCTGGAAGAAAGGCATATGCATTATGTTACGCACAGTCACGACAGCAGTACCTGCTAAAAGCTACACTAAATGCTCTGATTGACCTCCATCTCAAATCACTGCTGCCCTAGTCTTTTCATTCCAAGTGCTGTCGGACTACAACAGCTAGATTCTAGAGCCCAGCCCAGCCCAGCATCACCACTTTGGTCACAGCAGCACCACTGCCCCCAGTGGAAAGTAACAGATATGTGTCCGCAGTCCACTGATAAGCATTAAGCAAGTTACAACAAACCCCTCTCTCTCCTGGCGCACACTTTTTATAAAGTACTGTCTGGAAGAAAATGCATATGCATTATGTTACGCTAGTCACGACAGCAGTACCTGCTAAAAGCTACACTAAATGCTCTGATTGACCTCCATCTCAAATCACTGCTGCCCTAGTCTTTTCATTCAAGTGCTGTCGGACTACAACAGCTAGATTCTAGAGAGCCCAGCCCCAGCCCAGCATCACCACTTTGGTCACAGCAGCACCACTGCCCCCAGTGGGAAAGTAACAGATATGTGTCCGCGGTCCACTGATAAGCATTAACAAGTTGCAACAAACTCCTCTCTCCTGACGCACACTTTTTATAAAGTACTGTCTGAAGAAATGCATATGCATTATGTTACGCACAGTCACGACAGCAGTACCTGCTAAAGCTACACTAAATGCTCTGATTGACCTCCATCTCAAATCACTGCTGCCCTAGTCTTTTCATTCAAGTGCTGTCGGACTACAACAGCTAGATTCTAGAGAGCCCAGCATCACCACTTTGGTCACAGCAGCACCACTGCCCCCACCGAGTGGGAAAGTAACAGATATGTGTCCGCAGTCCACTGATAAGCATTAAGCAAGTTGCAACAAACCCCCTCTCTCTCTCCTGATGCACACTTTTTTTATAAAGTACTGTCTGGAAGAAAGGCATATGCATTATGTTACGCACAGTCGACAGCAGTACCTGCTAAAGCTACACTAAATGCTCTGATTGACCTCCATCTCAAATCACTGCTGCCCTAGTCTTTTCATTCAAGTGCTGTTGGACTACAACAGCTAGATTCTAGAGAGCCCAGCCCCAGCCCAGCATCAGCACTTTGGTCACAAGCAGCACCACTGCCCCCGAGTGGGAAAGTAACAGATATGTGTCCGCAGTCCACTGATAAGCATTAAGCAAGTTGCAACAAACCCCTCTCTCTCCTGATGCACACTTTTTTATAAAGTACTGTCTGGAAGAAATGCATATGCATTATGTTACGCACAGTCACGACAGCAGTACCTGCTAAAAGCTACAGTAAATGCTCTGATTGACCTCCCTCTCAAATCACTGCTGCCCTAGTCTTTTCATTCAAGTGCTGTCGGACTACAACAGCTAGATTCTAGAGAGCCCAGCCCCAGCCCAGCATCACCACTTAGGTCACAGCAGCACCACTGCCCCCCCCGAGTGGGAAAGTAACAGATATGTGTCCACAGTCCACTGATAAGCATTAAGCAAGTTGCAACAAACCCCTCTCTCTCTGATGCACACTTTTTATAAAAGTACTGTCTGGAAGAAAGGCATATGCATTATATTACGCACATCACGACAGCAGTACCTGCTAAAAGCTACACTAAATGCTCTGATTGACCTCCACCTCAAATCACTGCTGCCCTAGTCTTTTCATTCAAGGGTGTGTCGGACTACAACAGCTAGATTCTAGAGAGCCAGCCCCAGCCCAGCATCACCACTTTGGTCAGAGCAGCACCACTGCCCCGAGTGGGAAGGTAACAGATATGTGTCCACAGTCCACTGATAAGCATTAAGTAAGTTGCAACAAACCCTCTCTCTCCTGATGCACACTTTTTATAAAGTACTGTCTGAAGAAAGCCATATGCATTATGTTACGCACAGTCACGACAGCAGTACCTGCTAAAAGCTACACTAAATGCTCTGATTGACCTCCATCTCAAATCACTGCTGCCCTAGTCTTTTCATTCCAAGTGCTGTTGGACTACAACAGCTAGATTCAGAGAGCCCAGCCCCAGCCCAGCATCACCACTTTGGTCACAGCAGCACCACTGCCCCCCCCCCCGAGTGGGAAAGTAACAGATATGTGTCTGCAGTCCACTGATAAGCATTAAGCAAGTTGCAACAAACCCCTCTCTCCCTGATGCACACTTTTTATAAAGTACTGTCTGGAAGAAAGGCATATACATTATGTTACGCACAGTCACGACAGCAGTACCTGCTAAAGCTACACTAAATGCTCTGATTGACCTCCATCTCAAATCACTGCTGCCCTAGTCTTTTCATTCAAGTGCTATCGGACTACAACAGCTGGATTCTAGAGATCCCAGCCCCAGCCCCGCATCACCACTTTGGTCACAGCAGCAGCACTGCCCCCTCCAGTGGAAAGTAACAGATATGTGTCCGCAGTCCACTGATAAGCATTAAGCAAGTTGCAACAAACCCCTCTCTCTCCTGACGACACTTTTTATAAAGTACTGTCTGGAAGAAATGCATATGCATTATGTTACGCACAGTCACGATACAGCAGTACCTGCTAAAGCTACAGTAAATGCTCTGATTGACCTCCATCTCAAATCACTGCTGCCCTAGTCTTTTCATTCAAGTGCTGTCGGACTACAACAGCTAGATTCTAGAGAGCCCAGCCCCAGCCCAGCATCACCACTTAGGTCACAGCAGCACCACTGCCCCCCCCGAGTGGGAAAGTAACAGATATGTGTCCACAGTCCACTGATAAGCATTAAGCAAGTTGCAACAAACCCCTCTCTCTCTCCTGATGCACACTTTTTTTATAAAGTACTGTCTGGAAGAAAGGCATATGCATTATGTTACGCACAGTCACGACAGCAGTACTCAAGCAAAGCTACACTAAATGCTCTGATTGACCTCCATCTCAAATCACTGCTGCCCTAGTCTTTTCATTCAAGTGCTGTCGAACTACAACAGCTAGATTCTAGAGAGCCCAGCCCCAGCCCAGCATCACCACTTAGGTCACAGCAGCACCACTGCCCCCCCCGAGTGGGAAAGTAACAGATATGTGTCCACAGTCCACTGATAAGCATTAAGCAAGTTGCAACAAACCCCTCTCTCTCTCCTGATGCACACTTTTTTTATAAAGTACTGTCTGGAAGAAAGGCATATGCATTATGTTACGCACAGTCACGACAGCAGTACCTGCTAAAGCTACACTAAATGCTCTGATTGACCTCCATCTCAAATCACTGCTGCCCTAGTCTTTTCATTCAAGTGCTGTCGGACTACAACAGCTAGATTCTAGAGAGCCCAGCTCCAGCCCAGCATCACCACTTTGGTCACAGCAGCACCACTGCCCCAGTGGGAAAGTAACAGATATGTGTCCACGGTCCACTGATAAGCATTAAGAAGTTGCAACAAACCCTCTCTCCTGACGCACACTTTTTATAAAGTACTGTCTGGAAGAAATGCATATGCATTATGTTACGCACAGTCACGACAGCAGTACCTGCTAAAAGCTACACTAAATGCTCTGATTGACCTCCATCTCAAATCACTGCTGCCCTAGTCTTTTCATTCAAGTGCTGTCGGACTACAACAGCTAGATTCTAGAGAGCCCAGCCCCAGCCCAGCATCACCACTTTGGTCACAGCAGCACCACTGCCCCCAGTGGGAAAGTAACAGATATGTGTCCGCAGTCCACTGATAAGCATTAAGCAAGTTGCAACAAACCCCTCTCTCTCTCTCCTGATGCACACATTTTTTATAAAGTACTGTCTGGAAGAAAGGCATATGCATTATGTTACGCACAGTCACGACAGCAGTACCTGCTAAAAGCTACACTAAATGCTCTGATTGACCTCCATCTCAAATCACTGCTGCCCTAGTCTTTTCATTCAAGTGCTGTCGGACTACAACAGCTAGATTCTAGAGAGCCCAGCATCACCACTTTGGTCACAGCAGCACCACTGCCCCCCAGTGGGAAAGTAACAGATATGTGTCCGCAGTCCACTGATAAGCATTAAGCAAGTTGCAACAAACCCCCTCTCTCCTGACGCACACTTTTTTATAAAGTACTGTCTGGAAGAAATGCATATGCATTATGTTACGCACAGTCACGACAGCAGTACCTGCTAAAAGCTACACTAAATGCTCTGATTGACCTCCATCTCAAATCACTGCTGCCCTAGTCTTTTCATTCAAGTGCTGTCTGGACTACAACAGCTAGATTCTAGAGAGCCCAGCCCCAGCCCAGCATCACCACTTTGGTCACAGCAACACCACTGCCCCCGAGTGGGAAAGTAATGCTGATATGTGTCCCAGTCCACTGATAAGCATTAAGCAAGTTGCAACAAACCCCTCTCTCTCTCTCCTGATGCACACTTTTTTATAAAGTACTGTCTGGAAGAAAGGCATATGCATTATGTTACGCAGTCACGACAGCAGTACCTGCTAAAAGCTACACTAAATGCTCTGATTGACCTCCATCTCAAATCACTGCTGCCCTAGTCTTTTCATTCAAGTGCTGGCTGGACTACAACAGCTAGATTCTAGAGAGCCCAGCCCCAGCCCAGCATCACCACTTTGGTCACAGCAGCACCACTGCCCCCCGAGTGGGAAAGTAACAGATATGTGTCCGCAGTCCACTGATAAGCATTAAGCAAGTTGCAACAAACCCCTCTCTCTCCTGACGCACACTTTTTTATAAAGTACTGTCTGGAAGAAATGCATATGCATTATGTTACGCACAGTCACGACAGCAGTACCTGCTAAAAGCTACAGTAAATGCTCTGATTGACCTCCATCTCAAATCACTGCTGCCCTAGTCTTTTCATTCAAGTGCTGTCGGACTACAACAGCTAGATTCTAGAGAGCCCAGCCCCAGCCCAGCATCACCACTTAGGTCACAGCAGCACCACTGCCCCCGAGTGGGAAAGTAACAGATATGTGTCCACAGTCCACTGATAAGCATTAAGCAAGTTGCAACAAACCCCTCTCTCTCTCCTGATGCACACTTTTTTTATAAAGTACTGTCTGGAAGAAAGGCATATGCATTATGTTACGCACAGTCACGACAGCAGTACCTGCTAAAAGCTACACTAAATGCTCTGATTGACCTCCATCTCAAATCACTGCTGCCCTAGTCTTTTCATTCAAGTGCTGTCGGACTACAACAGCTAGATTCTAGAGAGCCCAGCCCCAGCCCAGCATCACCACTTTGGTCACAGCAGCACCACTGCCCCAGTGGGAAAGTAACAGATATGTGTCCGCAGTCCACTGATAAGCATTAAGCAAGTTGCAACAAACCCCTCTCTCTCCTGACGCACACTTTTTTATAAAGTACTGTCTGGAAGAAATGCATATGCATTATGTTACGCACAGTCACGACAGCAGTACCTGCTAAAAGCTACACTAAATGCTCTGATTGACCTCCATCTCAAATCACTGCTGCCCTAGTCTTTTCATTCAAGTGCTGTCGGACTACAACAGCTAGATTCTAGAGAGCCCAGCCCCAGCCCAGCATCACCACTTTGGTCACAGCAGCACCACTGCCCCCCGAGTGGGAAAGTAACAGATATGTGTCCGCAGTCCACTGATAAGCATTAAGCAAGTTGCAACAAACTCCTCTCTCTCCTGACGCACACTTTTTTATAAAGTACTGTCTGGAAGAAATGCATATGCATTATGTTACGCACAGTCACGACAGCAGTACCTGCTAAAAGCTACACTAAATGCTCTGATTGACCTCCATCTCAAATCACTGCTGCCCTAGTCTTTTCATTCAAGTGCTGTCGGACTACAACAGCTAGATTCTAGAGAGCCCAGCATCACCACTTTGGTCACAGCAGCACCACTGCCCCCCCAGTGGGAAAGTAACAGATATGTGTCCGCAGTCCACTGATAAGCATTAAGCAAGTTGCAACAAACCCCTCTCTCTCTCCTGATGCACACTTTTTTTATAAAGTACTGTCTGGAAGAAAGGCATATGCATTATGTTACGCACAGTCACGACAGCAGTACCTGCTAAAAGCTACACTAAATGCTCTGATTGACCTCCATCTCAAATCACTGCTGCCCTAGTCTTTTCATTCAAGTGCTGTTGGACTACAACAGCTAGATTCTAGAGAGCCCAGCCCCAGCCCAGCATCAGCACTTTGGTCACAGCAGCACCACTGCCCCCCCCCGAGTGGGAAAGTAACAGATATGTGTCCGCAGTCCACTGATAAGCATTAAGCAAGTTGCAACAAACCCTTCTCTCTCCTGACGCACACTTTTTTATAAAGTACTGTCTGGAAGAAATGCATATGCATTATGTTACGCACAGTCACGACAGCAGTACCTGCTAAAAGCTACAGTAAATGCTCTGATTGACCTCCATCTCAAATCACTGCTGCCCTAGTCTTTTCATTCAAGTGCTGTCGGACTACAACAGCTAGATTCTAGAGAGCCCAGCCCCAGCCCAGCATCACCACTTAGGTCACAGCAGCACCACTGCCCCCCGAGTGGGAAAGTAACAGATATGTGTCCACAGTCCACTGATAAGCATTAAGCAAGTTGCAACAAACCCCTCTCTCTCTCCTGATGCACACTTTTTTTATAAAGTACTGTCTGGAAGAAAGGCATATGCATTATGTTACGCACAGTCACGACAGCAGTACCTGCTAAAAGCTACACTAAATGCTCTGATTGACCTCCACCTCAAATCACTGCTGCCCTAGTCTTTTCATTCAAGTGCTGTCGGACTACAACAGCTAGATTCTAGAGAGCCCAGCCCCAGCCCAGCATCACCACTTTGGTCAGAGCAGCACCACTGCCCCCCCCCGAGTGGGAAGGTAACAGATATGTGTCCACAGTCCACTGATAAGCATTAAGCAAGTTGCAACAAACCCCTCTCTCTCTCCTGATGCACACTTTTTTATAAAGTACTGTCTGGAAGAAAGGCATATGCATTATGTTACGCACAGTCACGACAGCAGTACCTGCTAAAAGCTACACTAAATGCTCTGATTGACCTCCATCTCAAATCACTGCTGCCCTAGTCTTTTCATTCAAGTGCTGTTGGACTACAACAGCTAGATTCTAGAGAGCCCAGCCCCAGCCCAGCATCACCACTTTGGTCACAGCAGCACCACTGCCCCCCAGTGGGAAAGTAACAGATATGTGTCCGCAGTCCACTGATAAGCATTAAGCAAGTTGCAACAAACCCCTCTCTCTCTCCTGATGCACACTTTTTTTATAAAGTACTGTCTGGAAGAAAGGCATATGCATTATGTTACGCACAGTCACGACAGCAGTACCTGCTAAAAGCTACACTAAATGCTCTGATTGACCTCCATCTCAAATCACTGCTGCCCTAGTCTTTTCATTCAAGTGCTATCGGACTACAACAGCTGGATTCTAGAGAGCCCAGCCCCAGCCCCGCATCACCACTTTGGTCACAGCAGCACCACTGCCCCCCTCCGAGTGGGAAAGTAACAGATATGTGTCCGCAGTCCACTGATAAGCATTAAGCAAGTTGCAACAAACCCCGCTCTCTCCTGACGCACACTTTTTTATAAAGTACTGTCTGGAAGAAATGCATATGCATTATGTTACGCACAGTCACGACAGCAGTACCTGCTAAAAGCTACAGTAAATGCTCTGATTGACCCCCATCTCAAATCACTGCTGCCCTAGTCTTTTCATTCAAGTGCTGTCGGACTACAACATCTAGATTCTAGAGAGCCCAGCCCCAGCCCCGCATCACCACTTAGGTCACAGCAGCACCACTGCCCCCGAGTGGGAAAGTAACAGATATGTGCCCACAGTCCACTGATAAGCTTACCCAAGCCTTCCCTAGCTAAGATATCACTGCCTCTGCTCCATGCATTCTATATAACATGTCACATGTGCTCATTTTGACTATCTGTTTCTTTCATTCCATGCGCATGCATCATCATGAAGACGAAGTTCTTACACCTCTACAATTCTCATCTCATTCTCAAGCTGTTCCAACTTCCTGAATTGGTAACCCTCTGTGCAGTCACCATGTCAGTGATGTCACACATTTAAATAAATTGTATCTAGCTTTATTACATCTTTCCTTGCAGGACTACTGTACTGTACTGACACTGTATTTGTTAACTTTTAGTAGGAGTCGGTCCAGTCGGATACAGTAGGAGTTAAGTAACATTTTTTCTTCAAATCACTCAACACACCATACACACTGACAGACACAGCTGACTCACCAGAATGCTTTTTTTTTGGAGAGCATGGAGACTGCACTGGAGAAGGCTGCACTGCCCTGGTGGCCAGAAGGGACTGTCTGCCACCGCCCACCACATGAACAAACAATTAGCCACACTGCCACCACCCCACCCTGACAGACGACAGGTGACTGAGTGATTCACTGACTGTGAGAAGAGAGTGAGGAGCCTATGCTGGCTGGCTAGCTGCTGCTCCCTACCTGGTTGGCTGAGTGAGGATTGAGGACAAGCACAAGGAAAGCCAGTGAGCTGGCTCCTGGCTCACAGAATAACTGTCCTCCTGATTCACAGAGACTCTACTGAGAAATTAATCACTTCACTGTTTTGTGCCACTGCCATCCATGAGGCTGGGCCGCTGGGGAAAGGGAGTGTGGATGTGGAGTGGAGCCTGGCCTGCTGGCTGCTGCTAGCCTGCTGCTGCCTGCTGCCTGTGTGTGCCGTGTCCTGGCTGGGCCTGATCTGGACTGGAGCTGCCGGAGAGGATTATTATAATATCCTGCTTACCTTGCTGCTGCATCAGTCTCCTGGTTGGAACTTGGCGGTGTGGCCCAGGGCCAGGCCCAATAACAACCCAACCCACCGACCAGTCCGGAGACTCCGAGAGTCCGAGTGAGGAGCCGGCGATGAGTCCCTCCCACTGTTACTCCTCCAAATCCCAAGACCAACGCAGGCGTGACTCTCTGTGCAAGCGTGCGTCGCTTTTCAAAAAACCAAGCGCCAAGCCTTAGGCCCCTTTTTTCGCCAAGCCACCAAAATGCAGTCTGCCAGTGCTGAATGCTGATCAGAGCTTTTAAGCCTCCTCCAGCCCTCCACCGTCACCCATCGCTGAATCGCTGACACAGACAGCACGGGGCCCGACGATTGAGCGAGCGATCAACAAAAATGGGCGGCTGCTGCTCGGCTCATCTCCCCACCACGTTGCTTGCTCATGCAGTGCTGCGTCAGTCTGTCTGACTGAGAGATCATGGCGCTTGGCGCCAAAAAGCACTTGCCACCCATGATCCCCCTCGGCTCTACTGTTCACCCGGAAGTTGGTGGGGGAGTTGCCAGTCGGGACCAGGAGTCGGGAGGGACCGGAGTCGGGAGATACCACCGTGGCGGCGAATCCGGCGGCGATCATGCACATTTGAAGAAAAGAGAACAGAGTACAGACAGAGTCAGTCGGCAGCCGCCCAGCAGTCTTAAGCGCATTTTTTCCTGACCACCCCCCCTGCTCTAATACATTATTACAGACAGTGTGGCCTGCCCTGCCCAGCCTCTGCTGACTGCTGCCCTTCCCCCCGCCCCCGTGGCCGTGACCCGCCCTATTGCCGGCGCAAGCACCATCTGATGATGCAAACCCGGCAAAAAAGGCTGGGAAAGCAATATTTTTAATTTTTTCTGGCGCCACAGTTTTTTTTTTAAAGTGCTAGGGCCATGCCCTACCTATGATAAAAGTGGAAGGGCCATGGCCCTAGTGGCCCCCCTGTCTCCGGCGCCACTGATCTGGACTAATGGTGTGAATCAGTTGTTGGCTGTGTGGACCAGTTGCCTTGCCAGCATGTCTCCAAAGGGGAGGAGGGGGGAGGAGTGATGGAGGGATCGATTTAAGGGTTGGTCATATTGGAGAATGCGTGGCAGGAGGGAGGCAAGGCACCTAGCCCCCCCCAAAAAAAAAGACATGTGTAAGCACAGGCCAAATGTCTGGTTTGTAGTAAAAGGCCTGAATGCAATTAGCATCCCTAGCACCCGGGGGGGGGTAGTCTGCCCCGGTTGCAGATCACCGGGACCATGTGCATTTTCAACCCTAAGGACTGCAAGCCCTTGTGATCGCCTCCCATTCCATTCTCTCTCTACCCCTCTAATGAAAGCCTACCCTGCTATCTGGTGGTGGTCCTGCTTCCTCCTCAACGAACACTGAGCAAAAGAAGTTGATTAGACATCAGCCTTCTGCTCACCTTCCTCCACCAACCTCCCATCCGACTTTAACTTAGTTATTCCCCTTCATCTTCCTCTTTTCACTGATGTATCTAAAAAAATTCCTTGTCTCTGTCATTCACCCTTTCTGCTATCTGTAACCCCACCTCTGCTTTAGCCTTTCACACTGATCCCCTCTTTTCCTTCAATTTCTTTTGAAAGTCCTCCCACTCTTCTTCCACCTCCTTTTCCCTGTACCTCTTGAAGATGTTTTTTTCAGTCCTTACTGCCTTCCTATCCCCCTTTAAATATCAGATTAGTTTCCTGTCCTTTCTCCTTTTGGCAATTTTCCCCATGGTGGTGTCCCTCACCTCTGCAATGGCTCTCTTTATTATCTCCTGTTTAGCCTCAACACTCACCACCTCTCTCACCTCCACCAGTTTGTCCCTGATCATTGCCCTGAACCTCCAGAATTCTGCCTTTTTAAGGTCCAGGATCATGGCTCTTTCCGTGGGTATACCATTAAGAGGGCACATGAATATGGGCACAGGAAAATGGTAGTGGTCTGTAGGGTATGGGTAGTAGCGGCACCATGTATTTTACAGTGTGTGTACAGTAGTAGCCAAAGACATGGTCAGATATTCCAGATATTTCGGGAAATTTCTAAGAGTTTTTCTCTGCTGCCCCTACTGTGGAACTGCAGAAAACAGGAGATTTCTCTAGAAATATCACAGAAATTTCAGGAAATATCTGATCATGTCTTTGGCTGTGACTGTATTTTACCATGTTTGTCATTGTGCGTGTGGCTCAATAATTTACCTGTTGCTCTGCACTGTGCTGTCAGTCACATATTATGCTCTTTTTCAAATCTGTCATGGCCTTGGAGATGTTTATTTATCTAACCGGGGGTGCTGGGGGCAGAGCCCCCTGCAATATGATGGAAGACAGTCGCTTGCTCCTTTGACGCTTGCCTGTGTGCTTTCTGGCCTTGTCCCTTCTGTGTGTCGTGTGGGGTTGTGGCATTCTGCCACTTCGTCCTTTTGACATGCCGCCTCATTCACTTTTGCCTTCCTAACTATGCCTTGTTTTACTGTGGTCTCGTTAGTTTTGCCCCTATATGTATGAACTGTTTCTATGGTTATCTCAAACCATACTGAACTGTGGTCACCGGACCTTAGGGGTTTCCTAATCTTATCTCCCTCCACTGTGTCTGCATTTGAAAGTGCCAGGTCAAGGATGGTCTCTTGCCTGGCTGGCTCCCTGTCCCACAGCACTAGGAAGCAGTCCCACGTGATAATTAACAGAGAATGACTTAAATTACTTCTGGCTGCAGGAACCATCCAGTTTGTGTCTGCCATGTTTAGGTCCCTCACTGTCAGTATTTTGTCCTTTGCAGCCTCTTTGTGTTATGACTCTTCAAATCTCTGTCCCCCTCCTCACTCCGATCTGGCAGCCTGTAAACCACTCCTAGCTTGATCTCCTCCCTCTGCTTTTAGTTGTAACAAAATAGATTCTACTTCTCTCCCTTCCTGCAGTGTCTTCCCTCTGTTATGTATAGGGCCACCTCCCATCATTCTTTCTATCTTTCATGAATAATGTGTAGTCTGGGATTGCAAAATCCCACTCATTCCTTGCCACCCATGTCTCTGTCATAGCTACAGTGCTGACACTTGCCTCTGTCACTATCACCTGGAGCTTACTGCATTTCTTACCCAAGCTCCTGGCCTTTGGGTTTACTGCTCTCCATTTGCTCTTCATAGTGGTTTGATCTACTGATGTCTCTCACATCTTAGTTGTGTCTGCCCTGTCTACATCCCCATGCCCCCTGCTGGATTCATCTGCACCCCCCTGCCCCTCCTTTTCCCACACCAGTCTTATCTCTTGCCCTCTTGTCCTGTCACTAATCTCCTTGTATAACCCCTAGGTGGCGCTATCCCAAGGGCTACTACCCCTGACTGTGTGGCTAGTTGCAGGTTAAGTGGCCTGGGTACTGAAGCGGGTGCCTCCACCCAGAGGTCAGGGTTGTTAGTGGTCAAGCTAACCTGGGCACAGCCCTCTGGGACATTGTAACCCCCCTCTTTCCCTTCTAGTGGCCTGAGCAATATACAATAATCACTTTCACAATGACCCTTATTCACCATGTAATTACTCACACTGTTTGCACTTACCACCAGGGCTGGTTCCTCTAGCTCGACCATGAAGACCCCCTGTAAAACAAGGTTGTGCACAGCAGATAGCAACAGTACAGTACTTTTGGCACAAACTGGAACCACAGTCAGGCTAAATGCAAAAATAGTTAGATCTGATTTATTCAGGGGACTTGAACAAGAGAGGAGCTTAATCAGGTTGATTTGCTTAAAGCCTATATCAGTCAAACAGTTATGCATGCACTTCAGAGTCCCTACACAGTCACGCAAACTGGGTACCCAGGTAGGAGGAAGGTGGGCTAGCCAGGATCGTTGCCTGGGGTAGGCCGGCGTCGTAGCTGGTTGGGGCCCTGTGATGGAAGAAAGCAACATGCACATCACACACTATTTATAATCCGGAGCTGGAGGGCTCAGTTCGTGACAGAAAAGACAACAAAGCAATCAGATGACAACACTTTAGATTTAGCTGTTGTTGCAGGGAGCTACCCTGATGCCTAATCATGATACCCGATGCAGGACACAGGCAGGATGAAATCGAGACTGCAGGTTGTTGAGCTGGAGTGCCAGGAGAAGCAGGGCCCACATGAATCACAGAGGCGTCGTTCCTGTTCAAAGTGTTGAGCCGGGGGCTGATCCCCAGGCAGGTCTCTCATCGATGGCTTTCTCTGTGCAGCGGGCATTCTGGCTGGGCCAGTGTGGCAAGGCCCAGGCCAAAGACAGATGAATACGGATTCAGTCCGTTGGAGCTGGATGCAGCCTCAAGCGAGCAGAACACAGTTCAACACACAGTGGGGAACCAAATCACGACCCACTATCAGCACACAACACATTTATATGTAAGAAATTCTACTGTACCAGGCAGATTGCTATCCGGTCACAATTACAGCGTCTCTGCGCAAGCCGGGAGTTCAAAGGTGGCTGGGAATCCTGACAGGCCGGTCGCATTCAGCAAATCTTCAGTCTTCTTCAGATTAAAGCCTGGTCACAGTTCTGTGGCCTATCTCACTCTCACAATTCGGATTCAGTCCGAATAAACTCTATTCTCCCTCTCAGTGACAGCAGGCAGACATGCAGGCCAAAACCCAGCCCTTTCACAGTTCTCCTGCACGAATTATACAGGGGCTGCTGCTTGAATCACTAAAGCTGTTACCACTTTCACTTCCCAGTTCAGACTGACTCTAGCTGCAAGCAGCCTGGGACTTTCCCCAGGATCCAAAAAGTTTGGTTGGCTGATCTATCTGTCAGTCAGTTCAAGGGCTCCACCTCCAGGTCTGTTTTGGTGCCAAAATGCAAAAACTACAATTTCTACAGAATTTTGCTCCCACAAGACCCCTGGGGACAGGCTCCATTTTAGAGTCCCCAAAGGTGCTGACTGGTGCTGACTGGCAGTCCAAAACCAAAATGGTGGTGCAATACATAAGATCCATGCTGCAAAGAAGGCAGGTTAGACAAACTACAATATCATTACTATTCTAATGGATAATCAGCAAGTAAGTACAGCTTTTAACAGAGCTCCCTCTGCACTAACAACGATGGTAGAATGGAGCAATTATCTGGTAGCCCGGGCAGGACTTGAGCATAGAAACACTCAGCCCCCCCTCCCAGATTAATTATAACTGCAATCCAGGCAGCCCTTAAAGAGACAGTACACAGAGGCTATACAGGCACTCTCTGGCAATACATTTAAATTGCTAAAACGCAGGACACCAGCCTGGCAGTGAGCATTTAGGCAAGCTCAGGAAAGACTTTTTGGGAAGCCCCATTTGTAGGGGGGTTACACCCTTCCCTGCCTGGAGAAAACTTGGAGTCCATGTGAAGTCTGTACCATCACACTATTGAAAATGCAATATAAACGAGACATATATGACATTAGCATACTATGCAAATACTATCTGATACATCAGTTAACATAAACTTGTCACATTACTATACATTTCAACATACTTCACAATACTATATCCGTACTGACAATACTTATGCATGTTTCATACAGGTAATACTGATTTCACTATGATTAACACACTTTGAACACCACTATACTGATTCATGTAATAACTTCTTGTACATTAAACAGTGTAAGAGGGGGCCCTTCCCTATCAGCTTACTTGGGGCTTTATGAGACAGGGACACCATGTTCTGAAAGAAGAACAACTAACCTGGAATTGGCCATTAAGCTCAGTTTGGGTAGTGAGCTCTGAGAAATATAAACACCTTTGTGAACCACATTGAGAGGCAAATCCACTGGCCTCCCAGGAGAATCATAACTGAAGCGCAATACTGACTTAACAGCATGGCCAGTCTTTCTGGGAGGAACAGCCACAATTTCTGCACTTTCAGCACTAACTTTGGAGCTTTTGTCATTCGTGAGGGGTGCCTCTGCGCAGATGGGAATGTCCAAACTGGGAGCACTGTCAGCTCCTTGCTCTGTAGGCTCTGTTTCCACAACACTTGGCTCATTTAGAGAAGGTTCTGGCACAATTAGGCTTTGTGGCACTGAAGAGGGGCGGTCAGCACTCTCATATTGTTGTTCAAGTTCTGGTGTGTCACCAGAGAGACTCAGACCATTAACTCCTTCTCCAGACAAGTCACACAGTTCCACTAAACACAGGGAGTCTGCAGCCTCAGACGTGATACTTTGAACTTCACTTTCAGGGAGCACTGGCTCCAAGGACGAAGCTGGGGGATTAGACAGTCCAGAAGGCCCAGCTTCATCCCCATGATTCTGCATAGGATTTCCATGAAACAACTGACTCAGTTCATAGGAGGGATAATAGGCATTACCATAGTCACTTTCATCAGAGGTAGACTGACAGTCACCATCATTCTGGGCCTATTGCTGGGGGAAACCTTAAATCTGTAACTACTGTGGTAGGTTGACTCTGTCTCTTTTTTGCAGCAGCATGAGTCACCGGCCCAGGGGAGGCAATGTCTGCTGGCTCAGCTTCAATAATAATTTGGCCGATAGGCAGCAAGTGGTTACGGTGCATGGTCTTGACAGCTTTGGAGTTATTCTCTGGGCGTATCTTGTACACTGGTAGATCATCAAACTTTCCAACTACTACATGAGGAAGATGGTGCCACCTATCAGCAATTTTGTGCTTGCCATGTAGTCCCAAACTGCGTAACAACACACTATCTCCGAGCCGTAGCTCTTGAGCCTTTACTTGATTGTCGTGCCTCTCTTTGTTGGCGAGATTTCTCTTGGCAGCCATTGTCTGGGCCAGTTGATATACATGGTTCAATTGAGCTTTCAGTTTCTGTACATACTGCAGGTAGTTTTCAGCTCGGACCCCATCGAGAGAGACCCCAAAGCAGACATCAACTGGCAGTCGGGCCTCCCTCCTGAACATGAGGCGGTAGGGTAGAACCCAGTAGCATCATGTTTGGTGAAATTGTATGTGTGTACAAAGGTGCTAATCTGCTAGCTCCACTTATTCTTGTCTTTTGGAAGGAGGATGCTTAGCCTGTCTAGAAGGGTGCGGTTAAAATGTTCTGGTTGCGGGTCCCCCTGTGGGTGATAAGGGGTGGTTCTTGACTTCTGCACCCCCCACAGAGAGAGCATTACTTTGATTAGACTACTTTCAAAGTCTCTGCCTTGGTCAGAGTGGATCCACTGGGAGGGGGGCACAATAGTGGACGAAGAATTTTTCCACTAGCACCTTGGCCACGATAGAGGCTTTTTCATCTTTAGTTGGAAAAGCTTGAACATACAGTGTGAAATGATCTGTAACCACTGACACATTGCCGATATTCCATTGATCAGGTTCTAAGCACAAAAAATCTATGTAGACCAGTTCCATGGGGGTGCTGGTAGTGATATTGACAAGGGGGGCAGCCCTCTGAGGCAGGGCTTTTCTTTGGAGGCAATGACTAGAGGTCTTTACATGGTGCTCAACATTGGCCCCCATCTTGGGCCAGTAGAATCGAGATCGTCCCAGGTCGAAAGTTCTGTCAATACCGAGGTGCCCCAAGTGATTGCGGAGGGACCTCAGTACCAAGTGTTTAAAGGCTGTGGGCAGGACCAATTGTTGCTTGTCTACTTGACCACTATGATCCACTGTCTCTCTGTATAACAACTGATTGAGTAACTTCAACCTGGGGCTTTCTTTAAACAATAGGGCAGTTCGCAAGTCAGGGGAATGCAACTTAGACACATCTTTCCCAGCATGCAGGGCATCAAGTGTGGGGTGAATCATAGGATCTTGGGATTGAGCCCACTGAATACTATCATTGTCAAGTTGAGGTAATGCACTAATATCTAGAGCAGAGAAATGGCAATAGGCAGCCGGTATGCAGGTATCAGGAGGGCCCAAGTAATCTACTAGACAGTCCACTGTGTCCGCAGATATCTGTTCATCTCTGTCAAACTTTTGGCACAATGCTCAGATGTCAGGTTCAGACAGCCTGACCCAATCACTCTTGGAAGTGGGCCTTCGTGACAGGGTGTCAGCATCAATATGGTTCAGTCTCGGTCTGTATTCAACAGCATAATCATAGGTTGATAAGGCTGAGAGCCACTGGTGCCCAGTGGCTTCTAACTTAGCTGAAATCTGTACATATGTCAATGAGTTATTGTCGGTCTTCACCAATATCTTTGCCCCATAGAGGTACTCATGAAACTGGTCAACAATGGCCCATTTTACAACAAAAAACTCCAGCTTGTGCACAGGATAGTTTCGCTCTGACAGGGTCAAACTCCTGCTGGTGAAAGCTACCGGTCTCAAACCATCCTCATGGTCTTGATACAGCACAGCTCCTAGGCCCTGCATGCTAGCGTCTGTATGCAGCACATAGGGCTTGGTAGGATCAGCATAGGCGAGGATGGGGGTGTGGGTGAGCTGGTATATGACTTTGTGGAAGGCTGCTTCACATTCAGGTGTCCAACGTGGCCCAAAAGGTTCACCTGTGTGGACGCACATTTTCTCTGGTTCTCTGACAGCCCCTTTTTTGTATTTACGGTTGGTGGGGGGTTGGGGTAATCCTGGGTAAGATTCAGGAGTGGGTGAATCACCTTTGAATAGTCTTTTATGAACCTGCGGTAGTCGCCACAGAACCCCAAAAAACATTGTAGTTCTTTCAAGTTATGGGTCTGGGGCCAAGTGGTCAGTGACTCAACCTTACTGGGATCGGTCTGTATCCCTTCCGCAGATACTATGTACCCCACATACTTCACAGAGGTTTGAAAAAACTGGCACTTGTCGATGGATAGCTTGAGGCCGAAGTCTTCCAATCGGTCCTGCACTTTAAACAGTTGGGTCTCATGCTCCTATAATGTGCATCCAAACACAATGACATTGTCTAGGTGCACTAGACATTCCAGCAAGTTCATATCTCCGACCGCACGTTCCATCAGTCGCTGAAAGGTGGCCAGGGCTCCTGAAATCCCCTGTGGCATTCTCGGGAAGTCGTAGAACCCCAAAGGACAGATGAAGGCTGTTTTATCATGGTTCTCTGGGGCCATTGGAATCTGGTAATATCCGCTGTGAAGATCCAATACTGGAACCATTTGCTCCCATTCAAGAAATCCAGAATATCTTGTATACGGGACATGGTGCATTGATCTGGGATGGTCCACCGGTTCAGGGTTCGATAATCAACACACATCCTCACAGACCCATTCTTCTTATGCACAACCTCATTGGGAGAGGCATAAGGGCTCCTTGATTTTTGTATAATGCCAGCAGCGAGCAATTCCTGCAGGTGCCTCCTAACATCATCTGTGTCTGCTGGGGCGAGACGCCGGGATCTCTTTCGAAATGGCTGGTCATCATGTAGGCATATGTGATGCTCTGCATCCTGGACACACCCCACATCCCATTCTTTTAACGAAAACACTTGGTCTCTCTGGGAGAGTTTCTTGCTAATTCTTGCCTTCCATTCAGCTGGCAACGGGGAATCACCAAAGTTGAATAAGTCCTGGTCACTCTTTCCATTTCACCAGAGTACTTGTTGCTGGGTAATATGGCAGTGTCTGCACAGTGTACTATAGCTAGGGTGCATCCACTGGTGAACCGGACTTCACGATCTGACACATTCCGAATGTGGACCATCACTCGTCATGCATAGGCATGGGCATGGGCAGGCAAAATGCTGGGTTTAACCAATAATCCCTCTGGCAACTTTCCATCACCTGGCGCATCTAACATTAATATTTTATTTTTCACTTCCTTTCTAATGCAAACCTCTCCCTGAATGGTGTACTGAGCATTGGGAGGGAGTACCAGAGAATCAGGATCTTTCTTCCGCACTATCCCCACTGGTTCATCTCTGTCGGTTTCAGTAGTCCGTTTTTGCAGATCATAGGCTGTCTTTATCAGGGCTGAGATTCTCAGTGCCCACCCAGTCCATTTCCCTTGTTTTTCATGACACAACTGCGCTAGTCTTCCAAACATGTGGGTGTTGGTTCCAGTGAGTAAGAGAAACCCATCATACAATCCCGTAGGAGGGCACACCAGGGCTAGTGTCTCTACTTGTTCATCTACACCAGTTACAGTCACAGAGAAAGACAACCAGAGCTGGACATGTCCTAGGTAGGGATAAGATTTGTCGCTCAGGCCCCACACATGCAAACCTTCCAGAGATTGTAGTGGCACATCAGATAAGTGTTTGTCATACCAGTCCTGGAATACAATGGTCACTTGCGACCTGCTATCGAGCACAGCCCAAGCATGGATACCATTGACAGTCATAGAAGTCTTCAGCGAAGGGCCCACTATTCTTGACCAGTCTGGAGAGGCAGTAGCAGAGGCCTGGACAGACGATTTAGCCACAAAGAAGTTTGAGTTAGGGTTTCTCAATCCTGCACTGCGGTCATTTCTGATGCTCCCCAGCCATGGTCTTGCTTTCCAAAGCTCCCCTTGAAGTTTGTATACAACTTTATCTAGGTCTTTTGGGGACCAGCATTCTCTCTTCATGTGCCCATCCTTCTCACAGTTATGGCAAAATATGCCTTCCGGGGTCTGGTGTGGCTGAGGCATCACATTGGGAGCTGAGGTGGGAGTACTAGCAACAGAAAACCTTGGTTCCACCTCTTTCTGTGGTGTGACAAGCATTTGGAAACATCTCCTCAACTCTCTCACTTCCATAGTCAAGTCTTCAATTTTTTTAGCTGCTGTCAGCAGAAGATGCCTGGGTGTGCATCCTTACCCCCATAGCAGAGGCAGTCGGATAAGGATCGGGGCAAGTACCTGCAGGAGCAGAGTTCATAGAGACTGTTTTTTGTTTCTGTGAACTCCCTCAGCAGTGCATCCCATGGCGGAGCATCCATAGTAGTTCCTGTCTTGCTGGGCCCCCTGGGGCTGGCATTTAGTTCTCAGATTCCATCACGTGATTCCTGTAATTCCAGGTCATCAGCGACTGACCCCGTGCCTGGAGCAGGGGTTGCGGCAGTTACGACTGCGCAAGGCTCCGAAAAACCTTCCTCCTCCTCAACTTTCTGTACCTCCTTCATCAACACATGGAAGGGCAAGAGACCAGATTTCTTTTGGTGCAGTTGCAGTTTGAGCAACACCCAGCTGGAGTGCTGGGCAGTGCAGAGTATATGATCCAGTCTTACCCGGTCCACTTCACTAGAGGCCCAGCCTCTTTTCTGAAAAATGGTTTGTAGGATTCCCTCTAATTGATCCATGTAGGCAGATAACAATTCCCCTGCTGTTGTTTAACCTCTTCAGGTTTCCACTTCAAGGCCTCAACACTAGGGGTGCCCCCAAACACATTTTCAAGGGTGACTATGTACTCTTGGGCTTTGGCGTCAGGCTCAGAGGACCTCAGGGAGCGAAAAGTACGTAGGTTGGGGCCCTTCTTTTTTTGGCCTCTGAGCATTGCCAGTCTTGTACTGCAAGAGTAGCAACATCTATACAGGTCTCCAGGTCGACTTCCCCATTAGGAGTAGGGCGGATACCAGAGAATACCTTGAGTTTGCGGTAAGGGCCATGACTACTGGCTGGCTCAGAGGCAGGTACAGAAGCTGATGAAAGAATAGGTGCTGGGGCAGGTGTGGACAGCTGGGAAGTGACACTCCCAGGTGGCAGGAATAATTTTTTAAACTCCTCCACAGTTTTACCCTCCTCCAGTAACAACTTGGCAAACTTCTCCTCAAAAGACTCAGATAATGGTGGGGGCTCATCCTCTAAGGGATCCTTGCTATCTTTGGTTATCACTCTCCAGGTGGCTAGGAACCCTTCTGGAGTGATAGTCTGGGGCACTTTTGAACTATCCAGGGGGTCGCTACACTCCGCCAAGGCCATGAGAGTTTGGTCAGTTAAATCAGCCTGTCGACCCACCACTACAGCTTTTTTCAAACATTCAACTTTAGAAAGTGCCCCTTCAACAGTGTCCTTACTAATACCCATAGGTATATCCAGTATTAGCAAAGCATTATGGGGGTCAATCTCTTGCCCCGTACACCACCCCACCCCACCAACTGGTGCACAGCCACTTCTGTTGGGGTAGCCGTTTATGTTTGACAATAATTCGTAACTTCAGCCACTAGAAGACACAAAATCCAGGCGGTGAGCCTACAAGATGTAACCCCTAGGTGGCGCTATCCCAAGGGCTACTACCCCTGCCTGTGTGGCTAGTTGCAGGTTAAGGGGCCTGGGTACTGAAACGGGTGCCTTCACCCAGAGGTCAGGGTTGTTAGTGGTCAAGCTAACCTGGGCACAGCCCTCCAGGACACTGTAACCCCCCTCTTTCCCTTCTAGTGGCCTGAGCAATATACAATAATCACTTTCATAATGACCCTTATTCACCATGCAATTACCCACACTATTTGCACATACCACCAGGGCTGGTTCCTCTAGATCGACCCTGGAGACCTCCTGTAAAACAAGGTTATGCACAGCAAATAGCAACAGTACGGTACTTTTGGCACAAACTGGAACCACAAGGGAGGCAGTATAGAACAGTGGTTTAAGGCTCTGAGCTGCAAATCTGGAGACCTGGGTTTGAATCCCACAGCCCCCACTTGCATACTGTGTGACCCTGAGCAAGTCACTTAACTTCCCTGTGTTCCCAGGTCGCACCTGTAAACAAGCTTGCAGCTTAATGTGTCTCTCCTGGTTAAACAATTTGAAAAAAAAAAACAACAAAAAAACAGGCTAAATGCAAAAAGAGTTAGATCTGATTTATTCAGGGGACTTGAACAAGGGAGGGGCATAATCAGGTTGATTTGCTTAAAGGCTATATCAATCAAACAGTCATTCATGCACTTCAGTGTCCCTACACAGTCACACAAACTGGGTACCCAGGTAGGAGGAAGGTGGGCTAGCCAGGATCATTGCCCGGAGTAGGCCGGCATCGCAGCTGGTTGGGGCCCTGTTATGGAAGAAAGCAACATGCACAACACACACTATTTATAATCCGGAGCCGGAGGGTTCAGTTCATGACAGAAAAGACAACAAAGCAATCAGATGACAACACTTTAGAATTAGCTGTTGTTGCAGGGAGCTACTCTGATGTCTACTCACGATATCTGATGCAGGACACAGGCAGGACGAAATCGAGACTGCAGGTTGTTGAGCTGGAGTTCCAGGAGAAGCAGGTCCCACACGAATCACTGAGGAGTCATTCCTGTTCAAAGTGTTGAGCAGGGCGCTGATCCCCAGGCAGGTCTCTCGACGATGGCTTTCTCTGTGCAGTGGGTATTCTGGCTGGGCCAGTGTGGCAAGGCCCATGCCGAAGGCAGATGAATACGAAATCAGTCCGTTGGAGCTTGATGCAGCCTCCAGCGAGCAGAACACAGTTCAACGCACAGGGGGGAACCAAATCACGACCCACAATCAGCACACAGCACAGCACATTCACATGTAAGAAATTCTACTGTACCCGGCAGATTGCTATCTGGTCGCAATTACAGGGTCTCTGCACAAGCCGGGAGTTCAAAGGTGGCTGGAAATCCTGACAGGCCGGTCGCATTCAGCAAATCTTCAGTCTTCTTCAAGTTAAAGCCTGGTCACAGTTCTGTGGCTTATCTCACTCTCACAATTCGGATTCAGTCTGAATAAGATCTATTTTCCCTCTCAGGGACAGCAGGCAGACATGCAAGCCAAAACTCAGCCCTTTCACAGTTCTCCTGCACGAATTACACGGGGGCTGCTGCTTGAATCACTCAAGCTGTTACTACTTTCACTTCCCAATTCAGACTGACTCTAGCTACAAGCAGCCTGGGACTTTCCCCAGGATCCAAAATGTCAGTTGGCTGATCTATCTGTCAGTCAGTTCAAGGGCTCCCTCTCCAGGTCTGTTTTGGTGCCAAAATGCAAAAACTACAATTCCTACTGAATTTTGCTCCCAGAAGACCCCTGGGGACAGGCTCCATTTTAGAGTCCCCAAAGGTGCTGATTGGTGCTGACTGGCAGTCCAAAACCAAAATGGTGGTGCAATACATAAGAGCCATGCTGCGAAGAAGGCAGGTTAGACAAACTACAATATCACTACTATTCTAAAGGATAATCAGCAAATAAGTACAGCTTCTAAGAGAGATTCCTCTACACTAACAGCGATGGCAGAACGGAGCGATTATCAGGTAGCTGGGGTGGGACTCGAGCATAGAAACACTCAGCCTCCCTCCCAAATTAATTATGACTGCAATCCAGGCAGCCCTTAAAGTGACAGTATACAGAGGCTATATAGGCAGTCTCTGGCAATACATTTAAACTGCTAAAATGCAGGACACCAGCCTGGCAGTGAGCATTTAGGCAAGCTCAAGGAAGACTTTTCGGGAACCCCCATTTGTAGGGGGTTACACTTGTGTCTCCGGACCCTTTTTGTGGGTGCCCTTGCTAGGTCTCCCCTCTTCATCTGCCTATGGAGGGATTCCCTAGCCCTAGCTTTCCCCTTTTAGTTTAAATGTCTAGCAGTGTAGACATCAAACGTTTGGCCTAGTGCACTCACCCCTTCTTCTGTGTGATGAATGCTATCTCACTGGAAAAGCCTCCTGCCTTAAAATAGTCACTAGTCTCACACAAACCTAAGCCCTTTCTCTTTACACCACTCTTTCAACTACTCACTGAGCTCCTTAATCTTCTCCTGACCTCCGTCATCCTTATCCCACACTGGCAGGGCTTTGGAGAAGGCCATTGATGCCCCTGCTTTCCTCAGCTTGCCGCTCAAACTGCTAAAATTCCCCTTGACTTCCTCTAGCTCTTAGTTCACTAGGTTGTTCATTCCAAATGATCTAACACCTCTGCCCCCCTTGTGCCTTATGATTCCCTTGGTCCTGACAGTATCCTAGTTAGCTCCTGACTCTCATCCTCCTCATCTCACACTGGAAGGACTTTGGAGAAGGCCACCAGTGCTACTGCCTCCCTCAGTTTGTTGCCCAAATGGCAAAAATTCACCTTGACTTCATCAACCGCCTGGTTCACCAGTGCCTCATCTAGCTCCAGACTCCCATCCTCCTTGTCCCACACTGGAAGTACTTTTGAAAACACCACTGATGCTACTACCTCCCACAGTTTGCCTCCCAAACTGCAAAACTTCCCCCTAACTTCCTCTAGATCCTGGTTTACCAGGTTGTTCATCCCCAAGTGGTTCAACATCTCTAGCTCCCCCTGTGTGCCTTATGATTCCCTCTGTCCTGACAGTATCCCTGCTAGTTGAGACTCATGATAAACATCTGATTACCGTCCTCTCTTGCCTACCCCCACACACCTCCTTCTCTGTCCCCCACCACTAACAGCTTCCTAGTTGTACCTACTAGCATGCTCTGTTTCCTCCTTTGTGGTGTTTCCTTGATGGTAGTTTATGGTTCTGGAGATTGACTGGGCTGGAACCCCTTTTTGAGAGGCTGTTTAGAGTGCTTCTTCCAAGGGTGCAAAGTGGTTTGCAGTCATGAAGTCAGGACCCTTTATGACACCAGGAGGTCTTAGCCTTTCCCACAACCAACCAGTCACAACTGTCCTGGACCAGTGGGTCTCTGGAATAGAGGGGGAAGTATAGGGTTGCAAACCCAAATGGTATCCTGTGATAGAGGCATGTAGGAAGTGGGTGTCTGCTGAAACGGTGACCCACTTTCAGCTACTGCCCCGATGGCTGGGGTGTGGGGTTGACAACTGGATGGGGTGGGTCATGAAAAGGCAACAGGATGTCACATGCGAGGGGGTGGGAGTGAGCCCGCCGAATGTGGGGTGGGAGGGTATGTGAGGGGGTGGTGCTGTGGGTTTCCAGTGAGGTGGTGTCATGGCATGGTGGACTAGGTGCTGGCCTGTGGTGGCGAGGATACAGGGTTCGGGACCAGGTGCCGGTATGTTTTGTTGCACCCGGCCCGAGACAGATTTTTTTTTTCCCAGTATGCATCCTAATTTAGTGGGGTGCAGTTCCCCGCATAAAAGAAAAAAAAGTAATTTGCACCGCTTTTGGTTGCGCCGGGATTCCACATTGCTGAAAATTGAACTTCGGTGATGTGGGGTTGCGATAAGGGCGTTCAGCATTTACAAATCTCTCTTATCACTTGGAACCAACCCCAACCCAGTTTTCTGCATAGAAGGCATAGGTCATCTTGTGCGGCAGCCAACTGAGATCTGAACATTGTGACCCTCTGGCATAATGGACACACACATTAACTGTATAGCATTGTCCAGGATATGGTCACTTCACACTTGCTACAACTAACTAGGCTCCTCCCACTCAGCCCTGATCTGCATGGTTGCTTCCACTTTGTGGTGCACTACTTGCTTATTCTTGCCTCCTCTTCCTTACTTTTACAAACCTCTCCTCTGGTTTCTAAACCCTCTGCCCTGCTTTACTACAGTTTGTCTCACAAGTCCCCTTTGCAGACTTATTTGTAGATTATATAATTTACTGTGGTTGCAGCCCTACCTTCCTTCCCAGTACCACACTCACAGGTAGCTTCCATTTCTCTAACTGCAATGTTGCCCCTCCCCAGACAGAGTGGTAGGGCAGGTACAGGTTATGGTTATCGATCACAGTGCTGTTGCCCTCTTGTTTCATCCTACCTTTTGCACTTGCTGTTTGACATCTGCTTAGATAGGGTTCCCTACAGTACTGTGGCCATCTCTACAGATGCCGTCCTCCTCCTCCTACTCTGTGATCCACACACTCCAAGGTCACACTGAAGCAATGCTATTGGCCGCTATTTGCTCCACTTATAGCCTCACTCACATGACTGAGGTTTAATTGGTTACACTAAATGTAATGCCCTCAGCACCCCCTCCCAGTTATTGTGAACTGTAAACTACAAACTGTGAGCGGTGAGGGTTGTAGCAGCTGAATTATGACCAGTCACCTACTTATAGGGCTGGGGAGAGTTAGGAGAAAGAGCAGGCCTCAGCGGAGGCTGACTATGGAGTTCTGAGCCTGGACTATCTGTGAGGGAGAAAGGGTTGCCGACGGAGTGTAACCATGATCTATTTGGTGCTCGGAGACTTTAGCCTTGGATTGTATTGAGTCTGTGGTGGAACGAGAGGCAGCTGTAAGTCTTGGATTGTTGGGCCACTTTTAAACTTATTCTTTTTATGAGGAGTCAAGTTATGATCCTTTGAAGACCTGCTGTGGAGCTGAAGATCGAGGACTAGCCGGTCGGGTTTGTCTGAGGTGGGTGCTGAGTGCATCTGTTTTCCCTGGGGGGGGGTCAGGAGTGCCGGCTGGAGGGTGGGCATTTGCCTGGGCTCCTGGAGCTGCAGGAGTTTGCCTGATGGGGGGTCGGGCATCTCCGGTGGCTCAGTAGGGGAATTGGGTGTATGTTGGGGCCTGCCTGGTCAAGTTCTGGTCTGGCATTTAGTCCGATGAAGAATTATCGTAAAAGGGATAGAAATGGACTTGACTCGTTGGGGACTGGCTGATCTGGAAATATTTTTTTGACTCTGCTGTATGAGGTTTTGATAGAGTTCTCTTTCTCCAGCTCTGCTGCTTGGATTGACTGATGTTTGTCTGCCATGCACTCTGACTTCTTGGAGGCAGTGAGAGGGCCGCTTTCCTCAAATGGACATATGATATAGCAGTGAGAGGGCTACATCTACTCGGCTAGATTTTATGGTTAGGGGGTGGTGAGATCCCCCTCCCATTATTAAGACTTGGACTGTGAAGTTAACGCTGTGGACTTTTGGTCTGGATAATAACGTTGATGGACAATATTAAATCTGTGTATCACCACCGCTTTGACTACTACTAGCTGCTGCTTTATTTAATTTATTTTGTTTTGGATTTTTGTTATTGGTTGGGTTTTATTTATATTTACAGGGTTTCTAGTTGGGAATATGTGCTGGAAAGGTGCAGGGATGGTCAGGCAATATTTCCCCTCCAGACTCAGGAACCTCTGTTCCTTTGTCTGTCCCCCACTGTCCTTGGAAGTGTAAAGGTGGTGTCGAGCTCTGGGGATAGTGAGGAGGAGGGGGGCGGGGGCATGGACTGGTGGCGGAGGGGAAAGGAGTGGGAGGATTGGGGTAGTGGGAACAAGGTGATGCCCTGGGGTGAAATGGGTTCAGGAAAGGGGCCCTCCCTGCCTGATTCCCATACCCAAGGGCTCTGCCATCGGGAGGCAAGTAACACGGTTTTCCTTGGTCACTCATCCTAATCCAGCGGTGTAATGCAATGCCAGGTCTATTAAGAATAAGACTGCTTTAATAGCAGATCTAGTTGGATCATCTGACCTGACTTGCATCACTGAGACTTGGCTGGATGAAAATGCTGGCCCAGTTTTGGCTTCAGCAATTCCAGCCGAGTACTCGGTGATACACCGCCCGAGGATGGAGTGTAGGGGCGGGGGTGTAGCCATCTGTTTTAGATCAGAATTAAGCCTTGTGGCGGTTCCAGTGGGGATCACCAACTCCTTTGAATGTATCATGGGTGAGGTTGTAGGGTGCAGGATTCTTCTCATATACCATCTGCAAGGAGATGAGAAAGTTTTCCTGTAGGAAGTCGCAGACTTCATCGTTGATCTGGCATTGGAATCCCCCAGATGGCTGATCCTGGGGGATTTCAGTGCCTGGGTCGACAATGAACTTTTGCAGTTTGGTAAGCTAATGAGTTTGCTGGGCCTTACACAGGTTATTACCTCCTCAACCCACATTGGAGGTCATTCATTGGACTTGGTGTTCCTCCTGGGGATGGAGATATTCGATTTGGTGTTGGAGCCAGTCAGGTGGCCTGACCATCACACCATCGGGTTCAGTTTCATGGCTCCCCCTAGTAGGCCTGCCCCTACGGAGACAGTCCGGTACTGTCTTTTAAGGGGTGTTACCCCAGATGGCCTAATGAGGGTACTGGACCTATTGGGTGTACCGAGTGAATGCATGGATCCAGGGGATCTAGTACTTGTTTATAATAAAGCAGTGGTGGTGGCCCTGGATTCCATTGCACCTTTTGGTGTTCGCCCCCTCACCCTCTGCCCAAGGTTTCCTTGGTTTGACGAGACCTAGAAGAAGCTGAGGAGAGTGGGGCGAAGGTTAGAGTGGAGCTGGTGGAAATTGGGCCTGGAGTGTGACAAACTTAGATTGATGGACCATTATGTGGTCTACCAATTAGCAATCACCCATAAGAAGGCAGAATTCCTGTCCAGGGAGATTGCCGCTGCACAGAACCGACCAGCTCAGCTCTTCCAGACTGTGGACAGATTGTGCAATCCAATTTGCCTCCAGTCTGGGGGAGCTGTGTCACAAGAATGGTGTGATGAGTTTGCTCAGTTCTTTGCAGATAAAGTTGCCACAGTCAGGTCCGGTATTTGTCTGGTTCACTCTAATGGAAGTTCGTACCGGGTCATAATGTCATACGCTTAATAGCGCATGGCATTATGCTGAAACCCGGATCTGTGCACTCTCCATGTTGGACCCCCCCCTCGGAGTTAGAATCCTTAGCGGGTGGGGTCTAGGCACAGCCCCCATAGCGAGGGTGTGGGGCATAGCCCCCCACAGAAAAAATATATCAATGAATTGTGCAACACGATTATGTCGCACGACATTCTGCCGTGCGCGGTATTGACCTCGTGCCATGGAAGTTGCAGCGGTCAGCAGGAGATGTTGGACCCTCAGTTTACCTGGTCTGACTTCAGCCGACCAGCATTCACTGACATAGTGATGATCATCCAGACGTTGTGACCAACCAGCTGTAGTTTGGATCCAGGCCCCACACGCCTCCTGGTAGGATGTGTTAATGAGATCGGCCCGGTCCTAGCTGAGATAGTCTGGAGGTCATTGGTGAGGGGGATCTTCCCAGATCCCCTGAAGGAGGTGGTTGTTTGGCCCCTCCTTAAAAAGCCCTCCCTTGACCTGTACTGCTTGGCGAACTACAGACCTGTCTCTAACCTACCCGTTGTGGGTAAGGTTATTGAGAAGGTGGTTACGTTGCAATTGGATGATCATTTGACCAGCCACAATGTCTATGATTCTCTCCAGTTGGGATTTAGGATGAGACATAGTACCGAGACAGTCCTTGTCCGGGTGCTAAATGACCTCCTAATAGCGAGAGATCGGAAGTACCGTTCCATCTTGGTCCTCCTTGATCTCTCTGCAGCATTTGACACTGTAGACCATGGTGTGCTGTTGGAGTGCCTGCGTCTCATCTGTGGACTGTCTGGTGCAGTTCTCAGATGGTTTCAATCTTTCCTCGAGGTAAGGACTCAGAGAGCGGTAGCTGGGATTTATTCCTTGGCCCTTCTCTCCCTATCTTGCGGGGTGCCGCAAGGCTCCATCTTGTCACCCATGTTGTTTGCATTGTATATACTGACATTAGGAGAGATTATTAGGTGGTATGGTCTGAGTTTTCACTGCTATGCAGATGACACTCAGCTGTACATGTCCTGTGCACCTGGTCAGGATGTGTTTCTCTCAGTATTTAACAACTGTCTCACTGAAATGCAGGACTGGATGAGTGCAAGCTGGCTACAGTTGAACCCAGTTAAAACTGAGGTGCTGGTTGTGGATCCTGATCATTGGGAGGTGGGTTTGTCGGCAGGCTCACCCTTGGGACTATGTCTCGGGGGTGTTGCGCTGACTACCTCAGACCAGGTGTGGAACCTGGGCGTTATTGCTGATAACGACTTGACCCCGAAATTGTAGGTGTCTGCAGTCGTCAAGACCTCTTTTTGCCATCTGAGGAAGATCGCCCGGGGGAAACCCCTGGTTCCTCCCGAGGATCTTCCAACATTGGTCCACGCCTTCGTTACCTCCCGCCTTGACTACTGCAATGCCTTTTACCTAGGGCTACCTGGGGTTGATGTCCGCTGCCTCCAGCTAGTGCAGAATGCAGTGTCCAGGCTGCTGACTGGTACATCTAGAACCAGTCACATAATGCTTGTGCTCCGCAGACTGCACTGGCTTCCAGTGTGGTGGAGGATCAACTTCAAGGTCCGTTTGCTGACCTATAAAGCCCTACATGACCAGGGACCTAGTTACTTACAAGATCTCCTTCACCCTTACTGTCCCCTCCACCCTCTCCAATCCACTAATGAGGGATTGCTAGAGATTGCCAGGGTCCGTTTAAAGACATCTGGGGCCCGGTCTTTCAGCTTTGTGGCCCCGTCCCTGTGGAATTCTCTACCTCGCCAGGTGCAAGATTGCCTGACCATCCAGAAGTTTAAAACTGCACTAAAAACTTAATTATTTGCATTTACCTTTTTTTTTTTTACCTTTTTGGTTTTTGCCAGGTGAGACACACTAAGCTGAAAGCTTGTTTCCAGGGGCAACCTGGGAGCACAGGGAAGTTAAGTGACTTGCTCAGGGTCACACAGTATGCAAGTGGGGGCTGTGGGCATATTCTGATTTTTAATGTAGTATTAGAATTGCTAGAATTTTAGATTGTAGGATTTTACTGATTATTGTTGGAATTATTTATTGTATTTTGTTTTATTATGTACAAGCACTTTGGTTGTAAGAAAGGCTCTTTTTATAAATAAAGTATGATTTGATTTGATTACCTAGGTTAGGACTCCTTGCAGTCACGGATAATGCCAGATGACTTGAAAATGGCCAATATTGTCCCCCTATTCAGGAAGATGGAGAGACTGATCCCAGGCACAGACTTATGACCCTTAACTGGGTACCTGAAGAGGTGTTTGAGTCAGTCATAAAAGACGTGGTGGTTCAGCACATGAAAGAGCATAGACTGTTCTCTGGCACACTGCATGGAAGGAAGACCCTGCTAAACCAACCTGATTACCTTCTGCAAGGCCCTAACTAGGGAGATGAATAAGGACTGTGCACTGGATGTGGTCTATCAAGATTTCAACATGGCTTTTAACCCAGTACTATATAGCAGCCTCATGCAGAAAGTAGCACAATATGGAGTCGACAAAATGCATAAGAAGTGAGTAGCGAACTTGCTGACAGGAAGGAAGAAGGCAGCGGAGGAGTGATAGTAAAGAAAGTAAAACAAAAATAACAACTAAGAAAAGGTGAATGGTGTACCAGTAAAAGAACATCTAAAGAACATGTAGAATAAACTAAGAAATTCATGTACACACATCATTCGCCAGGCAAAGAAGAGGTATTTCTTATCGGCATTCAGTGCAAACGCAGATGACCCCACAGACTTCTGGAAATCTCTAAAATCCTTGTTCTCCCCCCCCCAACCCCCTACCCCGACTTTATCGGTAAAAAACACCCTCATCACTGACCCCTGCAGGGTGGCCGAGGCTTTCAACACTCACTTCGCCAGCTGTGCCAACAAGCTCCTATCGTCCCTCACAGGCCCGACCCCTACTGCCCCTCCCCGGGTCTCCAGCGCTCACCCTCCAATCACACAGTTCTCCTTCCGGCCTGTAACCCAAGCTGAAGTCCTTCGATCCTTACGAGCCCTAAACCCCAACAAGGGCAAGTGTCCCACGTCCCTGGACGCCAAAATGCTTTTCATATCTGCCCCAGCCATTGCTGCCCCTCTTACTGCACTTTTTAACCTCTCATTTACCCTGGGCAAGTTACCCACAGCTTGGAAAGTGGCCACCATCATACCCCTCCTGAAAGGGGGGGACCCATCCTCCCCAGCCAACTACCGCCCCATCTCCCTACTCCCAATCCTGGCCAAACTACAGGAACGACTTGTCCTCTCCCAACTCACCCCACACCTGGACACCACCTCATTTTTCACCCCCTTTCAATCTGGTTTTCACAAATCTCATTCTACCACCACCACCTCCCTTCTACAAGTCACAGGCGACATTCTGTCCGGCATGGACAACGGCCTCATCACCACTGCAATATTTATTGACTTAGCCAAGGTGTTTGATACCATCTCCCACACCCTGCTCCTCGACAAACTCACTGACGCCGGGTTCTCCCTATCTGCAAATGCCTGGTTCCATGACTATCTAATAGGCAGAGTCCAATCAGTAAAAATCGCCTCACATACCTCAGACCCACTGCCCGTATCCACCGGCATCCCCCAAGGGTCTGTCCTGGGCCCTTTGCTTTTCTCAATATTTTTAAACGACCTCCCATCAGCTTGGCGCAACTCCTCCATCCAGATGTATGTGGATGATACCTTCCTGTATGCTTCCAGCCCAACTACAAGTAATGTGGCAACCCTCCTGCAGGAGGACTTCAACACCATCCAGGAATGGTTCCGGTCAAACCAGCTATTTCTAAACTCCAAGAAAACTGTGTCATTAACGTTTGGCTCCCACCAAAGACTCTCCCGGCAAGCCCCCTGCCCCCCTTTCACAACCTCAGAAGGGACCCCTCTGGACAACTGCTCCAGCTTTTAGATACCTAGGAGTCTGGCCTGACCAGCACCTTGATTTTGCTATTCATATCGGCTCCTGCACAAAGGCTCCTCCCCAAACTTGGCGCTTTATACCGATACAAAAGCTGCCTCCCCACTCCTATAAGGCGGGCCATAGTCCAAAAATGATACTACCTATCCTCAACTACAGTGACATAGTGTATTCCATCGCTCCCTCATCTACTTTGGCCAGCCTCGCACCCCTATTCCACTCTTTCTGCCGGTTTCATCCTCAGCTGCCCTCAATCTACCCACCATTGCTCACTCTACAGCGCCTTAGCCCTGCCATCCCTCAAGATCGCAGACAAATACACTCGTCAGGTTCACTGCAAATTCTGATCCCTCTCCTCCCACCTTACCTGGCATCCTCCCTAGCCCAACAACCACCCCGGCCTATGCCCTAAGACACACAGACCAAAAGGCTTCTCCACGTCCCTTCATGCGCACTATTAAAAGGTCAGGCCCTTTTTCCTACGGATTCCCTGATCTGGAATGCCCTACCACCCCCCATAAGAAACTCATCAATTCCTACTCACCACAACCAGCTACTCCGCATGCATTTCTCCTCCAGCTGCACATGTTTCTAGTTGTATCTCTTCAAAATACATCTAACTCCATTGTACCTAATGCTCTATGTTAAGGACATTTACAGGATTGTTTCATATAAATTCTCTCTATTTTCCCTGCAGTATTTCTAACAGTCTACCTACAGCTATTCTGCCGTTGTCTGTAAGGCAGTTTAGCCATACCCCTCGCTGCTGTATTGTTACAATCTGTTAGTGTGTGCTACTTTGTTTTGTATTGGGCTCTAGCCCCCAGGACGCATCTGGAATCGAGTATATGTTGCTCAGTATGCCTTCCTGGTAAAACTCGTAAATAAATAAATAAGCAAGCAATAAGCCATGGCAGAGTGTGGATTTCTAGTCCTCAACTGTATGCCCAGATGCATTGTGAGGCACAAGTCCATTGTACCAAGACCCTTTAACCACCTGGACGTCTGGTTTAGGAGTAATAACCCATGCCCTGCAGTGTCTTATTTTGCTTATGAAATGGGTCTATTGTAACAAAAAAAGGACAAATTTAGCAGTGCAGTTATTACCTGGACTGCACTGCTTTGGAACCTTCTCCATTCAGGATACAGGATTTTTCCTTACCCATTTTATAAAATTTAACAATAATGTATAATAGAAAAACAGAAGAAATGTTTTGGGAAAAGATAACAGATGTTTTTCTAAATTAATTAAAAGAGCAACTCTGCACTTCAGCATATATGTTTCTAAAACAATGTTTCAGCTGTTACAATAGGGTATTGTTGATAGGAAATTTATATATCATTTTCAGTTTTTCTTTCTATGGTCTATAACATAGAAACATGGGATTCGATGGCAGATAAGAACCACTTGGTCCATCCAGTCTGCTCATGTTTCACACTGCCTATACTGTCACAACAGAACCTACTTGATTTCCGGTTCCCTTTCTCCCTCCCTTGCTTCCCAGTAAGATTTCCTTGTGCCTATCTCATGCATGCCTGACTCCCACCACTGTTTTCTCCCTCACCACCTCCACTGGAAGTTGTTCCAGGCATCCACCATTCTTTCAGTGAAGAAGTAGTTCCTAACATCTGTTTTGAATTTACCGGATTCCAGCTTCATTGCATGTTACCTTTTTCTTATGCATCTTTTCCTCTGAAAAATACTCCCTTCCTGTACTTTATTTACCTCATAAGGTATTTATAGATCTCTATCACATTCCTCTTCACTCTTCTGTCATCCAGGGTATACATATTGAGGTTCTTCAGTCTCTCTTTTTAGGGCTTCTGATGCAGACCCTGCACCATTTTAGTTGCCCTCCTCTGGATAGCCTCCATTCCGTTTATGTCCTTCCTGAGATGTAGTCTCCACAACTAGACACAGTACTTCAAGGGGGGGTCTCACCAGCAATCTATACAGTGGCAACTCTCCCTCTCTCCTTCTGCTGGTGATGCCCCTTCCTATGCACCCCAACATCCCACTGGCCCTACCCATTGCCTTGTTGCACTGCCTCACTACCTTAAATTCATCAGATATGATTACTCCCAGGTCTCTTTCCTGTTTTGTGACCGCTAATACCTCTTCTCCCATATTTTACTCCGCCTCTAGGTTTCTGTGCCCTAAGTACCTAATTTTGCACTTTTTCACCTTGAAACCCAACCGCCATGCTCGTGACTACTCCTCGAGTTTTCTCAGGTCTCTGCACATTCTTTCCACCCTCTTTGAATTGTCCACCCTATTACAGATTTTGGTGTCATCCATAGAGGCAGACCTTCCCTTTCAACTCATCTGCAATGTCACTTACAAAGACATTAAAGAGGACCAGTCCCAGTACTGAGCCCTGTGGCATCCCATCAGTCACCATCCCCTCCCTGAAGTGAACTCCATTTGCCACCACCCTCTGTTACCTCTCCCTTAACCAATTTGTTACCCAGTTTTTCACCTTTGGACTCACCCCTAAGCTTCCCAGTTTCCATATGAGCCTCCTGTGAGGAAGAGTGTTGAAAGCCATACTGAAATGTAAGCAGGCCACGTAAAGCTTTACTGAAATCTAAATAGGTGATGTCCATCACCCCACACTGATCTATTTCTCTGGTCACCCAGTCCAAGAAATATATCACATTTGTCTAATAGGACCTTCCCCCATGAATTTGTGTAAGCCGCTGGATTCAAGATATTCCACAATCCTTTCCTTTAGAAGTGACTCCATTAGCTTCCCCACCACCGATGCCAGGCTGACTGGCCTATCGTTGCCAGCCTTCTCTCTGCTACTGCTTTTGTGAACCAGAACTGCATCTGCACACCTCCAGTCCTCTGGAACCACTCCTGTTTCCTCCGAGCTGTTAAAGACTGTCAGAAGTGCATCCATTACTGCCCTGAGCTCCTTCAATTTGGTGTACCCCATCTGGCCCCATACCTTTGTCTGCCTTCAGATTTGTAAGCCCTTTTAGGACTCTCTCGTCTGTAAAGAGACTTGTGTCTGCCTGCCCCTCTGAAGTGCCCTTGTTGCTTCTATGTGGCTCCTTCCCCTTCCCCTTCTTCTGTGAAGACTGAGCAAAAGTATTTGTTCAGGATATCTGCTTTCCTAATCCTCCTCTGCATGTCCCCATGTACCCTTTTTAATTTCACAATCCTTCCCCTAGTCTTCTTCTTTTCTCTTAAAAAATATCTTGTCCCCTTTCATTACCCTTTGGGCTATTCTTTCCTCAGTTTGTGCCTTTGTACTCCTCACCTCTTTCCATGCCTCCCTCTGCTTCTCCTGATACACCTCCCTGTCCTCGTGCCTCTGCTTCACTTTATGCCTCCTAAAAGCAGCCCTTTTAGCCTTTACCTTTTCAGTCACTTCCTTGAAGAACTGTAGTGGTCTCTTTTTTCTCTTTTTTTTTGTCACTTCCTTTGTGCAGAGGTCTGTTGCCTTCATCATGTCTTTCCTTAACTCAATTCACTATTCCTCATGCCCATCCAGGTCATCCCCACCTGCTAAATCATCTCTGAGGCATTCACCCATTTTTTTTAAAAATTGCCATCCCAAAGTCCTGGATCCTCATCCTTATATGATACACTTTAACTCATTTTGGTAGCCTGTCTGTGTGTGTCTAAAAAGCAGTTGCATGTCGCCAGTTGACCTCACTGTACCCATCTTTCTTTATGACACCACAGTGTTTACTATGGCAACAGACTGTGATGTTGCAAACAACTGTCAGGTCAGTTGGGGACAGTGAACCTCTTTGAAAGACTCAGTGAAGTGTTGTGTCATCTGACATATATTTAGAAAACTAGCAACAAGACAAAGTAAAACCAAAACCAGAACTAGAAAACACTAACGTTAAACATAACTTGAAAATATTATAATGTGTACCATTTGTTTTATTAGCTACTTGTTCTTTAAGCATCAAATTGCTGATAATTGTTTGAACAATTAGCCAACAAAAAGCTGTTTTTTTTGTTGGAGGGAGAAGAGGAACTAAATAAAGAACAAACTGCTGATACTTTGCAGTGTGACAAATGGTAGAGTGAAGAACAAACATGCCTTTGTATTTAACTCATCAGTCGAATTATGCGGATCAGCCCATTGCAAAGTACACCTCTCATGTGGAGTGTCACCAACTAAGTGATTGATTACTCAGGAGTGTCACAGATCAAATGAAATGTGATCAAAACCAAAAAAACTACAATATACTGAGTAGTTTGTTTAAAAAAGACAAAACAAGGTTGCTGCTCAGCATCTGAAAAGAAACTAATGTAAAAAAAAACAAACCATCCTGACGTCATGTATGGCAGATGGAAGAGTAACTACAGTGAATATCTTTTCATGTTGTACATAAAACAACTTACATATTTTTTTTCCATTATTAGTTATCAGCCAAACAGGTATTACTACAGGCATGTTCCATCAATTAAGGAACTTCCAGGAACTTTTTTTTTATAGATATACAGTACTCAGACTTGTGTAACTAGTGCAGTCATTCTTTGCTGTAAGGACTAATGCAGGCAGATGTTCCTAAGCTGCATTAATTTGACATGATTTATTGAGCTTTATAAGTTCTATGCATTCTTTGTAACTGTGGTCCTGCAGAAAAGCATAGTACTGTTAGTTTTCTTCCAGTTTGATCTTTTCAGATTACTTGTTTATTTCAGTGGCTCAGTAGGTTGTTCGCACATCTCTGGGTTGAGAATATTATTTAGGGGGGTTGTTGTGGGCTATTATCAAGTGCTGACACTGTAATGCAGCACTAGGGGAGGGTTGCTCTGATAATGTGCTATCCTTCAATTAAGACAGTAAACCAAGGTCCTTTCTCTCCATCTCTTTTGGGTGTCAAGGTGGAAGCTAAAAATTCCTAGGCACTTTTCCTAATTGCAGGGGATTACTCCACTATTCTGACCAAAATTCCCCCTGTTAAAAAACAAATCCTTTTAACCCACCCCCAGGATGCATCTGAAAATAAGGTCACTGCTTAACATGCCTCTCCTGGTCAAATAAACAACTAACTAACTAACTAACTAACTAACTAACTAACTAAAGTAAATAACATTGATACATACCACTTTAGTTAGGAAAGAAGGCCACTGGCTCACGGAGTTTGTCCCTCCCATCAGCTCATTTACTCCATCACCCCATTCTGTTTAAAGTATTTTTTGAGTTAGAGTTTAAAGTTTGTTGCAGTATCGGCTGATACTTCCTGATCTGGAAGTTCCTTAATTGATGGAACATGCCTGTAGTAATACCTGTTTGGCTGATAACCGGTTTGTTTACAAGTAAAATGAAAATCAGAGCAACTTGGCTCTGCAAAATGTAACTGCAACGCTTAGAACACAAAAACATGAGAATTGATGTTAAACTAAGCAAAATGTAACAGCAGAGAGCAAGCACAAATCAATTGCATATGCACAACAGGCGCGATATTCAAACATGGAGCAGAACAAATTGCGCAAGCAGCCAGCGTCTGAATATACACAAACTGCGCCATGGCGCAACAGGAGGGAAGCTGAGCAAGGTTGGCGCCTGTAGCGCAACCAGGGCAGCCCAGCTGAGCAGTCCAGAGGTGCCATAGCTGCACATCCAGGGAGGCAGGCTGGGGCCCATCGCCAGCCATGCCACACATGGGCACAGGAACACACTGCAGAACCAACAAGACACCTGCACACCCAAGCACAGCATCACTGGGGTGGGATGGATGATCTACTGGCCCATGGGGACAAGCCAACAAAGCACAGCAGAGCCATGACACCCCAGCACAACCACTGGCAGGCTGAGAGTGCCACACACAGGGGTTGACAACCACAGTGCACATCAGCCCCCGTGCTGGCAACACCCTGCACCCTGACCCCAAGACACCACCCATGTGCAGTGACTGGCACTGCAGGAAACCATGCATCCCCGGCACACGTCAACCCCATGCAGCAGAGAAGCATACAAGCCAGACACACCCTGTGCACCAGCAGTGGGTGGCAGCAGACGCAAGACCAACAGAAAGTCACTGCCATGCTGGAGATACCTGCCAAAGAACACACACGAGCACACAGACACACAGACACACACACACACACACACACACACACACACACACACACACACACACACCCAGGACCATACCACCCCAGATGGCATGCACACCACTGCAACTGAGCAACCATAGCCAGCTGCAAATCAGAGACCAACACAGTATTCATAACAAAATATAAATTTATTATCAAAATGTAAAGCACAAAAGAATCAACCATAACTATTTACAAGGGGGAGGTAGGGGTACAAGGTAGGGGTGGGCAAGGGGTAGGGATGAACAACTTGGAGAGGGAAGGCAGGGTGGTAGGGATGAGTGAAGTGGGAAGGGTAATCTGGCCTAAGGCCCAGCAGGCTGGTCCTCCTCCACCCGGTGCCACTGTTCCCGGCGATGCCTCCTCCGCAGGCCATGTCGCTGGATGTCCCTGAGGATGGCCTTGTTGTCCAGGGACACTTGCGTCAGCCCATGTAGCTCCCGCTGTATCCTCCTGAGAACAGTGAGGCCTAGGAAAATGGGAACACAGTCAATGGCTGTGACTGACCATAACCCTGAACACCACCCAACCTGCAAGCCATATAGCCCAATGTCCCGCACCTGTGATGGCATGCACCCACCCACAGTGAACATGCATAGGCCATCACAAGCAAGGCGGCACCAGCTATGTGCACCACTGCACACACACTGCCCAGTCCATCACAGCACAAACAAGGCTGTCAAGTGGCGTGGCAACATGGTCGATGCCAGTTACACAGCTATGTGCCCAGTGCATGGATGGACCACCAGTGATGCATACACAGGCGTGCTGTGACACTGGACAGTGATGCATATCGCCTGTAGCGTGCATGGTTGTGTTGTGCATGGCTGGTGGTCATGCCCCCAGCATGCAATAGCATCCATGAAGTAATGATCTCACACTCCTCAAGCAGCTGTGTCTGCCGCTGCTGCTGCTGCTGCTGTGGGAGCACCACCCACAGCACCACCGACCGACATCATGGGGCTCTGCACGCCCTCCTCACCCGTGCCTGCATCCTCTCTGCCGTCCTGTGGGGAGACAAATGTTGAGAAAAACATATCAGTGTGACTCCAAAGCAGACTTCCCCCTGCCCCAGTGAGAGTGCCTGCCCACACAGCCAGCCCCATGCATCTCACACCTGCACACACTGACACAGCCAACCATGTCAGAGCCATCACCTATGCACATCCACCAAAACACAGTCACACCCCTACAAAGAATACAGGTGCATAGACGGTACACCCACCTGGCCTAGGCACCACATCCCTCCTGGCACGTGACCATAGCCACCCATGGAGCTCAGGATCCCTCCTGCGGAGGTCACTGTACTGGTGCTGGCACTGCTCAGCTGACCGACACCGTCCAGTGACCCCCACCAGGTCACTGGCCACTTGCTGCCAGACCTGGGTCCTAGCTATGGTGAGGGGCACCTCACCATACAGTGCCCATTAGTGGGGGCTCCACCAGAACCACCAAGTTGGCCACTTCCACAGGGCTCCATTGCACTGCCCTCCTGCGTGCCATGCTACCAACTTTACAGCAGGCAATATGGCGACCCGCTGCGCCGTAACCCCACGTGGAGATGTTGCGCAATAGACCACCATAGGTTCCAATCGCGCTGTTCGAACAGCGCCGTCAGTTCACATAGCGCTGTCACCAGACAGCGCAATAGGGCCATACACATCGCAACCGAACAGCACCAGGGGGCCAAGGTCGGACACCAGGTCATAGGCAATGATGCAAGGCCACGCACAGCGCCATCTGACGTATACGCATCCTGCGTGACCGACCACCTGCGTACCAGTGCCACAGTGGACTATTGCGCAGTAGTGCCACAGCGCCATATAGTGCCCAGTGCTGTAGCGCCACTGGCACAATGGTGGCCATGGCCTGAATGCCGTTCGCGCACACCGCGTCAGCAGTGCAGCAGACACCTCGTAAGCTATCTGAGCATGCGCAATGCAGTGTACCACACATCACAGATCTGCGCCCGTTGGCTCGAGCCGACTCAACCGTGTGCGCAAAGTGCAACTGCGCGATATTCAGCAACACATGCAAATCATCTGATCAGCCATTCAAAGGCGCAGTGCGCGATTGCATCTCATTATAGTTGCTCCACTCTAATTTGCATGCATTCGCTATAAATGTATCGACATTGGGCTCGCTGGCCAGATTCGGGTACTACAGGTGAGAGGTGAGTTGCATGCTGTGTGATGTTCTGGACAATGGTCATGGGAAAATGCTGTAGACTGCACAGTGACAGGTGTCCACTTCCCCTATACAGATCACCATGACTGAGCAGAGACAAGGTGAGGTGAGGATGGTGGGCGTGAGGAGGCCCAACTTTTAGCAGAGACAGAGGCCCTCTTCCAGGCCTACCTGGAGGAGCCACTACTGAGTGGACAGCGGGGCACCCCTCAGTCCCGTGCGGCTGCATGGGAAGGGGTAGCTCGGGCCGTGAACCTGCACGGAAGCCACCAGCGCTCCGTGCAGGAATGCAAGAAGAAGATGGGGACAGACTGCAGGAGGTTGAAGGAGAAGGTGGCAGCCTTCAGGGCGGCATGTACTGGCACTGGCGGGGGCCAGCCAGCGGTGTTGGAGCTGACCCCGGCTGAGGAGAGACTGGCTGCATCAATGCAGTGGGCGCTATTGAGGCGTACCAGGAGGTGGATTCCAAACAGGTGGAAGCCCATCACTGCAGTATGACATGGTGGTGGTGTTGGGGGAAGGTTGTTCACATGCACTCACATGTACTCTCTTTCTGTTACAGATCTTGTTCGTCTTCAGGAGACGGTGGTGGTGGGTCCAGGCAGTGATGATGACCTGCTGTACATGGAGGAGGGTCCATCCACCTCTGTCCAGCCAGCATGCACTGCAGCAGCATGCCGCTGGGCGCCAACTCTGGTGTCGGTGATTGGTGTGGGGGTGCACAGCCTGTGTCTCAGCAGTCTGGCATGCAAGGATGCCAGCACGCTGTGACTGTGGCTGTAGCACGTACCTGCACCATTGATGATGCAAGGACTGCAATGGGCAGTGATATGTGTGTGTCCCATGACGGACACACAGCAGGCCAGCACGTGCCCCTGGGCCTTTCTGGTGCCAACTTGTGTACCAGCATGTTGTCACAGTCCCAGGCTGTGCCTGTCAGCACCGGTGGGGCAGCACCGGTGGCTGTGCAGGTATCTGGCACTGTTGCGGCCACAGCAGTGGAACGAGTGGACCCTGGGGCACAGCGGTTGGAGGGGCAGCAGCAGCAGCAGTCATCCACCAGGTCTGGGGGTACAGTGTCAAGCAGTGGCACATGTCTGCCGCCCTTTGATCCACCCATTCCTGGTCCTGGCGAACAGCGCCCACCCTCAAGGGGTGTTGTGCATCAGGACCTTCCACACCCTGGGGGACAGGATGCCATTGGGCACAGTACCCATTGGATGAGCACACCCACCTGCTGCAGGAATCAGTACAGCAGCAGAGGCGGGTTGCAATGTCAGTGGAGGCACTGTCTGTGGCTGTGGAGTGGCACAGCAGGGAGTGTGCTCTGGACCATGCAGAGCTGGTTCATATGCGGACGGATGTGACCGCCGCCATTGACAGGCTGACCCAGGCAGTGGTCTCTGTCGTGGATGCATTGGGCACACAGTCAGGTGCCTGTACGCACACCACACAGTTCACTCTCCACTCCCCATTCCGGCGTCGATGCGACACCAGGCCTGTTGATGCGGGTTCTGCTGTGGGCATCCGGGCACCCCTGGTGCAGGTTTGTTCGGCATGCTGCAGACCGCTGTGCGGGCAAGGTCGCGTTCACACAGTGGGACCCCTGGTGGTCCAACAGTGCCACCCCATGTGGCCCCTGCTCAGCCTGCCAGGGCTGTTGGGTCACGGCAGGGCCACCCACGCATCCGCGGTGGCCGTGGGACAGTGCTACATGACTGACCTGTCTCCCAGTGCGGGCCCTGTCTGGTGCTGCCCTGTGTGCAATGTGTGTCATGGTGGGAAGAGCACTGCTGGGTGCTCTGCTCAACACGCCGACACATGGACCACCTGCACACTCTCCCAACTGCTGTCCACAGGTGCGTGTGCATGATGATGCCTGCATTGTACTGTACACCAAGGTGCAAGGGTGCCCAGCATCTGACACATGTACTTGGACAGTACAGGTGGTGGGGGTGGTCGGTGGTTCTGTGTGTTAGCAATGTCGGTTCTGCTGTGCTGTGCATCTGCCCATGTACACTCTGTGCCTGGTGTGTGTGTGTGTGTGTCCATATGAGTGTTCACCCCTCCCTGATGGTATGTTTGTATGCCTGGACCCTTCCACTCTCCTGGCCGTCATGCACCCCTGGTGTGTTACCCTGTGTGCCTGTGGTTTGTGCATGGACAGTGTTGGTTGCACATGCCCCTTGACTTACCTGTGTTGTGCATAGTGCTCCTCTGTGATGGTGTCCCAGTGCAGCTGGGCCTGCCAGATCAGTTAGAGTCCCGCCGTCCTGGGGGCTGCTCATCACCATCAACACCAGGCGCCACTGGCGTCCCATCACTGTCCCCCTCTTCAACCTGTAGGGCTATCCCACAGTCTTTGACCATGTTGTGCAGGATGCAACAGGCCAGGAATATCCCACAGGCCTTTTGGGGGCTGTACTGTAGGGCACCGCCGGAGGTGTCTAGGCATCGGAAGCATGCCTTGAGCATCCCAAACACCCACTCTATGATGTTGTGTGAAGAAGCATGTGCCTCATTATAGCGTTGCTGCGATGGGGTCATGGGGCGCCGGTACGGTGTGAGCAGCCAGGGATGGAGTGGGTATCTGCTGTCACCTGTGTGGAGATAGTGGAGATCAGTATCATGTTCAGGTCCATATTGCCCATATCCCTGTGTGCCACTACCATGGCACCTGTGGCATTCCCACCCTTGGCCCGAGTTTGCATTCCATACATGCGTACTCACCCACTAGATGGCCTGTGGGGATGTCCCCACTCTCGAATCGATGGCACAGTGTGGACTGATGCCATATGAAGGCATCATGTGCTCCACCAGGGTGTGTGGCACAGACATTGATTATGCGCCCAGTGGCATCACACACCACCTGGCAGTTGACACTGGAGAAGCCCTTTCTGTTCCTATATGCAACCCCATCGGGGACAGGTGGCGTGCGAATGGCCACATGGGTGCAGTCTATGGCCCCTAGCATGCCAGGCATACGTGCTACCCTGTGGAACTCCTGCATGTTTGCTGTACGCTCTGCCGCGGTGCTGGGGAAATGGATGTACTCTGCAGCATGTGGCAGCAGTGCACTGAGGAATTGGGTGAGAATGCGTGATGTGGCCGACTGTGTGATGCCTGTGGTGTCCCCTGTCGGCCTCTGGAAGGTGCCCGTGGCGAGCAGGCACATGCAGGCTGTCACCTTGGTCTCCACTGACAGAGCGTGACTCCGTCGTGAGGTTGCCTGCATCACATCACTGCACAACTCACAGAGCTGCCTCAGTATTGCCCTGTTCAGGCAGTACCGGCCCACAATCTCTACATCTGTGTACAGCTCATAGCTGATGCGGGCACGGTACTGCCTGTTGGGGGCGACTCGCCACGGGCCCTTCCATGGCCTCATCCCCTGCAGCTTGCATTCTCACCCCCATTACAGCTTCCATGTGGAAGCTGGCACTGTCCATCTCCTGGCTTCTGACCCCCCCTGGCTGGTGTTGCTGTGTTACCCCCGCTGTCCTCACTGCTACTTCCACTGCACCGGGCACCCCCCCGCTGGCCTCTACAGCCTATGGCCCACGCTTGCCTTGCCTGCCCTAGCCTGTCACTGTCTGTCTGTCTGTCTCTCCCTCTCTCTCTCTCTCTACCCCACTTGGATCCTTGTAGCGTTCTTGCGCCGCTTCCTTGAGCCTTTTTATTTTGGCTCATTTCCGGTAGTGCACAATTTCCGGCTGTTCCGCTGTTGCGCATTGCGCAAGTCTTTGAATATCGCATTGCGCTCTTTATGCATGGATCCACCCCCTTCAGTTGCGCATGCCTTCATTTGCATTGCGCTGTTGCTCAGCATGTTTTCAGTGGTACAACTGCCTCCTGCTGAATATTGCAAAATGGCACACTTTTGGACTTGCGCATGCGCAACCCTGTTGCGCATGGCGCAACCCTTTTGAATATCCCACCCGAGAAGTTTAAATTACCCTAGATGGATCATTGGGGAAAGAATACAAATTTAATTATTTTGTAAACTAAAACACACAGGGTTATTTACCTCCTTTTGTGCCCATGTGACAAGCCTTATGTTGGTCAGACCAGGAGGTTGTTGGAAACAAGAACCGGAGAGCATAAAATAGCAATCCATATGTCCAATGTCCCAATATGCAATGGCAAGACATTTCTTAGAAGTAGCACATGGCTCTGTTTCGAACTTACACTTTGTTAGCCTGGAACAAGTGTCTCTGTCAATAACAGGAGGTGATTTGACCAGAAAACTCTGACAATGAGATTCCTTTTGGATACATGAACTGCAAACATTGGTACCCAAAGGACTTAATGATGACACTGGATTGCATCACTTTCTATAAAGTTGTCATAGTGTTCACTTGAGTAACTAAAGTGTTTTCTACTAATTGTTTCTTTCATTTTTTATTTACCCTTTTGTCATTTTACCATCCTGTCTCTCCCTTTCCCGCTCCAATTTTCCACTTTCCCCATCCACTAATTTTATTTACTATTATGTCTTGTTAGATCTAGGAGCTATAAATATAATCTCTGTTAGTTTAGTGAATATTACAGGGCTTATCCCTTGGGGTATGTGATAAAATGCAGTGTTTTACTTACTGCAGTCTTTTTTTAAATAGTGTACTTTATTGGTATAATAGAAAACAAAGAACACAGAACATGTTACATACAACAGTACTATATAGAAAAACTACTAACAAGTGACAGCATGTCCGCTGTAAGCCTTATTACACAGGTTCATTTACAGGCAGTAAACAGTCTAATGGTGTGCCTTAGGAGATCAGTAAGAGAGCCTCAAGAGACCTCCATTTGTTCTGATACACCATGGGTTTGTGCTGCAAGTGGCAAATCATCTTTTTCATGCACAAGGCTTTGAGTATAGTATTGTGCCATTCTTCATAAGAGGGGAACAGCTCGTCCAACCAGTGTTTGAGGACTGGCTTCTTAACTTTGGCTGCTATGAGGGAAATATGGAATCTCCCTTGCCCCACGAATGTGTCCAGGTTAAGGCCTAGGAGACAGATCTGTGGGGTGAAGGCATTGTCGAGGCCTAGGAGGGGTCCATTCCCATTTTGATTTTTTCCCACAATAGTTTGGCTTTGTGGCAATCCCATAGGATGTGTTTGAGGGATCCTTTATCTTGTTTACATCTGGAGCAGAGATCGCTAGCTATTCTGCCCATTTGGAAAAGCCTGATTGGGGTGTAATAGAGGTTGTGGGTGATTTTGTATCACATGAGCTCAAGACCGTCAAATTTGAGGTATCTATGGACTCCCTTCCAAGCTGCAGATTCTGCCCCTGGGGAGTCTAGTTTAGTGAATTCCGATTTCCAGTATGGGCTTAGCATGATGTTAGTGGGTGAAGAGTGCTCTAACAGTTTTCTGTACAGTAGGCAGATGGCATGTCTCTGTGAAGCTAGTCATTGGAGTTCGTTCCAAATAGTGAAGCCAGCAGTTTTCCAGGGCTTCGACCCCAGAGTTGAGGCCAGCATATGCTGTAGTTGAAGGAGGGGGAAGACCCATCCGCTTGCAGAAGTTGTCCTGCGTGAGAGCCAGAGGGGGTATGAGGGAGTCCCCTTTGAGAAATTATCTGAGGGAACCTAGTTCTATTGTGCCCCACCACTTTGATGGGAGGGTTTTGTTTTGTATTCAGAAGTTTTGGTTCCTAGAGAGGGGTTGGGCTGGGTTGTGTCCAGGATGAATGCCCAGTATGCTGTGTAGTTACTTGCTGACCAGTTGGGAGGAGTCTATTAGTGTAGTTTTCAGCAACACCGGTAGCTTGCTGTAGGGGATGGCGGTAAGGGCAAATATGTTGACCCCTGCTATGTTGCAGAGTTCTAATTCCATGAGCTTCCATTGAGTGGAATAGTCCCCCATGTTTAGTGCCTCTCCAGGCTGCCTCCACCAGAGGAATTTGGTGGCATGGGCCACCAAATAATAAGTTTTGAAGTCTGATAACTGCAGGCTGCCCAGCTCCTTGGGTGGTGAGAGTTTGTGGTATGCTCTGTGTGGTTGGTTCCTGCTCCAAAGAAAGTTTGAGAGGGTGGTTTTTAGTTTGGAAAACCATGTGTTCGGAAGTATAATGCTTGTCATGTTGAAAGCATATAGCAGTCTGGGGAGAAAGTTCATTTTGATGATGTTTATGCGTGCCCATAGAGTCAATGGAAGCAGAAACCCGAGCCCCAAGTTCTGTGCTATGTGGGATCGTAGGGTGTGTATGTTCTGTGTTAGCATGGTGTTATGGGATTGTGAGACATAAATGCCTAGGTATTTTAAGGAGGTAGGACACAAGTTGCCCCCCCCCCCATAACATGGTTTGGGATTTGTATGTGAGCTTGTTGAGTGGCAGCACATTAGTTTTGATGAGGTTTAGTTTGTATCCAGAAACACAACTGAATTCACCTAGGCTCTAGATAGCTGAGGGAATAGATTGGGCTGGGTCTTCCACATGGAGTAGAATTTTGTCTGCATAGGTAGATATTTTATTTATTTATTTATTTTTTAATTTATTCTTTTTGTGCCCTGCTACCACTGCCATCCATCCGCCCAGTCACGGACCCCGTGCTGCGGCTTCCCCATATCGGTCACCCTCCTGGGACCCCCTGGCTTGCCCCCCAGGGAGGGGCTGTGGCACCAGAACCTCTTGAAGGGTGCCACGGTCAATGGGTTAGGACGGGAGTCAGCCTGGGGAGTCAATCGCAGTGACGGGGCCGGCATCACCAAGGCAGTGGGTGGGCTGATTTTTCTTGTTAGGCCCCAGGGGCCGGGACATGCAATGACATCTAGCATCCACCCCGCCCCTCAATATGTTAAGCGCCGGTTGGTTCGTGAGTCCTCCAGCCTCCACTAGGGGTCTCTCAATCTCCGGGCACTACCTCATCCCTGCCCCCGGAGAAGGAGAGCAGTCCGTAGGATGCTCCATCCTTCTCCCCCCGGCCAGCCCTCCAGTTCCCCGGGTCCATTCCCGAACCCGGGTTGCTGGCATTGCAAGCAGAAATCCAATCGCTGCACTGATGGGCCGGCTTAGGTAGATATTTTATACCTGCGTTCCCCTACTTTGATTCCCTGGATCCGCTTCTCTTCCTCTAGTCTTCTTGTAAGGGGCTCTATGTATAGGTTGAATAGGAAGGGAGACAGTGGCCATCCCTGTCTGGTGCCTTTCTGTAGTATGAATGGGTCAGAGAGGAGCCTTTTACACAGGATTCTGGCCATGGGGATGGAATACAACAATTTGACCCAGTTTATAAAGGTCCTGGACAGATTGAACTCATGTGGGGTTTTGAAGAGAAAGGGCCAGACTACCCTGTCAAAAGCCTTTTCTGCATCAAGAAACTGCAGGGCCACTGGGATTTTGGAGTCTTTGGCCACCGCTAGGATGTGGCCCAGCTTTCGTGTCTGGTTGGGGACGATCAAGGGTCTCAGACCATGTTTAGCCTGGATGCAAGTATTTTGGCTAGAATTTTAAATCCGTGTTCAAGAGGGAGATTAGCTTGTAGCTGTCCAGTTGGATCGGGTCCTTGTTTCGTTTTGGGATTAGTGTAATGAGGGCCTCTTGCAGGGATGGGTCAAGCTATGCCTCATCCTTTGCTTCATTGAAGAGAAGTGACAGGGGTCCAGTTAGTGATGGAGGCAGAGCCTTAAAGAAGTTGGGGGAGAATCTGTCTGGGCCAGGTGCTTTATCTACGGGTAGCATTGAGATGGTTTTCCTGATCTCTCCCTCTGTGATGGGTGCCCCTATGTTGTTTAGAGTGGTTGTCTCTAGTTTGGGGAAGTGAGCTTCCTGAAGGAACCATCTGATGTCATCAGTCGAGACTGTAGCCTCAGTAGAGTATAGCTCAGGTAGAATTCAGAGAATGCCGCCGCTATTTGCCTGGGGTTGGTTATCATCTGGCCTGATTTGGAGTGGATTAGTGGGATGGATCTGTGTGTCTCCTGCTGTTTAAGCTGTAAGGCTAGTAATTTCCTTGCTTTCTCCCCATGATCCACATAGTTGGTCTTGGCTCTGAATATGGTGTATTCAGCCTGTTCTCTTAGGAGTTCTCTATATTTGCCTCTGGCCAAACTGAGTTGCAGGTATGGGCGCCCATCACCTCCCCCGAGACTCTCCTCTTGAGTGAGCTAATGGAGTGCAGGAGAGCCTTGCAGTTTGCCTCTCTCTCTTTTCCAAGTGGAGGCAAGACAAATTAGTTCCCCTCTTAGGGTGCACTTGAAGACACCCCAGAGGTGTTTGTGTGCGGATACTGAGTTGGTGTTGGTTTCAAAGAAGGTCTGAACTTGTTCCTTGATTTTAGCAAGATGTATGGGGTCTTTAAGGAGGCTGTTATTGATTCTCCAGATCCTGTCCCTCTGGGTTAGGTTGGGGGGAAAGAAGTCTAGGGATACCGGGGAGTGGTCAGAGATGACTCTTGGGATGATCTCACAGGTGGAGGTGACCCTGAAAATAGGTTGATTAATCAGGAAGAAGTCCAGTCTTGAGCTGGTGTTGTGGACTGCTGACCAAAATGTGTAGTCACGGGTGGATGGGTGCCATGCTTTCCACACATCAACTATGGCCAATGAGTCCTGCATCTTTCTGAAGGCTCTCTGTGTGGAGGAGAGGCCCACTCATTTAGCATGTGATTTGTCCATTCCATTGTCAGGGGCCAGGTTCCAATCCCCAGCCATCAGGATAGGGAGAGTGGGCATGGCTGACAATATGGACAGGAGCTTTGAGAAGAAAGTGTGGCCCTCGGTGTTAGGGCCCTAGACAGATGCAAGGATTATTTCCTGTTGTCCTAGTATGCCACTGACCACTGTGTATCTGCCTGCTGGATCTATGTGCTGTTCAACAGTTTGGAATGGGATGCATCTGTGGATGAGGATTGCCACCCCTGCTTTCTTTCGGTTTTCCCCGGCTGCAAACACTTGTCCCACCCATTCCCTCCTCCACAGCAGAGCCTGGGAGGTCAGCGTGTGTGTTTCCTGGAGGAATGCTATGTTTGCCTCAAGGGTTCTAAGGTGTCTGAGGACCTGGTATCTCTTTTGTTTGGTTTGTACTCCCTTTATGTTCCACGTGATCCCTTTGAACTGATTAGCCATATCTTTCCTTAGTAGTTGGATGTGAGTATGTATGTAAAAGACCTGGGTATAGTAAATGGGTTTTCCAGCTATTCATGTCTACCCATGGAGCTGATTGTTTTTCGAGCCACTCCATTTCATCGGGGGGGGGGGGGAGCTGATGACCACTGTACCCTGAGCTGGTTCCCTTGGAATCTGCACAGAATGGACACTTGAAGAACCTGCCTTTACTGTTGATAACAAAAAACATAATACAATACATTCCACAACTACTAACCTACAAGCTAAATATGTACAATTGGGTAGTAGCCCGATTAAGAGGGTATGGAAAGGAGTACTGTCTGAGCCTGCATTCTCAGTCCTTGTGAGATGTGGGTTTTGTAGGTGGGGACGGTGCTCCAAAGCAATAGGTCCACTAAGTGTCAGCGAGAACTTCCTGCTCCTCTATCCATGGGACCCTGTTGCATTTAAGAGTTGTCACCTCTAAACTGCACTCAGAAGACCAAGGGCTATTGTTTGAGCCCCTGTTTGAAGTAGGTGCAGGGGCTGCTGAGTGGTATGGGGGAAGAGAGAGAGAGGGGCTGGTGGTAAGATCCCGTGGTCTGGGTTGTCTTGCTTCCTATCCTTCCTATTAATAACTGGCTGTTATAACAGTATGATTGTACAAGCAATGAATCTGTTCCTGACTCATAAGTAACTTGCAGTGGGGAGGGGGTCAATGAAGGGGTAGTAGGTTCCCCATAGCCCCCGGCTCACAGTAGGTGTTGAACCATCAGTCGGTTGGTGGACTGAGGTACACCCTCTGTGCCCAGAACTCTGGATTGTTGGTAGGCAGATGTGGTTCCCACTATAGGGTTGGCAGTGCTGATTTTTCTGCCTGTCTCTATGTCGTGTGTCTGCGTATCCATCTACCCCAGCTGGGAGCGTACACAAGGGTGCACCTCTCCACTGCTATGAGTTTAGCATAGTGCTAGGATTTTACACTCAAAGTCACCATTGCACTGCAACGGTTCACTCATGTTTTTAACAATGTTAAAGCCATTTCTGAACACTCAAACCATTAAAACATTGAAGCAACTTGATGGAAACCCCTCCATGCCCCTACATCTATAAGGGTTCATTGTTTAGGAGGGTGTTATTCTTTAAAATGACAGAGTGCACCACATTCTGGCTGCTCACTCTGTTTTTAGAGAGCCAGTGCCATGCATTTCAATGCCAAGGGGTTGGGAGGCATGCACATGGGAGTAAGTGCACTTTGACTCGGACTAGGATTTTCCCCCTGTTGTGTCTGCTATACCCTTTAAATGTTATAACTTTAACAGCATCACAATTGCAATATTGACAGTTATGTAGCTCACCATTCAGGAAGGGCTTCTCTTGATGGGATGCAGATCATATTAACCAGAATGACATAAGCAGAAAAGATCCCCCACAGCTTAATCACTTACATCAAAAACAATGGGTGGAGGAGAAACGATTGTGTAAGAGTGTCCTTAGATTCACAGTTCCTTTTGAAGAATAGCTCTGATTGCTGCTGTGTCTCAGGAGGGACCAACTTGCTGTGTCTGGACTGGTTCATGGGGAGGCGGGAAGCAGTTTTCTGCTCTGCATGGGTCATAGATGAAAAGTGTTTGTTCTGTCTGGCTCCTGTGTGGGGACACTTTAGCTCTGTTTATGGTGCCTTGATGGAGCCCTTCTAGTCATCGCTTGGATTACTCAGGAGGCAACGGTGAAGTCGACTCAGAGATAAGTAGGCGGGCAGCTGGACTGTCAGTATCAGCTGTTGTTGGGGTGTTTTTGTGTCTCTAACCCCATGAGGCCCTTCCAGCATTTGTGCTGTCAACAGCAGTCTGATCTTGGTGTTTTTCAGTGGTGCCTGGTCTGGTGAGGTTGAGGTGATGTGAGTCATTCTGTTTTGGGAGGGAAGAAATGACTGTCCCAGGGAGACTCAATGGTGTGAGCTACTTTGCAGGGACTATGTCGGGATCAAGACGGTGCCAGAGTTCACATCCATTTCTTCCCTTTGACTTGTGCCACTGTCAGCTCAGGATTTGATTTACTGTCAGGCTCTGAACAAAGGCTTTGGGAGTGGTGGCAGGAATGGTCAGTTTGCTGTGAAGAAGAAAGGTCATAAACCGACCTGACCATCCACCATTAGCCCAGGAAGTGAGAACAAGTACATGGTTGCCCAGCTATGGGGTGAGACAGAGGGGGCCCAAAAACAATAAGTAAAGTCACTGACCTGGGTATCTCCACATCATGTCAGTTCATCCAGAGTTCATCCTTGCCCCTAGTTTGTGAAGCAGACTGTGTTTCAGTATTGGGAATGTGTATAGGGATAGTTAAGAGGCACTGTGTTCAAACATGGGGGAGGGAGAGGGAGAGAGCTTGTAAGCTAGCATCTCGGGCTGCTTGCAGATGGTTCCTTGGCATTTTGGTGAAATTCGCTTGTTGTCTGCAGGTGTGGTTCATGGTACAGTTGGAAGCTTTTATTCATTTCAGCAGCTTCACCTGGAGATAGTGTGGGGGTTGGGTAAAGCTGTTATGTAACCCCAAATGCCATGATTGTTAGATCTTGCCCTTTGCTTCACCATGGTTTTTTGTGGGTGGGGGAAATGCACTGGGGATGAGCTTAAGGAGCTCTCTGCAAGCCATTTTAGCGTTAGGGAATTCTTTGTCCCCCTTGGGTGTGAAGGCTATCAGGCAGGCAGGATCAAGCATTCTGTATGGAAGTTTTGCCTGGTAGCATGATTTTTTGATGGCCTGATATGCCTTCTGACAATTTCTTATGGCTGGGGTTACATCACTGTAGATATGTATCCTCTGTCCATTCCACTGCAGCAGACCCTTTTCCCTCACTTGTGTTTGGATGAAAGCCTTATCCTGAAGGCTTTGGCACCGGATAATAATTACTTTGGGTTTTTCACTGTTGAGTGCAGGAGTGCGCTGTGACCTGTAGGCAAAGTCCAGCAAGTAGTTTGAGTTAGTCTCTAGGGGACCAGCGACTTCTTGTAAAAACTTTTGTGTGAAGACATATAGGTTTGAGCCCTCCTATCATTCCAGGACCTCGACTATCACCAGATTGTTTCTTCATAGTCTTCTCTCTTGTTCCTTCAGTCTGTCCTACAACATGGATTTTTTTTTCCAGGTTTCCGCCAGCTCCTTGTGGTCTTCATTTTGGTGATCTTCCATGGAGCTTACCCTCGCTTCTATATCTGAGACTTGCATTGTCAGATGCTCCATAGCAGGTTTAAATGTTTTGAAATCTGAGGCCATGTTGTTCAATGACAATTTCATGGAGGCTAATTCTGTGAAAAAAAGGTCAATTTTTTCTGTGATTAGGTCTGTGGCTGAAGTCATTGGGTGTGGGCTCTGTGGCGAATCATGTTTCTGTTTCTTGGAGGGCAGCCCAGCTGAGTGTGTAGCAGCTGGAGCAAATATATCCATGGGCTGGGTCTCCGTCTGGTCCATTGCTGCCATTTTCCTGTTTTTTCATTGCTGTATGTTTTTAGAAAATGAAAAAGGTGGTTTCCAAGCCAAGAATGATGTTTTGCAGTTTAAATTGCCGCATTTAAAAGTTAAGGGTCATGGAGCACCGAGGCTAGCTGCTGCTCAAGCTGAGCACATCACGTGACCCACTTACTGCAGTTTTTGTACTTTGTATTCTTTTTATACTTCTTTATATTTGATTTAACAGAGGAGGGAGGTGGTGTTGCCACTGTACCGCTTACTGGTGAGACCAGGAGTACTGTGCCCTGTTTTGGAGGCTGCACCTCAGAAAGGACATGGACATGGTGGAGACAGTCCAGAGGATGGCAACTATAATGGTGCAGGGATTGCACAAGAAGCCCTATGAGAAGAGATTGAGGTAATTCAACATGTACACCATGGAAGTGGGGAGAATGAGAGGGGATATGATAGAGACCTACAAGTACCTAATGGGGGTGAACAGGGTATGGGGGGTCTCTTTCAAATGAGAAAGAGCACCAGGACCAGGGGGCATGTGATGAAGCTTGGGGGGTGGAGTTTAACAGGGATGTGAGGAAGTACTACTTCACTGAAAGGATCGTAGATGCTGGAACAGACTGACAGCAGAAATGATGGAGGAAAAAACAGTGTGGGGGCATCAAGCATGCATGGCAAATAAATAGGGGAATATTAGTATATAGGCAAGGAGGAGTAGAGTTGCTGGAGACCATTTAGTGTTTGCAGAGACAGATTAGGTGGGGAACATCTGGGTAGAACTAACATGAAATACTGTATGCTGTCAGAAGTGAACTTGTAGTGCTGAAGTTGCAAGCAAGAAGAAGAGTTTGTGCTGCCAGGAAAAGAAACAAAAGACAGTATTTGTGAGTACCCAAAGCTTACTAAAAGACTGTATAACAAAATATTTTTGGGCAGTATGGAGCAATTTAAGCCACTTCCACCACTATTGTTGACTGGAAATCTTGCAGAAAACTGGAGAAGGTGGGCACAGAGATTAAGTCTGTACTTCACAGCCACGGAGTTAGATGATAAGTCAGAGGAAATGAAAATTGCAGTCATGCTGCATAAGATTGTGGATGAGGCCCTTGAGGTGTACAATACCCTTAATATAATATATGCTGACCCACAAACTAAAAAAGCAGCTGAAGATATGGAAGCATTTAAAAATTATTGTGAACCAAGAAAAAACTCGTTGTTTGAGAGGCATCAGTTTTGGGTCCATCCATTCAATGAGCACTCGGGTATAGGCAAGTTTGTTATAGAGCTCAGGCACAAAGCTCAGAATTATGAGTTTAAAGAGACTGAGGACTTAATGATCCGAGATAAAATTGTCTTCAGCGTCACCGACGACAGGCTCAGAGAAAAGCTACTGGAATCCCCAAACCTCACGATGGCCAAAGGGGTGAACATATGCAGAGCCAAAGAGGTAACAAGGGCACAGGCACGAGTGATGTTGCAAGGGACTGCTGATAAGTTCATCCATGCTGTAGAACATAAATCGAGGCAGGATGATAAAACAGGCCGAAAACCAGACCGCTGGCTACCAACATGTGAGACATGTGCACAAAAATCAAACACGTGTGAGGGGTGTGGCAAGGGACATGCGTCAAAGGCTTGTCTAGCATATGGACAAGAATGTCATAAATGTGGTGGCCTCAAACATTATGCAAAAATGTGCAGGTCCAAAAAGTCCAACGAACCTCATGAGAAAATGACCAAAGGAGTAGAAGCACTATTTGTAGGTGCTATAAAAAGAAAACAAGAAATGGTGCGGACACAAGTAGTGTGGAACTCTACCTTGAAGATAATGGGACAGCCAGTTAAGTTCAAGTTGGACACTGGGGCCGAAGCCAATATACTGACTAAACAAGTGATTGCGCAGTTTCCATGCAAGATACAAATCAAGCCGACCAGTACTATCCTAATGGCATACGGAGGAGCACAAATTAGTCCTGAAGGGGAAGTGACACTATAGTGTAAGATGCAAGACAGAGAGGCCAATCTGCAGTTTTATGTCACTAACACATTGGGAGCTTCCCTACTGGGTCAACAGGCGTGTGCCATCCTGGATCTGATTCGCAAAGTAAAGATGCTTAAAACCAAGCCACCAAGCACAAAAGAGGAACTTCTTGAACAGTATAAAACAGCGTTTGAAGGCCTAGGAGAATTCCCAGGAGTTTACCAAATACATACTGACCCAAACGTTACTCCTGTGATACATGGTTGCAGGAAAGTCTCATATGCAATCACAGACAGACTAAAACAGACACTGGAACAGCTGGAGCAAATTGGGGTGATTAGCAAGGTAAGAAAACCTACAACATGGGTAGATAGCCTTGTAATTACCAAAAAGAAAAATGGTGAGATCAGGGTGTGTTTGGACCCTAGAGACTTAAATAAAGCTATAATAAGACATCACTTCTCTAACCGCACATTGGAGGATATTCAGAGTAAGCTTGCCAGTAAAAAGTTTTTTACAATTCTAGATGAAAAAGATGGGTACTGGCAGATCAAATTAGATGATGAATCTGTAGACCTATGTATATTCAACTGTCCATGAGGAAGGTACAAATTTCACAGACTTCCATTTGGAATAAGGTCTGCGAGCAAAGTATTCCAGCAGAGAAATGCTGAACACTTCAGGGACATACCAGGTGTTTTTGTGATAGCTGATGACATGCTAATAGCCGCAGCTAATAAGAAAGAGCATGACAATATTCTGAGGAAAGTGATGGACAGAGCAGTGGAACTCAATGTTAAGTTCAATAGTGACAAAATACAGTATTTGGTGAGTGAGGCGAAATACATGGAGCATATCATCACCGCAAATGGGCTATGGCCTGATGAAGCCAAAGTAGAAGCAACAGCCGAGATGCCCCCTCCTGAAGATAAAAAAGCACTACAGAGACTGTTAGGAATGACTTGATACTTGGCGCAGTACATTCTGAATGACACAAGCCTAACTGCATCACTAAGGCAGCTACTCAAAAAAGATATCATGTGGCAGTGGCAGCCAGCACAGGAAGAAGCCTTGAAAAAGCTTAAAGAGATGATTTCTTCTACGCCAGTATTAAAATTCTATGATCCAAAGGAGGACATTGAAATCCAAGCAGATGCATCTAAGGATGGACTAGGTGCTTGTCTACTACAAAGAAACAGACCAATAGCTTATGCATCTAGGTCATTGTCCAATGCTGAAAGAAACTACACATAGATAGAAAAAGAGTTGCTAGCGATTGTGTTCTCTCTACAGAAATTTCATCAGTATGTTTACGGAAGGTCAGTGAAAGTACAGACAGATCACAAGCCACTACAATCCATACTGAACAAACCAATTGGAAAGGCTCCTGCAAGACTGCAGCGGTTGCTGCTACAGATACAGAAATATGACATACTGGTAATATATACTCCAGGAAAAGAGGTTCTGATTGCAGACACTGTGTCCAGGGCAGTACCAAGAAAACCAGCAGAGGGAGACATTGATCTAAGCAGTGAAAAAGTAACAGAGACACTGCATGACAGCGTGTTAGAGAGGCTAAAAGAGGCCACAGAGAGGGACAGTGATTTACAATTGCTTAAAGAAATGCACCTCAAAGGATGGCCTGACAGGAAAACACAAGTCAACATCAAAATTCAGCACTATTGGCCCATGAGACACAATATATACATAGAAAATGAACTCATAATGGTGGGTAAAAGAATCATCATACCCAAACAGCTGAGAACAGATGTGCTACGAAGACTTCACGCAGCACATCAAGGAATACAAAGGTCGAAGACACAAGCCAGAGCTGTTATGTATTGGCCAGGCATGAATCGAGAAGTAGAAATGATGGTTGAAGCATGCGGACCTTGCCAGGAGCTCTTACCCAGAAACCATAAAGAGCCAATGTGTCCACATGAAATACTTGACATGACATGGTTAAAACTTGGTGCAGACATTTTTGACTTTAGGGGACACTCCTACTTAATAGTAGTGGACTATTTTTTAAAATACCCTGAGGTTTTCAGAATGTCTGACAAGACAGCAGCTACAGTTATTGCAAAATTGAAAACTGTTTATGAAAGGCATAGAATTCCAAAAGAACTGGTAGTGGATCATGTACCATTTGCAAGTCATGAAATGAAGCAATTTGCAAAGTTGTGGGAATTCAAAATAACTAATTCCAGCCCAGGATACCCACGATCTAATGGTTTACCTGAAAGAATGATCCAGACAATAAAAAGAATATTTCTGAAGTCTATGCAAGATCAGACAGATCCACATCTCGCATTGCTCAGTCTTAGAAATACACCAGTTACAGGACTGAACTGTACACCTTCTCAACTGGGCAGAATGTTGAGGACAACATTATCTGCAAATGCAAGGGCATTGAGACCTGAAATACCTAAGGATGCACATAAACATCTTAAAAAGCTACAGAAAAGATGGAAACGGTACTATGACAGGAATGCAACTCCACTTACTCCATTTCGAGAAGGGGAAAGGGTATGCATAGAGACTTCTAGTGGGTGGCAACCTGCTACAGTGGAAAGAATCCGTGATGAGCCAAGGTCCACTAGTGTGATTACACTTGCAGGACAGAGATACCGCAGGAACAGGAGACACCTGAGGAGAGACTGGACAGTCGCTTTGGAGGCTGAACAGTAACAAGCAGATGAATCAACTGAATCGGTATTTTCACAAATGATGAAATCCAGGGACAATAGCCAGGAACAGGACACTTGTGAAGAGTGTGAGCAACCTGAAATGGAACCTGTTCTTTTCAATGACACTTTGCCAGAAAGTCCTGAGGCTGTACTCATTGTGCAGTCTACTCGAATGGCTAGAAGAGGGTGTCTGCTTAAAGTTCCTGAGAGGTTCAGAGATTTTGTTATGACTTGAGTTAGTGGTAATATTTATTTCAAAAGAGCTGAGTACCAGTGACTATAAACCCTAACTCATCAAAAAGTAAGACTCAGTCATTATGTTAATAGTGTTTGGTAATGATTTTTCATTGATATGCAAACTGAAATCAAGGTAATTGCTTTCTTCTACTAGAAGGGGAGAAGTAATATATGGTAACTTACCCTAGTAACAATGTAGAATGGTTTAGTCAGCATCCCCCTGCAGTTTTGGGCTAATGATATGTCTTGGGTGGAGACTGGGTTTTTAGAAAGTACACAAGAAGATTGTAGTAGTAGTTCTGCTGAGGCCTGCTGATCTATCTGATGTATGTTTGTTGAATAAACCTCAGAGCTGTTAGAAGTTACTTACGGTGTCCAGTCATTCCTAAAACCAGCAATCTGGTAAGAAGCAACTGAAGTGAAATAATGTATTTCCCAAATGAAAGTCCATCCATTTGTTTAGGGATCTCTGGACTTTTCCAGTGCATTTATAGAGTTTGTTGCCCCAGCACTTAATTCAAACACATGACCCTTTCTATAGTAACCAGTTAGGGTCCTTTGCAAACTGGATTGAGTGGTCAGCTCAACTCTGGCCAAAGCTAAACTCTCTCTGCCATTACATTTTAGGAAAACCAGGATTCTTCCGGCACACCATGGCCACAGAAGACAATCCTCATTGCACATCTGAGTGCAAGAGTTCTGAGAACCTGCATCTGAACCTTGTTGGGCTCCTTGCAAGGCACCAGCCAACCCAAACTGAACAGCAAATGAACTTGTATATTAGACATTGTTGTGCCCACAAGACATTTGTAGAAAATTACATTGAAATACACAGTTCCCACATTCTGTAGAGGTCTTCTTCCAGAGACCCTCCCCACAGCAACTTTGGAAAGTCACAGCAGTGGCTACACATAACCCCAGGCTGAAAGGCTTTTGAAGCACTGAACTGAATGACCCAAACAATTTACATTTAAAGTCCATAGCTTTTGTTGTAAAGCACAGTCTCTATTCTGGTCAGCACTTGGAAGTAACCTGGTGACAGGGAAATTGTCCCACAGTACTCACTGACACTGACTCCAGATGATCTCACACAGTTGTGAAGAAATTCACCCCGAGGAGCCTTGGAAAAGAAGGTCTCCACCACTAGCTGGTACACAGACAGATTGCTGACACTTCTAGGGCGAGAAAACAAACAGAGGGGTCCTCCCTCTAAAGTTGGCCTGTTCGAGGCAAGGGACCAACTTACACACACTCTGAACTCTACAAGCTCTGACTTCAGACTGTCAAACAGAACACTCAGCTCCAACAAACCCTGTGTGTCTCATGTAGCTGTGAGAGTTCTATTATGCAAATGAGCTCACTCCACACAGTAGCAGCCTAGCAAAGAGGGCTTATTTGAAACCCTACAAGGATTGAAACCTTTTTTCGTGCTGCCCACCTTCCTATACTAATGCTGAAGGGGTTCTAGTAACCCCAGAAGAACCCGGGTGTTACACACAGAAATATAGACAATGGTGGCAGAAAAAGATCAATGCTCCATCCAGTCTGCCTGTAATACTCTATCATATTTTAAGACCTTTTGTCCATATTGGGTCTTTATCTACACTATTCACCCCCTTTCTCACTGTTTTACAACTACTTCTCTGAGTAGCAACTAAGCCCTTGACTCTGTCCCAGCCATGTTTGAAACCATAAACAATTTTGGTGCCCACCATCTCTGCTGGCAGACTGTTCCATGGGTCATCCACTCTTTTGGTAAAATACAACTTTCATACATCCCTTCTGAACCTTCACCCCACCAGCTTCCACTCATGACCTCATGGTCTAGATTTGCTACTCTTGTTGAATAGTTCCTCACAGTTCACCTTGTTCATTCCTTTCAGGAATGTGAAGGTCTCTATCATATCACCCCTTTCTTGTCTGGCCTGGAGTGCATATCTGTTCAGTGCCCTACATTGATCCTCATAGAATCTGCCCTGCTGGCCCTGAATCATTTTGGTTAACCAATGCTGCACCATCTCCAGGCTGTCCTTGTATTTCCTTAAATGAGGATTCCAGAACTGGGCACAATTCTCTAGGTGTGATCTCTCCAGTGATCTATAGAGAAGTTGGACCAGCATAACATTCTGTGGTGATTTGCATATGCAGCCCATGATGCTTTGCATTGTGGTGGCATGTGTGATTTTGTATTTTATAGAGAAGTAGTATACATATCTTTCCTCCTGCTATCCAACCCCTTCCAGTACACCTCATTATCCTATTTGCCTTACTGTATGCCTTGTTACACTGGCTGGATTGTTTAAAAAAGTCACATGATGACTCCTGGGTCCCTTTCCTCAGGAATGGTATCCAGCTTAACCCCTCCTATCCAATACTCGGTTCTGGGGTTCTTGCTCCCTATGTGCATCCCCTTGTACTTTTTGGCATTAGATTTCTGCTGTCACACCCTCGACCACCTCTCCAGTGATTGCAGGTCCCTCTGCATCTCACCTACTCCCTCCTTGCTGTCTACCCCTACCACAGAGCCTAGTATCATCTGCAAAGAGACACCTCTTGCCCTGCATTCCTTCTTCTATGCTGCTGATTAGTATATTGAAAAGGACTGGACCCAGGACTGATCCCTGTGGCACTCCACTGGTAACTTCCCTCTCCATGGATTTGACTCTGTTTACCACTACCATCAGTTTATCACGGATGTGACACTGACAGGTCTGTAGCTAGCCAGCTGCTCTTTGTCCTCACCCTTGTATAGTGGAATTATGTTCACTATCCTCCAGTCTTTTGGCCATTAAATAGCTCTGTCAGGGGTTCAGCAAATTCAGATGCCAGTTCTTGTAGGGTTGCTATCTCTCTTTTTTTTTTTCAATTGTTTAACCAGGAGTGGCACACTAAGCTGAAAGCTTGTTTACAGGTGCGACCTGGGAGCACAGGGAAGTTAAATGACTTGCTCAGGGTCACACAGTATGCAAGTGGGGACTGTGGGATTCAAACCCAGTTCTCCAGATTTGCAGGTCAGAACCTTAAACCACTGCACTATACTGACTCCCTCCCTTTTCTGTCCCTTTCACTAGTAAATACCTGCTGTCTCATTTCTGGGATCCCCCCCTTCAGCAGTCTTTATGCTGCTCACTGGCAAAGGCCTGCTGTCCTCTATTGTGGATATGGAGCAGAAGCAGTCATTCAGAATGGCTGCTTTCTGCTCATCCTCCTCTATTACACTGTCTCCCTCTGTTAGCCAAACAATTTCCCCACATGTCTTTCTTTTTAGCACTATATACCTGAAACTTGCCCCCCCCCCGTTAACCCCCTCTGCAATATGCAGTTCTGTGTCTGCTTTTGCATTCCTGACTGCCCTTTTGGCCTCCCTAGCTCATTTTTTTTAAGTTAATCTATATTATGAAAAAAGACAGATACAGGGTCAAAGTATCCAGTACAAAAAGATTATAAATTATCAGTTGGTACAAGTACATGTGGTTACAGGCGTGTGTTTTCCAGTTTGCACTGATTCCAAGATAGCAAAGTACACTTTATTAGTAATGTAAAATAGGATATCCTAAATGGGTCTCCTGTTAAACCCCATTGTGATAGAATGACTCTAAAACATGTAAGTGATAGGGTTATTTGTATTGAGCGGAATTCTGCCACGGACGTATTCTTTTGTTTTTCAGGTACACCCATCCAATTATATATTGACCCTTGCCAGCACTACAATGTCAATCAGCCATCTTCATAGGATACATTACATTATGGTACAAAGTCTGATATGGTGTGTAACATATGCATCAACCATCCCTGCCACCTGCTGCTGAATAAATCCATTTGTTGATTTAATCTGTGTGTTATTCTTTCCAGTGAATAAATCTGCTTCATCCGTTCTTTCCCTTGAGCGATTGTGGGAGGGAGGGACTGTAGCCACTGTTTCATTATGGACTTTTTGGCTACAGTCAGAGGAATATGCAAAAAATGCTTGTGATGTTTATTAAAAATCTTTGAAGGGAAATACAAGAGAAGAGCCAGTTGAGGGGATAAAACTGGGAGGCTGGTGCAAATTAGTTTCAGTTCTCTTTCAGGGTTCACTCAGTAATTGTGGAGAACTGGACACAGCCAAATGATGTGGGAATGTGTGGTGGAGTCTTTACATACCCTCCAGCAGGCCGCTGTCACCTTCCAACACAAATTTTGTCACAATGTATAGAGTCCTGAATCAATGAATAGTGGCCTTCCAGTGAAATTCCTTCCAGTGTAGTGTGGAAGATACTTTATGTTGTTGACTAAAGATAACTGCCCATTGACTCTCAGAAATGGGAGCGTCCATCTCAAGGGACCACTGTTGCTCTGAGTTTTGAATGGAAGTTACTGGTGGGTACATTAGGGCTTTATTCCCTAGGGATGTTAAATGGGGAGATTGACAATTTAGCTGAATTTGCTGCAGTAAACTCAGCAAGGGGTTGGGCGATTCTGTTCTTTTAAAGGGGCCCCAAATCATGTTAATATAATGGCATATCTGAAGAAACCTAAAATGGTCTTCACTGGGAAGCTGAAACTGCTGTTTTAATTGGGCAAAGGATAGAGGTGTATTTCCAGATATGAACTGGGACAATTGAAGTAACCCTTGTCCATGCCACCATGCAAATTTTGGATCAATTCAGGCCAGGCAAAAAGCAACATCATATGCTATTGCCCAAAGTGGAGTTAAGGCTGTTCAAACATTTTTTATTGTGAGAAATCTTAAACCATTGAGAGAGAATGGCCAAGTGAACGTATTATCTGATGGTTCCACTACTGGTATGGGCAGACACGAGTATAATTTTCTAAATATTGATTGATTTAGCTCAGCCATGTCCAACACCTTCCAATGGGTGTCACAGGCCATGTCCTGCCAGGCCTCTATATGTCTAAGTTGGGACACTTGATAATAGCTATGTAAACTGGGGAGGGCTTGTTCCCCCTTGCTATGTGGAGCACAAGTTTTCGATAAGCAATCCAGGACAGTTGCCCAGCCCAAACAAATCTGGAAATCATTTTGTCCCAGTTCTGAAAATCAGCTGGGTCTACACAAATGGGAGTGTTTGAAATACATTTAATAAATGGGGAAGGAGGTTCATGTGGACTGCTTCTATTCTGCTGCCGAAAGATAAAGGTGGTGATGACCATCTTGTTATGTCTGTCTATAGGGCTTATGCTAAAGAAATATAATTTAGGGCATGTACTGTATTTCAGGCAGGCTTTGAGGAATACAGATCTCCAAGTGTTTAATAAAACTTTGGTGTCATTTAAATCTATTGGAGTCCTTAATTATTTGTGGTAGGCGGGCCATATGCCTGGTGTAGAGCAACAGTTTTGTCTTCATTTAGAGAGCGGCTGACACCTTCAGGAGAACTTTAACAAAACAAAATATTTAGACACAGTCCAGCTTTTATTTCACATTAGTTCCGTATTCCCCCTCTCTATTATTTATTACTGAGGTCATCTGCATGAAAACAGGATCTTTGCCCCTGAAGAGTTCATCTATTCATGTTGCTTTCTCCCTACCTGAAGTCATAATACACTGTTTGTGACATCACTGTTACTCTCATGGCAACATATTGTGATGTCACAACAGAAGGTTATGACTTAAAGTAGGGCGTAAGCTATCAAGGCAGATGAACTCTAAAGGAACTCTAAGGGATAAAGATCCTATACTCATGCAAATTTCATCAGTAATAAATACTGGGGAGGAGAAATATACAGAATATAAATGGAATGCAAGCAGAATTGTATCTAATTATTATGTTTTTTAAAGTTTTTCTTTGAGTCATCAGTAGCTCTTTAATCTATAGCCTGATTTCTGTACTTTTGCACTGCTGGTTTGTATGCTGATTATTTGCCTAATCTTGTTATATTATTGTTGCATTCATTGTTTTACTGTTGTATGATGTACTTCTCCCAGGTCGTGCCTGAAAATAGGCATTTAATTATCTAATGCACTTACCTGGTTAACAAAATTGAACTAAATAGATAAGTTCCTGCCATAAGTGAGGTAAGGATTGAGTGGGCTCCGTCAGATAGATCAGGAGACCATCTGCATAAAAAGGTAGTTTATGTGGTTGGCCATGGTGTGTTATAGCCCTGATTGCTGGATTTTGGTGGATGGCCCATGCCAAAGGTTCCCATGTTATGGAAAATAAAAGTGCGGATAGCAGGAATCCTTGACAAGTTTCTCAGTAAGGAGACCCGGTCCTTTGAATGTATCATAGGCACAGGTGTGGAGTGCAGGATTCTTCTCATCTACCATCCACATGGGGGCGGGAAATAATTCCTGCAGGAAGTTGCGGATTTCATCGTCGATATGATGTTGGAGTCCTCCAGAAGCATGGTTCTGGGGAACTTCAATGCCTGGGTCAACGATGAACTCTTGCAGTTTGGTCAATACATCTTCTAATTGATGATTTCATTGGGCTTCAAACAGGTGATTACCTCTGTGACCCATATTCATGGTCATTCCCTGGATCTGGTCTTCCTACTGGATATGGAGACTTCTGACCTGGTGGTGGAGCTGGTCAGTTGGTCTGATCATCACACCATAAGGTTCAATTTCCAGGCTCCCCCCATAGGCCTGCCCCTATGGAGATGGTCCAGTACCACCCATTAAGGGGTTTGACCCTGGATAGCCTGGTTGCTGTGCTGGACCTATCGGGTCTACCGAGGATTAGCAGTGATCCAGATACTCTGGTACAGGTTTATAGTGGCGCTGTGTCTGAGGCTCTGGATCTAATTGCTCCTGTCCATGTTTGACCCCTCACCCAGTGCCCTCAGTCTCCTTGGTTGGATGGGACTTTGAGGGAGCTGAGGAGAATGGGATGAAGGATGGAGCATTGCTGGTGGAAATCGGGCCTTGCTGCCGAGAGACTTAGATTGATGGCCCACTATAAGGACTATCTATCAACTATCTCCCATAAGAAGGCAGAGTTCCTGTCCAGGGAGACTGCCATGGCACAGAATTGACCAGCTCAGCTCTTTTGGACTGTGGACAGACTGTGCAATCCAGCCTGTTTGCAGACTTGGAGAGCATTGTCACAAAAGAAATGTGATGAGTTTGCTTGATTCTTTGCCGATAAGGTTGCCGACATCAGGTTGGAGATCCATGTAGCTCACTTCAATGGGGATGGCAGTGGTCAGTGGGAGGTTGCAGCTCCCTGGTCTGTCTGGTCTGACTTCGGCTGACCGGTGATCGAGGATGTTGTGAGGATTATCCAGAGTGTGCAGCTGACCTGCTGTAGTTTGGACCCGGGCCCAATGCGCCCCCTTGTGGGGCGCATTGAGGTCATTGGCCTGATCCTAGCTGAGATCTTCTGGTGTTTGTTAGACTCAGGTGTGTTTCCGGACACCCTAAAGAGGCGTTGGTGACACCTTTCCTTAAGAAATCTTCTCTCGACCCAGACTGTCTTGCTAACAACAGACCTGTCTCTAACTTTCCTCTTCATGGGAAAGTTATTGAGAAGGTGGTCACGCTGCAGCTGGAGGATCACTTGACCATCCACTACATCTACGATCCTCTCCAGTCTGGATTTCAGAAAAGGCATAGCTCCGAGACGGCCCTTGTTCAGGTCCTCAATGATCTCCTGATAGCGAGAGATCGGAAGAGTCGTTCCATCTTGGTTCTTCTTGATCTCTCTGTGGCATTTGACACAGTGGACCATGGTGTGTTGGTAGAACACCTGCAGCTGATCTGTGGACTATCAGGTACAGTCCTCAGGTGGTTCCATTCCTTCCTCACTGGCAGATTTCAGAGAGTTGTCTCTGAGGTTTACTCCTCTGACAAGTTCTCCCTGTTGTGTGGGATGCCACTGGGCTCTGTGTTATCTCTCATGTTGTTCACGGTGTATTTGCTGCCATTGGGAGACATTGTAAGGTGGTATGGGCTGAGTTTTCACTGCTACACAGATGACGCTCAGCTCTACTTGTCCTTTGTACCCGATCAGGTGGGAGCTATCTCGAGCTTTATCAACTGCCTTTCTGAGATCGAAGACTAGATGAATGCCAACTGGCTGAGGTTGAACTCAGATAAGACCGAGGTTCTAGTAGTGGACCCAGGTCATCAGGTAGAGGGGTCATTGGTGGATGAGCATCTGGGCTTTGGCTCATAGGCTGCCAGCTGATGACCTCCGAATGGGTGTGAGATCTGGGTGTGATTCTTGACGACGGACTGACGCTTAAATTTCAGGTGTTGTCCGTTGACAAGACTGCCTTTTATCATCTAAGGAACATTGCTCAGATCAAGCACCTAGTTCCACCCGACGACCTTTCAACTTTGGTCCACGCTTTTGTGACCTCCTGCCTTGATTACTGTAATTCTCTTTACCTAGGGCTACTGCGGGTTGATATGCACCACTTGCAGCTGGTGCAGAACGCAGCAGCTAGGCTGTTGTCTGGGCTACCTTGAGGTTACCATGTCATGCCGGTGCTGCGTGATCTGCACTGGCTGCCTATTCAGTGGTGGATCATCTTCAAGGTTGGCTTGCTGACCTATAAGACCCTACATGGACAGGGTCCGAGCTATCTGCAAGAGCTTCTTCATCCCAACTGCTCCCTAAGACCAGTCTGCTCCACTGATGAGGGATTTCTAGAGATTCCCAGGGTTCATTTGATGTCATCTGGGGCACGAGCATTTGAATTCGTGGCCCCTTCCCTGTGGAATTCTCTACCTCGTCGGGTAAGACAGTGCCTGACGGTGGGGAGTTTTAAATCTGCACTGAAAACATATTTGTTTAATCTTGCTTTTCCTGATGTTATATAAGTTTGTTTATGGATGTCTATTGTGATTATGGAGTTTTTATCTGGGATTTTATTACTTACTGTACTAGCACTATGATCCTTGGGGAATAGCGCTATTTTATAAATAAATTTGATTTGATTTGTCAGACAGTGTACCATTCACCCTAATCATTGCTTGTGGTGTTTGATGAAGAACACTTATAAATTTTAATGAAATCTGGCGTGAAACCAAATTTGGACAGGGTGAAATACAACAATTTTCATGAGACCCTGTTGAAAGCTTTTTACACATCCAGGCTCAACAATAAAGCAGGCAGCTGAACCCTGAATGCATACTGGAGCAATGACAGGGTCCTTTTGATGTTATCTTGAGTCTGTCTCTGCATCATGAAACCACTTTAGTCTTCATGGATGATATGGGGGAGAAGTTTTTCTAGGTGTTTAGCTAATATGGAAATGAAGAGCTTATCGTCTAATGTAGAAATAGGACATATAGGATAGTGGATGACTTGCTATACACAATGGTTATTCTCAACTGAGTGGTTACTTGACTGAACAGAAGACCTCAAGAGCAAAGCTTGGGACGTCTCTCGGTCGGCATAGTAACCAAAAGGTTGAGATTGGCCTTGTTGTGTATAACGAGTCATGCACTGTGCTATACAGTGTATGACCAGATGTTGCACCTCCAGAAAATGAAGCACAAAGCAAGCGGGTGTCATTTTCAACACAAATGGCAACTTTACTGATTACTTAATGCCAGAAAAATACATTCATTAATAACTGAATACAGGAGCAAACATAAATGTTTCAAGTGTTGTGAGTTACATAGATACATAGACAGTGTCGGCAGATAAGGGCCTACGGTCCACCCAGTCTGCCCATTTGAGCTTGTAAGTTCACTTTATGTTTTCCTAGAAGTCTGTTGCCCCTTACCTCTGACCTCCAGAATTCATTTATGTCTATCCCATGCATTCTTAAATCCTGTAATTGTTTCAGTCCCCACCACTTCCTCTGGCAGGGTGTTCAACTTGTCCACCACCTGTTCTGTGAAGAAATTCTTCCTCACGTTTTCTCTGAATCATCCTCCCTTCAACTTCATCCCATGCCCTCCAGTCCTGGAACATCTTTTCCACTTAAAAATAGAGTATTCCTGCACCCTGTTCCTTCCTGTAAGATAACTGTATGTCTCTATCATATCCTCTCTCTCCTCCAGGGAGTACATATTCAATTCCTTCAACCTGTCCTCATAGGACTTGTGATGCAATACATGTACCATCTTTGTTGTCCTCCTCTGAACCTTCTCTGCCCCGTCTGTGCCCTTACATAGGTAAGGTCTCCAGAACTGTACACTGTACTCCAGGTGGGGTCTCACTAGTGTCTTGTATAGTAGAATTATGACCTCCCTTTTCCTGTTGGTGATGCCCCTGCCTATGCATCCCAGCATCCTATTTGCTTTATCTGCTGCCTTGTCACACTGTTTCCCTACCTTGAGGTCATCAGAGATGAAAACCCCAAGATCCCCTTCCTGCTTGGTGCATGCTATATCCTCACCCCCAACTGATATATTGGGCCAGGGTTTTTGTGCCCCATATGCATTATCTTGCACTTCTTTGCATTGAATTTCAACTGCCAAACCCCTGACCATTCTTCAAGTTTCTGCAGGTCCCTTCTCATTCTGTCTACACCCTCTGGTGTGTCTACTCTATTACAGAGCTTTGTGTCATCAGTAAACTGAGAAATTCTGCCTTTTAGATCCTGAGCAATGTCACTGATGAAGATGTTGAATAGGACTGGTCCCAGCACTGATCCCTGTGATACCCCACTGGTCACTCTTCCCTCTGTGGAGTGACAGCCATTTATTTATTTATTTATTATACATATCAGAATTACAACCCTTTGAGTCAAGGACTCGTTTCCAAAGGCTCTACATCAGTTCCAGTGGATTCAACACATAGACAGCAACACAAATGCAATATGATTTACCACCACCCTCTGTGTCCTGCTGCCCAGCCAGTTACCTACCCACCACACTACTGTCCTGCCCACACCCATATTCCCCAGTTTGTGTAATAGTCTTCTATGTGGCACAGTGTCCAAGGCCTTGCTGAAATCCAGATAGGCAATGTCCACTGCCCTCCCTGATCCACCTCCCTAGTTACCCAATCGAAAAATTGAATGAGGTTGGTCTGACATGACCTCCCCTTGGTGAAACCATGCTGCCTTGGGTCCTGTAGTCCATTGATAACCAGATGTTCCACCAATCTCTCCTTCAGTAGTGCTTCCATGATCTTCCCCACTACCGAGGTGAGGCTGACTGGTCTGTAGTTCCCCGCTTTCTCTTTGTTCCCACTTTTGTATAAGGGGACTACATCTGCTGTCCTCCAGTCTTTGGGTACCTTCCCTGTTTCCAGTGATTGGCTAAACAGGATTGCCAGAGGTTCAGCCACTACCTCCCTTAGTTCTTTAAGGACCCTGGAGTGCACCCCATCTGGCTCCATTGCTTTATCAACTCTTATTCCTTCCAGTTCCTTCAGGACCCTTTCTTGTGTAAAGGGACTTGTGTCCATTTCTCCACCATTCTCACCCATGGTATTCCCTTCAGACCCATTACCCTCTTCTTCCTCAGTAAAGACTGAGCAGAAATACATGTTCAATATGTCAGCTTTACTGTTGTCATCCTCCACTCGGCCCCCATGCTCCCCCTTCAGTCTCACTATCTCCTCCCTTTGCCTTTCTTTTTTCACTTATATGCCTGTAAAAGGTTTTGTCCCCTCTATCCACTGATTTTGCAATGTGATCTTCTGTCTGAGCTTTGGCTTCCCTTACTGACCTCCTTGCCTCCCTTTGCTTCTCCTGGTTTTTCTCCCTATCCCCTTCTGCCTGTGTCTTTTTGTATTGCCTGAATGCAATCTTTTTGGCTTTCACTTTCTCCGCTACCTCCCTGGAAAACCATAATGGCCTCCTCTTCCTTTTCCCCTTGTTAACCTGCTTAATGCATAATTCTGTTGCTCTTGTAATCCCCGTTTTAAATACTGCCCACTGTTCCTCAACCCGATTCCTTCCCCATTCCCCTTAATGCCTCTTTCAAGCATCTCCCCATTTTCCCAAAGTCTGCCTCCCAAAATCCAGGATACGTGTTTTTGTGTGGTTTGGTTCTGCTCCTTCTGTGATTTCAAACCACAATGACTGGTGGTCACTGTTCCCCAGGTGCTCCCCCACTGTTACCCCTATCACACTGTCCCTGTTTGTGAGCACAAGGTCCAGTATTCCCTTCTACCAAGTTGGTTCCATGACCAGTTGCTTGAGGAAGGCACCTTGAAGGGAGTCCAGGATAAATCTGCTCCTAGCTTCTGCTGCTGCTGGGATGCTCCCGTCCACATCTGGAATATCGATGTCTCTAACCAGCACTACCTCACCCTTGTCTGCCATTCTTTGGATGGCTAGCATCAGCTCCTTATCTGTTTCTTCCTCCTGGGCTGGTGGTCTATAGACCACACCTGTGTGGATGGCTGGCACCATTTTCCTTACCAGCTTAACCCACAGTATCTCTCCCCCAATTTGTTCCTTCTGGATCTCATTGGCCCTTATGTCATTTTTCGCATACAGTGCCACTCCTCCTCCCTTCCTACCTGCCCTGTCTCTTCTGAATATGTTGTTACCAGGTATGGCCATCTCCCAGTCATGGTTATCATTACACCAGGTTTCTGTGATTGCCACAATGTCCAGGTCTGACTGCATCATGACAGCCTCCAGGTCCTCCATCTTGTTGCTAAGGCTCCTGGCATTGGCACACATGGCTTTCCATGATTTGACCTCCCTAGACTGCTTAGCTGTTCTACTCCAGCCCCTTCCCTGGTTGTCCTTTATCCCTGGTTCTCCTTGCTGTCTGCCCTTCTGTTGAATTTTGCCCCTTTTCTGCCTATCCACCTTTTGGGCGCTTATCAGTTCGGCCAGTTGCCATGGAGACATCCTCTCTAACATTGCGGCGGTCTGGAGCTGTGGAGACACAAAACGAAGGGAAGGGAGGGCAAAATTACATTAGCTTTTCACTTACTTAAAGTGCAACAGTTCCACACCCTCCCGTTACTCACTTTAACAAAGAATTCTGACCACACTGCCACATTAACTTGAGGGGAACAGTGAAAAAACTAAAAAAAACAAGGGGTCCCCATTTCAGATTGCACTGTGACCTCTGATATTTCTGGAAGTACCTCCCACACCTCACCCAATTCCTCCATATTAACATACATTAATCAGGCTAGAAAGAGGGCTAAACAAGGAAAAAAAAAAAGACTGATATGTTTGGGAACTAATCGGGCTTACTTCAGTCTGAGTCAGAGGAGGAGTCTTGGATTATGGCCACACGCTTCCATTTTTTCTCTCCCGAGGGGTCGAGTATTTTCACCATTACTGATCTGTGGAAAATACAACCATTGCCAAATATCTGCACATTGGAAAGTTCAGTCAAGGGGTGCCGAACTGTGTACGGAGGTTGAAGGTGCCACTTCACACAGAACTAACGTGTAGGCAACAGCTTTCATTGCTGAGCTGGAAAAAATTGCAGAATTTCTCTTTTGTTAGTCTTCTGAAAGACTTGAATAATTATTGATGGGCTGCACTTTCTTATGTCCTGACACTTGAGCCACCTCAGTTGGCGGTATATTGTAGTTGACTAGTCGCTAAATGGAAGTTTTCCTTGTAGAGTGATTTGTTATCTTTTTTGTCTCTGGCAGTCCTGATGCTGTCTTAATGAACTTCATCATAGATCTAATTTTATTTTCTCTGACTGTCATTGCCGAAAACCAATGAGATATGCCAGGTTTGTGGTTCACATTGGGGGTGAGGTAAAAGGGGGCATCTGGGTGAAGCATTTTTGGAGGCCTCTCTAACTGGTATTTTAAGTGAGAAGATATAGAGTCTCTATCTGCATCTTGGCTTTGATATATTCTTGGCGTTACTTGTCTGATGTCTCTTGAATTCTTGCCAGACGTGGTCTTAGCCTGCCTTTCATTGTATCAAATGTATTTTACTCTGTCATTGTCTGTACTTAGTTGGAGGTCACACAATTTTAAATGTTATTGCTCTGATGTCCTCATTGCAAAATACAGCCCCACATTGAAAAACATTAGGTTAAGGAGTGCTGCTGGATTATGCTGGCCAAGAGTGCCTGAACTATATAATTTGTCTATGTCAGTATCTGTTAGAGGTTCAGCATGATTTGGCTTGTGGTCTTTCCCCATTTTTTTTTTTTTTAGAAATTTCTGTTTGGCACTTAGCATTTTTAAGGTCTCGGAATGAATTTTCTGCTGACTTGTAAATAAAGTGCTTGCACCCATGCTTTTCTAAGTGCCTGTCCACACTATCAAGTATGCCTCTCAGTGTAGAGGGCTCATACTCTGTGCCATCTAACCATCTTGCTGTGAAAATGAAATCAGCCAGCAAGGGATCTATCTCGGTGATAGCATATTTTGGATTGCAAGGTGCTCGTCCTTGTCTCTCAGGAAACGGTATTGCTGCCTGTCATTTTCAGTTTTTATGTTGATTGTGTGCATGCACAAGAAACATGTTGCAGCAGCTTGCTGCAGAAGCAGGCTGTGGAGGTGCGGGCACTGTTGTGGCCAATGCCCCCACTGCCTTTGGAGGATTGGCCCATGTTCCCCAATGGGGTGGCATGCTGCGGCTGACACTAGTCCAGCCAGCATGCCACAACCTTGAAAAGTTTTAGCCGCTGCAATCAGGGTCCACCTCATCATTACAGCATCATTCGCTGCAATGAGGGAGTGATACCTCATTGCAGGGCTTGCCGATGGGGCACCCAATCCCCGTCTGCTTCAGTCTCCCCTTCCCCTTGCCAATGTGGGAGTCCACTCTCTGTCGGCAGAAGTCCCCCCCTGCTTTCGTTCTGTGCTGAGGGGGGATGCCCAGTCCCCCTTGGCTCTTGTGCCCCCCTTCCGTATGTGCCAACAGGGGTGCCCAATTCCCCGTTGGCTACAGATTCCCCCCCAAACACTCAGGCGGCATGCTGGGAACCCAACCCAGCATGCCAAATGCCCCTGAAAAAGAAAAACTGTCCCACGGTGTTTATTTATTTTTTTAAAACCTGTGAAAAAAGAAAACGGTCCCTTGCAGTCTCCCTGCTCTCTCCCCAACCTGCACCCACCCTCTGTGTACCCTGCCTCCCCACCCCACCCTCACCCCATACTTACCTCTGGAGCCTGCGGCATCTTCGTGGACTGGGAACATGTCTGCACTCTTCAAAGCTGACCGCGAACTGAGGAAGTAAGCTGTTGGTTAACTAGGATCTGCAGCTTATCTGTTAGGTAGGAAAATGGGGCAGACTAGGTGGGCCAAGCGGTCCTTATCTGCCGTCAAATTCTATGTTTCTATGTTTCTCTGGAGTGGAGACAAAGCAATGATTGGATACTTTTAGGATTGCTGTAATAATACAGATTAAGTTGTTCTGTTTATTTCTCTAACTGAGCTAAGTAGTGAGCTATACTGCTATGACTGCTGTAATAATACACATGTATTTGTTCTGCTTATTTCTCTAACTGAGCTGAGTAATAAATTTGGTAGAAAAAAATCCCCAAAATGACTGTTTTACAAGCGTGCGTTGCACAGTTGCTATGCACGCTCATAACTTTGTGAATTTGCAATATTTCCACTCCAGATTTTCAGCACTGGCATTTTCCCACACCTCTTTATGAACAGTACAGCTGTAATTTTTCATATCCTGGCCGAAATGAGTTTTCGCATTTCCGGCGCAGAATAGCATGGTTGATATGGGAAATCAGTGTTCGGGACACATTAAGAAAACCACAGTGACACTGTTCATGAGCAGATGTCATAAAATGCCTATGTTGAAAATTTTGTGATGAAAGTCCATAAAATGACTGTGTTACGAGCGTGCGTTGTGCAGTTTCCACGCACCCTTATAACTTCGCAAATTAGTAATATTTGTATTTATTTATTTAGTTGTTTAACCAGGAGTTTCATGCTAGATTTTCAACACTGGCATTTTTCACATCTCCTTATGAACAGTACAGCTGTCATTTTTCACATCCTGGCTGAAATGTGTTTTCGCTCTTCTGACGCAGAATAGTGCAGTTGCTTTGGGAAATCAGTGCTTGGGACAGATTAGGATCGAGAGAGTGAGAGAGGGGGAGTGACCAAGCTCAACTGAGCTCTGTCGGGACTGCTGCAGGTTTCTTTGTGGGCAGAAAAAGGCACCAATGCAAGCAGGAGCCCAGTACAAAAGGGCAGCCTGCAGCATCGGGAGAAATAGAACGAGCGAGCAAGAGAGGGGGAGAGAGCGAGCTCAACGGAGCTGTGTTGGGACTGCTGCAGATTTCTTTGTGGGCAGAAAAAGGTACCAATGCAGGCAGGAGCCCAGTACAAAAGGGCAGCCTGCAGCGTTGGGAGAAACAGAATGAGCGAGTAAGAGAGGGATAGTGAGTGAGCTTAATGGAGTTCTGTCGGGACTGCTGCGGATTTCTTTGTGGGCAGAAAAAGATGCCAGTGCAGGCAGGAGTCCAGTACATAAGGGCATCCTGCACTGTCAGGAGAAACAGAACGAGTGAGTGAGAGAGGGGGAGTGAGTGAGCTCAACGGAGCTGTGTTGGGACTGCTGCAGATTTCTTTGTGGGAAGGAAAAAGTGCCAATGCAAGCAGGAGCTCAGTACAAAAGGGCAGCCTGCAGCATCGGGAGAAATAGACTGAGCGGCGAGGCGGGAGAGTGAGCAAGCTCAATGGAGCTCTGCGAGAATTTACAGTTGCCCACCCTCCCACCCAGCGTCCTCTGTGGTCCTATATTGCAGCTGGGTCTCAGGAGTGGAGACAAAGCAATGATTGGATACTTTAGGATTGCTGTAATAATACAGATTTAGTTGTTCTGTTTATTTCTCTAAGTGAGCTGAGTAATGCTTGGAGTGCAATAGGATTTCTAACTGGGCTAAAAGAAATTATATGAGAGCCGAGAACAAAAAGGATGGTAGCTGAGGGGTGAAAAATGGACAAGGAGGCTTTAGGATTGCTACAGTAATGCAGTATCTAACGGATGAGATTTGAGACTGAATTTCCCTGGTCGGCAAGGGGTCAGTAGGGGGACTAGTGTGTGGGGTGGGAGAAATTTGAGTAAATAGGGGCCTAACAGTTGTAGTAGGGTACAGAACCTGGGAGTAAGAGCCCATAACATAAGATGGGGGCCAAAATGGGGCAGGTGCCACATGTCAATAGGGCGGGCATCTTTGGAATGGTGGAAGGGTGTACAGGGTGTGGGTCTGCCATGATCCAGGACTGGGCTTGGAGGATTGGGGGGGTGGTGTATGGTCTGTAGATGACTGGCTAGTTTGAGGGAGGAATTGTGGAGGTTAGGGAGGAGTGTAAGTGGCAGGGCAGATGAGTGTGGTACGCATCCTGAGGGGAGAATAAGGGATGGCAAAGGGGGATGGAGGAAGAATAACTAGGGACTGAAACCAACCCCAGTATCAGAGGCAGTAGCAGAAAAGAGAGAAGAAAGGAGGGGGTGCCCGAGGAGACGGCGGGGGGCCTCCTGATCGGGGAGGAAGAGACCATGAGGAGTTCCAGGGGAGAAAGCAGATGGCTGCGGGTAGGGAGGGACCAGGGGTGCCACGGAGGGGAACAAGTAGGAGTGGGGAACCAATAGGGCAAAGAGATGTAGGACAGGTATCTACTATGAAGAGATTCAAACCTCTACTATGGAACAGAGAGGGGGAGCAGGAACATACTGAAGGCGGGAGGACAAGCAGGGCATGAGAGGGATGGCAACAGATAGATGAAGAGATACTGAGGACAAAAGGGTAGAAGGGGGCTAGTAAGGAAGGAGGGGTGGTGACTGAAAGAGAGAAGGCTACAGGAAGGGGCAAGGATGGGAGGGGCATCATGATCGGGGTAGAAGGGAATGGGTGTCTAAATCGATAACAGTGGGGATAGCAGAGGGGTTGGAAATCAGCAGGGGAGGAGCGGAGGTCGACATGGGAAGCCCAGTAGGAAGTAGTCAGGCTGGGAAGGGGTTCAAGGGGGATGGGAGGAATAAGGCAGGGAAAAGGGGTGAGGTGGAAGTAGGGGTACAGATACAGAAGTCACAGAGGTGCAGATGGTGGGGTAAGGGACAGGTAAGAACGAATACTGGGGTGGTGGATGGGCATTAGAAGGGAAAGAGGGTTAAGGGTGGGGGGGTACTCATCCTGGGGGATTCTATGCTGAAATTAGTGAGATGGGGTAGAAAGGGGGAAAGGCACAGCCATATTTGGGTCGAAGCTGTCCCCAGGTTGACTGCAGGAGGGGCAGGGCAGGCACTGCTCAAGCATGCAGCGAGGGGGAGGAAGAAACCTCATTTACTGTTACATGTGGGTACAAACGACTTGGCGAGGGACACTGTGGAAGTAGTGAGGGGGAGGTTTGAGTACTTGGGCAGGCACTGTGAGTGAGTGGGTGGGGAAGTCGGTGGCATTCTTGAAGGTACTGCCGGTACCATGTGCAAGCATGGCGAGGAAGGGTAGGCTTGAGGAGTTCGAGTGGCTCAGGGACTGGTGCCACATGAAACATTATGGGTTAGTGACTAACGGGGGTAGGGTCTGGGGGGAATAGTGACTTGTACACGGGGGACATGGTACACTAGAGCAGGAAGGGGAAGGGAGTATTAAAGGCAGCATTGCTGCTGGGCCACTGGCGCTGAGGGTTAAGGCTCTGGACACCACACCTCATGCCACACTGGTGACCTGGGTTCAGATGCAAGCCTGGGCCATCAGGGGTTGACAAGGGAGGGATAGGATTGAGCATCCGGAGGATTGCTCTCCTATCCTGGGGTGGGATCCAAGGACCCACCGCTCTGTAGCGGCCCCTGGTGACAACCATGGGCACTACTACAGTGGTGTAGTAAAGGGTGGCAGAGTGTGGTGGACGTTGGCACACTGTGCCTAAGTGTCACTGCACGCCCACACTCCACAAAGGAGAGAAAAGTGGAAAATGGGCTATGGTCAGGCAGCATGAGCTTCTGAGCCCCCCTGACCATCCTGAATGGTGCCTCCTCAACCGGATCCTGCTCCGGTGGGCTGACCTAGGAAGCCCCTCACCACCCCACCACAGGGGTAATCCATGGAGGTGAGCAACTCGGCCTGATGTCGGGGCAGGGCTACAGGGGTCGGTCGGGATGACCAAGTTGACCATAGCCCAGTATGAAAATATAAAAAAAAAAAAAAAAAAAGGCAGGATTAGAAGGGTATATCTCTACTAAGGTGGATTTAAACAAATGGGGCAGGGGGTGGCCAAAAGACTGAGGTTGGTAGAAAGTCCAGACAGGACAGCCTGATGAGGTCACCGCCCTAGATATAGGTAAAAGTGGAGGTGTAGTTACCCTGGAAGGGGGCAGGCAGAGTGGTCTGAGTGTAATAGGCACCACCACCTGGTAAGAATAAGGAGGAGAAAGGGTGCAGACTACCGGGAGGAGGGACACAGGTCAAGGAGGAGGAGGAGGAGAAGAGTGAGGAGAAGGAGGGGTATGGGTGGAAGGTGGTCTGACTAAATGGATAGAGAACTGGTTACAGGGGAGGGTGCAGAGGGTGGTGGTGGTGGGGTAGCTCTCGGCACCCAGAGCAGTGACAAGCAGGGTACCACAGGGCTCAGTGCTTGGCCCAATGCTATTTGGGCTCTTTATTTCTGATATAGCACACGGAGTGGGGAGCAGGGTTAGTCTGTTCGCACATTATACCAAATTAAAAGCAAATAGTTATAGAAGCAGAGCCTCCCCTCCCCCACTCGCACACATACACACTCCCTGAAAAGCTGCTTAAAAGCCTGCAATTCATTCAAATCAATTCCATTTTCTTACTTACTTGGGGTTCAATGCCAACAAGTGTAAAATCATGTACCTAGGGCATAGGAAACCCAACGCTGGGTATTGGATGGGCAGAGGTACTGATATTCACTAGACATGAAAGGGTCCTTGAGGTTATTATATCAGAGGACCTCAAGATGGCAGTACAGTGTGACAAGGCTGTGGGCAGGGCAAAATGGATTCTGGGGTGCATAAGGAGTGGCATCTCCAGTAGGAGGAGGAGGAGGGATGTTGTGCTGCCATTGTATCACTCCCTGCTATACCCCCAGCTGGAGTACTGTGTCCAGTTTTAGAGTCCACACTTCAGAAAGGACATAAGGTGGAGGTTTTCCAGAGGAGGGCAACTAAAATGGTTCAGAATTTTCACAGGAATCCCTACAAGGAAAGGCTGAAGAATCTCAACATGTACACTTTTTAAGAGAAGAGGGTGAGAGGTGACATGATCAAGACCTACAAAGTACCTCACAGGGGTAAAGAGGGTACAGTTGGGGAGTTTCCTTCTAATGTGGCTGAGCAATCAAACCAAGGGAAATACAATAAAGCTGGGGGAGTGGCATTCAGGATAGATGTGAAGAAATATTTCTTTACTGAAAGGGTGGTAGACACCTTGAACAGACTGCCAGGAGAAGTGATGGAAGCTAAAATGATAGGGGGGCATGAAGCATGCATGGGATAAATATAGGGGTATATTAGAAAAAGGGGAATGAGGGGGTCAACGGAGATCAACAGGGCTATGGAAGTAGGTCCAAGTTCATTGCAGGAAAAAATCCATTAAGCAAGCTCATTCACAAGGAGGTCCTGATGGACACAGGCAGAGTAAGACATGCAGTAACATATACAGGCAGGAGTTACAAGTAGGTAGAGAACACTTGGGCAGACTGGGTGGGCCGAGCGGTCCTTTTCTGCTGACAAATTCTGTTTCTATGGCACCATGTGTTAATTCAGGTGCAGTGTTTAAAGTTGGGCCTACCATACATCCAGATGTAAGGTACAGTAAATCACCAAATTAGATGCAGGCCACTTACAGTACAATAAACAGAACCCCAGTGCTTCGAGAAGCCTTTACTCTTTGTAAGGCTGCTTAAAGAGCTGGGGTTCTATTTGCAGTATCCACAACAGTATGCTGATCTTAAAATCGACACCGTATCTGAATGAGTACTTGATTCTTGCTCATTCCATTTCTTCCCCACTTTGAAACCTGCTTGTCCTCAGTTAGTTTTGGGCTGGCAGCGCCTCGCCTGTGTTGGAAGATGACCAATAAGCGGCACTGAAAGATGTAAGACTTCACAGACTATGAAGGCATCTGCTCACAGACAGACATAAGGCAATTCTACTGGGGGGGTAGGAGGAAGTAAGCAGTTGATTAACTAGAATCTGCAGCTTATCCATCAGGTAGGGAAATGGGCAGACTAGGTGGGCCAAGTGGTCCTTATCTGCCATCAAATGTTATGCTTCTATGTTTCTCACCCACCATCTTGCCAAGAAGAAGGCTGCAGCTGTGGCCACTGATGACTGTTAGGGTGTGGAGATGGGGGGACCAAAGGGGACAGACATAAGGAGATAAAATCATAATAAAAATTGTGAGACCTTCACCAGCTTTCCAAAATGCTTTCCAGTAAAAGAACACTCTATGAAGTTTTTCAAATGGCAACACAATCTGGTGAGCCCTCTGTCTGCCATCTGACACCAGGCATCAACCAGCATAAAATTGCCTAAAGAAGGCAGTGTAGTCATGTGGTTACTGAAATACTGGAGATTACAGATTTATAAGAACAAAAGAATATCACACAGAAGCTTGCACATATGCCTATTGCAGCTGTCTCCTGCTTCTCAGTAGTTATATTTATACCCTTGAGGTACTTGAATGTTTCTATCGTATCCCCTCTTTCTTTCCTCCAGTGAATACATATTGAGGTCCCTTAATTTCTCCTCATAAGTCTTGTGTTGCAAGCTCTGTACCATCTCATTCGCCCTTCACTGGACCATCTCCAGCCTGTTGCTATCCTTACAAAGGTGTGACCTCCAGAACTGCACACAGTACTCCATGTGAAGCCTGACCATGGTTTTATATAATGGCATCACTACCTCCCTCCTTATGCTGGTGATACACCTGCCTATGCACCCCCGCATGTCACTGGCCCTCCCAGCTGCCTTACCACTTTGAAATTTTCAAGTCATCTGAAATAAGAACCCCCAGGTCCCTTTCCTTCTTTGTGACTGTTAGCAACTCCCTCCCCCCTCCCCATCCTGTACCTTTCCCCAGGGTTTCTGTGTCCCAGGTGCATAATTTTGCACTTTTTTGAATTGAACTTCAGTTGCCAGTCCTCAGACCATTTCTCAAGCTTTCCCAGGTCCCTCCTCATTTGCTTCACCCCCTCTGGGGTATCCACTGCGTTACACATCTTGGTGTCATCTGCAAACAGGCGGACCTTTCCCTTCAGCAATATCACTAATGAAGACATTGAACAGGACTGGCCCCAGGACCACTCCCTGTGGCACCCCACTGGTCACCCCCTCTCCCCAAACTGTGCCCCATTTACCACCACCACTCTCTGCCTCCTGTCTGTTACCTAGTTTCTAACCCAGTTTACCACCCTTTCCTCCATGCCCAGCCTACTCAGCTAGTTTATCAGTCTCCTATGTGGGACAGTGTCAAAGGCTTTGCTTACATCAAGGTAAGTGTTGTCTACTGCCCCATCCTGATTTACTTCCTTTGTCACCCAGTCAAACAGATCAAGCAGATTTATCTGACGTGATCTCCCCACTGTGAATCCATGTTGCCTATGACTCTGGCTTCCGATGACTTCTAGATGCCCCACTATCCTTTCTTTAACCAATGTCTCCATGATCTTCCCCACTACTGAAGTGAGACTGACCGGCCTATAGTTCCTCGCCTCCTCCCTACTACTGGATTTGTATAGAGGGACCACATGTGCCCTTCTCCAATTCTCTGGTACCACCCATGTGTTGAATGACTCAGTCAACATGGCTGCCAGAGGTACTGCTGTTTCCCTTCACAGTTCTTTTAATATCCTTGGGTGTATGCCATCTGGTCCCATCGCTTTGTCCACCTTCAGTTTACTCACCTTCTGCAGGATTCTTCTGCCTGTGAATGGACTATTGTCCACCTCTTCACACTTTTGCAACTGCTGTACTGCTGTGGCCCTTGCCCCTCCCCCTCTTCTGTGAATACTGAACAGAAAGACATAGTGGATGTCTTGGGTGGGGGGGCACATGACAGTTCTTAGGCGTGGTACTTTCACTTCCAAATACCTAAACAGCACATATAAGCAATCAACATTCGGCATTGACAAATGCTTGTTTTTACTGTTTTCCTGGTCTAGGATGATCTGTTGCCTGTCTGAAAGTGATCTAGATAGCAGCATAGCTTACTTCGCTATCATGTATGTCTGTCTTTCAAATTGCTCAGCCATTATGCTTGTGAGTACAGTCAGAGTTTTTCCTTTAAAACCAGGATGTCAGTTGTAGGCAAGGGGCCGCAGTGTGAGGTAGAATGAACTGCCTACTTGCATTTAGCTCACGGTCATTCTTTTGTAATGTCTGTAGTGCAGCAGAATGAAAAGTCATTCTGCTGCACTACACACGTTACTACTACAGCAGAACAACATTTTAGACCTCATTGAAGTCTGTCATTAATAACGTCTGGCCATACACTATAGTAGGATTCAGCCCTTATGGGGTCCTTTTGGGGTTAAAGGACTGCAGATATGGTGGCATATTGCCACAAAGGTGGGTGAGACAAGAGTCTGTATTTCCTGAAAAGTTTAAAGTAAAGGGGGTAGTCAGGAATCCTTTTGGGCTTTAATTAGTTCTGCCAGAAAACCATCAGGTCCAGGGTGTTTGCCTGTTTTCTTTCTAAAGAGTGAGCTGTACTTTTTCAATCTGAATTGGGGAAACCAGTAGCATATTCTGGGTTTCTGCTATTTGCAGAAGCTTAAGTGAAGCAAAGTAAGAGTGAAAAGTCAGGATTTCTTTTTCTTGGTCCTGGGAATAGAGTGTGGAGTAATAATTAATGTTTATAGGATTTATGGGGTCTTGTATACATTTGGTTAGGGTGGGGAGTCATACAATTTAGTTATTGTGGCTTGCTGCAGTTGTTTTCTCCATCTGAATGCCAGCAACTTAAATACTTGAAGGCCACCTTTGTAATACCTCTGCGTAAGGTATTGTAAGGCTAGTTCAGTTTTTGCATTAAGGATGTCCTGAATAGCAGACTGGATTTGCTTAATTTACGGGTAAATGTCATCATCCTCTTGTTGATGTCACTGTTGCAAAAATATCAGTTTGTCAGACAGAAGATGCATGGTTTCTTCTGTTTTGCTTTTTTTTCTTAATGTATAGGCTACCATTTCTCCCCGCAGAGCCATTTTAATAATATCCCAGCCAAAGGCATGGGAAACCTCTCCTGGGGTGGTGGTGGTGGGGTTATCTCGAATAATTATTAGAATTTTTTGGAGCCAGGAGTTCTTGGAATTGGGGGTCATTCAATAAAGCCAGATTCAGCCCCCTGGCAGTTTCCCCTGTGTTCAAGTGCTAACTCCAAATGCAGAAAAATTGGGGCATGGTCAGATAATATGATTGGACCCACCTCCACTGAATGCACTGTGGCCAGTTTTGGTGTTGAAAGGAACCAGCAATCTAGCCTGGTTTGAACTTTATGTGTATGAGACTAAAACGTAAATTGCTTAAGGTATGAGTTTAGAGTACGCCAGACATTGAGTACCTCCCCCATTTGCCATGGGACCCTTTAAATTGATTGTCTGGGTCATGAGAGGCCATCTCATGACTTTAAATGACCCCCTCCCCACCAACAGATGACAACCTGACCCTGCAGCTGAAGACAGAATTCTCCCTGCAGCAGTGCACAAGCCCTAGCCAATCATATTCCAGGAGGGAGGTACTTGGACACATGCCAGCCAACCGGGTGGCTTGGTGCCAATTTTTGAATTTGTAGACATTGCTTAAACTCTGGACAAGTGTGACTGGTGCTCACTTACCACAGGACCCTTGAAACTGGTAGCCTGGGTCATGAGGGGCCATCCCCTGACTTTCTAAGGCCACCTCCTCGCCAACAGACACCTACCTGACACTGCAGCCAAAAATGGAATTCTCTCTGCAGCAGCCCCAAGTCAGAGCCAATCATGTTTAATAACAGAGGAACCTGTATCATTTAACTCTCACTTGCACGTGGTCATTCCATGCTGCGGTCTTCATGCTAACGACCTAGCGCAAAGGATATAGACTGGAGTCTCCCCAGAGTCAGTCTGGCAGGCAGCTGGAAGATATAAGTGCTGCTTAAACACTGTTCTTTTCTGGTTGTGCCACTGCTGAACTGTTGCAGTAGAATCTCATTGTTAGGGCTGAGTTAGCCTATTCACAAATGTGCTATTGACAGAGATGAACAAAACCTGGACTTCTAAGCAAGTAACACACAGGTCTCCAAAAATACTGTAGTCTGTATTGAATTGCCTTGGTGTGCTTCTAGACTAAGTGGCTCTCAAAGTCACCGTAAGCTCCTCAGTCACTTGGAGTCTTATGTTATCGTTCCTTGGAATTACCCTATTTGGCTCAGAGGTAATTAATGCTAGTTGATATTTTATTAGTTCCTTAGTTACTTGGCTTCATATATTACTATCCCTAGAAATACCCCATTTGGGTCAAGTGATTTATTGTATTCCTTAGATATTTGCATTGCTGTTGCCTTTGAAATATCCTATCTGGGTCAGCTGAAATTAATGGTTAGTGATGTATTATAAGATCCTCAGTTACTTGGTGTCCTGTATCTACTGTTCCCTAGTAATACACTACAGTATCTGGGTCAGGTGCAGTTCATACTATTTGATATATTATTAGTTCCTCAGTTACTTGGTATTCTGTATCTACTTGTAACTCCCCTGTCAGGGGCTTACCTGTTAGCCCCAAGGTTGCTCCTGTTTTTCCCCGTTCTTCCCTCGGTCCTGGTTGGTCCCTGTGGTGACCCTAGGTACCCCCCAGCACCTGCATAATTTTTTGAGAGAGCGGGGCCGAGGGAGCTGATTTGTGGAGTCACCACCCGGTTTTGCACTCTGGTGCTGGGCAATGCTCCACACATGTGCAAAAAGTACATTTTCTTTTGGCCATTCCGTGGCCTTTGGAGTCACCTCTCCGGTGGTCCCAGTCCAAAGGTGAAGCAAGATGGGGTCTGGAGACCTTAGGTGGGCCAGAGAGGTGACAGAGAAAGACAGATAGTTTTTTCTGAATGCCAGTCGCGCTTGAGAATCAAGGTGCTGCCTCATGAATAATAATGAGGTGGCATGGATAATTAATGAGCTGATTCCTGTCCAGCACCTGGGGGTGGTCTGAAATGGTACTAGTGACAGATAAAGGGAAGAATAAAAATACTAAATAGAGTAGTGAGCCAACAGAGGGAAGGTGCAGCTGCACACCAGTGGGTGCCTGAATTAAAAAAAAAATGTATTTGGTTGCAGCAAGAAAACAGAGTGTAGCAGTGCATGAACTGCCATGGGACTGTGTGTGCTGCCTGGGGGCATGGGATAACAGCAACAGTGACAGTAATTGGGCTGAGGGGAATTACTAAACTGTGCAGTTGCTTAGAAGGGCACAGGGATTAGAAGGGCACAGAGATTTCTACAGCTTTGTGGGGGAAGATTAAAATTAAAGTTTACTGTTTGGCTGCAGGAACCTTTGAAACTTGGGACACTGAATAAATTGTGTGGACACCGTTTTGTCAGCAGCCATGATACCAACTAGGTGACGTCCTTACAGCCAATCAAAGTGTCATGATTTCTCAGGAGGATTCTGGGGCTTCAGAAAAGACTCTTGGGGGGGTGGGATACTGGGGAAAGTTCTGGTGCCTTTTTGAGCAACCAATGAGGCATTGAGGGAGCCTCACACATATTCATTTTCAAAAAGGACAGTGGCTCCAGCCAATAGGGAGCTGCAAAAAAGCTCACAAAAAGTCAGGACTTTTGATTCTTGAGTCAGTTCGGCAGGAGCCCCTTCACAGGGAGGAGGCTCCAACTCCTAGTGAAGGAATGGGGCTGCAAGGTTGGCAGAGGGCCTGCCTGGGGGCTGCCAGCAATCTGCCACCCCCCCCAGGACTGGTTATGCCTTTCCACATCTGGAGAGACAAGAGGAAAAATGTGCAGGCAGCTCTGCAGAGATAGAGATCTGCCGGATTCTGATGCTGTGGTAGGAAGCTACACCACAGCGATGTGAAGACTGAGAAACAGATATTTGGAGAATTAAAAAAGGATTAGGGAAATGGACTGATCCTGGGAGAGGAGAGAGCCTCCTTAGAATTTGTCTGCATCTCAACAATGAGACATGGGTGATCTGAGATGTGTGATGAGAGAGTTGTGAAATAGGATTGTGAAAAGGGAAAAGGTCCTGTCTACCCTGCAAAAACAAAGTGTCTAAAGAGATGAGGGGAAGACAGGTGGTCTGAAGACTGGTTGTAGCACTGGGAAATTGCTACTGGAAATTGGATGGGAATCTAGATTTTGAGAAGTTGAAGAGAGAGCCTCTTTTGTACCTGTACTGCACCTGCATGGTGAGAAAAAAGATTTTCCTTGATGTATTGCTGAGAAAGAGTTCCTGGAGTTGTGTGTGAGCCAGAGCAAGAGTGCAGCTGTGGGAAAGTTGAGAGACTGTGAAAGCAGAAGGACGGACAGGTGCTTGCTGGATGGGTACCTGCCGTCTTCTCCTAGATACAGCTAAGAAAAGAGACTGTTGTGATGAACCTGTAGTTTAGACTCTGCATCCCCTGGAGTCTGGGAGACAGGGAAGAAACAGAGATGGTTTTGGCTACACACCGTAACTGGTTCTTGAGAGAAAAGAAAGATGATCCAAGGTTCCATTCTAAACCCTGGGCCAGGTGGGGAACTCGGTAACCCCCATCAAGTGGGGTCTGCTGGCTGCAGGGGATCACAGGCTTATTCTCAAGTGCTAGGGCACTCTGACCTGTGAGGGAGCCAGGCTGTGGGGCCACTCCTAGGTCTGGGTCCCTTGTGGCTGGCAGGCTTTTCGTAGTGCTCATCAATGGGCCTCAATAGGCTGAAGGGGACAAGCTGCAAGATCTCCAATCAAGCTGAAGATCCGAGCTGCAGTTTCTTTGCCCCTTCATGTGTGTTCAAGCATCGAGCCAGGTTCTGCATCTACTGATTCCACCAACCCCCAGGACTTCAGTCACATGTGCCACCCAAGGACTGATGTTGCAGAACCATGGGTAAAAGCAGGAACTGTCCTGCATCTGGGGAATATACATAGTTGTTCTAGTTTAGTGCCCACAGGCACAGGGTAACCTTAAAGAAATCAAAGGAAAGATATAAAAAGTTAATTTAATTTGGCAAGCACACCAACACCGGCTAAATAGCTGCACCTCAGGCCTACAACTTAAGATCTGGGTACCCAGGGTGGAATCTGGGCATCATTCTGGACTGGTACCGGTGGGACGGGCATGGTAATACCTGCAGCAGTTAGATAGTTAGGTAGTTTGGTGGCTGCATTAATTAATGTGTGGGTTTGAATATTAAAAAGGGAAAATGATTGTTGGAAAAAATACAGACCCTTAAATGAAAACCTTCTCAAAATGTCTTCCTTAACCTCTACCCCTCTTACCCCTTACCTAACCCTCCTCATGTAAATAGATTATGATGTTACTGTTGTTTGAAAAGGTCTGACTCAGAAGCCTGATTTTGGTGAGCATCTGTTTAGCTGGGATGTAGAATACTAACTGTTTGAAATGTAGGGAGGTTTGATTCTGATAAGCCCATGTCTGGGGCAACTGTTTGGGGAGGTGGGTTAGTGTGACATCCCAGGGGGTCGTACTGCTAGAGATCAGGCCCACTAAATGTACTCTGGGTGGAGGCACTGGCATTTTTTATTTGTTATTCTTGGGAAAGGACCCCCGGGTAACAGCTAATAGGAACCAAGGCCCCTTAACCTGGTTAGTGGCCACCCAGGCAGGGTTAGTAGCCCTCTCTAGGATGGCACCAGAGAGGGGTTACATACTGTTCCCTAGTAATACCCTAGCTGGGTCAGGTGCAACTCATGCTGTTTGATATATTATTAGTTCCTCAGTTACTTGGTATCCTGTATCTACTGTTCCCTAGTAATACCCTATCTGGGTCAGTTGATCTCTTATTTTTAGTTCCCAGATATTTGGTATCTAGTATTAATGCTCCCTAGGGTCAGGTGAAAATTTTATTGTAAGTTCCTCGGATATTGTTATCCAGTATTGCTGTTCCCTAGATATACCTTGTCTGGGTTAGGTGAACATCTCACTGTAAGTTCCTCAGGCATTTGGTATCTAATATTACTGCTCCCTTGAAATACCCTGTCTGGGTTAGGTGAAAAGACTCCTTTGCCTGCGTTATGTCCTCAGTGCAAGCTGGTCTACTGCATTTGAAAAACACTCCCATTGTGCATCTGCCCCTTTCTCCACATCAAAATCATACCCCCCACTGCAGCTTGGTCTCCTGGAAAAGAGGCTTTGTCACATCTTGGGTGCTAATATTTATACTCTAAGTTTACTTGGGTTCCAACTAGCCTCGAGGGGCTGGTTGAACCCTCTTGCACCTTTTTCACTCCTACTACTGGGTGGTGATATTGACACTAACTCGGTTGGGACCAATAAACTCCTCACCATGTCACAGTAACCCCCTCTGGGCTAACTGTCATGGATTAAAAATAGCTCACTTTAATGTGTGCGGTCTCCTATCCAAGATCTCAAAGTTAGAGGCCTGGACCACCCTGTACAATCCTGACATCCTAGGCATCAATGAAACATGGCTGAAACCCACCTTCCAGACTCCAGCTGCCACATCAAGGACTACTACCTGATCAGGCAGGCTAGAGGGGCAGCAAAAAAAAAAGGGTGGAGTGCTTTTATATTTTAGAGAATCCCTAAATGCAACCCTGGTATCGTGTAGTACCTCAGAGAATTCTATCAGTGAATGGGTCATCACTGAACTCACCCTTGGTTCTGCTGTTTATAGGCTGCGCCTATAACCCTCTGACAGTGGAGACTTGAAGGGTCTCCGACAGCCATTAATTGGCTCTACACAGGGCCCGTAGACGTGCCCAGTAAAAATGCTGTACTTACAGTTGGTGCCCCATATGCTGCAGAGCTTCCCCCATTGTAACAATATATCAGTGCCCTGGCTGCAATTCGCTGTGCCACAGCTGTGCCCTGGTAACCATTTGTGGCTAGAGCCGCTGCTGCCGACAACTGACTTAATATATTGGCAGTTGCTCCCCTATCAGGGAGCTCATCATGGCTGGGGACTTCAACATTAACTGGTTACATGTCTAGCAACTTGAATATGCCGAATTGCTAAAACAACTTAACCTCTGTCAGATCATTTCTACCCCTACTCGCCTCAACCCAGACTCCTCAAATCACTCCCTACTGGATTGGATCCTTACAAACCTGGTGGACAGGATGCTTCAGGCTGGGGTACTGCCTGATTCCATTAGTGACCACTCACCAATTTTCTGTATTTGGTCCTGCAGGTGCCCCCTTCCCCAGGCTCTGTCTTTAATGGATTTCTCCAAATGGGATATGGCAAAACTGCAATCAGATATCAGGGCTGTGAACTGGTCTGTCCCCCACACCCTACCTGAAGTGAACTCAGTTCTAGGGTTCCTCACTAAAGCTCTGCCCCCCATCCAGGACAAACATTTCTCAATTACCATCTAGAGAGTGAGGAGTTGGAATGCTAAATGGCTAACTAAAGAGCTTCCAGCTAAAATGAAGCAGTGGGATGCCCTATGGGCAGCTCACAAATCTTCCCCATCCCTCTCCACTTGAAACAACTACTAGAGGCTGTGAAACCTCTGTAAGCAGGACCCTAAAGAACTCAAAGTTGCCTGCCTTACAAATCATGCCCTGGGTGACCCTCACAAGATCTGTTTATCGCTGAACTCACTAATTAAGCCTGGCACCAAGTAAAGTTCCATCTGTTTGTGCACTGAGGCTGGGACTCTAACTAACCCCTTACAGGTTGCAGAGGCCCTGAACAACAAATTTACAAACCTGTTGGAGTATCTGGCTAAGCTGTCTTCCAGAGACTCCAAGCCTCCCCTCAGAGATAGGAGCAAATATGTACTTGGAATCCCTACATTCCACTTCAAGGCCACATTGCCCAAAGAGGGCTGTTGGCTCCTCATGGCCCTCCCCAATTACTGTAGCACTGGGAGTGAAGGTCTGTACCTGTGGTTCCTCAAACTTACAGCCAACCTCATTGCTAAGCCCCTTGTCATCCTCTATAATCTGTCATTAACCTCCTCAGCCATCCCAATGATATGGAAGCAGGCCACAGTTGTCAATATATTTAAATCAGATAACCTAAAAGTCATTGACAACTAGCAGCCAGTGTCCATCCTGTCTCACATAAGTAAAATTCTAGAGAAAACAGCCTTTCAGCAAATCTCAGACCACGTCTCAAAACACAATCTTCTCCCCCCCATCAACATGGCTTTAGAATGTGACATAGCACCACCACGTTGGCCTGCTTCAGGGACCATGTCTTCAAGAGCAGGATAAATGAAAGTTCACCTGTGCTATTTTTATGGATCTATCAAAGGCATTTGACCTGGTAGACCATGGCAACCTCTTATATAAACTGCTAACCTATGGTTTCTCAGCAGATATTTCAGCTTGGTTTGACAACTACCTCACTGGGAGATCGCAAGTTGTCTGCATTGGGGGGTCCACCTCCAGCTCCTTGGGGGAAAACTGTGGGGTCCTTCAAGGGTCAGTACTGAGGGCCCATCCTGTTGTCCCTATTCATGGATCACCTTCCCAGTGAAAGTAGGGGTTGCCACATGTCAATGAATGTGGATGATCTGATTATCTACTGCAGTGACAAGAACACTAAGGAACTATCTTACACCTTCATAAGGAAGTTCAACTCAGTACATGGGTGGTTTGTTGCAAATAGGCTGCTTTTTGCAATGGAAAGAGGATGATGTCCATGCTTTTCAGGTCCAAACTCAGGCTCATAAAGTGGGTAGTAAACCCAAATACCCCCTAATTCTTCAGCATCTGGGCTCCAGATGGTTCTTATCTTGAACAGGTAACTAAGTTCAAATACCTAGGTGTCACCCTGGACCCCTCACTAACTTTTGCTGATCACATTGGAATATTAGTCAGGCATGATAACCAGAAACTGGAGCCTGCCTTAGGCTAAAGAATCTCATGACCGTAGAAGTGCAGCTGGCCATAGCCCAAGGCATGCTTCTCCCACTCCTAGATTACTGCTCCCCCATTTATTTCCAAACCTCCAATCATAACCTCATTACACTTAACACTGCCTACAAAAACATTTTTAGGTTTGCCTTGCTGGCTCAGTACAACACTCACCACTGCTCCCTTTAGCACTCCCTTTATCAGATGCTTGGCTGGCTCTTCCCACTGACTCATCATGACTATCATATGGGTACCCCAGTTGAAAAGTGCCTCAGGGAAAAGGAGAACTCACCACAATGACACCTTCTGTCTTAGGACTGACTCATGACAGTTCAAACATTTCCTTGACCATCTTCAGATGGCTACTGAGATGGGTCAGAATGCTTTCTCCATTGCCACCTCTAGACTATGGAATAGTTTTCCAGCCTCCCTCCACCTGCCAGGCACTTCCACCCTGTTAAAAACACATTATAAAATAGCCCTTCTAACCACCTATTTGCATGAGTGCCACCTGAACTGGGATGGTGGATATCCCTTGGTCTGGATGCAGACCACTAGTCAGTTCATGAGGCAGTTGTCTACTTAGCCAACATTCATGTTTTATACTGTATGGGACTATGTTGCTAGTTATGATCTGGAGTCTAACCCCCAATCTAATCATGATGTTCTTGTGTTCTATGCTGTTAACATCTTCTCTTTATTGTGTTTGTTTTCTATGCCTAGCCAGGGCTTAGCACTGTGGTCTCAAACTGTAATTATATTTATTAAAAGTACTCTGAAACATTTCATGCACTCACCATTAGGCAAAAAAACACAAATGAATCAATAATTAATTCACTTTTTATTAAAAAAAGTGCATGGCATCTCAAAGCACATACATTTACCTTAGGTGGCAACAAGAAGAAAAAAGTGACGTTTCTCAAGGGTTGCCGCAAGCTTCATCAGACTAAAGTGTTAGTGCAAAGTTTAGCTTTTTATAACCACAACGAACAACAATTTGGATATTATTGCACACATGCAATCATTATTCCATTTCATGTAAAATTACATGGGATCACAATCTCACTTAGTTATAAAGAATCCAGTTACTAATAGTATTTCTAATTGGAGTGATAATCACCCCAGCACCTCTTCTAAAAAGACCATCAGTTATTCAATTTGTATTTTATTATCTGAATGCATGACATGATATGGGGCTTAATGAAATGATAGATCTGTCTGCCTTTCTGAATAAATGGTAGACTGGAAATGATTTAAGTCCATTCAAAACAGAGTAAACTAAATTGGAGACCACTGGCTTGAATATTTTTTTTTTTTAAAGAGGTTTTGGGGTGATTAAATTATCATTCCAGTTAGAAATACTATTAGTATCTGGACTTTTTGGGATGGATTTTCAAATGGTGGCACAGGACTTGCATCCAGCCCTGCACCAAGGGACTTAGGATTTAGCAGTACGCCAACCCCCTTTTCCACAACTGTACTCGATCTTCAAATCATGGGTGCAATTGCGACAGTTTCCCTGCATTATGGCAGCTTGCGTCACATGTCCGGCGCAATCCCCATAACATAGTTTCCTGGGTGTGGTGCAGGCTAGACTGTGCTATTGTGGTTTAAGAGCCCATGTCTGGTGCAGGCACTCCAAATTTTGGTGTAGCTGATGGAGACTGATGCCGCTCCATGTGCCATATGTTTGATGCACCAGGGGCTTGCGTCAGTCTTGGGGGACTGAAAATCCGGCCCCTTGTAACTGAGTGAGTGCCTGGTGACTGTGATCCCATGTAATTTTAAATGAAATGGAATAATGATTGCACGTGTGCAATACTATGCAAATTGTTGTTCGCTATGGTTATAAAAAGCTGAACTTTGCACTAACACTTTAGTCTGATGAAGCTTGGGGCAACCCTTGTGAAGCATCACTTTTTTCTCCTTGTTGCCATATAAGGGAAATGTATGTGTTTTGAGATGCCATGCACTTTTTTTAATAATAAATGAATTATTTATTCAATTGTGGTTTTCTGCCTCATGGTGGGTGCATGAAATGTTTCAGAGTATTTTTGGTGCAATTTTACTGCAACACCATTTTATCCTGGTGTTGGATGTTTCTTTGTGATGTTTAATTATTTTTATTGCATTTTTGTATTGGCCGTATTGTTTTTAACTGTACAATTTGTTATGTATGACACTTGGACTGTGCTGTATGTGCAATCTTGATGGCCTGGGTCACTCCTGAAAATGGTCCCTTGAACCAGTGTACTCACCAGTTACCAAATAGGTAAATACAAATATGATAGAGACCTTCAAGTTCCTTAAGGGAATTAACAAGGTGAACTGTGAGGTAACATTTAGCATGAGTTCAGAGACAGGAACCCAAGGTCACAAGTGCAAACTGGCAGGGGGAAGGTTTAAGAGGGATGTGAGAACTTTCTATTTTACATAAAGGCTGGTGGAGCCATGGAACAGTCTACCAGAGGGGGTGCTGGGTGTGCCAAGACCATAAAGAGTTTCAAGCATCGCTGGGACAGATTGAAGGGCTTGGTGGTTGCTCAAGTTGGTGGCAGGTGGTTGAGGAGCAAGGGGGTTGGGGAGAGGGGTGAAACCCTGCATGGACAATATTTCCCAGGGCAGATTGGGAACTCTGGGTAGACTTGATGGACCTGTGGTCTTTTTTGCCACTATTGTGTATGTGTCTACATTACCGTGTCATGTTGTTTGAACGAGATGGATAGGGGTTGCTGGTTTCACATTTGCAGATGGATCATTTCTATCTTGTTCTTATGTAGGGGAAGTGGAAATGGAATCGGCAGAAACTGAAGGAGGAGGAAGCCAGTATGCTTTTGGGTTGCTCAGGGACAGGGTGGTGTTATCAGATGCACAGGAAGACCTTGTAAGGCGGCTAGGAGGAGTAAGAATGGAACCAGTGAACTTCTGTGGACTACTTTAGTCATGCTGTCACGTACCCAGGCCTAGTCTTTTTTTTTGTAAACTTTATGTATGAGTTATCCATAATACATAGACGATTACATATACATACAGAAAGTATGCTGTGCAAAAGGCTACATAGGCTACAAGCACAATTGGCTCAATCTAATACAAACATTATCTGAGACTACACCTTGCTCAGATAATATCTGTCAGCCTCAGAAAAATATCAGGAGTTTAAAGTCCAGGAGACTAATATCATGAAAGATGACACTCTCACCAGAGGAGACAGTTAATACATTCAGTTTGCCGATATTCTCTCTTTCTCGCAGGTCTGAAAATCAGTGGGTGGAGGGGGGGTGCTGTACACTTGTAAAAACAGAGCACTCAAATGAAATTGAGACTGTCTGAGCTCAGCCATGTTAAGAGTACAACCCTGCAAACTCAAAGCATGAATCTAATACTATGCAGGGAAACAGGAGGAAATGGTAGGGATTGAAACAAAAGTCCACAACCTGATCGGTGCACTACTGTACACCCAACGATTAACTGTGCCCTTTTACAATAGAAAATTGGGCTATATCAGATGACAAGACATTAAACATAAACGAAACATACAACAGGAGTTGTACACCTGATAAAATTTAAAACATGCAGGGAGCCACTGACTCATTACAAAACTAGCTCAGTGCCGTTACTGAATATGCCTATCAAAGTACAAGTCCCAGAAACAGTCAGTCAGGGGTTCCTTCCAAATCATGATCCTGGTCCTCCATCTGTATTAAGGTAGTCAGTTTGTCTAGAAAACCTAAGGTAGCTTCCAGACCTGTAAAGATATACGTTTTTTTTGTTGTAGGTAACCTGCAGGCAAGGAAAAGGTACAGTAGCTGGGCTGCAACACCTCATTCCATTAATGAATTCTTTACTAGCTGGAGCTTTTTCTTCCTCTCCCACATTTGTGAGAAAAGGTCAGGGAACAAGCCCAATTTGCTGCCTCCCCAGACAATGTCATCCATTTGGCGGGCCACCTGCAACAATGAGATTCTGGCTTTGGGTGTGGAAAGAGTGGCAATGGCCATGAGGGGACACTAACTAGTGCTTCCCCAAGGTCTAGAACGTATGGGGATGACAAAGGCCTGAACAATGTGGACCCCCGAGTCCCTCGGAAGAAGGGCTAAGTTGTCCAAGATCAATTTATCTAAAGTCTTCTCTATGTCCTCACGTCCCGCCATATAACTTGGGTAGCCCATTACCCAGACATTTCTTTGTCTTAAGTCATTTTCCAGGGTCTCCACTTTGACTCTCAGGAATCCCATGTCCCAAATGAGACCCATACTTACTTCAGCCTGATGCGCTGAAGCACCATGTTCAGTGATTGAAGTTTTATTGTGAGTAATTTTCCCATCTAGGTCCAGGAGCTTTTGTTCTAGGGAGATGAGGTGTTTATTTATTTCATCCCCAGTGGCCTGAAGTTTGGTGAGGAGAGGCAGGATTGGGGAAAAATCTGGCCTACTAGACAAAGATGGCCCACTGGTTTTAGCTGACACACTTAAGTTTCCAGACCATGTATCGGCTGCTACTGTTGCTTTTTTGGGCCCATACTCATCTTTATATTAGAGACAATCAGGATTTAAGTACTATTAATCCAATTAGGCAATAGAAGAATATAAATAAGTTAAAATTTATAAGTATTATTCTGAGTTGAATAGAAAGGCTTCCACCATCTTGGCTGCTGTACAGCACTCCCAGCCCTAGTCGTCACAGCATCATAACTCATGGTTCCACCACCATGACCACCTTTGTGTCAACCCCCAGTTGCAGACAGTGGCATGAGACAGTCTTTCTCTGCACATTTCCCCCTTCCCTGTATCATTTTCTCCTTTTCTTTATTTGTTCTTCACAATGGATGACATTACAGTGCAGCAGGATGTGACATAAAACATCTTGACTTACTATAATAATGCTTTGCCAAACATTAGATATCCTTAATAACATGTATTTAAAGAGTAGATGACAGGTGACAATGAGTGATATGGTGAATTTCAGACCCCACTGATAGACAAAAGTTCTCACTAAGAGGCACTAATTTGCAAGACACGTAACACAATCTCAAGTATCACCCTGAGACAGTAGCAGCTGCCTATTTCAATTTCACTCACTGTTCACTTCACTGGCAGGCTGGCTGGCTGGCTGCCCTACGGAGAAAAAATAAAAAGATGGATCCTACATCCTATACCTCCAGCAGTCAATAAAATAAAAATGAACTGCAAATTTATAATCTGAAAATTCCCAGTTGCCTTGTCCTTCCCCCCTGCTGCACTGCCTCTGAGTCCCTGCCCTGCTGCAGGTGTAGGAAAAAACACACAAATGGTGCAGGAGTCAGGTGTCACAGAGGAGGATGGCTAGCCTTATACAAACCTAAACAGAAAGCTGCACTGTCCAAAGGTGTGCTTGAAGTGTAATCTGAATCATGGGAGAAAAACAGGAAGTCTTGAATCAGTAATTCCTTTTTTTTAATTTGCAATAAATGTACTAGGTGCAAGTGTGGACATACTAGCATCACAGAGCCTCCGCAGTGATAACCACAGAAACAATAAAGATCCAAACCCAGTTAAATAATGTACCAAACACATTGACCTTCTCTGGTGTGTCCAGCTGCTCTGGATCTTCGCTGGGCTAGAACTTCACCAGGGAGCAAGGACTAATAACCAGGAGACTGGTTAAAATAGCCCAAACCACAGGTGCAGGCACTTCAAAGCTGCCATTAGTACAATAACCATGACAGCATTTAGACCATTGCAGTTATTTAACACTGTGTCCTAAAGAAGAAATATTGCTTGATAATAAGAACAAAATCCCAATATAGAGACAATTTATTCATTTACTTATTAATTTATTTAGTTTTTGTTAACCAGGTAATTACACTTGACAAATCCTTTCTATTTTCAAGCATGAACTGGGAGGCTACAATTTGACAACCAAGAGATGGACAATTGACAACATTATATAGCAGTTGCTGCCGCGTGCTGCTTCACACAGCTGATACCTGCTGTAGTGTCTCTTGCCCTTCAGACTGTTACTGTCAGAGTTCCCACGGTGGATTCAGCTACCAGGGGAATCTCGCTGTAAAAAAAATACACGTAGTGAAGCAGAAATGGACAAAACTTAAAAAAAATGAAAACCTGTAATCAGCGCTTCCTTCCTGCTGATGATGAAAAGCTTCCTCCCCACCTCAAAGATCCCCACCAGCACCACAGAACTGATGCTCCCAATTAGTCCGTTTCTGACATTATTTATTTATTTATTTTTTTACTGAGTCTTTCTACTCCAGAGAACCAACAACAAACCGCACCACTCAAAGATAGCTTCCAAAAAGAAACTTTAATGAAGAAAAAGTTTAAAAAACACTGCCATAAGTGCAAAGAAACATCAGGGACGCTGCTAAGATCCTCTACCGGTTTCACATTCAAACATGCGTCATCAGGAGGATAGTGAATCAAACTCATGGTTCCCTTTTACACAAGAAATAAATTTAAAGTGACAGAACATATAATATTCATACATGTCTCATCCTTTTTGTTGTTATAAAGTGCCATAACCATTTAAAACAATAATAATAAATATCATACACTACAGGAGAGCTTAAGGAGAGCTAAAGAGAAAAAAGGGGAATGGTTAGCAAATACATATGGATATTGCATAATAATGTAAATAGTTTTAAGACAGCAGGCATAAAACATAATTCCAACCACAATTGCATATCCATAATGACCATATTGATGTCTAAGATGTAGATACATCTAAATATTGAGTATTAGGCAATTAATGTTACCACCACAATTTCAGTGGACTCTATGCAATACCTGGTTAAACAACTAAATAAAAAAAAATTGTATCATGCTGCAGGCATGGAACATCCTATCAAGTACAATGTGCATATAAATAATAACCATACCAGTATCTAAGATGTAAAAACATCTAGTATATAATGTTTAGCATAAAATATTTAGCCATTAACGCTACTACCACAATTGCAATGGACTCTATGTATTCAAATTGTATCATGCTGCATGCGATTGGACAGCAATTAATTATGTTCCTGAAAAAGAAACATAAAGAAAAACCAGTGTGAAACACAGCATGTAGTGAAGGAAACCAAACATAACAATGCAACAGAGTAAACAAAACATTATCGCTTCCTTTGTATGCATGATAGAAGTTCAATTATATCTTCAAGTCCTGGAGGTTCGAGTCCCCCCAATGTGAAAATCCCTTTTTCACAAGTGTGCAGTTAATATAAATACAACACAACATATACATAAAACAGCCAGTAACATCCAATCTACGAACAGTTGCAACCAAGTTGCATTAACAATAATTTATGACAGACACATTTAAAATTTTGACTAGATTTGCAAGACGAAAATGACACTGTGAGATTACTGTTCCAGGAAGTTGCTCTTCATGTCAATGATCGTTTATCCAGTACTTGTGTTCAAACTCATTTCCTACATTTCTTTTTTAAAAACCCTTTAGATCAATGTAAAAAGCCTTCTTCAGCCAGAGGAGGCAACTTAGAACAGAAGATCCTAATGGGTTGTTGCCTGATAAAAGCATGCCCCAGGCATGTAGTGAGGTATGAGGCACTTGTGCAGAGTGCCTTTAGCATGTGGGAAGTGCTGTTATCAGGCAACAACCCACACCACAGGAGTGTCTTGCTCTTATAAAATAGGTTTCTAGAAACAAATAAGGTGCATAAAAATGTAAATAATATATATTAAATGTTTTTAAACTTTTTTTTTCCTTTGCAAAGTAGTCCCTATTGTTTGCAGTGGTAGGCATTGTTGAATTGCTGTTGTGGGTCTGTACCACTAGGGGGTAGTGGTGAATATGGTAACTGTTCGACTTTTTCTTGTGTTCTCCTGCCCTCCCCCTCCTCACACATTCTCAGTCTGGAAAGGTTGCATTCTTAATATTTGAGTGCTAACTGAACTGAGGAAAGAATTATGAATAAAAAAGCCCAGCACTTTATAGTGCTACAGCATCAGCTCTGCTATTGCTACAGGAGTATTTCCTGTTTCTGTTATTACAATTCGTGCTTCAGTCTAATGCCACTGTTTATGTAAGAAAAAATAAATTGTATCTGTATGCAGCCAGTGTGCATGGGGCAGATTGGGTGAGGTAGCACGCGAGAGAATAGTGCAGCTGTGGGCATTATCAGCTGGTGTAACTAAATGTGCTGCCTTGCACTACTTGCATTACTTCCCGATTTGGGGAAAAGCCAGCAGAGGAGCAGGTGAGTGGTTGCACTTGGCGAACTATGGCACAATTCACAATATTAAGAGTGTTTTAATTATACTAATTTCAGTTGGAGTCCCTGTATTGTAGCAGTGTTTGTGATTGGAAACCACAGAAATCAGGTTAAGTCAGCTCCAGTCAGGTTGGGGGGGCGGAGGTTGCATGGCAGTAAAGATATGATACTGCACTCCATGGATTACTGGCCTGCTGAAAGAAAGTCTCCAATAGAGGTTAGTTTGCACATTGAAACATTTATTTTTTGTTTGGTTACTGCCTCTACAATGTGGACAGGGAGTGGGTTTTTACAGAAATGTATGAGAATGTTTATGTAGCTATTTTTTGGGGTATGGCAACTAGTGCATGCTAACCGTTTCATGCTACAAACAATGGGCACAATGCACAATTGGGGTAGAGTGCCTACATGCGTATCTGGGACGCATAGCTACTCTGTACCCATTGCACCCCCACTGCACGGCATGCACAAAGGGGGGGCACACAGACCCACCACACCCAGCCCCCCACATCTGCAGACCGCACCATGCTAGGGGCGTTTCAGTGGTGTGTCAGCACTATGCTGCATTCACTAAATCACGTAGTGCTGGCTGCATGGGTGCGGAGGGTGGTGCAGGGTATGCCAAGGTAGACCCTGCCATAGCCCTCTGCCCACCCCTATGGTCCCCATCCTCTGGATGCTGGATCCTGGCCAGTGCTCTCCAAGCTTCCCCTACCCAATAGGCAGCCAGTGAGAGCAGGGGCAGTGGGATGGGCGAGTGCCCTTAATACCAACTTTGCAGCAGTACTGGAATGTTGCGGGGGGGGCAGACCATGGCACATGCCCCCGAGGCTTAGGGGCACTGGGGTCCACAATGGTGTTGGGACACAGCCACGAGCATGTGGGCTGGAGGCGGGTCCTGGTGCCGGGGTCCTGCAGTATGCCAGTGCGGCACCGTTCGCTGAGGATAGGCCGGTGACATGACCGGCTGTGGGGCCATGCTGCATGGGTCTGGGTGCCTAGGTGGCATGCACAACTCTGGACTCACACATCGCAGTGCGAGGGATCTACTTTTGGACCCGGGATGGGCATCCCATTGGATGCCCGCCTGGGTCCGTGACTCTGCCCCCGGCTGCCCTGCGGAGTCATGTGCACCGGGGGGAGGAGCCATGGACAGGTGGCCGGCATTGGTGAATGCCAGTATGGGTGCGCCTGTCTGTGGGGTGCAGTGTCACAGGCAAGGTATGCGACTTTTCTGAGTACCCCCACCCGCATTGTGCATTGTGCTCAGCGTCACTAGAATTTTGTTTTCAAAAGTTTCTTGCAGGCATGGATATGAGGGCTGTACTGTATTCAGTTTGGCATAAAAGTGCCAGCTGCGGTGTTGTTCTATAAGAACACCGGTCCTGACCAATCAGGAAACAGGATTCCCTTAATCAATTTTATAATGGGGGATAACAGCAGAAATTGGAATGTCAGGCACGAGGCAATGCCATGTGCCTTAAGCACCAGAGAAGTTCCATTATGTAAGCAATAACATAATAACATGTGACAGGTCATGTGGTTATTGGGTAATTATCGCACCCCCCCACCTCTGTGTTTTGGAGGCACAAGGTGTTAGTTGAGTGCCCTTCAACCTTGGGGTGGGGGAAAATGCAACAATTACCCAATAACTGCAAGCCCTGAAGTGTGTTATTGTGTTTATGAAATGGCACCAAAATAATAAAAAGCACAAGACTAAACAAATCATTAAATTAAGAAGTACTAAATCTTCATTACTGGTAAACTGGTTCTCACACCAAACAGTTAGGTTTTCTCCATCAAAGCATTCAAATTGCCTGTCAGGTAAGTCACTCATGTTGTTAGTTAAATCTTTTTTTGTTTTTCCCAAGCTGTCACAGCTACTGAGAGTTCTGAAGCTGTGTAGTTCCAAGGCCTGTAAGGCACTTTCCAGAGCTGTGTGGTTATTGATCACGTATTGCACAGGTCTGGACAGTTAATAATCAATCAGATCACTGAATTTTTGGGCCCATTTTATAACCCCCAACTATGCACACTCTGGAGTACCTGATTATGATTATAACATGCTGCCTTTTATTGTTATTTTACAAACTGAGTAATGAGATTTAGAAAGTTAAGTATTTCTGCCCTGTGCTGCTGTGCAGAAATATTGCACAATCATATGATCACATCTGACCAATAAGAGGTCTTGTTTTCTCTTACCATTTTAAAATCTCTCTCTCTCTCTCTCTCTCTCTCTCTCTGTCTCTCTCCCTTCCTTCCTTCCTTCCTTAGAAGTTGACAGCAGAAGGAGACCACTAGGTCCATCTAGTCTGCCCATTTGTTTAGACCTATTTTGACACTCTAGTTGCCCTTTGTAGTCAGGGATCCCTTGTGTCTATCCCATGCATTCTTGAATCTCTCCACAGTGTTGACCCCCACAACCTTTTGGGGCAGGCTGCTCCAGGCATCCACCCCTCTTTCTGTGAAGAAAAACTTCCTGGTGCTTGTAGAGAACCTCCCTTCTTGCAGCCTGAGGTCATGTCCCCTGGTCCTGGAGTCCTTCTTGAAGTGAAAAAGTTCCTGTGTCTGTATCTTGTTAATGCCTTTTATGTACTTGAATGTTTCAATCATGTACCGCCCCCCCTCTCTCTTCTGTGCTCCAGGGAGCACATATTCAGTTCCCTAAGTTTTTCCTCATAGGATATGTACCGCAGACCCTGAATTGAATCATTTTTGTCGCCTTTCAATGTACTGTTTCCACCCGGTCAATGTCCCTCCTGAGGTGAGGCCTCCAGAATTGAACTCAGTATTCCAGGTGAGGCCTGACCAGTGAGCTATACAGTGGTAGTGCCACCTCTCTCTCTCTTCTGCTCGTGATTTCCCTCCCAATGCAACCCAGCATTCTGTTGGCCTTCAATGTTGCCTTCTCACACTGCTTACTAACCTTCAAGTGTTCTGAGATTATGATTCCCAGATCTCGTTTCTGGTTTGAGGTTGCCAATCTTTCACCTCCTAGGTAATACTCCTTTCTTGGATTTTTCTTTCCTATGTGCATGACCTTGAACTTTTTGGCGTTAAATCTCAGCTGCCACACTCCAGACCATTCTTCTAGTTTCTTGAGACCAGCTTCCGTCTTGCTCACTCCTTCTAAGGTGTCCACCCTGTTACGTATCTTGGAGTCATCTGCGAACAAACACACCTTCCCTTCCAGTCCGTCAGTGATGTCTGCTATAAAAACATTGGAAAGCAGAGGTCCCAGCACTGAGCCCATGGACACCCCACTGGTCACCCTGCCTTCAGCTGATTGCGTTACATTAACTTGTACCCTCTGGGTTCTGCCTTGTAACCAGTTTTGTACCCATCTGACTACTTCTGGACCAACCCCTGTGTGGTCAAGCTTCTCTACCAGCATTCTGTGTGGAGCCAAGTTGAAGGCCTTACTAAAGTCTGGGTAGACCACATCTACTGCCCCACTGTCATCCACTATTTTTGCAGCATAGTCAAAAAACTCAAGCACATTTGTCTGGCATGACTTACCTGCTGTGAAACCATACTGTTTAGGGTCTTGTTGGCTGCTAGTTTTGAGGAATGTTATGATCCTCTGTTTGAGTAGTGTCTCCATTAGTTTCCCTACTATAAATGTGAGGCTCACTGGTCTGTAATTACTAGCCTCTTCACAACTGTCTGATTTGTGAAGTGGAACGACTATTGCCTTTTTCCAGTCTTCGGGTGCTACACCACTCTTCAAGGATTTCGTGACTAGAAGTACCAGAGGGTCTGCTAATTCTGCCCTCAGTTTCTTAAGGATTCTGGGGTGCATCTCATCTGGTCCCATGGCTTTGTCTGCTTTTAGTTTATTTAGCGCCTCCCGTACTTTGCCTTCCATAAAGGTACTCGTGTCTACCCCTGGTCCTGGGGTGTTATGTTTTTTCAGAGCTGAGCCATCTCCTGGGTTCTCTTTGGTAAACACCGAGCAGAAGTATTTGTTGAGGATTTTGGCTTTCTCTGGGTCATGTTTGGTGCATTTCCCTTCTTCAGTAACACTCTTTACTATCCCCCTTTGCATTCCTACATTCCCTAATGTATCTAAAAAAATAATTTGTCTACTCTCTTTGCCCCTTCTGCTATAATTTCCTCTGTCTAGGCTTTTGCCTTTCTAATTTGTTTGTTAGACTCCCTCATTTTTTCCTTGTACGATTCCCAGTCTTTCCCAGTTTTGGTTTCCTGGTATATGCTGTACACCTTCTTTTTTTCTTTGACTGTAGTAGCCATTTCCTTGGAAAACCATAGAGGATTTTTTTTGCTTTTTGCTTTGCTGACCTATCTGGCACATTGATCTGTGGCAGTCTTTATTGCTCTTATATCTTTAATCTCCCCAACATGACCTCCATCTCCTCAACCTCTATTTCCATTAACTGGCTACTTATGTTGTTCCTCATTTTTTGGAAGTCAGCCTTTCTGAAATCTAGCACCTTTATCTTTGAGTAGCCGGTGTCCTGTGTTATGTTTACCTTAAGCTTACCATGCAATGGTCGCTGTTGCCCATATGGCATCCCACTTCAATGTCCTTGATCCTCTCTGAATTTGTGAGGGCAAGATCGAGAATGGTATTTCCCCTTGTTGGGGTTTTAACAAGCTGATACAGTTCTGTACCTTGTAGTGACAATAAAAAGTCCCTACTTCTTGTTGTTGCTGCCGTCAGTGTGCTCCAGTTAATATCTGGTAGGTTGAAGTCCCCCACCAGTATTACTTCGCCTTTATCGGACATTTTGTGGATTTCCTTTATTAGGTCTTTGTCTCCTTTATCTCCTTGATTTGGGGGCCTGTACACAATGCTAGTTCTGAAGGGTTTTCCCTTGCCCATGTCTACTGTTAGCCACAGTGACTTGAAGTCCCCTGGTTGCCCTTTTACTTCTGTGGCTTTTATTTCCTCCCAAATGTAAATGGCTACCCCCCCTTTTTTTTACCCTGCCTATCTTTCCTGAACATATTGTAACCGGGAATGGCTGTATCTCATCCTTGGTTTTCCATGAACCACATTTCTGTCACAGCCACCCAGTCCAACCTTTCTGTTTCCAATAGGACTGTGAGTTCAGAAAGTTTGTTGGTTAGGCTGCTAATATTTGCAACCATTGCCTTCCAGTAATGTACATCCTCTTTGGTGCACAGTTGTGCCCTCTTCCTGGACTGCTCCAGTTTGCTCTTTCCAGCTGAGAGATTATGGAGGTTGCTGATTCAGGTGGATGTTGGCTCTGATTTGTTTTCTGAGGATGTATGCACGCATTTGATGTTTTGCGGAGTGATGAGCAGCCCACCGATGGCAGGGGTGTGAGCCAGCCTTCCTTCCTTCCTTCCTTCCTTCCTTCCTTCCTTCCTTCCTTCCTTCCTTCCTTCCTTTCTTGTTGTCCAGGATAAGCATATTGAGTCAGAGCTGTTTTTTCCACATGGGACCTAGGGAAAGGAATAACAAATGAGGTAAAAATATAACAAGCAAAAAAAAAAAAAAAATTACACAAAGACTGTACCAACAAAAAGAAAACAGAGTAAATAATCAGCAGATGGGGAGCCTATGGCTACAATTTCCAATTTCAGTGAACAGACCAATGGTGATTAAAATCCCATTTCCCCAGCTGAAAACTCTTTAGAAAGAGTCAGAAAGACAAAAGGGAGGGGGATGTGGAGGCAAGTGCTAAGGGTGGGGAGTCACTGAAGCACAAGAAGGAAGGGGAGCTGAGGTGGTGAAGGGTAGCAATGGGGAGACAGCCAAGATGGCTCTGTAAGTGGAGTCTTCAGTGTATGTCCCCACAAAGTGATGGGGCTAACCAGGGACACCAGAATCAACTTTTGCTGAATCCTGAAAATGGGCCTGAGCTACAGAACCTAAGCGAACTTCAAAACCTCTGCAGAATGACAACTTACTGAAGAGTGTAGCAGGTTACCTGTAGGAACTTTCACTGGGGAAGACTGTAAACCAGTGACTCAAAAGTTCACTTCTTCTCTGGAGACCAAGATTGGGTAAAAGTCACTTTGTGCATGTTGCCTATTTTGTACCAAGGAAAGTCTTAGAAGAGTGGTTGGTAGGATCAGTGCCCAACAAACTTGTTTGGCAAACAGTGTAGTCTAGGGCACACTGCACACTTCCCTTGCAGCTGTTGCACAAGATTTGAAATTCTTATTTTAAAGTATACAGAAAACTTGATTGAAACTTTCTTCCCTGACAGTAGGACATGTAGACAAACAGTTATTGAAGGGCTTCTTCCCAGAATACCTATAAGACATTAGCTCTCAATCCCAAATGTATGAAAGTTACCAAAAGCCATTGCCACATTGGAACAATGTCCTTGTGGGTGCCAAAGGTTTTCAACACAATTAGGAGAACTCTCTTGGTGCTTTGGACTGAAACAATGGCTATGTGGGAAATGCAGCTTCCACTTCGGACTCTTTCTCCTCTCATGTGGTTTCCCCAAAGTCAGGAGACCTGCAGAATGTCTCTCACCTGGCCCCCCCCCCCAAAGTTGGCTGACCTGCAGAAAAGCATACCTTCTTCCAGGACCTGAGGCAAAGAGCAGATAAAAGAAGAAGTTTTATTTTACCAGCATAAACATTACAAGAAGCATCAGGAACAAGGAGAATTCAGATAAATTAGGAAACAAGTACCACTGATAGAGAAATATAATGGAGACTGTGGAGTTACAGTGACTGCAACATTGTAAAATAAGGGCAAACTAGGATTATAACGGGTGGTGATAGAACACTGTGGTTATTTTTTTTACATATCACTGTTGGACAATATGAACAAAATGAGTTGGTAAATAATTTCTGTCTTCTGTGGGACAGTGTATGGATGTTGTTTTAGATGGTGGTGTTAAATAGCAAAGCTAAATTACTCTTGCCCCCCACTGAGCCTACCCCTGCCTCACCATTGCCGAAAGAGGTTAAGGTGCCCATGTTCCCTCATGTGGCCTTGAATCAGTCCCTTGAACTTGATTTGATGTTCTATGTACTGTAACACTGCACAATGGACTTTGTCTTATTGATTTGTGTGCTGAACGTGCTGTGTATTATTGCTGACCCCCAGTGCTGTACCTATTGTAATTACCATTGTCACTATGTCCTCTATGTCATGCAGTTGTACATGATACTGTACCATGTGAGTTCAAAACATATTCTGCATGCAACTCATTCTGGGTCACTCCTGAAAAAGGGATGTAAGTCTCAGCGAGCCAACCTGGTTCACAAAATCCAATAAATAGGTAAATAAATAAATGGTACATTAGGTAAGGTAATACTAATCATAAACATGCACAGCAAAACTGTCTATGTTTCTCTCCAAAATTATATACTACTATTATACTATTCAGTTATACCAATAGCTTTTTTCCTTTTGTAAACATTCATGCCAAAAAACAACAAGGAGGGTATTAGAGAATGTAAACATACGTGCACACTCATCAGACATCATATGTCGCTGCTCAGCATTAAGCTGAACTAATGGTTTGTTTAGTTTTATTTTTTTCATTTCAAAGTTGGTGACTGGGAGAGGCACACTGAGCTGTGACTCATTTACAGGTGTGACCTCAGGAAAGGAAAAGGGAAGGGGAATATTTGTACAGATGCAAACTGACTTACAGAGCCAGATTAAGCTGTTGGTGGTATTAGTGAATGGGGGGGGGGTTGCCAGGACACTGGGGATATTCCCCTAATTGGAGACGTGCATGAGGAATGGCAGCACGGGGTTTGACATGTGTCACTCTCAATATTCATGTCAATGATTTGAGATCTCAAGCAAGGTACACAGCTGTTTTTTTACAGAACCAATTATAAAAATTGGTATCCTGTCAAGACTGTGGATCTGAAAAAGCATGGTAAAAAAAACCACACTGTGATAACAGTGCAAGAAGAACCTGTGAAAGTGCCGCTATACAACCTAGCACACTTCCTTTAGTTTATTATTGAAATATATACATTGCACTTACGGTGTACCAACTGTATATGTTGATAATAAGGTAAAGGAAATGCGCTAGATTGTATATTTATTGAAGGAGCATTTTATTGCCCAAGCTTTTTTGTGTGGTGTGGACAGCACATTTTATTGCCCAAGCTTTTTTTGTATGGCGTGGACAGTGCATTTTATTGCCCAAGCTTTTTTGTATGGCGTGGACAGCGCATTTTATTGCCCACGTTTTTTTGTATGGCGTGGACAGTGCATTTTATTGCCCAAGCTTTTTTGTATGGCATGGACAGCACATTTTATTGCCCAAGCTTTTTTGTATGGTGTGGAGAGCGCATTTTATTGCCCAAGCTTTTGTGCATGGTGTGGAGAGTGCATTTTTGACCATGCTTTTTTGGATAGCATGGTTTTGACCTCTCCCTTAGCAAGCTCAGATTAAAGAAAATGTGATTAAGGGTGATATTTTGCCACTTGCAAAATTACAAAAATACAAAAGTGCTGACACAGTAAAGAAAATAAAGAGACTGGTTGTATTTACGATATTACCCACTCTGGAATGTGGTTATTTATTTATTATTTTATTTTTATTTCAGTAACTTTTTACACAGAGTAAGTGGGTAATCTGTGAACAAGGTGACTGCAATTGGGCAACTGCAAAAATGGTGACTCAGTTATGGTACCTGTGTTCAGGGCTACCTGGCAGGGGGTGCGGCTGGATACTGGGGTGGGCGACATATGGAGATAGGATATACACGTGTATACGCATGTTGGGGGGAGAGGCAGGGGAGGGATGGTATGTGGGAGGGGCTGTGGCTAGGAACTGCCAAGCTGGTCCACTAGCGTAGGGGGGAGGGTGGTCAGTCGGGAGGTGGAGGTTGCAGGGTTCGGGTCTTGCTCGACTTGGTTTTTTTTTTGCCGGCAGGTGGCATTCCCTTTTTTTAAGTTTTTCACCCCCCTTGACATGCACCCCTCTGGAGTTGAGAATCTATGAATAGGTCTCGGGCATCGTATTTCTCCTAGCCACGAGTGTGCATCACCAAAATTCAGTTTTGGCAATGTACACTCACCGTAATGGCGATCGCCATAATATCATGGACACAAATAAATGTACTCCTTCTTTTCTCTACAGTTTGTTTACTTTTATACTGGATTCTTATTATACTGACCATGTTTATTTTTGTTGATTTAAGTTAATGCACAAAAATACAAAAGGAAGGGGTGTAATTAATTCGACAATAACAGTAGCATATTAAAGAATTTGCTGATTCTTATCAAGACCTTTAGTGTGGTAATTATGTAGATAATTTTATGTTTTGTATCTTAATGTGTTTCATTTAAATTCAGCTTGAAGGACTGCACTTTGCTATAAGAGAGTCCTGGATGTCGTCCAATCCAAGAGAAAAACATTGAAAAAGTGAATGGTTTAGAGCTGAAACCCACAAGAAGTCATTTTAAGATAAAACACTCCATGAACTGTGAGGACAACTCTATATTGCCACCACTTTGGACATGGACTCATTTAGGCTATTGGTCATTCACTTTACCATCTTTTCCTGTTGCTGCCAAGACTTTTTATGAAACCTGATTTGTTAAGTCAAGCAACCCATATTACCAAAGACATTTGAAAGTTGCAATCCCTTTGTCTTACATTTTTGATATTTAAACATGTTATTTAGGGCCGTTATTATGGCTCTTTAATGAGTGTTCAATAATGTGAGGGAACACTGAATGTTTGTACTTTTTTTTTACTAGGTTTTGTATTTCTTTAGACAGTTTACTTAACTTTTCTCTTCTTCACATATTTTTGTATTAAGTTTTTTATGGTCTTTTGTAAAATTATTATGGGACAACCTCCCCCCAAAAAAAGATAGAAGCCAAATTCACTAAAAGTCTGACTAAAACTAAAGGTGACAAGAGTAAATTAAAATCTTTCCAACCCAGTTATTGTGGTGCCCAACCAAAAGATTACTAAATTACTTAACTCACGGGGTAGTCACTGGGCTTAAAGGGGAACTAAAAAAATATTAAGGCCCACTAAACCTCAGAATGACCTCTTCCCCAAAGAGGGAAGTTCATGTTTCACAAAATCCCTTGTTAAATGCAATCAAGGCCTTGGAGAAGCCAGGAATTATTAAGCTCATAGAGCTGGATTTACCAGAGGTAGAAAGTCAGCAAAGGTCACCAAATAGTTTAACTGAAGTAGGCCCTGTACTTTGTTATTCAGATCTGTGGGATCCAATAGCTCTTAGTAAGGAAGTGACTATAATTAATAACATAGAGGATTGTCTATGGGGAGTCATTCACAACAAGGATATTCTCAATTGAGAGGTCTCCATGGCTATGCTAGACCTCGAGAGCGAAGCTTGAGAGGTCGTCCGTTGACATGGAGACCTCGAGATCAGAGAATATCCTTGTCTGTAAATGACTCACCATGGACAATCTTTTATAGTGTATGGTGAGTCCAGACAAGTTTCTAGCTTTATGTGAAGTACCTTCTTGGCATGGTTTATTCAAGTGCTGCTTGTTTCCTCTGTCCCTTGTCTGTTGTCACCACCACGGCCCAGCATTGTGCATGCGCGAATGCATTCGATCTTGTTGTGCTGCACCGGTGATGTACTCAGTGTAGCACAACAAGATCATGACGCACTGAGTGCAGCACAACAATGCTGTTCCAGGCATGGATTTCCATGCTGAACAGTGTTCTACCATACACTATAATGTGAATGCCTGTGTTAACCTGATATTGAATAAAGAGCAGGAAAGAGTAGAGTGGGATGAAAGAAGTGTTAATATCTACTGCATGTCTCTCAAAAATCATGTGAGAGAGACTTTAATAATTTTATTCCCCCGTATATCAAGAGACTGAGCCTAGACCACCTATCAAATCATCCTCCAGACATTCTACAGATGTGGTTGGATGAGGCAGACAATGAGGCTAGTTTAAATTTGGGGTATGCACATAAAAAGTCATAACAGACAAATCTGAATATAATATGTCAGCTGTGTTAGGAACATTATTAAACCTATGGAAAGATGTTCAAAACGTTAATAACTTACTTAAGGATCTGAGTGTGTTATTTACTGGCTCCAAAGTCAGCATTAATAAACGTGAAGAAGCCCTGAATGCACAATACCCGAAACAAAATTGTCCAGTTGAGAAAGTTATGGATAAGCCAGGTATATTGGGGGAAAGTGTCCAAACAACTACACAAAAAATAGCAGAAAAAGAAGTTCAAGAAATAAATGCTTTAGTGAAAGATTTAAAAGTAAGGAAGAAACAACTTAAAGATGGTCACTTAAAAGAAAACACAAATCAAAACTTTAAAGGAAGGGAGAATGGAAACAAGGAGGTGGTGAAAAATCAAGAAACAAATATTAATAATAAAACTTTCCCACTAACTGAGATTACTTTAGGAGAAAAATACAGAGACTACAACAAGGAAAAAAGATAAATGGTACACTTTAAAGAAATAAATGGATAGGATGCAAAACATCAAAAAATAGTTACAAAAATGGCACAGACAGGAAAAGCAATGAGTGAAGTGTGAACTCTGGATGAAAATAAGGGAACTAAAAATAAGAGCAGAAATCTAATTCTAACCATATATTTTGAAGGCATCCCAAAATCAAAAAAAAAAAAATAAAACTGATTTACATTAAAATTGACAATATAAAACACCTTGGAAAGTATACTGGGCAACAAAATGTCATTAGCTGATATAAGATCAGCTAACAGATATAATATTACACCAAACAAGTATTGGATTTTCATCATAATTAGTATTTATGACAAGCAAAAGCAGATCATTGAGGCCAGAGGAGATTAAGGGGTACTGGGAGTAAATTTGACACCACTGTACATTAGTGCAGACAATGAATTAAATACCGGGAAGAGTAAGTAGTCATGTACAGTAAGTGAAGCAAAAAATAAACAGCATCGCAGTCAACAAAGACTATCCTAAGGCCTGTTGAACAAGAACATATATAAAAAACAGACAACATGGAAGAAGTATATATTAGAGGTATACGACAAAAAAGGACAAGGAATAAACTCTAACATTGTCCTATCCGATATTGCAGGAGCAGATCCAGAAAGCACCATAGTCTCAGATGTTTCCACTGAAGAGACTGTAACAGTGAATTCAGCCATAAACCTACCAACAGTAGTGAGTGACTAGAATCCATAAAAATCTCTATAGAAGCAATATGCTGCAATATTTCTGTTATTGTCTCAAAATTAAAAGACAGGAAATGGATGGCAAATATGGAAACATACGATATCATCTTATTACAGGTGACCTGGGACCACACACCAAATTCAAACTATACAGAAGTGTATAGGCTGTGGAGTATGCCAGCAATACAGGTACATAGATATGGGCACCCTGAAGAAGGTCTGACTATTTTGGTTAAAATAATTTTAAACATTAATTGTTTACAAACTTTGGGGGATATGCAGTATTTTATTTGAATTGTAATATACTTGCTCTCAAATCACTGCTTTGCTTTTATTAATATGTACATATCACCAAATATAAATTCAGCAGATTTTGAAAAGAAATATGCCCACTTTTCCTAAGTGTGTGTTTGAGATCAAAAGCAAACATAAAATATATTTATCTCAGTGGCAGGTGACTTAAATGCAAGACTAGGCAAACTTGCAGCAGAAATAAATATAGACTAGACAGTGGATGACACTATAGGCATACCAATCAGAAACACTATGGGTAAGAAAAATAATGTATAGGTGTTGTATTAATGAAATATTTAGGAAAAAATGGACTTCGTATTTTAAATGATAGAGTGAAAGGTATCATAAAAGTGAAGCTACATTTCCCACAGAAGCCAGAGGTAGCATGCTTGACCTCTCACAATGTAACGTATTTGATTTTCACAGAATACAGTTTTTTAAAGTGTTTCAGCACTGGGATAGTGATTACTTTCCCTTCTAATGTAGACTTATGTGCCATGATAATGTTAAAAGAGATAATGTCAAACCTCTAAATTACGCTAATAAGAACATGTGTATACTGTAAAAAAAAAATTAAGTGGCCTGAATTCACTACTCAAAAAATTACAGAAGCCTTGACATCAGATACCTTAACACTTTTCAGAAATAATATGGAACTATTTGAAAAACTGTATCTTACTGAGAATCCTAAAAATGTATTTCATGCCTTATACAAATGTGACATAATGGGCCAGATATTAAAAACGTGCAGAGCACAAACCATTTATGCCGAATTTGCACCCCGTTTGCACGGGGTTGCAATATTCAAAAGCCCAAACAATGCCAGCACAACAGTGTAGTGCCGGCATAAAAAATAATGTAGGCACTGTGCAAATTGAGGGGCGGAGACATGAATACAGATGCAATGGTATATTCAGCACCATAGCACCATGCAACTTGTGTTAGCATGGCACAAGTTAACACCATAAAAATGTAGTCTTAACTCTGGGCAAAACAAGAAGGGGGCATGGACACAGCAGCAACAGGAGACATGGCTGTATGCAACAACAGCATCATGGTGCACCTGATGGCTGCAGTCATTGATGAGGAAAAGAGGGCAGATCGCCACCCTCGGCCACTCTGTTGGCCAAGGAGGAGATACGCTGCAAACAGAATGTACCAGCACTGAGAGTCCTTTGTGACACTCACAGATGACCACCTTGTGGGCTGGTATTAGCTCAGTAAGGCCCTGCTGAGGGAGCTCTATGAGCTCCTGCATGAGCAGCTGCAGTGTACTGCCCAGTGCAGCCATGCCATGCCAGTTGAGGAAAAGGTGACAGCTACGATGTGTTTCTTAGCCACAGGTCCTTCCAGACACTGGTTGGTGATAACATCGGTGTATCGCAGTATGCCACCTTGTACCTCCTGGCACAATTCCTAGATGTACTACTGCCACATGCTGGTGAATTGTGTTCCTCCGCACAGCAGCAGAGCATAGAGAAACAATGCAGCAATTCTATTGGGTTGCACACCTACTAGCAGTACTTGGGCCATTGACTGTACTCACATTGCCATCCGTGTACCTCCTGGTGAAGTGGCAGACACCTTCCTAAACAGGAAGGGGCACCACTCCATCAACTGCCAAGTGGTGTGCGATGCAACTGGCCGTATCATCGGTGTCCTAGCATGGTACCCCGGCAGTGCCCACAATCCCTTCATCTGGCACCAGTCGCAGCTGTGTCAGGTATTTGAGGATGGCCAAATACCCAGTGGACATCGTGTTGGTGAGTAAATGCAGCAGGCCCCCAATCCTCCCACAGGGAGTACAGTGCCAAAATACAGCACCCACATAATGCATAGAGGTGAGGGTTGGGAGGTGAGGTGAGGGTGTACAGGTACACAGGATAACGAATACAATAGGGCTGCCAAGTGGACAGGTTCCGCTACACATTGAACATATGCTAACATTTGTATATGTATCCTATAGGGACAGTGCCTATCCCTCGTGACCCTGGCTTCATACACTAGTCCTTTGGCTATCAAATGTAGCTGAGGGCACATACAATGAGGCACATCGCGCAACACATAACATCACAGAGCGTGTCTTTGGCATGCTTAAAATGTGCTTCCGATGCCTGGATCATTCAGGTGGTGCCCTACAATAAATCTCTCAGAAGGCATGTTGTATATTCCTAGCCTGTAATATGTTACACAACATGGCACTCAAACATGGAATACGCCTGCTGGAGCCTGAGGAACATGGTGACAGTGATATGGAGCCAGAGGTGCATGGGATGGTGAAGTAGTTCGATAGGCATGACCAACGCATGGCCAGGAGGTCCCAGGAACATCAGGTGAATATCATCAGAGCACTGACGGGGATGGCCAGGTGACTGCAAACAACATTGACACCATTTATGCTTTCAATATTGTAATGATATAATATTTACAAACAAACAATGTGAAATTAATGTATACAACTAACAAAAGAAACACAGAATGATACAGTTGGGTTAAAGGAATAGAAGTGGAGGGTTGGGAATGTGCAGCAGGGTGCATGTGACAGAAGGGAATGTCAGATGCAGCCCCCAACTTCAAGACCTCCTCCTCCCACCATGAGTACATACAGATGACCGGCCGCATGGCCATAGAGGAGGGATCATGTGGACTGGGGAGGTGTAAGGTGATGTCAGTGGGCATGATGATACCTTGGGATGGCCATGCCAATACCTCCAGCTGGAGGATGCCAAGGTCAGGTGTTGCCCAGGAGTTCAAAGAGTGCTCATGGTTGAAGCCATTGCAGGTGTACTGGCTAACCCTGTCCTGCCACTACATGGGGTTGATGTACACCAGGGGACAGCTCCCACATGACGATGTTGTGCACTGGTGTTGTTGTGTTGCTGTTCAGCCAGCCCAACCTCCCTCACTGTGGCAGTGAGATCCCTCACTACCCCAGTCAGTTCCCCGAAGACATGCTGGAGGGCATCCAGGAACCTTGCCTCATGATCCTCTACACGCAATGCTGCACTCTGCAAGTCAGCATGGAGGGGTCTGACAGAGGCAGACCAATTCCTGAAGCATTTCTCTCCTGAATGTGAGAAACTCCCATTGTGAGGTGAACTGGGAGTCTACCGCAGACCAGAGCTGCTGCTGAGACTCTGAATGAGCCTGTCTCTGGGGATGCTGTTCTCTGAGGTAGGGGCATGCACGGTGTGTGTATTGGGCCGTGTCTCTGCACCATAGGTGAATAGTGGAAGTGGCAGTGCTCGGTGGATTTGGGGACATGCATGTCATGGAAGAAGGAAGGCAGAGAAATATGTTGGCCACCTACAGACACCCGTTGAGTGGGGCGGGTGGCGTGGGAGCTGGAAGATGTGGAAGCCATACCTGTGGTAGTACTGGTGTGGGTGGTAGTGGTGGTAGTAGAGATAGAGGTGGCATGACGCTCCAGGGACCTGCCATCACAGATGTAACTGCAGCCTTGGTGGGTGACTGTCTAGTGGCTGTGATGGCCTCCCCCCGGTGTCCTCCCCTGCCTAGTCAGGGGGTAAAGGGATATCTCTGATGGGGGGACACCCCAGGGCAATAGTGGCCGCAAGATAATCCCCAGGACTGTGTCCTCATCCCTGTCACTGAGGTCTTCTAAAAGCATGTCCAAGGACTCCCCCTTCTCGTCACCTGTTGCCTGCCACTGGATACCTGAAGTGGAAGAGCCAGTGTCCTCCTCCAGTTCAACCTCTTTGGTGGTGTCATCACCCTGGGCTGTGGACAGAAAATAACACTGTCAGTGTGATGCACAGCATACAGTGGTTTTGTACCAGTGATGGTACATGCACACCCCACCGTTTTAGTCTATGTCACCCAGTGCCAGCATACAGCAGGTGACTACAGCCTACACACCCACACATCTAAGGTGCACACACACACCTATGGGTGGAATCTGTACTCTACAAGCATGCCCTCACCCAACACCAATGTATGCCACACACTCCACACATGTGCACACTGCCACCCACAGGGAAGGGACAGGTTACGCACCCTGTGACACACGTGTCAGTATGCAACAGTGCACATGGAAATCACCTCGTGCAGAATACTACAAGACTGCTTTTGGTGTGGTGCATGACACTAGGCAGGTATTGTGGTAAACACAGCCCCAGACTGTGCCATACAGCACACAAGCCATCCAATGCACACGTGTGCACTGGCCAGTGCTGCATTGTGCCACAGCACTAGCAGAGCAGCACGTATACCCATGCACACCATGCTGGTATGCAGCCATGTACTCACATGTCTGATAGGATGCCACCTGTGTCTTACAACCACCGCCAGCGACACCTTCCACAGCAATGGTCCACAGGGTGAACACCACCACCTCCTCCACAGGGTCAGCTGGTGCTTTAACCACAAATGGCAGAGGCCCACCACCCGTGGTGTGCATTGCATGATGCTGTGCCACCAGATTATCCTTGGCACAACATTGTAGGTTGTTAAACTGCTTCCAAACAGCTTACATGGAGCATCCCTGGCCACCAATGGTGTTGACCTTTCCAGTGATCTCACCCCACATCACACAGACAGTGGTGTCTGTGTACTTATAACATGTCATGTGATGCTTTCTGGCCTTGTAGGCATCTGCCAGGGCCTTCAGCTCCTCCCTTGAGAACTTGTAGTTGTGGCCCTGTTCCCATCCACCAGAGGCACCTGTTGGGGGATGGATACGATCCAGTTGTCAGTGCCTGTTCTGTGAGTGGTCTGTGTTTGTGCCTCTGCTGTACCAATCAGCCACATCATGGCAGTAGCAGTGGGTACATGTCCCAGGGATGTAGGGGTTGGTAACCTCCCCCCTCAGGCTGTCCATTCCCATCAATGACCTACGCATGACCATCCTTGAGCAGCGGACAGCTGCCGGTATATATGTACCACATACATTCAATCAGCATCATGCGGGGTGCAGGCAGCAACCGGCCCTGTGTTGTGAAGCTACACCCACAGGTGTGGGATATGTGTTGGTCACACAAACCTGTGTTGCTGGCCTGTTGATCACAGTGCCCTGGTCAGTGCGAAGCACAGCATGGGGTGCACATCCACATGATGGTGTAAAAGGGACATCCCTTGGGAACAGTAAGCCTGTGACATGTGTTGTGTCTGTAATCCCCCCCCCCCGGTCATGTACAGCATACTTGCAGATGCACACGGGCAGCCGTGTGTGTGTGTGTGTGTGTGTGTGTGTGTGTGTGTGTCTTACTGTGTGACTCCAGTGCCATTGGCACAGCGTATATATGTGATAGGACAGTACGACAGTGCTGCGCTCTGTTACTACACACCTGTCAGCTGGGTCTAGTGTATGTGAGACAGCATCATTCAGCAGTATCCGACACACAGCAATGCATATATATTCCCTGTCATATACTGTGTCCCCATGTTACTGTAGTAGAGTATACACACTGTAGCAGAAAATGATAAATATGTATGGCATGAAGAACACCTACCTGTACCTGTGGTATTTGTCTCCTGTTACATTATCAGTCCTACTTTTGGAAATGCAGCCTTCAGCTAACTGATTGCAGTTCCAGTGAGCTGTGCAGGTGGTGCTGTATCCCCCCAAAATAGCCCAGGCAATTCACACAGGGTAATGCATGCAAGTCAGGCTGTAATGACATGCTAATGTACTGGTTTGCCCTCCAACTGCCTAAGTAGGTTTATTTGCATATCAGTTCTAAATATAGCATGGGTTTACACTGCGGTGCAGCACTGTATAAATTGCGCTGTGTTATTTGTAATAGCACTGCTCTAGGAACGCATGTGCAACATCAGCACTGGGCAAGCCATTCAAGGGTTGCGCATGTGCATTGAGGCCATTCCAAGTTAGCGCTGGGCTAACGTTATTTGTGCATCACTGTCCATTGCTAGCCCAGTGCTAAGTCACATGCATTTAAACTTGTGTTGTGGACACCTGTACAGCCACTTTGGTGCTACAGAGGTGTTTTCCTGAGTGACTAATCGATGATAGCCAGCAGGAGACTCCTTAGGGCTGTAGTACAGAGGGACCAGCGGTGGAGGGAGGTAGAGCTGGCAAACATGGTGGAGATGGTGATGGCTGGGGAGTACCAGCTCTTTGGTGAGTTGCGTGAGGGAGACAGGCCCAAGTGTGAGGTGTGGGTATCTGTGGGGTGCCACCTCACTGCCCACACTAGCATCCACTGCACCAGGGAGCAGTGAAGGCACAGATATGCTGACCTCCAGAGGAAAGAGAGGCAGAGTCTGGAAAGATTCAGAGGCATTCTGCATGATGGCACTGTGCCTGTGCCAAGTAAGTGGACCTGTTTATCACATACCACAATATGCATGTCAAAGGGTGTGGGCAGGCATACTCACAGTACACATGTGGTTTCATATTTGTAGGACAGTCCATGCACATATGCCTTTTATAATACATTGTCATTCTCATGCAGTGTTGTGTATGTAGACCACCATGAGTTCAGTAGTGTCTGTGTGTGGGGCAACAATGCTAGTGTATGATGTAGAACACGTGTAGTAGAAAGATGTATCATGTGACAGATATCAATGTGTTTCATCATTGGTAGTGTAGCACTTGTTGAACATATGTATTTATATTTTACGTAGGTTGTACAGTTGGATGGTGTGTGTACAACACCAAATTGTCTAGCTACATCTCTGTACATTGAACAGATTAGCTGTGGGCAGGTCTGTTGGCCACACATTGCCAGCCATGTGTGTAGGTGCCAGACACACTGCTGCCTGTGTTACTGGCATGGTGGCCATGGACCCTCTCTGTAAGTGGACATGGTGGATACTGTGTGACAGGGACAGGACTGTTGCTGACCACTGCCACATTATTGTTAACATTTACCTGGGGTGGCCAAACATCTGTCTGTGAGAGATGGATATCTGACGGTTATGTTCTTTGGGCTTACTGCGGTATGTTCATGTGCTCCATGGGCCACGAGCCATTGGGCCCCTGCTGTGTCCAGTGGTCAGGCAACAGACATGTCAGTCACATTAATGGGCACTGTGGTGGCAATGTCTGTGCTGAGTGTGCTAGCCACAGCTGTACTGTTGTATCACCTGTCTACCATAGTCATGCAGCTGCATATGACATACTGTATTATCCCATCAATGAGCCCCCCCACCACATAACATAATGACAATGTACCATGGTCTATGGGGGGGCACAGGTGGGACACGGGTGTGGGCCATACATGCTGTGCATTGGGTGTACACTGTCAAGGGTAACAATCAGTTGTTTGTCACTCATAGGAAATATGTCATGGGTGCATACAACTGTGTAAACAACTGTCCTCCTGTTGTTTGTACATTTCTTTTCCAGATGACGTTACATGGCTTAGTATGTGTGATGTACATGAACCAATACTGTACAATGTACCAACATTGCACGTGTGTCCCATATGATGTATGAGGGGTGGGGAGGGACACAGTACAGTGTTTGACGGGTACACACAGTGTCACTGGCACAGTTCTGGGGGGATTAGTGATGTCCATGAGGGTACTGATACAGTTTTATTCCCTTCACTCTGCAGATCAAACCACCATGGGACATCGGCAACAGGGGAGGCAAGGGTGCAGCCAGGGGACCATGGTTCATGGCCTGCACACCAGGCACGATGGTGATGGGCAGCAGGATGCCACCCCTGAGTGTGCTCCTTTGTGGATTACATATGTTGCATTCCTATCTAGGTGGGGCATGTATGGTACCCCTTCAAAGCACAGTGTGGCCACCATACGTGCATTAGCTCTGTGTCAAGTCACAGGTCCCAGGGGCACATGGCCATGGATTGACCATGCTGCTGTGCTGCCTAACATGGAATTGCACCCCACTGCAGCCTGTCAAATGGTGCACCTGGCCAGCAAATCCACTGGCCACACAGTCTGTGGGCCTGTGTTGTGACCACACATGGCACCTCAAAGTCATGTACTACTGCAACATGGTGTGCCATGCATGCCTGGCCCATGTGGTGCATGTACTCTGCGCTTAGCACTGCCTTGCATAGGCATACACCCTCCTTGGTGATGTTGTCCTGCTGTCCTGCATCTTCAATCTGAGGGGTTGCATGTTAGCCATTCAGTGGCCCTGTCTCACCTATGTGGCTCTGACATGCTGGCATTGACATGTCTGCCTTCTTCTACTTTGCTCATTAGACTACACATAGTGGCTACAGTCCACCGTGGGCATATACATTCAACACCACTAGGCCGTGTATCAGGCACTGTTCTCCCAATGTGTTCTCCATGTGTACTGTGCATGGTTCATCTGCTACCATTCTACAGTTGTGTTATACCATTGATAGTGGCTGTCTCTTCCAGTGGCTTGTGGTATAGTACTCCCATACATATGCCGTGGGCATGTTTGCATTGTACACATTGTATGGCAGTCATGTGGTGTGTGGTCTTCACAACTGTGTCATGATGGGTGGGTGTATTGTATGGTTCCTGTGGTTGTGTTCATGCCCACAGCATGCATCATTCGCATGCCGTGCCAATGACCTGGCCATGGACTATTCAAATGTGTGCTCACAGTGGTGTGGGCAAGTGTGCGCCATCCATGTCAGGCATGCATACTGGTCACATTGCACTGTGCTGTTCCAATGTACCACCATGACAGGGCTGGGCTGCACAATGTGGCCACTGACCCAGCGTCTGACCGAGGTGGGTGTTGCTACTGCTGTATAGCTCAGTGGTGTGTCATGATCTAGGGCACTGTGTCTGATACATGACCACACAACACACATATGACATGAACAGTAGGTGTGGCTGTACGGGGGAGTGTGGGAACACTTGCACTGGGTCTGCATCACAGCCCTGTGATTTGAGACTACAGGTCACAGTATGTTGACCTTGTGGACTGGGGGTTTAGGGATTCTGATAGTGATTTTGCAATGCTTCATAGGGCTATATTATGTTCCGGTGGGCAGCATTTCATGGACATTATGATGTTCCAGTGTATTTGATCATACTATGGGGCTGACTGGGGGTTACCTCGGGGGAGCTGTGTGGCAGTATTTTGTCATGGGCAGTGTTGGGTATGCATGGGGCAGCATCCATTGATGGTAGTTGGGGCAATGGTCATACTGGCGTTCATGTCTGCATGGGATGGGCATGAGGGTGTCATGGGGTTATGTGATGCTGCACACTGGTATATATCAGGTGGTGTCGGCACTGCTTCCATTGTTGGGTACATGGCCATACTAGTTGGGACATGCTGTTCTTCTCTGAGGTCACAGTCTAGGTTCTACATTACTCCGCAGTGTCAGCTCACCATACTTACATTGGCATCTTTCTTCCCATAGGTGCATGTCACACATCAGCATGGGCAAGATGGCTGGAGAAGGAGGATGAGGGCCAGGACAACCTGCTATGGAGGCTCGTCCTACAGCAGTGGGTGATGATGGAGCAACAGGGACAGTTGGTGTGCCTTGGTCTGTGGACTGTAGAGCTCCTGGAGGAGCTAGTGCCGGGCCAATAGCCGGCAGCAGAGCAGTAGCCTTCCCCATTCCCCAGTTATTTCCCTTTTCCCTGTTCCCCCTACCCTTGTTAGTCATTTGTTATGCTACATTTTTCAGTTGTATATAGTTGCCTATATCTCTGTCACCCCCACCCTTGTTGTTCATTTGTTTGTATACAGGTGTCAGTTCTATATATTTTCCTATACTGGTTTTCATTAATATACTTTTGAATCGTATGACCCTGTGTCCTTCATCTTTATTGGTTACCTGTAGTCAGTTTCTCTGCTTTGCAGTGCTGCACCTACTGAGCACCTGCATCACCCAGGTGGCTGCCAGCCTTGCCTATCATGTGGCACAGGGTTTCCCACTGGTCTCCCTGCAGTGTCTGTGACTGCACATCTGCCTATACAGTGTTCTGAGCACGGTAGGTGTGTCATCTTGTTGACTGGCAAATTCTGTTCTCTGTGTGTACCCTACACATCCTGTGTGCATGCCAGACAACTTCTGGGTTGTGACTGTCCATGGTCATGGTCTGGTCCCTATTTCTTGGGTGACCCCCACTGGTGTTGCCTGGCTGGGGGCCTCGATCTGTGGGCCTGTGTGTGGCTTTGTCCTTGTTGCTGTGGCTGATGTTCATCCCCCTGTGTCCTCATGCTGTGAGTCATTTGGTGTGCTGTCCCCTGCTATGTGTCAGGGTTCCTTGTCTACTCCCCCTGTGCACAGTGGGCACAGCTTGGGGTTGTACTGGCACACCAGCATGGATAGCTATTTGTGTGGGACACTTCCCCACTGTCCCATCTCTGCTGTTTTTGCACAGTTCACATCCGTGCAGTGTTGCTACATTTTGGGTTACATCTCTCTTAGCATTATCTTTGGTGTATCTGTTGCTATTATTTGTGTTGTACACTGCTATTTGCTCAGGATTTCTCATTTAATGCACCACTTCTTTGCTGGTGCCCCCAGTGGCCATGTGGTTCACCTGTGCCTGACTCCACTTCTGTGTGCATTGGGCTGCTGTTGCTGTTTGCACTACCCAGTTGCTATATTCAGTACTGTCTTTTTTGTTATATTCAGAGCTGTCTTCTTTGCTGGGCTGTCTTTGCACTGCACTCACAGCCATGTGTGCCCACCTTCGTTGCCCGCTATATTCAGCGGTGTTTGCCCCTTGGCTATTCCTTTAAATATTGTGTGCAATTGGATGTGGGCTAATTTTGCCTGCTGGGCAAAGTTCTGAATATTGGGCCCCATATGTAGTAACTAAATTACCCCCAAATGATAGAACAAATGGAGGTATTGCAGTGGAAAAATCTTGCCTGTGGTATGATGCACATTTAAGGAAAAGGATTTAATAGAGTAGTGAATAAAGTAGGACATCTTGCTGTTGCAAATAGTGAGGTAACTGTTATGAAAGTCCTAAAAAAACTAAACTCTGAATACAAGGAAGTGCTAACTTTAAAAAAGAAAGAACATCAGGCGACACTGTGGCTAAAGCTGCAAGAAACAATTGTTACTAAAGGTAACTCAATGTTCTAGGCACTAGCAGCCTATGGTTCCTCTGAGTTAAATGGAAAACATAACACTTCTAATACAGTATCTGCTCATGACTGGCCATTTTCAAATGATATATAATATTGTACATAATAACGTTTCACAAGATATTGATTCAAAAACCGCACTTCTTCATAACACTTGTGTAAATGTAGAAGTGTGATCTCCATGTCACAGAAAAGAGGTTGTTAGTGTAATGCTTGCACAGCAAGAAAATGAGACATCAGCCATTGGTGCAGTGCCAACACATATATATCCATAATCCTGAATTTGTTTCGGCTACAATTTTAACAGCAGTATTTACACTAATTTCAAACCACTTGATGCTTCCCAAAGATTAGAATACTGGGATAACTGTACCTTTGGTTCAAAAGGTACCCACAATGACCCTGAATGTTACAGGCCTATAGTGCTACTACCAATTGGGCTAAAAAGCTATTCCAGATTTATACTGGATAAGTTAGAAAAATGGGATGATGATACCAATCTCATCTCAAAATTTCAGTGTGGATTTCATAAATGTCATTCAACTCTGGATTTAGTGTTTATGGTGAATTACGTTTTTGAAACGTATGTGGTACAGAAGAGAAAGATGATGTATGCATGCATGCTTTATAGACACCCAAGCTTCCTTTGATTCAATGAATAGAAATATCCTGTGGTATACGCTCAAAAGCCATCACTTTGAAGACAGACAGCTTGCTGTTTTAAAACTATACTGCACACCAATAATCAAGCACGTATAAGATATAACAGGGTTGGGGCCCTTACAGACCCAGTTTATATCTTCCAGGCTGTGAAACAGGGCTGTTTACTGACCCCATGCCTATGTAATCTGTATATTAATAGCTTAAGTACGTGCTTAGCTTCCATAGACACTTTTCCACCCAAAATTAATAATGTTGACATCAAAATTATTGATGAACATGGATGGCAGGTCTTGCTGCAATATTGGAACATCTAACTTATTTGGAGTTAAATCAGATTGTCTCCAAATCAAAGATTATTGATTTTGGAGTCAGGAGTAGAGCTAGGCAGGAATGGACTATCAAAGGAGAAAGCTTTGAAGAAACAACAGAATATAACTATTAAGGAGTCATTTTTGGCAAACATGTCCTGGAATTTGCAAGGAAAAAAGTGAAAGACAATGCAAAGAAGACCATTTTAGGGATACATCACTTTGCTACCAACTTCACCCAAAAACTAATTTTCTGTCTTAAAAACTGCATATGAGGCAAAAGCAATTAACTGAGCGTTATATGATAGTGAAGTATGGGGCATAGCAAAAAATATCGTGATTAGATTCTATACAAGCTTACCCAGAGATACTTTGATTGCTTTTTTACATTTGTAATCTGCGCTACCATCCATAAAATTCCAAATTATTAAATGAGCAATTAGGATGTGGAAATGCGTTATTATGATGGATAAAGAAATGCTGGTAAAATTATGTTGGCTAGATGCCATCAATAAGACAAGAAATAACTGGTTTCATAAACTAAATAGGATTCTAACACAAAATGGATTACATAGTGTTTGGCCAGAAACGGCAATAAATAATCCGCATAGTTATGCTACTGAGGCAGAACAAAGATTAAAATATATTACAACTCAACGGCACATAGAAAGAATTCATAAAATATGTAATACCAAATGCCATTCTAATATAAGATAAATTGTCACAATGCAAAATTACTTAATATTTTGTGAGAACAATTCACATAGAAAAATATTGACTTTTTTAAAATATGGTATATTGCTTGATTATCTTCCAAATATTTTAAGTTATTTTGGAAAAAAATTAATATCAAAATGTGTCTGTTTTAATGGGAATCTTATTACCACTGAACACATTTTACTTCTCTGTTCAGCCTTTCAGAGAAAAAGGGAAACTTGGATTGTTCTGCTGCTTCACAAAAAAGAGTTTTTGCCTGAAAATAAGAAAATCGAGTTCTTGTTAACATTTCATAGTAAACATATAATCTATGAGGTAGTGCATTATGGTAATGTCATTAGGAAAAAGTTGCTAAAAAGGTCCTGAGTTGCTGATGTCCTTTGTTTTTAGTAGTTTTGTATACACAATGCTGCTGAGAAACTTTTTCATTTTGTTATCTTTAAATTGTTACTCAGTGTTAACCCTTGCAGGGCTGTGGACTGATATATCAGCCCAGAATTCCTATACGTTCTAATTCTGTTGGCAGCCTGAGGGTTAAATGTGATAGATCTTCTGATTTTAATACATTTTTAATAAAGTAAACTTGAAACTTGAAGAAAGTATCAGGTTACCTGTGGGAGCTTCTGGTGGGTTTGACTGCAAACCAATGTCTCAAAAGGTCACTTCTTCTCTGGAGACCAACACTGGATAATAGTCACTATGGGGTCTATTCACCAATCCCTATGTGCCACATAGGGACATCATGTAGGCATTGCTATGACCAAATGCCACTCAGGGGTGACCTGTGCACCCCCACATCATTTACCACAGGTGTGCTAGATCCCCCCACTGGCTGCGTTGCGCCGTTGGGGCGCAGGCTCAAACCACATGTGTTCAAAGGCATTTACATACCATGCTAATGTGGCTAAATTGCATGAAGGGGGACCCTGTCATAAGTATTTATGTGCCCCCCCAAAGGTTGTCAGTGGGGTATGGTGGCACCAGGATCCCCCTACACACATCTGCACCTGCCCACTGGGCTGCCTGGAAGGATGGGGGGGTTGCCATTTGGGCAAACGCCCATTATTTAACCGTGGTGGGCTGCTCACATTCCCAGGTTTCCCCACCCATACATGGATGAGGATCCACTATGTGGACCAGGACAGGCATCCCATTGGATGCCCCACAGTGTCTTGTGCTCTGTCCCATGCTGCCATGATCCTCCGCCACACAACTGCAGTTCAAGGTGGCAGGGGAATGGACAGGTGGACAGCGGTCATGAATGTTGGCTGGTGCATGCCTGTGCAGGGGTGCAGAGCTGCTCAGGCAGGTTATGCACATTTCGCGTGTACTTCCCACCCGTTAGTGAGCAGACCCCTTTGTGTGTGTGTTACTTCCTTTTTGGCAAGGAAAGTCTTAGAAGAGTGGTTAGTAGGCTTATTTATTTATTTATTATGATCTCAGATTAACACATTTTAAAAACACGCTCATTACATAGGTTCCACATCAGAGTTAGACAAACAGTGTAAACATAAGTGATTGCTATTCATCAGCAAGAATTAAATACCAAGTACACAATGCATACAATGTTAAATTTAGGCAAGTAAGGTAACAAGACATCAAGCTGGTGTAACCCCTTGTTACCCGGGGTTACTAGAATCCCAGTAAGACTTAGTGGTAGGCAGGGAAGGCAGCTTGTGAAACTCCAGGTAAATGGGTTTCACACTGTCTCACTCTGTTCTCAGTCTCAGCTGAGACTGAGGGATGACATCACCAATAGGACTGTTGCAGCTGCATAAGCCACATTGAAATCTGCAGCAGAGGGAGTGAGATAGAACGTTGGGAGTTTTCAAAGTGAGTCTCCTGCTTGCCTTCAAGCAGGAAGGTAGTTCCTGTTTACCGTCTGTCAGAGAAGGAGTGAGTGTCCAGTGTTCAAGTGGTGGAGACCGCTGTCCGGGTCTCAGTGTTCCCCTCCCTCCGGGAGGGGGGGGAGTGGAGATCCCCATGTAGATTCCAGGGGCAATCCCCTAATTTCTGCTGAAGAAAGAAAGCTGCCTATTACAGTTTCAGTTTGTGTTTGAAAAGTGGGAAGAGTTGTACTTCACCTGTGGGGCACCTGCAACAAAAGGGTGAGTGTTTTGCTTTAATTTGAGAGGGCAAAAATTGTGTTTCTTCAGCCTGGGAAATGTGAAGAAATCTGGGATTTGAACTACTATTTGGGAGGCCTATAGTACTAGGTCAAGCAAATGGAGTAGTGTCAAAAGCTAAAGTGCTGTGTGAATTCAAGCAATATTGTAGAGGGGGTGCGACAGTTCATCCACCGTTTAATCTACATTTCGAAGTTTCAGTTTGTCCAGAGAAATGGCCGGATATGGGCTGTGGGAGCTGGAGGTGAGAACACCCCACATCTTTAGTAACCAGCTCCACCTCTACAGATTTCTGCTGTGATTGTCACTTGCCTCATGCGCTTGGCCAGTGATGAGGGAGGTACCCAGACGTGGGTCGCAAATGGGAAAATCTCTCTAGGAGTTGCAGACTCTAAGTGGTGTGGGGAGCCACAACAAGAGTAAAGAATTCTCTTTGTGAGATGGGAGTCAGAAGAAGTAAGAAGGAAATCTCTCTAGGAGTCGCAGACTCTAAGTGGTGTGGGGAGCCACAACAAGTAAATTGGGTTCATTCTTCCAATGGACCCTTAGTCAAGCGGCCAGCAGGGGAGCCGGGCCAGTCGGGCTATGTACCCAAAGCACATGCAAGTCCGGGCTGTGTGCCTGGTGGGTCCAGAGTCTGAAAACAGTAGAACTGATTCATTCTTCCAGTGGACCGCCTTGTAGTCTCTAACCTGCATTATCAGTAAACGTAGCCCCATGGGGGTCCATCTATGCTTTGTTGTGTTCAGCTAGTTGTGAATAAAAGCCACACTGTAAAATCCCATTCCTGATTCTGGACATTACAGTTATTGTTTCCTGTGTTTGGATTTACTTGGGTGCCTCTGTGCAGAGTAGCCAAACCTAGGTCCCCTTGAGCCGGGTAACCTCATCCTCCCTGAACCCAGGTCCCCACCAGGTACTGCTGCCAGCGCCAACAGCATGCCACCTGTCATTTTGGCAAAAAAGGCAGGGGTTGGGGTTACACTGGCATTGTACAATGTATGTGAAAATACAATTAGAAGCAAGAGAGCGAGGGGTAGCAAAGGTAACAGTTAGGTAAGACAGGCTAATACAAACATAATAGATAGGAAGACTTACATAGGGGAGGGAGAATACATCAGCCAGAGAGGCTTCATCATAAGGTGTAGGGTGAAGAGGATAATTTACAAGTTGTAGAAACAGTTCCAGGTGGCAGGCAACTTTAGGGCTGAAAACTGGGGGGAAGATAAAGCGAGGATTGGAAGGAGATATATTAGAGGAGTGGATAAGTAGGAGAAAATTGCTTTGGAAGACCAAGGAAATTATGAACCAAGAGTAGAAAAACTTTGGGCCATCTAAGGGTTGCCCTGGGAGGAGAGTATACAGTACCAAGCCCCTGTAAGAGTGAATGGATCAGTCACAGCTGAAATTGGCAACAAGATGGTTCTTTAGCTTTTGTTTGAAGGAACCTAATGTGGCTACATAAGAAATGTCCGGGGGTAATGAGTTAAGCCAGTATGGAGCTCAATGGGAGGAAGCCCTCTGTCCTTGGGAGGTATGACAGCATGGGATTTTGAAAACCATACTAGCAGTACTTCTGGTGCAGTGCTTATTAGTGTGCAGAGTGAGGAGCTTCTGTACCCCAAGGGGCACCAGTCCAAGACTTATTTTTTTAACCAATAGGCAGATCTCGAATTTGAGCCTTTCTTCAATTTGGAGCCAGTCTGTCTTAACATACAAGTCACATGTATGTGTGAATCTTACCAAACTGGTTGCAAGGTGGCAGATTTTGTTTAGTGCCACCATAATCCTGTGGAGTGCCGTGTCAGTTGCAGAACCATAGATTATTAGACAGTAGTCTATTAGCGAGACCACCGAACTAAGGATAGCTAGAGTAAGGGCCTCTGTGGTCAGACTATTTTTATGCCTGCATAGAAGACCTATGTGCCTATTAACTGCCTTAGCTGTATTGTCTGTGTGGTAGCCAAAAGTCAAAGCACTGTCAACTGTTACCCCTAAGTATTTAAAGTGTGAGACTAGTTCCAAAGGTGCAGGGCTGTGCCAACAACTATAAAGGTCCCCCTGCAAAATATACTGTGGGGCCCACCTCCCCATCAATAAATGTAAAATAACCATTAGCGGAGCTGGCCCGGTGGTGCTGAGGGTTGAGGCACTGGATGCCACACCTTGCACTATGCCGCGACCCATGTTCAGGAACAGGCACGGATGGCTGGGGGTCATCTGGGAAGTGGAGGATTGAGTGTCCTAGGGAGAGCTCTTCTCTGAGAAGGGTGGGGGGAGTACGACTGCTGAGGTGCAGGCTCCTGGCAGGGGGCTGTGCAGCTTCAGGGACAACAGCAAGGGATGGTGTTGGCGGTGTCTGCCGTGCAATGTATGGAAGTGTGCGTTGCAGCGTCATTGATGCCACTGCACCCCAGCACCGAGGGGCGGCTACCTAAAAGAAAAATTCTCAGCAGCATGACAGCTGCCCTGATGGTACTGCCACAGTTGCACCCAATTCAGCTCCCTCCTGGGCCTTCCCTCCAGGTCACCGCAGTGGTGGGGTAAGTATCCGCTGTGATGCAGTCTGGAAAGGGTTGTGATGGGCAGGTGAAGCTCTGGCCACGAACGGGGCAGTGGCCGTGAAGGCTGGCCAAAAGGGGGGAACCAAAGGCACCCCCCTCCATCTGAGGACAAAAAGAAATGAATAAAAATAACCATTAGTGCCAAAGGGTGCAGGAAAATTCAAGCAGCCCACCCCCACAAGGCAGAGAAACCAGAACTGAGGAGCAGGAAAATGAGTGGATGACAGGGACACCTGTACCAGACATAAGTGGAAAAGCAGAGGAATTAAAGTAGCGTAAGAAAGAAAACTGGGGGAGGAGGAAAGAAGCAGGTGAGCATAAACAGGAGTAGAGGTAGGACAAGCAGCAAAACATGGAAGACCATGGTTACAAATGCCCGCAGCCTGGGAAATAAAATCCCAGACCTGGAGGCCTTGCTAATAGAGGCAGACCTGGACATAACAGCATTAACAGAGACTTGTTACACCGCTACTCATGAATGGGACATAAATGTACCAGGTTATGCTCTGTTCAGGAGGGATAGGGGGAGTAAAAAGGGTGGGTGCCCTGTACGTCAGAGAAGGTATAAAGGCAACAGAGGTACAGGGTAGACAGGGGAGGCCGAAGCACTGTGGGTCACCCTTGAGCCTAGTAATGGCAAAGCAATCCGCACAGGGGTGATCTACAGGCCTCCAACACGGGGGGGGTGGGGTTGATAGGGAGCTAGTGGATGAAATACATGAGATGGCAACAAAAGGGGAAGTTCTGATGCTGGGCAATTTCAATATGCCAGATGTGGATCGGACCACCCCGGCAGCTGCTTCAACCAGGAGCTGAGACATCCTGGATTCCCTACAGGGGGAAGGTCTCAGGCAGCTAGTGCTTGATCCCACCAGAGACGGGGTGATTCTGGACCTAGTACTGACCAATGGTGACAGAATCACAGAAGTCTGGGTAGAAGGTCAATATGGGTCCAGCAACCACCACATAGTGTGGTTTAACATGCGGACAGGGACACAGTCAAGTCACACAAAGGCAAAGGTCTTAGATTTCAGAAGGACAGACTTTGCTAAGATGGAGAGATATATCAAAGAAGCACTAAGGAGTAGCAAGGTAGGAGATGGAGCTGAGCAGTAGTGGGAACACCTAAAAGGAGCCATAGAGGGGGTGAAGAACCAATGCATCAGGATTGTAAACAAAGGCAAGATAAGGAGGAAACCACACTCTCTTGCCTTTGTTTACCAAACTTGCAAGTCTGTTTATGAGAAAAGGTTTTCTTAATGCTGACCTCTGAGGCAGTTTGGCCCCCTAACAGTGTGGGCCTTACTGCAACTGCAGCTCTTGCACCCCCCTAGTCACTGCCCAGTAAAAGTGTCCCAACCTTATCTGTGATGTTAAGAGGGTCACTGTGATATCAACTGTGGGAGCTAGAGAACAACATTGTTTTTGTTTTCTTAGAGTTCAAGATGAGTTTTTGCTCACCGAACCAACTTTCTACCTTTGAAAAATTCATCTGAGATTTATTTTCAGTTGCTTTGGGTCAGGATCACTCACGAACAGGACTGCATTGTCTGCATAAAGCAGAATTTGGCACTGACAGGAGTACGGGAGATGGTTTAGGAATCGACTAAATAATAACAGATCCAATATAGATTCTTGGGGGACACCAGATCGGACAGGTCTGCTAGTAGATAGGACATCAGCGATCTTCACTCGCTGTGAGCGGTTTGAAAGGTAGCTCTCAAACCAAGCAATGGTGTCGCATGCATGCCCAATGGACCCCAAATGTTCAAGCAGAAGGACATGATTAACTATCAAATGCTTTCTTTAGATCAATAAAAACCACACCAACAAGGGCACCCTGATCCAGGGAGTTGCGGATTATGACCCGTAAACTCAAGCAGTTGTTGCAGACATTGATTCTGATATTTTTCTAGATAGTCAACCAGTTGATCTGCTACAAATCTTTCAAGTGCTTTTGATAATGGTGGAAGGATGGAAACGGATCTGTAGTTACCTTCAGACATGCAGTCCTCACTCTTATATACAGGCGTTACTAAGGTGGATTTCCATATCTGAGGAAGTGAGAGCATCTCAGTGAGGTGTTGATTATATGTGTCAAAGGAGCAAGTATTTAATCCAGAGTTAGTGCCATAAATTTAAGGTCCAGGAAGTCACCACTGAATCTAGCCTTCCCTAGGACCCTACGTAGGTATTTCCTAACTTCTCCCAGGGAGACAGCTTTAAAGTGGAAAGGAGGGTGGGCAGGTAGCTGGTCTTCAGAACTAGCGTTATGCCTCAAGTTGGAGTGATGGAAGAAATCAGGGGGAAGAACACCTGTCAGATCAGAAAAAGCATCATTAAATGTATTAGCGATAATACAAGGATCCAGAGTGCCCAACAAACTTGTTTATCAAACAATGTAATCCAGGCACACTTCAACTTTCCTGCAGCTGTTGCACAAGATTTGAAATTCTCTCTTTTTAGCAAGGAAAGTCTTAGAAGAGTGGTTGGATGGCTCAGTGCCCAACAAACTTGTTCAGCAAACAGAGTAATCCAGGCACACTTCAACTTCCCCTGCAGCTGTTGCACAAGATTTGAAATTCTCATTTTACAGTACTGTATACCAAAAACTTACAACCAGTTATTGAAGGGCTTCTTCCCAGAATACTTGAAAGACAGTAGCTCTCGATTCCAAATGTATGAAAGTTACCTAAAGCCCTTTCCACTATGGGATAATGTTCTTGTGGGTGCCAAAGGCTTTCAACACAATTAGGAGACCTCTCTTGGTGCTCAGGGCTGAGACAATGGCTATGCGGGAAATGCAGCTTCCACTTCTGACTCTTCTCTCATGTGGAACCCCCAAAGTCAGCTGACCTGAAGAAAAGCACACCTTCTTCCAGGACCTGAGGCCTCATATATTTCTGCTGCCCAAAGGTTCTTCCTCTGCAAGACAACCTGGTACTCTATCTCTTTCTAATGCTCATAGTAACTCTCACAGGTGGGAAGAGCAAGCTCTCAGGCACACAGGGACCTTCTGCAACCTCCATTTCTTGACCCAACATGGTATGCTAGGGTGTCATTTCCAGCGACTGGGGAATCCTGAGTCATATCTAGACTCAGGATGTAGAGGTTATCCTAGCCTTAATGGCCTACTCCTTACACTGGTGTATTGCACCAGATACATGGATCTTGGATCTGGACTCAGTATCCTAAGGAACTGGCAGGGGCCCTATTCATATCCATTCCTGGACTGAAACACTAGAGTGCCGCCCTACAGTAGGGAATCCAGACCTGCCCACAACCCCCAATTTGGTAGTGAGACGTATGATTCAGGGCAATAGCAGATTTACAATGGCTCCAGTGGCTCAGGGGAGCCAGGCTCATACTCGGGAGGGGGCCCACTGGCCCAGGTACAGCCACCACCTGCATGCCTTGTGGAAGTTGTGGATTTTTCTTTGTTGTGGCATTTTTTTATTTATTTGCACGATCAGTACCCTGCCCTTGTGAGCACTCACATTGCAGCCGAGTCTTCAGTGACATCATGTGACGTGGAGGAGCAGAGCTTGCAAGTTGCATGATTCACACTTTCCCGCCACAACAGACAGGCTACAGCTCAGTCGGTGATAACATGGGTTCTTTCTTGGTGGCATCAAAAAGAATATTGATCTTCTCAGTCGGACACTTTGTGGGTCTGGCTGCAGACAAGCACAGGACTGTTTGAGTTGTGGTTGAGAGTCAGGACGGCTCAGTTCCAGGAAGAGGAAAGGACTCAAGGAGGTCTTAACTGGTGGGCTCACTGGGCTGGTAGCAAGGGGAGGCTGAAGGTTCCAGCCAGACAGCCAGATAAGTAAGTTATTACAACTGCTCCCCATCCATACTTGTAGGTTGTGTTTAGGGAAAGGGAACATTGTTTAACCAAGAGTAGCACACTAAACCAAAACTTGTTTCCAGATGCGACCTGGGAGCACAAGGAAGATAAATGACTTGCTCAGGATCACACAGTATTCACCTAGGCGGCTGAGAGATTCCAACCCAGGTCTCCAGATCTGCAGTTCAGAGCCTTAATCCACTGTGCTATACTGCCTCCTACCTACTTGGTTTACTTAAATTTACTATTTACTTGAATCTTAACATGTCGTTCTGCACTGTGCACATGTTCGAGCAGCTGCCTGCCACCTCAAATGAGAGAGCTTATTCAGTACAGTTCTGCTGTACTGAATCAGCTCACACATTCAAGCAGGTAGGTGGCTGCTCGAATGTGTGCACAACAGTCAGGCACCAACAGTCAGTGCACGGTGCCTGTGTGTGAACATATGTAATGCCTAAAGCTGGCACCTGACCCCCACTGGTTGTTGCCCCATGCCCCCTCTGCCTGTTGCAGTCTGAAATGGCACCCACCCCTGGTTATCACAGCTTTGAGAATTTTGGGTTGTAATGCTGATCCTAACTAGGTAGGTCGTCTAAACACCCCCCCCTTGAAAATGGGGGCCCACAAAACTTTTTGGAGCTGAGCCCACAAAAGGATCATCCACTCCTGATTCAGGGTTTGAATACCATAGTCCATTTTCAGTCCCTAATTGTTAATGTAAACAGATAGCACTTAAATGTGCTGTTGAGGCTTTCTCAATGCCTAAAGCCTCTCTGAAAAATGTACTATAAAACATTTGCAAGGATTCCAGTTTTTATTTTACAAAACCAAATTGCTTATTTGTCTCCTTAACCAACAGAACAATCCTTCATTTTCAGAGGTACCTGTGTTGTGAGAGTTTGCAGACTGCTCATTATCTGATAGGCTGGAAATTCTGACCTTAGCAAGGACTGGCATTTGTTCCTCTATATTGGTCTGTTGCCAACTGCAGAGTCAATGGGAATCTTAAGAGTTTGTCATTTCATTAAAACATTTCTCTTCCCCTTTGTCCATTTCATGCAACCCAGTATACTTTGCTTATTCTCTAGTTTAATCCAAATCATACATGACAAACTCTGGAAAGAGGTGTGAGGATATGTGGTGAGGTGCATTCCAAATTGCCCCTTTAAGTGGGTTGTAGCTCGCTAGCCATGGGTATTTTGTTTTGGCTTTCCTGGCACCCCTACACCAGACTGGCAGGCCAACTGAACTCATTTTTTGCATATGGACTTTTTACAGCTATCAGTGTTCCAGTTTTAACAGTTACACTCTAAACTGGATTAAGGAATTATTGAATTCCAAAGTTTCAGAGAGTACTTTGGGGAGATGGTGGGGCTGTATCTGTATCTGACTGAAACCAAGTAAGAAGAGTATAACGGGTGTCAAAGGGATACAGCACATCAAACCCAGGGCCCAGAGGAGCTGAAGAAAACAACAATAACTCATTGCCGCTCCAAATCTGCTTTTTCATTTATATTGCTTTTTCTGGACTATGTAAACATGTTGGTCTGCTAACACTCAGCATGTCTACTGATGTGGGTATATTAAACCACATACTTTTAAGGTCAGGCTGAGGCAGAGGACTGGCTTAATGCCAACACTCCACATTCAGATTCAGTTGGCACAGTACTGAGTTAGTTACAGTATGATTCCTTTTTTCTTAAAGTAATAATGCTCTTTTGCTGGGAACGAAGGTAAGCATCAGCATACCTTCTTTAGCAACAATGCATGCCTAGCATTCTTAGATGGATCCTGGAGGTTAGAGCAGCAAACTGTGTACTTGGAGTCCCAGCAGACCTGGGTTTGAATTCCACAACTACCACTTGCACACAGTGTGACCCAGAGTAAGTCACTTAATCTCCCGGTGCCCCTTGGGTTGCATCTGGAAATTAACTTCGGCTTAGTGCGCTTTCCTGGTCCAACATTCTAAAACAACATGAAAAAAAGTATTTGTAATTCATTTCAAAGTATAGAAAACAGTTTTTAGGTGTCAAAGTGGCATATTTGTGCACATTGTCCTTCTAAGTACTATGTTTTGTAGGTTTTGAAGATTAGCATTACATCAGCTATTGGTGCTGCAGTTGGGCACGTGCTGGTACTGAGGCTACGTGAATGTTACTGTCAGTGAAATGTATTTCTGGTTGGGCCTTTCTTTACCTTATTTCGGCTAGGGTGTAAGTGGAGTGCATAGCCCTTTGGTGGAGTGAGAACTATGGTTCCTACCATGCCCCAATAGAGAGTCACAGTGCCTCCTGGTGGTGGCTTCAGTTGCTCCAGGCCAGCAAGGAGAAGATCACAGCCGACAAGGAGTATACAGTGCCATCTGGTGGATGGTGGCTGCACTAGATAAAAGCCAACTGGAGGATACAGTGCTGATCAATTGCGACTCACTAGCTGCTGGTGGTGGTGAAAGAATCATAAATGTGCATAAAATTGGTATCCCATGATGAGTGAAGGAATTTGAGCGATGCAATAACAGTGAGTACAAAACAGCAACTGTGTTTTGGCAAATGGGTTTTGTATCACATGGTGTATTATGTAAAGTAGTAAGGAAGTGCAATGTAAGCAGCATGAAACTGAAGTTGGCTGTTTTGTGCTAGAAATTTATGGTGCTCTGTAGCCTAGTGGTTAGAGTGACTGGCTCTATATCTGATTTTTTTTTAGCTGCAGCAGACCTGGGTTTGATATCTGTAATTAGTAGTGTTTTTTTTTTTTTATTTGTGTGTTTTTTTGTTTTACATGTTGCACCGTGGTTCACGGCCCCCCCAGTTCTGTTCTGTACCCCATCCTGACTTTGTCCCCTTCCCCAAGTTCTTTCTCCCCCTTCCTGAATTGCATCCCCCCGGAGGTAGTTATTTTAAGTGGGGGTGGGGGGGGGTGAGGGTCAAAGCCTCAGAAAAGGTCAGTATACTTCACTGTTTTTGAAGCATACTGTAGTGCTCATCGACGTTTTGGTTGTCACTTCTATTAATTCTCTGTTTTTGTCTCCACCATTTTGTAGGCACTCTTTTCACATGTAACCCATAAAATTGTATTTATGGCAGCAGGAAGAGCTGCTTCAGTTGGATATTTCATAGACATGAAACCAACATTTCTGGGGGAACGGAACGAAGGTATGATACAGCATAACAGTGGCTCCAGCGAGGTGATTTAGTGCTACCCAATAGTTTGGGGAGTGCTGGTGGAGTTACTTTTCCAAAAGACTGACTTTTTTTGGCATTCAATAATACTGCCACAGACTTACAGTGCAGAGGTCTGCATCCTTGATAACAATAAGGAGAAAAGTGCCACCAAGTGATCCTCTGGTTTTCAGGGTCATAAGGAATCTGCTTCTGAACAAAAAGAACGTCTATGACTTCTGGGAAGAGATAGGTTGCCTCCAGGTTAGAGAGAAATGAGGAGCAGCATTGAGAGACTGCCCATTCGCAAAGCTACTGAAAGAGTAAGCTGTCATTTCTGTCCCCAAGACAGAAAATCTAATCATATCACTTAATGGGAGAAATTGAATTTATTGGGGGTTTTCCATAGAGCAGTAGGTTCCTAGGTTAACAGGCTAATAGACTTTTAATAATAACAGTGACTAGACCCCAGAAGATCATTCCTATGCTGTGACCTAGGCGTGGTTTCATGGACAGACTAGTGTACATGAGAACAGTGGTATTACCCTCTCAGCAGCCAATCGATATATGGAGAAAGGGGAACTCATGTGTTGTATCTGGTGGCCGAAAATAAGTAGCTTAAACACATAAGGGTCTTGGTAATAAGAAAACACATCACACAGAAATCTAGGTCTTCTCTGTTTGCTTCTACTCAGCTCAGACATAAGGGTACAACTGTTCTCAACACACACAGGAAGATTCACAGGAAGTACATTTCTTAAAGCTGTACTGTCTCTTAACAATTCTTAAAGCTGTACTACACATAACACCATGAACATCACATTTGTCAAACAGTTATCTTTAGATTCTGGCCCAAGTCACATGAAGTGGTCTCTGATTCAGTTCTTTATACTTATGCCTGAAATGCAAACAATGAGAATGACTGAGAATAATACCAGTTGCAAACAGTCAACCTTTATTTAATTAAATAAAAAACTCTTCTCATTGAGATCAGTACAAGGCTTTGCCATAACACACAGCTCCTAGTGACAAGTATTACTAGCTGTGCTCAGAGACCATTTGGAAGTCCAGAATTAAAGAGCAGCTGACGCTTTCAGGAGAACTTTAACAAAACATAATATTTAGACAAAGTCCAAATATACTTCACTTTTGTTCTGTATTTCTCCTCTCCATTATTCATTACTGAGGTCATTTGTCTGAAAGCAGAATCTTTTCTCCTGAGGAGTTCATTTATTCTTGTTGTTTTATCCCTACCTGAAGTCATAATGCACCACCTGTGACAACACAGTTTCTCCCATGGCAACAGACTGTGATGTCACAACAAAGGATTATGACTTGAAGTAGGGATAAGCTATAGAAGCAGATGAACTTGAAGGGCTAAAGTTCATGTATTCATGCACATTTCCTCAGTAATAAATAATGGGGAGGAGAAACCTATAGAATATACAGGTATATGGAATGCAAACTGAATTATACCTAAATATTATGGTTTTCAAAGTTTTCTTTCAGGCAACAGCAGCTCTTTAACTGTCTCTCTCTTATTTCCCCCTTGGAGCCAAAGAACTGATGGCTGGACCCCTGGGAAAGTGCCCTGTTATGGTTGGGTGGTAATCCCAAAGACTGGCTAGCAACATTTAAATTAGTGGCCTTTACTTATTCACACACGGTCTCTTCCATATGAAGCTTTGAGGACACACAAAACTGGTATGATAATCCCTTCTTCACAGTGGGGGCAGGTGGTTGTTCACCGAGACATACCAGCTGGGGACTGATGCTCTGGCATCATTCCCAAGTAGTTAGACTAGTGGGAGACATTTGGTGGCATAGATGAGGAGGGTTCCCTCATGGTGCCAGGGAGTGGAGTGGGAGCTGAGGAGTTGGCAGAGAGGTGTAAGTTGGTTGAATCAAGAGTGGTACTCCATGGGTTTCTGAGGTGCTGTTCACCTAGACAAGTTGATGGAGTCAGAGATTGTATCATCCTGGACCGTGGTTGTCTACAAGGGAAGGATCTTGGGCAGTGGGGACAACCCTGATGACTGGAAATCTGTGACGATTTTCTGAGTAGATCATCCACAGATGGGAAGTATGTAGTGGGACCACCGGGAAGGTGTGGTAACTTCAAGGGGGGGGGTTCTCCTCTAGGTAAATAGCCCGATAGCCAGCTGACTGTGGTGGGTTTCCCAGAAGACATCCAGGGAAACCTTAGTAGGCGACAATTTATTTATTTAGCTTTTGTTTACCAGGTAAGCACACTAGACAGTCAAGTGCCTATTTTCAGGTGCGACCCGGGAGAATTACAAATTGGTCTGTCTCAGTGGCTCAGTAGGTAGCACACTCACCTCTGGAGCTGGAAGACCGGATGGTTGTCGGTTCTAGCCCACTTGAGACACTTGGGGTAATATCCATAAGTGACATTGTAGTGCAGTATGGGGAGGGGGTACTGCACTGTTAAAGTGTCATTCTTCAGAGAAGACATTAAACCGAGGTTCCTTCTGCCCAACTCTCTGATCACTGCTCAGGTGGAAGTAAAAGATTCCATGGCACTTATCGATGAAAAGCAGGGGATTTTCCCTGGTATTGTGGCCAAAATTCCCCTTGTTAATAAAACAGGTTTCTGCATCCCACCTCCCAGGATGCACCTGTAAACCAGCTATATTAGTTTAGTGTGCCTTTCCTGGTCAAATATTACAACTAAATAAATAATACTGGAAAAAAGGCCCATGCAGCAGTGAACCACCTGAAGATGGCAGGTGAGGCTGCAGCAGAAGAGAAAGTGGTGAGAAAAGGCTAAAGATTTATGCCAGGGGTAATGGGAGGGACTGTAGGAGCCATGTTCCTCAACAGCAGCACAGGAGGTCTGACCACAAGAGAGGAAGTCTGTGTGGGTTGGCCAATGGTCACAACAGAACACACACAGCTGTTGGGAGGTAATAACAAAGCAGACTCTCACTTGTTTTAGGGCAGAGGAAGAGTCAATGGCAGCCACGTAGAGAAAGGAGCTGGGCCCTGGAGTGTCTCCCCAGCAGATGCTGTGTTTGAAAATATGTAAACAAGTAAGTATTTATTTATGTAGCAGCCAATCCCAGATGCTCTGGGTGCTTTGCACATAGAAGTACATAAAACAACAATCACATTAGACAGGTCACGACAGTCAGTGCATGCAATAATAAATAATTAAATAACAATAAAATAACAGAATCAATAAATGATCTATAGCTGGTTACCAAATGCTTCTTTAAATAAATGGACTTTCAGACCCCACTTAAAAACCTTCACTGATGGAGCCTCCCTCAGAGATCTTGGCAGCGAATTCCACAGGGCTGGGCCGGCCACCTCAAACACCCGATCTCCTGAGGTTTTTAGCCTGGCCCTGATAACCACCAGGAGTCCCTCGGTGGAGGAGCAGAGCTAGTGTACAGGGTGGACAGGAGTCAGGAGGTCACTCAGGTAACCTGGGCCCAACCCCTATAGGGCCATAAAGGTCAGCAAGCTCACCTTGAAGGTAATCCTTCACCTCACCAGCAGCCAGTGCAGATCATGCAGGACCGGAGTCACATGACAGGACCTTGGAAGACTCATCAGCAACCTGGCAGCTGCATTCTGCACTAGCTGCAGGAGATGTAAACTACCCCCACTGGCCCCGAAATATAGAGCGTTATGGTAATCAAGCCTTGATGTAACAAAGGCATGCACCAGTGTGGGCAGGTCACCGGGTGGAATTAAGGCTTAAATCTGGGTGACATTCCTAAAATGGTAGAAACCACTCTGGATGACGGATGACACCTGAGCCTCAAGTGTAAATCTGTAGTCGAGGATGACGCCCTCATTTTTCACCCTACTGGAAGCCGTTAATTGGGCAGGACCTAAAAATAAGCCCATCCCCAATTCAGCGGCATCCACACCACACCATATTGGCAACCAGTCTCAATTACTAGTACCTTGTCTTGTCAGGATTGAGCCTTAGCCAGTTATAGGACATCCAATCTTGGATCTCAGTCAGACATTTATTTGGCACCTCCACAGTGTTGCTCGTCCCAGGGGTAAAATACATATACAGCTGGGTATCATCTGCATAACTGTGAAAATTCAGACTATAATTAAGCAATAAGGCACAACAAGGAGTGTAGAATAACATCACTCCTGGGGTGGGTTGAAGCACGAGGCAAAGCCGAGTGCTTCTACCACCCCAGGAGTGATGTTATTACACGATAACACACACCTTGGAGTGCCTTATTGCAATTATACAATGGCTCGATGTTATAGAAAACAAAAAATAAAAATGTTTTTAGTAGATTTTTAGTGAGGCAGTGTACCTTTGTTTCTGAAAAAAAAAGAAAAGTAGCTCATAACAATCATCCAGAAAATCAATACAGTGATGTTATTGTATAATAACATCACTGTCTCAGGAACACATTGACCAATCAGAGTCCAGTAAATTTTCTTGCCATTGTAAAATGTCTAATAATCTCATCCAGGGGTAGCATATACACTGTAAACAGCATAGCTGACAGGATTGAACCCTGGGGAACTCCACAAAGCTGGGGCTTCAGGCAGAAGGAGAAATTCCCCATCACAACCCACTGCATCTTGCCTGTAAGAAAGGACTCTAACCAACAGATGACAGTACCAGTGAGTCCACCTTGTCATAGACCACAAGGTATGCCTTGAGCTGCAGAGCCACCACTTTCTCAACAACCTTCCCCAAATATGGGAGGTTGGAGACTGGTCGATAATTTGCCAAGATGTCAGGGCTGAGTGCAGGGCGGGACAAATAGGGTCGCTAAATGCGACCTGTTTCCCCATTCTGGCCACTTAATTTCACTTGAAAGTCGCCATTCTGGTGAGTAACACTTGTGGAAGCAGCACGCATGCACCTGGAATTAAAGGCATTTTTCCGCTAGTGGAACCATCCTCGCACATGCGCGGTATTCCCTTCTTTTTGTTTTCCCCACTGCGCATGTACAGAATCGTCCATGGCCATGTGATCCCGAACTGTAGCGACTGTGCGCGGTTCCCCAACAGCGTGAGCCAGCATGCGAGAGGAATAACAGTGGAGTCTGCGCAACTCGACAGAGGACGGAGTGCCCAGATCACAAGGTATGCTTTTTGCAGATGCCAGGTGTCCACATGGGTGCTTCAGTATAAATGCCTACGGGAATGCTGCAGCCCGCCATTTCACTGGTGTTTGTGACGGAGAGGAGAGCATTCATAATCATATACTATTGTATTGCATCTGAGAATTTAAATCCATTCAAAAGCCCTTTTAAGGGCTTGAAAGCTTCCACAATTGTTTACTGGGGACTGGGAGGGGGTAATCTTACAGTATCGGCGGTCGAAAGGGGAACAAAAAATTAAATTGCCATTTGAAATGTATGACTACGATGACGTGCTGAAGTAAGGGGGAGGGGGGCTTGCTGTCTGCAATGATCAAAATCTGAAGGGGTTCTAGTGTTCTGTGCAGGTTTTACTGTGTTGCTGAAGTGCTGCGTGCATAACAAAAAAAGAGCACATACTCTCAGAGTTATTTTTGGTCTCAGAGTTACTCCAGGCAACAGGCATAGGGCAGAGTTAACTGAAAGTAGTAGCCGTCGATCTGACTGAAGAATGGGAGCTTGCTTGACAGTCCAGGTGGGAAGGCAAAGTAAGCTACTTATTATGCCATTTCTAACCAACTACCCCCAATTCTGAGCTCAAATAAAGTTGATTGAAACAAGTTCACAACAGGACTATCTGGATGCTGCCGACCTGTGTACTTGCCTATTACAGTTCTGTTTAATTTGACAGTCTGCGTCACTGTCTTAGTCTAGTGTCTTGTCCTGTGGTTGTGTGTTAGTGTGTGTGTCACTCTCTTGTTTGTTTTAGAAAATAAATATATACTTGTAAGTTGTAAAAGAGCATTGAGCAGCATCTCGTCCTGCGATTTTGTCAGGATTTTTTAGGTGGGATTTGGACCACTGACAGAATAAAAAAAAATAAAAAATACAAGCTACAATAATTTAAAGTTCGGACTACCACTTGGGTACATATTAATGGTTGTGTCAGGCTTTTTTGAGGATGGGGTTGGGCCAGGGCCAGGGGGACCAAAAAAATTATAAAAAATTAAAGCTTGCCACAATTAATGAAACGTCCATACTACCTGTCTCATCCAGTCCTCTTGAGGTTATGTCTGGCTTTTTTTGTGGGTGGGGGAGCCAAAACAACAAAAAAAGTAGAGCTAGCCACAATTAATGAAAAGCCCATACTAGTACTACCTGTGTGCATAACATTGACTGCATCTATTGTTGTTTGGCTGTCCACCTGTCTTGTCCATTCCAGTCCTCTTGAGGTTGTGTCAGACAGTCAGGCTTTTGGGGGACCAATTTAAAACAAATTAAAAATTAAAGCTTGCCACACAATTAATGAAAAGCCCCTACTAGTACTACCTGTGTGCATATCAATGACTGTGTCTTTTGTTGTTTGGCAGTCCACCTGTCTCGTCTAGTCCTCTTGAGGTTTTGTCAGGCTTTTTTGGGGGGGCCAAAACAAAAAAAAATTAGAGCTTGCCACAATTAATGAAAAGCCCATATTAATAGTACAGTACTACCTGTGTGCATATTATTGACTGTGTCTCTTGTTGCTTGGCTGTCCACCTGTTTTGCCAAGTCCTCTTGAGGTTGTGACTGTGCGTGTCACAAAAAAGTACCCCTCCCCCCAAAAAAAGAACACACAAGACAATAACAGAACCACAACAGCTGAACGTTTTATTGCTTTATTTAAAAAAAAACAACAGTGTACACTTATAGCACTAGGACTTGTTTCCACTTGTAAATCAGCAGGTTCTGGTCAGTCAGACCCCAGTCCAGTCACGGTGTTTCTCCGCCAGTCCCATCTTCAGTTGTTAACTTGTTATCCTTTTGGTGATTTTCATCTTATTTTCTCATAATTGTGCCGCCCTTCCCTTTTCGGATTCGGTCATGGAGGTGTTTCTCTGATGGTCCCATCTTCAGCAGGGCCTCTGTACTCACTGGTGATTTCATTCTCATTTTCTCATTGTTGTGAGTGCCACCCTTGCTTCCCTTTTTGCATTAGACAGGCGGACTTTCAATTTGTACTTTATAAATTCTCCCTCCTGTGTATACTTGATGCTGTTCTGGCAGGCTAATTCACATCAGAATCTCTGGTAAAGACGTTCCCAAATGTAGGTTAATAGACATTTCCTCATCTGAAAGGCAAGTAAAAAAAATGGCTACCATATTTTATAGTCCAACGGGCATAAAAAAATTGGGCACCTAAAAAAATCTTTGGCCACCAGATTTTGATGTATGGTGGCCAAACTGGCCACCAGGTCAAAAAGTTATTTGTCTCACCCTGGCTGAGTGATGGTTTCTTCAAGAGGGGTCTCATTAATGCCTCTTTCAAGGTGCCAGAGAAGAACCCCTCTGAAAGTGAACACCGGACAATCTCGGCGAACACTGGACCAACAGACTCGACACATCCCAATAAGAGATGAGTCGGGCCTGTGTCCAGTTCACAAAAAGTAGGCCAAAGCTTTGAGATTGCCTCAAAGACCTCTGCCACTCCCACTTGCCTAAACTCACTCCAGACATTTTTTAACCCTATTTCCTGGTGATCTAGTGGCCCCCAAGCACCCCTTCCCACCCGACAGGTAGTGTCCCACCCTGCTCCCCCCATCCCAAAACGGATCGGGCCACCCTATCCCCAAAGTCTAATCTTTTATTTTTTTTTTTTGTATAATCTTTTTATTATTTTCTCTTATGTGTCAACAGACACCAATGCACAAACAGGCAATCATACATGTATGTTGCGATTCATAATTACAGTAGACAGACAACAGTAACAAACACAGAAATAAATAGATGCACTTTCATACAATTATTCTTACATCCGACAATCTCATTCCAGACAATTAATTCCCAAAGGCACATTTAGAGAGCTGTAAGGGAGAAGGAGACAAGCAAACCTCTAAATTAATTATCAAATCTATATATTACAGTCGCCAGCATCCTTTTTTCTCAGATATACCCATCTTCAGGTACGCCGAGGGAGGGGGAAGGTGGACACCCATCCAGTCAGTCCAAACCTGTTTAGGCCAATCCCTCACACAGGGTGGTCATCTCTTGCTTTTCAAGTGTAGAAAGAAATGGCGCCCATTCCCCATAAAATGCTTCTGATCTGTTCGCCGGTATCAAAGATAGCCATTCCAGCGCCAGATTTTGCACTGTTAGTTGGCACCACTGCTGAGTGGTGGGTACGACATTATTAACCCACGTATACTGGATTCAATGTCTGTCTATCACCATAAGAACCCTGATCCAATGTGGCATTGCCTCCCATTCCTCTACCCCCTCCACATTCAAACCAAATAGCCCTTTAATTGGGTCTAACTGGATGGGAGTTCCTGCCATCAGCTCTACCTCTGTAAATACCTTTCCCCAAAAAGATTTCAGAACCAGACACCCCCAAAAACAGTGCATATATGTCCCCATCTCTCTCCTACACCTCCCACATAATGGGGAGACAGATGGATAGGCCCTGTGCACCACTGCTGGTGGATGATATAACCTGTGCAGAAACTTAAAATACGCTTCTTTAAACTTGTTACAAATCAGCAAGACCATATGTCCCAACAATAACTTTTGCCAATTCTCCGTAGAAATTTCCCTCTCCAAATCTCTACTCCACTGCCTTTTAACCTTCTGAGTATAGTCCGGCCACCCCTGTTTCCCACTCTTTGCAGCTTTCCCAACAAATCCCTTGGGGTCCCTCTGCGCTCCCAATATCACTAGTTCTATCGAATCCCACCCCTGTCCCCCTGACTCCCCTCTCTCCATCTTACCCATGGATGCTTTCACCTGGAAGTATCAGAACACCTGCTGCCCCTGCAAACTCAAATTCTTTTTAATGTCCTCTAATGGAAGCAACATCCCCCTTCCAATCATACTACCCACACATTTTATTCCCCTCCTTTCCCACTCTCTGAATCCCTTGTCCTCAAACCCGGCAACAAAAACGGGTTCCTCGCTACCGGCATAAGTATAGTTTCCTCTTTGATTATCCCTCTCTCTTTCTTTAACATCTCCCAAGCATCCAAGGTCATTCCCACCAACAGGTTCCGGCCCCCTGACTCCTATATGTCAGTGGTCCCCTACTGTGCAGGTAGGCTGACAACTGTCCCACACATCCCTCCTGCTCCAGCGTCACCCAACTTGCTACCTCTGGCCTGAATACCCAATCCACTATATACCTCTGCTGGATGGATAAGTAATAATTTAGCAGGTCCGGAAAATTAAGACCTCCCTTAGCCACCTCCGCCTTGAGCCTTTGAAGCCACATTCTTGGCCTTTCCTTCTCCATATAAACTGAGCAACGCTTAATCCTTTGTTTAACTATTTTTCAGAATGCAGCCTCATTGCTCACGGACAGGTGTTTCACCTCATTTTCATCTCAACATAGGGTTAAAGGCACAGCCCTTTCGTTTTCCTCAGTTGAAGTCTATCGAAATGTGAATGAACGAGCATTAACTCATTCATTCATTCACATTTCAGTAGGCCGCCAGCTGAGGAGGAAAGTGGAGGGCTGTGCCTTTGGCCTGCTCTGTTTTGGGATAGAGGAGTAGGGTGGGACACTACCTGTCAAGGTGAGGAGGGGTGGGGCCACTAGACCACCAGGAAATAGGGTTAAAAAAATAAAGGATTGGACTTTGGGGATAGGGAGGAGGGCTGTCATGCCCACTATCTATATCTACCACCAGGGAAAAAATAATATGGGATGGGGATGGCGGGGAGGGGTAACTGACTAAAATACTGGGAGGGACACTGGTGGGAGGTCGGGTGGGGCTGGGGCTGGGGCCGGACCAGTAGCAGTAGCAGACTAATAAAGTGAGGTGCATAGCAGGGGGAATTTCCACGAAGGTTCAGAAACTGATTTCTGAACTTTTGCGGACGCGAAAGTCAGACTTTTGCTTACATTCCGTCTGGGGTCATTGGGGCGAGGATGGCAGGAGGGTTAAGGAGGGCATGGGATAGGCACAAAAGTACCATAGTACTGAAGGAAAAATAAGGCAGGGGAGTAGGCAAGCAAGTAATCTTGGGCAGACTAGATGGACCTAGCGGTCTCCTTCTACCGTCATGTTCTATGTTTCCATGTTTCTTTGTTTCTGTGTTACACTCAGGAACAGAATTGTTAGATTTATAAATATGAAAAAAACAAAGAAAAAAGATTGTACGTCATGTCTGCTTAAATCTTTCAACAGAAGGGGCCTCCCTGAGACCACTTAGGCACTGATTAGGTCCTGGTACTGAGAAATGCTCTGGCAGACATGGACAGGCCTATCCGCATGGTATGAACAGACATGCTAAGAAAGGATAAAGAGTATTAAGACAACCGTGAATAGCAGGGCCAAGGGGACAGTGCTGAGACAGGGTTGTCATGCGTTTCAGTAAGAGGCTGTTTTTGAGAGTTAGACAAGCTGAGACCAGCCTGATATTGGAGTTGGGAGTCAGACTAGGACCCTGGGAGGAGTACTGTGAATAGGTCTGTAAGAGGAGTGGGGAAATATGGAAATTATACAGTATAGCCTAATGAACTGTGATTTTTGGATCAGTGTACCATGTGTGAATGGACTTATGAAGTAATTCACCTGTAAAAGAACAAGTGTTAGAAGTTTTGTGCCTGTGGTTTGATTTACCTTCAGTGACTACAAGGGTCTTGTGTCCCTGGGCAGCTGCATGCCTGTGTATACTAAATGAAGTGGAAGGCAAGGTGACCCTGGCAAGCACATATAACATCATGGGTACACTCATGGTTATGTAACAGAAGGCGGATGGTTAAAATCAGGGGATACAGCTCAGAGTGGGGTGATGTGACCAGAGGGGTACCTCAAGGCTCAGTGCTGGGCCCTACATGTTTCAACCTGTTTATTTCAGGAATGCAGACTTCTAGTACATCCTGGATGGCTAAATATGCAGATGATAGTAAACTGGGGGCTACTGTAAACAATCAAAATGATGGACAACTGTTACAAGAGGATCTTAATAAAATATTTAAATGGGCCAAAACAAACAAAATCAGATTTAATGTTGACAAGTGTAGGGTGATGCATTTTGGACATAAGAATCCACTTTATGTGTATCATTTGGGTGAGTCTGAGCTTCAGGTAACCACGAATGAGAGAGATCTAGGGGTGACACTAACAAATTATCATTTGATATACATTCTAAGATCACTGCTCAGAAACGTAATAAAATACTTTTCTGTATTTTTAGAAATATTAAAAGTATCGATCAATGCATAATCATCTCAATGTATACATCACTTGTGAAGCCCCACCTGGAATATTGCTCCCCTTTTGTTCACTCCATACAATTAGAGATAGCAAATTGTTGGAGACAGTGCAAAGGAGGATGACAAGGGGAATACAAGGTACGAAAGAAAAATCATATCATGACAGATTAGTTGAGCTAGACCTGCACTCTGTGGAGTACAAAAGACTTAGAGGGGATTTATGTTTATTGTATAACGCAAGTAAAAATAGTTTTCTGTGAGAATCGTTCCGCTTACAGAGAGGTTCAAATTTAAGATCTACTAGATCTCATAAGCAACAGCTTAGAGGAGAAGTGTGTAGAACTGCCACAGGAGGTAGATGGTTTAACCAACGTGTGGTTAGCACATGGAATAATCTACCCACTGAGGTGATGTCTAGCAATACTATGGAACTATTAAAGACTAGGCTAGATCAATATATGGGAAAACTAAGATGTCGGCAATACCACAATTGGTGGCGAGTTCTAAAAAGGTCTCACAACCCCTAAACTCATAACCTACCTATGAAACCTATGAAGCACAAGATATACCCCTAGATATGGGATGTTCCCTGGACCATGCTTGTGCTTTTCTTCTGGAAAAAAAGGGAAAGAAGGGAAAAGGGTATGGCATTATGGTGGCTCACTCTCTGGGATTTGAAGAGAGTGGAGTCTATGGCCACCTGAGACCTTCTGGAGTGCAGACCTAATTGAAAAGGACAGACTACATGGAAGTGTTTTATGTGCAACATGAGTGGTGGTTGGTGCCAAGGAAAAAGCGTATGAGAAACCCCAGTGTGTGCATAACTGATTGTATGTCTGTTTGAACATTAGCATATGAACCAATTGGTGGTTGAAGGTTTTGAGGGAGAGTGGTACTGTAGCTTTCCAGAGAGGCCCCCCATAGGTGTTTCAGTTATTGGACAACACATGTACTTGTAAGTGCAAAATATTTCACTTAAAAGAGCCTGTTGCTGGTGAAATTAGGTACCTAGTCCGAGTCAGTGGTAACACTGTAGCTGGTGTAGTATGAGAACAGCATTGTGCATTGCCTCAACTGGAGACATCCTGTATATACTTGGGCTCACCACTGAGCACTTGTGGCCTGGATTGTTTTTATTTATTTATTAACCTCTAGGATTACAAGTACCTTTGAGCAAGGACTGCTCATTTACAAAGGTTCCACGTCAGAGGAGGTGGGTAACATACATACAAAGGGAGACAATGGTTTACAGTCTTAACACATTTTACAGTTACAGTCATAGATTGTTGCTTGAATTCAGAGGGCAGCTTAAATAAGGTTTCAGAGTAGCAAAGCCAAGAAAAAAATGATAGGAAGGACAGTTTGTGTGTGCAGGGTAGTGGGGGAACCGGAAGAGTTAGGCAGGCGGAGGTGCCTCTGTCAGAGTGATGGGTGGTTGGAAGAAGTGTAAGTGGAATTATGGAAGAAGGGGCAGATGCCTGTAGGGTGCATTAGTGGAAGGAGGTGGCATGAAAGAATGGGGAAGGGCAGGAGTGAGGTGGGGGGGCAAGGGTAGGGCAGGAGGGCAGGTGCCATGAGGCGGTTTCCTGTTAAAGGTTACTAATCACAGTTCAGAAACAACCAGGGGGACGGAGAGCCAGATTTAGGAGAGGCAGTCGCATTCCGAGGTTGAGGTGAGATAGTGTTGGAGATTTCTTTTGAAGGGTCCAAGCAAAGCAGATGCCAGAGAAAGTGCTTCCTTGTTGAGGGTGTCGTACCACTGTGGGGCCCTTTGCGTAAATGCCCACTGGCCCATTGTGGTCCTGGACCTGGGAACCTGGAAGATTGACTGTTGGGTGCTACGTGTATGCTGCGTACTGTTATGGGCGGTAAGGAGCTTTTCAACCCCTGGAGGCATGAGCCTGAGGAGTACCCTTTTGGATAACAGGCAGGTCTGGTATTGTATTCGACTGTGTAAGGGGAGCTAACCTGCCTGGGCATACAGGTCACAGGTGTGTGTGTTTGACGTTAAGGGCCTGTTAGTAGTCTGCAGGCTTTGTTGAGCAATACTGAGATCCTGTGGAGGGCAGTTGTAGAGGCAGACCCATAGATGGCAAGACCGTAGTCTATGACGGAAGTGACAGAGGCTGTGAATAGCCAATCTACGGGCATCTGTAGTCATACAGTGCTTGTGCTTGAGCAGTATGCCAATTTGTATGTTGGCAGCCTTTGCAACATTGTCTATGTGTTGAGCATAGGAGAGGGTACTGTCCAGGGTAATGCCAAGGTACCTGAACTCAGAGACATGTTCAAGTGAAGTCCCCGAGTGGTTCGTGATGGAAAGGGGTAGAGATTTAAACTTGCTCCATGCATGACAGAATGTCATGACTTTAGTTTTGCTGTGGTTCAGGACGAGTTTACGTGTACTCAGCCAATCTTCAACATGCTTAAAGTCTAGATGCAGCTGGTATTCCAGGAGTTTGGGGTCATGGTGGCTTATGAACAGAACTGCATCATCCGCGTAGAGTAGTATTTTTTGCTGGCAGATGCTAGGGAGGTTGTTCAGAAATACGGAGAGGAGCAGGGGTCCCAGTATTGACCCCTGCAGGACTCCAGAGAGGACTGGCTTTTCATCTGAGGTGACACTGGCAATCCTAACACATTGAACCCTACCTCTGAGGTAGCTAGCAAACCATTGCAGTGCGTCATTGGAGAGCCCAATAGTAGACAGTTGCCTGAGTAGGAGTGGATGATTTACAGTGTCAAATGCCTTCATTAGGTCAATAAATACTGCCCCCACACAGTTCCCTTGGTCAAGTGTGGCATGGATGAAACTTGTAAATTCCAGCAGAGCCATGGTGGTGCTATGCCACTTTCTGAAGCCATGCTGCTCTGGGCATTGAACTTCATACTTATCTAGGAATTCGACTAACTGGTCCGAGACAATACGTTTCAGGGCTTTAGATAAGGGGGGGGGGGAGGAGTGAAATGGGCCTGTAGTTGGTGTGTAGGGCTCTATCTCCGCTTTTATATACAGGTGTGATGGTGGACAGTTTCCAAAGTGAGGGGAATTGCCATAGTCTAAGGGAGAGGTTGAAGATCTTTGTCAGGGGTTCAAGGATTTCTTCTAGAACCAGCGAGATCAGCTTCAGGTCCAGGGAGTCACCACTGTACCCAGTTTTGCAGATAGCCTTGCTGATATAGAATCTGACTACATGAGTTGGTATCTCTTTAAAGAAGAACTGCGGAGTTGTGTGTACCTGCGGTGCAGTGTTTTGGGGTGTGGTGGGTGAAGGGGCATCAAAGAAGTTTGGTGGAAGGACACTGCCAAGGTTGGAGAATGCATTGTTGAAAGTGTTGGAAATAGAGCCAAGGTCAAGTGTTGGTATTCCATCGATGTTGAGCATAGTGGGTGGTGTCTTTGGATCCTTGCCTGTGAGTTCTTTCAGATTATTCCAGAAGTTTTTACTGTTACTCCAAGAGTTGGTTAGTGACTCCTTGAAATATTTGCTTTTAGCATTCCGAATTGTTCGAGTGCAGTAGTTTCTGGCAGCTTTATATTTTTGTACGTTCCCTTGTGTAGGTGTTGCTCGAGCACAGTACCAGAGGTGGTCCCTGTGTTTGAGCCATGCCACAAGCTCAGCAGTTATCCATGGGTTTGCCCTACCTTTGACCTTAATCTTTTTCAGGGGCGCATAGATATCACAGGCCACAGTGAAACGGTTGATGAACAAGTCCAACGCTTTGTTAATATCATTGACTGTTTCAATTGGTGCCCAGTCCAGGTTGCATAGGTGGGATTTTAGCAGCTGGAGATGCCCCTGCTTAAATACCCTGGTGTGTATTAGCTTAGGATGGGGCTTGTTAGATTGTATTGCTATGTGCATGTCAAGCAAAGAAGAATATGTGGGCCCTACAGAAGCCAACAAAGTGGTGTATGCTTGATCTGCAGTGTGCCTAGATGCCATATCTGAGGGTGCTGATAATTCCTCAGAAATACACCTTGTGTGCAAAAACATTTTTGTTTGCTTACTGTTTACTGTAACATAGTAGACTGTGTCTGACTAATTTAGCTTAGTTCTAGGCTGACATCTGTTACTACAAATCCCCACATTCCCTGTAGCGGACATCAGAGCAGTAGGCAGTAGTGAGAGAGTCAATGATCTGCAGTGCATGTTAGAGCTTTTATAATCTCCAATGAGATGTTTTCTGGGTCTGCTCCTCTACAGGTGCTAAGTACAATCCTCTGTGACTGTACTTAGCTCAGGGAGGACAGCGGGACCAGCAAACAAAAGAACAGAGTAGCACCTTTGATACAGAAGTCTAAGATCACAATACTGTGCTGTGCACTGTGGTATTTGTTCATTTATTTTATTTACCATTACAGTACCTTTTACAGGGTGAAGTGGGGGGTTAATACAAAAAAAATGCGTAATATAATTCAGCACAACCACAGTACCCCATTCCAGACCTTCCTACCACAACTGTCTCTTGGTGAGAATGGGCGTGGGAAATAACTGCAGTGCAACTCCCAGGGGTATTTGATGGTACTTTCTTACTGGGAGCCACCCCATGAGTATCGTACAGTGCCCAGGTCTGGACATGACTCACACACCGGTAAAGTCACTGTCCAACTCGGTGGGAACTGCTCTGGTCATGCTACTTGCTGCTTTTTGGGGGAGGCTGCTTATCCCTATCTATGCAGTAGCCTCTGTGTTACATAGATGGGTATCTGCTGGCACTGCACCTCCAGAAATGTCCAACGCAGTTGCTGTGCCCCCCCAGTCCCTTTCTACTGTAGAATAGGAAATATTCTCTGTACATAAATTCTCACTATATTCACTGAAGTGCTCAGAAGTGTGAAAATAAAATTACACTAATTAGCACTTTTTCCAATAAGGTGAAAGGAAGACTTTTAGTTTAGAGTGAAAATAAATTTACACAAATATGGCCACTTTGTGGCTAGTGCTAAATATAATTGATGCATTCTTTTCCTGTTCTACAGTATTTCTTGTTTATCCTCTTCCTCCCTTTGATTCCAGGGACAAACAGAGCCACACTGTACTCCTTTACAGTCTCTGCATGGCAACTTTGGGGTAGGTCTTAATGTATTTAAACTGTAAGCCCATAGCTTCATTTCTGTTTGCATTAGCAGTTATAACTGCATTAAACACTGTACCCTTTAGGAAATTGCGAGGACACTGCACATGGCACTTTAGGCTTGACTTCTTTTGCAAAACTCCAACAATTTATTTAAATGCTGGTGCACACTCAACAGGGGGAAGAAACGGTGAGTCTGCAACCAGTGCCTCAACCACAGCTCCCATTTTGGGCCCAGTTTCAAATCAGCATTCCAAATCAGTTATCACAGTCAGCATAATTCTATAATTATTACATTTGACATACTCTTTGTTACCGTACAATGCCCCAGTTAGTCATGGGTTCTGTTCTCATATGCAGCATTCTTTACTTCCCAACATCACAGTTCACTCTGGGACATCTACTTTCATTTACCTATTGTTGACAAATTTCTCTGTTACTTAGATCGTGAGACTAGGGGCAGGGGAAGATTACACAATGGGGGGGTACTAACAACAACAAAAATGGAAAGGGACTTGGGGGTAAATATATCAGATGACCTTAAGGTTGGCAAGCAATGTGAGAAGGCAGTAGGGAGGGTTGGGGGGATACAAGGATGTATAGGGAAAGGCATCACCAGCAGAAAACAGGAAGTTGTTATTCCCCTGTACAGACAGTTGGTGAGACCCCATCTGGAGTACTGCGTCCAGTTCTGGAGACCCCATCTCCGCAAGGACATAGACAGGATGGAGGCAGTTCAGAGGAGGACAACTAAAATGATACAGGGTCTGCAAGAGAAGCCATACGAGAAGAGACTAAAGGAGCTTAGTATGTATACCCTTGAGGAAAGGAGGGAGGTGGGGACATGACAGAAACATTTAAGTACCTCAGTGGAATCAACAAAGTCCAAGAGGGTAATATCTTTCAGAAAAAGAGATGTGCAAGAACAAGGGGACACAATTTAAAGATGGGGAACGGCTCAGGGTCAATGTGAGGAAGTATTTTTTCACAGAGAGGGTAGTGGATGCCTGGAACAGCCTTCCTGAGGAGTTGTGGGGTTTAAAACTGTGGGAGAATTCAAGAAAGCACGGGACAGACATAAGGCAATTTTTGTGGAGGGTAGGACGAAATAGGCTGTTGGTTAAATAGGATCTGCAGCTTTTCCTCTAGGTAGGGAAATGGGCAGACTAGGTGGGCCAAGCGGTCCTTATCTGCTGTCAAAGTCTATGTTTCTATGGAGACTAAGAAATCTCAGCAGATTTATTTTGGTGCTCCTCGCAGCATTGAGTAGAAGGTGACATCAGGTTGTACCGGGCCCTGACTGACACAGAAAGAGCAACACTGTGCCTCTGGCAGAGATCAGATGAAAGTGTTGTACCCTTCTGAACATACACACACACACACACACACACACACACACACACACACACACACACACACACAGACTCACAGAGCACAGTGAGGTATAGACTACCTCAGTCAGCCTACACTGAGCCCTATTCCTACATGGGGGTCAGAGTCAATGCCTAACATGGTTGGAACACCAGTGGCTTATGAAACAACTGGGATTGTCCCTCAGGGCCAGCTACCCTGGTTTCTGCTATTCAAACACAGGCCCTTTGCTCTAGGCCACAGTCCCCCACCAGCTCAGGATTATGTCTGCTACTTCCTCACTGTAATACCCAGGAAATATATATATATTTATTTTTAATTTTATCATCTGTTTTCTCAGCAAAATATTTTAGTTGATGTGAGAGGTAAATGGGGATTGAAATTACATTTTGTTTCAAATTTGTAGTCCCAGGCTAAAGAGCAAGTTGGGTGTGGACAGCAGAGCTCTTTTGATCTAAAAGACTCTTTATTTGGTGACAACAAAAGTGCTGACCTGCCGTTGGTATTTCTGACTATATTTCTTGTGGGAAAATCAGTCTTTTCAGGGATTTGGGGAAGCCACACCATTACTGTCCAAATCTACTAAGACTCAGAAGATTCTAGTTAGGGGTAAGCTTCTATTTCTAATTAGAATTTAGTGAGAACTAATGAAACATAGAAACATAGAAGGTGATGGCAGATAAGGACTGAAAGGTCCATCCAGTCTGACCATTTCTTTTTCTACCTTATAAATGTGCCATTGGCCTTTGATCTGTCAATGGTCTATCTATTCATACTCATATGTATTACTCCATTATGCCTCTCCCATGCCTGTTTGAAGCCCTGCACTGTATTCATAGCCACCACTTCCTGAGGTAGGGCGTTCCATGCCTCCATCACCCTTTCTGTGAAAAATAACTTCCTCACATTACCCCTTAAACGGCCTCCCTTTAATCTAATGATGTGTCCTCTTGTCCTGCTATTTTTCTTATATTGAAACATGTTAGACTCTTTCACCTGGTTAATGCACTTAAGGTGCTTGAATGTTTCGATCATATCACCTCCCTCCCTCCTTTGCTCTAGGGTATACATATTGAGCTCCGTTAATCTGTCCTCATATGTTTTCTGATGCAGTCCCTGCACCTTTTTGGTTGCCCTTCTCTGGACTGCCTCAATTTGGTTAATGTCCTTATGAAGGTGTGGCCTCCAGTACTGCACGCAGTACTCCAGATGGGGCCTAACCAGTGTCTTATAAAGAGGGATTATTACCTCCCTATTCTGGACTTGTGATACCCCTACTAATACATCCTAACATCCCCTAGCCTTACCTGCTGCTTTAGTGGTCTGCTTGGATGTTTTCAGGTCATTGGTGATGATGATGCCCAAGTCTTTTGCTTCCCTTGTGAGTGCCAGCAACTCCCCTCCCAGCCTATAGGTGGCTTCAGGGTTTCTCTTCCCTATGTGCATGATCTTGCACTTCTTTGCATTAAACCCCAGTTGCCTCTCTTCCGACCATTTTGCTAGTTTATCCAGATCTCTTCTCATTCTGCCCACCACATCTGGATCATCTACTCTGTTGCAGATCTTGGTGTCATCTGCAAACAGACAAACCTTACCTTCCAGTCCATCTGCAATGTCACTGATGAAGATATTGAAGAGGACTGGCCCCAGGACTGATCCCTGAGGTACCCCACTTGTGACTTGCATCTCTTCTGACTGTATACCGTTAACCACCACTCTCTGTTTTCTGCCCATCAACCAGTTTCCCACCCAGTTGACCAACTTCTGACCCACACCAAGCCTACCCAGCTCATTAATCAATCTTCTATGTGAAACAGTATCGAAGGCTTTGCTGAAGTCAAGGTAGGCAACATCAACTGCTCCCCCTTGGTCCACCACTCTGGTTACCCAGTCAAAGAAATCTATGTGATTAGTTTGCAGGACCTTCCTTTTGTAAACCAATGCTGTCTTGGATCCTGTGCTCCTATGGATTCCAGGTGATGCACTATGCTTTCCTTAAGGAGTGCTTCCATAATCTTGACCACTACTGAGGTAAGACTGACTGGTCTGTAGTTCCCTGCCTCCTCCCTACTACCACTCTTGTGGAGTGGGATCACATGAGCCCTTCTCCAGTCTTCTGGGACCTCTCCTGTGCTCAGAGACTCACTAACCAGTTCTGATAATGGCTCTGCTAGTTCCACTCTTAGCTCCTTTAATACCCTGGGATTTATGCCATCAGGTTCCATTGCCTTGTCCACCCTGAGCTTATCGAGCTCTTGTAGGACCCTTTCTTTTGTGAAGGGACTAGTGCTCACCTCCCTCCCCCCCTGTGTCCATGGTGCTGAGCTGTGGGCCCTGCCCTACCTTCTCTTCAGTAAATACTGAGCAGAAGTATCTATTTAGGATAGATGCTTTTACATGGTCCTCCTCCTCACATGCCCCCTTATCTCCTTTGATCTTAGCAATACCCCCTCTGGACTTTCTCCTTTCACTAATGCTATAGAAAGTCTTGTCACCTTCCTTTACTGTTTGTGCTAGTGTTTCCTCGGTTTGGGACTTTGCTTGCCTTACTGCCTTCCCTGCTTCCCTTAGGGAAGTTTGGTATGCCTCCCTATCTTCATCCCGCTGTGTTCCCTTATATTTCCTGAAGGCCACCCTTTTGGCTCTGACATTTTCTGCTACTGTTTTTGAGAACCAAAGTGGTTTCCTTCTTCTTTTGCACTTCCTTTTCTCTATAACACAATGGGATGTTGCTTCAAGTATTGCATCCTTAATGCTTGCTCACTTTGCCTATACCCCCTCACTTGTATTTCTTTTTGCCAGGGCTAGCTTAACTCTGTTGGCCATCTTATCAAAGTCAGCTCATCTGAAGTCGCATATTTCTGCCTTGGAATGGGATGATTTAGTTGTAGTGGCCAAATTGAACCATACAATGTGATCGTCACTGGCCCCCAGGTGACCTTCTACCTGGAGATCTGTGATCATTTCCTTGTTAGTCAGTACTAGATCTAGGATAGCTCTGTATCTTGTGGGTTGTTGTACCAGTTGTTTGAGGCCCTCCCCCTGCAGGGAATCCACCATGTGTCTAGTTCTGGCAGATGTTCCTGCTGGTATTGACCAATCTGTATTTGGCATGTTGAAGTTGCCCATTATCAGAACCTCCCCTTTAGCTGTCATGTTTTGTATATCTTCTAACAGTAATGTGTCTATGTCCTCCCTCTGGTCTGGGGGCCTGCAGACAACCCCAGTTCTTATGGCTGTCCCATTTTTTGTTTCCAGGGTGACCCACAGTTCTTCTGGCTCTTTATGTGTATTCTGAATTTCTGTAGCTGTGATATTTTCATTCACATACAGGGCCACTCCACCCCCCCCCTTTTTGCACCTCGGTCTTTTCTGAAAAGTATGTAGCCAGAATGAGTGTTACTCTGTGTGATCTCTAACTGTTCAAATGTTTTGTTTTCCATTTCTGTAGTGTATTGTTTTCCCCATAGTCTTTAGTGTGTAAAAACCTGTGCCTTATGTAAATATCATGGAGTTTCTAATTTTAGTTTTATATACGTCAGGTTTTCTGTGACTGAGTTTTTTTTAGGTATGGATAACCTGGGCTAATTAGCAAGTCTGTGGTCCATTTCTAAAGAGACAGGCTACTAAGCTATCTAAATCAGAGGGCTGTCACTTGTGTCCGACTACAGGGTGGGTCATTTGCGTTTTGTGAAAGGTCACTGTACTGTGTGAGCAGTGGCTGGGGTGGAATTCTGATTTAAAGATACCCCAAGTGAGAATCAAGCTGGGTGGTGGCAGCATATCAAGGTGACCATTTAGACGTCTGAAGGGTTGTGAGAACTGGCAGCAGTGCAGACTCAGTCCTGAAGAGAACACTTCTGTGACAAACTGGTGGCAGAAGTGGGATCTTAAATGGATTGTCAATAAAACGGTTATCTGTCCAGTCACAGTACAGGTTATAAAAAGAAGATGCTATATATATATACTACCAATTTTATTTTGTTTTAAGGAAGATTAGACAGTGAGAAGACACTATGTCAGGGCCATATGAAAAATGTAAGCTGGCACACATTGAAGAGTTATGCAACAGAAAATGGCGTGTCTTTGAGGGAGGCCATCCATGGGCAGACCTCATATACCTCCTTGAGAAAAGTGACCAGGGAAGTGGTGCAAAGGTGATCACTGTTAGCCAAAGTCAAGAGAGAGAGCAGCATGAAAAGCATCATCAACACGAGAGGGAGACAGAGATTCTGTGCCAGAAGGCCCCATCACAAACCATAAATACTGGCATCAGGGGATTGAACCAAGAAACCAAAATTAATTCCTAAATGTTTCCCCAAGTATCAAGAGGGGATGATTTTGATTTATTTTGAAAATCATTTGAAAGAATATGTGGGCAATTTGCATTAAACTGGATGGGCACCTCGTCTTTTACCACTCTGTATGGGCAGGTTATTAGAAGCCTTCACCAAGATGGCCAATGAGTACTGTATGAACTACTGTATACTAAAGTGAAAAATACCTTGTTAAAGTGTTTTGAATTGACTCCCTAGACATATAGACACAGATGTAGAAGGTTAAGGAATGCACAGGAGATATATTTGTTCAAGCTAAGCAATTTGTTTGAGAATTGGTTAGAAGGTGAACAGGCTAGCTCCATGGAACAGATTAAGAATTTATTTTTCATGGAACAGTTTTTCAAGAAAGTACCAAAGGTGTTGAAATATGGTTGCTGGATTGCACTCCTAGCTTCATGAAGGATGCAGCCAAGAGTGCTGATTAGTTCATTTCCAGTCGACTATATGCTCAGTGAAAAACAATGGGGAAGGTACGTCAGGTGGTTTTAAGAACACCGGGGGGGGGGGTGCATCCTAAGAGAAGTTAGCCTGTGCCTGCACAAGGTGAGTTATCTGCCACAAACTTGGACACAGTGGACACTTATCATAGGACTGTTTAAAAACAGCAGAAGGGGAGCATGCAGGTGGAGAGGGTAGCTCTGGAAGCTCCCAACAGCTAGTTTCCTGTACCCAGAGTGCTGTTACCACTAACCCCACTGCACACATGCACCCTGTGGTAGTCAATGGACTGGTAACCCAGGGGTTGAGGGACACTGGGGCCTCCATTTCAATGGTAAAATAGGATCTAACTTACAAGGAACATATTCTGCTGGGACAGTTTTTCTGGATTAGAGTGACAGGTCCTGCATTCTCAGTGTCAATGGTCCAGACCTTTCTGAGCCAGGAAGGTGACCAGGGCATACGGGAGGTGTATGTTGTACTGGACTGTCCTGTGGATTGGATTACAGGTCATGACTTTGACAGTTGTGCCAACACTGTGGCATCACTATCCATAGTAAAGGTAGGAAACAGGATCTTGAGGACACAGAGGAGGCAGTGCCACTGTAAACAACCTCTCCTTCAGCAGTAGGGGACATTTTGGCTGAAGACTGAACAGGGAGCAGCAGTCCCTACAAAAACTTTGCTTTCTTGGCTCCATTCTGTACCCATCACTGTGACCTCTATCGATCGCTCGGCTGGCTTCGTCTCCAAGGCCACTTTGATTTTGCCTCAGTTGGATTGTGGATAACACCATTAGGTGCGGGAATGAGTCCCCTTTTTCATCCCTTCTCATGATCAGAACCCTTCCCAGGAGCCTTTGCTAATCCGCTGTACTTTCCCTTGAGGTCCCGAGAGTCGCTGCCAACATGGGAGGGGAAAGCCCTATCAGTAGCAGCCCCCTTTCTGTGGAATGGACTTCCTGCCCCCCTCCATTCATCAAATTTGCATCTCGTCTTCAAATCCCTCTACAAAGCCTGGCTCCTGGAGGAGACTAGTTGCCACTGCTTGCCAGATTAGCCCCCCTGACCTCTGCAACCTCCATACCACAACAATCTAGTCACTTTTAAGGGAGTAACTCCCGTTCCCTTTTTCCTCTTGCTCTTAATTCTTTTTGTTTCCTTTCTCTAGCTGTCCTTTTGGGAACAATGCCTGAAAGATGTGAGGGGGTGAGGGCACCTGTTGAGTCATTGACAATTGAACTGCATCTGTACCGATGTATGCCTACAACTCCCAGTTGTAACTCTTTGATTTTAGTTGTATGGTTTCACTGTTACTGCTGTTTCTCATGCTTGTATTGTATGCTATCAGTGCCATCTATATGGCCTGGGTCATACCTGAAAACAGTCCCTCAGATCAGTGCACTTACCGGGTTAACAAAGACATTCATTAAAGAAATAAATAAATAAAAAAGTAAATAAGTAAAGGGAGTAGGCCACCAAGGTGGAAGCTGACTTTCAGAGTTTGGAATAAAGGGAGGTATACTGGGAGAATGGGCTTCTATATTGAGAGTGGGTTATGAAGGGAGGACCTGAGGGAAGGGGGAAGGGATACTCTGGCAGATAGTACTTCTTAAGGTATATAACAAGCAGATCTGACCCTAACCCATGATATACAGTACCCTTTTCTGGAGACTTAGGAGAAAGTCATATGAAAAAGCAGCTGACTGCTAATTTTTACCGGCCCAATATCTTTAAGGATATGGCAAACTACTGTAGGACTTGTCTGTAGTGCTAGAGTGTTTTTCCAACAGTGACTTGGAAAGGTTGGGGACAAGGCAAAGTTGGTTTTGATTCCCCTGCCTATAAATGAAGAGACATTTTGACAAGTTGCTGTGGACATTGTGGGGCCACTCAGAACACAAAGTTGCACAGGCAAGAGGTACATTTTGGTTGTTGTGGACCATGCCATGACATGCTCAGAGGCTGTGGCGTTGTCCTCCATTGAGATGGAAAAAGGTGGCTAACAAGCTGCTGGTGATGTTCAGCTGGGTGGGGTTTCCCCAGGAGATTCTGTTGTATAATGGCACCAATTTTATGTCTGCCCTAATGACTATCAGAGAAGTGTGGGGTGCAGCAGCCCAGGGCCTCCTCATATCAACCTCAGACTAATGGTCTGGTTTACTGTTTTAATGCGTTGCTTAAATCCATGCTAAGGGCATTTGTCAAGCAGCATGCAAGTAAGTGGTACAAGTACTTAACCAACCCATCTCTTTTTTTTTTAAACTCAGCTTTATTGTGGAAGTAGACACATATCACTTCTTACATTATATTGGTTTTAGTTCTTTTTTAGAGCAATACACTTTTCAGCCTGGGCATTTCTCCACTGTATTTGGCAGTAGCTTGGCAGAAGACACAAGGGGAAAGGACTGCTGTGTGACTGGACTTCTCTACTGGGACTATATTGCCCTCCTTCCCTCCCCTCCACCCTCCCAGCCAAAGATAGTTCTACTTTTATAGGCACAGAATTTGACTGACAACAGGAACTTCCTGTTTGGGAGCAGTAAGTGAGTGATCACAGAGCCACCAAAGACCCACCATCCTAGAAGAGCAAGAGTAGGTCTCCGGCCCCCTCTAGCTGCTGGAGGTCTGCCTCTGAGCAAGTAACGGGTCTACTGAGAAATATAGGATATTCTTGTCTCAGAACAGGACAATCAGGAGCTTAAAGGGCACACAGGCAGAAAGTAAGGAGAGAGAGAGAAAAAAAATAGAAAAGAGGAAACAGTAAGGATTGCAAACAGTTAAGGGGCCAGAAATAAGACATGATGGGAGTGGTGCAGTGTAGTGGCTGTGGACCAGCAGTCTTCCGGGAGACGTTCTGGAGGATGCGGTGTTGTCCCAACTGCAGGCACCTCTCTGGGCTGAGGGAGGAGGTTGCTCATCTCCAGGCTGAGTTGGCCAGGATTTGTGGGACCTCCTCTTCCATCCAGGGACCACCAGTGCCACTGCCGTTGCCTCAGAGGTTGCCAAGAAAGAGGAACGGTTGGACCACAGTGGGCTCAGGGAGGGTGAGGGTGGTGGAACAGAGGGTGCATCCCTCCAGTTGTACCTCTCCACAATTCCTATGCCATTCTGGCAAAGTGTGGTTCCTCTATGGAGGCACCCACAGTGGAGACCAAGGAGGATGCTGGGAATTTCACAAAGGAGACCCACAGGAGTGTGGCAGGGGACCCCGCAGGGGAAGGAAACAACTCCTGGTGGGGGACTCCATTGTTAGGAAGGTAGAACTGGGGAGGAAAGGGAGAGGGAGATAAGGTGCCTATCTGGCGCCATGGCTTGGAGGGACAGGGAGCGAATCCTCAGGATTGCCAGAGCAGCTGCACAGGGGAGGGAGCTGGATGTCATTGTCCACCTAGGAACAAATGACCTGGCTAAGAAAGGGATTAGAGAAGTGCAGAAAGAGTTTGTGGAATTGGGGAGGGGCCTTAGACAAGTAGCACGCATGGTGACCTTCTTGGAGGAGCTGCCCATCTATGGCGTAGGAGAGGCTAGGGTGTTCCGCACCACGGGATTCAATCAGTGGTTAAAAAACTGGTGTGGAGCTCAGGGATTTGGCTTCTTTGGGGACTGGGGGTCCACCTGGAGTGATGCAAGCCTATACTGACATGATGGGTTGCATCTGTTCAAGAGGGGAACCAGGATCCTAGGTGACAGGTTTAAATGCTTCATTGGCAAGCATTTAAACTAGCCAAGGGGGAGGCACTGGAAAGGAGCAGGGAAATCCTAGCCCCCCAAAAAATCACGGTAGTAAGTGCGGTAAACACCAACATAGAGGTGTCGATAGGGAGAAGGGCAGGGGTAAATGGAGAAAGTGACAAAGGCAAGAAGGATAGGGATGGGGCAAAAAGGAGTAAGGCCATCAGGAAATAGAGGGTAATGAGTACCAATGCCCATAGTCTGGGCAACAAGCTCCCTGAGCTGGTGGCCTTGATGGAAAAGGGATGCCTGGATATCGTAGCAGTCACAGAAACATGGTACACAGACAACCATGACTGGGATGTTAACATACCAGGGTACATAACCTACAGGAAAGACAGGCAGGGGAGAAAAGGGGAGGAGTAGCCTCTATGTAAAGGAAGGGATGAAAGGACCAACTGGAAGAAGAGTAAACAGGGGAGAGGAGGCACTGTGGGTCACCTTGAGACTGGAAAGGGCACCACAATCTGCACAGGGGTTGTGTACAGACCCCCATGTCAGGGGGAGGGAATGGACAAGGATATGATAGAAGGCACTCATAGAATGGCAAAAAAAGGGGAGATACTGTTGATGGGAGACCTGAATATGCCAGATGTTAACTGGAGCACATTTGCTGCAGCCACATCCAAAAGGAGGGCCATTCTTGATGCCCTACAGGTGGCAGGCCTCAGACAGCTAGTTTCGGAACCCACTTGTGAGGGAGCAATCTTAGACCTCATACTCTCAAATGGGGGCAGTGAGAGGATCTCTGATCTAGAAGTGGGTTGCCATCTGGGGACAAGTGACCATCAAACAGTGTGGTTCACGTTAAACTCAGCTACAGAATCAAGCCATACAAAAGTGAGGGTACTGGACTTCAGGAGGGCTGACTTTGGCAAGATGGAAGAGTGCTTCAGAAAAGCACTAGCAAACAGGCTAGAAGGAGGTGTGGAGCAACAATGGGGAATCATCAAAACTGCCATCACAGAGGCAACAAGCCTTTGTGTGAAGCAAATAAACAAATCAAAACAAAAGAAAAAGCCACTATGGTTCTCAAAAGAGGTGGCTGTGAAAGTCAGGAAGAAAAAGATAGCATTCCAGAAGTACAAGAAAACACAGAAGGAGCAGGACAGAGAGCTGTACCAGTTAAGGCAGAAGGAAGCAGGGAGGGAAGTGGAATAGCAAAGGCCCAAACTGAGGAAAAGGTAGCCAACTCGGTTAAGAAGGGGGATAAAATATTTTATAGGTACATCAGCGAGCGTAGAAAGACAAAGGGAGGGATAGTGAGGCTGAATAGAATGAACGGTGGGTGGGCAGAGGGGGACAGTGAAAAAGCAGGAATACTGAATGAATATTTCTGCTCAGTATTCACAAAAGAGGAGGGGGAAGTGCCTAATCCAATTAAAGAAGCACTTTGATAGGGGGTCGATCCCAGTCCTTTCACAGAAGAAAGAGTTCTGCAAGAACTCCAAAACTGAAGGTGGACAAAGCAATGGGGCCTGATGAATTCACCCCAGAATTCTAAAAGAATTAAGGGGGAACTAGTGAAACCACTGGCAACTCTTTTTAATAAATCATGGGAGGATGGTGTGGTACCCGAGGACTGGAGGAAGGCGGATGTGATTCCCCTTCACAAAAGTGGGACCAAGACAGAGGCAAGAAACTACAGACCTGTCAGTCTGACCTCTGTGGTAGGGAAAGTGATGGAGTCACTTCTGAAGGAAAGAATAGTTGAGTACCTAGAGGTCAGTGGGGCACAGGACCCAAGGCAGCATGGGTTTACAGTGGGAAGGTCATGTCAAACGAATCTAATAGATTTCTTTGACTGGGTGACCAAAGTAGTAGACCAGGGAGGGGCTGTGGACATGGCCTACCTAGACTTTAGCAAGGTATTTGACACAGTCCCACACAAAAGATTAATAGTCAAATTAACCAGCCTGGGAGTGGGTCCCAGGGTGGTAGCCTGGGTAAAACATTGGCTGGACAACAGGACACAGAAGGTAATTGTACATGGAGTCCACTCTGAAGAAAGAGGGGTTACTAGTGGGGTACCGCAGGGTTCAGTATGGTCCAGTCCTTTTTAATGTCATCATAAGTGACATTGCAGAGGGACTGGAAGGAAAAGTATGCATTTTGCAGATGACACAAAGATCTACAACAGGGTTGATATACAAGGAGGCATGGAAAGGATGAGAAGGGACTTGGCAAGGTTGGAGGAATGGTCAGAAGTATGGCAGCTAGGATTCAATGCAAAGAAGTGCAAAATAATGCACCTGGGAAACAAGAACCCAGGGGAAGAATACACAATGGGGTGGGAGGTAGTAACAACAACAAAAAAGGAAAGGGACCTGGGGGTAATCATATCAGATGACCTTAAGGTTAGCAAGCAATGTGAGAAGGCAGTAGGGAGGGCTGGGGGTATACTGGGATAGGGAGAGGCATCAGCAGCAGAAAACAGGAAGTTGTTATCCCTCTGTACAGACAGTTGGTGAGACCCCATCCGGAGTACTGTGTCCAGTTCTGGAGACCCCATCTCCGCAAGGACATAGACAGGATAGGAGGCAGTCCAGAGGAGGGCAACTAAATGGTGCAGGGTCTGCAAGAGAAGCCATGAGGAGAGACTAAAGGAGCTTAATATGTATACCCTTGAGGAAAGAAGGGAGAGGGGGGACATGATAGAAACTTTTAAGTACCTCAGTGGAATCAACAAAAGTCCAAGAGGGTAGCATCTTTCAGAAAAAGAGACTTGCAAGAACAAGGGTACACAATTTAAAGATGGGGGGGCTGTTCAGGGGTCATGTGAGGAAGTATTATTTCACAGAGAGGGTAGTGGATGCATGGAACAGCCTTCCTGAGGAGGTTGTGGGGTCTAAAGCTATGGGAGAATTCAAGAATGCATGGGACAGACATAAGGCAATTCTTGTGGGGGGTAGGAAGAAATAGGCTGTTGGTTAACTAGGATCTGCGGCCTATCCTGTAGGTAGGGAAATGGGCAGACTAGATGGGCCAAGCGGTCCTTATCTGCCATCAAAGTCTATGTTTCTAAGTATTGATGGAACAGCATTGTAATATTTAAACCTTGTATTACATGTCTTTGAAGTAAGGGTAACACAACTAGAGCAAGAAATTCCATAGTAGTGTCTTCATGCCCTTAGGCAACAGTGCTTAGGGTATAACATATGATTAAAGGGTAATATACTCTAACATCCAACTTAAGAAATTTTAATTGCATTTAACCAACATATAACAATCTGTCAGTGGAGATTGCCACTTTCTTTCCCTTAAGCATTCTTTTTACCCCATTTCTGTAGGTATATTGTCCTTTCAACTTGGACACTTTGTCCATCCAGCTGGAGGAAGGCCACTGGTCCCCATCAAAAAGATGTGGGTAGTCTCTCTGTGCCCCCGTGACTCATTCCTCTGCCTCCCCCCCAACATTTAGTCTATTTTCATGTCCTCTAGGTTGCTATATCTGGTTCCTCTAGCCGATCCCAGTAGGACCAAAATTCTTCGTGTTTATCGTTAGTGAGTCCGAGGGTTGCCATCGATCCTGCCATTCTCCCATTTCTCACCCTTACTTTCCAGGAGTCTGTGGAAGGTGGGGTTACCATGAGCCACTTTATGGTAATTTTGTTCTGAGCTGCCAAGGTCAGTATGTGGAGGAGAGCAAGTCTGTGTTTATCTCGGAAGTTGGGAGTCCTTATTCCCAAGAACATGAGTTTAAAATCAAACTGAATCTGGCCCCACTAGAGTCTGTCAACACACTCATGGACCTCCAACCAGAATTTCACTATCTGGGAACAGACCATCCCCATCTCTTATTGTAATATAGGGAAGTCCCCAGGAGTTCACAGGCTTTTTACCCTTCAAACTCCTTTTTTTGGTCATAGGGTAAGGGGTTCCCTAGATTTGGTAAGGGATACATAGATACATAGAAACATAGACACTGTGGGCAGATAAGGGCCTATGGCCTACCCAATCTGCCCATTCAAGCTTGTAAGTTCACTTTATGTTCTTCTAGAAGTCTGTTGCCCCTTAACCCTGACCTCCAGAATTCCCTTATGTCTATCCCATGCATTCTTAAATCCCGTTATTGTTTCAGCCCCCACCACTTCCTGTGGCAGGGTGTTCCACTTGTCCACCATCCTTTGTGAATACATTCTTCCTTATGTTTCCTCTGAATCACCCTCCCTCCAACTTCATCCCATGCTGTCTAGTACTGGAACATCTTTTTTGCTGGAAAATAGTGTATTCCTGCACCTTGTTCCTTCCTGTAAGGTACTTGTATATCTCTATCATACCTCTTCTCTCCCTCTTCTCCTCCAGGGAGTACTTGTGACGCAATCCCTGTACCATCTTTGTTGCCCTCTTCTGAACCTTCTCTACCCTATGTCCTTACATAGGTAAGGTCTCCGGAACTGTACACTGTACTCCAGGTTGGGCCACACTAGTGTTTTGTATAGTGGAATTATGACCTCCGTTTTCCTGCTGGTGATGCTCCTGCCTATGCATCCCAGCATCCTATTTGCTTTACCTGCTGCCTTGTCACACTTTCCCTACCTTGAGGTCATCAGAGATAATAACCCCAAGGTCCCTTTCCTGCTTGGTGCATGCTATATCCTCATCCCCCAACTGATATGTTGTTCATGGGTTTTTGTGCCCCATATGCATTATCTCGCACTTCTTTGGTTTGAATTTTAACTGCCAAACCCTTGACCATTCTTCAAGCTTCTGCAGATACCTCCTCATTCTGTCTACACCTTCTGGTATGTCCACTCTGTTACAGAGATTTGTGTCATCAGCAAACTGGGAAATTCTGCCTTCTAGGTCCTGTGCAATGTCACTGATGAAGATGTTGAATAGGACCGGTACCAGCACTGATCTCTGTGGTACCCCACTGGTCACTCTTCCCTCTGTGGAGTGACAGCCATTTACCACCACCCTCTGTGTCCTGCCACCTAGCCAATTGCCTACCCACCGCACTACTGTCATGCCCACTCCCATATTCCCCAGTTTGTTTAATAGCCTTCTATGTGGCACAATGTCAAAAGCCTTGCTGAAGTCCAGAAAGGCCACATCCAATGCCCTCTCCCTGATCTACCTCCCTTGTCACCCAGTAGAAAAATTCAATGAGGTTGGTCTGACATGACCTCCCCTGGTGAAACTATGCTGCCTTGGGTCCTGTAGTCTGTTGGCAACCAGATGTTCCATCAATCTCTCTTGCAATAGTGCTTCCTTGATCTTTCCCACTACTGAGGTCAGGCTGACTGGTCTGTAGTTCCCTGCTTCCTCTTTGTTCCTGCTGTATAAGGGGACTACATCTGCTGTCCTCCAGTCTTTGAGTACCTCCCCTCTTTCCAGTGATCGGCAAAACAGGATTGCCAGAGGTTCAGCCATCACCTCTCTTAGTTCCTTTAGGACACTGGGGTACACCCCATCTGGCCCCATTGCTTTATCAACTCTCATTTCTTTCAGTTCCTTTAGGACCCTTTCCCGTGTAAAGGGACTTGGGTCCATTTCTGCACCATTCCCACCACTTGTACTCCCTTCAGGCCCATTATCCTCCTCTTCCTCAGTAAAGACTGAGCAGAAATATCTGTTCAGTATGTCGACTTTACTGTTGTCGTCCTCCATGCGGCCCCTATCCTCCCCCTTCAGTCTCGCTATTCCTTCCTTTGCCCTTCTTTATTCACTTATGTACCTGTAAAAGGTTTTGTCCCCTCTACTCACTAATTTTGTGATGCGGTCTTCTGTCTGAGCTTTGGCTTCCCTTACTGACCTCCCTGCCTCTGTTTGCTTCTCCTGGTACTTCTCCCTATCCCCTTCTGCCTGCACCTTTTTGTATTGCCTGAATGATGAATGGGAAGGTGAGTTTGCCTCCCAAGGGGACTCTGTTGTGGAGTATAGTCTGAGTTTGAGGTCACACTCAAGTAGCTCATGTGTTTCACCCAGGAGCACCTAGCCACTGCATAACAGAGACAGAAAATGTAGTACAAAAATCCACACACCATGACTTGCACTCAGTACTAAAGAGCATCATAAGCCCAAATAGATGCTAACCCTGCTTAGTCCAAGTGATCTAACAGAGAGGGTCACACTCACCACAGACATGACCATGACACTATGTCTATGGGCATACCTCATGTTCAGTGTGGATCTAGTTCTGGTGTCTGTGGTGAGTGTGAGCTTCTCTTTTGGATTTCTTAGGAGATGTACAGTAGTATGACCATGAAGCCAGAGCCTGAAAGTACTAAGTCAGGCAACAGGTGATGATGCTCATCCCTGTCTAACAGAATAAATTGTAGGTGGCTTGGGAGGGTCCTTACTTGGTGGTCAGCATAGTAAATGATGTTAGTTACATGGTGGAGCTACTTGACAGGAGGTGCAAGCAGCAACTCTACCAGGTAAACCTGATGAAGCCCCACAATATTAGGAAAAGATGGTCCTCTCTGTGTGCAGCTATCCAGAGGAAGGGGCAGAGGAAGACCAGCTAGCGGAGCTCCTTGGAAAGGTTAAAGGAGACTTCTCAGTGGATGCTGTCACCTTCTCGTAGTGGCTGACACTGGCTCAAGCTGCTGAAATGTGTGGGGTGCTGCAGACATTTGGAGAAATATTCACTGTGAACTGGGTTATACCATGCTGGCAGAGCATCATGTGGATACAGTTTCTAAGGTGAAACCCTACCCTACAAAGTCCCCAAGGACTTGAAACATGCCACTAAGGGGGTATTAAGGAAATTCTGGCTTTTAGGGTAATCCAGTAGTCCCTGGGCCTCCCCTGTGGTACTGATTCCCCCAAAAAATGGGACCACGAGGTTCTGTGCCAACTAACACAGGCTTAATAGCTGTTCAGAGTCTGACACATATTCCATGCCCAGGACAGATGAGGTCCTAGAAAGGTTTGAGGGAGCCATGGACCTGACCACCACAGACTTGACAAAGGGCTACTGGCAGGTACCTCTGACCCCTGAAGCCAGAGAGAGAGAGAGAGAGAGGTCAGCTTTCATCACTCCTTTTGGCCTATTCAAGTTTTGAGTAATGCCATTCAGGATGAAGTATGCACTGACAACCATTCAAATTCAATGGCTCATTGACTGCATTCTGTTTGTGGCAATAGACTTTGCACTGGCATATGTGGATGACATTGCCATCTACAGTCAGATATGAGTATCACATCAGGCATATGACAGAGGTGCTTTGCCAGCTGAAGACTGCAGGGCTGACAGTTAAAGCAGAGAAGTGCCAAATAGGGATGGCAAAAATGTTGTACCTTGGGCACAGGGTCGGGAGTGGGTACTTCTGACCTGAACCAGTAAAAACTGAGGCAATACAGGGATAGACCACATTCATCACAAAGAGAAAGGTATGGGCATTCCTAGGGATGGCAGGGTACTACCTAAAGTTTGTTCCAAACCCTAGCAGTATGGCTAAAACCCTGTCTGATCTCACTAGGAAGAAAATTACAGAAAAAATTCAGTGGACGGATCACTGTGAGTGTTGCACCAATTGAAGGAGGCATTGTGTCAGGCACCTGTGCTCAAAAACCCTGATTGTTCTCTGAAGTTGACTGTGCATGTGGATGCATTGGAGCATGTGCTATGGACAGTTCTGAATGAGGTCTTGCACAGGGGGTATGAACACTCAGTCCTGTACTTGAGCAGGAAGCTGCTGCTCAGAGAGGAGGCCTATGCCACACTTGAGAAGGAGCTTCTGAGTCTAGGTTGGGCTTTTCAGAAGTTGCAGCCATATTTGTATGGGAGGGTATTCACACTGGTCACCAACCGCAACCTTCTCACATGGCTCCACAGTACCAGTGGGCAAAATCCCAAATTGGGTACAAAGAGGGTTGCTCCTTGCAGCAGTGGTGCTTGCACGTCTCAGAAACAAAACCACAGGAAAAAGAGGGGACTCAGCACTCCAAGCAGTATAAAGATTTCATCAGGTGCACAGCATATGGTGTTTTGCCAAACTCTAATCAAGCAACACGGTGATGTACATAGAGCCAGTGTAGCCCAAGGATGCCACCCACAAACGGCAATGTTTTGCACTCAGCCTGAGTGCTTTGTTGGGCTGAGTCCGAAAAGTTACTGTTTGTGGGTGGCCTCCTTGGGTTACTCCAACTCTGTTCATCACCATGTTGCTTGATTGAAGTTTGGCAAAACACCATATGCTGTGCACCTGATGAAATCTTTCTACTGCTTGGAGTGCTGAGTTCCCTCTTTTTCCTTAAAAATCCCAGATTGTTAAGATGGAGCCTGATGCTGTAGTTCCACAACTTGGTCTTTAGGAACCACAGTGGGTCACAGCATGGCAATGCAGATGGTTTGTCTAAGTAGTAACCAGTGGCTCAGTAAAGAAAAGAGGGTGCCATAAAGAATTAGATACATTTTTAAACAAGTAAAAGAGTGGCGTGTAGCAGAGAGAGCAAACCTGCTAACATGAAAACATCTTTAAGGGTCATTAAAATATGCCCTTTATTTCTCTAAGAGATAGAGATGTAACACCCAGGAACTGTTTATTTTTTTTATTAGCTATTTTTTTTCTATCAAATATTTTAGTTGCTGTGGGAAATACTGTAGGTGGGGACCAAGATTACATTTTGTTTAAAATTTGCTGTCCCAGGTAATCGAGCAAGTTTGGTGTGGACAGCATAGCTCTTTTGCTCCGGAAGACTTTTCGGGGTAACAGCAAAAGGGCTGAGTTCCTTGCATCCATAAGAGGCTATGTTTTGGGTGTAAGCAAAATAACTGGCCATGCTAGATGTCCCTTGTGGTGCAGGATGTTATATAGGACAACTGGGCAGAGTCCAAATACAAACAACCAGTTTGGACCAGTTTGGTTGAGAAGAAGGTCCTGACAGTTCAAAGGAAATGTGCAGGGTGTGATGTCAGAGAGGCTCAGCAAATAATGCGTAAAAAAAGTCTAACCTACAATGAGTATTTCTGCCTGTATTTCTCTTAGGAAAATCAGTCTTATCTGGGATTTGGGGAAGCTATATCATTGCTGTCAAAGTCTGCTGTGACTCACAAGATCCCAGTTAGGGGTAGGCTTCAACTTGATGTTTTTTCCATACAGTCTTTTACTCCTCTGGTGAAACCCTGCAGCCTTCCACACCAACAGACCAGCTTCTAGTGAGAGCTAGTGAGCGTTAGTCTGTATGATCTTTATCTTTTCTAATGTTTTGTTTTCCATTTCCGTAGTGTATTCCCCATAGTCTTTTGTGTTTATAATATTGTATCATGTGTATATATTGTGGAGTATTAAATGTTATTTTTATGTGTCTCATGCTTTCTGTGACTGAGTTTTTAAGATATATGTAACCCCCCCACCAATTTGGGGTTTACCTTAATGTCTTCCCATTGCCAGGCTGGTGTCCCATCTCAGTGTGATTCTGTTTATTTGCATGAGAGTGCCATGTTGAACCTCCATGCCTGTGCCTTTAAGAGGCTAGCTAATCTGTGTGTAGTGAATGGTCTGTACTGAGTCTGAATGATTTAGGGCTTGTGACTGGTCAGCCACTGCTCTGTTTTGTTGTACTCTGCAGTTGATAATAGTGCAGAGAGATCCTGTATGGGAAGCATGCTTATTTACTGGTTACATGTCGTTATATTTGAAGAAGAGGAGTTTGTTTAACCTGCTTTCCTTGCAGCTTATCTCTCTGGATGGAAGCCATGATGTTAGGTCTGGGACTTCCAGTAATTGAACCAATAGGACTCAGGGGACCTAAAATGGATCCTGACCTGAGTGTTTCATGAGAAGGAAAAACTGCAATTTTTGTAGTTTTCAGGTAGGTGCCAAAACTAACCAGGAGAGGGAGCCCTAACTGTGACTGACAGCTTCCCCAGCCAACCTGCATCCAGAATTACAAGGAAAATCCCCAGTGCTACATGAGACAGTGGCTCAGTTAGAGCTGGAGGTTGAAGTGTGAACAGCTTGAGCTTTCGAGCAGCTGCTCTCTAAATGGAGATTAGGGAGTATCTGCCTAGATGGAGATTAGGTGGGAAGAGGCCTACCTTGCCTCCCTGCCACCTTTCTCCTGCCTGGGACTGCCTATCGCAGAAGTCTGATGTGCTCCGATTAAAGTTGGAACTGCGGCAGACCGAAAGAAGAAGTTTAGCAGTACCACTTGCATTTTGGACTGAAGATTTGTTCCTGTGAAGCGATTGGCCCAGCTTGTGTGTGAGACAAATTTAGGATCGAGAGATTTGCTCCATGAAGCTACTGAATTAGCAACTGGATTGTATCTGAACTATACAAAGTTAGTGCTGCTTTATTTGAATATGCTGAATGTGTTTTGAGGGTCAAGACATGCTTGCTCGTGACTAGAGATGCAGCGAATTTAAAATTACATGACGCAAAGTGAATGCGAAGAGGCCACTTCGCTGTTAGTGCAATGCTACGCGGCGGAAGCCATTGGAGTGGCACTCATTAGCCTGTGATTATGATTCTGACTGCTGGCTGTTATTCCGCCTTTAACGCCAAGTAAGGCAGAATGACAAACAATAGGCACTTTAGGCAGCCCCCCCACACACATCAAATGGCTTACAGTACTGTAAGTCACATGCTTTAGCCAGGCAGGAAGGAAGTGAGTCATACCAGCAGATACTTTCACTTTCTCCTTTGCAGAGGTAGAAGGAGGAAGGATAGTGTAGGAGAGAAGTGTGTATTTGTTGCTTAACTTGCTTTTTTCAACATCATAAAAACTAACAGCTTTTTTAAAAGCTAATTCTTTAGTTTTTGTTGTACTGTTTTGTGAGTTCTTTTTTTGTGACGGATTTATTTGTTTTATAAGTTTTGTTTTGTGTAAGTGTGTGTGTGTCTGTGTGTGACTGTGTGTGTGCGTGTGTGAGTCGGTCATCATTGCGTGACACGTTGGAGTGGAGAGGGAAGGACAGTTATGGACCAGGGACAGTCTGTGGCCCATGTTGGCCAGAGGGGAGTGCGGACACATGGGGGTCAGCATGGGCGGGTGTCGCTGGACTGCTCCAGATCATTTGGTCCAGCCCCCCCTCCAGAAGCAGTAGCACCACCAGTGGCACTGCCACATCCAGCAAGTCCACCACCATCACCACCACCATCTGTACAAGCTGCAGGAGCTCCAGCAGCACCACCTCCCACTCCTCAGCAGCAGGTGGAGCCCCCCCAGGTGCATGACAGTGCTGCCGGCAATACATCTGTCCCTGTTGTGCCTGGTCCCTCCCGCAGCTCGATAGTCTGGCAGTTTTCAACTGTGTTGAGGGGGACAGAAGCATTGTGGTGTGCCTGCTTTGAGGTGTGCAGGTGCGCCGTGGCCCCCGGGGGACACATCTGGGGAATGGGGGCCAGAAGACACACATGCTTAACCACCACAAAGTGGAGTGGGAGGCAGCCACAGAATGGGCCAGGCCTCCACCTGCTGACCCTTCTGTGGCTGTGGCAGTGGCAGTGGGTGCTGCTGTTGTACGTCACCAGAGCAGGAGGAGGGCCACAGCAGCAGCTGCTGCTCCACCACTACCCCCACCACTGCCACCAGCACCACTCTCACCACCACCACCACCACTACATGCCTTTCCTGCCGCAGCAGTGGACCCCGCCATGATGCCTGCAATGCAGTCACTGTGGGCTGCGATGGAGGAAAGTAATCAGAGGATGGGTGCTGTTCAGCAGCAGATGGAGCGGATCGAGCAACAGCAGCTGCAAATAGTGTCTATGCTTCATCTTCTGCTGGAACATCATGGGATCGAGCATTAGGTTTTGTTTTCTCCACACCTCCCCCCCCCACTGCTGTACTGTTTTGTGTTTTGTTTGTTTAATACCAGACAGAGGGAAGGCCACAGTTTTAGTTTAAAGAGCAGTCAGCAACAGGAGCACCATCTGCCCTGCAAGCTTACCCTCGGTTAAGCCTTTTAAGTATAGTTATGGCATTTTCTCACACCACAACATACTTCATTATATTAAAGAAATGTCAGCGACCCAGAAGTATGGCAGATGCTATGGGGGCTCCATTATGTGTAAAGCTGCAATGTTGATGCACCATGCGCTTCAATACAAAAGTATTTGAAGTGCATGGTGTGTCTCCGCCGCACCTTTCCTTTACACATAATAGGGTCCCCATAGCATCTGCCATCCTTCTGGGTCACTGACCTTTCTTTCTTAAAATAAAGTATGTTGCGGCACGAGAAAAATGCTACAACATACTTAAAAGGCTTAACCAGAGGGTAAGCCTTGCACTGGGCAGGACACAGGAGCTCCTGTTGCTGACTGCTTCCCTTTAAATATATACATGCACATACAGTCATACATGCTCCTTATATGGGTGCCTTACCTCCAGGGTAATCTTTCTTGCTCTACATGACCTTACATTCCATAGTGCAATACTTTTCTAGCAAAAATGCTCGTAATTTTGGTAAACCAGGGCCCGGAGGATTTCCCATTCTGAAGATCTGCCCAAGTTCTGCCACCTTGCTCAGCAATGTTATGACTTGATGCCAGGGAGAGCATGGGGGCGTGCTTTATTATAGTGAATGGCCGGCAGCTTTCCGAATATTTCTTTATGGGCACGTTTCCACTAACAAGGCTCTTGTTAGTTGAAACGTGCCCACATTTCACCACAACGTTGCTGAGCGCGGGGGCAGAACTTGGGCGGCTCTTCAGAACGCGAAGTCCTCCAGGACCCGGTTTACTGAAATTACGAACGTTTTTTCCAGAAAAGTATTGCAGTATTTAAGCACATGAGAAGCAACAAAGATTCCCCTGGAGGTTAGGCACCAATATATTGGGTGCAATACCATCCATAACTATTTAACCTGGTGAATCTCTTTAAAGCAGCAGTGCAACAATCTGTTCAAAATTTTGACCTATACTTTTTTATGCTATTTTACATTGCCACTTTACTTACATTCTGACTTGTATGACACTATTCTTTCTAGTATTTGAGTTTGTTTCAGTACTTTTTTTCATGCGTGAGATATTAAAAGGAGCACTCCTTTTAATATGGTGCTGACCAGGTCTTCATCTGTATTTTGCACTGTTTTTCTCCATCAGTTGTTATATATTACTTCTGTTGTCAAATTAACAATTATGCAGCAGGCAGTGTTTCATGACATCACAAAACAATAGTTGTTCAAAAACAGCTGCAAATAGTGATAAGAACCTGGTAAGAACAATATTAAATGACGTGCTCCTTTTTTTATTTTCAGACATGAGAAAAAGTAGTAAAGCAGACACAAATTTTGAAAAGAAGGGTATCATACAAGTCATGAGGTAACTAGTGTCCGGCAACGGCGGCAATGTAAAATGGCATAAAAAACTATAGGTCAAAATTGTCAGCACATTGTTGCACTGCTGCTTTAATTTATAATTTAAGTATGACATCATGTGCTCACAATCACAACACACAAAATGCATCTGTCTTCTGTCCAGAAAATTGACAAGTGCTAAGGAAGTGAAATGGGATCGTCACACCACATGCAAAGTCCCCCAGAATTAATGGTGCACTCAGTCATGCACGCAGTGGTGGCACAGAGTCCCCAGATTTTTTCTGCATGGCCAAAATGCATCCGCCTTGTGTCCTGAAAATTGATAAGTGGTAACAAAGTGAAATGGGATTGTTTCAGCACATACAAAGTCCCCCAGAATTTATTGTACAGTCACTCATGTCATGCGCGCAGTGCCCCAGAATAAAATGATGACCGTGAGCGAACTGTTGCTGGTCCAATGTGTGCTGCGATTCGAGCAAATGAAATGTGATCATCTCAACTGGATGGAAGGGTGCCCTTTGTCTGTACACTAATAGTAGCCTTGGTGAGTTGATATACAGTATATAGATATATAGTTCTGTATTTTGTAGGTGAGGGGGGGCTGACATGTACTCATGGTATTGTTCTGTATCACAGGTCACAGATACTGTTGGTGTGCACATTCCAGTGCTCGACGAGAACTTTTTGCGTAGAAATTTGCAATGGATAACTCTCAAACACGTGAAGGTAGTTTTTTTTTTTTTGGGTGGGGGGAAGCATATTTTCAGGTTTGTCTGTAATGGTTTCTTATTTTGTTACTTCTTCACAGATTTCATCTGCATCCTTCGCGAGTCTGGTTGTTAATGATGGTCATGGTCATCTAATGAAATGACTTCTCTGTGTTGCTTGTGTGCCCCAGCCCCGGGGCCTGATGTTGAAGAACTTGTTTGGATAAGGCCACTTTGTCAGAACAGCAAAGCATCTGGAAGTTTCCTAACAAAAGAAATGAATGACTTCTTACAACTTAATTGTTATGTGTGCCTCCCTGGTTCTCAAATCTCAATCCCTAAAGTCAAGTTACATTTCAAACCCACAGCCTGTCTACTAACACAACCTGTGTGCAATATTTGCTGCAGTCCTTACAAAACAATGAAATGGATGAAATAAAATCTTCATACTTACCAGAATGGATTTCACATGGATATTACATCGTTTCCTCTTTGTACGGTACAGCTACAGTACCATTCCCAACAAGGTTTAGCGATGGAGCCTTTTTTTGTTACCCTGTAAAAGAAACAAACAAAAGAAGTGTACTGTACTGTATGTGTTTTACCACTGCAGTGCTGAAAAGCTACAGAGAACAAAACATACAACTAAAGGAAGTGAAGCAGCATAACAAACATGAGTACACATACTCACTTTATGGTTTAAATATTAAGAAGCTTTCTGTCTCTGGCTGATGGATGTGGTGGTCCAGACAGGCTCATGGTGGCAGTGGTGGCAGTGGCTCGGGGGCAGACAAACTCATGGTGGCAGTGGATAACATCAGTGCCGGTGGTGTTGGTGGTCCGGGGGGCAGACAGACTCATGGTGGCAGTGGATAACATCAGTCCCGGTGGTGGTGGTGGTGGTTCAGGGGGGCAGACAGACTCATGGTGGCAGTGGATAACATCAGTCCTGGTGGTGGTCCGGGGGGCAGACAGACTCATGGTGGCAGTGGATAACATCAGTCCCAGTGGTGGTGGTGGTTCAGGGGGCAGACAGACTCATGGTGGCGGTGGTGGCAGTGGCTAACATCAGTCCCGGTGGTGGTGGTTCGGGGGGCAGACAGACTCATAGTGGCAGTGGACAACATCAGTCCCGGTGGTGGTGGTCTGGGGAAGGCACACCGCCTTTTAAAAACTTCAATTACAACCTGCCAACATTAACCACATCATCATCCTCATAAAGAAAGTTGCCCTCACAGTCATCGATGTCTGAAGTCTGACCACTGGGAAATTCTTTCTCCATTGTGTCGTCATCTACTTCAGTGGTGGGCCGTTTCAGGCAGCCACTGCCAGTGCCACCAGGATGCTCCATTTCCACATCAGCAAGACCACCATGACTAGGCAGGGGTATGAATACCGAGGTTGCAGTCTCTGCTGGTATGTGCCACTCATTAATTTTAATGAATGTTAGCAAACTAACATTTGCAGGAGACAGGTTTGTCTGACGATCCCTGACTATTGTACCTGCTGAGCTGAATACTCTCTCAACACTTACACTGGAGGGTGGGCATGTGAGGTACTTCAGTGCCACTGCAGTCAGCTCTGGCCATTCACTGACCTTTCCACTCCAGTGCAAAAGAGGATCTTCAGTTATTGTCAGACGCCTGTTTTCAGACAAATATGACTCAACCACTCTCTGTGCCACACTAAGTCCAATTGTTGATGCATCATCCTGTTCTCCCAAATCATTTATTTCACAAATACCCACTTGGGACAAAGCCTCCCAAAGCGGGTTGATACCAGCCACTTTGGATGACAGACCACCTAGAACTGCAGTCCCCTTCCCCTTGCAGGATATGCTTGATGGTCCTCCAGGTACACCTTCAGCCGGATTATGCTGCTGAGGTTTGATGACCTTGGCACGTGACTTCTGTGCCCCACGAACCAAGCGCACCAGTTGACCACTGATATTTTTTACCTGTTCAGGCCCTCTCTCCAGTACTGATGCAATTCCACGTTTTTGTCATGGATCCAGCATTGTTGCTATGGCAAAGTTGTCACTACACTGAATGCTCACAACGTGACGATTCTGGTTGAATACTGTCAGCATGTGTTACAGCAACATACTGCTACCACCATCTCCAGCAACATCAAGGCTATGCTGTACATTCACCAATGTCTGCCTCAACACCTGCAGCAGTGGAATTGATTGGCTAATGGAGGCAGACTTGCCACTCACTGCCTGTGTGGCATGTTCAAAAGGCCGCAAAATTGTTATTACAGAGTCCATGAGGCACCACTGTTCAATCGTCATAGACATGGAGGCCCCGGAACTGTCACGGCTAGTGTGCATAACAAAATATTCTGATATGGCTTTGTATTGTTCATACAACCTCTCTGCCATGTATAAAGTGGAGTTTCATCAGGTGACAACTTCCAGCTTCAAGCGGTGCTGAGGCAGGCTGTTTTGTATTTGCAACTGCCGCAGCTGGTCACGGGCCTTTCCAGATCTTGAAAAGTGAGAGCTGTTATGTCGTGCAATGGTCAACATTTCATTTATATCAGGGTGCTGCAGAAACTCCTGAACTACAAGATTTAAACAGTGGGCCATGCATGGAACATGAAAAAAAAACACCATTCGTGATGCATTTCAACACATTTGACCCATTGTCACTTGCTATGAATCTAGCTCTCAGGGACAGAGGGTTTAGCCATCTGTCAGTTTCAGTCAGTACCATGTCCAACATGTTCTCACCAGTGTGTGTGAACAGGTCACACTGCGCATAGCAATCGTTGCATGCTGTCGAATTCCTGGAAGATTGCTACTGCGACAATCCACCTTACTGCACTGATTATTCACACTACCGACATCACAAACAACCCCCGGCACCTGCGCCCAGTGTGCAGTTATACACAAATATGAACTCCCCACTGTTTTGCCACTTGTCCACATATCCATATTTAAATGGATGAATGGAGAGGAGGAATGTTGAAGGGCATGTCTTACTGAGTCTGAGACAGTGCTGAACAACTCGGAACAGCACAGGTAGAAAAGTATGTCCTGGATGGAACTTTCCATTTTGGACAGGCACGTGCAGCAAACTGCCAGAACCCAGACTTCTCCACATAGGAGAAGGGCAAAAGATCAATTGCCAGCATTTCCGCTACAGCAGCATTAAGTTCACGTGACACTGTATGATTCGGGGGGTACTTCAGCTTATGCGCAAAAACACTCTGTAACGTGGGCTGACAAACATTTTACATGGGGTATGTTGATCACAAATGGTTGTGCTTTGTGATGAATGGCATTGGCAGGACATGGAGTGTGGACATTTGATAAAGACGGTTGCACAGGTGATGATGACAAACCCAGAAATGCTGTTATTTTGCCAGATTTGCCAACCGGGGTTGATGTACCACTTGCACTAGACATACTGCATTCACCATCACCACCACCACCACCACAAAAACTGCTACTCTCGCCAGCACTGGACAACATTTCAAAGTCATTATGGTCCTCCACCTCATCATGCCTGTAGTAATTCTCTGCTCTTATTACCGCACTACTGCACACATTTAATTTCCTACTGGGCTTAATAGTCATGGAAGGGGATAACATGCTGGCTATGGTTGCCGGTGACGTGAGTGAATGCCCCACTGTGATATTAGCTGCCAGCTTGTGCTGGGTCCACAGTGCCAAGTGCCTATTTTTAAGATGCGTATGCTGTCCTCCTGTGCCCAGATGGCTCCCTTTTTACCTCGACTTACACGCACATGGCAAACCTGGCAGATTGCAACTGAATCATCATTTGCATCTTGAACAAAAAAATCCCAAACAAGGGATTGTGATGCTCAGCTTTTAACACGTCCATGATGTGGCTTATTTAAGTCCGTTATTTTAAGCACTGAAGTGGGGGGGGAACGTGATGTTTCGGGCACTGCACACCTGGACTGCAACTTACAACCATGACTACCTATCATATTGATTACTGGGTCATCATCATCATCATCAACTAAAACCGGTAGATCACAAGTTTTTATGGGTGGCGGGGGCATTCCTGCAAACAGACTCAGGCATAGCCACTTTTAATTTCTTTTTCTCCGGTTCCCAACTGGGGTCAATTACATCATCATCATATTCATCAATGTCACACACATCCACATCTTCTGCTTGGATGCTAGCATGTGGACTGCATGTTGCAACAACAGCAACATCATGGTCATCATCACATTCATCATCAGCATCTACACCACCATCACCTGATATTTTTTCACCACACTGTGAATCACTGCATGGAAAATGCGTGCCGTTAAGTGCCACGGTGGACGGAATATCACATTGTATGCTATCGTTGGCATAATCATCAGAATCCTCAGGTTCAGTTACTGGGATGTTACTGGGAAGTATGACATCATCTATGCTGCCACTCACTTGCACTGCTTCACACTCAATATTTTTGGATACAGTACACTGGTTGGAATTAGAACTTGACGCAACAATACTAATACTACCTCCACCACCACTAACACCAGTAACACTAACACCACCAGCTGGGAAAACATAATCTCCTCCAACTATGAGTGAAGCTACTGATTGGGCTGTAAAAAAGACATTGCAGGAGAAATACCTTTCCTCACATCAGCAATGCACTTCTGCGTCTGCGTACTACTACCACGCCCACAGACCATCTTACTGCCAACATTGCCATGGCGAGAAACAGCTTTGCTTGCACATCTCTTAGCAGGTATTTTGGGGGATCAACCACAAATATTATAACCAAATTCAGATTTTGATACGTTCACTCTCTGATTGGAAGGATGCTGGATGTGAAGCCAAATAAACAATTGTGGCTTCAATAACAGATAACAGACTACTCTGAGACTGTCACAGAATTAAAACAACTTCAGTAACCAATGGTGCTGATGAGGTCACAAAACAATCCAATCTGGTAAAAAATACCTTTTGAGCGTGGGGGGCACTGAATACAGACAGTGCTGATTTTTACGGTACTACAAGCAGCTAAACCAAGAACAGATACCACGATCGCAGCACAAAATCAGGCAGCTGCAGTGGATAGCAGGTTCACACTGCTGCGCTTGCAATTGCACTAGTCTGTGGCACAATAAAGGTGTATTATTTGATGCACGCAACACTGCACACACACACACACACACACACACACACACACAGAACAGTTTGTGTACAATGTTGAACGAGGAATGCGCCGCAAATGCGAAAGTTCAGTATTATGCCACGTTACATATTGTAAATTTGTAATGTAAACAACCTGAACTTATAAACTGCTGCACCACATCTACACAACAAACAGCAAGAACATTTCTACTATTACTGACAATATTACTGTGAGTACATTAACACAGTCAGTTATATAACAAAAATATAACCAAAAAACAAAGAAATCACTACTTCTCCAACTTAAATCTACCTACACCACAGATATGCCCCTTCCCAAAGCACACTTTCACTGTATTTCACCACACACACTCAATGTTGTAAATTAACATTCAAAATCCACACAAAAACAAAAATACTCGATGATATGAGCACAGGAGGGTTTCCTACAATCGATGAACTAAAGTTGGATCCCACCAAAAAAAGCAAAAATGCTTTTTGAACAGCTTTTACAAGATTTCTATCACAGACAGCTATCAGAGGACACTGTCTCCTACTCATATTACCTCAAACTGAGGCTGTGAAGATCAATATAGAGTCCATGTGACCTGAAATCCCATGAATCACAGCAGAATTCACCTTTGGAGCTCAAAAACAAGGCTAAGTGAGGCAAAGTGCACTGCCCGCAATGCACTTTGCCTTAAAATTGGCAGAGTAGTGGCGTGGGGAGGCGGAGTAACGCAAAGTCATTGCTTCTAATGGACTTCGCGTTCCTCATTATAAGGTGAAGTATTCCACTTCGCATTGCGGAACATTCCACGAATCCGCCTTTGCTCTGCAAATCACTTCGTGGAGCGGATTGAGCCCACTTCGCCCACCACTACCCGTGACCTAACCTGTTACACCAGCTGGAGGCTTAACCAGTAAGAAGACATAGAAACATAGAAACATAGACTTTGATGGCAGATAAAGACCGCTAGGCCCATCTAGTCTGCCCATTTCCCTACCTACAGGATAGGCCGCAGATCCTAGTTAACCAACAGCCTATTTCTTCCTACCCCCTACAAGAATTGCCTTATGTCTGTCCCATGCATTCTTGAATTCTCCCACAGTTTTAGACCCCACAACCTCCTCAGGAAGGCTGTTCCATGCATCCACTACCCTCTCTGTGAAATAATACTTCCTCACATTGCCCCTGAACCGCCTCCTTCTATCTTTAAATTGTGTCCCCTTGTTCTCGCAAGTCTCTTTTTCTGAAAGATGCTACCCTCTTGGACTTTGTTGATTCCACTGAGGTACTTAAAAGTTTCTATCATGTCCCCCCTCTCCCTTCTTTCCTCAAGGGTATACATATTAAGCTCCTTTAGTCTCTCCTCACACGGCTTCTCTTGCAGACCCTGCACCATTTTAGTTGCCCTCCTCTGGACTGCCTCTATCCTGTCTATGTCCTTGCAGAGATGGGGTCTCCAGAACTGGACACAGTACTCCAGATGGGGTCTCACCAACTGTCTGTACAGAGGGATAACAACTTCCTGTTTTCTGCTGATGATGCCTCTCCCTATACATCCCTGTATACCCCCAGCCCTCCCTACTGCCTTCTCACATTGCTTGCTAACCTTAAGGTCATCTGATATGATTACCCCCAGGTCCCTTTCCTTTTTTGTTGTTGTTACCACCTCCCCACCCATTGTGTATTCTTCCTGGGTTCTTGTTTCCAGGTGCATTATTTTGCACTTCTTTGCATTGAATCCTAGCTGCCATACTTCTGACCATTCCTCCAACCTTGCCAAGTCCCTTTTCATCCTTTCCACGCCTCCTTGTGTATCAACCCTGTTGCAGATCTTTGTGTCATCTGCAAAAAGGCATACTTTTCCTTCCAGTCCCTCTGCAATGTCACTGATGAAGACATTAAAAAGGACTGGACCCAATACTGAACCCTGCGGTACCCCACTAGTAACCCCACTTTCTTCAGAGTGGACTCCATTTACAATTACCTTCTGTGTCCTGTTGTCCAGCCAATGTTTTACCCAGGCTACCACCCTGGGTCCCACTCCCAGGCTGGTTAATTTGACTATTAATCTTTTGTGTGGGACTGTGTCAAATGCCTTGCTAAAGTCTAGGTAGGTCATGTCCACAGCCCCTCCCTAGTCTACTACTTTGGTCACCCAGTCAAAGACATCTATTAGATTTGTCTGACATGACCTTCCCGCTGTGAACCCATGCTGCCTTGGGTCCTGTGCTCCACTGGCCTCTAGGTACTCAACTATTCTTTCCTTCAGAAGTGACTCCATCACTTTCCCTACCACAGAGGTCAGACTGACAGGTCTGTAGTTTCCTGCCTCTGTCTTGGTCCCACTTTTGTGAAGAGGAATCACATCCGCCTTCCTCCAGTCCTAGGGTACCACACATCCTCCATGATTTATTAAAAGAGTAGCCAGTGGTTTCACTAGTTCCTCCTTAATTCTTTTAGAATTCTGGGGTGAATTCCATCAGGACCCATTGCTTTGTCCACCTTCAGTTTTAGGAGTTCTTGCAGAACCCTTTCTTCTGTGAAAGGACTGGGATCGACCACCCTATCAAGAGTGCTTCTGTTAATTGGATTAGCACTTCCCCTCCTCTTTTGAATACTGAGCAGAAATATTCATTCAGTATTCCTGCTTTTCACTGTCCCCTCTGCCCACCCACCGCTCATTCTATTCAGCCTCACTATCCCTCCCTTTGTCTTTCTACGCTCGCTGATGTACCTATAAAAGGTTTTATCCCCTTTCTTAACTGAGTTGGCTATCTTTTCCTCAGTTTGGGCCTTTGCTATTCTACTTCCCTCCCTGCTTCCTTCTGCCTTAACTGGTACAGCTCTCTGTCCTGCTCCTTCTGTGTTTCCTTATACTTCCGGAATGCTATCTTTTCTTCCTGACTTTCACAGCCACCTCTTTTGAGAACCATAGTGGCTTTTCTTCGTTTTGATTTGTTTATTTGCTTCACACAAAGGCTTGTTGCCTCTGTGATGGCAGTTTTGATAATTCCCATTGTTGCTCCACACCTCCTTCTAGCCTGTTTGCTAGTGCTTTTCTGAGGCACTCCATCTTGCCAAAGTCAGCCATCCTAAAGTCCAGTACCCTCACTTTTGTGTGGCTTGACTCTGTAGCTGAGTTTAACGTGAACCACACTGTTTGATGGTCACTTGTCCCCAGATGGCAACCCACTTCTAGATCTGAGATCCTCTCACTGCCCTGTTTGAGAGTACGAGGTCTAAGATTGCTCCCTCACGAGTGGGTTCCGAAACTAGCTGTCTAATGCCTGCCACCTGTAGGGCATCAAGAATGGCTCTGCTCTTGGATGTGGCTGCAGCAAATGTGCTCCAGTTAACATCTGGCATATTCAGGTCTCCCATCAACAGTATCTCCCCTTTCTCTGCCATTCTAAGAATGCCTTCTATCACATCCTTGTCCATTCCTTCCCCCTGACATGGGGGTCTGTACACAACCCCTGTGCGGATTGGGGTGCCCTTTCCAGTCTCCAAGGTGACCCACAGTGCCTCCTCTCCTCCCTGTTTACTCTTTTGTTCAGTTGCTTTTATCCCTTCCTTTACATAGAGAGCTACTCCTCCCCCTCTTCTCCCCTGCCTGTCTCTCCTGTAGGTTATGTACCCTGGTATGTTAACATCCCAGTCATGGTTCTCTGTGTACCATGTTTCTGTGGCTGCTACGATATCCAGGCATCCCTCTTCCATTAAGGCCATCAGCTCAGGGAGCTTGTTGCCCAGACTATGGGCATTGGTGCTCATTACCCTCCATTTCCTGATGGCCTTACTCCCTTTTGCCCTATCTCTGTCCTTCTTGCCTTTGTCACTTTCTCCATTTGCCCCTGCCCTTCTCCCTATCGACATCTCTATGTTGGTGTTTGCCGCACTTACTACCGTGATTATTTGGGGGGGGGCTAGGGTTTTTCTGCTCCTTTCCAGTGCCTCCCCCTTGGCTAGTTTAAAAGCTTGACAAACTTAAAAGACAAATGAACTTTGCCAATTTGTTCATTCTGTTTGGGCTTTTGCCAATCTGGCCCAGACTGATTGCCCTGCACCAGAGACTGTCATCAGTGAGAGACCGGCTTTGGGGATCCACCCTGGTGCAACAACAATTCACAAGTTGCGGCCTTCTGGAGGAAAGGCCATGAAGAGGCGGTGCTTCGTGTCAGCCCTGCTTCCCCATACTCATCGGCGAACACCACAAGGTCTCCATATCACCTGCCTTTCTACAGAAATCTGATAGCTTGAGTACAATCAGGGTAGCTCCCTACAACAAACATTTAAATCATCTGTGGTACCATCTGATTGCTTTAACTTTCTGGTTTATAAGGGACTGAGCCAGTCAGCTCGGCTTACAAATAATCATCTTGTGATTGTGATTGTGCATGTTAACTGCTTTTCTTTCCATCAAGGGCACCAACATCAGCTGCAATGCCGGCCACCCTGGACAACGCCTCTGGCTAGCCAGATATTCCATCCTGGGTACCCAGTGTTGTGTGACTGTTATTTGGGACTAAAAAGGGCATGCCAAACCCTGAATCAAATCAGATTACCAATTATTTGCCTAGATTTACACCCCCTTTCTTGTTCACGACCCCTAAATAAACCTAATTGTCTTTTTCACATTTAACCTAGCTAGTGTGCATATTATTAGTTGGGTTACAGTGTTGACAGTGTGCATCTGTATTGCTAACCTTATTTTACAGGGGGTCTCCAGGGAAATTGCTGAAGGTACATCCCTGGTGGTAAGTGTGAAGGCTGTGTGCATATTGTTACTGTTTCACACTGATTGTGAATTTACTGCTGTAACAGGCACTGGATCACCAGGAGGGTTGGTGGGCGATTATAGCTTCCCAGAGGGCTATGGCAGAACATATAAACATCCCCAATACCATTACTCTGGGTGGAGGCACCTTATTACTGGATCCAGGCCCCTCAACCTGTGCTTAGCCATACAGGCAGGGGTAGTAACCTTAGGGATAGCACTGCCTAGGGGTTACATAGAGGATAATGCCTGATGTTTGGTTGATTACCATGGTGTAATCACCTCAAATGGTTGCCATGTCGACCCTTGTAAACCTCGAGAGCGAAGCTCAAGAAGTTTACGGTCAACATGGCAGCCACGAGAGGTGATTACCACCGCGGTAATCAAGCAAACATCAGGCATTGTGTTTTATAGTGTATAAGGCCTGCATTATAAAAAAATGTTTTCCTTATCACTCTGCCATAAGAGCAATAGTAGGGCTTACCTTTCGTCAGAAGGGAAATGACTTAAACAGTGCGTTGATTTAAAAAAAAACTTTATTTAAATAATCACCTCAGCTACAACAAAACAAGATAAATCATAAATATAACTAATCTATTGCCAAAAATAAAGGTTATTTCATCAGGAAAGACAACATGAGCTGTAAACAGCTCATTTCCAGAAGTGTCCTGGGGAGAAGGGCTGAAGGGGGGAGAGGGCAAGACAAGCCAGGGAGTTACTCCCCTCCAGGATGCAGAGAACCCTGCAAGGATTAAATGATTTGAAAGATTTAAAGTTCAAATATGAAAGACGTGGTTGATCTACCACGATCATGTGATCCATGTATTTAGGCAAACGTCCTGTACTTGCTGTGAGGCTTTGTGGGAGACACAGTCGGGGAGTCAAAGATGTGGATAGCAGAAGCTCTTTTTATGCCATGAAGTAAGAAACCTATGAGAAGAAAAAAAAAAAAAATTTATACAGCTAGGAAGGTGAAGCTTGCAAATTTAATTTACAAGCCAAAACAAAGGCTGCACTTACTGTTCATCATCCGATGAGGAGTCTGCTATTACAGTGACTCTTCTCTTTTGGGAGCCATAGCAGTAATTGTTTGCTGTGATATTTATTCATTCACCGTAGAGGTTAAAATTCACTCTGAGGTCACTCAGGGGGTTTCTTGCTTCATATGGAGCTGGTGCAGAACACTGAGGTACAGCAGCTGGTGTCATGGCTGAACTGGTGGAGGGCCCTGTATGTTGAATGTAGCTCTGGCCACCAAAAAACATGAATTTGTTTTTTGGTTTTGTTCACTTAGGGAGCTGCAATTGTTGATTGAAGCAGGTGATCAGTGTCCTGACACTTGCCGGATTTCTGCTGGGGGGACATTGTTATCAGCTAAGCATTGTATGAAGGTTTTTCTGGTCGAATGATTTGTGATATGCTTCTCAGATGGCAGACTGGCAGTGTTTTTTATCTGATACATCAAATTCCTTAGTTTATTTTCACCTATGGGCATGGCACAAAACCAAAGGGACATTCCTGGTTTGCCATTTAAGTTGGCTATAAGATAGAATGGGGCATCAGACGTCTGCATTGATGGTGGCCTGTGGGAACAGTACAATTTACATGCACGTATGGGATCTCTCTCAGGATGCTGCCTATTTTCATACATCCTTGGCTTGACAGGACAGATGTCTCTTGGGTAATCTCCAGACCTTATTTTGGTGTGCCTCTCTGTATATTCAGTGTACTCCATACCCTCACTGTCCCTCAATAGTTGCAAGTCTGACCAACATAAACTGTAATGTTCTGCAGTTCTAAGTGCAAAGTAAAGCCCATAGTTGAGAAAAAGCATGTTCAGCAGAGCAGCGGGAGAGTGCATCCCAAGGGCATATGTAAAGTATGTGTCAGTTGTGGATAATGCTTCTGCACAATTTGGCTTACTGCCCTTGCCCTGCTTCTTAAGGTGCTTTTGCTTGGCAGACAATGCTTTTAGAGTTTCTTTAAAGGCATTTGTGTTACCATGGAATAGTGTGTAACTGTAATTACACTCCGGCAAGTATCTATCTACACTGCCAAGTATGCCGCGTAGTGAATCAGGCTCATATTCTGAACCATCACCTCTTTAAGCTTTGTAGACTATCTCTACCAGATGAAGATTAAGCTCCTCCATGGGAATTTCCTCGATCCTGCGAGTCTCTTGAACTTCTGCCAGGTAAGACCTGACAAGCCTTAAATCGGACTCTGTTTTCTTTGTTGCTTTTTTATTTTCCTGTGCCGCAATAAAGGATGTTAGATCAGATTGCTCACTAGGGGGAGCCACAGTGCTTGATATTGCCATTTCGATGCCAACCTTATGCATTTTAACTGCCGTTTGTTTTAAAACACAGCACAATGCGGTGTTTGGAATTCTGATAGTGGGGAGTGGTAATCAACTGGTATTCCATCTTGTAAACCCACTGTTCTGATGTACATAGGCTAGGTTTATCAACAAACCATCAGAACAGTGTGATTACAAGAAAAAAAAGGTTACAGCGTTAGCATTAATATGGGCTCCCCATACATTGGGCTGGATATTGAAAAGGGTTGCACCATGCGCAGTAGGGTTGCACCTGCGCAAGTCCAAAATTGCGCCATTCTGCGATATTCAGCAGGAGGCAGTTGCGCCCCCCAAGTCATGCTAAGCAACAGTGCAATGCTAATGAAGACATGCTCAACCTGAGGGGGAGGAACCATGCATAAACTGCACAGCCCGATATTCAGCCGGGCTGTGCAGAGTTGTGCAGGCGCAACCCCTACCTGCGCCTGCACAACTTTGAGACAAAAAGTATCAAGTCGAGGCCACCCACAGGTGAGCTGCCGATGCAGGGCGCACACAGCAGCTGCCACTTAGTGGCTCCACCTGTTCCCTGTGCCCCCTGCAGCCCGATCGCGGGCATAATAGTAACCCCCATAGCCCGATCATGAATAACACACTCCCTCCCACTAGCCTGATCATGGGATGCCTGTTTAGAAACCCCTCGACTGGGTCTGATCAAGGGTATACAGTATAGGAACCCCCCGACTTGCCCGATCGCAAGCATACTGTATAAGAACCCCCCGACTGGCCCAATCGCGGGCAGAATGGAGTTCAACCCCCCAAATACCAATATCCCTGGTGGTCCAGTGGACATGAGCCTGATCGCGGGCATTAGAGTCAAACCCACCCCCAGTCCAATTTCCTGGTGGTCCAGTGGCCCCCACCCCACCCACCCATGGAGCCCCACCACCCTGCTCCCCGTCCAGTCGGGTGAAAGACAGTACTCACCACCCGTTACTGCTGCTCGCCGATTGACAGTCATTGCACGCTTCATTGTCTCAGAGCAAGAGCTAATGGGCGGTAGCCCATACGTAGTTAGCAGTCCAGATATGTGAATGAATTTCACATATCTGGACTGCCTTTGTATGGTATGGGCTGCATGCCCATTGGCTCTTGCTCGAACCAATGGGCGGCAGTCCTACCGAGCTGTCAGTCGGCGGTGGCAGGCGGCAGGCGGTGGTGCTGCTGCCCGCCGCTGACGGGGAGGGGTTGAACTCGCCTGCCCGTGGATCGGGTCGGGGGTTTTATACAGTATGCCCATGATCGGGCCAGTCGGGGGTTTTATACAGTATGCCCGCGATCGTCCAGTTGGGGGTTCCTATACTGTATGCCCGCGATCGGGCCAGTGGGGGTTATATAATGCCCGCCACCGGGCTGCAGGGGGTTTAATACTGTTATGCCCACGATCAGGCCAGTGGGTGGGTGGGGGATTTACTTCATGCCCATGATTGGGCTGCAGGGGGCATTGGTCCCTGATGGCTGCTGCCTGGCAGGGCGCCAGGTGCCAGTTGTCGGGGATCCGCGCACCTGCCTGCTAATGGCATGCAAATGGGGTCAGAGTAGATGCAAATGGCCCCCGCGCCTTGTATAACTTATGGCCCCATTTGCATGTCACCTTTTGAATATTGGAAATTTGCGCATGGCGCAATGGAACTGTGCCACCGCATCTTGAATGCTCCACTCTGACCACTTGAGGTGGCGCAAGTTCCACTATGCCATGCACAGTGGCTGTGGCTGGGGGGCGATATTCAAAGGAGTTGCTCAATAGCGCAACTCAGTTGAATATCGCCCCGGCCACACCCCTGTGCAACTTTTTTGAGCAGCGCAAGGGCTTGCGCCACAGAATGGTGCAGTTTGAATATCCAGCCCACTATATATAGATAACCTGAAGTAGTTGGCAAGTCTGTGATCCATTTCTGAAGAAACAGGCTACTAAGCTATCTAAAGCAAAGTATTCAGAGCAGTGACTAAAATGGTGGGTCATTTGCCCTTTGGGAAAGGTCACTGTGCTGTGTGAGCAGTGGTTGTGGTGGAATTCTGACTTAAACATACCCTGAGTGAGAGTCAAGCTGGTTGTTGGCAGCATATAAAGGTGACCATTCAGGCGCTCAATGGTTGTGAGAACTGTTAGCAGTGTGGACTGAGTTCTGGGAGAGAACCTATGTGTGATAGTCAATTTTACAGGAACTCGGGACAACTTGTGCAGAAACCATCAGGAGACCCTCCTTTTTTTTTTTTTAACCAGGAGAGACACACTAAGCTGAAGCTTGTTTACATGTGCAACATGGGAGCACAAGGAAGTTAAGTGACTTGCTCAGCATCACACAGTATGCAAGTGGGAGCTGTGGGATTCAAACCCAGGCTTCCAGGTTTGCAGCTCAGAGCCTTAAACCACTGTGCTATACTACCTCCTTGAGGTTGAGTCCTCAGCAGGATCCCAGTATCTGCAATTTACTGGACCAAGGGTAGGACCCAAAGTCTTTAGAGACCTGCACCAGAGGGAAGCTGTGTCACCAAAACCCCAGAACCCTGTAAACATTCCTGGATATACAGTCTCCCTCCAGTTGGTCACAGCCGGAGAAGTGCACCTATAAGTGCTAAACTGGAACTGCATGCACTGACACCCCGGACTGGGGAACCATAAGAAGAACTCTTCTGGCGATCTGGAGCCCCTATTTGTATACCCCTAGTGGGCGGGACAGCATTGCCCTGGAAGCCTCCAAATCAATTGGTAATTGCAGGTGTAACGCTAGCACATAAACTTACTTTCACTAAGCAGGAACACATTGTAAGAGAGGATGTACCTCATTAACATTCAGAATATATTTCAGAATCTTAATACACAGGGCTAGGCTTAACACTTTTTTTTGTACATTCTATTTTTGCACTGGGGGACAAGGTATCTCTCAGGAGTGCCCACATAGAAACATAGACTTTGACGGCAGATATGGGCCGCTTGGCCCATCTAGTCTGCCCATTTCCCTACCTACAGGATAGGCCACAGATCCTAGTTAACCAACAGCTTATTTCTTCATACCCACCACAAGAATTGCCTTATGTCTGTCCCATGCATTCTTGAATTCTCCCACAGTTTTAGACCCCACAACCTCCTCACAGTCTACAGCTTCTACTCCCTGCCTGAAAACACCTTCCCTGGGAGATACATTGCTGAGCACCCCCTTCTCGGACCCATGGACCGGTCCACCCCCCCCCGATCACCCCCAAGGGAGGACCCACCTCTCCAACCAGGAGACCTTTCTGGAATGAGACAGACGGTCTTGGGCCAGGTTGAGGGTCTCAAGATTTGCTGAATGCGATCGGTCTGTCAGGATTTCCAGCCACCTCTGAACTCCCGGTTTGTGCAGAGACTCTGTAATTGTGACTGGATAGCAATCTGCCTGGTATAGTGGAATTTCTTACATGTAAATGTGGTGTGTGCTGTTAGTGGGTCATGATTTGGTTCCCCACTGTGTGTTGAACTGTGTTCTGCTCGCTGGAGGCTGCATCCAGCTCCAACGGACTGAATCCGAATTCATCGCCATTTCACCTGGGCCTTGCCACACTGGCCCAGCCAGACTACACATTGCACGGAGAAAGCCATCGATGAGAGACCTGCCTAGGGATCAGCCCCCTGCTCAACGCTTGAACAGGAACGACACCTCGGTGAATCGTGTGGGCCCTGCTTCTCCTGGCACTCCAGCTCAACAACCTGCAGTCTCAATTTCATCCCTCCTGTGTCCTGTATTGGGTTTCATGAGTAAACATCAGGGTAGCTCCCTGCAACAACAGCTAAATCTAACGTGTTGTCATCTGATTGTCTGGTTGTTTGTTATGTTTCACGAACTGAGCCCTCCGGCTCCGGATTACAAATAGTGTGTGTTGTGCATGTTGTTTTCTTCCATTACAGTGCCCCAACCAGCTGCAACGTTCCTTGCTATCCCACCATCTTCCTACCTGGGTACCCAGAATGTGTGACTGTGTGGGGACATAAAGCGCATGCATAACTGTTTTATTGATATAGTCTTTAAGCTAATAAACCTGATTATGCCCCTCCCTTGTTCAAGTCCCCTGAATAAATCAGATCTAACTTTTTCTGCATTTAACCTGACTGTGGTTCAAGTTTGTACCGAAAGTACTGTACTGTTGCTATTTGCTGTGCATAACCTTCTTTTACAGGGGACCCCCAGGGTCGAGCCAGAGGAACCAGACCTAGTGGTAAGTGCAAACCATGTGGGTACTTGTATGGTGTACAAGGGGTACTGTGAAAGTGATTATTGTGTGTTGTTCAGGCCACTAGAAGGGAAAGGGGGGGTTACAGTGTCCCGGAGGGCTGTGCCCATGTTAGATTGACCACTAGCAACCCTGACCTCCGGGTGGAGGCACCTGTTTCAGTACCCAGGCCGCTTAACCTGCTACTAGACAAACAGGCAGGGGTAGTAGCCATTGGGATAGCGCCACCTTGGGGTTACATCTTGGAGGCTCACTGCTGGGATTTTGTGCCATCTAGTGGCCAAAAAATTACGAATTATTGTTAAAGATTAATGGCTACCCCAGTAGAAATGGCTGTACACCAGTTGGTGGGGTGGTGTACTGGGTCGGAGAGCGACCCCAAAAATGTTCTGCTTATGCTGGGTATTCCCCTGGATACCAGTAAGGACACTGTAGAGAGAGCACTCTCCAAAGTTGAATGTTTCAAAAACCCTGTGGTGGTGGTGGGTCGACAGGCTGATTTGACTGCCCAAACTTTCATGGCCTTGGTAGAGTGTAGTGACCTCGTGGACAGCTGTAAAGTGCCACAGACTAATTGCCTCAGAAGAGGTCCCAGCCGCCTGAAGAGTGATAACAAAAGACAGTAAAGACCCTAAGGAGGATGAGGTCCCACCATTATCTGAGACTTTTGAGGAGAAATTTGCTAAGTTGTTGCTGGAGGAAGGGAAAACCGTAGAGGACTTAAAGAAACTATTCCTGCCACCTGGGGGTGTTCATTCCCCAACACCCCCTCCCACTCCAGCACCTGTTACTGCCCTGCCTTCTGTGCCCGTGCCAATGCTGGTCCCAATATCTATACCCGCCATTAGTCACGACTCCTACCGAAGGCTGAGAATCTTCTCAGGCACCCTTCCCACCCCCCCGGGGGGGGGATTACTGGGAGACCTGGATAGACTATGTTGCCCGTCTAGTACCTGAATGGCAATGCTCAGAAGCAGAGAAACAAAAGAGGCTGAGTGAGAGTCTCCGAGATCCTGCCCTGGCTACCATCCATGCCAAGTGGGCCAATAACCCCGAAGCAACTGTGCAGGACTATCTTGATGCATTGGAAAATGTGTATGGGAGCCCGGATTTAGATGAGGACCTGTGGTGGAGAGTAAAAAATGCTCAGCAGTACCCAGGGGAGCCATTGTCTGTGTATGTACCTCAACTTGAAAAGCTGCTACAAGAGTGCCTCAGAAAGAGTAGTTTGCCATCAAATTAAGTAAATTGAACTAGGCTGGATCGGATCCTTAAGTCTACTCCATTTTCAGAATTGTTACTGCTTCAGTTGTGCCTTGCCACCTGAATAGAATGCCCCCCCCCCATGATGAGCTAATGAAAGAAATTTTGGGGGTTGAGCAAAGGCGACCCATTGGGGGAATTGCACCAATATCTGCTGCTACTGTGCAAGTGACCGAGAGTGCTCAGCCAAGTGAGGTTCAGGGGTCAAAGTCGGCACCTAACGAGCATTCTGAGAATGCAGAGGACTTCCCCCCCTGGGCCCAGTTTTGGAAAGATGAGCTACTAAAGGAAGTGTGAGAGTTGAAGGCGGGCACCTCTGCAAGGGTTTTCCCCATGGAACAAGATTCTGATCCCTCTCAGGACGTGACTGCAATGGGGGTTGGGGTGCCACCTCAGGCATCCTATACCAAAGGTAGCTCCCAGGCTGAAATCAAAGAATTGATTGCCACCCTAAAGGAACTGTTAAGACACGTTGCACCACTCTCACTGCTGCAAACAGTTATTGGACCCCGATCCCTTGCTACTGCTTCAGTTCCTCATGCAATGTTCTCTACAAGGATGACCCAGGAGCCTGTCATTTGTCACAATTGCAGCAAGGATGGCCATATGAAGAGGGAATGCCGGTCTTAGAAGGACTTAGAGAGAGAGTAGTGAACCAGCTTCAAGGAGAGCTTCGGAAAACAGTCAGTGGTCAAGGGGTGAATGAAATGACTGCAGTGAAGGCTTTGCCCATCCTAACTCAAAACCCTCTGTGGCTAAATAGTCTGTCCAGGCCCCTGCTGTTGTCACTCCAGACTGGTCCAAAATAGTGGGCCCTTCAATGAAGACTACTGTGGCTGTGAATGGTATTCCTACTCGGGCTGTGCTTGACAGTGGGTCGTAAGAGATCATTGTATTTCAGGACTGGTATGACAAACACTTATCTGATGTGCCATTACAATCCCTGGAAGGCCTACATGTGTGGGGGGCTGAGCGACAAGTCTTATCCCTACCTAGGATATGTCTGTCTCTGGTTGTCTTTTCCTGTAACTGTAATTGGTGTAGAGGAGCAAGTAGCGACACTGGCCCTAGTGTGTCCCTCCACCGGACTGTATGATGGGGTTCTCCTGTTAATTGGAACAAGCATCCACATGTTTGGGAGACTAGCACAACTCTGCCATGTGAAACAAGGGCAACTGACTGGATGGGCCCTAAGAATTCCAGCCTTAGTAAAAAGGGCATATGACTTACAACAGAAACCCAATGAAGAGGACCCAGATGAGCCAGTGGGGATAGTGAGGAAAAAGGAACCTGACTCCTTGATATTGGCCCCCAATGCCCAGTGCACAATCTATGGAGAAGTCTGCCTAAAGAGAAATGTAAAGAACAAAATATTAATGTTGGATGCACTAGGTAATGGAAAGTTGCCAGAAGGATTACTGGTTAAACCCAGCATCTTGCCTGCCCGTGCCCATGCCTATGCATGACGAGTGATGGTCCAGATTCAAAATGTGTCGGATCGGGAGGTCCGGGTGAACAGAGGGTGCGCTCTAGCTACAGCACACTGCACAGACACTGCAGTATTACCCAATAACAAGTACTCTGGCTAAAAGGAGAGAATGATCCCCGGACCTGTTTGACTTTGGTGATTCCCCTTTGCCAGCTGAGTGGAAGACTAGGATTAGCAAGAAACTCACCCACAGAGACCAAGTGTTTTCGTTAAAAGAATGGGACGTGGGGTGTGTCCAGGGTGCAGAGCATCACATATGCTTGCATGATGACCGGCCATTATGAGAGAGATACTGACGCCTCGCCCCAGCGGACATAGATGATGTTAGGAGGCACCTGCAGGAAATGCTTGCTGCTGGCATTATACAAGAATCAAGGAACCCATATGCCTCTCTCATTGTGGTGGTGCATAAGAAGAATGGGTCAGTGAGGATGTGTGTTGATTATTGAACCCTGAACTGGCGAACCATCCCAGGAACAATGCCTCGGTGAATCGTGTGGGCCCTGTTTCTCCTGGCACTCCAGCTCAACAACCTGCAGTCTTGATTTCATCCTGCCTGTGCCCTGTATTGGGTTTCATGAGTAAACATCAGGGTAGCTCCCTGCAACAACAGCTAAATCTAAAGTGTTGTCATCTGATTGTCTGGTTGTTTTATTTCTTTCATGAACTGAGCCCTCTGGCTCCGGATTACAAATAGTGTGTGTTGTGCATGTTGCTTTCTTCCATCACATGGCCCAAACCAGCTGTAACATTCCTGGCTAGCCCACCGTCTTCCTACCTGGGTACCCAGAGTGTGAAACCGAGTGGGGACTTAAAGTGCATGCAGAACTGTTTTATTGATATAGCCTTTAAGCTAATCAACCTGATTACACCCCTCCCTTGTTCAAGTCCCCTGAATAAATCCAATCTAACTTTTTCTGCATTTAACCTGACTATGGTTCCAGTTTGTGCCAAAAGTACTGTATTGTTGCTATTTGCTGTGCATAACTTTGTTTTGCAGGGGGTCCCCAGGGTCAAGCCAGAGGAACCAGCCCTGGTGGTAAGTGCAAACCGTGTGGGCACTTGTATGGTGTGCAAGGGGTACTGTGAAAGTGATTATTGTGTGTTGTTCAGGCCACTAGAAGGGAAAGAGGGGGGTTACAGTGTCTCGGAGGGCTGTGCCTAGGTTAGCTTGACCACTAACAACCCTGACCTCCGGGTGGAGGCACCTGTTTCAGTACCCAGACCCCTTAACCTGCTACTAGCCAAGCAGGCAGGGGTAGTAGCCCTTGGGATAGCGCTACCTAGGGGTTACATAGGTACATTAGGGAGCGAAGAAAGACAAAGGGAGGGATACTGAGGCTGAAAAAGGAGGATGGTTGGTGGGCTGAGAGGACAGTGAAAAAGCAGGGATACTGAACGAATACTTCTGCTCAGTATTCACAGAGGAAGAGGAGGGGGAGGTACCTAAACCAGTCATTAGACGCACTCTGGATAGTGGGTGGAGGGGGGTTGCTATCAGTCCTTTCACAGAAGAAAGGGTTCTGAAAGAGCTCCTAAAACTGAAGGTGGACAAAGCAATGGGGCCCGATGGGATTCCCCCCAGAATTCCAAAAGAACAAAGTCGAGAACCAGTAACACCATTGACTACCCTTTTTAACAAATCGTGGGAGGATGGTGTGGTTCCTGAGGACTGGAGGAGGGTGGATGTAATTCCCTTTCACAAAAGTGGGAGCAAGACAGAGGCAGGAAACTACAGATCTGTCAGTTTGACCCCAGTGATAGGGAATATAATGGAATCACTTCTGAAGGAAAGAATTGTTGAGTACCTAGAGGCCAGTGGGGCACAGGACCCAAGGCACCATGGATTCACAGTGGAAAGATCATGTTAGATGAATCTAATCAATTTTTTTGACTGGGTGACCAAAGTAGTAGACCAGGGAGGGGCTGTGAACATGGCCTACCTTGACTTTAGCAAGGCATTTGACACAGTCCCGCACAAAAGATTAATAAACATGTAACCCCTAGGTGGCACTACCCCAAGGGCTACTACCCCTGCCTGCTTGGCTAGTTGCAGGTTAAGGGGCATGGGTACTGAAACAGGTGCCTCCACCCAGAGGTCAGGGTTGTTAGTGGTCAAGCTAACCTGAGTACAGCCCTCTGGGACACTGTAACCCCCCTCTTTCCCTTCTAGTGGCCTGAACAATATACAGTAATCCCTTTTACAATACCCCTTGTTCAGCATGCAGTTACTGACACTGTTTGCACTTACCGCCAGGGCTGGTTCCACCAGTTTGACTCTGGAGACTCCCTGTAAAACAAGGTTAGGAACGGCAAACAACAACAGTACAGTGCTTTTTGTACAAACTGGAACCATGGTCAGGTTAAATGCAAAAAGAATTAGATCTGATTTATTAAGGGGTCTTGAACAAGAAAGGGGAGTAATCAGGTTGATTGGCTTAACAGCTAGATTAATCAGACAGTCATGCATGCACTTCAGAGTCCCTTTACAGTCACACACTCTGGGTACCCAGGTGGGAGTAAGGTGGGCTAGCCAGGAACATTGCCCGGGGTAGGCCGGCGTCGTAGCTGGTTGGGGCCCTGTGATGGAAGAAAGAAACATGCACAACACACACTATTTGTAATCCGGAGCTGGAGGGCTCAGTTCATAAAAAGAAAAACAATGCAGTCAGATGACAACACTTGAGATTTAGCTTTTGTTGCAGGGAGCTACCCTGCTGTTTACTCACGATACCCCATACGGTACACAGGCAGGACAAAATTGAGACTGCAGGTTGTTGAGCTGGAGTGCCAGGAGAAGCAGGGCCCACACGAATCACTGCGGCGTCGTTCCTGTTCTATGCATTGAGCAGGGGGCTGATCCCCAGGCAGGGGGTCTCTTATTGATGGCTTTCTCTGTGGTGTGAGTAATCGGGCTGGGCCAGTATGGCAAGGCCCAGGCCAAGTGGAGATGAATGCGGATTCAGTCCAGTGGGGCTGGATGCAGCCTCCAGCAAGCAGAACACAGTTCAGCACACTGTGGAGAACCAAATCACAACTCACTAGCAGCACACAGCACATTTACATGTAAGGAAATTCTACTGTACCAGGCAGATTGCTTTCCGGTCACAATTACAGAGTTTCCACACCAAAACCGGGAGTTCAGAGGTGGCTGGCAGTCCTGACAGGCTGATCGCGTTCAGCAAATCTTCGGTCTTCTTCAGGTTTAGAGTCTGGTCACAGTTCAGTGGCATTAATCACTCTCACAATTTGGATTCAGTCCAATAAAGTCACGAGTTCCCTCTCAGGGACAGCAGGCAAACAAGCAGGCCAAAACTCAGCCCTTCCACAGTTCTCCTGCGTGAATCTGCACAGGGCTGCTGCTCGACTATCTCGAGCTGTTCACTCTTTCAGCTCCAGACCCAGACTGACTGTAGCTGCCAGCAGTCTGGGACTTTCCCCAGGATCCAAAAGGTTTGGTTGACTGATTTGTCAGTCAGTTCAAGAGCTCCCCCTCCGGGTCCATTAGGACACCAAAGTTCTAAAACTACAATTCCTACAGAAGTTTGCTCCCACAAGACCCCTGGGGACAGGCTCCATTTTAGAGTCCTCAAAGGTACTGATTGGCCCATTCTGGCAGTCCAGGACCAAGATGGTGGTGATAAACAGAAATGTCCATGCTACAAATGAAGGCAGGTTAGACAAACTGCAACATCTTTACTACTACAATAGTTAGTCAGCAAATAAGTACAGCTCCTAACAGAGCTCCCTCTGCGCAACTAGCGATGGCAGAATGGAGTGATTATCTGGCAGCCTGGGTGGGACTTGAGCATAGAAACACTCAGCCCCCTTCCAGGTTAACTAAGCACCACGTTATAGGCAGCCCTTAAAGAGACAGAGCACAGAGGCATTAAGGCACTCTCACACAAACACTTTTAAACGCTAAGACACAGGATACCAGCCTGGCAGTGGGCATTTGGGCACACCCAAGGAAGACTTTTTAGGAACCCCCATTTGTAGCGGGGTTACAAACAAATTAACCAGCCTGGGAGTGGGTCCCAGGATGGTAGCATGGGTAAAACATTGGCTAGACAACAGGACGCAGAGTGTAATAGTAAATGGAGTCCACAGTGAAGAAAGGGGGGTTACTAGTGGGGTACAGTACTGCAGGGCTCAGTACTGGGTCCAGTACTTTTTAATGTCTTTTTAAATGACATTGCAGAGGGACTGGAAGAAAAAGTATGTCTCTTTACAGAAGACACAAAGATCCGCAACAGGTTGATGCTTAAGGTGGGGTGGAAAGGATGAGAAGGGACTTGGCAAGGTTGGTGGAATGGACAAATGTATGGCAGCTTAGATTCAACACAAATAAGTGCAAAGTAATGCACCTGGGAAACAAAAACCCAGGGGAAGAGTACACAATGAGGGGTGAGATACTGACAACAACAAAAATGGAAAGGGACCTGGGGGTAGTTATATCAGATGACCTAAAGGTGGGCAAGCAATGTGAGAAGGCAGTAAGGAGGGCTGGGGGGGTACTGGGATGCATGGAGAGGCATCACCAGAGAAAACAGGAGTTGTCATCCCTCTGTACAGGCAGTTGGTGAGACTCCATCTGGAGTACTGCGCGCAGTTCTGGAGATCCCATCTCCACAAAGACATAGACAGGGTGGAGGCTGTCCAGAGGAGGGCAACCAAAATGGTGCAGGGTCTGGCAAGAGAAGCCATACGAGGAGAGACTAAAGGAGCTTAATATGTATACTCTTGAGGGGAGAAGGGAGAGAGGGGACATGATAGAAACTTTCAAGTACCTCAAGGGAATCAACAAAATCCAAGAGGGTAGCATCTTTCAGAAAAAGAGATGTACAAGAACAAGAAGGCACAATTTGAAGATAGAGGGAGGAATGGCTCAGAAGTAATATGAGGAAATATTTTTTCATGGAAAGGGTTGTGGGTACATGGAACAGTCTTCCTGAGGAGGTAGTGGAGTCAAAAACAGTGGGGAAATTCAAGAATGCATGGGACGGACAAAAGGCAATTCTAGTTGGGGGGGGTAGGAGGAAGTAGGCTGTTGGTTAACTAGGATCTTCAGCTTATCCAGTAGGTAGGGAAATGGGCAGACTAGGTGGGCCCAAGCAGTCCTTATCTGCCATCAAATTCTATGTTTCTGTGAATCAGAACCTTTTGCAAAATGTGAAGAACATTTAAATTAGCTATAGAATTGCATAAAACAACACTAAGATCAATGACACATACATGGAATTGTAGACAGCATTTCAGGAAATGGAAACTGAGAGCTTATTGGCACAGATGTGCTGGTGAATTGAATACATGACAGCATGCAGGTGACTTTGTTTCCTGCATCCTGCCTGACTGTAGCAGTGTGAACTGACCTGTCTGACCTGGGAGGGGGATCCCATTTAGTATACAGTGGACAAATCAGTTTGTTACTACATTAGCTGCTTCTCTGCTCCACTGAGAGTAATGCAGTTATGTGCTATGGCACGGTGTCTCCTCCACCAACCCATCCATCCACCCAAATTGATGACAGATTTAGGGGGACCTCTACTAGTCGATAATGACATGTCCTTCCTTCATTTTTGAGCACATAAATGAATAACAAATTAAGAGAGATTCTGCTGATAATGAGAGGAGAGATGAGTAAGCAGCTCAACCAGGAACAACATGACTATGATCATTCATGAATTCAGGATTTAAGAATCTTGGAAATGATGACAAATTAATCAGTATCATACATAATTATAAGCTGGTTTTGAAAAAGGACATGTCTGCAATGGCAGGAAGCGGCGGTACATCTTAGCCTTGTAAGAGACTTTGGTCTGTTAAGTAGACAGAGGAGAGACAACACCACACGGGTCAACAGCAGCACCATGGTCAAGTCTGCAGTCTACAGTCTGTAAACAGAAAGAAGCATAAATATGAACACTCTATTGAGATTCGATAGTTGCCATCCTTTTCATACTAGATTTAATATTCCTAAAGGACAATTAATAAGAACATTACGAAATTGTACTGAACGCTCAGAATATGAAATAAAACGTAATGAGCAGGTACAACGTTTTAAAAACAGAGGTTACAGTAATAAAAGTATAGCATCTTCCATTAGGAAAGTAGATCAGTTGGACAGGAATGAAATCTTGATGTATAAACAAAAAGATAAATCCAAAACTGAGTGTCCCTTTGTTACCAGCTTTTCCAGTCGAGCCCATGAAGTAAAACAAATAATTGTTAAGAATTGGCCTATTTTAGAACTTGAACCAGAATTAAAGGATGTGATTAAAAGTGGACCACGAATTATATATTGAAAATGTAAAAGTGTAAGGGACCATGTTGTGTCCAACTTAGTAATGACCAATATTAATGATAAACAAATGTTATTAACATCTAGACACAAGGGAACACACAGATGTGGTAAATGCATGTATTGTAAATACATTAACTGTTGTAAGAATTTTAAACACCCAGTTACAGGGAACAACATAGAATTGAGGGATTTCATCACATGAAATAGTACTGGTGTGATATATTTGTTGATTTGTGAATGTGGGGCTTACTATGTTGGACGCACCACGCGAAAATTGAAAGTGAGAATAGGTGAACATGTAAGGGCAGTGGAAAAACATGATATGTCATATGCCATAGTTAAACACATTTCGAAGTATGGTTCAAGTAAACACACCTTTAATTTTCTGGGTTTGGAATTGGTCATTCTGGGTCCCAGAGGGGGTGACCTAAATAAAAAAATAGGGCAGAGAGAAAGCTATTGGATTTACATTTTAGGAGCTTGCTCTAACATGGGCCTTAATGAAAATATTGAGCTTGCAGCATTTTTAAAAAAATATAAGTGATCTGTGAGATTTATTATGATGGGCTCTATATAACAGTCACACATTTTGGAAGAATAAAATTTATTCCAGCTTCATGGAAAATACATTAGAATGTATTTTTTTCCCAAACAAGACTATTATAATATAGTCATGTTATGCTTTCTCCCATTGTTGCTTATTAGAAAGATTGTACCTGGTCACCTCATTTTAATTTGGTTAGGTTACATAAACAACTGATTAATATTAAAATGTGTATATTTATGTAACATTTCATTTGAGGTTACCAAGTTCACTATGGATTTAATTTTGGGGTGATCCCTTGTAATAGTATGGGACTAGCAGATCAATTCTGTGAGTTTTTAGTCTTAAATGGGACACTAATTGATAATTATTAGGGATTTTATACACATTGGTGAATTCAAGTCACATGACTAAGTAGATTGTGTATTTAAGCAAAGCATTGTTATGTTGTCTTTTACTCTGAGGAAGCCTGGCAGCCCGCCAGGTGAAACGTTAGTACCTTTTCTAGCCATTGTTTTGTACTGTGCTGGTCTGCATTAAAATTCGGATTTATATCTCCGCTTATAAGCCATTTTTATTGTGCTGTGTGGGTGCTCATATTTATGCTTCTTTTTGTTCGATATTTGTTTAGCACCGCAAAAGTCCTGGTGCTTTTCGCTTTTTTCCTTTTTCTTTTTTTTTTCTTTTAGTCTGTAAACAGCTCACCTTACAAGGGAATGTTTATGAATTAAGATAACATGTTTTGTTTTGAAATGGAATATTCAGGGAATGGATTGTTAAGTGTAGGTTACAATATGCAGTGATTTTGTTGGAAGGTGCCATTTAGGCTTTCAAAAAATTAGTTCAGTCCAATAGGACATGCTGCAAAAGTTGTGCTTCCAGATTCAGGCAATCCAAAAATTATCTAAGTCCAATAGGACATACGAAAATTCGATGAAGCTAGCAGAATAAGGCATTAGGCCTATTGAGTCTGCTCGAATTTCAGGATCCTAAGTGTCAGCTACTGACCCTGCCCCTTCTTCACTGACCAGTCCTTCCTCTCCATCCACCTCCCTCTTGGCCGTTATTTTTCCTTGAACTCTGTCCTAACCCCTCTTGAAACTACCTACATCTTCAATGAAACTAGCTCCTCAGGAAGTCCATTCCAGCCTGCCACCACCCTCTCCATGAAGAAGTGCCTCTTAGCCTCTTTCCGAAACCTCCCCACCATCTATGGACTGTTTCCCCTCATGTTCTGATTCCCACTGAACTTGAAGAGACCCTCCTTGTTCACTCTATTTATTCTTTTCAGATATTTGAAGGTCTCAGCAGTGGTGGAGCTAGAGGGGGGTCTGGGGGAGTGGTCACCCCTCTTGGCTGCCCCAGTGTGAGTAGTGGTGCCCCACCACCATCTTTATTCACTGTTTAGTGCCCATTGTGGAGCCCATGATTAACTGAATGCCCCCCCCGGCTCCCAAACCTAGCTCCGCCACTGGGTCTCAGTTATGTCCCCTCTCTCTTCTCTCCTCTAGGGAGTACATATTCTGGGCATCCAACCTCTCCTTGTGTATCCTACCCTGCTGGCCCCTGATCATCTTGGTAGCCCTCCTCTGGACTGTCTCCAGTAGTTTTATGTCCTTTTTAAGGTATGGGCACCAGTACTGTATACTGCACTCTGAGTGTAGCCTCATCCGTGACCTGTACAAGGACAGGACCACCTCCTCCAGCCTACTGCTGATTTCCCTGGCAATGCAGCCCAACATTTTATTTGTCTTTACTGCCTCTTTCCTACATTACATGGAGTGCTTCGGGTCACTAGCAGTAATCATTTCCAGGTCCTCCTCCTCCTTGAATGCAGTTACCCAGATCTCCCCAGGCTGTACTCAGTCTGTGGGTTCTTGGTTGCGATGTTCATAACCTAGCACTGCTTTGCATTGAAGCCAAGTTGCCAAATCCCAAGCCAAGTCTTCAGCTTTTCCAGATCTTCCTTTAGGTCCTGTAACCCTTCAGCTCTGTTCACCTTTCCACAAAGCCTGTCATCTGAGAATAGGCAAATTTTGCCCTTAATGCCATCCCCGATACAATTGATGAAGATACTGAAAAGCAGCTTTCTGAAGGTGACCTCTCTGCTGCTAGAGAGATTATCTCTCACCACCACACTTGGGGGTCCTGTGCCTCAACCAGTTTTCCACCCACCCAGTCAACTTCTCAACAAGCCCTAGATCTACCAGCTTCCTGACCAACCTTTTGTGAGGTGCAGGGTCAAAGCCATTGCTGAAGTCCAGGTAAAGAATGTCCACTGCTTGGCCTCTGTCCACTATTTTACTGACCCAGTTGCAGAAATTGATCAGATTTGTTTGACATGATCTCTCTCCCATAAATTCATGCTGTTACTCATCCTGGAGGCCATTCTCTTCCAGATATTTTATTAACCTTTCCTTAAGTATGGTCTCCATAAGCTTGCACATGATTGAGGTCAGACTGACTGGTCTACAGTTCCCTGGATTGTCCTTGGGACTGCTGTTATGAAGGAGTACTACGTGTGCTGTTCTCCAGCCCTGCGGTACCAATCCTGACTCCAGAAACTATTGAACAGGCCAGCCAAGGGACCTGCAAGCTCCTCGGCCAGCTCCCTGAACACCTTTGGACGTATACCATCAGGGCCTGGGGATTTATCTACCCATAATGCTAGCAACCCTTTCCTCATCTTATATACCCTTATCAAAACATCCATGCTCCCTCCTCCTCCTCCCCGTCCCTTATCTTCTTTCCTTCCCCCTATTGGCACAGGTCCATCTCTTTCCTTCGTGAAGACCAAACTGCAGTACTTGCTCAGTATTTGTGCTTTACCCTCGTTCTTCTCTACCCACCCGTCCCCTTTCCTGAGCCCAACAATCCCATGTTTCTTGTCCTTTTTCGTGCTAACATAGCAGATAAAAAGCCTTTTCACCCTTATTAATTCCCTCAGCTAGCTGTAGTTCCTTCTGAATTTTAGCCCACTGAACTACTCTACCTGCTACATTAACCATCTTCAGGTACTCCTCCTGGGTCCTGCTGAGCTGCTTGTAGGCTGACCTTTTAACTCTTACTGCCTGAGTAACCTCTGTGCTAAACCAGCTAGGTGCCTTGGCCCTTGAATTTTTCACCTTGAGCTTAGCACAAGCCCTTGTGGCTACCATTGTTCCCTCTTTGATGACAGACTTCCTTTGATCCACCACCCATGTCCTCTTGGATGCTTGCCAGGTGACTCCTCAGCAGCTCACTCATCTTTCTAAATTCTGCCTTTCTAAAATCCAGGATTTTAGTCTTAGTGGGGGCCTTTTCCTTACCTGTTTCCAACCGGAAGCACACTGTGTCATGTTGCAAAAATTGTGCCATCAGGTTCAGACAATACAAAAATTAGCTCAGTCCAATAAGACATGCTGCAAAAATTGTGCTATCAAGTTCAGACAATTCAAAAATTGTCTCGGTCCAATAGGACATGCTGCAAAAATTGTGCCATCAGGTTGCAAAATTGTGTAGCCTGTTGAAGGACTTACTGAATTTGTTATTTCCTTCTTGGAAAAGTCTCATTTTTCCATATAGTCAACTTTGTGGTCACTGCCAGATGTATTTGCTGGCTTGAGGTAATAAGTGTAACTGATTAGGGAAGGTTAATTTTTAAGTGTAACCCCTAGGTGGCGCTACCCCGAGGGTTACTACCCCTGCCTGCACAGTAGCCTGCAGGTTGAGGGGCCTGAGTTCACAGAAAGGGTGCCTCCACCTGGAGGACAGGGTTGATGGCAACGTGACTGCCTTGGGTACAGCCCTCCGGGACACTGATACTCCTCTCTTTTCCCCAGGCAGTCTGACTAAGCCTGTAGTCACCCCACACCAATACACTTTTGCAATACACCGTGAATCCCTCCTTGTAACCACTTACCACCAGGGCGAGAGCTGCTGTATGGCCCTGGGAACCCCCTGGATACCAGACCTGTAACCAATAAACAGCAGTAACACAGTACTCTTTGTCACAGAAGAACAATACAACCAGGTTAACTGCAAAAAGATTCAGATCTGATTTATTTATAGGGGGTCATGAACAAGGGAAGGGTGGCAATCTGGTGATTGATTCAGACACTGATTGAGTCAGGGTATAAGGCATGCACTTAAGAGACCCTCTAACACAGTCACACACACTCTGGGCACCCAGTTGTTGGTGCAGGCTAGCTTGAAACTTTGCCTGGGGTAGGCCAGCATTGCAGCGGGTTGGGGCCCTGTGTTGGAAAAAAGAAACATGCATGCACTGTAACCCACAATTTGTAATCCAGAGCCGGTTGGCTCAGTCCACAAAAGCTTAACAACAAGTAAATCAGATGACACACTGTGATTGTTAGCTGGGTTGCAGGTAGCTACCCTGGTTTTACTCACGCTACCCAAAATTGGACGCAGGATGGACAAGATGAAGACCTCAAGATGAAGAGCTGGATGGCCAGGAGAAGCAGGGCCCACATGATGCGATGTGGCGATCGATCCTGTTCGGTGTTGTTGATCAGGGAGCCGAATCTCCAGGTGGGTCTCTCATCGGATCTTTCTCTGCAGTGCGAGTGAGTGTCTGGGCTAAGATGGCAGGGCCTACACTGGGAGAATAGTTTGGATGCAGTCCAATAAGGTAGCTGGACGCAGCCTCCACCAAGCATGATACATTCAGCAAAGTGGAGAAACAAATTGCGACCCACTGTCCACATTCAACACACTTATTGTAAAGGCAGAGAAATACCGCAGTTCGGATGACAGTCCAGTTGCAAATCACAGTGTCCCTGTGCAAATCATATGCTCTGTGGTCGTGGAGAAAATTCTGATAGGCCGATCACACAAAAGCAAGTCTTTGGTCCTCTTCAGGTGAAATTAGTCACAATTTAGAAAGAAGATCACAAGTTCGGAAGAAGTCCAATGGTCGGATTAAAGTCTCTTCACTTTAGGAAGATAGTAGCAAGCAGGCCAGACACAGCCATCCCGCTGATTCTCCCTGCACACTACGCAGGAGCAGCTGCTTGAATTGCTCTAGCTCCTCACTCTCTCAACACTTACTCCACACTGACCTCTGCTATAGGCAGCACTGGGGCTTCCCAGTGATCTAAATGATTCGGTTCGTTGATCCATCTGTCTGTCACAGCTTGACTTCCCCCTTCAGGTCCATTTAAAGGGTGAAAACTGCAATTCCTACAGAAATTTACTCCCACAAGACCCCTTGGGGCAGGCTCCATTTTAGAGCCCCCAAAGGCACTGATTGGTGCAGATTGGCAATCCAAAACCAAGATGGTGGTACATAACAGAAGTGTCCATGCTGCAAAAGAAGGCAGGTTAGACAAACTACATTATCATTACTATTAGAACAGATAATCAGCAAACAATCACAGAGTCTAGTAGGGCTCCCTCTGTTCAATTAGCGTTGGCAGAATAAAGGGACTGTACTGCAGCCTGGGTGGGACTCGAGCCTAGAAACACTCGGCCCTCACCCAGATTAATTATAAACTACAAGATAGGCTGCTCTTAAAGAGACAGGCATGGAAGCTAACTGGGCGCTCACATGCAAACACTTTCAAACCTGCTAGGACACAGGACACCAGCCTGGCAGTGTGCATTTAGGCACACCCAAAGAAGACATTTGGGAACCCCCTTTTGTAGGGGGCTTACACCCTTCCCTGACTAGAAAGAACTTGGTGTCTGCATCAAGTCTATGCCTCTATGAAATTTCAGAAACCACCTTACCATTAAGAATACACTACTTATGTGAAATATGTAAACTATGACCATGGTCTTACGTGAAGAAAAATAAATCTGATGCATCAGTTAAACATAACTTATTACTCTACCATTCCTTACTGAAGACAGTACATATGAAAAATTACATATATCTGTTATATCAGCAGCAATATATATGTTCCATCATTTAAATAATGATTATACTTATGATTCAGTTACTATACTGTACTTACTCATGTGATAGCTTCCTGTACATTAAATAGTGTAACTGGGGACTCAATCCTATCAGCTAACTTAGGGCTAAGTAGAATAGGGGCACCATGGTCCTTTCCCTCAGAATACTCAACTATGAAATTAACTTGCATGTCTGGCACTGCTACTCTTGACAGGGAAATCTGGATGCTGAACCATCTCAAGCAGTATGCCGCACAATCAAGCAAACTTGATCTCCAGGCAACTTAGACAATCTTCTACAGTAGCCTCATGGGTCTGTCCGCTGACCCTGAGCTCTTCATCAGAAACTTCAAGCTGAGCGTCCCCCCAAGGGCCAGTCAAAATAATAGGATTCAGAGCCACTGCTGGGTCTATTTCCAATGACTGCTTAGTCCTCATAGTCGCTCACATCAGTAGGAAGAAATCAGGTGCAATGTCTAGGCACTGCTGCATCTGCAATTGAGACATTAAGGTCTTAGGGTCTGTAACCAACGTCAATAACTGGTCCATTTGTAGGAGGATTACATAAGAAAGTTAATTTGCCCACTTTTTCTGGCAGTAGCCCAGATCGTGTATCTGTTGCCACTTTCCTGCAGAGTTGAAGAGTCACTCTGAAAATACACTGGTTGGGGGACAGACCATGGATTTCAAAGCTACCTACACTAGTGAAGGCCGTACAGGCTCTTTACTTTGACAATATTTTGTGGGATCTTCATTCCATTCAATATCTTTTTCTGCCAAATAGCAGTCAGCCATAGCCCGGGCAGAGGCAGTGATGTATGGAGAAAGAAGGCCTGATTTTTCAATTACAACAGCGTCCAAGTGACCCCAGAGTTGACTAGTGGGAGTGGAATGAATGGCTGCAGCTGACTGTTTTGTAGCCTGATGGAGGAGAGAGGGCTGTGAAGGTGCAGGAGGAATGAATGATGGGACTGCATCTGTTGTCACTGTTTTTTTTTTCAAAATCAAATCTACTTCTTGAATGACGTTTCTCTCTGCAGTTTAGGAATACATTGGGGTCATGCTGTGGGATCTGTTTCATCCTGTACCATGTATCTAGTACTGCTATAATATAATGTTCTGCCTCCAGCATTTCACAGTTTCTCATCATCCTTGACTTTTTTAATCATCCAATGGACAGTGCCTTTATTATGGTGGGTGGCAAGTCCCTATCAGTAGCATGAGATCCTCCATTCTGAAATTGTCTTTCTGGAACTTCCAAAGTATCCCTGATTGCATTTAGTTGAAGTCTTAGAATCTTAATCAATGGGATTATTTGGCAGAGTGTGGCACTGCTTGAAGTGATCACTGACTGCATTTAATTGAAATCTAAGTATCTTAATCAATGGGATTATTTGGCAGAGTGTGTCACTGTTTCAACTCATGGTCCTAGTAATTTTTTAAAGGGTTGCAGGATCTTGATGCGAAGTTCTAAAATAGCCTACTGTTGAGGACTATTGTGCCCATCAGCATCGCCTATGCTGTTCGCCAGTGTGTTCTGTCTTAAAACCTTTTTCTGCTCCAGCAGTCATTGCAACATGTAAAAGGTAGAGTTCCTCCTTGCTGCAACATCCTAGATGAGCTTATCCTGAGGTAGTCCATGTTCTTCCTTATGGCAGTTGCCAAGGTGCTTTGCAGGAGTGGCTAAAATGTGTGCATATTCTTTTTGCCACATATGTGACAGCTTTTATATCTCTGTCCTCTTTCAGGGAGGCATGCATGATTAAATTTAGACAGTGTGCAAAACATCTATTGTCAGACCCAATAAAACCTACAGAAAGCCCCTGTGATGTAAGCCACTATTGTATCTCCCTACCAATCTCATCCAGGATGTTGGAAGATGTGTGATCTTGTGGGACATACTGGATGTGAAGGGAAGTCAGTTTCAGAGGGGATTTGTCTGTTTCACTACAGGGAGCAAATGACACCCAATGTGCAGTCAGCGCCATAAATGTTTCTGGCTGACAGCTTGTCCGTATGTCAGTAGTGAGATCTACAACGTCAGCAACTGCACCTTTTAAAGCAGTTTTTAGTTTCGCCCTGACTACCTCATACATCTGAGGCACAGCGCTAGTAGAAGAATACTTCCTGGCTGGAATGTTTTATTGTGTATTAAGCAATCGTTGTGTTGTTATGTTTGTAGTGTGACTATCTGGGATGGACCTGAAAAAGCGCTTTTAGTCCTATGCCCCTACCCGTTTAGTGAATGATGAAATAAAAAAAAAAGAAAAAGAAATAAAATTGTGGTGGCAGGTGATTCAATAGCCTTTTGGAGCCAACATGGTCCACGACTCTATAAGACCAGTGCTGTCATCTCAGAAATTGTTTTTTCTATAGCAATTCAGGATGACTATGTTGGTATTTAGATTTATTTTCAGGTGTTTGAAAAATTGTGAGCAGCCATTTAGCAGAAGTCTCCCTCAGACTGGCCAGATTAGTAGTGCTGGATGATCAGGGGTGTAGTTTGTTATTTTTACAGGGGGGGCAAAGTAACAAAAAAGTCCTGATTTTTGCGTATCACAACAGTGAAGAGGGTGGGTGGCTTGAGTAATGCAAACAAATCAAACAGCATCAAATAATGCCCAAAAAACATTTAAGACTACAGCTGAATAACTACTGGGAGGGACCAGCCCAGGCCAAGTCAGAGCACTTCCCCACCCAACCAGTTTTACTGCAGCCTACTCTCGGCCCAACTCCTCCTGAGACCAGAGCCGAAAAACTGACTGAGATCTGTTTTGTATTCAGTTCTTCGTTCTTCTGCCTTGGGAGTGAGGACTTACTTGTAAAGTTGAAAATATGTAAGGAACTTAACTTCCTTCTCAAGAGGACAGGACCTTCCCTCAGCTACAATTCAAATCAGTCTTGACCTAATTTTGCCCCACCTGAACCTCCAGGTGGATAGCTCACTAGTCTCTCACCCCCCTTTGCTGCTTACATAACCCTTCCAAGTCCAGCCCTTATAGTGGATCCTGAACTTCTTGAAATGTCTGCTTGAGCTAGCCCTCCCACCCTTCAGGAGTGCAAAAAGCATGTTTCAAGGAAGTGCAGCAAATGGCTCTGCCACCTCAGTATACCTATAAACATGGATGGTATGGGAAACATCCCAGCATATGCATCCTCACAGCATGAGCCCTTATTTATAAAGATTACATAAAAAAAATGTGATTATACAATGACAAGAATGAATGCTGGCCTCTGATTGGTCAGTCTTGGGCTAAACCCATGATGTTATCCCAGTACATCCAATTCATCGCAGGTCTAGTCTCAGCCTCTCCGTGAACCTCTTGATGATTGTTAGCATTAGTGTGGTTTTTAGTATCTTTTCTTAAAAATATTTTTCTACACCAAATAAAACATCTTTAAAATTATTTTTTTTAATTCTGTATAACAACACGCCATAGTATAATAGCAATAATGCCCTCCAGGGTGTGTGTCATGGTAGGATAACGTCATGCCTTATGTATTGGATGCACTCGTGCCCAACCACCTGAGGTGTGATGTTATCCCAGCATGACACACGCCCTGTCAGGCATTATTGAGTACTTGCACCCAGTGTTAACACTTTTCTTTGTTATAACCAAGTTAATTCATTAGTCTCCCATCCCATCCCATCCCATATTATTCAATGTCACATGCCTGAATCTGGTTAGGTACGGTAAGCGGAGAGGGTAATGCTCTCCTCAAGCAAGCATTGCATACATAAGCATGGGACTTGCTGATATCCCTCAGGGGGTGCTCTTAACAAGCATGCTGATGTACCTGGGACAGTGCAACAGAACAATGTAAATCCCCTAATTGTTCAAGATGATCATGGGCATGGTGTGGTCACACCACAACCCCTACCACTCTCCTCTCCATGGGCTCCTAAGGAATATGCATCTCTGTCCATGCCCATGGTTACACAACCCCATCCAAGCAAACACGGACTGCCCTGGCACAAAGTGGTCGATCACATAACCTAAGAGAACAGACGCCACAGGAAGTTTGCTAGAACAACGACTCCAGATACCTGTGCACAGCGTAGCAGGACCCACCCTGAAAGGTAAGTACTTGGTTGGTGGTTTTTATTAGCATCACCTATGACAGTGTGTGGTGGGCTGGTTGTGGTAGCCCAGGTTGCCGTGGTTGCTCCCCCCCCCCACAGACTACTTCAAAATCGTCTCATCTGACAGTTTTGAAGGGCACAAATGAAACATGGTTGCTTCAGTTTGATGTGGTTTAATACAGTTTTTTTTTGTCCGGGCGTGTGTCTCTGTTCTTCTACACACAGACACAGACAGGCACACACACCACCAAAAAATTAACTTTTTTTATACCATGTTTACATTCAGGATAGAGACAGGGTAAAGCAGGTCCAGGCAGTACAACACAGTAGATGAAACAATGCATTTTACAATGCCCAACAAACCACCAAAAGACTACAAAACAATGGACCTTCCCCCTGCCCTGGGGGATGGCTAGGTCACAGGTCAGGGTGCTAAATGAGGAGGAGAGACCACAGAACATCTTGTCGAACCACACAGTAAGGTGAAACTGCATAAACATGCACAATTTTTATACTGTAGGATTTTATACTTTCCAACAGTTCCTAATTTTGACACAGAAACTTATCTTTAGAGCTCAGAAGCCCCTTGTACGAGGGAGGTCAGGATGGCATGGACCCAGCAGACTGGCATACATGTTGAAAAAAATATTTCTGTGCCAGTATGTCCGCCCACCCCTCCCTCCTCCATCACCAGAGGCCAGAACCATTTTTTTCAGCATGTGTACCAGTCCGCCCTGTTCAGCACAGCAGCACAAAGCTGGCAGGGCAGCAGAAGGCACAGCAAGCAACAGTGAATTAAATGTCCATGCAAAAAGCTACAGCACACTCTCCCCACCCCAGACCTGCAAGACCACTATCTCCACCCAGACTGGCCAGCTCAGCTACTCTCTGCACCCTGATGGACTTGCACAGCCACTCTCCACACTCTGAGTCCACCCCACCAGCACAGCCACTCTCCCCACCGCACCAGCACAGCCACTCTCCCCACCCCACCCAACCAACACCATTTCCAGCTCCATTTATCTGGTATCCGCTCCAGGCATCCAGGTCTGTGCCTCCCCATCACAGGCACACAAAATAAATAAAACCGCATTTTATACTGCATTTTGTTTATGTTTCTTTCTTTGTCTGGAAAGAGAGATGTTGAGCTACCGGTCAGCACAGTTTGCCTGGTATACAATTACAACCCCACCCCACCGACACAATGCCAGTGCCTCCACCCACCCACACAACAGTGCCCCCACCACACCCATACAAATGACCAGTGTCTGCAACACCACACACACACACACACACACACACACACACACACACACACATGACCAGCAGTGTCCCCAACCCCCAACACACACACGACCAGCAGTGTCCCCAACCCCGCACACACACGACCAGCAGTGCCCCAACCACACACACACACACACACACAAAACCAACAGTGTCCGCAACCCCACCCACACACACGACCAGTGTTCCAACCCCCCCAAAAAAATCTTGGCCAGTCAGTAGTCGCTATAACAATAGTCAGGTAGTACTATACTAATTCCTTTAGGGTGCATGTTTTAGTGCAATATTTTTTTTGCTAGTCTTGTAACACTGTACGGAGGAAAACATAAAAAGCTACCCCTTTGGTTGTGTTTGCCAGGCAATGAAGACAGAGACAGCAAGGCCAAGGAATCTGTCTGTTTCACCCTTCCACAGTGGACGATCTGAGAAATCAAAAAAAGTGAAAGATTACTTTTACAGCCAGGTAAAGGATGAGGGGGAAATAATGTTTCAACATTTACTAATGTTCGGATGCTAGCTGCGGGCACAGGTCAGTGAGATACACCCCTTGACAGGTAAAGGATGAGGTGGAAATTACGTTTTAACATTTACTTATGTTTATATGCTAACACCCAGTCAGCAAGCACAGAATGTCCCCCCTCCTAACCAACATGGACAGTGCACCGGAAACCCAGTCAGCAAACATGGACAGTCCCCTTCACCCCACCTACAAGGACAGTCCCCCAGACACCCGAACAGTTCCCCTCCCACCAGACAGCGGGCCAGTGAGCATAGACTGCCCCTCCCAACCGACAAGGACAGTCTCACCAGACACCCAGGCAGCCAGCAAACATGGACGGTCCCTGTCCCCCATATCCCACCAAGGACAGTCCCCACCCCCGACACACAGCTAGCAAACACAGAATTTCCCCACCCCACCTACATGAACAATCTCCCAAACACCTGGCTAGCAAACACGGAGAGTTCCCCTCCCCAAAAACATTGATAGTCCGTCCTAGACACCTGATCAGCAATCACTGACATTCACCCCCCAAAGCCAACATGGAAAGATCCTCCCAGACACCCGACTAGCAAATAGTCTCCCTCCCCCACAAGACACCTGGCAGGCAAACATGGAGAGTCCCCTTTTCCACCATCATGGACAGTCCCCAGACAAATGGCCAGCCAAGTCCACCAAACAATGGCTAGTGTCACCCCACCATCACAGCCAGTGTCCCCACTTCACCATGGCCTGTGTCTCCACCCCACCAGGCCCCAGAATAGAAAACAGACTGTCCCCCCAGCCCCACCAAACACTGACCACCCTCCCAGTCCCATACACTAACCACCCCAGCCCCAAACACTGATCGTCCCCAGCCCCACCAAACGCAGGCCCTCCCCAGCACCAAACACTGACCATCCTCTCAGTGAGTCAGCCCCAAAACACACAGACTGTCTCCCCCAACCCCAACCCCACAAAACAGACCATCCCCCCAGCCCCACCAAACACAGACCGTCCAGTGAGTTTCCCCAACAAACCCCACCACACCAGTAGCACAGTAACTGAGTGTCCCCACCCCACCAACATGACCAGTGTCCACACCATACCAAACAAATAGGCCCCCCACCCACCCCACCAACATGGACAGCCTCAACAGCCAGCAAATCCCCTCCCACCCAAAGAAACACAAGCTGACAGCAAACCTTCCACCCACCCCCAGACACATGGCTGTGGCCAAGAACCCCCCAAAAGACACATTTCTGGGATGTGAATGGTATTAATTTCCAACAACCAGCTTGCAGCACAGTTACTCACCAAATCAGTAAGGCACAGACAGGGCAGCATGCAGCAGGGCACAGCAAGGCCAAGAAGGCAGGTCAGGTAGCAGAGCCTTTCCCAACAGTCCCGTTCCTCTCCCGATTAATCCCCTGACGAGACAGTAACTCATTTTTTCTGACACCAGATGAACGTGTCGTATTATGGGTCTGCTATAGCCTGCATGACCGCTGGCTTCTTCACTGTTCTGGGCCTGGCTGTTCACTGACCTGAATAATGCCTCTTGGTGGACCGTGGAACTGGTGGGCAACAGGCGTGGTGTGGGACTCACCGACAACATGGTAAATCTTTTTCTGGCCTGCTGGACACAGGAGCTGGGTGTGCAGGCAAGCCTGGCCATACCTCAGACTCACTGTAATTGTACTACTCACTCCTCCGCCTGGTCTGTCCGGTGGTAGAGACCTTGTGGCCGAAGGCCTCCTAGGCTCTCAGGGATGGGAGGCTCAGGTTGCAGCGGGAGAGCCCAGAGCACAGCTGGCTGCACTGAGAAACAGAGATTAAGTAGTCAGAGGACTCGGGTGAGGTATATTTAAACTGGGCTGTTCAGAACAGGAGGAGGGTGGGAACACTAGACTGACTGAGACACTGGTGACACCTGACAGGCAACCAACAACTGCTGCTCGACATCCTCGAATAGCTATCTCTCCTCAGCCCTACCCTATATGGATGCTGCTGCTGCTCCTTCATGGAAGACACACAGACAACTAAATGACGCCACTAACGGAGTACTGCTCATGTGATGGTGCCAGCTTGCAGCACTCTCTGATTGGCTGTAACATGCAGGCTACTATGGTTGCAGGCTTGCAACCAATCGGAAAAGGGGGATAGTTTTTGTTTAAGAGACACGGCGCCGTGCCGCCACCCCCCTCCCTCCCCCGGAGAGGTGCAGGCAGTCCGGGCATAGCCCTGAGCCCATTCAATACTAAAAAAAAAAAAAAATGATAACCGGAGAATGGTGGCTGGGCTCCTAAAAAAGTCCTGGTCTAATTTCTCAGGGGGGCAGCTTGCCCCTCTGCCCCCCCACAATCTACGCCTATGTGGATGATGATAAGGGAAGAAAAAAGGGACTGTCTGTAGTACTGTACTTTCTCTTGAAGACTGAGAAAACATGGACATCAGATTTGTATCAGCAGGGCTTCAACTACTACATTTTCTCTCTCCTTGGCTGCATCTTCCTCACCACCTTCTTCAGTCCTCATAATCAGATTCAGTTTCATGCAAGTTTGTATTGGTTGGGTATACAAAGGTGGCATATCTTTACTTGCCACTCCTTGTGATACTGACCATCCCCTTTATTTTGATTAAAGAAGTTTTTTCCTTTCCTGACTGTTTGGACAGTGATGGTGGAGTTCCACTACTAATAAGGGATGATGTGCTAGCAACCACTCTTTTACCAGTCTGCAATATTGTTTGTGCTATACGTTTCCCCTTCCTTTTCCCCATTTCTGACTCCTCCTCTCCTTGTCTGCTGTTGCTGTTCGTGGTAATTTTTTTTCTTTTTTATTATTTTTAGCAGGAGAAAATGAAACATAGGTCAAATATGTGACTATTCAGAAGAACAACACAGATAGAGGCAACTAAGCAATGCACAGCCACAAACTGTGTGCGATGTGCTCGAAAATACTGTTTTAATTTATTTTTTATACAAGGCAGAAAAGGGAGTGGTCACTCTCTGTGAAACAGAAGCAGCTTGGACTATAAGTTATGACACACTGGGACCCCCCTCCAGGAACAGGCAGTCAGATGTAGGGTTGTCAGAACCCTCTGAAGTTCTGGGTTCTAGTTCTAGTCTAGAACTTTTGAAAAAGTTCTAGGGTTCTAATCTTTTTTAGAACTTTTTAGAACTCGAACCCTATTTTTTATTGTGCTGCCAGTAATGAAGATAGTAATAAAATACATGTAAAGGAAAAACTGTTCAATATAAGGGGGAGAGAAATTATCATGTGTGACACTGATAGGAATACAACTAGGTTTACCTATGGTTTCTTCTGTTTGCTAAAGCCAGCAACTTAATACGTAACAGGCCCACCCACCCATATGTTAAAAGTTTTCCTGCTGCAGCTGCATCATAGTACCTTAGTGAAAGAAAGAGGCACATTAGCCATTTATGTACTCAGTTATATATACTCATCGTCATGAATTATGAGAAAAAATAACTGATATTACCTAATTTCAGCTATTTGCTGCTTTCTGTTTTAAATGAGTAAATCAAAAGTTGCTATGTTTAAAAGAAAGCTTTATAACAAAGTCAAGCCAAGTACTACAGCAGCAGCATGTGGAACTGTTGCAAACATATTATGTCATAACGTAGTCAGTCAAGACATTTGAATAAAAAAATATGCCAGTCATTGTTGTTGGCAAAATGCATGCATTTTTCTAAGATAATGCATACATATACCAACATTTTTGTTGGCAAATTGAAGTAATACATACAACTTTCTAAGATGATGCATTTTTGCAGCTGATATTTCAATAAAATCTGTTTTTCAGTCACATAAATGAAAAAGTGGTTTCTCACCACATACTAACTTAAGGAACATTTAATGTAGCTGCAGCAGTTGGCATGTGATGTTTAAGGGACAGCGTCTGTCAACCCCATTATGTATCAAATTATCACTACTTGTAAAGCAAAAACACTTTATGATAGGTCACATTCTGTGAAAACTGCTGATGCAGATTTTCTTTTTATTTCTGATTCCTTTATTCTTTTTTAAAGGACAGGACAATTGTGCTAGGTAGCAGCAGTTTGCAATGTATTTAATAAGAATATATATTATGTGTGCAGTAGGTTCGGTCTGTCATCATTTTTTCTCACCATCCCCAGCCGATCACGTAATCTGTAAATGAAAGGACTAAAACAACACCCACCTTTCACCCCATCACCCATTCCACTTTTCTTCCACCACCCTCATCTGTGCAGTAGCACCCATGCCACCCTTACACCCATGTTAAACCAACCCACAACCCTCACCCATGTACTAGCATCCATTTTGGTTTATGGCTAACATTTCTATAATTGAAAAAATAATAAACAGCTACCAATTAGAACTCATTGTTTTGTCCTCTTTAAAATTGAAAAATAGACCGCCTACTGTCCCAGCCCATACTGATGCACCACAAAGTCACAGAAGGTAAATCCAAAATATATGTTTGCACTTTAACTATAAATAGTATGATACAGAAAGGATTGACGAATAGTGTCCCTTTTATGCCAAATTTGGGCCTGTTCCCACTGATGTTAAAATTGCCCTGTATGTAAAACTTGTTGACTTTAGTTTAGACCCTAGCTACAAAGCAGTTTGCTATGAAATGGTGAACGTTTTGGGGGGTATATAGTCCAAGGTAGTAGATCGAGAAAGGAGAGAGACAACCAAAGTCATCACAGTCTGTAAAAGTTTCCTTTTTGGTGCAGAGAGACTCTGTCCCACACAATATTTACCAGCCGCCACCATCTGAGTTGTCATCACCATCAACATCCACAACATCAATCACTTCAGGATCAGTTTGTATACTCTTGTAGGGATATGAAAATGTTGACTTATTAACTTTAATGAAAGTTAATGTGTGTACATTTTCTGGCAGCAACCTATTTCTGGTGTCTGTCACAATATTGCCAGCTGTACTAAACATGCGTTCTGAAGAGACACTTGTTGCAGGGCAACCAAGATATTTACAGGCTTCATCATACAGCTCTGTCCAAATTGACTTTTTTGATCTCCAGTATTCAAAAGGGCATGCATCAATAGGAATAGGCAGTTCTTGCAGGTAACTGTCTACCATGATGGACAGAGACCGCTCAGAACAGGAATCAGCAGAAGTTGGTATGGCAGCAATTTGGGAAAGGTTTTGCCACAGATTTAGCTTGCTACTAAGGGTTGAAGAAGTGGCAGTTGTGGAACAACTACTGTTAATGTTTGGTGACTTTTCCAGTTCTGTATCCCTTTGTGAAGATGAACCTGCATGTTGTGGTGATGACAACCTGAGGGTACTGTGCATGTCTGTGTTTGACTCCTGTGAGTGCTGCAGCTCATCTAGCAACATACATTTGTACTGCTCTATATCATCTGTTTTTGGAAGATGTATAGCCTTGAACCTGGGATCTAAGAGAGTTGCAAGGATGTAGTGTTTTGATTCGTCATTGCAACTAATTTGTCATTGGTTTTGCAGCTTGCTCATTCTCTTTACAAGATTCCCATGATACAGGCGACATGTTGTCTGCGCTTCAGATCTGTCTTTTCTATTTGTAGATTTAGAACACTAAGATGATGTGAAATGAGCATTATGAGTGGGATAACCTGACTCACAGATCGCTCTTCAGAAGACATGTCCCTTGTAGCTGTCTCAAAGCGAGCTAGGATACAGCACACTGTCTCCATTAATTTCCACTGCAGCACAGACAGCATAATGCCATCTGCAATAATGTAACTGGAGCAATACTCATGTACAGCTTGCTTTTGCCCCAAGAGGCGCTGCAGCATATAAAGCGTTGAGTTCCAATGAGTGGAAACATTTTGAATCAGCTTTTGCTGGGGCAGCTTGTGTTTTTTTTGCAGTTCGGACAATGTCCATATAGCCTTGGTTGAATGTGAAAAGTGAGTCACAATTTTTTTGCAAACAGCAATCATACTATCCACTTGTGTTTCATTGCTGAGAAATCCCGTGACAATTAAGTGTAAGCAATGTGCAAAGCAAGAAGCATGAAGAAATCCTCCATCCTGTACTGCTTTCAAGATGTTGGCTCCATTGTCACTTACTATGAAGCCACATTTTAGACCGTGAGAATAAACCTATTCGTCAAGGAGGTCATTTAGTTCCTGCAAGATGTTTGCAGCAGTATGACTTTGCCCAAACTTCTTTATATGCAGCAGCGCCATCTTTTGGGGTGTCTTTGTTTTTGAAGAAGCACAAGAAAACGTGACCCAATGAGCGGTAAGGACATGTAATCTATGTTTTGGTGCTGGTCCACATATCTGTTGTGACATGAATAACCCCACCCTCCGCGGTTTCAAGTGCAAGCATCACTGTCGCTTTAAAGCCTGATAAATGTTTGGTATTTCAACATAGGAAAAGTACCTTCGATGAGGAACATTGTAACGAGGCTCTGCTAATGTCATGAGCTCCCTAAAATCCTCATGGTCTACCAAAGAGTATGGGAGAAGGGCTCCCGCTAACAGTTCACCAATTCGGTGATTAAGATGAAAGGTCTTTGGATGATTTCTAGTAAAGGTATTCTTCCTTTCAAATGCCTGAGACAGTGTTATCTGTTTACAACATGTCCCTGCTGGTTTATTATACACCGTGCTTCGATGGGCAGATGGACGCGGAGATGGTGGACTAGGACTTATACATTCAGTGCCATCACTGGATGTGCAACTGGTACTAATGGTGCTGGCATTGGTGATAACAGTGATCCTAGGGCTGGCAGTGGTTCTGCCCCGCATCAAGTTCAGACAATTCAGTGTCCATTTCAGATTCCTGACCCTTCTCACATGTGGTCTGGAAGATGGAGGACATGGGTTTTGGATGATCAAGCAAAAGTGAATGCTTTTTCAGATGGCGTTTAAGAGCTGTAGTGCCAAGGCATGACACAACTTTACCACGGCTTACACTCTGTTTACACAGGGGAACAAATTGCTCTGCATGGATCAGTTTTACTGACAGAGAAATAATTCCACACCTCAGATGTGACAGATTTTGTTCGAGTGCTAGGAAGATAGCTAAAGACTGTTTGTGTCTTTTCACCTGTCCTAACAGAACCTGGGACATGCTCCTTGGTGCTAGAAGAGTGGGCAGAAGACTCTGATGGATTTTCATTGCTGGCCAACACAGAAGTGGTGGATTCAATGGATATGTCCTTTTCATTGCCAACAGTGCTGGATATATTTGCAAGTGCACTACCTGATTCATTGTCAGCAGACTTGCTCATTTCACTTTGTTGAGGAAGTAATGATTCGTCATGAGACACAACAGTGTCGGACTGAGACAAAGAGCTACTGTCTGAGTCAGAGAGACTCACTGTCACTTGCATTATTGCTGCTAGTCACAGGATCTTAACAGCATGAATGGCATACCTTATGGTGCCTCTCTGTGTGACCCCAGCAGCTGTACAGGTTTTCTTAAAAGGTCCCCTTTACCACACTTCACTGTTGCTCTTTTGCTGTTTGTTGAATTTTTATCAAGTGAAACATTTTGCTTATTTCTGCTAGCACCAGGATTACCACTACCACCAACACCTGCTCCAACACCAGCACTAGATGCTTCATCTATGTTGGTGTCAGCCATAACAGAACCAGTATACTGCAGGGAATACACCCACACAATTCCTGTGTAAGAAAGCAATGTGATCTATGATCACTGGCTACAACTCCAAAATTTTATTTTGGCTATGTGACACTGTGATGCAGTGGACTGAAAGTAATTGAAGAATATGACAGTTTGCAACTAAAGGATCCCAGGTTCAAGGCTTACAGAATGATTGGGCTGCTGGGCAAAGGCATAAGCATAGCAGTCAAGGGGTGCACAGCAGCAGGGTGATGGAATGACCACAAGAGACGGAGTTACACACACAAACTGAGGAAAGAGATTTTTCTGTCTCTTCTCCCAACAGGGAAATATATTTTTACTTCTGTTGTGTATTTAAGGATAATGTCACCACACAACTGCCCACTGGGCTTCACACGGTAACACACACTGGGTAAGGTACAGTGCAGTCAAGGGGCACACAGCAGCATGGTGATGGGCTGGCCACAAGAGACGGAGCTACATACACAAACCCAGGAAATAGATTTTTCTGTCTCTCATCCCAACAGGGAAATATATTTTTAGGCTTCTATCATGTATTTAAGGATAATGCCACTGCAAAACTGGCCACTGGGCTTCTGTCTTTCCTTCCAACAGGGAAATATATTTTTAGGCTTCGTTCTGTCATGTATTTAAGAATAATGCCAATAGAAAACTAACCACTGGGCCTCTCACAATAACACACACTGGGTACTAGGGTACAGTGCAGTCAAAGGGCACACAGCAGCAGGGTGATGGCCTGATCACAGGAGATGTTTCTGTCTCTCCTCCCAACAGTAAAAAAATGTATTTAAGGATAATACCACCACAAAACACACACTGGGCAGTAATAACTAGGGTATAGTGCAGTCAAAGGGAAAGGAACACAGCAGCAGTGTCATCCCTCCTGATACTTGGTTGTAGGACTTGACTTTAAACAATTCAATTCAATAAAAGTTCACTGTTCATTCACTCATTTAACTTTGTTTTCTCTCAAAATCTGATTTTATTCACCCCTCCCCCAGCCAGGGTGCTCTGTCTCCACGACAAATCCCACTAGACAGAGATGAGTAGTTAATCTTAAACAGATCAGGAGGATCAGAAAATTCAGAAAAATACAGTAGTTTGGCAACTAGCGAGACTAAGCAGCATTCCAATGCAGGCAGTCAGCTAGATATAATATCCCACACAGCGAGAGAGACCCCACCATTTTTTCCTACCCTCCCTTGCTTTCCTCGGTCTCCATCCCCCCTTTTCACCCTGTCCACCACCCACACTTTAGATTTATTATTTTGTTTTACTCTAGTAGCTGGAGGGAAAGCAAGTCGTCACTTTTTTTTTAAATGCCACGAGTTCTCAACTCGCAGTCGCAACACAATCAGGCACAGCAGAACTGCAACTCCTTTCAATCTCGGAATGAACTGTGAATGCAGCCACGCGCGACTTAAATACTGTGCTGGTATGAGCACCACATGACCGCAGAGCAGTTGGTCAGGTGGTGATGATGGTGACTGGGATCAAGGGTATGCAGGCGCGATCTCCCCCCACAAGAACAGTAACTGCAGCTGGAATCGGGATGGGAACGGAAGCGAAATTCGAGTGAAGACTCTGGAGTAAGATTTTTTTCAATCGGGGGCTGAAAATTTGCATTCGGGACTTGGGAGGGATGCACTTACCAGAAAACAGAAAAATAATTTTTTTTTACAAAGATTCGAACCCTTTTGCGAACCCTCTAGTGTTCGAGTCCTAAATTAGAACTCGAACACCAGGGTTCGAGATGGGTTCGAATCTTACTCGAACTAGTTCTAACAACCCTAGTCAGATGCTAGGTCAGTGGTCACCACTACCAGTCAGGCAGAAGGCAGGGAAACAACAAGCCAGGTTTTATGCAGGATAGGAAGGGAGCATCCATAAATGGTATGAGAAAATGAGAAACAGGTCAGATACGTAACTATTCAGAACAGCAGCGCAGACCGAGTCAATTGAGCAATGTACAGCCACAGACTGTGGAGTGATGTGCTCTAAAATACTTTTTAAAGTTATTTTTTGTACAAGGCAGAAAAGAACACAGTGGTCATTCTCTGTGAAACAGAGAAGCATCTACGGCTACGACAAACTGGGATTCCCCAGCAGGGACAGACAGACACTAAGTTAGTAATCACCACTACCGGTCAGGCAGGAGGCAGGGAAACAAGGTCAAGTCAGGTTTTGTGCAGGAAGAGGGCGCCTAAAAATGATTAGAGAAAATGAGAAATACAGTAAGTCAAATACGTAAATGTTCAGAGCAATGGCACTGATACAGGCAATTGAACAATCTGTTTGAGCAATGCAAAGCCACAGACTGTGTGTGATGTGTTCTAAAATACTTTTTTTAATTTGCCTTTTTCATACAAGGCAGGGAAAAGACAGTGGACATGCTCCATAGGTCAGTATGTGGTAATATTAATCACAACTTTACTACCAGTCAGGCAGGAGGAAAGGAATTTAATTGGCAACCGACCTGGCTGTTTAGTTCTGTATTTTTTTTTATTTAACATTAGTAACGTCTCCAATAAGTTCAAAAGTTATTCAGGGTTTTTTAATGCATGGCTGGCTCAACTATAGTAAAAATAAAAATACCTGAAACAAATTTTAATGTATTTTTTAAGGCCTCCTGGAGCAATAAACTTGTTGCCAAATGTCAATGCCAGACTGCCAGTGTAATTAAAACACACACTGATTACAGAAACAGAATGCTGCAGCAGAATCAGAATTAGACATTATATCACAGCCTGCCTGGGTGAGGCAGCAGCCCAGAGAGACAGTTGCTCACTCACTCACTCACTGCCCTTCCCTTAATCCTCCCCCCTTGGTGGTTGATCCGTTCATCCCTTTTCTTTTAGTTCTTTTTTTTCATAGCTGCTTTCTCATATTCATTTAGGGCTAGGCAAGCAGGCTGTTATTAGTTGACAGAGTTCAGTTTAATAAAGGAAAAGAAGGCAGACTGTCAGACACAGAGCATATTTTGAAAACGGTAATGGAAGTGGAGGGCTGGAGAGGGCCCCTTCACCATGCTATTTGGCAGAGTGTCAGCTCCATTTGTTTTTCTTAGTTCTGCTTTTTTAGGGTTGCAGTGGGTGGAGTCCTGCAGACCTCTTGCTATGAGAAAAGGACTCTCACATTCTTTGCGATCGAACAACATGTTGGAGTGGCAACATAATTGCCTCTGCATCTGTGAATTACTCCACACTGCACTATTTTACTGTCGGCTGTCAATTTCTTTTCAATTATACATATCACCCCCACCTCACCCTCTGTCTCAGCACCCACCACCCCACCCCCCCAGAAATGTAACAGTGCCACTGGGGGTGCCCAATCGTCCAGTGCAGGAATCCTCGTCCCCCCGTCCACTACTGCGGATGCGCGGTTGTGCTTATTTTTTAATATATCTTTATAGTTTGCCCCACCTGACCCTCCTTCTCAGCACCCACTGCCTCACTCACCCCCCAGAATGTAACAGTGGCACTGGTGGGTGCCTAATCCCCAGTAGAACTCTTTTTTAGCTTGTAAAAAACCTGTCCATCAATGTCTTTTTCGGCCGATGCACTTCCTCCCACCCTCCCTCCCACTCAGCACCCACCACCCGCACTCCCTCCAAGCCCTTACTTACCCATTGGGGGTCCAATGCCATAATCCTCTCTGGCCACAGATATGTCTTCTCTCTTCAAAGCTGGACCGTGAACTGAAGAAACAAGTATGTGATTCAATGTATTTCAATGGGGTTTTGAACTTACTGGCATAACTTGTTACTAACTGGAGTGTATCTAGGGTCTTACAATAACAATATCAATATAAATAAAGTAAATGGTTCACTGGTCACAAAAAAACAAGAAGAAATACATTACTTCACTCTTCTATCCTTGTGTTTCACTTAGTGGCTTCAGCACACTTGCACATCTAGTTACTAAATACATTGGGCATTGTCTACTGATGGTGAGAGCAATTCCTAAGACCAGTTTCAAATATATTGGTGACTAAAATGAACTGGTATCCACACAAGATTACCCTTACAATATGTTGCTAAAATTGCCAGATTACTTTCTGAGTATCACTTCCAGAAAACATGATAGAAACCATAGCAACATCCAAATAAAGCCATAGTGTGTTTTAAAAAGGTGAAGCTTGAAGCATTTTTTGTTAACCTGATATGCCTTGAGGCAAACTTAATGAACATGTCACAACTCCTCCTTTTGAAGATGCTAAGGGTGCAGAAGCCAGTTGCAGTGCTTAGCTCTCTTTGAGTATCTAAACAACATTAAAAATAACTTATGACCACTAAAGTGTACCTGTTTCAGAACTATCCCCAAGACTATGGTGGTTCAGACATAGATATTACCATGACAATATGCATGTGACCTCCACTAGAAAATTGCTTGTACAATTTTATTTTCAATGTATTAACCAAAGACAGCTAGTGAAAAGTACAAATCCTCATTTTCTGTGGGATCCTGCTTTAACCTGTGTCTACAGCTGGGCAGATAGAAGAGTGGGAGGCCATGTGATTTGTTGAAATTTATAGGGTGAAGCACTGGCAATGATGAAAAAAAAATGTGGATCTCCATTTCTCTTCTCCATCCAGCAACCAGCTTTAGAGACTAGGGAGAGAGGAGACCTTTAACAAGTTTCAGCTATGCAACAGTCACGGCCACAGTCTGCGGATAGAAGGAGTCAGGATATATTAGCCTTTATTCCCACCTTTCAAAGAAGCCTTGGGTACCACTGCAAGGTGGCTGGACTGACCTAAAGAAAGCCCAGGGATTTGCCATCACTAGACCTGGACACTACAGGCTTATTTATTAAACGTCGTCAGCCCTGCCTCCTTACAGTAGTACCTGGAGCTTTTCGGTAAGGTGGGAGGTAAATGCTAGGCTAGCATATCTTGACTCCTATCCATGGATCATGACTATGACTTGGTGCATGGCTAAAAGGGTCTCCTCCTCCTCCTCTCCAGTTTCTAAACTTGGCTACTGGATGGAGAGGATTAGGGGGAGCTATCTTTCTTGTCGCCATCGCCTCACTACTACTCCAGTCACCAGTGCCACATTAAACTGTAGTCAGCTCGGGGGTCAGACTAGTCACCACTCGCCAGTGGCCCACCAGTGCCAGCAGCCACTCCGGTGGACTGTCTTTCGGGGATGGGGTGGGGTAGTGAATGGTTGGGTGTGGGTGGTGTGCATTGGTGGGTGCATGTCTGGGACTTTGCAGATGGGGGTACATCATTTTGAACTCATCGGAGACAAGGACTACAAGGAAGGACACGTACAACATGATCTGCTATAACAGCATTGAGTGAGCAGAAGAGGGCAGTCAGAGGACCACCAGCAGGCACTGGTGTAAGATAAGGGGAGGGGCAGAGCTTTTTTCTAATGTACTGGGTGGGCAGGAACTTTCATGACTTGCATACAGAATCAGATGTTCTGATTCCTTTCTGATACCTTACTGAAGTTGGAACTGCATCTGGAATGATAAATGCATGGTGTACTTTTTTTTTTGGATACTTTTTAACCCCTCCTGCAGTCAGTCCACATCTGGCCGCTGTCCTGGTGCACCCGGCTCCCATTAAGGCCCTCGCCCCCAGACATACTCCCATGACTTTCTCCCCATGGTGGGGTGGTGGTGAGCTCCCCTTACCCACTGGCAAGTCCAGATCCAGTTCTCTGGGGTGACACCTCTGGAGCTGAGCGTGTCCTGGGACAGCCATCAAGCCGCACCACCACATTTTTCTCTTTTTCCTGTTCCCCTCATGGGTGGGGCATGCAATGACACCTGCAGAGGCAACGTGCATGCTCCTGTGTGCGCTCCTCCAGGCGTTTGCCCCATCCCCTACCCACCTTGTCAGCATCAGCGCACTGCCCCCCTGCCTCCTCTAGGGACAGGTTTTTGCTGACTACTTCATGCCCCCCTCTCCGGGGAGAAGGAGAGCAGTCCCTGGGATGCTCAATCCTTCTCCTCCTCCCCTGCCAACCCCGGCGGCCCGTGCTCATCCCTGAACATGGGTCGGCAGCGTGGCACAAAGTGTGACATCCAGCACCTCAACTCTCAGCACCACTGGGCCGGCTTGCATGGTGTACTTTTAAAATAAATATTTTCTTTCCTATATCAGTAACCATGGTACATTGTGCATTTATAACCTAATTGGGGCAACAAAGGGAGAATTTGAGTTGTACTCTGGCAGGTTGTAAATCACACTTTGTGTGATTTTCGTATCTGAATGAGGAAGTTGAGAAGGGGAATAGAAGCAGTGCCGATCAAGTTGTTCCTTTTGTATGAGTATCTTGTAGGGCTACATTCATATAGGCTTATGTACTGGAGACATAAGGGCACTGCTGTCAAGTCACCTTCAGAATGAAACACTTTTCAGATCAAGTCTCACTCTTAAAAATGTGAAACAGTCAAATTGGTGTCTCCCTTCTTTTAAGGTCACTTCTATTGGGGAGACTGTATAACCTAGTGGTTAGGAGCACTGAGGCTGCACACCTGGAGAAACTGGGTTTGAATCCTCAAAACACCACCTGCATCCTGTGTGACGATGAGGATGCACTTGGATACAAACCTTGGACTAGTGAGTCTTTCCTGGCAAGAACTTGTAAAATAAAAATAAAAAACAAAACAATCACAGTGTATTTCAATGTCACAGTTAAAAATCTCACTCTTTGGGTGGTTCTCATCTCACTCATTGTGATGTTCTGATCTGGACAGCTGTTTTTAGAGCTGCAGTGGGAGTAGCCCTGCAGACCTCTTGCTATCAAAAAAGGAAGTAGCGCATTCCTTCTGACCAAACAACGGGTTGGAGCTGCCCCACAGTTGCCTCCACATCTGTGAAGCACTCTGCTATCTGTATCTTAAAACATTTTTTCCTGCCGCCTACCCTATCAGCACCCCCCAAAACATAACAGTGACACTGGGGGTGCCCAGTCCCCAAGTGTCACGCTCAGGAATCCTCAGTCTTTTATTTGTTTTAGTGCCCCACTGTCCACTGCCGTGCATGCCAGGTTTTATATATATGTATGTATGTATGTATCTGTTCTGTCTGTCTGTCTGTCTATCTATCTATCTATCTATCTATCTATCTATCTATCTATCTATTTGTGTTTATTTTCCCTCTCAGCAACCCCCCCAGACACATAAAAGTGACACTGGGGGTGCCCAACCTCCAGTGTCGCGATGAGGAATCCTTAGTGTTTTACTGCCCTCCCCCATCCACTACCACGCATGAATGGCTATTTTATATATATATATATATATATATATATATATATATATATATATTTCCTCTCGCCCACTTCACTCTCCCTCTCAGCACCCACCATACCCCCCCCCAGAAACATAACAGTGACACTGGGGGTACCCAATCCCCCAGTGTCTGATCACGAATCCGTGGTCCTTTTTTAACCCTATAGAAAAAAAAAAAACATCAACGTCTTTTGCAGCCACTTCTGTCCCCTCACCTGACCCTCCCACTCATCACCCCTCCTGCACCCCCAAGCCCTTACTTACTCATTGGGGGTCCAACACCGTAATCCTCTTTGGACCGCAGACACATCTTCACTCTTCAAAGCCGTACCATGAACTGATGAAGCAGGTATATGGTTCAAGGTATTTCAATGATGTTTTGAACTTCGTGGCATAACTTGTTAAAAGTGGTTTGTACCTAGACAGTGAATTCTATGTGTGTGCAGCGAGATTACTTTTCTATAAAGTGCATGAAGTAAATAAGACACCTGTAAACAAAACCAAGCAATTAAAAAAAAAATGACATCAGTAACCAATATATAATAAAGGAACTCATCAAATTTACATACCAGAATATTTGTTAGTTACCTGTAATATGTAATACACTAACATAACTTTAAGGTCACTGAATCTGTATTACCACTTGAGAACAGCTGTAAACAACCCGGGACTCACTCTCGGGCCCATGCTTCCACTGTCACCATCATTAGTATTTGTCCATCGGGGTAAAGCCTGCACCTACACAGGCCCTTCCATGGGGGAGGGCAAATCATGGAGCTGTACGGGGACATGATTCTTAGGAATAGGAAGGGTGTTCAGGCAGGTCTTGTGAAGGGTCAGAAAACAAGAAAATGGCTGCAATATTATGCACAAAAACAAGAGACTTACTTAGACATAGAAAGCAGTTCCACAGTTTATTTAATGCAGTTACATACAACGTTTTCCAGACAAAAAGTAGGTGACCACCTGATGTAACATCTCTTGCTTTTTGTCTGGGAAATGGCTGTTGTATTCATCTGCATTGAATGAACTGTGAAATACCCTTTTTGTACATGCTGGTTCTGTCTTCTTGTTTGCTGATTATTTCTGTTTAGCCACAGCACAGCTTTTTGTTGTTTGTGAGGTGCAGTCTTGGGACACTGGAGCAAAACATTGTAACTTTAGTGGTTCCATAAACTGGTAGGCTTCTAAAGTAGAGGGACCCATTTGTTCTGCATGCGTCTCCGCCTCCATCTGCATCTCCACGACTTTCATTAGAGCATATACTAAAGAAAAGAAAGCAGTGTGTTGTCTCCAAACTGAAGTTAGTATCCACTAGTCCAGTCCTGTTGACACCGCAGTAAACAATACCGTTTCTACAGGGCTATGACATTTTCCCTTGACACCCTCAGTCACTGAAAACTCACCATCTGGTGTTTCATCCCTGTTTCTTCAGAAGATATTGAAAAAGCCAGGTATCTCAGGTTTGAGTAGGTGTAAGTGCTACTGAAAGTTTATTTAAGAAGATTCTACAATAGGTTACAGTTAAATTTTCAGTCACCCAGCCAGTATGAGCTTGCTGCAGCTACCATTAGAAATCTGACCCCTAGGGACATAGAGTTTACTTTGCTGGCAGTAAAGTTTTGAATGCTCACATACAGAAACAAGTGATTATTTAAAAAATAGTATCTTAAATCATAAAACTCAGCGTTTGTTAATACTACCTGTGATCTACTGGGTAGGGCTACAAATATCAAAATTGGATCCAGGATCACAACAAGTATGTAGTCAGCTGACAGAAGGAACTGAAGTTATAATCAAAGAGTAATGAAAGGCACTCATTTTGGGAAGTATTATTTTATGGCATGAATGGGAGGAGGCAGGTTCCATTTTCGAGATCTATATATCTGGTCAGTCACCTATGATTGCCACTCCATGCACTTCTTTTATGACAATACTGCCCCCCACACCTACCATAGCACTGTCCCTTATCCTCACCACAACACTTCCTCCACACCAGGGATGGTTGTGGTATTACAATTCAGCACAAGTTGATTCATGTACTGTATACCTGAGTACAAGAAAACAATGGAGGTTTGATGCCCACACATACCCCTTCACTCGACTGATTTCCCAGTTGTGCGACTGAACCTGTGTGCTGGGGAAAACATTAGGTAAGAATGTGTTCCTTTGTATTATCCATGACACCTACAGTCATTGCTGGGAAATGAGTAAAGTGAAGGGGTGGGTATATGTGGGCAGCAAATCTCCACTGGTTTTCTTTACCCAGGTACTTTGTAATCGACATTCATTGAACTGTAATTTACTTATCTGATCCTGGGTGGGAGGAAGCACTGTGGGTGAGAAGGACAGCCCAGGGGACAGTTCTGTGGTGGTAGTGGTGGTGGGGGACAGTGCCTGGGTGAATGGCATTATACTGGGTGTGGGAGGTTGTGCTTTGTGGATGACCAGCTATCTGGACTGAGGATATAGAACCTCCTCCATTCATACCATCATCTAATATGTCACAAATTAAATTTGGTGCCTATCAATACCTTTGGTACTTTTTTTTTACTTTATGTTTATTAATTTGTAATTATTACATAGAGTTACAGTACCGACATTTAATTTTAACACATGTGTATTTATACCGAGAGGACTCCACTCCTCATAATATTACCAATTTATCCATTAAATGTTAACAGATATATCATTACGAGAGGAAAACAGATAGTTTACTCTTTCAAATTATATCCCTTTAGCTGAGAAGGAGTCCATGAGCTGCATGGTAAAAGACTGATAATGGTAGAGAGTCTGTAAAGTCCTGTATCCAGCCCACTATAAGTGGGTATGTAGTCTACCATGCTATCCCAATAATTAGGCATCTTAAAGTGCAATCAATCAGAATAGGGCAGAAAAAACATTTTGCCAATGATCAGTCAAATCAACCCAATAGCAAAACAATTTAATTTGGCTAAAATAGCACATTAGCAACAGTTAAACAAGGTGCTTAAACATAAAATGTTCAGTTTTAATAATCAGCAACGCTTACCTCCTGGGGTATAAGAACCCCCTTCCTCTTACCCGATCCATGACATTTGAAGGTATCAAATATTAACAATTATTAACAATTAGGGGTGCCAAACATTAAAGTCCAAGAAATGTCCTCATCGGACGAAACATCCTCTTCTTCCAGGCCTCGGGATCTAGCTGGAGCATTCCTCTGATACCATTTCTGGGCCTCCTCTGGATCTGAAAACAAGTAAATTTTTCCATGGTGTGCAATCTGAATACTAGCTGGAAAAACCATGCTGTGGGAAACATTCATCTTATACAGGAGAGTGCGAACTCTGTTAAACCTCTTTCGCTTTTGCCGAGTAGCATATGAAAGATCTGGGTACATCTGGGTTGGGGGTAAACAACATTAAAATACAAAAAAGGAAAGTTTAAATGTCTCAAACATAAAGACTGTCTTCTGCTTTGACTTCTTCCCTGACTTCTATTTTTCCACTTTAGCTTCATATATCTGCAATTTTTCATTCAGTACTTAGAGCCTACCCCCCCCCCCCACCAAATAAAATTCCTAAAATAGCTAAGGGGCCTTCATCCAAAGCCACACCACCAATTTATGTGAGCCATGTTGTAACCAGACTAAATGGCATACCCTTACCCTTTACAAGATTAACTTTTAATCCTGAGATGTTTACAAAACGTTGCATACAAGTTAAGGATGTTTCTCCAGAGGCCACATCAGGGGCCAGTAAACAAACATCATCAGATTGGGTTACTACATGATGTGGCATAGGAACTACCCAAATTCCTGACCTGCAGACCTACCGGCTCTGGCCAGAGTTTGTTTGTTAAGGTGGCACGGCTTCTGTTTCATAGTATAGGCAGTCTTTTCTTAGATGAAGACTGATTTGAGATTAAGAAAGAAGAATGAGACTGAGAAGAGAGCATCGACACATTGAATAGGACTGATCAGCACAAAATCTCTGTTCTTTCTCTCCCAGCCACAACCATGCACAGATTGCTTCCCATCTGCACACAACCTTATAGAAATATAAAATCTAGAGCAGATAAGGACCGCTTGGCTCATCCAGTCTGCCTGTTTCTCCCTACCTACACTATTACTGCAGCCCTTGCCTGATCTACAGCTCTTTCTCCCTCCTCCTTTTCTTTCTACTATGATTCCTTTGTGCTTATCCCATGCATTCTTGAACCCCACCATTGTTTTACTCCCACCACATCCACTGGTAGGCTGTTCCTGGAATCCACCCCTCTTTCTGTGAAGAAGTACCTCTTCACATCTCTCCTGAATCTACTCCCCCCCAGCCTCATAGCATGTCCCTTTGTTCTTGAGCACCTTCTTTTCTGAACACTACCCCCCACTGTACCTTATTTACCCCATGAGGTATTTAAAAGTCTCTATCATATCTCCCCCTCCCTCCTCTGTTCTAGAGTATACATGTTGAGATCCCTTAGTCTCTTTTCATAGGGCTTTTGATGCAGACCCTGCACCATTTTAGTTGCCCTCCTCTGGACCGCCTGCACACTATCTATGTCCTTTTGGGGAAGTGTTCTCCAGAACTGGACACAGTACTCTAGGTGGGGTCTTATCAATGATCTATAGAGAGGCAACACCATCTTCCTCTTTCTGCTGATGATGCCCCTCTCTATGCATCCCAGTGTCCCACTTGCCCTCCCTAATGCCTTGTCACACTTCCGGCCACCTTTAGGTAATCCAGTATGATTACCTCCAGGTCTTCTTCCTGCTTGGTGGTTATCAGTACTAGTCCATCCATTTTGTACACCACCCCTGGGTTTCTGTGTCCTGTACATTATTTTAAACTTTTTCACATTGAAACTCAGCTGCCATACCCTTAATCACTCCTCTAGTTTTCTCAAGTCTCTGATCATCCTTTCCAACCCCACTGGAGTGTCCACCCTATTGCAGATTTTGGTGTCATCTGCAAACAGGCAGACCTTCCCTTCCAGCTCCACTGCAATGTCACTTGAAAAGAGATTAAAGTGGACTGGTCCCAACACTGATACCTGAGGTACTCTACTGGTCACCCTCACTTCCTTGTAGTGAACTCCATTTATAACCACCCTCTGTCTCCTATACCCTAACCAGTTTCTTATCCAGTTTACCACCTTTGGACCCATTCCTAAGCTACCCAGCTTACTTAGTCTGCTACGTGGAATAGTGTTGAATGCCTTACTGAAATTTAGGTAGGCCACATCCACCACTCCACCCTGATCTAGTTCGCTGGTCACCCAGTCACAGGAATCTATCAGATTCATTTGACATGACCTCCCTCTTGTGAAACCATGCTGCCTTGGATCTTGTAACCCACTGGATTCAAGATACTCTGCAATCCTTTCCTTCAGCAGTGATTCTGTTAACTTCCCCACCATTGATGTCAGACTGACTGGCCTATAATTGCCAGCCTCCTCCCTGCTAACACTTTCGTATAGTGGGACTACATCCACCCACCTCCAGTCCTCTGGAACCACTTCTGTTTCCATTGAACTGTTAAATAGAACTGTCAGAGGTGCAGCCAGTATTTGAGCTCCCTCAATACCCTTGGATGCACCCCATCTGGCCCCATTGTTTTGTCCACCTTCAGATCAGCAAATCCCTTCAGGACTCTCTCCTCCAAAAAAGGACTAGTGTACACCTCCCTCCCTCCAAAGTTTGTTACTTTTTTGTGGCCCCTCCCCTTCTCCTTCCTCTGTAAACACTGAACAAAAGTATTTGTTCAGGATGTCTGCATTTTCCTGGTCCCCCTCTGCACAGTCCCCACCCTTCCCTTTTTAACCTTACGATCCCACCCCATGTCTTCCTCTTTTCACTTACATATCTAAAAAATGTCTTTTTCCCTTTTTTGTTACCTCCTGGGCTATTCTCTTTTCAGTTTGCACCTTTGCACTCCTTACTTCTTTCTCTGCTTCCATCTGTTTCTCCCAACACACCTCCCTATCCTCCTCCCTCTGCATCTCCTTAGACCTTCTGATTGCTACCCTGTTAGCTTTTACCTTTTCAGTTACCGCTTTTGAGAACCATAGCTGTCTCTTTTTCCTCTTGCTTTTGCTCACTTGTTTGACACAGAGCTCTGTTGTCTTTACTATGCTTCCTTTTATCTTTGCCCACTGTTCCTCCACCCTACCCAGGTCACCCACCCCTGCTAGGCCATCCCTGAGGCATTCACCCATCTTTTTAAAATTTGCCCTCCTGAAGCCCAAAACCCTCACCCTTGTGTGGTTCATTTCCATAACTGTTCTTATATTAAACCACACTGTACAGTGATCATTGGTCCCCAAGTGGCCTCCCACCTTGACGTCTGCAACACAGTCCCTGTTAGTGATTACCAGGTCCAGTATTGCCCCATCATGAGTGGATTCACTGACTAAATTGCCTGAGGAATGCCCCCTGCAGATAGTCCAGGATGTCCCTGCTTCTACTTGAAGTCACTGCTGGGTGACTCCAGTCCACATCTGGCAGGTGGAAGTCTCCCATCAGCAGCATCTCCCCCTTTTCTGTCATCTTGCCAAAGGCTTCCACCAGTATCTTCTCTAATTCCTCCCTCTGTGCTGGAGGTCTATAGATCACTCCAGTGTGAATAGTGGCTATATTCCTGTCTCCATATATACCTCATTGCCACCTGCCCAACATAAGCTCAGTAGTAGATGGTAAGCTGGTGAGGGGTGATGGAGCTTGGCATGCCACAAGAAAACAGGAAGGAAAGCACTGAAGCAGGAAGTACAAAAGCACTTTCATGTCTGTGTCTGACATCCAACCAGCAGGAAGTTTTTTTTTGTTGTTGTTTGTTGTTGTTTATTTAGGTATAATCATTGAGCTTACACTCATTCACGATGGTGACCTTGTTACATAAGTACAAATATACAAATACATAAAAAAGGAACATTACTACTGTAACCCCCCCTACAAATGGGGGTTCCCAAAAAGTCTTCCTCGAGCTTGCCTAAATGCTCACTGCCAGGCTGGTGTCCTGCATTTTTGCAGTATAAATGTGATTGCCAGAGAGTGCCTGTATAGCCTCTGTGTACTGTCTCTTTAAGAGCTGCCTGGATTGCAGTCATAAGTAATCTGAGAGGGAGCCCTGTTGAAAGATGGAACTATTTGCTGAAAATCATTTAGAGTGATAATGATAATGTAGTTTGTCTAACCTGCCTTCTTTGCAGCAAGGACTGTTTTATTTATCTCCACTATCTTGGTCCTGGACTGCTGAATTGGACCAATCAGTACTGGTGGGACCTAAAATGGAACCGGACTACAGGAGCTATCTGGAGTCAAAATCTGTAGGAATTGTAGTTTTGGGCATTTGGTGCCTTTTTGTACCTGAAGGGGGAGCCTTTGTTGTGACTGACAGACAGATCAGCCAACCGAACCTTTTGAATTCTGGGGAAAGTCATAGGCTTGCTGGCAATTGAGTCAGATCTAAGTTGGGAGCTGAAGAAGCAACAGCTTGATACAACCAAGCAGCTGTCTGAGTAGTTTCGCACCGGAGAACTACAGAACTGTTGAAAGGCCTGAGTTGTGGCCTGCATGTCTGTCTGCTGCCCCTGACAGGGAGGGAAGGGAATATTTCGTACTAAATCCAAGTTTCTGAGAACGAAATAAGCAACTGATTTTTTACCAGGCTCATACCTGAAGAAGACCGAAGATTTTGCTGAATGCGATTTCCAGCTGCTTTTGAATCCCCGGTTTGTGCAGAGACTCTGTGATTGTGACCGGAGAACGGTTTGCCTGGTACACTAGAATTTCCTTACATGTAAATGTGATGTGAGCTGTTAGTGGGTCGTGATTTGGTTCTCCACTGTGTGAACTGTGTTCTGCTTGCTGGAAGCTGTATCCAGCCCAAAACGGACTGTATCCAAATTTGTCTCCATTTGGCCAGGGCCTTGCCACACTGGTCCAGCCAGACTACCCGCTGCACAGAGAAAGCCATCGATGAGAGACGAGAGACCTGCCTGGGGATCAGCCCCCTGCTCCACACTTGAACAGGAACAATGCCTCGGCGATTTGTGTGGACTCTGCTTCTCCTGGCACTCCAGATTAATCACCTGCTGTCTCGATTTTCATCTAGTCTGTGTCCATTCTTGGGTATTGTGAGTAATCATCAGGGTAGCTCCCTGCAACAACAGCCTAATCTAAAAGTGTGTCATCTGATTGTCTTTTGTTATTTTATTTTCACAAACTGAGCCCTCCGGCTCCGGATTACAAATAGTGTGTGTTGTGCATGTTGTTTTTCTCCATCACAGGGTCCCAACCAGCTGCAACATTCCTGGCTAGCCCACTATTCTCCATCTGGGTACCCAGGATGTGTGACTGTTTATGGACCCTGAAGTGCATGCATAACTGTTTGATTGATACAGCCTTTAAGCAAATTAACCTGATTACACCCCTCCCTTGTTCAAGTCCCTTAAATAAACCAGATCTAACTCTTTTTTGCATTTACCCTGACTGTGGTCCCAGTTTGTGCAACAGTATTGTACTGCTGTTATTTGCTGTGTAAAACCTTGTTTTACAGGGGCTCCCCAGGACTGAGCCAGAGGAAAGCCCTGGTGGTAAGTGCAAACAGTGTGGGTACTTGTGTGGTGTATCAGGGGTATTGTGAAAGTGATTATCGTATATTGTTCCAGCCACTAGTAAGGAAAGAGGGGGGGTTACAGTGTCCCGGAGGGCTGTGCCCAGGTTAGCTTGACCACTACCAACCCTGACCCCAGGTGGAGGCACCATTTCAGAACTCAGGCCCCTTAACCTGCTACTAGCCAAGCAGCCGGCAGGGGTAGTAGCCCTTGGGATAGGGCCACCTAGGGGTTACATTACAATGCGATTTTTTTTAATTTGAATTTTCAGGAGCATGCACAAAACTCAAGTAAGTGTAGTTTGTATATGGTACAACACCCAGCAATGGCTGGTGGGGAGGGAGGTCAGGGTAGGGCCAGAGCAGAAATCGACTGAGATGTCTATGAGAGCTTGAGTGGAGCTGTAGGAAGGGTAATGGGAAGGCGGGACCAAGCCAAATTTAAAGGGATGCACACATCATGCAGCCAGCTGCTGCTGAAAGTACAGCAACTGAGTGACAGTGTGACAGTCTAGTGATGATGAATGACTTGTCTTAAGTTTGTGTACGACAAGCCATTCATCATCACTAATATTTTATATATGTTCATTATTTATCTCACTACTTGCCCAGTCCCCACTAACTTCCTGACTGCTGGTGAGTGTCTTAGGGGAGAAAAAAGACTCCAGAAGTAATTTTTAACCAAGCAAACAAAAAAGCCCAGAATGGTGAACACCAGTGGACCTGGCCCTGGTACAATTAGACTATAGGGGCTCAGTTTGCAAAGCCATGAGAATGATGTAAGCCCCATGTACACCGATTATTTGGCGTATGGGGCCTGCAGCATTCTCCTGGTCAGTGAGCGGGATTTTCAGTCCTGAGTGCTAAATGTCACAAATTAGACCAGCTTTTCCCTGGTCTAACTTGTGCCATTTGGGGGACACTTTTTATGGGGCTTGCACCAAATCTTTGGCACAAGCTGCTGTAAACTGAGGAAACTGTCGTAACAGTGCCCGATGTACTAAAATCAGGTGCAGTTGCTTCAAAGACATCTTGGTGCAGCTGCGCCAATCAACAGGTTTGATGCAGGGCGTGTCACAAGCCCTGCATCACCATTTGAAAATCGACCCCTAGGTTCTTACTGCTACAGGTCCGCTGGGCTGCATTGGATTGAGGGGGGGAGGCAGGTTCTGATTTTGGGCGAGTTGGTCTGCTCAACCTTGCTGTATTGCTTCCTAACAGAGTGACTGTTTTAAGCACTTAGCCGTGTCCCCTCCCCAAACACACATTTAGGCAGGAGGGGGTGAAGATGGCCTGGTGAAATAGATTTGGCCAGGAACCCTTTGCCCACAGGGGTCAATGCTTTTAAATGGATGGGCAGCAGCACCTGTGGGAGCCCTGGACCCCCGGGGGTGCCTGCCTCCCCTTGCTGCTGTAAATTGGGGGGGGTAACACCCACAGAGTTCAGCCCTTTATGTCTGTACAGAACATTTGGTGGAGTATTTGTAGATCTAAGGGCCTGTAGTTTTCTGTCATAAGTCCCTAAGGGGCAGGCAGTGGCTGACTGGTACGTGGTCTAGGGGATGAATGGAGGCATGGTGGGAAGCTCTAGGAAGCCGTATGCCCCTTGTTGTGTCCTGACTTCTGGTAGAGTGGGGCTTTCTAAGACAAATACAGATGTAAAAGTGCCTCTTCGTAAGACCCTCTGTGGGTCTGGAGGAATGTGCCTAGAAGTTACTGGAGGGTCAGAGTCAAGGATCAGTCACATTTACTACAGCAGATCATGGGAGATCTATTTTGGGAGGATAAAATGGTATCTCAGTATTGTGCTATTAACAGAGATCTTGGAATTTATTTATTAAATTTTGTTAGCCAGGTAGGTGCACTAGACAAATAAATGCCTATTTTGAGGCATGACCCGGGAGGTTACAAAGGGTCAGAGTCAACAATTGGCACATACAATACAAAAGGCATTTAAAAATGTAAGAGTAATCAGACTAAATTTATAGAATGCATAACACTGGAGTTGTTGGCAAACATACAACATAAATGGCTCAACTTGTGGCCCACTGGGCTGCTTACCGTCCCTAGATCAATTCTGGATTGCTGCAAGGGAGACATAAGAGGATCAGATGTTAAGTGACCTAAAGTATACCACTCCAATGGGACTTACAGATTCAGAAAGAGATTCTGAATGGGGACTTGGATAATGGACTGGGGTAACTGTGCCACAATGTGGGAAAAGCATGCTTACTGTAAAGTTATGTGTTCATGAGCTGGGATAATAAATAGATCCAGATTAGGCTTTTTACCCCATGTTGACCTTCAGTTAATGTTATGGGGCCTGTCTGTGTTTCTAACCCCTTTATCTGTAGCCCTGAACTTCCTGAAAGTGTACGTGCACCTGAGAGGTCACCCCATCCCTGGAAGGCCAAGTAAGAGGCTTTTTGTTTGTACACTTCCCTCCACAGAAATTCTCATTAGTACACCCCTAGACATAGGATGGGAGCTTAAATGAAGCAATAATGCATGACAGGGTGTGTATCGTGTTGGGATAACATCACCCCTTGGGTGGTTGGGCAAAAGGCAGCAGTCCGAGTGCATTCAACACCCGAGAAGTGATATCCCCATGACACATGGCCTGGAGTGCATTATTGCAATTATAAAATGGCTTGATTATAGAAAAAAATTAAAAAGAGCAAAAACATTTAAAATACATATTCAGTTGCTTATTGAATTGGTGTGATGTTGTGCTGGGATAACATCGCTGCTGAAAGTCAGCACTGACCAGTCAGCACCGAGGAATTTTTCTTGCCATTTTATAATTGTAACCTTTTGCAGGCCATAAACACAGACCCTCTGTAACACTTTATTATTTATGTATGTGCATCCTGGTGACCCCTAATTTTATGGCTAGGTTACAATAATAAATAATAATACAAGAAATTTCAGTGCTTAATACAGTCAATAAATAAACCATTATAAAAAAATCACAGGTAAACAACCCAGAAGCATACAACTTAAAAAAAGCATTTTAGTTTGTAAATAATTCTTAGATACTGGCATAATGGTGTGGCAGCAGACTACATCTGAGGGCTGTGCCTAGGAGGACATTTTTAGTGACAGCCCAGAAAGCTATTTGTTTTGGCTGTGCCTGGTCAGGGCATGAGAAGAGCAGCCACATATGTTATCAAGCTGGGCCTACATGGGGCAGTGAAAGACCAGCTAGTCATATTCTACTGCTTAACTCATATTGCTTCTAATCCTCTTTTTCCACATTTAGGGCCTGTGCCCCTAAATAAAGTTCCTTGTACTGGAAGCACAGTGTCAGAGCGACACCACAATCCCAACACCTGCACAACGACAGTCAGAATCCCATCTGCCTCAAGAGCAACCCGCTACAGTAGCCGACATGCCCCCTACAGCGACAGCTCCACTGGGGCCACTGTGCACCATGCACCAGGTCCCTGCCCACCTGTGGTGTTCCTTGTGAACTGTATGGGCGCCACTTCCCCCTGTGTCTGCCGCCCTCGGGTGTTCCTGGTCCTGGCATTGCTGTCATGCTGCAAACCCGCTGCCCCTGTTGTGCCTACCGGTGCCCCCACCCATGACCTGCAGTGTAGCTCTGCTGACCGTTGGGTCTGTTGTGGCTTGAGGGGGGCTTGGTGACCGGTTCAGTGCTGTAGCATCGGTGTCATGGGCCATCTGTGCCGGTGCATCGTGTCTGTGCTGTGTGCTCCATAGTCCGTCAGTGTATCCATTTCGGCTGTATGTCGGGTTTGTGGCGTTCGGTTTGGGGTGTGTCGGATTCGTCTGTGGCAGTTTCCAGGTGTTGCTGTGGGGGCTGTCAACATTATCACTGTTGCCGTACTGTGGTGCTTCCCCTTGTGCTTTAGTTTCTTAAATCCTTTTCTGGGTGATTGTTGTTTAAAGTGTAAGTTACATGCTTATTTCTGCTCCTGCCAAGCACACATGGCATACCTCCAACACCCCAGCATCCTGCTGTGGGTGCTTGTCCACCCTTTCTAGCAGAGGGGCAAGAAGGGAAGGTATGTCTCTTTGCAGAGGACACTAAGATCTGTAATAGGGTGGACACTCCGGAGGTGGGGCAGGGGTGGAGTGAATGAGAAGAGACCAAGACAAGTTGGAAGAGTGGTCAGCAGTATGGCAGCTTAGATTCAATGCAAAGAAGTGCAAAATCATGCACTTGGGGGGGAAAAAAAAACCAAGAGAGGAATATACTATGGGGGGGGGTACTGACGACAACCTAACTGGAAAGGGTCCTAGGAGGTAGTCAGCAGATGACCTAAAGGTAGCCAGACAATGTGAGAAGGCAGTGAGGAAAGCTGGAGAGATGCTGGGGGCATAGGGAGAGGTATCACTAGTAGAAAACAGGAGGTGGTGATGCCACTGTACAAACAGCTGGTGAGATCTCATCTGGAGTACTGTGTTCAGTTCTGGAGACCACATCTCCATAAGGACATAGACAGGATAGAGGCAGTCTAGAGGAGGGCAACAGATAAAGTGCGGGGACTACACCAGAAACCATATGAGGAGAGAGACTGAAGGACCTCAATACTGTATTTATACCCTGGAGGAGAGGAGGGAGAGGGGGGACATGATAGAAACATTCACGTACCTCAAGGGGATAAACAAAGTTGAAGAAAGCAGCATCTTTCAGAAAAAGAGATGTGCAAGAACAAGGGGACACAACAGAGATCAGAGGAGGGGTAGACTCAGCAACAACATGAGGAAGTATTTTTTCATGGAAAGGGTGGAGGATGCATGGAACAGCCTCCCTGAAGGGGTCATAGGGGCAAAAACAATAGGTGAATTCAAGAATGCATGGGATAGACAGATGGTAACCCTAGTGGTAGGAGGAAGATGGTAAACTGCAGATCCAATAAGATCTGGAGTCTATGTAGTAGGTAGGGAAATGGGCAGACAAGGTAGGCCAAGTGGTCCTTATCTGCATCAAATTTTATGTTTCTATGTGAGCCACGAAAATAAAAAGGTGTGCTTCAGCACTGACCTTTCTTATTGAATGGTTTACCCCTCTATCATTAGACACTAAATTGCCTCTAAGTTGTACAAGGACACTCAGCACGTTTTGGGCCCCCAAGGTTTTCTGCACTGAAACTCAGCTGCAGGAGTGGATCATTATATTGACCCGTTCTGTGTCACTGCTAATGTCTACAGTACACATAGTACATGGACCTCTGTCACTTCACAGACGTACACATCATTATTTGGTATATAGCATTATGTGAAATCCCTTTTCCTTGGCATGTATGCCACTTTTTCTAACTTGTTATTTATTGTATTTTAAGCAAATAAAAAATATTGAATGTAGGTAAAGGCATACACATGGATGATACATAGATAACATCCACACTGGAGAAAACTATTCACTTACCTAATAGTACAATGTGTTTGGAGTTGAGACAAAATCTATTTCAAGTTCTTGCAATGTTGTGTAATCATAGTAAGAGCCAACACCTATTAAATTAATTTGTACACTGATTTAATAAACCACATTATTTTGACAACCTTCTTGTACTGGATGACTTGAGTTCTGTAACAACAAACATTAATTATCACTAACAAAGCCTCCCCCCAAGCCTTAAAAAACAAGACACACGTAATTACTTCATTTTTTCCTGAACTTGAACTTCAAAATATTATTCTATTTGCAGTGCTCAAGTAGGTCAAAATGAAGCAGGCAGATCCTCTACTAGGAACTGGATTCTGTAGCTAGCACCTTCAAGAACCCAGAAGCTGTAATGTACTGCTTACACAAGAAGAATACTTCCTCTTCCCCTCCCCCTCGGACCTCACAGATCAGCCTGGTGTCAATGCACAAAAGAGTGAGCGGGCTTAAAGCCCCCACAAACCACCATCTTAATGTTTTATAAGTATGTCACAAATAAATAAGAGTACAAGAAACATGCAAATATTTGTTTTAGAAACTTGTAGGAAACTATGCAGTTATATAATTTTGTTGAATAGTCAGATGATTATTGCATATTTTTTTTTTAACTTTTTTTATGCTCCTTCACTGGCCCCTTAAGATTCTGTATGGCAGGACATGGGTATGTCAACCTTCTCCCGCTTTCCTGAAACCTCTCCCAGACTGAACTTCTGTTCCTGGGGCATTCCCCATCTCACCTTGACTGCCATCCACATGGCTCTGAACTCCACGAGGTGGGGCTGTCAGTTCCCAACTGGCACTCTAGCTACAATCTAGAGTGCGGCTAGAACAAGGAGAAGAACCAGAGGTTGTCTGGGATTGGTCTGCACTGAGCACGGCGGCTGGTCCGCTGGACCTGCCTTCGTTTTCCCAGGTGCCAGGGCTTTTCCTTGTTTTCTTTGGTCCCAGAGGCATGGACGTGCAATGATGTCTGGTGCGCAATGGGCGTGCACCCACACCCACCCACAGGACGTCCACCATCGCCTTCATACCCCTCAACATGACCCCCGCTAGCTGCAATGCTCCCAGTGTCCACTGGGAACTGCCAGAACTGTGGGAGTCACAACCCCCCCCCCCCAGGAGAGGACAGCAGTCCATTGGCTGTTCAATTTTCTCCTCCCGGCTGACCCCCGATGACCCGAATCCGTTCCCGAACACGGGTCGCTGGCGTGGCACGAGGTAAGGTGGATGCCTCAACCCTCAGTGCCACTGGGCTGGGATTACTGAAAATTAATAGAAACTCAGAAACATAGAATCTTTCAGCAGATAAGGACCATACGGCCCACCAAATCTGCTCATTTCCCTACTTACTGCTGCAGCCCTAGATCCTATTTGATCTGTGTCTCTCCTGCTTTGCACATTGCCAGGCTACCCTTATGTCTATCCCATGCACTCTTGAACCCCCATATTGTTTTCACACCCACCACTTCTGCTGGAAGGCTGTTCCATGGCTCCACCACCTTTTCAGTAAAAAAGTACTTCCTAACATTACCCCTGAGCCTTCCACCCTTCAGCCTCATATCATGCCCCCTTGTTCTTGTGCAGCGTTTTCTCTAAAAAAATGCTTTCCACCTGTACTCTGTTTGTTCTCCTAAGGTATTTGAAAGTCTCTATCATATCTTCCCTCTCCCTTCTTTCCTCCAGTGAATAGATATTAAGGTCCTTAAGTCTTCCTTCTAGGGCTTCTGGTGCAGTCCACGTGCCATCTTCATTGCCCTTCTCTGGACTGCCTCTATTTTGTCAATATCCTTCTGGAGATGTGGTCTCTAGAACTGGACACAGTACCTCAGCTGAGGCCTCACCAGTGATCTGTACAGTGGCATCACCACCTCTTTCCACCTGCTTGTTATGCCCCTCCCTATGCACCCCAACATTCTGTTTGCTCTCCCCACCGCTTTTTCACACTGTTTGGTCACCTTCAGGTCATCAGCTATAATAACCCTCAGGTCTCTCTCCTGACTTGTGGTGGCCAGAACCTCCCCACCCATTCTGTACTCCTCCTTTGGATTCCTGTGACCCAAGTACATGATCTTGCACTTTTTAGCATTGAAACTCAATTGCAAGGCACCTGACCACTCCTCTAATAGGCTTACATCCTTTCTCATTCTTTCCACCGCTCCAGTGTGTCCACTCTGTTGCAGATCTTGGTGTCATCTGTGAAGAGGCACACCTTTCCCTCCAGTTGCTCTGCAATGTTGCTAATTAGGACATTGAAAAGGAGTAATAGTTATATATTTTAATTAGTATAACCTCCCAGTGTTCAAGCATCCATATTGTGCATGTCAGCATTTCCAATGAAGTCTAAAAATATTCAGTTTCAAGGTGTGTGGGTTTAGTTCCATCAGTAGCAGAAACATTTTTCTATAACCAGCAGAAAGTCACTGGTTATTCAGTCTTCCTTATCATATGAGAATTGTTCTTCTTCAACTCTGCCTGCCATCTCCTGTGCCTGTTCCAGATTTATTATCCACATTCACCAGGAGTCATGCTGGAAGCCATACATGGTATTCAGTATCTAGTTCCCAAAACTTGTTTGAATACTTTCCTTTTTGTATGCACGGCATATGACAAACCTGGAAGAACTGTACGTATGACCCCTCCATTTACATTGCCCCTTGGTCCCTTGCTACCCTCAGAAATCTGTCTTTAAATGCCTCCAAAGCCATGACAATTAGGAGAGTTTGGGAGCCCTTCCCTGAAGTGTGGGATCCCTGGAGATTAATCCTAAAGGCTTTTATGTTCAGCATTACAAAGCCCAGTCTCAGTGACTTTGGGTGCCACCACTCCAGAGAGACGACCATGTCATAACTTCCCAACTCCTCCAAGAGTCCCAACATTTGCACAGTTGGGCTAGGAAAGCATCTTCAGTTGTTTAATTTTGGCTCTGAGCAAATTCTGCTACTTGTCCGTCGCTAACACTGCCACTATGGCTTTATTAGCTACTGTTGCCAATATGGCTATATATAGAATAATGTATGGCTGACTATGTGATACAAGTTTTTTTTACACACAAGTGAGTGAAGCTCAAGTAGTTTACAAAGGGTAAACACACTGAGTGTCTGTAAAAAACAACTGACATGTAGTCACCCTTTTTTTTTTTAATAACATCTGTTAGTGCCAGCCCGGTGGTGTAGAGGGTTGAGGCACTGGCGCCTTACCATTTACCACACCAATGACTCAGAGTTAGGAGTGACCTTGGGTGTTGTAGGGTTGGCCGGAGGTGGGGTGGGGAGGAGGACTGAGCATCCCATGGACTGCTGTCTTCCTCCAGGGAGGGTGGGAAGGGATTACTGCTGAGGTACTGGCTCCTTTCAGTGGCCAGGGCAGGTACAGGCTCCGGGGCCACAGTGTGGGTCAGTGCAGGCTGACATTGGATGTGCAGTGCATGGAAGCATGTGCAGCAGTGTCTCTGATGTCATTGCATGCCCGCAGTGTAGGGGGCAGTCATGGAAAAAGCCTCTCGTGCACATGTTGTCTGGTCCCATCGGCGCTGCACCACTCACACTCAGGCTGCTCCTCTCGGATCCTGACTCTGGGCTTTCCATGATGGTGTGGTAAGTACCCACCATGAAGTAGCTTGTGAGAGGAATGGAGGAAGGGGTAGAGCACAAGTACTGGGGCTGGTGCGGTGCCGCTGGGACAGGCGGATGGGGGGGGGGACCATAGGTAACACTCCCTGCCCAGGAGGAATAAATAAATGATAAAAAAATAATAATATCTGTGAGGGATTCATTCAAAGCATGAATAAACTGATGGATGTTGTCATAGCTGTTTTTAGTTAGTGTGACAACATAAAGGTTTTGCACATGGGTGATTGATCTGCTGTGGCTTTCTCTGACTCAAACTGATGAGACTTTCTCTGCATCTGATTTCTGGTTGATATCAGAGCCTACCAGTAATTATATAGAGAATAATGCCAGTGCAGGTGTGTGATGAGGATTTTCCACACAGCTGAAGTGTGTGATAATTTACAAACCTTGAAAGTGAGTCAAACCTGCACATGCTTTATTTTTTATAATAATTGGTGCAAGGCATTTTGAGGCAAAAAAGTGACAGAAGGCTGAGTTAGAGAATCACCTTTATTTATCGGTAGAAACTGTTTCAACTGCGAACTTTTAAACATTTCAACTGTAGCTACCTTGGAAGCTATTTGAAAAACATATCATTAAAACATGAATTTCAGCTTGGTGAAGAATTGACAGTGACCTGTTACTAGATTCAGCTATATTCGGTTCAGTTCCTGCTAGTCAGTTCGGTATCTGGTACAATATTGGAACTAGTAATCAAACAGGTTTTCATTTGAACAGTAAAGATTTAAACATTAAAAAAACTCTTTTTTATAAACACTGCTGGTTTCAAAAAGTCTCTATTTGTGTAATCCTTCCGATGACGAGTGGTCACTCAGGTTGCCATGGGATCTGTGCAGGTCAACTGCAAAATGTTCCTAGGTGGAAGTACCTTATTTAAGGAGCCAATTAGGCAATGTATTGCAGGCCAATTCAGGCAGCACTCTATATTTGTGAGTAGCCACTGCAGGCATTTCAGAGCTATTAAGCTAATGTAGGGACTATACCGAAACGGTCCCACCATGGAGTGATGGTATAGCTTGCTCACTTTGGAATTCCAATCTGAAAACTAAGAGGACCCCCTTTTTTACATGAAGTTTAAAGTAAGTAGAGCCAGTGGCCATGAAATTGTTTAAATATAAAAAATGTACCATGTTTGGGGGGGAGGGGGGTTGTGCACTGGTATTTTGTTTTTAACAGCTGTTATTTACCACAACCCAGTAGCACCCCCTAGCAGAAATGTGAATTACATTTGTGGGCAATGCAGAGTGGAGCATGTTGATTTGGGGAAGGTGTGGCGCCCCTTACAACATGCTCCCTTCCACCACCTGTAAATGTTCCTGGGTGGAAGTACCTTATTTAAGGAGCCAATTAGGCAATGTATTGTAGGCCAATTCAGGCAGCACTCTATATTTGTGAGTAGCCACTGCAGGCATTTCAGGGCTATTAAGCTAGTGTAGTGACTATACCGAAAGGGTCCCACCGTGGAGTGGTGGTATAGCTTGCTCACTTTGGAATTCCAATCTGAAAACTAAGAGGACCCCCTTTTTTACATGAAGTTTAAAGTAAGTAGAGCCAGTGGCCATGAAATTGTTTAAATATTAAAATGTACCATGTTTGGGGGTTGTGCACTGGTATTTTGTTTTTAACTGCAACTGCAAAAGAGTAAGGGACCAGGGCAAAAGTATAACATGTTAGTATAAAATGTGCAAAAGATGATACATGTCTTTACTAAATGGATACAGTTTAGAGTTTTCTTGAAACACATAACATTTTAGGCTTTCAAAATATATTTATAAAAAAGTACACTGACTCTGAAATAGAGTTGTATATCACAAAAGGACTGGTTCTCTTTGCTGGTGGGCTTGATTGTTAAGATATTTACAGACACTCCCGGATGGAAAACACAGTTTGGTCCAAAAAGGGTTTGCAAGCTGCGGGAGCTGGCACACATTGTTAGAGAAAAAGCAAGTCTGTGCATGGTTCTCACAATCTCATTTTGTGGATTTATAGCAACATGAGACAGGTGTGGGAGCATGCGGGCTGAATTTTAGATATTTTATCCTGTGTGTAACTCTGATTGTGTAAACTGTATTGTGTAAAATCTCAAGAAAATTTACCCCCCAAAAATTAATCCCTGCCTCCCCATTATCTCTGGGGCTAGAAAGAATTATGGGTACACTGAGGACCTGCTCAGGCACCACAAAATCAGGAGCCCAAAACCAGTCTCTGGGCATTAGATAAGGGTCAATACCCTTGCAATAGCTTCAGCAGCATATGTCCTGCACATAAAATCCTTTTGTTGTGCTTTAATTGAAATGTACCTGCACTCATGGAACCTGAAGTCTGGAATTGTGGTATTTCTGGTTTCAGCTGTACAAAAGGCACATGTTGCCTGCTGTGTCAACCGGAGATGCAGGGGAGCAGGCCTACATATATGGACTATTGCTTTACACAGGTGAGGTTCACAGCATACTACCTAATTCATCTTAGCCAAATGTCTTCCGGAACAGAAAGATACACTGTTAACATGCTGTAGGGGAGGAATTGATTATGGCAGGGGGTATCCCAGTGTACAAAAGCTCAGCGTGCCTTATGTGGTTCAGCCCTAAATGGCAAAACTACCCTGATATTCAAATGTGCCCAAAATATCAAAAGCTGCCTGATCTGGAGATCACCCATAAATCCTGTCAAGAGAAGTTATTAAAAATGAAAAGTAAATGAGAACTGGAAAACGTTGTAGATAATACGTTGATGGGAATAAATGATGTAGAGCAAAATAAACAAGAAGAAACAAGAAAGTGGCAAAGGGATAAACATGATGATGAGGCAGAGGAAGGGGGACATTATTGGTCAGTGGTTCAGTCTACTAGGGCAACCAGCTAAGCAAGAGAGCCATGCTTAGACTTTAGTCACACCTATACAAACTAAAATTAGATTTATAATGTTTGAAAACAATGAAGCTGAAACTCATGCTGAGACATGTAGGGGTGCAAATAACAGACCAAACACTCTGCCTAAACAAGTTGCTGTCATCAGTGGCTCTATTATTAAATCCTGTGATACAGACACCTGTAAAACATCAAAAATCTTACCACTACTGTTGCCTCCTGCTCTACTCTACTCTACTCTATGCAGATGACATGGTCTTGTCCACTAGTGATGTGGATATTTCAAATGCCAACTCGAGGCCAGATGTCAATTTGGGTTGTATTCAGATCTAGTTAACTCACAACAGACTCCCTATGAACACCAAAAAAACACTTGCTATGCTTTTCTGTTCTGCTCCCAGAACTAGGGCCTGTCCCTCTGCCCTTACCAACTACTGTACTGATGGCTCCTCCCTGGTTGTTGTCAACCCTTTCAAATACCTTGAAGTCACTTTAGACCCTGCACTTGACTTTGACTTGCATCTATCTACAACCTGCAAGACAGTGGCGGAGCCAGGTTTGGGAGCGTTTGGGAGCTGGTGGGGCCATTCAGTTAATCATGGGCTCCACAATGGGCACTAAACCATGAATAAAGATGGTAGTGGGGCACCGCTACTCACACTGGGGCAGAGAGGAGGGGCGACTACTCCCCAGCCCCCCTTTAGCTCCGTCACTGCTGCATGACAGTTAATACAAAGCTAGGTCTTGCTTATACAGTAAAATCAGACATGCTGTAACCTCAGTTGCTAGGTTGGCCATGACCCAGGGTGTCTTACGACCTAGTCTCTCCCATGGGCTGGTACCCTACTTGGAGGCAAACAAAGGGTCCTCAATAAATGGAACATCTGCTACAAAATTTGTCACTTTGCGCTTTCTGTGCTCAGGATGACCCATCACTGCACCCTTTACTCGAGTCTGCGTTGGCCCTCTCCATCATCTTACCACCCTTTCATTGCTGACTGTACCATTGATATTTTCAGAACAGGTATACCTGCTACCCCAGCTTTCATGCTAAAGAGAGCTACACAGACTTACTCCTTATAGTCTAAAGTTAGGTAACTTCTGGTTGTCTCAAAATGTACTTCCAAGATGGGTGAACAGGCTTTCTCAGTATTTGCCCTCAAGCTCTGAAACTCTTTTACTATGTCTCTAAGATGCTCTCAGACTCACCTAGCTTTTAAAAATGAACTTCGCTAGTTTCTCCTATCTAATGATAAATGTTTATGTAACTAATTCCTTTTATTGTATTTTGTCTCACGCTTAATCTGTTTAACTGCCTAACAATTTTGCACTCCTAAAGCTGAACTTCTTCTGTTATTACATTGTGCTGAATATGACCATGTTGATCCTGTACTTGCCTGTACTATGGTGATGTTATGTATTTTTCCCAACGTATTTATTGTTGTCTTTGTAACTAGCTGTCTGTTTATTGTCTGTACCTCTTCTGGGTCATGCCTGAAAATAGGCAATGTTTTTGTCTAGTGCACCCACCTGGTCAATAAAAACTAAATAAAATAAATATTTAATAAAAGTATAGGAGGGGTACCAATAGACTGGATATGGGCAAATGTAACACCAATCCATGAAAAGGGTGAAAAGTCAAATATCTAACACTACCGACCTATAAGTCTCACATCCATTTGCAGTAAATTTATGGAATCAACCATGAAGGACAAAATAGAAATTCACATGGAGACTAATGGTATAAAAGATAAAGCACAAGGATTCATGAAGGGTAGGTACTGTGTAAAAAACTTGTTGACCTATTATGAAATAATAAGTTACTGCATGGATAATGGAATACCAACTGATGTAATATTGTTACACTTTAGCACGGCATTTGATATTGCCCCTCATGTTGGTATCATACACAGACTTAAGTCCCTTGGTCTGAATAAAACAATAGTTGAATGGGTTAAGGCATGACTGATGAACAGAACTCAGGTAGTATGTATAAGGGGACACATATCAGAGGAGTTACAGTCACAAGCTCAGGGTTCTGTTATCGGACCAATCCTATTTCAAGTCTATGCTGTGGACATGGAAGCAGAGAAAAAAGCTAGTATACCTACTATGCAGCTGACACAAAAATTGGAAATACTGTATCACCTACAAATTGTGTCACCATTCAAAATTACCTAACAGATTCATGATCTGAGCACAAACATGGGGCATGCAATTCAATGCATCTAACGCCTTGGTTATACACATTGGCACTAACAATCTATCAACTGATTACTACCTTGGAAATAACAAACTGGCAAAAAATGAGTCAGCTAGGGATCTGGGAATAATAACAGTTAATGAATTAAGCATGCAGTCACATTTTAATATTATCACGAGAAAAACAAACTATTTGATTCAAAATGCAAAAAGAGCAATCAAGGAATGATAATATATAGGGTGGTATATACAAGACTTACATCACACCTCATTTAGATTATGGATCCCAGTTCAGGTCACCATACAAAAAAGGTGACATAGGAAAGGTTGAGAAAGTTCAGCATAAGTTTACTGAGACAATGTGGGGATTTATTTATTTGAACACCATGCAAGGTTCCCTAAAACTCTGATTCCTTCCAGGTCCATTCACATTCAAAGCACTAATAGCTAGGTACCTGAAGGAAACCTGCAGTTGTTTTTAGGTGTCTATGTCCCTGTAGCCTTGGGTATATTACACGAAGCCATTGTCAGAGTCTACTTCAACTTGCAGCACTATTAGGGGGTACCCAGCATTTTTTAGTCCTCCTCCTCTTCTCCTGGCCCTCATGATTCTATGCTCTCTCCCCTTCTCACATACTTTTTCCTCTTCCCCTTCCCACACTTGAAATGTATCATAACTGCTGTTATCTATGATAGTTCCGTACCTATAGACCTAACCTATCTTTTCACATGTATAATGTCTTGTTTTTATCTACTTTATTTTGCGAATTGTATTGATGTCCAGGACCACTTTGAAAATGAGCCTGCTCAATGGTGTTTACGCCTGGTTAAATAAAGTTTGATTGATTGATTGATTTATTGAAGATTCAGATTACAACTTTTGAGCTAGACAGCTCATTTACAAAGGTTCCACGTCAGTTACAGGATACAACACAAGTAGAAAAAAAAACATGTACAGGAACCCAACAAATGGGCATATAGTGCAAAACAAACAGTGGAGCAGTGGAGTGTAGTTCCAACAATTTTGGGAAGTCATAACAAAGTGTTTTAGGATATACAGCAGCCTGTTTGACATTATCAGGTCAGCACTGTGTGCCGCCAGATTTGTAGGAGGAAATGGAATCTAGCACTTTGGAAGGCGATGCCACCTAGAGAAGGGGGCGAGTTGTTGAGAACAAGGGTGAGATCAGGTATATCAGTTACAGGTATTAATCTGGGTCAGGTAGCAATGGAGTTCCTTCTTAAATGAACTGATTTTATGGATGGATTGAAGGACATGTCATATAAGGGGAAGGGTGGAAGGAAGGGGCAGCTGCAGAATAAGAGGTGCTAGCTGCACATTTGAGCAGACTTGGTAGACCTCTAGGCCTTTATCTGCTGGCAAATTTCATATGTTCGTATAAGGACAGAGTAAAACAACTAAACTTACAAAGTCTCGAGGAGGGAAGAACACGGGGAGACATTCTGTTAAAGTATAACATCATACAAGATGAATCTCTGCTTGATTTGATGGGGATATCAATATATCAAACCATTTATAATCTTAGGGGTCACAGTAATCAACTAAAGGGCTCATGCTTCCAGACAGAGAAAAGGAAATGCTTCTACAACCAAAGAATCATAGGGCTAGGGAATTCATTACCAAACAACTTAGTTAATAGTAAGAATGACAGCTTCAAAAACAGTCTTTACAAGTTCATGGGATTGACAAATCACTACCACTGAGAAGTGTGTGTATGTGTGTGGAGGGGGGTAGTATTTATGGGTCACCAGGCTTAATACTACCTTAACAGACATTAAGTATAGACATCAGGGACAAATGCAGATGTACTTGGTTCAAGTACTTCTTCAGTATTTTTGTCCTCTTCATTAAAAAGATTGGAGGTGTGTCTCTGTTTTCACTCACTCAAGACAGTAATTATTAACACTCTGAAAGTTCTTGTGGACTGATATTTGCTGCACTTCTGTAGGGGGGAGTATTGGTTTTGATTAGTCTTTGAATGCTTGTTTTGCGAGTACAATGATTTGTGGTGCATTTTGTTTCTGGAAAGTCAGTAGATAATTTCATTTTTTGCATTATCTGGCAAAATGTATTCATTCCGATTCACATATTTCTGAACAATAGGGAAGCACCAGTTTTGAAATTTCTATTTGGTGCTAAATAAAATGATGCTAATTGGATGATTTTCTTTGTATATTTGGTATGCGAGTAGAGGATTTCTTTCTGATTTTGAAACATTCTCATGTATTCCAGGACTTGCAAGCCTGATGCCTTGGGGATTTCCCCTGTATGAGTTTTAGTCAGTCTCTCTTTCTCTGTATTCAAAAGAGCAGTTTCCATCTGTATCTCGCTATTCTATTTGTTCCCCCAGGTTAAATCATACGGTTCTTTTATACAAAGGGCAAATTGCATTCCAGTACGAAAAAACAAAAAGTTGAGCAGTGCCATGAGTTTTTTTTTTAAAGAGACTGTCCCACATGAATATAACAATGTGAAGTCCTTTTGAGACAACAGCTGAGCTTTTAGGGGTTTGCTGCCTTTTCCAGGTTTTTGAGGAACATTTGTTTTGCCTTTAATGTTTTTTTTTTGTCTAATGGAAATCGGTTTCTGAGCCTTGAAAAATGGATCTGGGTGTTTCTGGGCATGTGAGTGGTGATCAAGGCTGGTAATGATTCCTCATGTACTGCCTGGTTTGTATTCTGAACCATCACTTTTTTAACACAAAACATGAAATCGACTACGATTTCATCGAGGTCATCATGTGGGAAGATGTGGACTTCTCTAATGTCCACAATATGTGCCAGATAACTTTGAAACAACTATGAGTCATGTCATGCCTTTCCTGGGAAGTTGTGATTCTCTCGTTCGGTACAAATGTACTTTTTTTCTAACAAAGATGGTACTAAGAAATGTCTTTCAATATTTTTACTTTTAGGTAGTGGCTGCTCTGTGGAAAACACAGAATTACAGCACTATGAGAAAGGTCAGTGTGTGTAGAAGTGGTAGTTGTCTGATTACATATTGAAAACCCATCTTAAGATACAGTATTTTCATGCTTTGACTGTAATTACAGCACAAACATGAAAATGCCATAATAAGTTGGTATGACATCATATTAGGTTATTATAGTGTTTGAAAAGTTGTAAAAATGAGTTGATAAAGGGGGTCACGTAAGCATTAATCACCGACAGAGGAGAGCTCTACCAGTGGATTAATACCCTGTTGGGGGGGGGGGGTTGGTGCACGAGGCCGAAGGCCGAGGGTTCCAACCACCCAGCGGGCATTAATCCCCGGTAGAGCCCGACGCTGGAGATGATTAATGCGCTTGTAACGTGGCAAGAGCGACGGGGATATTGTGCAAAACCTAGATCAGTTGGAAATACACAACACTTGCTGCAAGTGATACTGCTGGTTGCTACAGCATGCTAGTTTTTCTTGCATTCCAGTCACTGTGATGATGTGACAGCATGCGCATTCATGATGCACGCTGCACAATCTTTTACATAGTGGCGCCTATTTCTTACCTGACACCAACAGAAGATTACTCTCTGAAACACACAACAATGGCACATTTTTTTGAATTCATCGCGACCTGTTCTATGCTTTCTCGTTAGACGGTATATACCGATCGCCGATGGAAGCAGTGCACTATGGGTAACCTATTCACTCCCAGTAACAAATATTCAGACACTTATTGTACCTTTACTGCACTTATCTACCAGGTCTGTTTGTGTCCTATGATATCTCCATGTTAACAATTTGTTTCCTTTTCTGCCACAGTTCAATACGTCCCGTGCTGTCTCTGAGATCCTCCGACTTGAGTGGGAGGGCACCGCGTGCAGCTCCGCCAAACATTTCATCGCTACTTATTGACTGCTGCCATCTACAGGCTTCTCCACACACCTACTGGTGCTATCTCTGTGTACCACTGCTCCCCGGCATGCTCCCGATTCTTGCCTTCACTGTCTACCCTCTTCATTCCCATCCCAGTGCTGCACCCTCTGCCTGATGGTCAGTCTAGGTACTACCCCAGCGGGCTATAATGGAATTCTGCCCCGCTGGAGACTGTGAGTACTCTCCTAGCAGGCTTTACTGGTGTCTTAATCACTGCTGAGAGTTGGTCAGCTGATGCGGTTGAGTCAATCGGGGAGGTCTATTTCACTGCTCTATCCAGAGGCATGTTACAACAGTTATTATAGTACTATATCTTCCATAGTGTCTACTTTCTGCTCCACAGTAACCAGTCTTTCATTACAGATGTTGAGTTTCTTGTTGATTCTCTGTACAGAGTTCTGCAGTACTGCCATGGCCTGGTGAAGAGTCAAGTGTGGAAGATGACTTGGCAGTAGTTCCTGATGGCAGTGTAGTCTGCGGTCTCTTGGCAGCTCCATTCTTCACTGGTGCATTATTCATGCTAGCTGCCACTCCTTTAATTCTCATAACAACAAACTTGGTCCAAATATTCACACTTAAAAAAACCTTTCTAGTAAGACAAAAATAAATGAAAATGAGGAAGGTATAATTATAAAATGAACATGTGTCTCAAAGCATCCTTCTGGCTTGGCTGTTGGCTTCACCCCCCCACCCAACATGTATATCACTTACTTCACCCGAGATGTCTGATGTGTCTCATACTTTTTCTTGTTGTCTTCACTGTACATAGTATACAGACTGATAAACAGAAATCTACACAACCAAGAAAATAACACGTTCATCTATTTACTGTTTCTGAAGAGCTGGATAGAGGGCTGACCTGGATGCAAATGTAATAGTACCTTTCATGTGGCTCAGTCCTGTGCCATTCCATATTTCACAAACTGCTCTGGTTGTGTTAATGGTGTTAGCACCCTAGCTGTACCACTAGTAATCTCCTCCACTGTCACAAATGCATCTGTGTCATGACACGCTATGTCTGTGTGCATGTGTCTCTCCCAATTGCTCTCTTGCTTCCTCTCTTTCTTACCCTTACTCTGCTTTCCTCCTGCTTCCATGTAGGATTTTGAATGGATTTCACAGTTTGCATCTTGTTTTGCATCCAAGTTAAAGTGCAGATGCAAAATTCAGTTCCCTTCATTCCAATTCCTTTATGACACGAGTCTGAAAATATTACACATTTGAGTGGACACATGGCAGAAGCAAGTGTAGTATTTGTGATATAAATGCACTGTGTTTTGCCAGCTTTAAAAATTCAGCATGAGGACAGTGTAGCAAAGACCAGAACCTCCACTTCATCAAACTTCTTTTGAGGGTCAGAGTGGTTGGGGGGTAGGGGTTCTAAGTGATAATGGTGATCACGGAAAGGCAATCGCCGTAAGGGTGAATGTACATAGGTGAACATCCATTTCACTAATGTACACTCCCAGCGCCTGGCAAAAGGGTGCCAGGGACTTGCATTTTTGTTTATGCAGGGGTTGCACCCACACACCTCCTACTAAAGGATTCTCAACTCCAGGGGTTGCATGTCGGGGGTAAAAACAAGCAAATAAATAATTTATATGGACCGGTAAAAAATCGATGTGCCAGCACTGAACCTTACCCTCCCAATCCTGGCCTGCCACGAACTCACCACACCACATGGCCAGCGCAGCAACCCACCATCATGCTGCACCTCACAAACCCTCCCTCCCCTTCTGCCCATCCCATGGCGTGCTTGCTCCCCCACCCACGTGTATACATATAGCTACAGGATGTCATTATACCCGTATTCGCCCCCCTGTCCAGTAGCCCTGTGAACAGGCGCTGCTGATGAGTCACCCTTTTAGTAAGTGCTCAGTAACATAGAAACATAGAAGTTGACAGCAGATAAGGACCGCAAGGTCCATCCAGTCTGCCCATTTCTTTTTCTACCTTATGAATGTGCCATCGACCTTTGCTCTGTCAGTGGCCTATCTATTCATAGTCATTTGTATTGCTCCCTTATGCCTTTCCCATGCCTGTTTGAAGCCCTGCACTGTATTCATAGCCACCACTTCTTGTGGTAAGCCATTCCATGCATCCACTACCCTTTCTGTGAAAAATTTCCTACATTTCCCCATGTCCCCCTCTAATCTCATGCTGTGTCCTCTTGTCCTGCTATTTTTCTTATATTTAAACATGTTAGACTCTTTCACCTTGTTAATCCCCTTAAGGTGTTTGAATGCCTCGATCATATCACCTCTCTCTCTCTCTCTCTCTCTCTCTCCTTTGCTCAAGGGTATACATATTGAGCTCTGTTAATCTGTCCTCATATGTCTTCTGATGCAGTCCCTGTACCATTTTGGTTGCCCTTCTCTGGACTGCCTCAATCTGGTTAATGTCCTTGTGAAGGTGTGGCCTCCAATACTGCACGCAGTACTCCAGATGGGGCCTAACCAGTGTCTTGTAAAGAGGGATTATTACCTCCCTCTTATGACTTGTGATACCCCTACTAATATACCCTAACACCCCCCTAGCCTTACCTACTGCTTTAGAGGTCTGCTTGGATGATTTCAGGTCAACAGTGATGATGATGCCCAAGTCTCTTTCTTCCTTTCTGACTGCGAGCAAATCCCCTCCCAGCCTATAGGTGGCTTCAGGGTTTCTCTTCCCTATGTGCATGATTTTGCACTTCTTTGCATTAAATCCCAGTTGCCACTCTTCTGACCATTTTGCTAGTTTATCCAGATCTCTTCTCATTCTGCCCACCCCATCTGCATCATTTACTCTGTTGCAAATCTTGGTGTCACCTGCAAACAGACAAGCCTTACCCTCTAGTCCATCTGCAAGGCCACTAATGAAGATGTTGAAGAGAACTGGCCCCAGGACTGATCCCTGAGGTACCCCACTTGTGACTTGCATCTCTTCTGATTGTATACCATTTACCACCACTCTCTGTTTTCTGCCCATCAACCAGTTTGCCACCCAGTTGACCAACGTCTGACCCACCCTGAGCCTATCCAGCTTATTTATCAATCTTCTATGTGGAACAGTGTCAAAAGCTTTTGCTGAAGTCAAGGTAGGCGACATCAACTGCTCCCCTTGGTCCACCACTCTGGATACCCAGTCAAAGAAATCTATGAGATTAGTTTGACAGGACCTTCCTTTTGTAAACCCATGCTGTCTTGGATCCTGTGCCCCTATGGATTCCAGGTGTTGCACTATCCTTTCCTTAAGGAGTGCCTTCATAATCTTGCCCACTACTGAGGTGAGACTGACTGATCTGTAGTTCCCCGCCTCCTCCCTGCTACCACTCTTGTGGAACGGTATCACATGAGCCCTTCTCCAGTCTTCTGGGACCTCTCCTGTGCTCAGAGACTCACTAAACAGTTCTGCTAATAGCTCTGCTAGTTCCACCTTTAGCTCCTTAAGTACCCTGGGATGTATGCCATCAGGTCCCATTGCCTTATCCACACTGAGCTTAGCAAGCTCTTGTAGGACCCTTTCTTTTGTGAAAGGAGTAGTGCTCACCTCCCTCCCCCATGTCCATAATGCTGAGCTGTGGGCTCTGCCCTGCCTTCTCTTCATTAAATACTGAGCAAAAGTATCTATTTAGGATAGATTCCTTTACAGGGTCCTTCTCCTCCTCACATGCTCCCTTTTCTCCATTAAGCTTAGCAATACCCACTCTGGACTTTCTCCTTTCACTAATGTATCTATAGAAAGTCTTGTCACCTTCTTTTACTGTTCGTGCTAGTGTTTCCTCAGTTTGGGACTTTGCCTGCCTTACTGCCTTCCCTGCTTCCCTTAGGGCAGTTTGGTATGCCTCCCTATCTTCATCCCGCTGTGTTCCTTTTATTTCCTGAAGGCCAGCCTTTTGGCTCTGACCTTTTCTGCTACTGTATTTGAGAACCAAAGTGGTTTAATTCTTCTTTTGCGCTTCCTTTTCTGTCTAACACAATGGGATGTTGCTTCAAGTATTGCATCCTTAATGCTTGCCCACTTTGCCTGTACCCCCTCACCTGTGTTTCTTTTTGCCAGAGCTAGCTTAACTCTGTTGGCCATCTTATCAAAGTCAGCTCCTCTGAAGTCCCATATTTTTGCCTTGGAATGGGATGATTTAGATGTAGTAGCCAAATTGAACCATACCATGTGATGGTCACTGGCCCCAAGGTGACCTTCTACCTGGAGATCTGTGATCCCTTCCTTGTTAGTCAGTACTAGATCTAGGATAGCCCTGTCTCTTGTGGGTTGCTGTACCAGTTGTTTGAGGCCCTCCCCCTGCAGGGAATCCACTATGTGTCTAGTTCTGGCAGATGTTCCTGCTGGTATTGACCAATCTGTATCTGGCATGTTGAAGTCTCCCATTATCAGAACCTCCCCTTTAGCTGTCATGTTTTGTATATCTTCTAACAGTAATGTGTCTATGTCCTCCCCCTGGTCTGGGGGCCTGTACACAACCCCAGTTCTTATGGCTGTCCCATTTCCTGTTTCCAGCGTGACCCACAGTTCTTCTGGCTCCAGTACAGTAGTGGACGCCCTTATCATAGGATACCAGGGAGAGGTGTTAACAGGTGGTGGTGGGCAGGGGTTGAGACTTAGGGAACTACTGGCAGGCCAGACATGAAATGGGGAAATAAAAATCATAACTCCCTGTGGGGTGCATTTTTAAAAGGACATTTGTTCTTCCTTTATATTTCCTCACCTCTTTGTGAACAGAGCTATTTAAATATTTATTTATACTAGTATGCTATTCTTGAGTGTGGCCTCCTTATGTAATGATATTTTTTTTTACCATACCATGGGACTTTTGTTTCAGTTTTCCCAGATACAACTGTGCAAGTTCCCAGTGCTGCCATAACTTCCGAAATGTGCTATAGCACATGTGATACAGAGCTGACCACCAAATACAATCTTGAACCGAAAATCTGATTGAGTACTCTTTCAAGTCTATTTGTATGCAGCATCTATTGATGTGTGTGTTTTTTCCTCTGGTAGTCTCCAGCCCTGAATGAATGTTTTTATTCTCTCTCACTCTCTTTCATCACACCAGGGTCAGACAATTAAAACTAATTTTGTAGACGATGTGGGAATGAAGAAATGAAGTAAAAACATAATTCCAGTACCTTGTGCAATGCTTTCTGTTTATTCTCACATCTCAGTTTTCTTTCTAACTAATTTGTGCTTAAAGTTGAATAACAGAAGCAGGTTGACTGTACAAGACAGCTAGCAGAACAGGGAACATAAATGTTTAATTTTTGACTTGATTTTAAAGCTGTAGTTGCAAAGACGAGGGAAACCCATGCACACACACACTCATGCAACTGTACTGATGCAGAAAGATAATCCCATTGGACACAAGACTGATGTGCTGGAGACTTTATTCCTTAGCTGGTAACAGTAAATGGAGTGATCACCATGCGCAGCAAACTCCAACATTTCACACTTACATGCTTTATCAGGGAGTGGTTATTACAGGTACAGTCTCTCATTAAATACTATCAGTTCTTAAGGAGACAGTTGCCAATAGGCAAAACATAGTTCAGGTACAACAATTCTCATAGTTGGAGTATTTTATAATGTGAGCATAACTTATTTAAAGAAAAACAATAGTGCAAACCACTGATGCAAAACTAGATTAAAAACTTCAGGCCTATACTTGTAGATTCAATAATCATGACAAAAAACTTTAAATGTTAAGTTCATAACCATAAAGTAAATTTTTTGTAAGAGCAATACGATACAGAAACATGCATAGAAACATAGACAATAACAGCAGAAAAAGACCAAAGGTCCAGCCAATCTGCTCAAGTTTTCTAAATCCCTGGAACCCTCCTTGGAACCTAATGTTCCTCCAGGGTACTGACCCTCCTGGTCCTATCCCCATTCTCCTCCTTGGGCCTGTTGCCCAGGCAACCACAATTCCCTTCATTCTGTCCCAATCCTGTTTGAATCCCCGTTTGCTCCCACCACCTTGGTTGGCAGACTGTTCCAAGTTTCCACCACCCTTTCCCTAAAGAAGAACTTCCTCACATCCCTCTTAAACCTCCCACCTGTTGATTTCCATTCATATTTATGTGGCCCAGAGTTGGTATGCAGGCTGAATAATTTCCCGCAGTTCACCTTATAAATTCCTTTGAGAAATTTGAAGGTCTCAGTCATATCCCCACTTTCCCTTTTGTCTGTGAGTAGAATGCTCCTCAACTGCTGGAGTTGGCTTGACAATGCACTAAATTTGACCATTATATTCATTTTGAAATATTCACCATTATCAAAGACTCCTGATATGATTTTCAGATTCACAAACTGACTGACAGGTTAATTACTGCCAAGTATCCCATGTCCTTGCACCCCCTTCTCCCCTTTGGTTGCCTGTGCCCCTCTTTTCCATTTTAAAAAATCAATATTCTTAAATTTGTTTTTGAAATTCACCTAAATATGTGTGTTTATATAATTTGATTAATCATTCATACGAAAGCCATCTTTGCCACAAAATATATAATATCTTCTTTGCAAAAAAATACATTGATGCACTATTTAGGGTTTAGATTAAAGCAACAAAAGTAGAGAAAAGTGGTGTTAGGGTTTAACCCCTAACTCCCAAGAGATGGGTGAAGTGATTCATGGAGTGAAGCCCGGTCGCGGAGTGCCGCAGCAGGCGGAGATACTGCGTTATAATGGGTAACACGGTCCATTGAAAACAATGACTTTGCATTACTCTGCCTTCCCAAACCACTACTCCACCAATTCTTAAGGTGAAATACATTGAAAAGCATGTACTTCGCCTTGTTTTTAAGCTCCAAAGGCAAATTTTGCAGTGATTCATGGGATTTCAGGTTTCATGTGCGCTAGATTGTTCTGCACAGCCTCAGTTTGGGGTAGTGTGTGTAGGACACTGTAGGAGACAATCTGCTGTGAGAGCTCTCTGCAATTCAAACCTTCTAAAAGCTGTTAAAACATCCTTTTTGAGTCATTTTTTTTTGCTGAAACTTTATTTAATCGATTATAGGAAACCCTCCTGTGCTCATATCATCGAGCGTTTATTATTTGTGTGTGGATTTTAAATGTTAATGTACAACATTCAGTTTGTGTACTGAGAGACAGTGGAAGTGTGCTTTGGTGGAGGGGCATATCTGTGGTGTAGGTAGATTAATTTGGAGAAAAAGACAGTGCTTTTGGTTTTGATGATATTTTTCTTGTATAACTTTGTTAATATACACACAGTAATATTTTTAATAATTCTTGCCATTTTTTGCTGATTGTTGTGGTGCAGCAGTGCATAATTTTAGTTTGTTTAAAATATGTTATTATATTATTGGTTTTCAATTTGCAAAGCAGTACTTTGTGTGTGTGTGAGTATGTGTGTGATGCGTGTCATCAAATCAGACACCTTTTATTGTGCCACATAATAATTTCAGCAATGTGAACCTGCTATCCACTGCAGCTGTATGATTTTTGTACTTCTTTGTGGCATCTTTACTGGTACTAGTACTAGTGACTGTTACTGCAGCAGTGCAGTACACTGCCCCCCTTCCGTGGCCCACCCCAACCAGCAAAGGTATTCTTTTCTGGATTTGAATTTCTGATGGTGAGCACTGGTTAGGTGTTATGCCTTTGCATCTGCATCTCTTCAGTGCACAGCACAATCTTAATCTGTCTGTGCATTTGCATCTCTTTAGGGCCTAATCTTCATCTGTAATTTAAATCACAGTTGTTTCTTTGTCTTCCCTTCAGAGTACTGAACAGGTGTGGTGCATAATTCTGCATGAACATTGTACTCATTAATATGCGTTTTTAAGTCAGGACCGTCATCACGAGTCACTCGTGATACAAATCATGTTCTTCATCATCATGGTCACAAATGCAGTCACATCACGATTCACGATCACGTCACGAATCACAACATTAATTTTTTTACTAGTTACTTGGATGTATTGTAAGCATGTTTTGTAATATCTCTCCAGGCTTCACCACTCCACCATTGTACTCATTAATAAGCATTTTTAAGTCTTGGAATTTTGTGCTACAGCCCATAGGGGAAGTACAGCCATAGGCATCCATGTTCCTTCCAGTACAGGATGTGAGTTACAGTACTGTAAGTAGTGGTGTGCGAAGTGGCCCCAATCTGCTCCATGAAGTGATTCACTGAGTAACGTGCAATCCGTGGAGAACTTCACAATGTGAAGTGGAGTACTTTGCTTCATAATGAGGAATGCGAAGTCCATTGAAACCAATGACTTTGCATTATTCCGCCTTCCCCAAATGACTTCTCCACCATTTTAAGACAAAGTACATTGAAATCAATGTAATTCACCTCACTTCACCCAGTAATTGCGCTCCAAATGAAATTCAGCAGTTATTCATGGGATTGCAGGTCACATGAGTTCTAGATTGTTCTGCACAGCCTCTGTTCTGGCCTGGGTAGTGTGTGTGCAGTGGTAGCTGGAGACAGTTTGCTCTCAGAGCTCTGCAATTCAAAACCTCTAAAAGCTGTTTTAAATGCCTTTTTGAGTAATATTTTTTGTTCAAAATTTAGTACATCGATTGTAGGAAACCCTTCTGTGCTCATATCATCAAGTGTTTATTACTGTGAGTGGATTTTGAATGTTAATTTAGAACAGTCAGTCTGTGTACTGTGAAGTGTGCTTTGGGGGAGGGGCATATTTGTGGTGTAGCTAGATTAACGGAGAAAAAGGCAGTCTTTCTGTTTTGGTTATATTTTTCTTGTATAACTGTGTTAATGTTCACACAGTAATATCTTTAGTAATTCTTGACTTTTTTTGCTGATTATTGTGGTGCAGCAGTGTACAACTTGTCTGTTTAAAACATTTGGTTATATTATTAAAGGTTTTACATTTGCTATGCATTACTTGCATGTGCGCGTGAGTGTCTGTGCAATGCTTGTCATTAAATCAGACACATTTTATTGTGTTACAGAGTAATTACAGCAGTATGAACCTGCTGTCCACCACATCTGCATGAATTTTTTATACTGCTTAGTGGTATCTTTAATGGTAGTGGATTGTTACTGCCGTGCACTAATCTCCCAACTGGCAAAATGTATTCCTTTCCAGATTTAGATTTGTGACTTGTGAGCACTGGTTAGGTGGTGTTGTGCCTTTTCGTATGCATCACTTGAGTGTGCAGCACAATCTTAATCTGTCTGTGCATTTGCATGGCACCATTAATTCTGGGAGACTGCATTTCTTGTTACGCTCTCATTTCACTTCGTCAGCACTGGGGAATTTTCTGGACACAAGACAGTAGCATTTTGGGGATGCACATTAATTCTGGTGACTCTGTGTGTGACCTGACCACTGCGCACATGACTGAGTGTGCCATTAATTCTGGGACACTTTGCATTTCTTGTTACACTCTCATTTGACTTCACTTCATCAGCACTGGGGAGTTTTCTGGACACAAGACAGTAGCAATTTGGAGATGCACATTCATTTTGGTGACTGTGTGGGTGGGATGCTGCCAATATTGTTGTCGCTCCGCCTTACCTCACGTTTAAGGTGGAATGACAATGCAAAGTAATAATAACAAGGTGAAGTGAGCCTTTCCTATGGGGCACTCCGCGTAGCGAAGTGCCAATGCGAAATGGCCACTTTGCGTTCACTTCGCCGGTGGATTTTAAATTCACTGCATCTCTACTCCCCACCCCCACCCCCCAAGTAGTAAAAGAAAAAAAACATTATGGTTTTCACTGTCCTGACTCTTGACAAATCAGGGGTGGGGTCTTCCTTGTTCTCAACCATAATTCTCACCCCATTGTGATATAGTCTTCAAATGTACAGAACTGTGTCTCCCCATATGTAGCAACCAGTAGCCCCTACCTGAAGAAAACAAATCACATATCACCTTATTTGGTCATGGAATGGGGTGAACATTAGGGCTGAAAACTCCAAGGAAGACTCCAGCCCCGATTCACCAAGAGTTAGGACAGTGAAAACAGAAATGTCTTTTCCTTTTGGTGCTCGGGTGAGGTTGGGGAGTTCGGATTGGAAACTCTAATGACACATTTCCCTAATTTTGTTGTTTTAATCTGAACCCTAACTGGTGAGATTGGTGGAGTGATAGCGTGTTAAAGTTGCAATGTTATCCTATGGGAATTTTCATTTTTTCATTTTTATATTTTTTTATATGGCCCCTAAATTCTTTGGGTGTATGTGTTACAGTTGTAGTGCTCATTGAGACATTTTTTATGATATATAGATTGTTCCTAAACTCCAAATATTGATGGAGTTATAGCGTGTTAAGGTAGCATTGTTATTCCATGGGAATTTTCATTTTTTAATGTTTATGTTTTTATATGTCTGTGTTCAGAAAGTATTTCTCAGGGACTTAGTGTGGTACTACTCACCGAGACCTTTGTTTTGATATAAAGGTTGTCATTTAAGTCAAAACATTGATAGAGTTACAGCTTGTTAAAGTTGCAATGTTATCTTACGGGAGTTCTAATTTTTAAATGAAAATGTTTTTATATGGCCCCTGAGAATTGTTTGCAGGGTATTCTGTGTTAGCCTTATAGCACTCACTGAGGCCTTCCCTTTGGATTAAAGAGCTTCCCTTAACTGCAAATATTGATGGAGTTATGGCTTGTTAAAGTTCAAATGTGGAAAAAAACCTAAGTCAAACATCTTCTTTCGTATGACCCAATCCTCTTTTATGAGATTTTGACATTCTCATGAAACAGGATTGGTTCATATGAAGGAAGAATGTGAAAAACAAAACAAACCTAAGTCCAACTTCTTTCATATGAAGCCATCCTCTTTCTTGAGATTTTGATCTTATCATGAAAGAGGATTGGTTCATACAAAAGAAGAATGTGAAAAAAAACAGCCAAAATTATTTTTTCGTGTGACACAATCCTCTATAAGGAGATTTTTACATTCTTTCAAAAGAGGACTGGTTCATACGAAAGAAGAATCTGACAATAAACTAAGCCCAACTTTTTTCATATGAACCAATCCTCTTTCATGAGATTTTTAAGTTCTCATGAAAGAGAACTGATTCATATGAAAGGAGAATGGGAAAAAAATGTAGTCCAATGTTTTTCTTTTGTAGAAATCTAATCTTCTTTCATATGGCCCTATTCCTCTTTCATGAAGCCATGCAAAAGAAGAAAATTGTCTCATGAGAGAGGATTTTTAAATGGTTTTAAAAACACATTTCTGGGCCCCTTTTCCCAAAAGTAACTGCAGAATCCAGCTAATTGGGTCCCGTTTAGCAAGATACATGTGTGCAAAGGGGAAAGCTTATGAGAAACACTGTCTCGACGTATGTCAACAAGGCAGAGCTACTGCTTAAACAAAGAATTATTATTTTTTGAGTAAACATTAACAATAAGTAGAATAAAAAATAGTATGAGAAGTGAGAAGTTTAAATACTTCATCTGTGTGCATTTAAACTGGTCAAGGGGGGAGAGCCAGGACAGTCAGGAGGCTTAGGATCACCCCCACATGGGAACATGCAGGAGCATAAGTTGACAACAGGAACAGCTAAAGCAGGTAGGGAGGGGCAGACAGGGAAAAATGTATAATGAGTGATATGGGGGGAAGAGCACATAGGAAAGGAAACTGGGGTAGGGGGAAGATTCTGGAGAGGGAGAACAAGAGCAGAGAAAGGGCAGACTGTAAAACATAGGTCATGCTAACGAATGCCCGTAGCCTAGGAAATAGGGTTCCAGACCTGGAGGCCCTGTTGTCAGATGCAGACCTTGACATAGCAGCAATAACAAAGATGTGGTACTCTGCTAATCATGACTGGGAAGTCAATGTACAAGGCTATACACTGTACAGGAGGGACAGGAAGGGTATAAAAGGTGGGGGAGTGGCCCTGTACATCAGAGATGGTATAAAGGCTACAGAAGTTCAGGAAAGACAGGCAGCCTAGGTAATGTGGATCACCCTGGAGCCACAAAATGGAACAGCAATATGTACAGGGGTGATGTACAGACCTCTGGTACAGAGGAAGGCAGTAGACAGGAACTAGTGGAGAACATACATGACATGGCAGCTAAAGGTGAAATCCTGCTACTGGGGGATTTCAATATGCAGGACATGGATTGGGACTCCCAGGTGGCTGCTTCAGCCAGAAGCACAGCCATCCTGGAATCCCTGTGGGGGGTTGGACTTAAGCAGCTGGCACATAAGCCAACCAGGGACAAGTCAATTCTGGACCTGGTATGGACCAATGGGAACAGAGTCACAGAAATACAGGTGGAAGGGCAGCTGGGGTCCAGTGACTACTACATGGTGTAGTTCAGCATGGAGACATGGACTCAATTAAGCCACACAAGGGCAAGAGTATAGATTTCAGGAGGGCAGATTTCACAGAAATGGGTAGATGTATACAAGCAGTGGTGGGGAAGGGAGGGGTAATATAGGGGGTGGAAGAACAATGGGAGAAACTGAAAGGAGCCACAGTGGATATCACAAACCAGTGTGTTAGGATAGTGGCCAAAGGAAAAGGAAGAAGGAAACCACTATGGTTCTCCAGAGGGGTAGGGGTCAAAGTCAGGGCTAAAAGGCCGAGTTTCAAGAAATGTAAGGGGAGCCAACGGGAGGTGTACCTTGAATGTCTAAAGGAAGCAGGGAAGGCTGTTAGGAGGGCAAAGGTGCAGACAGAAGAGGGCTTAGCATGGTTTGTAAACAAAGGGGATGAGGCATTTTATAGGTACATCAGTGAAAGAAGAAAAACTGGGGGGGATTGTGAGGCTCAAAGGGGAAAAGAGAGAGTGTAAGGAGGGGGATCTGGACAAGGCAGAAATACTGAACAAATACTTCTGCTTAGTATTCACTAAGGAGGGGGAGGGTCAAGCATCACAGTTGGGTTGCAGAGGCAATGGTGGGAGAGATGTGGACACCAGTCCATTCGCAGTGGACAGATTTCTTCTAGAATTCACAAAGCTGAAGGTGGATAAGGCCACGGGGCCAGACAGCATCCACCTGAGGATAATAAAGGACCTGCGAAGGGAACTAGCTGTGCCTCTGGTGGCTCTGTTTACAGAGTCATTCAACACAGGTGTGGTTCCAAAGGACTAGAGAAAGGCACATGTAGTCCCACTGCATAAAAGTGGCATTAGGGAGGAAGTGGGGAACTACAGACCAGTTAGCCTCACCTCAGTCATGGGAAAGATCATGGAGACATTGCTGAAAGAAAGGATAGTGGCACATCTGGAATCCAGCCGTGTTCAGGATCTGAGGCAACATGGATTCACAGCAGGAAGGTGATGTCAAATGAATCTAATAGATTTTTTGATTGGGTGACTAGGGAAATAAATCGGGGGGGTGGTAGATGTTGCTTACCTAGATTTTACCAAAGCCTTTGACACCATCCCACATAGAAGGTTGATTAACAAGATGGGTAGTCTGGGCATGGGAGACAAGTTGGTGAACTGGGTTAGGAACTGGTTAACAGACAGGAGACAGAGGGTGGTGGTAAATGGGATACAATCTGGGGAGAGAGGGGTGACCAGTGGGGTACCACAGGGATCAGTACTAGGACCAGTCCTGTTCAATGTCTTCATTAGTGGCATTGCAGAGGGGCTGGAAGGAAAGGCCTGCCTGTTTGCAGATGACGCCAAGATCTGCAACAGGGTGGATACTCCAGAAGGGGGTGCAGAAAATGAAGAGGGACCTGGAGAAGCTTGAAAGATGGTCAGAGATGTGGCAACTGAGGTTCAATGCAAAGAAGTGCAAAATAATGCACCTGGGTAGAGGGAACCCTGGGGAGTGCTACAGGTTGGGGGGGGCTGACAGTCACCAAAGAGGAAAGGGACTTAGGAATTATCATCGCTGATGACCTTAAGGTATCAAAGCAGTGCACAAAAGTGGCAGGGAGATCAATGGCATGCTGGGGTGCATAGGCAGGGGCATCACTAGCAGGAGGCGGGATGTGGTGATGCCATTATATAAAACATTGGTAAGGCCTCACCTGGAGTACTGCATGCAGTTCTGGAGGCCACATCTGAGCAAGAGGGACATAGATAAGGTGGAGACTTTCCAGAGAAGGGCAACAAAGATGGTGCAGGGCTTGCACCACAAAACATATGAGGAGAGACTAAGGGACCTCAATATGTACTCACTGGAGGAGAGGAGACAGCAGGGGGACATTACTGAAACTTTCAAGTACCTGAAGGGCATAAACAAGGCACAAATGGGGGACCTTTTCCAATGTAGAAAAAGTGCTAGAACAAGGGGGCACAATATGAAACTGGAAGGGGGCAGATTAAGAGGTAATGTGAGGAAGTTTTTCTACACAGAAAGGGTAGTCAACGCTTGGAATAGTTTACCACAGGAGGTAATGGGGGAAAGCACAGTGGAGGGGTTTAAGCATGCCTGGGACAGGCACAAGGGAAGCTAGAGAGGGGAGGGAGTGATGAAAAGCCATTGATCACATAGGGTCAGTGGCCACATACAATGTATAGGGCCTATGGGCAGACTGGATGGGCCTAGCGGTCCTTATCTGCCAACAATTTCTATGTTTCTATGATTAATGGTTAGTTTATACATGATGGAAATATAGGTGGTGAAAACTGGCAGCAAGGAGTCAGCCTGTATATGCACTATCTTGAGTATACTGTACCTTTAAATGCTGTAAATAAGTAAGGCAACTTTATTAGAGGAACATTTTGACTACATAGAGTACTTTAAAACACATATTATTTCCTGAAAGAGTATTCATTAAGAAAACATAATGGAAAGTTTTATATGTATTTTCTTGATGAAAGTGACATTATTGTAAACAGTCAAAGAACCTCTGTGTGCAAACACTGAGGCAAGGGTTACCCCAAAGGGCATTTGGCTGGGAAGCCAAGTTTCAAGAAAATACAAAATCACACATGCCCACACAATTCAAAGCATCATGGGCTGCATATGAAAATCACCACAGAATGTTACGCTGGTTCAACTTTAAGCAGAATTGCATGGTGCCAAAAGGCCTCTCACACAGTTTGCAAAGGGTGCTAACAGATGACATAAACACGTGTTTCGTCCTACCAGGACTCATCAGTATGCCTTGTCTGTTTGACACCCCAGTGGAATGAACCAGCTACCTTAAGACGGTCTGTCTGGGTTATGTTGTGGTGAACCCATTAAAATAAAAAACTATTTAAAAGACAAAGAACATCTGTGCACAAACACTGAGGCAAGGGTTACTCCAAAGGGCATTTGGCTGGGAAGCCAAGTTTCAAGAAAATACAAAATCACACATGCCCACACAATGCAAAGCATCATGGGCTGCATATGCAAATCACCACAGAATGTTACGCTGGTTCAACTTTAAGCAGAATTGCATGGTGCCAAAAGGCCTCTCACACAGTTTGCAAAGGGTGCTAACAGAAGACATAAACACATGTTTCGTCCTACCAGGACTCATCAGTATGCCTCGTCTGTTTGACACCCCAGTAGAATGAACCAGCTACCCTAAGACGATCTGTCTGGGTTATGTTGTGGTGAACCCATTAAAATGAAAAAACTATTTAAAGACTAAGAACCTATGTGCGCAAACACTGAGGCAAGGGTTACCCCAAAGGGCATTTGGCTGGGAAGCCAAGTTTCAAGAAAATACAAAATCACACATACGCACACAATGCAAAGCATCATGGGCTGCATATGCAAATCACCACAGAGTGTTACGCTGGTTCAACTTTAAGCAGAACTGCATGGTGCCGAAAGGCTTCTCACAGTTTGCAAAGGGTGCTAACAGATGACATAGACAAGTGTTTCATCCTACCAGGACTCATCAGTATGCCTCGTCTGTTTGACACCCCAGTGGAATGAACCAGCTACCCTAAGATGGTCTGTCTGGGTATGTTGTGGTGAACCCATTAAAATAAAAAACTATTTAAAAGACAAAGAACCTCTGTGCATGAAACACTGAGGCAAGGGTTACTCCAAAGGGCATTTGGCTAGGAAGCCAAGTTTCAAGAAAATACAAAATCACACATGCCACACAATGCAAAGCATCATGGGCTGCATATGCAAATCACCACAGAATGTTACGCTGGTTCAACTTTAAGCAGAATTGCATGGTGCCGGAAGGCCTCTCACACAGTTTGCAAAGGGTGCTAACAGATGACATAGACACGTGTTTCGTCCTACCATTGTGTGGGCATGTGTGATTTTGTATTTTCTTGAAACTCGGCTTTCCAGCCAAATGCCCTTTGGGGTAACCCTTGCCTCACTGTTTGCACACAGAGGTTCTTTGTCTTTTAAATAGTTTTTTATTTTAATGGGTTTACCACAACATAACCCAGACAGACCGTCTTAGGGTAACTGGTACATTCCACTGGGGTGTCAAACAGACGAGGCATACTGATGAGTCCTGGTAGGACGAAACACGTGTCTATGTCATCTGTTGGCACCCTTTGCAAACTGTGTGAAAGGCCTTTCGGCACCATGCAGTTCTGCTTAAAGTTGAACCAGCATAACATTCTGTGGTGATTTGCATATGCAGCCCATGATGCTTTGCATTGTGTGGGCATGTGTGATTTTGTATATTATTGTAAACAGTTTAGTATGTTGTAATATATGGATAGCTGTGACAATACTATCAGAAATAGTGCAGTTTTTGCAACATAATACCACAGATAGAATCCATTGGTAGTATTACAAGATTCCATAATACTGTCATTCCATCTTTACCAATACTATTACAAAATCCCATGATACTATCAATGCATCTCCCCACAAAGCAGAATGAGAATACTGCTCAAAGACCTCTGTGCACACTCTAAACAGCTGTCCATGAGCTGGCATTTACTGTAACCATCATGTATAGTAAAAGACGCTCATTAGCACAGCTGAAAAACCCGCTCACCATCACAGCTCATCAAAGGTGGTATGGCAACAGAAAATGTTTATAGGACAAGTTTCTCAGTTTCTGTGGAGGTGGAGTGAAAGTGAGAGGCTTCCCCAGCATGCATGCACTTCCACAGGTTCTCTGACATGATGTGATGTGATTTTGGCCTGCTCACCAAATGCAGGCTGCCAGCAGAAGTGTGGTTGCATTGCTTACCCTTATCCCCCCCACAAGCCGCATCCCTAGAGGTTTCAGGCTGCTCAGCTGATGCAGGTAAATTCAGAAGTGCTCTCTCAGCTGGTGGATCAGTGTGTAGTAATGCTGCTAGCACTAACCCACCAACCCTCCCCATCCACCCAACCACCCGTAGATTGTGCTGCCTTTAAAGGTTGCCAGAACCTATCAGTCACATTTCCCACCCCAGGAAGTAAGAGTGGCCCCAACTACTCCCCGCCCCTCCGACTAAATCAGGAGACCCCCACCTCACCTTATTCTGTATCCTCCCCTATCCATACCAGGTGTTCTCATCTGGTGCTCTGAGGAATCAAACTCTGGTCTCTACACCTTTTTGCCTCCCTAAGCCGCTGCCTATTCCACCTTGCCACCACCCAGATAAATATTCAAACTGCTAGCTCTCCTAAAACCTCCATCTAGATACTCTTGCCATTCTACTGTCATTTAGTGTCATACACCAACCAACCTCCTGCTCTTTCTACCCAGCCCAGTATTTTTGTGATGCAACATAACATACCCACTTCTCCCCTCACTCCCTCCAAATGTCCCCTGCCCACTGTTTCACATATCGCTCCATTTTATCCTCCTCCTCCCCGCAGCCTTCACTCCCAGCTACCACTCTCTAAAGTACTCCTCTCTCCACCCCCTCCACACTCCCACAAACCCCCCCCTTTAGCTGGCCTCTCGACTTCCCCATCCCTTTTCCACCCTCTCCAAACCTACACTGCTTACACCCCCTCCCCAACTATCAACCTCTGTCACTATACTCTCTCCCTCTGATGGCTGCTGCACCCTCACTATAAGGCTGACAGCATGCTCCTTCTACAACCTAAAAAAGAGGCACTTCTCTAAGTTTCTAGTACTCTGGTTTCTCTTTCTAGTGATGATTGGAGATATTGAACCAAACCCCAGCCCTATCAACTCATACAGCCCCCCAAAAGGAGGCTTAGGAATCTTCAATCTAAACAACAGGAGCCTACTGTCCAAAATGGACCACCTAAGGGCCTAGATGTCCCTGAACTTCTTGATATGCTCTGCATGTCAGAATCCTGGCTGCCCACTGAGATCTCTAACTTTGCCATAGACCTTCTAGGCTACACCTTATTTAGATAAGACAGAGAAAAGAGGTGGTGGTATAGTGGTCTATGTACTGGACTCCCTCCCCATCTCAATTGTACTCCAGCAAACTTCCCTCTCCTCTCATGAGCAACTGCTTTTCAAATTGACCTTCCCATTGACTGCCCCTACCTTCACAGGTGTATGTTACTTCTCTCCCAAAGTCCAGCCTCCTGCCCTAATCTCCATCCTCGCTTCCATAGTCTTTGTCACCCAAAAGGGTAAACTACTTCTGTTGGGAGACTATAATGTGAACTAGCTCTCGGTTTCAGCCAGGCCCATCATTCAAGAGATTGAGGCCCTAATCCTTGTCCAGCTCCTATTGGAGATGACTAGTCTAAACCCACCTCCCTCCAACCACTCCTTAATCAACTGTATTCTTACATCCCACCCTCTAAAATACTCATCCGCCCGTACCCTCCCCAATGCCTTTAGTGACCACTGCATGACCTGCTGCTGCAGAGATTCCCACCTCCATCACTCCCCTGAAAGTATCTATGTTTTTGTGCACTCACATCCCTAAACATCAGGGCCTTCCTATCTGACCTGCACCTGGCCAACTGATCTGGTGTTTTCATCACCCCTGATGTGGACTCAGCCCTCTCTTCCTTCACCTCCACCTTCCTCTGAATCTGGGATCAGCAAGCCCCTCTTAGAAGGTTACGGCTGTGTTGGAAACATCTCCCCTGCATCTCTGACAAGCTGATCTTCCTTTCTAAAATCAAGAGACCTGGCTTGGCTTGCCTACAAGTCCTCATCTAGACCCGCTGACCTGCAACATTATAGAAAGCTACGCAATGCCTGCACCAAGGCTGTGTGCATAGTGAAAGCCAACTATTTCAGGGATAAGCTGAATGACACAAAGTTGTCTCCAGTTGTTTTCTGGAAAGCTCTCCACCCTCTTCTAGGTTCCACCTCCGCCACCATGCCTGCCTTCTCCAGTCCCACCAGCTCAGACCCTTCCCTGGTTGCCTCCTCCATAAATCACTTCTTCACCACCTGCACCCTCCCCCCTGGACCACTTCCCTCCTCTAAGCACTCACCCTCACCCCCCCCGACCTGATCCCTCATCTCCCCAACCTGAGCCCACCATGCCTCCAGTGAGTTCCCCTCCCCATCACCATAGCAAAGTTATTTGCCTAAAAGCTCTCAACCCCTCCAAATTCAGCCCTGATGGCCTCAATCCCATACATCTGAGGATCTCGGCTCTTGCCATAGCTCCTCCACTCACCCTCCTACTGAACCTCTCCATTATTCAGTGTACTGTTCCAACGGCTTGGAAATTAGCCAAGGTCATCTCTCTCCAGAAAGATGGGGACATCTCCCTACCAGGTAACTATAGACCCATATCGCTCCTACCCACTCTGTCATAAATCCAAGAAAAACTAATTTCAACCAGATTGAATTCCTTCCTTGACTCTTCCAACTCCCCGAGCCCCTTCCAGTCTGGCTTCCGATGTGCCCACTCCACCTCCTCCCTATTTTACCTCACAAACCATATTCAATCTGCCACTGACAAAAGTCACATTACTCTGGCGATTTCTGTCGATCTCGCCAAGACGTTTGACTCAGTCTTCTACAACCTCTATCTAGGCATGCTATCATCCTTAGGGCTCTCTCCCTCCTCCACAGCTTGGTTCAAGTTCTATCTCACTGGTAGAAACCAGTTTGTGCAACTTGCCAGGCAAAGTTCTCCACCCTCCCCATCCTATCCAGCATCCCCCAAGGCTCAATTCTTGGCCCCACTCTCTTCTCCATCTTTGTCAATGACCTCACCTCCATTTGCTCTCCTGCACACACACACACACACACACACACACACACACACACACACACACACACGTATGCTGATGATATAGTCATCTTTGCCTCTAAACCCTCGCTCACCACCACCCAGACATCTCTTCAAGAGACCTTTATGAAAGCATTAAAGTGGTTTGAAGCAAATGACCTGAGGTGCAACACCAAGTAAACCATCACTATGGCCTTCAGTTCCTCCCAATTCTAAGCCAAACTACCGTCTCTCCCCCACTTTATTCTCCTTGGATGGCACTCCAATAGACACGGTACAGTCCTTTAAGTACCTGGACATCTGACTGGACCCCAAGCTAGACTTCTCTGAACACATCAACTCTGTACACACCAAACTCCAACCCAAGCTGGGTACCCCTTATAGAATCAAGGACTGCCTCTCTCTCTCCTTCTATCAATAAAGAACTAGTTGCTAAGCTCATTCTCCCCACCTTTAACTATGCAGATGTTGTATATGGCTCTGCCCCCAATCTTCCCTCTCCAGACTCAACCCCCTCTTCAGTGCTTTCTGTTGCTTTTCCTCAGACCTCCCTTTCTGTACCCATCACTGCTCCCTGTATTCCACTCTTGGACTACCCTTCCTTGCTACCCACCACCTCGCTCCTTGTGCTGTGTTCATTGGCAAGTATTGGTCCACATCCCTCCCTACCTACCTACCTATCGAACCTCCTCTCCCTCTTTGGGCTAAGGCCTCAGGTCTAGAGATAGTCGTTCTTTCTACCTCCTGCTCCCTCACTCCAAAGTGGGCAAGGCACCCTTTTTCTACAGATTACCAGCTCTGTGGAGTCAACTCCCCTAATCCATCTGCCTTGCCCCAGCTCAATCCACACTAAAACAATGGCTGAATTATCTCCCACCACCCCCTGCAACTGCTCCCTCCGGTCCTCCTTTATACTACTCCCCCAAGCACCTCCCCCCACTGTCACACATCTGACCTGCCTCTGACTGCCACTTACAGCCACTGTCACACCATTCCCTTCCCCACTGTTTCACCTCTCCCTCCTGTTACAGTATGTTTTCCCTAGCTTCATCAAGTGGCACTGACACATTGGACATTGAGGTCCTGATTCACTTGCTACTCTGTAACATTTCTCAGTACTACCCTCTATTCCCACCTCTCTGCTCTTCTTCTATGACGTCGGCCTTCGCCTCATCAAATGGCACTGGCACTTGTGCATTGCACTTCTACCTCACTTCCTGCTCCATATCACCCTCATCTACCCTTCTGAACTGCACTATTTATAATTTCATATTGTATTTATGTGCTAATTTTAACTCATATGGTATAAGTATAATCAATGTCCCACTGTTCCCCTGTCTGGGATCACTTGTGTATGTCTTATTATGTTTGCTTGCATGCATGTGCAAGAAACATAGTGCCATCATCCGAGTTTTATGGGGTGTGGCACCCGTCTTCCAATTCAGTCAGTGTGTTTGCAGGCTTGGCCGCAGTTCTTCAATGAACGCTGCAGCTGTCTATGACAGCAGTTGAAAATGCAGTGCTGTACAGCTGAAAGGGAGAGCTCCGCTTTAGTGAGCAGTGCTCCCTCGACGCGCATGCATATTGCGATGCTCATGAAACTCCCCTCACGCGCATACTGTATGGCTGACAGGGGTGCCAAATCCCCGATTGGCTCCATGCCCCCACCAAAAAAAGCTTTCCAGGTGCCACGCTGGGAGCCCTCCCAGCATGGCAAAAATTATTATGGCCGGCGGGGTGCCCAATCCCCCATCGGCCAGGCCCAAACAGCTTCCAGCTGCCACACAGGAACCCACCAGCGTGGCAAATGTCCCAAGTGTCCAAGAAAAAACAAACCTGTAAACAAAAAAAATTCCTCGGCGGTCTCCTACCGCACCTACCACTCGCACCTTGCCTCCCACACCCCTCACCCCCCCCCATGCTGCCTCTGGAGTCAGGGTTTTCAACTTTAATGCATATCTCAGGCATTTTTTGAAGTTTGCACCAAATTTTCAACATAGGTTTTTGGGACCCCTCCTCATGAATTCTTCGAACTGTCATGGCGTTAATCGGGCCTGAAGGGTGATTTCGCAGTCACTGCATGAAATCACCTTTTGAGACTGAGTAATGAAATGACAGAGCCAGTGTTCATAAGGTGGGCTCTCAAAAACCCTAGGTTGCAAATTTGGTGAAAAAATTCCCTAAAATGACTGTTATACAAGCGTGCATTGCGCAGTTCCTATGCACGTTCATAAGTTCGCAAATTTTTAATATTTGCACTCCAGATTTTCAACATTGCCATTTTACCACACCTCCTTCTGAGCAGTACAGCTGTCATTTTTCACATCTCGCCCAAAATGTGTTTCCGTGCATGTATCGCACAATAGCGCAGTTGGTGTGCAAAATCAATGTATGGGACACATTAAGAAAATGACAGTGAAACCGTTCATGAGCAGAGGTCTTAAAATGGCCATGTTGAAAATTTGGTGAAAAGATTCCTAAAAATGACTGTTTTATGAGCATGTGTTGTGCAGTTCCTACGCACGCTCATAAGTTCACAATTTTAATATTGCCTCAGATTTTCAACATTACCATTTTAAAACACCTCCTTATGAGCAGTACAGCTGTCATTTTTCACATGTTGCCCAAAATGTGTTTCCCTGCATGTAGCGCACAATGGCACAGTCGGTGTGTGCACTCAATGTTTGGGACAGATTAAGAAAATCACAGTGATACTGTTCATGAGCAGAGGTCTTAAAATGGCTATGTTGAAAATTTGGTGACAAAAGTCCATAAAGTGACTGTGTTATGAGTGAGCACTGCGCAGTTTCCATGCACCCTTGTAAGTTCATGAATTTGTAATATTTTCAGTCCAGATTTTCACCAGTGGCATTTTTCCACACTTCCTTATGAACAGTACAGCTGTCATTTTTCACAACATGGCCAAAATGTATTTTCACACTTTCAGCGCAGAAATGCGTGGTTGCTGTGGGAAATCATTGTTCGGGACAGATAAAGAAAATCACAGTGACACTGTTCATGATCGGAAGTCCCAAAATGCCTTTGACAATTGCTAAAAAATACCCAAACTAATTACATTACGGGTGTGCGTTGCACAGTTTCTCACGCGCGATAGTGACTTCACCAGTTTTTAATATTTTCCTGCAGATTTTCAACATTGCCATTTTACACTCCCATGAACAGTACAGCTGTCATTTTCACATCCTGTTGAATGTGTTTTACCTGTGGTGCTAAATGCCATCAATCGCTGTGCAAAAGCAGATTTTGGTTAACAAACTGATATTGCCACGGTTCATGCGGTGGGGGTCAGAAAAAAACCATGTTGAAAATTTGGAGTAAAAATACCAATGAATGCCTGAGGCATTAGGGTTTCCGACCATAATGCCCCACCCTGTACAGAATGACAGGCATCAGGGGTGTGACTTGAGATTCTTGCCTGTAATGCTCATACCATTCCACACCCTGCAGCCAGTGAGAGGCATTGAGGTGTGCCTTGGACTCTTTGGCCCCAAAGTTCACTCCATTCTCCTATACCACACCCATCTCACCATATTTCCTGATGGAATGGGGTGAACATAAGGACAAAGACCCCAAGGCACACCGTGACACTTGTCAGTGTCTGCAGGGTAGGGTGTGGTGAAATGGCGTGGCTGTTATGCCTGACGACCCAAAGGCACACCCCAATGCCTGTAAGTCTCTGCCGGGTGGTGGTGGGGTTGGCTTCAGTTCAATACTTCACTGCCGTTCCTATTATGCAGCTCTGTAACTCCTACACTACCAATGCCATTGCCAGCAAGCAAACATTTGGCATTGACAAATGATTGTTTTTGTACTGTTGCAATTGTTTGATATTTTACTTTATACATCCCGTGCTTACTCCACTCCCCTTTCCCCTGGGTTGCACCTGGAAATGAGCCTCGGCTCAGTGTGCCTTTCCTGGTTAACAAAAATTTAAATAAATAAGTAAATATGAAAGTCAAATCGCTGCGAGGAGCCGGGTGTCCTGGTATGCCACCACCCGTCTGACCTAGTCTAAATCTATTCTCCAACCTTTTAGTGTTCTGGACCTACAGCAGCAAGGCAGGATACTGGCCAGGTGACTGTTTTCTCATGTGGGTAAAGGGTTTCATAAAAATGGGCAAGACTGTTTTTTTCCCTGCACATATAGGAGAAGTGGGAAGGGGTGACTCTTGGATCCATATATTACAAAAAACAAGAAATAGGGAACTGTATTTCTTAGATATAATGCCATCTTGAGGTTTTGGTGACATTTTGGAACCTCTCAAACTTTGCTCTCAAAGTTCACGTGTCACCAAAACCTCTCAATGGTATTATATGCTTATAATACACAGTCCCCTATCTATTATTCTATTTATTACATATATACATATATTTGTGGAATTAGCAGTAGGAATATAGAGAATGTTTGAGGAGATTTTGAGACCACAAACTGAAGTTCAATGTATAGTTTAACACAACTGTAGGAACTGAAAAATGAAACTATTTTATTTGTTTATATATATATATATGTGTGTGTGTGAGGAATATAGTATGTGAATGAAAAGAGGTTACAGAGGTTATAATGAAAAGTGTGGTGTATATATAAAAGATTAGAGATTAGTGTTTTTTTTGTACTCATGGGTGATGTAACAAATTGAGAGCTATGAACTGATTCATTGGGGCTAACTTGGTCAGGTACGGACTCCACAGCAGACCTCTTTCATTATTACGTAGCACATGACTGTTTAATGCATAGGGAGAAAGGTTGCTTAATAATTTACATTTTAGTTATATTTACATGAGAAATTTAGTAAAATTGTCAGAATATGTTATAATTCTAGTGGCAAAGAGGGTTTTTGTATGGATGATTAATGAAAATATATAAGTATACTTATATTTAGGTGAATTTAAAAAATAGGTTTAAGAATATAGAGTTTTGAAAATAGATGTTACTTAATATTTTTATGTTTTATCATATGCGTGACAGACATGTGACCAGAGTAATGTATTTTTGTTAATGTATTTTGTAATGTAAGTATGCTTCTGTCATAGCTTCTGCTATTTGCAGTGGGGACACAACAAATATGGTTTCCAGAGTCACATGTCCAGACAAGTCTTAAGAGAAATACTGAGAACTGGTCTGTGGAACTTTCCCATGAGCTAATACAGGGTGCACATCCTGGCAGATGTGAAGATGCAACTTCGAACACCTCAGACATCATTGAAGCCAAAGATTCTATAAGGCAGATGGGAGTGTGACAGGCTGAATGCCTTAGCCAGCTTAAAAGGCAAGTGGTATGGGGCTACATACCTTGGACTGTCTTCAAGGCAGAATCATAATAATAATAATAATAATAATAATAACTTTATTTTTAAAGCGCCTGTCAGAATATCAAGGCGCTTTACATATCAAAAGCCACAATATACAATGACAATTAAAAACATATAAATAAAATAAATGCATAACAACATCATATGTTAAAAACAAACAATAAAATCATCCATACAATCAAAACATATTATTTGCACTCAGATTTCATTAATCTTCCAAGTAGGCCATATGCCACAGGTAAGTTTTTAAGTTTTTCATAAAAGTGAACAGAGCACATTTGGCTTAAATTAGGTCATCCCTCCATACAACCACCCGTCTAGGGGTGGGCAGGGGTAGCCTGTCACTCAAAGGAGAGAAATCACCTCCCTCAGTCAAAAAAGGATATAACGGAGAAATGAGGTTAATTTCTCTCTCTTGGATGTGAAACATCTGAATACCAGAGCCTCTGCCATAGGAAGACTAGCTGACTGGTAAAATATCACAGTAAGGGATAATACAACTCTGCAGCAAGGGCAGGTGAAGGATTTTAGGTGAGAATAATCTCAGAATTCCGCTGTACACTATCTGTCTGTTCAATGTGGTTTTATTCTCTGCTTCTTAGTAAATGTGCAACCCTTTTGTTTTCCTGTAAATACATCCTGTTGTAAAGACTTGTAGTATTTTAGTAAAGCTTCTATTTTTATAGAATCAGTGACTGCTTATTTTATTCAAAGGTTAATTCTACTATAGCTGCTGGACTCTGTTTTCAGTCCATCTCTGAAGGGGCACTCTACCTACAGTTATTGTGTTGACCTTCCTGACCTTGAGCAAGGAGAAAGTAAAAAACAGGTTTCCTAGTTTGTGTTGGTAAAAATCTGGTGGTGGCGGTGAGCTAGAAATCCCTGGTGAGGGGGAGATTTCCGTTTCAATATGTCACAGTAACTGTTTGCCCTGATGAAGAAGGAACTTATCCTTGGAAACATTAGCTACACAGAAAGTACTGACACCATGTGGTAACAATAAAAAGAATATTTAAATAGACAATATCTGGGATGACTGAGTCGTTTTCTCCAGAAGGGTATAGGTCAGTTGATTTTGAGTCTGATAACCTCCACCATAGTTCATTATGATGGAGAGAACACTCAGAAAGGAAGTCGCCACAGTGGAGAGGATGAAGAGAAAGTCATCTACATGGTGCAGGGGGGACTTACACTCATATTGCCGCATCTTGATCCCCTCTACCCCAATTTTCTGCCTGAGTTGTGTAGCTAAGAGTTTCACAGCAATAAGGATGAAAAGTGGGGATGAAGGGCAACTCTGCCTAGTGCCTTGGTGGTGTGGGAAGAGGTGTGATAGATGGCCATCAGTGAGAAAGGAGACCCTGGGGTAGGCATAGAGGGTTTTAACTCAGGTTGAGAAATGTGGTCTGATCCCCACAGCTTCCATGGCTGCATACAAAGTGTCCCACTCCACTAAGTCTCAGGCTCTTTCCACAACTATGGACACTAGGGCCGAGGATAAGGGGGACAACCCAACTGCCTTGAGGAGGTCAGTTACCATTCTCAGGTTGTCTGCTTCCTGCCTGCTCTTCATGAATCCTTCTTGGGTCCATGAATAATGTGGGGGAGAGCTTTCCCCAATGTGGTGGCCATCACCTTTGCCAAGATCTTGTTATCAACACTCAGTAGGGATATGGTCCTATAGCTGGCTGGGGGATCCCTATCATTTTGTGGTTTGAGGATGACCAGAGTTGTTGCCTCCTCCATAGACAGGGGGAGGTGCTTCTAAGTGATGGGCTGCCCAGTACACACAAAACAAGCATGATGCTAAAAGTCCCACAAAATATTGATGAAATTCCATGCTGAGTCCATCTGAGACAAGGGCTTTGCCTTTAGTGATAGCCTCTGTTATTTTTTGAACTGAGGGTTCTCCCTCCAGTTTGTGGTTATATCAGCTGGAACCCTAGGGAAGGTACAATATCTGCTGGTAGTTATGGATGTTTGCTGAGGGGACTGTCACCTTGGATGTGTACAATTTACGTCTAAGTCCCCAAAGGTTTCACTAACCCTCTGTGAGACTGAGGAGATGAATCATTTTTACAGTTTTACATGGGGAATAAGGGAGTCATTTTTAATTTCTGGAGGTTGTAAACTAAAATCTTCTCAGTCTTTTCCCTGGAACCACAGTAACTCTGCTTGATGAAGAACAATGCCCTTATCAGCTTGATGACAGAGAATGGACTTCAGTTCTTATTTCAAAAGCATAATGCCCCACTGTGCCTCAACAGAGGGGGCTGTGCCCAAATAGTATTGCTGCTCTGCCTGCTTGAGTTCTGCAGTGAGGTAAGCCATTTTTTGCATTCTTTGTTTGTTAAGGTGGGCTGAATAACTAATAATATGCCCCATTATGAATGCCTGAATGTGTCCTGAACCATCTGCTCTGAGGTTTCTGAGCTGGCATTAAGATCAAAATACATTTTGCTCTCCTGTATAATCCAAGCTCTGAATTCAGGAGACTAAAGAATGAATGGACTCAGTCTCCATCTAGGGGGTATATTGCACCTAAGCCACATTATGGTTAGGGAGATCGGGGTGTAGTTTCTGAGGCTGGAAGATCAGATGATTGTGGGTTTTAGTCCTATATCAGGCACTGGGGTTAATATGCACAACTGATGCTGTAATGCAGTACAAAGGGGATGCTGCACTGGTGAGGTGCTATCTTTTGGATGAGATGTTAAACTGAGTCCCTTCAGTGCATCTCTGGCAGTGTCTAGGTGGAAGTAAAAGATTCCATGGCACTTATTGATGGAGGGCAGGGGAATTTTTTATTGAAATAAAAGGGGCCCAGCGGTGGCTATTCTTTGGACTTCAGCAAGGCCTTTGACTCTGTACCCCACAAAAGGTTGATCAGGAAGTTGGCAGATTTCAGGGTTGGGGAAAGAAGTTGACCAGATGAGTGGAAAACTGGCTGAGGGTCAGGACCCAAAGCATGGTGGTGGTGAGCTATCTAGCACCAAGGTTTGCCCATGGGATCCCTCAGGGCTTGGTGCTATGGTGCAGTTCAGTGTCTTCATAAATGATATTGGGGACAGCATTAAGGGCAAAATGTGTCTAATCATGGATAACACTAAGCTCTGTGGGAGGGTGGACACAGCATAAGGGATACAGGACCTAAAGGAGGTTCTGGAAAAACTAGCAGGGTGGTTCAGGATTTGGCAGCTTGGCTTCAATGCAAAGAAATGCAAAGTTATGCACATTGTTGCCAAGAACTCCAGGATGGAGTACAGCCTGGAAGGGGTCCAGGTATCTGCAACTGAAGAGGAGAAAGATCTGTGAATGATGATCATTAGTGACCTGAAGCACTTTGTGCAGGGTAGGAAGGCAGTAGCAAAGGTAAATAAAATGCTGGGCTACATTGCCAGAGGGATCAGCAGCAGGCAAGAGGAGGTAATACTGCCCTGGTACAGGTAATTAATGAGGCTGCTACTGGAATACAGTGTGCAGTACTGGTGCCCATACCTTAAAAAGGCCATTTATCTGCAGGAGACAGTCCAAAGGAGGGTAGCAAAGATGGTCAGGGGCCAGCAGGGTACAATATATGAGGAGAGATTGGAGGCCCTTAACATACTCCCTGAAGGAGCACAGAGAGGCTGGGGACATGATGGAGACCTTAAAGTATTTGAAAGGAATAAATAGGTTGGATAAGGAGAGTTTCTTAAAGCTAAGTGTAAACTGAAACACGAGGGGACACAGTCTCAGACTGGGAGGGAGGTGCTGGAGGGAGACTAGGAGGCATTTTACAGAGAGGGTGGTGGTGGTGGTGAGTTGGAATACACTTCCTGAAGAGGGGGTTTTGTTAAAGATGGTGAGTAGCTTCAGAAAAAAACTGGGATAGAATGGGGGGGGGGATTAAAGATCAAGCAAGGGACAGATGGAGAGGAAAGGCAGATTCAGGTTGCAGGGTCTGTAGCATAAGATGAGGACCCTGCATTACAAGCAGATTAGATAGACCAAATAGTCTTTTTCTGCTGGCTTCTTTGTATGTTCTTATGAATAGAACATATACAAGTCAAACAACAAACATGGAGTCCAGTGATAATACCATGTGTAGGATAATCAAGACAATTGTAAATAAATGTGAGCAAAGATCAGAAAGTTAGCTACAATAAAGTCATACCCATCACCACCCTTTCCCGTTCTACACCTCTTTCCCCAAGTGTTGTGAGAAAACATGTACAAGTTCAAACATCAGCTTGTTTGTGCCAGGGTAGAGGCACTAAGGATTCCATTTAAGACAGTGTTTCCAGAACCCAATATACATTTGGAGGTTGTCTGGCTAATTTCATGTCAAGATCCTTGAAGAATGCTGTCATAGCTTCTTTAGATTGCCTGGTCATAATACTTTCATTCTGCATGTTAAACCTGTACTAGGGCTTTTTTAATTAACAGTACTATCTCACTAGCTGGTATCAGTTTCTGTTGTAAAGTAAAGGAGCACTGAGTCCACCACATATAATACTTGCACATTGCAAATATCAGTCTCAGGGTGCTATTATGTATTTACTGAGTCTAGCAGTATAAATGCTCAGGATTAACATTTCATAAGTAATAGAATATAGGCAGCCATCATTCCATGTTTGTAACATTATGGTCCAGAATGCAATTGCCGAAGGACAGGGAAAAAAAAAAAGCTCTTGTGTCTCCAATTCCCTTGCACAAGAGGGCTAGGGACACATCTGTTCTTCTACCACTCTGTGCTTCATGGAGTTTCTCACTCTCAGCTTCCCATGAGAAGCTAGCCAACTGTCATCCCACACCATCAGTGGAAGTCTTTTATCGGTCAGTTGGAGAAAGGTGTCGCTCCCCTTCCTTACTAGGCAAAGTGGAAGTTTGCAATAAGGGTGAGAAAGTCTGTTGTAAAATATCTACATAGTTCTTTCCTCTGTCAAGACATAACTTGTGTAGTTGACACCTTCCACTGCCTGAGTTGAATTATTGCTGAATGAATTCCAAATGGCGGCAGAGGTTGCCTGTGAATGTCATGCAATCTTATACAACCTTTTTCCCAGTTATCCCTCAGTGGTACTGAACATACAGAGATCAGTGGACTCCATAGTTTTGTTTTTTCAAGTGGCATGGGACTGAAATTAAATAATATAAAAATGCAATGAAAAAACATGATCGGATTAATTATCCTGATTTCCCCCCTTTCTTAATCTGTGTATGTATGATCTCTCTAGGATTGAGGCAACTACACCACAACCTCGGGAAAAGTACACTGTACAGTTAGTTTCAATCTGAAACTAGTGGAAGAAAAATGTGTGCCACATGCAGAAAGTGGGTACTATTAAGATTTTCAATAACGATGAACAAAATTTTCAGAATACAAGCTTTCAGGCTACATGGAGCCCTTCCTCAGGTATAACATGTTTATCAGAAAACAAGTCCTTATGTTTTGGATAGAACAATCTACATGAAAAGAAAGAGTTGTAGATAAATAAACTTTTACACATGGGTGTGACAGTTCCACTGATAAGAAATTATCAGTCTCAGACAGCAATAAATAATTTGATGTATGCAGAGACAAAAAAGGCAGGCTTTGAAACACTAGGTGGTTATAAATCAGATTAGGGATGCAGACCCCTTGCCCAGGATGGAATGTGTCAGTAGAAGGCCTATAAATTGTTAGCTGTTTATATTACAACATCCTCCCTAAAAAACAGACTCTTAATCTCTCCCACCTCAGCACACGCAGCACAGGTTCATCAAGCAACACCCAGATGTGCAGGCACCAGTGGGAGAGCATTTCTCAAGTGTATATCTGTGTTGCATAAACATACATACACATAAGAATGTAGTGCATGAATAGTATGACCAAACATTTGAATAAAATCATGTTAATGTATAAGGCACACTAACAATGTAAGAGATAATGGGCCAGATATTCAAAGGTCTGTGCAGTGCACAAACCGTTTGCATGGGATTAGCGTGGGGCTGCCATATTCTAAAGGCCAAATAGCGCACACAAACTACATCAGTGCCGGAAAACCATAATCATATGCAAGGGGCAAAGTGAACATGAATACAGGCGCTATGAGATATGCAGCGAATAGCACCATGCTAAGGTGTTTAGCGCAACATAGCGCGACCCTTCGTGCAGTACAAATTACCACCCAGGAAAAGCTGGTCTTAACCCTGGGCAAACAGCTTAGCATGACATTGGTGCTTTGCACGGGGTTAGCATGGGATTAGCATGGCTTGCGCGACCCTAGCATATGATCATGACACTTAGAAAATGCCAGACATGGAGGACACATGCTGCTCACTGATGTGCACCACCACCAACAGCTGCCACCAGTCCCAGCCAATCACAGACAGTAAGGAGTGATCCGACCTACAGGGGGCATCATGGTAGTGTGGCCATACAGCACACACCTGCAGACCAGATGTCTGTGGTGACCAACAGATGCCAGTACACACATGCAGCACTGTGGGCATGGTGACAATTTAGGGGAAGGTGTATGGGTGACCAGACCTCATCACAGCCCAGATGTGACCATAAGGCTGGGACACATCATGCAGTGCACATGGGCCAGTGGTGGGAATACCCCACCATCTGTGTGTCTGTCGGATCTTACATGCCCCCCCCAGCCACATACCGCACAACTGTACAGATGCCACAGCACACACAGCCAGGCATGTATATGTCACTGTGAGCATCCCATGCCACAGGCACAACAGCGAAACAGTACTGTCCACTGTCAGTAATCACCTGCAAGTTGGGCCTGTCACTGTGCAGTGCAGTGGTCATCACTTCCCTACATACCATAGGCATTGCTGCATCCCTCATACTACCGGCCCCCTTGCCACTTTAGTGTCTGCTGTGCATTATAGCATGGCCTATAGTGTGACGGTTGCATGCAGCAGCACCACTGCCTGTGCCTATGCTGTTTTGTCCCCTGGGGCACACAATGCTATGCTGTACTGCATACATGTAGCCTGCAGCAACCATCATGCACTGTCAGACTGATCTACAGGTGGAGCTGCAGCCAGACCTGGCCAGCCCCTATACTTCCAGACTGACCTACAGGTGGAGCTGTGGGACCCTGCAGTAACGCCGGTCAAACTGCATGCAAATCAGGGAATAATGAGATGCTAATTTGGCTGTTTGCCCAGAGACTATCTAAGTAGGCTCATTTGCATGTCACTTTTGAATATGGCATATCTTAGTACCGGGCAAATGTGTTTGCACTGGGCAAACAGCTTAGCTCCATGCTAAAGCCGTGCTAACGTGTTAGCATGGTGCTAACGGTTTGGGGAATATTATACAGTTTTGAACACTGTTCTTTCACATCTGCTGTTGCCTGCAGCTGTACTGGGACCAGGCATTTGCTGGCACACATATTGGCCATATAGTTCATCTCTACCTGCCCTCACATCGCCGTGCACTGTGTTGTTGTTGTGGTTTGCGCTTCCTGGTTGCTATATTCAGTGCTGTCTTATTCCTGGGCTATGTTTGCCCTGCACTCTCAGCCCAGTTTGCACGGCCTCATTCCCATGCTATATTTGGAAGTAGTTTGCCCTGGGCTATTCCTTTTGAATATAGCTTGCTTTGTGCTCTGGGCTAAGTTTGCTCAAAAGGCAGTGTTAACTTAGCCCAGTGGCAAAGTTTTGAATATCTGACCCAATGTATATAAATACAATATATACACAGGGAACACATATGCACTTGAACCAAGCAAAGGCAATTGTCAGTTAAAATTCATAATGGGTCATGAAACTGGTTTTCAATAATAAAAAAACTTTCTTCTGCACTTAGACAATACCTTCTGTTTCCAACCACTGACTTAAGGCATAGCTGCAGCTATTTGAAGCTCCCAGTTCTGGAGAGCATCATGTTCATCTCCAAATGTCATGACTAGAATTTTGAGTGGATCCATAGAAGTTGATACACAGTATCAGTATTATGTGTAGGTATCAAATCCTTGTGTTGTCTACTAATGTGTAAACCTCTACTTTTGTCATAATTTAACTTTACCACTGAGATGGCTTCAAATTGCTGGATAATATGTATGTTTTCAGGACCTGAATGTTCATCTATTAAGCATAAGCAGATGCTATCAGCATATGCTAAAATGATTACAGCCAGGAACTCTGGGGATGGCTTAATGCCTTGAATATTATGACACTCTTCTTTTCCTGATCAAGGGGTCCAATAAAAACATAAACCATGGGACACAGTGGGCACCCTTGCCATGCACCTTTGCAAGTAGTAATGTTTTTGCCTACCCATCCATTCACAAATGGGATAATACTTGCATGTCTAATACAGAGCTCTAATTCAGTCTATTAAAGTTTGTGGTATACCACATTGTGCCAACATTTTACAAATGTATGTATGACATGCCATATTTTATGCTTTTTCCTGGTTCAATGGAAGTAAAAATCCTGGGATCAGTCCTGCTTTCCCCATATCTGTTGGTTCTCTTAGGAAGATTAAATTATCAAACAAAGAATGTTGAAGTATTGTGCATGTCTGAAACAGGGCTAGTAAGGCATTTGCCACCGAGGTCAATCTCCATGCCAGTATGTTGGTCATAATTTTAAAATTAACATTTAAAAGACCAATCAGTCTCAAGTTAGCTAGATTTCTCTTATCACGTTTTTAATTAAAAAAATACTTTTTTAGATATTACTTTGGGCAATGGTCATTGTAATAGCATTTCATTAAACAGGGGAACTAATAGGCTAGGTTACTCAGAAAACTTCTAATAAAATTCTGATGTCAGTCTATCCACTGTAGGAGAGGCATTGTTGTTTAGTTTCCCTATTGCCACTTTCACCTCCTCTATTTTAATGGGGGCAGTAAGGGTCACCTGCACATCAACCAGTAGCTGCAGAATTTCTATATCTTCAAAAAAAGCAACCTGTTTAATAAAAAAAATAAACTCTCGATGTCTGACTAAAAATACCACCAACAGCTTAATCTGGTTCAATTTCAGTTGCTTACCATCTGTATCCCCTCTCCTGATGGTCACCTCTGAAAAAGGGACTTCTAGGCCCAGTGGGCTTACCGGGTCAACAAAATTTAATAAATAAATAAATAAATAAATGATATCTTGTTTTGTAGCTAGCCACCTGTCTAAGACCGAATCACATGCACATTGTATTGAAATCCTAGCTTTAATGAGACTATTCCATTCCAAGACAATGCTATCATCTGACAGCAATTTATTGTTGTTTCCAGAATGAAGTTTTCTGTTTCTTCCGCTGAATTCCAGGTGTGCAACTATACAAAACCGCGATGTGGTCAGAGGTTTCAAAAGCCTCTGTACTAGCACCTAGTACTTTGAAGTTTTGTGACAAGAAAATATCTATACATGTCACCAGTACCCGTCTAATATAAGTTCTTGCTCTGACATAATGCATCATTCTATAACCATCTTGTAGGTGAGCAGAGTAGATCATTTCATTCAGACAGGTCATATCACTATAAATGTTGGTGGTGTGACCCCCATCTATCTTTCAAAGGTAGCCCACAGTAAAAATCACCCCCCAAAATGACCATGTGATTGGTATGCAGACATGGCTGTATTTTCTTTAAAAAGTTCTACTCTATCTGCAATGGCTTGCAGAGCATAGATGTTTATAAAATGGTATTTCAGGTCACACCAAGTTGCATCAAGTAATAGTGCTTTACCCAGACATATTTCCACCAGTCTTTTGACATCAAACTGGTTATCTCTTAATAGAATAGTTACCCCATCACTCACCTCCTCACCTTGTGGCCAGAAAGAACATCACAAGGCCCACAGTCTCCTAGCTTGATTTATCTCATGAAGAGTTTTAATTCTGATATCTTGGAGGAACACAATGTTGCCAGGCAGATTGTTTAATAAGTTCATAGTTGTGAGCCTTTTCTTATGACCTTTAATACTGCTCACATTCAGGGTTATCGGGTTCAAAATAGGTCCTGTACACATGGGGAGCTATGAATCAATAGTTCCAGACTGAGATCTAGTTTTACCCTTTAGCCTTTTTACCTTTGGCACTTCAGATTGTGAATCCGAGGAGTAATCCATAACGTATGATGCAACTGGAATGCATCCAAATGTATGACATCCTTGTCAGTATTACCCCACTGTTTGTGTTTTCTCAATGCATTATAGCTATTTCTTGTCTAGAAGGGTAGGACTTTGCCATATTTGACTTTTTGCCTTTGGGGATGACTCCCTCCATCATGACCTGTTCAGGGGGAAGAGGGGGGCATCTGCCCTTCACTGTTCACCTCATTGGAAGTCCCTGGTGCCATAGGTCTTTCTGTTACCTGTTGCTCATTTGATCAGTCCTTCACACTGATAGATTCTACACAGCATCATCTTGCTTTTGACCTTCTTGCTGGAGGTTATGGTTTTGCAGCCGGGGCAGATATAGGGATCACTTTTGCAGGTTGTAGTGGCTTTGCCACATCAGCATCCCTTTGGGAGGAGTGGGGCCCTGGAGACTATGGCCTACGTCTGTCTGTAGAAACTGGGGATGTGTCTGCAGAGCCTTGTGAGTGAGCTTGGGACTCCATAATAATTTGCTCCTGGCCTTGAGCTACAGCATCTAGGCAGTTATGTGCTGCCCTGGGACCTTTTCTGTAAGAATGTCCCATTTTTTCACAAAGATCATGGGCACTGAAGGCTCACATGCCTGTAGTCTAGACAAAGATTGCAGCATGGTCTGTCATTGACTGAGCAATGGTGGGTGTGAGATGCACACTTGTGGCTGGTATTAGGCTGCCCTGGATAAAAGCAAATTCCACAGTCTAGGGAACGATATGAGAGGGGACCACAAGGGAATATTTATAACCAGTTCATATTTCTGCCAGTACTTTTCCAAGGACTGTATTCTTTTAAAATTGATGTAAAATACTGAAACAGCAGCCCCCCCCCCACACATACATATGTATCAAAGCATACATATCAGCTGCCCCAAACCCCAAGGAAGATTTCAACAACTGTCAGATGACAAATGGTCTATCAGGTGCTGATGACATGCTCCCTTTATAGTTTCATTCCACAGCAATTCTGCATTGGGCAGGTTGCCCCACCACTGTAAACAAGTTAGCCATTCAAAAAGTCCCTTGTTGGTTTTGCTGAGTCTAACCAGCGTCATTTGGAATGTTATCCTCCTCGTGTACATTCTCCTGTGACCCTTGCTCCTCCAGGGTCTGAGTCATCCTTTCTCCCTAGTACCCAGTTTCTGTGCTGGAACCCTGTCTTTGTTTTGGGACTGAAAAGCCTCCCCCTCCTCAAGAACAGCATTACTTTCAGAATCAGCAAGCAGAAACCCTGTTTCAGGCGCATAATGTCTGCCCTCTGGAGCACTCAGCCCATCATCAGCAGGCTCAGAGGCTGTTTGTGTCTGTATAGACTTAGGAGGGGCAGAGTCTTTTGTGCAATCTGTAACCTGAACTGGTCCTAAAGAAGTAGTTTCAGACTGGGGCACAGATGCAGACTTGCACAGTGTTGCTAAGCAACTGGGAGTGCTTGCTTGTGGTTATTGTTTTAGAGAAAAGAGGCAGCATACTGGGATTCACAAATCTTTTCTGTAATGCCACTTTCCCTTTTCCCAAATCTTTTATGCTCAATAGTTTTAGTACATTTCTCAGTGGCAGGCAGTGGTCGACTCACTGGTGAGGGAGGCTCTGACAGTGAATCATCTCTTTCCTGTCGGTTCTCTGCTCCAGCTGCCATTATCTCTGCCACTGCCACTGGTATTGCCACAGGAGATGGCCAGCTAGAGGATTCCTCTGTTCTCATCCAGCCGGTCACTTTCAATGTGGCTTCTGGATTCCATGTCTCTTCTCTGGGGGAGTTTGGGGAAAGATCAGGCTGACCATGATGCAGATCCAGTTTTGCCTTTCCAGCTGTTGTAGTCTGACAGCATGCATCCTTTGATGAAGCCACTGTCACACCATGAGTGTCTGGAGAGAGCTGCTGCTCCACAGAAGGACTTTAATGTTTCCTGTTCCATCTATCTCCTCACAAGTTCACTCTGTGGATGAGACTGTTTAGACTCCACCACATATTTTAACTTGTTGTCCAGTTTTTGAGGTGACCAATGTGAGGAATGCTGTCTAGCAATTTGTATTTCCTCCTCAGCAAGCAGTTGAAGTAGAACCTTTTGTCTTATGATGGCCTTTCTAAAGAATTTATCCTCATGTTCCTCTTACTGATCCTGAGGTGTCTGCACTTTCAAGCTCTTCCTCTGAGATGGTCATTGCTGTGTCCTGTGTCTCACCATGTATTTGCACAACAGGTTCAAGTACAGTACATTAACCTCCATTTTCATATCCATGTCTTCTGAAAAAAACTGCATGTCTTTAAGGACAGTTGTATAAAGTAGGGGTAGAGGGCTCCAAATCTCCACCACCTCCTCCTCCATCTACCATCTTGGCCAGCAGGCAGATGGACAGGGGCTCCCCATACAGCAGGAGTAGGGGAATTTATTTTTATTGAAAATCACACAAAAATTGTGATCAATACAAAATGCTGAGTAAAAACAAATAATAAAGAACAACCAACATGAGAAAAATTAAGCACTAAATGAGAAAATGAACTCTCTTGATCTGTTATGTTAATATTCACAGAAAAAACCCTCAGATATGCAAAAATAAATACTATAAGAAAATTAAAAAGAATGTGTGAAAATGAAATATACACAGAAACCTCAGATTATGGTGGATTGCATCCTTGGTGTCTAACCAAATTAAACTGGGGAAGAAAATCTTTGTGAGAAAGCCCTTCCAAGAACTAAATTATATTTTTATTTTTATGTAACCATCTAGTGGAGAACTAGCCCAACAGGGAAACAAGAAAAAAAGGAAAAGAAAACACTAAAAGCATAACTTTATAGCTTTAAATAAAACAAAAGTGAAAGTAAAGGTGAACACCCCTATGATTAACTAGTTAAGTAATAGGTGCATCTGAATCAGCGATCCAAGGAACATTTCTCCAAGCTTTTTTCAAGAAATTACTGGTGACATTCTTTGTTTCTAAAAAATAAATGGACCTTAATTCATAAGTAATTTTTTGTGAAAGTTCTACACGAGAAGTATCCTTTTGTTGAAGTGTATATAAACATCTGATATTCAAGATAAACCATTTTATAACCATAAAGATTATGTGCAAAGTACTCTCGTGTTTATTCCACTATCCATCAAAATGCCCATAAATTAAGGTAGCATAACCAACAGTTGTAAAACATTTTGCCTGCCATTGAGATGCAATACATTTCCAAAAATATGCTATATATGTGCAGGAAAAATACAAATGGTCCATTGTCTTGAGCTGCTGTTGACACAAATTTCTAGAGCACAATCGTTCATTCATTTGCTTGTGTTTCTGGTTGGCCTTTACATTAAACCTTTCATGGCAACAAAGCTAATGAGTATCTCTCATTATCTCAGGTATTCTGGGATTAAGGAGTAAATCCAATAATGGGGAGAAGGAGTTAGCAGGACAGGATAGGAAAAGCACTTGTTCCTGAAAATGACTAGCCAATACTTGTTTGTAGATCAGTTTCCTTCCTTTAGTCAAAACCATATGGCTGGTTATCTGCCAGATTTTAAGCTTCATAAAAACCTTAAGATAAAGAGGTGCTTGATGTGAGCTTTTCGCAACATGCAAAAGTCCCCAGTCCCATTGTGAGAACCAAGTATCACAAACTTTACCAAACAAGGGAGACCAAACCTGTCCTGAGTATAGTAATAATGGCCTTAAATTAGTCATAATGTGTATACTGTGAAAAAACACAAGTGGGTTCACCATGTGAAGTCCTCCTTGTTTGACAGGTAAGTACAATACGTTTCTCTTGATGGGGTTTATTCTACTCCCCCAGACAGCCTGAAAAACTACACTATAAATTGTGGTCTCTAAGGATTTGGGGGGTGGAAATAAATGACTAACATAAAGAAAGACTGGGATTAGACATGTTTTGATTAAATGTATCCTTTTGGCCTTACTCATTTGCCATTTATTCCACTGTTGGACTAGGGTGTGCCCCTTTTCTATCTTTGGTTCCCAGTTTAAAATGTCAAGGGGACCTGTATCAGACTTAATACCTAAAACCGTGATGGGACTGCCCATGATGTGAATACCTACTGTTTCTTGGATTGGGAGTAATAGTTTCCCTAGCTGACGTCCTATACATTTTTGTAAATTTAGGGATGCACCAGAAAATTGGCCATATTCATTACAGTTGTTTAAGGCTCGCACTGCTGAGGTCTCATCCTGCACTGAAGTGCATGAATCATCAGTATAAACCATAGCAATATAAGGTACTGTGTGGACTGCGATCTGTATGTGTTGTAATATTGGAGAAGAATTTAAAGCCCCTAGTAAGGGATCTATACTAAATATATACAGTATAACAAAGGGCTCAAGGGGCACCCTTGTCTGACACCCCTTTGAACTGGTAACACAGGCCCACTCCATCTTAACTTGGGGATAACTGTAGCCGTCTAATACAGACACTGTAGCCAGGCTATGAATTAATTGGGAATGCCATATTGTTGCAAATTGTACCAAAGATAAGAGTGGTTGACTGTATCAAAGGCCTGTTGTTTATCCCGGGAGAGTAGAAAACCATTTGAACCAACAATATTGTCCTGTTCTATAATTTCTGTTAGTAAGATTAATTGGCCTGTCATCTTCCTCTCAGGGATAGAACAAAACTGTGCACGAGTAATAAGGTGTATAGCAACTTGTATTTAAAATCTTTGTCAGCAACTTAAAGTCCACATTTAAGAGGCTTATAGGCCTCTGTTTTTTTAATGTACCTTTTATCTCCTTTTTTATGTAAATAAATTAACATGCCCTCTGACATGTGTAGCGGTATAGAACCGGCCTGAAGCATGTAAGTAAAAGCCAAAGCTAATTTGTGGGATATTTATTTACCAATAACTTTATATAGTTCAGCGGTTAGGCCATCTTTGACTGGGGTTTTATTAGTTTTAAGAGAGTGAATAGCTGTTTCTACTTCTAATGGGGAAATAACTTTTGTCAGGGTGTCTAATATGTATAAGGGGCAAATAGGGTTAGGGAAGTGCTGAAGAAACTGAGAGGCAGCAGACAGATCAGTTGTATTCCCTTTAAACAAGGATGTAGTGTACTGCATAACTATGTGTAGAATGTTCTGTATATCAGTGTAGAAAGTATTGTCTGTATCTATCAAAACATCCATTCTCTTACCATTAATTCTATCCTTACAACTAAGAAAAGGGCAAATAAAGCTTGCACTACCCTGTGTTCCAAAGGATTGTTTTTGTAAACTATTGTGTTGTTTTAGAAGAAATTGTAACATCTCCTGCTTAATTAACTGAATTTGGGGGGTGTAATTATGATTAGTCGACCTAGCCAAAGTTTGTAACTTTTGTAAATGTTGGCTATTGCATACATATTGAAAATATTCCTTGTTTCAACAATTTTTACTGTTGGATTTTAACAAGTTTTGAAAATACAATTTAGTACCTTCCCACCAGTGGGCAGGATTGTCATACATTTAAGATTGCTTCCTTCAAAGAAAAAAAGTAATGGATATTCGGAATGATATCCTGTTTAGACAGTAGTGAGGAATTACATTTCCACATACCAGGGTCCTGTGTGAGTGCTGGGGCAGGACCTAGGCATAGGCCAAACAATCTGTGGTCTGAAAATAATGCTACCTCATCCAGAATAATGGAAGAAATGGCAAGCAAATTAGCTATAAAGAAAAAATAAATTCTCGCAGCGAGATTTCCTTTTTGAAAAGTAGGGTCTGGCCATTGTTTAACTTAAAAATATACATCAATTAAAGCAGTATCATGGCTGATTTTCTTCAAAGTAGACATGTCACAGAAGATTTTTTTTGTTTTTGTGTGTTGGCCCCTGTCTTGCAGGGCCAGCCCACAGTTAAAATCCCCTCCAAAAATAACAAAGTGGGACGTGAAAAGATAAGGCTGCATGGATTGAAATATTGCAATCCTGTCAGCCTTTGTTTGGGGAGCATAAATATTTACAAGTCTTTAATAGGTATTGTGTATTTTTGTATCTAATATTAAAGCTCTGCCGGGGAGAAGATCAATTAATTTTACTAGATGAACATCCATGGAGTTTTTAAAGACAATACCTACCCCAGAGCAGGTGACTCCCATTTGACCAATAAGAAGGGCCTACACACCATACTTCAGTAGCAGTATTAATTTCTGTTATAGTGTATAGTCTGGTATCTTGTAAAAAGAAGATGTCTTGGGGGAGCTGGAAAGTAAATGAGAGAAGACTGTCTGCCTCTTCCTGCAGCTCTTAATACTATTAATATTAATAGTGCAAAAGGAAAGTGGGGGTTCCATCAAAGAGAGTAAAGGGCAAAGAAACTATCTCTAAAAGCCTCTCAAGGTGGTTTAGACCTTTATCTTCATGAATACTTAAGTTTTGTCTGAATCCCTGATTTGCTTTTGTTGTTTGCGCATTGCAACACCAGAAAGGAAAGTATGTGTGATTCACATGGGAAAACTCAGGGGCCTTAACTAGCTGAACTCTCATAGCTCAGTTGGTTAAGAGCTAAAGGATGGATTGTTGAGGTCCTGAGTTCAAATCCCAGTAAGAGTCACACTTTTCCTTTCATTTCTACAATTGGATTTCTAAATTTGCCTCACAGTGGCATATACTGTACTTAGGAGAGCTAGAGGAGGAGTTATTTAAGTCTGTAAAAACACTTCCTGGTTGCTCATTGCAATACCAAAAAGGATGCATGTGTGATTCACATGGGAACATGCAGGTGCCTTAATTGGCTGAACTCTTGTAGCTCAGTTGGTTAAGAGATAAAGGATGGATTACTGAGGTCCTGGGTTCAAATCACACTTTTCCTTTCATTTCTATAATTGGATTTCTAAATTTGCCTTGCAGTGGCATATACTGCACCTGGGAGAGATAGAGAAGGAGTTATCTGAGTCTATAAAAAGACTTTTTGGTTGCTCATTGCAACACCAGAAAGGAATGTATGTGTGATTCATATCTAAAGCATGGATTGTTGAGGTCCTGGGTTCAAATCCCATTGAGAGTCACACTTTTCCTTTCATTTCTACAATTGTATTGGTTTGTTTTTAGTCATTCCCTGGGATGGGGTAGATTTCTAGGAGTCAGGTGTAAGGTCAGATTATGAGAACCCCAGGGCAGAGTCTTCTGAGTCTGCATCTCAGATTTCTGTGGAATTCTGAAGGGCTTCAAATCTGTTGGCTATAGATACATCTATAGTTTTAGGAACTTTGGAGGCAGGTTACCTCCAGATCTGACAATGTTGAGTAACCATGCTGCTTTTGCCTTTTACTATGGGTTGGGGGGGCATAGTAGTGGGGTCTGTAGAATTAGACCCTTTAGAAGATGAAGGGGGGGACTTCTATAACATCCACTTTATTTTCTTGGGATAGTTCCATCTGAATTTCTTCTTTCACCTGTACTGTGGAGCCCTGGTCCTGCATATAGTGGGCCAGGTGGGGGTGCAGGAGCCATGGTGCTAACAGGGTCTACTGTGAGGAATGCAGCACTTTGTGCTAATGCAGTCATTAACCTCTGTTCTGCCTCATCTGTTGGATTAGCCTGATTATGTGCAGCCCACTGGCAGCTCTGACAGGAATGCCCCATAGTTTCACATAGATTATATTTCTGTTCATTTTCATGAAGACCACTAGTATGTTCTAATTCATAATGAAGGTTACATTTCACCTGATCACACATGATACTTAAATGACTGGTTGAACTGCATTTATAACAAGCCTTGGGTTGTCCTGTGTAGAACAGGACCCCTCTATCTCTACCCAAAAAGAAACAACTTGGTAAATGTTGTAACCCTGCATCAGTGGATCTCAGCATAACTCTGAGTTTCCACCCTCCAGTCCAGATATGTTCTGTGTTGAATATGGCCTCAGGATTTCCAAGGACAGTGCACCTCTGTTTCAGCCAACAAGCCAAGTCAGCCACACTGACCCCTTCATTTTGAAATAACACTGTTATTGTTTTATACGCTGGCTTGGTCAAGGGAATAGTGTCAAAAGGAGCCCATAATGGAGTATGTTTTAAGTCCCAGAAATTTGTGCAAAGTCTTTACAGCCCCGCATTTAGTTTACAGCTAACATCAGATGTTGTTTGTTCTGAAATGTGAATCAGGGCATACATTTTGTTTGCAAAAAAATGCATTGAGTCTTTTAACAAAGTCTTCACCACAAATACTCGGTCTGGCAATGAATCCATGCCTTCTTTATACAACAGGCAAATGGCATTATGCCGTTTAGTTGGATAAACAGGATTATGGAAGAGAGATGCATAAGGTCTTGGGTTTGTTCAGTTGATAGTATTTAGAGGTGCATTTGAAGCCACAGAACCTGTAGTATGGTTTTCAGTTGCTGGGAGAGTTGTACCTTTGGGAGCTGGGACAGCAGGGGGCCCATTTAATAAAGTTTGCCCATCAGTAGCTGTTTCAAACTGTTGGGATGTGGGGCATCAGGAATATCTCCAATATTAATGTTAGGATTTTGTTTAAGCAAAAGTTCCTCTGGCAATGTCATCGGAGAATCATTTATAATAGGGCAGCCTCATGAATAGGGAAGTTTATTGAAGAAAAGAAATCGTACAAAAACACAATACAAAAATCAAGAGGAATACAAGAAGAACACCATTACAGCCAGAAAAAAAATTAAGTACTTGTACACACACAAAAAAAAAGAGAAATAAGCATAACTCAAATACATAATATAGTATGCTGGAAGCTTTTTTTCCCCAAACCCTACTATAATTTGAATATAAATCATGATACTTAACACCCACCATTTTTAAGTAACAGGTACATCAGAATCTGTTATCCATGGCATATTTCTCCAAACTGCGCACAAAGTTCTGGAATGTAAGAGCCTAGAATCCTCATTATATTGAATTTTTAAATCCCTTGTAATTTTACAAGAAGGTCTTCATGAGATAAAAATTTCTGCTGTAATGAGAATAAACATCACATCTACTGTTCCAAATATACCATTTAACAACCAATAATATTCTATGTAAAGTTTCAGTATGCCAATGGTCCACCCCTATATATTTACCCCACATCAAAGCATCCGTAGTAATAAACTGAAACCATGGAGCATTCCAGACAGTTGCCAATAGAGGCCAAAAAGATGTAATATAGACGCAGGTCAAAAAAAGAGGTTCTGTTGCATCCAGTTGTTGAATACATCCGGGTCTAACACATAAACATTCAGTCAGTTGTTTATGTTTTTGATTAGCTTTAACGTTAATCCTATCATGACAGCTCAGCCAATGAAAGTCTTTAAATTTATCTGGAATCCTAGGAGTGTTTAACAAACTTAATACTGCCTCTCTGTATGGAGGGGGACATCGAGAAAAAGTTTCTAATTCTGTAAATTGAGTCTGCATAACCCAGTTATATAACACTTTCCTTTGTTTTGAGATCAAAAGATGGCTTGTAAGTTTCCAACATTTAAGACAAACGAAAGTTTCCCTAATATAAAGTGGTATATTTAAGGATCTATGCAAAATCCCCAATTCCCCCCGGTCCCATTGTCGAAACTATAGGCCGCAATTCTGTTCAAACACGGGCACCCAAGTTTTATCAAAAAAAATTAATAAAGGCCTAAAGTTTGCATATAGAAAAACACTATAGAAAAATAAAATTGGATTTACCATCCCCAACCCTCCCTGCTTTTTTGGTAGGTACACAATATTCCTTATTAACGGATTTAACCTACTGCCCCATACAGCTTGAAAAAAAAGACTATAAATTACAGTTACTAGTTGACAAGGTGGAGGAAAGACATAACTTATATAAAGAAATACTGGAATGAGGAATGTTTTAATTAGATGTACCCTTTTCCGTTTGTTTAATTTCCACTTATTCCATTTAGCCACTAAAGCTTTACCATGAAGTAAACAAGGTTCCCAATTCAAAAAACACATATCCCCCTGGCCATAAATAATCCCCAGAATTTTCAAATGAGTAGCTGAAAAATGAATACCAGCTACTTCTAAAACAGGAGGAACAACTGATCCAAGCTGTGTACCAATACATTTGTCTAAATTTAAACTGGTACCAGAGTTTGAGTTATAAGTTGTACAGATATCTAAAGCTCCCTGAATAGAAACCTTGTCCGCCACTAAAATGCAGAGATTGTCTGCATAAGACAAAGCTTTGTAACGCAGGGGGGCTGAAGCAACAATAATAGGCCTTAAAAGTATTGAATTATTAAGGAGCTGAAGTAAAGGATCAATGCAAAAAGCATATAGCAGAGGGCTGAGTGGACACCCCTGACGTAACCCTCTCCTTACTGTCAACATGGGCCCCTTCCAACCCCTAACCAAAGGAGTGACTGTAGCTGTTTTATATAAACATTGAACCCAATTAATAAATTGCAGTGGCAAACCATATTTTTTTAAAACTTCCCATAGGAACGTGTGGTTAACTGAATCAAAGGCTTGTCTTTGATCCAGTGATAGTACTAAGCCATCTGCTCTATGCCTAAAACTATGCTCAAAACTTTCCCTTAACAAGATTAAATGTTCTGTGATATTCCTACCTGGTATAGCACATGCCTGTGCTGGGGATAGAATATGTGTTGCTACCAATAACAAGCGGTTGTTTAGAATTTTAGCTAAAATCTTAAAGTCTGTATTAAGTAGAGAAATTGGTCTCCAGTGATCTATATATCGTCTATCTCACTTTTGTTTAAAAATAAGTATCAGAATACCCCCTGTCATACGCAGAGAAGGGGATCCAGATGAAAGAATTGTCATAAAGGCCGCAGCTAGTTCCGTCAAGATATGCGGTCCTATAAATTTATACAATTCTCCAGTTAGTCCATCTCCACCTGGTGCTTTATTATTCCCTAAAGCCATAATTGCTCTCTCTACCTCTTATGGCAGAATATCAGCAATTAAAGGTATTAATAATTGGTCAGTAGGCTTAACCGTAGAAACTAAGTCAAGATAAGTTTCCACTGTTTCAGGCTGAACTTGTGGGGGAGTAAAGGATTGAAACGTACAGTATAATGTGTTACAATATTAAGAATCTGTCCAGTATCAGTACATAATCTTCCATCCTTATCAAATAAACTATCCATAGTTCTGTTTATGTTCCTAGCTGCGTGTCCCTCATAAGGGTAAATATAACCCTTTTACCCTGAGTGCAATATAACTGCAGATATTGCAGATGTTGTTCTTGTAGTAAATGATACTCTGTCATTTGCTGTTTAATATTTTGAATTTGCACCGCAAAATCATGTTTTACGGTAGATGCTAAAGATAATTTTTGAAGTTGTAACCTGTTGTTAAGGTAAGTCCCATATTCCTTATCCCAAACTACCTTCCCATATGATTTAAAAAACAAACTGTCAAATCCCGCACAGTGTCTTCCCACCAAATACTAGGGTCTGTGTACATATCAAATATGGATTTCCTGGCTTGAATAAAATATACCAAATCTTGACAAATATTTTCCTTAGCCAAAAGTAAAGCATTTAATTTCCAATAACCTGGCCCAGTAGGAGGTGTATGTGAGCCATCCAATAATAAAAATAATATTTAATAATTTGAAAATTCTGCTAGTAAAGTTTTAGCTTTAGCAATTTGTAGAAGGGGAGAAACAAAAAAAATAGTCAATTCTTGTGGCTGAGGTACTTCTATAGAAGGTGGGGTCAGCGTTCCCAACTATTTCAAAGTAAGCATCCCTCAAATTTGCATTCTGTATCATAGTAGAAAGACAAGTCATGTCGCAAAACACTTTGTTAGTAACAGTATGCTTACCCCATCCCTTACTTTTAATCCACAATTAAAGTCACCCCCTAGAATAATGTGATGTGCAGAGTACAGATAGGGCTGAATAGCCTGGAACAACTCAGTTCTGACCACCTTTGTTTGACCAGTGTAAATATTAATGAATTGGAACAGTACATTATGCAGCTCGACATCCAGTATTAAGGCCCGACCTGGAATCAAATCAATTAATTTAACAACATGCACTTCTATATTTTTAAATAAGATGGCTATCCCAGAGCAGGTTTCTTCTCCCAAGGACCAAAAAGAAGGACCAGAATGCCAAAAGTTGATGGCCTATTTCAATTCAGATATAGTGTGTAACCTAATATCTTATAGGAAAATAATACCAGTTGAAAGAGATCTTAAATGTGAAAACACACCTTGCTTTTTCCGTAAACTCTTAATACTATTAACATTAATAGAATAAACAGATAAAGGAGGCATTATGTTCATAAAGGAGTAAGTGAAAAAAACCTTGAGCATGATTCTGTTCATGGGGGCTTTTTAGAGGAAGCTCTTGTGGTTCTAACATACTTAGTTTTCCCTGTTCCTTTTCCAGAGGGAAGGGGTACTGTGTCAAGGGAAGGTTCTTCCAATTCAGAACCCTGTTCCAGTATTGAGGAAATAATGGAAGACCCTTCAGATTCATTTCCAGAGATTTCCCCTTCGATAGGCAGAGAGGTAAATCTGTTTTTAACAGGATTTCAGATGTTTTGGGCATTTTAGCAGCTGGTTGTACCCAGTGCTGCCGATGTCTGGAGGTTTTAACCTGAGTATGTGAGGGTTGTTGCAAAGCATCTGCAGTATGCTGTGGGTGAGTTGACACATCCTCAATAACAATAGTTTCTACCACTGTAGATACAGTAGCCTCCTTCTGGGGAACCACGGAAATGGTTTTTATAGCAAAATTCTCTGGTGGAGGCATAGCAGACTGTTGTGCTGAACCTTCAGGAACAGGAATGGTGGCTGCAGATTGTTCAGAAGGCCTATCTTGGGGCCTAGAGGCTGAACGCTGAGCCTGGACATGTTGTGCTAGGGCTATGGACACTCTCTGCTCATCCCAATCAGCTTGCTCTCTCTGATTGTGGGCTGCTGAGGGACAAGAATGATACGTGTGACCCTTCTCCTCACATAAATTGCAGACCTGGTCATTTCTGCATATTGCTGCACTGTGACCTAACTCATTACAGGTAGTACATTTTAGTTTATCACACATACTGCTTAGGTGACCCATGGCTAAACACTGATAACAGGCCTTGGGCTGACTTGCATAGAATAAAACCCCTCTATCTTTCCCCAGGAAAAAGCTATTGGGTAAATGAATTAACCCAGTGTCAGAAGTGTTCACAACAACTTGTATTTTCTACCCTCCATTCCAGATATGATCATCATCAAAAATGGGTTCTGGATTACCCTGTACTGTACACCTTTGTTTAAGCCAATAGATATGATCCATGACACTCACCCCCTCATTCCCAAATAAGACAGTGATCATACGATGCGCAGGTTTAGTTAAGGGAACTACCTCAAAAGGGACCCATAAAGCAGAGGTTTTTAAAAGTTGATATTGAGACCAGAACTTCTGCAGACCACTACCTTGTTTAAAGATAACGTCAAAGACAGGTTCTCCTGAAACATGTATTAAAGCATAAATTTCAGCAGGGGTAAAGAACATGGAGCCCCTAAGCAGGTTCCTAGCAACATGTTTATGATCTGGGAAAACATCTAAACCCCCTTTATAAATTAACCTAATTGCATTATGGCGTTTAGCAGGGAAGACTGGAGCTCTCAATAAGGATGCAAAGGATTTAGTAGAATTAGACTGTCCTTGTGAAATATGTTCAACATGTCCCACAGAAGGAGGAAGTTCAGGAGCAACAGAGGAATCAGGCCCACAAAGTCTATTTTCACCACCTTGCAAAATAGGTAGCACAGGGTTCTGCGTGAGTTCTAAGCCTTCTGGCACTTGTAAAGGAGAGGCAATGTCCATTTCCGATCCCCAGTCTTTAGATCTGTTAGTTTCCAAGGGAAGACAGTCTTGTCTAGCAGAGGTGGATTTTTTACTGGGAGGCACAGAAATGGGAGAAGGACCTGAAACCCAAGTGCCTGAATCATATTTTTCCTAACCGGCAGCCTGTAAAGTGCGATCTACAGACCACTGGCTTTTATTAGCTGTTATTTCTTGCCGTTTTAATGTAGGAACCTCAGAGCTTTGTCCTGGGACAGGAAACACAGTACCTGAATTTACTAGTCCTGCCGAGGTTCCCACAGAGTCATTATACAAATTTCCTTTGAAGACAAACAAGGGCGCTTGCCCTGCACCTGCTGAGAAGGAGTAGGAGCCTGCAGAAGCGTCCTGATAACGTGGTTGCACTTCGTCCACAACAGCTGCTATCTTCTGCAGAGGAGTCATCTGAAGAGTTGTTTAACATGGAATGTTTACCATGGAATACAGGGATTCAAAATTCTGTTCAGTTCCACTGGTGAATGTTACTCTCCTAGCATACTGTACACACAGACAACAAAGGCATGTTTTAGAGCCAGTGACTCAGTTATCTTACTGTCAGGGGAAGCAAAAGAGATTTCCCTGATGAGCAGGTAAAGACAGAAGGGGGATTTTGTACTGTTAGTAAAGAAACAGTTGTAATGAAAACTATAAACAATACTTAATGTTTCTAGTTTGTTTATGTGTGTAAGGAGAGTGTTATGATCAGAGAAACAACATTTAATTAATTTGTTTTAGTTTTTATTTAAGGTACTTTTATTTTTAGGACCTGGTTAAAGGTTTTTACAGTGTAAATGTAGCAGCCATGTTTGTGATGGAAGATCAGTTCTGGTTGTAGGAGGACTGATTTGCTCATTGTGTGATGTGGTTTAGGACCAGAATAACTGTGTGTATATAGAGCTTCAATGTACAGTCAGTTGATGTCTCTTGGCCAATGAGATTTCTAGATTTTTTCTTGCCATTTTATAACATAACATATGTAATCCCCTTGTTCCCAGGGGTTACTAGAATCCCATTAGAATCAATGGCAGGCAGGGAGAGGCAGCTAGTGACATGCCAGTTAAATGGATTTCACACTGTCATTCTCTGGTTTCAATCTCAGCTGAGCTGGAAGATGATGTAATCATTGAACTGTCTCAGCAGCATAAGCCACACTCGAGCTAGCTGCAGGGAGTTAGCTTTGTAATGTTTGATTAGAGTGAGAGAGTCTGTAGAGTGGAGTTCCAGGAGGAGGCTGCAGCCTGCAGCAGCTCCTCAGTTTTAGCTCTGACAGAGAGCTACCACTGTGTTTTGGACAGTTTGTTCTCACCCTACAAGAAGAACATAGAAGACAGAGACTGAAGTGGTGAAAACCATTCTGAGTGCATTTTCCTTTGCCCCATCCCAGGATTTTAGGTTTCAGGGGCAATCCCCTCACCCAGTCTGGACTGTGTTGAAGCTGCCTGAGATTCAACTGCTCTGTGAGTACTTGTGACTTTTGTTTGGAAACGCCCTGGGGCACCTGCATTCCTTGTGGTGAATTTTCTCTGTCAAAGGGATCCTGTCACCTAGACTGTTTTCTGTTTATAAATGTCTGCTAAAGTTGGGGTCTAGTGAAGAAACATTGCCAATTACAGAACTTTTAACTTTCTGACACCTCAGAGGTGTGTAATGTAGTATGTTAAGTGTGAAAGACATTTCAAGATAGCATCTACAAGTTTCCATGAGGGTGTTATTAACCAGATGAATGGCAGAGTATAAATTTGGAAGCAAAGGGTGGGAGACGCCCCCCCATCTCGAGCAAACAGTTTACCTCTCCAGGTTCAATTTGGGCACCTGTGTTTTCTTTCAGTGCATTTGGTCAGTGCCTGAAGAAAATAGTTTACCCAGATGTGGGTTGGATTTTCTGTGAGACTGTATGTGCTCTTTTGTGGTCGAGGGTGCCACCAGTAATTCCTCATGAAATATGGGAAAGTCTCCTAGTGCTGGCTGTGTGTGCCTAGTCAAGAGGAAGTGTACCAGTTCTGGCCGTGTGTGCCAACCTCCATTTCTGAACCAGAGAGTTCGCTGTGTAATTCAGAACTAGAGAGTCTGCTGTGTAATTCAGAACCAGAGAGTCTGCTGTGTGTGTGTTCAGTATGCCTATACTAAGTGGTAATTTAGGAATGTCTGCACTTCTGTAATCTGCATTACCTGTAGGAGTAGCCCTGTGGGGGTCCATCTTCACTTTGTGATTATTCTCTGTATATGTGAATAAAAGCCACACTCTGGAATCCCAACCTGGTTTGGACAGTACTGTTATTGCTTCCACTGTGTCTGGATTTACTTGGGTGCCCCTCACCAGAAGTGCAAATCTAGCATAATTGTGAGCAAAAGTTTTCTCCCAGGGACCTAGGCTGATGGCCATGGTAAATGGTCCCACCAGGTGTGCGCCAGGTAGTTGCCACACTTGATTTGTCTGTCTGTGTATGTCAGGCTCAGAAGTAGATGTACTAGTAAACTGAACTGTACTTACAACCCCCATCCCTCTCTTTGGCACCATGTGGTGAGAGGAGCAGCCCTGCTAGTTAAACAAGTAGGGCTGGTGGGGGTGGGTTACAAAATGGAGGCACCACTGTGGATGTGTTTGACTTTGGGAGAAAACAAGAGATGTTTGCTCAGGTTGTGGCTAGCATTTTGTCTGTCTGGCAGTTGGTAGCCCAAAATCGGAAGCTTTGCACATAAGGGATTTGCCCAGAGTACTGTCATCCATATGTGCCGCTGTGTACCTGCTGTTCAAGTGCTGCTGTGATTGTGCCAACATTGACCAAGGCGCTGTAAAGCCAGATTGTGTGTGCCCCTTGTCCTGCATCAAAAATAGAATGTTTACCTGCTTTAATTTTCAAGTTGTAACAGGAAAAAGTATTGTGAACTGTGGGAAACAAAGAGACAATTGTGCCCTGAAAGTCTCAAATGTTTGTTGTGTGAACTGGGGGAGTTGCTAGAGAAATAGGCAAGAAAAATGGTTCAAAATGGTGCCCTGACCGTGAAGTTACAGTTGACAGAAAAAAAGTTGTTTTGCAAGTTAAATTTTGCCTGCTCGACGATCGCTGTGAAGGAGAAGAGCTCGAGAAGAGAGAGAGAGGCTCATTTGCATGGTGTTGAGTGATTGGTGAGACTGCAACCAGTCCCACCCCCTAGCAGGCTTCAGAGTGCTGCCCAGTGTTTGAGAGTGAGAGAGTGAGTGGTGTGCGAGCTGGTAGCCGGGAGGATCATCGCGGTGACTGTAAACATTCTAAAAGTTAAAACAACAGACTTTTCTGTGCTATGTCGTGCTCAACTCGTATTCCGATCGACTGGGGAGAAAGTGGGGTATTCGTAGGGACAATCGGCAGGATCGCCAGCCAACTTCAACCCAGAGGCATTCCAGGATCGGCTTTAGGCTGAGATTTTCCATCAGAGCAAGCCAGCTACTGATTCAGTGAGTACCATTCAGCAAAACTGAGCTCAAACTGTGTGTGATTTTCAAAAGCCAGCTGGATCTGTGTGTAAACAGTAAGACTGTTTTGCAAAGGACTGTGGAAAGTAATCAAACCCAAGCAAGAATTCTGAGCATTAGACTGTGAGCATGTATTATGGATTCAGCAACAGTATCATTTTCTGAGCAAACTGAGAGACTGTGAGTTGTATGAGAGGCTGCAACAAACAAGCAACCCTGTTCAAGAAATACTGTGGCTTTAGTGACTTTAAGCAAGTAAAACTGATTGAAAGCTAATGGTAAAGTCCTAAAAAATCGTATAGATGTGCTGAGGAAGAAAAGCAGTGCAGTCAGTGCAGTTTGAGTAAAATTTATCAGTATGCAGTAAATCGGATGCGCAGTGGCTTGAGTCAGATACAGATTGTTGATGCGCCAGGAGAGCTGCCTGCCGCCATTACAGGGTGGGGCAGTAATGTAAACACAGCAGGAGGGAGCCATTTTGTGAGACTGTTCAAAGTAGACTGAACTCAGTAATAACAGTGAACTTTTGTGTGTTTTTCTACAGTCATGGCTTTGGGACCATCCTGCTACCCAGATCATGCCTGTGCTATGATAGCAGAAGAGGTTACCACGCTTAAAGAGATAGAGCTATGTTTCTACGGTGGAAGTTTACCTCTTCATGTTGCGATTCCTGGATACCCTGTGAGAGTATGCATAATGTGCCTCAAGGCTGGAAGGGACATGTTCATGATTCCTCACTGTTCAGGGTGTTTAGAGAAGCAAGTTCTGTCCAAGGCACCTAAGATTCATTTGGCTTCCACTTGGACAACGCTACAAGATACTGCTAATAGCAGCACATAGCAACAGGTTAAACCTGTTGGGGGAGGCCCAGCAGAGTGTGGCACAAAGGAAGAGGGTGTAGATTTACTGCCGGAGCAGATTCCTCATGATGTCTGTATGCCTGTGTTGCAGATGGACAGTGCAGAGGGAGAATCAGTGGATCCATGGAGAGAGGGTCCTAGCCCTAGCCACGTGGGAGAGGACGAGGTTAGAAAAATCCTAGACTGGGAGGTGTCTACCTCTGCACCCAGTGAAGAGTGGACTGTCTCGGGAGTGAGGACGACTGCTCACTCCTGGGCCCAGATCTTAAGTGAGGAAGAGGAGGAGGAAGCTATATACCTTTACACTGAAGGTCCTAGTCCACAGCCTCAGGCTCTTGCCTTGGAGGAACCAGGAGAAGAAGTTGGTGACTCCACAGCCCTGCTCTCCAAAGGGGTCAGGGACAAGTTCTACGTAGCTTTGAGTATGCAACACTGGCAGAACAAGAACTGGCCACCCCCAAGCCAGGCCGGGGGCCGCAGACTGATGAAGAGTAGTAAGGAGGAAAGACTGGTTCATAGGAAGGCAAACGAGAGCTATGGAATGTCCTTTCCTACCTTTCCTCGGAGAGTCTGGGAGGAGATTGAGAAAAACAGGAGTGAAACATAGAAACATAGAATTTGACGACAGATAAGGACCACTTGGCCCACCTAGTCTGCCCATTTCCCTACCTAATGCATAGGCTGCAGATCCTAGTTAACCAACAGCCTGGCTAGTGGAAGATGCAACCAAAAACCTGCATCCAGGTGCAACTCGATATGTCAGAGACAAAGTTGTCAGAGACAAACTCAAGTTTTGGAAGTTGGGCAGGACAGAGTTCATAGACACTGTACGTTTTGTGGATGATAAGGGAAACAAGACTTTCCATAATGTGAATTATGAGTGCCCAGACAGGGTCACAGTTCTTGCACCTGACCCACTGTGATACTACCCTCAATGTTACCATTGTCCTGTGAATGTGCCCATTCCTATCAAGTAGGAAGCAGAGCAGTGGTAGCCAGTGTCTGCCATCCAGCCATTGCCGTACCCATGTTGTTCCACCAATCTGGTCCAAAGGTGCATCCAGGTTCATTAGCCTTGCAGTGTGCCTTCCAGTTCCGTTGCCTGTCCTTCCAGATGACATCACCCTGAGATCACATCAGCCCAGCTGTTTTCCTGATTCATCACTTGGGATTTTGGATGACATCAACCCAGCAGTTCCTTTCCTGTTCCAAGGTTCCATCTCCATGGTGACATCATACCAGCAGTTTCCAGATGTTCATCCTGTTTTCCGGAAGATTTCCACCCAGCTGTATCCAAAAAATACTGCCAAAAATACTGCCAGGGAGAGTCTTCGGCCGGAGATCCAGGTGATGTTCCATTTTCGGTTACGGTTGTTGTACTGTGTGTTTGCAGATTTGGGGTTTGTTTTGTCTCTTTTTCTCTTTCAGGTGGATCCTGTGAAGAAAGAGTAGGAGTAGGAGTAGCCCTGTGGGAGTCCATCTTCGCTTTGTGATTATTCTCTGTGTCTGTGAATAAAAGCCACACTCTAGAATCCCAACCTGCTTTGGACAATACTGTTATTGCTTCCACTGTGTCTGGATTTACTTGGGTGCCCCTGACTAGAAGTGCAAACCCAGCATAATTGTGAGCAAATGTTTTCTCCCAGGGACCTAGGTTGATGGCCATGGTAAATGGTTTGACCAGGTGTGCACCTGGTAGTTGCCACACTTGGTTTGCCTGTCTGTGTATGGCAGGCTCAGAAGAAGATGTGCTAGTAAACTGAACTGTACTTACAACCCCCATCCCTCTCTTTTGAACCATGTGGTGAGAGGAGCAGCCCTGCTCGTTAAACAAGGGAGGCCAGTGGGGGTGTGTTACACATATAACAAAAAAAGACTGGCCTTGGTTGAGAAGCGTAACAATCAATAACAAAGAAAACAATGAGGTACAAAAAATTACACAGCAGGCCTAAGGGCCATTGTTATAAAGGTAGAATAGAACGGTTGTCGGTAGAAAGGATAACAGAGCAAGACATTTTTCAATGAAAACTTATTCAAAACAACTGCAAGTTGATTGCTCGATCAGATAGTTCTTTAGGGCCGCTTTGAAAGGGGCCAATGGTAGAAAGGTGGCAGATAGAGGTTGGGAGTTCATTGATCCGAGAAGGAGCTCTGTAGGCAAATACTCGTTGACAAAGCACAGTCCCGTAGAAAGGAAATTTCTAGAGGTACAGGTGGGTTTAGCTACAGTGATCAAGGAGTCAAGCCCAAGGGGGTGGCTTTGAGGGAGATCTTCTTCGCCATTATACAGGTGAAGTATTTGATTCTGTCCTCTAGGGACAGCCATCTGGCTGATGTGTATAGTGCACAGATGTGAGTCACTCTATTCTGGCCTGTGACTAGACGGCATGCATTGTTCAAGGTGGTTTTTATCCATGAGAGGGAGGTAGGATCCGCAGAGCCATAAATTAGTAGGCCATAGTCTATTAGTGAGAGTACAAATGAGGATACAACCAGGTGTAGGGCTGCAGGTGAGAGGAATTGCCTGTGACGATAGAGCAGCCCTATCCTGGTGTTCAGTGCACATAATAGTCCTTGGATGTGGTCACGGAAAGATAATTAGGAATCAAGGGTAATACCCAGATACCTGAAAGATTGGGCCTGTTCAATGGTAATATTACTGCAGTTAAGGATATTAAGGGCAAATCCACTGTGTCTGTTTTGTCGGTGGGTAAAGACCATAGATTTAGTCTTAGTACAGTTCAGGATTAACTTGTGGTTGACAAACCAGGATTCAATGGAGCTGAAATGCACCTGAAGCATATTTTGGAGTGTACTGGGGTTGGGGTACAAGTCAAAGATGACAGTGTCATCCGCGTAGAGAAGCAAATTACCAGAACAGGACTCGGGGAAGGAGTTAAGGAACAAGCTAAAAAGTAAGGGTCCAAGAATGGATCCTTGAGGGACACCAGAGCAGATGGGACTATGGGCTAAGAGGGTGGAACCAATTCTGACCTGCTGGGAGTGGTTGGAAAGATAGCTATGAAACCAGGCCACAGCTTCAGTAGTTATACCCAAGGATGGGAGGGATAGGAGCAGTAATTCATGGTTTACCGTAACGAAAGCTTTAGTAAGGTCTATATGAACAGATCCTACCAAGTGTCCACAATCTAGTGCCTGATGAATGAAAGAAGTATACTCTAGAAGGGCTGTAGTGGTGCTGTGACCCCTGCGGAAACCATGTTGGACTGGGGAGAATAGATTAAGATTGGTGAGGTAGTCAGAAAGCTGATCAGCTATAACTTTCTCCAGCGCCTTCCAGAGGGGAGGCAAAATGGAGATTGGACGGTAGTTGTTTGGGGCAGTGCTGTCCCCCCCTTTGAGAAGAAGAGTTATAACAGTGAACTTCCAAGTGCTAGGAAACTACCCCTGGCAAAGGGATAGGTTGAAGATTTTTGTAAGAGGAGCGAGAACTTCTTCCAAAGTGAGCCTTAGGAGCTTAAAGTCAAGAGTATCCCCACCATGTCTGGATTTGGAGATAAAGCTAGATAGGTACTTACAGACTGTGTTCGGGAATATGGTTTTGAAACGGAACAGTGGAAGGTCATCTGGCAAGATTGAGGGTGGGAGGCAGTGTGTGGGTGAATCAAAGAACTTGTCAGGCAGCACACCACTGAGGTCCGAGAACATATGATTAAGGGTGTTTGCAATATCTTTAGGGTGATGTAGGTATTTCCCATCAATATTAAGTTGGGCTAGTGGGCAGGGAACTGTCTTTCTTGTTATTTCCTTGAGATTCCTCCAGAAGTCATGACCAGAGCCCCATGAAGCCAAGAGTGCCTGTTGGTAGTGGCTAGCTTTTGCTTGGCAGATGGCCCAGGTACAGTTGTTCCTGACTTCCCGTTAGAGTTGCCTATCTCAAGGATGCCTGGAGTTAAGGGCTCTCTGCCAGAGGTTATCATGATGCTGCAACAATTTCAACAGTTCTGGGGAGACCCAAGGGTTGTTCCTGGTTTTAATATATTGCTTTTTGAGAGGCATAAAGATATTACAGTAGTGGTTGAACAGGGTGATAAAGTGGTTTAGGGTGGAGTCAACGTCAGTAGCAAAGAAAATGGGGGACCAGTCACAGGACCAGAGAAGGGCTTTAAGTTTGGGGAGGGAGTCTTTCTTGAGCCTTCTAAGAAAGGTGGGGGTTGGTGGGGGCACAGCGGCTTTGTTTGACCATAAGCAGGTAACCGGGGTCCTCACAGTAATGCAACTAAAATTTTGTGGACACACGCAACAGAGCTACTTTCCCCAAATCTCTCACTCCCTGATCTCCCAGGGATAAGGATAAGCCTCTGAATGGTGCTGTAATCACTGTTTCATCCTGCATGTAGTATCAAAGCATCAATTCTAGGACCTCCATTAAGTAGGTGAAGCATCCTTCATGGTTTTTGTCCTGTGGGCTTCGCCTGCTACTTGAGTAGGAGTTTAATGTAAATAGCTACAACCTCTGAGGCTATTTGCTGACTCCTCTCTTGCCCATCCATGCCAGCCTCAGCCAATTTATTGTAGAAGATGGCTTGTGTGGCATACCAGCAAGGGGGGTGGGGTTGAGTAGGCATCATACTAAGATGTTTTCTGGTGAGGGCCTGTACCCCTCTCATAGGTTTTCTTCTATATGGAGGTGGGGGGTGCAGGTTTATAGTCCAAAGAGAGCAATCCTATGGGGATGACTGCATTTTCTTGGGAATGTCACCAACTTAGTTACAATTGTGGCTGCACAGTTAATCCCAGGGATGCAAGGACAGCAGCAATGGAACTCAAACTCTGACCATCTTGCTCCTAGCCTTGTGGAGCTTCCTGCCTCTTCCACCCTCAGGCAGTGGGAGTGCATCAGCTCCCTGAGGCTTCTCCTGCCAGAGGCAATCAATATACTGGATCAGGGAGGTGGAACAGGCACTGGTATTACCCAGTCCATTGATCACCAAGATATTTCTGTCCCTAACAGTGTTCTACTGAGTGGCATATATTTTTCTAGCTGCAGGTCAGCCCATCTTGAGTGTGGAGGGAGGCAGAGGGACAACTCAAAATGCCAGCCTCTGTACCATTCTGGTTTCAATGAAAATAGCCTGAGAAATAATAACCTGAGACACGTAGCGGTTCTGTCCCCCACTCATCTCTACCGCATGAATAAATCATACAGTTTTGATGCGAGCCTCCCATCCGGGTCTCCCTGGCCCATACAGCTTGCACCACAGATTAGACCCCCATTGTACATTCAAGACACTTATGCATTCCCCAAAAGAGTAGAGTGCACACCTACAGTTTTTGATGGGATACAGTTTTGACCAGCTGCAGATGGTCGTGGCGGTTTGATTCTCTACATGGTCAGTGTTTGCCTATAGGTTTTATACCTGGCATTCCAGCTCCGCTGTTTTGTCAGTCTATATGGCAATCTGGGTAACCAGCCTACTACAGAATAATAGTGCATCATCTGCTACCCTGATTTCCAGGGCTTCAACCTGCTACTCCACCACTGTTACTGCTGTGCCTATTGTTGCAATGTCATCAATCAGCCTTTGTAACATTGCTGTGATCTCCCTGAGGTCCATGAAGCCTACCACTGCTGGTGTCATTGCCATTCTGTGCATTTTGATCACTGCCTGAGGAGGCTGCTTCACTTAATAATTCCCACTCAAGGACAGACTGAGGTAAGTATAGGAGAGTAGTGCACACTTTTAACTAATGAATTTTAATGTCAATTGTTGAGGGTTTTGAAGAGGGCTCTAAGGAGTTGATCAATTAAGTGACCATCTTGTCTGGCAGCTCTCTGGTGCACCCCCAGTAGGTAAGACATTATAATGGATATTTTCATTTACAAAGTGTTTACACACCTTAATTCCACCTATATGGCATATGGAAGTATGAAGAGCCTCCATGTCAGTACTCAACCAGATAAAATCTTCTTGCCAGTTAAAATCACTATATTTTCTTAAGACATTCACAGTGTCTTTTTTTCCATATACAGTAGGTGTTTATCCTCCTCAGCGGGCCACAGCTGCCATCCGCTAAGCTACTGGGGGTTGTTTGGGAGCTTGTAATGCTGTGCATGTCCTGGCAGGCCCTCCCCTCCAAGCCAGTCTGGAGGCATCATCCTGCCACCGCCCCCGGCCTTTTTCCTGGTTTTCTTTCCCAGTTACCCAGGGCCCCAAACAGAGAGGTACATTCTTGTTGAGGCATGCATGCACCCTCTTGCTCTAGTAATGGCCCCTTCCTCTCACCCCATTGGCCTAGTGCTCCTGGCTCCCTCGGCTGCACTACCCCCTGGCCTCCACCACAAGGCAGCCAAGTGCCAAGGGAAACTCTGGTCCTATCCCCGGAGAGGACATCTGCCTGTCGGCAACTCATCCTGCACTACATCCTCCCCCCCGCATGCTGACCTCTGATGTCCCATGCACACTCCTGATCAAGGGTCACCGGCGTGGTGAGAGGTAAGGTGGCCAGCGCCTCAGCCCTTTGTGCCACTGGGCTAGCTATTCAGAGTGGCCCGGATATTCAGAAGGGTTGCGCATGGCGCAACACTGTTGCGCCATGTGCAACCCACTGATGCGCCCCGGCGTGATATTCAAATGGGGATTGAGCCTGGCACAAATCCCGATGTGCCAGAATGCATCAGTAATGTATGCGGCGCAGGTGGGGGGGAACATGCCTATGCATACTCCACACATCCTGATATTCAGCCTGGGATGTGCTGAATCCATGCATGCGCAGCCCCTACCTGTGCTGCACACAGGTGAGCCAAAAAAAAAAGGAGCAACAGCTGGCCACCCACAGGTGAGCTGCCGTATTGCAGGGTGCAACACGGCAGCTGCCAGCTGTGGGTGGCCACCCGAGCTCCAGCTGCACCTTCATGGCGGTGCCCCCCCATGCCCGATCGTGGGCATATGTAGAAGAAGGACAGTCCTATATCCCTGGTGGTCCAGTGGACCACTTGCAGCCTGATCGTGGGCATAAGTCTGTTTAAAACATGTAACACTATCCCTAGTGGTCCAGTGGACTGCTCGCAGCCCGATCGCGGGCATATGTTGCGAAATATGAATGTCCCATATCCCTGGTGGTCCAGTGAACCGCTCGCAGCCCGATCACGGGCATCAGTGAAAAATAATGCAACACCAATCCAACCCTGGTGGTCTGGTGGTACCCCTCCCACCCACCCACTAAGCCCCTCGCCCCTGCTCCCCGGTCAGCGGCGGGCGCAGCTCCCCTGCCTGCCGCGCCACCGCCGACTGACACTGCTACGGTAGGGCTGTAATTCCATTGGTCCACAATGGATCCATTCACATATCTGGATTGTGTAGTACTAGCGGGCTGCACGCCCATTGGCTCACGCGTGGACCAATGGGCGTACAGCCCTACCATACGGTGTCAGTAGGTGTCAGCAGGTGGGGCGGCAGGCGGGTGGGGAGCTGCTGCCCACTGCTGACTTGGGGGGAGCGGGGTGGTGGGGCTCAGTGGGCAGGTGGGGAGGGGGGTGCTGCTAGACCACCAGGGTTAGATTGGTGTTGCATTATTTTTCACTGACACTCGTGATCAGACTGCGAGCAGTCCACTGGACCACCAGGGATTTGGGACATTTATAATTCTCAACATATGCCCGTGATCGGGCTGCAAGCGGTCCACTGGACCACCAGGGATAGTGTTACATGTTTTAAACAGACCTATGCTTGTGATCAGGCTGTGAGCGGTCCGCTGGACCACCAGGGATAGTGTTAACAGTTTAAACAGACCTATGCCCGTGATCGGGCTGCAGGCAGTCCACTGGACCACCAGGGATATAGGACGATTTTAATATTCTACATATGCCCGTGATCGGGCAGTGGGGCACTTTGCCGTAATTGCAGGGCGCCGGTCCCCCGACGGGTGCAGCCTGGCAGGGCACCAGGTGCAAGTCGCCGGGGATCAGTGCACCTGCATGCAAATGGGGCCATAATGACATGCAAATGGCCCCATTTGTACCTTGCATGCATTATGGCTCCATTTGCATGAATATTGCGGTTGTTGCACCTAGCGCAATGGAACTTGCGCTAACGCATCCCACTGCTCCACTCTGGCCACTTGCGCTGGTGCAGAGCCACTGCGCCATGCGCACTGCAGGTGGCCAGGGTGCGATATTCAACAATGCTGTGCCATGGCGCAGCTCTGTTGAATATCACCCTGTCAATGCCCCTATGCAGCCAAGTTGCGCTGCGCCCAGGCTTGTGCCACAGCCTGGTGCAGTCTGAATATCTGGATCAGTGTCTTTAAGGTTGGTAAGTAGACTTTGTATACTTTCTTGCAGAACATAATCAATACATTTAAAATTATTTTTACATATTATCACTGAATACAAGCACCTTTTTGCTAATGCACTTTCATTTGGTGGATAACACAACTGACTTTGTAATGTAATGTGATGTCAGCTGTTCTGAGTTATTGAACTGGTGGCATGTCTCTACAGCCCTGCCCTCTGACGAAGCTCTACTTAAGTGAAGCGCTGAGTCAGTCATGTCTTCTCCCTTGTGCAACTTACTAATTCCAGGTGAGTGTTTTATACTTGTGCAATGTCACTTTAAATGACTACTATAACTTGTAGTGGATTGGTAGTGAAAATTGGGAAATGTTTCTTAACGTTCCTATGCTTGCAACAAGATTTCCACTCCACTTAACAACACTGACCTAGCTTTTTTGTTTTGTAGTGCAAGACTGAGTCCCTTTCTGGATCTGCCCATAGTATGAAACAGTGGCTGCGCACTCAGTCCCGAGATTCCTCTGTTAAATCAGTCATTATTCAGTGATTATGGTACTGTGTTTCAAACACTCCGCAGGAACTGCTTATGCTGTTTAAAAGGGCTTTATTTCACAAATGTTTTCCAAGGATAACAGTGGAAGGAGCATATCCTTGTACTACCTCGACCAGGTGCACCAGCACTTTGCCTGGGTGGAGCTTCCTCAGGAGGCCCCCCTGATGTTGTACCCCTATAGATGCTGCAGAAAATGAACTGTTCACTGTTAGCAGCTCAGTAGGCCTTTACTAGTAAAACTTGTTAAATAATAAAATAAAAAAAGAACATGTTGAGCACTAATTTCATACAGCAGTACAATGAGATCATGGGATTACACAACGAGCCAGTGACTGTTTCTGGGACAGGATTTAGACTTGAACCTCCTGTTCCCAAGCCTATGCTCTAACTGTTAGATGACACCGAATTATGTTGGAATATCATGCTGCAGCTTGCTGCTATTGGTAAAAATGTGTTTTAATTTAGCTTGGAGTTTTTACCATTTATGTGACAGGAAGTGTTTCATGAGACCGGATAAAATATGATTTGGTTTTGTGTGATACCTTTCAAACATGTTGTGTCTTGAAGCGCTTTGCAAAGCAAGCATATAAAATAACATTGGCAGAAGTACAGACATTGAATGGGATTTGTTGTTCAGCCTTTCATGTAATAAAAATGTGGGAAGGGCAAGTATCATAACACGTAACTAAAACTAAATTAAAAAAAAAACAACTTACAATTTCGCCCTGTGGCAGATTCAGTATCCAGATTCCTGGGCAGTTTGAATCTCTGATGTAACCTTTCTTTATGCCTTTGATGCTCTTGCTGTAATTGTGATAAATTAGTTTGTTGAGACAGGCCTGACCTCTCATGTCATGCTGCAGGTCTGAATAACTCAATGAAATTAGAATTAGTCAGGTTTGAATGACTACTGTAGTATGTTTAACCCACAACCTGGAAGATCGTTAGGGAGTGACAACATAAGTAAATGAAAGTGGTGAGCCAACAGATTTAGGAAAGCGTCTATACACCAAAATGTGGGAATGCTGTATTTTTTTCCTAGAAACGCAGGAGCTAGCAATAGACATGGATCAACTATTGGCAAAAATTGCAACAAAGTGAATAGTGATTAGTACTAAAAATGGTAACTGTAGGCATGCATACTTGACCAAATCTCTTTCCCACATAAAGATGACAGGAAATTATTTGTGACTGGCAGCTGTTTATAACATTGTTGTTTTCAGGAATTAAATTCGGACCCATAAATGCTCCATATGTAACAGTACCTGAATAAAAATGATATGAAGAACTGTATTTCACATTGTTTTGTTTCTATGGACAGTATTCTGTTACATTTCTCTTTAAGGAACTGGTGATCTGGAGTTTTAACCACAGTATATCACAACTTGTGTTCAGAACTAGGAGCCTGGATATTGTGGCAGTCACTGAAACATGGTTCACAGAGAACAATGAGTGGGAAGTCAACATACCAGGATACACAGTCTACAGGAGGGACAGGGTGGGTAAAAGAGGAGGAGGAGTAGCTCTCTATATAAGGGAAGGGATTAAAGCAACAGAACTAAAGAGTAAACAGGAAGTTGATGAGTCACTATGGGTCACCCTGGAGACAGGAAATGGCACCACAGTCCGCATGGAGGTTGTGTACAGACCCCCATCTCAGGGGGAGGAAATGGACAAGGAAATGATAGAAGGCATCCTTAAAATGGCAGAAAAAGGGGAGATATTGTTGATGGGGGACCTGAATATGCCAGATGTTAACTGGAGTACCTTTGCTGCAGGCATATCCAAGAGCAGGATCATTCTTGATGCCCTACAGGGGGCATGCCTCAGACAGCTAGTGTTGGAACCCACTCGGGAGGGAGCAGTCTTAGACCTGGTACTCTCAAATGGGGAAGGAGAAAGGATCTCAGATTTAGAAGTGGGTAACCATCTGGGAACAAGTGTCCACCAAACAGTGTGGTTCACAATGAACACAGCCATAGAGCCAAGCCATACAAAAACAAGAGTATTGGACTTTAGGAAGGCTGACTTTGGGAAAATGAGAGCATGCCTTAGAAAAGCACTAGCAAATGGGCAAGAAGAAGGGCTGGAGGAACAATGGGGAATAATCAAAACAGCCATCGCAGAGGCAACAAGCATTTGTGTGAAGCAAATCAATAAAACAAAATGAAGGAAAAAAACACTATGGTTCTCAAAAGAGGTGGCAGGGACGGTTAAGGAGAAAAGGATAGCATTCAGGAAACATAAGGAAACACAGAAGGAGCAGGACAGAGAACTTTATCAGTTAAAGCAGAAGGAGGCAGGGAAGGCAGTCAGAATAGCAAAGGCACAAACTGAGGAAAAGATAGCCAACTCTGTTAAGAAGGGGGATAAAACCTTTTATAGGTACATTAGGGAGTGAAGAAAGACCAAGGGAGGGATACAGAGACTTAATAAAGGGGCGGAATGTGGGCAGAGGGTGACAGTGAAAAAGCAGGGATACTGAAGGAATATTTCTGCTCAGTATTCACAACAGATGAGGAGGGGGAGGTGCCTAAACCAAACAAGGGAGAAACTCTGAATAGGGGGGTCGATACCAGTCCATTCACAGAATAAAGGGTTTTGAAAGAACTCTTGAAACTGAGGGTGGACAAAGCAATGGGGCCTGATGGGATTCACCCAAGAATACTAAAAGAACTAAGGGTAGAACTAGTAACACCACTGACTAGTCTCTTTAACAAATCATGGGAGGATGGAGTGGTACCTGAGGACTGGAGGAGGGAAAATGTGATTCCACTTCACAAAAGTGGGAGCAGGACAGAGGCAGGAAACTACAGACCAGTAAACTACAGACCAAAGCGTACCTTGACTTCAGTGTTAGGGAAAATGATGGAATCACTTCTGAAGGAAAGAATTGTTGAGTACCTAGAGGCCAGTGGGGCACAGGACCCAAGGCAGCATGGTTTCACAGCAGGAAGGTCATGTCAGATGAACCTAATAGATTTCTTTGACTGGGTGACCAAAGTAGTAGACCAGGGAGGGACTGTGGATATGGCCTACCTAGATTTTAGCAAGGCATTCGACACAGTCTCACACAAAAGATTAATATACAAGTTAGCCAGCCTTGAAGTGGGTTCCAAGGTAGTTGCCTAGATAAAAAACTGGCTGGACAACAGGATGCAAAACGTAGTAGTAAACGGAGTCCACAGTGAAGAAAGGAGGGTAACTAGCGGGGTACCGCAGGGTTCGGTACTGGGAATGGTCCTCTTTAATATCTTTATAAGTGACATTGGAGAGCACCTGGAAGGAAAGGTATGCCTCTTTGCAGATGACACAAAGATCTGCCACAGGGTTGATACACAAGGTGGGGTGGAAAGAATGAAAAGGGACTTGGCAAGGTTGGAAAAATGGTCAAATATGTGGCAGCTCAGATTCAATGCAAAGAAGTGCAAGGTAATGCACCTGGGAAACAAAAACCTAGGGCAAAGGTCTGCAACGTGAGGCTCGGGAGCCGCATGCGGCTCTTTGCCTGTGTTCATGCGGCTCTGCATCTCTTTAACTCTCAAAAGTCCAACTTTATGCTTTTCAGTATTTCTGCTACTTTGCTCCACAATAAAGTATTTTGGAATTGTCTGTGGAGGTCACGCACTGAATATGCAATATCACATACACACTGATATCCTTGATAGAAACATAGAAATGTGTAGGCAGAAAAGGACCGCCAGGCCCACCCAGTGTGCCTAATAAGCTGCTGGAACTTTTCAATTTCCTACCATCTCCCCCCCAGATCCAAGAGACCCTCGTGTCTATCCTATGCTCCCTTGAATCCCCCCACAGTCCCTGCTCCCACCACCTCCTCTAGGAGTTTGTTCCAGTTACCAACCACCCTCTTCATGAAGTAGAATTTTCTTGATGCTGTGACAATATGAGGAAGTCAAGCATAATTACTTATGAGAGGCTATTGGCACTGTAGTGTCCGCTATATTACAGGCCAGTATTGATACTATCATTTGCATTACTGACATCAGCCAGTGGGATGTGAAGGAGAAAGCTTTCAAGGGTTAATGGAAGGGCTGCCTGATGACATCATAGTTAGTGTTACTGTTTACTAAGGTGCTGAACAAGGTTGATGCCAAAGCCCAGAGTATTGCACATCAAGTGGCAAACCCAATGACAATCAGCTCTGGATGCCTCATGACTGCACAAATGCTCTCTGGTAACCAAAGGGGAGGGATCATGTTGGTAGAGAATTGCAGTTCAGGAAATGTTGCCAGATGTTAGCAGGGCTTGCAGTACTTGACACTGAATGCAGAGGCAGCAGACATGCCATTTGTTTTTATGTATAGCAGGCTGGGCCTGGTAGATGTCCATGCCTGGCCACCCATGCCTGACTAAGGCATCAGTGCCCCAAGTGGGAGGGACAGATGGACTCCTACCCTCAGATACACAGGATGGTCCAGCCAGTTATTTTGTCATCCTTCTCCATCTCTTAACAGGTGCTGAGCACTTTATGTACTGTATTGTGATAGCCTCACATCAATTGGGATCCAGTATGACTACAGTTACATCAGGATGCTATGTAGCATTCAAATAATTATAAAGGCAGTTGTTCCTCAGGCAGGATACAAGGCTGTGGAGATGGAAGGAGGACTGAGTCAAGTCATGCAAGGTCATACAACTGCAAGAAATATTAAAGGGACATTGTCAACCTTTTTTGCATTATTTTAGGTAAAAATACACATTTTATGATTGCTTACTTTCTCTAAAATTAATTTATGTTGCTGGTTGTTTTATCTACCTCATTGCTTGTTAGAACTGAAATGCATGGTAATGTATAGCTATGCCCAGCTTTATTTTGCTTCATATCACTGAGCTACTCTTAATGCACATTTTCTGAACATTAGAAACACCCTCAAACAGTGCAGCCACTCATGATACAATAGTCTCCTCTACTCACACTGCATATTCAGTGGCTAGATTGTCTTGGGGGTGTTCCAGAGTCCAGGAAAGATGCAGTGTGATGTGGTCAAGAAATGTAAACAAACATGTTTTGGTGTGGTAACACCAGTATGGTGGGCTGTTAGTTTTCACTTTTTAAAAGAAAAAAAGGGACGTGAATCAAACTACCAGCTGCATAAACAGTCTGAATATAATATGAACAATCATAAATTGTGCATTTTAAACTTGGGACACTTTGAGGCTTAAGTAAGTTGGCAGTGTTCCTTTAAGCATGTTAAACAAAGCTTTGCCAATATTAAGGTGGCACTGATGCTGTGACTCAGCCATACATTTTATGATAAACTGGCACACCCAACAAAGAAAAAAAATCATAGATGAGAACATAGCCTTTCTAGAAGACTGGGGTGCTTTTGGTTTCATCAGCAGGGGTGGATGAATGTTTCAAGTGATTTGCAGCAAAAGTTTCCAAAAAATATTAATTCCAGGACATGTCCCAAACAAACTTTCTACATATGCCAATAATATGTGTGGTAGGGGTGGTCAGGCTCACCCCTACCTATGCCGAGACACAGGAAGGTTGTATCAGAGAACAGAGGCCCACAGAGTGGGACTCTTTCAGTGGCTCCAAGAGATTTACCTGAAGCTCATATTAGGAATTAATTTTCAGTTATTATTTGCTTTTTCAACTACAAAATCATGGCTAAAACTCCTTTGATTCTCTTAGGGAGGATCTGGAGAGGAAACTATCCAGTATGGCTTTTTTGTGCAGTGTCCCAATTGATTAACATATGCTTTATTCAAACAGCATTGTTGGATGAGTTTAAGCTAAATTACACACTACAAAGGACCTCTGCTATGCATACACTCATATTTATTTTATTTTTATTTATTAGAATAATCAGTTTTACAACCTTTGAGTCAGAGACTCGTTTACAAAGGTACCTCTTTGTTTTGCTTCATATCACATATGGCTCTATGGTGATCAGACTGGTCATGCCAGGAGGACATGCGGCTCCCAATCCTGAAAAGGTTGCAGACCCCTGACCGAGGGGAAGAGTACACAATGGGGGGTGAGTTAATAACAACAACACAAATCGAAAGAGACCTAGGAGTAATTATATCAGATGATCTAAAGGTGGGCAAGCAATGTGAGAAGGCAGTAAGGAGGGCTGGGGGGATACTGGAATGCATAGGGAGAGGCATCAACAGTAAAAAACAGGAACTTGTTATCCCTCTCTACAGACAGTTAGTGAGGACCCCATCTGGAGTACTGTGTGCAATTCTGGAGACCCCATCTCCACTTAAGGACATAGACAGAGTGGAGGCTGTTCAGGAGGAGCAGCCAAAATGGTGCAAGGTCTGCACCAGAAGACATACAAGGAGAGACTAGCAGCTTAATATGTGTACCCTTGAGGAAAGGAGGGAGAGGGGGGTCATGATAGAAACTTTCAAGTATCTCAAGGGAATTAACAAGGTACAAGTGGGTAGTATCTTTCAGAAGAAGAGATGTGCAAGAACAAGGGACACAATTTGAAGATAGATGAGGGACGGCTCAGAGGTAATATTAGAAAGTATTTTTCACAGAGAGAGTTGTGGATGCATGGAACAGCCTTCCTGAGGAGGTTGTGGAGTCAGGAACAGTGGGAGAATTCAAGAATGCATGGGACAGACATAAGGCAATTCTAGTGGGGGGCAGGAGGAAGTAAGCTGTTGATTAACTAAAATTTGCAGCTTATCCATCAGGTAGGGAAATGGGCAGACTGGGTGGGCCAAGCGTTCCTTATCTGCCATCAAATTCTATGTTTCTATGTTTCTATGGTTCCGGCAGGTTAACAGCTCATGCTTAACATTCTGTACACAAAAAACTCCAGATTACTGGTTCCATAAAGGGAGCTGTGTCACAACCCCACTCAGCAGGTCAGGCCCTCTGCTCCCACAGTGCCAACCTCTGAGCGCAGTATTGTGAACAGGAATAGAAATAGGGTAACCCTCCTGTCTGTTTTGTGGGTTCAAATCAACCTTTGGTCTCAAGTTCTGAAGGGATTCAAACTGTGAACCTCTTGCTAGCATACCCACTGTACAGGCTTAGAGAATTCTGCTCTTCGTGGAGGGAGGCAGATATCTTTCATTTATGGGCACCTAACCAGGTGTACAAAATGAACCCTTAACAACTCTATTAAAGACCTCAGATAAACTCTTACCTTTTTTCCAGTTTTGTAAACCAGTAAGCTTTGCACAGTGTCAACTTTAACCATATATGCTTCACTTGCCAAATAAAAAATTTCAAAGGCACACCAAGTAGTCTCCTAAAATAGAGGTTTATTTTCAAATAGATAAAAATGTAAAAAATGTAAATACAGAACAATATATCACAAAACCATACAATGACTTAAAAAGAACAATGTTTAAAAAGTGCAAATTAATTCCTACCACCAGACAATTAGACTTGTCTATCTAAAGTAGATATTTCTTCTTCAGAGTCCAAACATGAGTGTATCTAAGTAGAAAACAGAATACTGTTTAAAACTGGCTTTGCCAACCTCTTTGCATGAGGTCACCTAGCTCCTCCGTGTCAGAATATAAAAATTATACAAAACAGGATGTTTTATCATTCAGAAGGTAAATTAAATAGGTGACATCAGCAAAAACTCAGTTCCCCATAACCCTTTGATCTAGTGCAGGGGTTCTCAAATGGTGAGACCAGCCTCCCTTGGGAGGCCCCAACCTGTTCCAGGGGAGGCCCAAGCAAGTCTGAAAAAATACTGTACTTAAATTTTGAGTTTTATATATTTTGTGTGAAGGGATGAAACAAACTGAAAGATGACAATAGTAGGCAACATGAATGTATTTATTTAAAAATTGTTGACAAGGGAAGGTGAATGAATCGAGGCTCATTTCAGGTGTACCCATGGAAGGGTACAGAGTGGATACATTTCAACAGGTAACTGCAAAGCAGTCAAGCAATACAAAATGAACAACAGTGCAGACAAATAGGAACATTGAACAATCAATGAGTGGTGGTAATTGATCAGTTTATAGACTGATGGCAGAACAGCCCAAATACAATGACTGAGCATAGAATTGCTAAGAGCAATAGTAGGAAGGAGCAACATACTCTCTGAGAAGTTGCTTAAGAGCAGGGAAAGAGGGGAGAGGCAAGGTATGTAGGAAGGTTATTCCAGATAGACAGGAAGCAGAGAAAGTAGTCTGACCCCCATGAAGGTACTGCAGCAAGTGGTAACAATGGCTCAAGATTCAAAATAGCGGAGCAAGCAGACTGGCCTGTTGGGGAGGAGGAGTTATTTATTTTATTCAAATAACACCTTTGTGCACAGGTGCTCTTTTTTTAAAGGTTCCACATCACTATAAGACAAAGAACTGAATGACAGCCAAGTACTCATAGGGTTTTCAATTTATCCATGGTGTACTGTGCAAACTACAGTTTGTTATTTTTCTTTGGGGAGGCCCAAGATTATTTCATTTTTTGGGGGAAACTCAAAATCGTTTCTGTGGATTTGGGGAGGCTCACTGTGACAAAGTCTGAGAACTATTGATCTAGTGTGTCTTTTTGCCCTTCACAGACATCAAAAGAGCATTTGTGTCTTAGCACCTACGTGACATAACCTGCTTTCTTCCTCTAAACGTCATAAAAGTTTATGATTTTCATCCTAGCAGCTGGCAGCTCCAATTAAGCCAGATAAACAGGAGATCCTTAATTAGTGTCTCTTCTAGCCTGTAATTATCTCCTGGCTTTTAGATTAACAGCTTGTAGTTGTAACCTGGTGGGGGGTGGTCATCCCACAACACAGCATGTCTCAAGAGAGACATTCAATAACACATTTTTATATTACAAAAAGCATAGATTAATCAGAACCAGCTGTCCAAGTGTCACAAGCTGTACTGCATGTTATCCATAAAAAGAAAATGACTTGAAAACAACAGTTTTTCACATCCATGTTTATTTAGGTACAGTTAAATATTTATTACTTGGAGATTTACATTTCATTGCTGTAAACAGGAATGTGGCTAACTAGTGCCAATTAGCACACGTTTCCGCTCCCCTTTAATTTTGCTGCCATCAATGAATTTATACCAGCAAGATAAAGAAGTAGCCCTCCCTCTTGCATAGTCTCTGTATGCTTTCCTATTGTGCGCTTGCCTGAGTAATAATGGCTCACCTGTGTTTAGGCTGTCCAACCCTCAAACTCTCCCTACTGTATATACTGTACCAGGTATGCTGTGGGAAGTAGTGGTCTTACATTAATCATGCACTCTTTTAGATGGTTCGAAAACGGATCAAAAAAATTAAGCATCAAAACAAAGGAGAGGAGCAGAGCAACATGGGTTTATAGATGATAACAATTAGATAAAGTCAGCCTGTTACTGCAGCAGTAGGGCTGACTCTTGCAGTGCCAGTGACCTGGGTTCAAGAATAAGCCTGGGATGGCGGAGGCAAGCCAGGGGAACAAGATAGGGCATCCCAGGGACTGCTGTCCTTATCTGGGGTTAGAGGGAACAAATAATCTGCTTCTCTGCTCCCACCTGTGTGTCCACAGGTGTGGTGATGCAGCTGGAACTATGTAGGGGGAGAAAGATCACAGCAGGCTTCAGCATACAAGTTATGCTTTGCATGGCAGTGCACAGCATTGAGCAACCAAGCTGGCACCCCACCGGCAGGGAAGTAAGGAGGGGAAAATCCCACAGAGTGAAGTAGCATGATGCTGGCCATCTCAGACCCCACAAAGTCCACTTCCCACCCCATGGCCAGAAACATGGCTGCTGGGATAAGGGCAGGCCTTCGATGGCTCCACCATAGAGAGGTAGGTTTCTGGATAGATCTGCTGGGGAATAAGTGGCAAAGAAGAGGTGATATGCTGGGAGATCATCCAGCTGAGAAGGGACACTCCAGAAACAAAAGCAAGTGGATCAGGCTTCCAGAGGAGGTGGTGACAGCCAAAACAATGTGGCGTTTGAAGATAGGGTGGGACAAGTACATTTATTTATTTATTTGTTTTACCAGGGAGGCATGTTGAGCAGACTACTGCTCGATTCCAGATGTGCCCTGGGGGTAGGGGGAATTGGAGAGCATACAAACACATACAGTAAGGTCAAATACATGATATACAAAAGAATGGGAGAGCATACAAACATATACAGTAATGACAATTTACATGACTGCATAAAAGAAACTTTAGCACAGTAGAGTATAATTTCACAGGCAAGTACATAGCCATGGCTTCAATATGGTAATACATACAAGGTACATAATTCGTGGTAGCAGGCTTTTACGATAGGAGGAATACAAGATCAGATGGCAGGAGACTTCTGGGAGGTTCCATCGTCAGGTAAGTGGATGGAACAGTGAAATTTGGGAGTGGTGTGTGCCAGTGGTAATTACCCTGATGCAGTTGTTAGAAACATAGAAACATAGAATTTGATGGCAGATAAGGACCGCTTGGTCCACCTAGTCTGCCCATTTCCCTACCTGATGGATAAGCTGCAGATTCTAGTTAATCAACAGCTTACTTCCTCCAACCCCCCACTAAAATTGCCTAATGCCTATCCCAAGCATTCTTGAATTCTCCCACTGTTCCTGACTCCTCAACCTCCTCAGGAAGACTGTTCCATGCATCCACAACCCTCTCTGTGAAAAATTACTTTCTAACATTACCTCTGAGCCGTCCCCCTCTATCTTCAAATTGTGCCCCCTTGTTCTTGCACATCTCTTCTTCTGAAAGATGTTACCCTCTTGTACGTTGTTAATTCCCTTGAGATACTTGAATGTTTGTATCATGCCCCCCACCCTTTCCTCAAGGGTATACATTGTGTACTCTTCCCCTGGGTTTTTGTTTCCCAGATGCATTACCTTGCACTTCTTTGCATTGAATCTGAGCTGCCACATATTTGACCATTCCTCCAACCTTGCCAAGTCCCTTTTCATCCTTTCCACCCCATCTTGTGTATCAACCCTGTTGCATATCTTTGTGTCATCTGCAAAGAGACATACCTTTCCTTCCAGGTGCTCTCCAATGTCACTTAAAAAGACATTAAAGAGGAACGGTCCCAGTACCGAACCTTGCGGTGCCCCGCTAGTTACCCTCCTTTCTTCACTGTGGACTCTGTTTACTATTACCCTTTGCATCCTGTTGTCCAGCCAGTTTTTTATCCAGGCTACCACCTTGGGACCCACTCCAAGGCTGGCTAACTTGTATATTAATCTTTTGTGTGAGACTGTGTCAAATGTCTTGCTTAAAATTAGGTAGACCATATCCACAGCCCCTCCCTGGTCTACTACTTTGGTCACCCAGTCAAAGAAATCTATTAGGTTCATCTGACATGACCTTCCTGCTGTGAATCCATGCTGTCTTGGGTCCTGTGCCCCACTGGCCTCTAGGTACTCAACAATTCTTTCCTTCAGAAGTGATTCTATCATTTTCACTACCACTGAAGTTAAACTAACTGGTCTGTAGTTTCCTGCCTCTGCCCTGCTCCCACTTTTGTGAAGTGGAATCACATTTGCCCTCCTCCAGTCCTCAGGTACCACCCCATCCTCCCATGATTTGTTAAAGAGAGTAGTCAGTGGTGTTACTAGTTCTACCCTTAGTTCTTTTAGAATTCGTGGGTGAATCCCATCAGGCCCCATTGCTTTGTCCACCCTAAGTTTCATACTAACATAATAAACATACTAAAATGCCAGCAGAATAGGCCTAACAGTCTTTCATGTCTTCTCGTTTGGTCAGCCCCACCCTGGGAGCTCACCTTGCTGCCCCCCTCTCCCTATCTGGCTTCTCCTTTCCCAGTCCCGAATATTCTCATTGCACTGGATTTTGCTTCCATGACCCTTTCCCTGTACCTGTCCCACCCCCTCTTAAATCCTTCCACCATCTCTGCTTCCACCAGCCCCCTGGGCAGCGCATTCCATGGCTCCACCACCCTCTCAGTGAAGTAGCACCTCCTCCTTTCTCCCCAGAATCTCCCCCTCCAGCTTCCTCCAATGCCCTCTAGTTGCCCCCCCCTTCCTTCAGAGCACTCTGACTGCTCCTCCCCTATTTACCCTCTTCATGTACCTGAAGACCTCTATCGTGTCCCCGGTCCCTTCTCTCTTCCAGTGTGTATATATTTAGCTCTTGAGCTCTCCCCATAGGTCCCATCCCCAAGCCCCAAATCATTTTGGCTGCCCTCCTCTGGACCCTCTCCAGGAGTTCAATGTCCTCTTTAAATGTGGCCTCCAAAACTGCACGCAGTACTCAAGGTGCGGCCTCACCAAGCAGTTATACAGTGGGAGTATCACTTCCCTCCTTCTGGAGGTGATCCCCCCAGCAATGCATCCAAGCATCCTGTTGGCCTTTGCTGCTGCCCTCCTACAGGCCTCTGAGTTGTTCATCTTGACATCCACCACCACTCCCTGGTCCCTCTCAGCCATCGAGACTTGTAGCACTCCCCCCCCAAGGGTGTACACTTGGCCCAGGTTTCTGGCTTCCAGGTGCAGTACCTTGCATTTCCCTGCATTGTACCTCAGCTTTCACTTTCTAGACCACCTTTCCAGAGCATCCAGGTCCCCCTGTAGGGCCACCCTCCCCTCCTCCTCATCCACTACTACCCCCAGTTTTGAGTCATCCACAAAGAGACTCATCTCACTCCTGATACCCTTCCTTATACCAGAGACATAGGCGTTGAACAGGAGGGGCCCAAGAACTGATCCCTGAGGGACCCCACTAATGACCCTCCTTGGGGATGAGACTATCCCACCAACCATGACCCTCTGGGTCTGGTCCTGGAGTCAGTTGCCTATCCATCTGATCATCTGGTTCCCCACCCCCATTTCTCCCAGCTTATCCAACAGGCCTCCATGAGGAACAGAGTCAAATGCCTTGCTGAAGTCAAGAAAGAGGATGTCCACTCGTCTACCCAGGTCCAAGGCACTCGTCACCTAGTCATAGAACTCCACAAGATTTGTCTGACATGATTTCCCCGGGACAAATCCATGCTGTCCATCATCTAGGCACTCCAACTTTTCCAGGTCCCCCTAGTCTCTCCTTGGCAATGCCCTCCATCACCTTGCCCACCACTGATGTCAGGCTGATGGGCCTGTAGTTCCCTGCCACCTCTCTTGATCCCCCTTGTGGATAGGCACTATATGTGCCACCTTCCAGTCCTGGGGCACCCATCCTGTCCTCAGAGAGATGCTGAAGAGCTCCACCAGGGTTTTCGCCAGGACATCCACCAGTTCCTTCATCACTCTGGTATGTAATTTATCCGACCCGGTGCTTTCTCCATCTTAAGGGACCTGAGGGCTTCCCTCACTCTCTCTGCCATGATTTCCACCTCTGCTACCTCGTCTCCCTGCTTTGCCTTCCCCCCACCTACCAGCAATGCCCCCCTCTCCCCAGACCTGCCGATCAGTAAGGGTCCCCCCCTCCTCAGTTTCACCGTCTCCTCCCATGTATGATGCAGCCCCCCATTTTCCTTGGTGAAAACTGAGGTGAAGTACTCATTTAGTATCTCAGCCTGTCCCCGAGTTCTTTTAAAACCCTTTCTTCTGAGAATGGACGGATATCGAACCCCTATTCAGAGTTTCTCTCTTGTTTGGTTTAGGTACCTCCCCCTCCTCTTCTGTTGTGAATACTGAGCAGAAATATTCATTCAGTATCCCGCTTTTTCACTGACACCCTCTGCCCACATTCCCTCCCCGATATTAAGTCTCTGTATCCCTCCCTTGGTCTTTCTTCACTCCCTAGTGTACCTATAAAAGGTTTTATCCCCCTTCTTAACAGAGTTGGCTATCTTTTCCTCAGTTTGTACCTTTGCTATTCTGACTGCCTTCCCAGCCTCCTTCTGCTTTAACTGATAAAGTTCTCTGTCCTGCTCCTTCTGTGTTTCCTTCTATTTCCTGAATGCTGTCCTTTTCTCCTTAACCATCCCTGCCACCTCTTTTGAGAACCATAGTGTTTTTTCCTTCATTTTGTTTTATTGATTTGCTTCACACAAAGGCTTGTTGCCTCTGTGATGACTGTTTTGATTATTCCCCATTGTTCCTCCAACTCTCCTTCTTGCCTGTTTGCTAGTGCTTTTTTGCGGCACTCTCTCAATTTCCCAAAGTCAGCCTTCCCAAAGTCCAATACTCTTGTTTTTGCTTGGCTTGACTCTATGGCTATGTTTATTGTGAACCACACTGTTTGGTGGTCACTTGTGCCCAGATGGCTACCCTTTTCTAAATATGAGATCCTTTCTCCTTCCCCATTTGAGAGTGCCAGGTCTAATATTGCTCCCTCCCGTGTGGGTTCCAACACTAGCTGTCTGAGGAATACCCCCTGTAGGGCATCAAGAATGACCCTGCTCTTGGATGTGCCTGCAGCAAAGGTACTCCAGTTAACATCTGGCATATTCAGGTCCCCCATCAACAATGTCTGCCCTTTTTCTGCCATTTTAAGGATGCCTTCTATCATTTCCTTGTCCATTTCCTCCCCCCTGAGATGGGGGTCTGTACACAACCCCCATGCAGATTGTGGTGCCATTTCCTGCCTCCAGGGTGACCCATAGTGACTCATCAACTTCCTGTTAACTCTTTAGTTCTGTTGCTTTAATCCGTTCCCTTAGATAGAGAGCTACTCCTCCTCCTCCTCTTTTACCCAACCTGTCCCTCCTGTAGACTGTGTATCCTGGTATGTTGACATACCAGTCATGGTTCTCTGTGTACCATGTTTCAGTGACTGACACAATAGCCAGGCATCCCTCTTCCATCAAGGCCACTAGTTCAGGGAGCTTGTTACACAGACTGCAGGCACTGGTACTCATCACCTTCCATTTATTTTTATGGCCTTACCCCTTTTAGCCCCATCCCTGTCCTTACTGCCTTTTTCTGCATTTACCCCTGTCCTGCTCCCTACTGACTTCTCTACCTTGGTGTTTACCTCTCTAACTACTTTGTTTTGTGGGGGGAGGCTGGGATTTCCCTGCTCCTTTTCAGTGCCTCCCCCCCTTGGCTAGTTTAAATGCTTGTCAATGAAGTATTTAAACCTGTCACCTAGGATCCTGGTTCCCCTCCTGGATAGATGCAGACCATCACAACAGTATAAGCCTGCATCCCTCCAGGTGGTTCCCCAGTCCCCAGTGAAGCCAAAACCCTGAGCTCCACATCAGTTTGTCAACCATTCATTGAATCCCATGGTGCGGCATACCCTAGCATCATCCTTGCCATAGACAGGCAGCACCTCCGAGAATGTTACCGTACATGCTACTTGTCTAAAGGACCCTCCCCAACTCCACAAACTCCTCTTGCACCGCTCTGATCCCATTCACAGCCAGTTCATTTGTCCCTAGGTGGACAATGACATCCAGCTCCCTGCCTCGTGCAGCTGCTCCCATGATCCTGAGGATTTGCTTCCTGTCCCTCCGAGCCATGGCGCCAGGCAGGCACCTTACCTCCCTATCCCCTTCCTCCCCCACTTCTACCCCCTAATGATTGAGTCCCCCACCAGGAGTTGTTTCCTTCCCCTGTGGGGTCTTGTGCCACCCTCCTGTGGGTCTCCTTTGTGGAGGTTCCCAGCATCCTCCTTGGTCTCCACTGCAGGTGCCTCCATAGAGGAACCACTCTTTGCCAGAACAGCATATGAATTGTGGAGATGTACAACTGGAGGGATGCACCTCTGTTCTACCACCCTCTCCCTCCCTGAGCCCACCTTGGTCCAACCGCTCCTCTTTCTTGGCTACCTCAGAGGTAACGGTGGTGGCCCTGGTGGTTCCTGGGTGGGGGAAGAGGTTTCACGAATCCTAGCCAGGTCAGCCTGGAGATGGGCAACCTCCTCCCTCAGACCAGAGAAGTGCCTGCAAACAGGGCAGCATCGCAGCCTCCAGAATGTTTCCCGGAACATTGCTGCCCCACAGTCATTGCACTGCACCACTCCCATCTTGACTTATTTTGTGTCCCCTCTCCTGTTGCTTTGTATGCTTACTATCTCCTCCCTCTATGTATTTTTACACTTACTTTCCTACTGCCTATGTGCCCTTACAACTCTCACCCTTCCTGTTTTGGGACAGGAGCTTCCTGTAGTCTTCAGTACTCTCCTTCTTCCATGCTTGGATTCAGACCTCCAGCAGCCGGGGGGGGGGAAGAAAGAGTTATTTTTTACATTCCTTCAAGGTTGATGAAACTAATGTGTCTCAGTGATCCTTCCCTTCCTACTGCCAAACAGGAAGTTCCTGTTGTCAGTCAAATCCAGTGGCTATAAAAGCAGAACTGGCTTAGGGTGAGAAGGACGGCAATTAGTAAAAAATCTGTAGTTCTAGACTGCTGTTTCTTGCTCTGAAACCAAAGTTCTCCTCTGTCAAAAACAGCAAGAAGCTGTAATTGGAGACACCTGCTTTTGTACTCCTAAGCCTCACCCCCAATTAGATTCACCCTCTGCTCCTGACTCAGTAAATTAAGTTGATACAGCCCCATTCCTCAGAGAAACACAGTGACTTTCTTCTTTTGTTTTACTTAAAAGAGACCCCCTTCTTCTAATAAAGAATCTGTTTGCTTTATCCAAACAGGTATTGACTCCTGCTGAGATAGAAGTGATTTATCAGTAAAAAATCTGTAGTACTAGACTGCTGTTTCTTGCTCTGAAACCAAAGTTCTCCTCTGTCAAAAACAGCTGGAAACTGTAATTGGAGACACCTGCTTTTGTACTCCTAAGCTCCTAAGCCACACCCCCAATTAAACTCACCCTCTGCTCCTGACTCAGTAAATTAAGCTGATATAGCCCCCTTCCTCAGAGAATCACACAGTGACTTTCTTATTCTTTTTTTACTTACATGAGGCCACCTTCTTCTAATAAGTATGAGTTTGCTTAATCCAAACAGGTACTGACTCCTGCTGAGACAGAAGTGATTAATTAGTAAAAAATCTATAGTTCTAGACTGCTGTTTCTTGCTCTGAAACCAAAGTTCTCCTCTGTCAAAAACAGCAGACTTGAGGACTACTGGTTGGTGAGCTCCCAGGGGTGCAAGTGCAGATAGGGTGGAAGTTTGTTTTGAGTAGGGAGTTAAGGTGTCTACCAGGTGTGGCATGCCAGATGTCCGATGTGAGAGAATTCCAGAGGCTGGGCAAGCGGAAACTGAAAGCTGATTGGTCTGCTGAGGTTGACATGTGTGGGATGGCCAGTAGATGTGAGTCTTTATTTCTCAGTGTATAGCCATGGAGGGTGTGGGCTGAGAGGACTGTGGTGAGGTACATGGGGAGGGACTGCAACCAGTATTTGGCCGTGAGGCCTGCACAATGGGCTAGACACTGGCCCTGCAATGAGGGGAGGTCTAGATTCTTGTACAGGACACAGTGATGAGTGCTAGGAGAACAGTCAAGAGCAAAGCGACAAAAGGAATGGAAGAGGGGGTCCAGTCTGGCCAGGGTGGACTTTGGAGCGGCACTGTAGACTACGTCCCCATAGTCAAAGATGGGGAGAATCATCCTCTGCACGATTTTATTTTTATTTTTTTATTTTATTTTAGTCTTTGATAACTGGGTAAGGCCCACTAGGCACAAGTGCTTGTTTTCAGGGGCGACCTGGGAGCACTGGGCAGTTAAGTGACTGGCTCAGAGTCACACAGTATGCAAGTGGAGGTTGTGAGACTCAAACTCAGGTCTGGTCTGTTAGATGTACCAAGCTTGTTCACACCTTGTTCCTCTAACCTCTAGGCTATACTGCCAGCCCAATGGCAGTCAATGGCAAGTCTTGCCGGCAAAGGGATGCAGCCACGATTTTGATACAGTGCACCAAGCTTGGGGTGGAGCTTTTTGTGGATGGCATCAATGTGTGCAGAGAAGTCAAGGGTGCTGGTCAAGCCAGACCCTGAGATACCTGAAAGTGGAGCATATTTCAATAGAAGTTCCATCAAGGGTGCGGAAAGGGTGGGGTGTGGGGGATTGCCTTGAAAGTCTCTGCCTTGTGCCAAAGGTCATAGAGATAGTTTCCTTGGCATTGAGAAAAAGCTGATTTGAGTGAAACCAACGCTGAACTTTATTGAAGTCCTGCTGGAGTCTGGTCCCTACTTTAGCAGTCGAGGCTTCGGATGTGTCCAAAACTGTATCATCCACATACATGTGAATGGATGTGCTGGGGCAGGCGGCCGGCAGGTCATTGAGGAAGATGGAGAACAGGAGAGGGCCAAGGACTGAGCCTTGCAGGACCTCAGAGGTGACAGGAAGGGAAGCAGAGGTGGCATTGCCAATTCTGATGGACTGGGATCTGTCTAGCAGGTAGGATTGGAACCACCTGGTGACCAAGTCTGAGATCCCTGCGTGAGAGTGTTTTGATAGTAGGAGTGTATGGGAGACAGTATCGAAGGCTTTAGCCAGGTCAACAAAAATGGCAGAGGTGATTAGGCCCTTGTCCATACCAGTGAGTATGGAGTCTGTGAGTCTTAGGAGGGAGGTGGTGGTGGAGTGGATCTTCCTAAAGCCAGACTGATAAAGTGCGAAAAAAGAAGAGAAATCAAGACAGGAGGAGAGTTGAGAGAGAACTAGTTTTTCCTGGATTTTGGCCAGGATATGAAGCAGGGAAATCAGGCGATAATTACCGGGTATCGAGGGGTCACCGCCTTTTGGCAGCAGGATGACTGTAGCATTTTAGAGAGAGGGCAATGGGTTGCAGCAGGCTGATTTTATTTAGAATGCTGCAAGTATTTAGGTGCATGAGTTTAAGGCCCCAGGGCAGTGAGAGGCAGGGGGTGGGATTTGAACGGGGGGGATGGGGTGAGGGCCTGGGTTGTGTTCAATGTCACTGGCTAGTAGGAGGAGACTGGTTAGCAAGACCCTGCTGTATGGAAATGCCTGCAGGGGTTTCCAACTCACATGTGGTGAATGTCCTGGGGTTGTTGAGCAGGCATTTGCCTGAACTTTTAGGGCAACTAAGTCAGTGTGACAGGAGGGTGGGAGGACTGAAGGGCTAGCAATTAAATTTAGTTGCTGTAGCCTAGGGGATGGCTGAAAGGTAGAGGTATGGGAGGGGGGAGATGTGGAGGCTAGAATGTGAAATTTATGCAGGCCAGGCTGCTTCTTCGGAAAGGAGGAAAGGGGGGACAAGAGTAAAGGGGTCAGAAATAAAATTGCTGTTGCCCCTGCAATCCAGTTTTAGGGCATGATTACCGAAGGTGCAGAGGTCAGAAGGACTACTGCCGCTAGTGATGGGCACCGATAACCAGCAAATGGAAAACTGAGCTGATAGGCTAAAACAGTCACATGAACAACACTATAAATAACACAGTTGACCAAGGGTGGTGGTGAGGACGGATGCAAAGCTTGGTGGGGCCAAACTGCTCTGGATTTAAAATGTGTCGATTGTGCCCAGGTACATTACCTGCTTTCTTCTGGCGGCAGTCGCGGCTCGGGGTAAGGCCGTGGCAGATCTGGCCCTCACGACCACTCTGGGGGGGGGGGGGAGCTGTGGAGAAAGGAGACAGAATAAAGGATTAAATCAGGTAGGATGGAAGGAGGGTCTGGGCAGACAATGGGGCAGGGTTTAACACTGTGGAAACAGGAGGTGGAAGTTTGCTTTTCTAAAGTGCATCAGGGTTCGGCATTAAAATGGCTTTGGAGCACAGCGGGAATTTAATCTCCACATTAACTCAAAATAAATCAGAATAAGTAAAACAGGCTGGTTTACAGAAAAACAGGAGCACATGTAAGCGGGCAGAGGGCAGAGGTAACGGAAAGGGATGGCTAGTAGAACCTACATAGAGCAGTTAAGTAGGGTGGGAAGACTGGATGGACCACAATTCCTGTTACTGCTGTAATTTTCTGTTTCTATGAATAAACCAGGACCTTTAAGTTAATTTGCTGTCTAATTGGCATCCAGCCCAAGATGCCTAGTGACAGGGTGATATGATCCAGTTTCTGAGGGGAAGTGTCATGCCGCACTGATGCATTCTGGACCAACTGTGGGCTCTGAATAAGACCGCAAGGTAAGGCATTGTAGAGGGCATTGCACTAGGCCAGTCTAAATGATAAGATTACTTGCACTAATGTGTGCAGATCAGTAGGCTTAAGAAAGGCTGCAGTCTGGTTATATGTTTTAAATGATAAAAGTAGTCCTTGATGGCCAACACATATGACTCAGGAGTTAGCTCTTCATTGAGGACTACCCCCCAGACTGCTGAACACCCTCACTGCATCTGTTGATAACTGGAATCTTGATGCCATACTTCAGTATTGATAACTGCCAATCAGAGACCACCAGCAGAAGTTCTGTTTTCTCCATCTTCAGGGACAGCCAATTTGAGGCTACCCAGCTTCTAATATCAGCTAGGCATTGGGCTGATTGTAACATAGACACGTTCCGGCTGGAGCAAAAGGTAGACACTGGTGAGTATCATCAGCAAAACAATAGCATAGAGACATACAAACATAGAATCTGTCAGCAGATAAGGACCACTTGGCCCATCCAGTCTGTCCATTTTTCCCGACCTAAAGTATCACTGCAGACCCTACTTGATCTCTGTCTCTTTTCCCCTCCTCATACTCTGATTTCTTATCAGAACGTATAAATCTTTTACCTCATTCTCCCTCCTCACTTCCTTTCCACTAAGAATTCCTTGTGTCTCTTCCATGTCTTCTTGAACGTCACCACTGTTTTCACCCCCACCACTTCTACTGGTAGGCTGTTCCAGGAATCCTCCTCATATCTCTCCTGAATCCACCCCCTCTAGCTTCATAGCATGTCCCATTGTTGTTGAGCACCTTTTTAAAAATACTTCCTTCCTATACCTTATTTACCACCATGAGGTATTTTAAGGTCTCTATCATACCCACCCCCCTTCCAGGGGTGTACATATTAAGGTCCTTTAGTCCAGCATCATAGGGCTTTTGATGCAGACCGTGCATCATTTTAGTTGCCCTCCTTTGGACTGTCTCCACCTCTGTCTCATGTCCATTCTGAGATGTGGTCTTCAGAACTGGACACAGTATTGTAGGTAGGATTTTACAGGTGATCTATACAGAGGCACTATAACCTCCTTCTTTCTGCTGGTGATACCCCACCCTATGCACCCTAGCATCACATTAGCCCTCCCAACTGGCTTATCACACTGACTAGCCAACTTTAGGTCATTAGATATGATTACCCCAGGTCTTCTGTTTGGTGGTTGTCAATAATACTCCACCCATTTTATGCTCCACCTCTTGGTTTCTGTGCCCCAACTGCATTATTTTGCACTTTTTTGCATTGAAACCCAAATGCCATACTCTTGACCACTCCTTGAGTTTTCTCAGGTCACTGCTCATCATTTTAACCCCATCTGGAGAGTCCACCCTATAGCAGATTTTTCTGTGATCAACAAAGAGGCAGACCTTCCTCTCCAGCTCCTCCACAATGTCACTTATAAAGACATTATGGGGACCACTCCCAGCACTGATCCCTGAGGCACCCCACTGGTCACCTTTCCCCCTTTGGAGTAAAGTACATTTACCGCCACCCTCTGTTTCCTATCCCCTAACCAATTTCTCACCCAGTTTGCCACCTTTGGATCCACTTGCAAGCTATTGTACCCAGCTTGCTAACTAGTCTCCTATGTGGAACAGTGTCAAAAGATTTACTAAAATCTAGGTAGACTGCATAGATACATAGATGCTGTCAGCAGATAAGAACTGCTAGGCCTATCCAGTCTGCCTGTTTAAGCTGCCTAAAGAAGCATCCAGTGACCCTATCTGGTCATTGACTTTAGCTTTTTCTTCCTGTTTCTATTACTCCTTTGTTTCTGCCCTATGCATGTTTGAAGATTGCCACTGTACGGGCTGCTACCACCTCCTGGGGCAGGCTAGTCCATGCATCTACCACCATTTCTGTAAAAAAGAACTTCCTGAAATTTCCCCTTATGCGGCCCTCCCTCAGTCTCATGTTGTGTCCTCTTATCCTTGCACTACTATTAATCTTGAATATGTTGTTCCCTTCCACCTAGTTAATGTCCTTGAGGTACTTGAATGTTTCTGTCATGTCACCTCTCTCACTCCTGTGTTCCAGCGTGTACAAATTGAGGTCCCACGCTCTCTCCTTGTTAGGCTTGTGATGTAATCCCTTCACCATTTTAGTCACCCTCCTCTGCACTGTCTCTATATTGTCAATGTCTTTTCAAAGGTGTGGTTTCCAGAACTGCACACAGTATTCATGGTGAGGTCTCACCAGGGTCTTGTACAGTGGTACTATTACCTCCCTTCTTCAGCTTGTGATTCCCCTTCCAATACACACCAACATCCCATTGGCATTTCCCACTGCCTTTGCCATCTGCCTAGCAGCCTTCAAGTAATCTGTGATTATGACCCCCAAGTCCCTCTCCTCCTTAGTTTCAGCCAGCAGCCCACCAACCCGTAGCTCACCTAAAGGGTTCCTGCTCTCCACATGCATGATTTTGCACTTCTTTGCATTACACCTTAGCTGCCATGCTCCTGACCATACCTCCAGCAGTTCCAGGTCTTTTCTCATCCTTTCCACCCCTCTGGAGTATCCACCATATTGCAGATCTTGGTGTCATCCCCAAACAAGCAAACCTTTCTCTCCAGCCCATCTGCAATGTCACTGATGAAGACATTGAAGAGGACTGGCCCCACTGGTCACTTCCCTTTCATCTGATTGGGTTCCATTCTACACTACCCTCTGTTTTCTGTCCCTTAACCAGTTTCCAGTCCAGTTCACCACCTTGCATCCCAACCCCAGGCTTCCTAGCTTGTTGACCAGTCTCCTGTGTGGGACTGTATCAAAGGCCTTGCTGAAATCAAGGCAGGCAATATCTACTGCCCCCCCTTGGTCTACTGCCTTTGTCACCCAGTCAAAGAGATCTCTCAGACTAGTTTGACAGGATCATCCTGCAGAGAACCCATGTTGCCTGGGATCCACCAGTCCATTGACTTCCAGGTGTTCCACTATTATTTCCTTAAGGAGTGCCTCCATTATCTTTCTGACTACAGAGGTTAGACAAACTGGCTTGTAGTTCCCCACTTCTTCTTTACTACCACTCTTGTGAAGAGGGACAATGTTTGCCCTTCTACAGTCCTTTGGGACCACTCCAGTGTCTAATGACTCAGCAGGGCTGCCAGAGGGGCTGCCAGTTCAGTCCTCAGTTTCTTTGGGACCCTGGGATGTACAGTATGCCATCTGGACCCTTGGCTTTTTCCACCTTTAGCTTCACCAGTTCTTCTAGGACCCTCTCCTCTGTGAATGGACTGGTGTTTACCTCCTTATACTTAGCTCCTTTGAAGTCCAGGTACGGGCCCTACCCATCCCCTTCCATAGTGAAGACTGATCAGAAATATTCATTCAGGATCAATGCCTTTTCCCCTTCAGCATCTACCCCTTGGTCCCTCTAAGCTTTGCTACTCCCACCTTTGCATTCCTTCTCTCGCTAATGTACCTGAAGAATGCCTTATCTTCTTTTTCAACCGATTGAGCTATTCTTTCCTCAGTTTGCGCTTTAGCACTCCTCACTGCCTTTCCTGACTCTCTCAGGCACTTTTGGTACATTTCCTTTTCCTCATCCCTTTGTGTCTCCTTATACTTCCTGAAGGCTAGCCTCTTGGCATCTACCGTTCCACGCTGATCTAATTCCTTGGTCACCCAGACAAAGAAATCCATCAGATTTGTTTGACATGACCCCCCCTCCCCAATTTCATGCTTCCTCAGCTTTTGTAATCCATTGGATTCAAGATATTCCACTGTTCTTTCCTTCAGTAGTGATTCCATTAACTTTCCCACCACTGATACCAAGCTGTCAGGCCTATAATGGCCTGCCTCCTCCCTGCTATTACTTCTGTAACATGGGACTACATTTGCCCTCCTTTAGTCCTCCAGAACCACTCCTGTTTCTAGTGAGCTGCTAAACAGGACTCTCAGAGGTACAGCCAGTACCTTTCTGAGCTTTCTGAGTACCCTTGGATGCACCTCGTCTGGTCCCATTGTTTTGTCCACTTTCAGATTAGCGAGTCCCTTCAGGACTCTCTCCCCTTAAAAAGGACTAGTGCCCACCTCCCTAATTCCAGTGCTCCTGTTAATTTTTTTGTGGCCCCTCCCCTCTTCTTTCCTCTGCGAACATTTAACAAAAGTATTTATTCAGGATGTCTGCCTTTTCCTGGTTCCCTTCTGCACAGTCCCCCCTTTCCTTTCTAACCTTATAATCCCTCCCCTGGTCTTTTTCTTTTCCCTTACATACCTAAATAAAGATGTTGCATTATTACTGTTTTGTACATTTATATGTTCTTTTGTATGATTTTGGACACATATTGTAATTTACCCAATGTTCCACTACTGTTTATTGTACAATATCTTGTGTTCAAACTGTTGCATAGCCTTACAATGTTGTATTGTTTGTACTACCCACATACTATTGTAACTGATCATCCTTCACAACCCTATGTAACCCCTTCCTCCCCAGGTCACACCGTGAGATGAGCAACTTGTTCAGTGTGCCCGCCTGGTGAAACATTTCAATAAATAAATAAATCTTGTCCCCTTTTGTTATTGTTTACCCTATTCTTTCTTCAGTTTGAGCCTTTGTGCTCCTTACCGCTTTCCCTGCTTCTACCTGTTTCCCCTGATACATCTCCCTATCCTCCTCTCTTTTACATCTCCTTTTACCTTCTGAATACTATCCTTTTAGGCATTACCTTTTCAGCCATCTCCTTCGAGAACCTTAGTGGTCTCTTTTTCTTCTCGCTTTTGCTCACTTGCTCGATACAGAGGCTTGTTGCCTTCTGTATTGTTCTTTTAACTTTGCCCCCCATTCCTACACCCCCCAGCCATTCCCCTCCTTGACAAGTTATCCCTGAGATATTCACCCATCTTTATAAAATATGCCCTCCTGAAGTATAGGACCCACCCTTTTGTGCAGTTCAGTTCTGCAGCCATCCTTATATTGAACCACACTTTATGGTGATCACTGGTCCCCAGGTGGCCTCCCAGCTTGACTTCTACAACACAGTACCTGTTAATGAGAATCAGATCAGTGTTGACCCATCATGCATGGGTTCACTGACTAGTTACCTGAGGAACGCTTCCTGTAGGGAGTCCAGGATGTCCTGCTTCTTGCTGAAGTTGTAGCTGTAGCTGAGAGGCTCCAATCTACTGCCGAAAGATTGAATTCCCCACCAGCAACACCTCCTCCTTTTTTACCATCTTGCAAATGGACTCCACCAGTACCCCCTCCACCTTCTCCCCCATTGCTAGAGGTCTGTTTGTCATGCCAGTGCGATTACTGGCTCTGGTCTCCTTCTCCAGGATGACCCTCAATACCTTCCTCCCCAACCCGTATTTCCTGTATCTCTGTTGCTTTTATGCTTTTCCTCCCATAAAGCAACACACTCCCTCCTTTACTTCTCATTCTATCCTTTTTAAACAGAGTATAGCCTGGTATGGCCATGTCCCAGTCATGGTTTTCAGGGCACCATGACTCAGTAATGGCCATGATATCCAGGTTGGCCTCTGCCATGATGTCCTCCAGGTCCAGAATCTTAGTCTGCAGACTTCTGGCACTCACACACTTGGCCTTCTGGATTTTGTTACCACTCTGCTTGTTTCTCCTCTCTCTTTTCATTTTTGCCCTTCCTCTTTCCCCTCTGTCTTTTTAATGCTCACATTCCCATATCCTTTCATTTCTACCACCCTACTTCCTTTATTAATTTGCACCATGGTGTATTCTTCTCCCTTGGGTTCTCCCTACTTACTACTTTAGCTTGTTGGGGGGGGGGGGTGCAGTTTCTGTCTCCCTGATTTGATTTCTTCTGTCATTCCCCTCAGATAGTTTAAATGATTATTGAACTAACTTTTAAACCATCCACTGAGGACAGCGGTTTCCCTTCCAGATGGATGTAGGCCATCACTCCTATATAGGCCCTTATCATTCCAGGTGGGTCCACTGTCCTCAATGTAGCTAAATCCCTTCTCTTTGCACCATTCCTTCAACCATGAGTTGAAGCTCCTGGTATAGAGATCCCTCTCCTTCGCAAATTGCATTCAGGCAGTATATTGGGGAAAAGCCACTAAATTCACTTCCTGCCTAAGACCTCTCCCCAGCTTCCTCAAATCCCCCTGCACTATCGCAACCCCATCCCTAGCCAGGTCATTGCTTCCAAGGTGGACAGTGCCACCCAGCTCTGCCTCCCATCCTGCTGCCAAAGTGATCCTCAGGATCCCCTTCTTATCCCTCTGGGCCATGGTGCCACGTAGGCACCTGACCTCTCTCTCTCTCTCTCTCTCTCTCTCCCATCCTTCCTATTCCCAACTGTATCCCTCTCACAACTGAGTCCCACACCAGAAGTTGCTTCTTCCTCCTCTGGGGTCCATTATCACCTTTTTTGTGGTCTCTTCTAAGGAGGACCCCCACATCATCCCTGGCTGTTACCACGGGTACCTCCTCCTGGCAGTCCTGCCCCACCACAGCAGCTTGGAAATTACATAATGGTACCAGTTGAGAAATGTGCCTCTGGCTTATCACCACCACCATTCAAGAGCCCACTATAGTCCCGCTGTTCATCCTCCCAGGTATTCTCTGAGGTAAGTATCAGATGTTGTGGCCTCTGGGTGGGGGAAGAGATTGCCTGAATCCTAGCCAACTCAGCCTGGAGTCTAGTGACAACCTTCCTCAACCCAGAGAGGTGTGTGCAGATGGGGCAACACCGCAGACTCCAGAAAGTCTCTTTGAAAACTGCCGCCCTGCAGGCACTGCCCATCAGCGATCCCAGCATTTTCAATTCCTCCACTTCCCCGGGTTACTTGGAAATACTTATGCACGTTTACCCTGCACCCTGATAGGGTGTTTCTAGTTTTTCCCCTTTTGTTGTTTGTTATGCTCCTCGTACACCTGCCCTATATGAGGTGTTGTTCCTATTCTAAGTTTTGGCCTACCCTTTACCTTCCACCCATCTCTTAAGCACACCTACCCTTGATAGTTTTTTCTAGTTTTTTCCTTATATTTTGTTTGTTATTCCCCTTGCATACCTACCCTAGATAAGGTGCAGGTCCTACTCACAGTTTTGGACTATGCTTTACCTTCCACCTGTCCTGTATGTACCCTTATCCTTCATATAAATGATGTCCCTTAAATGTTTTAAACACACTCTAATAATTTATAAATACACTTCAGCATCAATGCACCTATACTATCACATTACAAAAATAATAATAATATGATGTATTCTATTATTTAAGTCATGATACTAAGTTTATCTTGTAATGCCTATTTCAAATAGAAATACAAATTGCCAACCCCTTAATTGTAAAGCACCTTACAGATTTTGTAAATTAAGCCCATTTTTATGTTTGCTTGCACGCATGTGCAAGAAACTTTGTGCCATCATCCGAGTTTTCCAGAGGTGTGTCAGCCTCTTCCAATTCAGTCAGTGTGTTTGCAGGTGTGTAGTGCTTGATCGCCCGTCTACTCAGCTGTCTATGACAAGCTGAAAATGCAGTGGCAGCATACGGTTGAAAGGGAGGCTCCACTTCAGTGAGCAGAGCTCCCCTCAACATGCTGCCTGCAGCATGTTATACGTCTGACGCACTCCCACACGCCTGATATAGCCGATGGGGTGCCCAATGCCCCTCGGCTCCATATCGCCCCAAAAAGCTTTTCTGGTGCCACACTGGGAGCCCCACCCCAGCGTGACACACGTCAGATGGCTGACGGGGTGCCCAATCCCGTCGGTTTCAGCTCCCCCAAACAGCCTTACAGCTGCCACGCTGGAGCCCACCCCAGCGTGGCACTAGCCATATGGCCAGCGGGTGCCCAATCCCCATCGGCTCAAGACCCCCCAAACATCCTTTCCAGCTGCCACGCTGAGCCCACCAGCGTGACAAATGTCCTCGTCGTCTTAATAATGAAAAAAAAAATGTAAATTAAAAAGCGGTCCCTCGCAGTCTCCCTGTCCCCACCTGCCCAACCCCTCGCACCCTGCCTCCCCACCCCCACCATACTTACCTCTGGAGTCCAGTAGCGGCGATCTTGGTGGACCGGGAACACGTCTGCACTCTTCAAAGCCGACCGCGAACTGAGGAAATGCCAGTAAGCTGTATAATGTAATAGATAGGGTTTTTTCAACTTTGCTGCATATCTCATGCATTTTTTGGAATTTTTGCACCAAATTTTCAACATGGGGTTTTTGGGACCCCTTCTCATGCATGCTGTCACTGTCATGGCATTATTCGGGCCCTAAGGGTGATTTCGCAGTCACTGTGCGAAATCACCTTTTGGGACTGATTAATGAAATGACACTGCCAGTGTTCATAAGATGGGCTCTCAAGAAGCCTATTTTGAAAATTTGGTGGAAAAATTCCAAAAAATGACTGTTTTACAAGCCTGCGTTGCGCAGTTCCTACGCAGGCTCGTAAGTTCTCGAATTTTCAATATTTTTACTCCAGATTTTCAACATTGCCATTTTACCACACCTTCTTATGAGTAGTACAGCTGTCATTTTTCACATCTCACCCAAAATGTGTTTCTGCCCATGTAGCGCACAATGGCGCAGTCGGTGTGCAAAATCAATGTACGGGACAAATTAAGAAAATCACAGTGACACTGTTCATGTGCAGAGTTCTTAAAATGGCTATGTTGAAAATTTGGTGAAAATATTCCTAAAAATGACTGTTTTAAGAGCGTGAGTTGCGCAGTTCCTACGCATGGTTGTAAGTTCACGAATTTTCAATATTTTCACTCCAGATTTTCAACATTGCTATTTTACCACACCTCCTTATGAGCAGTACAGCTGTCATTTTTCACATCTTGCCCACAACGTGTTTCCGCCCATGTAGCGCACAATGGCGCAGTCAGTGTGCGAAATCAATGTATGGGACACATTAAGAAAATCACAGTGACACTGGTCATGAGCAGAGGTGTTAAAATGACTGTGTTGAAAATTTGGTGAAAAAAATTCCCAAAATGACTGTTTTAGGAGCACACGTTGCGCAGTTCCTACGCACGCTGGCAAGTTTGCAAATTTGTAATAGTTGCACACCAGATTTTCAACAGTGCCATTTTACTGCACTTCCTTATGAGCAGTACAGCTACCATTTTCACATCTCGCTTCAAAATTTGTTTCCGCATTACGTAGCGCACAATGGTACAGTCGGTAAAGCGAAACAATGTTTGGGACAGATTAAGAAAATCACAGTGACACTGGTCATGAGCAGAGGTCTTAAAATGGCTATGTTGAAAATTTGGTGACAAAACTCCATAAAATGACTGTGTTACGAGTGAGCATTATGCAGTTTCCACGCATCCTCGCAAGTTCATGAATTTGTAATATTTTCAGTCCAGATTTTCACCAGTGGCATTTTTCCACACCTCCTTGTGAACAGTATGTCTGTCATTTTCCACAACATGGCCGAAATGTGTTTTCACACTTTCAGCGCAGAAATGCGTGGTTGCTGTGGGAAATCATTGTTTGGGACAGATAAAGAAAATCACACTGACACTGTTCATGATCGGAGGTCCCAAAATGCCTGTGTTAACAATCTGCTGTAAAAAAATCCCCAGACTAGTTACATTACGGTTGTGCGTTGCACAGTTTCTACGCACGCTCGTGACTTCACCAGCTTTTTTAAGATTTTCACACCAGATTTTCAACATTGCCATTTTTTACACCTCCCCATGAACAGTACCGCTGTCATTTTTCACATACTGTTCAGAATGTGTTTTTGCACCTGTGGTGCCAAATGACGTAGTCACTGTGCAAAAGCAGTTTTCGGCTAACAAACTGATATTGCCACTGTTCATGTGGTGGGGGTCACAAAAAAACCATGTTGAAAATTTGGAGTGAAAATACCAACGAATGCCTGAGGCGTTAGGGTTTCCGACCATAACACCCCACCCTTTAGAGAATGACAGGCATTAGGGGTGTGACTTGGGATTCTTGCCTGTAATGCTCATACCATTCCACCCCCACCCACACCCTGCAGCCAGTGAGAGGCATCAAAATGTGCCTCGGACTCTTCGGGCCCCAACGTTACCCATTCTCCTATACCGCACCCATCTCACGTGATTCCTGATGGAATGGGGTGCGCATAAGGGCCAAAGACCCCAAGGCACACCGTGACACTTGTCAGTGTCTGCAGGGTAGGGTGTGGTGAAATGGCATGGTCGTTATGCTTGATGACCCAAAGGCACACCCCAATGCCTGTCATTCTCTGCAGGGTGGTGGTGGGGTTGGCTTCAGTTCAATACTTCGCTGCCATTCCTATTATGCAGCTCTGTAACTTCTACACTACCAATGCCAATGCCAGCAAGCAAACATTCGGCATTGACAAATGCTTGTTATACTTACTGTGACCAATGTATTGATGCTGGGTGTTTCCCCTCACAACAGTTTACACAGCATTAAAAGTCCATGCTGTATCTTCTAATGATCTTCCTCAGTCAAATCATATTTTTAATTTATGAGACAAATAACCTCAGTACAAAAGCACTGAGGCAAGGATTACCCCAAAGGGCATTGGCCATAAACCCAAGTTTCAAAGAAACACAAAATCACACATACCCACCATAATGCAAAGCATCATGGGATGTATATGCAAGTCACCATGACATTTTAGGCTGGTTCAGCTTTAAGCAGGAATGCAAGGTGCCAAATGTCCTCTCACACGATCTGCAAAGGGTGCAAACAGAAGACACAGATACGTGTTTCATCCTATCCAGGACTCATCAGTGTGCCCCGTCTGTATGACACCCCAGGGGAAATGAACCAGCCCCTAAGTTGGTTTTACGGGTTTGGGTCATAGTGAGCCCCAATAAAACAAAAAACAAGCTAAATGACAAAGAACCTCAGAGCAAAAGCACTGAGGCAAAGGTTACTCCAAGGGCATTGGCCATATGCCCTTTGGGGTAACCCTTTCCTCAGTCTTTTGCACTGGTCTTTAATCTGTGTTTTGAGTGAAGGCTTACCATGACCCAGACCTATAGGACTTTAACGGGGGCTGGTTCTATTCAAGCATCACACCACAGTACACTGATGAATCCTGAGCAGACAAACACATGTCTCTGTGTTTTCTTCCAGGCAAGAGACGGCACCAAGCACCAGGCTAAAGATGAACTCGCCTAAAATTTCATGGTGATTTGCATACACATTCCGTGATGCTTTGCATCATGTGGGTGTTTGTGATTTTGCATTTCTTTTTTATTTTATGATTTAGTTACGCAGGATTGCCCAGGTGAACTGCACAATCTCATTCTTAGTAGAGTGCTGCTTCTACCCGTTTCCACAGCTGGTGTACTGAAGCCCTGGGAAAATAAGTACCTAGCTCTAGATCACATAGCAGGTACTAGGCTCTGCTGAGAATTGAACCTGTGATTTCCCTGTTCCCAAGCCAATGCTCTAACCACTAGACCCCACTGCTTCCATACACATTGTGAACAACACATGTGACAGGATAGACCCTGAGGCACACTACAGTTGATGATGAAGGACAGTAAGAGCTGAGCTGCACCATCTTCCCCTTTCCTGAAAGGAATGGTCAGAACGATTTCAGAATGATACCCAATAGCTCCCCCTTCATCTCAAGTCTATCAGCCGTCATCTGGTGATTTGGCAGTGTCAAAAACAGATAACAATGTGGCACTTTATCTAGGCAGGGCATAGCAATAGGGAGGGCTATTAGGATCACTGGCCCGCAACTCTTCACCTCAGCCCTCCACCAGCTATCAGCCTACCTACAACAGTGTATTGAGTATCATCTACCTCACTGCCAGTTGTTCACTGCAGGCCCATCTGTTCAGCTTGCATCATAAAATTACTTCCTTAGCTGCCAATCTGTGTGTGTGTGTGTGTGTTGGGGGGGGGGGGGCCATTGCCCACATATCCTTGGGAGGAAATTGGCAGTGGGCTGCATAGGGGAAGTGCCCAAGTGCCCTTACCTTTGAACTTATACATAGTGTCCTTACGTGTACCTCTTAATCTCCTGGCAAATGATCCAGGACCATATCTTTTAACTTTTACCATTGAAATGAGGGGCACTGGACTTCAAAATTACATTATCAAACACAGAGATATAATTTGAAAACACTGGAAAGAAGTGTTTTTACATTTTTGTAACATGAGTCACTGACTGTTTTTAAGCTTTTTATTGAAAGTTGTACATATTAGACACAAAGACACAATCATAACACGTATCCAATGCATGCAGTCACAGTAAAACATTCTTAGACTGTCGAGTACGCCCATTACCTTTTAAGGACGAGGCTATAAGGTAACCCTGACAATAAAATCAATGACTCCTTTAAACTTCATTAAACATAGAACCACTAACCGTATTAACTATGTAATAACAGAATAATAGGAAACCAGACACACACACTGATACACTCCTCCATCATACACAGTTCATACATCATTCTATTTCTAGCTTTGTCTCATTTTCTTTATTCGCAATGCAAATAACTGGACATTTAATTTGGACTGCTGTTAGCCCTCACTAACCTCTGGTATACCTACATCATTGCTGTGTGTTTTTGGTCCGCCGGGTTGCTCCTCCTATCCCCCCAGCTGCACTGTGGCTGCTTCCACCGGCGATTTAGAGAAAACTTTGCAAACACATAATCCCTAGATACAATTCTGCCTATATTTGATATATTGTCTGCATGTCTCATCCATTTGTTCTTCATTACTGGGTGAATTTGCATGGAAATGTGATAATTTCCTCCATCTACCTCTGCTGCTCAATCCTTTACTGAAGTCAAAATCCTTTGTTTGTGGCATCTCATTTTGTAGCTGTGGAAATGAATATGGTGCCACAAACAGAGGATTATAACTTCAGCAAAGGATTAAACAGCAAGAGTAGATCAACTTTAGGGGGCTAGGTACACATTATCAACACACAGAATTTGTCAGCAGATAAAGACTCAGTGGTCCATCCAGTCTGCCATTTTTCTGCCTCACTGCATGACTGATCTAATGCCAGACCAGATTTACAGAGCTGCTTGCACTAATGACATCCCTGTACACCACTTCCCAGGCTTTCTATACTCCCCCTTCCCTTTTGTGCCACATTAAGTGCAGCTCCAACAGGGCCTGTAACCAGATCTGCCACTTGTAATAAGCAATCAAATGTCTTCTTCTGCCCAACAATCAGGTCCTCCTTCCAATAGTGCTACAGTGGACAATGACTTTGACTCTGAGGATAATGAAAGCGAGTTTGGTGCTGCTTGTTTCCCGCCAATTGAACTGCCTCAATTGTTTCAGGGGGCCTTCCCTTCTACCTCCAGTAATGCCTCCAATAACCCTGTGGCTCCAGAAAATTCTGATTTATCCATCGTTCCTGAGCCCTCAAGTAGTGATGTCCGCAGTGACCTCTGAAATTGCAGACCCCCTCTGTATGGTGGAATTATCTGAACTAAATGCACCTGAACCACAGGAAACCAGTAGTGAACATGCTAGGGAACCCAAAAGTGATTTTATTTTTTATTCCTTTTGTTAACCGGGTAAACATATGAGCCAAGGCCCTTTTTCATATGCGACCCGAGGTGATGCTAAACCAAGTGGGCTAAGTGAATTGTTTCATTCTGAAGAGAGTGTTGCTGTTCCTGAAACTGTCAGTTGTGTTGTGGATGACACCTGTGTCATGGAAATACCTCTTTCAAACCAGGATGGGTCTAGAGAGCCAGAAACTAGTAATAATGTGCCAAATGCTGAGCCTACAGTATGTCAAGTTCTAATTCTCAAGAAAGTGCAGAGATGCCCCTTTCTTCGGAAGCTGTGTTATTGGCAGACAATGACCAGGGACTGATCACCAAAATGCTGATGTTGAAAGTGAAGTGCCAATGTCCTCTATGTCTAGACGATCAGAAAGAGCTGTAAAACCTGTGGTTCAACTTACTTATGACACACCTGGAGTACCTTCAGACCTGCCCATGAATGTTGTCCACAATGGAGTGTACATCACAGCCTACTCTCTGCCCAAAATAGTGTTCACCGTCTCCTCTGAAATCAAAATTAGAATCTCCACTCAGTATAAAAGGGGCCATAGGTACAAAGTAAAAGGGGTTATCTGAGGTATATATTGGTTTAAAGTACAACAGAAAGTAGTGTCAAATGGTTTAAACCCAAAGGTCAAATGTCATTTATTATGGTTAACCAAATGCAAAAGGTGTGGTGATTACATGTAAAATATCATGACAAAGTGCCAAACAACTGAACTATACAAAGTATTTAAAAAAGGTACCATTTCAAGTAATAACATGCTATACTGTGTAAATACCTATGTTATATGTTAGGCCTAACATTGTAAATCTTGTATATAGTAAAGTGGTATTATTATAATTACTGGTTTATTATTACACTTAAGGATTTTGGATGACAGAAGGCCAAATGACCATAACTGTCATCTCCACTTCACAGTGGAGTTTGTTAGAAACATTTCTTAAGGATTATACTTAAGGATTTTGGATGACAGAAGGCCATTATAGGCTTGGCGTGGATGCCAAGTTTTTCAGGCAGGGAAGAGATGTAAACCCCCTTTGGGGGCTTACCTTAATTGTCCCATGTTTTTTCTGCTGCCTCCTGCTGCCTCCTGGCACCCCTTGAATTGTTTACTGCCTGGCCTGAGTCCACAGTGTGCTCCCATTTCCCATGTATGATATATTGTGTGTTCAGTGCAAGAGACTAATACACGATGTGTCAGTTCAGTGGCCATCTTTATTCTATTCAGAGATAGTGGTCTTACATCACTGGACATACATAAAGAAAAGCTTACTGGGCATGACAGGAACTTATATATACAATGGACTCCAATACCTATATGTATAAACTACAGCTCTAATTCACTTCCTACCACATATATCCATGTATATACTGTGACGCCTACCAGGATGAAGCCCAACTCTGCAGAATTCTGCAGTAGAGTTACTGCAGCAAACAATACAGTTTCAGTGGGTGTTAATCCCTTTTGTCATGCAGGAAACCTGTGACACTGCGCTTCATCCTGGTGGGCTTCACTGTACTACACTCCTTCCCCTTTGACAGGAACTTGTCTAAAATACTTCAACAGCAACTTTTTCCAACTTCTGGGCCGAAGTAGACTGTTCGGTACCCAGAAACAAGTTCAGGGAATTATTCTGCCCCTTGGGTAGAATTGTCACTAACTAAGTAACAGTACAAGTAAGAGTTCAGTTCCACAGAGGTACAGGTTCAGTACATGACTTTAAAGGTCAAGTCTTTGTGGTTGTCTTCGGTGTCTCAGGGGATATCTGCTGGCTGGAATAACAGCTGCTGGTGGAACAGGTGTTGCATTATTACTTGGCACTGTCTCCGGTGGAACTTCATGGGCAGGAGCAAATTCCTCTGTGTCACTGTCTTCAGTTGGAGTGATGTCTTCTGCTGCATTTACTGGAACCTTGGAATGCAGCAAGTGATCCCCATGTACGTGAACAATTCACTGTCCCATGAGAACTGTGTAAGTCAAAGGTCCACGTGTTTCAGTCACCACCCCAGGAATCCAAGAAACCTTGGGATGTCTACAGTCTTGAACCATCACCCTCTCCCCAGGATGAAAAATCTGTACCGACTTGGCTAACTTGTCATGACCCTTTTGTTGTTGTAGTTGATGCTTTGCGACAGCATTGGCCAAGTCTGGCTCAAGCAATGACAAACAGGTATGAGGTTGACATTTTAGGAACAGTTCAGCAGGTGTTCGCTCTGTGATTATGTGAGGAGTGTTTTTGTAAGCAAACATAAAATTAGCCAACCTTTGAGCTGTAGGTACTTGCCGTGAATCTGATTTATTCCATGCTTTTTTGAATGTTTGAACAGCTCTTTCGGCTGCGCCATTTGATGCTGTATGATAAGGTGGAGTCAAAATATGACAGATGCCATTCTGCTTTACGAACAGTTTGAAGACTTGGGAAGAAAAATGGGGCCATTGTCTGACACTAACTCCTGTGGTAGGCCATAAGAGGTGACAAGTTGTCTTAAAAGGTCTATAGTCTTTTCAGTAGTTGTGACTTGTGTGGGCAACACTTCCAGCCATTTGGAGTGGACATCAGTTACTGCCAAGAAGTGTCATTTGTCCACTTCAGCATAGTCGACATGGATGTGGTCCCATGGTGTGGTAGCCTAGGATCAAGGATGCAGGGGTGCATTAGCAGGTTGGTTGTGGAGAGCCGCACATGGCACACATTGGTTGATAAGATGTTGGCTATCTTTTTTTTTTTTATACTTTTTATTTGTGTTTTCATGACATTACAATGCAATTCATAGACAATCCATGAGCCATGTCATACATCATACAAATATCTAATACGGTTGATATGTGGAGCAAAAAAACAGGACTACTGTTGGTACAAGATTAGGGAGATTAACAAATATCGGTTCCTTTATACATAGAGATAAACACTTTGACCAATGCTGTCAATGCCCACACAAAAAATAAAACATTAATATTATTTACCCCTGATACTTAAACCGGCAATCTTGCCTTTGTTATACAGCTCTTGTGGTAAAAACTCAGTCTTCCTTTCAGCATAACTCCCCATTTCACACCCGAAGGTATTTCGTTTTAAACTAAAAGTCCATAAATGACCCAACTTAGGGATAAGTCCACAAAAGCTTCCTTTCCAGAAAAGGTAGTCTACACTTAAAGCCAAAATCCCCAAATCAGTATCCAAGTAACCCCCATAGATATAACACAAGGATTTGAGGTTTTTAATAACACAATAAATGTCTCCACATAACGAGTAGATGACTATGCACGAAGTTGCCTTGGGCTATTACTTAACAAGGTGAAATGTAACAAACAACACTCACAGTCCCGACTCAAGTATCTTCATCCTCCGATTCATTAGAGGAATCCCCTACTCTTGCTGCACGTTCAGCTTCCAGTTTCTCTGTTAACTTTACTGCATCCTTGGGATCGGTATAGACATATGCCTTCCGACCCACCACTACTTGCAGGCGGGCAGGCATAAGCATACTAGTGGGGATTTCCAAATCCCTCAATCGGTGATGGATAGGATCAAAAGTTTTCCGCTTCATGTGGGTGGCATATGAGAAGTCTGGAAAGATCAATACTCTGGTGCCAGCTACTTCTACTCCCCTTCTTTTCTGAGCTGCTTGAAGGATTCTGTCTCGAACCACGGATGATACAGCTTGCAGCATAACTGTTCTAGTTCCTCCCATCTGGCCTGTAGCTCTACGCAGCTTGATACGATAGGCATGCACAAGGGAGTCCTTTAAGGATAAATCATAAGTTTTCTCCAGCCAAGTTGTACAAAACTCCAAAAGGTCTTCTCCTTCTATCCCCTCTGTGAGGCCTAATATACGCACATTTGCTGCCCTTGATTGATTTTCTAAATGCTCCAGGTGTGTTTAATAGTGTCTGTTCTTTCATGCATGTAGTGGCCATTGCCTGGGCTCGTTCGGAGGTTTTCTCAGCCTCATACGCAGTCTCTACCAGCCCGTCCATTTTCTGCTCTACTTGCTGCATCCTTTCATGGTAGGAATATATCTTTTTATCTAATTGTTGCACCGTCTTAGTGAGGTTTAAGATGGCAGATTGTAGTGATTCTAATGTGGCTGGCAGGATAATGTATCCTTTCAGATCCTCCTGAGACAGGCCTGCTGTTTTAGATGGCGCCTTAGACGTTGCGCCTCGCGGGGTAAAAAAATTGGCTTTCTGTTCATTGTTTTTCTTCCCCATCTCCAAAAAAAGTCAGCAGTAGGTTCTAGGCAGTTACTGTGTTCTAAATATGCTAGTTTAAATGCGTAAAATTTTCATTTTTTTGCAGTTTTCAGGGTGTTTTCTAGGGAGCTCACTAAAAGTGCATCCACAATGGTGGACAGCTAGCCACACCCCCCCCAAGATGTTGGATATCTTGATCAAGTCCTGGCCAGCAGAGGTGTCCTCTGGCCACTGCCTTCATTTAAGAGATTCTGGGATGACTGTCATGTAAATCAGAAAGTAACCTCTTGTGGAACTTTGGAGGTATCACAACTTGAGCTCCCCATAGAACACAGCCTTGCTCTGTGGACAACTGGTCCTTCTTGTCTAAGAAAGATCAGAGGGTTGGGTCTCTTGTGAAGTTAGGCCAACCATTTAGGGTGAAATCTAGGACTTTAGAGAGGACAGGATCTCGCTGTGTCTCTGCTGTGACATTCTGTGAAGCAATGGTTAAGTCCTCGAGATGCAAAAGATGGAATACTGTTACATCATCTTCCTTCACAGTAGCATCCTTGCATGGCACTCTTGACAATGCATTTGCACTTGCGTGATCTTGAGAACATCTGTATTCAATTTTATAGTCATATGCCAACAAAATCCGGGCCCATTGCTGCATCCGGAGTGCTGCGAGAGTTGGTATTGCAGCCTTTGGCCCCAGAATTGCCAGTAGAGGTTTGTGATCTATTAGCGGAGTGAATTTCTATCTGTAAAAGTACTTATGGAACTTTTTGACACCAACAATTATGCTCAAGGCTTCTTTCTCGATCTGAGCATAGTTTCTTTCGCTTTCGGGACAAGGTCCGGGAAGCAAAAGCGATCGGGTATTCCTCTCCAGAAGGTAATACATGAGAAATTATAGCACTCATTCCTTATGGTGACACATCGCATGCCAGCCTCAGAGGTTTGGCTGGGTCATAGTGCGCTAACCATTTGCTGCCTAGAAGACGTTTCTTGCAAGCCTGGAATGCTTCCTCACACTGTGGTAACCAATTCCATTGAGCATTTTTCTGTAGCAAGTCATGGAGTGGGTGCAACAATGTGGACAGATGGGCTAGGAATCATCCATAGTAGTTTAAGAGACCTAAGAATGATCTTAACTCTGTCACACTTGTTGGTGCAGTTGTCTTGACAACAGCATCCACCTTGCTGTTTGTTGGTCATAGGCCTGGGCGTCAGTCCAGTGACCTAGTACTCAACAAAATTTTACAGAAATTGGCATTTGTCTAGCTTTAATCTCAGTTCATACCATTACAGTCTGGTCAGAAATTGATCCAGGATTGTCAGATGTGCTTCCACTGTAGGTGCTGTTACCAAGATATCATCCATAAAGCATACTACATGGTCCAGTCCATACAGTATCTGGTCCATTGTGTTCTGGAAAATTACTGGCACTGTGGAAACTCCATATGCCAAGCTATGATAAAGTCTCTTGTGGGTGCCAATGGTTAGATATGGTCCCAACTCTGGCTCCAGTTCCAATTGCTGGTATGCAAAAGATAAGTCCAACTTGCTAAAGAACTTGCCCCCTGAGAGTGTGGCAAACAAGTCCTCTGCATTGGGTAAAGGGTATGGATCTTGCTGTATACAATGGTTCACTGTAACCTTGTAGTCACCACACAATCTCACTGCTTTGTCTGGTTTCAGTACCACAATAATAGAGGCAGCCTGGTCGCTCCTCTCTACTCGTAAGATGATACCATGGCTTTTGAGATGGTCCAGTTCCTTCTCTACTGCTTCCCTTAAAGTATATGGTACTGGTTGAGGCTTGTGGAAAATCAGAATGGCTCCCAGTTGCACTTAGACCTTTGCCTTGAAATCCCAGATTATGCCATAACCGTCCTAGAAAATAAGACCATGTTTGTCCAATATTTTCTTTAGCGCATCTTGTGGTGCTTTGGTCACCATATTTAAGCTGAAAACCTTTTCCCAGTTCAATTTGATCTGCATGAGCCAGTCTCTGCCTAGTAATGCAGGTCTTTCTCCTTGTACCACCACTAGACACAAGATCCACATTCCTCCCTCATTGGTAACTGGCACTTGGATTTCCCCTAGCATGGGGATTTGCTCTCCCATGTAAGTCGAGAGCTGAATACATGATGGTTGCAATGGGAACTGCTGAAGTTTATCTCTGTAGATGTTCTCTGGCACATGAGATACTGATGCTCTGGTGTCTAGCTGTATGCTCACCAGGTTTCCTGCTAGCTCAAGATGGAGATAAATTTCTGCTTCTTGTGCCCGTGTTGCATAAACCATGAACAGGCGCAACGCCTCATCTTCTGTTTCAGTGGTTGCAGTGCCATCTGTGACATGCTGTACAGTAGTAGTCAGTGATGCGCTTTTGTACACCCTTTGTATGTGACCCACTTTTCCACAGCTGCGGCATTTCTCGTGTGGAAAGCGGCATGTGCTTTGATGGTGGTTACCTCCACATCGGTAACACAGTTTTGACTTTGCAGAAGGGCCCTGTGGTGCTGGCTTCCTAAATGTTTGGGGTTGCTGACAAACGTGTGATGGGTCACTGTATGGTGTGGCATATCCCTTTTGTTCTGGGGTATGGATGACCTTGTGAACTTCACTTCTTTGGGGTTCAGAATGTCCCGCCAGTGCTTGGGAGCCTTTCTGAGTGAGCTCTATAGCAATTGCAATGTGACAAGCTGTCCTGAAGTCTAGTTTTTTTTTTCTTGCAAAACTTTTTTTCTGTAAGCTTCCCCTCTCAGACCTCAGACAAAGCGATCACAGAGGGCATCATCCAGGGACTTGCCAAACTCACAAGTGTGTGCTAGACACTTTAATGTGATGATGCAGTCAGCAATAGGTTCCACTTCCTGTTGGTTGCAATGATAGAAGGAGTACCATTCAGCAATGAGAAGGGACTGGGGTTTGAAATGCTGTGCAAGTGCCTCAGTGACTTGCACATATGTCAGGGTCAGGATGTCAGCTGAGGCTGTTAAATTCAGTAAAAGGGCATAAATCTGTGGTGGCAAGACTGCTAAGAAGACATCTACTTGTTCTTCTTCTGCTATTTTGTTTCCCTTAAGCCAGCATTAGAAATGCTATAGATATAAATCAAATGTTTCCTTGGATTCATCAGATTCAGGTACGTTGCCAATTGCAGTCATTTTCCTGGTAGATGGTGCAGCAGCTGCAGTTTCCATGAAGGAAAAAAAAGTTGTTGTTTGCTGTCTTTTTTTTCTAAGCATGTGATGCAATTGCTCTGGTGTGCCATAAGGTGCCGTTGAGCTGCTTTTACTGCTGTGGTCAGTCTGAGTATAGCAGCCGAGAGGGAAAGATGGAATTTTAGGTTTCATTTTCCAGTCATAATTAATATGCCTCGTGGAGCTGGGCTGGCTGCTGTGTTATTTCTTTTTCAACACATCAAAGGAGCCAAACGGTGCACAGTTGCTCTTCTGTTTCTGTTTTATCTTTCTTTATATAAGGCTGTATCCAAAACGTACAAGTGAGCAATTTATGGTGTTTTCAGTAAGCAGCCCGTTGAACAGAATAGATGCAAGGAGCTGGAAAGAGTTACAGAGCAATTTAAATAATAAAAAAAAAAAAACATGCGTTAGTTTACATAACCCTTCATTTGCACTTGTAGGAGTTCTTTTATATGTATTCTTGTTTCCAATGTGATATATTGTGAGAGTGCAAGAAGAGACTTAAACACGGTGTGTCAGTTCAGTGACCATCTTTATTCTACTCAGAGATAGTGGTCTTACATCACTGGACATACATAAAGAAAAGCTTACTGGGCATGAAACTTACATATATAATAGACTACAATTCCCATATGTATAAACTACAACTCTAATCCACTTCCTACCATATATATCCATGTATATACTGCACCCCGAACAGCCCCTCTATTGATGTTAGCCCTTTTAGGCTTAAAACGATACTCAAGAGTCAACAGCATTTTCCTGAGCTGCCGGCACTCGTGCATGTGCCTAAGAGCACTTTAGTGTGCCAACCACCATTTCTGAAGTCTAACCGAGAATGTTTCAGTGGTCTCGGTGCTGCTATTCAGCTCAATGGGGACCGGTGACCTCTAGGAGGTAGATGAGAAGCCTCGGTAGTGTGGAAAATACAGTTTGAAATGGGCATAAAATGGGGCTTATGAATATGTAATAGCCCCTCATGCATATTAATGAGCTGCTGCCTGCTGCCTGGGGTGACTGTGTTTCGGTGGTAGCAATAGGGAAACCACTGCAAATAAATGTTTGTTAATGGACTCATTTAAGAGGGCACTAAAGAGGCTATAGGACTGTGGGGGGTTTGTAAATGAAAAGTACTGCTACTGGCTGCACCAGAACTTTATTTGTGGAGGAATGTATGGACTGCTAAAAAAAACTGCATATACAGTAGCCATCTTTGCTGCCAGGCCCAGCTAGCCAATTGGGAGCCTGGATTTCAGCCAGAGAGTCTTGGGACATTGCCAAAGGCTTTTGGGGAAAAAAGGAGGTACAACCCTTGGCACCCAAAATCTAACCAGAGAACTGGGACTGTGATTAACAATTTGGGCTGCCAACCGGATTTCTTGAACTCTGTCTTCAGTTTGGAGAGGAACTGTTTGACATGGTCAGTCCGAGTCGAGCTTCCAGAGAGTAAGGAGGCTCAAGTGTCCCGCTCGAGCCGCCGAGAGAGAAGGAACCTGTGTGGCTCATCTGCAGACCTGCAAGGGAAAGGCCTGTTCTTACCTCCCTGCTGAACTCTGGACTGCCTAAAAGCAGAAAAGGAACTGTGTGTTCAGCTGCCAGGCTGCGAGAAAGAGGACTCTTTGCCAGATATATGCTTTTCTTACCAGAAGTGGCTAACTTAAGGGACTGCTTTGAAAACTTCATGTTTAATGGGCTTCATTGCCATTGGGAGCCTGTGAACATTGCGTTTGTCTCCTGCCACGTTCCTTAAAGGGAGAGACCCGTTGCCGATTGTTCCCGTTTGTTTCTGAACAAAGTTAAGCCAGTCTGCAAGCTGCGAGCTGAGTGAGTTTCCTGAACTGTATCCCAAGCTGAACTTCATGTACTGGGCCTGTGCCAGCTGCATCCCAAGAGACTGTTTCTGCACCAGATTCAACATCTGCCTGAGGAGAGACTAGCCCTGGGGAGTCAGCCCCTGCGGTGAAGCCAATCGCAGGTCGTAGCCACCTACAGGGAAAGGCCGTGAAGTGGAGGAGAGTCATGTCAGCCTGGTCCCCATCAGCATCCTGGAAATCCAGCCAATCCATGGTGTCTTCATCCAATTCTTCAATCTGTCTGGGTGCAGTGAGTACAATCAAGGTAGCCCCCTGCAGCAAATAACTGTATTGTGTCATCTGATTTGCCTTATAATTCCTTGGTGGGTTAATGGTGGCTACAGATCATCCAATCTGGGATTACAAATATTCTGTTGCTTTCAAGTGTTTTTATCTGTTTGATTACAATCTTCTTCTCATCCAGGGCCCCAACCAGCTGCAATGCCGACCAACCCATGGCAACACTTCAGGTCTGCTTCCTATTTCATACTGGGTACCCAGCAGCTATATAAACTAATTAATTCAGAAACTAAATGGAGAAACAGGAAATTTTTCCTATTTCACCACAATATAATAACTAAGCTAAATTTTCACCCCTCTCTTGTTCATATCCCCTTTAATAAACCAGATTTATTGTTTGACGTTAAATTTGGGCTGCAAGCATATTATTACCTAGCTTTTCAGTTACTGAGTCATCCAAACAGTACTGTGAAATCACATTGTTGTTGCTGAAAATGGCTTTAGTTGCAGGTGGCACAGGGTATATGCCAGAAGACCAGTCCCTTTTGTTAAGTATGGTGTCCGTAAGCATATTATTAGTGCTTTCAACTAATTGTACATTAAATGCCATATACTGTAGTTGTGAAACTTGGTGTGCAAGGCCACCAGGTGGGGTTGTGGGTAGGTGTAGCTTCACAGAGGGCTGTACCAGTTCTAACAAATACTCATGTGTTACTCTAGGTGGAGGCACCATAATCTTAGTTCTACTGTTGCTAGGAAATACACAGTACCCATTAATTCTGAACCCAGATCCCTCAACCTGCAGTCAGGGAAGCAGGCAGGGGTAGTACTAGTAGCCCTTGGTATAACGGTGCCAAGGTTACACCAGCATAAACCACACCCTATCGTGGATTATTGCTTATACAGAAACATGAACTGACTGATGCCTGGCATCTGCTGCATCCCGATATCACAGACTATAATGTTTTCATCCTGGTTCACCAGTCATACAGCAAGCTGGACTTTTGGATCTCCTCGCTCCCTATTACCCAATTGGTGGTGGATAGCACCATCCACCCCATCCTAATCTCAGACCATGCCCTGATATCACTTTACATTTTAGGGGGGCCCAAAGGAGGCTGGCCCCTTCTAGTTAAGATCCTCAGTTCCTGCAGGGGTAACTCACAGGCTACACAATGACTTGCAGACTAATGACATGGTAGAGGTGCCCCAGGCCATCCTATGAGAGGCCATGGAGGCTTACTTAAGGGGCACAGTCACGTGGCTCGTAGGAGGAAAATTAGAGAAGCCCAAGCAAAAGAGTTTAATGCCAAATTAAAGAAGGCAGGGCAGCACTGAATGGGGATCCTTATACAGTGGGCCAGTTGCACACACAACTCAACCAGCTATATTTAGGAAGCCTGAACTGGCCCGTCTTTAGAACTCACCTCAGGTACTGAGGAGGGAATGTGCCTGTTAAGTCTTGTCCTACAGACCACGTAAAATGCAGGCAGAGAGGTATACAGCAGGGTTAAGAGATCTGGCAGGCCTCCTCCACACAAAGCCTAAGACCTTAATAAGGTCATACAGGCGTTTTACGTAAAACTGTATGCATCCCCCTTCCCTTCTTCCAAAGAGGCAGTGGCAGACTTTCTAAAACACCTCAATCCACCCAATTTGTCCACTACCCAATTTGAGAAGCTAGATGCCCCACCGACCACAGAGGAAAGAAGAGCCCCCATCCTGTCTGTGAATAAAAATAAGTCTCTGGGGGCAGATGGGCTCCCAATTGACCTGTACCACCTATTGGTGAAGGACCTCTCCCCTCTTCTCCTTCGAGTGTTTCTGGAGGCACTAGCTTCATAAACTCTGTCCAAGACCATGAGAGAAGTGGTGATTACAGTGCTGCCTAAGAAGAAAAAGATACCTCCTTCCCAGGTCACTACCGCATCCTTTCCATTTTCAACACAGACTTTAAGATCATAGTCAAAGTCCTGGCCCATCAGCTGGACTCAATTCTCCTCTCCCTTATACACCCCTCCCAGACTGGCTTTGTAAAAGGTAGATTGGGAGTGGACCACCTTCACTCTATACTAAATTTGCAATACCTGACTAGCCCTTATCCCTACATTATATTTTGAGATGGCATTCAACTTTGCTGAATGGCTCTACCTATTTGAAATCCTACGCACCATGGACCTTTAATCCTAGATTTCTCCAGGGGGTGCAAGCCTTTTACCACAACCCATCAGCTAAAGTCCTAACAAACAGTCTTCTCTCCCCAACTTTCACTCTCCTCAATGGTACATACCATGGGTGTCCTCTCCTCTCCTCTCCTCTCCTCTCCTCTCCTCTCCTCTCCTCTCCTCTCCTCTACCTTTTGGCAACTAAACCTCTGGCTCTAGCCATCAGAAAACCCCCACAGATCAGAGGGATCATGGTTGGCATGACAAAACACAATGCCCTTTTGTGTGCTGATTACATCATTATAGTCCTGTCTGATGTCACACAGGCAAGTCACCTTCTCCAATAACTGCTCCAATCCTTTTCTTCTGTTTCAGGCCTCAATATAAACCAGAGCAAATCCAAGGTCTTCTCTCTGAAGACCCTCTGTACCAGCCTGTCCCTGGAAAGGGCTCCCTGGAAATGGGAAGAGAAGGGGATAACTTATCTGGGTATCAAAATGATCCAATCGAGCCATCACCTGTGAAAGCTGAACTTTACCCCACTGTTAGAATCATTGAAGGCCGACTGTGAGAAATGGAAACAACTCAGCATGTCCCTAACTGACACAAATGCTATAAAAATGGTGGCAGCCCCAAGATATTCCATCTCCTCTCCAATAAGGATGGGCAGACCCGAAAAGGTCCTGACCCTTATTATCAGGACCAGGATCCAGGTCAGAGTCATTCTAACTGATTCTGATTCAGATCAGAACCTAGAGGGAATAACATTCATATACCTAAAAAACAATCACTATATGCACTAAAGACAGAAATTAAAGTATATTTCTAACCAGAGGTTATTTATCTGTGTTTTGACTCCATTCTGTGCATTCTTCTTCTTCTCTGTATCCTATTTTATTCTGTTATTGACTCCCACTTTTGCTCAATTCTTCCCACATGTACTGATACCCTCCCTGCCCTATACACACCTCTGCCCACTTATGCAAACATACTCATCATGCCCAGTATAACCATCCCAGTCCCCATCATCCAACATTCACAGTACACTGTCCCAGAATACACAGCCCTACCTTCTCCTCATCTGCTGAAATGCCCCTGCCCCTATACAACCCTGCCAGCCCAACCTATTTCTGCTAACAGTCCCTTGCAGTGATAAAGTCTCCATTTAGCTGTTCCAAGTCTCATTCATAAAATGTAAAGATTAGAAGCTCAGTTCAATGGGTCCAGGCTGTGTCTCACTCTCTTTTTCTTTTTTCCTTTTTTATCTCATGCTTTAAATCAAGATAGTAGCACCCTCATAATGTGGGGCAATCATCAAATATGTTCTTGCACTAAACAAACAATGGAAACTAGTGCCTTGGCTTGGGCAGTGTCTAATTTTGTGTTAGCATCATACAAATTTAAAATCACTGCTTTAAAGTTTGAGATTATATTCTGAGACTGTATCTTTGGGTACTTTAACTTTTGTACCACAGACCAGTTCCATGGACCAATATCAGATACCCTCTTCCTCTCCAGAAGTCCACACTTGTCTTGCACATTATTTGCTGCACATTAAAAACTGAAGTCACAAACTTGTTGCTCTCTGTCCCCTCCCACACGCTCGACCATCTACCCAACCGCCAGCTTACTTGATCAATTTTCTGTCTTGTTCCTGACAAATTCAGGCTAGCATGTCCATCTCGGTAGTTGGTACACACAGTCAGCCAAATGGCCACTTGCCCACACCTGTGCTCAATCACTGTGCTGGCACCATTGCTTGATGACCACCATAACCTGCCCACATTCTTACTCGACCATCTACCACCCTCCTGCTTGACTGCAGCAAGCACACCACAGCACACACCAATGCATTCCCACCAGCCTCCAACTTCCTGTTTGCTCTGCTGACATGTAGCTGGGATAGAGTGGAAGGAATGCCAGTATATGGTGGTGGCATGCTTGCCGAAATAAAAACTAAAACATATGGCATTTTCTGTGGATCAGAGCGGTGTTCCTAGGCGGATGGTAGTGGGAATTTAATTTTTTCATTACTGAAGTAGCTGGAAAACAAAACGGAACAGGTACAGGACTCCAGCTGAAAAGTCCTTATCTACCCGGGTCCACCGGACTGTATTAGATCGGGGGGGGGGTCTGATTTTGAGCGGACTGGTCCACCCATCTGTACTCTCCAATCTCCCAAATGAATTGCCATATAGCTGGTTTGCCAAAACTGATGCCATGATAAGGAACTTCCTTTGGGACAACAAACAGCCTCAGCTCAGCAGAGCCAAATTGCAATAGCACTGGTCAAAAAGAGGCAAGGCAAGGCAAATTTTAGGTTTCCAGGTGTCCAATCCCAGAGGCTCTCGGCACAGTACACATCAAAACAACTATCCATAAAAATAAGCAATAACAAATTTCAGAAATAAATTAAACAGGCCATATAAATACATAAACAAGGCCTAAGCTAAAAACAGTAGCTAGAAGGGGTCATCCCAAGGATAAGATTTAATACACAGTGTCTGGGAAGGCCTGACTAAACAAGTGGGCCTTGGAGTGGGCATAGAATTCCTCAACTGAAGGGGCCTCCTGAACCGATGGTGAAGCGACAAGAGGATGGGAATACCATACTTCTGCAAGTACCACATAGCATTTGTCCTAGCTCAAACCTCCAAATGGTTTCTCAACTCATCATATCCCTAATTCCCATTGGTAGCCATGGAGGACCACATTTTTTCTGCACCCATCCTCAGAATGTTGCTTTTCTCAAAAAGAAAGGTAAAGACTCACAGGCACCCAACACTACCTACCTCTCTAAGATACAGGAAACACCTGACCTGTTTTCTTTTCTTTTTTTTATTTGCGTCTGACAGATTCCCATCAGCCAACAAACTCCAGGCTGTGCCCCAACCACTGCTTCCTCAGGCACACCTCTTCCCACACCTCACCCCCTTAAGCACCCTGCTTACCACCCAGGGCAGGGGCACCGGCTTCCCAGCAGATGAGAAGAAGCACTGAAGGGAATTGAGGGATCCCCAGCACCCTGGCTTGCCCCACCCAGCCTCCACTAGAGGACACCCATGTGCCAGACCCACAACCACCCCTCCCCTGGAAAAGGACAGCAATCCCTGGGATTCTCAAACCTCCCCCCCCCCGATGGCCCTCTGACTCCCGAGTCCATTCTTAAACCCAGGACATTGGCATCATAAGTGGAAGATCTACTGCTGTGGTGGCAGCCGGCCATTTGACCTGTTTTCTTACATTGGGGGAACCCCTGCTTTCTCTAGCTACCCTATAGGATAATGAGATGTTTCAAATTGGCAACAAAAGCCATACCCAGGGTAGGTGGAAAGAGGCAGGCATATTATACGTAAAAGATATCTCTGCCCTCCTGGGGCCAGTTACCTCCACTCTTTAGAGGACCTCAGGCCTCTCTAGAACCTCCCTAGACAGGATTTCTGGCAGTATTTGCAGTTATGCTCAGTTGTCTCCCTTTCTCAGAGCTCATAATGGCAGGAATACATCTACTCAGTGCAGAATATGATAAAAACACCCAGGGGAGTAGCTGGGTCCATATAAAAGCTGTATAAAGAAGGGACAGCACCCACAACTGCCTCAGCACTTCAGCAATTACAAGAGGAACTTCAAGTGGTAATCTCTGAGCACCAATGACCAATTGCCTGGTATTAGAGCCCTCCTGTATGAATTGCATTAACTGAAGCATGGTGCGCTTTGTCTCTCCACCTTGTGATAAATCACTGTCTCTCTCATGCCCATAGGCAGCAGGTGATTTCATCACTCTTAATCCGCTTAGCACCCTCTGCACTTTCAAATATGCTTCATTTGTAATCTGTTGCCAGTGCAGTTGGCAGGCTTTTAATTTTGTTTTTTCGTGTTCCCAGAAAGCTTTGATAATACCACCTGTATCTTGTGCAGCACTTCCTGGTTCTGCCATCACCCCAATAAGGAATGGGTTTTCCTGTTCATGATGTGAAAATATATTACTTGTAATATCTAAGACACCAGATCATATCTATTGTGCACTCACATTCTGATTGCTCATTCTAACACAGCAGAAATATCAATTACAATGCAAATGTAACCCCCTCTACAAATGGGGGTTCCCAAAAAGTCTTCCTTGAGCTTGCCTAAATGCTCACTGCCAGGCTGGTGTCCTGCGTTTTAGCAGTTTAAATGTGATTACCAGAGCCTGTATACCCTCTGTGTGCTGTCTCTTTAAGAGCTGCCTAATTGCAGCTATAGTAATCTGAGAGGGAGCTCTGTTGAAAGATGTAACTATTCGCTGAAAATCATTTAGTGATAATGATAATGTAGTTTGTCTAACCTGCTTTCTTTGTAGCAAGGACTGTTTTGTCTCCACTATCTTGGTCCTGGACTGCAAATTGGACTAAACAGTACTGGTGGGACCTAAAATGTAGCCGGACTACAGGAGCTGTCTGCATTCAAAATCTGTAGGAACTGTAGTTTGGAGTTTTTTGTGCCTTTTTTGCAACTGAAAGGGGAGCTCTTGCTTTGACTGACAGTCAAATCAGCCAACCAAATCTTTTGGATCTTGGGGAAGTCCTGGGCTGCTTGCAGTTTTCAGTTAGTTCTGAGCTGGGAAGTGAAATGAGAAGAGCTCAAGTGTATTTTGGGCAGCAATCCTGAATGGATTTGCATGGGAAAACTGAAAGGGCTGAGTTCTTGGCTTGCAGGTCTGCCTGCTGCTCCTGAGAGGGAGAGAAGAGAAGTATTTTGGTCTAAATTCAAGTTTGTGTGACAAAAGTAAGCTAGTGAAGTGGGCCAGGCTCAACCTGAAGAAGACCGAAGATTTTGTTGAATGCGATCGGCCTGTCAGGAGTTCCAGCTACCCCTAAGCTCCCGGTGTGTGCAGAGACTTTGCGATTATGATCGGGGAGTGCTTTGCCTGGTACAGTAGAATTCCCGTATATGTAAATGTGCTATGAGCTGCTAGTGGGTTGTGAGTTAGTCCCCCCACTGTGTGAACTGTGTTCTGCTTGCTGGAAGCTGTATCCAGCCCAAAATGTACTACATCTGAATTTGTCTCCATGCAGTCTGGGCCTTGCCAGACTGGCCCAGCCTGACTACCCACCGCACAGAGAAGCCATCGACGAGAGACCTGCTTGGGGATCAGCCCCCCTGCTCCATGCTTGAACAGGAATGATGCCTCTGTGACTCGTGTGGGCCCTGCTTCTCCTGGCATTCCAGATCAACCACCTGCAGTCTCGATTTTTGTCCAGCCTGTGTCCAGTCTTGGGTATCGTGAGTAAATACCAGGGTAGCTCCCTGCAGCAACAGCTAAATCTGAGTGTGTCATCTGATTGTCTTGTTGTTTTGTTTTCTTTATGAACTGAGCCCTCTGGCTCCGGATTACAAATATTGTGTACTGTGCATGTTGTGTTTTCCATCACAGGGCCCCAATCAGCTGCAACCCCGGGCAACAGTACTGGCTAGCCCATCTCTTCTCCACCTGGGTACCCAGAGGTGTGACTGTGTGGGGGGACTCAAAGTACATGCATAACTGCTTGATTGATATAACCTTTATGCTAATTAACCTGATTTTGCCCCTTCCTTGTTCAAGTTCCCTGAATAAATCAGATGTAACTTGTTCTGCATGTTATCTGACTGTAGTTCCAGTTTGTGCTCAAAGTAATGTACTGTTGCTATCTGCTGTGCATAACCTTGTTTTACAGGGGGTCCCCAGGGTCAAGCCAGAGGAACCAGCCCTGGTGGTAAGTGCAAACAGTGTGGGTACTTATGTGGTGTACCAGGGGTGTTATGAAAATGATTACTGTACAGTGTTCAGGCCACTAGAGGGGAAAGAGGGGGGTTACAGTGTCCTGGAGGGCTGTGCCCAGGTTAGCTTGACCACTACCAACCCTGACCTCCGAGTGGAGGCACCCATTTCAGAACTCAGGACCCTTAACCTGCTACTAGCCAAGCAGGCAGGGGTAGTAACCTTGGGATAGTGCCACATAGGGGTTACATCCTGGAGGCTCATCACTGGGATTTTGTGTCTTCTAGTGGCCGAAATTACCAATTATTGTCAAACATAAATGGCTACCCCAACAGAAGTGGCTGTGCACCAGTTGGTGGGGTGGTGTACAGGGCAGGAGATTGACCCTCACAGTGCCCTGCTTGTATTGGATATTCCCCTGAACGTTGGTAAAGACACTGTAGAAGGAGTACTTTCCAAAGCTGAATGTTTAACAAATGCTGTGGTGGTGGGGTGACAGACTGATTTGACCTCCTAAACTTTCATGGCGTTAGTAGAGTGTAGTGATCCAGTGGACAGTTCCAAAGTGCCACAGACTATTGCCCCAGAAGGTGCCCCAGCCACCTGGAGAGTGATAACTAAGACAGTAAAGACCCCGGGGAGGATGAGCTCCCCCTATTATCTGAGACTTTTGAGGAGAAATTTGCTAAGTTGTTGCTGGAGGAAGGGAAAGCTGTAGAGGATTTAAGAAACTATTCTTGCCACCTGGGGGTGTTCGCTCCCCAACACCCCCTTCCACTCCAGCACCTGTTACTGCCCTGCCTTCTGTGACCATGACAATGCTGGCCCCTATATCTGTACCTGCCATTAGTCACGACTCCTACCGAAGGTTGATAATCTTCTCGGGCACCCTTCCCACCTCCCGGGGGAGGATGACTGGGAGACCTGGATAGACTATGTTGCCCCTCTAGTACTTGAATGGCAATGCTCAGAAGCAGAGAAACGAAAGAGGTTGAGTGAGAGCCTCCGAGGTCCTGCCCTGGCTACCATCTGTGCCAAGCGGGCCAATAAGCCCGAAACAACTGCACAGGACTATCTTGATGCATTGGAGAATGTGTATGGGAGCCCGGATTCAGAGAGGACCTGTGGTGGAGAGTAAGAAATGCCCAGCAGTACTCAGGGGAGCCATTGTCTGTGTATGTATCTTGGCTTGAAAAGCTGCTACAAGAGTGCCTCAGAAAGGGTAGTTTGCCGTCAAATGGATTAGATCGAACTAGGCTGGACCAGATCCTTAAGTCTGCTTCATTTTCAGAATTGTTACTGCTTCAGTTGTGCCTTGCAAACCAACTGGAATCGCCCCCCTCTTATGATGAGCTAATGAAAGAAATTCAGGGGTTGAGCAAAGGAGACCCCGGGGGGGATTTCACCAATATCTGCTGCTACTGCACAAGTGACAGAGAGTGATCATCCAAGTGGGGTTCAGGGGCAAACATCGGCACCTAACAAGCACTCTGGGTCCAGTTTTGGAAAGATGAGCTACTAAAGGAAGTCCGAGAGTTGAAGACGGGTGCCTCTGCAAGGGTTTCCCCATGGAACAAGATTCTAGTCCCTTTCAGGATGTGACTGCCATGGGGGTGGGGGTGCACCCTCAGGCATCCTCTACTGAGGATAGCTCCCAGGCTGAAATCAAAGAATTGACTGCCACCCTAAAGGAACTATTGAGACATGTTGCACCGCTCTCACCGCTGCAAGCAGATATTGGACCCCGATCCCTTGCTACTACTTCAGTTCCTCATGCAATGTTCTCTCCAAGGATCACCCAGGACTCTATCATTTGTCACAACTGTGGAAAGGATGGCCATATGAAGAGGGAATGCCGGTCTCATAAAGACCTAGAGAAAGTGGTGAACCAGCTTCAAGGAGAACTTTGGAAAATGAATCAGTGGTCAAGGGGTGCACAAAATGACTGCAGTGAAGGCTTCAGACATCCTAACTCAAACCCCTTTGTTGCTAAATCGTCCATCCAGGCCCCTGATGCTGTCCCTCCAGACTGGTCCAAAATAGTGGGCCCTTCAAAGGAGACTACCATGGTTGTGAATGGTATTCCTACTCGGGCTGTGCTGGACAGTGGGTCACAAGTGACCATTGTATTTAAGGACTGGTATGACAAACACTTATCTGCTGTGCTCTTACAGTCCCTGGAAGGCCTACATGTGTGGGGGCTGAGCGACAAGTCTTATCCCTACCTAGGATATGTCCGCCTCTGGTTGTCATTTCCTGCAGCTGTAACTGGTGTAACTGGAGCAAGTCGAGACACTGGCCTTAGTGTGTCCCCCTACTGGACTGTATGATGGGGTTCCCCTGTTAATTGGGACCAACGCCCATATGTTTGGGAGACTGGCACAACTCTATCATGAGAAACAAGGGCGACGGACTGGGAGGGCCCTAAGAATTCCCACTCTGATCAAGAGGGCCTATGATTTGCAACAGAACCCCAAGCGAATGGACCAGGATGAACCAGTAGGGGTCGTGTGGAAGAAGGATCCCGATTCAATGGTACAGGCCCCTAACACTCAGTGTACCGTTCAAGGGGAGATCCGCCTCCGTAAAGATGTCAAGAACAAAATACTGATGTTGGACGCTCCAGGCGATGCAAAATTGCCGAAAGGATTATTGGTTAAGCCCAGCATCTTGCCAGCTCAGGCTCATGCCTATGTGCGACGAGTGATGGTCTAGATTCATAATGTGTCAGATCGAGAGATCTGGGTGACCAGAGGATGCACCCTAGCTATGGTACACTGTGCAGACACTGCAGTGTTGCCCAGCAACAAGCACCCTGGCAAGACAGATAGAGTGACTCCCAACTTGTTTGATTTTGGTGACTCCCCGGTGCCAGCTGAATGGAAGACTAGAATTAGCCAGAAAATTGCCCAGAGAGATCAAGTATTTTCATTGAAGGAATGGGACGTGGGATGTGTCCAGGGTGCGGAGCATCACATGCACCTGCACGATGAACGGCCATTTCGAGAGAGGTTTCGACACCTAGTCCCTATGGACATAGACGATATGAGAAGACACTTGCAGGAAATGCTCGTGGCTGGTGTGATATAAGAATCCAGGAGCCCATATGCTTCTTCTATTGTGGTTGTGCATAAGAAGAATGGATCTGTGAGAACGTGTGTTGATTATCGAACTCTGAATTGGCGTACCATCCCCGATCAATACACCATGCCCCGTATACAAGATGCTCTGGATTGTTTGAATGGGAGCAAATGGTTCTCGGTATTGGATCTTCACAGTGGATATTACCAGATACTGATGGCTCCAGAGGACCGTGAGAAGACAGCCTTCATCTGTCCATTGGGGTTCTACGAATTCCTGAGAATGCCACAGGGGATATTGGGCACCCCAGCCACCTTCCAGCGACTGATGGAACGGGCAGTGGGAGACAAGAATTTGCTAGAATGCCTGGTGTACTTGGACGATGTCATTGTGTTCGGGTGCTCCCTAGAGGAACATGAGAGTCGACTGTTCAAAGTACTAGACCGAATGGAAGATTTCAGTCTCAAGCTGTCCATCGACAGGTGCCAGTTTTTCCAAATCTCTGTGAAGTATGTGGGGCATATAGTGTCTACAGAGGGGATAGAGACTGACCTTAGTAAAGCTGAAGCCTTGACTACTTGGCTCCAGCCCCACAATTTGAAAGAACTACAACATTTCCTGGGATTCTGTGGCTACTACCGCCGGTTCATAAAGGACTATTCCAAAGTGATTCGGCCACTCTTGAATCTTACCCAGGGTTACCCTCCTACGAATCGGAAATATAAAAAAGGGTCCGTCAAAAAAACGGACAAAGCATATTTCCGCCCAGGTGAACTTTTTGGGTCCCGTTGGATGCCTGACTGTGAAGCAGCTTTCCACAAAGTCATATACCAGCTCACCTACGCCCCCATTCCTGCTTATGCTGATCCCACCAAACCTTATGTGCTGCATACTGATGCCAGTCTGCAGGTTCTAGGAGCTGTACTGTATCAAGACCATGAGGATAGTTTGAGACCAGTGGCATTCGCCAGTAGGAGCTTGACCCCGTCAGAGCGAAACTACCCTGTGCACAAGTTGGAGTTCCTTGCGTTAAAATGGGCCATTGTCAACCAGTTTCATGATTATCTCTATGGGGCAAAAATATTGGTGAGGACAGACAATAACCCGTTGACCTATGTACAGACTTCAGCTAAGTTAGACGCCACGGGGTACCGGTGGCTTTCTGCATTGTCAACTTATGATTATGCTGTCGAATACAGACCGGGCCTGAATCATATTGATGCTGATGCCCTATCCTGGAGGCCCATTTCCAAGAGCGACTGGGTCAGGCTGTCTGAACCTGACATCTGAGCATTGTGCCAAAAGTTTGATAGAAATGAACAGATGTCTACAGACACAGCGGACTGCTTAATAGATTGCTTGGGCCCCCTCTGACACCAGCATACCGGCTGCATATTGCCACTTCTCTGCTCTGGATATTACTGCACTACCTCAGTTTGACAATGACAGCATTCAGTGGGCTCAATCCCGAGATCCTATGATTCAGCCAGCACTTGACGCCATTTGTGCAAGAAAAGATGTGTCCAAATTGCATTCCTCTGATCTGCGAACTGCTTTATTGTTTAAAGAAGGCCCCAGGTTGAAGCTGCTTAATCATTTGTTGTATAGAGAGACTGCAGATCGAGGTGGCCAAATAGACAAGCAACAACTGGTCCTGCCCACAGCCCTCAAAGATTTGGTACTAAGGTCCCTCCACAATCATATGGGCCACTTCGGTATCGACTGGACCCTTGACCTAGTACGATCTCAATTCTACTGGCCCAAGATGGGGGCCGCTGTTGAGCACCATGTAAGGACTTGTAGTCACTGCCTGCAGAGAAAAGCCCTGTCTCAGAGGGCTGCCCCCCTTTCTCAGCATTACTACCAGCACCCCAATGGAACTAGTCTGCATAGACTTCTTGAGTTTAGAGCCTGATCAGCGAAACATTGGCAATGTGTTAGTGGTTACCAACCATTTCACATGGAATGCACAAGCTTTTCCCACCAAAGATCAAAAAGCATCTACCGTGGCCAAGGTGTTAGTGGAAAATTTCTTCGTCCACTATGGTGGCCCCAAGCGAGTTCACTCTGATCAGGGCCGGGACTTTGAGAGTCGACTAATCAAACAAATGCTCTCTCTATGAGGGTGCGAAAGTCAAGAACCACCCCTTATCACCTGCAGGGGGATCCTCAACCAGAACGCTTTAACCACACCCTGCTAGACATGCTAGGCACCCTCCACCCAAAAGATAAGCATAAATGGAGCCAGGACATTAGCACCTTGGTACATGCATACAATTGCATGAAGAATGATGCTACCGGGTTCTCTCCCTACCGCCTCATGTTTGGGAGAGAGGCCTGGCTGCCTTTTGATGTCTGCATTGGGGTTTCTCCTGATGGGGTCTGAGCCAAAGATTACCTGCAATAAGTACAAAAACTGAAAGCTCAATTGAACCATGCTTATCAACTGGCCCAGACAATGGCCGCCAAAAGAAATCTAGCCAACAAAGTGAGACATGATAGAAAAGTAAAGGCCCAAGAGCTTAGGCCTGAAGACCATGTGTTGTTGCAAAATTTAGGATTGCATGGCAAACACAAAATTGCTGATGGATGGCACCATCTTCCCCATGTCATAGTTGGAAAGTTGGATGATTTGTCAGTGTACAAAGTGCGCCCAGAGAATAACTCCAAAGTTGTCAAGACCATGCACTGTAACCACTTGCTACCTATTGGTCAAGTTATAATTGAGGCTGAACCCACTGAGATTGATTCCCCCGGACCAGTGACTCATGCTGCTGCAAGAAAGAAACAGAGTCAGCCTGCCCCCGTGGTTGCCGATGTGAGACTTCCTCTGCAGCAGGCCCAGAATGATAGTGACTGCCAGTCTAACTCAGATGACAGTGACTGTGATAATGCCTTTTACCCCTCATATGAACTGAGTCAGTTGTTTCGTGGAAATCCTATGTTGAATTATGGGAATGAAGCTGGGCCTTCTGGACTGCCTAATGCCCCGGCATCATCCTTGGAGCCAATGCTCCCTGAAAGTGAAGTGCAAAGTATCACGTCTGAGGAAGCTGAGTCTTTGTGTATTGTGGAACTGTATGATATGCCTGAAGGAGAGGCTGATGGTATGAGTCTTTCTGGTGACATGCCAGAACTTGAGGAACACTATGAGATTGCTGACAACCCCCCCTTCAGTGCCAGGGTGTGTTCAAAATGAGCCAGGTGTTGTAGAAACAGAGACTACAGAACAAGGGGCTGACAGCGCTCCCAGCTTGGACATTCCCCTTCATGCAGAGGCACCCCTCACAAGTGATGAAAGCTCCAAGACCATTGCTGAGCATACAGAGACTGTGATTGTTTACCCCAGAAAGACTGGCCAAGCTGTCAAGCCAGTGGTGCGCTTCAGTTATGATTCCTCAGGAGGCCAGTGGATTTGCCTCTCAATGTAGTTCACAAAGGTGTTTATGTCTTTCAGAGCTCACTGCCCAAATTGAGCTTGATGGCCAATTCCAGGTTACTTGCTCTGCCCTCTCACTATGGTGCCCCTGCCCCATCCAGCCCCAAGTTAGCTGATAGGCAAGGGCCCCCTCTTGCATTGTTTAGAGTACAAGAAGTTATTACATGATTCTGTATAGTAATGTTCAATTTACCTGTGTGAAATATGCATAATGTATTGTCAGAATGGAAATGATATAGTGGAGTACATTGAAATGTATAGTAAAGTGACAAGTTATGCCAATTGATGAATCAGATAGTACTTGTATATCATGCTAATGGTATAAATGTCTTGTATATGTTGCATTTTCAGTGTTATGATGGTACAGACTTGATGCGAACACCAAGTTTTCCCAGGCAGGGAAGGGTGTAACCCCCTACAAATGGGGGTTCCCAAAAAGTCTTCCTTGAGCTTGCCTAAATACTCACTGCCAGGCTGGTGTCCTGTGTTTTAGCAGTTTAAATGTGATTACCAGAGCCTGTATAGCCTCTGTGTACTGTCTCTTTAAGAGCTGCCTAATTGCAGCTATAGTAATCTGAGAGGGAGCTCTGTTGAAAGATATAACTATTTGCTGACAATCATTTAGAGTGATAATGATAATGTTGTTTGTCTAACCTGCTTTCTTTGTAGCAAGGACTGTTTTGTTTGTCTCCACCATCTTGGTCCTAGACTGCAAATTGGACCAAACAGTACTGGTGGGACCTAAAATGTAGCCGGACTACAGGAGCTGTCTGAATTCAAAATCTGTAGGAACTGTAGTTTGAAGCTTTTTGAGCCTTTTTTGAACTGAAAGGGGAGCTCTTGCTTTGACTGACAGTCAAATCAGCCAACCAAATCTTTTGGATCCTGGGGAAGTCCCGGACTGCTTGCAATTTTCAGTTAGTTCTGAGCTGGGAAGTGAAATGAGAAGAGCTCAAGTGTATTTTGAGCAGCAATCCTGAGTGGATTTGCATGAGAAAACTGTGAAAGGGCTGAGTTCTTGGCTTGCAGGTCTGCCTGCTGCTCCTGAGAGGGAGAGAAAATAATTATTTTGGATTAAATCCAAGTTTGTGTGACAAAAGTAAGCTAGTGAAGTGGGCCAGACTCAACCTGAAGAAGACCGAAGATTTTGCTGAATGCAATCGGCCTGTCAGGAGTTCCAGCTACCCCTAAGCTCCCGGTGTGTGCAGAGACTTTGCGATTATGACCAGGGAGCGCTTTGCCTGGTACAGTAGAATTCCTGTACATGTAAATGTGCTATGAGCTGCTAATGGGTTGCGAGTTAGTCCCCCACTGTGTGAACTGTGTTCTGCTTGCTGGAAGCTGTATCTAGCCCAAAATGGACTGCATTCAAATTTGTCTCCATGCAGTCTGGGCCTTGTCAGATTGGCCCAGCCAGACTACCCACTGAACAGAGAAGCCATCGACGAGAGACCTGCTTGGGGAACAGCCCCCTGCTCCACGCTTGAACAGGAACGATGCCTCTGCGACTCGTGTGGGCCCTTCTTCTCCTGGCATTCCAGATCAACCACCTGCAGTCTCGATTTTCGTCCAGCCTGTGTCCAGTCTTGGGTATCATGAGTAAATGCCAGGGTAGCTCCCTGCAACAACAGCTTAATCTGAGTGTGTCATCTGATTGTCTTGTTTTGTTTCCTTTACGAAATGAGCCCTTTGGCTCTGGATTACAAATACTGTGTACTGTGCATGTTGTGTTTTCCATCACAGGGCCCCAACCAGCTGCAACCCCAGGCAACAGTCCTGGCTAGCCCATCTCTTCTTCACCTGGGTACCCAGAGGTGTGACTGCGTGGGGGGACTCAAAGCGCATGCATAACTGCTTGATTGATATAACCTTTAAGTTAATTAACCTGATTTTTGCCCCTTCCTTGTTCAAGTCCCCTGAATAAATCAGATCTGTTTCTGCATGTAATCTGACTGTAGTTCCAGTTTGTGCTCAAAGTACTGTACTGTTGCTATTTGCTGTGCATAACCTTGTTTTACAGGGGGTCCCCAGGGTCAAGCCAGAGGAACCAGCCCTGGTGGTAAGTGCAAACAGCGTGGGTACTTGTGTGGTGTACCAGGGGTATTGTGAAAGTGATTATTGTACAGTGTTCAGGCCACTAGAGGGGAAATAGTGGGGTTACAGTGTCCTGGAGGGCTGTGCCCAGGTTAGCTTGACCACTGCCAACCCTGACTTCCGGGTGGAGGCACCCTTTTCAGAACTCAGGCCCCTTAATCTGCTACTAGCCAAGCATGCAGGGGTAGTAGCCCTTGGGATAGCGCCACCTAGGGGTTACACAAAGAGCAGCATGGCTTTAGGAAACTGCATAGCACTACTACGGTGCTGGTAGAGTTCACGGGACACATACATGACTCCCTTGACCAGGGGAACTTAGTGGGGGCTACTTTCATTGACCTCACTAAGGCCTTTGATACGGTCAACCACAAACTCTTTTTTACTAGTCTAAAGGACTCAACTGTGTCCTTGACCTCTCTATGTTGGTTTTGTAGTTACCGTTCCGGTTGTGAGCAACAGGTAGAAATCGGCAGCTCGCACTCAAACAGCTTATGTGTCAAGACAGGAGTCCCCAGGTATCCATTCTGGGCCCCCCTGTTGTTCAGTGTTTTTTTTTAACAAACTCCCTCAAGTCTGTCAAGATGGCATCCTCCTCTATGCTGATGACATTCTATTTACTAGTCATCTGGACCTCGAAACCCTGGAACATCATATGCAACTCAACTTCAAGCTCATCGAAGACCGGTTCATCAATGCATGGTTGCTACTAAACTACAAGAAAACTAAAACCATGCTGTTTGCATCGCCTCGTAGCAGATACAAATCATCCACACTAGTCATTCATAAGAAACAAAATGAAATACTTGAGTTGGTCCACACATTCAAATATCTAGGGATTACTTTGGACAGTTCCCTGACATACTCACAACATATTGACCAGGTTGCCAAATCAGCCAATTGGAAACTGCGTCTACTATATAGACACAAGCATTGCCTTACATAGCATGCCCTAAAACTTGATAAGTTAGCAGCTCTGGCCTCTCAGTAATAGACTATGGTCTTGTAGTATATGGTGCTACCTCCGACACGTCCCTAAAAAGGATTTCATTAACACTCAATAAAGCCTGCAGGCTAGTCCTGAACACTCCATGCCTTACCCACACCTGCAATCTTGTATTGCTCACAGGTTGGCTAGATCTGGTACACAGAACTTGGTACCAACTCTGTCTCTTGACCAAAAAGGCTGCCCTTGGCCTGACCCCTCCTGGGGTGCAAACCTTGGTTAGCCCAGCTGCTCCTTTCAGGCTGACTAGAAGAACCCAAACAACCCCTACAAGATTCTTCTTCACAGAACCTCCCTAGGGCAGCAATCTTTTGGATTCCGTGCCCCCAGCTGGCTCAGATCCATTCCATTAGACCTACAAACAGAAACTAAACTAGGACCCTTCAAAGCAAACCTCTGTTTACACATCACAAACCAAATGAAGTGTAGCTACTCCAAATAATCCATCACTAGATAGTTGCACTCTGGCCCGACACTTACTGCACTTATTGCCTAAGATTAGGCATTGACTGCCTCTGTACTTGTTCCTCTCCTGCCTTTCCTCCCCCCTCTTCCCCTTGACACCCTACAGGCCCAACCCCCTTTCTGTAATCCCCCCCTCTGGTATCCAACCTTTTTCCCTCCCCACCCTGCTCTCCCCTGCTCATCCTACCTTTTCCACTCCCCCTTCTCCCCCTCTTCCTACCATCCCTGCCCAGTACCACTATTCCCCCCCTTCATCGACAAAGGCAATCAGTTCTCCTGGTTCCCTGTTTTGTTTTCCACCTCAACCCCCTACCTTTTTCCTGGTCCCCTTCTGCAGACCTCAGCTCCTCTTCCTTTTACTATAGGCACTGAAGTTGCAGTATGAGCTAATTACTTTTCTCTTGCCTTATAATCATGATTGTATATTTTGACTTTTTGTAATCATTTTGTTTTCCTTACCTGCTGTGATCATTTCTGTTCGATATTGTATGTTCCTTCAAGACATGGAACCTTTGTAAATGAGCTCCTGCTCAAAGGTTGTAATCCAGGAAAGAAAGAAAGAAAGAAAGAAAGAAAGAAAGAAAGAAAGAAAGAAAGAAAGAAAGAAAATGTTGGTACTCTTCCTGTTTTACAAAGTGTCACTACTGATGCACGTTGTGCTGGTTGGTGCAATCCACCTTTGTGTTTGCTGAAGCTTCTGCACAGTAAAATATGCTTTTAAATCTTTAGAGTACCAGGGACTGTATTGGCCCACTCACTGCTGTGGTGAGTGCCAAGATTGTTTCCAGTAAGCTTATTCTTTTTTTTTTACCTTCTTTTTTTCCCCTCATGTCATCATCGTCTGAGACTCCCTCAGGTGACTGACTTGTCCCGCCCAACCTGAACCCCCAAACCTAAGTCCCCCCCAGTACTCCGAACCCCCAGGACCTACCTGCAGTTCTTCAGTCCTCTGGCTTTCCCCCAGGTCGGGACCACCACCACTACACTGGTGCTTCTCTCATCTAGCAGGCTGCAGGCAGTCCAAGGATCAGAGGATATCGAGAGACTAGGTGGGCGGGATCTGGCAATGGGCATGGGGCCGTCATTGTTGTCTACTCAGTTGATGGGATTTTTCCCTTATTTGTGAGTGTGATCATGACCATAGAAGTGTGGATGTGCAATGACATCCCATGCATGTTGAGCACACATCCGTACCTCTCTTGCGGATGGCCACCGTTGCCTCCACCCCTGCGTGCATGACCCCCTGGCTGTTGCACTCCCAATTTCCACTGGGAGTCGCTGCTGCTGGGTAGTCCAGTACTCACCCTCCCCAGTAGAGGAAAGCTGTCCTCCAGATGCTCGATCCTTTCCTTCCTGGCCAACCCCCGGCAACCCAAGCTCATTTCTGACCCCTGGTCACCGGCACAGTGTGAGGTGTGGCGTCCAGCATCTCAACCCTCAGCGCCACCGGGCCAGCTTAATGAGCTTATTCTTGGTGTTGCTTTTGTTTCCTGACCCTAATTGCCATTTACTGTGGGGTTGGAAGAAAATGTGCAGGCAGCATGCTGTCCACAGCAAGTTTAGGATGCTCTTAGCACCTGGAAAAAGTTTGCTCACATGTATTTTTGCTCTCTTTCCCCATTGCACTGTCCCTGGGAGCAGGGGACCAAAGAGTCCCAGGCAGATCTCTGGCCACTTTGATGTGAAGTAGGACAGTGCCAACATTTTTGGCTGTGATGTCCTGTGTTCTCTGCCTCAGTTGCAGTGTCTGGTAGGGCTTGGGGAATGAGCTCCCAAGGCTACTCCTGACACAGGATTATGGCACTCGAACACACAAAAGAAAGACTTTCTGGCTGCTATTTGTGCTGCCTGGCTCCATTTTTCCAGTTCATGGGGCAGAATGAGGAGGGATACATGCAGCTTATGGCTGCAAAGAAAAAGGAAAAGACTGCTGCAGTTGTGTTCCCTGGTCCTGTTCACCAGTTCCTTGGGCCAGATCAGCAAGAAATCCATGTGGCTCTAGCTACAGAAAAAAAATGGCTGCTCCTGCTGTTTTGTTAATTTCTGGCCCTGGCTGGAAATCTGTGAGGCAAGGAGTGCAGAAGGGCATGCAGCTTGCAAGCAGCGAAGAACTGGAGCTTGGGAAAGTGGAGTACAGGGCTCCAGGTAGTAGAAAATGTAAGCCCTCGTACTTGGGAGTGGGTTGCATCCAGTATCTTCTTTGCAACACTGAATTATATGTGAGGGACCTAGAAGGGCATAGTGATCCCATCCTAGAGTTCAGCCCTCTCAAGTCCAGGTGGACATAGTGTGAACTTGGAAGCAAGAGTTGACCCCCCCCCACTTCATTACTTACTTAGCATATGCCAGGGAGTATTGGGTCAGGCCATGAACCTTGTGACTGAGGTCTGGATACCAGCATGGCCACCAGTCACCATCAGGTGATACCGGGCAGTGAGCTGATAAACTGGAGACCTAGGTTTGACATCCCCCTGGTGTCCAGTGGCATCTCCTTCCTCACACTGCCTTTTACAAGCACTGACTGGTGTCTAGTGGCACTATCCTCCTTCACACCCTCTTATGCCAAGCATTGCCTGGTGTCTTGTGGCTCCACATCCCTCTCCCATGCAAAGCATTGTCTGGGGATCAGTGGCACCCCCATCTTTGTCCCATGCCAAGGACTGCCTGGTGGTTAGGAGCATTCCCTCACCTTGTCCCATGTTAAACACTTCCTGGTTTGTTAATTGTTCTTCTAGACCATCTCTTATCCAAACATTCCCTACTGTCAAGCTCCCCTGTTCCACTCTCCTTGTTTCAAATGGTGACCAGCATAATCTACCTTTCAATTCCTTGACTAGCTGCTGTCTGAATTCAAACTCCACTAAAGTGCTATATCAGCATGGTTTATCAGTATTGGAATTCAGAGGGTGGTTAGCGGAGGAGACGAGTGGTGGGCAATGCCTTTTGCCCTCTTAAGGAGAGGGGTTGCTAAAGGTGTGGGGGCATGCTTTGAACACTTGAAACCTCTCTCCCTTGCCAGAAGGTGCCAGTATTGGTGAGGGGATTACAAAATTGGTCACTTTTTTGGTTTTAAGTCAAGGGTGCAACATCACTCTCTCCTTGCTGGCAGGAGCTGGGACTGGTGAGGGGAACACATGGAGCACTTTGCACATTTTTATTTAGAATGGCCTGATGGCCAGCAGGCCCGGTAGCATGGAGGGCTGAGGCACCAGGCATCTTACCTCCTACCATACTGGCAACCTGGGTTTGGGAACAGACTCGGGTTATGGTGAGTCGACTAGGGCGGGAGATGATTGAGTGTCTGAGGGACTGCTCTCCTGTCCTGTGGAGGGGAGACTTGCCGGCCCCATCTTTGATTGCCACCAGATGGAGATCTGGTGGTAGGGCAGCTTTTGGTGGCATGAAGGTAGGAATCTTAGTTACATGATATGTGTACACCTCCACATGCATACACTCAAGTACTGTGACAGGGGAAGGGAGAAAGAGGCAGGCCAGATTTAGTGAAGCCCTGCCTGTCTGTTCCTGGATCGACACTACCATACGGGACCCTGATCCACTCTAGATGATGTCTTGGTGGGGGGAAGGTTGGTCCTGTTCCTCTCTGGATTGGCACAGTGGGGAATCTGAGGGGGAGTACACATGACCAGGTGAGTTTGGAGGAGGTATTTGCTGGTCCGGTGAGGCAGGACAGGGCTGAGTAGCTTCCCCAAGTCATTACAAGGTAGAAAAACCTTGTAAAGTTTTCTAACTATAGGCTCAACATAGGCAAAATGGTAGTGATGCCATTAAATTCAAGGGTCCATAAGGCAGACATCAAAGCTCACCATCTAAATTAGGCTCTATGACTTAACCACTTAGGCCTAATTCTTGCCAACTCTCATGCACAATTCATTAAACTGAATCTAGATGACCTCCTGATTACTATTTAGCAAGACCTGGAGCGTTGGTCCTCCCTTTACCTCTCTCTTCAAGGGAGAGTCATTATCATCAAGATGAACATTCTCCCCCACATATTCTACCTCCTGCACATGTTGAATGTTTTACTCCCCCTTAAATGGTTCAAAAAGTCTGCTCCCTTATTTCTACCTTCCTCTGGAAGGGTAAACCTCTGAGGCATTCCTATGCCTGTTTGAGGGCATTGAAACACCACGGGGGGCTTAAAATGCCTAATTTCTTATTGTATTATTTAGCAGGCCATTTATCCAAGTATGCAAAATGGTCTGTGGCCCCTTCGCCACTAAACAAACATACTGTAGTTATATTCCAATATGGCTTTGGACTGAACGTTATCTTGTTGCAGAGTCGACTCTTTCCCTGGACAGTCTACCTTTTATTTCCCCCAAACTGTTACCACCATCACTTCACAATTTGGTCATCTCTACTTCCCTAAGGCTCCATGCTCAGTTGTGCAAAGCTCTATGCTATGAGAACTCAAAAGATGTCTCACAGTCGATATGTTTTGATCCCAACCTTAAGGTGGGAGGACAGATGATAACACTGGTGGGATATCCTTACCTGGCTGGAAAAGCAATGGGTGACTTGGTTACTGACGGCTGTCTCATAACAAGTCAGGACCTCTTAACAATATTACTAAAAAAAACTTGAAATATTTTTAAAATATATTCGATCAAGCATTCGCTGATCCAATGGTTTGGTATGGCTTCCTAGACCATTAATCAAAGCACATTTTTTCATACCCTTCAAACTATGGCTTGCAGCCCCACTCCGTATCTCAGATTACTTCTGCCCTGCTTTCCAAGATATTCCCAGAAATTAGGGGATACACCTTGTATTGGTCTTCTGCTCTCCCGAATGGAGATTTTGATTGGGAACACATTTGGACAGATCTCTACAAGTATACCACCAATGATAGATTCATCCTTACTTAGTGGCATATCCTGCATAACATTTATTTTACTCCTACCAAATTAAATGCCATGGGGAAAGCACCCTCCTCCCTTTGTACCACGTGCTCAAGAAACGGACTCATTGATTCATGTCACGTGGGGGCACCCCAAAATTGCTCCTCTCTGGGAGCAGATTAAACAAAAAGCTGACCCTGTTTTAGTCTTAGAGGACCTATCTACCCCTGTAGTCTGTCTGCTGGGAGACTACTCTTAGATAACTGTAAAAGAAAGACGCTACCATATGTCCCTAATTTCTTTGTCAGTGAAATGGTTGGTCCTGCACCACTGGAAATATAATTTGCCCATTTCATACCCAGAATGGCTGAACAAACTCCTGGCTAACCTTCGGATAAAAAAGACGGTAGCCAGCCTCCGGGGTTGGTTGTACAGTTCCTTTAAGTGGTGGGGAAAACTACAGGCCCTGTTTTCTCTTCAGCCCAGCCTGTAATCTAGGCCTAAGAACCTGTATCACCTCTGCCTTGGTTCCACTTTGTTTATCTTTTCAGGATATTGTATTGATTTTGATCATTCATGTCAATCTCCCTGAAAGATATTCAGGGCCCCACTTGTTTGATATAACCCCCATACCTTCTTCTACTTATGGCTACCTATCCTTTCCTCAACAGATTTTTAACTCCTTTATTTCTTGATTCCCCAAAAAGGGGAGTGAGGTTTGGGGGAAGACATTGAGGGGAAGGGAGTAGAGAAGGGATGTTGATGTTTATTTGATATCTATTTGTTGAATTTGTTGTTAGTACTTCAATGTTTGTATTATTGATATGATTTTCTTGTTGGAAACATTTATTAAATAAAAAAAAGGTAGAAAAACCTTTCTGGGAAACAAAATGACCTAATGGCCAATGTTTGCTCTGCCCTCTCCAGCAGGAGCCAGTACCAGTTAGTGACATCCCTGGGACCCTGCTTTTTTAACCATAGCTCCATATTAAGTCTTCCCTGGCATCCAGTGGTACCCCTTCTCTCTCTCCAGTCCACATTAATTATTTACTGGTATCCAGTGGTGTCACAAACCCACTCAGCAGGTCAGGCCCTCTGCTCCCACAGTGCCTACCTCTGAGTGCGGTATTGTGAACAGGTAACAGAACAGGGTAACCCTCCTGTCTGCTTGTGGGTCCAAATCACCTTTAGTCTCAAGTTCTGGGGGAATTCAAACTGTGAACCTTATGCTAGCGTACCCAAATGTACAGGCTCAGATAATCTGCTCTTCAGGGGATGCCAGATATCTTTCGCCTAAGAGCACCTAACCAGGTATCCAAAATGAACCCTTACAACTCTGTGAAAGACCTTAGGTATATTCTTACCTTTTCCTAGTTCAGTAACACCATTAAGCTTATGAAAAGTTGTCAACTTTAACCATCTATACTTCACATGCAAAAGAAAGAATTTCGAAGGCACACCAGGCAGACTCTTTAAAATAAGAGGCTTACTTAAAAATGATAAAAATATGTAAAATGTAAACACAGAACCATACATCACAAAGCATACAATCACTTAAAAGAAAACAAGGAAAAGTACAAACATAAATCCCACCACAATACAATTAGACTTTTTCTATCTAATGTATACCTCTACAAGTGCCTTTAGTTAGATCTGAGATCTTATTTCTAAGAGCCCACAAAGAAATGTGACACTAAAGATCAGACACAGAATAGTTTAAACTGTCTCTATCCCCATCTCTTTCATGATGTCACCTAGCTCCTCCTTGTTAAATATAAAAAAAAAAATACACACAGGATATCCTATCAGCAGGTATATTAAATAAGGTGACATCAGGAAAAGCTCATTTCCCAATATGACTCTTTGATCTTGAGTAGTTTCCTGCTTCCCCAAGGATCAAAGGATATTTCAGTTTCCCAGCTTCAAAGGCAGGAGGCTATAAAATGCAACTCCTCTAAAACATCATAAAAGTTTACAATCCCTATATCCTGGCAGCTGGTCAGCTCCAATTAAGTCAGATAAACAGGACACCCTTAATTATGTCTCTCTAGTCTTTAATTACCTCCTGGTTTCAGGTTAACATATCCTGTTGCCTCTCTGAAACCTGGAGGGGGCGTATTCATGGAAGCACTGACAATCACACACTATATTCTATATTACAAAAATCATAGAACAATCATAACCAGCTGGCGAAGCGTTACAATCCTCCCCACCTAGACTGAATTTGGGGGCTCTATCCCCTGCATGGAATGAGCTTCCTGAATCAGTTCACTCCTCATAAATACTCGAAAGGCCATCACTGTTCGTATTGGTTGCTTCAGCCCTATGTAAGATTGTCATGTCATTCCCTTGTAAGGCAAGACTTCATCTTAACAGTTTACCATTAGTTTTTCCCATTTGCGTCAGACAAACCAGGGGGTTGTGGTCAGTTTGCACCACAAAATGCTGCCCCTATAAGTATGGCTCTAACTTCTTTAGGGCCCACACTACATCAAGACACTCTTTTTCCACAGTAGAGTATGTCTGCTGCCTTAAGTAACTTTTTACTCGGGTACACTACAGGGTGATCTTTCCTTGGTTGGATGTCTGACTCAGTACTACCGCAATACTTACATCTGAACAGTCTGAACTATAAAGGGTCTGCTATAGTCAGGACTTGTTAATGCAGGAGCACTGCACAGTGCCTCCTTCAGTCTGGTAAAAGCTTTTTCACCGGCTGGTCCCCAGGTAATTTTCTTAGGCATCCTTTTCTTTACCAGGTCCGATAGGGGAGCAGCCAAGGCACTGTAATTGGGTACAAATTTCCTATAGTACCGTTCTGTCCCGAGAAAACTCCTGACCTGCTTCTGCGTTTCTGGTCTTGGCCATGCCTTGATCATCTCTCTTTTTGCTTGGTTAGGATGGAGCTGTCCCTGGCCTACAACTTTCCAGAGGTATGCCACTTCTCCCATGGCCACCTGGCACTTCTCAACTTTGACAGTGAGCTTGGCCCTCTGTATCCTGCTCATCACTTTCCTAAGTTGGGACAGGTGTTCCTCCCAGCTGGCACTAAAGATGGCAATGTCATCCAGGTACGCCATGGTGTACTCCTCAGCACTATTTAACACCTGGTTCTCCAACCTTTGGAAAGTGGCCAGGGCGTTCTTCCTTCCGAAAGGAATTACTTTAAATTCAAATAAGCCTATCGGAGACATGAAGGCTGACCTCTCCCTAGCTCTGTCAGTTAACTTGACCTGCCAATATCCCTTTGTCAGGTCAATAGTCATAAGGTATGTCGCCCCTCCCAACTTGTCCAGGAGTTCATCTGTCCATCCAGGGCATTGGGTGGGTGTCTGACTTCATGACTGCATTCAGTCCATGATAGTCCACACAGAAATGAGTAGAGTCATCTGGCTTGGGCACAAGGACTATGTGTGAGGCCCAGGGGCTGTGGGATCTCTGGATTACCCCTAAATCCAGCATCTCCTCCACTTCCTTCCTAATGTCCTTTTGGACAGCCTCTGACACCCGATATACTGTCTGCCGTATGGGTGTCTGTGTCCCTGTCTCAACATCGTGCATCGCTAAGGGGGTTAGTCCAGGCTTGGCGCTAAACAGTGGGGCAAAGTCTGCTAAAACCTCCCTTACTTCCTGGATCTTGTCCGGGGCCAACTGGGGTGACAGTTTAACTGCCTCCACAGAGGACTCCCACTTGCTTTCTTCCAGCAAGTACAAAAGGGGGTCTCCTTCGTCTGTCCCCTCCCCATGACTACATACTGCAAACACCGTGTCAACTCTATTAGCATATGGCTTCATCATGTTGACATGATACATTCTTTCTATCTGTCTTCTGTCAGGTAACTGTATGATATAGTTCATGTCATTTGCCTTCTTACTTACTTTGTACCTTTCTGCCCACTCAGCCTGCAGCTTGTCTTTCCAGACTGGAATAAGGACCATGACTTCCTGACCCACCATGTATGAGTGAGCTGGGGTTCTGTAGTTGCACCACACTTTTTGTTTCTGTTGGGCAGCTGCCAAGTTGCTCTGGGCTGTCCCATACGCTCCTTCAGCCTTTCCCTAAACCTAAGGACGTAATCCACTATGGGAGTTCCCTGGGTGGTGTGCTTGCCTTCCCAGTCCTCCTGGATCAAGACTAGGGGCCAACGTACCTGGCGTCCATATAAGAGCTCGAAGGGGGAAAATCCTGTTAACTCTTGCGGCACCTCCCTGTAAGCAAAGAACAGGTGGGTAAGATATTTTTCCCAGTCTCTCCCATGCTGTTCAGCAAATGCCTGGAGCATTGACTTCAGGGTACCATTAAATCTTTCCGATCTCCATTGGCTTGTGGGTGATATGGTGTCATGCATCTCTGCACCACCCCATACTTCTCCCACAAACATTTCATCAGGTCCGACATGAAGGAACCCCCTCGATCGGTGATAACCTCCTGCAGAAACCCAACATGGGAGAAAATCCCAAGTAAGGCATCTGCCACTTTGTCCTCAGTGAGGATAGGGTGACTGCCTCTGGGTACTGGGTGGCATAATCCACCACAGTCAGGATGAACCTCTTCCCGGAGGAGCTGGGGGTATTTAAAGGCCCCACAATATCCATTCCCACCCTCTGGAATGGCTCCTCCACTATGGGCAATGGAATTAGGACAGCTTGGGTTTTCTTACATGCCTTCCCTATTTCTTGGCACCGGTGGCAAGACCTGCAATACTCCTTCACCTGCTGGGTGAAGTTGGGCCAATAGAAATTCTGAGCCAACCACTGCATCGTGTGCACAATTCCCAGATGACCAGACAAGGGAATATCATGTGCAGTCTTGAGCAACTGCTCATGATACCCCTGGGAAATGACAAGCTGCCTGCCTATCACCCCTCCCTCTGTCTGCACAGCCTGAGAATACATTAGTCCATTTTCCCAATAAATCTTATGTTTACCGTCACCTCCTTGTGCTGTGTCAGAGTCTGCCCAAGCCCTCAGCTTTTCTAGTCTAGGGTCACTTTTCTGAGCAGCTGCAAACTCCTTACAGATTCCCAAGGAATGGGACATGTCCCCTTCAGTATCTAAACTAGTGTCCCTAGCAGTAGCATCAGGTCACTCAGGATCACTGTCATCCCTAACCCTCTGACAATGGGTCATCCCTCCTTCTTCGGAGTAACCCTCCATAGTTATGTAGTTAACTGCTACCAGGGACATTTCTACCCTCTTTTCATTAGTCTCCCCATCAGGAGACACAGGCTGGGGAACCAGCCTCCCAGTGGTTTCCACAATGGCTTCTGTAAGGTCCAGGGAACTACAATTTTCCTTGCCGCTTGGCTATATGTAACTGCACACACCATCACCTGTTTGAGATTGTTGCCAAGGATGACATCCACTGCTAAAGTTTTTGTTACAGCCACCTGTTGCACAGTTCCCCCCTGTTTCACCCCAGTCTAGGAGAACACTAGCGAGGGGCAATGTTTTCTCCAAGCTGACCAGGCTCTACCAGATCCTCTTTTACCAATGTCAGGGATGCCCCTGAGTCACTTAACCCTTGTGTCTGTACACCATTCACCATGACTGGGTGCATGTGTTCCCTCATGTTCACTGGCATGCTTCCAAGGGCACACAAACAACCCACTTCTTTACTAGCACCACCTTGCATATTGCTCGTCCTTTTGGTACACTGTCTGGTAATATGCCCAGTTTCTTTACAAAACCAACATTCATTTCTATTTTCAGAAAAATCTTTTCTCTGAAACCTGGGGCTAACTGGTTTCATTGGAGGCAGTGAGGGTTTTAGCTGCCCTGAAGGCACGTTTTTCCCTTTCTGCTGCCACACCTGCCCCATTCACTCTCAGAGCAGGTCTGCTCTTGGCATACTGGTCCGAGAGTTCAGCAGCCTCTTGCACTGTTTTGGGATCTCGGTCCTCCAGCCAGGTTTTCAGCTCTGCTGGGCATGCCCAAAAAAACTGTTCTAGCAAAATTGCATTTTCAATTTTATCTACAGAGTTTGCTTCAATTCCTTCCCACCGGCGTTTTAAAACTGATGTTGTTTCATGGCTAGCTCCTCATAGCTCATATCGGGGCTTCTCCTGAGCTTACAGAATTTAGCTCTGTATGTTTCAGCAGTAAAATCAAGCTTTTTTTAAAAGTGCAGCTTTAAGTTTGCTGTAATCATTACTGTCCTCATTGTCCATTTGACCCAATGCATCCCAAGCTTTCCCGGTAAGTAGCAGGGATAGCTGGAAGCTCCAGGACCCTCTAGGAATTTTAGCCTGAATACAAAATTTTTCAAAGGAATTTAAAAAGGCATCCATATCCCCCCCTCTTTAAATTCAGCTATCAATTTGGAATTCCATTTGTAACCCAGTTCTGTAGTTCCAATTAAACCCAAGACACTTACCTGCTCTGGTGCTGGTGGTTGTAGTTGTAGCTTCTCTAGTTCATTTCACCTCTGGTGCTCACGCTCCTCACCATCCACCTCTCACTGTTCACAGACCACCTCTCACCATTCTTGCTCCCTCTTCTCCTCTGCAGCTCGCTGGCACTCACACTCTTCAAGGTTAGCATCCCACTGGTCCCGCTCTACCTCTCATCTTTCTCTTTCAGCCTCTCACTGTTCTCACTCCCTCTTCTCCTGGAACTCCAGCTCCATCCTGCACAACTCAATCTGAAGCCTGAGTGTTTCTGGCTCCAGAATGCTGGTGACCTTCCCCTGCTTTTGTGGCCCTTCGCTGGCACTGGCCCTGCTGATAATCATGGGGAGATTAAGCCTTCTTCCGCAATGTGAGCGAGAGGAGAATGTCAAGGGGGGGATAATCTGGACACTGCATTGGCTGCTAGCCCTTCCTCACTCAAGGTTTGGTATTTTACAGTCACAGTCTGTGACTCAGTGCTCTGGGTATCTGCTGCCATCAGGGCATCCACAAGGTTCTGCTTGGTGGCTCTCACCTCATACAGGACTCCTCTGTCTTTGCACAACTGCCTCAAGTAGTCTACAGTGTGCCTGCTGTAGTTGGAAGTCCTCTTCTTCCCTAACTACGGCTACTCTAACTTGCACTTTAGAAAAAAAAATAAAACAGGTAGAAACTTAACTGTAAGCAAAATGATATAGTTCTCTTTCCTTTTTAAAAATAAATCACTGCCTTATTTTGCAAGTGAGCTGTACAGTATCAAGCTGACACACTGAACAATTTAAAGCTTGTGTTACCAAATTTATGCAAACCACTGCTAACCAATCTGTCACAAACCCACTCAGCAGTTCAGGCTGTCTGTTCCCACAGTGCCAATCTCCGAGTGCAGTATTGTGAACAGGTAACAAACCAGGGTAACCCTCCTGTCTGCTTGTGGGTCCGAATCACATTTAGTTTCAAGTTCTGGGAGGATTCAGACTGTGAACCTTATGCTAGCATACCCAAATTTACTGGCTCTGATAATCTGCTCTTCGGCGGATGCCAGATATCTTTCACCTGAGGGCACCTAACCAGGTATTCAAAATGAACCCTTACAACTCTATGAAAGACCTTAGGTATATTCTTACCTTTTCCCAGTTCAGTAACACCATTAAGCTTATGAACAGTTGTCAACTTTAACCATCTATACTTCACATGCAAAAGAAAGAATTTTGAAAGGCACACCAGGCAGTCTCTTTAAAATAAGAAGTTTACTTAAAAATGAATAAAAATATGTAAAGTGTAAACACAGAACCATACATCACAAAGCATACAATCACTTAAAAGAAAACAAGGAAAAGTACAAACATAAACTCCTACCACAATACAATTAGACTTTTTCTATCTAATGTATACCTCTACAAGTGCCTTTAGTTAGATCTGAGATCTTGTTTCTAAGAGTCCACAAAGAAATGTGACACTAAAGATCAGACACAGAATAGTTTAAACTGTCTCTATCCCCATCTCTTCCATGATGTCACCTAGCTCCTCCTTGTTAAATATAAAAAAAATAATACACACAGGATGTCCTATCAGCAGGTATATTAAATAAGGTGACATCAGCAAAAACTCATTTCCCAATATGACTATTTGATCTTGAGTGGTTTCCTGCTTCCCCAAGAATCAAAGGATATTTTAGTTTCCCAGCTTCAAAGGTAGGAGGCCATAAAATGCAACTCCTCTAAAACATCATAAAAGTTTACAGTCCCTATATCCTGGCAGCTGGTCAGCTCCAATTAAGTCAGATAAACAGGACACCCTTAATTATGTCTCTCTAGTCTTTAATTACCTCCTGGTTTCAGGTTAACATATCCTGTTGCCTCTCTGCAACCTGGGGGGGGGGATGGAGGTATTCATGGAAGCACTGACAATCACACACTATATTCTATATTACAAAAATCATAAAATCATAACCAGCTGGCCAAGCGTTACAATTGGTACCTGCTGTAACCTTCAATTAAAACATTTCCCCATTTGAATGACAGTAAATTTGAATTATTATAACTGGTATACCTTACCAGCCAACCTTTTTTAAATGTTCTTTGGTATGTATGACATCACGCATTCATCAAACGGTATCACATTGCAACAGCAATGGGAATACAGTGAAGATCATCAGAGCGACATTTTCAGCAGTTAGCTGTGATGGCCTGCTGGGTTCCCGACACTGTTGCCTCCAGGGTGTTCACTCCATCCCTGAACCAACACCGACTCAGAGTTGGTTAATTTAAATCCAGAGGGGTGTGGAGGGCAAAGTCCCCCACAGAAAACACCAGTTCCCCCAGTGACGGCACAACACCAAATGTTGGTGTTGTGCCGTCGCTGTGCTGGCATTCAACAAATTCCATGTCATCGCGACATGGTGGAACCTCATCAATCATTTGGTATTTCAACATGACTCAGTTCTAAGCTAAAAAAACATTTCTGTCAAGGTTACAGAGTAGCTGCATGCTTTTTCAGTAATTAAGATTGTTTCTTTTTACAAAAAAGTTCATATTTCTTCACAGGGCCTTTAAGCATATTATAATATTAGTCTTACTGTCCTTTGTAATAATATAACTTAGATGTTTTTGGCATTTGGCATTCTTTCATAAAATACCGAAAGATTTTACAATTTCCATCCTCCTTTTCCAAAGAGTTTAAAATAGTCGTTCTGATTATTCAGCATACTCTGCCATTTGAAGAAACAGTCCAGTGGCCATGGGCTCTGGACTTATAACCATTTATATTTTTTATTTTATTTTATTTATTTAAAATTTGATGACCGGGAAAGGCACACTGAGCCGAGGCTCGTTTCCAGGTGCAACCCAGATGCAGTTTGTACGGAGAGTAGCAGTAGACTGAAGATACAGACAATTTGTACAACATTTTACAACAGTAAAATACACTGAATCAGTGGTAAAACAATAAAACAATTTCAAGTGGAGAGGGAGAAGGGAGATGAAATCAGCTAGTTCTAAGTGGCTGGGGTAGGTGGGTGGGGGATGAGTGGTGCATAGGCTGCATTTTGGAACCATTTGAACATTTAGGGCATTGCGAAGCGGGTTGGCGCTTGATGAGTCGAGTGAAAGCGGAACAGGAAGGGGCCAGTCGAAGGTTGGGAGGAAGGTTATTCCAGAAAAGGGGGATGCAGTATGAGAAGGAAGCTTGGCGGTTAGAGTGCGGCAGCGAGGAGGTGGAAATGCGGGTGTCCTGTGGCAGAGAGGGTAGCTAGGGAGGAGATTGGGGTGAGGAGGGAGGTGAGGTGGGGGAGAGACCCATTTATATGATAATGAGGAGGTCTCATGCCATGGATGAGCTAACTGGTCCATTCTTTTAGTATTTGTAAGACTTTACCTTTTGTGGGCTGGTTTTAACCTCTTGTTAACATTCAAGTGGTCATGATTTCAGACTGAGTTCTGCATTCTTTTATGTGGTTTTAAACTGAGCCTAAGGCTATATATTAGCTATTTTTAAGATTGCCGCACATGCGTACATGGACTTCTTGCTACAAATGGCTCTGAGATGGATGTGACATTGTCTGGCCAATGCAGAGTGGTCTGCAAAGGGTGGGACATTGGCAGACCAGTCATCAAGCAGGCTAATGCATATGCAGTTTTGCCTTGGTGGGTGGAAACTGTGTGGAGGTCAAAAGAAAAAAACAAACCAATAACCAATGGTGGCTTTTTCCTTTGGTCCACAGACACCACTTAGCAAACAGCTGATCGATGTCGTAATGAGACTGACCTCAGCACTTTCACTTTTGGCACCACCGCTGACAGTATGTCCCCCTCCGACATTGTAATGAATCATTTATTACATGATGGTTATTGGTACCACAAGCTGCTGTTACTTTTTCCCCGGGAGCCATATTTCTGATTTCTGAAATGACTGGAGCACAAGAAACCACAGTCTGGGCAAGGGCAGGGCAAAGGGGGAAGATAGTATGGGTGGATGGAGGGGCTGGGAGACGAGATTTCAAGGAGAATGGCTGTAGAGGGTTGGGAGTGAGTAGTATGAAGGGGCAGACAAGTACTCGGAGGGATATGAGGGGCAAAGAGGAAAGTGGAAATAGGTATATTAAGGAAAAGCAAGGGACCACAACAGAGGAGAAATACAAGCAAATGGTGATGAAGGGAAGAGTCTTACTTCTTTGGGACTCCGTAAAAAAGGAATTCACTGAGGGGACAGAAGCAGTGCAATGTTGCTCACGTGCCTACCATGTATGACAGTGGCAGAGGTCATCCACTATATCCCCTTGGGGGGGGGGGACAGCAGGATGGGAAAACTCACCTGGTGTTCCACATTGGAATAAACAACTTGGCAGGGCATAGCTTGATGGAGGTGCAGACAAGGTTTAGGGCACTTGCAAGGTACTGCAGAAGGCTGGGGTTCAGATCTGTGACTTTTGCAGAGGTTCTGCCCCTACCTAAGGCAAGAACTGAGAGGAAACTGAGGATCAAGGAATTTAACAAGTGGTTGATGGGATTGTGTGCCCAGCTTTTAAAAGCAGCCAATCATTACCTCTTATATCTGAGGTACTTTTTATTTTCCCTATGTTTCCCTAATGTTAGTAGGTTTGACGTGTGGGACATCTCTTAGCCTGGCAGCTGACATTATCTTGTTCTACTGCCCCGTACTACATCACCAGCATTGTGACCTCACTGATTGTGACATCACTTCTTCTTAGGAACAGCAAGTGAGTGATTGCCAGGCCATTCACCTGTGATGTCAAGGTCAGTGAGATCATAATGCTGATGATGTAGTGTGAGACAGTTGCGTTAGACATGTCAGCTGCCAGGTTAAGAGCTGTTCCACACTTCCAGCACAATATTATCACAAAGAAGACTTTCTAATGAGCAAAAGGAAAAAGGAAAATACTTCAGAAATACAAAGTTGCAACTGACTACTACTTAAAATTTTTATTATTTTCTTGTCTGCCTGTTTTGGCTCCACTAGCTCTTTAAGGGATATAATGTAAATTCATTGGAGTTCATTAATATGCATGACTGCTTGATGGACAATAAAAGCAGCCACTTGAACAGCAGCTAGGTATATAAAATGGCTCCTAGTTTGGTTCCATGTTAGTTAACCTGGGGATAGTGAAAGGGAAAGAGCTCCAGTCTGTGCTCTGTTGCTAATAGACTAATATTCCTGAAGGGTCCCCTCTCCTGATACTCCTTTGGCTGCTCATCGTCCTGTGTATATTCTTTGTTTGATTTGCTTTTGTTTTGCCATGCTAGCAAGTCCATCCATTGTTTTTTGTTGCTATTCATTTTGTTTTCTTTGTAATAGATGTGGTGTGCACAGCCCTAAACCTTACTTCATGCCTTGGCATCCTTTACCATAAACCACCACACCTTGACATGCTATCACTGATAATACAAGGAATGAGGTATTCCTTTTGATAATCATTTTCAACAGTTCAAGGTAGGTTATAACATCAGGTATGCATTAAAATATAGTGTCACATATAGGAGGGTAAGAAGAATATATGAGAGTTCACCTTGCACACATGTACCCTTTTCACACTGACCATCTGTCTTTCTTGAGCGAACATTTCAGTCCTTTTCATACTCAAGCATTTTCAGAAACAAAAGTCCATAAAAGTCCTTCAAAACATTAGTCCTTGACTCAGGCATCAATCTTCAGATCCTTGCAGTGATTTTAATGTAGATGTCCCATCATCTCCTTTTTGTATCTCCATCTCTTGTATCAAACCAATGAGTTTTGCATGCAGAACACTTTTACTTGACCGATATGTACTCACTTAAGTAGAGTTTCCCTAGCACCCTTTTGATATGTATCCACTTAAGTTGAGTTTCCCTAGTGCCCTTCTTTTTAGTCTTGGTTTGATAGGTTACAGGCGATGCTTTGTTTTTCGTGACACAAGGTCTCTTCCAACTCAGTATAAATTTGATATGTGTGGTCTTATTTGTACTGTAATTAAAACAGAATATCTTGGGCCAGATTTTCAAAAGGGCTAGATTGCAGCAGGCCCCGGGTACGCCGCAGATATGAAGTACGGATCTTGTGGCAATCTAGTGGGATACTGAATCCTGCATGGCAAGTGCCACAAGTTAGACAATCTTTTTGTGGTCTAGCTTGTGTCAGTCTCAGGGACCAGGGAATTAGAAAAGATGGCTGCCACCCTGGGTCAGTCGTCGAGTGCAGCAGTTTAGGAGTTTTGTTCATATTATTTTAAAGTATTACTGCATTTATTTATTTTTATTTTAATGTTATTTTATCACTACTTGAGTTTATTATGTGGTTATTGTGTTTCCATGTCCGTTGTGGCCCAATTAATCAAATACCGTTAGTATGCCCACCTGGCTAGTTATGGCATTTCTCTGCTTGTTCTATCGTTTGTTGAGTATTGGACGTTACATCTTGCTGTTTACATCAGGTGGTCTTCTGCAAGTTTCATAGTTCAGATGACACCATGGAGATTTATTATCATGCCAGCAGCATAGCAGCCTTTAAACACCTTTTGGATAAACATATGGGAAATATAAAATGGGAATCTGACCACTAAATAGTGGCAGTTTCAATATATGGCTCTTGAAGCTTGTGGACCTGAACTTATCCTATGAACCTATGAAGCTATAAGTTTCATGAGTAATCTGAGTAGATTGCATCCCTTGCTCTGTGGAACTGCTGAAGTCCTGAGGTATAGCCATCGGTTTGGTTGGACTACAGAGAAATTCAGTTTGGAGGCATGTTGCTGAATTGGAAGTTATACTGTGGTCTGGAGTTTATCTGAGCCTATCTGGGATCCCTCTTGTTTCTCCTCTTCTGGGGGGGGGGAGCAGTTAACCGATCTCCTGAGGAGGATTTGCCTGCTGTGTGGCGAGGGGAGTGATCTAGCAGACTTGGCAGTGGTGGGTCTCAGATCCATTCTCTGTCCCCTGGGGTGACCGAGAAGGGCCAATCGGAGGGTTAACTACTCTCTGGATTCATCCTGTGGTCTCCGAGGGTTACTTTGCTAAGTCGGGTGTACCCTGGGGGCCTAAGTGGGGAGAGTGATGGAGTTCAGGTACTCTCTCTTGGGCTGGGTCAGGCTGGAATTATTACCATCTAGAAGAACAGGACCTGTGTCAATTGGGATCTGATTTTCTCAGGGTTTTTCAGTTGCTCTATACTGGCTTTTGGAGGAAACTGGAGGAGTTATAACTTATCAAGTGAAGATCGCCTGGACTATTCAGTGGATAGAACAGAGGAGGGACATGGAATCTATATATCGCAAGTACCTTTTAAATCTTCTGATTATTTCGGAGGCAGTGAGAGGGCCTTGACTGGTTGTCATTTGCATATTAAATCATGAACGTGTAGCAGTGAGAGTGCTGCACTATATGGGCAATTGTTTTTGAGGAAGGGGGTGGTGAGAGCTCCCTCTTTCATTGAAAATCCTTAGGAAGCTGTGATTAGCTTCTCTTGGAAAACTGGAAACATTGACCATTTAGTAGCACTATGAAGAATTTCCATGGAGGACAAAATTGACTGAAAATACTGGACATATTGTACTAGTTTAGGTGAACTACTGCTATTATCTGATATTGGGCTACACCGGAGATAGATTGTAGTTTGTATTTATAAGTATTAGTGGGTTAAGTTGTATTTGGGTTTTTAAGCTGTATGCAAGTTGAGAATATGGGTTGGTGAGTGTGTGTGAGATAGGTGAAAGTGATAGTATATTGGGGTTGAATGTGGTTTTGAGAAAGAGTGGATGAGTGATAGTAGGTGTAGTTGACTGACTGAGGGAGTGTGTGATTTTTGTGATTTATAGCTGCTGATTAGTAATAATGACAGGATGTGCTGGCAGAGGGCCTCTAAGAGTGGGTACTACTCTTCCACCAAGCTTCTGGCTCTTCACCCCTTTGCTCCTTCAATTGTCCCCCCATCAGCAGAGGTTTATAGGCATTGCCACGCTTTGGATATAGCGAGGAAGGGCATCGGGGAGGCCGGTGGGGAGTGGAGCAGAGGGATGATTAGACTTGTGGGGTCTAGGACATGCTCTGGGGCAAAACTGGTCCGAGAAAGGGGTCCTCCCTGCTTGGTGCTCATACCCAAGGGCTCCACTTTGTGTGAGCAGTTAACGTGGTCAACCTTGACTGCTCATCCAACCCGGGCGGTGTTGTGCAATGACATGTCAATTAGGAACAAGACAGCAGTATTTGCTGATCTTATTGGGTCATCTGGCCTGGCATGCATCACTGAGACCTGGCTGGATGAAAATGCTGGTCCCATTTTGGAGTCAGCGGTTCCAGCCGGGCACTCGGTGATACACCACCCGAGGTTGGATCATAGGGGTGGGGGAGTAGCCATCTGTTTTAAGATGAACTGGGCCTTGTAGATGTGCCAGTTGGGGTCACCAGATCCTTCGAATGTATCATGGGCACAGGTGTGGGATGCAGGATACTTCTTGTCTACTGTCCACCTGGGGGCGAGAGGGATTTCCTGCAGGAAGTCGCAGACTTCATTGTTAAGATGATGTTGGAGTCCCACAGGTGGCTGGTGCTGGGGGGGCTTCAATGCCTGGGTCAATGGTGAACTCTCACATTTTGGTCAGGATTTCCTCCAACTGATGATTTTGTTGGGCTTTACACAAGTGATTACCTCTGCAACCCACATACAAGGTAATTCGTTGGATCTGGTGTTCCTGCTGGGGATGGAGATCTCCGATATGGTGATGGAACCCATTGGGTGGTCTGATCATCACACTATAGGGTTCAGTTTTGTGGCCCCCCCAATAGACCTGCCCCTGTGGAAATGGTCCGGTACTGCTCATTGCGAGGTGTGACCCCTGATGGTCTTATGGCGGTTCTGGATCTGTTGGGGAGTTTGAATGTTAGCACGGATCCAGAGGATCTTCTAATGGCCTATAACAAGGCAGTGGGAGCTGCTTTCTATTCCATAGCTCCTGTTCGGGTTCGTCCCCTCACCCCTTGCCCTCGGTCCCTGTGGTTCGATGGGAGCTTGAGGGAGTTGAGGAGAGTGGGAAGAAGGTTGGAGCATCACTGGTGGAAATCAGGCCTGGGTGATGACAAACATAAATTGTTGTCCCATTATAGGGATTATCAATCTGCAGTCTCCTGTAAGAAGGCAGAGTTCCTGTCCAAGAGATATTGCAGCTGCACAAAATCGATCGGCCGAGCACTTCTGAACTGTGGACAGGCTGTGCAATCCACCTGTCTCTTGAATAAGAGAGCTTTTTCACAGAAGAAGTGTGAGGAGTTCACTCAATTTTTCACAGATAAGGTGGCCATCATCAGGTCTGAGATCTGCACAGCTCGTTCGAATGGGCAGAGCAGAGATTGATGTGAGATTGCAAGCACCCAGTTTGTCTGGTCAGAGTTTGGCCAGCTGGCAATTGAGGATGTCATCTAGATAACCCAGAGTTTGTGACTGACTTACTGTAGTTTGGACCCTGGCCCAACATGCCTCCAGGTGGGGTGTGTGGAGGTAATCGGACCAGTCCTTGCTGAGATAGTCAGGTGTTCGTTAGAGACCAGGTGTTCCTGGACACCCTGAAAGATGTGATGGGTGATGTGAGGCGGTGGTTCAACCCCTTCAGAAAAAAGTATCTCTCGACCCTGACTGTCTTGCAAACTACAGGCCTGTCTCTAACCTGCCCTTTGTGGGTAAGGTTATTGAGAAGGCAGTCGCATTGCAGCTTGAGGAGCATCTAACCACCCACGATATCTATGATCTTCTGCAGTCTAGTTTCAGGAAGAGGCATAGTACCAAAACTGCATTGGTTCAAGTACGTAATGATCTCCTGAAAGTGAGAGATCGGAGGAGTCATTCCATCTTGGTTCTCTTGGATCTCTCAGCAGTGTTTGACACCGTTGACCATGGGGTGTTGCTGGAACATCTGCAGGTGTTCTTTGGGCTGTCTGGTACTGTCCTCAGATGGTTCCATTCTTTCCTCACAGGCAGGAGGCATAGAGTGGAATCAGGGGTATTTACCTCATCCCCTCTCCCCCTGTCATGTAGGGTGCCTCAGGGCTCTGTACTATCCTCCATGTTGTTTGCAGTGTATATGCTGCCATTGGGAGACATTATTAGGTGGTACAGGTTGAGTTTTCATTGCTACGCAGATGATACTGAACTATACATGTCCTTCGTGCCCGAACAAAATGATGCAGTTTTGGTCTTAAACAACTGCCTCTCTGAGATTCAGGATTGGATAAGTGCCATTTGGCTTAAGCTGAATTTGGATAACACTGAGATGTTGGTGGTGGACCCAGGTCGTCGGGAAGAAAGGTTATCGGCTGGACAGCCATCTGGGCTTTGGCTGGGAGGCAACCAGCTAGTGACCTCTGTCTGGGTGCAGAATCTGGATGTTGTGCTTGATAGCAAGCTGACACTTAAGTTTCAGGTGTTGGCCATTGTCAAGACCTCATTTTACCATCTGAGGAATATCACCCAGCTAAAACACCTGGTCCCCCCCTTATGATCTTCTGACACTGGTCCACGCCTTTGTGACATTGTGCCTTGATTACTACAATGCCTTATACCTAGGGCTGCCAGGGGTGGACCTTCGCCACCTGCAGCTGGTTCAGAATGCGGCGGCCAGGTTGTTGACCAGCTTATCGAGATCTAACCATGTCACACCTGTGCTCCACAGTCTGCAATGGCTGCTGGTGTGGTGGAGGATCACCTTCAAGGTCAGATTACTGACCTATAAGGCATACATGGATAGGGTCCACCTTACCTGCAAGATCTCCTGGACCCCTACTGTCCACTTTGTTCTCTCCACTCCATAGATGAGGGATTGCTAGAGATTCCCAGGGTCTGTTTGACAACTGCAGGAGCTAGATCATTTGATTTTGTAGCCCTTACCCTGTGGAATTCTCTACTTCGTTGGGTCAGAGAGTGCCCATCCGTGGAGGCCTTTAAATCTGCATTAAAATTTACTTATTTGAGTCAGCATTTCCTGATGCTTAATACTATATGAAGGTTTGATATTTATAGCTCTGATGTTTTAGAACTGTGTTTTAATATGTTTTTATGAAATAGCTTTTTTGGTGATTATTACATTTGATGTGATGTGCAGCGCTATGATCTTCTGGAATAGCATTTTAAAAGTAAAGGATGATTGATTGATTGATTGACCCTTTTATAGTGCTTGCACCCAAGATTTGGTGCAGGCTGCCATAATTCGGGTAAACTGTTGCATCTTTATCTGACCTACTAAAAATCGGACACAGTTGTGGCAAAAGAATTTGGCATACCGGCAGATTCAAAATATTGTGGCACAGGGCTTGATGCAAGTTCTGCGCCACCCTTTGAAAATCTGGCCCCTTATCTCCAGTCTTGTATTCCTTGGGAGTTGCTTTTCTGTCATAATAGATCTCAGAACCTTGGAAGCTTTTCTCTGTTTCTTTACACCAATACAAAGACTTCCTGAAGGTGTTGTCTAAGATGAGTTACATATTTATATGCAGTAGTAGTGCCAGTTAATGTTTCATCTCTTGCTATATACAAGAGGTGAAGAGGAAGTACCATCTATTAGTTATTTCAAAAGGTGATGTTCCTGTAGATTTACCAGGGATTGTCCTTATTGCCATAAAAGCAAGAGGAAGTTTTAGATCTCAAGTCTTCTCAGAAGTACTAACATGCTTCAGGATGCTAACTACAGTCTGCATGCATGCTTTTCCAGAGGATTCTGGATGGTAGGCCACATGCAGTGTCCTTTGTGCACTTTTGTACGCCTGCAATCTTTCACATGTTTTACATTATAATTGCTGTAAAATAGGAAGCATTGTCTTATTCTGCTGTCAGTGGTAAGCCCCAGTGACTAAGTACTGGGTTTACTAACAATACAGCTGTTGTCTTGGCTGTGTCATTTGGAGTTTGCATGCATTCCACCCACTTTGTAAACGGACATGTGACAGGGAGGAGATACTTGCTACCTCCCGATGACCTTACAACTGGGCCTATTCAATGTATTTGAATATCTGAGCAGGGCACCATGAGGGTTTTTTCCTGTAAGAGTGCCTTACGTCTCAGTGACGATGGCTGGAATTCACAACAGGTTATGTACATCCTTTGATGTTCTCTGTTACATATTTGTTCATGTATGGCCACTGGGCCATCCCCTTCGATGTCTCTACTGTTCTCTGGTTTCTCTAATGTGCTCGAAATCCATCATGAGCATATGGCATCATTACTCCTCTGTAACCTACTGTTCTGGTGGTGTTTTGCCAGAATTTACCAGTAGACCTTTTCACAACTGGACATTTTGCTCCTCACTACACATGAGGTTCAATTCTTGTTAATTTGTAGGTCACTGTCTGGCATCTTGTTTGTACTGGGGTCCTCTAGGTATCTGTACAGTTCATATGATGTTTGATCCTCCAGTTGCACTTTTTTTTTTTACAATTTTATTTTTTAACCCCCTGAGTCGCCGGGCCAGTTTTCTCCACTGGCAGCCCCCATACCTTCCCCTTGGTCCCTGCCTACCTGGCAGTTAGCCAGCATGTAGTCTTGGTTCTTTCCCCTGGGTGGTTGTACTGGGGTGGGGGGATACACGCCAATCAGACACAACTTCAGGTGACCAGTCGTGGCAGCAGGGACCATTCCAGATATAATGGAGTCCATGGGGAAGCTGCTGCTGAGACCAAGCTTTTTTCCATTGCTGTTCCCCTTACAGATGTAGGAACAAACCGGGGGGGGGGGCAATACACTTGTGCATGTACAGTATGATGAGCATGGGTCCATTGGCCAATGTTTCTCCCTTCATCAGCACTCTGTGTTGTACTGCGGCCTGTGGTCATCCAGGGCAGAATTGCAGGGAGGATGGCAACCTTCCATCCTGAAGGAGGAGTGTGCCTTCTGGGCTGCTCAATCCTCCTTCCCCAAGCCTGCCCTAATGACCTTGGCTTGTTCTCAAACCTCGCTGGCATCATAAGTGGTAACATTACCGCTGCACTGATGGGCTGGCCCTCCTGTTGCATTTAACCAAATCTAGATCAGGGCTTGTGCTGCACCATTGTACTACATGGTCTCTCCTCTCCTCTCCTCTCCTCCCTCTCCTCCTCTCCTCTCCTCTCCTTTCTTTTCCTCTTCAGTTTTCAGGTAATCACTTCTTCTCTAGCTAGTACAACTGGAGTATTATCCTAAGATTCTCCATTTAGGGCACCTTATTTTGATAGAGTGTCTGCTAGATCATTCCTCTTTTTAACAGGTCCAGGAATTATGGAATGGCCCTTTACCCTTTTCCAGTAAACTGGCAATCCATGTTCCTGAAATAACTGCTCTGCAGTGGCATGAACTCTGCATGTTTAACACTTTTACCTCTGGAATTTGTCTTACCATTGGCTTTCCAGTGTGACAGGCGTGTAAGCTGTGCCAAGCATAACATGCACTTGTCAATGCTGAATGTTTGCTGCTGCTGCTATTGCTGTTGTGCCAGGTCTTGCTCGTACACATACTCTATATTTACCCAGGATAGAGCAGATGAGATGCACTATCTCATTTTCGGTGGTGTTCTGCTTTGACAAATTGTTAGATTGTAAATACCCAGGACAGGGTAGTGAAGAGGCCATATCTACTTTTAAGTGGGCTCCCACATTTTTACCCCAAATGTCCAACAGTCTTCTTATGACCTGATGTTATGATCAAGGCAGATGGAATTTTTAAAATCCCATCCAAAAGGTGATTTTGCTGTACGACTGTGGAAACAAGTTTCAGAAGGGATTTAAACAAGCATTTGTCAATGCCGAATGTTTGCTTGCTGGCATTGGCATTGGTAGTGCAGAAGTTACAGAGCTGCGTAATAGAAATGGCAGTGAAGTATTAAACTGAAGCCAACCCCACCACCACCCTGCAGAGAGTGACAGGCATTGGGGTGTGCCGTTGGGTCGTCAGGCAAAACGGCCACGTCATTTCACCACACCCTACCCTGCAGACACTGACAAGTGTCACGGTGTGCCTTGGGGTCTTTGGCCCTTATGTGCACCCCATTCCATCAGGAAATATGGCGAGATGGGTGCGGTATTGGAGAATGGGCTTGAACTTTGGGGCCAAAGAGTCCAAGGCATACCTCGATGCCTCTCACTGGCTGCAGGGTGTGGAATGGTAAGAGCATTACAGGCAAGAATCCCAAGTCACACCCCTGATGCCTGTCATTCTCTACAGGGTGGGGCGTTATGGTTGGAAACCCTAACAGCTCAGGCATTCATTGGTATTTTCACTCCAAATTTTCAACATGTTTTTTTTTGAGACCCCCACCTCATGAACAGTGGCAATATCAGTTTGTTAGCCGAAAGCTGCTTATGCACAGCGACTACGGCATTTAGCACCACAGGTGCAAAAACACATTCCGAACAGGATGTGGAAAATGACAGCTGTACTGTTCATGGGAAGGTGGAAAAAATGGCAGTACTGCAAATCTGCAGTAAAAATATTAAAAAAACTGGTGAAGTCACAAGTGTGCATAGAAACTGTGCAACGCACACCCGTAATGTAATTAGTGTGGGGAATTTTTACAGCAGATTGTCAACTCAGGCATTTTGGGACCTCCGATCATGAACAGTGTCACTGTGATTTTCTTTATCTGTCCCGAACAATGATTTCCCACAGTGACCACGCATCTCTGCGCTGAAAGTGTGAAAACACATTTTGGCCATGTTGTGAAAAATGACAGCTGTACTGTTCATAAGGAAGTGTGGAAAAATGCCACTGGTGAAAATCTGGACTGAAGATATTACAAAGTCATGAACTTACGAGGGTGCATGGAAACTGTGCAATGCTGACTCATAACACAGTCATTTTATGGACTTTTGTCACCAAATTTTCAACATAGCCATTTTAAGACCTCTGGTCATGAAGAGTGTAACTGTGATTTTCTTACTCTGTCCCAAACATTGCTTTCGCACACCGACTGCACCATTGTGCGCTACATGTGCGGAAACACATTTTGGGCAACATGTGAAAAATGGCAGCTGTACTGTTCATAAGGAAGTGTAGTAAAATGGCAATGTGGAAAATCTGGAGTGAAAATATAGAAAATTCGCAAACTTACGAGCGTGCGTAGGAACTGCTCAACGTGTGCTCGTAAAACAGTCATTTTTTAGGAATTTTTTCACCAAATTTTCAACATAGCCATTTTAAGACCTCTGCTCATGAACAGTGTCACTGTGATTTTCTTAATGTGTCCCATACATTGATTTTGCACACTGACTGCGCCATTGTGCGCTACATGGGTGGAAACACGTTTTGGGCAAGATGTGAAAAATGACAGCTGTACTGCTCATAAGAAAGTGTAATAAAATGGCAATGTGGAAAATCTGGAGTGAAAATATTGAACATTTGCAAACTTATGAGCATGCGTAGGAACTGCGCAACACACCCTCGTAAAACAGTCATTTTTAGGAATTTTTCCACCAAAATTTCAACATAGGCTTTTTGAAAGCCCACCTTATGAACAGCGGCAGTGTCGTTTCGTTACTCAGTCCCGAAAGGTGATTTTGTGCAGTCACTGCGAAATCACCCTTCGGGCCTGAATAACACCATGACAGGGCAATAATTCATGAGGAGGGGTCCCAAAAACCCCATGTTGAAAATTTGGGCCCAAAATTCCCAAAAATGCCTGAGATATGCAAAAAAGTTGAAAAAACCCTATCTATCCCATTATACAGCTTACCAGCATTTCCTCAGTTCGTGGTCGGCTTTAAAGAGTGCAGACGTGTTCCCATCCACCAAGATCGCTGTGCCAGAGTCCGGAGGTAAGTATGGGGTGAGGGGTGTGGGGAGGCAGGGTGCGTAATGGTGGGCGGGAGGGACAGACACAGCGAGGGACCGCTTTTTATTTTATTTTTTTTTTATTATGATGACGCGACAGCAGAAGGATGGCTGGTTGGGAGGCCTGGGGGCGCGGAGCCGACAGGATTTGGCACCCCTGCCGCCATAGTATCTGCCGTTACCGCTGGGATGGAGCTCCCAGCGCGGCACCCTGTACTCGGGGAGACAGTGGAGCCGATGGGGATTGGGCACCTCCGCCAGCTATACGACGTGTAGCCATGCTGGGGTGGGCACCCAGCGTGGCATATAGAACTGTGTTTGGGGGGCGCAGCACAGCCGACGGGGGATTGGGCACCCCCATCGGCTATACAGTGTGTGAGTGGGGGGGCAGCACGCAGCATATGTGTGTGTGTGTGTGTGTGTGTGTGTGTGTGTGTAGGGGAGCGCACATGAGCAGGCGATATCGCTGCTTACTAAAGCGTAGCTCCCCCTTTCAACTGTACGCCACTGCATTTTGGAGCTGTCATGGACAGCTCCAGCAGGCACTGGAGAACTGCGGCTACACCTGCAAACACACTGACTGAATTGGAAGAGGGCTGATACACTTCTGAAAACTCGGATGATGGCACTATGTTTCTTGTACATGTGTGCAAGCAAACATAACAAGCATTTGTCAATGCCGAACGTTTGCTTGCAGGTGTTTGCAATGGTGTTTGGCATGTATGGTGCTTTACCCTAATGCCCTGTGCGATTGCTGGTATTTGCACAATAAATTGTCAGCATGACCTTTTTGTTACCCCCATTGTGCGCTGCAGAGGCGAAAACACGTTTTGAGCAGGATGTGACAAATGACAGCTGTAGTGCTCATGAGGAGGTGTGGTAAAATGGCAATGTTGAAAATCTGGAGTGCAAATATTGAAAATGCTAAACATTCGAGCGCAAGTATGGAACTGGCGCAACGACGTCAGAAACAGTCATTTTAGAATTTTATCACAATTTTCAACATAGTCATTTTAAGACCTCTGCTCATGAACAGTGTCACTCAGATTTTCTTAATGTGTTCCATACATTGATTTTGCTACACCGATCGCCTTATTGTGCTATATGGATGAAACACATTTTGGGTGAGATGTGAAAAATGACAGCTATACAGCTCATAAGAAGGTGTGATAAAATGGCAATGTTGAAAATCTGGAGTGAAAATATTGAAAATTCACGAACTTACGAGCCTGCGTAGGAACTGCGCAACGCACGCTCGTAAAACAGTCATTTTTTGGAATTTTTGCACCAAATTTTCAACATGGGGTTTTTGGGACCCCTTTTCATGAATGATGTCACTGTTCTGGTGTTATTCAAGGCCAAAGGGTGATTTCACGCAGTGACTGTGCAGTGCCTGCGGAATCACCCTTCGGGCCTGAACAACACCATGACAGTGACATCATTCATGAGAAGGGGTCCCAAAAACCCCATGTTGAAAATTTGGTGCAAAAATTCCAAAAAATGACTGAGATATGCAATAAAGTTGAACCCCCCATCTACCCCATTATACAGCTTATTGGCATTTCCTCAGTTCGCGGTCACCTTTGAAGAGTGCAGACGTGTTCCCGTCCACCAAAGATCGCCGCGCCGGAGTCTTGAGGTAATTATGGGGTTAGGGGTGTGGGAGTCTGGGTGTGCAGGGTGGGTGCGGGTTGTGGGGAGGGGTTGGGAGACGCGCCGCGGGACAGTTTTGTTTTACAGGTTTGAAAAAAAAAAAGATGACGTGGGACATTTGCCACGCTGGGGTGGGCTCCCAGAAGATGGCTGGGGGGGCTGAGGAGCCAACGGCAAACTACGCTGGGGGGCCCCCCATCGGCAAAATAAAGCAAACGTTTGCCACGCTGGAGTGGGCTCCCAGTGTGGCAGCAGGATGGCTTTGGGGGGGCTGTGGAGCCGATGGGGGATTGGGCACCCCCGTTGGCAAACAATGTTTGCCACGCTGGTGTGGGCTCCCAGCGTGGCACGGAAGCTTTGGAAGGGCGGCGGACGGACGGGCGCAGGGGGAGGTAGCACGTGACGGCAGGCGGTGCTCAGTATGGCAGCGTGTTTTTCTTTGAAGCAGAGGAACACCGCTGTCATATTGAGCTGCTGCACCCATTGGTGCAGGACCGCCACGCCTGCTCAAGGGAGCAGTGCATTGGTGGGAGTACACCCCCGCGTGCTACTTCTTCCAAAACGCCCCGCGATGCGCCGCGTTTAACGTGAAAATGAAGACCCGCCATGTTCAGGAGGGGTAACCAAATGGAAATGTTGAAACATTAGGGGCAAAAATCAGCAAAACCTAGTTGTTTTTTCACATTTTTACCTCAAATTTTCAACATAATGTTTTTATGACCACTCCTTCTGAACATGACAGGTGTCATTTATAAAACAATGGCTGAAACGTCATTTTGCGCCACAAGTGTTAAAACACATTTTGGGTAGGATTTGAGAAATGACAGCTGTCACATTTATGAGGTGGTGTGAAAAACTGGCAATGTTGAAAAGTCGGGGTCAAAATATTAAAAATTACCACAGTTACGAACGTGTATTGAACAATTGCAACGTCATCTCATGTTGTTTTCTTATATTTTTACCCAAGATTTTCAGCATAGCTTTCTTATGACCCCATATAGCCTTCTTATGAGCCCACCTCATGAACAAGGGTGGAGAACATTTTCAAATCCTGCCCAAAAGGTCATTTTGCACCACAAGTGTGAAAATACATTTTGGCCAGGATTTGAAAAATGACAGCTGTCACATGCATGAAAATGTAACTGAAAAAGGCACTTGGGGCCAGTGCACTTACCCGGTTACCAAAGTGAAAATAAATAAATGCATGAGGTGGTGTGAAGAAACAGCTATGTTGAAAATTTGGGGTCTAAATATTAAAAATTACTGAAGTTACGAGTCTGCATTTGTAAATTTTAATGTTGGCTCACAACTTTGTTGTTATTTAATATTTTTACCCCAAATTGTCAACATAGACTTCTTATGATCTCACCTCATGAACAAGGGTAGAGAAAATGTTCAACTCCTGCCAGAAAGGTGATTTCACGCAGCAAACACTAAATTACCTTTCAGGATGTGAAAACACATTTTGGCCAGGATTTGAAAAGTGACTGGTGTCACATTCATGATGTGCTGTGAAGAAATGGCAGTTGAACATTTGGGGTCAAAATATTGACAATTACCAGTTATGAGCCTGTGTTTGCAGATTTCAATGTAGGCTCATAACTTTGTTGTTTTTTAATATTTTTATGCCAGCTTTTCAACATAGCCTTCTTATGACCCCTCCTCATGAACAAGGGTGGAAAAAAGTTTCAACTCCTGCCTGAAAGGTGATTTCTTGCAGTACCACAAAATCACCTTTTGGGACAGATTGGCCTAATTTCACTGCCATTGCTCATGAGGTGGAGTCCCAAAAAAGTATGTTGAAAACGTGGCCAAAAATATTAGAACATGGTCAAGTTATGCCACTAAGTTCAAAACCCAATTGAAATATATTGAACCACATACCTGATTTCCTCAGTTCGCGGTTCGGTTTTGAAGAATGAAGATGTGTCTGTGGTCCACAGGGGATTATGGCGTTGAACCCCTGTGGGTAAGTAAGAGCTTGGGAGTGGTGATGGGTGCTGAGTGGTAGAATCAGGTGGGGGGACTAATGGCGCAACAGATATCGATGGACAGTTTTCATTTTTACAGGGTTTAAAAAAATGATGAGGGAATTTTCTTTTTTCAGGTGGTGACACTGGGGGATTGAGTACTCCCAGTGTTGGTGTTATGTTTGTGAGGGGAGTGTGGGGTGGTGGTTGCTGAGTGGGTGCTGAGTGGGGGGAGTGGGTGGACAGTAAAGATGGCAGCACAAAGACATCGATGGATGGTGTGTGTGTATATATATATATATATATATATATATATATTTGTGTGTGTGTGTAACCCCCCTGCAAATGGGGGTTCCCACTGAAAGTCTTCCAGGAGCTTGCTAAGTGCTCTAAGTCTGGATGGTGTTCAGCGTTTAAGCTGTTAAATGGCACTGCAGTGAGTGCTTTAGAGCCTCTGCATACTGTCTCTTTAAGAGCTGTCTGCTTGCAGACATAATTAATTGGAATGGGGGGACTGTGGGTTACAATGTCAGAATCCCACTCGGGCTGCTGGCCAAGTGCTCCGTTTCTGCAGTTGCAATATGCACAGAGGGAGCCTAATTAAAAGATGTAATTGTTTGCTGGTGATCTGTTAGAGTAATAATGAAAATGCAGTTTGTTCTAACCTGCTTACTTGTAGCAAGGACTGGGCAGTGTAGTTTCTTCATTTTGGTCCCGAACTGCTGAATTGGACCAATCAGTGGAAAGGAGGTCCTTAAAATGGAGCCTGCTGGCAAATCAGAACTTGGGCTCTCATCTGGAGCCTGCAACAAAGGGGATTGTATCGCAGGTGCTCATGCGAAATGTAGTTTGGACCTTGGCACCTTTTTGCACCAACAGAGGGAGCCCTACAGTGATTGACAGCTGAACCAGCCAACCGAACTGCTGTGAGCCCAAAGAAAATGACCTGCACTGTTGCTGGAAAAGTCAGTTCAGTAGACACAGTGAAGGGAGAAGGAGCTCTGTACTGTATGGCGAGTAATTTGCGCGGGAAACACGTGTGTAGGCCCCCAAGTTGATCTGCAGCCATTAGTGCAGCTGAATCGGACTGAATCTGAGCTGTCATAGAAGGAAGAAGCAGCAGAAGTGTGGAAACCAGGCTTAACCTGTAGAAGACCGAAGATTTTGCTGAAGTGCGATTGGCCTGTCAGGGACAGAAGCTGCTGCAAGTGCTCCTGGGTTTTTGCAGTGTTTTGCCATCCGGATCGAGAAGCAGCCTGCCTGGTATAGTAATTTCCTTTACATATAAATGTGCTTAGTGCGTGTGGGGAATCACGGTCTTAATTCCCCTCACTGCAGTTTGTGCTGAATGCTGGAAACCCAGAAGCAACACCATCCATCCTGTAACTGTCTTGGGTATCTTGAGTACAAATCAGGGCAACACCCTGCCACATTCATTTAATTAAACTGTGTCAACTGATTTCCTTGTGTTTTCTTCCCATGGACTGAGCCATCCAGCTCCGGATTACAAGTGTGTGTTGTGCATATATTTTCTTCCAACAGGGCCCCGTCCATCTGTACCTGCCGGTCAACCCCGGGCAACAGACCTGGCTAGCCCCCCCATCCTGGCTACCCAAAGTATGACTTTTTGGAACCTATATGTGTGCACAGTACTGTGATTTGAATATTGCCAAGCCAAATCAACCTGCTTGCCCCCTCCCATGTTACTGTCCCCTAAATAAATCAGATTTGTTGTTATTGAACTATATACTGTCTGTGGTGTCAGTACACACAGTGCCAGCATTGCATTATGTTGTGTATGTTGCTTAACCTTGTTTTACAGGGGGTTCTCAGAGACATGTTGCAGAATCAGTCTCAAGGGTAAGTGGTATGTATATGTGTAAAAAGTGTTCATATGTGGGGTATTGGGAAGGTAATTCCTGTGTACTGTGTGGGCCACTAGTGGGAACAAAGGGGGGTACAGTGTCTCAGAGGGCTGTACCCAAGCTAGTTTAATCACTACCAACCCTGACCTCTGGGTGGAGGCACCCATCATAGAACCTAGGCCCCTCAACCTGTCAGTAGCCAAGCAGACAGGGGTAGTAGCCATTGGGGTAGCGCCACCTAGGGGATATATATATATATATATATATATACACACACACACACACACACAATGAGGAAGGGTTTTCTTTATTTCAGGTGGCAACACTGGGGAATTGGGTACCCCAGTGTCACTGTTGTGTTTGTTGGGGGGGTGTTGAGAGGGAGGGTTGGTGTTGGAACAGTTAGGGCAGCACCAGCAACAGACATTAATGGAGATTTTTCTTTGCTTCAGGCTGTAATTCATCAGCAGCCTGATCATGACAGATCAGCTGTGCTTACTGGGTGGTGTAGATCAAAGGAAAGAGCTGACCTATGATTGGGTCAGCTCTTTTCTTTGAAATATACCAAGTTTCTGCCCAGCGAGCCAGAATACTGTCATGATCAGGTTGGCTGATGATTGGTGCGACACTGACGAGCCCCTTGCAAACCACTCTGCATTGGACTGACAGTGTCAAACCTCACAAAAACCACTCTCCTAACAAAATGTTTGCTGCACATGTGCACACAGTAAACATAATAAAGGAACATAAATTGTTCTTAACTGCACTTTATATGGCTTTGTAGTGGGAGGTGCTGCTAGCTGGGGACTTCAGTTTGTCAGATGTGGATTGGAGTCATTCAAACTGCAGCTTCCACAGGGAGCAGGGTCACCCTTGGCTCCCTCCAAAGGGCTTTTCTCAGGCAGCTAGTCAAGGAACCCACAAGGAATGCGGCAGAGCTGTACCTAGTGCTTACAAACCAAAACAGCATTGCAGACATCATAGTGGTCTGTCTCCTAGGTACCAGTGATCACTGTACAGTATGGTTAAACATAAAGACAGGAACAGAGGCAAACTACATGAGGATGAGGTCCTGGACTTTAGGAGTGTGGATTTTCAAGAGATGAAAGACTGCCTCTTAAACTGCCTCGGGGGGGAGGGATTGCGGGGTGGGGCAGAGGCATAGTGGGGAAAAATAAGGGTAGGCAACCTCTGCATGAAGGAAGTGAGTAAAGGTAGAAGAAAAAGAGACCATTGTGGTTCCTCTAGGGAAGAAGCCAAGGTGGTGGTGGGGGAATATCATTCAGGAGGTATAAGGAAATGCAGAGGGAGGAAGACAGGGAGGTAAACCAAGTCAACCAGAGGGAATCTGGAAAGACAATGAGGGGAGCAGAGGCACAGACAGGAAATGATAACCAAAGGGGTAACTAAAGGGGATGAGACTTTCTTCAGGTACATAAGTGAGAAAAGGAAGGCCAGGGGAAGAATAGTGAGGATAAAGAAGGTATTAGGGGAGACTGTGCAGAAGAGTATCAAGAAAAAAACAGACATCCTGAACAGGTACTTCTGCTCAGTCTTCACAGTGGAGGGCAGGGGATGGGCCTTCATGAAGCAGCAGGAGCAAAGAGGGTGTGGAAAGTCTAGCAGGAACTTGCAGGTCTGAAAGTGAACAAGACTATGGGACCAGATGAGATACACCAAAAGATACTAAAGGAACTCAAGGAGGTGCCAGTTGCTTCACTGATGGCTTTATACAATAGCTGACTGGAAACAGACATGATTCTGGAGGACTTGAGGAGAGCATATGTGGTCCTTCTGTAAAAGAGCAGCAGTAGGGAAGAGGTTAGCCAACTATAGACCAGTCAGTTTCATATCACTTGTGGGGAAATTAATAGAAACCCTGTTAAAGGAAAGATTTGTAAAGTATTTTAAATTTAAGGGGGGTCATACCGGACAAATCTGATTGATTTTTTTACTGGGTGACCAGGGAATCAGGCTTGAGCTGTGGATGTGGCCTATCTGGACTCGAGCAAGGCATTGAACATTGTGCTGCACAGGGGACTGATAAAAAAATTGAGCAGCCGGGAGGGGGGGGATTGAAAGTGGTGAACTGGGTAAGGAACTGGTTAATGGACAGGCAACAGAGGAGGATGGTTAATGACACTCACTCTAATGAGGAGAGAGTGGCCAGTGGGGTGCCACAGGGCTTAGTACTGAGACCAGTCCTCTTCAATGTCTTTGTAAGTGACATTGCAGAAGAACTGGAAGGGAAGGTATACCTTATTGCAGATGACACCAAAATCTGAAATCGGGTGGGCACTTGGGAAGGGGTGGAGAGAATGCGTAGGAACCTTGGGAAACATAAAGAGTGTTCAAGAGAGCTGGGGTTCAATACCAAAAGTTCAAAATCATGCACCTAGGGAATACAAACTCAGGATCTGAAAATAGGATGGGAGGGAAGGTACTGACAGTTATTAAGCAGGAAAGGGACCTTGAAGTTATATCTGATTACCTTAAAGTGGCACGGCAGTGTAACAAAGCAGTGGGCAGGGCTAGTGGGATTCTGGGATTCTTAAGGAGAGGCATCTCCAGCAGGAGGAGAGAGGTGGTGTTGCTACTGTATCACTTGCTTGTGAGATCCTTCTTGGAGTATTGTGTCCAGTTCTAGAGGCCACACATGCCATAGGACATAGACAGGGTGGAGGCAGTCCAGAGGTGGGCAACCAAAATGATGCAGGGGTTGCATCAAAAACCCTATGAAGAGAGACCGAGGGATCTTAATATATACACCCTGGAAGAGAGGAGAGTGAGTGGGGACATGATAAAGACCTGCAAGTACCTCACACGGGTGAACAGGGTACAGAAGGGGATTCCCTTTCAAATGAGGAAATGCAGCTGGACCAGATGGAATGCGATGAAGCTGGAGGGGAAGAAGTTTAAGAGGGTTGTGAGGAAGTAATAATTCACTGAAAGAGTGGTGGACACCTGTAACAGACTGACAGTGGAAGTAATGGAGATGAAAATAGTAGGGGACTTCAAGCATGCATGTGTAGGGCAGGTTGTTGTCTTGTCAGCCAGTCCTGAGTGCCAACTCTGAGGCCTTCATGGTTACTTGAGGGGGCCAGCCTGGGTTCTCAAAAACAGGACTGAAACTCACTATACCTTTTAAAGGGTGGTACTTCCACCTGAGGGCATAGGCAAACAACAGTGGTTTCCCCCATTCCCCAGGAGCAATACTTTCATCTCCTGCACCCCTTCAGGCAATCCCCAACAGAGTACAGTACCCAAAAACATATATTGTCCTATGTTGGCCAAACCAAAAGAAATCTGAAACTAAGAATTGGCGAACACAAAGGAGCCATTAGGAATGCAAATATGGATTATGCTATGGCACGTCATTATTATGAAGCAAAACACGGGTCCCCAGCTACTTTAAGGTTTATTGGTTTGGAGAAGGTGGAAGTTGGATTTCGAGGTGGAGATTTGAATTCTAAAATTCTACAAAGAGAAGCTTTTTGGATCTTTGAATTGAACACTATGGTCCCTTTTGGTCTAAATGATGAACTTCCTGTACATAGCTATTTATAGTTACATGTAGTATTTGTGGATATGACCTGTGTCGTGTTCTGTCCACGATAGGGAGAGATGACTTTCCGGCTCTGTCTCCCTTTGGTGTTTTTTCCATTTCACATTATCATTTTTTTTTTAGTTTTTTGGCTTTAATTCACTGTACTGTTGTAGTTAGATGGTGGCACATATTTAGCATTCATGCTTATGACTTTTCATGCTCTAGCCATGATTTATTGGGAATATGACTTGTCCGGCTCTTTCCCCTTTGTTAGATTAAGTATTTCTTGTGGAATTTTATAATCCATTCTATGTTTGTTTCGTTTTAATATTCGTAGTTTTGTGGAGGTTAGCTGTCACAAGGTGTAGTTTTTAGTTTTTCGTTCTGTCTCTTTAGGAGCTATTCTGCATTTAAGGAGACACAAGACTAATATACCAATACTGCTGAGCTACTGATAACATAGGGAGCTGCTTATGAATGTGAAGAGGGGAATATACTTTGATAAAGGAAAAACTGTGAATGAAACTGGTGTTTTTTTTAGATATTTCTAATAGTTACTAGTGGAGCCCTGGTTGCTACCGCATGAGGGATCCAGGTAGAGAGACCTTGAATTAGGTCTATTTTTACTCGCATCGTGTTTTATTTAAAACACTTGTTCTCAGACACACTGCAGCTCTAGTCGATGCTAGCACTTTATATTGTGCTTTTTTATACATTTTTCAGGCAAATTTCAGCAAAATAACTCTGCAATCCAGCCCTAACCTGTTCTTTACTTCCGGGGTATCTGGACTATATAAGTAATCCCTGCTGCGAGCAGGGCGCGCGTCGCAGCGTGCGGAGACGCGCACAGAGACACGCGCGTCTGCGTGTGTCTGCTGTGTCCGCTGAGACGCTGTGACCTTGACAGGGCAAGCTAGCAGGGTAAATTATAAACGTAATAGTGTGATTATTATCACAATCATGGCACAAGTAAAGCCTAAAAAAGGTAGAAGTATAAAGAAAAGAGTATGTATACAATGCCTAATGTATGTAGAGGATACTCCAAATTTAGAATTTGTTTGTGATAAAATGTAAAATGATTGCAACATTACAAGAAGAAATTTGCAATCTAAAAGAAAAGTTAGAAACACATAAAGAAATAACGCTTCTTGAACAATTTATTGACGATGCAGTTAAAGAAGCAAGTATTAAGCATTTTGAAACACAAAATGAAAAAACACCTAGTAATATATCCCCCCAGGCTAAAACATCTTATCAGTCAAATGGGAACGATATAAATAATACAAGTGATGATACCCTTGCAAAATCTACAAAGAAAAATCTACCTGATGCCTATAAAACTCAAGCAGCCTTTACATCCACTCCATATGAAGTGTTTAAAAATGTTATACAACCTATTAGTTTGTATAACAAATTTGAAGTATTAGTGGATGAATATTTTGTACCCCAAAAAATTAAAAAACAAACCCGTGGAGAATGTGCTACAAATAATAGTATTCCAAATCCAGAAGAAACAAGAAAAAATAAGATTCCAGAAAGGGATGTTGTAGTAATAGGAGATTCACTATTGAAAGGAATCAATACTATTGTATGTGAAGGAAGAAAGGAACACACAACTGTGAGTGCATTATCAGGGGTTAAAACCAATGACATAATTAGCCTTCTTGAAGGGTTACTTGAAAACACATATAAACCACTAGTTATTTTACATGTGGGAGTTAATGACTTAACTAAAAGGGCCCTGCTAGACATCCAGGAAGACTATGGCAAAATTGTTGCAAGAATTAAGGAAAGAGGGGGAGACATTATATTGTCCGGTATACTACCACTTTTAGGAAATCAAACCTATAAGAATGAGCAAGCTAAACAATTAAATTCCTGGCTAAGATACTTTTGTATGGTGGAGAATATAGGATTTATGGATAATACCCAGACCTTTAAAAATATAAAATGTTATAAAAATGATGGTATGCATCTCAGTCAGATTGATATTAGGATATTGGCTAAAAAAATTAACAAGGTAATAGCATTTCATTTAAACTGGATAAGGGGTGGGGGAGCTCAATACTTTACCCCTTTAACAATAGATTATATGCATAATTGTGATAAAATTGAAGATTATGGTTGGAATGGGGTCCTTTTAAATGCACGGAGCCTAACTAACAAATTTGATGAGTTTAAATTGTACCTTGGGACGAATGATATACTTATTGCCCTCATCACTGAGACTTGGTGGTGTGATAATGATTCTTGGGATAAAAATATACAGGGATATAAATTATATTATTAAAATAAGAAGTATAGGAAAGGGGGAAGGGTAGCTATATACATCCACCAATCAATTGATAGTGAAGAAATTATGGATGATATTGATCTTGAAACATTACGGATTAGAATAAAACCACTGATAGGTCCATCATTTATTCTGGCTTTAGTATACAGACCTCCTTCTATGAGTCCCGAGAATGATGCAAACTTATTACATTTTCTTAGTCATCTTGATACATCAAAAAATTACATAATTATGGGACACTTTAATTTGAACAGTGTTAACTGGGAATATGTAACTGCAATAGACAGAATTGATAGAAGTTATACGAAAATATTTAATGAAATAGGTTTGGAACAACTAGTTAAAATAAATACCAGAGGTAATAGAATATTGGACCTTATACTAACTAATGTTGCACATTGTATTACTAGGATTGATGTTAATGCACCTTTAGCTAATAGTGATCATAATATTGTTCAATTTCAAATATCAAATAGTAAACACACGCTAGCTACAGGTACAACCAAAATCTTAAATTTCACCAAAGCTAACTCTGAAAATATGAAACATATTATTAGTTGTTGGGATTGGCAAGCATTGTTCATAAATTTATCAGTGGAGGGTAAATGGTTATTATTAGCTAACAAATTAAAGGACCTGATTAAAACCAATATTCCAACTAAAAGTAAATATGAACCAAAGGATAAACCTACTCCAGGATGGATGTCCTCTAAAATTAAATCCCTAATTAATAAAAAAAATAAACTTTATAAACAAATCCAAAAGGGGTTTATACATCTTAAACCCAAATATAGGGATTTATTAAAAATAATAAAACTAAAATAAGATTAGAAAAAACATAATTTGAACTTAAACTAACATCAAAGGTAAAAGATAACAAGAAATCCTTTTTTTCCTATATAAATAAAACCAGAAGCAATTCTACGACTATAGGTCCATTTACCACACTATCTGGTTGTGTAACTGATAAATATGAAATAGCTAACATACAGAATCAATATTTTTCATCTGTATTTAATGATAATTCATATGATAAATTAATCAAAACAGATAGCTCTATACCTGGTACTTTTATAATTAACCCTAAAGAAGTTTTAGATAAACTCAATAAAATAAATATCAACAAGTCCCCGGGCCTGGATGATATTCATCCGAAGGTAATAAAAGAACTCGCTAATGAAATATACATGCCCCTAACTAATATATTTCAACATTCATTAGATACTGGCGAAGTCCCAAATGATTGGAGAATGGCAACAGTCGTACCTATTCACAAAAAAGGACCGACCAATAAGCCAGAAAATTTTAGACCTATAAGTCTTACATCAGTGATTGGCAAAATATTTGAGCAGTTTGTTAAGGAAATTATTTTGGAACATCTTAATAATAATAAACTTACTGACAAAAATCAACATGGATTTACAAAATCAAGATCATGTTTAACTAACCTCTTGACCTTTTATAATAAAGTTACAGAAGAAATGGATAACGGCAATTCAGTTGATTTAGTGTTTCTAGATTTTGCTAAGGCATTTGACAAAATCTCTCACTTTGAACTTATACATGCTTTAGAAGAGGTTAAATTAAACCATAATATAATAAACTGGATAAAGATGTGGCTTAGTAACAGGAAGCAGAGAGTGGCCATAAATGGAGAGTTGTCAGAATGGGTTAGCGTGGCTAGTGGTGTCCCACAGGGATCAGTGTTGGGACCATGTTTATTCAATGTTTACATTTCCTCCCTAGAATCAAACATAAATGATATTTGGCTACTCAAATTTGCAGATGATTGCCGTATAGGGTATATTATTAATAATAGTAAGGAAAGCAGTATTCTGCAAAACGTCTTAGATGAAGTTTCTAATTGGGCCCAAGAAAAGAAATTGGTGTTAAACAGCGACAAGTGTAAGGTGATGCATTTGGGCAAACATAATCCTAAATTTACATATAAACTAGCGAACCAAACATTACATCAGACCATTGAAGAAAAGGATCTTGGGCTTACCATTACCCCAGATATGAAATTTAAATTACATTGTACCAAACAAATCAAAAGGGCAAACCAGAATCTAAATTGTATATTTAGACATGTGGCAAGTAGGACTAGAGAGGTTATGCTGCCATTGTATAATACTCTGGTGAGATCTCACCTTGAGTATTGTGTTCAGGTGTGGTCCCCATATACAAAGGAAGAAATTAGTAATATCGAAAGAGTCCAGAGACGATTTAGCAGGACAATAACAGGAATGAAGAGAAAGGACTATGAAGATAGGCTTAAGGATTTGAAATTGTACTCTTTAAAATATAGAAGGCTTAGGGGAGACTTATGTCTTATATATGGTTTACTACAAGATTCTATACTCCTAAATGGAACAGGTTTATTCCAATCTAAATTCAGACAAAGTAATCATAGACATAATAAACAATTATTGATTGGGAAATGGAATTCACTAAGGAGGAAAAATTGGTTTAGCATAAGATCGATCTCAATATGGAATAATCTTCCTACAATTGTTGTGGAAAGTACTAACATGGATGCATTTAAAACAAATTTGGATTCAGTAATGACAGATGACGACAAATATAACTAATACACAAAAATATGAGGCAAGCATTATGGACTATGTTCTCTAGCTTGGAAAACCTATGAAACCTATGAAACAATGCACCTATTCTATGCTCTGAAGAAGACGTTTCAGTCGATATGTAAGCGTGACGTCTGCTCTGACGTTTTGTTGTCTCTTCCGGGTATCAGTCATTGCTAAGTCCGTGGCGAGCAGTATGTGGCATGTTGGGCTCTTTTTTGCCTCATTCGAAAGCCAGTGACTTATTAGTGTTTGCACATGGAGGCGCTCAGATTTAAGGAGAGTGGTATGTTTCTTTATTTGTTCGCGTATACATACCCTGTGCTGCGTTTTGCTGTTTGCACTTTGCGCAAGGCGTTTTTTGCCACATAAGCACTGAAAAAATGTCTTTGAATGCTTTGCCTCAATTTTAGGCACCTTTTTGCCTTATAAGCACTGCCTTGAATGTTCTACCCAACCGTTTAGATTGAACAAATAGTAGTTTAATGACATTCATAGTAATTGTCTATTCTGCTCTGCATTTTGGCTTGTGTAGCACTGCGACCTATGAGATACCCATTTATATTCTCTTGCTGTATAAAGTTGCCTAGTGCTTGCATATGAGAGAATTTCTTTGCACACATTTTTTTATAAGCAATTTTTGCAATAAAGCTTTGAGTATCTGTAGCCTTTATTTGCTTTCCCCTCTGTCTATTTTTTACACGTGTCTGTGATTACTTGCATTCCCAATATCGTCAAGAATCTGAAAGTGAGGTTTAGACCTCTCAACATCCTCAACAGTCATTCTTCTTGCTCTTTATAGGTTAAGCCTTAAAGTGCCAGAGTCCATACCACAATTTCGCTACTAGACACATTACCAGTTTTCATTTTCTGGCTCCCCAGGACTGCAATATGTTGGTGAAAGGTTAAACAACAATTGCGTCACCATAGATATATAGTTTCTAAAGTGTTGCAATGCTCAAACAATAGAGAAGTGTGTTTTTTTTTTCCCAATCTGTGAATTTCTTTTCAACATCACTTAGTGTTTTACTACCATAGGCTATGACACAGCTGTCCGAATTATGTTTCTGATACAATACTGCTCTAATACTTTGTGTACTCAGTTTTAAGGGAGAACTTATCCTTTTGAGGGTAAACAAGGCATGAAGCTTTACCTAGGCTATCTTTGAGCGCCTGCATAGCTTTTTCTTGCCCCTCTCCTAACACTCATGATTCTGCTTTCCTTGGTAAATGGTGTTCTCCCCATCCCCCCATTTTATTTCAAAGCAGTGAGCACTGGTGAAAAATGTCTGTGTGCTAAGAAATCTATCCTCCTATGTCAGTGTGAGCCATGAAAATCTGGAGCTCAGACTTTTCTGCATGGGTGCCACAATCCCTGCCCTTCCCATGTCACATATTTTTAATCAATCAATCAATCAATCAGTCAATCTTTATTTATCCAGGTGAAACACCATTGAGTACAACTCATTTACAAGATGGACTTGGGTAAGATACACAATGCACAAAGAGAACAATACAGGGTATACAGTAAAGTAATACAGAGTATAATATAAAAAACAACATACTATTTGCAAAATCACTGTGATAATTAAACAATATTTACAGGCTATAAATGCCATGGCACAGAATATATTAGAGACCAAAGTAAGGACTAAAAGGAGATACAGTTCAGGTAGGAGATGAGGGGTGGACTGGATACCAAACGTTAGGACTGTAAGATCTCAAGGGAAGCATTTACATGACTCATATAATCTTATTTTAATCTGTCCCTGCTCTTCAGCACTGTTATAGATATTTGGAAAGTTGCCAGAGTAGTCCCAATTTTTAATTATGGAGACCCAAAGTGTACTGGGAACTGTCATCCCATAGCATAGTATCTGTCACCATCAAACAGCTTGAGAAACGTGTGGCATCTCAGTTAACTCAACACCGCAACTCCAATAACCTTCTATCATTCGAGCAACAAGGCTTTCAGAAAGGCTTGACCATACTACAGCCCTTACTAAAGTATCTTCTGGAAACAGGGCTGCAGTAAACCAAGGCAGCATAAATGGAGCAATCTTTGTAGACTTATCTAAAGTCTTCAACATGGTTGACCACAAACTCCTATGCTCTAAGCTTTGCACTCTAGACCTGTCCCTTCATGCTGTAGCCTGGGTTGCCAACTATCTCCAGGGTAGAAAGCAGCTGGTCATATTTAACCAAGCTCTATCTGAGTCACATCCTCTCAGCCTTGGGGTCCTCTAGGGGTCCATACTTGACCCTATTATTTTCTTGTCCTTCATAAATGATCTATCTCAAGTACCTGCCTATTGCAGCTCTACTGTCCATGCAGATGATGTGGAACTCCTTGTTGGCACCAACCATGCCCCTTACATCAACTCCCAGCTTAATGCTGACGTTCTTAGTGTCCAGATCTGGCTTGAAAAAAAAAAAGTTTATCCTAAATGGAAGAAAGACCCTGGGCCATGCTCCTTGGGCCATCAGCCAAGATCAAATCCAGTTCTGATTCTAAACCACTAACGTTATCCCATGTAGACAGGTCATCCCTTTTACCCATTCAATCTTTCAGATACCTCGGGGTAACTCTAGACTCCTAACTTGACTTATTCCTACATATTCATAATGCTTGCAGGTGGTTAACATTACACTTTTTATGGCCTGCAGGGTCAAGCACATCTGCACCCCAGAAGCTTTGCTTGCCCTAGCCAGAGTTCTTCTCCATAATCTCACATGGGGGCTTATACCCTTTGCATCTGCGGACAAAACACTTGGCTAAATGGGACACTGCCTATAACAATATTTGCAGGTTTGCACAATCTGTAGCCCACCTTGCATGTCACTGTGCCTCCTGCAAATACTAGCTTAACTAGAGCTGTTTTACAGACCAGATCATTAGATCTGCCTTCCCTTCCCTGGCAGAGATGTTAAAATGTTCCATCTCTAATGAGAGGTCACTACCAGCTGCTCCCAAAACCCATACAGTAATGGGAGACCAGACATTCACTGCAAGTATACATATGCTCTGGAACTACCTCCTGTTGCAGATCCATAGCTCCCCTCTTACACCTTCTTTCGAAGATCCCAATGGGACCACCTGAAGACAGACTCAATTTGCAGTTGCAGTTAATAAGTTTTATACCACATACTGCCACATATCTCTGTAATGCTGTTGACTTCTCCCAGTATAGTTGTCAGCACTGATAATATGTGCTTTCATCCAGAAAGTCTTGTGTGATCCTTTTGAATACTTCGGCATTTGTAATTTTACAGTTATCTCTATGTTGCCTTATTTATTTAGTGTGATAATTGTCTTTTGTCCTCGTGCCAGTGCAATGAAACTGTTACCTGCAGCATATTTCTGTACAGCTGTAAAACTGGTTTGCTCAGCCTTTTCCACTTTGTAATCTCCTGGGTCACACCTGAAAAGAGGCATGTATTCATCTAGTGTGTTTAACTAGTCAATAAAAATTAAATTAATAAAAAACCTTGTGAGGGAGTGTGCAGTCTAAGCATAGTTCTGGATGAATTGCCATGAGTAGTTACAAATCTCTAGGAAACTATGTAACTCCTTCAGATTTCTGTGTGGGTCAATTGTTTGAATTGCTTGTATTCAGCTGTGCTGAGGGCATAACCCATGAGGTCCAATCTCATACCATAAGTAATATACTTTATCCTTGAACCACTGTCAGTTACACTTTAAGTGTCAGTTAACTACACTGTAGTTACTGTGCAACTCCACTGTATCTGCATTGCAATTGCACTGTAATTGCATGCAACAAACATATAACTACACTGTAATTACCCTGTTGCATGTAATTAGTGATTAGTTACATTGAAATGGACAGCACCAGTATTTTTTATCTGGTTCAAAACATATCTGACTTCCTCCAGGTGTTCTTCAAATGTATTGGTCTTGCTGAGTATGTTCTCCACATTTCACAGAGATCCCACTCGGTGGGAAACAGTCAGCACTGAAAGTGAAAAGTAGCACTATAAAAACAGAACAGTCTCATCGGGTACTTCTTTATTCAAGGCCCACACGAAAGTGCATAGTGCCTTCAGTATATTGCGCAAATGAGGTGGTTTGCCAGATGCTAGGAGGCTGCTACTGACTTTGGCTGCTAAGGGAGGGCTACAGAAACTTACATTGCAAATCCAGAACTGCATAGAAGCAGTGTGTGTCGTATGGAAGGGCAGTACTACAAACTTAGGATTAGAGACAATTCCATATCCACATCCAAAATGATATGATGCGTGTCCTGTTGCATAACATGTTTAACCTGCATAGTGCCTTTGTTTTCATTTCCCCCAGTTAGTTGTTTTGCAATAAACTATAATTTTTAGGATGGTTCCACAGGGCTTCATAGGGTCTGAAGTTTTTAAAGGATCACTTTTTTAATTTTGCTAGTTTGCCCAAAGCTGTGACAGAAAATATGACAGAACTGGAATGAGATGTGACTGCACGTGAGGAGGTACATAACAATGCTGATGGAGGATTTCCCCTAGTTTTACCAGTGCTATACCGACCCTTAAAGTTTGTGTTAGTTTGTTATACCCAACCCAGGGGAAAGCCTGCCAGATTCCAGAAGCCGTATGGTATGCCAAGACCAAGAGCCATAACTCGTTCTACCCCCTTCTTGTATGAGGCCCTTAGTATCACTCTGTTGAACTGAGGGAGTTTCCCTTCTCAGAGAAAGCTGATATCAATTTGTCTATTCTTGGCCATATCTGGGGAGAGATATGAAGTGTGAGAGTCCCTATACAATATAACAGTTTCAGAAGAGCCATTAGCCTAAATGTGGCAACTTTCCCAGGTATTGAGCTGTTTAGCTTTTTCCAGTGGTCACGTTCTAAAGAGAGTTCTGCAAAAAGGGGTGGAAAACTTTAAGATATAGTATACTTTATGTTAGGGGGTTAAAGTTATCCCCAAGTATCTGATGCCCTCTGGAGTCCAGTGCAACTGCTGCCCCATGGTTGTCAAGGTATGTTTTTGGGCAGTGGACTATGGACATTGCTTCCATTTTAGATTAATTAACCCTAAATCTTGAAACTTTCCCAAAGGAATTTAGAACGTTCAATGCTGCTGGGAATGATGTTTCATCCTTGGATAAACACAGGAGTGGGTCATCAGTATATAGGAGGTATTTATATCCTAGATCCCTTCAGATTAACCTTAGTGGCCAACAGCTCACCTGCTAGCCAAAACAATAAAGGGGATATAGGGTATCCCTGTTTTGTGGGTTTGTGGTGAGAGAAGAGAACAAACAGAATAGAATTCGTGAGAACACACACTCTGGGAGAGATGAAAAAATTACTCACCTTAGTAATGTTGTTTCTTCTAATGGAGTCTTGCTATATTATGACTGATGCAGTTTGTCCCACCATTCGAACTGCTCCGGAGGTGAAAGAGTTAACTTCCATGCAGTGCATGGAACTTAGAGCGTGAGCTCAGTTAGAGAAGCTCTGTCAGGGTAATTTCAAACCGAAACTGTCAGATCTTTACGAGCAAAACTCACTAAGGCTCTGTGTGGAAGCTGTAACCTACACTAGCCAACTGGCTACTAAAATATTCACACATTTTCCTGGTCCCAACACCAAGACTCAAGTCAGGGGACCAGAAACAATAAGCTAAAATAAATAAATAAAACACAACACCCAAACATAAAAGGAGGCATCAATAAGTGCCAACAGTGGACTGCCCACCCCATACCCAAAGTAGAAGTTCTGAGAGGGGCAGGCTGGGGGGGAGGTCATAATATAGCAAGACTCCATTAGAAGAAACAACATTACTAAGGTGAGTAATTTTTTCTTCAAACAACATGAGGTCTTGCTATATTATGACTGATGCAGACTACACAGCAGTACCTCCATGGAGGAGGGACAGAACCTACTTAGGGAATAGGCTCTGAAGCATGGCTGTGCCAAACCGAGCATCCCTCCTAGCCTGGATATCCAGGGAGTAATGCTTGGTGAAAGTGTGTGCTGTTTTCCAAGCAGCTGCTTGACATATCTCCAAGATAGGGATGTCTCTGGCAGCAGCTAGAGATGCAGCTGTACCTCTGGTAGAGTGAGCCCTCAGGCCTGAGGGGGGAACCTTACCCAGTTTTTGATAGCAAAATTGGATACAAGAGACAATCCACCTGGCAATGGATCTCTTAGTGGCAGGTCTCCTTTCCCAACCTCACCATAAGTGAGAAATAGTTGGAGGAGTCAAACCTGTGACCCTTGGTACGCTCTCATGTAGTAACTTAGGGCCCTTAACATCTAGTTGTGCAGCCTCCTCTCACCAGAGGAGGAATGGTCAGTGAAGAACACTGGAAGTGAAATAGATTGGTTAAGGTGGAAATCTGAAACCACCTTAGGCAAAAACTTCCTTTTAGTCCTGAGGACTACCTTATCCCTGTGAAAGGAAATAAAGTCAGTCTCCACTGATAAAGCCTGTAACTCACTTATGCGCCTGGCAGAAGTGAAGGCTACTAGAAATACAGTTTTCCAAGTCAAATACTTAAGCTCTGCCAAAGACAGAGGCTCAAATGGGGGGTTGCATCAGCTGAGCAATGCAAACATTAAGATCCCAAGCAGGGGCAGGGTCCCTGAATGGAGGATTGGTATGAAGCAATCCCTTAAAAAACTTGGAAAATACAGGGTGAGCAGAAAGAGAAGAGGGCTTCCCTGCTGCAATGAAAGCAGAGACAGCTGCCAAATGCACTTTCAGGGTAGCTGGTCTCAGTCCCAAAGAATTAAGATGGACCATATAATCCAATACAGTGGGTAAATCAGCAGATTCCGGGGAAATATGCTTCCCAGAACACCATATGGAAAACCTTTTCCACTTGGAGTTATAGGTAGCCCTGGTGGAAGGCTTCCTGAAGCTTTCAGATTTCAGAACACCCTGAGAAAGTTGTAGATCAGCAACTTCTAACTCCTCAAGAGCCAGGCCTTGAGGTTGAGGGATTGAGATTGGATACCAGACTCTCCCTGAGCACAGGTTAACAGATTGTGGTTCCTGGGGAGACACAGGGGAAGATGGACTGCTAAGGACAGAAGGAGTGGGTACCAGGGCTGCCTGGCCCAGTCTGGAGCAATCAGGATCATCTTACAGGGCTGAGACCTGATTTTGACTAGCACCTTGAACAGGAGAGGGAAAGGGGGAAGGCATAGAGAAACTTCCCTTCCCAATCGAGGAGAAAGGCATCCAGGGGGGACTGAGCCCAACACTGGCGGCCTGCAACAAAAAAGTGGAAGTTGATGATTGTCTGGGGCTGCAAAAAGATCTATCTGAGGAGTGCCCCATCTGGCAAAAACTATCCCCAGTACTAGGGGATCCAGTGACCATTCGTGATGGCCCTGGGAAATCCTGCTGAGAGCATCTGCCAGGACATTGTCCTTGCCTGGGAAGTGAACTGCTATGAGGGAAGTGTTCAGGGAATAAGCCAGAGACCACAACTTCATCGCCTCGGTGCACACACGATCAAGACCGAAAGTGCCCCCTTGTTTGTTGATGTACCACATTGTAATGGTGTTGTCTGTTCTGACCTGTACCACCTTGTTCTGAACAGATGCAGAAAAAACCTGAAGTGCTAGAAAAATAGCTCTGAGTTCCAACAGGTTGATGTGGAGCAGAGATTCCTGAGGGGACCATAATCCCTGGGTGGAGAGGTCGCTCATGTGAGCTCCCCATCCCAAGAGGGACGCATCTGTAGTAAGGGTCAAGGAGTGGGACAGAGGGGTGAAAGGCACCCCTTGTCTCAGATTGCTCTGATCCTGCCACCACTGAAGGGTCTGGATCAGGGTTCGAGTCACTGGGATTAACTTGGATAGGGGATCTCTTCTTTGAGACCAGAAGGCTCTCAAATGGAACTGGATGTCCCTCATCTGAAATCTTGCTCCTTGCACTATAGCTGTGGAAGCAGCCATGTGTCCTAGGAGCTGCAGGAAATGCCTTGCCGGTCGAGAGACCTGCAGAGTGAAGGACGGGGCCAGGGCCACCAAGGTCCTTACCCTTTCTAGGGGAAGGAAGGCTCTGGTCTGCTTTGTATCCAGTTCTGCGCCTATAAAGGTGAGTACCTGGACAGGTTCCAGAACTGACTTTGGAAGATTGAGAAGAAAGCCCAGAGAGGTAAGCAGCTGCTGGGTAACTAGCAGGTGTGATTTGACCTGGTCTGGAGACTGACCCACAATGAGCCGGTCGTCCAAGTAGGGAAAGATGGCAATCTTTTGCCTTCTTAGATGAGCAACTGCTACTGCCAGACATTTTGTGAATACCCTTGGGGCAGAGGTAAGGCCGAAGGGCATTGCTCTGAACTGATAATGGCCTGAGGGCAGTTCGAATCTGAGGTACTTTCATGGGAGCTTCTGATAAGAACATGGAAGTAGGCATCCTTGAGGTCCAGGGAAGCTAGCCAGTCCTCTGGCCTTAGGGAGGGTAAAATCATTCCCAGAGTCACCATTTTGAATTTTGGTTTTAAAAGGTGCTTGTTCAGATATCTTAGGTCCAGGATGGGCCTCCACTCTCCTGTCTTTTTTGGGGTAAGGAAGTACCTGGAATACAGACCCTTGCCCTGGTGTAGGGGAGAAACCCTTTCTACAGCTCTGAGAGCCAGGAGGGTTGAGACTTCTGTTTCCAAAGCAAGAGTCTCTAAAGGGTTTGCAGGTGGAAAGGATCTGGCTCTCATCTTTGGAAATTTTTTGAAGCTGAGAACCAGACCCTGGCTCACTACTTCCAGGACCCACCTGTCTGATGTTAAAGACTCCCAGTCCTGGACGAAGTAAGCCAGCCTGCCCCCTACAGGTAATGGAGAGCCGACCCTGGGCATCCCATCAGGGTGCCTGTTTGGCAGGGGCTTTAGGCTGAGGGGTGGGAGCAGGCCTGCTCGTACCCTGTCTGCCTCTCCCTCTGAAGAACCCCCTCTGAACATAGGCTGAAGAGGAGGCCTGGGTCTGGTAAAAAGGCCTGTGAAAAGGCCTGCCCCTACCCCTGGGGGGGCTGCCTCTGAGGAGTGGCTTGCTGTTTCTTTGGTTTGTGCACTCCTATAAGTGGTTCTATATTCATCCATTTTTCTTCATATAATTCTCTGTCTGCTCCCAAACAGAGAATTTCCCACCACAGGAAAATCCATAGCCTTAGACTGGGTATCCTGATGACAAAGTAGTACACCTGAGCTAGGCCAATCTATGAAAAGCCACAGATGTAGCCATGACTCTAGAGGATACATCATTAGAATCCACTGCAGCATGGAATTGCACCTTAGATGCCTCAATACCATCAACAGCCACCTGCTCCAGCTCCTTTGCAAGCTGGCCAGGGGCCTGTTTGGCTAAGGCCATGACAGTATTCCATCTAGATTTTTGGTATCTCACAACATAAGCCATATAGTTTGCTTGTCTGAGTCCCAAAGACGCTGCCATGTATGGTTTTTTGGCCATGGCATCAATCTTCCTGGAGTCCTTGTCAGGAGGATGTGAAGCCAGGGAATATTAGTTTTATCACAGGCTGCAGCCTGAACTACCCCAACATGACTGCATTGCTGTGAAAGAAATTCTGTATCAGGACTCGACAAAGTGTACCTCCTGTCCATCTTTTATCCACAGGAGGCACAGAATTAGAGCTTTTAAAATTTTTACTGCTTGTTTCCTAAAAGATTTATGTAAAGGGATAGACAATCTCCTGGACTCTGGGATATCCATCATCTCTACAAAGTCAGGCTCCTCTTGCTCATCCAAAGCCTCCTCTAAAGGAAGCTGGAGGGTTTCAGCAACTTTTTTATAAAACAGAAAATGAGAAGGGGACTCAGCAAGCCTAGGGGGAGATTCACCTAAAGGTCTGTCTGGGGAGATGTCCGGTTCAATGGGCACATCCAGACTTTCAAAGTTACATTCACACTGATCATAATCATCCTCCCCCTCCTCTGATTCATAAAACTCTTCTATATCATATTCTTGAACCGGTGGAACCGACCTTTTGCCAGATAGTGGCGGTTCGGAGGGAACCGGGGAAAGTGACTGGACAATCTGTAATGCCCTGTCTATCTCTGCAGCAGTTGGAGAAGGGATTTTGGACTCCACACCTGCTGGCTTTCTAGTTCTCTTTGCTGGAACTGGCTCCTCAGAGTCAGCTTTACGTTTGCCCGAGGAAGTCTGGCCCTGGTCAGAGGGCACTCCCTCAGGTTCGGTTGGCACCGAACCGGGCTGGCCATCCGGGTCAGAGGACTTTTTGGCCTCTCGTTCCCTGAGCCTGCCAACTCTCTTATCTAGGGTAGCTGCAGGGAAATTCTTGCAAATCTGGCAGTCTGCATTGAGGTGGTCAAACCCCAGACAATAAACACATGTGGTGTGTGGGTCAGCCTTGGCAAAGGCTTCCCCACAGACACTACAGTGTTGAAACCCAGTGGGCCCGGTTTTTCTTTTGGGTTTCTCAGACATAATGCCAGCCTAACCAAAAACTTGCCCTTTTGATGGCAGTGCCAGGCAAGACACCCTTATCGGTTCCCAACCGTGTCACGGGTCGTGGAAAAAACCGTAATGAAATCCGTTTTTTTAGAACTGATAAGAACCGGGAACCGCACTCTAACCAGCCTTAAAATGCTTCAGAATAAAGTTTAAATACAATTTGATCGGTTCAAACCGAACCGATAAACATTTACAAGTTCCACACAGAAAACCTATCTATTACTTACAATACCATAGACAGAGCTTGAACCAACCGGTTTGTGGTTAAAATAAAGAATATTGCGGTTGAATTTAACCGAGAAAAAACACTTTAAACCGAGAAAATGAACCAAGCAGCAGGAGGAATTTCCGGAGCGACTGTTCAGTGAGGCGGAGTAAAGAATCTGACGGTTTCGGTTTGAAATTACCCTGACAGAGCTTCTCTAACCGAGCTCGCGCTCTAAGTTCCATGCACTGCATGGAAGTTAACTCTTTCACCTCCGGAGCAGTTCGAATGGTGGGACAAACTGCATCAGTCATAATATAGCAAGACTTCATGTTGTTTGAAGTAGATGGTTCTGATCTAATTGGCAAAATGAGGACCAAAGCTCATCCGGCCCAACAAGTTGTAGAACTATCCCCAGTTCACAGAATCCACACTTTTTTGGTGTTGATTTCCACTAGTGATGAGGATGTGGGAGAACAGTGGGCTAGTTTCATATTATCAGAGCCTTGCCTCCCTTTCATAAAAACCTACCTGTAATAAACGTATTAAAGAGGGCAGTGCTTGGTCTATCCTATTGACCAAAGCCTTAGCCAGAATTTCTGCATCTACACTGAGAAGTGATGTTTGTCTATAGTTGGTGCACACCATGCTGTCTTTTTTTTGGTTTAGGCTGGACTGTAATGACGGCTTCCAGCACTGATGGTGGCAATGCTCCCTCAATGTGTCTGTAAACCATGTTTATTTTGATGTGGCAGCTATGCTTTCAAATGCTAGATGTAAATTTGAACTGTGGCAGGTGTAGCCACCCTCCTCCAACAAAGTGTCATGGTTATGATGTGCAGTGCCAGGGCTCTGTGTTGTGTTTTTCTTTAGGGCAATAAATTTTGTTTGGATGGCTAATCTCTACATTTTTGAGTACTATATTGATACTTTTTCTTGAATGTTACCATTGTGTCCTGCTGTCCCTCAATGTGTGCCTGTTGGTATACTTTAAAGGGGAACAGTCATCACTAAGAGCTCCACACGCAAGTGTGGGACTGGTCCCAATTTGCACTTTGGGTGTAAATTTTCTTTTCACTTAGTGTTGACTATGGTATAGTAGGTTGTTTCAGACAAATTTTGCTTACTTCCCAATGGACATTTTCTGTAACTACAAATCCCAGAATCCCCCTGCAGCTGACATCAGAGCAAGACTGCAGCAGAGGGTGATTCAATAGCCAACAGTGCATGTTAGAGTTTATAGAAGTGCTGATCTTTTGTTTGTTGGACCCACTGTCCTTCTGGGGTCACAGAGAACAGTACTTAGCCCATGGAGAAAATCAGGACCAAAAAACATCTCACTAGAGCTTAGACAAGCTCTAACATACACTGATGGCTATTAAATCTCCTACTGCTATAGACCTGCTCTGATGTCTGCTGCAGTGGATTCTAGGATTTGTTGCTATAGAAGATGTCAGTCTGAAGTGAACAATGTTAGTCTGAAATGTCAAATTACACATATCCCCATAATGCAAAACATCATGGGAATTATATGCAAATCACTACGACAATGTTTTGACTGATTTCACTCTCAGCAAGAGTGTATGGTGCCAAATGGCCTCTCACACACTTTACAAAGGCTGAAAACAGAAGACACAGATATATGTTTTTCCTACACTGGACTCATCAGTGTGTCTCATCTGTAATAGACCAGGGAAAGGATGAACCAGTTACATATTTTGGTCTTACTGGTTTGGGTAATAGTGCAGCTAGAAACAGGAAAGTAATTTAAAAGTCCAAGAATCTTAGTACAAAAGCACTGAGGCAAGGATTACCCAGAAAGATTACACTCCTATTTTGGGCTCCACCATGCCCCAAACCAGTAAGACCAAATAACCAAAATATATGACTGGTTCATCCGGCCCCTGGGCTGTTACAGACAAGACACACTGATGAGTCCTGTTTAGAAACACACGGATCTGTGCTTTTTCTCTTCAGCCTTTGTATAGTGTATGAGAGGCCATTTAGCACCCACACGCTTGCTTAAAGTGGAACCAGTCTAGACTCTTTCATGGTGATTTGCACATATTTCCCACAATGCTCTGTGTCAATGCAGGTGTCAGCATGGTTCAGTTGGTAGCACATCCGCCTCTGGACCAGAAGGTTGTGGGTTCTCGTCTCACACCAGGACTGGATTTGCACCTAAAAATCACTGGCATCCGAGTGCAGTATTGGGGGGTGCTGTACTGCTGGGGTGTGCCATCCTTTGGATGAGACGTTAAACCGAGGTCCCTTCTGCCCATCCTGGTGTTGTCCTGGTGGGTGTCTAGGTGGAAGTAAAAGAACCCAGGGCACTCTTCGCAAAGTCTCTAGAACGGTTCTTTCTAAAAGCAGGCTACTATTACTTGACAGCTCCTATCGTTCACCTATTTAATAGCTCACTGATCCAAGGAGAGCTACCATCTATTTGGAAAACTGTGCATATCATCCCACTCTTCAAGTCTGGTGACCCTACCGACCTGAACAATTATCGACCAATCTCCCTTCTCCCAATATTATCCAAGCTTCTAGAAAAAATTGTCAACACGCAATTCAGGGAATATCTGGATTATGAAAATATTTTAAACCTAGCCCAATCTGGGTTTAGACCCAAGCATAGTACCATGTTGGCACCAGTGTTGGGTAAGTTACTTTTTCTATTACTTTCTATTTCTTTTGAAAACTTGTTCCAGGAAACTCTGTGTAGTCACTAGCAAGGATGGAGAAGGACTAGAAAAAGTAATACACCTTACAGTTAGAGTTACGTATTTTGTTCCATACAAAAACAATACAAAAGTAATAAAAAACTATAACAGATTACCTTTTTTGAGAGTAATAGGTTAGTTATTAGTTACTTTCAAATAAATGTAATCAGTTACAGTTACATATTGCTTTTGTATAAAAAGACATAAGTAACTGTAACTGTAAGGTGCGTTACTTGTTCTAGTACTTCTCCATCCTTGCTAGTGACTGCACAGAGCTTCTTGGAACAAGTTTCCAAAAGTAATAGAAAGTAATAGAAAAAGTAACTTACCCAACACTGGTTAGCCCTCGCCAAAGTGACTAACGATTGGCAAAAAGCCTTGGATAATAAACAACGCATCTGTGCTCTCTTCCTCAACCTTAGCAAAGCCTTTCATATGGTTGATCACACCATCCTGCTTGACACTCTGAGTAGCATTGGCCTAACTCCTGCTGCCTTAAAATGGTTTCAATGCTATCTTACAAACCAAAGGCAGCAAATTAAAGCTCAAGGGGAGCTGTCCCAACTTAAGCCCTTGCCCCATGGCATCCCGCAAGGCTCTATAATGGGCCCTATCCTTTTCACACTTTACATAAACTGCATAGACTCTTGCATATTCATGGGAAATATTCACCTTTTCGTGGATGACAGTCCTCTACACAATCAGTCCTTCCCTTGACATTGCTTACAAGGAGTTAGCACGACTTTGTCACCCTCCATCATAACTTGCTGTACCTTAAGCTTTTGCTCAATGCCAAAAAGACTAAGGCCATGATCATCTCCCTGCATGTCTCCCATACCCTAGGGACACCAGCAGACTTCCAGATTACCACCCTCCTTGGAGAACCTCTGTAAATAGTGGATAAGTTCAAGTACCAGGGAGTCTGGTTGGATAATAATCTCAGTTTCATAATGCATCTACACAAGCTAACTAAAAAGCTAAGACAGCGCCTTGGCATCTTTTATCGCGTAAGACACTTACTCACTCTTGAGGCCAGGAAGTGTCTGGTCCAAACAACTTTTCTACCATTGCTTGATTACGCCGACTTTCTTTACAGTCACTGCCCCCAGCAAGCGCTACAGAAGCTTGACACCCTTTATCACCGTGCTCTGAGATTTATATTAGATATACCCCTACGCACCCACCACTGCCTGCTGTATCAGGCAATCAACTGGCCATCCCTTATCTTCAGGAGGCAAACCAATGCTCTTCTGTGGCTTCTCAGGGCTCTCTCTGACAAGCTCCCACCCTATATCAGCATCCTGTTCCAGTGAACAAAGGGTGTGTATGGCCTATGGAACTCATCTGTTGTCTACCTCAAGATACATTGAACAAGGACACGACATGGCTCAGCCACTATTAGCTCCTTCCTACTTTCTCTTTGGAACAGTGTGCAAAAGGTACTTAAGCTTTCCTCCCTGCTTGGTCCTTATGCATTCAAGCAGCTGCTCTACCAACGCCTGAAGTCGACATGCGACTGCTTCAGGTGATCACTCTTATTTGACCGGCTTAGTCCCCAAACCTCCTGCACTTACCCTACTGTCCTTATTCTTCTCTGCCACCAGTATATCCTCTGTGGTGGCTGTACCTCCCTCCCTTCTGTCTTTCTTCCTCCGCATCTTATACCTGCTGCTATCACCCCTCTACCTCTGGGGTCTTCTGCTTAGGCAGCTCCACCCCATCCCCCTACTCACTCTTGTCCACCTCCTTCCTATACATACCTCCCTCCCCATCTCGCTTGACCCCTTGCCTCTATGCCCTCTTCCTCCTGTTTTCTCCTACTTTACCTATGCTTGCACTTGTCTTTTTGTTAATTAATTGTGTACTGTGATAGTTTTACTTTATTTGATGACCTTTATATTGTGGATCTACTGTATTTGCATCTGTTCTTTGTGTCCAGGACCATCTTGCAAATGAGCTCGCTCAATGATGTAACTGCTGGGTTAAGTAAAGTTTGATTGATTGATTGATTCTCTTTACAGCTGTATGAGTTTGGGGGCTGGCTGCCCATGTAGCGTGGCTTTACCTATCTTTCCTCCTGGTCTCCAATAGATTTTTTCAGCTATCAATGAGCAGCCGTTGCTAACTAAAATTGGAAACGCTTGCTCTTTAATAGAAAAAGGACTGGAGTACTGACCCCCGACCCACCCCTAGCTAGTTTGCCAATTTCTTGCCTCATTAAGTGCATCTCTTGTAACACAGCAATGTTGCATTTAAAGGTTTTCAAGTGGGCTAGAATTTTTTTTTTCTATTTTATAGGGTGTTTCACTCCATGGACATTTCTCATGGTAAACTACAACTCAGCGATATGAACTGTTGGGGAGGTGCCTGAAAGCCTAGATGCCTCCTACCTGTGCATAATGGACTGTCTACCCTGTTGTCCCGAGATCTATTTGATGGGAAAGGAAAAAGATGTATAAAGTTCTGGGACAGTAGAAAAGGTAAAATGAAGTGAAGCTGTAGCAGGGTTGCTGCTTGTAGAGAAAGAGATGGGCTGTCAATGAGCAGACTCCAAGGAATCACCATTGAGAAAAACAACCAGCATAGTTCTGCCTTCCGGTGGACGAATAAGAATATAAATAGAAAATGAAACACTTTTAATGTATAAACATTCTTTGTACACATACCTCTCAACCTCTCAGCATCAAAATGCATAGCAATGGCCTTCAAAATTCAGAGCAAATTTCCAGAATGTGTAGCACGTCCTTATTTTAAAAGAATAGTGGGCTCAATATTTAAAGAACCCTTAGAGCGACACATGTTGTGTCACTCCAGGGCTGTGGTGAACTCCAGGTGAGTCAGGCACTCAGTGCCCAATTTTATAAAATGGGGGGGTCCCTGTGTTGCCGCAGCTGCAGGCTAGAGCCAAACATTTGGTGCACTTGTGGGAATTGCCTCAGGGATCCTGCCCTCCCCCACCTGGAGCAACACTAGAGGGGCCGGAATGGGTGGGGGGGAGAATCTGCTTGACAGGAGGGGACGGGGGCAGAAGGGACATGGGGGTGCCATAGAGGGCATCAGGGAGACAGCAGGTATTGGAGAGAGCGATGTGGCACCCGGTGGGGGTGCTGTTTGCATAGTCATGCAGCAGCCCCAGTGGGATGGGACCACGGGGGGGTCTAGGGACAGAGAAAGTGACATGGCCACAGGTGGGCACAGCCCTGGCAGCTGCCATGGGGTGACCACCTATGGGGTAGCTGCCAAGGCTTTGCTCACCTGTGGCCATGTCACTTTCTGTTCCTGGACCCCCCCCCGTGGTGGTCCCATCCCATGGACTGCATGATTATGTAAACAGCACACATGTCGGATGCCATTTCACTCCCTCTCAGGCCCGCTGTCTCCCCGTCACTCCCGATTGTACCCTTCATGTCCCATCTTCCCCCAGCAGCCCACTTTCAGACCCCACCCCCTTCACCACATTGTGTGGCTCTGGCGCACTTCCCTTAGACCACCTCCTGGATGGTCTATGTGGAGCTCTTGCTGTGTCCATGGCTTACAAAATCACACAAATGGGGATGTTGCAGCCCCCACTGTGGTGCAAGCCCCCTTTTGACCTGGCGCACCCTGATTTTGGTTACAAGGCTGGCGCATTTCCACTTAGCACAATGGCTCCCGTTTGGACGCAGACCGTGTTCTACAATAGGGTCTGATGCATCTTTTGATGCAAGGGGCCACTTGAGTCAATTATACTCCAGGCTTTGAAAACTGAGCCCAATATGTCTAAAAATAGTGGGCTGCATATGTTTGGTGTCAAGGAATGTTTCTATCAAGTTAGTTCAATGGTTTAATACTTTGTGTGTCCAGAAATAGTTCCAGCATTATAAGAAACATCAGTAAACTTTCGCGGAGCAAGGATAAATTTGAGTGTAAATAAAAATCATAGCACTATGTGAAATTCATAGCAGTTAAAAACAATGTATGTACAGTAGCTACTAGCAACATATACTGTATCATTCATTATAAATACTGTGCTGCCATCTTGTGGCCTGCCAAACATACAGATAAAAAATACAGGCAACAGTAGTTCAAAGCAAAGAGAAGTAACTGGGAGGATAAACCAAAGTCTAGTTACTCCCTTTATCTTGCAACCCACAACACTGTCGACCATGATTTTGACCTATGGAAAACATTGTTAAATAACAAGAACCATTATTCAGAAACAACAATTTAAAAACTTAGACTAGGCAAGCAGCTCATAACATAGGAAATTGGGTGGTGGTACAGTGTGTTTTTTTTTTAAATTATAGTTGCATGGTTTAGCCCTCAAGGTCCTAAAGAAAGACAAATCTCCTGGGCCGGATGGCATTCATCCGAGAGTACTATGGGAATTGGTGGACATACTGGCTGCACCCCTGGCGGAGCTCTTCAACAGGTCACTTGAGACAGGGAGGGTACCTAGGGATTGGCAAGAGGCACATGTGGTGCCAATCCATAAAGGAGGGTCGAGGGAAGTACCAGGTAACTATAGACCCATCAGTTTGACTCTCGGTGGTGGGAAAATTAATGGAGAGTATACTAAAGGAATGATTGGGGGTGTACTTGGAGGAGGTGGGAGGTCTGGATAGTCAGCAACATGGGTTTGTGACAGGTAGATCATGTCAAACCAATCTTGTGGAGTTCTACGAATGGGTAACATCAGAACTGGACAGGGGAAAGCCTGTGGATGTATTATTCTTGGACTTCAGCAAGGCATTTGACTCTGCCCCCCACAATGGTCTGGTGGAGAAACTGATGGGATTAGGAGTAGGCCCTTTGATGGTCAGATGGATTGAAAACTGGCTAGCTTGACACACCCAGAGAGTAGTGGTCTGTGGGGAGCTCTTGAACCCTAGAGAGGTTGGTAGTTGGGTACCGCAGGGCTCGGTCCTGGGTCCGATCCTGTTTAATGCATATATCGGACATCAGGAGGGTATAGGGTGTGAAATGAGTCTCTTCATGATGACTCCCAAGATGGGAGCAGTAGTTGAGGAGAAGAGGGAGGTTGGCCCTGCAGGGGACCTGGACACCCTGGAAAAGCTGGGCCACACATGGAAATTAAATTTCAATATCGCCAAGTGCAAGGTGTCGCATATTGGTCGGGGAAACCCTAAACACAGGTACACCCTGGGAGGGGAGGCGCTGGAGGCCTCAATAGGGGAAAAAGACCTAGGGGTCATGGTGGATGCATGTATGAATAACTCTGAGCAGTGCAGGAGAGTGGCTAGCAAGGCAAACAGGATGTTGGGATGCATCTTAAGGGGGATCACCTCTAGGAGCAAGGAAGTGATTCTACCGCTGTACAATGGACTGGTTAGACCACACCTTGAGTACTGTGTTCAGTACTGAGACTACACTTGAAGAGGGACATACAGCTCCTGGAGAGGGTACAGAGGAGGGCAACTAAGATGATATGAGGGCTAGAGGATTTGACGTATGAGGACAGACTTGAGGAGCTCTGCCTGTTTTCATTGGAGGAGAGGAGAGACAGTGGGGACATGATTGAGGTCTTCAAGTACCTCAAGGGAATAAATAGGGTAAACATGGAGGGGATCTTTAGACTAAAGCAGGGAGGTATCACCAGAGGGCATGGTTTGAAGTTGGAAGGTGGAAGGGTGAGGGGGAAAGAGGAGGAGGTTTTTCACTGAGAGGGTGGTGGACCCTTGGAATGCACTACCTGGCGAGCTGGTTCAGAGATCCACAGTGGAGGGCTTCAAGAGAGGGTGGGACAGACACAGAAAGTGGATGTATCAGATGATGGCCTGTCCCAGGGGGGTGGGGATGGATGATAGGGGTTTCTGGAGTACAAGGGATGGGAGGGCCTCGGCACCCAACTAAGGATCTAAGGTTTGAGCAGACTCGATAGACCGTAAGGCCTAATCTGCTGGCAAATAGTATGTTAGTTAGCAGATTCTGGCTACAAAATATTATTTAGTGGTAGTCTCTATGACAATAATTTTGTGGGTATCTTACATTTCTTAAAACTAGATTAAAAAAATATGTATTCTGGCATGTGAAAAATCGCAATTTCAGTATCGTATTGCATTTTGAACTGAAGCAATTATATCCAGCACATGAGCATTTTCATATAATTCTAAATACAATATATTAATGCCCTTTTAGTGTATGGCATAGTTTTCTAATGTCCTGGTTTTAAATAGTGGGCATTGTTTTGGTGGTCCTCAGTCAGTGTCTTGTGTGGATTTACTAGATGTCCTATTACTTGATAAGCCTCAGTATGCCAAATTCATTACCCCCTAAAATCAGTCTTCTCTCATGATTTGTACATTAGAATATTTTTGCGCTGTATCATGTAACTTTTCCTGATTAGTGTGTTTAGTGAAAGGTCTACAGATTCATTCATTTATATTTGCCTAACTATATTGATTCGTGTGGCCAGGGCTGGCTTTAGGGCATGTGGCACCCCTAAGTGAACTTGCAAATGGCACCCCACCCCCAGGAAAAATTTATTTTACAGTGGGGAGGAGAGCGAGTACAGGCTATATGACACTTGCAGCCTTGCAAGTATGAATAAGCAACCTCGAGGTATTTAGGAGATCCCTGTAGTTTCTCGCCATTCTGTCCTCCCTTGCTTGGAGTATAGTTCTTCGGTAATCAGGTAAGGCCCACTAGGCATGAGTGCCTGTTTTCAGGGTGACCTGAGAGCACTGGGGAGGTTAAGTGACTTGCTCAGAATCACCCAGTATGCAAGTGGAGGTTGTGGACATCAAACCCTGTTCTGCGGGATGAACCAACCTCTTTCATGGCTCATTAATCTAACCTAGGCCATATTGGCAGCCCCCAAAATACAATGTTCTTTTGTTTTTTCGGTTTACTACTGGGTAACCAGGTCTGACCCACTAAGCACAATGCCTCTTTTCAGGGGTGAACCAGGAGCACTGAGAAGGTTACATACCTTACTCAGAGTCACACAGTATACAAGTGGAGGTTGTGGGAATCGAACCCAGGTCTGCTGGATGTACCAAGCTTATTGAGAGGTTGCTACTCTAACTTCTAGGCTACACTTTTTTTTTATTATTTTGAAGCATATATTTCTCCCTGAGTGCACGTTGAGATCTCCTTCCACAAGTGCCAAGCCCATATTCCCATTCATCGAGACACCACTCACTAGCCATTCCAGGAATCTGTGGCCCATCCTTGACATGCTGCTGTGCTGTCCTCTGGTTTTCCTCCCAGAGTCTGGTATGCTGTCAGCTACTTCAGCATTTCTACCCTGCTGTCCATCTGACCACCCACAGTGGAGGTAAAGAGCTGAGGTGTTCCCTGACTTGTGTTGGCAGTAATCTAACAGTGAGCATGGAAGGCAGGCAGAGGTTTCATCTGCCCAGTCCTGCCCTGATTTTTTTTGGGTGCAGGATGAGACCTCCTTCCATCAGTGCCAAGCCCCTATTCCTGCTCATTGACAAACCACTCACCAGCCATTCCAGGATCCTGAGGTCCACCTGCAACACGTTGCTGTGCTGGTCTCCAGACTTGCCCCCCAGGGCCAGGTATTCCATCAGCCACTTTGGCATTTCTTTCCTGCTGTTTGTCTTGCCAACCGCAGTGGAGATGAAGAGCTGGGGTGATCCCTGGATGGTGATGGCAGTAGCCAATGGTGAGCTTGGAGGGTGGGCAGAGGTTTCATCTGCCCAATCCTGCCCCCATTTGTCCCTTGAGTCCCATCCTTCCTCCAGGAGTGTGAAATGTCACTGGGTGCCAGAAGGCTGATGCACCCGCCTAATACCAGCGCTCCCTCCAAGTTCCCCTCAGAATACTTTCCCCTACACCACCACCCATGATCACCCATGTGCTGGTAGAACAGTGGCGAGTCCCTCCCTTCCCAGAGGAGGAGGAGCACAACCCCTGGGGTGCTCAATCCCCCGCAGGCTCTCTGATGGCCCTGGCTAATTCCTGAACCTGGGTTACAGGCCTCAAGAGATGTAGCGCTACCACTGGGCCAGCCTAACTTTTTTCAATCACTTCCTGAAGCAGAGCCACTCTTAGGGACCAGGTTCCAAGTGACACATAAAGTCCACGATGTAAAACTCAGTCACAGAACATACACTCTCACAAGAAATGAACTGATTGTCCACGAAAGCTTATCAGGACTTGTATTTATTTATTTATTTAACAGACTTTAGGATTACAACCTTTGAGTCAGGGACTCATTTACAAAGGCTCTGTGTCAGAAAAAACAAATACAAACACTTAATACATATAGACATAGAATGGCAGCTAAAAGTTACAGTTTTTTCAGTTATACAATATTGCAGAATCAAGATCAGCTATGCATTGCATTGAACGTGTTACTGTGAGCTGTATTTTACAGTTTTCAAGAGAACAATAAGTTTGTTGATGGAGGGAGTAACAGGTTTGATATTTACAGCGAAGTAGAGAATTAGACAGATATCTTGTGAGTGCAGCCAAAGGAGGCATTGTTAATAGGTAATGTTTGGTAGCCCCATCGGTAGGAGCTCAGTGGTGGGGTGGTCCCGTAAGATGATAGATAGATGACCCGGCACTAGCTGGTACATTGGCAGCGCCGAGAAGCGAGAATGTGCTCTTTGAGGGCTGTAGAAATCTTTATTTTCCAAGCTCCACAGCTAATCCAAATGCGAAAAGACAAACTGATGTTTCACCTACTGTGAGGCTTTGTCAAAGCTGCTACCGCCTACTGGTGGAATGCTTAGATAGCAAAAAAAATCAATCATGTGACCAAGGTCTTTTTAAAGACATATACCTTCAAAAGACATTCATTTTATATGTGCTCAGTGACTCCTATATACAAACACATGAAATGGGTTTTAACCCAGTAGAAAACACTAAATCGTATTTCTAGCAAATTCAAGGGTTTAGATTCATAGTCAGAGGATGATGATGATAAAATATTATTGTTATGCAGGATACTTATTGTTGGGTTAATACCCCATTTTCAACAATGTCCTGTTGTTCTTATATACCAAAAAGAGTATAAATGAAAGAATTCAATATAGTAGACACATTTTAACATATAAACATATTACAACATATTGCAGCATTCATTCATTCATTCATATAAACTCCTATACATAGAAAGATTAACTTTATCCCCCCCCCTCCTATCCTGTGATTCCTCTTTCTTGAGTTCTGGCTATATGATAGAGCTTGCCAAATGTAAACAATTCAATGAACTGTAGCATCTTTCAAAGGGCATTGAAAACAAGAAGTATGAAGTTAATCTTTGAATGTTTAGTCGTTTATATACTCTGACTATGAATATAAGCCCTTAAACTTGCTAGAAATACTGTCTGGATGTGAATATAACAGTGTTAAAACTAGATTTTGTTTTTTTTACTGGGTTAAACACCCACTGATTTTTTCGCTATGTAAGCGTTCCACCAGTAGGGAGTAGCAACTTTGACAAAGCTTTGTATGAGGTCAAACATCAGTTTGTCTTTTCGCATTTGGATTTGCTATGGAGCTTGGAAAATAAACATTTCTACAAGTCCTGATAAGCTTTGGTGAACAATCAGTTAATTTCTGGTGAGAGTATGTGTTCTGTGACTAACTTTTTTTTATTTGATTTTTTTTGTTGCAGACAGTCTAAAGACACACACTGACCAGCTCTGGTACTGGATCATTTAAGCAATAATCGATGAGAGAGTGTGAGCTGAGCTGGGATTTACCCATGACTGGTGTGGTTCTGTCACAAGGCTGCAGGCCAAGTGGCTTAACCGCACCAGAAGTGAGTACAAATTTTGAGAGGGGTCCAAGTACAAATTTTCAGAAGGGTACAGGGGTGCAAGTACAAATTTTGAGTGTGGTGCAGGGGTACAAGTACAAATTTTGGGAGATGCACAGAGGTACAAATATAAACTTTAGGCGGGAAGAAAGTACAATGTTTTGCAAGGATTCTGGGAACAAGTACAATTTTGGGGGGATGCAGAGGTGTAAGTATAAATTTCAGGACAGGTGCAGGGGCAGAAGTGCAAATGTTGCTGGGTGCTAGTTCAAATTTCAGAAGGGTTGCAGGTGTGCAAGTGCAAATCCTGGGATGGGTAGAGGTACAGATTTGGAGAGGGGTGCAAGTGGTGTATATCTGGGAGGAGTGCAGAGATAAATGCACACCTATATATGTGGTGCTGGATAAAGTACTAATTTTGATAGATGGGTACAAAAGCTGGGGTTCCTATCTGGATGAGTACTGGAGTAAAAATGCAAATTTCACGAGGGAGGAAGAAATGTAAAAATATTGAGAGGGTGCAGTAAAAGAGGTGCACATTTTGGGAAAGAGGAATAAAGGTCTAATATCAGCAGAGGACAGGGTAGAATTACAAGTTAGGAAGAGGTGCAGGACATAACACATAAGTAAACATTTTGTAAGGGTTACAAGGGTAGCAGTACAAATTCAGGGAAGAGGACAGCCCATTTCAGAGAAAATGCATAAATATTGAGGGTGTGGTGGAACTTCAGCAGATGTGAATAAAACCAGAACTGCATTTAGGATAAATAGAAAAAATAGAAAAAAAAAATATATTACATGGTCTGATGATGTTTGACACCCCTTCTCTTGTTTAATATTGTACCCAGAGTTTTACTGATTAGGCTATGAAAATGACTAGATGTTTAATATCTTATCATAACCGGGGAGCGTTTTTCCCTTAGGAAAACCCAGTTATAATTTGCCATTATAACCAGCTGGCTATAACAGTGAACACATGCTGGGTTTTCCTTGTTGAGCACCAGCGCACAGTGCTTCTCTTGTGCACAGCTCGCACCACTTCCTTACACAGCTTCCTCTTAGGCAACGGTCACAATGGATTTTATCTGCCAACACCACAGCCTCTAGTTCCTGCCCGACTTTCTACCAGTTCACTTCCTGATCACGGCAAACAAACAAATAAACAAACAGGCACTTAAAACTACACTTCACCTGACTGCTCCTGAACTCACAGTACAGAAGAGAGAGCGAGAGACAGAGAGATAGATACAGACAAAGGCAGCAAACAGAAACAGCCACCAGCAATACTTTAAACAGCAGCACCATCTAGTGGTCATATGGGTCCTTTTTTTTTTTCTTTGTTAAGTATGCCGCAGTCACATTATGGTGTTACCATTTGGGTGCGAAAATGCTCCCCAGCAATTACATAAAACCACACATGGGTGGCTGTACAAAAACTCAGATTTTATACACACCCTAAGGGTGTGATGCTGTTATAAACCCCTTGAGCTTTGCTGTCAGGGTTTATGAAGCATCACACCTCTCGGGTGTACATAAAATTCTCCCACTTACTTATTATTTTATGTATAGTATTTTTAATACTGTTTGAAGTGAGAACTGAATTTTTTCATTTTATAATTTGATGTAATGCTTATATACATGTACATACATGATGTATATGTATGTATGTCTGAGTGCTGATGGAGAACGTCCAAGGCCCAGGAAGACAAACTGATTCTGATGCCTCATTATGATGAGTATCAGAAAGCAATCACCTGTAAGAATGCAGCTTTTTTATGCCCAGGGGAGATTGCTGCTTGGAAGAACTGACCAGCGTAGCTCTTTTGGATGGTAGACAGGCTTTTACATCCAGCCTGTCTTGAGTCCATCAGAGCATTTTCATTTGCAAGATGAGGAGTTTGTTCAGTTTTTCTCAGATAGGGTGTTCTCCATTAGGCTGGGATTTCCCCTGGTCGATTGTTAACAGTCCAGCAGGGTGGAGCCTGGTGGTTGCGTCCACATTCAGTGTTCCTGGGTTGAGTTTCATCCTGTGATGATAGATGAGGTTTGTGAGGTGATTTCTGAGCTACAGCCAACATTCTGTAACCTGAATCCAGGCACAACTTGACTACTGGTAAACTGATTTGGATATCTGGGCCCGGTGATCGCTGAGTTTGTTCAGTATTGCTTATTGGAGTGGATTTTCCAAGAGACTTTGAAAAGTGCTCTGATGAAACCTCTGCTGAAAAAGACATCTTTGGAGAAGGACATCTGTGCAAATTACTGACCTGTCTCTAACTTTCCCTTTTTGGGGAAGGTTATTGAGAAGGTAGTTACACAGCAGCTCGAGAAACGCCTTACTGCCTTTAACATCAATGAGCCTTCCAGTCTGGATTTACGGTGATGCATAGCACAGAAACTGGATTGGTATGGGTGAATTATGATCTGCTCGGAGTGAGACATGGGGAGAGTGGTCGAGTCTTGTTCTCCTCAATCTCTCATCAGCATTTGACACTGTGAATCATGGGCTACTTTTGGATCGGCTCAGGGGATATGTAGGACTCACTGGCAAAGTTATCAGCTGGTTTGAGTCCTACCTTAGGGACAGGACCCAGAGGGTGGTGATGGCAGAATATTCCTCACATCTGGTGGCCCTGTCCTGTGTGGTGCCCGAGGACTTGATCCTGTTGCCCATGTTATTCGCAATGTATATGTTGCCCCTGGGTGAGGTCATTAGGCAGTATGGGCTTGGGTTTTACTGCTATGCTGATGAAACTCAGCTCTACCTGTCTTTTGCACCTGGGTTGTTGGATTCAGTCAATGTGTTTAGTAAGTGCCTGTACGATATCCAGACTTGGATATCATCTAGCTGGTTGAGATGTAACCCTGAGAAGACTGAAATGCTGGTGGTAGATCCAGGTTGAAGGGGGGGAGTGGAGGCCTCGGGAGGGGGGAGATTAGGCTTTTGCTTGGCCCCTGTAGGTTAGTGGCCTCCAGCAAGGTGAAAAATCTGGGAGTTACTCTGGATAACAATCTAACACTGGAGGCTCAGGTGGCGGCAGTAATCCAGAATGGCTTTCAGGGTCAAGGGAGGTGCGCTAAGTTGCCTGCAGCTGTTTCAGAATGCTGCAGCCCAGCTACTGACGAATCTTTCCAGATTCTGTCGTACTTTGCTGGTGCTGCACGAACTGCACTGGCTGCTGGTGAGGTGGTGTATCTCCTTTAAAGTGGGTCTGTTAACCTGTAAGGCCCTACAAAGACTGAGTCCAGGCTACCTGTTAGAGCTCCTGCACCCTTACACCCCAGGACACTCTCTCTGCTGTACAGAGGAGGGCCTCCTGGTAGTCCCAAGGGCAAGGTTAAAATTGTCTGGGGACCAGGCATTTGAAGTGGCTGCCCTGGCCCTCTGGAAGTCACTGCCCAGGACTTTGAATGAGGCCCCCTCTGTTGAGGCTTTAAAAAGTGGGTTGAAAACATTTTTACTCAGGCAAGCATTTGGCACTGAAGTAGATGAACTAGTTTTGATGAATGTTGTATATGCTATTTTAAGATGTTGTAGTTGTTATATAGATTGTGTAAAGTCTGTATATTTTAGTTTTATTTATGCAATTCTTTGTAATGGTGCCCTGAGCCTCCATTGAAGGGCTCCTCAAATAAAGACTACTACTACTATACTTATCTGCCAGGATCCTGAGGAAAATGATGTCATTCTTGCTTAAACAACATCACTCTCCACCCAAGATTCTGCCAGCTGGTCTGAAAAAGTCTGAAGGCCCTTTTGTGATTCATAAGAGAGGCAATAAAATAGCATTGATACATAAGACATTGCAATTCCTGCAGTGTATTTGTACTACTTAAGGCCTGGTTGTGCTTGTATGAGGAAAAAGGATGCATTTTTAAAATATATTTGCATTTGCATTGCCCCTGACCTCCCACCCACTGATGGATTCTCTTCCCCCCTCCCTACTCCCTCCTCCTTATGTACCTGACCAGCGGCTTGGCCTTTGCCTAATTGTCTGGCTTATACATTGCCCTAAACACTCTACGCACTCACAGTCTTATTCACTGCTACTGTCTCCCTTCTCTTTCTCCCACCGTCTCCCCTAAAGCAACCCCCCCTAAACACCCTAGTGTTTACTATACAGCCCTTCCACCTCTCCTTTACTCCCTATCTCCGATTTCCATTTCCTGCTGCCAACTTAGTGCATCTTGCTTCAGTTCAAGTTCTGTTACTGGCACTTATGTAATCATGTATTGCCCTAGATGTGTACTCATGTTATGTATACCACTTTCCTTGAGGCTCATGGTTTGTACTGTTCTCCTCAGGTAACAAGTTCATAAGTAATCACACCCAATTATGTTCAATTGTCTGTTGCTCTACTCTAATTTCAACTGTAGTATGTATACCTTCCTCCATTGTAACCACCCCCCAGGTCGCTATCGTGAGATGAGCATCTTTGCTCAGTGTGCCTTTCCTGGTGAAACATTTTCAATAAATAAATAAATTTGATCTTTAAATAGTACCTTATTGCTGGGTAGGTTATGGGTCAGTAATTTATGGTGGTTAAAGTAATGAAATTCCGCTTTCAAGACTTGAAATTCCATGAATTGCATCAGTGATTGTTAGTCTGATTTTCGGATTTTACTGGGATTCTACTGCCATTCTTTCAGTATGTGTATAAATAATCAGAATAAAAGAAGGCTTAATATACTGAGAATTAAATGAAGCAAACTGAAAATGGTACAGGAAGCAGTTATAAGACAAATACAAGTTCTGTCAATTTACTGATCTGGTACAAAACGCCCAGTTCTGTGAAATTCTTTGTTTATACTGGTGTGTAGGCAGTTCAAATTCTAGAATTTTACTGGGTTTTCTGGTAAGGAGGAGTTACCAGCTGGGGAGAGTCAGCTAGCCCAGACAGAGGAGGAGAAGGATCTGTGTGTGCTCATTACAGGGTCAATGAACACCTTGGCACAATGTAGGAAGACAGCTGCAAAGGCCAACAAAATGCTGGGTTGTATTGCAAGGGGTATATCTTTGAGGAGGGAGGAGGCGATTCTGCCACTGTATAGGTCATTAGTTAGACCGCACCTGGAGTACTGCGTGCAGTACTGGTGCCCGTATCTGAAGAGGGACATTAAGTTACTGGAGGGGGTGCAGCACAGGGCGACAAAGATGATCAAGGGGCTGGGGGACTTATCATACGAGAGAAGGCTGAGGGAGTTGAACATGTACTCATTGGAGGAGAGGAGGGACAGGGGATACATGATTGAAACCTCTAAGTACATGAAAGTGTAACCCCCCTGCAAATGGGGGTTCCCAAAAGACTTCCAGGAGCTTGCTTGAATGCTCCAAGCCTGAATGGTGTTTGGCGTTTAAGCCATCTATCAGTGAGTGTTTTTAGAGCCTCTGGTACTGTCTCTTTAAGAGCTGTCTGCTTGCAGACATAATTAGTTTGTATGGGAGGACTGTGTGCTTCTCTGTTTGAGTACCACCTGCTGCTGCCAATTCACTCCATTTTTGCAGTCACTAGGAGTGCAAAGGAACCTATCTGAAAGATGTAACTGTTTGCCAGAAATCATTTACAGTAATAATGAAATTACAGTTTGTCTAACCTGCTTTCTTTGCAGTCAGAACTGTGTCTGCCTAGTTCCCCATTCTGGTTTTGAACTGCTGAACTGGACCAATCAGTGTGGGGTAAGCTAGCTCTAAAATGGTGCCTTGGACGAATCAGAACTTGACTCATAATCTGAGCCAGCCACAAGAGGATTGTATGGGCAGTGACTCTGGGAGATGTAGTTTAGACTTGGCCTTTTGGACCAACAGCAGCAGTCTATGTAGTGACAGCCAATCCAGTCAAGAACTGGGAGGAACTCAAAGGAAGTGCCGGTTTTGTCTGTTGGAGTTTCAGTTTAGCTCTGGGAGTGAAGGGAAAAGAAACCCTGTGCTCCTTCAGTGCACAGTTTCAGTCAAAACGGTGTAAGGCCCAGAGTTCCGGTCTGCAGCTTGTGTAACTGCTTGTTAGGACTGAATCCGTCCTGTGAAAAGAATCAAAGGATCTCTGAAGAGTAGAAACCAGGCTCACCCTGTAGAAGACTGGAGAAATTGTTGGATTGCACTTGGTCTGTCAGGAACTGAATCTGCTGTGTGTTCTCCCGGGTATTGTGCAGTAATTGAGATCGGGATAGAGAAGCAGCCTGCCTGGTATAGTACTTTCTTTTTTACCATATAAATGTGTGAAGAGTCTCGTGGAGCTCAAGAGTAGCCCTGCTGACGTTGAAGGACCCTATCTTGTTTGGAGGTCATGAGTACTAATTCAGGGTCGCTTCCCTGTTGAATTGCCACATTAAATCCAAATGGAATCACTGTACTGCTGACTGTTTAAACCATTTTTCTTTCACTGTGTGAAAGGGCCCCTACCAGCTGCCACAGTTTGACTAGCCACTAGGGCTTGGGTACCCAGGGACAGTAACTGGTAGGGATAGGCCTGTGCACAGAGCCATAGGTAGATAGTAAAGTGATAAGCTAATTAACCTGATTTCCCCTGTCCTTGTTATATCCCCTAAATAAATCAGAGCTGCTTGTTTCAGCAAAGTTATACTGCCTGAGGTATTTGTCTATGTTAAAGTACTGTACTGTGATTGTTGCACTGTATCTTATTTCACAGGAGGTCCCAGTGCCGGAACTAGTCCTGGGGTAAGTGAATACTGTGAAGGTAATTCTGATATATTGTGTGGGCCACTAGTGGGAAGAAAGGGGGGTTGCAGTGTCCCAGAGGGCTGCTACCAAGTAAGTTTAACTATTGCAAACCCAGACCTCTGGGTGGAGGCACCCGCCATTGGATCCAGGCCCCTCAACCTGTTAGTGGCAAATCAGGCAGGGGTAGTAGCCCCTGGGATAGCGCCATCTAGGGGTTACAAAAGGAATAAACAAGACAGGTACAGAGGGGCTGTTCAAAGTAAGGTAGGGGAGGGACACCAGTGCCCATGATATGAGACTGGAGGGAGGAAGGTTCAGGAGGGAGATGAGGAGACACTTTTTTACAGAGAGGGTAGTGGCTGGGTGGAATGCGTTACCTGCAGAAGTGGTATCCAGTAGAACAGTGGACTGCTTCAAAAGGGGATGAGACAGGACAAGGGGGAGGGTTAATGAAGGGGAAGGGTGGAAGGGAGGGGCAGCTGCAGAATAAGGGGTGCTAGCTGCACATTCGAGCAGACTTGACAGACCTCTAGGCCTTTATCTGCTGCAAATTTCATATGTTCGTATGTTTGTAAAACCCAAAAATTAGGGGCCTTGGTTATAGTTGAAATAGGTGCCGCTGGCACTGGGAGAGAGTTCTGCAGGAGAGTGACAATGAAGGAGTCGCCGTTGCTGTGAGACTGAGCACTGAGAATGACCATGAATGAATGACTGGTACTGAGAGAGGGTCTAAGAGAGAGAGAGAGAGAATGACTGGCTGGCTGGCACTGGGAGAGGCATTTTTTTTTATTGCAAATATGGTTGAAAGGAAGAGGAGATCAGTAGTCAGCAGCACTGTGAGAATCGGACAGTTTTGTTTTTATTGAGAGAGAGTGTAGTTGTAATTACAAACTGTTCTCGGGTGGTGGGTTGTACGTGGTAATGCTGTGCAGAAAGACATTTTCTGGGGACATAGCAATGTTTTTTTTAGTGGTGCCAGTTTGTAGGAACAAGTATGGCAGTGTTTACCGTTTTGATTTGGAACACTTCGGATGGTGTAGTAATTTGCTTTTCTTTTACTTTTTATGTGTTGTCGGCTGGTACTTTATGTGGTGATTTTGCAAAAATTACACCATGGCATGAAGTATCAGCTTATCAATCAAGGCATGGTATTTTCAGGCCCAGTCGTATCATTGCTTGTGTTTGGCAGTGCAGTGTTGTTCAAAACAGACCAGATTATGCCATCCCCACCACCCAGCACCACTTCACAGCAGCTCACAGTCACGCAACACGGCTGCAGTGGTGACAGGATGCCAAACAAGTGCACCACGCAATCACAACCACTGCAGGAGTACCATCTGTAAGTTCATAATGCGGTAAAAACTGGTCTGGCTGAGCCCTTCTCCCTGCTCCTTGACAGGTGGAAGTGCCACTGGAGAACCAGGAGGCACATGTCTTTTTTCTGTGGTTAATTTGTGGGGGAACTTCACTTTGTCAGCTCATAGTAGTCACTGCTCACTCACCTCTTGTTGCTGCTTCTGGTTTTTCCTTTTTTCCCATCATGCTTGGTTCCCTCAGCTCAGCACGGGCAGGCTTTTCAGCCCTGTCTATGCCCCCTCCACTCAGAGCTTCTCCTTAACCGTTGACTGGGGACCTTTGAAATCTCTACAGAGTGCTCCCCTCACAGTGAGGCCTGATGAGGGAGAGCCATCCTCCCGTCACCTATAGACACATATCCAGCACTGGGGTGCTGGTCAAGCAGTGGTGTGGGGGGGGCAGGGCTGGTAGGCAGGGTTTCACATAGCCTGAGTCGACCACTTTTGTCCCACAGATGCTCCAGCTGTGGTACAACAGACAGTGCATGTGAGTGGAGGTGCACATGCACCCTGAAACCGTGGCTTCCCCTTCCCTGACTCAGGTCTGCCACTCATGCATCATCACTACCACCAGGCATCTAATGGCAGCCAAGAGCCGAGGTGGCACACCACCCCAACCCAGAAAAGGAGAGCTGCCAGGTGGTCTCTTGATTGTCTCGCAGATCAGCCGCCCCCCTGCTGACCCCCAGCGACCTGAGCTTATTCCTGAATTCATGTCACTGGTGTGGTGAGAGGTAAAGTGCTCAGTGTCTCAGCCCTCTAAGCCACTGACACCAATCCAGATTGTCTTCCTGGACAAAGGCCCAACTATCCTGTCCTGATGTCCTCGCTCCACTAGTCCCACTCATCAGAGCCAGCATAGACTAGTGCCACTGCCCACTGCCGTCAAGAGGCAGGCACATCCTGTCAAGCCAAACACTCTTCTGTCCTCCAGAGGACTGGCAGCACTTTATCCCATTGTCTGTCCCCATCCGTCTGCAAGCTTGATCAGGCCATGGTGCAGAGTACATTAGAAAACATTAATAAAATTCTATTGACTACAGTCACCCATCAGCACCACTACTGGCTCCCTAGGCAAGCCTTCAGTCTTTCTCTTCTCAATAAGTCTGCCAACCACGTACACCAACTGCATCTCTGCTGACAGCCTACTTAGCTGCTGGCACTGAAATAGAAATCCATTAGACATGGGTTGGGGCACGGAGGTATGCTGTTAACACACATACAAAGTGCTTTAATGATATGGACAGGGGCAGGCATGCACAGGACCCAAGTCTTCACCACCATAGACAACCCCCCCCAAACACAAATTACACCAACTTTATAGTTGCTTCCTGAGTCAGACTCGCATGTTAAAACAGACGTGTCAAGATGGTAGGCTGATCCTTTGCTCTCCTTCCTTTCCCCACAAATCGCTGCTCATTCTTGATTTATTGACAGAGTTTTGTAACAGCGCTTACCTAACCAGTTTGTTGTATTAGTGTGCTACATGCGGTGTTTGTTATTTTTTGCAGCTGGTGAGTGGTGGGAAAGTGAAGTACGGACACTTCCTCTATCCTTCCAGTGCGGTGTTTACTGCCTCCTGTTGCATCTACAGTAGCTGCTGGATCCTGCTTTCACTCTTGTCACACTCAGGTGACTTGTCTCTGACCCTGCAAAACATCACGGACATGATCAGCAAAGTCCTGCAGGACACCATGGGCCATAAAGCAACTGCCCAGCAGACGGCTTAGGATGTGAAACAACTCAGTGGCTGGTTGGAACATGTAGAGGCCTGTATTCTCAGCGTAGAGCAAGACACCGATGATCATCAGGGACTACACCATGAACAGGACTCTACCATTCTTTATCTCCTCCAAAACGTTGATTATCTGGAGAACAGGGCCTGATGGAATAATATCTATTTCGTCAGATTTCTGTAGGGGCGAGAAGGTGCTGATGTGGTACATTTTTTGTAAGTTGCTATCTCAGAGCTCCTGAATTTTCCTGATTGCCCACTAGTCTAAACACAGGTGACATACTGTTCCTTGTCAAATCTGCAGCTTGGAGCTTGCACACTTTCTATTCTGGATAAGCTGCTAATGTATCTTGTTTTTTTTTCCCCACAATCTGTTTATCTTCATGGCAGAAGCAGGCTTGGGCTCTCTTCTGCCTTGCTTCACCAAGCCCCACTATATATCACCTCCCCAGGCTTACCTGACTGGTCTTGTACCCCCACTGATTGCCCTGGGCAGTGGATTCTGGAGGTGGAGGGCCCCCCCCCCAAGTCCAAATCCAGTTCGGCTGGCAGGTGCTTCCTAGTGAAGGGGTGGGTGGGGCGAAGTATACAGGACACCATTTTCAACTACCTCAACACATTTTCCTCCCGATTTTCTCCCAAGACCCACTGCTGGGGTGTGCACGTCAGTATGCATGTGTGGAGGCACCTGCACATTGTGGATTCCTGCAGCACCCACCCACTCATTGCTGCTGTCAGGCTTGCACTGCACCCAGATGTCCACTTGGTGGCAGTTGTTTTGTGGAAACAGGAAGCCTCCCACCTCGGGACAGGAGAGCTGCCCATTGGATGTTCATCTTCTCCCCCGCTGGCCTTCAGCACCCGAGATCATTTTCAATCCCCAGTCACTGTCATGGAGGACAGTGGTGCTACTGCTGTATCAGTGGGCCGGCGCTAATGTATCCTGTTAGAGAGAACATTTTGAGACTGGCTTGTATTAGAGGATGACTGCATTGGTGAGGCACTCTATCCATCTATTTCAGGGCTTCTCCATTGAGCTCTCCCAGTGCAGGTAAGCTTTTACCGTGACACGCAGCTAACTTAGTGTGACATACAGTTCACCATGCGTTACCCTGACAAACTCTGAGTGCTCCTCAGTGGTTTACTCCAGGACTCAGATTCTCTTGAAGCTGCTGTGGCACTATTTGCTACCCTGTGACTCCGTGGGTCAGACTCTTGCCCTACCAAGCCTTCGAATCACAGAAGAAATCCCTTGATATACCAATGGACACAAAAGCCCCATGCAGTGAACTCTGTCACCCAGCTCCTCAAGATGCACAGTCCCCTGCAGCAGATGATTGGTCCCTGCCAAAGTGCTCAAAGGGCAGGTGGAAACATAGGTTATAGCACGAGAAATCATCTACTCCACCAAGATCCTGCAGCTGCAGCCAAAGCTCTCATTACCTGGCATCTTCATCAATAGGTATTGGTATACTGTTGGCACCCAATAACTTTCAGGCCATGCAGCAGTTTAAGTAGTCTGTGCCTTCTTGTGGTGTCCACCCCCTCCTGCAAGTTGCTCCCCTGATTCCATTTCTGAGAAAACCTTGGGCAGTGATGGCGGCTTCCACCCCACTCCTGGTGGGCATGTTATCCAGCTCTGAAGAAGGGTTACCTTCGCTGCAGAAATCCAACAGCACAAGGTCTTAACTGGACTGGGTTGAATTGGTGAACATTATTGGGTACCCTAACTTAGTTTGGAAGATGTGGAAGAGACACTGAGAACTGTTAGACTGACCGTCCTGGGGAGCTCAAGGTTTTTGGAGGCTTCGGTGGGCCCTGCACTATGAGCTTCATCTCAAATCAAGTGACACTGTGGCGCTTTTTTTTGGGTGTGGGACATTCTGTATGCTCAGTCTTCTGAACCATCCTGAGGGCTTAATGTCTGTGGATTTCTAGTGAGACCCGAAATGCTACCCTTACTCCTGACCTTGGACTCAGTCCTTCTTTCTTTTGGGGGATGGGTGTGGTTCATGGACCACTAATGACTGGATATTTTCTCTGTTTTAGAGCTTTCTGGTCCTAGTAGCTATTTACACATTTAATATTGAATATTTGGGTTAATAATGATGTTGTCCATACTCCAACCTTAGTTTGTAGCAAGTGTGGCTATTGCATCCCTCCCCAGAAGAGTGGGCCACCCACACAGCAGGGCTTCAGTTCCATTCTTGTGGTTCCTAGGTATATTCTGCTGCAGTGATTGTTGAGCATAGGAGTATGGACATTTATGGGATCACCCCCTCCTTTTATGTTCCAGGGGCATATCTGTTCATTTGCCAGGTAAATCTCTGGTCCTAAGCTTTGGTAGGGGAGGGACTACTCGGGTTGGTGATGATCTTTTCTTTGGTCCCTGCCTTCGCAGGTGCCACTGCATGGATGTTTTCTTTTTTGGAGGGGAAGATACATAGCCTATACTGGCTATCTTCAATATTTTACATATCGATGGGGGAGGTTGCCCTGTATCCCTCTACCAAGAAACTGAGATTGCTCTCAGTCGGCTAGGTACATATGGTCTGGGTACCAGTTGGGTATATACCCACCCCCATGTTACTTGACTTCTTTTTGTCTATTTCATTATAAGGATACTGCCTGTGACTAGCCTTGACAGGTGGAATACTGACATTTAATTGGTTGGCTGCACCACCACCCAATCCCTCCTGCTCCACCTCTCCTCTCTGCCTGTTTACACTGCTTATCCTCATCTACAATGTGGGGGTGGTTATGGTTCACCAAGGGCACCATCTCTCTACCTGCAGGGGAGGGGCAACTTTTATCCATATGGTCCCTCCTCATATAGTAGCCCCCCCATATGGGTGGAACCCTTTCCTCTGCTCTTGCTCTCACTATGGATACCCTGGGGTCAGTGTTGCTCCCCATGTTGTGATGTGCACCTGTACCAGTTCTGTTATAATGGGAGGAGGAGGAGGAGGAGGAACTGTTCCAGGTGTATTCAGATGTCACCTCACAGATTAAGGTTTTGTCATATTTGAATCTTGTCACTTTTGCTTGTACAGTATGTTATATTAAGCAATTTGGGATAAGGGCTGGGTTTGTAGGTCTACTGTACTGATACTTTTGGAGGGTGCTATACAGACCATCATAATATGTGTAGATACAGACTTGTGTGTCCTGCCTAAGTGTTGCCTGGGTTATCCTCTGAGGACTGCCCCTGGAGAGGTGCTGTGGTGGTCTTGGAAGCCCTTGTTGCCCCTAGCCACTTACCATGCCCTTATCCTCTGTTTTTTTCTCACCCTCTCAGGGAATGTTTTTCCTACTCCTGTGGATATCTGGTAGGTTAGATACTAGTCTACATGGTCCCCAGTAAGGGGTGTCCTTCCACATTGTGGGGGGCCGCAGGTGGTGCATGGACAGCATGTTTTGCTTTGGGTGCATAGCCTGCATGTTTTGCTTTGGGCGCATAGCCTGCATGTTTTGCTTTGGGTGCATAGCCTGCATGTTTTGCTTTGGGTGCATAGCCTGCATGTTTTGCTTTGGGCGCATAGCCTGCATGTTTTGCTTTGGGCGCATAGCCTGCACGTTTTGCTTTGGGTGCATAGCCTGCACGTTTTGCTTTGGGTGCATAGCCTGTATGTTTTGCTTTGGGTGCATAGTCTGCACGTTTTGCTTTGGGTGCATAACTTGCATGTTTTGCTTTGGGTGCATAGCCTGCATGTTTTGCTTTAGGTACATAGTCTGCATGTTTTGCTTTGGGTGCATAGCCTGCATGTTTTGCTTTGGGTGCATAGCCTGCATGTTTTGCCTTATTTTTTTCGCACTTCTGTTTAAATCTCTGCTATGACTGATCTCATATGTGCCCACAGAGGGGTTTGGTGGGCTGTAAAGGGGTGGATGCCAGGGTGAGGGACCTTGGACCTACTACACCCCTCCAACAGCTGGAACATTCATTACCATAGACATCCTCCCACACCTTGAACCCCACTTCTCAAAGACCAGCCACCCATTGCAACTGACCTCTCCAGAAAGACTGGTTATGTGTCTCCCCCCAGATGGAACCTCTATATCTACAGACCAGACCCCCCCCAGAATACAGTGGCAGTGAACACTCCTCCAACCACACACCCCCACACACAGGTGAGCACCATTCTCCACTGAGCAGCCACTACTCTGCCACTGGAAATCCTCCTACTCCGAAGAACAAACCGACTGTGTCTCACCCCATAACAACAGCAAGAGGGAATGGAGCATGTAAACATAATTATGTAAGAGTATGCTGTGTTTAAGGAATCATTCTTCTACCTTTGCTATTCAAGGTAAAAATAGAACCTCTGCTGGCTGCTGGTTATGATGTGCATACATTGCCAAGTCTTTGTGGCATATGTGAGCAATCATGCAGAAAGACCCCAGGTAGGTACTGTGAAGACTGAGCAGAAGTACTTGTTCAGGATGTCTGCCTTCTCTTGTTTCCATTCTATGCAGTCTCTCTTCCACCCTACTTATCCTCAATATACTTACCCTTGCTTTCTTCTTCTTTTTGCTTATGTACCTGAAGAAAGTTTTATCCCCTTTAGCCACCTCTTTTGCTAGCCTTTCCTTTATCTGCACCTTTGGTCCCCATGCTGCCTTTCTATTCTGTTTTACTTAATATACCTCCCTGTCTTCCTTCCTCCCTCTGTGTTTCCTTATACCCAGGGCCCTTACTTTTCTACGGCACAGTGGGGCCAAGTTCTGCGGCAAGACTACCATTTGCCACAGAACTTCTGTGGCAGTGGTTTGTAATTTCTGAGGAAGTTCTGCAGCACTAACAAACTGCCACATCACAGTGACAGCTTGTCATCCTGACTTCGCTTTCATGGCAGTTTTTATAGCAATCAGGATGGTGGAAAGCACAGTAACACTAGTTCAAAAAATAACAATTGTGAAAATAATTGTATGCCTAAAAAAGCAAAATGTCTCTCCCTTAAGGTCCTAGCCTGTTAAATAAATGACATATGCAGAGGGGGATCTTATGTGATAAATAAGGTATTTCTATATGCATGCTATCTGTCCCACTAATGAGGTTTCCACTGTCTATCACTTATATATTTGTATGTGCTTTCTACACTACTCATGAGGTTCCCACTGTGTATCACTTATATATTTATATGTAATATGTAACATACATACAAATGTGTGTGTGTGTGTGGTGAGAGAGAGACAGAGATACTGTGTGTGTGTGTGTGTGTGTGTGTGTGTGTGTGTGTGTGTGTGTGTATATATATATATATAGTTTTTTTTAATTTACATGAACTTGCATCCTCATTCATACAGGTCCCATTAGAGTTATTGCAAAACTCATTTTTGATGTCAACCTGCTTTCTCTGACACACTGCATAACACCATCAGGCCATGACATGCATGTGAACCGATTGTGAGATAGAGCTCTCCAGACCAGCACATTGTGTCCACCATGTGACAGAACACTGCACCATACCTTCCCAGGCTCTGAGCAATGATGTATTCCACCAATCCTTGTGCTGCCCAGCCAGCTCCCAGAGTTAATCTCTGAACCTGAGTTGCTGGCACAGAAACACAGTATGCTACCCTCTGGCCCAACAGCTGTCCCTGCACACAACATTTCTCCATAACTTTTAGGTTACTCTAGCAACCAATGACAATATGTAATCAATAACCCTGGCAAAAATGCGTTCAGTGCAATTATTTATTTAACAGGTCTATTCTTTCAGCAGGTCTACACATTATTATATTCCACTTTTCTGGGCATAATTACTTTATTTTTCTTAAAAATGACAGTTAAATTCATTTTACCAGTTATTCATTTTAGATGGCTTCTCTATACCTTAAAGGCACAAATAAGTTTGTACAAAGTGAGGTATGGACTTAACAGGTCTGTGCTATTGACAAGGTTTTGTTTAAGTTGGCCTAGTGCAATAATGTAAGACTGAAAATTGTATTCAGCTGTAGTGCAGGTTGAGCAAATATCACCATGCCTGATATGCTGTGCCACTGCCTCTGGCAGTGGGAGCTATGGTAGATAAGTGACTATTCATATCTGTTGCAGAATGCAGTAATTTCATTAGCTAATGTATGATGTTATAGCAATGATAACATCACATTCTGAGCATAGAGGGGGTTTAGGATATAAAAAGAGGGGAAGGGAACCAGATTCTATGGAAAAACAGAAATATTAATAAAAAATCAACAAGAAGAGTGAATTCTGTGGCACCGCATAAGTTCTGAGGTAGATTGCATGTTCTGCGCAAAATTCTGCTGCCGCAGAATTTTAGGGGCCTTGCTTATACCTCCTGAATGCTATTCTATTTCCCTTGTCTGCTGCCACATACCTGCAAATATACTCCCACCCCTTGCCTGGTGGCCCAAATACCCTTGCTCATACTCCCACACCTTGAAGCTGCCACACACCAATGCACACACTCTCCTCACCTGCTGTCATACATACCCATGCACACACTCCTACCCCCTCGCTTGATGCCACACACACCCATGCATGCACTACCACCAACAGATAGAGGTAGAGATGGTGTGCATCTGGACACCATGGATCATGTGTACAGTGGATGGATGATGATGAGGGTTTCCGCTGAATGCCAGGGATCATAATACCATGGGAAGGGGTAAGGGTGCCACTGGACACCTGGCTCAGCAAGACATGGGATGTATAGAGGAGAGAGACACTAAACAATAGGGGCAATGCTGGCATGGCATTGAGTGACAGTGAGGTGCACCTTGATACCAGAGATATTTTTTTCTGCTGGATGGTTTAATGGAGCAGGGTCCAGTGGATACCTGGTAACAGCTGGGCATGTGATGCATATTCTGTTTGGTCGGAGAGATTATGTGATAGTGGCATTCCAGAGGGCCATTCCCGAGGGTGGAGGGGACCTTTTTGGGTTGTGGGGATTCTAGTAGGTTGGAGACAATTTTGTTGGGGATGGATTCGGTGGCTCAATGCATGCTCCTGCCTGTGGGATGGGGGGTCAGGGCCATGCATATAAAGATGAGGGTTTGCTCCCCACTATCAGGTAAGATGGGTCAGGACTCTGTGAGAGGGAGGGTTGTATAGGTGGCATATGTGTGGCACATTGTAGGATCCTGCATGTGGTGATGGGGCTGCAGGCCCATGTGTGGGAGTGGGGTTACAGGCCGAGATTGCACCACTGCCTATGAGGAGTCTGTGTCTGCACCCAGAAGCAACTCTAAACACCTGCTAGACAAGCACTAGCCTCCCCCAAGCTGAGCACCATGGACCTGGACCACTGCACAACCCCCAGGTCAGCCACGCCCAGCAGACCATCCTACCTCCAACTGCTCTCACTCCTATATTGGAAGTGACAGAAGCAGGACTCCAATTAAAATGAAATGTGTAATCTGATTTGGGCTACCCAGGGTAAATGCACAGTAAATACATGAAAAAAAATCACTTTCCCTGTTGCCAGTTACTCCCCTCCCCCGACAATCCTGTTTCAATCATCCATCATGCACACACACACACACACACACCTTCAGGCCCCCACAAAATCTCCAGTAATACCATATATTGAGCACTGTATCCCCATGATGGAGTACAACTCCATGCTTTACCAGACCTGACTCAGGAAAAAAAATAGTCATAATCTGCTGTATGAATTGCCCCAGGAAGCCCAATCAAGCAGAAACAGAATGGGGTTATACATAATGAAATGTCACTGTCACTCAGCATACTGACCAATATCAGGAAACAATCTCACAAAAGACAATTTGAGATACAGTAGGGCAAGACAAAACTGTGTTGTTGATGTCTTCATCACAGGACACATTCTTAAATATAGCACTTTTTAAATGCTGACAGTGCCTTTTGACTGCGAATGTCATCACATGTGCTGAAGACACTGCAGAGTGGGAGAGCCAGACAAATGAGCATAGGTGGAAACAGCAGTCAAATACATCAAGGAGGTACACTTTATTATTTGGCTGATAATTTAACAAAAAAGCACAGAATCATAGTCCTATGAATGTACTACATCGAAATGCGCTGTTTAGATAAAAACATAATAAGATAGATTGCACATGATCTTTAAGGGTTTCTTTGTGACCTATCGAAAGTGGAGATAAATGCTGATGATTTATCCAACAACAAGGTGATAGATTTATCTTCATTTAGAGTTCATCAGTGGGTGAAATACTGTAACTCATTTATTTGTAAATATTGACTCTAACCTACATTGCATGAATACAAAACTAAGCACTTTAGGGACTTTCAACATTTTTGCTGCAATAACATGATGCATATTCTGTGAGAACTGTGAAGGCTTATGTTGAATTGTATCATCCATGTACTCTAGTACTGACTCTGGGGAAGTCAACCCACAGGAGCTATGCTTTAGCTGTGAGAAAGTGCAATAGTACTGTTCCAGTTATGGTTTTATAGCAGGTAACCTCAACTTTACTAGTTCAAGGTACCGTTCTTTTATTATGCCGTTACAAACAAGAACTGTGTTGTGCTACTGTGATTGCAGATAATTAGTCATTTTATCCTAACAAAATGATTAATCCAGTGATATGTAGGTGTCTGTTCTGATGCTTATTGAAACCTTAGGAGAAAAGGGAAGGTTGTACACAGGATTAATACAGGTTTTTGATGTGTTGGATGTGGGATGCCACTTGTTGACTCATTTTGTATTTTACATTTGCATGTCTAGAGGTAAACAAGCCCTTTTTACCATAGCAATTTATGTCATCTATAAAACTAATAATCTTGAGAGGTACTGTAATGAGTGATGAAAACCCAACTTTTCAGTTAGAGTTCCTTTAATGTATACTGTTGGCTTTAGTTCATTGTAGCCTGACATGCCAAGTACTGGGTACTTATTTATTTATTTTTTATTTATTGAATTTTGTTGACCAGGTAGGCCCACTGAGACTGGAAGTCCCTTTTTCAGGAGCGACCCGGGGTGTGTGTGCAGACTTTAACCAACTGAAATTGAACCAGATTAAGCTATTGGTGGTATTTTGTTTAGTGAATGGGGGAAATCTGGCCAGGACACCGGGGAAATTCCGTTACTCATTTCGAGAAGTGCCATGGGATCTTTAACGTCCACCTGAACAACCACCAGAACAAGCAGATGGGACCTCAGTTTAATGTCTCATCTGAAAGACAGCACCTGAGGAGTGCAGCACCCACTTCATGCTGTACTACAGTGTCAGTATTGGGATTTACCCCAAGTGTCTGGTGTGAGGGTATTGCCTCGCCTTCTGGTCTAGCAAGGTTACATAAGCCTCAGTGCTTCACTTAAATGCAAGCATCTACTAACAATTTGCTGTACAGTTCAGAAGTGAGAAAGAAATAAGTACCCTAGATGGGACTTATCTGATATGGGGAGGAGCTCCGCCCATGAGAGGAGGAATCACAACATGGTGAACATTGCAGGATGCCATGTAGGCTGCATACTGCAAACACTCCTGCTAGACCCACTTTCTTTAGCCAGCATCTAGTGAACTACCTCCTCAACTGGTAATAAAGTAGAGATGACTTAAGAAATTTTTTTTTATAAGTAACTGTTGTATTATGCTGACAAAAGAGCCAGTATCTGACAAAGAAGAGTTGAATAAAAAGAAGAAAAAAATCATACCAAGCCTTTGGGATAATGTCATCTAGAGTAGAAGCTAAACAGTATCCAACCAGGGCTAAACAGAAAATCTCCCCCAAAAAATTCTTCTCCTCGACTTCGGCTATGGCAACAAGGAAAGCACATATCTTGCTGAAACAAACAGCAATTGAAAAAGCAGCAATTGACGTGACTGCACAAGTCAACACCAATGTTATGGGACTGTTTCCAATATTTCAGTAAAATGGAAAATGCAACAACAAAGCTAAACAAGTTAACAGAGTTTCGACCAAAGAAAGGGATGAAGAACCAGACTTTTTGGGGGCCCAGCTGATAACACTCAAGGAGTGTGCTGGAATGCCCCTACCTCCATGACCCGCCACAACAGCAGACACTGCAGAAGCTACAGTGAACTTAGAAAAAGTGATGGAACAACAACTACAAACAGACTTACCTTACCAAGCAGCAGTAGAAGGGGAATCAGACAAAATCAACCCTGTCCCATGTAAGGAACCAAGTGGAACAATGGAAGAAACAAAAGCAGACCTGGCAGCAAAAACCAAACAAGGAGAGCAAAAGGGATGTAATTCACCAGAGCTGCAAAGTGAATGGAGGGGAAGCAACTCTCATCCTATTTCAAATGCTGATGTTATTAAACAGGCTTATAATAATGTAGCAGAAGTGATAAAAGTATTGTTACTGAATAAGACAGAATTGTTACAAGATTTACTGAAGACAAATGAGACCGATGCACAAAATTCAGGGGAAATGAATCCAACTGAAAAACCAACAGGGTAAGATAATTCCTTAGTTTTATTTATTTATTTTATTTAGTTTTTGTTGACCAGGTAAGTGCACTAGACAAATCCTGCCTACTTTCAGGCATGACCCGGGGGAAGGGGATACAGATGAATGCCAACTGACCTTGAACCAGATTAAGCTGTTGGTGGTATTTTTAGTGAATGAGGGAAATTCCCGTACTCTGCTGGCGCTCTGTGGCCAGTAGGGGTGCAGGACTTGGTATACGCGATGGCCACTTCTGCAAAGTGCTTGGAGCTGATGGAGGTGGAAATGAAGAGAGAAACGACTGAGCAGCAGGTTATACCTGCAGTACCTGAATTTTCTATGCTGGAGGCTGATAACGAGGAGATATTCCATGAAGCTTTGTCTACCAGCATTGATTTTGCACTACGGTCGGATGTTTCACCAGGCAATGCGATAACCGGGAATTCTTTGAAGGCTACAGTAGCGGAGAGTCCCGTGGGTTTAATTCTGCCTGTCCATATTGAGTCTATGACGACGTTGGCTAGTGCTGCCTCTCGAGTGGTTGGATCGACTTCCACGTATGCGGAAGTGTTTGATGCTCCTATCCTGCAACCCCAGTGCGCGGTACGGTCCGCTGTACTGAGCGAGGTTGCTTGCATGCCTGATTCTATCTCTGGTGATGTTCAGTCAGGAGGACGACTAACTGTTGAATCTCTTTGTGACTCTCAGTCCGAACTTCGGCTGGAGACTGTTGCACCTACTTTACTCGGCCCTGCAGTAACGGTACCGGTGAGTACACAGCCTGTTCGCTCTGAGACATTTAAACAGCTCTTGGATAAAGAGTCAGGATTCGTTTTTCACCCTATCACGGGTGAGACTTTGCCTTTGCGTGCTATTTCTCCTACCATTTATCAAACGGCTAGAAATAATCAAGACGGAGTGACCGAGTTCAGCTTTCGAAAAGACAAGGCAGCTCCTGCAGTGGTGGCTGCACACCAACAAGACATTGCTACTTCACAATCTGTTGTTGCTAATTTGAGTTTGAATGTCCCTGATACTAATTTAACTACTGTAGTTGGTCCTCACAGTCATGATAACACTTGGTCTCCACAGTGTGCACTATTAGCAGCTGGTTGGCAACAGCAGACTAATGGTGTTTGGTCTTCAGATTTGGCTTGGGATTCTTCATTTGATTTAAGTGGTCACTCCCCAGGGTGGAAACCTGGAAAACCATGTCATACACAAGTGTTAGCTGGGTCAGCGGAGGTTAGTTCCCTCCACAATAACTCTAATAAACAGTCACTACTTGCTCAGGGGGGTGGTGTTGCCAATACTACTGATGTTATCCCATTTGACACTACTGAGTCTCTTCCTGCCCAAAAACCTCTTTTATCTGAATTGTTTACTCGAGCAAAGAGGGAGGCAGCTCCTAGACGCAACACCGTTCGCATACGATATAAAGGGGGTATGGCTGAAAGGCCAGACCGATATTTTGTGGGGAAAATTTTAATTAAAGAATCTTTATGGTTTTCTCCCAGGGACGTTTTTGCTTTTATCAACATCTCGGGGGACGATAACTATGACGTTAGTTTTCGCTCAGCTAGTTTGTTGGAGTTATTCTGGGAAAGGTATAACCAAGTGAAATTTTCCCCAACATGGACCCCTTTTTTGGTAGTCCCACTTTCACAACCTGCTATTAAATTTGTGACAGTTATGTTTAGAAATGAAGGGGTCCATGTTGAGGACATTACCTACTGGTTGTCGCAAAAATGTGACATTCAGGGCAAGCCTGACCCTATTTTGGATTCAGAAAGATTTTGGACTGGGGGATGGAAATTTAAAGTGAAACTACATCAGTCAGACCAGGGATTCGAACATATCCCTAATTCTTTTTTGTTGGATAGAGACAGGGGAGTATGTTTTTACAGTGGCCAACCCAGAGCCTGCTACAAATGCGGATCTAAAACACACCTTTCTAGTGCATGTGATTGTCCACTATGTGATAATTGTAGGGAGGTGGGTCATGTTACTATACAGTGTAATAATCCCACTAGATGCGACCTTTGTGACGGGATTGACCATTGTTTTAAAGAATGTCCTTGGGCGTCGAAAAATAAGGCATCTTGTGTAAGCACTGATTTGCTCATTCCAAAAGCTCAAGAAGCTTTAGATGACAAATCTGGTGAACTGCTTCCTATGAGCCCCACCCCTTTACCCTCCAGGCTGGTCCATCCAACTTTAATAACTGATGTCAAGTTGCTTTCCCTTCCCCAACCCCCAGAGGTGATTGTTCCACCGCTTAAAGTGGAGGATAAACCTCTGGATATGGCAATGTTAAAACCAGTTTGTTACACGGATACTGCGGACAGGCTATGGGTGCCTTCGACTCAACAGACACCTTTACCTCCAAGGAGGTCCAACAGGAACCTGAAAGTAATTCCTATCCCCATACCCAAACCAGTGGAATCTCAGAACCCCTATGCTGCCCTTTCTACTTCATGGGGTGACTCAGAGGTAGATATGGGGGATTCTGATTCCCAAAAATCTCTACAGGACGCTTTAGGGGTCACATGGGAAGATTATAAAGACAAGAAAAAAAAAGGAGAAAGAAATGAGAGCTAGAGTTCCTAATTGGGTTTTTTTTTTACTTCACATGGGTTTTCTTTGGGCCTCATTGAATACACATAGTATTCTACATAGTAGTAAACGAAAAGCCATTTTTCATTTAATACATGAGGAGAAGATTTCTATTTGCTTCCTACAGGAAACCTGGATGTTTTCCATGACACAGATTCACTCATTTAAACATGATTGGCCGTGGGGACCTTCTTATTGGTCTTTCGGGGAGCAAAAGGCAGATGGAGTTGGGATTTTGTTTAATTCCTACTGGTTTGTTTTACATAAACTTATAGATTTGATTCCCGGAAGGGTTCTGATTATTGATGGGAGGTGGGATTCCAAAATTTTTCATTTCATTAACATTTATAATCCTCAGACAAAAACATCCAGGATTTCCTGTATGAAAGAGGTACAACCCTTTTTGGTTACTACTTTGCCTATTCTATGAGGCGGTGATTTCAACTGTAGTATTAAGTCCCCAATATCTACTATAAGAAAGGTTTATTGTGATTCAAACTGTTTAAAGTCAATTATTAAGTTAGCAGATTTAACGACATGTAACCTATTGGAGTCAAAGAACCTTGGTTTCACCTTTTTTAAGGGGGTTAAGGGTTCTTGCATAGATTATTTGCTTAGCTCGAATAATTTGAAGGTTGCTAATTTCAGAAGGGTACCTATGGAGTTTTCAGACCATATGATGCTTCAAGTGGCAATAGAGGTTAACCCTGAACAATGTTACAGGAGACGTAGATGGAAGCTTAATACTTCCATTTTACAGGAACAATTCATTAAAAACTCCATTAGATTGATTTTGCAAGCTAGACTCTCAGTGTTTTTTTTTATATTCGGTCCTAGGAGTATGGTGGGAAGAGACTAAGCGGGATTGTATCAACTGGTTTACAACTTATGGAACCCGACAAAAGAACTCAAAATTTTTTGACTATTTGAAACTTCGTGGTCACTTACAGGCCCTACTTTCACTGGCCAACACCTCCAGACAGGATTATTCTTCACAAATTGAGAATCTTAAGTTACAGATGAAGCAGGTTCAATATGACCGAGCAAGAATTCTGCAAGCATTGATAAATAATCATACACAAAATCAGTTGTGGGTGACCCTTATATTCTCTGTAAATCTATTAAAGACTCCTCTAATTTGGAATATTTAGATTCTGATTTGGGTAAAATGGAAGATCCCGGAACCATGGGCAATTGTATTGCACAGTATTTTCAGGAGCTTCAACCTCAAACTTTTACATTTCTCACTGAAATACAAGATTATTTACAACCACTACACGGCTCTAGTGTTGATGACACGATACTAGAGACTATGATAAAACCCGTTTCATCACTTGAAATTGAGGGTATAATTTCAAACTTGAAGGTCAATATCTCCTTGGGTATAGACGGACTACCCAATATCTTTTATAAAACCTTCTGCACAGAATTGGTAGAATGTTTGACTTTAGTTTTTAATACATTTTTGGCAGGTGACCCAATTCCCAAAGATTTCTCTGTGGGTCTACAAATTTATATTTATAAATCAGGAACTAAAGGTGATATTCGTAATTGGAGACCAATCACCCTGCTAAATTCTGATTACAAAATTTTTGCCAAGTTACTTACGAATAGACTGAAGATGTGGGCTAACATTGTTATTTCCCCTATGCAGCATTGTAGTTTACCTAATCGAAAAATTCAGACAATGCTATATTTGATACGGGACTTAATTGAATATTTGTCTATGACTGGACGTTCTGGAATTTTGCTTTCCTTAGACTTAGAAAAAGCTTTTGACAGGGTCAGTCACCCTTTTATGTTTGCAACATTGGACTTTCTAGGCATTCCCAGTGCCTTACTTTCATTAATAAAGAAATTGTATGCAGGTGCGTGGATTCATCCTGTTATTAAAGGTAGAATTGAGAAAGGGTGGATAATGGAATCTGGAGTGCGACAAGGTTGTCCATTAAGTTCACTACTATATGTTTGTTCCTTAGAACCCCTTGTTAGAGCCATTAATATCGTTCCTAAGTGGGAGGGTTTTCAATTACCTGCTTCAGATTGTTATTTGACCATACAGGCATATGCAGACGATTTATGTCTAATTTTTCAACATAAAAAGCAATTGAGCAGTTTTTTTCAGGTTTTTCAGAAATATGCCGTTCTTTCCAATGCCAAAATTAATTTTGATAAATCACAAGAACTATTGTTGGGATGTTCACATCAAACAACTGTGGTATACAAATCAATTCAGATGTCCACAAATCCCATTACTATTTTGGGGATTATTTATGACCCACAGAATCTTCCAGGCGAAAATTGGATGAAAGTATTGAATTCAGTAGAACAGAAAGTAGTCCGATGGAAACAGTTTCGTTTTACGAAATTGAGGAGAGTACAGATATTTAAACAATTCATCTTACCCTGTTTGCAGTACATTGTGGTACTTTACCCATTGCCTACCCACTTGGAAACAAGGCTTTATAGCCTAAGTTTTCAGCTATTTTGGGGTAATAGACTTAATTCGGTTAAGAGATGTTACACTTATTTGGATAAACACAAAGATGGAACAGGAATGATTGATCTGGTTATATTTAGTCATACATTATTTTTTGCTCATTCTTTGCAAAATTGTTTTAAAATTCCTATCAAGTCCGAAGATATGTGGTTCCGGGCAGTTTTGGGTCGCTATTGTGTAGCATGGCTACATTGTGCCCCAAAATTACATCACAAATTATCTCTCCCCGCCTTTTTTAGGCCTGCCACTCAAAAACTGTATAAATGGCAGCTGACCAAAACACAAATCTCGATAGTTCTTCTCACACACTGTATAAAGTGGTTATGTCACTGATTTATCCTGTGTCACCTAGTTTTAAAAATTGCCCTTCTTCTTTAAACCATAATATACTAGACCAGTTGAATAACCCCCGCTTACCATCTCATATGTGGGAAGTACAGTGGCTCATAATGTATGGCCGTCTAAACATTAGGGGCACTACGAAAATATAAGGCAATAGAAGAGAGAAATTGTCCATATTTGGAATGTACCAATAAGGAGGAGACTATGGATCATTTCCTCCTATATTGCTCTTTTTCCACAAGATTGTGGAGATATCTGGTGAAGAAATGGTCAATGGCCTGGTTGTCACATCCTGTTTATGATTTGTTGGTAATAGGAAATTTTCCACTACAATTCCGTATGTATGACATAGGAACGTTAAGGGTATTTATTGCAGTCTTAAGGTTTTGTTTATGGCAAACTCATTGCCAATGGGTATTATACCAAAAAAACCCACTGTTGAAGGATGCTGTCAGTACATTCTTAATGAATTGCAAAAGGTTTATCTTACAGACAAGCAAATGTATAACACTGCAAAAGTTAAGAATTGGTGGAAAGGGTTTTCACACATCATTAAGTATAAATAAGTGTAGATTTGTGATACATGGGTATTTATTATCAATTATTGGTGTATTTCATGAAGTTGTATCTTGCTTGATTTTTTGTTCCCCTATTGTTTAGGTGTTATGATGCTTGTACTTTGTAAATCTTTTTTTTTCTGATTGTAGTTGTTAAACTCCTATATGTACTGTGTATTTCATTGCATGTCTTATTATAATAAAGAATTACCCCCTACTCTTTTCGATAAGTGCCATGGGATTTTTAACATCCAACTGAACTACCACCAATCCAGGCAGATGGGACCTCGGTTTAACGTCTCATCTGAAAGACAGCACCTCAGAAGTGCAGCACCCCTCTCATGCTGCACTACAGTATCAGTACTGGGATATTAAACCAAGTGCCAGATGTGGGAACTAAACCCACAGCCCTCTGATCTCCCAGCCTCAGAGGCGAATGTGCTACCTGCTGAGCCACTGACACTGATGAGTCAGTGTCAGATGAAGAAGAGTTAAACTCAGATTAGGAGGAAAATGACCCCCCCACCTCTGGTTCAAATAGCTCTTTGGTCAAATCAGTACATGTCAAATAAAATGGAACAAATGGTAACTCACCAAGCAAAACCTGAGAGCCTATTTTAACCTGCCTCAAGAAGTGCTAAAAGAAAACCAACTATTAAAAAAAGAAACCTCTGAAATTAAAGTAGCACTAAATAAACTATCAGATGAGGCGTCTAATACACCAGAGCAACTGAAAAATCTAGAAATGGATAATTTGGAACTGAAAGAAAAGATGTTGGATTTTGAAATGTGACCCAGAAGAAAAAATATACAAATTTTAGGGGTGCCCGAATCCTGGGATGGAACCAAAAGTTTGTTGGACTCTTTTAAACATATTTCAGCAGCTTATTTAGATTCTGAACAAGAGAAAATAAACTTCGATGTTGACCCTCTGCATAGAGGTTTAAGAACCAAACCAGCTGACTCTGAACCCCCAAGACCCATTATTCTAAAACTTCTACATTCATCTGACAAAGACTGTCTTATGATGGCAGTTTACAAAAAAAAAAAAAGAAAGTAAATGTTCTAGGGGCAAATATTTCTATTTAAAATGATTTACCCACTGAAATTGTTCAAGCCAGGAAGAAGTTTGATTTTTTGAGAAATAAACTGTGGTCACATGGATACCATACCATACCACGATGATTCTACCAGTAAAAATGAAAGTCATAATAGATGGCAGCTGCTTGATGTATAATTCAGTAGATGAAGCACTCAAGGACTTAAAAATGAAAATACATTGCATCTTTTAAGCATATCAGCAATCCAGCTTATAACATATGGTGTGAATAAAAGAGGTTGATAATTATCTCAGAGAGTGATGGAAGACAAAAGCAACAACTGGTGGTGGTGGTGGGGGTAGGTAGAAAATACTCAAATGTGCTATTAGTATTAATGTATTTCTTGTAATCAGAGTAAATGTGGAGAAATGTATATTTCATCTAAGATGGTGTAGAAAACAGTTATTTTTGAAGTATGACCAACAGTTAAGGAAGTTTGTGGGGGGAGAAAGGAGGGAATTTGCAGTGGACCAACAAAGAATGGGTATACTTACTATACTACAATTTGTTTGGAAAAGGAATATGGTTATCATTTTTTTCTTTGTTTATTAATTTGTGGGGTCTTTTTCTTTAGGGATTATTGGAAGGTACTACTATTAGGGGTAAAACAAATATGGATTCAGGTAGAGTTATATGTTAAACAATGGTTAAATAATAAAATGAGAGAAATAAAATGCTACAAAGTGAATTCATATAAACATGTTTTATATAAACTCTATAGAACTGTACTAAAAATCAAAATGGACCCATTCTGTAAAATCAAACATAGTAGTTTATTATGGATCTATCAATCAACAACTATGTACTCCAATGACTAATGTTAATTTATGTAAGCGTGTATCACTAAACATAAATGGGATAAATGCACCTAAAAAAGAGCCAAACTGTTAACCTATTTAAAGAAAACCAATGCACAGATTATATGTTTACAAGAGACACACCTGGAGGCAAAAGAAATAACAAAACTTTAAAAAAAGTGGATAAGCCACTTAGTTTATAGCGTAGGCACAAGGAAAAGCAGGGGAGTGGCTATTCTACTAAGGAAAAATCTTGACTGCAAAATTATAGATCACTTTTCAGATTCAGAAGGAATAATTATATTATTAAAGATTATTATGTTAAATCAAGCTGCAATAATTGGTCCCTGTTATGCACCATTTGATAATTATCAGAGCTTTCTAACAAAAGTTACAGAAGGAATACAAAAGTTGCAGGGGAGTAATATTATAGTAGCAGGAGACTTAAACTCTTTAATTAATCCCAGATTAGACAAATCTTCCATACCGACAAAAGGCAATTATAATATTGCAAATAAATTAAAAAAAAATAGATTTAGAATTATTAACAGGTTCATGAAGATTCATAAACCCAAATAATAAATCCTTTATCCATTTTGAAAAAAGGTCACAGACCTTCACAAGTATTGATTATATTTTTTCATCTAATAAATTAGCCAACTATATAGTAACAACAGAGACTGATTCTATTTTTCTATTGGATCATGCCTTAACTAGCCTTGAATTTACATTGGATAACCCAGATAGAAGATATACTAGAATGTAGACCTTTAACAATGAGTTATTTTTTGCAATTCAATAAATTTATTACAATTTTAGAATATACACAGCGTGAAATACACAAAACAGGCAGACAATTCCATCAATTCATGCCCCCTCTCTGACCCCCCAATCCCCCCAAAATCATCAAAAGCTAAAACACGGTACTCAAGAGAGGTAGCCTCCCTCCTCCCCTCCCCAAACAATGAGTTATTAAAAAATGAATTATTTGTTTGCAACATAAAAAAGTCTATAAAAGAATACTGGTATTTCAATTATAATGAATCAACATCAGTATTACTATTATGGCATGCCTTCAAGGCTACAATAAGGGTCTCAGTTACCTCATACCAGATCAAATTAAAAAAGGAAACAACAATAAAAATGAATATATTACCAAGAGGTTAAAACAATTAGACAAATTAATATTAACAGATTATAATAAATATAACAAGCATTTATCAATGCTGAATGCTTGCTTGCTGGCATTGGCATTGGTAGTGTAGGAGTTAGAGAGATGCATACTAGGAATGGCAGTGAAGTATTGAACTGAAGCCAACCCCACTACAACCCTGCAGAGACTGACAGGCATTGGGGTGTGCCTTTGGGTCATCAGCCATAACACCCATACCATTTCACCACACCCTACCCTGCAGACACCAACAAGTGTCACAGTGTGCCTTAAGATCTTTGGGTCTTACGCTCACCCCATTCCATAAGGAAATATGGTGAGATGGGTGCAGTATAGGAGAATGGGGTGAACTTTGGGGGTGAGGAGTCTAAGGCACACCTCGATGACTGTCACTGGCTGCAGGGTGTGGGTGGGGGTGGAATGGCATAAGCATTATAGACAACAATCCCAAGTCACACACCCTGATGCCTGACAGTCTCTACAGGGTGGGGCATTATGGTTGGAAACCATAATGCCCCGGGCGTTCGTTGGTATTTTCACTCCAAATTTTCAACATGGGGTTTTTGTGACCCCACCTCATGAACAGTGGCAATATCAGTTCATTAGCCGAAATCTGATTTTGCACAGTGACTACGCCATTTGACACCACAGGTGCGAAAACACATTTTGAACAGGATGTGAAAAATTACAGCTGTACTGTTCATGGTGAAAAAATACCCCAAATGGCTGAGATATGCACTAAAGTTGAAAAAAAAATGTTATGTCATTATACAGCTTATCGGTATTTTTTCAGTTAGTTGGTCATACAGTGTGTGGGGGTGGAGGGGAGCACATGAGCACGCTGAAGTGGGCTCCCAGCATGCTACCTAGATGTTCATGGGGGAAGGACTGGATCCACTGGGGATCAGAAATGAACTGTCTATGACAGTTCAGATGCAGTGCTGACGTGTCAGTATGCAAATTGCCTACATGTTACCACCACTGATTGTAGCGGTGGTTTTCTCAGAACTGTATGGCACTGCATCTGAACAGCTGTCATTGGTGCGGTGTGGCCCTGCCTGCAAAAAGGAGCAAGGCATTGGAAGTGGGGGTGGCACACCTACAAAAACTTGCATGGTGGCACTATGTTTCTTGCACATGCGTGCAAGCAAACATAAAAATGAATGGGCAGATTTTAAAATGAAAAAACAAGACCAATTATATCAAGATACAATAAGGATGGCAAAAACTATTAATAGAATAAGATACTTTCACACAGACAAATCTAGCAAACTTTTGGCAAATTTATTAAGAACAGAGAAGCAAAGGGATATAATTACAAATATTAAAGACAACAAAGGTAATAATCTGAAAAAAGATGAAGATATAGCCAACACTTTTTTTTAATGTTATAAAACAATCTTCCAAAATAATTTTATCCTAGACTCTCAAGAATTATCAGCTTTTTTGAATAGAGCAAAAATGATACCAGATACTTGGAATTATATGCCTATAAAAGAAAGTGATGTTAAAAAAACATTGATACATTACCAAGAAATAAAGCCCCATGTCTTGACGGCCTATCTAATGAATTTTATAGAACATTTAGGGAAGAACTCTCACCTTGGTTGCTGAAATTGCTGGAACATCTAATTTATAACCAAATGAAAACAATATACCAAAGTTTATGCAAACAGCAATGGTAATTTTAATACATGAGGAAGGGAAACCAAACAATCAAACATAAAATTACAGACCCATTGCAATTTTAAAATCAGACTACAAATTAATTGCTAAAATGATAACTAATTTCTAATTCATCTACTAATCAATATGGGTTTATGTAAGGTAAAAATCTATATCAAGCTAACAAAAAAAAATTAAGCTATAATACATTTGATAAATACAAGTGAACAGTATAATAAAGATACATATTATGCGGTAGTGGTGGATGCAACCATGGCATTTGACCTTTTGAATAGAGACTACCTATTTTTATTTTTAAAAGTTGGGGCATACCTCATGAAATGATTACACTAATAAAAAAAAACTATATTCCAACACAATTGCTAAATTTCAAGTTAATTATTTAACTGAAGATTTTCAGATTTTGAAGAGTGCAGTAGAGTTGCCCCATCACCTATACCCTATTTATATTAGCACTAGAACCATATTTAAAACAGATAAGAAATAATCGCTATATTGAAGGTATAAACCTTGAGCATGAAATGGTTAAATTAAGTGTTTTTGTGGATGACGTTTTATTAATAATCAAAAATATAGATACTTCATTAGCGTTCTTCCTATCTGAAACTTTATCATTCTTAAAAAGTTCAGGCTATCAAGTAAACAAGAATAAATCTGTTTTAATGAAACTACCCCAAAATAAACCTTTACATAGTCATAAATATGACAAAGATTTCCCTACACAAAAATCTATTAAATATCTGGGTATAATTCTCTCAGCAGATCAAAGTATGAATATCAAAATTAATTTCAACAATGCAAAAAATAAGATTACATCCTTAATAGAGAACTGGAAAAATCTGTCTTTATCACTGTGAGGTAGAACTGAAACTATTAAAATGATGACTCTCCCACAAGTTATGTTTGTGATACAAAACATCTTAGGATGTCCAAAGAAAGAATGGTTCCAAACTTAAAAAGAATATTTTCAAAATTCTTATGGAGAGATGTAGCAACCCTTGAATTGCCTGGAGTATCATATCTGCCTCAAGAGACTTAGGGCCAGAGATTTAAAACTTTGACCCTGGGCTAAATTAGCACTGCCTGGCATGTAAATTAAGTTCCAAATGCACCATACCTGCGCTCTTGCTTGAGTGGAGTTCACTACTAAGGGTAACCCTCAAAAACTCCAGTATATCTCCAAATTGTAGCGCCCAAAAACCACAGCAAAACGATAATTAAATACAACCAGTTGTTGTCTTTATTCCACCAATTGTGTAAATTAGCCTGGACCCAATAGCCTGCTATCTTCATAAGGGATAGCCCTGGTGCTAACCCTGCTGAATATAGCATGCTAAGGAAGCCGGGCAATCTGGGCTGGGAGTGCAGTGCAAACATAGCCTGGGAATAAGACAGCTCTGAATATAGCAACCAGGAAGTGCACACCACAACAGCAACCAAGTACACAGCAATGTGAAGGTAGGTAGAGGTGAACTATGTGGCCAATGTGTGTGCCTGCAAATGTGTGGACTCAGTACAGCTAAAGGCAGCAGTGCATGTGAAAGAACAGTGTGCGAAACTGTATAATATTCCCTGAATCATTTGCACGGCGCTAACACATTTGCACGGGTTTAGTGTGGAGCTAAGCCGTTTGCCCTGTGCAAACACGTTTGCCCAGGGCTAAACTTTGCCATATTCAAAAGTGACATGTAAATGAGACTACTTAAGAAGTCTTTGGGCAAACATCCAGATTAGCATCTCATTATGCCCTGATTTGCATACAGTTTGCCCAGTGTTACTGCAGGGTCCCACAGCTTCACCTGTACTTCAGTCTGGAAGTACAGGGGCTGGCCAGGGTCTGCCCACAGCTCCACCTGTAGGTCAGTCTGGCAGTGCATAATGGTAGCTGCAGGTTACATGTATACAGTACAGCATAGCATATTGTGCCCCAGGGACAACACAGCATGGCCACAGGTGGTGGTGGTGCTTCATACAACTGGGAGGGCTGGGGGCCCTGAACCTTCAGGGAAGAGTGAGTGGGGGGCCAAATTGGGTTAGTTAAGTCCAAGAGATGCCCTGGGGCAAAATGGGTTCCAGACCATGGTCCATCTTATCTGGTCCCATACCCAAGGGCTCCGGTAAGTTAGGGCCGGTAGCCTGGACAGCTCCAGAACTTCATCCATCTCGAGTGGTGTTGTGCAATGCCAGGTTTATAAAGAACAAGACAGCTATTATAGCTGATCTTTTTGGAACAGCAGACCTGGCATGCATTACCGAGACCTATGAACATACGAACATATGAAATTTGCCAGCTGATAAAGGCCTAGAGGTCTATTAAGTCTGCTCAAATGTGCAGCTAGCACCCCTTATTCTCCAGCTGCCTCTCCCTTCCACCCTTTCCCTTCATTGACCATCCCCTTGTCCTGTCCTATCCCCTTTTAAAGCAGTCCACTGTTCTACTGGATACCACTTCTGCAGGTGAATGCATTCCACCCAGCCACCACCCTCTCTGTAAAAAGTGTCTCCTCATCTCCTCCTGAACCTTCCTCCCTCCAGTCTCATATCATGGCCTCTGGTGTCCCTCCTCCCCTCCCTCCCTTACTTTGAACAGCCCTCTGTACCTGTCTTGTTTATTCCTTTCATGTGACTTAAGGGTTTCAATCATGTCCCCATCCCTCCTCTCCTCCAGTGAGTACATGTTCAACTCCCTCAGCCTCCTCTCGTATGATAAGTCCCCCAGCCCCTTGATCATCTTTGTCACCCTGCGCTGTACCCCCTCCAGTAACTTAATGTCCTTCTTCAGATACAGGCGCCAGTACTGCTCACAGTACTCCAGGTGCAGTCTAACTAATGACCTGTACAGTGGCAGAATCACCTCCTCCCTCCTCGAGGATATACCCCTTGCAATACAACCCAGCATTTTGTTGGCCTTTGCAGTTGACTTCCTACATTGGGCCAAGTTGTTCATTGACCCTGTAATGAGCACCCCAGATCCTTCTCCTCCTCCTCTGTCTGGGCTAGCTACACTCCCCCCAGCTGGTAACACCTCCTTTGGTTCTTCATCCCAAAATGCAGCACCTTGCACTTTTTGGCATTAAACCCCAGTTGCCAGGTATCTGACCAGGTTTCAAGCTTTACCAGATCATCCTGCAACCCCTGCCATCCCCCTAAATCATCCACCACCACTCCTACCTTGGTATCATCAGCAAACAGACTGATCTTGCTCCTGATGTCCAATGATATGTCTGCAATGAACATCCCAAACAACACTGGCCCCAACACCGAGCCCAGTGGAACACAACTTGTCACTACCCTTGGGTGTGAGAGCTCCCCACTCACCACCACCCTCTGTTGCCTTCCCTGAAGCCAGTTCCCTAGCCATCTCACCAGCTTTGCACCTGCCCCAGTGCCTACTAACTTACTTCTTAACCTTCCACGTGGCACTGAGTCGAATGCCTTACTGAAGTCCAGATACAGGACATCCACTGCATGGCCCCTGTCCAGTTGGCTAGTTACCCAGTCATAGAACTCCACCAGGTTGGTTTGGCAGGATCTGCCCCATATGAAGCCATGCTGTCTGCTGTCCTGTAGTCCTTTGACCTCTAGGAGGGCCACCAGCCTCTCCTTCAGGATAGTCTCCATTAGCTTATCCACGATGGATGTGAGGCTCACTGGTCTGTAGTTTCCCGGTTCATCCTTGGGGCCCACTCTTGTGGAGGGGCACCATATGAGCCATCCTCCAGTCTGATTTACACACCCCAGAATTTAGTGAGGCATTAAATAGGTCTACCAAAGGTCCTGCAGGACCTCTGCCAACTCCTTCAGTATCCTGGGTGGATGCCATCTGGGCCTGGCGCCTTATCACCCTCAGTTCCTTCAAACCTCCATGATTTCCCCATCTGTCAACCCTCCCTCCCATTTCTGCCATTTCTCCCCCTTGGGTGTCACCCCCTCTTCTCTTTAGTAAATACTGAGTAGAAGTACTCATTTAGTGCTTCTGCCTTATCGCACCCTGCTTCCACCCAACCCCCCCTTTCCTAATCCTTACTATGTGGTCCTTACAGCTCCTTTTCTCCCTGATGTACCTAAAGAAGTCTTTCTCCCCCTTCTTAATGTCTTGTGCCAGCCTGAGTTCCATAGATGCCTTAGCTCCCCTTACTGCCCTTGTCACCTCCACTGATTCCATCAATTACTCCTCCCTGTCTTCCCCTCTCCCTGTTTTCTTGTACTTCCTAAAGGCAGCTCTTTTCCTCCTTATCTTTTCCATGGCCTCCTTGCTCAATCAGCTTGGTTTCTTAGCCCTAGCCTTCTTGCTCTGGGCCTTGCAGCAGGTTTTGGTTGCCTCCACTATCCCCAGCTTTATCAGCTCCCACCTCTGGTTAGTGTCCATACTAGATCGAATTCTGGCCAGGTACCCTTTTATCACTTCCCCCATCCTCCCAAAGTTGGCCCTCCTGAAGTCCAGCACTCTTGTGCCAGATTCCACTCCTTCCTTGCCCATATCCAATGTGAGCCATACTGAGTGGTGGTCACTCCCTGGCAGCGGTTCCTCCACTGTAAGTTCTCTCACAAAGTCTCCATTTGCCAGCACAAGCTCAAGAGCATTCCCTAACCTGGTTGGTTCACTGACCATTTGCAGCAGGAAGCTGTCCTGGAAGGCATCCAGCAGTACCTGCTCCCTTCTGTTCCTGGTTGTTGGGGTACTCCAGTCCACTCCAGGCATGTTGAAGTCCCCCACAATCACCACACTACCCTTCTCGCAGGTCCTCCTGATCTGTCCCGCTATTTCCCTGTCTAACTCCTCCTTCTGAGATGGTGGCCTGTACACCACTCCCATTCTAAGAATCCTATTCTTGGAATCCTGGATTTGCATCCAAAGTGACTCCGTACTATCCTCATCCCCTTCCTCACTTACACACTTCAGTCCTTCCTTCACATATAGTGCCACACCTCCTCCATTCCCAATCACCCTGTCCCTACGAAATAACCTGTACTCTGGTATAGACAGGTCCCAGTCATTGTATTGGGTGGCCCATGTTTCTGTGATGGCTGCAATGTCCACCTCTCCCTCTGCCATGAGCACCTGTAACTCTGCAGTTTTCCTCCCAAGGCTCCTAGCATTAAGGGAAAGCACCTTCCACCCTCCCCCCCATCCTGCCCTCCTTTACTAAGCGTCATCAATAGTACTTGCCATTTGTCCTTTGTCACTGTTATGGGGGTAGCTCATATGGTTTCCCAACCTGTGGTCTCTGCATGTCTCTTGCCCAATTGCCACCCCTGCTCCTAGTTTAAATTCCCTCACTTCTCTATGTACTCCTCCATCCTCTGTTTCAACACTTTCTTTTCCTCCTCACTCCAAGTGTAGTCTGTCCTTGGCATAGAGACTACTGTCCTCCCAGGTCCTCCCCACCCCCAACAGCCCATACCCTTTAGAACAACACCAGATTCTTAGCCATCCGTTAAATTCCTCTATTCTCAGCTTTCTTGTTGTGCTTGCCTTGGGCACTGGAAGTATCTCCAAAAAAGGTACTGATCTTCCTGCTCCCTCACATAATTGTCTTAGTTCCTCAAACCTCCTCTGGACTATATCTACTGTCTTGTCAGCCAGGTCATTTGTCCCAAGATGTATAATTAAATGAGGCTTGTCCCTACCCCTTCTAGCATATTTCAGAACAGATTGTCCCACCCCTTCCGCTGTCATTCCTGGCATGGCCTCCACCCAAATGTAACTATGCCTCTCCGCTTCTTACTACCTGACTCTCTTAGTATTGGGTTCCCCAGCACTAAATTCCACCACTCTCTTACTCCTGCTTGCTTCATTCATCTCTTCTCTCCTTTCTGGCTCCTCTTCTTCCTCCGCACATTATTTCCCCTTTTGCCCTGTTGCAATTCTCCAAGCAGAACTTCCCCGCTCGGTCTGGTCCAGGCATTTATCAATTACTCCTCTAATTTCATATTTCCTTCCTCCACCTTCTTCCTCTCTAGCAGTGCAAAACTATTTTCGAAGACCCTTCACAAATGCCCACTCCCTCTCTCTTCATAGTAACCTGTTCTTTCCTTTCCACTCCATGACTTTTGCCACTTCTTCACCTCCCCTCACAAGTCCCTATCTCCTCCTTCCATTTGTCTTTTGTCTCCTGACCTGGTTTCCCTGGCAATTGTTCTTCCTGACCTGGGCCCCCTTGTCCCTGCTTCCCTTCTTCTGACCCTCTCCTCACCACTGTTGGCTTAAATCACCCTCCCTTATCTCCCATTCTTCCTCCCTCCAGTATTGGGCTAAACCCATCCCCAGTCTTCCTTGCCTGTCTTAGTTCCTCCTGCAGACCCTCAATCTCCTTTCTAAGTTTCTCTATGTGGTTGTACACTAAACATCCTCCCACACTCCAGGCAATTTTTAGAAAGACTGGTGCACATTCATTGTTGCAGCCTACCACCCTACCCATTGCTGTCGCTACACCACCAGCCCCACCTTCAGATGCAGGACACCAAACACTCCCCTAAGTCTCCCCTCTCCCCCCTCTATCAGTGCAAAACATTATTTTCTTAATTTCCCTTACCCCCTTTGTTGTACACGTTTAGATAGACTGAGCAACTGCTTTTTATATTCCTAACCTTCCTATCCACACTCAAAAAGAGACTTTAAGTAGCCATTGCACAACCTTCTTCAAACTCCTACTCCTCCTTTCCACAATGCAACAACAATGCAATGAAGTAACAATGAAAGCTCCTAGATTTGCAGTTACTTCCCTTCCACTGAGATAGTCTCCCAGGTACAATCAGTTAGCTAAGGCCCCTGGTCAGACCATTAGCACCCTTCCCCCACTATGCACTAACCTTTGCAGCTAGTGAAGCCAGCAAAAATGAATCACAATTCTACTCAAAGCCCCCAAAATAGGTTTGCTACCAAAAGAAACAGGTCTCCAATTCAAACAGCTTTACCAATAACACATCAAAATAGGCTTGAAATTAGAAGATATAGGCCTCTGTTTCAAAGAAACAGCCCCCGTTAAATCACACCAAATAGGTTTTAAATCAGAAGAAATAGGCCTCTACAAATGCAGCCTGCTACACAGTAAAACATCAAACAAATGAGCCCACTTATAGCCATCAAAACAGTTTTCAAAATTCCAACAGCCCCAAAACAATACCCTGCTAGCCCCTTAGAAGTAGTAAGAAAGAAAAGAAATAACCTTCTACCAAGTAAAATTCACAAGAAACAATGTAAAAACAGCAAGAAGCTACTGTACTGTAAAAGATCTGATCCTTTCCCTTCTAGTCCTGGCTGGATAGAAATGCCAGCCCAATTTTGGAGGTGGCTATTCCAGCCGGTTTCTCAGTGATACACCACTCGAGATTAGACCACAGGGGTGGGGGTGTAGCTATCTGTTTTAGAATGGAACTGGGCCTTGCAGACGTTCCAGTTGAGGGTTCCAGATCGTTTGAGGGTACTGTGGCTGTAGGTGAGGGTTGCAGGTTCATTCTCATCTACCGCTCCCCTGGAGGTGAGAGAGTGTTCCTGTAGGAAGTTGCGGACTTCATCACTGACATGGTGCTGGGTGGAGCCACGAGGGGTCATTGACAAAATATTTGTCGAATGACCCGACAGCGAAACCGGCAGGTCAACTGCATTTTGCAGTAGGCTGCCGGTTTGCAGAAGCAACATGTGTTTTTCTTGAGGCTTGCTAACCCCACTTAAATTCTCAACTCTGAGTGGGAGCTGAGTTGGGGGGTGCAGGACCCCCTACAGACAGTGCTGGGTGCCAGCCGGTTCCCTACAGTGACGTGGCACTGTTGTCACTGTAGGGGACTCTGCTGTCGACATGTCAATGTCTGGGATGTATACCATGCTGGGTGACTTCAGCGCCTGAGTCGATGATGAACTCTCACAATTTGGTCACGACTTCCTCCGACTTTTGAATATGTTGGGCTTCACACTGATTGTTGCCTCTGCAACCCACGCTCATGGTCACTCACTTGACCTGGTTTTCCTCCTGGGAATGGAAGCCACTGACTTGGTGGTGGAACCGGTTGGTTGGTCTGACCATTGCACTGTAAGATTAAATTTCTGAGCTCCCCCCCATAGGCCTGCCCCTGTGGAGATAGTCAGATACTGCCCTTTGAGGGATGTTACTCCCATTGGTCTCTCAGTGTTCCTTGACCTATCAGGATGTACGGATGCCAGTGAGGGTCCAGAGCGCCTAGTCCAGGCGTATAATAAGGCCGTGGGAGATGCCCTGGATTCCATCTCTCCCATCCATGTTCGCCCCCTCACTCTCCACCCTCTATCCCCTTGGTTTGATGGGGCCTTGAGGGAGTTGAGGTGTGTGGGGCGAAGGCTAGAGCTTTGCTGGTGGAGATCCACCCTGGATGCTGACTGCCTTAGATTGATGGAACATTATCGAGTCTATCAATCAACAATCTCCCATAAGAAGACAGAGTTCCTGTCCAGAGAGATTGCTGTGGCTCAGAATCGACTGGCTCAGCTCTTCCGAACCATGGACAGACTGTGCAATCCAGCCTGTCTTCAGGTCCGGAGAGCATTTTCACGAGATAAGTGTGACGAGTTTGCTCAATTCTTTGCCAATAAAGTGGCCAACATCAGGGCTGAGATCCATTCAGCATGCTGTGTGGGGGTTTATGGTGGTTGGTGTATGGTTACTACACCCTGGTCTTCCTGGGATCACTATGACCGGCCGGCAATCTATGATGTTGTGTGGACTGTCCAAAGTATGTGGCCTACTTGCTGTAGTCTTGACCCAGACCCTACATGCCTCATTTTGGGGTGTGTAGATGTCATCAGCTCTGTCCTGACAGAGCAAGTTTGGTGCTCTTTAGAGTTAGGTGAGTTCCCGAACTCCCTAAAAGGGGCAGTAGTTACACCACTCCTTAAAGTCTTCTCTTGACCCAAACTGCCCTGCCAACTACAGGCCAATCTCAAACCTTCCCTTTAATGGGAAATTGATAGAGAAAGTAGTTGCTCTTCAGTTGGATAACCACCTGACCATCCATTACATCTATGATTCTCTCCAGTCCGATTTTTGGAAAAGGCATAGTACAGAGACCGCTCTGGTTCGGGTGTTCAATGATCTCCTGATTGCTAGAGATCAGAAGTGTCATTCAGTCTTGGTCCTCCTCGATCTCTCTTCAGCCTTTGACACCATGCACCATGGGGGTGCTGCTTGAGTGCTTGAGAGACATATGTGGCCTGTCGGGTACAGTCCTCAGTTGGTTTAGATTTTTCCTCACTGGCAGAACTCAGAGAGTGGTGTTGGGGATTTATTCCTCAGGTTCATTCTCACTGTCATGTGGGGTTCCTCAGGGCTCTGTGCTGTCCCCTATGTTGTTCATGATGTATTTGCCACCATTGGGAGACATTGTAAGATGGTATGGGCTGCAGTTTCACTGTTATGCAGATGATACCCAGCTCTACCCATCTTTTGCCCTCAACTGGGATAGTGCAGTCTCTGTCTTTAATAGCTGCCTCGCAGAGCTCCAGGACTGGATATGGGACAGTTGGCTAAGGTTGAACCCCGATAAGACTGAGGTGTTGGTGGTGGACCCAGGTCACTAGATAGTGAGCATGGGAGCATGGCTTGACCTCGGGCTTTGGCTTAGGGGTAGCCAGCTCATGTCCTTTGTTCAGGTACGGAATTTGGGCATGATATTTGATGAAGGGCTGACACTTCATTCGCAGGTGTCAGCAGTAGTCAAATCCTCTTTTTACCATCTGAGGAACATCACCCAGATTAAGCACCTTGTTCTGTCTCATGACCTTCCAATGTTGATCCATGCCTCTGTGACCTCCCACCTTGACTACTGCAACTCCCTATACGTAGGGCTTCTGGGGGCTGATAACTACCACCTGCAGCTGGTGCAGAATGCTGAGGCCAGGTTACTGGTTGGGGTTTCTCAGACTAGTCATATCATGCCTGTGCTGCTCAAACTGCACTGACTGCCTGTTCAGACCACCTTCAAGGTCAGTTTACTGACCTATAAGGCTCTACATGGATTGGGTCCTGGCTACCTGCAAGAGCTCCTGGTTCCTTACTGCCCACAATTGTCATCAGAGGGTCAGTGACTTTGTGACAGAGGACACTCTGTTTTTGTCTGGTCTCAGTTCCACAGAAATGAAAAGATTTGCACTACTATGCAAGCTGCTCTTGGTATGTGTTTTTTGATTAGAAGAAGGACCATGAAGTAACTAGAAAACTTTTTGACATGTATGTCATTGAGTAAACATAGAAGACACTGTGTTTTCACTGATATAATGTTCCCAAAGGATGAGAACTAGGCAGATTCAAAGATTCATTTATTTGAAACAGATTTAAAAGACTATATATATATATATATATATATATATATATATATATATATATACACACACACACACACACACACATATAAGTTTGATCTACTCCTGCTTGTGTTGCTGGCTTAATTTGGGTTATTTGGGAACAATATGAGAACATTACCTCCCAGTATGAGTGGCAGTCAGTGGCTCAGTAGGTAGCACACTCACCTCTGAGGCCAGGAGATCAGAGGGCTGTGGGTTTGGTTCCCACATCTGGCACTTGGGTTAATATCCCAGTACTGATACTGTAGTACAGCATGAGAGGGGTGCTGCACTTCTGAGGTGCCGTCTTTCAGATGAGACATTAAACCGAGGTCCCATCTGCCTGGATTGGTGGTAGTTCAGGTGGATGTTAAAGATCCCATGGCACTTCTCAAAAAGAGTTGGGGAATTTTTTATTGCAGAGAAATAGCATCATAGGAAAACACAAAGATACTCAAAAAAAAAGAAATAAGCAGTGTAATAACAAAAGAAATGGGTATCCAAAAACAAATCAAAGAAAGAAAAAATATTCAAAATAAATGATCTACATTTTTCCAAAATATAGCAAATGTCCTCCTATCCATCTTTAGAAAATCAGAAGTTTTAACTTTTTGTATTGCTTTTTCAACTTGTAAAATAATAACAGAGTTTAATAGAACAACATGTTGTAAATAAAAATGACACCGAGCTTGCCAAAGATGATATTTTATACAGGCAAAGATCACATGCTGAGTACTAGGGTGATACCTCCTTAAAAATCCTGAGTAATCTCCTAAAATTAAAGATTCATAAGTAATAGGCCCTCAATTCCATTTGCTCTGTAAATCAAGCCAAAAAAGTATAATATATGGACAGTTAATATAAAAATGTTCTAAAGATTCCAATAAACCATCACACCCTGGTCTTAAACACTCCCTTTCCTCAACCGCCTTATGTTTCCAATTTCCACAGACCCCTAGTCTCCCATAACAACAAAGCCAAGAAACATCCCACATACGAACAGGAACTCTAAGGTCTATTAAAAGTTTAAGTGAAAACTGTAGTCTAGATGGATAGCACTTTGGAAAATCTTCCCGAACCAAAAAATTCATTTCCATGTTCCTACAATAGATCTGCTTTCTATTCATTAAAAAAGCCTCCGCTTTTGTAATTGCCATACTTTCACTTTTCTGAAACCAGGGACTGCAAAATCAGGAAGGTTGAGGCCCTTAATTCCCTTAACTTCCTGATCCCCCAATATTGAAAAAAGGAGCTAAACAGCTCATCTGTCCAATCAATCCATAAGTCCTCAGTAGCATTTAAATCTTTATGCAAGATAGAACTGAAAAAAAAAGGAATAAAAAAATACCACCGGATTTATCATGCCAAGCCCCCCAGCCTGAATTGGCAGATAAGTAAAATCTCTTTTAATGGGATTTAACCTGTTACCCCATAGCATCTGGAAAAAACAACTTAATAACCGGGTTTCAAATTTCAAAGGTAAGGGAAAAACATAAATATATAAAAAAATGGGAAGAAGAAATTTTTTTAATAATAGAAATCCTTTTTAGTTTTTAGAGAGTCCAGGACTTCCACATCTGTACCTTTCTTTCCCCCAACACTAATTTCTCCTCCCAGTTCAAAGAAGCAACATCACAAGATCCAAAATAAACCCCTAGAATCTTAATATAAGAATGCACTATGTGCATAGAGCCAATCATGTACAGAATCCCCTATGCCCAGTTGTAAACCAAGACATTTATCATAATTTAAATACACTCCCGAGAATCTGGAAAATTCCTCGAACCATTGTAATGCCCTAATTCCAGAAACTGAGTCTTGCACTATAAGACAAATATCATCTGCATAAGCAGAGATTTTTTGAGGGGGAATATCCATAGCTGGGGAAATACCATGAACAAAATCATCACTTAAAATCCATCTAATCAAGAGGTCCAATATAAAAGTAAAAAGCAGAGGGCTTAGTGGCTATCCCTGACAAACCCCTAGTTTTAAATCTATACTTGTCCCCACCAAACCATTGACTAAAGGAGGCACCCTTATACAAAGATGTAATCCATGTCAGCATTTGACCAGGTAATCTATAATATTTTAAAACAGTAAACAAAAAATCATGAGAATCAGTATCAAAGGCCTTCCTCTGATCCAGGGCCAAAAGAAACCCAGATAATTTATTTTGTTTACCAAATTCTGTCAGAGCCCGTAACAACAGTAAATTTTGTTTAATATTCCTTCCAGGAACAGAGCAAGTTTATGCAGGATGCTTCAGCATGAATGCCACCCTTTGCAATCTACTACAGAGAATGGAGGAAAAGATTTTATAATCTGTATTGGGAAGACTGATAGGCCTCCAATTTACTCAAATCACATCGATCCCCAGATTTAAAAATAAAAACTACCAATGCTGAAACAAAATTCTGCACAAATCTTTCTTCTGTTTCAACCAAAGAATGGAATACATGTGGTAATATAACACTCAGTTCATCTATATACTGCTTATAAAACTCATGTGATAAACCATCTACCCCGGGAGAGACCTCCGGGCTTTATTCTAGTGATTGCCTCCCTAACCTCTTGGGCAGAGATAGGTATTTCTAGCTCAGCAATTCCAGTGGAATCTAACTGAGGAATGGAATAAGGGACATTCTGTCCCCAGAAATTTAAAGAAACAGATTCTGTACCCAAAAACTGAAATAAATGGGAATGTATAACCTCCAAAATTTCCACATCCGAAGTTTTCAAACATCCATAATTATCACACAAACCCGTCATTACTTTATGAAGCACAGTATCCTTCAGGCCGCATATGTATCAGAATATAGTTCTTTAGTCATACCATATCTAAATTCTGCATTCTGAACAGTTGCTTTAGTAGAATGATAAGAAAACATTTTTGATTTAATCTCATCCAGTTGAGTTTTAATTCTACAGTCTGAAACATTGGGTAAGGACATTAGTTTATAAAACTGATCTGTAAATTGCAAATATTGTAAATAATCCCTAGTACTTGTAAATTTACCAAAATCAATAAACAACTTTTTAAAATCCTCTTTTGTATCCATCCACCAATGCATCCAATCCTCATAAAATTCCGCCACAGATTGCCTATAAAAAAATAAGTCTACCAACTTTAATCTAATCTCTGAGTGTTGTAATAAACAAACATTCAGCTTCCATCTCCAAGTAACTGCAGGGAATCTAGCAGGAATATTTCAAAAAGATATATCACATGATAGCAAAACATGATCAGTGAATTCAGAAAAAGCAAGCAGAAACCTTTGGGGATATACAAACTGAGATACAAAGATAAAATCTACAGTATATGTGTAGATAATGCACTTCTATAATATGTGACTCCTTTATCCTGGTACAAAAATCTACAAGCATCTTTGAGGCCTGTAAGCAATAAAGTGCCTCTAAGGGCATGAGAATCGCAATAAACCTTCTTCTGAATGTTATCTTTGATTTTAAAATCTAACCCACAGTTCATATCCCCTCCCCAAAGCACATGTCTCCCAGTAAAAAGAAAATGCTTAATAATATTAAATAAATACACCCTGGCTGCTTTACTTTGTGGGGCATACGTGTTAATCAAACATAAAGAAAAACCGTACCAGCAACAATCTACCAAGAAGGCCTGTCCAGGGACAATATCTAAGAGTTGCTGTACTTTAACATTAGATGCATAAAACAAAATCCCTAGGCCATCTGCAGCATCCTCCCCAAATGTCCAAAAGGAAATCCCTCAGGGCCACAGTCTCCTAGTGGAAGAAATGTCATGCAGAGAATGAAGCCTAGTTTCCTGTAAAAAAAAGTATATCAGTTTTTAAATCCTTAAAAAAGGATAAAACTGCAGCTCTTTTCTTAAAGTTCTGAATATTCCAAACATTAAGAGATGCTAAACATAAGGAGGTCATAAAAAAACATAAAAAAAATGAATCCTTATCCTTTTTCCTTTTTTTACCTAATTTCTTTTTAACTCTCCTACCAGACAGAGTGGTGTCATCATCACACTCCATTTCTGAGACCACCTCAGACCTTGAAGAAACATCAGACTCAGAACCCATATCTCCATCTAGTAGTACCTGATAGGTATTCTGAAGTGGGATCTGTACAGGTTGGGCCTTACATTTACTAGCAGACCTAGTCACCCTTTTAGGGAGCTGAAAATCAGTTCCTGGGGGAGGCATAGGTTTCTGTAAATCAGGTACTACAGGAGAAGACTGGGAAGGCACAAGTTCTTCAGGGGTATGGGAGAAAGAAGCACCAGTATCTTGAAAGGAGCCTTGTGCAGTGTGAGCAGGACCAGGGGCAGAAGCATCAGTGTGACTAGCTGGCCTAGCTTGGGGTTCTTCCTCAGCTGAGCAATGTGGCCCTTGCGGCCTACATCTATCTTGGGCCTGATTAATAAGGGAATCCTTATCTGGGCCTACAGGTCTATTCTGACCTGCCCAGGGACATTGATGGTATGCATGGCCCTGTTCTTCACACAGATTACAGCGGAAAGTAGTTCTGCAAACAGCGCTATCATGATCATAGTCACCACACAGGGCACAGCGCACCCAATCACAGGTACTACTAAGGTGCCTACCACTACCACACTTATAACAGGCTTTTGGCTGACCTAGGTAAAAACACACACCCCTATCTTTACCCAAAAAAAGCTGTTTGGTGTATGGCGGACCTCATTTTCTACCATCTGTAATTTAAATTTGAACCTCCAATTTCTCATCCAAATTCCCTCAGAATCCATGATGGCCTCAGCAGGGCCCAACACATCACATTTTTTACCCAACCAAAAAAGAATATCCCCCACATTAACACCCTAATTCCTAAACATGATATTAACAGTTTTAAAGAGGGGTTTGGTTAATGGAATTGCCCAAAAAGGTGTCCATAATGCAGTCATTTTAAGAGATTCATATTTCCTCCAAAAAGCGTCTAACCCCATAAAGGTTTTAACGCTCACATCAAAATAATCTTCACCCCTAATATTTATTAGAGCAAAAATATCTACAGCACGAAAATGCATAGAGTTCATTAATAAAGTTCTGGCCACATAAGTCCTGTCTGGATGCTCCTGTAAACCACCTCTATACCACAAACGGACAGCATTATGGTGAGGAGCTTGCTCTACTCTGTTGTTTTTAAATAGGTCTGAAAAAAAATGGCCCATGCTGTCTCTTTTCTCCACTTGGGGAGGGGGGAGAAATCCTGAGTGAAGTGTTCTCAGAACCGAGGCCAGAAGGTCCCGGTACCGCAGCCAACAGTTCAGTGTCCATAAGCAACCCCCCAACCCCCGATGATACAGCAGTAGCAAATGGTGCAGAAACACCAGCAGAAACTGCCTCCGAAGGGGGAGAACCACTCGTAGAAGTACCTGAAAAATTCTCCCAATTTGAATCTGGGAGCCATCGTCCATCTGCTCCTTGGATCCATCCAGCCTTCTGCAGAGCCGACTCTTTAGACCAATCTTCACCCGTGAAGGAAACATCTTGCCCCGAGACAACAGACGATTTCTGCATCCAGCGTAGAACTCCTTCGATTCATCTGACACTGACGCAATACCCTCAATCCTGTCAGCCGCTTGCTGACTCACAAGAAGCCTGTCATTACTCTCAGGGTGACAGATGGCTCTGTCAAGCAGGGAAACAGTCTCTAAAGGACAAGTTGTGTCAAAAGACATAGTAGAAATCTTGGGCTGTAATTGTGGAACCGAAAAACTCGCCATCTCCTCTACTTCAACTTTGTAAGGTACTTCAGTTGGAACATCATAAATCTCACTTGCAGCATCCAAAAGCAGCTCAGAATCCCTATGCGAAGCCACAGCCATGGTTGGAGATAAAACCACCGGCTGATCCAATTCCACAACTTCCTCGTCAGCCATCGTGAGGCAGACTGCCGTCCTCTCCTAGAACAGAATCTCCCCCTATCAGCGAGTAGGAGAATTTCACCAGTGTCCTGGCCAAATTTCCCTCATTCACTAAAAATACCACCAACAGCTTAATCTGATTCAAGGTCAGTTGGCATTCTTCTGTATCCCCCCTCCCTTGGGTCGTGCCTGAAAATAGGCAGGATTTGTCTAGTGCACTTACCCGGTCAACAAAAACTAACTAAAAGTATGGGCAGGACCAAAGTGTGGGTGATGGGGGGGGTTCCTATGTGTGAATTACATTGTCAGCAGATGTCAAAAAGAATGCAGGTGCCCATTTTCTTCTATACATCTGGAGCCCTATACCATCTGTGTATAAGGTTGTGGAGGGCTGTGTATACTCTGAAAACACGGGATTGCCATATATCTTGATCTAGACATGCCTATTTTTTTATTCCACTGACCTTGGAGCTTGTCTAGAGAAGAATGTGTTTAGTGCAGAGCAACCTGTAAATCTTGCTCCCAGAACTTTGGGAAATCTTGTACACTGCAGAAGTAAATTGTCTACTTCATTGTGCAGTAATATTTATTGAGGCATAAGGAGAGCCCTGTTAGCATTATGGATTTGAAAGTATGTACATAAATTAGTCATAGGGAGTGGATACTGATTTTGTAAGTGCTGGAATGAGACTAGAATTCATGAGGAACAATCAAGCAAGTGTTCTACCCTCACAAGCCCCCTGCTCTTCCAATGTGTCCAGTGCACTAAACAGGAGTTCATGGAGTTTCTAATGTTTTTCCATAGAGGCTCCTAGCTTCCAAAATTCAAAAAGATGAGATCTCTAGCCTTAAGTAGAGTATGTCATGCTGGGGCTGGTACAATGAACTGTAGCAGTACTAAGCGGGAAAGGTATTTTTCCCAGCTAGAGCCCAGAGAGGGACATTTTCTAAACCATACTATAAAACAAGCCAGGGAAGATGCACATTTGTATACATAGCTAGCCATCATAGAGCTTGTTTGATACCAAAAGTTATGTTATACATGCACAGTCATGGAAGATTCCATCCCCCTGAAATTCCAGGAGCCCATAATTTTCCCAGGCTGAATGTAGATCTTGCCTATCTAATATGAAATTGATGACTAAGTACTCTGTCATATTATACACTACTTTATCAATTGGCATAGGTAGGTTGTCAAGGCAGTAACTGAATTTAGGAAAAGCCATCATCTTACCCAATACCCCCCATGAAAAATGTTTATCTTGTGCCATCTCATGAAATATAATACAATGTTTTGATTAATGCATCTAAATTTCTGTGTGGGATTTATGCCCAGATATGTGATCAAGCAGGTAGACCATTCCAGGTCCCATGGGGAGATCAAGTCTTGGGTGCATTTAGAGTTCTAAGGTGCGATCTCTGTTTTATTTCATTTTACTTTTAGCTTTGAGATTTGTTGCAAAGCATTCACAATTTTCAAAGCTATCATCAGTATGCATGTAAATGGTTTTGAAATAATGAGTAAGCCATCTGCTTGCACTTAAGTTTTTCATGGAAAGTGGGCCTCTTAAAAGTCGGTAGATATGGAAATGCTGGAAATCAAACATCACAAAAAGTGAGGCATCCATTAGAATGAATACTAATGACTTTGCACTGTATGTCAAATACTGGTGGTCAGCAAAATATGAATACATCAATGGAATTTCTGAGCACACATTTAGATTTACATTTGTTTTACTTCTATACATTACTTTGAAAAGTTGATAATTTCTATTCATAGTTACTTTTTTTTACAAGGTTGTCTTTGTTTAAATCATACATATTACCTTCTGATGCTTTCACAGGAGCTGCATGGGAAGAGTTGGGGGCTACACAGGGTGAGATGGAGATTTTATGTAATGCAATGGGACAACTTCAAAAACCCATTTTCAAAACAAAAATCATACCATTGTTATAAGCTGATAAGGAAATCAAACAGAATTCTGCAATGCACTAGTAGGGGGTTCATAAGAAGAAAAAAGTGTTATATTACCCTTATGGAGGACTCAAGTGAGACTGCACCTTGAGTACTGTCTACAACTCTGATACCCTCACCTAAAAGGACATCACCAGGCTGAAGACTGTTCAGAGGCGGGCTACCAGAATGGTCCATTGGCAGCAGGAGAGGACATATACAAGCAAAGATTGAAAAGCCTCAACATGTACTCACTGCTGGCCAGAAAGAAGAGGGGGACATGACTGAAACATTCAAATACATGCAGAGTATTAACAAGGTGGACTCCAGTGGCCTGTTCACAACCAGTAACAATACAAATACCCAGAGGAATAGAAGGAGACTAATGGGGTGAGGTTCAAAAGGGACGTGAAGAAACATTGCTTCACAGAGACAGTGGTAGAGGGGCTGAACAAGCTACCTGTAACATTGGTTAGTGCAAAAATGGTGGAGAGCTTTCAAAGGGGGTGGCATAGGCACAAGGGTTGGTCTAGGGATTAGAGAAGGTAGGGTAGGGTGGGATAGGGTGCATGTACAGCCTCATTTGGCAGACTTGATAGGTGATGATGATGATGATGAAGAAGAAGAAGATAAACATTTATATAGTGATTTTCATACACATTTTATCCTGAAGTGCTTTACAAACAATGCTAGACTGGTTGTGAAGGGACTGAACATGTTGTGTCAGTCATTTTGAACATCAAGAGCCACACACAACCTTGGACAGTTGCATTAATCAGTTTTATGGGAAGGGGAATATTGTCCAGGACAACAGGGAAATTCCCTTACTCTTGCTGTAGGGGAAACCCATGGCTATCATTCCAAGATGGCCGAGTCTTGAGACGAGGGTGAGGAGAGTGCTGCTGGAGCTGTGCCTGGGGGATTGACCTCTACCCCAGCCACTACACCTCATGAGGGCCCAGAGTCTATGGACACCATGGTATTGAATATGGACAGTGACAATTGTACTGATGTAATGACCGCTACTGTTAGTATGACCACAGCAGAAATTGATAGGGCTGAAGAAAAATCTGCATTCAGCTTTACTAATGAAAAAACAATTATTATCTGCCCAGGTGGCTGCAGAAGAGAAATGCTTTGTGCAGGAGAGGGAACATTTGCAGTGGTTGAAGCCGTCTGTGAGCATCACTGATGTGGCAGCTGGAGAGCTGTGGGAAACTGAATTGGCAGGAGCCGCTGCTAAAACTAACAGTAACACAGACTGCAAAACGCTAGTAGTAAGAAAACCCCTTCAGACACATTCTGCTGGAAAACATCAGAAACAAGCAAACTACTTACTTGAAAGGGATTTGCAGGCTGCGGTATGGACATGGACAGATGGGGAAGCCTGGATAGCTGATGCTGCTTATCTGGAAGTACAACAATATCATTCAGAGGTGCACAGCACAGCTGACAGCCCAGAGTACATCATGACAGCTGGGAGCTCAGCCATGCAGCTCTTGATAGACAACGGGATTCTGCCTGCTATGCCACCAGAGGCAATGAACATGGATATTGCTGAAGCTGCACTTACTAACTCATTGCAAGTGTCCAGCAACACTTCAGGTGAGCAGACTGATATTTGTGATGCTCTTGCTGACCTCCCTGCTATAATTCTGAACCCTACACAAACTGTATCTAACTGCCTCTCGGGAGTGAGCCCTTTGGCTGCATCAGTGCATGTTAAAAAAGACCTGGAAGACACTAATGATGCCCCAAAGCAACAGATTCTTTCTGCTCAGCAGAAACCAAGACAGTTTGCTGACCTTTTTCAAACCAAAGGGGAACCAGCACCAAGTAGGAATGCGGCTCGACTAATATACATAGGGGGCTTGGAACATCTCCCTGACAGAGTCTACATCACCCAAAGGATTTGTGTAAATTCTTTGCCTCAGAGATTTATGCTTTAATCCATACTGGAGACTCTAACTTTGATATTAGTTTCAAACTAATTGGTTTGGACAGGTTTTGGGCCCAGTACAACAAACTGAATAACTCCCCTTTGTAGATTCCTTTTTTGGCTGTACCACTGACTTACCCTACTTTGAGAACTTTAACTGTGCTCTTTTGCAATGAAGGTGTCAATATAGCTGGCATATTGTACTGGTTAGTGCAGAGATGCAAAGTGTTGGACTATCCTGAACCTTGTGGTGAGATAATGCCATATTTTATTATTTTGGGACATGTTTTTTTATAACTTTATGTATATAATGCATCCAAGATGCCCATAGCAGCCAATGTAAGTGCAAGGGATCATGGGTACAGGCACACGGGCCCTAGAATAATGTTGGAACTCTTGTTACTGGGCAGGAAAACTGTTTTGCTGCTAACAGAGGCTAGGTTAATTAAATTATCTAAAAGGAGACAAAATAATAATTAAGCCAAGCTGGGAGGCCAGGTAGGCCCATTTACTTGTAAAGGACAGGACCTCATGAGAAGTTGGGATGTCTGGGCATCCTTTATGCTGAGAGGTCTGCAGTGACTTAATCTGGTTACCAGATGAATAGGCCACCATTTAATTAATTGACTGTATTTAAGTGCAGTTTAACTAGAGCTATCTCCAAGCAGGGAGGCTAGACTATCCCCCAGAAATCTGGTTTCAGCAGGCTAACCCCATGTTTTGTTTTCTATATTCAGAAAACTGCATATCTGTATTATTGTAATAAAATACTGAACTTTGGTTGGGTAAGCACAGAAACTGAAATGCTAGCCAATCACAAGGCAGCCACTATTCACTGGACCTGCCCCTTTGAACCCTTTTACAATCAGGATGCAGAAGGGTATCTGGGCCTTTTGTTGCCTTTTTGCTGAAGCCTCTCTATTTTGCCATTTTGCATTTGGGACATTCTCTACCCACCTGTCATGAGCAGAGGCAATTTCTTCTGGATCACTGAGAGCCAAGACTTCAACTACCACACTTCTAAGTACATGTTTGCACTTCAAAATTCCAGCTAACACTTTTATTGAAGTTTCATAATACAAATTAACAGACACCATATACAAGAACAAATAAATTAAATTTTAAAAACAAAGACAAACCATCTCTTCCATCTTTAACATAAATGCCCCTAATTCATTCAACCAACAAAAAGCCTTCAGAGGAGGATTAATGAGAGAAAGTTCTATCAAGTACTTATTCTTTCTTTTTGTTCTCAGGGTTGAATTACTCACTGTCAAGATGGCTGAAGACTTCCATAGACAAAACCCTACAGGAAAAACAGTAATCCTGACTGAAAACACTAAAGGGTAAAATAAAACAAACAAGAAAACAGAAAGTGCATCCCACATGGCAGAAGGAGGAGAACAGATAGGGAGCGGAGAGGAGGGGCCAAAAAATATTAACAGCAGAGTACCAGCTGTCCAGAGCTTAAATCGAACCCATCTAACTAACCGGGCTTCCATACCCACATAGTAATTTTATTTACAGGATATTAGGAGTGCTCTGCTAAAATCTCCAAAATGTTTTTTTTTATTTCTTTCTGCCTGAAAATGGAAAAAGGGCCGCCACCTAGCTTTAAACTTCTCTGTCTGAAGTCTTAGTTTGGCTGTGATCTTCTCCATAAACAATATGGCAGTGCATGTGGAATACCAGGAGTTGAGGGTAGGGACCTCTGTGGTGAGCCATTTTTTGGTGATGGCCTTGTGCGCTGCAGCTAAGAGAATATAAAATAAATATTTCAGTGCCACTGTTTTAATCTCTATGTGTGGCAATCCTAGTAGCCAAATTTCTGGTTCAGCCGGCAGCTAAGCCTGAAAGATATGTCCCACCACTTGTATGATCCGATCCCAGAATACTCTCAACTTCCGGCAGTTCCAAAATATGTGAGTGTGAGTTCTCTTCCCTCTGCATTCCCTCCAACAAAGATCTGACAAACTAGTACCATAGTGTTTAGTAATTTCAGGGGTGCGGAAATATCTCATCACCACCTTCCACTTAAATTCTCTCCAACCAGGAGAAGCTGAGGTAGAATGCACCCCTTTCCAAATCTGTCTCCATTCCTTTTCTTCTAGATGAATTCCCACTTCAATGGACCATCTCTCCCCCAAGTCCCCCAGGAGGGTAGGCTCTCATGAAGATAAAAAAGCTGTAATCTTACAGAATAAACCCCTTTGCCCCTCCTGAGTGAACAGCAGGAGGAGATACTCCAAGAGAATGTTTTTACTGTCTATTATCAGGTTATCAAGATGTTTACTTAACAGAAAGTGTCATATTTGAAGAAACCTGAACAAATCTTGAGGTGGGAGACTAAATTCCTTGACTAGCTGTTGAAAAGACCTACAGGCACCCCTATTGTAAAACTGACCTATATATGTTAGACCAAGCCTTGCCCATCTAGGAAAGCCCGTATCCATCCAGAGCAGAGCAAAATTGACACAGGCCCTTGCAGGGGTCACCAAGCTCAACTTTATCTGTATCCCCAGTTTTATACAGGCTACCAACCAAACCTCTTTTAGAGTCAGAGACCATGGATTACTAATATCAAATTTAAGTAAATCTACTTTATCCATCAAAATTATATCAGCAATTTTGGCACCCGAAGCCAGAGGTTTCTCCAACTCCACCCATAATGGAGGTTCCACCCAGAACATCAGAGAAGAGAATGCCTGTAACTCAGTAGCCCAGTAATCTTTGAAAAAATCTGGCAAACCCAGCCCCCCCCCAGCTTGGTCCTCTGGAGAATTTGCCATTTGATCCTTGGGGATCTGTGTTTCCAAATAAATTTAGAAATAGAAGATTTTAAACTTTTCCAGAAGGAAGCTGGAAATCTAAGGGGCAATGCTGCAAATATAAAAAGAAGTCGGGGTAGGACATTCATTCTAACGCATTCAATACGGCTTGAAAGGGAGAGGGGGAGCTCATTCCACCTATTAAAATCCACCTGAATACTTCTGCAGGAGCTTGAAATAATTGGTGGAGTACAGCTTGTCACACACGCACTCCACAGGTCAGGCTCTCTGCTTCCAGAGTGCCGACCTCAGAGCACAACAGTGTGAACATGTAACAGACAGGGTTACCCTCCTATGTGCATTGGGTCTGAATCACCTATTAGCCTCAAGTTCGGGAAGGATTCAAACTGTGAACTTTACGCTAGCATACCCAATTAACAGGCTCAGATAATACTCTCTTCAGGGGGAAGCAATATAATCTTTTGAGCAAGGGAATCCAACCAGGTATACAAACTGAACCCTTACAACTCTATAAGAGACCTAGCCATTTCTTAACTTTTAAGCAAGCTCAGTAACACAATCAAACTTTTAACAGCTGTCAGCCTTAAATATGGGTTCAGCAAGCACTTGTAAAATAACAGAAAAGAGCACAGGCAGTATTTTAAAGAAAATGTTGTTTACTAAAAAGTTTTAAAAACAGGTAAAATAAAATACAGAACAAATTATATCACACATCTCACAGTCATCTACAAATAAAAAGGAAAGTTACAGAATACAAACTCCTACCACAAACACTTAATTCTGCTCTAAGTGTTACCTTTCTAAGTGCTTTCCAGTCAGAGAACTATGTCTCTCAGAGTCTAGAATCATAAACCACACATTTGCCAGATACAATGTTTCATTTTAACTCTTTCCCAACCCCATTTTGGTGAGTCAGCTAGCTCCTCCCTTAGAGTTCATTCTAACATAATTTCTGCAAGGAGGTATTTTAATTAATGTGAACAACAGAAAAAAGCCATTTCCTACATATGACAGTCTTTAATCAAACATTTCTCTTTGAGGTTTTATAACCCCACAATCTGTCACTAAGGTGTGAGAAAGCCAAGGGAAATCAGCCAAATTACGTCCATTCCTGGTGTCATAAAATTCATATTCAGGAACCAACATCAAAGCAGCAGCAGTTGATAAGGGGCCATAAACTATCCCTCTGGAAGGAAAGTATTAATTAAGTTTTTTTCTGGTCAGTTCAATGACATCCTAACTGACACCTTGAAGGTTAAAAGCCAAACTGCTAACTTGTGTGAAATAATTTCATACACAGACCATTGATTTATAGTACAAATATTATACAATAACCATAAGCAGATGGCAGAGCGTCACACAGCTTATTAATATTGTTTGGTATCCAGACACCCAAGTACCTGAATCCATCCTTTGCCCACCTAAACTGACCAACCTGAGGCAGTGGGCCCAGAGCAGGAGGCTCAATAGGGAGCATCTCTGTCTTGGTCTCATTAACCTTGAAACCAGAGACTACCCCAAAGTCATGCAAGATGGAACTGAGTAATGTTGCAGAACCCACTGGGTCCGAGGCATATAATAGGGTATTGTCTGCATACAAGGAGATATGGAGCTCAGTCCCCTCAACTTTAATTCCCCGGTAAGCTTCAGACTGTATGATTAGGGCAGCTAGGGGCTCCATGTTAATTGCAAATAAAAGGGGGGAGAGCAGACAGCCTTGCTTTGTTCTCCTTTCAATGTTGAATGTGCCTGACAGCACCCCGTCCACTTTCACCTGAGCCCTAGGGTTCCTATAAAAATTCACAATCCAGTTCTGGAATTTATCCCCAAAACCAAATTTGGCAAGGGTGTGATCCAGAAAAATCCAATCAAGGTGATCAAAAGTCTTTTCAGCATCCAGTGAAATTACTACATTTAAGGTATTGGAGGGGAAAGAGTCTGCAGCCAAAAGGGTATTCCGTAGTAGGCAAATGTTATCTTGGATGTGGCATCCTGGGACAAAGCCCATTTAGTCGAGGTGTACTAGACAGGGAATCAAACATTGCAGTCACCTGCTCAGAAGTGTTGCAAAAATGTTTGTGTCCTGATTAAGGAGCGAGATAGGGCAATAGCTTACGCACTCCAGAGGATCCTTACAAGGTTTAGGGATAACCATGATCATGGCCTATCCCCAAGAATCTGGAGTAGCACCAGCAGCATGTGCCTCATTACAAACTTTAACCGGGGTTGGAAAAAGATCCACTGCAAAAATCTTAAAGAATTTGGCTGTGAATCCTTCCAGACCGGGCACTTTACCAGTGTTAAGGGATTTGATGACTGTCCAGATTTCTTCCTCTGTGAAAGGTTCCTCCAAACTCTTTTTTGGGGCATCTGTTAAGGGGGGACATGCCACCCATTCCAAAAACTGAATGACCTTCCGAGTATGATCTGTATCTCTTTCCTTGGTATATAGCTGGGTATAAAAATCTACAAATTCCTTGGCAATACCTGAGGGATGTACTGCCAGTTTCCCTGGGACATTATTGTTGTGAATCTTAGGGCTAAATCTATCAGCCTCTTGTTTCTTGAGACGGAGGACCAGTAGTCTGCCCACCCTCTCCCCGTCCTCACAATATTTTTGGTTGGTAAACCTTAAGGTATTGATTGTCCGACATAGCATCAGTGTATTGTATACCTCCCTGGCTTCCTGGAGCTTCGCTAATAGTGATTGGTCCCTTGTATGTTTGTGTTCCTTCTCGAAGGCTGCAATGGTTTCTAGAGCGTTAGTGACTTTGAACTGGTGCAATTTATTTAGATATGCTGAGTAACTGATAGTTTTACCCCTTACTACAGCTTTTAAACCATCACAGATAAATTTAAGTGGTGAGTCTGCTTCTGTGTTCTCTTTCAAGTAGAATTTGATGGTTTTCCTCAGTGTCTCTACAAATGCCTTATCTGATAATAGTCCAGAGTCGAATCTCCAAACACCCCTCCTTATATCAGGTTCCCATCTGACCACAACCTGGACCATAGAATGATCTGACAAGGTGACCGGATGTATCACTACCTCTTGAAAGCAATGTACCCCTTTTTTCCAAGTATAAATTCTATCAATTCTGGAATAGGAGTTTGAGGCTGGTGCATAAAAGGTGAAGTTCTTCCCTGTAGGATTTTGCCACCTCCATATGTCTACTAGTCCCAGTTCAGAGGTTAATATCCTCAGGAGCTTAGTGCTACCAGTTGCCCCCCATTGAGAGTGCGGGTTTTTATCCAGACTACAATTCTCCACGCAATCCAGTCCCCAGCTATAATCAGTTGCTCTGGTGCCAGGTTAGATAGTCTGAAACAGAGATCTGAAAAAGGCTCCTGATGAGGGTGTTGGAGCATAAGCTGAGAGTATGTGACGAGGTTGCCCTCTAAACTCACCTGTGAGAAGAACCCACCGACCATTTCCCTCTCTTTGCATATTTAAGATTTTATATGGGAGTCCCCTCTTAATTAGTATAGTGGTTCCTGCTTTAGAGGAGAGGGGGTGCGAATTTGAAAAAACCATACCCACCCACGATCGCAGTAGTTTTTCATGCTCCGCCCTTGACAATTTTGTCTCCTGTATACAGGCAATATCACAATTTACCATACGTAGCTCATGCAAAATTCTGGCTTGTTTAACTACATTATTAATCCCTTTTACATTTATAGAACACAGATTAAGAGACCCCATATTGATTATCGAAAAAGATCTGGCTAATGACCCCCCGTTCCCCCATCCCCCTGAGCTGGCCAGGATGCAAACATATACAGATAGGTACAATGAGAAAAACATAACAACACTCAAATGTTTAGAGAAAAGTCCCAACCGGGGACAAAATTGTGGTGAACCTTATTGTGAAGTTCACCCCACCGGGTGCTGACAAAGCCCTGCCACAACCCGTTTGGCCCAATACCCAAAAGGGAGGTGGGTCTAGGAAGGTAGAATATCTCCCTCCAGACAAGATAGACTGGAGGAGTGCAGCACTCTATGTGCCAAGTGTAGACTCACCGACCTACACCAGTGAATATATGCCTTCCCCTCCTTTAGGCACTTCAGTTGATGTGGCAGCCCAACAACACCAACAGCAGGCCCCAGGTCTGAGACTGAATCATAAACAGCCATCCCTGTATTCATCAAGCCCTTTTGATTTCCAAGACTCATTCAAATATGAACTTTGGGGAGGTCTGGAGGAGGAATATGCTCTAAACTTGTTTGCAGATTGACCATAACATACCCGCTATACCCCCCACTCCCACCTTCTGGCAAATATAAAGTTTCAAGTCTCCAGTCCCATCATCAATTTCCCATTTGCTCAATACTGTTAACCTACTATAACTATAACTATATGCCCAAAACTGAGGATTAATAAAGAATTAAATAGTTAACAGTCAGGTCCCAGCAGGACTTCTTTCAAATGAACAGCTATTTCAAAAAGAGTTCCAAGAAGATATCCTTCTCCTGATTCTTTATAGGGGCAACAGCCTAGGGGGGAAAAAAACAGTTCAGGAGGAGTTGTCATCCAAAATACAGGAATCTTTTTCTCTTGCCCCACATCGCAAAGCCATACATTAGATAAAGGTAAAGAAAAAGAAAAAATATGTCAGTACTTGCAGGAATTCGAGTGAGCAAGAGAACCATAAACAGCTCATGGAGCTAACTCATGGCTCTCCCCAAGGGGGAATTGTAATGCCTGCACACTACAGATACAGTCCCATTGCCTAGAGGACCCACTGAAAAGTGCACCGATGCAGAAAAGTTCCTCACTCCTCACCAGCCCCCACACCGGTAAAAGCCATGCGAAAGGTGGAAGATCAAACCAACAGGGAATTCTCTGCACAGTGACTCAGCAGAAAAGATCCGGGGACCATCCTCCATAGGTGAGCCCTTCACAAGAAAGAAGAATACTCGATAGGGTGTATTTGATGAAACCAGTCAGATTGCTGCATTCCTGGGGACGATACATCTGGCTACATCTGCATGTAGGGGTAGCAGGGAATCTACCTTCCTTTTGTTTGCACGTCTTCCTCTCAGAGCTATGGCCCATAGTAGGTCTTTTATTTCTTGTCCTGCCTGTTCTTCTCTGGTATCAGGAATCTGAATGCCAAGCACTTCCAACATTGGGGATGCTTGCAGGAGAAAGTCAAAAACATGGGTCCCATCTTTATCCTGCACCCAGAGCTTCACAGGATAGCGGAGAAAAGCCTTCAGCCCCTTATCCCTCAACACCCCCACAACCAGCAGTACTTTCTTTCCCTTAGCTAGCATAAGAGGAGGGTAGTCCTTCCAAAATAGACTTTCTGCCTGTCAAGGTTTAAGTCTTTTTGCTCCAGGTCATACGCAGTATTTTCTCTTTTGTGGGAAATCACAGGAATTTAATTAAAACTGATCTAGGGAGAGCCCCCAACTTGGGTTTTGGGGCAACCGCCCTGTGAGCTCTTTTGATTTCCAAGTGAAAATCTTCCTCTAGAGACAGCTCCTGGTGCAACCAGCATTCCAGATATGCCACCATATCCTCCAACTCCACACCTTCTGGTATTCTGAAAATCCTAATATTATTTCTTCTGGCCCTCGCCTCTGCATCCTCGGCCCTGAGTGCAAGATCTCTCTCTCTTTGGTGCAGATAAACTAGCGAGTAACCAAAGGCCATATGTTCATTTTGTATAATTTCAAGATGTGATTCAACAGCCGTAGTGTGGGATTCCAACTTTTTAAAATCGTTCTGCAAGCCTGTAATTTTAGAGTCTAGCTGGTGAAGGATTTTTAACATTCACTGGCTGTCAGCTTTTGTGAAAGTAGAAGTAGTGTCTGAGCCTGAGTCCTCATCCTCATTGGCAGAGACTGTTAACACTGAAGATCGAGATGGAGGAGGACTCGTAGGCCCCATATCTGTCTGAGCGGCAGATCACCTTCCCGAAGCAGCAAATTCCCTTTTCTTTGTTTTCCCTGTACCGCCAGTCGCCTGGGGGTATTGAAGATATTAGAGACCTTGGGTTTTGTAGATTGATGGTGATCAGCTGAACTACTTATTTGAACCAGGGCTCTGGAGCTGCAGATCAGGCTGCCATCTAGAGTGTAACGTCACCAGAAGTCCCCTCCTGGTCCCTCTTCTGCAGGCCTGTTTGACCCTAGCCCTGGAGTGGTCCACCCCCTGTTTGATATTGATGATGCTGACCTGCAAGGAGGGCCTTTACAGACTCAGCTCTCTCCCATGCAAGTGCCCCCCCTGAAAAGTTTGTTATTGTAACCCCTAAAAGCAAGAAGAAAAGGTCAAGAGCTGACAGTATGACTAAACCAAAAGGCAGAAAAGGAGTATTGTCTTTGGTAACTTGCAATTGGTTTGGCATCTTGGCACATGGGAAAGACTAAGAGGACAGTGAGGAAGAAGATGGGGATTTGGAGGTTTACTGTCTCCCCTCCTCCCACCAGGATTTTTCCTCAGACCTACAGAAGTCTCAACCAGAGACTGTGCTTACTAAAAAAACTAAGTGGAACACACGGTCTCAGGACAAATTGCAATTAATTCTGTGCAGGGTTTCCTTTTCATTCTCTTTTTCACCATGAGTACTCTACTAGTAGTCACCCTCAATGTTAACAGCATTAAGAGCTACAGGAAAAGAATTTCCACTTTGCAGCGTTACAGGCCATTAATGCTCAGATTTTACTGTTGCAAGATACAGAGTTAAAAACTCAATTTGAACTAGCTGAAGCCTCTAGACTTTAGAGTAGTGGCCCAGCTTTCTGGTCTAAAGTCACTGACCACTGTGATGGGGTGGGAATTTTATTGAATGATGCAGCTATAAGGGTAAAAAAGCTGGTAGGGCCTTGGCATTAGACATCTCCTATAGGCAGGATAAGTTATGTCTTGTAGTAGTGTATGTTCCCCATACTAAGGCAGCAAGGGTTCAATCGTTCCAGGATATCCAACCCTATCTGCACACCTCTAGGCTAATAGTATGGGAATGGAGGATTTTAACTGTGGAGTGGCTAGAGCTGACAGGGGTTTGCAAACAGAGAAAATGTACAGTGACTCCATTTGCTTAAATTTGGTAGTGGGTAATGCTATATTGAAAGATGCGTATCAAGAAAAGCACCTGACGGGGGGGGGTCACACTTACTTCAGGGTCACCTTGTCAACAAGAATAGATTATTTCTTTATTTCAATCTCATTACTGTCTTAAATGCTTATACATGGGGATGGATATTTTGGATCACAAAGTGCTGCTCAGCACCTTGACTTTGGGAGGGGCACCAATTCATGGGAAGGGGCCCTGGAGATTGAATAATTCAGCCTTATCTGATCCATAATTGGTGGGAAAATGGGAATCTCTTTGGACAGCATGCCTCTCTGTACAATGCTTTTAAGATGACCTACCAGATGGTGAGAAGACAGTAAAGTAGATTTTGGTGACTTATTTAAAAAGCACACTGGTCAAAAGGCTACAGGTGATTACCTTAAATACCTGACTCTCTGTGTATAGTTACAAAACGTAATTTCTAGGATACAAATCGATAATGCTGACTGTAGTGCTCAAATCTGGACATTGTAAAAAAAAACATGTTTGGGAAGAAGGGGCACATGCCAAGGGTGTGCCTTTGGGGAAAGTGTCTTGAAAAAATATATGTTTACAGAGTTATAATAATTTTAGAGTTAACGTCCTGATGTCTGTCTGTCTGTCTGTCTGTCTGTCTGTCTATCTATCTATCTGTCTGTCTGTCTGCCTATCTAATCTATCCACCCACCTACTTACCTATTCATTTGTTAAACAAACCGGGGTGCTCAACCCCAGTACTGCTTCCTTCTCCCCTCTCCCCTCCAGGTCACCCAACTGCCCTTTCCAATCTTTTATTATATTTTTTTATTTTATAAGTGGACCGGGGTGCCCACCCCCAGTACTGCATGTCTTCACCCCTCCAGGTTGCCCACCCCTTGTTCCCATGTTCTAAGTGGCAGCCCCAGGGTGTTCACCCCTGGTGCTGTTGAACAGTTGTCTGACACTGGGGTCCCCAATCCCGTGTCAGAATGTGAGTGTCACCTGCAAAGAAGAAAACCACCCCTCATGTTTTTTTTTCTGCAAAAAAGAAAACCATCAAGGATGGTTTTCTTTCACCTACAAAAGAAAATGGTCCACTACTCCAACCTCCCTTAGCACCCACCACACCTCCCCCACACCCTCACTCACCTGAGCAGGTCCCAGGGTGAAGATCCACTCTCCAATCAAAGACATATCTTGCTGCTGGAACAGCTGATTACAATATGAGAAACTAAGATAAGTGTGGTTCATTGTACTACATTTCAATAAGGTTTTGAACTTTGATGCATAACTTTGTTAGTTGTGCACATTCTGATCCCAAATTTCAACATGACCTTTTTTGGAATCCCCATCTCATGACCAATGGCAGTAGAATTCTGCAAATAAGGCCCAAAAGGCAATTTTGCAGACATTTGGTGAAATCACATTTTGGGCAGCATTTGAATATTTTCACAACCCTTGTTCATACGAAGACTATGTTGAAAATTTGAGGTCAAAATATGTTAAAATGGCAAAGTTATGTGCATACATTGACATTTTTCTATGCTCACTCGTAACTTTGGTAATTTTAAATATTTGACCACATATTTTCAACAATGCCATTTTTTCACACAATGTGACTCACGCATGTGACAGCTGTAATTTTTTCAAATCCAGGCCAAAATGTGTTTTCGCTCCTGTAGCATGGAATGACATATCAGTAGTGCGGAATGATGTTTCATCTGGGATCTGAAAATGTTCACCTACTGGGATCATGAGGTGGGATAATAAGAAGAAGGCTACTGTATGATGAAAAGTTGGTGTACAAATATGGTAAAATGCCCAGGTTATGAGTGAACATTGCAGTATTTCAACATTCACTTATAATTTCACTAATTTTCAATATTTTGACTCCAAACTTTCAACATACAGTGGCGTAGCCATTTTTCCACATCGCCTCATAAACATGATGGGCCAGATTTTCAAACGTTGGTGCAGGGCTTGCACCCTGCCCTGCACCACAGTACTTTAACTTTCGTGGTGCGCCAACCGTCTTTGCTGCAACTGCATCCGATTTTCAAAGCTCAGGTGCAGTTGCAATGTTTTACACGGCTTACAGCAGCTTGCGCCAATGCTCTGGCACAAGCACTGTGTAATAGCCTCCTAGGGGTGGCACACACTAGACCACAAAATCATGGTCTAAGGAGGGGCACTCGGCGTAAGGGATTAAATATCCCGATCATCGACAGGGGACTGCCGCAAGCTTTGTGCACCAATTGTTTGGTGCACCAGGGGCTTGTGGCATCCCCGGAGCTCTGAAAATCCAACCAGATGTGTCATTTTTTAAAATCCTGGATGAGATGTGTTTTTGCACTTCTGGTATGAAATGACATTTCAGCCAATATACTATAAATGGTACATGTAATGTTTCTGAGGCTAATCATAAAATGAATATTTTGAAAATTTGGGAACAAAATAAAAAAAAAACAATATAATTCTTAATAAACATTGTGTATAGTGCCAGTCTTGACCCCAGTAGGAATGCTTTGTGATGCCATGCTGCTGGGCTGAGTTCAGAGGTGAGCTCAGTGACCCAGCTGGATGAGGTGAGGGTGGGGGTATGACACGCTGTTATGCAGCACCCTCCCAGCCAGGAAATGAAAGGTACAGGGTTGCCCACATGGGCCCAGGTACCATATAGTGATGACAACTGTTCTCTTGGCATAGGGCCCTGCATCTCTCCATCCATGGGTGGCAGAAGGCTGTTATGCCTGGGTCTCACACCATCTACTGACCCATGTGTTCATACCATAAGTAATCCTGATTATTTTCACCATTTATTGCTGTATATTATGTTTACATTATTTTATGGTTTTATACAGGTTTTTATGTTTATTACACCTGATATGCATATCTTTTATTATAATGTGTTTGCCTAGGTTATGTGTGTTCTTTTATGTTCACACATAGTCATGACTAATTTGTGACTTATACCAAAGTATCATGCCATGTGCATTTCTGCTTATGCTGCATTCTCTTTGTGCATGACATATAGCTGACAATGCATTTTCTTTGTTCTGAGATTCTTACTTACTTTGCAACTTTATTTTCTATGTAATTCCCCAAGGCAGCCACCTTATTTACATGCCTTATCCAATGCTATATGTTTATTATATCTGTAACTGCACTGCTATCTGTCATATATATTGCATGCACACCAGCTCCTCAGAGAGAAGTGAGAAACCCTGGGGCTGACTGGTGGAAATCATCTCCCTGTAACTCCTTGTTACATGTTCTGGCGTGAGTATCTGTAATAAACTGCTTTTGCTTTTTATTACCCACTTGTCCAGTATGTTCTTTGTCTTGGCCAAGTAGCATCTATGAACCTGAAACTGTATGCTGGACACACAGGTAACAATTGGTGAGCCAGCCTAAATGCTGACTGGCTAACAAGGAAACACTCATTTCCTATATGGAACTGAGAACTGGGAAGAACAGTTCCCCACATGCTTCAGCAGCTTGAAACTCTGATAAAAAAAAAACACAGACTGCAGTTCTCCTTAGGTTGAGCACTGACACTAAGGATCCCTGATGTTTAGAATTTGTTCTGTTCACATGGGCTGTCCTTTGGTAGAATGTGGGGCAGTTTTGGGACTTCATGTTTTGAGCTTTGAGTCTTCTGGCCCGTAGGTTGTGGAATCATTTTAAAGTCATCCACACACACCTACCCGTTTGTCAGTGTTCATCTCCTGTGGTTCAAAACACAGCAACTGACCAAAAAATGGTTAAAGGTTGCCCCTATTTAATAGACATGTCTATGATAATTTGCACAGAGCTGTGAGAAGACATCTCAGTTTACCTCACTGCACATGGTGGGTGGGAGTGCATTAATGGGTTAACTAAAGATGAGTTAACTAAAGATGATTTGGATCCAATTAAATTGATCTGTGAGTAGTATATTGAACTGAGGCAGTCAACTAAAATAGATCATTTTTGCTACATTAGCTGAAACTAAAAAAAAAAATTTATCCTATACAGGGAATGTGTTGGCTGGAACAGAAGTTCCAGTCCTTGTTTAACACGTTGGCTTTCAAGCCTAAAAGGTTAACAGCTACTGAACTGTCGGTTGCCGAACCATCTAATAAGTTTAACATAAACTTTTAATGAGGAATCCTCCTCGCTAATGGAGTTCACGGACCAAACATTTGTCTGTTATGACCCTGGAGGAATTATTTTTTTTTAATGGAAAAACTGTCTGGCTGGGTGTTGATCTTGTCCTAGTGCTTCAGATTTGTGGTGAGTAAATTTTAATTATATCTGTTGGTTGATCAACCTTTCATTGTAATCTAAAACAAATCTAAGTGTAAAAACTTTTGTCTTTTACAACTTTTCCTTGCTACTCAGTTTAGGAACAGCACTACGTTTAATAGTAGTACACCATATTTTGTTTTCTGTTCCATGAATGCATAGTTTACTTTCTGCTAGACACTAGACTGAAATTAGCCTGGTCAAGGATGCACTGTATCATGCAGTTGAGATAATGACTAATTAAAGAATGTTCAAAACAGCAGAGACTTTACTGTATTCTGTAATTTATTCATTTATTTGTTTAGCAATGACTCTCAAGGTTTAATGGTATCAGCTTCATTAACTATTATGGTGTGTTTGATTTTAAAAAAGTGTTTGGTTAACAGTAATTAGTGTTGGTTGGGAAGCAAAAGTTAAGTCTGTCTTTTAGATTGATTGTGTCACTTGGATTTGTTCACTTGAGTTAATTACTTTTTGAATTAGAAGAATATTTTGCTTGATAAAGGTTTGCCTTAGTCAGTGGCATAGGGTTGAAGAATATGCTTTTAAAAATGTAGGGATGTGCTGTCCTGGATTTTAATGTGTGGAAATATTTGTAGCTGGGAAACAATGTGCCAAATTAAGCATATGCTATATCAGATTGTCACTGTTACTAGTTATCAATGTCTCTGTGTTTTCTGAAGCTACTCTAGCTTTTTTATATCATTTGTAATAAGGAAAATCTGCTTGAAAATGGCTGACACCTTTGTCTTGTTGCCAATGGTGCAGTCCAGTCTGCAGTGTTGGCACATTAGGCGTGATATTCAAAGGGGTTACACCTGGTGCACAACCCTGAGATGCAATGCATACTGATGCACAAGGTTGAGTCTGAAAATAAGGCTCAAATGGTAGCCACCCACAGGTGAGCTGCCATAATGCAAGGCACATCACAGGAGCAGCCAGCTGTGGGTGGCCTTCCCCCAGTACACTGTGCACAAGCACCCTATAAGGTCCCTGGTAGTCTAGTGGCACCCCTTCCCTCTCTCCCTGTAGCCCTGATTGCCGGTATTAATTGATATAATACATTCCTGGGAGTCTAGTGGTACCCTCATCCCCTCCTGTAACACCGATCACCATAAAGCTGTTTCAATCCCTTCCCTGGTGGTACAGTGGAACCTGATCACCCATTATGACCCTAAAAATGTGCCCTGGTAGGCTAGTGGTACCATCTCCCCAGCCGTAGCCCTGATCACTGAATATTCATCCAATATCATTTCCTGGTAGTCTAGTGGCACCCCCCACCCTCCCATTGCTCTGATTGCCAATCGTAAGATCAAAATACCTCCCTGGTGGTCCAGTGGCACCCCCACTTCCCCACCCACACAGGATCCCCACCACCCAGCTCCCCCATCATCAGCAGGTGACAGCATATCCACTTGCATACTTCTGTGGCTGCTCACCAAATGACAGAGTACAGTGTGGGCTGCAATACCATTTGTCCACACTGTGGATCAATGGGCTTGCAATGCAATTTGTACATGATTATTACAGTATGCACTGCAAGCCCATTGGTCCACAGTGTGGACCAATGGGATTGCAGCCCATACTGTAAGCTGTCATTCAGCGGGCAGCCACAGATGTATGTGAGTGGGTATGCTGCTGCCTGCCAATGACGGAGGGGAGCAGGTGGACTGAAGTCCTGTGGGTGGGAGGGAGGGGAGGGGAGAGGGTGCCACTGGATCACCAGGGAGAAATTTTTAAATTATGATTGGTGATCGGAGCAACAGGAGGGGTGGGGGTACCACTAGACTACCAGGGATTGCAGCATACTATTAATATGGTGATCAGTGTTACAGGAGGGGTAGGGGGATCACTAGACTACCAGGGAATGATATTGGATAAATACTCAGCGATTGGGGCTATGGCTGGGGAAGATGGTACCACTAGCCTACCAGGGCACATTATTTGGGTCATATTGTGAATATGTCAAGTCTGTTTATTTTTGCCTATATTATTCCTGAAATGTTCAGTTCTCTGTTATTGTGCCTTGTGACATTGCTTCTGTAACGTTGTTTATTTTGCTTCTCACTTGTTTGTATACTGTGTATGCTGTATATTCCCCTGATCTCTGTATATGGCTTATTGAGTTTATGATGTGTTATCTTTATTTGCTGCTATCTGTTTTCCTGTGTCCCCAGGATGCATCTGGAATTGAGCAGTAGTCTGCTCATTATGCCTTCCTGGTAAAACTTTTAAATAAATAAATAAATAACTGGTGATTGGTGTTACAGGCAGGGTGGGGGGTCCCACTGGACCACCAGGGAAGGGACTGAAACAGCTTTATGGTGATTGGTGTTATGGGAGGGGAGGGGGGTCCCACTAAACTGCCAGGCTGCCAACATTCTGTGCTACTGGTGTGTGGTGGCACGGGATGGGATGGGGATTCTACTGCAGTGCCTGCTCCTGGGACATGCTGTGCAAGGAGCCATGTGCATTTTGCTGGCTGGCCCTGCACAACTCATGCAAATGGGCCATAATGATAAGCAAATGGCCCCATTTGCACTTTGCATACATTATGGCCCCATTTGCATATTGCTGGCTGAACATTGGAAATTTGCATGCAGCATAACTCTGTTGCACTGACGCAGTTCCCATTCCAAGTATTCAGCCCTGTCTGCGGGGGATGCGTCAGCGTATCATATTTGCACAGAGTGCATTACCTGATATATTCAGAGGAGATGCTCCATGGCTCATTTCTTTTGAATATATCCCTGAGTTGCACCAGCACAACTCAGTTGTGCTGTGCCATCACATTCATCATTGCCAGGCACACTTCTGAATATCAGGGCCATTGTCTGCAAACTTTTTATCATTCAGATGAGTGGTTGGTTTAAGGATGCAGTATGTGGACAGGTGTCATTAATCTTGATTCAAGTTAATCATAGTTTGTTGAAAAAATAAAAAAAAGCAAGAAACAATAGCTTGCAAGGGTTTTCACAGTTTTTTTCCCTTTCAAATATGGCCTCTCCATTTGCCATCATGTAAATCATGATGGTGAGGCAATTCTGTTTTTGCTGCCTCAGTTGGTGGCTAGAAATTGTTCTTTTATCTGTAAAAACTCACATTCAGTGCTGTGTTGAAGGACACTGCAGCTGGATTTGGATCCCAGTGGCCATCGTTTGCATAGTGTGTGACCTTTGGCAAGTCACTTGACCTCCATGTGCTTTTGAGCTGTACCTGTTTTTCCAGCTCAGAATTGATGTACCTCCCTAATTAAATCAGTATTTCTTATCCAAATATAACTTTGATGGGGAGTGCACATCAAAAGTACTTTTTAAAAGTTACTTTTGTTTGGTCTGGTCCTCATCAACTGCATGTGACATTAAGACTGCAATTTTTTTTTCTTCCTGGGCTTACAGCCAAAAAGCTGCATACTATCTACAAATCCACCCATTCCTACATATGCCTTCCTTCATGGTGGTTCTCATGGCTTCTTCGTCTGTGTCCTGAATCAATTATCCCCATGCATCGCACAGCAATTGGGGGGCTGATCACCCCCAGCATTTGTAATAAGCCATTTACTTTAACTTTAACAAAGCTAACTACACAATTTACACTGCCACAAAAAGTATTATAACTGTTTTGGTAGATTTTACCATTTATGTTTGTTACAGGCCTGAATTTAATATCTTTTTAACAATTTTGTACGTACAAAATACCAGTATTATAACTTGTGTTATTTATCAGAATGATGTGTGTTATTGACAGAGTTCTAAAGTCAAATTCAGAGAATTAGGGATGCCTAATTGTCTGACTTTAAGTTTAATTTAATTTCATTTTCAGGAATCCATTGGCGTGTAATAATAGCTCCAAAAAACAAATTCTACCCTCAAGGGTAGTCGTGGGCATACATCTGTATAGAGTTAATATAAGTATCAACATTTTGAAAAACAATGCTAACCTTCCACAAGGAGAACACTCTGAGGAACAGAGGCGTTCCCTTTTATGGCTTGTGTTTTATTTTTTTCTCTCTTATAGAGATAAGACAATCCTTCACAAACAACCACTGGTAATGTATAACAATGCTTTAACCAGTGCTCCAATTTCATTATAATGTTATTACAGTTTGAATTATAGTAGGATACTGTATTGTCCTAATTATTTATTTTTTATGACAAATTGTGTCAAACCCTTCAGTATTTATTCAGCATACAACCTTTCAGGTGATGAGTGACTGGCAAAGAAAGATTGGCAAAATATTTGTGGATAAATATCCACACCACTATTGGGAATAAAGTGTTATCTAACATTTATGCAAAGACCTGTTACAAGTAAATTTAATAGTATTTACTATTGTATTGTCGGGTTTCTGCTCTGGCATTGGCCATACATTATCCTATAATTTCCAAGCTACCTCTTTCACAAAAGAAGGAGCTTGGGGAAGCCTAAGGCGTGAATTGTATATATACGCCCCCCCCATTAACTGTTTGCTTCCATTATCAACTGTTTTAACAACTGGTGCACCTGTAAGGGGCAGATAATTTTGAGATCTGTTAATGACATAGCTAACTACTAACAAATCATTGAATTCCTATTTGTTTAACAAATAACAGTCTCGGAATGGTGTCAGCTGTATGTGTACTATTTATTACAGGCTGCACTCACTGATAGAAGGCTTTTACGGTTCATCAGTGATGGATATGTATAATGCTGCAGCTGTAACCATTCTTAGTGTGATTCACCATGTCTATGAAATTTCCATGAGTATGCTATACTATAAGCCAAGCCTAATACTTTAATTCACAAGCTTCAGCTTTGCAACATCAATCATTTATATATCAGGTGGATCATAAATTGATTTTCTGATAGAAAGCAGAGAGTAATTATAGATGGACATACACCACTTTGGAAAAATTTAGATGGTGGTGTTCCACAAGGTTCTGTCCTAGCTCCAATAATCTTTCAGATTTTTATATCTGATTTATCTGATAACATTCATTGTAACATCACAAAATATGTGGATGACTGTAAAATTGTAAATATCTGTATGGGCATGGAAGAGTGCTTGGTCATTCAAGAGGACTTAAGTAGATTAGAAGCATGGTCAGTAAAATGGAACTTACTTTTTAATATATCAAAATGTAGTGTTCTACATTTTGGTAAACACAATCCAAAATATGTATACCATCTCTATAACTCTCCTCTGTTAAGCAAAGACAGTGATAGAGACCTGGGTAATTTGGTCGATTCTCAACTAGATTTTGATACTCATATCACTCATATAATTAGTAAAGCAAACAAAATTTGGTGGGCTATTCACCATAATATAACATCAAAAAGTTTGGATATTCTGTTACCCCTTATACAGGGCATACATAAGACCTTATTTTGATTATGTCTCCCAGCTATGGAATCCCTCTAAAAGAAGGGACTTTGCCAGTATTGAAAGGGCACAAATAAGGGTGACCAAATCTATTATTTTCAATAAAACCATCTCTTATGAGAATAGACTTGTAAAATTCAATTTAATGATGCTCAAAAATAAGAGACTGAGAGGTGATCTCCTGTTTGTCTGGAACATCATACATGACCCTTATCTACTAACCGAATGTGGTCTTGATTTTAAGAAAATTCAAGTAACTACTAGAGGACATCCTCTACAACTTACAAGAAATAAGTGCTACTCTAAGAAAAGGGCTTATTTCTTTTCCCAGAGAGTTGTTCGACCCTGGAATCTACTTCCTTTGGATATTATCATTAGCAGTAATAAGACTACTTTTAAGAATAGATTGGATAATTTCATGAGATCAGGAAAACTCTTGACTTTCTATATGTAGCCTTGAAGCTCCATGGGCTTTTTGCCTTTTGCTTCTTTTACTTCTTAGTATGGTTCTTAGTATATCCACTATGGTGTTGACATACCTAATTTCTGTTTTGTGCTTTATGATCTGACCATCTGTGATTACCTCTGTGCTAACTCTTGAATATGAATACTTTCACAGTTAGCCTAACTATCTGTATGCTCTATAAATGTAATTCATTTACATTATGAGTTTTTATGTGCTTTGAAAAGCAGATATTCAGATTGGTGTTTTAAAACTTGATAGTAATTTATATCTTGTTTTAACTCATCCACTACTAATTCTTTGCTGTCTGAGGCATACTTTTAAACAACATCATGCACAGCTAATATTCCTTTACATGGATTGTGCCTCAGGCTTGTAAATGAAATGAAACATGACCTAGCCATCTTCTTTTTGTTGTGTTGCCTCTTCTGCAAGGCAACAAGAAGGGGATTGTTATGCCTGGGTCCCACACCATCTACTGACCCATGTGTTCATACCATAAGTAATCTTGTTTATTTTCACTGATATTTGCTGCTGTATATTATGTTTACATCATTTTATGGTTTTATATATGTTTTATGTTTATTACACCTGATATGCATAACTTTTATTGTAATGTGTTTACCTAGGTTATGTGTGTTCTTTTATGTTCACATATAGTCATATAATCATGTGTAATTTGTGACTTATACCAAAGTATCATGCCATGTGCATTTCTGCTTATGCTGCATTCTCTTTGTTCATAACATATAGCTGACAATGCATTTGTTTTGTTCCAAGATTCTTACTTACTTCACAACTTTATGTAATTGCCCAAGGGAGCCGCCTTATTTACATGCCTTATCCAATACTGTATGTTTATTATATATGTAATTGCAATGTTATCTGTCACATATATATTGTATGCACACCAGCTCCTTGGAGAAAAATGAGAAACCCTGGGGCTGACTGGTGGAAATTGTCTCCCTGTAACTCCTTGTTACATGTTCTGGTATGAGTATCTGTAATAAACTGCTTCTGCTTTTTATTACTCACTTGTCCAGTATGTTCTCTGTCTTGGCCAAGTAGCATCTAAGAACCTGAAGCTGTATGCTGGACACACAGGTAACAAGGCCCTGTGCATTGTCTGACACATACACTCTTTGCTCTGTGCATCTGTACCTCCAGCCACATGGAAGTGCAGAGACCACAGGGCCCTGCACTTCTGTAGCCCTCCAAACAGTTCTATAATTCTTCACATCTGTCACTGCACAGAACTGCAGGACCCACAAGGGCCATGCACTTTTGTAGGTGGATGGGGTCTTCCCTTGGTGCAGAGCATCTGCATCTGTTCATGCAGGTCCTGAAAGGACCTGTGTGAATGAGGATATTATTCCATTATCTCAAAAAGAAAGGAAACTGTAAAAAAAACATTGTTAATGCACCAGCTAGGGTAACTGCACACCACTTCACACCACAAAAGTAGGGAAATGTGGCATTAGGGTTTCCAGTCCTAACTCCCTATCCCCACCCCTGAGGCAGCAAAAGCAAAGTAAACATTAGAGTTTTGGGTCTCTGGAGTCTTGGCAAATCAGTGGTGACATCTTCCTTGGGTTGTCAACCCTGGTGACCACCATGCTCCCAGAGCAAACAGTATCACACATGATGTCCTTTCTTCAAGCAGGGAAGAAAGCTGCAACAAACTGTTGGCAACATGTGGAAAGACATACTTCTCTGCCTTTGAAGAGTGTATCACTATGAGGAACTGCTTTGGAGCCGCACCTTGCACTTTGGATTAGAGGCTATGGGCTTGGGGGGAGGAGCGAGCATTACGTTTGACAAACCCATGGAAGACCCCACCACTGATTCATCAAGACTCTGGCCTACCAGGTTAGAAGCACACAGCTAGAACTGCAGGGCAAGAATAGTGTGATGTAAACAAATTTACCCTTCAAAATCTACAGGGGTAGAATAGCAAAAGGTACTAACCACTGCCCCGGGCTGTGAAGGGAATGAAGGAGACATAGAGAAGTAATGGAAAAATGTGGAGGCTGGCTGAGCTGCCCTGTGGTGCAGAGGTCTAAGGCACAAGCAGCTTGGCCAGCACATGCAACTCAAAAGACCAGGGTTCTGCTCCTCATCTCCTGGCATGTGTAGTAGTAATTTTTTCCCCTGCATGTACTTGTGTTTGTAGTCTAAAATTCGTTCCACCCCCAAATTTTGCCTTTATTCGGGAGTCTGCAGCCCCTCAGAGTTGGTTATTTTAATAATGGTGGCGCAAGGGGCAGAAATAAAGTGTACAGCATCTAGTTTTCTAACGGTAGCTTTTGTTGGTGTGGTTTCAGATCGCTACAATTGGTGCTGTTTTGTGGTGTGGTGTTTTTAATTGCTGCTGTTCTTATGGCACTGCTTATATGGCACTGTTATTGACAACACTGTTATTGTTGCCACTGTTTAATCCTAGTGCTGACTCTGGATGTTTTTTCCTTTTGCTGTTTGGGGGGTGAGGGTTGGAAACCCTAATGCCACATTTCCCTACTTTTGTAGTGTTAAGTTACCCTATCTGGTGCATTGACAACTTTTTTTGCAAATAATTAATAGATTTATTTATTGAATTTTGGTAATCAGGTAGGCCCACTGAGACCACTGGTCCCTTTTTCAGGGTGACCCAGATTTAGTTACAGGAAAATTAACATAGTACAAAGACAACAAGATAAATTACAGGCAGTTTTACAGAGAATAAATGACACCATTACATGAGGCACAGAGTAGGGTAATGTCAAGTGGAACACCCTGCCAGAGGAAGTGGTGGGGGCTGAAACAATCACAGGATTTAAGAATGCATGGGATAGACATAAAGGAATTCTGGAGGTCAGGGGTAAGGTACAACAGACTTCTAAGAAAACAAACTGAACTTGCAAGCTCAAATGGGCAGACTGGGTGGGCCATAGGCCCTTATCTGCTGACACTGTCTATGTATCTATGTATCTATGTCACAGGAGGAAAATTAGATGCATACAATAAATCATGTGGTACATTTTAAGCAACAGTGGCTACATGTTGGACAATGCATTCTAAGTAATACACTTTCCATACACATAGCAAAGGTACATTTCCACTATATTGATACATTGAACGTGTATCTATAAGCTGTATCATCCTGACCTGACTCCAAGTTTTCAGTTTAATGTAATCCCCTTCCAAATTTTGGAGGCTTACTTTTAGGCTTCCAGCTTGGGAGCACAGTATACTTCTTTTTTCACTGCATTCCTGCAGCCATTCCAAACATGCTTCCCTTCTCCCGGTCCCCAGTCAAACTGCAGCAGGGGGAACAGGAAGCAACACAACAACACTCCTTCTTCCTTTTTCCACACCCAACAGCACATTTTATTTAGTTAGTTTTTACAGCTGCAGTGGGCATAGCCCTGCAGACATTTTGCATTTAGAAAACAGCTGATGTCATTTTTGCTACCAAACAACATAAGTGTTAAAAATAGAGTCCTCCACTGGAGCTGCATTACTGCCCTGCCTGTGTATGTATATGAGCTGGAGAGCACTATTTTTGCTCTGGCTTGAGGAGTTAATTGAGCCCTCCCTCAGCAGAGTCTCAGACATTCTACACTACAGTCAGCAAACACAGAAAGTTAACTCATTATCTTCTGGCAGTTATTTTGTGTCAGATTACCAATGGATAGTAGACATCATACAAAACTACTGGAAGTAGAATGAGTTAAACACTTCCTGGAGCTTTCTGCATAACAAATAAGCACTGCTGTGCCCTCAGTCCCCATGAACACCTCATTAAGCCATTTGACACCTTCATCCTAACAACAATCATCCTGCTACTTTGTAAAACAATCCATAGCAAAGAGTTCCAGTGATGCCTGTTCCAAGTGTTAAATGCCAACTTCATTTTCTCATGCAAGCAGTTCTGAGGATACACTAGTACCTGACATTTAGTAGTTACTTGTCTGTTATATTATTAGAATTTCAACTCTGTCTGTTTCTCCATGGTGAGAGTAGCAAGCTGTTGAACATGCGGTATTCTTTGGAACACAGTGGACTGTCATGGATGTTTGTGCCTGCTGCTTTTTTTCTTTTTGTGGAAGAAACATTTAATGTATATAATCTTGCAGATGTATGCATTTATTTTTCCAGATATTTGTTTTTAATAATGTTAATAATATATCCAATGCACCAAAATAGCCAGTTTTGTTTTAGTTACTATTTTATACAGCACTGTGTTCTTAACCTGCAATTTGTGACTATAGGTGTTTACAAATGAATGATAGTAACCACATTTGCTTCACTTGCACATAGGTAGGCATGTGTGTGTGTCATTTTTGTTTGACTTAGGTTATGAAGTGACACACAGAATCTGATCAGTTCTTAACATGCTGTATTGTAATTAAATGAACTGATAAATGGGGGCTTTGGTTTCTTTTACAAATTCACTTTTCCTGTCCATTAATATACTAAAACTAAAATGCTTCAACAAAATGTTTAAAAGTAAGGAGTTGAGCAGTAATGGTAGTTTACTCACTTGGTAAAGGTGATTATAGGAGCACCTTTTTATAGCACTCTGAGACACAACATATGGGTTATCTAGGGCTCTCCTCATAGGCTGATGCACAAAAGAATTCCAAAAATTCAAAATCCAATCTCTTCTCCTCCCTCTCTGCTCTCACAATCCTCAGTACAAAATCTTCCAGAGCTTATATAACTCTGAAACCTATATCAATAGTAAAAGAGAAAAGAACGAGTGCAGTGCATGCCCCCTGTAGTGTCACCACATTAAACTATGCATACAAGTAATATTTCTTGAAAGGCATTGCCTTTTCTTTTCAATGAGAGGATACATAACACCTCCACCCTCCACTAGTTGTAATGTAGCGCATACATAAAGTCACATTAGCATCTACTGTATTGGACTGTGCTGTCCTGACAACTCACTTTTTGTGTGCCTTTCCTGCTCATTGAGTGGGCTGTGGAGTGCTGTAAAAAGGTGATACTATAATTACCTTTACCAGGTGAGTAAATTACCATTATCTATTGCACCTTTTTACAGCACTTTGAGACACAACACATGGGTGAGTAACCAGCAGTACAAAATTGTTATAGGGTTGGAGAAGGAGTAGGCCTCAGCACAATCCTGATTACCTTATGTCCAAACTGAGAGTTACCAGTGACACCTGTGTCTAGTCGGTAAAACCTGCTAAAAGTGTGGGGGGATGACCATGTAGCAGCCTGGTATATCTCCTCAATTGAGGCTGAGTTGCATTCCACCCAGTAGGTAGCTACTGTCCTAGTACAGTGGGCTCTGAAATTGGGTGGTACAGAGGTATTGGAAGCTGATTCTGCTTTGACTATGGTTTGCCATAGCTACCTAGCTATTGTTGATCTTGATACCTGTAAACCCTGTTTCAGGCCCTGGGGTATGCTGAACAGCCTGTCTGATCTTGTAAAGGAGGCTGTACTGTTGAGCTATGTCATCAGTAATCTGCCTGGGTCCAAACTCATGAAAGTATCCCTATGGGGATCATCCTCTGATGGGGTAGACCTGGGCACAGTAATGTCTTGTGTGGAATGGAAGGTGGACGCTACTTTTGGAATGAAAGATGGGACCATCTGCAGGATCACTCTGTCCGGAAAAAGGTTAAGAAGGACTCTCTACATGAAAGGACCTGGATTTCGCTGGTTCTCGTGGCCAACAATATGTTCACCAAAAAGGACGTTTTCATTTGTAAGACAGGGTAATGAAACCACTTCCAGAGGTTCAAAAGGAGGGTCTGTTAATGCATCCAGCACCAAGCTGAGGTTCCAAGGGATGGTCGGTGGTCTAGGTCAGTGATTAATGTTGGCAGATGCCTTTAAAAATGCTTCAATCAGGTGATAAGTGCCTGGTAAGTGGCCACATATTTCACCATGAATAGCCCAAATGGCCACTGCCTGTACCCTTAAAGATGATGGGGTCAGTCCCTTGTCTAAACCACTTTGTAGAAACTCTAGAATATCTACAATTGTACAGGTAGAGGGAGATTGGTTTCTAGTGTCACACCAGGATGTGAAAACGAGCCAATATCTGTTCTATGCCCTATTGATAGAGTTCCTTCTGGCCTGTAACATAGTCTCGGCTACCTTACCGGATTGCCCAGTTTTTTACAGTCTGGTCCTTTGAGCAATCTGGCTGTTAGCTTCAGGGGTTGGGTATCTTCATGCCATATTGGGCCTTGTTTGAGCTGGTTCTGGTATGAATTTAGGGACATTTGGTTGTCTGCCAGCACTTTCTTGAGTGGAGCATACCAAGTCCTTCTTGGCTAGTCTGGAGCTATCAGTAAGACCATGCTGCCTCTCTCTGAAATCTCCAAGATATGGCTATTGCTTCCACTGCCATTGCCCTCATGACTTCGAACCTGGAAACGAACCTTGGCAGTTGTGTGTTCTGTGCTGATGCCATCAGGTCTATCTGAAATGGTTCCCATCTTTTGTGGAGTTTGTCCAAAATCTCTGGATTGAGCTGCCACTCCCCCTGTTGAATTGATTGTCTGCTGAGCCAGTCTGCTCTTGTATTCAGTGTCTCTGTCAGGTAGGGAACCATGAGGCTGAGGAGGTGTTTTTCTGCCCAGATCATCAATGTTTGAGTCTCCCGGCCATAGAGCTGCTCCTTAATTGCTTCCATATGCTGCATGTGGCATGGTTGTATTGGGAAAGGGCTGTTGGGTAGTGATGTATTGTGTGTGTGTGCCCCTTTGGTCCCCTACCAACATGGCTTTGGCTGAGTAGCACATGCACAACGTGTGATGCATTTGCCCTTCCTTGGTCCCATTACATGCCTTGGTCTTCAATTATGTACATCTAGATCATAGACTACATAGCTCCATGCTATCTATATAGTTATGTACATACCGTTCACACAAACTATTTTGTGAAGACCCATTATATAATGCTCAGAAAATTTGCCACAGCACTAGGAGCTACTTAGCTCTGTACTTGTAATGGAAAATGGTTAAGCCCATAGAAGGCAACCTCTCAAAGAGGGGCTGAAGCTGTCGAACCGCCATGTCCAGACCACCAGTATCAGAATTCCTGCTAAGGCATTCGGATGGCATGCTAAGTATTTGAAGCAAATGAGCATTCTGTGAGTGCTCTGACTGCAGCTGCTGAGTGGTGGCTATCTGGGCACTGACACAGTGCTTCCAGTCAGAGTGGGGCATGACTGAAGTGTGAAAGAGTTGTGTGGGGCACCATTATTGAACAACATTTGTCATTACTGTACTGCCTGTGTTTACGAGGAAAAAAGCTAACAGAGAAACTGTAATGCTAATATACTGGACGAGGGATAGCGGACCCAGTCTGTCTCACTAAGAGATGGTACTCATTCATGCTAGGCCAAGGGTTTAATCCTACACCAGCTGAGCCATTGGAGCACTGCTTAAGTCACAAGTTTTTGGAGCTATGTACGTACAGTGAAACGGGTGCTCAGTAAGCTCCTAAGGACAGTTAATCTGACGTCTGATCTTTTGTCATAACCATTGTCAGACCCCATAGCATTAATATGGGGTGATGTTGTGTCTCCCTTAATAGGTCTGCCAAGTTCTGTTCCTCTTGCTTCCTTCTGGTCTTCTTTGGCCTACCACTGAATATCTGTTAGACCACTGGCACAGACGAGGAGGGTGAGGGGCAACGTGGATTGGAATTGCCAGCCTCTGTCCCTAAACTCACTGGCTCTAAGTAGTAAACAATGATTTTAATGTGTCTCATGCCGTTGAGTGTCCCTCTCATCTTAGGGTAAGCTAAGGGCCACACCCCTTGTTGCTGTAATCTATAAGGGATGTCAACTGCTAGGGCAGTAACGGAGGGGGGGGATAGCACCCCTAGGTGTAAAATGGCTAGAATAAAATGGCCACGGATGTGCTGAGGTTATGCCCTGTTGAACAGAGCAGGGACAGACATAGCCAAGTGGGGGAGGGTGGCCTCCATGTCCTACAGCTGGATGGGTAGAAAATGTAAACCCAGACAAAATACAACCCCTACCAGCTGACATAGTGATGGCTGCTGACAGCTAGTTATTGATTACACTTGAGCAGTGGTGATGCCAGTGTTATTTATCTGAGGGAGTACAGCTGCACAGTGTTAACATTTTGCATTTAAGGTGGAACCAATGTCAAAAGAGTGGAATTGCCACACTTGATCACAGCTGGTTCTTGGGAACCACTGGTCAGAGTAAGTGCTGTGGCTCTCGCATTATCTGAAAAATATAAGCAGCATTGGACATTGTCTGAGTCAGGTTGTGACTTACTGGATGATCATAGTACTGTAACAATCACTATATCAAAAAGAAGCCTTGAAGATATACATCAGGCTTCTGTATTAGAAAAACTGGCTTATTGCTGGAACAGGATTTGAATGCAGTGTAAAAATAATAGCCCTTGAGATATCACTGCATGGGCAGTCTTTTCTTACTAACTGGGTCCTATCCCTTCACACAACACCCTTTGCATGCTTTTTAATTGTCCCCTGATCTTTCAGAGCGGAAATTGTTGCCCCTTTAAATCCGAGTGACACAACCTCCAAGTAAAGAATGGGCTGTGTCTCTTTAACTTGTCGGCATTCTCCCAGGAGGCTATTTTAGGAGTGAATGCACTGGATGGAGGGCACCATCTTATGAGAGTAATCCCCATAGACTCCTCTAGCCAGTCCTGAACTAACTCTGAGGCTGTCCGCTGTCGCGAGAATCAAGATGGTAGCTGCTGCACTCGGGGCTCCTCATGGCTTAATTGCCACAGAAAAAATTCCCAAAATGGGTGCAGAAACATTCGGAGAGTCTCAACAGGATTGTAGAAATGCGGCTGAGACTCTCCCGATGTTGGTTGCAGGCAGAACGTGAGAGAGGCCGCTTGTACCAGAAAGGGGGAGGGGGGCAGGGAAAGTCAATTCCTGCAGGTAAGAGCCTTGGGGCAGATAGACACAATAAAATGAGATCAGAGGGCTTTCCTGCTTAGGTCATGATTAAACGAGGTAAATCACTATCTGCAGGATCACACAAGCACCAGGAGCGATAACAAGGCTTCCCTTCTAGGTGCACTGCAACCTTGGCTGAATGAGATGAGCTGAGGTGGTGTCTTCCATTGTTATAAGTAGGCGTGGTGACTTGGCCTCTGTACCCTCTCTCGGCAGAACAAGGTATACCAAGAGGGAACAGCACGCAGTTATTTGAAGAGTTAGCCCTGCGTCCTCTACAAATACAATCAAATAATCACAAACTCTTAAGCTAGTCCAAGACCCATAATGGAGCCTAGCTAACAAAGTAGCATTATTAAAGCTGTAGCTCTAATTAAAATCATAGGATTTTTCCTGGGCTTTCCATTGAGTTGCAAGACACGTAGAATGTACTATGTTTAGTTGTTTGCTAGGATATACTTGCATTTCCCCTTTAAATAAATTTCATGGTATTGCCCCTTCAAGAAATTGTATCCTGTAGTCACCATCTTAGGAGAGGTAGTCCTCCTGGTGGGAGCCGCCATCTTGTAGTGCTATCATCCCATAGCCTGGAAGGCTGCTAGAAACATTGCATGAGTGCGGAAACGGGATTTAAGATGGTGGCCCCACTGTGGCTGAGATGCTTTGGGCAGTCGCGGGAGACTGAAAACAGCCCCTGCAGGTCTGGGGGAGCTAGTGGTAAGGCATACCAAATCTGTGTCCAGCTTCTAACAGAGACTGTGCAGTCAGGAGAATTCCGAACTCCCTAGACACCCTGAATTGCGGCAGCAGGTAAGCCAGCTGGGGGCTCAGGTCCTGGGGAGGTGGAGCACCTGAGAGGATTGCCGAATGCGGGTGTGATCACAGGTCTTCCTCGCAACTGAACAAGGTGAGCCACGAGGAGACTATAGGAAATACCGCTCCAGTTGGGGACATGGGGAGCAGAGCCCCGTTTCCCCCTGCTAAACAAGGTAAGCCATGGGTCAGGAAAGAGGTGCTAGGCACCAGAAATTGAAAACCAGCCGCTCCCTCCTCTGCCTCAGCTGAACAAGGTGAACTGAGAGGAGGGGTGGGGGTAGGCAAAAACTCGATTCACATTCAATGATCATTTTCCTTTTAGCTTCATCTGCACATAGTAACAGTATGCAAAACAGTGCAATATTAGGGGCAATCTAGTCTGATGAACTTCTCTGCTTTTCACCTAAGTCTGACGCCACAACAGCTAGACTAGGTAGTCATTGGGTAGCCTATCTTTCAAGGCTTAACTGTTATCTTCCTTGCCCAGTAAGGCAGGATACAAGATGAGCACTAATTTGAGAGGGTTAAAATAAAATAAATAAACAAATGAATAAATAAATGAATAAGGGGCTTACCTTAATATATTGGCACAGAGCCAAAAATCTATGACCAGCCTAGAGGATGCACAAAAAAGAACTGAGGATTGTGAGAGCAGAGAGGGAGGAGAAGAGATTGGATTTTGTATGTTTTGAATTCTTTTGTGCATCAGCCTATGAGGAGAGCCCAAGATAACCCATATGCTGTGTCTCGGAGTGCTGTAAAAAGGTGTGATGGATAAGTTAGTTGATGTGGTGTAAAAAGCTGCTCCCTGGAGAATTACCTGGTTGGGATGAGGGAGCTGCCACAAGCAGAATAGGACTTCAACGAGGGGGAGCTCATGGCAGCAGAAGAGACATGATGGCATTAAAAGCTTAATGGTGTGGATGTGGAGGCACCAATATCTGAGCATGACTTTGGTAGAGGACTAAGTGTGACTTGGGGGTTGGGGATCATCAGGAATTGAGTAAGTCTTGGTATTTTTAGAATAATGTTTTTTCTGAAACTTCAACCTTCACTGGGTTAGGCTCTGCATCCATCTGTACAGTATGTCACTTGCAGTGGAATATGGGTAAAAACCAGATCACCAGACCCAGACCAGAGTTGTAAATTCTGGACTGGGCACAGTTTGTGCAAATATTGCTGATACATAGATACATAGATACATACATAGATACATAGACAGTGTCGGCAGATAAGGGCCTATGGCCCACTCAGTCTGCCCATTTAAGTTTGTAAGTTCAGTTTATGTTTTCCAGGAAGTCTGTTGCCCCTTACCCCTGACCTCCAGAATTCCTTTATGTCTATCCCATGCATTCTTAAATCCCGTGATTGTTTCAGCCCCCACCACTTCCTCTGGCAGGGTGTTCCACTTGTCCACCACCCGTTCTGTGAAGAAATTCTTCCTCACATTTCCTCTGAATCGTCCTCCCTCCAACTTCATCCCATGCCCTCTAGTCCTGGAACATCTTTTTTGCTTAAAAATAGTGCATTCCTGCACCCTGTTCCTCCCTGTAAGATACTTGTATGTCTCTATCATATCCCCTCTCTCCCTCCTCTCCTCCAGGGAGTACATGTTCAGTGCCTTCAACCTGTCCTCATAGGACTTGTGATGCAATCCATGCACCATCTTTGTTGCCCTCCTCTGAACCTTCTCTACCCTGTCTATGTCCTTACGTAGTAAGGTCTCCAGAACTGCACAGTGTACCCAGGTGTGGCCCTCACTAGTGTCTTGTATAGTGGAATTATGACCTCCCTTTCCTGCTGGTGATGCCCTGCCTATGCATCCCAGCATCCTATTTGCTTTACCTGCTGCCTTGTCACACTGTTTCCCTGCCTTGAGGTCATCAGAGATGATAACTCCAAGATCCCTTTCCTGCTTGGTGCATGCTATATCCTCACCCCCCAACTGATATATTGTGCCAGGGTTTTTGTGCCCCATATGCATTATCTTGCACTTCCTTGCATTGAATTTCAACTGCCAAACCCCTGACCATTCTTCAAGTTTCTGCAGGTCCCTTCTCATTCTGTCTACACCCTCTGGTGTGTCTACTCTGTTACAGAGCTTTGTGTCATTAGCGAACAGTGAAATTCTGCCTTCTAGGTCCTGCGCAATGTCACTGATGAAGATATTGAATAGTACCGGTCCCAGCACTGATCCCTGTGGTACCCCACTGGTCACTCTTCCCTCTGTGGATCCATGTGATCCATGCACTCCAGATGATCTGGTCTGGCTTTTACCTATCTGGTCTGGTCCTCATGGTTCAGTTTTCAACCATGCCAAGAAAGGGTTGAAAAACAGATTTCCAGGAGAGGACCAGATATGTAAAAGTTGGACTGAACAGTGCAGCCAGAGTGACTGAACCAGCAATATTTGTACAAGTTGCACCCAGTCTGGCCAATTTAGATTTTTACAGAACTGCTGTGGTTCAGGTCTGTCAGTCCAGTTATCAATCAATCAATCATTGAATCAATCTTTATTTTATAATGAAACATATGTGAGCAAAAATGCCCATTTACACAAACGTCCAGTTAAGCATAAAAAGAGAACAGAACACCAGGTCAAATGATTACATAGTAAAATACAGCATAAACAGGTCTAACATACGCAGGTCTAATACAGAGATCTAGAGGGATATACAGAAGAAAGGGGAAGCAAATCCGAACATACAAAATTGCCAGCACAAAAAGGTCCACAGGTCTATCAAGTCTGCCCGATTGTGCAGCTCTTAGTTTCATATAACTACAGTTGCCCCACCCCCACCCAAACCCCTCCGTTTGTTCCCTTTCCGGCCCTTCCCCCTTTGTGTTCTTGTCTGTACTAACCCTGCCCTTGACTCAATGCCAATCCGCTTAAAGCTGTCCACTGTCCTCAGTTCAATTAACTCATTTGGCAGTGCTTTCCATCCCGCCACCACTCTGTCTGTAAAGTAGTGCCTCCTCATCTCCCTCCTGAACTTTCCCCCTTCCAACTTCAGACTGTGCACCTCAGTGGCCCTCCCCCTTTTTAAGCAGAACAATCCTCCCTCTCTGGCTTTGTTTATGCCTTTTAAGTACTTAAAGATCTTTATCATGTCCCCTCTTTCTCTTCTCTTTTCCAACGAATACATGTTGAGTTCCCTCAATCTTTCCTCATATGGCAACTCCCCCAGTTCCATGATCATTTTGGTAGCCTTGCACTGCACCCCCTCCAGTAATCTCACATCCTTTTTTAGGTATGAGCACCAGTACTGTACACAGTACTCCAAGTGTGGCCTCACCAGTGATCTATACAAGGGCAGGATGATCTCCTCCTTTCTAGAGGTGATCCCACTGGCAATGCACCCCAGCATCCTATTTGCCCTTGCTGCCACCCTCCTACACTGTGCTGATACCTTCATATCCCCTGTGACTATTACCCCCAGGGCCCTTTCCTCCTCCTCTAAAGCTTTACCTGTACTCCCCCCAGCCAGTAGCTGGTCCTGGGATTTCTGTCTCCAAGGTGCATGACCTTGCACTTCTTAGTATTAAACTCCAACTGCCACTCCCTAGACCAGTGTTCGAGTTTAGCTAGATCCTCCCAGAGTGCCTGCCTCCCTTCCCCATTGTCCACTTTTGCATAAATCTTAGTGTCATCTGCAAACAGGCTGATCTTACTCTTGACTCCCTCTGCAATGTCTCCAGTGTAGACATTGAACAAAACAGGGCCCAGCACTGAACCCTGCTGTACCCCACTCATTACTGGCCTTGGCTTGGATGTCTTCCCCCTTACAACTACCCTCTGTTCTCTGCCCTGCAGCCAGCTCTCAACCCATCCCACCAGTTTCTTCCCCATGTCCCTCAGCTTGCCCATTAACCTTCCATGTGGCACCGAGTTGAAAGCCTTGCTGTAGTCCAGATACAGGACATCCACAGCGTGGCCTTCATTAAGTTAGTGACCCAGTTGAAGAGGTTGATCAAGTTAGTTTAGCATGATCTTCCCAAGACAAACCCATGCTGTCTGTCATCCTGTAGACCATTACTATTGAGAAAGGTTATCAACCTCTCCTTCAGAATGGTCTCCATCAACTTCCCCACTATGGAAGTCAAGCTCATTGGTCTGTAGTTGCCTGGTTGGTCCTTGGGTCCAGTCTTGTAAAGGGGCATCATGTGAGCCATCCTCCATTCCCTGGGTACATTCCCCTTCTCCAAGGAGGTGTTAGACAGGTCCATTAGAGGGCTTGCTAACACCTCTGCCAATTCCTTCAGGACCTTTAGGTATACACCATCCAGTCCTGGTGCCTTGTCCACCCGCAAGGCTTTAAGGCCCTTTAGAACACTATACTCTTGGAAGACCCCATCTGTTATCTCTGCCTCCCTCCATCCTTGTCCCCTTCCCCTACGGTATTGGGCCATCCCTTTCTTTCGTGAACACCGAGCAGAAGTACTCATTTAGTGCCTCTGCCTGTTTTTCCCCTTGTTCCACCCATCCCCCCTCATTTGATTCTAACACAGTCATCTCTACAACTCCTCTTCTCCCTTATGTTTTTAAAGAACCCTTCCCCCCTCTCGGATCGCTTGAGCCAACTTCAGCTCCTTTGCTGCCTTGGCTGCCCTGACTGCCCTGGTCACCTCCCTAGATGCCTTTGTGAACACCTCTCTATTGTCCTCATGCCTAGATTTTTTGAACTAATAACAGTGACAAATTTACAGCATAGGGATATACTGTAGTTGGAGGTACAATTCAGGAACATGAACAATTGGGTGATACGATAAAGACATACAATGTGCATAATACCATCTGAATAAAGTAGAAACTCAAATATCAATACAAGCACAGAGGCCAAAAAATAGTTGGTTAACCAAAATGGGCTAAGGTTAGGAGCTAAGGAAATATTCCACATGACAACCAATAGCAGTGCGAGCTGAGCAGCGCATGAGGGGTAAGCAAAGGAAGTGGGAGAGACATATGGATGTAAAATTACAGGTCTTTACATAGAAGTCTCTCCCACACTCATTATGTTCATTTTCCTCCTCAAACTATGCTAATTGTATTGTAATACATTATACAGTTTATTTTGTACTACATATGCTTATTCAAATGTTATCAACAATGACTACTGCTGAACTGTACGTATTTAGGAGGGCTACTAATCTGAGGTGCCATTCACTCGGGATGGTGATTGAGACTGTAATGCAATGCATAGTGGATAACAATAAAAGTGACATGGTCTGGTCAGGAAAATTTACATAAGTGAGTGTTGCAGAGCTTTCCATGTAAAGAGCAATAACTTGTACTGCCTTTCTGTAATGTTTGAATCATCACGTTTAATGTCAGCATCTCAATTTCTCGCAGGTCCTGAATGTATTGGCACCTTACTGTCACAAAGTTGCAAGGCAGTATTCAACTGAGGTCCTGATTCCTATTTTTTCCTGTGTTTTGAACATACTTTATTACTGTGAGTTTATTGTTCTAAGCTATTATACCCCTCACCCTGGAAAGTGCAGGCCACTCCCTTACCCATCAACTGTGCACCCCCCTACCCAAATTCACATGATAATTTCCTAAGTGTGTAGTGTGCTGTACAAATGATATAAGATAGTGACAACTGAGTGGTTTGCTCATGCTACACAGGGAGCAAAGTCTACAACAAATACAAAACATCCCGGTGTTCATTTAGCCCCATAAACAGATGTTCACAGAACAGTTAGAACTTGTTGACTTTCTTTTGTCTTCTGCATCTAGCAAGCTAGACATTGTTTCATAGGTGACCCCCCCCCCGGAAAAAAAGAAAAATAAATCTTTTATTTCTTTGGAGTTGCCTTTACAATTTAGCACATTTAAAATATTACACACCTCAGCTGGATAAAGAAAATAAATATCAATACATACATATTCAGAGGCAGAACATAAAATGCTGTAATACAGTCCAACAATACATTTTACATCACCACCAGCTATGCCAGATAAACAGTCACGCAATGACAAACTATCCGAGTAAATGTGAATTCCTTGAAAACAGACTGCCAAAGAAATGATTATTCCATGTAACACAGTCTGTACTGAAACATTTACTGAGGTAGCATCAGTGAGTGGCAGCTCCATTTGGGACCTCTGTGCAATGTGTGATAACTATGACTGCACACTATACTTTTGGTGAACTTTATTATTGTTGCTTTAAAAAAAAAACACAAGTCACATGATAATGACAGCACTGTCAGTGCAACTCTATAAATTTCTATCTCCATCACCCTCTCCCTCTGTCTGTCTGTCTCTGTCTCTGTCTCTCCACACCTCTCACAGTAAACACCATGAATGTCAGGAGCTTAACAAATAGATTTAATTTGTGTATCTATTTCGACATGACAGTATAGCTATTTGTGAATTTCTGTGTGGAATTCATTTGTAAAAATACATAAATCTCTGCAACAGATGTACAGATGACAGATATGTGACTTGCCTTTCAATCTGATGATCAATGCATTTGGAGTGGCACAATTCTGCACTATAAACACTATTTTTATTTCCACTCCTGACATTCTTGGTGAATATTGTGAGACATGTGTGGGGGGGGGGGGATGGATAGAGAAATTTACACAGGTGTGCTGACAGTGCTGTCATTATCACGTGGCTTGTTTTTTTAAAGGAACCATGATAAAGTTACCTAAAACCCCAGTGTGCAGTCAGAGATGTCATACCTTGCACGGAGGTCCCGAGTGGAGCTGCGATTCCTTCTGTACAGATATGGAATACTCATTTCTTTGTCAGACAGTCTGTTTACAAGCAATTCATGTTTATTCAGATAGTGAGTAACTGTGTGACAGTACTTAGTGTAAGTCCTATACCTTTATAAGGGTATACACTGTGGCACTTTTCTTAACAATATTGTAAGAAGATATTGTATTAATATGCCCCTTTTATGGTGAACTGTGTTCTACTGTTAAAGTAACAACATAGCTGGTGCAGTTTAAGTTACATAGTGTTGACCGTTGTAAGCATAATAATGGGACAATGTTGTAAGGGATTATCTGAAATGAGAAGTGTAGGAACTTAAAGCCGGGTATAAAATAGTGATAGTAACAGTAGTACCTGTACTGGTGTTTTTCCATGTAAAAATAATATTTTCATTAAGAGTATACAGGTTCCCCTTGACCTTGTTGACCTCCCATTGACTGGAGCAACAGAATTAGGTTGCTGATCTGTGAGAAATATTTTGTTGCCGTTGGTGTAAGGAATTACATCTCTTTTCGAGTACACAGCAGATTCATGTGGCTGATGCATGAAAGGGAGCAAGTTTCTGACTCAGTCACTTGCCAGTCACTGCAGCCTGATGGTCTGTGTTAGGAACAACTTTGATTGTTTTTATAATAATAGTATGAATGGATGTTTTTATACTACCTTATAATAAATTGACGGGTGCTTTTTCCCTAAGAAAACCCAGGTTGATATTTGCCGTAATAACCGGCTGGTTATTATGGCAAATATGCACTGGGATTCCCTGACTGCATGCACGTGCCAGCTGCTCTCTCCTTTTACTTGTGCTGGACACCTGCCATAACCACCACTTGGTGGTAAATGAAACCAAAGATCTCTTTTGTTTTAATTTTATATAACCGCTTTGGTGAAAAAGCGTCTGCCAGCAATTATATAAAATAAAAGATGGGGCAGTGTGTAAAACTTGATTTTACATACACCCTCAGTGTGGAATGCTTCTCATAAACCCGTTGGGCTTTGCCCTCAGGGTTTATGTAGCATCCTTCACCTCAGATGTGTTTAAAATCCCGTAACACACACCACCCCGTCCTTTATTCTCTATGTAGCAAGTAATAAAAAAAAACAGGCAATGGAAAAAATGAAACATAATTTGATAAAACAATAATCTGATAAGAACATATTAGCTACGCTTGACCTACGTGACCTCCCATTTACTGTATATGGTTGGCAAATATGCATCTAGATTTAATAGATAGATATGGGTTAAAAGTATGACCAGCAAAATGAAGAACTTAGTTTTATTAAATAGCTGTTCTGTTAGGATTATGTGTAAAGTGCCCTTACTTTATTTATTTTTTTATATATATACCAAACAACTGGCACTCAGTTGGTATTGTAACAGAAGGGAACTGCTAGAAACTGTAGTAATAACTTAACAGTTATATATTAGGTCACTGTGACTCCCATAACCTCCAAGCTCTAGTGCTATATGTAAGTAATAAGCCATGACAGGGTGTACATTTTGAGGATTTTAATGCATGCCCCAGGGTTGTGCTAAGGCACGAGGCTGAAGGACAAGTGTCCTTACACCCCTGGGAAGTGCATTAAAATCCTTGAAATGCACACCCTGAAGTGGCTTATCACACTTATAAAATGGGCCACCATCAAAAAAGAATTAGTTTGAGTTACTCTAATATGGATTAAAGCTTCTTTATTATTTTCAAACAAGTGTACAATACATTAACTCTAAAACTTAAAAAAATGGAAACCGTAGTCCCTATTAATGCATAAATAGCATATTTCAGCAATAGATCAGTACTTTGCAATTAAAGTATTTATTAGTAGTGTTAGTTGAAAATATACATTTTCTCTGTAACATATAAATTCTCCTATGAATGCACTGCAACATCTGTAAATTTGTAAAAATAAGCAGTGTTTAAAACTTTATTTTCAGTACACTGTTGTAATATAGTTCCTTTGAAGGCAACATTCTCTTATTTATAGGATTGAGGTGAAACGTTAGTAAGAAAAATATGTTTTCTTTGCATTTCAAATCAGTACAAGTACTATCTCTCAATGGAAATGTGTTCAAAACTTTAAACCTGCCAGGTTGCCTTTTTATGGTGGTGGTGGTGGTGGGGTGATAGAGTTCACCTGAAAATACCAACATATGATTCAAATGTACATGCTTTTATAAACTTCAGGAATGTGTTTGAGTAGTTTGGATCTGCCTCTGCCTATATAACTGTGTTTTGCCACCATTTCTCTTTGATAATAAAGTATTATTGCCTACTTTCTTCTTCCTGTTTTTTTCTCTGTTTTTCTCCACATTCAAGATATGGAATTTTATTATGGAATGTTTACTATGGAACACAGGGATTAAACATGCTCTGTTCCACTAGTGGAATGTTCCTCTTCTAACATACTGTACACACACAGACACCTAACAAAGGCCTCTTCTATAGCCACAGACTCAATTATCTCATTGTCAGGGCAAGCAGAAGAGCTTTCTCTGGTGAGTATGGTAAAGCCAGAAGGGGGATTTTTCACTGTCAGCAAAGAAACAGTTGTAATGAAAACTATTAACAATTCTTAATGTTTCTAATTTGTTTATGTGTGTACGGAGAATGTGATGATCAAGAAAACATTTAATTAATTTGTTTTTATTGTTTTATTAGGATAGTTTTATTTTTAGGGTCCAGTTGAAGGTTTTTACAGTGTAAAGGTAGCAGCCATGTTTGTGATGGAAGACAGCTCTGGTTGTAAGGGGACTGATGAGAGATAGTTCTGGTTGTTGGAGGACTGATTTGCTCATTGTGTGATGTGGTTTAGGACCATGATGACTGTTCATTTATAGAGATTTAATATACGGTCATCTGACGTCTATTGGCCAATGAGATTTCTAGATCTTTTTCTTGCCATTTTATAATAGTATCTAATGCTGTTACAGATGCGGTCTTACTGTTTTTCTTTTTTTGCAGCTCAAGTGTTAAGTCCAATTGGAATTTATTTGCCACTAGCTACAATTTAATTTTCTGTTCCTGTTTCATGTGGTCTTCTGTTGGAAAGTGCTACTTTCTGTAAGGCAGGGCACTTGATTACTTAACTTGTTTTGGCTCATATATGACTGTGAATCAACTCTACAGTGAGCTGTATTTTATTTATTTTTCTTTACTATTGTATATGTTATGTTATTTTTGCCTATGCACCCATCAGAGATACAGAGCAATATTTACCCCCCTTTCATTTTATAGCTACTTCTTCCATTCCACTTTCTGTTTTTTTATTAACTTCTTTCCTCTCACAAAGCTGAGTATCGCTTAACCTTATTTCACTCCATTTATCAATCTGCATTTCTAGCAAAAATGTGTGCCGATATGGTTTAGTGCCAGCTTCATTTCTGCTCCTTTCTCTTTCCCAAACTTTTATTTTCTTTTTACCTTTCAACACACACTACTTTTCAAGTTTTCATTTTTATTTTGGTGTAATCTGTTTAATAAATCAAATGCTTTCTATCCACCCCTCCCAAGCTTTTCTAATGGCACAGTTACTTATTGTTTTCCTTTAAAGTTCTGTGCACCCACATCTTATCCAGTTGTTGGGATGACAGCCTGGTAAACTTACTACAAACGAAACTTAGCATCCACTCCCCTGTAAAGGTAGTCCCTCACCTTTTATTCCAAAACTGCATATACCCTGAGGCAGAATCATTGGAATGGCTTGCTTATTCATATGGGGCTTAGTGCAATGCATGTAAGCCACTGGCCTGATGTTTTTGTGTAATAGTAGGTTCACAGTAGAGTCAGAACAGACGATGACGTGGCAGTTGGGGCACATGCTCATATGAGGAGTGGTTTTCCTTCTAGACATTTATTTTTTGCCAGGAAAGACATTCTGAGCTGGTAATGGCTTATTTCCAGAAGCTTCCTGGGCAGGGGAGGGGAGACAGTACAAAACAGTAAATATCATAAAGTGTATACAAAAAATAAACAAAATAAAGAACAGTAACACCTCTCTTAGTTGTTTTGTATATTTATCTGACCTGTTAATTAACTTTTGGTTATGATGTGTGTTTTCCACCGACCTCGGCTGGGCAAGTAAGGGCTCGGCGCAGCCGTATCAGCTCTGACTAGAGTTTGTTCTGTATTGGTATCTAATACTGTTGCTAATGTGGTCTTACTGTTTTTCCTTTTTCTACAGCTCGGGTGTTAACTCCAATTGGAATTGTTTTACCACTAGTTGCAACTTAACTTTCCATTCTTGTTTCATGTGTTATTATGTTGGAAAGTGCTACTCTCTGTAAGGCAGGGCACTTGATCACTTACCTTGTTTTGGCTCATACAGAATATGACTGCAAATCTGCTCTGCAGTGAGCTGTATTTTATTTATTTTTCTTTATTACCATATATGTTATGTTATTTTTGCCTGTGCACCCACCTGAGATGCAAAACAATTGAACACACCTTTTACCACTGGAATTGCTCTGTATTCCCCCCCCCTTCATTTTATAGCTACTTCTCTTCCATTCCACTTTGTTTTATTTTTATTAACTTCATTCCACTCACTTAAATTATATGTCATGTGAAATAACTCTCATTGTTATTATTTTTTTTTACAAAAATTGTCACCTCTGCAGACACATTTGTAAAAAATGAATTATAATGCTTGGACTTTTTGAAATGTATTTTGACTTATTTCTATGCTCGTGCTTGTCTACCCACTTACTCAGTCCTACTTGTTTCTGTCTTTGTACTAACTATTCCCTGTCCCTATCAAGAGGTTGTTAATTGTCATATTGTGTGTGCCTGGGATGGCACAGCAATAAAAGATAAACTATGCAATGCCCTCAATAACACACCTAACCCAGTTTACTTTTACCTAACACCTATTTCTTAGGCCTTATACAGTAAGATCTTCCTTCAGCAGAACTTGTAATGAAATGTGTAAGATTTACATTGACATTTGGGTATATAAACTTTTATATAATACTGATTATGCGTGTGTGTGTGTACTGTATAACAATCTCTAAAAAAATCAATTAAACACATCAAATGTCTTTGTAAACATGTCTCAACATTGTGTTTATCTTCCACCTTGTTAAAACATATAGTTGTCTCAGCAGTGCTTGCAGTTAAGGTACAGTACCTTCATGTATATGATGGCCCAGTTCTGTTGCGTTGATTGCTGTAACAGTGCATAGACTAAAACATAAAACTTAAAACATAGGTATCTGTAATACAGACGGTGGCATTATTTTTTTATCTTCCCTTTCTCAATGTACCGTACTTTGATTCAGTTAGTGTATGCAACGGCAATTCATGTTTATGTTTAAGCTCATGTAACACTCTTATCTAGCTAATGCATTCACAGCCATAGTGGCTCTGCCAGTTCTTGTTATTGACCAGGTAAGCATGCTGGACAATTACAATGCCTATTTTCAGGTACTACCCAGAAGAATTACAGAGGAAAGCAATGGGACAACCATATCACAAAGTAACACAGAAGAGACCAAAATTACAGAAAGGTAAGGTGGCACATACTGTACAAAAAACAAATATAATTGCATATGCAGAAATCAGCTGTGCAATGGTGACCAAGATTTAGTCACAGAATCAGTACAGTGTACAATAACAGACACAATTAAGGTACACAGTCAGTACCATTCCATAAGTAGTGCAAGCACAGGGGACCTCCCACAGGGAGGGAGGGAGGGAGGGTGTGATCAATCAAGTTACGTGCATGTGTAGACAGAGTGAACCTTCAAAAAGTCCCAGAGGGACCTCCTAATAAGTAAGTGGGAGGAAGCACATTGGACCAGGGTCAAAAAACAGTTCGGTTCCTAGGTGCAGAGACAGTGAAGACTTGTTTGCCTGAGGCAATGTGGGTCTTGAGCACAACCAGCAGGGGCTTACCATTAGACCTAATAGGGTAGCTTGAGTTAGACACTTTTAACTGACCAGTGAGAACAAGAGAGGCAGTAGTTCTGATTCCCTTATTGGTGATACAGCCCAGGGCAAATAAATGACTGTTGGGGGTAAGCAACACAGTTTTCTGTGCAGCTCCCAGCAGTGTGTGACATAAACTGCAGATTGGGTAAACATGCTGATATTATTATAAGCTATATATCATTTACACAATAATGAGTTTGCAATATATGTGTAGGAAATTAGCCCGTAATTAATTACCAACATGGACAAAGCTGCCATTGCAACCATTTCCAACAGTGTACCTAAGACAAGTGACAGACATGGAACTGTCCAGAAGCTGCAATGAGGGACAGCATTTATTAATATTTAAAGGAACTTGGTTCCTTGCCAATCAAATACCAGGGAAGTACCCGGACCAAGTGGGTTGATGGAAATGGAGTGTATAAGGACAAATAGCACTCCTGCTACTGCCCAACTACCAGCAAACAGCAGTGGTGTCTAGCAGACAGGGGACAACAGTTGGCACATTAGCTCCACCTACTTGGGCTGTGTGGCTGGGTGTTTGTGTTGTCTCTGTCAATAGTTTAGTTTTGTGGATTTTCATGTGTTTTGGCTTGGAGGAGCTAGACCATTCTTGGATATGTGATCTATGAAAGTTTCCTGGACTAAGAAACTGGAAAACATCACCAACAGATATTGGGATTCTCATGATAAATCAACTTTTTTGGAAGCCATCACAATCAAAGTAAGTACAGCTAAGAAATTCTACAAGCTCTGACCTGGGGAATGCAAACTGAGTCCACATTTCCGTCTGCCTTGTTGCTAGGGGAACTGCATGTCTTTGAGAACCATTCACAACTATTTAAACAAAGGGAAGACACTGACAAAGGGTTTTAACTACCTGCATATGCCCCAGGCCAGTGTTCCAGGAATTTAACACATCCTTTGTCTTGTTACCATAGATCAAACAGTTTACTGGTTATTTTCCTGTGGATTTGATTATTTTACATCATTTGGCAATGGGGCAAATCCTCCCCCTGGAGGCACACCACCGAAATTGATCTGTCCCTGCTCATGTGTGAGCCTTGGGCATAAACAAAGTCTCTCTGTCAGTGCGCTCCGAGACTCTCAGAACCCCTCCCTCAGCCACTGATTTCAGTTTCTCCAACCTCATGATTGCAGACCTTAGACTGAAACCCTCCTGGGAACACCTGCTCCTCCACAAAGGCTGCACTTATCGAGCTCTGTCCTCCCTCAGAATTAAATGGAGGAGATGCAAGAATGCTCCAGACCTCCTTAGCACACCGCTTTTGTACCTAGCATCACTCCTGATAATACTTTCTGGGATATTGAACTGAATCCAGGCCTGCCCAGCAGTGGGGCTCCCCGAAAGGATCTCTCCAGCAAAACTAAGGGATTTCTCATATCGCATATGAACATCAGAAGTCTCTTAAATCACCTGCCTGGTAGAAGCATGGCTCATGAGCACGATCCCGACATACTGTGCATGTCGGAGACCTGGCTGAAACCTGGAACCCCTGATACCTTGTGCACCATGCCTGGCTACTCACTTATTCGGAGGGACAGACCGGGGTCAAAGAGGGGTGGAGGAGTTGCCCTGTACCACAAATCTTACTTGGACGTTAGTATTATCAGTGACTCAAACCCCCAAACCACGAGTGAATCAATGCACGCGCTCCTGTCTCTTGGCTCTAAAAAACTTCACATAATCTGTATTTATAACCCTCCCTCTGGGGGAGTAAACGGGCTCCAGGAAGCACTCCAGCTCACCCTAAAACGCATCAACAAAAATGAAGCTATCATCCTTGGTGATGTCAACCTGAACTGGCTAGGTTCTTCTCACAATTCCCTGGCTTCACTAGTGCAAGTCCTAAATTTTCATCAACAAATCACGGAAAACACTAGACTGTCTGGGCCACAGTCTGGTACACTTATTGACTGGATCCTGACAAACAGACCTGAACATATGACTTGCTCTGGGATCTTGGCAGATACCATCACTGATCACTCCCTTATCTACTGCCAGTGGCGCGCAGGGCAGCCACCCCCCCACCTCGGCAGGTCACCTTTACGAATTTTGCAAACATGGACACAGACTCCTTCCTCCGGGACATCTCAAGCATTGACTGGTCAGATATATACCGTACGGGGAATGTAGAGGCTGCCCTGAACACATTTCTACAGCATTTTCTCCCTGTACAAAACAAGCATGCTCCAAAAACTACACGTAGAGTCAGGGGAAAACAAACTAGATGGCTACATAAAGATCTTCTAAAACAACTAAGATACAGGGACAAGCTCTGGAAAACCTACAAAAGCTCTCAATTGACTAGGGACTATGCAAACTACAGGCAAGAAAGAAATTTTGCAGGAAGAACATAAGGCTGGCAAAAGTGCTTACTATCAGAACCTGCTAAAGAACTCAGCCCATGACCCCGTAAATTTTGGGGCCACATAAAAACATTCCTGGGGACACCTCAATCAGTTACACCATCTGACATGGAAATAGGTGGCTCCATTGCAATAACCCCACCACCATAGCAAACGCTTTCAATAGCATGTTCTCTGACCTCTCCCCCTATACCAGCGCTCTGCCACCAGCTGCCTCCACTGCTGACACTGTGCCTCTTACTGACTCTGCCACCTTCGCAAGTGACTCAAAACCTATATCACACCTCCTCTATTTCAAAGCTATTACCAGCTATCAGGTTCTGAACCATCTAAAAAAATTATCAGAATACACCAGTCCTGGCTCTGACCAACTTGAACATCGCCTTTTAAAACTAGCTGCGCACTTTATCTCTAAACCACTAGCAAGAATTTTCACCTTGTCCTCACCAGCGGTGCAGTCCCAGAACTATGGAAAATGGCCAGGATCTCCTATCTTCAAAAAGGAACAAAAAGATATCTCTAATTACAGGCCTATTGCAATACTATCCCCACTCAGCAAAATCCTTGAAAACTGGTTGCCATACAGATCCAGGAATTCCTCGAAACTACCAAGCAGCTCAATGATGCACAACATGGGTTCAGAAAACCACAGTACTCAGATGGCTCTAGCCAAAATCACCACCGACATCCTCACTGGTATGGATCAAGGAAACTCACAGGGCTGTCTTTATAGACCTAACCAAGGCATTTGACCTAGTTGACCACCCCCTGCTCCTATCCTCCCTAAGGAAAATAGGCTGCTCCTCCCCTGTACTTGAATGGTTCAGGAGCTACCTGACCAACAGGTCCCAGGCTGTTAAATTCAACTCAGCCATCTCCTCCACTGTGGTAACGAACATTGGAGTGCCCCAAGGCTCCATTCTGGGTCCTCTTCTATTCACTCTATTCATCAATAACCTCCCAGATGAAATACCTGCCTGTTCCTCGCTCCTCTATGCAGACGACTTAGTTATCTATGCCAGCTCACCCAATGTAGAGCAAATTAACACCTCGCTTAATAGAGCCTACTCCAGTGTCCAGAATTGGTTAAACTCCCACCGCCTCATTCTGAATTCCTCCAAAACCAATGCCATGCTACTCGGCACCACTCAAAAGATCCGAAGGTGTTCCACTCCCCTGAGCATCCTTGATTTAAATGGAAATCCTCTGCAGATAGTTGCCTCCTTTTGTTACTTGGGCATCCTACTAGATCAATCGCTTGACTTAAACCTTCATATCAAGCCACTTGCAAAGCGTAAACTACAAGTTAGGGCAGCCTACAGAACTAGCTATATGCTTACCTCCTCCACTTAAACTTGCCATAGCCAGGGGATCCTGCTACCAGCGCTTACCTACTGTGCGCCTTCTTACCTCTGCCCACAAATCCGCTTCTGCACAAATGGGATGCTACATACAATAACATATGCCGATCACGCTCACAATCCCCACAACTTCTTCATCACTGCCAGCTATATGAGGACCTTGGTGGCTTTCCCTCGGCCATCAGGAGCTACTTCTGGCCTGCCTAAATGATTCTATACTGAGACAAAGTCAGCCTGCTGCACTGGCAAGCTCCTTCTTCCTGCGATTCCAAACCCATGCTCAGATCTGCTGATAAAGACCTGCTGGAAATTCCTTGCTGCCGCTGCCAATAAAGGCAGGCTCCTTCACACGCAGCCCCTTGTTATGGAACCAGCTTCCTCTGGACCTCAGGCAAGCACCCTCGCATCCCTCTTTCAAACGTGGGCTGAGACTGCACCTGGCCATTTCAGATTCATGCACCTGCTTTGATCCTACCTGATCCCTGAATCTTCCTGCCCCTACTCCCCGCCCCTGCTACTGGTTTCCATACTACCCTCCTTTTGTTCTCTCTCCCCAAATCCAACCCTCTCTCAAACTCACTTATCGTTATCTTAAATTATAATTATGTATAGGTTTTATGAAAGTATGCACTTACTTACTACTACCTACATTACTGTTGTATCTTGTACTGTTTTTATCCTCTGCGCTACCTAGGCACTGCCCAAACTTGCCACAGGTGGATGTTGGTACTGTAAGGCCTCACCTCCTCCCTCCCCTTCACTTGTCCTCCATTACTGCAAGATGTCCATGGCCAGCGACTGCCACCGGCCCTTATGCCCAGCCTCGGAACCACGAGCCCGGCTGCACTTACCCGCCTCCTACCGCTAAAGCCGTATTTCAAGCCTCCTTTACTCCCCACCCACCCCTTCCATTTTCTTCTTCCCTGACAGTGGTACCATGAACCTGGAGTCCCTCTAGCCTGCCGGCGGGATGTCTCTGACATCCTCTCTTACTTTCCTGGGCACCCTGCTGCTGCTCTGGCTGGCTGCTGATGGCCGACAGATTACGGCTCCTTCCACCCTTCCTCCCGTCTCTTATCCTCTGTGTCTACATGGGCACTGCCCAAACTTGCCACAGGTGGATGTCAGTAAAATAAGGCCTCACCTCCTCCCTCCTCTTCTCTTGTCTACCATTTGCCGCAGGATGTCCAAGGCCAGAGACTGCCACAGGCCCTCATGCCCAGCCTCGGAACCACGACCCCGGCTGCACCTACACGCCTCCTACCACCAAAGCCGTATTTCATGCCGCCTTCCTCCGTCCACCCCTCCCATATTCTTCATCATCCCTGATCAGGGGCCATGAACCTGGCATCCTCTAGCCTACTGGCCGAATGTTCTGGCATCCTCCCTTACCCCTGGGTCCCCTGTTGCTGCTCAGGCTGGCTGTTGCCGGCCGCCAGGTTACGGCTCCTTCTACCTCCTCCCTGACTTTTCGCTGCTGGGTGCTCATATGTTTCCCATATATGGCCCACCCCCCTCCTGATATGCACTGGCTGACTACTTCTCCCGCTATTCCTGTTGCCTACACCCTTCCCTGTCACTCCACATCATCCTGCCTGGCCGGGGACCACAAACCCAGCAGTCTCCATACGCATTCCCCGGTAAAGCCGTAAGCAGTCCTTTTGGCCCTATACTCCTTTCCTTACCCCTTACCTGTACCAACACTCCCCTGTAAACACCTCCTTGCTCTTGGCCTGCTGGTCATTGCTTAGTATAGCCTAAATCATGTTAGACTAGCTGGAACCGCCTCTATATGTCTGGAATGTACTTGTATGGTTGTTGCCTCAATTGTATTGTTGCTTCCATGTGTTATGATGTATTGTACTCTCCCGGGTCGTGCCTGAAAATAGTCACCTGCTGGCTAGCGCACCTACCCAGTAAACAAAAACTAAATAAATAAAATTTGAAAAAGTGTCAGAGGCATACAGCAGTGGCCTGAGGCACATATAAAGTACATTGTTTTAAAATAAAGAAGTGCCTTGCATAAATGGATGCAGCCATCTTGTTTATATCTGACTCATAAGGCCTGTGAGAAGGGTCAAATGTCACTGTGTGAGCCAAACATCAGAGTAATGCCCTGCAGAGAGTGGGGCACTGGACAGTAGAATGTGTTATGGGATACTGTGACAAATAAAGACTTATTAGAGAGCTCCTTTTGGCCCTTGTGCCTGCAACACCCAGTAGATACACTGAAGGTTGAGTAGTGGGATGTCTACAGAGTGCTCAGCAGCTCAGCCTGCCTTTTTATGGCTGCGTAGGCGGAGCCTACAGCTGTTTTGCAACAGCGCAGAAAAACGAGCTACCAGAACAGGCCTTGGAATGCTTCCATAGTGGAGTTTCAGAATGATCCTTTCAAAACTGCACAACGGTCGGTAGCGGTCCAAAACGGCCACGCACGCCGCTGTTCTGTGGACTGCAAACGGCCGCTTTCACAACAGCTTCCATTGGACTTTTGGAAGTAGCCTTCCGAAAGGCCAGTGGAGCTAAAATCCCTCAGCTGCCATGATTGGGATATGGAATGACAGTTGCACTGTTTTGGCTGTTACTTCTGCATTCTGATGCGTGAACTGCACATGCGCACACATCGCGTGCATGCGCAGTTCTGTGGGTACCACCATGTTGGGAATGGCATTATGCCATTCCTTCTCCCAACGCTGTCCCCATGTCCCCTTCTCCATTCAATGTGGCACACTGGGAGCCCACCCAGTGTGCCAACATGTGTAAATTTTTTTTTTGTCCCTTTCGTTCCTGAACTTATAGTGCCTGACATGGGGTTCCCAATCCCCATGTTGGCATGCTCTGCAACCCCCTTCCCCATTCCTGTGGCACACTGGGAGTCCACCCCAGTGTATCAACATTTTTTTGTTTCCTCCCCCTTCCCCAGTCTTGTGGCACATTGGGAGCCCACCCCAGTGTGCCGACATTTTTTTTTTTATATCATGTCAAATCGAAAATGGTCCCTCGTGTTTTCTTTCCTTCCTGTAAAACGGAAAATGGTCCCTCGTCATTGCTGCAGTCCCCCTCCCACCTCCCCAGCCTCCCACTGAGCACCCACCTCCCCACCCCCTTACCCCATACTTACCTCTGGAGGTTGGCAATGTCATCTTCTCTGGACCGGAACATGTCTGCAATCTGCAACGCCCAACCGCGAACTGACAAATTTAAGGTAGGCGTCCTATATAGTCATTCAAGCTTGCCGCAGCCATATTAGCTCTGGCTAAAATTTGTTATATTTGTCTGAGCCAGAGAGAAGTATAGACATGCTTTTGTCAGCTCAGCCATTTGGCTGTATCTAGCCTGAAATCCCTACCTAGAATTTATTTAAAACCATTTCTAAGCCTGTATTAAAGTATCTGCACAGGGCTTTAATGTTTTGAAGAAGGGGTTGAAATGCTAAGAGCTCCAAATCTATAAAGGAGGTAAGCGACATCCATATAGTTCATGCTGCCTGGATCCATCTAGGATGAGGGGTAACATCACCTTGGTCCTGTGTGGTTACCTATTAAGTTGGAGAAAACAGTCCCTCTGTTGGGTGTAGAGGATTGTCAAGGTACTGTGCCTTCAGAAGTATTTCTGCATAGCTGGAATTCTAGAAATGCAGTAAATTTTCTGGTCCAGTGTTTAACTACTCTGCCGCCCAGCACTGCGAGAAGGATGCTCCAGAGTGACCGCTTCAGTTGCTTAGAAGTCTAAGGTGGCACGGGGTCATAACCGTGCAAGGAAGACCTCTGCGGCAATAAATGCTGCAAAGAAAATGCCTTGCAGTACAGCATAGGGTACTACTGCAACCCGACAACAAGAGCGCAGCCCCATAGTAAAGTATGGGACTGCTTTGTTGTTTCTCCAGCAACTTGTTGAGCACTGATAGGATCGTTATGAGAGCAAAGAAACAGATTTTTTCCCTTCCTAGTGTCGCTACAGACCCTACTTGATCTTTATCTCTTTCTTCCTCCCTCCTTCCTTTCCATTAAGATTCCCTTATGTCTATCCCATGTGGCCTTGAATCCCACAACTGTTTTCACCCCCAACACCTCCACTGGAAGGCTGTTCCAGGAATCCACCACCCTCACTGTGAAGAAGTACTTCCTCACATCTCTCCTGAATCTAACCCCCTCCAGCTTCATAGCATGACCCTTTGTACTTGAGTTCCTTTTTTCTGAAAAATACTTCCCTCCTGTATCTTATTTACCTCTGTGAGTGATTCAAAGGTCTCTATCATATCCCTCCTCTCCCTCCTCTCTTCCAAGGTGCACATATTGAGGTCCTTTAGTGTCTCATCACAGGGCTTTTGGTACAGACCCTGCACCATTTTAGTTGCCATTCTCTGGACTGCCTCCACTCTATGTCCTTCCAGAGATGTGGTATCCAGAACTGGACACAGTACTCTAGGTGGGGTCTCACCAGAGATGTATATAGAGGGGCAGCACCACCTCCCTTTTTCTGTTGGTGATACCCCTCCTAATGCACCCCAGTATCCCATCAGCTCTCCCAACTGCCTTGTTGCAATGCCTGGCCACCTTTAGATCATCAGGTACAAATATCTCCAGGTCTTGTTCCTGCTTGGTGGTCATCAATACCACTCCACCCATTTTGAACCTTGTACCTGGGTTTCTGTGCCCTAAGTGCATTGTTTTTCACATTTTTGAGTTGAAACCAAGCCACTATACCCTTAACCAGTCTTTGAGTTTTCTCAGATCTCTGCTCATTGTTTCCTTCCCATCTTAAGTGCCCACCCTATTGCAGATTTTGGTGTCATCCACTAAGAGGCAAACTTTCCCTTCCAGCTTCTCTGCAGTGTCACTTATAAAGACATTAAAGAGGATTGGTTCCAGTACTGATCCCAGAGACACCCCGCTGGTCACCTTCCCTTCCTTAGAGTGAACTCCATTTACACCGCCCTCTGTTCCCTAACCAATTTCTTACCTAGGTTATCATCTTTGGAGCCTCACCTAAGCTACCCAGCTTGCTTACTAGTCTCCTATGTGGAACTGTGTTGAAAGCCTTAATGAAATCTAGGTAGGCCATGTCCACCGCTCCAGCCTGATCTAATTCCTTGGTCACCCAGTCAAAGAAATGTATCAGATTCATCTGATTATGACCCCCCGTGAACCATGCTGCCTCAGGTCTTGAGACCCACTGGATTCAAGATATTCCACAATTCTTTCTTTCAGCAGTGATTCCATTAACTTTCCCACCACAAATCTCAGGCTGTCTGGCCTGTAATTGCCAGCCTCCTCCCTGCTACCACTTTTGTGAAGTGGCAATGCATCTGCCCTCCTCCAGTCCTCTGGAACAACTTTTGTTTCCAGTGAGCTGTTAAATAGGGATGTCAGAGGTGGAGTCAGTACCTCCCTGAGCTCCCTCAGTACCCTTGTATGCACCTTGTCAGGCTACATTGCTTTGTCCGCTTTCTGAAAAAGGTCTAGTGTCCACCTCCCCCCTTCAAAGCTCCTGTTACTTTAATGTGGTCCCTCCCATTCTCCTTCATCTGTGAACACTGAGAAAAAGTATTTGTTCAGGATGACTGCCTTTTCTAGGTCCCCCTTTGCACAGTCCCCCCTTCTCTTTTTATCCTTACAATCCCTTCCCTGGTCTTCCTTTTTCTGCTTAGATGCCTAAAAACGTCTTGTCCCCTTTTGTTACCACCTGGGCTTTTTTCTCTTCAGTTTGTGCCTACACACTCCTTACTGCTTTCCCTGCTTCCTTCTGTTTCCCCTGATACACCTCCATATCCTCCTCCCTCTGCGTCTCCTTATACCTTCTGAATGCTACCCTTTTAGCCTTTACCTTTTCCGCCATCTCTTTGGAGAACTACAGCAGTCTCTTTCTTATTGCTTTTGCTCACATGCTTAATGCAGAGGTTTGTCACATTCACTATGCCCCTTTTTAGCTATGCCCACTGTTCCTCCATCCCAGCCAGGTCACCCATTCACCCATCTTTACAAACTCTGACCTCCTTAACTCCAGGACCTTTGCCTCATGTGGTTCGATTCTGCAGTCTTCCTTATATTGAACCACACTGTACGGTGATTACTGGTCTCCAGGTGGCCTCTGTCCATGATGTCTGCAACGCTGTTTCTGTTAGTTAGTACCAGGTCCAGTATTGCTCCATCATGAGTGGGTTAACTGACTAGTTGCCTAACAAAGCCCCCTCCGGGGACTCCAGGATGTTTCTGCTTATAGCCGAAGCTGTAACTGGGAGACTCCAATCTACATCCAGCAGATTATAGTTTTCAGTGTACTTTGGATCATCTTTCTTGTAGACAGACATCACTTTAGCAACCTTCCAGATTTTGGGTACCACTCCTGAGGTGAGCGACAAGTTAAGTAGGTGAGTTACCAGAGGGGCTAGCTAGGGTGCAGCAATCCTTAGAAGCCCAGGTTTAAGGCCATTGCGACCAACACTACTACAGGGAGATATAGTCCTCATATGGCAAAAACCCTCACTGTGAGTGACATGCAGCCCTGAGGTAGAAAGGGGTGAGGGTGGGGAAGCTGGTTTCTGTACTAGGGAGTGTTGGTCAATGGCATAGCAAGACATATTGGTGTACTTGGTCTGGTCAGAGAAGTGAGAATTAAAAGCATTCGCAATTGTCTCAGTGCTGTTACAATTTGTGCCATGCAATATCACGTCAGACAGCGTGTGGTTGGCACCTTTATCCAGAAAACCCTTAATGTGACTCCAGAACCTATGGAAGTCACCTACAGAGGACTGAAAGAGCTCTTTACAGTAGCTATTTTTAGAAACTCCTATAGCTTTTTTACATTCATTCCTATGCTTTCTTTAACCCAGTGAGTCAATAGTTAACCCTGAAACATTTATCCCTAGCTTTCAGTGATATAAGCAGATCACTGTGTAACCATGTCTTGGCTGCTTCTGTAACTGTACACCTTGTTAGAGGGATTTGCTTTTTCCTGTAGGTCCTGGAGCATAGAAATGAAATAGTTTAGAGCATTGTCTACTTTGACTGTATGATAAAAAGGAGACCAGTCTATTAGGCTTATGTCCACAGAAAGGTTGTCAGGGTTAAGTTTGCAAAAATCACAGAACACTATTCCTTTAGGAGGCCTAGTGGGCTTTCCAAATGCAGAATACAAGTGAATGATCGCTACAGAGTCAGGCAGAGTGCCAGCTGTAATAATCCTGTCTCTTGTATTTGTTAGGATCCAGTCAATGAGGACTGGTGGTTGCTCCTCATCATTACCCAAGTGGGGCAAGTGATAAGCTGAGTCTGAGGAGCTTGCTTAACACGGATCGAAATGAGCTTGTTTGATTGCTGAGCCAATCCATGTCTAGATATGCCAAAAGGAAGATTTAATTTTTTTTGGTTCTAGAGGCCAGGTAATGGATAACATCAGATAGGCTGACCATACCACATTTAGGGGGGATTATAAACCCATACAACGTGCAATTTCATGGTATTTCCAAGGACAAGCAGAGAGTGCAGGACTTCACCGGGACTCTGTGTATTCACAGTTAGTACAGTGAAATGGAGGTGCTCTCTAAAGTTGACAGCAACACCACCACCCGTCTTTGAGGCTGAGTGGTCAAGTCTGAACTGTTTGTAACTAAAACTAGACATGGAGCACACGGAATCAGGGACGGTGGGCTTTAGCCAGGTTTTAGTCAATCTAAGCATGTTGGGACTGTAGTGCATTACCCAAGCCTCAAGTTCAGCAAAGCTGACCATAAGGCTATGGGTATTTATGTGGGCTGCTTTGAGTCCCTTAACGCCGAACCATTGAGTAGAGCTGGGAAGGTTAGTATAGGTGAGGGGGCTGGGACTGCGTTCAGTATCCCCAGGCAGGGTAATGCAGAGAAGTAGGTGCCATGCACTAACGAGACCAGTAGCCAGTGAATTTAACAGAGGCCCACTGAAGGAATATTTGGTCAAATGGCTGAGGATAAATAATACATGGTTATGTCTAAGGTAACATGTTAAATGGGGGTGGGGTAGCTAACTACCATAAGGTTAGAGAAGTAGCAGGCAGGTTTGGTATTTGGGATGGGTCGAGAACAGGTCAGTAACTTAATTTATTTCTAATAGGAGTGGAAATCTCTTGGTGATCACATCAGGGCCCTGCTGTGAAGCAGACCAGCTACCAAACATCAAGGCAGACCTCCCATCAGCTGGGTCATTATTCTAAAATAAAACTGCCTGAATTGGCTTCTTTTATATCAGGTGCACTGCCTAAACTGGCTTCCCTTAATAATGGTACAATCCAGAAACAATGGGTAGGTTACTGGTGGAGCTAGCAATAAACCAACACATAGTTAGCAGCTGAACCCCTGCTCATTCACAAACTTTACATGGCTTTTTCATTAGGGGCAATACTTTATGGCACACATCAGTTAAAACAAAGAATTTAGTGATCTCTTATAGCAATCTACACAAATATAATATTCTCTCTGCCTGAATTTGCCACTTACTATACTTTATTTATCTCTAGTAGGAATGGGGATTTCTTGGTGTTCACATCAAGGCCCTGCTGTGAGTGAGATGGCGCAGTGTGGGACCAGATGGGGCAGACCACCAGGGGCTAAAATGTAAATTGGAAAGAAGAATAAAGAGTGAAATTTTTAATCATTATAAAAACTCTCATGCTTTAACTCTATTCCCAGGAATTATGAATGTCATAAACAGTTGCTCTCAGGCCCCAAATCACTGAGGTCCTTTTTCCAGCACACTGCCCCATGTCACTCTGCCAATTAACACTTTTGCACATCAGCGTTACATTTCGTCTTTTCTCTCTGACGTTACAAATGCACTGTACTCTCAGATGGCATCCCTGGTCTACAGCTCAATCCAGTACTGACAGCTTCTGCTGTTAAGATAGCTTACACGATCATAGAGGGGAGAACGCTCTCTGCGTTTTCTCTTTTCATATTATCCTCCACAGAGCACCTCATAGCACAAGGGCTACTGGGATGTTGGCTTCCTGGGAGGAAACCAAACAGTGTGGGCACCGTATTGTGAGCCCAGGCCATGACCACCAAAGCAGCAGTTAATGTCTGACTTCTAATTATTACTGGTTACTCCATCTTTAGATCACTCTAGTGGGCACTTCTAGGATGCCAGGTGAGGCAGCACGTAGATGGACCTATCTGTGCCACTTTTAACACAACTCACGTACTCACCACCCTCAGTACAGTGTGGAGTCCTATCTATAACTGAAGCTGGGATACTAAAAGTGCTGATGAACTGATGCGTCATCAGCCCAGCTCTAAAATTTAACCAGCAGGACTGGGAGGCATCTGTAGTTCTTCCTACTCATCACGATTGAGGCTGTGCCTGTGAGCTGGTACTGGAACCCACAAAGATCCCTAAAGGCCACCTATTGAGTGATGAACCCCCTGCCTCTCAACACCTCCTTCACTACTGCAGTTTTTGGCAGACTTAACTTACCTGTATTCCACTCCTTGATCCACCCCTGTTGGAGCCCCTACCATTCCTGTTGCTGGGCCTCCTCCTCCTGGATTATACCACAGCCTGTATGAGGCTCCTTGCTTCCTTTTCTGCATCTGTTTACTTTTAGCACAGTTTACTTTTATGTGCATTTGTACTTCATTATATTGTTCTCTGTCTATATTTTATTTTATTTTATTTTGTACCAATCATTATTACAGTGTATGCTTTTATGTAAGCAATAAGACATGATAGGGTGTGCATAGAACAGATATTACTGCACACCCAGGGGCGTTGTAAGGCATGAGCCGCAGGCCAGGTGCCTTCAGCCCCTGGAAGTGGGCTACTTAAAAAAAAAAATCCATGTTTATGTGTACACAAAATCAGCATTATGTTCAGCATTTTTGATAAAATAATCTTTCCGCCAGGTGGAAATGATGTCATGTTTCTGGCAATCAGGTGATGTCATGTTGCTGGCAGCCAGGATCCCCTCAATGAGTATCAGGCTTGAATAGAAACTGCACTGAGAAAGTTGAGGTTTTTTTTTCCATGGTGGAGCGGTGGCTGTTGAAGGTGGTGAAGAGCATAACTGTTTTTTTTTGTTTTCTTTGGAGCATTGTTGTTGCATGATCAGAAGAGCGGAAGTTTTTGTTTCTCTTCAGTGCCTTACCCACTAGAAGTTCAATCGGGGACTGCAGATGGGTTAGACAGGGAACTGGAGAAGTGGTGGTCTGGTTAGTACTTTTCTCTCTCCTACTCCCTCACCCCAAACACACACAGCACACAGTAGCTATGGTCCAGTTTGTACTTCTCTTTTCTAAACCCTGCCCCACACAACGAGCAGCGGAGGGTACCATTTGTACTTCTAATAGTAATAAAGCATTCTGAAACAATAAGTTGTATTGTGTACACTGTGAGATGGCAGTGTGAAGGAAATGACTCTGTACAGTAAGACAGCGCGAGGTTACTCTGTGGTACAGAAACCATTTTGCCCAATTGGACCCGCATAATTACACACAGACAATGTTTAGATTTTTTGGCATAAAAAAGGCTGCAGATTTACTTATCACAAAATGAACTGTAGATTTACATTTCCAACACAAAATCTATATACAGTTTACATACATATGTAATACATTTACAATTCAACAGACCCCTGGGGCAGCAAATTCATATGGCATGGTGTTTCCAATGGGGGGAGATATGGCCGTTGAGCCGGGCAGACCTGTCCAGGGCCATGACTCTCTCTCTCTCAGACAGCCCCCCCCACCCAATCACATCTCGGGGCCTTCCCATGACCGTGGACAGGGCTGGTACCTGCCCAGGGCCATCTTCCCTGTACTCAAGTCATGTACCCCTGCCATGCCCACCGTGTTTTGGGGCGACACTTTGCCTTTGTGGCATACCCACTCTAGGGTCATGCCACCAGGACAGGACCTGTGTCACCCAAGACCAAGAACACTTATTTTAAACCATCCAGCCATGAATTTACGCCCCTCTCCATTAATCCATGCTGTGACTTAGCAGGTCATCACTGTGGGCTAACTGAGCCTGGCGACCACGCTGGGCTTGCGTGGCCAGTTGTGAAAATAGAAGGGTGGGTGGGTGGGATATCCAGGAAGGTAGAGCAGGATCAGAGAAGGAGAGCCTCTCTGTCCTGCCCTTAAGTATCCCTCCTGTGGTCCCTTCCCTGGAAGCCTAGGCCAGCCCCCACATCTGGGGGCCTCACCTATTGGACTGGCCATCACAGGATCACCTGGGCCACCATTCGCCAGTGATGTGGTGGCCCAGACCCCGCCCCCACACACACCCTAACTGTGGGCCGTGTGCAACATAACCACCCCAGGTGAGAGGCCTGGGGGGGGGTTATTGCCTAATCGGATCTGCAATCATTACACACAAACAACATTTAGATTTTTGGGCATAAAAAAGGCTGCAGCTTTACTTTTCACAAAATGAACTGTAGATTTACATTTCCAACACAAAATCTATATACAGTTGACATACATATATAATACATTTATAATTCAACAGACCCCTGGGGCAGCAAATTCATATGGCATGGTGTTTCCAATGGGGGGGAACTATGGCTGTCGAGTCGGGCAGGCCCGCCCAGGGCCATGACTCTCCCTCAGACAGTTGCCCCCCCACCCAATTTCATCTCGGGGCCTTCCCATGACCGTTGGACAGGGCTGGTGCCCTCCCAGGGCCGCCTTCCCCGTCCTTGAGTCATGTGCCCCTGCCATGCCCACCATATTTTTGGGTGACCTTTTTCCTTTGTGGCGTACCCGCCACAGGGTCACGCCACCAGGGCCAGTGTCACCCATGACTATGAATGCTTATTTTAAACCATCCAGCCATGAATTTACGCCACTCCAACGTGCGTAGCACATTTTCCTCCAATGCCCCAGAGGTCTTACCTGCTTTAGTACTATCTCGCAAAATTCTTGGATTGTAGCATTAAGAATGTCATTCCCAATCCCCGATAGGTGTATTCCATCCCTGTTATACATTGCCTCGCATGTCCTGGGTATGAGGAAGTGACACAATATGACAATTCCATGGGGGGCAGAAAAACGGGACACCTCCCGATTAACCTCCCTCCTAGCTTTCTCTATCCTCTTGTGACTGCGGGCGCCTCTCCGCTGCTACAGGGAGATGATCGTGGATCAGGCTAGCCTGGTTGTCAGGACTAATGCCTGAGGCTGGGCCAAAACCCACTTGATTTCTCTGCAAAGTCTGGGGGCCCCCAGATCCACCAAATCATTGCCCCCCCAAATGCAGAACCAAAGCTAGGGGTGGTTGCCTGTCCAGCCCCAGCCTAAGAACAGTGTCCATAAGCTGCCCCCAATGCATGCCTCCTTTTCCTGCCCAGTGTAGCCTTGCTTGTTCCTTGGGGACCCCGAGCTGTACACCATATGAGCGGGCCAAAGCTCTACTGTGTGCTTCCCGGATATTGGAATTGCCGATGACCAAAATCTCTTGTCGTGTTCATAATTCCACTATAAAGTAGACAAAGAAAAGTTATTATCCATAAAATTAGACTTTTTTTAAATTTTTTTATCAGACTTCTGATGCCCATGTACACCTATGAGCCATGTTGAGGCCTGATGTATCCCTTAAAAGCCGTTGACGACCATTTGCCAATCCTCTTAATTTGTGCTCCCCCCAAACCCAGTCTTGTGGCTTCTGTGGCCGCCCTGATTCAGAATGAGTGAGTGTCGAACACCTTGGGGTCCTTCCCCGAGAACCACAAACCCTTACACATGACTGCTGTAAATTGGCGCCTGGTTACCGGTGATCCATCCCCATGCACAAACAAATGCCCCTCCCAGTGGTCTGTTTGCTAGGTAAACCTCCAGCAAAGCATACGGGCAGGACTCACCGACCCCCAACCAATGTAATGTGATCATTATTGGAGGGCCAGCTTGGTTTGTTTTTGATCTCCGGAGCCAGAGAGCCACCCTGTCGGGCAACCAGAAGATGTCCTCCAACTGGATGTTAAAATCTCCCACAGATGTTTTCGATTCTGGCACCAGCTCCAAAATCCTGAATGCTCTGTAACAGGCTCATAAAAAGAGAGGGCTTTGAATCGCTGGGCCTCATATCGCATGCTGCAGACTGCCCCTAGGTCTGCCAGTATGTTGGCGAGATCGGCCAGGCCGATTGGCTCCCAGAGGTCCTGCCTCTTACCCTGGATCTGATCCACCCCTCCAGAATCTTGAGGGTTGTGAAACTGTTGGTTGTGCTGGGGTAGCCTAGCACCTGCCAAATGAAAGCTATCCCAGACAATTGTGTCCAGATGGCAGAAGGGGCCCAGGGCAACTGTATAAGATGTAGCACATAATCTTGGACTTGCTGTTGTGTTTTGTGAGGGGTCTCGCTTACCTGGTATCCACAGAAATGGGCAAATGCTCTGAAACTAGCAGAGTATTTCTTCCAGGTCAATGGGGCAACTGCGAGCTGAACCAATCGAAGCTTTCCTGACTCCCAAGCTGCCAAAGGGTGTCTGGGATCAGTGTTAGGGATGACTCCATGTGTGGTGCCAGCTGTCTGAAGCGATTGAACTGTAACCGAGACAAGGCATCAGCAATCACATTATCCTTCCTGGGCACATGTCTAGCCTGGAATGTGATGTTCAAAGACAGACAGCATAACATGAACACTCGCAGTACCCTCATCACCTCCTCTGACTTGGAAGATTGTGAGTTGATGATATCCACCACTGCTTTGTTGTCGGAGAAAAACAGCACTGACTGGTTCTTCAGTCTGTGACCCCACACAGACACCGCTACCATGATTGGGAACAGCTCTAGCATCGTAGTGTTCTTTGTTAAGCCTCGCTCCTCCCAATCCTTTGGCCATATTCCCACAAACCATGACCCCTGGAAATAGGTCCCGAAACCCAAACCCCCCGGATGCATTGGTCACCATATCCAACCCATGGTGTTGGTGTGCCTTGTCCTGCCCCATGCTTACCCCATTGAAATCCCTTAAAAAGACTTCCCACATCTGCAAGTCGGCCTTGAGGCCTCTTGATATCCTTATATGGTGGTAGGGTTTAGTGGGACCAGCCATTGCTGCCGCCAGTCTTCTGAGGAACGGACATCTGGGGCTCACTGCCCGGCACGCAAAGTTGAGGTGGCCAAGCAAGGTCTGCAATTGCAATAGGGTGGCCTTTCGAGCTCCGATGGCCTCGCCTACCAACCTACGTAAGTTTTTTTACTTTTTCCACAGGTAAACGAGACATCATGGCCACAGAATCAAGCTTGATACCCAAAAATGATATACATATGGTAGAGCCCTCTGTTTTCTGTAATGCCAGCGGTACCCCAAATTTTCCCATCAGGGTCTGAAAACCATCCAGTGTATCCTGACACTTACTGGAATCCTTCTGACCTGCAAATAAAAAATCATCTAGGTAATGAATGATTGCAGTGTTCCCTGTGAACACCTTGGTAGCCCATTCTAAGAAAGTAGAAAATGCCTCAAAGGCAGCACAGCTAATTGAACAGCCCATAGGCATCACCATGTCATAATACCACAGTCCTTGAAACATAAAACTAAGGAGTTCGTAGTCCCTTGGTCGCATGGGAAGTCACTCTTTGCCATCAAGGTGCCGGTGCCTAATCCCCACACTAAACTGACCACCGCACCCAAGGACGTATAGTGTACTGATGAGTCCTCAGGCACAATGTGGTCGTTCGCTGATCCTCCCTTCAGGTAAGAATGGTGGTGTATCAGGCGGTATTTCCCCTCATTCTTTTTTGGAACCAGCCCAAGCAGGGACACCTGGAGTGCTGGGAAAGGAGGTTGCCCAAAAGGGCCAGCTACCCATCCTGCTTGCACTTCTTTGCCTATCTTGCATGCCAACACTGTAGACAAGGCAATGGCAGACTTCAGGTTGTGGGCTGACGTAGCGATTCGGGGGCCCCTATCGGGGATTTCAAAACTTTCGCTAAAGCTGGCACGCAGGAAATCTGCTGCTTATTGGTCATGGTACTGGGAGAGCCATGTCGACATCCTCTGCAAATCCACTGGTGTGTTAGCCAGTTTAGCCGGCCCTGGACTTTGACTTGTCAGAGTTGGATGGCCCTCATGGGCCAGATGGGCCAGATGTGGCTCTTCTACATTCTGTGACCCGGTGACTCCCCTCCCACAAGTCTTGCAGATGTGGTGGAATTTACAGTGGCTCCAAAAACACTTCCCTTAGTTGTACTTGAAACATGCCTTCTTGTCCCCTTTCTTGAATTCTTTCTTGTCCCTGGTACTGGGAAGGGCTATCACATGCCCACTATACGTGAACGTTACTGAATTAGGTCTGCTCCGGTCATATACCTGGCCCACAAGTCCAGATGCATATTCTCCCATTTCAAAGTAGGTTGTCGAGCCAATTTCAGACGAAACTGCTCATCATATTTCAGCCATGCCAACCCGTCGAAGGACAAGTGGGCAAACTTAATGGTGTCCCTGTACTTCAGTAAGGGTAACAGTTTGTCCAGGTACTTCACCCTGTACACTGACGTAAAGATGTCGAAAGCCACTGTCCAATTCTCAAAAGTAAAAGGGACTTCCGGCCTACGCACCCATTCTTTTTTCCCCTTCTTATCGTTTTCTTCATCTGGCAGTTCCCTGTGTAACAGAGAAAACATGTCTATGTATTCTCCCTTCCAAATTTTTTCCCTCACATGATCTGATAAGTGATCCCCCAACGGATCCTCCAGCCCTGCATATGCCCATTTATTGTCCATGGACATTATGGTAGAGGGTGTGGGCAGTGTTGTGCCCCCAGGCTGAGCTGCCACAGCTGCCAAGACCCCGGCTGGCACACTTGAACCTTTTTCCATGTTGGCAGAGTTTCCTCCCTGATCCCCTGGTGGGGTCATGGCAAGGGTAACCTGTCTGTTTCCTTCACTGCAACCCCCTGATACACAGGTTCCACCCTGGGCATTGTCCCCACCAATCCAGGCTCATGTTGCAGTGACCCCCGCTGCTGCCTGGTACCCTGGAACCACCCTGACCCAGCCGGGGGTACAATTTCTCTGAGGGGAGCAGGTGGAGGATCCCTGGATAGTGGTTCCGGGACTGGCCCCATACTCTGCCCTTGTCCCCACCATTGTGGACTTGGGACCACGGGACCTCTCTGTTGTGATGGAGGGGCTCCCCACCACCCCCATGGGTTCTGACCTGCAGGACTACCCCATCCCCATGGTAATGCTGGCCAGAAAGGGGGGCCTTGTGACCATGACACCCTCCACAGAAAGGGGGACCAGGGATTCATATGCATGCCCACTTCCGGATGGGTCTGGCCCAGGCCGTTACCCACGGTAGCCACCGAGTCCAGGGCCCACGATCAGCATGATCAGCGGCCTGTGCTGAGACCAGATGCGAAACTTCCCATCTGGTTTCAGAGTCACGGGAATGTCCCCCCACCCCATGATGGTCCTGCCCGTATGGGCTGTCTGCAGTTTCTCCTGTGCTCCCCGGGTGGGTTGGTGGGCTACAGGGCCACCAGCACTCAAAATCCCAGCCATATGTGATAATGGGTTCAGCTGTAGGGGTGAGGTTGCCTGAAATCTCAGCTTTGATGTGTGTGCCAGAGCCCGTCTCTCGCACCCCCTCGCCCCTGCCTGCCCCGCCCCCTCATGACCCTGCCCTGTTCTCTGGTGCAGGTTCCAGGGCGTAACCTTCTCTTTCTGCAGTTGATCACCATGTCTGCAGCCTCATGAGGGATTGTACCACAATTATGGATACAGTATCCTCTTCCTGGTCTCCCTCCCCCTCCGACAGCTCTTCAACTTCAGAAGTGTGGGGCAAATCCTCTGACAGCAAACCCCCCCCAACTCACCAAGGGGTTCATGTCCATCGTGCCCGGAGGGCATCAGATCCCCTTACGCCCTTGACATCTGAGGTGTTCCCCCCAGCTTCGCTCCGGTTTCTCCTGGACATTATGCTGTTCTCTGTCGACCTCCAACCTTTGTGGCTCTCGCTTGGTGCTTTGCAGACGCTTTCCCTTTACCTGGTCCCATATTCCTCCTCTTAGGCAACTGAGATACAGATTCCAAGAGGCATGCAGATGGCTGTCTCTGATGTGCAGGATGCCTGTCAGACACTACCTCTTATAGGCCTGCTAGGTTCCCTCCGCTAGTACTAGGCCCCTCCTCGCTCGCCAGCTGGGCCTGCATTATGAGTACAATAGCTCGTAGTGTCATGTCCAACCTGGCCACAGCTTCCCACCAATTAGGACCTCCTAGTTCCTTCATTTGCTGAAAAGCTTCCATGAAGGCCCTATCGGGACCCTTGGACTGCTGTGAGCTAGGACTGGCCATGGTCTGAGATGCCGGCCCCAGCCTCATCCTTTTGGCAGCCACGATGGGTTATTGAATACAGGACAAGGCAATGGACAGTAGAGCCCAACCTGAGCTATGTGGAGGAGAAACAATAAATAAACCGTTATCTTTGCAGGCAGATTACATTTTACTACCCCATTCTAGTCACCCCGGGGTGTGCTAGTCAACTGTAGCTTATTAATTGAGGGCTAGTGCAATGGGGGAGGGAGGGGGAAAGGGGCTGAGCTACCCCAGCCAGACATCTCCCTTCCTTTAGGTCAATAAGAACATTGGGGGGGGGGTGCTTTTCGTTATTGTGCATCTCCCAGTACATTGCCTCTGGCTAGTGTTCGAAACCTGCTCCAGGGCAGAGATATCCTTAAAAATGCTGTGAATTACTTGATTCTGAATCAAATTAATCTTTATATTATTCGCAGCAGGCAACCTGGGTTAATCTCCGTGCTCTATACAAACCCCTCCCCCCAGGGAGCGAAAAGCAATGTAGAAACATTCATTATTAATTATCCCCTCTAAACACAGCTTGCTGTGTATTACATGAGTCCGTATAAATTCATTCTGTTCAATAAGCGCAACAAAACGAGAATAACCCTCCATCCTTAGAAAGCCCCAGCGAAAACAGTCGTATGTTGTGGCCTGAGGCGCAGGCCCAGGCGAGTGGACCCGCTGGCCTAGGCCCTATTCGGCTCAACTTGGGCCTACCTCATGGCTGGGCCCAGAGGATGCCTTGTGGCTTAGGTGAGGGCCCCCGAATTTTGTTGGATTCTAAACCAACGCACCCCAAAAACCTTGTATGTGCATTACTTTTTAATACCTTGTAAACAACCAGTTGTCTAAATAATCCTCCATATAGTTATGGACAAGTATATGGTGGAGCGTAGACCTGGCTGACTAGGCCCGCCGGTGTGGGCCTAATGAGGCCTACCCTGTCCCTACCTCATGGCCAGGCCCAAAAGATGCCCAAAGAAAGCAATCTGCAGGCCTCAAGGCCCAAAATCTCCTGTTCAAACTATTGCACATGCAGTTTTAAACAAAACCACCAAACCTGCGTCCCCAGGGAGAGAACAGCATTTGATCCTAAACACCTTCCCCAAATAGGGTTGCCACCTATCTGGTTTTTGACTAGATAGTCCGTTTTTTAAGGTCCTTATCCGGTCATCCGGTTTTGGTTACATGCAGTCCAGTTTTTGGGCCATTCTGAGTGCTCATATACTCTTAAAACTGATGTATCAAATCATTCACTGTTTTAGCTGCATTACATGTCCAGGTTACAAAGAAGTTCTGCTGTCGCAGTCTTTCAGACCTGCCTTTGTTTGTAAAACCAGACTGTCTGAGAGGTGTAAAGTATGGCCATTAAGATCATTAGCAGTAAATCAACCTATTCTTTTCCACTCTGAATTTTAAGTATGGTCTTTTACTGCTATGACAGGAAACAGTTTTTACACCTTTATGTGCTCTCATGTGTTTCTTTTTGTTTGTTCTATATTATGGTAAGTGTTAAACCCATTTTTGTTAAATTAATAATCTAACTTCTATTGCTTTTATCACTACGTTTACTCTAATTTTTTTATTACCTGAACATTCCATGATATTAGCTACACTTTGACAGGTCATTCAGATAAACAGCATGGAATGGTGTATCTGAAATTGTGGAATGGCTTAGAAATATGAAAAGAAACAGCAGTAGCTGCTGAGGTAAAGGGGAACACAGTGCAGTATTAAGGGTACCACAAGCACTGATAACTTAATTATCAAAAATTGATCAAATGGTATGGTTCAATTTGGCTACTACATCTAAATCATCCCATTCCAAGGCAAAAATATGGGACTTCAGAGGAGCTGACTTTGATAAGATGGCCAACAGAGTTAAGCTAGCCCTGGCAAAAAGAAACACAGGTGAGGGGGTACAGGCAAAGTGGGCAAGCATTAAGGATGCAATACTTGAAGCAACATCCCATTGTGTTAGACAGAAAAGGAAGTGCAAAAGAAGAAGGAAACCACTTTGGTTCTCAAATACAGTAGCAGAAAAGGTCAGAGCCAAAAGGCTGGCCTTCAGGAAATATAAGGGAACACAGTGATGAAGATAGGAGGCATACCAAACTGCCCTAACGGAAGCAGGTAAGGCAGTAAGGCAGGCAAAGTCCCAAACTGAGGAAACACTAGCACTAACAGTAAAAAGGTGACAAGACTTTCTATAGATACATTAGTGAAAGGAGAAAGTCCAGAGGGGTATTGCTAAGCTTAATGGAGAAAAGGGAGCATGGAGGAGGAGGACCTGTAAAGGCATCTATCCTAAATAGATACTTTTGCTCAGTATTTACTGAAGAGAAGGTAGGGCAGGGCCCACAGCTCAGCATCATGGACACAGGGGGAGGGAGGTGAGCACTACCCTTCACAAAAGAAAGGGTCCTACAAGAGCTTGCTAAGCTCAGGGTGGATAAGGCAATGGGACCTGATGGCATACATCCCAGGGTACTTAAGGAGCTAAAGGAGGAACTAGCAGAGCCATTAGCAGAATTATTTAGTGAGTCTCTGAGCACAGGAGAGGTCCCAGAAGACTGGAGAAGGGTTTGTGATCCCGCCTCCACAAGAGTGGTAGCAGGGAGGAGGCGGGAACTACAGACCGGTCAGTCTTACCTCAGTAGTGGGCAAGATTATGGAGGCACCTTAAGGAAAGAATATGCAACACCTGGAATCCATAGGGGCACAGGATCCAAGACAGCATGGGTTTACAAAGGAAGGTCCTGTCAAACTAATCTCATAGATTTCTTTGACTGGGAACCAGAGTGTGGGACCAAGGGGAGCAGTTGATGTTGCCTACCTTGACTTCAGCAAAGCTTTTGACACTGTTCCACATAGAAGATTTATAAATAAGCTGGGTAGGCTCGGGTGGGTCAGAAGTTGGTCAACTGGGTGGCAAACTGGTTGACGGGCAGAAAACAGAGAGTGGTGGTAAATGGTATACAGTCAGAAGAGATGCAAGTCACAAGTGGGTACCTAGGATAAGTCCTGGGCCAGTCCTCTTCAACATTTTCATTAGTGACCTTGCAGATGGACTAGAGGGTAAGGCTTGTCTGTTTGCAGATGACACCAAGATCTGCAACAGAGTAGATGATCCAGATGGGGTGGGCAGAATGAGAAGAGATCTGGATAAACTAGCAGAATGGTCAGAAGAGTGGCAACTGGATTTAATGCAAAGAAGTGCAAAATCATGCACATAGGGAAAGAAACTCTGAAGCCACCTATAGGCTGGGAGGGAGTTGCTAGCAGTCACAAAGGAAGAAAGAGACTTGGGCATCATCATCACTGATGACCTAAAATCATCCAAGCAGACCTCTAAAGCAGTAGGTAAGGCTAGGGGGTGTTAGTGTATTAGTAGGGGTATCACAAGTCTTAAGAGGGAGGTAATAATCCTCTGTACAAGACACTGGTTAGGCCCCATCTGGAGTACTGCTTGCAGTATTGGAGGCCACACCTTCACAAGGACATTAATCCAAATTGAGGCAGTCCAGAGAAGGGCAACCAAATGGTGCAGGGACTGCATCAGAAGACATATGAGGACAGATTAATGGAGCTCAATATGTATACCCTTGAGCAAAGGAGGGAGAGAGGTGATATGATCGAGGCATTCAAATACCTTAAGGGCATAAACAAGGTGAAAGAGTCTAACATGTTTAAATATAAGAAAATAGCAGGACAAGAGGACACAGCATGAGATTAGAGGGAGGCCGATTAAGGGGAATGTGAGGACATTCTTTTCACAGAAAGGGTGGTGGATGCATGGAATGGCTTACCACAAGAAGTGGTGGCTATGAATACAGTGCAGGGCTTCAAACAGGCATGGGATAGGCATAAGGGAGCAATACAAATGACTATGAATAGATAGGCCACTGACAGAGCAAAGGCCGATGGCACATTTATAAGGTAGAAAAAGAAATGGGCAGACTGGATGGGCCTTGAGGTCCTTATCTGCCGACAACTTCTATGTTTCTGTGTTCTGAAGAATCATAATACATGGCTGACTTGGAAAGGAAAATGAGGGAGTGTTTAACAGAGGGCTGAGCAGTAAGCTGTGGCTGAGCTTGATTCCACAACCTCCACTTAAATACTGTGTGATCCTGAGCAAGTCACTTAACCTTCCTGTGCTCCTGGGTCACTCCTGTAAAATGGACTATGTGGCCTATGGGAGGTAACCTGGTTGCCAAAGAATAAAAAATAAATAACTGAATAAATAAATCAAATAAATAACAGTATAAAAATAATTTCCTATCACTAGTAATGTATATTTCAACATTACAAATGGCTTTGGAGGAGGAGTGATATACTCGCCAGTCATAAAAAAGGGGTGGAGCCAGAGGCGGAGTTTGGGGTGTGGTTTTGGATCCGGTTTTTACCTCATCCAAAGGTGGTAACCCTATCCCCAAAAATGAAATTTAAGTGACTTGCCAAGGATCACCATATAGTTAGTGATAAGGAATGTTTCTATCAACTTAATTCAAAGATTTAATAGTTTGTGAGCCCAGAAACACCTTGAATCATGCATTGCACATCAGTAAACATTTGAGGAGAAAGGGTAACTTTGGGTGTGACCATTATAGCGCCGTACAGAATTCAGAGGAGTAGAGAGATATGGGGCCTGGCCTGAGGCTACCACGTGGCCAGGCCTAGCCACTGTCTGCCCCAACAAACACAGCTCTGTGTGCCCTAACACATCCTTTTCTTTCTTTCCAAATCTACCCACATGTGCACCATTTCCGGAGCTCCACTTACCTAATCCACCAAACAGGAGATGAGGAGTTGTCTAGATACAAGGTGGCCGACTGGGAGGTGGAAAAATGGTGGGTGCCAGCACTCGTAAACAGCCATCGGGTCCAAGCACTGAAAAACAAGCATTTTGCTTAGCGGTACACATGGAAATAACCAGCCAAAAACGAACAAGCTACTAGCGCAAACGGCCGTCAGTTCCCCACGCTGAGAACATGCGTTCAATCTTGAGTGCGCACACAGAAACTGAAAATTGATGTCCAGGAAGGTAGAGCAGGATCAGAGGAGGGAGAGCTCCCCTCTGTCCTGCCCTTAAGTATCCCCCCGTGGTCCCTCCCCCCTGAAGTCTAGGCCAGCTCCCCCTACACCTGGGGGCCCTCGCCTATTGGGCTGGCCATCGCAGGATCACCTGGGCCACCATTCGCTGGTGACATGGTGGCCCAGCTCTACCCCCACACACCCCTGATTGTGGGTCAGGTAACGTAACCCCCAGGTGAGAGGCCTGGGGGTCAGTTCCCTCCTTCTTTTTCTTCTCATACAGGTAACCTGTTCTCTCTTCTTTTTTGACAGTCACTGCTGTCTCAGAGAGAACATGTGAGCTGGATTCAAAAATTAAAAGAAAAAAAAAAGGAAAAGGCCTTATTTGTGTGTATTTGGTAGTTGACACATAGTGGAAGGAGACGCGAACGGGAGCAGCAGCATGATCCGGGAAAAAAACTACTCATTTGTAGATACCTTTTGTAATTATTATTTTTTAAACCAGATACTTCATGGGGCTACTATTTCATTTTCAAATATATGCCAAATATGTTTGATGTGCCAATTTTATGTACAAATGCTTTGTCCCCGCTAACCGAGAAAAAAATGGCGGCATTTCAAAAAAGTGTGTTCCAACAGCAGAATGACTTTTCCTGTGCTGCGGTTCTGCTATTTAGATCTTGTTTTTACCTGTGCATCAAACATATTTGATGCACAGGTAACAACCAATCAGAGACGAGGGTTTTCTCTCCCCATTTTATAATATTCTACTTCCTGTACGATTTCTCATGGGTCATACCTGGAAACGAATCTTGGCTCAGTGTGCCTCTTTCGATTACCAATTTCCAGATAAATAAATAAACTTCCATCCCAAGGGTTGGCAGATATGCAGGCATCATGATTAAGCCTGCACATTAACCCCTTGGTTGCACGTATACCATCAACATGGCACCGCGTTAATAAAGTGCCAGATTTTGGTGACTGTCATTTACAGGGACCTCTCTGTGCACCCCTTCCCGAGGTCTGCCCCCTTGGAATTTTTATATTTAGTTAGGGTTCATTGCCCGCCACAAACAGAGAGGTTGCTGTAAATGACAGTTGCCAGAATCTGACACTGTATTGACACACTGCTCTAAACGTGGCACTGAGATGTGGTGGAACCTTGGTTGCACAGGTGGCAGAGGGAGAAAGAGCAGTGTTTAGTTACTGGTAGGGTGGCTACATCATATACTTCTGACCTCATTTGACCATAGCCAGGGGTCATAGAAACATAAACATAGAAACTGTCATCAGAAAAAGACTACTTGACCCACCCAGTCTGCCTAGATTTTCCCTGCCTAGTCTGCTTCTGCAGGCCCTACCTGATCTCCATTGACCCTCTTCCTCCCTGCCTATTTACCAGTATTCCCCAACACCTATCCAATGTATGTTGGAAGTCCCCCACTGTTTCATCTCCCACCATCTCTGCTGTGAGACTGTTCCAGGCATCCATCGCTCTTTCAGTGACATAATACTTCCTCATGTCCCTCTAAAAGTTTCCCCCTTTGAACTTCATTGCATGCCGTTATGTCCTGGTGCATTTCCTCATTTGAAATAGACTCCCCTCCTGTACCCTGTTCACTACATGAGGTACTTTAAGGTATCTATTATGTTCTTCCTCTCCTTCTCTTCTAGGGTGTACATGTTGAGATTCCTCAGTCTTTCCTCATAGGGCTTTTGATGTAACCCCTGCAGCGTTTTAGTTGCCCTCCTCTGGACTACCTCCACCCTGTCTGTGTCCTTTCTGAGATGCAGCCTCCAGAACTGGAGTGGATCCTTTGAAGAAGGAAATATTGCAATTCTGAAATGCATCAGGATGTTTGCACATTGCACCGGAATAAAATGAAGCACTTTATAAGAACCTGAGCAGTCTCCTTACTTTGGAGTGGTGAGTGCGGGAATTCTTTGTTTACATATTTGCTTTGCAGTTTTTCCCAGCACCTCTTCAATGTGTAGCCTTTCTTGTGTTGTTGGATACAGTACTCCAGGTGGAGTCTCACCAGTGACTGATACAGTGGTAGCACCCCCTTCCTCCTCCTGCTAGTGATACCTCTCCCTATGCACCCCAACATTCCACCGGCCCTGCCCACTGACTGGTCACATTATCCCGACACTCTGAGGTCATCAGATATGATAACCCCAAGCTCTTTCCTGCTTAGTGACTATCAGTATCCCCCCATTTCATACTAATTTTCTGGGTTTCTATGTCCTAGGTGCGTGATTTTGCACTTTCTGGCAGTGAACTCTACCTACCATGCCCTCAACCACTCCTTTTGCAGTTAATATATTTATTAATAGATATTTATCATATACACATGTACATAGTACAAAATCAAATATGAATGATGTTACATTTAGTATACAAAGTACAACAAATGGTAGTATATGAAATATAATGTGTTGCCAAGATACCAATGTACTAGTACACGTAAGTGGTGTCTTAAAAGGGGTATATAATCGTATATTCGAGATTATTTTCTCTTTTTACTTATTCTGTTCACCCTTTATTGCAATTAATAATATATAAAATACCAAGAACAACATATTCTATACTAAACTAGAGCTGCATAGAAAATTAGTTATAACTCTACTTCCATATTAAAGATATATCTAAGTAAAAAAAGAGAAGAGAGAGGTAATATCTGTTATATCTTCTGAGTTTGAAGAAAATTTAAATAGTCCTGCCAGCACAAGTAGTATTCATTGAGTCGGTCTACTATCAGGTATGAGATTCTTTCCAGAGATGCGATATGAGTCAAGTTGTCAAATATATCTTTTAAAGTAGGTATAAGTTGAGTTTTCCATTTGATTAAAATTAATCTCTTAATCTGCATAAATAAGATCTGGAGCCATCTAAATTGGTATTTTGTTAATTTTGCATTATTATTCCTTATTCCTAATAAGCAAAATTTAGGATTGAAAGTAATATCAAGTCTAATAATTTGGGTGACTAATAAATGAACAGTGTGCCATAGTTCAGATATAGGTTTACAAGTCCATAATATATGTAAAAGATCTCCATTTGGTGCATCACATCGCCAGCATTTATTATTAAGGGCTAGACCTATATTGTATAAGTGAGCTGGTGTTTTGTACCATAAATGTAGAATTTTTGATTGAATTAACCTACTATGCATATCTTTAAAGGAATCATGACAATTTCTCCAGCAGCTATTCCATTGAGAGTCTGTAATATTTATATTTAATATCCGATTCCATTTATCTCTTGCCAAAAGTGATTGGTTTGGTAATATGTCTCTAATCTGCTTATATATTTTGCTGGTTAAGCCATGAGAGATATTAATCCATGTATTTATATATGAAGTTAATACTTCTGTTTTCCTAAGTTGTTGAAGATCAGAGGGTATGGTCGTATGATTGTAAATATTTCCAAAATTCTTCTTTAGGAATGTTCCATTTGTTTGAATATTATTAAAAGAGTTTAATGAATTGTCATTATCAGTTAGAATATCGTGTAAAAAAAGGATATTCTTATATCTCCAAGATTTACAATATATTGGTTTGTTTTCTAATATAAATCTTGGATTACCCCATAATGGTGTAAAAGGTAAGGGAGAGGGGTCAGATTTAAGCCAATTATGCATTTTAAACCAGTAATGAACTGATGCATTAATTGTGGGATTTTTTTTTTAGTTTAGAAGATAATGGGAAGTAGATGTTACTATTAGGTGTATATCCTATAGATAAAGCAGTTTCTATATCATACCATAATGGAACGTTATGATTAGGTTTCATAAACCATTTAATAGTTTGTGATGCTCTGAAAGCCCACATATAGGCCATATACCAAGGTAGGCCAAATCCACCTCCGACCAGTGAAGTCGTAATTTGATCCGATTAAACCTCGGAACATTTCCTTCCCATATAAAGTTTCTTATAGATTTGTCAATGTTTTCCAATAAGGAAGGAGATATCTTAAGACGGATACAGGCAAACAAATATAGGATTTTAGGAGTAATATTCATTTTAATTACCGATATCTTGCCGCGAGTAGAGATAATTTCAGACTTTTCCATCTATCCAAATCTGCTTTAATTTTAATAAGTAATGGCCGTAAATTGTTTTCCCATATTTTATCGAAATCAGTTGAAATTTTAATTCCCAAATAGGTGATATAATGTGGGGCCCATTGAAAACCTAAATGTATATTCATATTCGGTGTACAGTATTTATTCAATGGCAATATTTCTGATTTTTGAGTGTTAATTGTTAATCCCGAAAGTCTTGAGAACAAAGCAAAAATGTCTTTAAGTAATTTTCCAGATACGTTTAAATTTTCTAATAGAATTAACATGTCATCCGCATATGACAAGGTTGTATATTGTATGTGACCGATGTTAATACCCTTAATTTCGTTGTTCTGTCTAATAAAGGCAGCAAAAGTTTCTAAGGCTAGAATAAAAAGTGAAGGTGAGAGAGGGCATCCTTGTCTAGTACCCCTTTGTAATCTGAATGTCTGTGATAGAGTAGAATTAGTGAGTACTCTAGCATGAGGATTGGTATAAAGAAGTTTAATCCAGGAACAAAATGATTCACTAAAGCCAAAACGAGACAGTACTTGAAAGAGAAAATTCCAACTTAAAGAATCAAAGGCTTTTTCAAAGTCTATTGCTATTGCTGCTGTGGTAGATTTAAGAGATTTGGCTTTATAAATGAGATTTATTAATGAATGTAAGTTATCAGAACCCATCCTACCTTTGATAAAGCCCACTTGTGACTTATGAATTAGTTTTGGGATATATGGTTCTATATGATTTGCTAAAATCTTAGCGAAAATCTTTCCGTCAGTATTGAGTAAAGATATTGGGCGATAATTAGCTGGATTAGTTGCATCTTTATCTTTTTTTGGAAGGATCGTAATTATTGCATCTGTCATAGTATACGGTAGATGGCCTAATAAAGATGATTCATGAAATACTTTGCATAATAAAGGACACAATTGTTCTTCACAGAGTTTGTAAATTTCCACAGGGAAGCCATCCCCACCTGGGACCGTCCATTTTGAGAGAATGAACTGCCTTACTTATCTCCCTCCACTGTAAATGGTATATCTAAAGATTGTATTATCTCTTGAGAGAGACATGAGAGTGCTATCTCTGTCTAAGAAAGAGGAAATGTCCTGACTTGACGGTGTATGGAATGAAGAATAAAGTTTTTATAAAAGATGTCATTGTCTCGATTAATATCAGATTCATTAGTTTGAATCTTCCCTTTATCATCCTTTAAAGCAGCTATATAACGCTCTGTCTGTTGCATCTTAAGTCTGTAAGCAAGAATTTTGCTTCCTTTCGCCCTTCCCAAAATTTGTGTTTTATTCTCAGTAAAGCAATTTCGCCTTTCTAGATATTAACTCATTAATTTGCATTCTTAATTGTAAAATTTCATAATGAAAATTCGAGGAGGGATTGGGATGAGGATTGCTAGAATATAGTTTTTGCTTTGTTTCAAGTAATTTTTCAAGGTTATTAATTCGCTGTTCCCTGAGCTTCCGCCTATGGGCTGCATAACTGATTATTTTGCCACGAAGTGTAACTTTAAGTGCTTCCCATATTGTACTCATAGATGTGTCTCTTGGATCATTAATTTGTATAAATTCTTCTATTTGTGTTTTAATCCAGGGGACAAAATCCGGATCCTTCAATAATAAGGGGTCTAATCTCCATGCAAAGGATTTTTGGGGTGGAAGACCCCATGTGATTAGAAGTTTAACTGGGGCATGATCTGATATAATTATTGGTAGAATGTTGACATCAATTGTATTTGCAGTTATTATAGGTGAGGTTAGTAAGTAGTCTATTCTACTGTATGTCTGATGACGAGAAGAATAAAACGTATATTCTCTGTCTCTAGGATGGAAAGTTCTCCATATATCTGATAGGCCCAAATCCTTCATAGATTGAGTGATAATGGATAAACTTTTAGAGTGACTGTCTAAGGAACCATTGCTTCTATCCATATATGCTTCTAAAGTAAAGTTAAAGTCCCCTCCAATTAACATCCGAAAATTGTGCATATTTGATGTAATAAACATTTGGGATAAATTCAGAAAAAATTTAGGGTCATCTGAATTTGGTGCATAGATATTGACTATGGTTAATGGCCCTGATGGGGTGTTAAAGGTTATAATAAGCCATCTGCCATCGGTATCTTTCTGTATATTAGAAGGTGTCCATCTCAGATTTTATGTAACAGTATGGCCACACCTCTTTTTTTTGTAGTAGTCGATGCTGCATACACTTGACCAACCCAATCTCTTTTTAATCTGTCATTGTCTGCATCTAATAATTTAGTTTCTTGTAATAACGCAATTTGTATTTTGTGTTTTTTGAGATAATTTAGAATTTGTTTGCGTTTGTTTGGTGCATTGAGTCCCTTGACATTCCAAGTACAAAATGTTAGATTTGACATTATGTATTTAAGTTATTAACCATTAAGTAGTAAGTATATATATCAAGGGACTCTTATGCAAAATAATATGCAGCAATGATCTATAGAGCGAATTATAATATATATTGTAACTTGTCCTCATGTTGGCAGGTATTTTAACTATTATTAAGTTAACAAACTTACATTTCTCTTTTTGAAGATTATCTATGCAGCTCTCTCTAACATTTGTAGTCTTAACAAAATTAAACATCCATAACAAGTAAGTACAAAATAAAATTGTCATCTCAGATATACAGAGTGGAAAAGGTCGGTCCTAGAAACAGCCAGATACAAAAAGACCAAGACCACCTCCCTGTATATCAGGACGCAGCTTTTATATCTGGAAGAGAGGAAATCCCGATAAATAAAAAAAAAAGAACAGAGAAAAGGGACTAATCCAATCTTCCTAAGAGTAATAAACAGATTAATATGATCAAACAATGTCTATGTTGTATTGGTTAACGTAATCCTTTAATTAGGATTATAAAAGATATATATATAATTAGCTCTATTAAACTTGTAGATATAATTCCCTAACCTAACTGAATCTATCATCATCTCTGGTAAGGAAAGGAGAAGAAAGAGAGAAAGAAAAAAAAAATCTACATTTATACCAAGAAGGTATATAAATTTTACATCATGTAATCTATAAGAGCTGAATTTCCTTCTGTCCATCTGTATCAAATATTGTTGCTACATTATGACACATTAATTTCCTATATCATTAGCAGAATTTAATATCAATATGTTAAAAAAAAAAAAAGTTAAAGGGATCCTGGTATAAACAATAATCAATAAATTCAATGCCTAAAATTTGGCAAGCCATAAGAATACCCTATATAAGTAATTTATATTAAATGATATTGCATCATATAAATTTTGTACCAGCCTACTTATTAATTATATATTTATCAATTAAATATAAGGAGACACTCTATATAAATGATCTGTAAATAAATCATATTAAACCAACTTATGCATCAGGGTACAATGTTATGCACCCATTTTCCAAATCAGTAATGGAATACTACGAAATTATATTAATATAACTGACACATCACGATCAACTAATAAAGAAAAAAGCCATATTTGTCATAGTTTATAATCCAATAATTATGAAATTGCTATTGGCAAATATCAATGGCAATGTTCTCTTGTAAAGAAAAAAAGAAAACTTCCTTTATACTATAATGAGTTTTAACTTATGGCAAACAGTGCCTAGAATCTAGTCCCCCCAAAGCCACTTACAACAGTTGCTATGTCATTAGAGATTCAAAGTCCCAAACCTCTGATTAATTTCCATACAATCGGGGTATTAAAACTATTATGTTATATAAATCCACGATCTCAGCTATAATGTTTTGATAGCAGTTAAATATGAAAAATGAATTAGGTTACTTTACGATGTTCACCCCAGGTGTCCAGGTAAAGGAATGCTAATTCCACATCTGCCCTTATTTCAGAGTTCTTTCTTTAATAAATCTTGTTTACCGACAGGGGATATTTCCATTGCTTAATCATGTAATCCAACATAGTCACAATCGGCTTCTTCTTCCCTCAATAAACCGAATTCCGTTTCAAAATATTCGCTATGGGAAAACAGATATTTCAGCGCGGTGTAACCACTTTGCACAATAATGCCAACTAAGATGATGAAACTTAAAACAGAAGTGGCAGTTACCCCAATCATAAGTTGAGATCTCACTCACTCACTAAACCCATGATTCGCCGTGGCTCCAACTCCACAAGCCCCCAACCAGACTACTCCTGCACTGAAATTTCGGTCAAAATCAGCGGGCGACTCCTCTCTTCACGGGAAGCCATCCCATCCACCTCCTCCAAACCCAGAAGTATCAGTTCAAACATTTTTCCTTTTTTTTTTTTTTCTAAATTTTGGTTTCTCCATTGGTGTCTGGCGACCGACCAATCAAAGAGCATTAATGCAATGCTGAGAGAATACGTCCGTGTAACTGCCTCGTCTCAGTCCAGGTATAAGAAATGACAATTTTTTGGTCCCTTAACTGTAATTTGGTTGTCCTCCAGAGTTAATTACAGGTTTCTCTTGTAAGACTTGCCTTTATACTGTCTTGCGCTTTTTAAATGTATAGCTAGCAGTACCTAATTTCTAGTCCCGCCACAGCCACTTATTTATGCAGTTGCTTCTGAAGAATATGTTTTATCTTATAGCTTTATATAGTTTCTGAACTTTGAAGGTATTGGGACTAATGCACTTCTTTAAATCAAAGCTCCCAATTATAATACCCACGGCGATGGCCAGATGAGATTACTAAATTGAATTCACATCGCAAAAATCACTTTGAGTGTTTAACTGGAGAGCTATCATTTTTATATTTGTTTTTGCCTCTGCGCTTCTTCTTTGGAGGTTCATTGTTTTTTGTAGGGGATTTTTCTTCATAACATGCCCACGGAGTTTCAACTTGGTCGCAAACAGCCTCTTCTCCCATCGGCATGCCAGCATCTATTTCTGTATCGTCGCATTGGGAGGGTAGATGTTGCAGTACGGCATACTTGTTCTGCATCGTAACACCAGTAAAGGTAATAGACTTTGAGAGACATTTAGAGGCATCTTTATTGATGGATTTATGGTTGCCCTCGTTCATCGATGAAGTAGTTTTTTGCGATTTGGGTGTTGTTTGCCCATGTTGAGCTATCTCCTTTAATGAGCTATCAGTTAAAGTTAGTATAGGCTCCCTTTCGTTGTGACGATCTGTTATGCTTGTTCCCTTTGAAGCCAGGTTTTCAGAGGTTAAGATTGCTGGTTCGTTTTGATGTTTATTAGTTTCTTTTTTAGTGGTTGCAGAATAGTTATTCAAAAATGACATAAGGGAATCGGAATCATAAAAATCCTTTGTTGAATTTTCTAAGTAAATCCGCATGTTTGCTGGGTATCTTAAATTGAAATGAATTCCCATCTGGTGCATTAGACGTCTAGCATTAGTGTACGCCTTGCGTTTCAGAGATAGTTCTTTTGAAAAATCTCGGTAGATATATATTTTGTAGTCCTGCCATTTACATTGACCTATTTCTCGTGCTTTCCTCAAGATTAGCTCAATGCTGGCATAATTAAGAAATTTTACGATGATAGGTCATGGTTTTTGTTCTGTAGAGGGCTTTGGGCCTAGTGAGCGATGGCTCCGTTCTATAGTTAGAACTTCATCGGGTTGAAGATGCAGTATACGCGGTAATTCGTGCTGTAGGAAACTAGTGGTATTTTTGTCTTCCGCTCCTTCAGGGAAACCAAATACGCGCAAGTTATTTCTACGGGTTCTGTTTTCTAGGTCTTCCACCTTCATATGTAGTTCTTTAATTACCCGGTCCTGAGTTCTAATAATAGCTTGCATTTCTTGTATATCTTTTTCGTTGAGACGAATTTTATTTTCTGTGAAGGCCAGTCTGCAATCTATACTTTCCATCATTTGTGTGTTATATTGTGTAGCAGTTTTTATATCTTGCATATCCATAGATAGTTTGTTAAACATGCTTTCTATTTTTTCCAATGGATTAGATTGTTTGTCAGAGTAGGCCATAGTTATGCTTTGTAGGGCCTCAGAGAGCTCTCCAGAAAAAATTATAAAATTATAAAAAATATCTTGCCAAATATAATCCTGGTGGTACTAATATCCTTCCTTACTTTGTTCTCCTGTATTAGATAATGTTCATGACCTTGGATGACAGAGGATGATGTTAGATTCAGTCAGTCAGTGAAGAGCTCTGTAGTTAAACCTCCATCTTGCTTGGTGTCAGGCCACGCCCCCCATCCTCAACCACTCCTTGAGTTTTCTGAGATCCCTACTTATTCTCTCCACTCCCTCCTCAGTATCCATCCTATTACATATTTTGGTGTAATCTGCAAAAAGGCATACCTTCCCTTCCATTGCTTCTGCAATGTTACTTATGAAGACATTGAAGTGGACTAGTCCCAGTACTGAGCCTTGCAGCACCCCACTGGTCACTCTCCCCTCATTAGAGTGAGTGCTGTTTATCACCACCCTCTGTCATCTATCCCTTAACCAATTTTTTTTTTTTTTACCCGGTTTACCACTTTGGATCCCGCCTTGAGATGGCTCAATTTCTTTATCAGTCTCCTATGTGGCACAGTGTCGAAGGTCTTGCTGAAGTCCAAGAGGCCACTTCCACTGCCCTGCCTTGATCTATTTCCATGGTCACCCAGTCGAAGAAATCAATTAGATTCATCTAGCATGCCCCCCCCCCAGTGAATCCATGTTGCCTTTTGATGTTGTAATCCCCCTGGATTTAAGATATCCCACTAGCCATTCCTTTAACAGGGTTTCCATTAATTTCCCCACCACTGATGTGAGACTCACCGGCCTATAGTTGCTAGTCTCCTCCCTGCTGCTGCTCTTGTGGAGCAGAAATACATCTGCTTTCCTCAGTCATTGAAACACAGAAGTTGTTGGCAGATAAGAACCGCTTGGCCCACCTAGTCTACCCAGTTTTCTGTGCCTACTGTGCCACCACAGACTCTACTTGATCTCTGGAACCACTCCTGTTTCCAGTGAGTTTTTGAATAAGACCGTCAGGAGTCAAGCAAGCACCACCTTAAACTTCCTTAACACCCTTGGGTGTATCCTGCCTGGTCCCAGGGTCTTGTCAACTTTCAGATTTACAAGTCTCTTCAAGACTCTTTCCTCTGAAAATGGACTTGCGTCCACCTCTTCCCCACTGTGTTCCTGCTTCTCCTTGGTGGTCTGTCTCCCTCTCCCTCCACTGTGAAGGCTGAATAGAAGTACTTGATCAGGATGTCTGCTTTTTCCTGATTCTCTTCTGTGCAGATTCCCTCTGCTGTCATCCTTATCTTCACTATCCCTCCCCTCAGGGATCAGGAGTCTCAGTCACAGGCCAAGAATATGCAGAACAACTAGAGACTCCAAAAGTCCTCACATGAGAAGCCACCTATCAAGAAGCACTGTGTACAGGAGGAAGTAATTCTTACTTCAATGGGCCTACGAAACTTGTTAGAGTGTTATGGTTGTGCAACTTGGAAAATCTTTGGCTGTTCGCCTCTCTATCTGTGGGATATACCACTATGTAGGTGTACGAAGGAAATAAACCATAGAGAAGGGTTCCACCCCCAGAGATGACGCAGGAATGATTCCTTTAGCTAAAGGTACCTTACCCAGAGGGAACTGAAGTGTTCAAATAGTCACTGTATGGTATTATTTCAGTGTTACAGTAGCAGTGTGCACTTCCTGCACACTTCATTCCATAGTGCAGTCCATCAGTGTTTAATTAGTGCACCTGCAGGTCTCTGTTGGTATGCATGCAGTGCTGACACAGTGTGTGCCACTTATGTTAATTAGCACTGCAATCACACTGCAAAAGTACTGCAAGTAGCAGTGTTTTGTCATCAACACTGCCTGAAGCAGTGTTGGTGTAGCAATACTGGCTGAAGCAGTGTTGCATTGATTTTTCAGTGTGTGCGAATTATGTTAATTAGCACTGCATCAACACCTGTAGTGCACTTCAGTGTGCAGTGTGATTTTAGTAGCACTCCTGTCAGCAGTGTTGCAGTTCTGTTTCAGTGTATTAGGCTGCATTAAAGATGGCGTTGCATAAAATTCAACAAAAACACAAGTATTCATCTGCAAGTATCTGCAACCTCAGTAGAGAAAGCTTTGCTTAAGGGTTCCTGAGTGAGAAGGTTGGCTGTGAATTCCAAAGAAGATGGAGATCTTGTGGGCTATGTCTATGAGGTACTAAAGTCTGTTACCCCATGTTTGACTCAAAGTCACAAGGAAGGGGTGGACATTTAGTTAAAGGAATGACCATCAATGGTTCTGGTTTGCAGAAAATGGATTTGTGAAAAATGGATGGTTCTGGTCTACAGAAAATGGTATGGGAGCCTCCCTGACATGCAGGGCCTCACCAGTATTTCCTTGTTTATCTTCAAAAGGAGAAGAGAGCCTCTTCGGATTGGGAGCACTTGCATGGTGAGAAAAATGATTTTCAGTATCAAGGGTCTGTTCGAGTGAAGAGTGTGTGTGTGTGTGTGTGTGTGTGTGTGTATATATATATCTATATATATATATAGATATATATATATATATCGATAATGGGATTATCAATCGCGTTGGACAAACACCATCAGGTGACCGTAGTATATCAGAGTGCGACCACACACCTGCACTTTTACCCCCCTCCAAAACAATTTTGCCATTTTATAAGCTAGATAACCTATTGTGGGTGCAGTCGCGCAATGATATATGCATGGCTTGGGTGAATGATGCACTTGGCCTGCGGCCTCATGTGTAACAACGCACACCAAGGCGTGCGTATATCAGAGCGTGACTGCACACCCTACAGTGGGTTATCTATTACACATACATACACACATACACACACACATATATGAGATAGTACTTGTTGCAAAACAAAAAACTACATTAATGCAGGCATTAGAATGCAAAGCACACAAAGCGAGAAAACGAAAAACAGGGTTTGAGCCTCACAAGTCTTGGCATATTGGTTGTGTGGTGTTCCCTGGAGTTCCCAGCCTTAATGCTCATCCCATACCCCCCCCCAGCCATAGCCTCCTTTCTAAAGCACAAGGTACAGCTCCAACCCAATGCCTCCCATAGCAGCCATTCGTACCTGTAAAACAAGAATAGCAATTGGCTCACAAAGGATCTGCAGCTCATTACGAACTACTATATGACAAACAATGTAGGGTAAACAAAAAACAATACTTATCTAATACATATGGTCAGTGTCCTTCTACTCCTGGTCAATGTCCTCTCAGACCTGTAGATATAAAAGGGAAAATGGGTCAGTATGAAAAATAAAAATACTGATCAGCTGGGTCAGTTGAGAAGGCTCTGTAGAGGGTCTGGTACAAAAGATCGACTCTCATTATCTCGATACAGAAAACATCAGCTCCTAAATACCGACGCGCTCACAAGATCGCCAAAATAAATAACGACAAACGAATGACCGACAGGCTGTACTCATAATCTTATACTTAGAACTTGTACAGCTGCATGAAGAATGATAAAAAATGTACTCATTTTCAGTGGGGTCTTAGAATCAGTGCAAGAACTCTTAGTTTGAATCCCAACACAATGTGCCCTTTGCACCACCCCCACAAAACGGCTACTGACAATATTCTTTCCCTACAACACTTTCAGAGCTCCACCCATTTTTTGCAACTACTAGCAATCTGCCAACCCCCACCCCCAGCTTTACCTACACTGAGAGTTGAGACGAAGGATACAAGGGACTGACTGTTACAATGCTTCCAAGTTTCTTTGGACTTCGGCACAAGTTGATGAGAGGCTAGTCTATGTAATGAGTATTGATTCAGACATGATAGGCTAGGTTGGCGAGTCACTGCATTGGAATTTAAATTCTCTTTTAAATACGAGTCACTGCATTGGAACTTAAATTCTCTTTTAAAATACAAAAGTAGCCACTGATAACAGCTGTAGCGGTACTGAGAGCAATAACACCACACCTTCTAGGTTGGCGAGTCACTGCATTACAATTTAAATTCTCTTTTAAATACAAAAATAGCCACTGATACCAACAGCTGTAGCGGTACTGAGAGCAATAACACCACACCCTTGTGCAACCAGCTGCAGTTACCAGATCTCCAAATAGTTTCTCGTTCTCTCCGTGTCGGTCATTCAGTTTTCGTTATTGATGTTGTCAATCTTGTGAGCGCGTCGGTATTTCAGCGTCGGTCAACTGATTGTCGACCTTCTGGTAGTCGATATTTCATACTGCTCCCTCTGTAGAGGTTAAAATAAAAGTAGTGGGTTGGGGGGGAAGGGATACCAGACCTGTACCACACCATCAACCTGGCTTTTAGAATGGACTCAGTCACTCAGGGGATGTCACGGTTGGGGGAGGGAGGAAGACTCCTTGCCCCTGTGCCTCTAGAACTGATCTTTTTTGGGGGTAGGAGGTCATGTTGCTGCACACATCAACCAAAACAGGGCAGGATAAAGACACCAAGTGACAGATATTCAAGGCACAATGAATGCTTCCCTGGTGGTGTAGTGGATCCTCCCTCCCTTTTCCCGATCTGCCTGTAGAATACATAGGAACATAGGTATGTGACAGCAGAAAGGGACTGCAAGCCCACCTAGTCTGCCCAGTTTGCCTAGATATCCACTAGGCCTTTTCTGTAGTCCTCCTCCCCCATGCCAGTTGCCCTCTGTGCTTATCCCATGCCCTCGTGAACACTCCCACCATTTCCCTCAGCAACCCATTCCAGTTGTCCACCACCCTTTCAGTGAAATAGTACTTCCTAATCCTTCCTCTAAATCCCCCCCCCCGATTTGGAATTTCCAACTACCATCCATTGCAGTATAGCACACCGCAGCAGGCCAACTGTGACCATCTCTAGGCAGATATGCGCAGCCACAACCAGTCCCAGAACTCCCTGCAGCTGGCACCAGAGCAACAGGCAATAGAAGTTCCAATAACCCACAGTGCACATTTGAGCTTCCACAATCTCTGATCAGATGTTTTCCACTTCTGTTCTTCTCCAGGGGATAAGTCAATCCGTGACTTAGAACTTAGCCCAGGGAGTACAGTGGGGCCAGTAAACAAAAGATGAGAGCCTATATAAACTCTTAACATGCACTGTAGGACAATCTCCCACCACAAAGGACTCCAGGATCTGCTGCAAATATAGAAACATAGAAACATAGACTTTGACGGCAGATAAGGACCACTTGGCCCACCCAGTCTGCCCATTTCCCTATCTACTGGATAAGCTGCAGATTCTAGTTACCCAACAGCCTACTTCCTGCCACCACCCACTACAATTGCCTTATGTCTGTCCCATGCATGTTTGAATTCCCCCACTGTTTTAGACCCAACAACCTCCCCAGGAAGGCGGTTCCATGCATCCACCACTCTCTCTGTGAAAAAAAAAATTCCTCACATTACCCCTGAGTTGTCCCTCCTCTATTCTTTAAATTGTGTCCTCTTGTTCTTGCACATCTCTTTTTCTGAAAGATGCCACCCTCCTGGACTTTGTTGATTCCTTGAGGTACTTGAAAGTTTCTATCATATCCCCCATCCCTCCTTTCATCAAGGGTATACATATTAAGCTCTCTCAGTCTCTCTTCATATGGTTTCTGATGCAGACCCTGCGCCATTTTAGTTGCCCTCCTCTGGACTGCTTCCACCCTGTCTATGTCCTTGCATAGATGAGGTCTCCAAAACTGCACACAGTACTCCAGATGGGGTCTCACCAACTGTCTGTACAGAGTCATAACCACTTCCCTTTTTCTACTTGTGATGCCCCTTCCTATGTATCCCAGTATCCCCCTGGCTCTCCTTACCGACTTCTCACATTGCTTACCCACCTTTAGGTCATCTGATATGACTACCCCCAGGTCCCTTTCCATTTTTGTTGTTGTTAGTACCTCCCCTGTTACTGTGTACTCTTCTCCTGGGTTTTTGTTTCCCAGGTGCATTACTTCGCACTTCTTTGCATTGAATCTACATTGCCATATGTCTGACCATTCCTCCAACCTTACCAAGTCCCTTCTCATCCTTTCTATCCCCACTTGTGTATCAACTCTGTTACAGATCTTTGTGTCATCTGCAAAGAGGCACACCTATCCCTTCAGACCCTCGCAATGTCACCTATAAAGATGTTAAAGAGGACTGGACCCAGTACTGAGCCCTGAGGTACTCCACTAGTAACCCCCCTTTTTTCGGAATGTGTTCCATTCACCATTACCTTCTGTGTCCTGTTGTGCAGCCAGTTTGCTACCAGGCTACCACCCTGGAACCCACTCCCAGGCTGGCTAACTTGATTATTAATCTTTTGTGCGGGATTGTGTCAAATGCCTTGTAAAAGTCTAGGTAGGCCATATCCACAGCCCCTCCCTGGTCTATTACTTTGGTCACCCAGTCAAAGAAATCTATTAGATTCATCTGACATGACCTTCCTGCCGTAAATCCATGCTGCTTTGGGTCCTGTGCCCCGCTGGCCTCTAGGTACTCAACAATTCTTTCTTTCAGAAGTGATTCCATCATTTTCCCTACCACTGAGGTCAAACTTACAGGTCTGTAGTTTCCTGCTTCTGCCTTGCTCCCACTTTTGTGAAGGGGAATCACATCTGCCCTCCTCCAGTCCTCAGGTACCACCCCATCCTCCCACGATTTGTTAAAAAGTGTGGTCAGTGGTGTCACTAGGTCCTCCCTTAGTTCTTTTAGGATTCTGGGGTGAATCCCATCAGGCCCCATTGCTTTGTCCACCTTGAGTTTCAGGAGTTCTTTCAGGACTCTTTCTTCTGTAAATGGACTGGTGTCAACCCCCCTACCCAGAGTGCTTCTATTGTCTGGTTTAGGTAACTCTTCCTCATCTTCTTTTGTGAATACTGAGCAAAGTATTCATTCAGTATCTCTGCCTTTCCACTGTCTCCCTCTGCCCACCTCCCTCCCCTTTATTAATCTTCACTATTCCTCCCTTAACCTTTCTATGCTCCCTAATGTAGCTATAAAGGTTGCATCCCCTTCTTAACTGAGTTGGCTATTTTTCTGTAACCCCAGATGGCGCTATCCCAGGGGCTACTACCCCTGCCTGATTTGCCACTAACAGGTTGAGGGGCCTGGATCCAATGGCAGGTGCCTCCACCCAGAGGTCAGGGTTTACAATAGTTAAACTAACTTGGTCACAGCCCTCTGGGACACTGCAACCCCCCTTTCTTCCCACTAGTGGCCCACACAATATATCAGAATTACCTTCACAGTATACACTTACCCCCAGGATTGGTTCCGGCACTGGGACCTCCTGTGAAATGAGATACAGTGCAACAATCACAGTACAGTACTTTAACATAGACAAATACCTCAGGCAGTATAACTTTGCTGAAACAAGCAGCTCTGATTTATTTAGGGGATATAACAAGGACAGGGAAATCAGGTTAATTAGCTTATCACTCTAATAATCTACCTATGGCTCTGTGCACAGGCTATCCCTATCAGTTACTGTCCCTGGGTACCCAAGCCTAGTGTGTAGTCCAAACCGTGGCAGCTGGTAGGCCCTCTCACACAGAGAAAGGAGAATTAAACAGTCACAGTACAGTAATTCCATTTGGATTTAATGTGGCAATTCAACAGGGGCGACCCTGAATTAGTACTCACGACCTCCTAATAAGATAGGGTCCTTCAATGTCAGCAGGGCTCACTGAGGTACACAAACCTCTTCACACATTTATATAAAAGAAGCACTATACCAGGCAGGCTGCATCTGTATCCCGATCGCAATTACTGCACAATACCGGAGAACACACAGCAGATTCAGTTCCTGACAGACCAAGTGCAATTTTCAGCATTCCTCCAGTCTTCTACAGGGTGAGCCTGGTTTCTACTCTTCAGAGATCCTTTGATTCTTTTCACAGGACGGATTCAGTCCTAACAAGCAGTTACATAAGCTGCAGACCGGAACTCTGGGCCTTACACACGTTTTTGACTAAAACTGCACACTGAAAAGCACAGGGCTCCTTCCTTCTTCACTGCCAAAGCTCAACTGAAACTCCAACCGACAAAACCGGCACTTCCTTTGAGTTCCTCCCAGTTCTTGACTGGATTGGCTGTCACTCAATAGACTGCTGCTGTTGGTCCAAAAGGCACTGAAGTCTAAACTACATCTCCCAGAGTCACTGCCCATACAATCCTCTTGTGGCTGGCTCAGATTATGAGTCCAAGTTCTGATTCGTCCAAGGCACCATTTTAGAGCTAGCTTACCCCACACTGATTGGTCCAGTTCAGCAGTTCAAAACCAGAATGGGGAACTAGGCAGACACTGTTCTGACTGCAAAAGAAAGCAGGTTAGACAAACTGTAATTTCATTATTACTGTAAATGATTTCTGGCAAACAGTTACATCTTTCAGATAGGTTCCCTTTGCATTCCTAGTGACTGCAAAATTGAGTGAATTGGCAGCAGCTTGAGTGGTACTCAATCAAAGAAACACACAGTCCCCATACAAACTAATTATGTCTGCAAGCAGACAGCTCTTAAAGAGACAGTACCAGAGGTTCTAAAAACACTCATTGATAAATGGCTTAAACGCCAAACACCATTCAGGCTTGGAGCATTCAAGCAAGCTCCTGGAAGTCTTTTGGGAACCCCCATTTGCAGGGGGGTTACATTTCCTCAGTTTGGGCCTTTGCTATTCTGACTGCCTTCCCCACTTCTTTCTGCTTTAATTGATACAGTTCACTGTCGTGCTCCTTCTGTGATTCCTTATACTTTCTGAATGCAGCCTTTTTCTCCTTAACCTTCCCTGCCACCTCTTTTGAGAACCATAGTGGTTTTTTACTCCGTTTTGTTTTCTTTATTTGTTTAACACAAAGGCCTGTTGCCTCTATGATGGCAGTTTTGATTTTTCTCCTTTGTTCTTCCACCCCTCCTTTTTGGCCATTTGCTAGTGCATTCCTCAGGTATTCACCCATTTTGCCAAAGTCAGCCCTTCTAAAGTCTGGTATCCTTGTTTTTGTATGGCTTGTCTCCATGGTTGTGCTTATTGTGACAGCAAGCTGTCAGTGCAGAATCAAGCAAAACCAGTTCATCATAATACACTACAGCACACAGCAGGCAAACCAAAATGGCTCCACATGCAAAGTGCACATTGGCACCAGACCCACACTTGTGTGGAACCCTTGGCACAAGCCAGCCAGTGGGTACTGTGGTAAGGAGGGACAAAACCTTTTACATGCAGGTACAACAGGGAGAAAAGGAAGGCAAGGGGAGATACTGAGTGTCTGAAAAGGGTGGATGGAGGGAGGGAGGGTAAAAGATGACCACCAAAAAGCAGAAATACTGAACAAATACTTCTGTTCGGTTTTTACAAAGGAGGGGGCAGGAAATGGGCCAGCATTAAGTAATAAGGATGGAGAGATCACAGAAAAGGACTCAGGTCCCTTTGCGAAAGAAAGGATCCTCATGGAACTGGCAGCAATAAGGCTATGGGCCAGACAGATGCACCCCTGGACACTGAGGGAGCTAAGGGAGGTGTTAGTAGGGCCTCCAACTACCCTGTTCACTCTGTCTTTGTAAACTGGTGACATGCCCAGGGATTGGAGGAGGGCTGGTGTGGTCCCACTATACAAAAGTGTTAACAGGGAGGATGCAGGAACTACATACTGGTCAGCCTGACCACAAAAGTGGGAAAAGTAATGGAAATACTGCTGAAGGAAAGAATAGTGGAACACCTGGTTGTCAATGGTCTACAGGGGAAGTGGGGGAAGGGAACATTGTTTAACTAGGAGTAGCACACTAAGCTGAAGCTTGTTTCCAGATGCAACCTGGAGCACAAGGAAGTTAAGTAACTTGCTCAGGATCACACAATATGCACTTAGACGGCTGTTGGATTCAAACCCAGGTCTCCAGATCTGTAGCTCAGAGCCTTTACCCAATGTGCTATACTGCCTCCAGGACCCAAGGCAGTTTGGTTTTATGGGAGAGAGGTTGTGCCCGACAAACCTAACTGAGTTTTTTGACTGGGTAACAAGGAAGGTGGATGGGGGAGGATGTGGCCTACCCGGATTTCAGCAAGGCCTTTGACACTTTGCCACATAGAAGGCTGGTAAATGAGCTGGAAGGCTTAGGGGTGGGACAGAAAATAACAAGGTGGGTGGAGAACTGGTTGAAGGACTGAAACCAGAGGGTGGTGGCAAGGTAAATGGGGTGCATTCCAGGGTGGGAGAGGTGTGCCCCAGGGGTCAGTGCTGGGACCCATCATTTTTTAATATCTATAGCAACGATTAGCCCAGCTGCAATCAGGGGAGGACAGCTGTTCTTTCCAGATGGGGGCTTGTCACTGGAAGGGGTTGGGGCAGGCATTCTGGGGCTGCATCGGTGGTGGGAGAGGATGGGATCACATTGGTGATCAACAAGGAAGCTCTTGTTGGCGGGGGACAGGCCATGCATACCGGGGCCACATCGGCTACAAGTTTGCAAGACAGTGACTCAGGAAGAAGCGGCCAATCAGCGAATACGGCGCAGACCTTTGACTGTGTGACTGGGCCATAAAAGGCAAATAGTCCAGTTGCAATCAGAGGAGGAGAGCTGTCTTTGTTCACATCACTCCACCCTGGCCCCGACCCCTATTAAATGGTCGGTGAGGGTGGAGCCTTGGAGGAGGGCAAGTTGAGATTGGGTGAACTGGAACACTAGGAAGTTGGATTGTTATTGACTGGGGGAAAAGGGTCCTGTACGCTGTACTGCTTGGGCAACATTTGACTACTACCAGGAAGGGGCATAATGAAGCAGACTGTATAAATGACTGTGTATGCCAACTACATCTGAGGGAGTAGGCAAACTGTGTGTGAATTGATTACTGCTAGGGCCTCTGAGCTGGATAGTGTTGTGGTGGGCTAATTTTGCATGTGAACTGTCTACTGCTAGGGCTAGAAAACTGGCTACTGTCAAGAAAGAGTGAAATTTGCTGTAATCGGAGGGGGCAAACTGCTTAGGTTTTAGTGTAACACTGACTGAATTATTTCTGTTAGAGGGCCGCATTGCTCACCTAAAATGAGGGTAGACTTGGGGGTGACCAAAGCGGGCACCTTCGGTAGAGTGATTGGGTGTACAGGGTGCAGGGCGGCAATAATATTAAATTGATCATGGAGGTTCAGAGGGTGCCCAGTGTGTTTTCAGTTGGCAGGTCTTAGGGAGGAGGTAGAGGGGATCAGAAAGCAGCTGGAAGGCGGGAGGGGTGGGGAGGAAAGGTGTGGAAAGGACTTCATGAGAGTAGATGAGGCCAATATGGCATAACCCAGGGAACAGGTGAACAAGGATCATATGGTTATTCAGGAGGGGTTGGGCACGAAACAAGCAATGTACGGATATCACTTCATAGGGAGGTGGCTGACCAGAAGGAGGGGTGGACAGGAGAGAGCAAGTCAGAGGCAAGCATCACACTTACTAATCGATTCACCCTGCTATATCAGGGTGATGAGGTGCAGATGCTGGTGGGAGGAGGGGAGCAGGCAGACAGAGAGGGTTTGGTCAGTAAGCTGGGGGGGTATGGGACAGGAGAGAGAGCCAGGTCCACAGAAGGGGAGGGGGGGAGAGACATTAGCCTATGTGGGAGGGAGGTGGGGAGGATGGGAGAGTGCAGAGTGAAGCCAGGGTGGGAGGAGGGAGGACTAGGGTCGGGCAAGCATCCAGGTTAGGGAAGTCAACCAAGGATAAGGAATACTCTAGATAGGCCAGCTTTGGGGCAGGAGAAATCAGATGAGGTGGAGAGGAGGGAGGAGATGGGAGGGTAGGGAGAAACACAGCAGATGGGGTGAAGGATGCAGAACTTGGGGGGGGAGGCAAGGAGGGAAGCAGTAGAAGGAGCCTGGGTGGGGATCTGAGATACCAGCCCAGAAAGAGAGTTCAGGGTAGATCGGGGGAGGGAGCAAGCTGGGAGCTATAGGTAGAAAGAATGAGCATGGTAGGGCAAGCACAGGCTTGTGAGTTCCCAGGCTGAGGGCAAGATATGTAAGCTGGGGTTGATGACAGAAGGAAAGCCTGGTTGGAATCAAACGGGCCAGCAAGTGGGGTGAAGGTGATCCTGCTGGGTGACTCCATGACCTGGGGCATCCAGTGGGAGGGGGCGGGGGAGGGAAAAAGCAGCCCAGTCAAGGCTAAATGTATCCCAGGCCTATCCGTACACAAGGCCAAATTCCAGCTATACTCGACAGCATTGGAATGCTGGGACTCCCCAGACTTCCTAATACATCTGGGAACAAATGACTTAGAGGGGAACAGTGAACTAGAAATCCAGGTGAGATTCGGGGAACTGGCCAGGGTTTACCACTCTATAGGAAGTGCAATTTCCTTCTTTGAGATTCTGCCAGTACCTAGGGCATCCGGGGAGACCAAACATAAACTTAGAGGTGTGAACCAGTGGCTCAGGGACTGGCGCAGGGCAGAAGGGTATGGGCTGGTGGGGGACTGGGGGATACATGGGAGGACAAGGGGTTATATGCCAAGGATAGGCTACATCTCAACTTGGAGGGGAAGGAGATATTGAAACTAAAACTTGCTGGATTCATAATCGAGAGGTGGAGTTTAAACTTGTAAAGGGGGGGGTTAAGTAAAAGAGTGGCTCCAGGAGGGCTGCTCAAGGGTTCAGGTCTAGGGCATGAAAAGAAGGCAGGTGACTGCGATGTAAATCCATCCAGAGCTGTGCAGGAAAGGGCATCTAGGGACTGCTCAGGGCCAAGACGACTGGAGAAGGGAGAGGGGTCGGGGTGGAGGACGGTCCTGATCAATGCCAGGAGCATGGGCAACGAAATGCCCAAGCTCCAGGCGATGCTGGTTGAGGGATTAGTGGATGTGGCAGCAATTATTGAAACATGGGCCACTCAAAAAAATGATTGGGACCCAAATTTGGTGGGCTACAAAATATTCAGGAAGGATAGAGGAGAGGGAAGGGGAAGGGGTGTAGCGCTGATAGTCAAAAATGACATAGTGGTTAGTGGAATGGAGGAGGCTGTAGGGGAGGGTGGAGGAGATCTGGGTAACCCTACAAATGAGGGGAAGTAAAAGATTTAAAATAGAGGTGGTGTACAGACCCCCTCAACAATGGAAGAGGCCCTGGAGGACAAACTAGTTGAGAACATCAAGGGGCACTTTGACCGTGGAAAGGGTATGGTGGTGGTCATGGGTGATAGACTGGGACAGTATGGCATCCTCTGTGGCCAGGGAACAGAGACTGATGGATGTGTTCCAGGATGCCTTCCTGGTCCAGCAGGTGGGGGAACCTACTAGGGAGGAGCGGATACTGGACGTTGTCCTAGCAGACAGTGACCAGATAAAGGGCCTGGAGGTGTGCAGCCTGCTGGCAGGTGGTGACCACACTACGATCTGGTTTCTGCTGTATCTGGGGGGTTGGGAGGAGGATAACCATTCTAATACAGTGGTAGTGAACTTCAGGGGGGCGGACTTCGTGGGGCAGGATTCTACAGGGGAGCTTGGACAAGATTAGACCGGACATGAATGCTGGCAGCTTGTGGGAGGCCATTAAGAAGGGGGTGCAGGAGACTACTAACTCCTGTACAAAGGTAAGGCATAAGCATGGTAGAGCCAACAAGCCATGTTGGTGGACCAGGGAGTTGCAGGAGGTGATGAGGGATAAAAAGGCTGCTTATGCATGTTTTAAGCACTCTGGGGGATAGGGAGAGGGGTATGAGTTGATGGCTAGAAGGGTCACCACAGTGGTGAGGGGAGCCAAGGTGAGGAGGGAGCAAAACCTGGCTAGGGATATCCGGAGGGGGGAAAAGGGATTCTATAGATACACAAGGGAGAAGAGAAAAGGGAGGCACAGATCAGCATGATTAGGACTGAGGAGGGATGGACTCAGGAGGTGGGGGAATCAGGCAGAGGTGCTAAATGAGTACTTTGCCTTGATATTTACGAGGGGAGGCAGGGGATCCCTCCAGCCCAATGGGAGGGAAGGGGAGCCAGCAGAGTCGAGAGGTCAGATGGAGTCTAGAGGACTGAAAGAAGCTGGGGTACAGGCTGGGCCAAGTCTAGAAGGGGATGGGTGGTTAAATGAGTGGTGGGCTGGGAGGAGAAATCACAGGGAAAGGGTGAGGAGCTTGCCCTGACACTAAAAACTGATAAGGCACCGGGGCCGGATGGGCTGCATCCTAGGTTATGAAGGAATTATGGATGAGCTCAGCAGCACCACTGGCAGCACTCTTTAACACCTCTCTGCTGACAGGACGGGTGCTTCAAGACTGGAGGGTGGCTCACATGGTGCCTATCCACAAATGGGGGGTCTAGGGAGGAGATGGGGAATTATAGGCCTGTCAGCCTAACGTCTGTGGTGGGCAAAGTAATGGAGGGCATTATCAAGGATAGGCTGAAGAGGCAGCTGGAAAGGTTGGGGCAACTGGATGACAAACAGTATGGTTTCATCCCGGGGAGATTGTGTTAGACCAACCCTATAGATTTTTATGACTGGGACCCTGGACCGGCATAGACCGGAGGATGTCCCATACCTGATTGTAGTAAGGCGCTTGATTGCCACCCCAAAATGGCTGTTAATAAAGCTGGGGGGTGGGGTGGTGGACAGTTGCTCAGATAGGCAGAAAATTGGCTGCATGGTGAATACAGAGGGTAATGGTGGGTGGTGGTCTCCTCCCCCAGGAAGGTCACCTGTGGGGTCCCCCAAGGTTCGGTACTTGGGCCACTCCTGTTCAATGCCTATGTCTCGGATATGGGGAGGGTGGTTAAGAGTAGGATGAGTCTCTCTGCGGAGGACTCAAAACTGGGAGCATTGGTGGACATGGTTGAAGTGAGAGAGACAGTCCAGACGGATCTGGATACCCTGGAGGGGTGGTCAAGGAGGTGGGGACTGAGGTTTAATTCAGGGAAATGTAGGGTGCTGCATCTGAGGGTCATAACCCCGGGCCATGCATACACCCGGGGGGGAGGGTCATACTGCAAACCACAATGAGTGAGAGGGATCTAGGGGTGGTGGTAGACGTCAAAATGAATAACACTGAAAACTGCAGAAGAACTGCGGTCAAAGCAAACCGGATACTGCATAGCCAGGGGGATTACATCCAGGAGGAGGGAGGTGATCCTCCTTCTGTATAATACCTTGGTCAGACCACATCTCAAGTACTGCATGAAGTTCTGGAGACCTCACCTCAAGAAGGACGTAACACTGCTGGAGAGTGTCCAGAGGAGGGAAACCAGAATGATTCAGGGCATGGGAGGAAGGCCCATGAGGAAAGGCTGGAAGAGCTTGGGCTGTACTAGCTGGAGGAGAGAGATGGGGATATGATAGGGCCTTCAAATATGTAAAGGAATAAACAGGGGCGGTGCCAAAGAGATGTTCAGACTAAAGAAGGTGGGGAACAACCAGGTGATATGAGTAGAAGCTAGAGGGGGGAAATTACAGGGGGGGGGATGCATGAGACATTACTTCACTGAGAGGGTGGCAGAGCCCTGGAATGCACTGTCCAGTAGTCTGGTGGAGGAGGGCACAGTGGAGGGCTTCAAGAGGGAGTGGGACAGGTGCAAGGGTAAACTGAAGCAGAGGATGACCCTCTCTGGGGCTGGGTGGGAAAGAAAGCACCCATTAGGAGGCTGGCTACTGAGCAGACACAACAGACCATCAGGCCTATTTTGTTGGCTTTTAGTATGTTAGATATAGTGGAGAGACTGCAGGGGAAGGTATGCCTATTTGTAGAGGATACGAAGATCTGCAATAGGGTAGACACCCTGGTAGGGGAGGTGGAGGCAGTGAGGGAGGGCCAAAAGATTCTGGAGAGGTGGTCGGAAACTTGGCAGCTGAAATTTAACGCCAAAAAGTGTACAGTAATGCACATGGGTGTAATAACCCACAAACCATTTACACACAAGGGGTGGGTAAGGAAACTCAGCAGGAGAGAAAGCTGGGGATTATAATTTCAGATAACCTTAGGGCAGAGAACTAGTGCAGCACAGTGGTGGGCAAAGTGAATAGAATGCTGGTGTGCATAGGGAGGTAAAAACAGAAAGAGGAGGTGCTGATGCTCCTTTATAAATCCATGGTGAGGCCTCACCTGGAGTATGGGTTTAGTTCTGGAGGCCTCACCTACACAAGGACATAAGACAGGATTAGTGTTCAGACAAGGGCAACCAAGATGGCGCATGCTATGCATAGGAAGCCCTATGAGGGAGAGGTGGAGGAATTGGATCTGTACCCGCTGGAGACTAGTAAGGTGAGAGTGGGAAGCTTATTTGCAAGGAAAATAAGTGCTATAACTAGGGATCATAAACTAAGATTAGAAGAAGGAAGGTTTAAGGGCAGTGTGAGGGGGCATTACATCACTGAGAAGGTGGTGGAGTCCTGGAACAGACTACCGGAAGAGGTGGTGTGTGCAAAAATGGTGAAAGGATTCAAGGGGGCATGGGACAGACACCAGGAGCTGACCATTGGGTAGAGTGGTGTGTCTCTTGACAAAGATGATGAGTGTGGGGGGGTAAGGGGTAGACTCGATTGGCCAAAATGGTCCTTTTCTGTCACCAGATTTCTATGATTCTAAGGCAGTTAAGTAATTAGAACTTACCTGCTCCATCAGAGTAGGGGAGTCCAGAGTTGGGGTGTCCTTGGTTTGGGGTATTCTGGTAGGACCTGAAAGGGAAGAACAGAGAAGGTTGAGGGGACACGAAGGGTCGGAGGTGCTAGAGGAGAGATTAGTGTTAGAATTAAACAAAGATACTTATCTGATTGGTACGTTTGGCCAGACCTGTAGAAATAAAGGGACAAATAGATCAGTATGGGGAAGTTATAGTAGTAAGAGTAGAAAGATTCAAAAAGGGTATATAGCACAGGAGTAAAGGAAGAGGAGTTTTGGAGGAAAAGACAAACTAGGTCAAAGTAAGGAAACTAGAGATTGAATAAAAAATGCAGACTGCTAAGTACAGAGAATAAAGTGGTATTTGGGACTCAGCCAAACACCCTCTTAGCGCCCCAGGTGACCTGCAGGTAGCCAATAAATTTAAGAAATAGTCCAGATGGCCAGGCGGGGATGAGTTTGGGCTAGTGGCCTCTATATTATTTAAAAAAGGGGACACTAGTGGTTCAGGAGTCTTGAGTTGTCCCAGGAGGCCAGTGGTTTGAAAGGTATAGCTCTGGTGATATAATGGGCCACTCCCTCATGGACAGTGGCAATTATTTTTTATTTTTATATTATCTTTCCCTGGAACCTTGTTGGGGGGGATACCTTGGCTCAGAGTGTATGTAGCAGGCAGGAGGCTCATCCAGAAATCTGCTGACCAGAAATGCTGCAGCTGTTGCTAGGCAGCCAGTTTAGTGCTACTGAACCATAGTGACAGTAATGGCAGGCACTTTCAACTGCCAGCCCAGAGGAGGCAACTAAAATAGTGAAGGGTCTGCACCAGAAGCCAAAGAGAGACGAGCTTGAATATGTATGCCCTAGAGGAAAAGGGGGGCATGATAGAAAATTTCAAGCCACCTCAAGAGAATCAACAAAGTCCAACAGGTAGCATCTTTCAGAAAAAGAGATGCTAAGAACAAGGGGCAGGATTTGAAGATAGAGGATGGCTCAGGGGCAACATGAGGAAGTATTTTTTCTCAGAGAGGGTGGTGAACGCATGGGATGGCCTCCCTGAGGAGGTTGTGGGGTCAAAAATAGGGGACTTCAAGAATACATGGGACAGACATGAACCAATTCTATTGGTGGGTAGGAGGAAGTCAGTTGTTGATAACTAGGATCTGCAGCTATCCACTAGGTAGGGAAATGGGCTGACTGGAGTGGGCCAAGCAGTCCTTATCTGCCATCAAGGTCTATGTGTTCATAATTCAGCCCACAGAGCTCAGGCTGTAGCCTGCTCCATGTGTGTGGGAATGAAGATGGGATACTTTTGGGAGGGGAAGGAGGCTAGAGCAAATAGGCCTCCCTCTACCCATCAGCCACAAAGTGACATGTGAAGAGCCCCCACGGGGCAGGTTAAGAAGGTCTGGAGGGTGGGCAGCCATCAGTAGGTGGCAGGAACCTTTAGCTAAGCCGCATGGTGGCAGACTGTAGGTGCCCTGAGGGGCCTGGTAGAAAGGGTCTGGGAGAGCAAATGCACAAGATAGGGCCCACAAAGGAAAATCCACAGTGCAGCTGAAGGGCAATGCCTGAAATTGACTTTAAAGTAGCTGTGGGTGGGAGGCAAACAGGGGAAATCAGTAGGCTCCCTGAGGGGACCATGAAAGCAGCAGGCACTGCATACAATAGAGTTGCACAGCAGCTAATGCCAAAGTACCAGGGGCTAACAAAAGGATTTGGGGGAGGAAAAGAACAGCATAAGGTCCAGGACAGCTCACAATTAAAAACACAGAGCAGTAAAGAGAAAGAGCCCTGATGGGTTATAAATATTAAGTAAATTTATGCAATGGGGTGGACATAAATGGAGTGTGATAAATGCATTTTATCTGAGCATGTACGTGTATACATGCAGAATTTACATTTATACATATAGTTATTACGTCATCCTTGATTAATGTGCATGGTGGACTGCGTCACACATCCCCATCCCTCACCCCCGTTGTTTGACACTGCTTACTGGTACCTTGCTTTTAGTTTTGTTTCTTCCAGGTTGACCGTCCCTCAGCCACGCCACCTGCCATTTAGTCCTACTTCTCCCCATTCTTCCCACTATCATACAGTGAGCATTTGTTTCTGTTTAACAGTTTTAGTTTTGTGCTTTTTACCAAACCTTTTCAACTGGCTGCCCAGCTGCGCTCCAGATGTCACACCTCTGCATGCTGCTGCTGTCCTCTCCACACCTTCCATATACAAATGGACATTTTTTCACTGCTCTCAAAAACCGATAAGCTTCACTCACTCTTCCACTCTGGTTTCCCAACCTCGCTACAACTGCCACCAGAGCTCCCCCAGCACACAGAAACTGTCAGATTTTTTTCCTTAAAGGGGAAGTCTCCCATAGTTCCACATCAATATTTTCCCCAACTCCTTATGTGTAACTGTTGTGTGCCTCCTCCAGTTGCCAGCAGTCCTATTGCTGTCCAGATCTAGATTATAAATAAAAATATACAGCCCCCAAAAGTTATCAATGTGTTTGTCCTCCATTTTACCATCAATGTTGCTGGAGGATGATGTCATCAGTGCAACAGATAATGGTGCTGCACTATGCAGTTCCACCAGTAGACCAAACCCACAATGCTTGGTTTCCCACTTGAGTAATGGAGGAACCTTTAGTGTTCAGTACATCCTGAGGTGCAGGTCTAATAGGACTAGGACCATGTGAGTGTGAGCAGCAGTGATTTGAGGTATACACAGTATCTCTATATAAGGAAGTGACTGTATGTGTTGTGTTACTGTTTCTGTTAGCAAAACAGTTTACCCAATAAATGAATCTGGGTACAACAAGAGTTTTAAGTGGTATTATGCAGCTGTTGTATTATGGTGTGTATGTGTTAACATTCTCTGTTTTGATTGAACCAGCAGTGAGAAACAATCTGCAACAGGCCCCTTTCCCTTTGTAACTAGGCAGTCAATGATTGGATGGCTGCTGTAAGGCAATAAAGAATTCGCTATGACAAGGAATAGGTTACCAGGAAAGCACAAGCACTGAGGACTCTGGTTCAAACTCTACTAGAGTCCCTTACTCTAACCCTGAAGTTCCCCTAACCTCCTTAGAAACTGTGATGGCCCCTCAGGTCCATAACTTTAAAAGTACCCCAATTCCCATTATAAATCATTACTTGATGATGTGAGGCTACAACACTTCACTTTCAAGGTACTAAGGATAAGCTGTGGCAGCCCCCTCATTGTAATGCCAGTATTTAATAGGATGTACCTCACAACCAGATGCTATACCTCAGCTGTTGTAGGTAAAGAAACTAATCAGTCTCTATTTGTAGTGCTCTGTATTTGCTTAGCTCACTCCTCCCATGTCATATGCATTCTGTACCTTGGTATTTCAGTCAAAACTCAGATTTAAGGAACATTTGAAATGTAAAACAATGCACTTTATAAAGTAAATGATCTAGCTCTCCACTTTTAGGCTGCTGAAAGGGGATGCGTATAAGTCAGTCTGTGTGGATCCTTTGGTAAACTGCCCAGGCTCATCTTGTAACGAATCTTCTCAAGGGTGTTCACCTGGTTTACTACAGAGTGACTGATTGATTGATTGGTTGATTGACTGATTCAGTCTACTGCTTTCCACAACATGTTACAACTGTCTCACAGAGAGAAATGAGCAATAGAGAGAGAAAGCTTTTGTTTCCTGTGAATGAAATACTATTAGATGTATTATTTGCTCTACACATACAGTATTAAGGCTACAAGTATTACTCCCTGTGTGAGTTGCATGACAGAACTGCTCTTAGCCTTACTGTAAACTAAGCTAAAATAGGCTAGACAGCATACCCTTGTTGTTTTGTTCTGCCTCTTGCTGCGGTGACATCAAGGAATGGGAGGGGCTGTATTACAAGTGACTCATTTGCATGTAAATGGAGGCTTGTGTTACCCCCAGGTGGCACTATCCCAAGGGGGCTACTACCCTGTCTGCTTAACTACTAACAGGTTGAGGGGCCTAGGCTCAATGGCGTGGTGCCTCCAACCAGAGGCCGAGTTTGCAGTAGTTAAAATAACTTGGTCACAGCCCCTCTGGACCCTGTAACCCCCTTTCTTCCAATAGTGACCCACACAATACATCAGAAATATCTTCACAATGTACACTTACCCCCAGGACCGGCCTCCACGACTAGACTATGGGACCCCTGTAAAACAAGATGATACAGTGCAAAAAGCCAGAGTACAGTACTTTAACATGAGCGAATACCTCCAGTCAGTGTAACTTTGCTGAAACAAACCAGATCTGATTTATTTGGGGAGCTGTAACAAGGAAGGGAAATCAGGATAATTAGGTTAAACACATTAATAATCCCAGTACTGTATAGCATATTCAGAGTCCCAAATTGTCACTGTCACTGGGTACCCAGGATGGGGGGGCTAGCCAGGATCAGTGCTGCTGGTTGGGGCCCTTTGATGGAAAAAATACTTGCACAATACCCATAGTTGCAATCAGAACCCGGATGGCTCAGTTATTGTGAAGAAATGAAAAAGCAACAATTAGATGACACACTTGCAATTCGATAAACAGATGGCAGAGAGCTACCTGCTTTGTACTCACAGACTCAGTGCTGGTAACTGGATGGAAGGCAGATTGTCCTGGATTGCCAGGAGGAGCAGAACATGTAGAAAGGTCCTTGTGACTGGACCCCAGCAGTTTACAGCAATCGGATGTAGTCCTGCAATCAAGCTGGGGTTTACTTCCAGCTTCATGCACTCAATTCACTGTACAAGGGATTTGAAACATGGTCCTCACAAGTACCACACACATTTATATGTAAAAGGAAAGTACTATACCGACGGCTGCTTCTATCCTGACCGCATTACTGCACGATACCTGTGGAGAACATTATTAGCAGCCTCAGTTCCTGACAGACCGAAAGCGTGATTCAGCAGTTTCTCCAGTCGTCTCACAGGGTGAGCCCTGGTTTCTACTATTCAGATCTCCTGATTCTCCTCACAGGTCAGATTCAGTCTGAGCTGGCACTTGCACAGGCTGCAGACTGAAAACTCAGGGCTTCACATGCGCTTCCCGCTAACTATACTATACACCACAGTAGCTACACAGAGCTCCTTGTCTCTTCACTGCCAAATTGATTCAATTCTCTCCAGTCCCACAGCAGTGCATTTCCTTTTAGCTCCACACTATTCTGTTGGCTGGACTGGCTGCTCACTATACAACCCCCTGTTGGTGGAAAAGCGCCACAGTCAAAACTACATTTCCCAGAGTCACTGGCCATACAGTACATAGGTGGTTGGCTCCACATTGAAAGTCCAAGTTCTGATCTGCCAGCAAGCAGCAGGCTCTCCATTTTAAATGTCCCCACTGGATTGGTCCAGTTCAGCAGTTCAAAACCAGAATGGAGAGCATAGGCAAAAACACTTCAGACTGCAAAGAAAAGCAGGTTAGACAAACTGTATTTTCATTATTACTCTAAATGATTTCTGGCAAACAGTTACACCTTTGAACAGTGCTCACTCTGCCCACTTAGCGACAGCAGAAACGGAGCGATTTGGCAGCAGCTCGAACGGGACTCAAGCAGGGAAACACACAGTCCCCCATACAAACTAATTATGTCTGCAAGCAGACAGCTCTTAAAGAGACAGTACCAGAGGCTCTAAAAGCACTCACAGATAAACGGCTTAAACGCCAAACACCATTCAGGCTTGGAGCATTCAAGCAGGCTCCTGGAAGACTTTTTGTGAGCCCCCATTTGCAGGGGGGGGTACACCTTTCCCGGCCTGGGAAAGCTTGGAGTCTGCGTCAAGCAAATACCCCAATAAGTTTCATTATAACCATCTACATTCACATCAGTATCACATTAGGCTTATACATGTAATCAACAGTCAATATATCAATCACTTTACCAGGAACACATTTCTGAAACTTTGCAGTACGTCACTCTTTGTACAGTATTACACACACATTGTACCATAACTCAGGTTATCACCTCTTGTACATGAAACCTGAAGAGAGGGGGCCCTTCCCTATCAGCTACCTTGGGGCTGGATGGGGCAGGGGCACCATACCTAGAAGGGCAACATGAGTAACTTGGAGTTAGTACTGATGTTCAGTTTGGGCAATGAGCTCAGGGCCACATACACTTCTTTTATGGACAACACTGAGGCAGTCCACAGACCTCCCAAGGGAATCATAACTGAGGTGCACCACAGGCTTTACAGCTCGACCAGTCTTTCTAGGGGAACTGTTACAGTCTCTGCACTCTGAGCCTGATTTTTCAGCATTGTCCTCACTTGTCAGAGGTCTCCATTGAGGAGAGAGGCTAGAACTTGGGCACTTTCAGCTCCAGGAGTTACAATCTCTGAGTTCATGACACTTAGCTCATATGTAGGGCTGTCGGACACTGGCAGTGGACCATCATGGCCTCAAAATACTCTTCTTGTTCTGGTATGTCATCCGTCTGTTCCAGTCCATCATTTTTCCTCTGAAAGCTCAAACAGTTCAACCACACACAATGATTCCATATCATCTGACTGATGCTTTGCACTTCACTTTCTGGGAGCATTGGCTCCAGGGACAAAGCTGGGGGCAGACAGTCAGAAGGCCGAGCTTCATCTCCAGAATTGACTGGGGGATTGCCCCGAAACAACTGACTCAGTTCGTAAGAAGGGTAGTATTCAAAACCACACTCACTTTCCTTTGACATAGACTGAAGTCATGTTCAACTGGGACTTATGGAGGGGGACACTTTAGCTCAGCTTCTGTAGGTGCAGACTTTCTTGATTTTTTCTTAGCAGCAGCTCTAGTCACTGGTCCAGAGGGGGCATTTTCTGAGGGCTCAGACTCAATCAAGATTTGTCCAATGGGCAGTAAATGATTTCTATGCATTGTTTTAGCATCTTTTGAATTATTCTCAGGCCTTACTTTTACACAGGCAGATCATCTAGTTTGCCCACTACAATGTGAGGAGATGGTGCCATCTGTCAGCAATCTTATGTTAGCCATGCAGTCTCAGGTTTCTTAGCAATATCTGGTCTCCTCCTGGGGTTTCTGTGCTTTCACCTTTTATCATACCTTTCTTTGTTGGCCAGATTTCTTTTTGCAGCCATGGTTTGAGCCAGTTGGTGCATGATTTAGCTGGGCCTTTAACTTTTGCACATACTTAGAAATGGTTGTCGCTTCTTGTCAGGAGAGACCCCAAGCACACATCTACCGCAGTCGAGCTTCTTCCAAACATCAGGTGGTGGGGAGAACAGGTGGCATCACTTTGGTGTGCAGTTGTAGGCATGTACCAGGGTGCTAATTTGTTGGGTCCATCTGTGGCTTGTCCTTTGGGTGGAGGGTGTCTAGCATATCTAGCAAGGTGCAGTTGAAACATTCAGGCTGTGGGTCCCCTGGGGGATGGTAAGGTGGTTCTGGACTTTCGTGTTCCCTACAGAGAAAGCATCTCTTCGATCAGACGACTCTCAAAAGTCTCTCCTTGATCAGAATGAATTCTTTGTAGAGCCCCATAGTGAACAAAAAGTTTTCTACAGGTACTTTTGCCACAGTGGATGCCTCTTCTGGTCCTTGGTGGGGAAAGCTTGGGCATATCTCGTAAAATGGTCAGTGACCACCTGCACATTACTAATATTTTTTTGATCTGACTCAGGCTCAGAAAAATCAATACAGACCAGCTCCATGGGTGCACTGGTGGTGATGTTAGTAGGGGCAGCCTCCTGGGCAAAGCTTTCCTCTGTGGCAACAGCTACAAGTTCAAATGTGTTGCTCCCATCAGCCCCCCATCTTAGGCTAATAGAACCTGGATCTCACCAGTCAAGTGTTCTGTCTATACTAAGGTGCCCATGTGGTTGTGTAAGGACCTCAGTACTGAGTCTCTCGAAAAGCAGTGGACCTGCACTAGTTGTTGTTTGTCTACTTGTCCCCCTCTGTCTACTGTTTCTCTGTATAACAGTCTATTGATCAGCTTCAACTTAGGACCCTCTTTGTATAACAATGCAGTTCTCAAATCAGTGGAACGTAATTTGGACACATCTTTCCCTGCATAGAGGTCTTCTAAAGCTGATTTGATCATGGGATCTCGGGATTGAGCCTGCTGAATACTGTCATTGTCCAGCTGAGGCAGTGTACCAATGTCTATTGCAGAAAAGTGCAATAAGCAGCGGGTATGCAATTCTCAGATGGTCCCAAACATCCACCATACAGTCCACTGCGTCCTTGACATTGTTTGCTCCCTGTCAAACTTCTGGCAGGTGCTTGAATATCAGGTTCTGACAGTCCTGACCCATTCTGAAACAGGCCTCGGGAGAGTATCTCAGCATCTATGTGGTTCAGGCCTGCTCTGTTCAATAACATAGTCATATGTAGATAATGCAGAAAGCCACCTATACAGTGGCAGCATCCAACTTAGCTGAAGTCTGCACATAGGTCAAAGGATTATTGTCAGTTTTTACTAGTATCTTGGCCCCATACAAGTACTCGTGGAATTGATCATCAATGGCCCACTTCAAAGCTAGAACTCTAACTTGTGTACAGGATAGTTCTTCCGAGTAGTGGTCAGGGTTTTGCTGGCAAAGACCACTGGTCTCTGGCCATTCTCGTGCTTCTGATACAACACAGCCCCCAACCCTGCAGGCTAGCATCAGTGTGCAGGACATAAGGTTTTGTAGGATCAGCATAGGCCAACACTGGGGCATGAATAAGTTGATGTATGATTTCATGAAAAGCCGTCTCACAATCAAGTCAGTGGGCCCCAAATATGTCATTGAATTGCTGAAAATATTTTTCTCAGTCTCAGTGGGCATTGTTTTCTTACTTACTTTTTGTGGGTTGGGGATACCTTGAGTAAGAGTTAAGTAAAGGGGCGGATCATCTTAGTTCCCTTGATGAAGTGTACAGTAATAACCACAGATCCCAGGAATCTTTGCAGTTCTTTTTTAGATTTTTGGGCTGTGTGGGTGGTCAAAGGCCTCAACTTTGCATGCAGGTGGGTCTCTATTCCTCGGTGGGTACTATGTTGTCCCACATACTTTACTGATGTTTGTAAGAATTGACTCTTGTCAATTTACAGTTTAAGGCCAAAGTCTTCCAGTTGCTCAACACCTTGAACAATCTGCTCTCATGTTCCTCCAGTGAGCTGCCAAACACAATAACATCATCTAGGTATACAGGCACTCTTAATAAGTTCATGTCCCCACTGCATCTCCGTCAATCATTGAAAAGTGGCTAGGGCACCTGAAATCCCTTGAGGGCATTCTCATGAATTCATAGAAGTCAAGCGGACAGATGAAGGCTGTCTTCTCTTGGTCCTCTGGGGCCATGGATTCTGGTAGTACCCACTGTGAAATCTAGCACAGAGAACCATTTGCTACCATTCAGGCAGTCCAAAGCATCCTGAATGCGGGCATTCTGTATACTGGATCAGGGATAGTCCGCCGGTTTAAGTGTGTCGATAATCCATACACATCCTTACTGTCATTCTTTTCTCACTACCACAATGGGGGAAGCATAGGGGCTTCTGGATTCTTGTATTACACCAGCAGCAAGCATCTCTTGCAGATGCCGTCTCACATCATCTATGTCAGCAGGTACCAGGTGTCAAGACCTCTCATGAAATGGCCTTTCATCATGCAGCCGGATGTGGTGCTCAGCTCCTTGCATACATCCTATGTCCCATTCTTTTTAAGAAAACACCTGGTCTTTCTGAGCAAGCTTCTCACTGATCCTCCTTTCCATTCAGCTGGCAATGGGAGTCACGAAATCAAACAAGTCAGGTGTTACTCTGTCATTCTTCCCGAACTCTGCTGCTGGTAGCACTGCAGTATCCGCACAATGTACATTAGCTAGGTTGCAATCTCTATTTACTCTAATCTCTCTATCAGTCACATTATGAACTTGAACCATTACCCGTCTGGCATAGCATGGGCTCTGGTAGGCAAAATACTTTGGCTTGACCAGCAGTCCCCTTCGGCGATTTCCCATCACCTGGTGCATCCAACAGTAATATTTTATTCTTGACATCCTTTCTGATATGGACCTCTCCCTGTAAGGTACACTGGGCATTTAGGCGCCAGGATCAGAGACTCGGATCCTTTTCCAAACAACTCAACTGGTTTCTCTGGTTCCCTTTGTCAGCATCTCTGTGGCATGTTAGGCCTTTCTGATCAAGGCTGGAATTGTTAGAGCTCTACCAGTCTGGGACCCTGTTTTCATAACACAACTGTGCCAGCCATCCAAACATATGTGCATTAGTCCCAATTAGTGAGGAACCCCAGAATACCAGTCCAGTGAGGCACACACTAAGGCCAGGGTCTCTACTTGCTCTGCCACTCCAGCCATGGAGGTGTGGAAGTGCATCAATTCAGATATACCCGGAGTAGGAGTAGGCCTTCTCACTTAACCCCCATACATGCAGTCCTTCTAATGGTTGTGTGTGGTACATCTGACAATGCTTCTGATACCAATCCTGGAACATAATTGTCACTTGGGAGCCACTGTCTAATACAGCTCTGTGGACCTCCATTTCACCTTACAGTGGTCTCCATGGAGGGACCCACTATTCCTGGCCAATCAGGAAGGTGGTAGTGGGGGCCTGGAAGCGCTGACCTTGCCACAAAGGGATGTGAGTTAGCATTTCTGGGACCCTCACTGGGATAATTTCGGAGCACCTCTTAACCACTGATTTGTTCTCCGGCCTCTCCTTGTAGCCTATATGCAACTTTGTCTGTGTGTTTTTGGACCGGCATTCTCTCTTCATGTGCCCATCCCACAATTGTAGCAAAACATACTTTCTGGAGTTTAAGCTGGCCGGCGTCACTTGGGAGCCAGGATGGGGTACTACTAACTGGACACCTTGGTGCCATCTTGTCCTGCTGACCTGATAAGCATTTGGAGGCATCTACGTCAATGTCCCCACTTCCACGGTCAAGACATAGAGTTTTTGAACTATTGTCAGCATGGGGTTACTGGGTAGGCACCTCCACCCCACTGTAAGCGGTCGGGACGAAGTGTCAGTGCCCACACTGGTAAGGGCGGCCTTCATGATGAGACTGTCTATTTAGCACCTAATCTCTCTCAACCCAGTTCTTCCCCATCGTGGCATATCTTTTTCCTTCTTAGAGCACTCATTAACTTCCAACCTCTGCCCTTGAACTACACTTGATGGGTCTACCTCAGTCACCAGGTCATGGCAGCAGCTATTGGTGCAAGTCCCTCCCGAGGTTGCTTTTCTCAACTCCTCGAATTTCTCATTAGCTCATCATAGGAGGGTGGGATTCCAGTCGATTGGCCAGGCATAACTGAAGTAACAGCAGTTCTGAGAAGAGGCAGACACAAGGATCCTGACCAGCCTGGTTAGTCAGTCAATTCAATCGGTGGCAAACTACCCTTTCCAGGCATTCTTGCAACAATTTTTCCAGCCGAGATACATACACAGACAACAACTCCTTGGTACTGTTGTGCATTTCTTACTCTCACCACAGGTCCTCATCAGAATCTGGGCTCCCAAACACATTCTCAAGGCCTCAAGATAGTCCTGTGCAGTCGCTTCAGGGTTACTGGCCCGTTAGCAAGGATAAAGGCCAGGGCAGGACCTTGGGGCTCTCTACTAACCATCTTTTGCTTTCGACTTCCAGGACATTGCCCATTCTAGCACTTGGTGGCAGTATGGTCTATCCAGGTCTCCCAGTCATCCTCCCCTTGGGGGTGGGAGAGTGCCAGAGAAAAATCCTCAACCTTGGTAAGAGTCATGACTAATGAGAGGTGCAGAAATGGGAGCCTGCATTGGTTCAGCCACCATAATGGGTACTGGAAAGGGAGAGGGTGTTGGGAGAGGAACACTCCCAGGTGGCAAGAATAGTTTCTTCAAGTCTTCCACAGTTTTCCCTTCCTCCAGCAACCATTTATCAAATTTCCCCTCAAACGTTTCAGACAGTGGTGGGGGGCTCATTCCCCCCTGGGTCTTTACTGTCCTTAGTTATCACTCTTCAGGCAGTGAGGGCTCCCTCTGGGGTAATAGTCTGTGGCACTTTGGAGCTATCTATGGGATCCTTATACTCTACTATGGCCATGAAAGTGTGGGTGAGCAGATTAGCATGTCGACCCACCACCACAGGGTTTTATAAATCCTTCCATCTTGGAAAGTACTCCTGTACAGTGTCCGTGTTGATACCCAGGGGGATGTCAGGATAAGCATAACATTTGAGAATTGATCTCCTCCCAGTACACCTCCACCAACCATTGCACAGCCACTTCTGTCGGGGTACCCATTTATTTTTAACAGTGATTCATAAATGGTGGCCACTAAGGACGCTAATCCAGTGGTGCCTCAAGATGCATAACCCCAGGTGGCGCTATCCCAAGGTCTACTACCCTGCCTGCTTAACTACTAACAGGCTGAGGAGCCTGGGTCCAATGGTGGGTGCCTCCACCCAGAGTAGGTCAGGGTTTGCAGTAGTTAAACTAACTTGGTCACAGCCTCTGGGACACTGGTAACCCCATTTCTTCCCACTAGTGGCCACACAATGCATCAAAATATCTACAATGTACTCTTACCCCAGGACTGGCTCTGTTGATAGACACCTGGGGACCCCCTGTAAAACAAGATGATACAGTGCAAAGCCACAGTACAATACTTTAACATAAACAAATATCTCAGTCAGTGTAACTTTGCTGAAACAAACAGATTTGATTTATTTAAGGAGCTGTAACAAAGAAAGGGGAAATCAGGTTAATTAGGTTAAACACATTAATAATCACAGTACTGCTGCATATTCAGAGTACCAAATTGTCACTGTCACTAGGTACTCAGGATGGGGGGGGGGCTAGCCAGGATTGGTGCAGCTGGTTGGGGCCCTGTGATGGAAAAAACACTTGCACAATACCCAATTGTAATCCAGAGCCGGATGGCTTAGTTCATGAAGAAATGAAAAAGCAACAATTAGATGACACACTTGCAATTCGATAAACAGATGGCAGGAAGCTACCCTGCTTTGTACTCACAGACTCAATGCTGGTAACTGGATGGAAGGCAGATTGTCCTGGATTGCCAGGAGGAGCAGAACATGTAGAAAAGGTCCTTGTGACTAGACCCCACAGCAGTTTACAGCAATCGGATGTAGTTCGAATCATGCTGGGGTTTACTTCCAGCTTCATGCACTCAATTCACTGTACAGGGGATTTGAAACATGATTCCCCACAAGTAGTACACACATTTATATGTAAAAAGGAAAGTACTATACCAGGCAGGCTGCTTCTCGATCCCGACCGCAATTACTGCACGATACCTGGGAGAACACACAGCGGCCTCAGTTCTTGACAGACCGAGCGCGATTCAGCAATTTCTCCAGTCGTCTACAGGGTGAGCCTGGTTTCTACTATTCAGATCTCCTTGATTCTCCTCACAGGTCAGATTCAGTCTGAACGGGCACTTGCACAGGCTGCAGACTGAAACTCAGGGCCTCACATGCGCTTCCCGCGCTAAACTATACACCACAGAAGCACAGAGCTCCTTGTCTCTTCACCGCCAAAACTGATCTAATCTCTCCAGTCCCACAGCAGTGCATTTCCTTTAGCTCCACACTATTCTGTTGGCGGGACTGGCTATCACTCACAATAAACTCCCCCTGTTGGTGGAAAAAGGCGCCAAGGTCAAAACTACATTTCCCAGAGTCACTGGCCATACAGTACATAGGTGGCTGGCTCCACATTGAGAGTCCAAGTTCTGATTTGCCAGCAAGCAGCAGGCTCCATTTTAAAGGTCCCCCCACACTGATTGGTCCAGTTCAGCAGTTCAAAACCAGAATGGAGAGCTTAGGCAAAAACACTTCAGACTGCAAAGAAAAGCAGGTTAGACAAACTGTATTTTCATTATTACTCTAAATGATTTCTGGCAAACAGTTACATCTTTGAAAAGTGCTCACTCTGCCCACTTAGCGACGGCAGAAACGGAGCGATTTGGCAGCAGTTCGAGTGGGACTCAAGCAGGGAAACACACAGTCCCCCATACAAACTATGTCTGCAAGCAGGCAGCTCTTAAAGAGACAGTACCAGAGGCTCTAAAAGCACTCACAGATAAACGGCTTAAACGCCAAACACCATTCAGGCTTGGAGCATTCAAGCAAGCTCCTGGAAGACTTTTTGGGAACCCCCATTTGCAGGGGGGTTACACCTGCTCGACATTTTACTACCTTGTGTCAGAGCCTCAAACTCTAGATATGTGTTGCAACAGAAGAAATGGCTGATATCTTATTGACATATGTACAGTACTTGATGTAATGTATAATAAATACATCAGATATATCCAAATCATACATATACAGGAGTATTCTCCTTTAAACTGCATGCCCGCAACCCCCACTGCTAATAAGCCCTCATTCTAGGTCACACTTCTGCTCTGGTTTCCAGACCTCGCTACAACTGCAACCAGAGGTTCCTGTGAAGTTCTTCTCTGCAAACTCTAAATGGTTGCTTGTGACCCCGATGGCCCTTCCTCTTCCCTGCTTATTTACTGATATTTCCTATGTCTATATACCACACGTTTTAAGCCCCCCCTACCATTTTCCACTCCTGACCTCCAACACTATAATGCTGTCAGTCTGTTCCAGGTGTCTACTACCCTTTCAGTGAAGTAGTAATTCCTCACATCCATTTACCCCCCACCATAAACTTCATCACATACCCCATGGTCCTTTTTCCTATTTGAAGGAGCCCCCCCAGCACCCTGTTCATCCTTGTAAGGTACTTGTGGGTCTCCATCATGTCTCCTCTCTTTCAGGGTTTATATGTTGAGATCCCAGTCTCCTCACAGGGCTTTTGCCACAGCCCATGTACAATTTTAGTTGCCCTTTATCCTGCCTCCACCCTGTGGTCTTTCTAAGGTGCAGCCTCCAAACCTGGACACAGTACTCTAAGTCGGATCTCACTAATAAGGGATTACTTGCAACACCACCACCTTCCTCCTCCTGCTGAAGATACCCCTCCTTATGCAGCTCCAGCATCCTCCTAGCCCTACCCACTGCTTTGTCACACAGCCCGGCAACTTTAAAGAGACTCACCAAGGTAACTGAGTCGGCCCATGCACCATACCCGTCGGTGCCTTGCTGCCAAAGGACCCCAAGGAAGTTAATATGTCCGCAACGTTTTAAGCCATTAAAAAGTTCTGTCCCTTATAAAAATATACAAACCCGGTCCCAAGGACTTCCCAGTTGCTTGCTGCCACCCCAGCTCTGCTCCCACGCTCACTAGCAGGATGACAAGTTGCCAGTGAGAATGCGGGGGTGCTCTTCATTATCTGTAATGGGCGGCAGCTTTTCTATTGATTTTAAATGATCTAGTGGGCACCTGGCAATGAAACATGGGCATCGGTCAAGTAACAAGGCCCTTGTTAGTTGAACAGTGCCCACATTTTATTGCCAGGTAGCCACTATATCATTTAAAATCAATAGAAACACTGCTGCCCATTACATATAATGGAGCGTGCTCTCACGCTCTCACTGGCATCTTGCCATCCTGCTAGTGAGCATGGGGGCAGAGCTGGTGCAGCAGGAAAAACAGGAAGTCCTTGGGACCCAGAACTATGTATATATATATATATATATATATATATATTTTATAAGGGACAGAACTTCTAACGGCTTATAAATTTAGGAACATATTAACTTCCTTGGGGTCTTCTGGCAGCAAGGCACTGATGGGTATGGTGCAGGGCAGTATCTTGGTGAGTCTCTTTAAGATCATAATAACCCCAAGGTCCCCCCTGCTTAGTGATCATCAGTACCACCCCCAACCCTATAAAGCAGCTCCTGGTTTCCTATGCCCTGGGTGCATGATTCTGCACTTTGTCATTGAACCCCAACTGCCCCGATCTTGACCACTTTTTGAGTTTCTCCAAGAGGCATGTACATGCTCTCTGCTCCCTTCTTAGTGCCCACCCTACAAATTGTGGTATTGTTTGCAAAAAGGCATTCCCTTCTTTGCCAGTTTTTCTGCAATGTCACTTATGAAGACACTGGAGAGGATCTGCGCCGGTACTGAGCTGAGCTGGTCACTGTAATGAGTGCCATTAACCATCATCTTCTGACATCTTAGCCCCCAACCCCAGCTACTACTCTGTTTTCCAACCTGCATCTCTGGTCGTCCCCCTTCTGGTCAGCTACCACAACACCATCACTCTGGCATCTGCCAGGACTTGCTCCACCGTAGAATTAATCCAATATGTGGAGGAGCTGCCTAGGTAGTCAGGATACATTTGCATGTTCTTCCATCCCTAGGACATAAGCGGCAAGGGTGCACAAACACGTGCACAGACATGTGTGGCACAGCACCAGTCAATGTCTTGGCCCAACCGTGGGCTGCTCCCGCCTGCACTGCCACTTGTGGTCACTCATTTGGCAATATTACAGCTGAGCTGGCTGTCCTTCCCCAGAAGAGAGCCTCTTGTATAACAGTTGATCCTCCTCTCCCCAGAGAGCCCCTGACGCCTGACTCATTCCTGAACTAAGGTCACCTCCGCTGCAGGTCATAACGCTACTGTTAAGCTGAAGGGCAGACATTTTAACCAGATTCTAATTAATTTCACCACTTTGGATCCCTCCTAGGCTGATCAATCTCTTTATCCTTGCCCACCCCCCCAAAATAGTCAACCACCCTCCTCTCTGCTAGATCACCCTTCCAGGCACCAGACTATCCTCCATGCAGCTGGACAACCCTTCTAGCCCCAGCCTTTCACATAATGAGCACTGGAGCTAGAGCACCACACAGGCTCTGGGCCAGCCACTTAGCCAGCCAGCCACCCTCCCTACATCTGGACCAGCCTCCAACTACATTCTATACAACCTCCATGTAGCTGGAGCACCACCCAAATTTCCACTCCAACAGACCACATATCTGAAGCTGTCCCTCCAAGCCCCTGGACCAGCAGTCCCCCACCCAACCACTCAACCTACAGCTAGATCCACCAGAAGTCCCATACCAGCCTCACCATCCAACCACCCACCCTGCAGATGGACCTCACTTCCAGCCTTGAACTAGCCCCACCACCGACACCAACCACCCTCCCTGCTGCTGGCTCACTCTTTCATGCCCTGGACTAGCCTTCCCCAGCAGACAATCCTCCTGCAGCTGGATCCTGTGTTCATTCCACCCACAGACCAGCCCCCCTCCCTCTGCAGGTTGAGTAACCTCCCCAGAGCTGGAAACACTTTCCAAAAGCTGGACACCCCCTCCATCCAGAGCAGAACCTCCCTACATCTAGACCCCCCCGATCACCCTTCCTCAACCATGGACCCCATACTTCTCAAAGTAGTATTAAAAAAAATGTGATACTAACATATTGCATATTGCAGTGTCAGTGGCTCAGCAGGTAGCATACTCGCCCCTGAGGCTGGGAGATCAGAATGCAGTGGGTTCTATTCCCACACCAGGCACTTGGGTTAATATCCCAATATTGACGCTGTAGTGCAGCATGAGGGGGGTGGCTGCACTCCTGAGGCACTGTCTTTCAGATGAGATGTTAAACCGAGGTCCCACCTGCCTGTTCTGGGGGAAGTTCAGGTGGATGTTAAAGATCCCATGGCACTTCTCGAAAAAAGCAGGGGAATTTTCTCTGATGTCCTGGCCAAATTTCCCCCCAATTCACTAAAAATACCACCAACAGCTTAATCTGGTTCAAGGTCAGTTGGCTTTCATCTGTATCCCCCTCCCTTTGGGTCGTGACTGAAAATAGGCAAGAATCTGTCTAGTGCACTTAGCCGGTCAACAAAAACGAAATAAAATAAATATAAAATATAAATTAATGCCGTCTTCAGCAAAAGGAAAAAAAATACACTGATCCCCAGATTACAAAATGGATTAACACATGCAACTGTTAAATACAAATATTAAATGCAAAAAAACAGTTCTCCCACAAACACACTCAAATATCTGCAGTAAATAATTGTTCATTTATCTGCAGATAACTCCAGATTTTCTCAAATTATAAAAGTTGTAATATTTTCTCTGTAAATATAGTTAAATAGGTTACTAAATGGATACACACAGAAAATGCATTCTGAATTTGCTCAGTTATACAATCTTCCTGCTGTTCATTCTCCTGCCCCCACCCCCACTACTTTAAAGTAACTAAACGACAAAAATTCCACAAATAACAAGTAATCTAGAGCACAATGCATCCTAGACACTTTGGAGGTTGATTGAAAATAAAGCGTGTATTTCAAAGTTTAGCCATGAGTTCAGAGAAGAGAAAATGTTTTCAAGACAAAACATTGATAGTGAAACCTGCACAGCATTTCATTTAGAAAAAAAAAACACCTGAGTGATAATTCCCTTACTGTATTTAACATTTCAGTGAGTTAAAAAGATGTACTTTTTAAACATAAACTCTTATCTTAACATGTAAATCTTAGCTATAGGAAACCCCAGTGGTTAGGAGGAGCAAATCAGGTGCCCCATCACTCTCTGCTCTCAACACATTACCTCCAAAACCATATAAACACTACAAACAGGTATCTGCCTCATCTCTGAAATCAAATAAAGAGGCAGAAGACACTGCAGAGCAGGACACTGCAACTAGGAGCTAACACAACAATACTCACCCAAATCAGGAACCAAAACTAAACAAGCAGAAATCAAAAACTAGTCATAGGGAGACTCCATGATTCGGAGTTGATACCATCTCCATCCGGGGGTGATGGTCAGATGTCTCCAGGTACATCAGCATGGAGAGACACTGACAGCATGCTAAAAGTGTTCACAAAGCAGGAGAAAACATTGATGTCCTAGTACACATAGGGACTAATGATCTACGCCAACCCGTCAGTTGTGGAACCAAGGGAACACCTGACTAGGCTGGGTGACAAACTATCATCTATTTAAGTCCGGCATCTCCTTCTCTGAGATCCTGCCAGTCTGGGAGAAGGGCAGATGGAGGAAGGTCAGAGAAGGGGAGATAGGGGAGCTAAACACGTGGCTCAAGGACTGGTGCCAGGAAAAGGACACAGATTTGTAGGAACTGGCAACAGTTCTGGAGCGAAAGTTCTTTAAATTTGATGGACTGCATCTGACTAAAGAGAGTCAGTGCATTAGGGGCAAAGTTTGGCGTCTTTGCAGAATATTTAAACTAGCAAATGGGAGAGGTGCAGCCCCATCGTCAGAATGGGAAGAACACCCCTCCCCTCAGCTGAGTGGTCAAACAGGAATTCAGCGTGTTTGCCATTCATTTGCATCACCAGGTAAGAAAAAGGTTTGTCTCCCCATACGATGCACAGAGGTAATGCCAAACTTCACCCAACAACTAACACACCAAAATCTGGCCAATGGAAATCCTTGCACAATACTCACAGCCTGGGAAATAAGATCCCAGACCTGCAGGCAATAATGTCAGGCTAAACTGGACATAGTAGCAATTAGTGAGGACGTGGTTTGCAGTAACCACATAGGAGACTTCAGTACCTGGATATGTATTATTTCAGAAGAGACCGAGGTGCAAAAAGGAGGGTGGCCTGTATGTTAATGAAAATATCAAAGCTACTGAAATTCAGAATACACATAGGGCCAGAAGAACTGTAGGTCACCCTGGAAACAGGTAATGGGACAGCCATAAGAACTGGGGTTGTCTACAGGCCCCAGACCAGAGGAGGACATAGACACTTACTGTTAGAAGATATACAAAACATGACAGCTAAGGGAGGTTCTGATAATGGGAGACTTCAACATGCCAGATACAGATCGGTCAATACCAGCAGGAACATCTGCCAGAACTAGACTCATAGTGGATTCCTGCAGGAGGGCCTCAAACAACTGGTACAAACCCACAAGAGACAGGCTATCCTAGATCTAGTACTGACTAACAAAGAAGGATCACAGATCTCCAGGTAGAAGGTCACCTGGGGGCCAGTGACCATCACATGGTATGGTTCAATTTGGCTACTACATCTAATCATCCATTCCAAGGCAAAATATGGGACTTCAGAGAGCTGACTTTGATAAGATGGCCAACAGAGTTAAGCTAGCCCTGGCAAAAAAAACACAGGTGAGGAGGTACAGGCAAAGTGGGCAAGCAGATGGATACAATATCAAGCAACATCCCATTGTGTTAGACAGAAAGGAAGTGCAAAGAAGAAGGAAACCACTTTGGTTCTCAAATATAGTAGCAGAAAAGGTCAGAGCCAAAAGGCTGGCCTTCAGAAAATATAAGGGAACACAGCGGGATGAAGATGAGGAGGCATACAAACTGCTCTAAGGGAAGCAGAGTAAGGCAGTAAGGCAGGCAAAGTCCCAAACTGAGGAAACACTAGCACGAACAGTAGAAGAGGTGACAAGACTTTCTATAGATACATTAGTTGAAAGGAGAAAGTCAGAGGAGTATTGCTAAGCAATGGAGAAAAGGAGCATGTGAGGAGGAGGACCCTGTAAAGGCATCTATCCTAAATAGATACTTTTGCTCAGTATTTACTGAAGAGAAGGTAGGGCAGGCCCACACCTCAGCATCATGGACACAGGGGAGGAGTGAGCACTACTCCTTCACAAAGAAAAGGGTCCTACAAGAGCTTGCTAAGCTCCAGGTGGATAAGGCAATGGGACCTGATGGCATACATCCCAGGGTGCTTAGGAGCTAAAGGAGGAACTAGCAGAGCCATTAGCAGAATTGTTTAGTGAGTCTCTGAGCACAGGAGAGGTCCCCAGAAGACTGGAGAAAGGCTCATGTGATCCCACTCCACAAGAGTGGTAGCAGGGAGGAGGCGGGGAACTACAGACCAGTCAGTCTTACCTCAGTAGTGGGCAAGATTATGGAGCACTCCTTAAGGAAAGGATAAGTGCAACACCTGGAATCCATAGGGCTGGGATCCAAGACAGCATGGGTTTACAAAGGAAGGTCCTGTCAAACTAATCTCACAGATTTCTTTGACTGGGTAACAGAGTGGTGGACCAAGGGACAGTTGATGTCGCCTACCTTGACTTCCAGCAAGCTTTTGACACTGTTCCACATAGAAGATTGATAAATAAGCTAGGTGAAACAAAATTGGAGTCAGAAGTTGGTCAACTGGGTAGCAAAACGGTTGACTGGCAGAAAACAGAGAGTGGTGGTAAATGGTATACAGTCAGAAGAGATGCAAGTCACAAGTACAGGGTACCCTCAGGATCAGTCCTGGGGCCCAGTCCTATTCAACATCTTCATTAGTGACCTGTGAATGGACTAGAGGTAAAGGCTTGTCTGTTTGCAGATGACACCAAGATCTGCAACAGAGTAGATGATCCAGATGGGTGGGCAGAATGAGAAGAGATCTGGATAAACTAGCAGAATGGTCAGAAGAGTGGCAACTGGGATTTAATGCAAAAGTGCAAAATCATGCATAGGGAAGAAAACCCTGAAGCCACTTATAGGCTGGGAGGAGTTGCTAGCAGTCACAAGGAAGAAAGAGACTTGGGCATCATCATCACTGATGACCTAAAATCATCAAGCAGACCTCTAAAGCAGTAGGTAAGGCTAGGGGGTGTTAGGGTGTAGTAGTAGGTATCACAAGTCGTAGAGGAGGTAATAATCCCTCTGTACAAGACATTGGTTAGCCCCATCTGGAGTACTGCGTGCAGTATTGGAAGCCACACCTTCACAAGGACATTAACCAAATTGAGGCAGTCCAGAAGGAGCAACCAAAATGGTGCAGGGACTGCATCAGAAGACATATAAGGACAGATTAACGGAGCTCAATATGTATACCCTTGAGCAAAGGAGGGAGAGGATATGATCGAGACATTTAAACACCTTAGGGCATAAACAAGGTGAAAGAGTCTAACATGTTTAAATATAAGAAAAATAGCAGGACAAGAGGACACAGCATGAGATTAGAGGAGGCCGATTAAGGGGAATGTGAGGAAATTCTTTTCACAGAAAGGGTGGTAGATGCATGGAATGGCTCACCACAAAGTGGTGGCTATGAATACAGTGCAGGGCTTCAAACAGGCATGGGATAGGCATAAGGAGCTAAATACAAATGACTATGAATAGATAGGTCACTGACAGAGCAAAGGCCGATGGTACATTTATAAGGTAGAAAAGAAATGGCAGACTGGATGGGCCTTGCGGTCCTTATCTACCCAACTTCTATGTTTCTATGTTTCTATGTTCAGAAATGGAGACCACAGAGTGCTCGTGCAGTTTCATCAGGCTGGACACAGACAGGAAGTGAGCTGGAAAATGTAGGTCTCTGACTGAGTAGACTTATGGGAAATGTAGTTTAGAATAGACTTTTAAAGGGACACTGCCAACTTTTTTTTGCACCATATTATTTCCAGGTAAAAACCCACATTTTATGATTGCTTACCTTCTCTAAAATTCATTGGTGTTGCTGGTTGTTTTATCTATCTCCTTGCTTAGTAGAACTGAAATGCATGGTACTGTACCCAGCCTTGATTGGCTTATTAAAATCCTAAAACTACTCCACTGACTGTAATCTTCATTTATGATTCAGTAGTATTAAAAAAATGTATTTTTAAGAGCATTGCAGATCTATTTCTAATCCTCATTTAGCAATAACTTACTCTTGAACAACTAGTCTGCTGAAATACTTCTTAGAATTTAGTATTCTTAGAGGTTGTATTTTTGAATGATGATTACAGATTATTAAAAATGACTCAAATGAGTCTTTGAAGGCAAATTAATGAATGCTTTAATACTAAATTTAGTATTTGACTTCAGTGAGGGTTCCCAAGTACAGTCCTTTGGGCCTGCACCCCCCATGACCACTCACATCTTGAATACCCCCTGCCCAGATGACCACCCAGCTAGACAACCATATCAACATCCCAATGACCTCTCCCAAGCTGTGTACCTTGCCTGCAGCTAGTCACCCCTCAGAGCCCCAAACCAGCCTCTCCCCATCAACTATCACCCTCCCTGTAGCTGGCTGCTCCAGGCCATCCTTCCTACCCTCAGACAAGATCCCCCTGCAGATGGAACCCCCCCAGACCTGCCTCCCCACCTCAATAGACCACTTTCTCTGCAGCTGGACCAACCTCCCAGCCTCACCAAACAAAGCACCCTCCTTACAGCTGGACCAGCACCCCCTAGAGAACTCTTCCTGCAGCTGGACCCACACAGACTACCCATCTTGCCCACATACCAGTTGCCCATCCCACCACTGACCACTCTCCTTGCACATGAAAACCCTGCCCTGCTAGGTACCCTTTATAATCCTGATGCTTACTAGTTTGACACTGCATCCCACAACAACAACCAACAGCCCCAGCAGCCCGACATACAGTGGCCTGACCAGGACAGTGCCTGACACACTGTCAGGCCAGAGGAGAGTCGGGATGCTGTGTTACTATTGAGTGGATTTGCCACAAAGACATGAAGCCCCAACCCTGACCTACGCCACTCATCCCAGGACCTGAGCCACTACTGAACAGCACAGATGATGTGAAAACACCCAACCCATATGTGGTGCACCCTCTGAGGACACACTAATCTGATCACAGACCCCAGTAAGGATGACTGTCTCACCATCCGTGGGACAGGGATGAAACAAATAAGCTTGCATGCCCCAGTGTGTTGACCAGCCATCCCAGGCAGCATAGCAGACTGTCCATGCATCCCTGTATGCATGATGATGTCAGCTGACAGCCAGCCAGCTCAGCATGCATGAAGGAATTGGAGCACCATGCCTGTTGGTCGGTACATGCATGACACTGCAGGCACACAGCAGAGCAGCATAGCGAGAGCATGGATAGCTGCACCAGGAAATGGTCCACAGCAACACCACATGTGGATGCCAGGACACAGAGCAGCATGCCATCGCACTAACCGTGCAATGTGTGCTTGTGGCCGTGTCATGCTAGCCCACTATGGGTTTGCAGTAACCACACAGAAAAAAATCTGGAGGTGTTTGGGGGGGTCCTGTGCCACAGGAGCCCATTGTGGCATGAAGGCTGTCAGGTGTGTTGTGGGGGTTCCCAAAGGACCCGTATGAGGCGCTGTTACCACAGTTGCACAGCTGGAAGGATTGGGGCACTCACACAGCCAGGCCTGGGCAGCGGTGTGGCACATGAACAGCTGAAAGAGTTTTGGGGGCTCACACAGGGTGAGCCTGTGCAGCTTGTCAAGCACACAGTGCAGATGTGGCAGTGTGCAGTGGGCTGCTTGGTGATACCCAGCAGTGTTGTGATGAGACATGGCCACCAGGTTGGGGTGCATGTAAAATGTGGGTTGAACTTTATTCAACAGTAGGGGCCACAGTGGCAACCTGGTGGCTGTGCATGATGTGTACTGTGAGTGTACAACTGTCAGGTGCCATGTCACCATGGAAACCCTACAGGGTGGTGTTGTGTGCCATGCCACAGAGGAACTTCAGCAGCTTGCCCTTGTCCTTGGATGCCAGTACCATCCTTATCCACACCTCATAGCTCTTCTTGGGTGGTGTCCATGGCAGTCCACAATGAATGCCTTCCCTGGTGACATCGATCCATTGCTGTTCTCTGTGGAGCTCTGCTAGCATTGTCATGACCCCTACATGCACCTTCCTGAGCAGAGCATGGAGATGGCAATGCCAGGTCTCGACATTGCTTTGGGTCCATGGTATACCTTGCTCATTGAGATCCGCAACCAACCACAGCTGAGGTGAGAACATGGGGTCGTATCTCATGGGCACCTTGGCCACCCAACTGTACAGCCATATCCTGCCCAGCACTTGTGTCTGCTCAAAACAATAGAGGAGTGTGGTGGTATTGGGTGGAATGATTGGCTTCAGGAGGCTGAATGCTGCTAGAATGTCCTGTGCCAGGAGATGGGCGAGGGCCACGAGTTCATGGATCTTCAGGCTGAAGTCTGGGTCACTTCCGTATTGTGATGCAAGGCCAAAGCTCTGAACCTTCCGCCACACAATCTGTCCAAAGTGGAACAGGCAACCCTTGTTCATGGCTTGCAGAAATTCCATCTTACAGGCATTGATCGCAGCCTGGTCAAAGTCAGTGATGAACGTAGGTGGTTTGAGGGTGCAGGACTGTATACTGGCATATTTATTCAGCTCCTGGAACAAGGTGCAGTAACATTGCAAGCTCTTTGTCATCATCAGTGTATACACCAATGACATGATGAGGTTGTTAGGTCCCGTCCCCATGGGTACATGGATGGTGTACAACTGCGTGAACAGGTGTGGCACAGTCTTGAACATACCATCCATCACCCAGAAGGGTGCCTGTGCCAGGTCCCTGATGTTGTCCTCTGTGGTGAGTAGAAGGACCTGGTGGGTGGTGCTGCCAGTAATCCTGCTGTACCATGGCTATCCAGTCACCGTCTGTAGCTGCTTGGGGAAAGTGAGGTCAGCCAGTGTCACTGGTTCTGGTGAGAGGTCCTTTCGGTGGGTCCTGTTGACAATCTGCAGCAGGGCCCTCTTGCTTGGCAACTGTTGCTGCAGCTCAGTGGTCATCGCAGTTGCCTCACTCTGCAGTAGCTATGCGAGGCTAGCCATGGTGCTGTGTGCCTTCTACTTGATGTCAGCCAGTACCTGTGCCAGTAGAGCATCTATCACCTCCAGAGCATGATTGTGCTCATTCTTTTTCTTTATGTGGTGCTGGCCATCCTGGAGCAGTGTGATGGCCTGGCCGAGGCAGGACTTGGACTTATGGTGCTGGCAGCACCAGTACACTGTCTCAGGCCGGCCTGGTGGTGCTGAGGGTTGAGGCGCTGGATGCCATACCTTGTGCCACACCAGTGACCCGGGTTCAGGAATGAGCCTGGGCCATCTGGGTCTGCAGGGGAGGACTGGGATCGAACATCCATAGACTGCTCTCCCAGTCCTGGGGTGGGCTGGAGAATTTCACCGTGCTGTAGCGGCCCCCTGGGGATGCCCAGGGCACTACTAGTGTCAATGACACTAGATGGGGAGCACGGTGGATGTCAGCATGTTGCGCCTGGACATCATTACACATCCGTGCTACAGGGGCCAATCGAAGGAAAATGGCTGGGCACAACCTTGCAGCTTGATGGCTGTGCTCCTGGAGGACTTTGGTGGAGTCCTGTTGGAGAGGGTCCAGGGCTGTCCTGGCTGGTAGAGGCAGATGGGGAGCCCTCCAGCAGGATGGCATGATGGCTGTCCCTGATCCTCCTGGGTACAGTTTGAGCTACCCAATTCTCCAGGTGGGTGGAGCTGGTGGCCGGATGCCCCAAGCCAGAGTGTGTGCCGCAGCAGGTGAAAAATATGATATGATAAAAAAAAGTACACTGTCTCATTGCATGTCTATTCATGGACCAGGAGGTAGCCATTCACATTCAGCTGGACTTTCCTTCAGGGATGGTACCACCTCACAGATTGTCCCTGTTGTTGGGGTTGCAGTTGAGCACACTGGCCTCCATGGCTTCCATGCTGTCTCATTGTGCCCAGAGGACTGTACAACACTGACCGGCTTTGGTTCCAGCTCAGGCATGCGGGTGTGATTGCACTTCGTTTGCACATCACACTCCATGGGCCACACCTGTGGCAGCTGCTACTTGTCTGTGGACGGTTTGTACCAGTACTGTAGTGCCACTGTCTGCCCACAGTCCCAGTGCTTCATGGCTGTGCTGTGCACCATGGTCACAGTCAAGTTCTGTGTCCACAGTGTCTTGGGTCCCCATCAGCTACTGTGCTGCAGTGGGGCTATGCTCCATGGTACACTTCCCTGCTGTCCAGCATGCAGGGATCCCTGTGTGTTGTGCACTCTACCTACAGGTCAGTGTCCACCTACCTAAGCTGGCCTTTGCACCCCAGCATTGGCATCCTGGCATCTGTAGTTCCCATGCATGCCGTCATGAGTGCACATCCATCTGCTGCCCCATGCATCATTTTCTGATGCCTGCCTGTTCTCTATTTCTCTTCAGCTGTAGTTCCCTGACCTGTGACTTCTCTGGTAATGACCTTTTAGCCCTCACTGTGCTCTTTCCTATGGGGCTTGCATTTTCTACCCTGTGCGGTTTGTTTGTCAGAGTTCCAGTTCACCTGCTTTCTTTACTAACCACTCTCCCTGCATCTGAAATGGGTCCTGCCCAGCCAACCACTCTCCCTGCAGCTGAACCACCCTTTCGACCCATGGAGAAACCTTCCCCAAGGAAAGCACTATCCATGGACCATTCCACAGTTACAAGGAGGGAGGAAGAGGCCCCCAGCTGAGTAGGAAATAACTGCTGGTGGGGGACTTAATTAGAGGGATAGACTTGCGAGCAGGGTGGGGTAAAGGAAAGGGAGGTGAAATACTTGAGAGGTACTTTGGCTTGGAGGGATGAGAGCAGATACAGTGGATCATTAGGCAACAGGAGATGAGAGGGAGCTAGATGTCATTGTCCACCTGGGGATAAATGACCTAGCAAGGGACGGGGTAGGGGCAGTGCAGGGAAATTTCAGGGATGGGGGAGGGTCCTCAAGCATGCATGGTGGATTTTGCCAACAGGTTGCCTATATACATCTGGGCAGAAGATAGTACTCCCCACACCGGCTTTCAGCATTTGGTTAAAGGCATGGTGTGGGGTGGGGCTCAATACTAGGAGTGGGCCACTTCAATGTCTTCATAAGTGAAATTAGAGAAGAACTGAATGGGAAGGTATGTCTTTTTGCAGATGCCACCAAAATCTGTTATAGGGTGGACACTCAGGAGGGTGTGGAGAAAGGGTTCACCCATGCTGTGTGTGACAGCCATGTTGCTGATGCCGATTACAGCACAGGCCACATTACAACACCAGGCATAACGTATCCTGGAAGTTACACCACCAAAGCACCCTCCTGGGAAACAGTCAGTCTCCATTGGCCCCCTCCTAATTATCCCACAGGTCCAGGTTCTTAATTTACCTGTTCTCCAGTCCTACCCCATCCTACAATCACCCCACAGATATACAGTAGATTGTTACTATCCCTGATGTCCAGTGGTTCCATTTATTTATTTATTCATTCATTTGTTTACGAGTAGGTGCACTGGTCCGAGAGCCATTTTCAGGCATGACCTGGGCCATTTAGGATGGCACAGAAATACAGTACAAAGGAGGATGGGACAAGGCATTCAATAGACAGTAATAAAAATATACAGGATATTTATATGAAGATATATACACTTGCAGCACAATGGCTATATAGCATTTATGACAATAACAGGTACAGTAGTAGCAAGTTGTAATACAAATTAGGCATGATTTGTGATGAGTAAAGGAAAAAGTCGTCACAGCAGTGTAGGTATGGACCAAGAGGAAAAGAGGGAAGAGAAGTAGAGGCATGATAATAAGTTGGGAGGCAGGAGCAGGGAGTGGAGGACAGAAAGTGAGATCAAGGAGAAATGGAAGAGTCCTGGAGAGTCAGTGGTGCTAAGTGGAGTGGGCAGGTTGTTCCAAAGGAAAGGAGCTGCAGATGAGAATGCACGTTTACCCATACAGGTGGAGACTAGGGGGCACTCAAGCATGGGGCCAGCAGTGAGGCAGAGCTCTCGAACAAACACTTTTGGCCAAAGAAGGTGGGATTGCAGAGAGGTAGCTCAGTTTTGGATGGCCTTATTGACTGTGCTGACCAGGAGATAGGTCTGTTGGGCTGATGAGGGAAGCCAGCCCAGGGCCTGATAGAGTGAGCAGTGGTGTGTTGAGTGAAAGCCCTTGCCCCCTGTATATCCAAAGTCCCCACCATGACCCAGTTAGTTCTTACAGCAAATACCGCCCCTGGTCCCCAGGCTTACTATATATATTTGACACCTTTCCACATTCGGCACAGACCATCCTCTCAGCTCCTTGATCAGGCACAAAATGGATGATAGTTCACAATCATGTGCTAACTGTACACAGCTGTTTATACAGTAGGCACATGGCGCAAAACTGGCATTCTATCCTCAGTTGGTCACAGAGGTTAACAGAGTGTCTCCAATTGCCACTGTGGGGAGAGTGCGTAAACATATGGTGGGGTCATGAATGCTGGGAGCGGTGGGACTGGGTGGGCAGGTAGGTATTGGCAGTTTCCGATGTACAGAATGGACAGCAGCACCATTGAAGACCGGGGAAGTGTGATATTATTGATGGTGGGAGCTCAAAGGGGCAGGGGTAGGAGGCAGAGGTGATAATACCTGGTTTAGGGAGGCAACATCTTTTAGAGCCATTCACCAGCTGGTCAGATACTCACTAATTATGCCATTCAAGATATCATTTTGTGATCCTACCCTGTTTTTGGGGTGCAAAGTGTTGTTTGAGAGTCATTTACCCATTTAGCGATTGCAAATGCTCTTTGAATGTTCTGGTCTATGTGAACAACAACAGTCCATTACCAGTAAGATAAAGACAAGTGAACAAATAAAAATATAGAATTGAGAGCTGTTCTCCATGAGGTTGATAATGTAATTTATCTTAACAATGCATTAGAGTACAGAGTATAATGAGATTAATACTGGTACCACTGTGCTACCACATGAGTCTAGGGTTGCTGTGAGAGGTACCAAATACTGAAATGTCAAAATAACGCAGTACCATTGTGCTACCAGTGTACCAATATTTGTGGGAGCCGACAAAAATCTCAAAATTTTGTGATACCATTGTATTACCGGTGTATGTGTGAGAGACAGAGAAAATGGTAAAATAGGGATACCATTCTGTCAGTGCACTACAAATGCACAGAGGAAAATCTATATATCACCTACCACTGTGATACCAGAGTACCACTGGGTAGTACTATTGTGGATTTTTCAGCTGACCACAGTATTGCCATTGCTATACCACTGTAATGCCATTGTGACACATTCAGTAAGGGTAACCAGAATGCTGAGACAATGCAGCGCTAAAGAAGTGTGATAAAAATTATAAAGTGTTGCCAGTACTACTGCAGTGGGCAGCAAAAATTAGTGAAGGAAATACATTGCTAAAGAAGTGTGCATGAAAATCTAATAATTATTTGCAGTGCTCTTACAGTCTGCATCAAAAAAATAAGAAAGATACAGCACTGGTACAACAGTGTAGCAGAAAGTCAATGCAGTGTATTAACAGTGCACTGATGAAAAGCAGTGCTTTGTCAGTCTGGACTGAAATCACACTGAAATGAGATTCAAGATGGAAGTGTGCACTCCACTTCCCTCTGGGTAGGAAGGAGCCCACAGAAGAGAGAGAGGCGAGTCATTGGAGGAGAAGGGGCGGATGGTGTGGCAACGAGAAAACATTTGTGGGAGTGGCTAGGCTGATCAGCCTTTTAAAGCCTGATCAGGGGCGTGGTTATTTGCTCCGCCCCCATTGAACTACAGGCATATCCTTACAATTCAATGGACCTATGCAACTTGGTATAGTGTTATGCTTGTGCGACTTGGATAATTTTTGGTTGTTCACCTCTCTGTCTGTGGGATATACCACCCTGTAGGGGTATAAAGGAAAGGAACCATAGAGGAGGGTTATAGCCCCAGAGGTGCTGCGGGAATGATTCCTTTGGTTAAAGGTACCTTAGGAAGGAGCCCGCAGAAGAGAGAGAGATGAGCCACTAGAGGAGAAAGGGTGGATGGTGTGGCAAAGAGAAAATGTTCACAGGAGTGGCTAGGCTGATCAGCCTTTAAGAATGTCCCATGGGTGTGGTTAGTTGCTGTGCCGCATTGAACTACAGGCATAGCCTACAATTCAATGGACCTGTGCAACTTGGTATAGTGTTATGCTTGTGCGACTTGGATAATCTTTGGCTGTTGCCTCTCTACCGTGGGATATACCACCCTATGAGGGTACAAAGGAAAGGGACCCTAGAGGAGGGTTCCACCCCTTGAGGTGCCACTGGAATGATTCCTTTAGCTAAAGGTACCTTAGGAAGGAGCCCAAATAGAGTATTGAGCAGCGTATATAAAGTGATGAATGCTTATCTGTATTGAAGACCTAAATGTAGGTTGGTAGGGGTAGTATAGTTAGGAGCTTGAGTAGAGTAGCAGGAGACAAACATATGAATAGTGACTTCGCTCATAGGTCTGAATGAAAGGCATGAAGGCATGACTTCCTAAGGAGAGAGGGAACAGCTATGGGGCCACCATCCGTCTCCATTTAAAAGTGGAAACCTATCTACAGAACCTAGGGAATATTACTAAACCTATCTAAGTATTATGACCATCAGCACAGAGGAGAGGGAAAAAAACTCTTTGAGGAGGAAAGCTCTGGGGATCCGAGGCCCAGGTCACCTTCCCTCCAGGCTTCGGGACATTATGTTTAGTGACGGCTCTGCAACTGCAATTTTATAGGCCAATCCAGGGAGGATTCCAATTTAGGGGAACACTGTCACTCTATCTCTCTAACGGGAATGCCATGAAGTTTTGAGAGCGATCTCTGCAACACAGGGTATGCTGCACATGGTACCAACCTCCAAGGTGGGAGGAGGAGAGTAAAAACTTCCAAGGCACTCAGCTGGCCTACCAATCTAAGAACAAACCAGGTGAACCAGAGGCTGTTGTAGGGAGAATAGCTTAAAGGGTGTCTCCAAACCTACTCGAGCTGCTAAAGGGGCCCTGCCGGTGAGAGCCCCAACCCTTGCTGCTGAAGTCATAAATTCTACATCTAGAGGTGCCGTCGGTACAGTTGATGACTGAAAGTCCATCTGGGGCAAGGACATTCCCACTATGGACCAGATGAGAAGGACCCTGCTCCGAGTTTCGCATGCTCAAGATGCGGACTTCTTGAGTGCAGAGTGAGACTGTCAGCTACAGGCTAGCCCTGAGCCATGGAAGTAATGGACATGAGTGGCATGTCTCTGAAGTGGAAGAAAGTAAAGTTGAGATGTAGCATGGGACCCGCACGGGTCATGCTTGGATATTCAGATATGATGATGAGACCTTCATGTAGGTCAGACTGAGCAATGGGGACCCTGACATGGGTCTAGATAAGATAGAAATTAGTAACCACAGGAGTGCATGCCAACCAGGTCCATTAAGAGCCAAATTAGGAGTGAATTAAAATTTCTACAAGTGGGAGAGATGATAACGGCCGGGTGAAGCCCGCAGCTGACAGTTAGGTAGGAGGAGGCTGCAAAGCTGTTATGTGAAGAGGTGAGGTTTGAGAATGAATAGACTTGATATGCTGATTGCGTTAATGCTATGAAGGCTGGTATGGTGAGGGCTGAGAGCTGATATGATCAAAATTACATGATGTGCCATAGAACTATACAGAGCAGCAGGAGAAAGCCGGGCGAGCCAGTGACTAAGTAAATATAGAAACTTATAAAACTGCTGCCGCTACCTGGAGCCATGATGCCCACTGTGACACCGCAGTTCCTCACCATGGGAAAAACAAACAAGCACCAAACCAGGCACCATGACCCAAACAGCGAATTAATATTATAAGATAAAATAATTGATTAAATGCCAACAGCTGTAGCTGGGCTGTCATGCTGATTAAAACATGAAGAAAAAATAAAGGGATTCAAATGCCAGCCACTGTAGCTGGGCCGACAAATTGTGTAGAAAAAATACATAGCAGGCAATTACCATTAACAATGTCGATGATGAGATAGGAATGCATATCAAATGCATATGAGTCCTGTATGTGGGACTAGGATGATAATAATATATAGGTAGTGAAAAGCAAAGGAGGGTAGGAAACCCAAAAGAGGCAGAGGCAGGCCCAGGGCGCTAAATAGGAGGGCTGCAGATATAGCAGAGTAAAGGCGTGCCAGCAGTGGGTCCATGAGGGAGGAACAATCTGATGCAACCCACTGTGGCAGAGTAGAGGAATGCAGAGAGGCAAGAGAGAGCCTGGACTGAGGGCTGGTGGAAACACAGCAGGAGGGGAGGAGCAGGAGGGAGGCGCACAGGGAAGCAAGCAGGCAGCAACAGACAGCTGCCACAACAGAAGGAAGAGGGCAAGGGGACAGCCATGAATGGTAGCACAAAACTGAAGAACCATGAGGGAGAAGCACAGGAGCCGAGGTGGAGTGGCAAGGAGGGAGGAGTGGGGAAGGAAAAAGACAAATGCCACAGGATAAGTGGGAGGGAGGGAAGGGCGATGGAGAACAGCACAAGCAGCATTGTCCACTTGGGAACAGAAGCAGGAGGCCGTTCAGGACAGAGGTTTGGTTTTATCTTCTGTTTTAACTGAAATATTTGAATAGTTTTGTACTTGAAATTAGTTCTGTGTGTTAAAAATTACTACTTTGAGTTAGAACTGTTACTTGGGCTGTGATATTGTAACTATTGGGGCTTGGGAACACTTGTTTGGCAGTGATAATTAGAGTGAAATTTAAATGTAATGTTTGCCTGGTGGTGGTAGAGCCGTCCCACCCACCCTGTTTTGTAGGGTTTCTTAAATACTGAAAAGCCACTGGGGGATGGGATTGAAGGGCTGTGCATTTCTGTTTGTGACTGAAATTTGATGCAGCAGGAACTGGTGGGCCTGTGACATCATACGGTACCTGATGTCTGCATACACACACTGTTAGTGGGACTAGACACACACTGGACTGTATGTGTTTGTGAGACTTGGGAACTTTATTGGTGGGGTTGAAATTGGGTTTGTAAATAACTGCAGTCAGTATATAGAGAGACTGTATTCCGGGGAAGGGACTGAGAAAAGGGGGTGTGCCATTATAAACAGAGAGGGACAAACGGGGTGGCCATATTCCACCATGGCAGGCATCTTGGAAGGGTTGTAGACTGCACAGGCTGTGGGATGGCAATAATTCTCAATTGGGCCTGGAGAGAGGGAGGCTGCCCACTCTGTAGATAGCTATCTTGTATCAGGAGTGAAGTATATTGGTTAAGAAGTAAGCTGGGGGAGTTGGGGGGTGTCCAAGGATAAGGGGTGTGGATATGGGCGGCAGAAGGGTGGGGCTGAGGGGAGGCTGGGGCAACGCTCAGAAATTACAGGACATTATGTTACAGCAAGCAGGAGGGGGGATATTAGGGACAGAGGACCCTTAGATAGGGATGTTGACGCTAAGGGGAAAGCGTATGGGGTAAACATTCCGAATATAAAGAGAGTGGAGGGAAGAGTCAGGAGGGGCTGTTGTGGGGAAGCCTAGAAGAGCAGACATTGAGAAGGGAGGGGTTGTTGTGGGGAAGCCCAAAAGTGCAGACTGTGGGAAGGGAGCTCCTAAGGAGAACAGAGCAAGAGGGGAGGAAGAGGGGCAGTTTAGAGGGGCGGTCAGGGGAAACTCACGTTACTTGATGGAGGCTGGCATACAGTGTTACAATAAATTTCAGCTACTAAGCAACCTAGAGGGGGAGAAAGGGGTTGGTGGAAATGAGGAAACTGATACATAGGCTGGGGGGAGGGAGTCGGATACCCATAGGGCATCACAGACCAGCAATGGAAAGGATAGAAACAGTCCCAGAGGAGAAAGGAAACATAAATGTTAAGTAGATGGGAGATGCAACATATTGCAGACATGAGGGAGGAGAGCACGACTGGAGAGAAACTGGGAGACAAAGGCGGGAGGGGCCCCTTCAGCTGGGGGTCTGTACCAGGATGGGGCCCTAGGTAAAGGGACCCACAGAGGGCCTCTGGAGGTAGGTGTACTATTACAAGGAGGAGGATGGCAGTGTGGGGAAGGGAAACCATCAGGGCCAGGATAAATGGTTGGATAAGAGAGGGTTAAAGAGGACACCTAGTCTGGGGGTCTGAGTTAAGTGGGCAAAATGACAAGGGAGGCAGAAAGGGGAGGGTGACAAGGGGGTCTCTAATAAGGCAGGAAGACTCCCATGGAATTGAGATCATGAATAAAGGGGGGATGGGGGTTGAGAGTGCATAGTGGAGGTAACCATAAGGATGATGGTGGTGTTAAGGTTCTGTTATTGGGAGACTCGATGATTAGGGGTATCCAGTGGGAGGGACAGGGGTGGATGCCATAGCCAGGTGAAGGTAGTGAGTATCTCTGGGCTGACAGTGCACAGAGCAAAGTTCATGATGTACGAACTGGTTAGGGATTGTGGAGGGAAACCGATTTCCTGGTGCATTTGGGAACTAACGATCTAGAGGGAAATAGCGTTTTGGGAATCCAAGCAAGGTTCCAAGAACTTGCCAGAGTCTGTCGGGATAATGGATGCAACATTTCCTTTTTGGAGATATTGCCAGTATCAAAGGCCTCAGTGGAGAAAAAAATGAAGATCACAGAGGTTAATGACTGGCTCAGGAAGTGGGGTGAAGAGAGTGGGTTGGGGTGTTAGGGAACTGGAAAGGAGTTTGGGAGGATAAGGGACTGTATGCCAAGGACAGGCTTCATCTTGCCCCCTTAGGGAAGGAAGTTCTTAAACAGGGGGTGGCTGACTACATTCAAGAAAGGTGGGGTTTAAACTTGTGAGGGGAGGGATAAGGAGGGCTGACCAGAAGCCCTCTCCTCCAGATGAGGGGAGTAGCCTTCAAACCCAAGGGGAGGGAAACAGACTGGGGAGGAGGTTTCAGGAGGAGCAGAGGAGGATGGAAGTATAAGGAACCTGGGTGGGGTTTGACAAAGGGATCAGGGATAAGGGTGGGGTGGTGTTAGTAAATGCCAGGAGCTTGGGAAACAAGTTGCCAGAGTTCCAAACCATGCTGTTTGGGGCGTGGATGTGGTGGCGATTCGGGCATGATGGGCCAACAAAAACCATGACTGGGACCTAAACGTACGGGGGTACTCTGTGCTTAGGAAGGATAGAAAGGAGGGCAGAGGGGGTGGAGTGGCTATGTTTATTAGAGATGACAGAGAAATTGCTAGGGTAGAAGAAGAGGCAGAGGGAAACGTGGAGGCCTTATGGGTCACCTTACGAACCCCAGCAGGAGGTAAGGTCAAGTTGGGTGTAGTATATAGGCCCCCTTGGATGGGTGATGTTCTGGAGGATGGTTTGCTGGACAACATCATTCGCCCAGTGTGCACCAAAGGGGAAGGAGTGGTGTTGATGAGGGACCCAATATGCCAGGTACAAACTGGGGAACCATGTCCTCTAAGGTGGCCAAGGAGCAGAGCCTGCTGGATGGCTTCCAGGATGTGTTCTAACACAGCATGTGATGGAGCCCACAAGGGAGGGCATGTCCTGGACATGGTTCTGGCAGATGGGGATCTGGTAAGGACCTGGTTGTAGAGGATCCTGACTGGGAGTGTCCACAATACTGTCTGGTTTCAAATAAGCATGGGGAGGGGGAGATCTAGGACACTGGCAGAGTGGACTTCAGGGGCAGACTTTTGGGCATGGAAATATTCTCAAGGATCACTTGAAGGGATTACATCAATGACAAATGTGGAAAAGAGATGGGAGGTCATAAAACGGGGACTTCATGAGGCAGTCAGGACCTGCACTCAAGATGAAACATAAGGGAGCAAGGTCACATAAACCATGCTGGTGGTCCAGTGAGGTTCAGGTAGTGGTCAGAGAAAGAAGGCGGCCTACAAAATATAAAACAACAAGAGGGATAGGGATAATGAAATGTACAATCTTGCATCTAGAAAAGTCACCGGATGGTGAGGGGCAAAGTCCAGTAAAGAGCAGTGGCTGGCACAGGGATACATGGAGGGGAAAAGGTTCTTCCGTACATTGGGGAGTGGAGAAAACTAAGGGCCATCTCAGCAGATTGAGATCAGAAGGAAGGAGGGTGGGTGGAAGAGGCGAGGACCAGGAGAGGTATTAAACGCAGTACTTGTCTCTGTGTTCACTAGGGAGGGATGGGATATCTACAAAGCAAGGCATGATGGGGATAGAAGGCAGTGAGTGGGATCAGGGGAGCAACAGAAATGGAGCAAGAGGAGGGAGAGGACCCCAGGGGTTCACATCAGGATAAGGATAAAAAGGCCAGTAAGGTGGAGGGACGGATGATGCTATCTCCACGAAAGTGTGTAGTTGTATGGGCCCTAAAGAAAGACAAATCTCCTGGGCGGATGGCATTCATCCGAGAGTACTATGGGAATTGGCAGACATACTGGCTGCACTCTGGCGGAGCTCTTCAACAGGTCGCTTGAGACAGGGAGGATACCTAGGGATTGGCAAGAGGCACATGTGGTGCCAATCCATAAAGGGGGGTCGAGGGAAGTACAAGGTAACTATAGACCCATCAGTTTGACCTCGGTGGTGGGAAAATTAATGGAGAGTATACTAAAGGAACGATTGGGGGTGTACTTGGAGGAGGTGGGAGGTCTGGATAGTCGGCGACATGGGTTTGTGACAGGTAGATCATGTCAAACCAATCTTGTGGAGTTCTACGCATGGGTAACATCAGAACTGGACTGGGGAAAGCCTGTGGATGTATTATTCTTGGACTTCAGCAAGGCGTTTGACTCTGTCTCCCACAATGGTCTGGTGGAGAAACTGATGGGGTTGGGAGTAGGCCCTTTGATGGTCAGATGGATTGAAAACTGGCTAGCTGGACGTACCCAGAGAGTAGTGGTCGGTGGGGAGCTCTCGAACCCTAGAGAGGTCAGTAGTGGGGTACCACAGGGCTCGGTCCTGGGTCCGATCCTGTTTAATGCATACATATTGGACGTCAGGGAGGGTATAGGGTGTGAAATGAGTCTCTTTGCAGATGACTACAAGATGGGAGCAGTAGTTGAGGGGGAAAAGGGGAGGTTGGCCCTGCAAGGGGACCTGGACACCCTGGAAAGCTGGGCTCACACATGGAAATTAAATTTCAATATCACCAAGTGCAAGGTGTTACATCTTGGGCGGGGATACCCTAAACACAGGTACATCCTGGGGGGGAGGCGCTGGAGGCCTCAATAGGGGAAAAAGACCTAGGAGTCATGGTGGATGCATGTATGAATAATTCTGAGCAGTGCAGGAGAGCAGCTAGCAAGACAAACAGGATGTTGGGATGCATTGTAAGGGGGAATCACCTCTAGGAGCAGGGAAGTGATTCTGCCGCTGTACAATGGACTGGTTAGACCACACCTTGAGTACTGTGTGTACAGTACTGAGACCACACTTGAAGAGGGACATGCAGCTCCTGGAGAGGGTACAGAGGAGGGCAACTAAGATGATACGAGGACTAGGGATTTGATGTATGAGGACAGACTTGAGGAGCTCTGCCTGTTTTCACTGGAGGAGGAGAGACAGGGGGACATGATTGAGGTCTTCAAGTACCTCAAGGGAATAAATAGGTAAACATGGAGGGATCTTTAGACTAAAGCAGGAGGTATCACCAGAGGGCATGGTTTGAAGTTGGAAGGTGGAAGGGTGAGGGGAAAGAGGAGGAGGTTTTCACTGAGAGGGTGGTGGACCCTTGGAATGCACTGCCTGGCGAGCTGGTTCAGAGATCCACAGTGGAGGGCTTCAAGAGAGGGTGGGACAGACACAGAAAGTGGATGTATCAGATGATGGCCTGGCCTAGGGGGGCGGGGATGGATGATAGGGGTTTCTGGAACACAAGGGGGGGGGCTCAGAACCCAACTAGGGATCTGAGGTTCGAGCAGACTCGATAGACCATAAGGCCTAATCTGCTGGCCATTAGTATGTTAGCTACAGGAGGAGCAGCGGAGAGGGAGACAAAGAACAATACGGGAGAAGAAACTGGTGGCTGGAGGCTGCAGCAGAAGACAGGAATGAGCGTCAGACACAGGAGGATGTGGTAGGGATGCGATGGAGGGCAGCACCTCTGGCCACAATAAGAAAACATTTGTCGGAGTGGCTAGGATGAGCAACCTTATAGGGCCTGATCGGGGGCATGGTTAGTTGCTCCACCCTACTGAACTACAAGTGTAGCCTTACAAAGAAAAGAGTGTGCATTGATAGTGAAGCAGAGATCAGGATTGACATTATGCCCCCTGCAATGTGTGATTCCAACCAATAAGATGCTGAGGAGACCGGTGTGAACAGCAAAGATCAGATCCACCTTAACAAAGGTAGTGAGGGTAGCTTCTTGCCTGGAAACTGTGACACGGACAGACTCTTTGTCAAAAGAAGTCTGAAGTGCCCCTTCAGTTGGAGGGAGAATCACTACCTGTGATCCTCAGCACAAGGAACAGCCCTATCTGAGTTGTCCTCCAGCATAAAAGCCTGCCAGGTTGTGAGTTCCCCAGCAGCAGCTGCCGATGCCAGGCAGATTGCATCCTGGCTCAATGAGAGTTTGTTGCCTTGGGTTGCACTAGCCTTGTCAGATCAGGTATTGCAAGAGCCACAGTGGGATAGAGCCATCAGCTGCTAACAGCTAAAGCATTTGCTACTGCCATACAGGATGCAGGTGACCTAATGCTTTGCAGTCTCTCTGCTGGTCAGATAGGCTGGTTCCCCTTTGGAAAGAAAGGCTCCACGTGGGGTGAAGAAGAAAACATCCTCACAAGGAAAAAAGAAAGTTCCAGGAAGAACAGACATTTGCTGAAGGGCCCACCCCTGTCAGCCACCCTGAGAGGGCTTTAGGGCCACTGCACTGGCTCCTGAGTCCAGGTCTAGTACCAATTTTCTGAACTAGCTACTGAGATCCCTCTGTGAGAACTGAGGAACAGAGCTACACCAAATTGTGAGTGACCAATCCGGGCCTGACCCTGCTATAGCGTAAATTTAGATAGAGTTTGTGTGCTGGAAACTCTGAGCAGGACTGTACCATGAGGACAATCTAGACAGAAGGCTTGCAAATAGATCAACAGGCCTTAGAATTACAGTTTGTTGAACTGTTGCTTGCTGTTACCAGAACTGCACCACAGTAACTGCTACCCCACTGCTGCTGTTTAACTGACCAGCACCAGGAGAGACCTCTCCTCACAAATGTGCACCAATGTAAGGAGCTTCCATGGACAGTCAGGTAATTGTGCATTACTGGCATACCCAACCCCCAGACACCGGTTACTGTGGGGCTCTCCTTAGAAGCGGTTAGCGAGGGATCACATAGGCTTTGTGGTACCACTTGCATAAGGAAAAGTACAGGGCACCTTAAATACTTTAAAAGCACACTAACTTCATTGTTCACAACAGATCTTCTAGAGAAGCAATAGGAGTTTATTAAACATGCTCACAACTTCCTTTTCCTTCCTCAGCTGCTTTCTTCAGGGCAAGAAAGGGTGAGCCGATGCCGAATTGACATTTGGATGCACTGAAATGTAACATTTTTGACACTAGTGAAGTGGGTCTGAAGGGACTCTTTCACTTTGGCTGTTTGGGACCCTGATGTCATGATACAGTGTTTCTTACAGGGAACACCCACTGAGCATGTGCAAGTTGTTGTCAAGCCACATGGCCTACAGCAGCCAATCAGGGATACTGGTGGTTGAGATTTCCTTGTGTAACCCCCAGGTGGCGCTATCCCAAGGGCTACTACCCCTGCCTGCTTGACTATGGACAGGTTGAGGGGCCTAGGTTCTATGATGGGTGCCTCCACCCAGAGGTCAGGGTTTGTAGTGGTTAGACTAGTTTGGTCACAGCCCTCTGGGACACCGTGACTCCCTTTGGTTCCTTCTAGTGGCTCACCCAGTACACAGAAGTTACAGTCCCAATACCCCACATATATGCACTGTTAACTCATAAGGTACCGCTTACCCTCAAGACTGATTCTGCAGCATGTCTCTGAGGATCCCATGTAAAACAAGGTTAAACAACATACACAGCACAATACAATGCTTGTTCTCTAGGTACTGACACTTCAGACAGTATAAAGTTCAATAACATAAAATCTGGTTTATTTTAGGGGAATGGAACACGGGAGGGGGAAATCAGGTTAATTGGCAGTAATAAATCACAGTACTGTGCACACATACAGGGTCTGAAAAGTCACGCTTTGGGTACCCAGGTTGGGGGGGGGAGCTAGCCAGGTCCGCTGCTCGGGGTTGGCCGGCAGGTGCAGATGTATGGGGCCCTGTAGGAGAAAATATATGCACAACACCTAATTGTAATCTGAGCTGGATGGCTCAGTCCATGAAGAAGTGAAACAACAAGAATTAGATAACACACTTGTGTTTGAAAACAGGCTGCAAGGGAATACCCTGATTTGTACTCACAATACCAAAGCTGAGAACCTAATGGCGGATGTTCTTCTGGATTGCCAGAAACAACAAGGCATGGATGCAAGGCCCTTGTGGCTGGACCCCTAGGCAGTTGATAGCAAACGGATTTAGTCCGAAACACGCTGGAATTCGCTTCCAGCTTCACTACACAGCACACAGGACAGGGGACAAGAAACAGCAATTCCCCACAAGCTCTATGCACATTCATATGTGAAAGGAAAATACTATACCAGGAAGGCTGCTCCTCGATCCCAATCGCAATTACTGCAAAATACCCGACCAACCTTTGGCAGTTTCCAGTTCCTGACAGACCGACATGATTCAGCAATATCTCCAGTCTTCTACAGGGTAAGCCTGGTATCCACTCTTCAGCCTTCCTTCTCCTTAGAAAACTCGGATTCAGTCCGACTATAGCTTACAACGGCTACAGGCCGACTTCAAGGCCTCTCACGCGCTTCCCGCGTGAACTGTACACTGCAGAAAAATACAGAGCTCCTACTCCTTTCACAGTCAACAAAGATCTGCCTCTCTAGCTTCAGTTCAGGGCATTTCCCTTAGGTTCCAACAGGTCCAGTTGGAGGGTCTGGCTGTCAATCACTCCAGAACTCCCTCTGTTGGTGCAAAAAGGTGCCAAGGCCCAAACTACAATTCCCATGAGCACTAGCCATATACTCCCCTTGTAATCCGGCTCCAGTGAGAGTCCCAATTCTGGTTGGCCCAAGCAGTCTCCATTTTAGGGCTCCCTTAAACCAACTGGCCCAGCACAGCAGTTCAAGTCCAAAATGGAGGGCAACACACACAGAGTCCCAGCTGCAATAAAGGCAGGTTAGACAAACTGCAATTTCACTAATGTTTTAAAGGATTACAGACAAACAGTTACATCTTTCAGATGGGCTCCCTTTGAGTGTTCAGCGACTGTAAAACGGAGCGATTACACCACAGTTCAGGTGGGATTCGAGCAGAGAAACACCAGTTCCCCTCCATCAGCACTAATTATGTCTGCAAGCAGTCAGCTCTTAAAGAGGCAGCATGTGGAGGCTGTACAAGCACTCACAGTGCCATTTAAATGGCTTAAACGCCAAACGCCAGCAGGCAGGGGGAACACTTAGGCAAGCTCCTAGGAGGCTTTTAAGAACCCCCATTTGTGGGGGGGGGTTACACCCTTCCTGGCCTGAAAAGAACTTGGCATCCACGTCAAGTAGGTACCTTTATAACACTTTAAAGAAGATTACCAAATACATTTACATCACTAACAGTTAGGTTTGCATTCCTTAAACCACAGTCATATGTTAAATCTTAGTCATATGCACTTATTCTGTATTTCACAGCTTACCACATGGTACACACATTATACATACAATAACATTTTAAAATCAGGTCATTACTTCCTGCACATGAAACCTGAAGAGAGGGGTCCCTTCCCTATCAGCTACCTGGGGGCTGGATGGGGCAGGGGCACCATACTTAGAGGGCAAGACAAGTAATCTGGAGTTAGCACCTAGGCTCAGTTTGGGCAATGAGCTTGGGGTCACATACACTCCCTTATGGACCACATTAAGAGGCAAGTCCACAGGTCTGCCAGGGGATTCATAGCTTAAACGTATCACAGGCTTCACAGCTCGACCAGTCCTTCTAGGGGGAACTGTTACAGTCTCTGTGTTTTTATCCCCACTTTCAGCAGTGTTTTCACTTGTCAGGGAACTTTCATTGGGGAGAGAGGCTAGAACATGGGGCACTTTCAGCTCCAGGAGTTACAATCTCTGAGTCCACAACACTTGGCTCACATGGGGAGTTTTCTGACATTGGCAGTGGACCATCAGGGCACTCAACACACTCTTCTTGTTCTGGTATATCACCAGTCTGTCCCAGTTCATCATTTTCCTCCTCTGAAAGCTCATACAGTTCAACCATACACAATGATTCCATGTCATCCGACTTGATAAGTTGCACTTCACTTTCTGGGAGCATTGGCTCCAGGGACAAAGCTAGGGCTTAGGCAATCCAGAGGGCCCAGCTTCATTTCCACGATTGACTAGGGGTTGTCCTGAAACAATTGACTCAGTTCATAAGATGGGTAGTACCCAAAATTACACTCACTTTCCTCTGACAGGGACTGATAGACATTTTCAACTGGGCCTTGCTGTAAAGAACACTTCAACTCAGCATCTGTAGGTGCAGACTTTCTTTGCTTTTGCTTAGCAGCAGCTCTAGTCACTGGTCCAGAGGGAGCACTTTCTGGGGGCTCAGACTCAATCATGATTTGTCCAATGGGCAGTAAGTGATTCCTATGCATTGTCTTAACATCTTTTGAATTATCCTCAGGCCTTACCTTGTACACAGGCAGATCACCTAGTTTGCCTACCACAATGTGAGGGAGATGGTGCCACCTGTCAGCAATCTTGTGTTTGCCATGCAGTCCCAGATTTCTTAGCAACACCCGATCTCCCTCCTGAAGTTCCAGTGCTTTCACCTTCTTATCATACCTTTCTTTGTTAGCCAGATTTCTTTTGGCAGCCATGGTTTGAGCCAGTTGGTATGCATGATTTAGTTGGGCCTTTAACTTTTGCACATACTGTAAATGGTTATCAGTTTGAACCCCATCAGAAGAAACTCCAAAACAAACATCTACTGGCAGTCGGGCTTCTCTTCCAAACATCAGGCGGTAGGGGGAGAACCCAGTGGCATCACTTTTGGTGCAGTTATAAGCATGTACCAAGGTGCTAATTTGTTGGCTCCATCTAGGCTTGTCCTTTGGGTGGAGGGTGCCCAGCATATCTAGCAAAGCGGGTTGAAACGTTCAGGCTGTGGATCCCCTGGGGTGGTAAGGGTGGTTCTGGACTTTCACACCCCACAGAGAAAGCATCTCTTTGATTAGATGACTCTCAAAGTCCCTCCTTGATCAGAATGGATTCTTTGTGGAGCCCCATAGTGGACAAAAAAGTTTTCTATAAGTACATTTGCCACAGTGGATGCCTTCTGGTCCTTGGTGGGGAAAGCTTGGGCATATCTTGTAAAATGGTTAGTGACCACCAGCACATTACTGATATTTCTTTGATCTGGCTCCAAACTCAGAAAGTTAATACAGACCAGCTCCATGGGGGCGCTGGTGGTGATGTTCACTAGGGGAGCAGCCCTCTGGGGCAAAGCTTTCCTCTGTAAGCAGTGACTACAAGTTCGAATGTGTTGTTCAACATCAGCCCCCATCTAAGGCCAATAGAATCTGGATCTCATCAAGTCAAGTGTTCTGTCTATGCCAAGGTGCCCCATGTGGTTGTGTAGGGACCTCAGCACCAAGTCTCGAAAGCTGGTGGGCAAAACTAGCTGCTGTTTGTCTATTTGTCCCCCTCTGTCCACTGTTTCCCTGTATAACAGTCGATTAATCAGTTTTAACTTAGGACCTTTCCTTGTATAACAATGCAGTTCTTAAATCAGTAGAACATAACTTGGATACACCTTTCCCTGTGTAGAGAGCTTCCAAAGCTGGTTTAATCATAGGATCTCGGGATTGAGCCTGCTGAAGACTGTCATTGTCTAGCTGAGGCAAAGCACCAATGTCTAATGCAGAGAAGTGGCAATATGCAGCAGGTATGCAATTCCGCAGAGGGCTCCAAACAGTCCACCAAACAATTCACTGTGTCTGGGACCACTTGCTCCTCTCGGTCAAACTTCTGGTAGAGTGCTCGAATATCAGGTTCTGACAGTCTGACCCAGTCAGTTCGAGAAGCAGGCCTCCGGGAGAGGGCATCAGCATCTATATGGTTCAGGCCTGCCCTGTATTCAACAGCATAGTTGTATGTAGACAATGCAGAGAGCCACCTATGGCTGGTAGTATCCAACTTAGCTGAAGTCTGCACATAGGTCAAGGGATTATTGTCAGTTTTTACTAGTATCTTAGCCCCATACAAGTACTCGTGGAATTGGTCCACAATGGCCCACTTCAAAGCTAGGAATTCTAACTTATGTACAGGATAGTTCTTTTCGGAAGGGGTCAGGCTTCTGCTGGCAAAGGCCACTGGTCTCAGGCCATTCTCGTGCTCCTGGTACAACACAGTCCTCAAACCTTGCATGCTAGCATCAGTGTGTAGGACATAGGGTTTTGCTGGATCTGCATAGGCCAGGACAGGAGCATGGGTAAGATGATATATAATCTCATGAAAAGCAGCTTTGCAATCAGGCGTCCATCGTGCACCAAATACTTCATTAGGATGGAAATACACTCTTTTCATTCTCAGGAAGTGGACCTCTTGTATTTTTGTGGGTTGGAGAGTACCCTTGAGTAAGATTAAGCAAAGGACGGATCACTCTTGAATAGTCCTTGATGAAACGGTGATAGTAGCCACAAAATCCAGGAATCTTTGCAGTTCTTTTAGATAGTGGGGCTGTGGCCAGGTGGTCAGGACCTCAACTTTACTCGGTCTGTCTCTATTCCCTCAGTGGGTACTATGTGTCCCACATACTTTACAGATGTTTGGAAGAATTTACATTTATCGATGGACAGTCTAAGGCCAAAGTCTTCCAGTCGGTCCAGCACATTGAACAATCTACTCTCATGTTCCTCCAGTGAACTGCCAAACACAATAACATCATCCAAGTACACAAGCACTCAATAGGTTCATGTCCCCACTGCCTCCATCAGTTGTTGAAAAGTGGCTGGAGCACCTGAAATCCTTGAGGCATCCTCATGAACTCACTAGAAACCAAGCAGGCAGATAAAGACTGTCTTCTCACGGTCTTCTGGGGCCATCTGGATCTGGTAGTACCCACTGCGAAGATCCAGCACAGAGAACCATTTGCTACCGTTCAGGCAATCCAAAGCATCCTGAATGCGGGGCACTGTATATTGATCAGGGATAGTCTGCCGGTTTAAAGTGCGATAATCCACACACATCCTTACTGTCTCATTCTTTTTTCTCACTACTACAATGGGGGAAGCATATGGGCTTCTGGATTCTTGTATTACACCGGCAGCTAGTATCTCTTGCAGATGCCGCCTAACATCATCTATGTCAGCAGGTGCCAGGCGTCGAGACCTCTCATGAAATGGCGGGTCATCATGCAGCTGGATATGGTGCTCAGCTCCTTGCACACATCCCATGTCCCATTCCTTTAAAAAAACACCTGGTCTCTCTGGGCAAGCTTCTCACTGATCCTCACTTTCCATTCAGCTGACAACGGGAGTCACGAAATCAAACAAGTCAGGTGTTACTCTTTCATTCTTCCCGAACTCTTGTTACTAGGTAGCACTGCAGTGTCCACACAATGCACATTAGCCATGGTGCAACCTTTATTAACTTCGAATCTCTCCATCAGACACATTATGAACTTGAACCATTACCCTTCTGGCATATGCATGGCTCTGGCAGACAAATACTTTAGTTTGACCAGCAGTCCTTCTGGGCAATTTCCCATCGTCTGGTGCATCCAGCATTAATATTTTATTCTTGACATCCTTTCTGATACTGGACCTGTCCCTGTAAGGTACACTGAGCATTTGGCGCCAGGATCAGAGACTCAGGATCCTTTCCAGGCAATTCCAACCGGTTCCTCTGTTTCCATTTTGTCAGCATCTCTCTGGGCATCATAGGCCTTCTAATCAAGGCCAGAATTCTTAAAGCTGTACCAGTCCGGGACCACTGTTTTTCATAACACAACTGTGCCAGCCATCCAAACATATATGCATTAGTCCCAATTAGTAGAGGAACCCCATCATATAGTCCAGTAGGGGGACACACTAGAGCCAATGTCTCCACTTGCTCTGCCACGCCAGCCACAGAAGTGGGAAAGGACAACCAAATTCGGATATAGCGGAGGAGGTGAGCCTTCTCACTTAAACCTCAGACATGCAGTCCTTCCAATGGTTGCAGGGACACATCAGACAAATGCTTCTGATACCAATCCTGGAACATAATTGTCACTTGGGAACCACTGTCTAACACAGCTCTTGTAGGCACTCCATTCACTTTATAGTGGTCTCCATGGAGGACCCACTACTTCAGACTATTCCGGTGGCACTGATCTGGGTGTCGATCGGGAATTGGCCCCGGTGGCATAACTTTTCCGAGTAGCTCCCCCTGGTGGCCGGGCATAGGTTCTGCGATGCAAGGCCACTAACCTGTTGGTAACTTTTCTCAAGTTCTCAGGCAAGCGACAAGCTGACTGAAAATGCCCATCCTCCCCACAACGGCAGCATAACTTAATGTCTCTAGTGTTCTTGAAGGGTGGGGAGTCTCTTTTCTGTTGGGGCACCTCTGGAGCCCTGCGGGGCTCTTCTTGGACTGGGGGCTTACACCTTGGGGCTTCTGAATCTCCACTACGGTAGGGGGTGAGGGCAGCCCTTTGCAGCTCCCCCACCATCTGTCTCAATTCTCTCAGTTCTGCTAGCAGGTTACGCTCAATCCGGGTCTCAGGGGAAACAACATGCACTCCCACTCCACTTTTGGGCTCAGGGGGAGCCTGATACAGATCTGGTTCTCTGTAGGCCTCAGTCAGTTCCTTAATTAAATCTCTCAACTGTTGAGCTTCATCTAGCTCACTCTTTTCGGGGGTCTGACAAGTGTTCACAGCCCCAGCACAGGGTTCCCAGCCCTCTTCATCAGTTTCAATCTCACGGATTTCTTTCATTAAATGACAGTACTCTGGAGGGCTTGCCCTCCTGTCTTGCAGCTTGAGCTTCAGGATCATTACACTCGAAGATCTAGCTGACTTCAATATGTGGTCTAATCTGACCTGGTTTAACTGTTTGGCAGGCACTGCCCCATTTCTGTGGGCCCTCTGCAAAGCCCTTTCTATCCTAGTGATAAAGGCAGACAATTTCTCATTTTTCCACTGTTTGGCTGACTTGAACTTCCATAATAAATCATCCCACAATTCTGTGCTGCCAAACATCCTCCAAGGCGAGAAAGATATTCTGCTGCAGTGGCCTCCGGACTAGTAGCACATAAAAACTGGATGGCTTCCAGAGCAGGGCCTCTCAAGGTTTCCATCATGCACTTCCTCTTTCCCCTCTGAACACTGCCATTCCTGTACTAAAGGGGTGCATAGTCCATCCAGGTCTCCAAAATCATCTTCCTCAAGGCACTGGAAAAGTACCGGAGAAAGTCTAGCCTTCCATAGAGTCCAACTGTATTGGGGGAAATTACCATAAGGGAGGTAGCTATTATGGAGCTCTTTGGGGACAGGAGAGGGGATCGGGAGATATGCGGTGTGTGGTCCCCAGACAAGTTTAACACTTTATGCCTCCTGGGCAGTTTTCCTCCGAGACTAACAGCTTGAGCAGCTTTCCTTTAAACTCATCACCACTAGGGACCCACTCAGGGTGGCCAGACCACTAGATATATGAATAACCTCCATCCCTTCTGGGCCCTTCAGGCAGAATCACAGGTGGCACCTTTCAGGGTCTATGGGGTAACTACATAAGAGTACACTATCAAAGTTTGGTCAAACAGGTCAGCGTCTTGTCCCTTTACTTCTACTTTGCCCAAGCACTTAAACTCTACCGTGCATATAATATCAGCATTGCCAGTCCCTAAGGGGACATCCAGCAACAAAAATAGCCTTTTAGGGGTCTATCGCTTCAGCTTCACACCATCCCATCAATTTATGCACCATCCAACTTATGAGGACCATTTTTAACTAGGCGTGGTACTCCCCTCCATTTTTCCTCTTAAATTAAACATAATGGGGTAATTCCTTCATGTGGCCAATAGAGGACACTAATCCCAGTGGTGCCTCCAAGATGTAACCCTCAGGTGGCGCTATCCCAGGGCTACTACCCTGCCTGCTCGACTACGGACAGGTTGAGGGCCTAGGTTCTATGACGGATGCCTCCACCCAGAGGTCAGGGTTTGTAGTGGTTAGACTAGTTTGGTCACAGCCTCTGGGACACCGTGACCCCCTTGGTTCCTTCTAGTGGCTCACCCAGTACACAGGAGTTACAGTCCCAATACCCCACATATACACACTGTTCACTCATAAGGTACCACTTATCCTCGAGACTGATTCTGCAGCACGTCTCTGAGGAACCCTGTAAAACAAGGTTAAACAACATACACAGCACAATACAATGCTTGTTCCTAGATACTGTCACTTCAGACAGTATAAAGTTCAATAACATCAAATCTGGTTTATTTTAGGGGAATGGAACACGGGAGGGGAAAATCAGGTTAATTGGCAGTAATAAATCACAGTACTGTGCACATATACAGGGTCTGAAAAGTCATGCTCTGAGTACCCAGGTTGGGGAGGGAGCTAGCCAGGTCCGTTGCCCGGGGTTGGCCGGCAGGTGCAGATGTATGGGGCCCTGTAGGAGAAAATATATGCACAACACCCAATTGTAATTCGGAGCCGGATGGCTCAGTCCATGAAGAAGTGAAACAACAAGAATTAGATAACACACTTGTGTTTGAAAACAGGCTGCAAGGGAATACCCTGATTTGTACTCACAATACCAAAGCTGAGAACCTAATGGTGGATGTTCTTCTGGATTGCCAGAAACAACAAGGCATGGATGCAAGGCCCTTGTGGCTGGACCCCTAGGCAGTTGATAGCAAACGGATTTAGTCCGAAACCGCTGGAATTCGCTTCCAGCTTCACTACAAGCACACAGGACGGGGACGGCTTGGAGGGAACACCCAAGGGCTCCGGAACCGGAGGCACTGGCAAGCCCATGGATCTCAACTCCACCGGGGAACCAGGGAGAGGGATTTCGGCTTCGCCGGTCGACAACCCTTCCAACGGGTCGAGAAAGATCTCGACTGCATCGACGGGAGTCTCGGTCAATTGACCTGACGGGGACACCGTGAGACCAGTGGCCGAAGCCGAACGATAGACCGAAGTCGATGGCCGACAACTCGGGGAGAGGGACCTTTCCCGCTCCCAAGAGCGTCGACGAAGAGACTTACCCTTGACTTTCTTCTTGGACCGAGAAGAAGGAGGTCCAGCAGACGTTGGTCCCTCTCCCCTAGTGGAGAGGGACAGACAAAGCTCCTTAAAGGAAGCTGTGTAAGAGGAACCCAGGGAAAGCGGAATAAAAGCCGCGGTCGAGGAAGATGCGGCCCACGCCGCCTCCTCTTCGAGGGCGATCATCTGCTCTAGCTGATCCGCCGAGCCCGCCGCCGCGGAAACCGCCGACCGGGCCTCTTTTGACTTAACCGGAGGAAAACGTTTCTCGGGGCGCCCTAGTTGTAAACGGGCGGCACGGTCTTCGAGGACGTAGGCTGAGAAGGAAGAGCACAGGTCGCAAGCCTGCGGGACGTGCTCAAGGCCTAAACAGTACACACACGTGGAGTGCGGATCCGTCCGAGACATCTTCTGCCCACAAGGGCACCGCCGAAAACCGGGAGTCGATTTGTCCATCGCAGCCGCGAGGGATAGAAGACCGAAGTCTTTTAAGCAAAAAACTTTTAAATTCGGAAAACCGAAGAATTAGGAACCAGTCTTATACGCAGAGCGTTAAGGAAGGAACCTGAGCTTCCAAGCGGTAAGGAAGATCTGGCGTCATGGGGCGGAGCCGGAGTTTTACCACCGGTGGGTGGGTGGTGGGAGGAGCCAGCTTGAAGACCTTCCGCAAGATTTAAAGCGGCAAGATACCTGCCAGACAGTGTGGATGAACAACATATCCATGTCCCTAGAACCATAGTTCTAAGAGAGGAATGTGGTGCACATCCACACTCTGGCAGTCTTCCTTTTCATGAAAAACATGCAGTCACGGCACTCACCTCGGCACTATGTTAAAACAGAATAGCCAAATAAAGGAGCTATCGAGCAAATGTCTGTTTATTCATGCAGCCAGCAAACAAAAAAAAGAGACCCTCATGGGTCAAGGAGGAGTAACAAATGTGCTCTGACGTTTCACCTACAGGAGGCACTATCTTTGACAAAGCCTCCTGTAGATGAAATGTCAGAGCCCATTTGTTACTCCTCCTTGACCATGAGGGTCTCTTGTTCATTTGCTGGCTGTATGAATAAACAAAAATTTGCTTGATAGCTCCTTTGTTTGGCTATTCTGTTTTAACATAGTGCTGAGGTGAATGCCGTGACTGTATGTTTTTCATATTTGGGACTGTCACAGAGCACCCCAGCCCACTTTGTGCGGCTCTGTTTTATTTCCAGTCTTCCTTTCCCTTTAAATCAAGCCAGAATGTCTTCAAGCTAAGCTCCTCCTACCTGGGTGGTATACTCCTTGGCTCCACCCCATGATGTCAGATCTTGCATGCTGGAAGCAGGGATCTATGTACTACTTCCCAGGGGAAGTCAGGTGGGTCATGTGGATGTGCACCATATATCACTCCTAGAACTACGGTTACAGATGAGTAACCCTCATTTCTAGGGGCATGGATATGCTGCAGTATCCACACTCTGGGAGATGCCTAGCAGCCCTCTGGGAGGAGCGGGTAGGCACACACCCCCACTTGGCACATAGGGACTGGAAAACTGAGGTCCCAAAACCAGCATCCTGGCTTGATTCAAGGTTAATGTGGTAGTGGGAAATGAAGGTGTTTGCTAACTTCCAGGTAGCAGCCCTGCAGATTCTCTGAATATAGACATCCCTGTAAGCAGCCACCAAGGCAGCAGTATGTCTGGTAGAATGAGCCTTAAGTCCTACAGGAGTTTCCCTACCAGCCAGCCTATAGCAGAGGTCGATGCAGAAGACAATCCACTTGCCAGTCATCTGCTTTGCTGCCACCTGCGGCTACAACGTATGTTACAAATAGCTGTCAAACCTCTCCCCGAACTCCAGCCATGCACTCCTTGTAATAAGCGAGTGCTCACCATAGGTCTAACGTGTGGAGGCTGTGCTTGGCCTCCGAGGTTGGACTGGTGAAGTACACAGGGAGGTTGATCATCTGGTTACAGTAGAACTCCAATACAACCTTTGGGAAGGAACTTCGGGTGGGGGTGGAGGAAAACTTTGTTCTTGTCGAAGACCAAATAAAAAGACTCTTCTGAAAGTGCTTGGAGCTCACTGATCTTTCTGGTGGAGGAGATAGCCACCAAAAAGACTGTCTTCCACGTCAGGCGTGACATGTCACACCTGAGCATTGGTTTGAATGGCTTGCCCATGAGCACTGCCAGTACTAGCAGCAAGTTCCAAGGTGGAGGTGGTTCATGCACCAGAAGGGACAGGTGGTCTAGGCCCTTAAGAAAGTGCCCAGCCACATTCTGCTGCACCGTCGAAATACCAGCCGGCATCCGGTATGCAGAGATGACTTCCATGTGCATCTTGACGGCCATCAACCTCAGGCCTGACTGAGAGATGGACCACAAGTAGTCCAGAATGCTAGCCAAAGGGCTGGCCAGGGGACCAAGCTCCCTGCCCCGGCACTAAAATGGAAAACCTCTTCCATTTGAAAGCATAGCACTGGTAGGTTGAGTCTTTCCAGGAGGTTTCCATGACATGAAGAACCTCTTCAGAGAGACCAAAAGCCTGGAACTCTAGCCACTCAGGAACCAGGCCATCAGGTGCAAGGACTGAAGGTCCGGATGCAGGACCTTCTCCCTGTGACAGGAGAGCAGGTCCAGGTGAAGAGGAAGTTGCTACGGAGGCCTGCTGCTGAGGCCGAGGAGATCCAGGCACCAAAACTGCTGTGGCCAGTTCAGGGCAATCAGGATCATCTGCGTCTTGTTCTTCCGCACCTCAACCAGCACTCTGGATTGGGAAAAGGGAGGGAAGGCGTAAAGGAGGCTGGGGATCCAGAGCCTCACAAAGGCATCCTCCACCTGTGTCCCGCACTGTGGGGGCCGGGCACATAACAGCATCGGCTTGGCATTCTCCCAGGGGAGTGCCCCACTGGGAGAACAAGTGATTCACTACCTCCTGATGCAAGACCACGCATGAGATGCCTCGATCCTGCTAAGGGCAACCACTAGTTGGTTAGAGACTCCCACTACATGACTCACCAGGAGATCGGCATCCGGGCTGCGTATGAGGGTCTAGGTCAGAGATCCTCCCGAAACAATCAGTGGGAGTGCTTTCCACCCAGCTTGTTTAGGTAGTACGTGGTTGTGGTACTGGCCGTCTGGACCTAAACCACCTGACCCGGAACAAAAGCACCAAATTCCATCACAGAAAGGTGCACTGTAAGGAGCTCCCGCAGGTTGACATGGCAATGGGACTACCTGGGGGTACAGAGCCCATGTGCCCTGTGGTCCCCCAGGCGCACTCCCCATACCACTAGAGATACATTGGTTGTCAGGGTTAGAAACGAGCAAAGTCAGCAAATTTCACTCAGTGAATTAATCTACAAATTTTGTGCAATTCGCAGAGTGCGGATCAATCTGTGAAGGGCGAAGTTTTGCCGTGAAGTGTGGAATTCTGAGTGTGAAATTCCACACTTTGTGACAAAAACGTCACACTTTGCAATGAAAAGTTCATGATTCAGGTGAAGTCGAAGTTGCTGAGGTCTAGGAAAACTTCATAGAGCTCCCCAAATGTGAATTTTTGCCACTTAGCAGCAACTTCACCAGCGAATTAAAATTTTACCACATCTCTAGTCAGGGTGACTTTTGGCTCTGGGCAGACGAATGGGACTTCTTCCTTGAGATGTTCTGGGATGAGTCACCACCCACTGGATTGCATCCCACACTGGCTAAGTCACTACAGCTGGCTGGTCCAGGTGACGTAGGCACTGGGACCACTGGCATGTCAGCTCCCACTATAGGTGGAGCATCTGCCAGGGGGCCCACCTAACCATGTTGATGCAGGATGCTATGTACCCCAGCAGCCGAATGAAGTCCCGGGCAGGGTGCGAGCACCAAACCTGAAATGATCGGGCAAAGGAGGTAAGATATGATGCCCAGTCTGCAGGGAGTCAGGACTTGGCCCAGAGAGACTCTAGCTCTGCCCTAATGAAGTGGAGTACCTGCGAGAGTTTGAGTTCGGACTTGACTGGGTTTACCAGAAGGCCCATGTCTCTGCAGGTCTGGAAGGCCAGGTCCCTGGACCACTGCATTGCCTCTTTGGATGGCCCGGTTATCAGCCAGTTGCCCAGGTACAGAAAGACCCAGACTGCTCAGCACCACAGGAATGCTGCCACCACTGCTACACACTTAGTGAAGACCCTAGGAGCCAGGGAGAGGCTGAAAGGCATGACCTGGAACTTGTAGAGAACTCCCTCCATGTGGAACTGTAGGTACCGCCAGTGGGATGGATGGAGTGGAATGTGGAAGAAGCATCCTGGAGGTTCAGAAAGCACATGCCCATTTCCAGGGGTGGAATGATCTGGTTCAGAGTGACCATCCAGAACTTGCACTTCCTCAGAAACTGATTGAGGTCATAAAGATCCAGTATGGGGCACCAACCCCCCATCCATCTGGGGACCAAGAAGTACCTGGATACGAAGCCCTGGCCGGCCATGGCATCAAAAACATGGGCCATGGCTCCTTACTCTAGGAGCTCAGCATTGTCCTCCCTGAGGGCAGAAATGTCCTGTGACATGACGGACTCTCGTGGAGCATGGGCTCAGTAGAGCCTCGAAGTCAAGAGGCAATCTGCTGCCCACCACTTCTAGCACCCATTTGTCCGAGGTAATGGTGGACCAGGCATGCCAGAAATGGTGAAGCTGACATCCACTAGGAGCTAAGGCAGGGGGGTAACACCCCCCGAACCGTCACTGAACAGCCTAGGAAGAGGTACTGGCACCAGCTGCCAGCGGGGCTCTGTCGCTGCAACCCCCGGGTTTTTTTTGAGCCCTGGCTGGCGAACTTAGATTTAGGGTGCCAGGCCTGCAATTGCCCTGGCTGGGGCTGCTGCTGCTTGGGCTGCTGGAACGGAAAAAGCTGAACCTGAAAATACTTTGTCTGTGGTCACTTACTCACCTGGTCCTTCTGGGGGAACATAACAAAGCTGAGGGTGGCATGTGACTTCTCGATCTTCGTAAGGTGCTCATACACCCCAAGGCTGAAAAGATCAGTGCCCAAGAAAAGGCCATCAGCCAATTTATGCTGGGTGCCTGCCATGAAGGGGGAAATCCGCAACCAGGACCTACAACACACTGCAACTGCTGCAGCCACGGACTGGGTGCAGGAGTCGCTGATGTCCAAAGCAGTCTGAAGTTGGTGTTTTGCCAGTGCTCGACCCTGGTCTCTAACCATCTTAACCACCGCCTGCAGATCAGCAGAAAGGCAAGGGAGGATGTTGTCAAGGACTCCTATCGGGGAGTGACCAAATTTGATCATCGAGGTGCAACTTGCCTGATAGAGACCCAGGGAGGAGGCAGTGTAAACATTCTTGGCTACGTGATCCAGTTTCTTGGACTCCTTGTCTGTTCACATCCCCAACACCGCCCATCTTATAGAAGACAGAGTCCATCACCAAGCCCTCAGCTGAGGGATAGTTGGAGAAACCAGAGAGTGAACAGGTCAGGAGTGTTGCGGACATGTAGGTTGAGGCTGCCACACAGGAAGCTGGGTGCTGCCACAGCTCCAGCGCTGGCCCAGAATAGCCTCTGACACAGGGAAGGCAAACCCCAGAGAATCATCCCAATCCATGATATCCGTGAGGAGGTATTTGGCCTGCTTCTGGACCGGTTCCAAGGCGATCTCCAATGACTTGGAGATCAACCGGAGCAAAGTTCAAGAGGTCTGGCCTGTGTTCAGTGCTCAGTTCTTCGTCTGATTCAAGGTCGAAGCCTGGGGTCCTGGAGGATTGCTCAGAGGACCCGTTGAGAATACCAAGACTCCTCAAAGATCACCTTGACCGCTTTTCCCCATTGACCGCCCTAGACTCATCTGAATAGGTGATCTCAGCCAACAATTGATTAGGTAGGCTGGTAGCCGGGCAGAAGGCCTTGGTAGGAGCTCCCTGTAAGGGCTGCTTGGGTGGTGGTTCCATCCTAATCAGTGGAGAGGCCAGAGCCGGAAACACCGGGCTTGGCAGGACCAGGGTGGGTTGGACTGGGGTTGACCAGGAAACTGCGGGGGCCGGCAGAAGGGGTCTACCATGCCCAAGGACCCACTGCTGACACATAAGCTCCTCATAGTGCTGATGCAGCTTGCAACAGAGTCTCTCACTGTCCTAAGACAAAGAGGAAGAGCACCAATGGTGCTTCCTGGTCGAGGGTCAAGCATAGGAACGCGAGGAGTCCCTCGACCGCAATCTCGACCAAGACCTAGATCTTGACCAATGATAAGAGCGTCAACAGCGTGGAGAAGTGGGAGGAGGGGTTGTGTATAGGGCATACACTGGCTCCTGCCACAGGACCCCAGAAGGAAGTAACTCTGGGAGGAGACAGTTTGGTCGACCAACGGCTCCCAACCCTCCTGGGACAGGGTCGAAAGGGCCAGAGTCCTTGAGACTGAGTCATCCTCGATTCCTCAGACAATGGGTTGACTGGGTCTAGAAAAATCTCGACCAGCTGGTTGGTCTGCATCATGGGAAACAAGCCCAATGAGGTATCAGGAGCTAGTGGCCTGACCCTTGACCAGTACTGGCTCAGCTGAGGCTGAGCACTTGACAGTCGTCGAGTGGTAGAGGGAATCACAGGAGCAGGAAGAGTGTGCTCATTCTCGGTCCCACAATCATTGGCAGGATTTCTTTACATTCTTTTTATTACTCCGGGAAGGGCCCTCCAGAGTGTTCGATGGGACTGGAACATTTCATATAACATGCCCGATGCTGGCCCCAACTGGAAGCAGCGAGGACACTGAAGAAGAACCCGCCTCAGCCTAGACCACCACCTCTTCCATAGCTGCAAGCGGGTGGCCCAAGCCACGTTCGCAGACACTGCCTTGCGCACGTTCCTTGAGTGGAACCAAGGGGTCACTTTCGTCCAGCCGCCTGAGAAGGAGTCGCGGTGTAACACTCCTCAAGTGATGAGGGTAATAGTGACTCACACAGGCCACCAGCCTGTGCATTGTGTTTTGCCCTGAGGCAGTAAATGCACAAAGAAAGCGGTTCTGTCCAGGACATTTTCTGGTTATATACACAATGCAATGTTTAAATGTGGGATGGGACTGGGCTTCTTCACAATCCATGGCAGATGAAGAAATTGAAGAATTTGAAGAATAAAGCAATTTGAAGACAAAATTGGAAGAGAAAGTACTTTAGGGCCTACACCACGCATGGAGCTGTGGAGGAGACCTGACTTCAGAGGAAAGGAAGATCTGACATCACAGGGTGGAGCAGAGGAGTATACCACCTGGGTGGGTGAGAGGAGCTTAGCTTGAAGATGTTCCAGCTGGGTTTAAAGGGAAAGGAAGACTGCCAGAGTGTGGATAGTGCACCATATCCACACCACTAGAAATATCTATTTCACTTGTACCAAATCTTATTATTGTCCAAATGTCAAGAGCAAATCTCGATATTCTAGAACTCAATGGCTGCTACTTCAGATATCTATTAGAACCACAACACTATGCCAGGAAAGCTGTTCTTAGGGACAGCCGGATTCTGATTAAAAATGCCTTTGAACAGACTTTTTTTTTTTTTTATAAACAAGAAATCAGCAGCCCACAAAGCCCACTAAACAGTGAAAAACTAAAATCACAGGATCGTATAATTAACAGGCCGTCACAGCAACAAGCCAGCAAATCCTGGTCGCTAAGACAACCTCACAAAAGCCACACACAAACTGCCAAATTATACAAATAATTGTACACTACAAGTTATTCACCACATTTACACTACAAGTGATTCACTGCAGAACAAATGCAGTGACTATCCTGCTCCCAATCAACATCAAACCCACAGATCCTACACTTTCATATAGGCAACAAGGCCCTCCTTCTCAAAACACCAACAGTATACAATAAAAAAAATATTCAAAATGACAAACAAAATACAGACATTTTTCACTTAGTTTTAGGAGCTCCACACAGAAACAAGCACTCTACTGCTGCTGCTGCCCGCATTCAAGTACGTACATTTGTTAAGATTAAAAAAAGTAATAAAAATAATTTTCTGAATCAAAGAACCACAAGCAACTGATGCATTTTAAACTCACTCATAATATACAGTACCATCCACGAGAATCAAGCACTCTTATTACGGACTGGGCTGTGAAACGTTGCAGGACACTGCAGGAACTCAATGTATTCCAATGGCAATCATGTTGCAGGCTGAGGCAGGAAACTCTTTGTAGTCTAATGGTAATTACTGCAATCTGTCATGCAGCAAACTGTGAAATTTCACACAGAGCACTTGATCCTGGTGGAAGGAAGTGTACTATCAGAAGCTCAGACTTCTGACCCAGTCATTCTACCAGTGCAGCTCTTCTGAAAGAGAGAAATGACCTGTTGAATGCACTAGATGAAGGTTACCTCACAGGAGCAATCTACACTTGACATATTTAATTCAGTAAACCATAACATCCTGTTTTGTACATGGTATATGATCAGTCTAGCAGAAGAGATCCAGCTTAGAGACGTATAAACACACAGACAGGCATCTTATTTCATAGCACCTGTCCCAGGATCAAGATGCTACAAGTAAAATCCACAGACACTAGTACAAAACAACCAATAAACACTCTAAAAATGTAAACAAAATAATCCCGTAAAATTTGTAACAGTTTCTGGGCCACCCGGATGGCCCACTAGCAGTACATTTGTTTAAGAACAAACTTGGTGCGTCATGGGCTACTGACTGGCGCTGCCAGGGCCAGTCATATTACGCCTGTGCTCCGTGGACTGCACTGGCTGCCAGTACAGTGGCGGATCACCTTCACGGTCGGTTTACTGACCTACAAAGCCCTACATGATCAAGTACCCCATTACTTGCAAGATCTCCTTCGCCCCTACTGCCCCCTCCACCAACAAGGAATTGCTAGAGATTCCCAGGGTTTGACTGAAAACATCGGGGGCTCATTCTTTTGCCTTTGTAGCCCCCACCCTGTGGAATTTCTCTACCTAGTAGGGTGAGAGACAGTGTCTGACCATCCAAAATTTTAAAATAGCTTTAAAAACGTATTTATTTAGCCTGGCTTATCCAGATTGCTCTTAGTCTTGTAAGATTGTTGACGCATATATTTTAATATGCTGTAATTTAAATGATTTATTGCTATGTTATTTATTATGGTTTTAATGATTGTTATATGTGTTTGGTTCTTTATTGTGTACAAGCACTTTGAACTCTTGGAAAGGCGCTTTTTATAAATAAAATATGATTTGATGGGCAGGCCCTGCAGAGACAGCTGCCACACTGGCCAGAGGAAGGCTGGAGTTGACTTCCTTCACCACAGCAACTCATGCAGCTGGGACAGGGAGCTTGCTCTGCTGCTATGGGAAGCTGTGCATGGCGAATCAGATGCAGGCTTCACCCACATATGGGGGCGGGACTGTTGGAGAAAACTACCTGATGGCCAGGTGCCTTGGCTTGACCAGGATATAGCTCTGTGCACAGGATGTATCCCTGTAGGAAGGACAGCTGGGCAGCAAATACAGTGTTTATATAATATTAAAAAACATTAAACCAGTGTGCTAAATATCATTTTTAAAATTTCAGAAACCCATCACTGTGAAAAGTTTGGTTTAAAGTCAAAGTTTTTAGGCAGATTTAAAAGCCGCCACTGAGGGAGCAGTATGGATAGGTGGTGGGGGCATCTCAAAGCCTGGGGGTTGACATTGCTAAGACTTGGTCCACTGCAGGTTGCAATCTCAAAGGTATAATTTTGAGAAGTAAAAGAGTAGCTCAACAGAGGACTCATCCACCCGCTACCTCCTCTTGGTGGGTGATCAGTAACTCGGGAATGTACGAAAGGCCCAGTTCATTCTAGACCTTGAACCCCCAAAGCAGAATCTTAAGGTCAGTGCACCACCTTACTGGCAAGCCAGGGCAGTGCACTACAAGAGTAATATGTTCATGTTTAGGTACAGATGCTGCTAACCTTGCTGCCATTTTCTGTACCAGCAGCTCACAGGCAGGCCCTGGTAGAGCATGTTGAAGAAGTCGTATCACTTGGACCTAACAGTAACATAGATGACAATGACTGGGGATCGGATGATAACCACGCTATAATCACCTCGAGTGGTTGCTAGGGCAACATGGTAAACCTCAAGAGCACAGCCCTAGCAACCACGAGAGGTGATTTCAGCATGGCTGTCACCCAATCCCCAGCCATCATCTTTTATAGTGTATGGTCAAAAAACACTGTTTGCATTCTATGTGTGAGAATTATGGAACTCTGGTGCATTCTTTTTTGTTATGCTACTGTTTGGAAGTTCCAAAGTGTGGTTAACAACTTTTAAAATTCTAAACAGTGCATAACAAAGCTGTGTGACTGCTGATTATGGTGGTTAATAGGCACATACCATACATTATAATGCAGTCATGCCTGGGCTCATTCTTAACCAACTGATGGACATCTATTCTCCAATTTCCAAGATACATCTCTCAGTCACAGAAACCAGGACACCGTGCCTGGATGCAAACAAGACACAGCTGGGTATCATCTGCACCTGTACTGAAGACGAACTTCTGGATCGCTCCTCCCAGTGGAGGCATATATACCATGAACAGCAAAGAGGAAAAAACAATCCCTGTGGAACACCGGACTCAACAGCACATGGGACAAAGTGAAAGCCTCCTAAAACCACAATCTATCAAAGGACCAACCAATCAATGATGGTTCTTAACAACCCACAGAACTTACTCAGGTGATAATTTCCAGTGGTCAATGGTATCAAATACTGATGAATAAATTAAATACAACTCCAACTGACAAACTCTCCAGAGTAGCATACTATTTTTTCACCTGTACCAGGGCTCTCCAAGTGCTGTGACAAGGACAGACACTGGATTGGAATGGCTCACATAGATCATGTTCTTTGAGATGCTCCATTAGCCATAACACCGCTGCTTTCTCAATAAACTGACCTAGAAAGGGAAGGTTAGAAATTGGGTTTTAGTACTGTAGACTGTCAGGATCTAATAGTGACTTGTGTCCATGTTATACTGACACCAGGTGCAGACTGCTAGGGTAACTGTCAGTCTGCACCTGGTCTCCGTTTATCACGGAGACATGTCAGCTCCAAACCAGAGCTCTCTGAAAGTAATGCCAGTACCGTAATGCTATGGAAGCGCCTCAGCTGATCCCCGCAAGACACGTCATACTGGGGACAGCTGCAGGTGGTTGTGGGCACGCCGGAAGCGACGCTGAGACTGAATATGTCGTCGGGGAGGGCGCAGGATCAACCAGACAGAATTTTCGAAAACAATAGAGATCAGTGAGTACAAAAACAGTTTATATTTATGAAACTGCTAATCGGGCCTCACTTCATAGCGGTAGGGCCCAATGGTACGTGGAAGTTTCCCTTTAATAGTAGCTGCACTTTGGGCCACCTCTGGTGCATTAAAAGTAACTACCTATTAGGTGCCACTAGCCCACTGACAAAGCTCCAAAGGGGTGAAACGTTAGTGTGGTGTTTTTGTGCCTGTGCTGCTGCCTTTCCCTGAGGAACAGGGTTTCTTAAAAGACAGCAGAAGCACCAGATCTTTGTGCAGAGTCTTTAGTCAGACATTTACTTGGTGAGTGGGAAAACTATTTTCTTCATAAAAATACAATTATCCATACCAGCTACCTTACTGTACTGAGCACCACACTGAAAACTGTCTGATACTCAACGCAGACCTGGATAGATACAGACTCTTGCTAAACAGTACCACAATGAAAACGATGCTCTGCAGTAGGATGACCACTCCCAAACCCTTACAAATAGTGGCACAAACATGTACACAACTGGAAAATGTGCAGTATTTTAAATATCTCTGAATATGGCTTGAACCAAAGCTTTTGTTTACTGATCAAATTAGCAGAGCTGTCCTAAGTTCAAATACACATCAAAGGCGCAGTCTTCTCTATTGCAGCCAGAGCTGTCCTAAGTTCAAATACACATCAAAGGCACGGTCTTCTCTACTGCAGCCAGAGCTGTCCTAAGTTCAGATACACATCAAAGGCACGGTCTTCTCTACTGCAGCCAGAGCTGTCCTAAGTTCAGATACACATCAAAGGCACGGTCTTCTCTACTGCAGCCAGAGCTGTCCTAAATTCAAATACACATGAAAGGCATGGTCTTCTCTACTGCAGCCAGAGCTGTCCTAAGTTCAAATACACATCAAAGGCACGGTCTTCTCTACTGCAGCCAGAGCTGTCCTAAGTTCAAATACACATCAAAAGTACGGTCTTCTCTATTGCAGCCAGAGCTGTCTACAACTGAACACTACGAAGCTAATTAGACAGTCCCTCTGATGCTTGGCCAGTTGGTTATTTATTATTTATTTAGTTTTTGTTTACCGGGTAAGTGCACTAGCCAGCAGGTGACTATTTTCAGGCACAACCCGGGAGAGTACAAATACAATACATACTGAGGGTGTTTGACATAAACAGTACAATTAGTGTGGCAATACAGTGTATAGACAGAGGGGCCGAAGCTATGAGGCTAAGATAACAGTGAGGACACTAGTCTAAGTAAAACGAATGCAACATTTTTCTGTATAGCATATAACAGGCAGAGTGGGTACTGGTACAAAGACAGAGTTATTCATAGTTCTCCAGGCAGACGTAGTTCAAACAAGTGGGAGAGGGAGGGTAGAAGGAGTGGAGGGGCGGTCTGATGTTACGATGAGCATATAAGGACCTCACCGAGAATACGGCTTTAGCGGCTCAGGGTACTAACAAGCGGCCGGGCTCGTGGTACTGCTTCCTGGGCGTGATCACGGCAGGCAGCCGCTGATAGCAGACTTCCCGGGGGGAGTAAGGCGAGGTCCAATGTTGTTGGTCGTTTGGGCAATCAATTTAAAATGCAGGGTCCTAGGCTACGGTGGTACCTCGCAGCACTGAGGAAAAGGAGGAGGAATCTGAAGCCAAAATGGGCTTAGTGGGATTTTACGACCTACCACGGGCTTTATGCGGCACAGGGTACCCCGAGGACCGGCACCTGGTTCTGTTTATGGGCGTGTTCACGGCTGGCGACCTCTGCAGTCAGGATGCAAAGGAGGGGCAACTCTGGTGACTACTTGGTAAGCGGTTGTTGAGGTGGGCCCCTGAGACTATTTAGGTGGGTCCACGTTGGTGCTGGGTGCCGGGAGGAGCGCTCTACGTTCCGACAGGGCTTCGGTGGTACCTCAGCAGCACTGAGGAAAAGGAGGAGTGAATCTGAAGCCAAAAATGGGCTTGGTGGGATTTTACGGCACTACGGTTTTATGGCACAGGGTACCTCGAGTGACCGGGCACCTGGTTCTGTTTATGGGTGTGTTCACGGCTGGCACCTCTGCAGTCAGGATGCAAAGTAGGGGCAACTTTGGTGATCATTGTTATATAATTTCTGATTGAGGAGTTGTTTGAGCAGCCCGGGAGTGAGCGCCATGTAGAGCGCCTCCTCCCGCACTCCAGCACCAACGTGGACCCACTCTAGATAGTCTCAGGGGCCCGCCAACAACCGCTACCAAGTATTGTTGTATGATATTTGTAATATAAAATATAGAAGGTGATTGTTTCACGAAGACAGTTTAGAAGCTTCCATGGGTGCCCCTCAGGTTTCAGTGAAGCAGGAACCATTTAATTAACTGACTTATTTCAGAATAGCATTTTATTACCTTTTTATGACATGCCTAGGTTCTTTGGAGTGGAAACGAAATGTCACTTTATGAGTCTGCCAGAGGATGAGCCTAATAAACTTTATGTCGTCTTAAGAGGAAGAACACGTGATACCAACATGGTGTTAAAAGTTGTAAAACCCTTTGATATGCCTTGGGAATAGAAACCACACAAGATCAAAGAGAAAATATTTAATTAAGGAGTCATATTTAGGAAGTGGAATTTTTGCTGATGTCACATTATTTAATATACCTCCTGCTACAGCATCATGTTTGCATTTTTTTAATTCTAAAAAGGAGGAGCTAGATGACTCACCAAGGGGTTGGGGAGATGGGGTTGAAATGTATCCTTGTAACTGGGGAATAGGACATATTTTTTGGGGGACTCAAAGACACAGCTCTCTGATCTAACTATAAGCACTACAGAGGTAATTAATTAGATAGAAAAGATCTAACTGCATTTTGGTAGGAGTTTGTTCTGTAGTTTTCCTTGTTTTTCTTTTATGTGATTGTGCGCTCTGATATATTGTTCTGTGTTTACATTTTTTCATATTTGTATCATTTTTTAGTAAATAATCTGTTATTTAAAAGACTGCCTGGGTGTCTGCCAGTTCTTTTTGCATGTGACGTATAGAGGGTTAAGTCTGACAATTGTTCGAGAACTTCATGGTGTTACTAAACTGGGAAAAGGTAAGAATATACCTAAGGTCTCAGAGTTTTAAGGGTTCATTTTTGGAAGCCTGGCTGGGTGCCCCTGGCATAAGATTGTACCGCAATTCCGGAAGAGGGTACATATCTGAGCCTGTACATTGGGTACTCAAGCATAAGGTTGACAGTTTGAATCCCCCCCCCAGAACTTGAGACGAAAGGTGATTCGGACTCAAAAGCAGACAGGATGGTTACCCTGTCTGTTACCTGTTCACAGTATTGCACTCGGAGGTTGGCACTGTGGGAGCAGAGGGCCTGACCTGCTGAGTGCATTTGGGACAGTCCCTACTGCCTGACCTTGAGCACAGGAGCAAAATTTATAGAATAGCAAATAGTTCAACATCACACCAAGTAATGGCAATGTTCAACAGCATGGACTTTATCCAGCCTACTAAGCAACTTTGGGGCTGACAGTATAGCCTAGAGGTTAGAGTAATGAGCTGTGAATGAACTTGGTACATCCAGCAGACCAGACCTGGGTTTGATTCTCACAACCTCCACTTGCATACTGTGCGACTCTGAGCAAGTCACTTAACCGCCCAGTGCTCCCAGGTTGCCTCTGAAAACAGGCACTTGTGCTTAGTGGGTTTTACCCGGTTACCAAAGAATAAAATAAAAAAAACTTAAACAGACCTACACACTTCTACCATTAAGATCTCAGTCCTGAAATCCAGGGCTCTCAGTAATATTTTTATTTTTAGGGTCCACGAATCCCTGTAAAACAAATGGGGGTAGTGGAAACTATTATGAGAGTTCCTGCAATTTTTCTGAGGGTCCCAGTGCACATTGTGCCCAAGCCCCCATACCCTCAATTGTCCCACATTATTTATTAATTTAAAATTACTCCAATCAGGATAACTTCATGAGATGCAGCACCTTGTTTTCATGAGGGTCCCAGGAAGGATAAAAGCAGTCAACAAGTTAACACATTCTGACAGTGACTGTCACACACAGGTTGAAATGTAGATAGGAAAAAAAACAAACAGGGCAGGACATCCAATCAAAGCAGCCTAACAAAGTGGGGTCACAAGAAACAAAGATTATGAGCAGTGTTCTGCAACATGGTCATGGATGGGGAGAAGGGAATTCTAAACCAGAACAAAGACAGGGAGTTTTAAGGTGGCTGGAAAGACTGGATTTGAACCAGTGATGTGTTGCCAAATTTTTTTAACACGCCCCTCCTCCCGCCCTTGACCCCACCACCCCGTGATGACCTGCTATATTTGTAATAACCCCCTCAGCCCTTGCTCCCTCAGGCACCCCACCCTCCTTCCCCCTCAGCGTCAGCCCACCTACATATACAGAATAATTAAAGTTATCACCAGTGGTAGACAGACAGAAGAACACAAAAATTGCAGTTTGCACATGCACGTATTATTACAGCTTTATAACAGGTGTGTGTTGTACAGACAGTTCAGGATCCAATGCATCATGTTGGCAAACCCAGGGGTTAACTCATCCCAGGCTACGCAATGGTTCTAAATTCTTTTCTTCAGTTCTTCTTATTTTTTTAAATGTACCCCCTCCGCAAATGGGGGTTCCCAAAAGTCTTCCAGGAGCTTGCCCGAGTGCTCCAAGTCTGGGCGGTGTTCGGCATCTGAGCTGTTTAAATATGGTTTCAAGTGAGTGCTATTTGAGCCTCCACGTACTGTCTCTTTAAGAGCTGTCAGCTTGCAGACTTAGTTAGTTTGTATGGAGGGACCGTGTATTTAATGCTCGAATCCTGCCCGAGCTACGGAGAAATTGCTCCGTTTCTGCAGTCGCTAAGAGCGCAGAGGGAGCTTAAATGAAAGATGTAACTGTTTGCCTGAAACCAGTTACAGTGTTAAGTAAAATGCAGTTTGTCTAACTTGCCTTTCTTGCAGCTGGGACTCTGTGTGTGTTACCCTCCATTTTGGACCTAAACTGCTGTGCTGGGCCAATTGGGTTAAGGGTTCCCTAAAATGGAGCCTGTGGACGAATCAGAACTTGGACTCTTAATTTTGAGCCAGCCACAAGGGGATTGTATGGGCAGTGACCCTGGGAAATGTAGTTTTGGCCTTGGCGCCTTTTTCTACCAACAGAGGGAGTCTTATTGTGAGTGACAGCTGAATCAGCCAACAGAATAGTGTGGAGCTAAAGGAAATGCCCTGCTCTGTGACTGGAAAGATCAGATCAGTTGTGGCAATGGAGAAAGACGGAGCTGTGTGCTTCTGCGGTGTATAGTTTTGCGCGGGAAGTGTGTGCGAGGCCCCGAGTTTCGGTCTGCAGCCTTTGTGAGTGCCAGTTTGGACTGAATCCGAGTTGCGAGGAGAAAGAAGCACTAGAAGTGTGGAAACCAGGCTCACCCTGTAGAAGACTGCGGAAATTGCTGAATCGCGCTCAGCCTGTCAGGAACTGAAGCTACTATGTGCTGCTCGGTTATTTTGCAGTAATTGCGATCGGGATCGAGAAGCAGCCTGCCTGGTATAGTACTTTCCTTTTACATATAAATGTGTGTAGTGCTTGTGGGGAATCGTTATTTCAAATCCCATGTACAATGAATTGTGTGCTGAAGCTGGAAGTAAACCCCCAGCTTAATTTGGACTACATCCATTTGCTATCAACTGCAGTGGGGTCCAGTCACGAGGACCTTGTCCTCATGCCCTGCACTCTGGCAATCCAGAGGGACATTCTCCATCTGATCCTCAGCTTGGGTGTTGTGAGTACAAATCAGGGTATTCCCCTGCAGCTTGTTTTCAATCACAAGTGTGTCACCTAATTCTTGTTGTTTCACTGTTTCATGGACTGAGCCCTCCGCCTCCGGATTACAATTGGGTGTTGTGCATATATTTTCTTCTACAGGGCCCTATCCATCTGCACCTGCCGGCCCACCCCAGGCAACGGACCTGGCTAGGCCCCCCCAACCTGGCTACCCAGAGTGTGATTTTTCAGACCCTGTATGTGTGCACGGTACTGTGATTTGAATATTTCCAAACCAACTCAACCTGATTGCCCCCTCCTTGTTACTGTCCCCTAAATAAATCAGATTTGTTGTTGTTATACTATATACTGTCTGTGGTGTTGGTACTTATAGAAACAGTATTGTATTTCGCTGTGTACGTTGTTTAACCTTACTTTACAGGGGGTCCTCAGAGACGCACTGCAGAATCAGTCTCGAGGGTAAGTGGTATCTATATGAGTGAACAGTGTGTATACATGGGGTATTGGGGCTGTAACTCCAGTGTACTGTGTGAGCCACTAGAGGGAATAAAAGCGGGACTCAGTGTCTCAGAGGGCTGTGACCAAGCTAGTCTAACCACTACAAACCCTGACCTCTGGGTGGAGGCACCCGCCATAGGACCTAGGCCCCTCAACCCGTCCGTAGTCAAACAGGCAGGGGTAGTAGCCCTTGGGATAGCGCCACCTAGGGGTTACATAAATACACACAATAAATAAAATAACAGTTTGGATGGTTTCCTTTCCATCATCTGGTCACTACCAGTCACCACCCTTTTCTATTTTTAGAGTGGTGAGGGCAATAAAGAGGTTCTCCTCCATACCACACACACAACACGCACAAGCCCTCCACAAACTGATACAGACCCCTAGCCCAAAATTAACCATTTCCTCTCATCTAACGGCAGTGGCCCTTCTTCATCCCTCACTACCAAAAGCACTGAGTGGACTGTCCTGACTCTCATCCAGCCTGCAGCCCTGCCCCTAACTGCAGTTGTCCACTTATCTTACTTTCAAGTTGCTGGTGTCAGTCTGGGTCTGTCGAGCTAGATAATCCTGTCAACTGATCCAGGCGGGGCTCAGGGTGTCTACAGAGTGCAGGCTCTTTTCTTCACCACCTAATGAGTGATTATTCAAGGTCGAGGACTGACACAGCGAGCTCTCTGCCCAGTATGACAACACTGCACTTAACACGCTTGGCAACACAGATATACCACATACCTTCAGGGCAGGCTTAAGGCCTTACTTTCAGGCTCAGCCAAAGGAGCGGCCCGACCAGCCTATTTTCTACTCTAGTGCCACCAGCACCTCTGCCTGCCAGGCAGCCAGCCACAGGCACTATCACTGTCTGTCACTGTATCAGACAGCAATCGCAGCAGCACTGCCCTGCTGCGTCAACCACACCTCACCAAAAGTCCCACTGGCAGTCTCTGATTGTTTTTTTTACACCATGCTAGTTCTCTTTTTTCAACATTGGAGTAACTTACCAGACCAAGTCAGCCCAAGAGAGGTTGCAGTTGACGGACTGACCAACTAATAGCAATCACACCACAGCTCACTCAGCAGCATGGAGGAGGCTGCAGAGAATGTCATATTTGGAGTATCATTGCTGAACTCCCTGAGGTGCAAAAATGGCACATTTGGCACCAAAATTGTATAAGGCTACCTGCTGACTCCTGCATTCACATGCAGCAAGGAGGATGGGCTTGATACCAGAGAGCTGTGGTGGGAGGGAACAGGCTTCAAGCGGGCTGAACTAATAGGAGAGGATGATACAGGACCATACGGCCTCGCCCCAAAAGACCCAATATCCACCACCCTGACTGGAGGCGCCACAAGTCACTCAGGAACAAAAAAACAATTTTTTTAAGTGCCAAATCCTAGCTGTACATAACTCTGATTGAAGCCGCTAACTACCAGCTCACACAAGTCAGTAACATAGCTTTAGATGGATAACCACCAGCACCAGCAAGCCGGTGAGCCGGCTCCAGCCCATCCCTGTCTTGAACACTCTCAAGCTAGAAATATGCCTCAGCTGGAGAAGGAGTTTCTCCCAGGAGTGTGGTGCTACAAATGCAAAAGACATTCTACAAAATCTACCCTTCATCCTGAGAAGTTAAGTGCTGCTGTTGAAGGGAGTGAGTAGGCACTGATGGTGTGAGGCTGGCTAGGAGATAATCAGGGACTTTTCTCTATGCACATCTGTACAACAAAGAAAGCCACTGGTAGCCATGGCTGATTCAGGGACTTGGCCAGTTAAGCAGGTCAAACAGTAGACAATGATGAGCAGACCATTCACAGGAGAATATGAAAAAATTACTCACCGTAGTAATGCTGTTTCTTCCAAAGGGATTCCTCACTATGCTTAACAAATGCATCATTTCCCTGGAATGGGCCACCCCAGAGCTTTAGAATTTTTTTTTGTAACCTCTATTTATTTCCACCTGCCATCCCCACTGGAGCCACACCATCGGGAGATGCCAATCGAACCCTGTCTCAGACCATGCCTTACCTCTCAGTCTCGAGACCTCCATCCTGCCTCGGATACCCCCCGCGGGCAGGGTCAGGGCAGGGGGGACCCCCGAATCTTGCATGCGTCAGGGTCCTGAGGCCACAGGCAGGCATCGGCACATCGAGACCCCAGGTCGGCACTCCGTCTTCCCGGCTCCAGTGGGGATGTTTCCACGTTTCTGTGGGACGTTGCGGGCCTATACATCAAGGCACGAGCACCATCAGCAACGTCCCTCCCCCTCCTTCCTTGAAGGAGTAGTCCCTGTAGATGTTTGGTCGCTGACCTACGACCTCGACCAATCAAGCCCCCCTGGGACCTCATCTTGCTGTCAAGCCCCCAGCCTCCGCCAGGGGTCACCGCTTGCCAGGTTGAAGAACCCTCCCTCCCCCAGAGAAGGCGAGCTGTCATTGGACACTCCAGCCTATATCCCCCGGTGGCCTGAGTTCGTTCCCGAACCCGGGTCACCAGCATGGTGCGAGGTGTGGCGTCCAGCACCTCAATCCTCAGTGCCACCGGGGCTGGCAGAGCTTTAGAATTATGGAACTTACAATAAAATTCAAACTCTGTTGTGTGGTCACACTCACCCCTTCACTTTAAAGTCAGATTTATTTCTAAAGCTAGAGTGAGCAGTGACCACTAAAACTAGCTATCAAAAGGTTTGTAAAATTGTTACAACATGGCAGGCAATTTTAAATGTTATAAAAAACAAAACAGCTGAGACCACAGAGTATCAACTATAAAGGCATTGTAACAAGTAATGCTCAAACAAACAGAAATAACTGATTCTTGTGTAAAGCTTTTGCCAGGTTCTTTAAGGGGAGGCAGGGATGGGATTGTTAAGTATAGTAAGGGACCCCTTTGGAAGCAACAACATTACTGCGGCGAGTCATTTTTTCTTCAAACCCCAGGAATCCCTCATTTATGCTTTATAACTGCAGACTCCATAGTACTATCTGGGAGGCTGAGTACAGAACCTATTTAGGGAAAGGGTTCTGCAAGACAGCAGTACCAAAGCTGGCATTCCTTCTGAATGTATATCCAGACTGTGGTGCTCTTTAAAAGTGCATACTGTTTCCAGATACTGTAGCTGATTTACAGATTTCCTGTAGGCAGAATTACCCCTTGCTGCTGCCACCAAGGCAGAGGTACCTCTTGTGGAATGAGCACTAAGGCCTTCAGGTGGCAGCTTCCCAGCTTTGTCATAATAGAACTGTATACAGGGAACCATCCAATGAGAAATGGTTCTCTTGATGTTGGTTTCCCCTTCCGCACTTCACCACAGGTGACAAATAACTGAGTGTTAATGGACCTTACATCCTTTGTGTGGTCCAAGTAATAGCTCAGACCTCTCAACATCCAGACTGTGGAGCTTCTGCTCTACTGAGTTAGTTTTGCTATAAAGAATACTGATAGGGTAACTGATTGATTCAGATGGAATTCAGACACCACTTTGGGAAGGAGGAGCCTCCATGAGCCAGGCAATGCAGAGATTTGGGTCCCATGGAGGGACAGGATCCCTTACTGGAGGATACAGGTGATTAAGGCCTTTGTTAGGCAATTGACCTGTCCTTGCCAGCTGAATCAAAAGCTGACACTGCTGCCAAATGAACCTTCAGGGCTGAAGGCCTGAGGCACAAAGACTGAAGATAAACTAGGTAATCCAGGTTTGTAGCCAGACTTGCTCACGATGGGCTGAGCTCCCTAGAGCAACACCAAAAGGAAAATCTTTTCCACTTTGAGGCATATGTTTTCCTTGTTGCTGGTTTCCCGGAAACCTGTCACTTCCATAATCTTCTCAGAGAGATTTAATCTACTGAACTTTAGCTCTTCAGGAATGACACGCAGACGTAGAGTTCTTGGATCTGGGAATGTTATCTGCCCTGAAACAAAATCAGTAGATTGTATCTCAGGGGCAGGTTGATAGGATTCCTGCTGGACAGCGGCAGGGAGTACCAGATCTGTCTGGCCCAGTCTGTAGGTATGAGAATCATTGTTGCCGACTCCCTTCTCAGTTTGAGCAGTACTTTCCACAAAAGTGGAAAAGGTGGGAAGGCATATAGAACTTTTTCTGGCCAGCTGAGGACAAGAGCATCCTCCGGAACTGCACCCACCAATGGAGGTCTGCAATGATACAGTGGGAACTGGTTGTTCTGCCAGGGTACAAACAAGTCTGTTCCTGGTGTACCCCATCATCTGAACACTGTTGCCAGGACCTGCTGATTGAGGGTCCATTTGTGATTTCCCTGACTGATTCAGTTAATGGAATCTGCCAGCACATTGTCCTTCCCTGGCAGGTGCACCACTGAAAGTTGAACCTCCAGGGAGCATGCTAGGTTCCAGATATTCACTGATTCTGTGCACAGCTTTGAAAATCTTGTTTCTCCCTGCTTGTTTACATAAGACATTGTTGTGGTGTTGTCTGTTCCGATCTGGACAGACTGACCTCTGATCTGGGAGGAAACAGCCTGCATTGCCAGATACACAGCCCTGAGTTCTGTGAGATTTATGTGCTCCTGTGTATGCCAAATACCACTTACGGTGAAATCCTCCAGATGGGTGCCCTAACCTAGGAAGGAGGCATCTGCTGTGAGTATGGTTGTAGGTGACTGGTGATGGAAGGGAATGTCTTCTCTGAGGTTGCACTCTCACTTCCACCACTCCAGTGCCCTAGGAAAGACTTTGGGACGGGCACTAATTTGGACAGGGGATCCCACCTCTGAGACCAATGGTCTCCGAGGTGATACTTGACATCTCTCATTTGGAATCTGGCACCTGGTACCACAGCAGTGGACGATGCCATGTGTCCCAGTAAATGCAGGAAATCCCTTGCAAAACTGGGCTGACCTGTCTTGAAGGATTTTGCATTTGCAAACAGATTTGCTACCCTTGCTTGAGGAAGGAATGCCTTCCCTTGCAGGGTATCCAGCTCTGCACCTATAAAGTCCAGAACCTGAACTGGTTCCGTTTCTGACTAATGAACATTTATGAAGCCAAAGTCCTCCAAGGTGCCTTGCATCAGTAGGAGGGAGGACTTGGCCTCCTGGGATGTTTTTCCTGAGACTAGCCAGTCATCATGCAATCATGACCCCTTCCCCACCACCCTCACCCTATCCCCTATTTGCCCTCTCCCCATGCCCCCGTGCTTCTCTCACCCCCGCACTATCCCTAACAATGTCAAAGCCCCCTGGCTGCTCATAACTTAGTTACATGTACTAAATTCTATAACTGAAATGTCACTCAATCTGACTGTACTACTTTTAGCTCTCTGTGTAGCCTGCCATTTTTTTGTTCTTCTTGTCATTACTGTATGTTACTAGTTTCGTTCAGATGTGGAACCTTTGTAAAAGAGATTTCAGCTCAAAGGTGTTGTAATCTGAGATAAATAAATAAAATTCAGACAGGGAACAATCACCACCCTTTGCCACTTCAAATGTGCTGCCACTATGGCTAGGCGCTTTGTTAACACTGTTGGTGTTAAAGATAGGCTGAAGGGAAGGGCTATGAACTGGTAGTGGCAATTCCCTAGCCTGAATCGGAGGTATTCTCTGTGGCTGGGCCTGACTGGTATGTGGAAGTATTCATCTTTCAGATCCAGTGACCCCAGCCAGTCTCCTTCTTGCAGAGATGGGATCATTGAGCCCAGTGCTACCATCCTGAATTTTTCTTTCTTTAAATGTTTGTTCAGATATCTCAGATGTAAAATGGGTCACCACTCCCCATTTTTCTTATGGGTCAGGAAGGACCTTGAGTTAAGTCCCTTTCCCTATTGTGAGGGAGGTATTTCTTCCACTGCATTTGCCTGCAGAAGTTTTTTCACCTCCATTTCCAACTGGAGACGTTCTGTTGGGGTGCAAGAATGGAATACCTTGTTGTACTGCAGTCTTGGGAATCTTCTGAACCGGGGATAAAACTTGACTCAGCATTTCCAGAACCCACTTGTCTGTGGTTATTTTTGTTGATTCCTGAAAAACAGCCTTCCTCCCACTGGCAGTGGATGGGCAACCTGTACAGACTTGTAAGGGGTTTTTGTTTGGCTTGAGCTTTGGGGCCTGGTTGTGCAGGTGCTCACCTAGTTTCCATTCTATCCCTACCTCTAAAGTAACCCCTCTGTGGAGGGTAGTTGTAGAGGATGTAAGCACAGGGAAAGTATCCCCTACCTCCACCAGTCCTACCATAAGGCCTGTAGGAAGTGGGGGCCTTTTCCTTCTCAGTGTTGCTTTTTCAGGTGGGTTTGTATTCATACACTTTCTTCGCATAAGTCTCTGTCTTGACACTAAAGAGTGAATTTCCCTCACAGGGGAAATTTATTGCCTTTGCTTGGGTGTCCTGGGATAGACTGGTAGTCCTAAGCCAGGCAAACCTTCCTAGGGACACTGCATTGGCCATGACCCTGGATGCAGTGTCGTTTGTGTCCACCGCCATATGGCACTGAAACTTTGTGGCACCTATGGCTAACCTTGCTGTGTCTGCCATATCCCGTGCCAAGTCACCAGTAGCCCTCTTGCTCAGTGCCAGTATGAATGTTCCAAAGGGCTTTCTCGTGTTGTGCTTTGTAGTTCAAGTAGGCTGCCTGCCTTAGGAGCAGAGAAGCTGAAATATAAACTTTTTTTGCCCATGCTATCCAGTTTCCTGGAATCTTTCTCAGGAAGCTAGGAGGAATGGGGTACCTTAGCCTTGTCACAGTGGCAGTCTGGACCATGCCTTCATGATCAGGGTGGGAATACAGGTATTCAGCTCCCTATTTATCCACCTGGTACTTTTTCTCAATTTTCTTATCTATGCCAGCAGCTGAGGTCGGTGCTGACATGATTTTACGTGTGTTTTAAGGGATTTATGAATGGGCAGCAACAACTTCTCTGTGAGGGTTAAGCCCATCATATCCATAAATTCCATTTCATCCTCATTTCCTCAGTTTCTTGTAAGGTGATGTTGAGGATGTTTACCATATGCCTCACAAATGTGTAGTAAGAGATATAGTCATCCGAGGGTCTGGGAGGGGAGCCAAAGTCTTGTTCTGGAGAACCATCTGGTTCTGTGGGTTCTCTTTCCTCCTCCTCCTCATAGTACATAGTACAGGTCAACCTCTTCCTCCACAGGCATGGGGAATGGAACTGAGGCCTGGGGAAGGGGGCAGGCACATTTATGAAATTCCTCATAGCCTGGAATGCCTGGAGGAATTACCATGCCTTAGTCATATCCTCTTTCTGAGGGCATTTGTTTGTGTCTACTGGCGGCTCCTTTCCTTCTTCAGGAGAAGGGACAGTGACATGTTTTTCTTTTAATTTTTTCTTGGCAGGCACCATCTCTGGTGTCTGCTCTAACACTTTCATTTTTGCTTGATTCAGGGTTACCCCTTTTGGACGTCCTAATTTCTGAACCATCTCTTGCAGCCTTATCTTTCTTTTTGTCCCCTCTGACAGGGACTGCTGCTACTGAGAGAGGCTTGACTCACATCTATGCCTTTAGGTGATATGGGGGCAGACTGAGAAGCCATAAGGTCTTCTAATCTTTTAGCTCTTTTCTTTTGCATTTTAGAGCAAAACCTAAAACGGAGTTCACAACTGACAAAATCGTGATCCAGACCCAGGCACCTTAAACACAACTCGTGGTAGTCTGTCTTAGCCAGGAGCGAAAAACAAATTTTAAAATTTTTGAAGCCTGTAGGTCCTGTATTCTTTTTGGGCCTGTCAGTCATGCCAAACACTGACAACCATAGGATACATTAGCAGTTCCCAAACAAAAAAAGTATTAAAGTCTAAAAAACCCTATGTAAATTAAAAAGGGTTTTAAATGTCAGAAATGCAGTTCAATTCCCAATACAACCCCCTTTGTGAAATTTACATAAACGGTGTTAGAGAGGCTAACTATCGTCTCTGTTCCTTGAAAATAAGGAACCAAGAATAATACAAAAGAAACTGCAAAGCGGTATAATTTAGTTGTTAAAAATGGAAAATTAAATGGGCAGCCCGGTGGCGCCGAGGACTGAGGCACTGCACGCCACACCATGTATCATGATGGCAACCCAGGTTTGGGCACGAGCTCGGGCTGGCCGGGGCAGAAGTGGATTGAGCAGCCGGCAGGCAGCTCTCCTCCTCGGTGAGGGACATGGGGTTCCCCCAGTATTTGGCTGCCACCCAGTGGAGGCTAGATGGCAGTGCTACACCAGAGGGGGAAACTGGCAATAGGCAGGGAGGGCAGAAGGGGCAGTCAACAAGGCCGCAGTGCACATGCGCACCTCCACGCACTTGGGCAACCACGTTCTGGGGCCTTGGGTAGAACAAATGAAGAAAAATCGGGGGCTGTGGCTGGATGAAGCCCCCAGGCTGGCTCCAGTGGTCTGCCGGGGCACGAGATGGAGGGTGCCTTGAACGACTGCGGAGTCCAATACGGTTGGCCAACACAGGGCTGCTGCCCACTGTGGAGGACAAACAATGGATGGGGAAAAAAATTTAAAAAAGGAAAATTAAAGCAGTTCCCCAAGAGCGGGAACCATGACGGAAAGTGGCCTTCTCCAGTTCCTGGGAACTAATTGGGAACTGGAGAAAAGTCTTAAATAGCAATAAATATATACCGAAACTACCCCAACTAATGCACAGTTATCAATAAATAACTAACCACAGCAAGAATTATAAAACTTACCATAAACCGGTCAGAAGTTGAAGAGAAGACTTCAGAGAAGACTTTGGGGTGACTGCTTTTTCCAGGTGGAGAAATAAATCTGACGTTAGAATGCAGGGGTGAGCATGACCACACAGCAGAGTTTGAATTTCATACTAACTTCCATAATTAGCAGGAAATTCTAAAGCTCTGGGATGGCCGATTCCAGGGGAATAATGCAATTGTAAAGCATAAGTGGGGGATTCCTGGAGTTTGAAGAACCTGTTCAACTTGCTGTACAAACGACCCAGCGGCAGCAGAGTGGTTTTGCTTGCACAGCAGTGTATGATGACTCCATAGTCAATGAAAGGGAGCAGGTAGTGGGAGACCACCTTCTTCCTAGTGTCAGCACTGAAACTGTTTAGACGCGTAGAGAAAGTTAAGCTTGGGTGCTCTTCGTTGTTAAGATTTGATCAATGTGCCTACTGTATGTCAATGATACATCAAGCCAGATTTCTAAATATCGGAATATGTTGACATGCTCAACAGTGCTGCCATCTGATGTTAAGAATGCAAGTAGAACAGCTGAATGAGTTAGCAAGTTGTGGCAAAGCATGAGAATACCAGTATTTGGGCTCAGAAGTGAGAGCAAAGGGGATGAGGAGGAGCCCTTATCGAAAGATCAAACATTCATTTATTTAAAAAGTAAACCAAGTGCCAAAACAGTGTGTAAAGGCTGGGTGGGGAGTGTGGTGGTGCTCAGATGGGCTGGAGGAATACAAGCTGAAAGTGGGAGTCCAGGCCCATGAAAGGGTGCTTTTTGGGGATGCACATCGGGTACCTGCGCACATCACGAACTGCTCACGGAGCACGAAGGATGCGGCATCCACGTTACCTACAGCCCTGTGAAACCTTCATACACTAAGGCAGCAAAAATGTTTTGGCACAGAAGGCTTTCATTATCACTGCTCCAGCCTCCTGGAGTTCACTCCTGGACAGTATCAAATAAACTATAAGCTCAAGGGCCTTCAAAAGAGCCTTATTCTTCTATCTCCTTAGCGCACAGACTGTTGACCATTTCTAAACTGTTCTGTGGTGTTCTTTGCCAAATCTTTCTTTACCTACCATATCTTCTCCCTTATTCCATAAAACTTGGTCTAATTCCATAACTGCACTTTGAAATGTAAATGTTTTACTTTGCTAGATATCCAGATCTGCCTAGCTTATAACTACAGTATGTATACAGTGCTGCTTACGTATTGCATATTCATAAATTTTTGACGGAGTTTGTCTGTAGCTAAACATATATAATTTTTGCATCTAGGGACTTAGATACCCAATACTGTAAAGTACTGGACAGCACCATCCAACTTTTAAACAAGTGAACTATGAGAGGCAATGTGGAGCCTGGCAAGATGGGTGCTTGCACTGGTGCTCTATTCACATCAGTAACAATTTTGCTTTAAAAGTTGTTTTTATGGACATACCTGTGGGAGAAGCAATGCTCATCTGTTGCCAGAAGTCTGATCCACAATCATGAGCGATCGCAAGAAAGACAGAGCTCAGCAAGAAGGAGCTAAGAGAAAAAATGTTCCCGAACCCCGGACCAGAAGGTCTGCTCCATGCCACAATGCAGCCACGGCTGCAGAAGAAATGGAGGAAATACTTTAACACCTCGAAATTAAAATTAACAGACTTTTTTTTTTTTTTACAAGGGGACACACACTAAGCTTGTTTACAGGTGCGACCTGGGAGCACAAGGAAGTTAAGTGACTTGCTCAGGGTCACACAGTATGCAAATAGGGGCTGTGAGATTCAAACCCAGGTCTCCAGGTTTACAGCTCAGAGCCTTAAACCACTGCACTATATTGCCTCCTTAATCTAATTTCAATAGTCGCAGTTCTGGCTGAAAAGTTTGACTCCCTTACTAATGAGGTTACCAACCTAGAGACAGACATGGATGTCATCAAAACAGAAATGACTAAGACCAAGAAGCAGCTATGGGAGCCACAGCTACCATCACCAGAGAAAACATATAAAACAATGTCTTGAATCTCTGGAAAATGTGGCCAGGGCGGTGAATGTTTGGATTATAGGCATGCCAGAAAAGAGTGAAGGGGCTTTAATTCTTAAAGAATAGCTATTATACCAACTGGGAAACCCCTTAGCAGATCTCCAACTTACCATCCAAAAAGCTTACACAGTGGCTATCAGGGGCTAGCCTGACAATCCTGAGGCTCCCAGGGTGACTGTCATGGTCCTTCATGGCATCAGGATCCGAGATTTTATTCTGGCACTCATTTGGGGCAAAAAGACACTCCTGCAACACGGTCACTAATTCCACCAGTACCCTGACCTCAGCTACGCAACTAGGCAGAGGAAGAAGAGCTGTAATGGGGTACGAGCCATCCTGAGAGAGAATCAGAAAGGACTCAGCACTCCTTGTCAAACACAAAATGTACATATACCACCAGATTTCTTCTGTAAAAGATTTATTGTGGTGAAAACAAGCAGCATATCCTGGTGTAGCCTGAGTAGACTACCACAGACCAACATTCACACTCAAACTTGAGTGCTTTGTCAAGGTGTAGAGCACCCCCTTCTGACCATATTTATACATTACAAGTAATTAACTTTCAGCACAAAAAAGCATGAGGAATGCACACAAAACAATTTAGCTTAATCCCCCTCATCTGTGCTTCATTCTGGAGTCCTGAATCCAAATATATATATGTATTAGCTTATTGTGTCACGACATTTATGTCCACTATAATCTATATATGTGCCAATAGGACTGGACATGTTTACAGCAATATAAATATTTTTCCAACACATTCCTAGAAACTATATACAATGGTAGTAATACTAACTACATCCCGAACACTGCATGAAGCTATGAGACAATATAGTGATAGATAGATGAGAAATGGGGGTGGGCGGGTGTAGTAACAAAAGGAAAACTTCACTGCATCTGACCTTAAAATGTATTTTTTGAATTTTTCATTTTGTTACCTCACCACCATTTCTCATCTATCTATCACTATATTGTCTCATAGCTTCATCCAGTGTTTGGGATGTAGTTAAAATGGGCCTAACACCATGCAACACCTACATATCAAAGGGATGAGACATCTCAGGCAGAGTTGGAAGGTGAGGACAATGGCAAAACCTGAGCTATGTTGGAGGGAAATCCAGGTTTGCCTTTCAGAACTTTCATGGCTTGAGTCAGGCAACCTGCAAGCACTTTCACTGCATTAGCGACTTACTGAGGTAAAGCCTGGTGCACTGGTTGCAGACATAGCCATTAGCTTTTCTTTGCCCCTCAAGCTGGAGGTTTACAACAGTTCTACTTACTTTAAAAAAAGTTGTTTTATGGTGGTGTGGACTGCTAACTAGTTTGGAGTGCAGTTTAGCTCCATTTCATTTTACTTTTAACAGGTACAGTTTTCTATTCCAAACATTATGAGCCCGTAAAAGCACTGGTGCAGCAGAGCTGTAATCTCTGTTGAGTTAGTACCTGTATGTATAAAATTTTGTAAAATGCATGAATCTTGGACCTTTCTTTTCAGGAACACAGAGACTTTGGAATACTCTTGATTTTTACTTGATTAGAATTTTTCAAGCATCTCATGGACTCGTTAAACACAGCAATTATGCAGGTGATATACTAGACGTAACCAGAGAGAATCTCTAGTCTTATGGTTTACCCCCAAAGATGTACCTCACTGATATGGCATAATTTTTATTTACAATGTATGTATTTAGAGGTGTGGTGCGCCTTCATTGCTATTTGTATCTGATAACCTCATGTACTGTATCCGCTGAAATAACTGCATGTTAACTGCTATATTAATAAACAAAGTTTAAAGACAAACAAACAAGTGAACTATGAGTTTTACTGCACATAAAATAAATATAATTTTAAAAGAATGTTTGCCCAACCCCTTGCCCTGAGACCCTAATGAAAATGAGATAATTGCCTCAGTGGGCTTATCCCAGATCCATGTAGTTTACCAAACAAAAGAATAAATAAACCACCTTTTAAATGTATCTTTATAGTTTTACCTGGTTGTTTAACAGCCACCTCTGTCAATCCAGACACCTCTTCTGCCAGTTTATACCAGGCGCTGTTTGGGTTGAGTAGTCACTCTTCCACATGGCAGTAGTAACTCCCACTGTCACTAACTTTCGCTTTCCGTACTGTTATGCTGAACAACCCTGCGGATGACTTCTCAAATTGCAGTCTCCCCTTCAATCCTTCCTCATCTGCGTATGTTCCATACTCGTACGCCGAGTTGTGGCTGATTTTCAGGATGAGTTTGCCGTCGGCGTCAGAGGATTTCTGACCATACCACAGGACAGAAAACCGTGAGTCGAGACTGGTTTGTGACATCACTGAGCAATTGAGTTGAATGATGCTGTTTTCTACCAGTTCAATGCTTCTTTTGGATTTACTGACTTTCAGTTTGCTCGCTGTGGAAGAAACACATTTTGTTTGAGCTAAAGAAACAGAATACAGTTATAATATATGGGATGGTAGACGGACCAAGGGGCTGGAGTTCCCTGTGACCTCGAGGAGGCGGCTTCGAGAGGTCCATGAGAATCAGTTCCCAGTTGGCACAATACACTGGTTGTGATAGAGCTGCCCATCCACTATTCTGTATAGTGTATGGGCATCAATGCCTATTTCCGACACTGCCTTTGTTCTCAGTGAACTGGTGGATGGGGGCACTTGAGGTTGGTGGTAGGATCAAATTACTGACAGTGTGCTGCAGATGTTTGGCAAGTTCAAGTTTAAAATCAACAACTTCCAGCTTAATTGGATAGGGGAAGTCAAGTATGTGGCAGCATTCCAAGTTGTTGTGCTGCAGGAATGACATCACTACTACAGCAGAACAACATAATGATGTCACTACTGCAGCAGAACAAGCATATTCCAGGAATGGAATTCCATGCATAACAGCATTTCACCATACACTATAAGTAAATAATCTGTAGGAAGGAAAGTGTGCGTGTGCATGGGTTATGGGGGAGCTCTTTTTCATACCTGTTTAGCCAGTCACATAAACATGTATGTATAAATTGCACTTGCAAAGCTAATACCATCTCCAGTGGAGTGGTGCCTCCACAATTTTCTCAACAATAATATCCTAATTACACAGTACTTTTCATGCACTGATGCATCTCAAAGTACTTTACCAAGCTTGTGAATTACAGCACACTGTGGAGTAAGTGAGGCAACAACTGTGCCATATTCCACTTCCCACATACAGAGGTGACATACTATTGTTCGGTGCCAATTATTATGAATTTTTATGCAACGGACTGCTTTCATTTTGAACTAAAAACAACAGAAACACTGGCACCAGCCTGGCAACAAAGAAATTCCATCCTACCAACTTCCCATAAATACTGGATGGGACAAATTGCTACATTAGTGATAAAAGCCCACATTTTGGAGAAGAGTTCTTTCAGGGAATTTTTTTAAATTCAGTTTCTTTTTACACTTTGCAGCTGTAATATTATCAGACAAAATAACAGTGGTAGTCAAAAGGCAAAGCACTTTTATTATTGCAGCATGCTATCCCTAAGGTTTAGAGTGCTTTATATAATGCAAAATGTGCAATACAGCAAACGAAGCATTATCAAATAAATGAAACATAAACTGAAAACACAGTACCAGTCCCATATTTTTCTCAATTAGGCATGGTAGTCTTCCAAGGCTGCTGGGTTGATCCTTGACCCATGGTTTACTCAGCAAGCATGAAAAAGAGTAAGCCACTGCTTTGCTACTGGGTGGCTCTCACTTCTAGAACTGTGCTTCTCAAACTGAGAGCCTCTCAGGGGAGTCCCAACCCAAGAGGCTCAAACAAGTTTTTTTTTTGTATTCAAAAGTTTTATTGCAGATCCAAAGATACAACAGGCACACAGCGAGCAATATGACACCGTGTAACTATACCTCACGTACATAAAGAAAGGTGTTGTTGTAGCAATTATTAAAGAGCCTCTTTCATGCCCTTTCTTAAAATGTGCCCCAAAACCTCAGAATGACCCCCCAGCATTGCAGGCTGCATTAATAAAAACTTTTCAATTGCGGGTTATAGGAAGAAACTCAACAGCCAAGGGCCGAATCCATTCCACTTCCCTACTCGGAGCACCGCCCCCACACTAGCACACTCTGTGATACAACAGTCAAGAAAGTGTGGGGGAACTCCACTGACTTTAATGCATTTTTTAAAGGATAATTTCAATATTTTAATGTCAGAATTTGAACAAATCAAGGCCACTGCTCAATTAAGAAGGGACTTCTTAGTTGAGCGGTAGCCTTGATTTGTTCAGATTGGGCCACTGAAATGTTAAAATTATTCTTTAAAAAAACAACCCCACTGAAGTCAATGGTGCATGCCCCTGTGCTTTCCTGCTATTACGTGACAAAATGTTTTAGCATGGGGTGGCACTCCGAATAGGGAAGTGAATGGGCCAAAGTATGATCCCTTCTCTCCCTAAAACCAGCTACAGAAGCATTTTTATGCAGCCTGCAATGGGGTGGCAGGTAAGAATCATTCAGGTGTGCCGAGGTGAGTACCAGAAAAGGTGCTCTTTAAAAGTGTATTTGTGGTTTTCAGTGCTCAGATGGAACAAACATCACATAGTTTGCTGTTGCTCACACAAGTCTGTCCTGGTGAAAGGTGCACCTTTAACTCACTACTACATAGAAATTGTCAGCTTTCTTGCTGATATCATATTGATATTTTTCTTTTAATTTTTTTTCCTTTTGGTAACCGGGTAAGGCCCATTAGGCACAAGTTCCTGTTTTCAGGGGCGACCCAGGAGCACTGGAGTGGTTAAGTGACTTGCTCAAAGTCTTACAGTATGCAAGTGGAGGCTGTGGGAATCAAACTCAGGTTTGCTGGATGTACCAAACTCATTCACAGCTCGTTACTCTAACATCTAGACTAAATGCCATGACAATTAACTCAGATTATTAATTCAAAGACCTTGCACTTAACTCCTGATAGTCCGGGAATAGTAAGGCATGGTAATGTTTATACAGTGGTGAGAAAGACTGATGGTTCTGGGCAGACAAATGGGATTCCCTTCTCAAGAAGTTGTGGTTTCAGCCACCACTGGATGGCACCGCATATGGGCTGGGTCACCACCACCTGCCGGTCTAGGTGACGCAGGTGCTGGGACCATTGCCAGCCCAGCTCCCACTGCAAATATACATCCACGAGTGAGCCCAACAGATCACTCTGGTGGAAACTGCCATGTACCGCAGCAATCATAGGAAATCCTAGGCAGAGTGCAAGCACACAATCTGAAATGATCGGGCACTGGACAGAGAGGTGAGCCTTGGCCCACAGGTAGTCTAGTTCTCCCCCAGTGAGCTTGATCACCTATGAGGGGACCAGGTCCGACTTGGCTGGGTTGACCAGAAGGCCCAAGTCCTGACAGGTCTGAAGGACCAGATCAACCAGGCCTGTAAACAACCTCTTTGGATGACCTGGCTGTCAGCTAGTAGTACAGGTAGGGATACACCCTGATGCCCTTTCACCTCAGAATGGCCACCACCACTGCCATATACTTGGGGAAGATCCTAGGTGTGGATGACAGGCCAAAGGGCATGACCTGGGAACTGGCAAAGGATCCCCCCCCTGCCCTGAATGGAAGGTACTGGGAACGGATGTATGAAATGGCACGGAAGAAAGTATCCTGAAGGTCCAAGGAGCAGAACTACATGCCCTTCTCCAGAGATGGAATGATTGGATTTACAGTGACCATCTGGATCTTGTGCTTCTATATGAACTGGTTCAGATCATGCAGATCTAGCATGGGGTGCCAGCCTCTCTCTTGTTTCAGAAACTAGGAAGTACCTAGACATATATCCCTGAGTGGCGAGGGTGTTCGGAACATGGCTATTGCCCTGCACTCTAGGAGCTGAGAGATGTCGGCACTTAGCATGGACAACGTGTCCTTTGACACCCTGGACTCCTGAGAAGGATGGAGTTGGTACAGCGGAAGAGCTTCAAAATCCAGAGGTAACTTTGTGGACACCATTTGTAGAACCCACTTGTCCAAGGTAATGGAGAACTAGCGTGACAAGAAGTGGCACAACCAACTTCCATCCGGGAGCTGGGACAGTGACTGGATGGGAGGGGGATGAAACCCAACAACCCATCACTGCACAGCCTTGAAGCAGGCTCCAGCTGCTTGTGCCACAGAAGTACCACCACCCATACCCCCCGTCATTTATGTTCCTGGCCAACAGACTTAGGTTTCAAATGCTAGCACTGAAACTACCACTGTTGGGGCTGCTGCTGAGGTTGTTGTGGCTGAAAGGCCCTGAACTGAAAAGCCTTCTTCTTAGGCTTTTTGTGTCTTCTAGTCCTTCTGGGACAAAGTCATGGAATCAAGGGTGGCACTGGACTTCTCAATCTGCGTGAGATATTCTTTCACCCTGGGGTTGAAGAGACTGGTGCCTGAGAGAGAGAGAAACATCAGCCAGCTTATGCGGAGTGTCTACAGTGAAGGTGGAAAGCTACAGCCAAGCCTGACAACGCATAGTGACAGCTGCTGCCATGGCACAGGCACACGAGTTTCCTATGTCCAAAGCTGTCTGAAGCTGGTGTTAAGCCAGTGCCTGAACCTGGTCCCAAACTATCTTAACTGGAAGCTATTTGTCAGCTGGAAGACGGGGAAGGGTTCCTCTTATCAAAAAAGAAATGACAAAAATTTGCCATCATGACAGTGTACCTGGCCTAACAGAAACCCAATGATGCAGCAGCAAACACTTTTTTAGCTGTATGGTCAATCTTCTTGGACTCTTTATCTGGAGGTTTCTCCACATCCCCTTAGCTTCTGGACTTATGGAAAGCCAAATCTGAAACTAAGCCCTCCATAGAAGGGTCGCTGGAAAACCCAAACCAGGAGCTCGTTGGGACTGCGTACTTGTTGACCATACAGGAGTGGGGTGCTGGGCTTGATGCTGTCAAAACACTACAGCTGGACCCAAAATGGCCTTAGCCACAGGAACGGCAACCCCCAAAAAACTGTCCTGATTCAGTATGTTAGTAAATGAGTACTTAGCCTGCTCCTGAATTGACTCTAAGGGAACTTTTGTGGACTCCGACGTGAGTCCGACCAGTGCCCCAAATAACACTGGCCCATAATCAGTGGTCAGCTCCTCGACCAATTCCCAGTAGAATGTATGAATCCTAGTTGAGGCAACTGATGACCCATCTTTGGAGTTGGAGGATTCCTCAAAGATGCCCATGGGGAGGTTTGTGTGGACCGTTTTCCACCATGGACCACCCTGGTATCCTAGTTTTTGGTGATCTCCACCAAAAGCCGATTAGGCAACCCAGCCATGAGCTGAGACTCCTTAGTTGAGCCCTGAACATGGGCTGCGCTGGACATGGCGCCACCTGAAAATGTGAAAAAGCAGATACAGGGGACTGCTGAGAAGCATGGACTGGCATTGGAATGACCAGCGAAGGCAAGGGACCAAAGGTCTAGGAGGCAAACCCCTACCCCTCCCAGCAATAGTCCACTGTCGCCAGAGGAGATCCTGGTTATGTAAATACATTTTTCGTCAATGCCTCTCCTCGGACAAAGAGGTCGAGGAACGCTGATGGCGACATTTCCTGGTCAAGAGGGATCGAGAATGTGCACTGCATCTTGACCTCGACTGCAACCACTGACCAGAGGGTCGAAGTCAACGGGTGCCCTCCACAGAGTTTAAATAAGCCATCTTCCTTGACAGGTTAAACAAAAGAGGCTTCAGAGGCATGGCCACTAGTGAAGACCACTCCTGAGACAACACAGGGGTATCAACTAGGCCAGGTTCTCCTGAGTGAGGACAGGTAGGTCGATCTCCACTGACAACCAATCAGCAGGTTTGAAAAAGGTCTCAGATGCCTGCTTGGCCTCAGCTGAGGTTGACAGGCCCGATGGGGTTACTGTGGCGCCCTGAACCGTAGGGAGCTCAACCAAGGCCAAGTGGTCGGGAGAGCTGAAGGAGTGGAAAGAGTGTGACCTTTCCCCAATACCAGAACCTGCAACAACATTTCTTGTGCTTTCTGCTATGGTGAAAAGGATTCTCCCTGAATATCAGAAGGGCCAGAAGCATTTCCTTGAACTCATCCGAGAAGGACCCTCAGATGCTAGCCCCAGCTAGGAATAGTGAGGAGACTGATGAGGAACTCACTGCAACTGCCACTGCCTCTTCCTCCTCCTCCATGAACACAAGCTCAGCAGCTGACCTGGCTGCCATTGAGGTCTTTTTGCCTACCGAGGGCAACTCAATCCTTCTGGTCTTCAATGGATGAGGGCAGCATGACTCAGCAAAAACTGCTTCCACTGACGTTATGAAGATAGCCTAGGCAGTACAAGCATGTGCTGTGCAGATTTGTGGCCAACACTTTCTGCCTACATCGAGTGCAGAATTAAAAACCCAGTTTCTTGCTCTCCATCACTAATCGTGATCACAAAGTGGAGCTGGAAGAGTGTGGAGTGACTTAATAGTTGAATGCGGAGTGAAACAGTCAAAGATTTCCTTGACAATGCATTTGACAACTACACCCCATCAACACTATGGCGCTGTGAAGGAGGAGACCTGTCCTTTCCAGAAGAAAAAAACATATGATGTCACGGGGTACAGCCGGAGGATATACCACCCGGGTGGTGGGATGAGCTTAACTTGAAGACATCCAATCCAATGGCTCAGCTAACTCCAGAAGAATTGCCAGAATGTGGATAGTGACCTGTATCAGTGTCATTAGAAATGGAGGTTCAGGAATGTCCTGGGTGTTTTAAGAAGACAGAGAGAGAGAGAGACAGAATGCAAGAACAGATGGTTACATGACTTGGTCAAGTGCACACAGTGAGTAAGTCAAATTATACAATGGCAGGAGAATTTCTTGTTTTCTGATTGGTCAATGTGTGCCTGTGACAGTGATGTTATTGAATAATAACATCACTGGATTAAGTGCAGGCACGCAGGTGACATAGAACAAGAAAACAAATCCCTCCCTCCCACAAAATTATGAATCCCACACTACTCTATCGGCTGCCCGACAGATAATTTCATCCTTCCCTCACTCCCGATTCTCTCTCCACCACCCTCGAAACACCAACATCTGGGGAAAAGCAGCCACACCACAACCGATAGTGTCATAAATTGAATTTATGCTGTTTTCCCCCAAAGCAAGCAGCTTCACTGGACCACCGAAAGTGTAACTGCCGTTCGTGTGCACCTAAGTGATACCGCCCAATTTCGGCGGAAAAACAACGGGCATGAAAACACACACATGGTGTAATCCAAGCTGCTCTTGTACTCACCGGATCAATAACTGTTCAGCCGTCTCAGGGAAGTCTTTTCCAGCTCCTCCTCATGTCCCAAATAAAACGTTCTGCACAGTTTCCAAATGGATTGCAACCCCCACAACTATTAACGTTAATCAAAAGAAGAGAGCAGGAATAAAACTTCAAAGGCCACTTCAGCAGTTGGTGAAAAAGCCGCGGGGTCAGGGGGAGGTAGCTGAGAATCCTGTAAACCATCACTGCAGCAAGTTTACAGACTTCAAGATTAGTCTTGGGAAGCCTGCATCATTTACTGAGCAGCTCCACCTACTGGCTGAAATATATAGTGAACTTTTTTTTAAAAACATGTACCTCCATTCAAATAATGGTGAAACGTTTTTTTTTTTATTTTTTCCTTTTTAAAAAAAAATAAAAATAACGAGTCATTGTATAATAGCAATAAGGCACTCCAGGGATGTGTTTTATTGTGTAATAACATCACTCCTGGGGTAGTGGAAGCACGCTTCAACCCACCCCAGGAGTGACATTATTACACAATAACACACACCCTGTCATGCCTTATTGCTTAATTAGTGGGACTGAATCGTGGGCCTCAAGGTTTACCCTTCTGTACTCTAATCCTTAGGCTGCACTACATCTATGGGAGTTATCCTACTTATAAATGAGGAGCCAAGTGCTTCGAATCCCACAGCAGCTACATAAAGGATTAAAGACTGTGTGACCCTGAGCATAGAAACACAGAATTTGTTGGCAGAAAAGGACCACCTGACCCACCCATTCTGTCCAAGTGTTCCCTGCCTATGATGCCTCCGCATACCCTATCTGGTTTCTATCGATCCTTCCACCTCCCTGCCTTTTTTCTAATATACCCCATTATTTATCCCATGCATACTTGAAGCCCCCCACCATTCTAGCCTCTACTACTTCTGCTGGTAGTCTGTTCCAGGCATCTACCACTTCTTCAGTGAAGAATATTTCCTCACATCTTTCTTGGACCTCCCCGTCCAGCTTTATCACATGCCCCTGGTTCCTGTGCTCATTCTCATACAGCAAACATCAATCTGAAAGAGACTCCCCACCTGCATCCTGTGCAACCCTGTGAGGTACTTGTATTTCTCAACATTGTCACTTCTCTCTCGCGCTTCTTCCAGGGTGTACATGTCGAGATACCTCAGTTTCTCTACACAGGGCTTCCCATGCAAACCCAGTACCATTTTAGTTGCTCTCCTCTGGACCGCCTCCACCCTGTCTATGTCCTTTCTGTAGTGTGGTCTCCAAAACTGGACACAGTACTGCAGGTGGGGTTGCACCAATGAGAGATTCAGTGGCAACACTATGTCCCTCCTCCTGCTGGAAATACCACTCCTTTTGCACCTCAGTATCCCAATAGCTCTGCCCACTGCCTTTTCAAACTACCCTGCCACCTTGAGGTCCTCTGATATGATGACCCCAAGGTCCCTTTCCTGTCTAATGACTGTCAGTTCCCCCCCCGGCCTATACTCAGCACTGGGGTTCATGTGCACTAGGTACATGATTTGGCACTTTTGGGCACTGAACCCCAACTGCCATGTCTTTGACCACTCCACATCACTTGACCTCTCTAATTTTTCTCTAATCTGTCTCTGGTTTATGAATTTTCCTGTGCATCTGAAATAGGAATAGTTGGTATAAAATGTGCTATAAAAAAACAAAATTCCTTCCTTACACATTTAAGACATGATACCGTACAATATGTCTTCTTTCCAATGTGAGAACTAGGAAAAAGGTGGCATTGTCTACCACTAGGTAGCTACAAGATATCATACGGCCTGAATGGTTTCATGCATATGTGCTTCCCAAGGCATGTGTGAAACGGTCAGGGCATTTTTCCTGATCTTTTCGACATCTTACATGGCACATTATGTGAACAGTTTGCACTGTTAATTCTAATGAATGATATGTTGCGCCTACCTACTGTTGGACACAACAGACTTTTTTTTCTAGTTTCTACTTTGTGTTTTTGAGACTGGGCACATCTAGCAATAGAGTCGTTGTTCCTGTATGTCCTTTCCAATGTGGCCTTGTTAAGGTGGTGGTCAGTTATGGCTACATGTGACACATTTATAAAGAGACCAGATATTTCTGTCCCATGGTTCCAAGCTCCCTAGTAATACTAACAGGGAAGTTGTGCAACAACAGGAGCTACCCACACCCTCCTGAAACAGAAGACTTCCAAGACAGGGTTCCGCATCATACCACTGCTTGGTTCCTGAGGTCCTGAATCGGGGAGCAAACCTTAGTCCTTGATGGTATGTGAAGCAGACTACCACTGTGCTACCCAGCAAGACTGGTATCTGCATTCTTATCTACGATGTAGTGGGAGACTGCATAATATAAGCAAACAAAAAAAACCTGGGGAGAATCCCCCAGACCACTTGGATGCACATCTTTTTGGGGAGAAAGCATTACCTGTTAAAGTGATGTCCCAGTTTCCTGCAATACAAAGACAGTAGGTATCCATGGGACTCTACTAACAATCCAGAAACTTTGAATTTCAGGCCATTACATTCTTTATTAGTAAATAAAAGGTACATGAACAGTGGCTCTTAGCCCCTCAGACTATATCTGTTCCAGCTACTTTTCCTGTTCGGAGGTCATGCTTCTCTGCTTATGATATCAGAAACTTTTTCACAGCAACTTGTGATGTCACAAACAGTAGATTATGTCTTCACAGCAGGAGTAAGCAAGATAAACAAGATGAAGTAAGAGGGGAAAAATATCGCTGTTTAAATGAAAATGTCATTGGCAATAGAAAATGGAAGGTCTTGAAAATCAAATGTTGGGGTATTTTGTGCAATGGAGTTCAACTGATTCCAACCAAGATTTATGTGGTGGAAACCAGAAAAATCACTTTTTGGGGGCATTGTGTTTTAAAATCCCCGCCCCCGGAAAAAAAATCTCCATATAATTCAAGACAGTTCCTCAAGTGGAAATATAATATTGCTAGAAGAAGCAGTATTTTGCCCTCCTCCAAGCCAAATCCAAACAGTTTGGGCACAGAACGGAGGTCACAAGGGTCTCCAGGTTGCCCTCCCCCAAGCTGAATCCAGTTTGGCTACAGAATGGAGGTCACGAGGGTCTCCAGGTTGCCCTCCCCCAAGCCGAATCCAAACGGGTACAGACCCACGTATGCAAGCATTGGAGCAGCCTGAAAGAAACATCGCTCGCCCACTTGCTAAAATGCTCAGTAATGGAATGAAATGTAGGTGTTTTTAAAGGGGCTTAACTTATTTCTGTCCCGACACATGTGGTGATAGTTTTCTTAGGCTAAGATTTCTGGAAACCAGCATTAATGAGTGATCGGCTTTATTACCTGTACCTATGTGATTTTACTTTGGCGCCAAAACCCTGTTTAAATTTTTAATTATTTTAAGCGACTCAGACACTCCAGATACTGGCCAAGGAACCACCTTTAATTTAAACTTAAGTAAAGTAGCCCAAAGTAAGCTTGTATGTCTGGTGCCGAACCCCTTTTAAACTGTACTTTAATTTACTAGTGGTAGAGACTCCCACAGTCTCGGTGAAATACCCTGCCTTCCAGCAGCTCAGTTACCCAGTCAGGTTAGACAAAAATTCTCTGCCTGTGTTTTAAAGTAAATTGGGAATGTGTTTAAGATTAAATTAGGAGTGGAAGCAAAGTAGCAGCCACTTGCTCCAATATGAATCAGGCTACACTTACTATTGGAGGTTAAATGCTGGCCCTCCCCCAAGCCTCCTACCTGTTTTAATCTTGCCCTCTCCTTGTTCACAGTTTGGCCACAGAACGGAGGTCGTGAGGGTCTCCAGGTTGCCCTCCCCCAAGCTGAATCCAAACAGGTACGGACTCAGCGATGCAAGCACTGGAGGAGCCTGAAAGAAACATCGCTTGCCCACTTGCTAAACGCTCTTAGGCCCCCGCCGCTGCCTGCTCGCTGCCCCACTCCCCCACCACCACCCTTGGTAAGCACTCGTATTATATATGTGGATCATGATCGGAAAAACAGTCAGCCACCTGCAGCCTATATACTAGCTCACCACTAGTGGCCACCCTCCTCCTTTACCTAATATCACTCTAAGATCACCATGTGTAAGTACCTACAGATACTTGTCCCCATTGCCATGCTGCTTCCTCTCTCCTCTCTCCCCCACCCACTCTCCCTGTGGCAGAACCATACCCATGGGACCCCAAACTAGACTGCACCAACCATACCTCCTACCTACACTGCACTGCCTCACTGTTCTCCAGGGTACTTCACCTTTCACCCGGTCACCCCCCCCCACAGCCCCCAGCCCTCATTGTCCCCAGCTCTATAAGCCCACCTCACACGCATCCTCCCACTACCAGTCGGACACACCAAAAAATGCATTTCTCCTCACTCCCACTGCCTTTCACCCAAACTACTCCAGACAGCTTTACTCCGACATGCACTTCTTCTCCTACTGTGTGGAAATGTGCACCCCAATCCAGGGCCACTTACTCATGGTCCTACTCCAAAGGGCAAGAAAGAGAGCCTACTACTGGCCTCCTTTAATATCTGTAGCCTACCAAAGAAACTCACTCCTCTCCAGGGCTGGATTGCCCAACACACCCCTGGCATCCTGGCATTATCAGAGACCTGGCTCTCAAATAACATCCCTGATACCTCTGTCACCCTCAGTGGCTACTCCATCTTTCAGGCAGGCAGACTAAGCAAACGGGGAGGTTGGTGTGCCATCACACCAAAACAGCGCCAAGCACCCCAGTCTCCCTTCCCCGCACACCCATGGTGCCCAATCCATTGCCATTAAGGTCACTCTTGGCAATCTTGGAAAAACACTATATGTTATGGCTGTCTACATCCCCCCCACTAGCCAAAAGTCAGCCTTTGACTCTGTACTGTCCAGCATCACTCATCTCTCCCCCAAGAGTGAACTAATTATTATGGGAGACTTCAACGTGAATTGGCTATCCACCATATCTGCCACCTACAAAGACGCAGTACTAGCTTACGACCTCGCTCAAATGGTCCATTCCCCTAGCATACTTGACCCCAGAACTGGGTCCTCTACGCTATCGACCTTTATCCTCACCAATAATCCCAATCACCTCTCCCAGATTAAAGTGCTTCCTGATGCACTAAGTGACCATCACCCATCTCCTGTCGGTGGTCAAACAAACTCCTCCCAGCTACTCTAAGTTACAGTCCAAAGGCACCTCAAAAAGGCCCCTTCCCGCCTCAAATTGTACTCTTGCTTCCTGTGACTGGTCACCCATCCACAAAGCTCAGACTGCTGATATAGCCTCCTTCCTTTATCACCACCTTTAACAGTGCCTGTGACATCTTTGCCTCCATCACTAAGCATATTTCAAAAAACAAGGATACCCCTTGGATCTCACAGCCCCTGCTTGACCTGATGCATAATAGCGACAACCTCTGGCACAGAGCCCTGGACTCACAGCAACCTCAGGATAGACAACTCTACCGAGAGGCCAGGAACAAACGCACCTGGGCCATCCGACTAGCCAAGGCCTCATACTACAAGCATGCCCTCACCACCACTTGGGGCTCTGGGAAAAAATTCTGGAGCAATATAAAGGAACTGTGTGGAAAAACCATCTCCCTTACCCCCTCGCAGATTCTAGTAGATGGGGCCCTCACCCAGGACCCCACCACCATCTCCAATGCCCTTAATTCCACCTTCTCGGACCTCAGCCACATCCTCCCACATAACTTCTTTGACCCAATTCCAAATTGCCCAGAGATCACCTCAGCTACCACGGTCCCTCCACCCTTCCACCTAAGAATAGTCTTGTGCAGTGAGGCAAAGCGCTACCTCACCAAAGCCCTGATGAATGTGCGGTACAGTAGTGACACTATCGACCTAAAAATTCGCAGACTAACTCTGGATGTGACTGCCACATCTCACCAAAATACTAAACTGGTCACTACGCCTCAGCCAGTTTCCCACTCTAAGGAAAAGTGGCATCATTACCCCCATCCTCAAGAGCGGTGACCCCACTTCCACTAGTTAATTACTGACCCATCTTGACCCCCCCCCCCACAAAGGCACTCGAAAAAATAGTCTTGGACCAGCTTACCGACTACTTGACCAAACACTCGCTGCTCTGCCAAGAACAACACGGGTTCCAGAGGGGGCACAGCACTACCTCAGCCCTCCTGGACTTTACCTCATATATCCACGAGGCCCTTCGACCAGGCATCCTTAGCAGGAGCCATCTACATTGATTTTACCAAAGCCTTTGATACCGTCAGTCATGCTCTTCTTCTGCACTCCCTTCCATCCCAACACTTCTTCCCTGAAGCAACCATCTGGTTCAAAGACTGTCTCTCTGGCAGGACACAACAGGTCAAAATTAACACTACCCTTTCCTCCAAAAGGCCAGTCCAATCGGGTGTCCCACAAGGGTCTATACTCGGCCCATTGCTCTTCACTCTTTACCTAAACTCCCTACCTCAACCATGCAACGGGAAGCTTCTGCTCTATGCAGACAATGCGGTAGTGCTATGGAAACACCCCCATCCTAACTCCCTCCAATTTACCCTACAAGGCTTTTTCAGAGAAATAGAAACCTGGTTCTTTGAGCATCGCCTAGTACTCAACTTCAACAAGACAAAATCGTTGATCTTTGCCCACCGCCAAAGTCCACTCAGTAGTGCCCCGCTTCTCATCACTAACTCCCAGGGTCACAGTCTTGAGCAGGTCAATAGCTTCAAATACCGGGGTGTCACCCTGGACACCTCCCTCACCTACCATGCACACGTCCAACACCTTTCCTCCACTGTAAACACCAGATTGGGGATCCTATATAGACATAAACACTGCCTACCCCCTCAGGCCCTACATCTCGCTGTAACTTCTTCTATCCTATCCTATCTCTGGCGGACTACGGTATTACGATTTATGGATCCGCTGACCAAATGGCCCTACGTAGTATCAACATAGCACTCAATAAAGCCTACAGACTGGTCACAGGATGCTATAGAGACACCCACACGTGCAAGCTTTTACAAACCAGAGACTGGCTCACTTTCGAGGAGGCTAAAATATCACACCTTCCTCCAAGCCAAAAATACTCCTCAATCTAGCATCCAAAGGCCTTCTCCCTCATCCAGACTGTCACACACAGGAGGCCCCTAGATGCCCAACTAACGCCTCTCCTGGTCCCCACTGTAGGACCTCCCTAGGACAAAGGTCTTTCCGATACCGGCTCCCTCTGGCTAAACAACCTACCTGCCTCCATCTCCCTAGCCCCTAGTCTTGGCCAATTTAAAACTGGTCTTAAAAAACTCCTCCTTGAATCAGCTACTTGTGATGGTAGCCAGTGCAGTCTATAGCACTAGCGCAGTGTTAAAACAAACAAAAAAACCCACAATGGAAGGGTTAACTGCCTAAATCCATGACTGCACCTCAAAGTCCCACGATCACACTGTATATAAACTCTGACTCTGGGTTCATTTAGGACCCTCCAAACTATAATCTACCTTGTATCATAACCTAGACCAAATGACTACTTAAGTTACTTGACGCTAATGTTTATACACTGTACTATGTGACCTATGTATAAATACTAGCAAATGTTATGTTTGTTCTTTTGTACTGATGTGGAGCCTTTGCAAAGGAGTCAATGACTCAAAGGATTGTAATTCGAGTCTCTTCAATAAATAAATAAATAAATCTCAAGCATTTAGTCAAGTAGAAAATGATTAATTCTTTTTGGGTTCTGATGCCTGCCTGTTGTCTTAACTAACTAAAAACTGCACTTCCTCTGTACTGTGGTTTTTCATTAACTGGAATGACAGGAACAATGCAATACAAAAATTTTTTTTTTTTTTTAAACTGCTAAGCAGATTGGCAGTGTTCTTTTACATTGGTCTGAAAGCAATTTAAGCAAGTCTGGAAATGTCTAGGAACAAATGTACTATAGCAAAACCAGAGGCAACAAAAACCTAACATATAGTTTAAAACAGGTAACAATTTAAAAAATATATATTCAATCACCTCCTGCAGAATCAGTAGAAATTTTATAACTTCAATCATCTTTAACACAACACATTTCTTACAAAAAAATGGATTAGCAGTACTACAAATTACATTAGCTAACATTCATAGATCACAATGGTGACAGAATTATGTTGAGTATATGAGGAAACAGCATTATGTCTTGCCTGCTATTATTACTCTGGTTATTAACTTGTCAGTTCACTATAGTGTTCCTGTAACAATGAATTATTGCCTGTGAATGTGCTGACATGATTGAATTATTGTGGAAGGGTTGAGAATAACACAGTGAGAGGGCAAGCTGTCATTGATCCTGGCAAAACTACACAGGAGTACCACATTGGCTGCTTTCTAAATGCAATAAAGGTTCTGTCCTATACCAGTGTCTAAAGGGTTGCTTGACCCTCATTTTTTCCAAATGCAATGGTTCCAAGTTTAGGCCATGTTTTAACTGTAGACGAGTTGAAAACCTAAGTTTACTGTTGGTATTGATTTGTGGATGTGTATGAACTCGTGTACTATACTAGTCTGTACATGGAAGGCACGTGAAGTGATGAATGGATACACAGTATGTGGCTAAGGCTGATAATTCACAAAACATTAGTCTTTTACAGTGCTGTAATTCAGGATGATGTCAGTTTCACCATAATTCACAACTATGACATCATATCTGAATTGCAGTCTGTGACTCTTGATACTTTTGTTCAAAGCAGTACTGAACATAAACTTAAAAACACCTCCTGAAACTAATATTTCCTCCAATAGCTCCCACTCAACAGGACAACCCCATCCTGATCCACCACACGCATTTTTTGCCAATTCTCTTTTTAATTTTGCAGTGGGGAAAAAGCATTTTACATTCGTTTTAGTCACGCACGATCCTGTTTGTAAAAGCACTGTTGGGCTGTGAGTCACTTGATTTGAACTGGCTCACTGCATGACAGCACTTTTACAAACAGGACCACGCTGCAATTAAAACAAAAGTAAGTCACTTTTTTGTAACTGCAAAACAATCAGAATGAAATAAACTGTCTACTCACTCACTGAAGCAGTTTCAAAAATTGTGTATTCAATTGCATCAGGTCATATTTCAAAAAGCAACACCCCAACATTGCATGGAAGTTTTCCATTTCATCCTAGGTCCACAGGACCTCTAAACAGAAAGACTTTAGTAATTATATTTCTATCTTTTTAATCCCAGTGTGGTTCCTTCCTCTAAGCTGTTCCACTCCAGCTTGTTCAAGCTTTACATTTCTTATCTCGTATCAAAAGTCAAGCTCAACTTCATTATTCCCATCTGCTCCCTGCCTACTCTCATTGGACTAATGATTTGATTGACCTGATCACAAAGGGTGTCCTCCTCCCATATAGTTAACATCACAGGAGAAGGAACTGATTACCTGGAGTGTACTCATGTACTTCAACTGCAAATCACACAAGCAATTGTCAATGCAAAATGTTGTCTTGCTGGCACTGGCATTGGTAGTGCTGGAGTTAGAGATGCATAATAGGAATGGCAGTGAAGTATTGAACTGACGCCATCCCCACCCCCACCCTGCAGAGACTGACAGACATTGGGGTGTGCCTTTGGGTCATCGGTCATAACCCTCATGCCATTTTACCATACCCTACCCTGCAGACCCAGACAAGTGTCATGATGTGCCTTGGGGTCTTCGGGCCTTACGCTCACCACATTCCATAAAGAAATACATTGAGTGCAGTATAGGAGAATGGGGTGAACTTTGGGGCCAAGGCACAAGTCGATGCCCATCACTGGCTACAGGGTGGGGGTGGAATGGCATGAGCATTACAGCCGATGATCCCAAGTCACACCCCTGACACCTGTCAGTCTCTACAGGGTGGGGCATTACGGTTGGACACCCTAACGCCACAGGCGTTTGTTGGTATTTTCATTCCAAATTTTCAGCACAGGTTTTTTGTGACCTCAACTCATGAACAGTGGCACTATCAGTTCATTAGCCGAAAGGTGGTTTTGCGCAGCAACTGCGTCATTTGGCGCTACAGGTATGAAAACACATTTCAGGCAGGACGTGAAAAATGACAACTGTACTGTTCATGAGGAGATGTAAAAAAATGGCAATGTTGAAAATCTGGAGTGAAAATATGAAAAGTTGGTGAAGTCATGAGTGTGCGTAGAAACTGCGCAACGCACGTCTGTAATGCAATTACTTTTAGGATTTTTTTGACCACATTTTCAACATAAGAATTTTGGGACCTCCCCTCATGAACAGTGGCACTGCGATTTTGTTAATCTGTCCCAAAAGCTGATTTCCCACAGCTACTACACGCCATGGTGTGCCACAGGTGCTATAAAACATTTCGGCAGGACGTGAAAATGACAATTGTACTGTTCATAGGAGGTGTGAAAAAATGGCAATGTTGAAAATCTAGAATGAAAATGTGAAACATTTTTAAAGTTACGAGCGTAAGTGGAAACTGCGCAATGCATGCCAGTAACGCAGTCATTTTTTTAAATATTTTTCACCAAATTTGCAACATGAGCTTTTTGGGACCCCACCTCATGAACAGTGGCATTAATCGGTTCTGAAAAGTGATTCCATGCAGTGACCGTGAAATCACCTTTTGGGACTGAGTAATGAGACGACAGTACATGTGTTCATGAGGTGGGGTCCCAAAAAATCTGGTACCAAAATTCCAAAAATGACTGAGATATCCACCTAAGTTGAAACCCCCCATTGCCTGCCATTGTAAAGCTTACTGTATTTTGTTTGGTTCTCGGTCAGCTTTTGAAGAGTTCAGACATGTTCCAGTGCCACAGAAGATCGCAGCGCTGACCCTCTTAAGGAAAGTATGGGGTGTGGGGGGGTGGGTGCACAGAGGGTGGTGCGGTTTGGGGAGAGGTGCAGCTGGATGACAAGGACTATTTTTTTTTTTTTACAGGTAAAAAACAGACTTAGATTTTTTTATTTTTATTTACAGGTAAAAAATGATTTTGGGCACATTAAGGTAGGCTTCACCTGTGCCACGGGTTTGGGAGGGACAAGATGCCGACAGGGATTGGGCACCCCATCGGCAAAGAAAAGTGTGTGTGTGTAGCTGGACATGATGCCGATGAGGAATGGCACCCTTTCGACACACAAATTGAACTTGGGGGTCTTGCTGACACAGGGATTGGGCATCCCCAATGTCGGCTTTGTTGGGATTGTGTGTCGGCATATTTATTGGAATTTTCACCAGGAAAGGCACGTAACGGAGCCTTGTCATCTGATGCTCTAATAAGGAAACTGCACCTCACTGGAGCGGCAAATTTCTTTCAGCTCTGTGGCTCTCTCTGAAACTGCTGTCATCGCCAGCATGCTCACTAATTAGTAGCTGAGAGATGCACCCACTAAAGCGTTCCCTGTATTCGCCAACACTGACACACCTCTGAATGTGCTATTATCAAGAAGATGGTGTTTGCATGCACAAGACAACATAAGAAGGACATTTGTCAATAAAATAGATGTTACACAGATACATAGATACTGTCGGCAGATAAGGGCCTATGGCCCACCCAGTCTGCCCATTTGAGCTCCTAAGATCATTTTAAGTTTTTCTAGAAGTCTGTTGCCCCTTACCCCCGATCTCCAAGATTCTCTTATGTCTATCCCATGCATTCTTAAATCCCGTGATTGTTTCAACCCCACCATTTACTCAGGCAGGGTATTCCACTTGTCCACCACCCTTTCTGTAAATACATTTTCCTCACATTTCCTCTGAATTGCCCTCTCTCTCCAACTTCATCCCATGCCCTCTAGTCCTGGAACATCTTTTTCACTGGAAAATAGTGTTTTCCTGCACCCAGTTCCTCCCCGTAAGGTACCTGCATGTCTCTGTCATAGCCCCTCTCTCCCTTCTCTCCTCCAGGGAGTACATATTCAAGTCCTCAGCCTGTCCTCATAGGACTTGTGATGCAATCCCTGTACCATCTTTGCTGCCCTCCTCTGAACCTTTTCCACCCTATGTCCTTACATAGGTAAGGACTCCAGAACTGGACACTATACTCCAGGTGGAGCCCCACTAGTGTCTTGTATAATGGAATTATGACCTCCTTTTCCTGCTGGTGATACTCCTGCCTATGCATCCCAGCATCCTATTTGCTTACCTGCCACCTTGTTGCACTGTTTTCCTACCTTGAGGTCATCAGAGATGATAACGACAAGGTCCCTTTTCAGCTTGGTGCATGCTATATCCTCACCCCCAACTGATACGTTGTTCTAGGGTTTTTGTGCCCCATATGCATTATTTTTTTGCATTAAATTTCAACTGCCAAACCCTTGACCATTCTTCAAGCTTCTGCAGGTCCCTCCTCATTCTGTCTACACCCTCTGTCATGTCTACTGTGTTACAGAGCTTTGTGTTGTCAGCGAACAGGGAAATTCTGCCTTCTAGGTCACAGGAGAAGGGACTGGATTAACTGGATGTTCTGGGTCAGGATGGGTTTCTGCAAATGGATGGGAGGTTGGGGGTTCATACCAGGTTTCAGCCGGTCTCATTCGATATACTTTCAGTTACAGACATGACACCCCTGTGGTGAGCCATATACTAACCAAAAACAAATAAAAAAAAATACCAGACTACGAAATCATAAGGGTAGAATCCATCTCGGGATTTGGGGAAAATAACTCACTTGAGCTTCCCTGGCATGGTTTATTATGTCCATAAAATCTCTCAGAGGAATTATCCTGTAATTCACAACACGGTATCATTTATTCCATAGCGTACTGTATATACACCAGGTTTAAAAAGATCTAGCCAGGGAATAAACAATGCATAGCAGTGGACTAGCAGCCATGTGGCATTTTATTAAATTAATGGTAAATTGATGTGAAAGTCAGAATTTTAAACCACCTGGTCAATGGGCAGCATACTTTCTATTTCTAGAAAAGAAGTGGAAATGTTACAGTTTAATATGTATTAGGTTCATGAGCAAAACACAGGTGCTGAAGCAAAGAATATGGTTCAGAAAAAGCATATGGGTGGCCATATGCAAAATATTTACCCTAAGGCATTGCTTTATTAACAAATGACATGTCTAACATACTGTAACAAACGCATGTCTAGGCCTGCAGCTGAAACTGGGTCTTTACTGATGCACAGCAATCCATCGTGGAATCGTTCTATACTCTATGGCTCACCAAGGGGCAACTGCTAAACAGTATTACAGTTTCAAATTGTGAGCAGTTAAGTTTCAGTATTCCACAACATTTACAAAGGTGTAGTAGTACAAGCCAATTCCACAATAAAACCTGGGTGGCAAACATCAAACACATTTGGTGGGGGGGGTGCTGTGGAGCCTGAGCAGATGCACTTCTCTCGCAGCTCGCTGTATAATCTCTAAAAAGGCACAAATTAAGTTTATTTTTGATTTAGCCTGCAAATTTAAAGCTAGCAGAGCAGATGGGTTTCTCGTGGAGCAAATAATGAGGAATCCTCGTCGAGATCGCAGCACCATGGGCCATGCTAGAGGGAAGCAAGAGACCACCGGCCCACAGCCAAGCAGCACAGATACCACCACTCCAGGCCCAGAACAGTGAGAAGGCACTGAAACCATGCATCGCTCAGAATTAAAATGCAGCGACTTATCTCAACCGTATCTGACCTACATCAAAAAATGGACGCTTTCACCAACCGAGTTACATTACTGGAAACTACCATCGTTTGCATGAAAGTAGAGATGGTAGATATTAAAAAGCAAGTAGCCACCTTGACTAGTTCTTCTGCAATGGCGGTAAAGGAGGCACAGCACTTCAGAACTAGAATTGAAATGATGGAGAATCAAATAAGAGCGGCGAATGTGCGGATCTTAGGCTTACCTGAAGGTGCCGAGAGGGATTACCCCAAGATGTTTGTGAAAGAGTGGCTGGCTGAGCTATTTCTCCTGGAGGGAGACCCAGAGACTTTTCAAGTTCAAAAAGTATACCATATCATCCACAAAGGAGGCAGGAGGCCGATGATCCACCACACACTCTCCTAGTGGTTACAGCAGGCACCGGAGGGAGAGATCATATTTTGACCCTGGCAAGGTAGAATGCCCCACTCTCATATAAGCACCAAACAGTGCACTTATTCCTGGACATTAGCTACGTGACAAGGCAGAGGAGAAAGAAATTCGATGGAGTTCATCGGATGCTGAAGGATTTGGACATACCTCATTCTATTATCTTTCCTACGAGGTTCAGAATAGTATATCAGAACAAAGTGTAGGCCTTCTCTGACCCGATTGAAGCAGGAAAGTGGATAGATAAAGTAAAAGCTACGCAGTTCAGACACAAACCTGATGAAGACGATTCTGCACAGTCCTCAATGGAGTGAGAACTTTTGTTTGACAAACATTTCTTTATGCTTAATAATCTATCTGCTCTCTAGCTGTTGACTTTTTACATAGTGTAAACTGAGGTTGCAGTGCTGAGATTTACCTACATTTGGGGCTGTTCTTATAAAACGCAGCTTGCTTAATTTAGGCTTATTTTCCCTGCCTTTCTCCTTTTTATAGAGATTTAACATTCTTAGCATGAGATGGTAAGGGATAAGGCCTTAACAATGCTAAACATTTGATTTGTTTACCTTATAGTAATGCTCCTCCGCTGATCTGTATGCTTTTTGTATGCTTCTCATAACTGCTTTAGGAGCTATTCATGTGGGGATTTAATTTTTGATTATAGCAAGTGTAATATTTTAAGAGAGAAGAGGCTCTATAATAAGTTGGGGGTATTATACCCTATAATTTAGGAAATGTGCATGGCTATATGTTCCCCACTGCTAGGGGTAGTTCATAAAGAGACATTTGTTAGACTTTAAAATTTCAGAGACCTAGCCATGCTGCTCTTGGTACCACTGTGTGTATTCACAAACTTTCAGATATACTGTAACAGATATATAGGAGTACCCTCCAAATGATGCATCATAAATCTAGGAGATGCGTAAGACTTAACCTGTGATTAAGAGGCATAAAGCCTCAGTGGTGTTGCATACAATTGGTCTGTCTCGTATATGGATCCTGTAATTGATTGCTATCAATATAAAACTAATAAAACAATATAAAACTAATAAATACAAAGCATAAGAAAAAACACATTTGGTCTAAGAGTAACTGAATCAATTGGGTTTTGCTTCCTGTAACTTATAAGACTGCATAACTGCTGTCCCTGGGTACTCTCATGAAAACAAGCTGCCCCCCCCCTTTTAATTTACGAACTTTTGTTCATCAGGATTTGGACTCTGGAGATGCAACGTCTGATTTATAAGGCTTTTTTGGACAGCAATACCAGCAAGGGTGATAGTGACAAGCACAGCTCAAAACGGTAACAAGGTTTAACAGGCACAGTACATTAATTTGGTAAACTGCAGAGTGTCAGACACTATTACACAGTGTGAGTGAGTACACATGCGGTGCGTAACAGTGCTAGGTGCATGAATCAGTGCAGTACACAGTAGAGATCTTTTATCCATGAATATTATAGCAATGAGGCACAGCCAGAAATAAGCGCACATTTTTGTATGTTTTACATTTATGGCTAGCAAGACAGAGCATTTCAGGAGTCTGAACCTGGAATCAGCGAGGTTCACACACACATATGTTCAAACTTCCATAAACTGAAGTGCAAGATAATATGCATGTACATGAGGAGTTAGTATGAAGGGATGATTTTTAGGTTACGTTTGAAAGAGATTAAGAAATCAGAGATCTTAACATCAGCATTCAAATTATTCTGGTCACGTACAGCTGTATAGGAAATGTTTTCCTATGGCATTCTGCTCTGAATATTCATAGTGCAAAAGATGAGGAATCATTTGAACACAGACAATAGATTCAGAATGTTACTGTGAAGTAGTCAGAGATTGGCATGTTCAATGAGGTTGGCACACTTTAAGTGTACAGTAGACAGAGCCTAAAAGGACTTTCCATGGTAGGTGGCATTAGCTGATTAACTGATTTATAAAGGCCATAGTGTTGGTTATACTAGGGAATGGAAAAATATAATGTCAGAGTTTGTGTATACAATACTGTTATTGGTTAGATCAAGAGATGTTTTGTAGGCTGCCATATGTGTTGTGTCACCATAGTTTATAACAGGGAGGAGTATCTGTTGAGTGCTAAGTATTCTAGAGTCAAAAGAGAATCAGAAAAACATAGACAATGATGGCAGAAATTGACCTATAGCCCATCCTGTCTGCCCAAAGGTCCCTATTTAGCCCTGGGACCTACAGTCCCTCCAGAGTCATAACCCTCCACAACCTCCCCTCCAATTTCCTTCCAGTTTCTGCCACCCTGAGCAAGCACTATACCCTTAATTCTGTCCCAACCATGCTTGAAACCACCAGTGGTTTCTGCACCTACCACTTTGGCTTATAGACTGTTGTGCAGGTCCTCCACCCTTTCTGTAAAAATAGAAACACAGACAAAACGAGACACAGGCCTTGGAATGATAGAGCATTCATAGCACATCAACATGCTTTTATAAAAATAAAGGTTATTACCAAGCCATAAACCAAGATACTTAAAGTGGCCAATGAGGGACAAGCAGTGACCTTTTTCTAAGAGGATTTTAAAGTATGGTGATCTAGATTTCTTTTTTTTTTTTTTAATTTAGTGAAGCACATAGTACATGGTTAAAAATCAAAATGCATCTCCTGATACGCAGTCATAGCCAGGTGAACAAGATCATTCCACAGACAGTTAATGACAGTACTTAGAGGGTTGGTCATGCAATAGGACATACAGTATCCACTATACCCTATTTGAAAAAGACTAGATACTTCCACAGACAGTGCAAATGAGCTTATTTATATACTATTGGGGCAGAAAATTGGGCCATCTCCAGACCCATCCCCCTACTGCAGCCACAGGGATGCCCACACCAGAAACCCCTCATCCCCCCTCCCATGGAACGAAGTCCAGATCCACTTGAGCTATGCGCCAAATACACCGTTGCCATTTCTGACTGAAAGATGCCAATAAGTATGGTGATTTAGATTCTATACTTGTACGTAGGTGGATTATCTTATTTTAGCATTTACACAAAGACTGTTTTACTTTAACCAGCACTGAAGGTTTTCAATGTTCTGTTGGTCGTCAGAAGTTATCATTTGTATGTCAATAGATGATAAAGATGATGGTGTCATTAGCATGGAGATGGGTGTTAAGAAACTGAGTAGGTATTTGAGAGATAGTTTACGAATATAGTAAACAGTAGTGGATCTTGGATGGAGCCCAACAGTATACTACGTCTTCTGTTAGCACCCTTTGCAAACTGTGTGAGAGGCCTTTCGGCACCATGCAATTCTGCTTAAAGTTGGACCAGCATAACATTCTGTGGTGATTTGCATATGCAGCCATGATGCTTTGCATTGTGGGGGCATGTGTGATTTTGTATTTCTTGAAACTTGGCTTCCCAGCCAAATGCCCTTTGGGTAACCTTGCCCAGTGTTTGCGCACAGAGGTTCTTTTGTCTCTCCCAACAGTATACTAGTAACAATGTTCAAAAGGAACGTTACTCTCAGTAACTCATGATCTTCTCGAGTATCTCCTACAAAGAGTCAGATTCATTGATCTTAGACGGAAGCACCAGGACCCCATGGGAATCAGAAATGTTAGGGCTGCTGGTACCAACGTACGATACAGATGCACAGCACCACGTGCATACGGGTAATAGGTGACGGCAACCCCAACCACTTCAGTAGCTCCCACCCTCCAAGATGGAGTGAAAAAGTAAAAAGACAGCAAAACAATGGTGAAATACAGAGAAAGAAACTCAAGAAAGAGGGAAAAAAAACATTGAAAAAGACACAGCCAAATCACCTCAGACAAAATACTCCAAAGAAATAGTTAAAAGGTATACATACAGACAAAAACACAGTGCTTGACTACGTCAAAAAAACATGCTAGGAAAAAGAGATGTGATAAGTCTGATGAGGAAACACTGTTAGAGACAATATTTTGTTTTGAAACAAACTCCTGTGAGTGCCAATGACTGCAGGGTAAACACTGCTATGTGTGCATGCAACAGTGATATCTATGGTTCATAATACATGAAAGGTAAGCTAATCCTTATGACAGAAAAATGGTACCGTGAGGACTAGAAACCAAACAGAAAAGGGGGGCAAAAACTACCCCATGGAGGAACAAACATAAACTAGCTCACCCTTGGAGGTGAGAAAGAGAAGAAAAAAGAGCAATTGAAGAAAAAAGGTTAACATGGTTAAGCAACACTGCCCTCAGCAAAAAAAAACAAAACACCCATGTGAATCAGGGGGAACTGTAGGTGGGCTGAATGTGGCTCTATAAAGGGGATACTCAAGAAGATCACAAGTAACTGGTTAGTAACTTTCCTATCTTCTTAGATACAATCACCTCTATCATAGGTATCACAGGTAAAATCAAGCTGTAGACTATTGTGCTTTAAAGCTTGCAATAACCCAGGTTAGAATTAGAATGTCTTCTCTCCATAATATCTGTCCAAACTATTCTTAAAGATATTCATATTTGAGCTTTCTGCAACTTCTATTGAAAGTTCGTTCCATGGAACTACTACCCTATTGCTGTACCAAAATTTGCGCTGATTACGATTCCAGCTCTGGTATAAAAGCTGTCTGTTGTGCCTCCCGGCACTAGTCCATCCCAGTTTGTGCTGGAGACCTATCTCCACCAGAAGCTTGTTTTCTTCCATTAGTCTGTAGAGTAAGCATAACCCCCCTGTGTCTCCTATGGTGAAGAGAGTATAGGTTGAGGGATACCAATCTTTCACCATAAGGTTTATTTTTTAATCCTTTCACAGATCTGGTCAATCTTCTCTGCACTCCCTCCAGCATATTTATGTCCTCTCTATTCTGTGGGAACCAAACCTGTGCACACTACTCCAAGTGGGGCCTAACCCATGCACTATACAATGGAATGAGCACTTTTTCATCTCTGCTAGCTATGTGTCTAAGAATGCAATTCAAATTATGGTTAGCTTTCTTTATCTGTGCCCTGCAATGAGATCTGAATTTGAGGTCATTTGTGATCATTATCCTAAGTCTCTTTCCTCCTTAGTAACATTAAGTATGTTATTTGCAAGTTTATAGGACACCATTCCATTACTCTTACCAAAATGCATAACCTTGCATTTGGCAGTATTCAGGACAAGTTTGTTTGTTACTGTCTATTCAGAGATCACATCTATAGCCCCTTGTAGTGATGTAGTGTGTTCATAACTATTTACTACTGTTCCTATTCTACAATCATCTGCAAATTTATAAGGCCTGATATTTGGATTATTTAGTTTAAGAGAGGAAATGTAAATGTTAAAAGGTTTGGTCCCAAAACAGAGCCCTCAGGTACCCCACTAGTGATGAGGGCCAATTAGAGAGAACCCTTTATGAACACCCTCTGTTTTCTTCCCTTAAGCCAATCCGATACCCAGTTACAGATGTTCTGATTGAGGTTAATCTCCTCTAGTAGGGTTAATAATTCATAATGGGGCACTTATCAAGCGCCTTGGCAAAAATCAAGATAGATCACATCCACTGCATTCCCAAGGTCCAACTCCCTGTTGACATTCTCACAAAAAGCTAAGAGGTTAGTTTGACATGATCTGAACTTTGTGAACCCATGTTGTACTGGGTCAACCAGATCATGAGCTGTTAAGATATTCAAAAATAAGAACTTTAATTAGTCCTTCCTTTATTTTTCCTACCAGGGAGGTCAAACTAATGGGCCTAAAGTTGTCAGGCTTTATTTTTGGCCCTTTCTTTGCCCCACTATTTAGATGAATATCTACCAGTATCCACACCCAGGTAGACTGACTAAAAAAACACATACAAGGCAAGGGATGTTGTCACTTGCAGTCATCCTCACGAGTAAAATCCCAGGATGAGTTGTAAATCTGCCTAAAAGAGTCTTTGCAGGCAATCTTACTGCTGCCACTTGGAAGGTTCAGAAGGTTATTACGCAGTTAGGGGCACACATACTGCAGGGAGTACATAACACAAAAACAACTGGCCCAAAACAGACAGCCGCTGGGCTGAGCGTGCTGCTACTTCGCATGCTGTTACTTCGTGTGTTGCTATTTTAATGTGTAAGTTTTTAGGTTATTTACTTTAAATTTGATCAATTATTTAGTTTATTTTGATCGGTGGAGTTTTCCTCTGGCTTGAAGCTGTGGATTATTGGGATTTCTTTGAGTTACAGCGTTTGGCGTTTTGCACCCGACCGCCCGACTCCTGACACTGAATGCTGTGGAATGGTTTGGACTGCTCTCACTCCGTGACTGAAACACTGTAGGGCGCCACCGATACTGGAGGGTTTTATGTGACTGCCCCATCTCAGCACCTTGACTGGGACTATATTCGGAAGTTACTTTCTGTCCTGCCGCTCGACTCCAATTTAGATCAAGCGTGAGTGACTGGAAGTGGATTCACCCTGTGATTGAGATGCTGAGGGGCGTTGTTGTGTTGCTACTCTTTTCTGCCTGCCTGTACTTTCGTCTGTATTGTTGAAGACTGGACCTTGGACTTGGTGCAGTGCGGGAAAGGATTTGTGCGATATTGTTTTGTGCTGAGCTCTGACTGGACGGTCCTGTGGCGGTGCCTTTGGATGCAGGGTTGGATCGTCGGCAGTGGTTGACCGTCCCTGTGGGGTAACTGGTGGCTGGGGTTCAGGGCCGCTCGGTGAGCTGAGCCGTGGATCTGTCAAATAGTCAACAGGACGGGCTGTCTGCTTGCTTAGGTTCTCTGGGAGGCCGGCTGGCGTCGGTGGAGAACCGAGGAAGTGGCTACGGATGCTTTCTGGCTGCGGTGCCTTCTGTGGGATTTTTCGGGACCCACTAATTCTTCGTTTTCCCTAGCATGTGGATCGTGAGTGAGGATTTTTGCTTGAAGACCTTCTGCCTGCACCTGGTCAGATTTTTTATCTTTCATTATTTATTGTTAACATTCAGGCAGTGAGAGTGCCTGTGCTTCACTGTCATCCCCCAGGTAGTGAGAGGTCTGGGGGCTGAAATTACTCATAACTTTTCACCATCTCTTAGTTTGGACAGACAGTGGGAGTGTCTGCACCTTTTTTAGTCTCCCAAGGCTGTGAGAGGTCTTGGGGAGCTGAAGATATTTGTCATATATGTCTGACTTTCTCTTGAAGTATAAAGTACAGTACTTTATAATTGAGCTAATTGTGTTGACGCCCTGCAGTGTTCAGGCGTGAACTCCTGGGCATATTTATCTATTTTAAAGGACAACAGTTTCAAGTGGCCTGTAACTAGGAAGTGCTGGACTAATAAATTAATTAGTATTCTATTTTATTTTTGAATAAGTATTAATTTTAAGTGTTTGACATCGTTTTATTTTTTATATATATTTTGTTTTTTCCAATGTGTGACAGTGTGTGGGTTTTCTGAGCCCCCCCTCCCCAACACTCTGTGAGAGAGAGAGTGGAGTAGTGAATTTTCTGGTTATTTGAGAGTGGTAGGTTTTGTTTTGTTTATTATTTTGTTATTATTTTATTTTTACTCCTCTCAGTTTATTTGCTTTTATTTATAATGTGTTGGGGAGGTTCAGTGACGGTTGGGCATTATTCCCCCACCAGGCTCAGGAAATTATGTCCCTTTGAATGTCCTCCAATGTCCTCCAATGTCATCCGACACCTATTTTAGGTGTCGTGCTTTGGGCATTCTTAGGAAGCGTAAAAGAAGGTGGAGAGCTGGGCCTGGTAGGGGACAGGAAAGGGGAGAGCGGATTGGGGTTGTGGGGTCCAGGAGACGCCTTGGGGTGAAATGGAGTCAGGGTAGAGGTTATTCTTGTCTTGTCCCCATACCCAAGGGCTCCAACTTTAGTGGGCAGGTGCCGAGGTCTTCCCCGACAGCTCATCCCACCTTGGCGGTGTTATGCAATGCCAGATCTATCAAAAACAAGACAGCTATTATAGCTGATCTTGTTGGATCAACTGATCTGGCTTGCATCACTGAGACCTAGCTTGATGAAAATCCAGGCCCTATATTGGCCTCGGCAACTCCAGCCGGGTTCTCGGTGATACACCGTCCAAGGTTGTATCGTAGGGGCGGGGGTGTGGCCATTATGTTTAAGACTGAGCTGGGCCTGCTGGATGTGCCACTGGGAAGTACCAGATCCTTTGACTATATCCTGGGAGAGGGTGTAGGGTTGCAGGATTCTCCTCGTCTACTGTCCACCAGGAGACGGTGGAGAATTCCTGCAGGAGACAGACTTCATCGTCGACATGGTGTTGAGGTCCCCCAGATTGATAGTTCTGGAGGACTTCAATGCCTGGGTCGATGATGAACTCTTGCACTTTGGTCAAAATCTCCTCCAGCTGATGATGACACTGGGCCTAACACAGGTGGTTACCTCGACCCATGTAGGGGTCATTCATTGGACCTGATCTTCTTTTGAGTATGGAGATTGCTGATTTGGGGTGGAACTAGTCAGCTGGTCTGACCATCACACCATAAGGTTCAGCTTCAGGGCTCACCCTAATAGGTCTGCCCCTATGGAGATGGTTCAGTCCCGCCATACCTCTCAACCTTTTGTCCCCCAAATGTGGAACACTGCCTGTCAAAATGTGGAACAAATGGGCAAAATGTGGCATACTTAATCAAATCTTTATCTAAGAAACTCAGAACACTCTTAAATGTTTGCTTTTATGTTCAGAAAGTCTGTTATTAATTGAATAATGTATTTTTTGCATCATTTACTATGGATTTTTGCTTTAAAATGTTGACTTTGAATGTGGAACAAATCCTCACAATGTGGAACAGGGAGCTTTTGTGAAGTAAAATGAGGAACGTACCTCATAATGTGGTACAGTTGAGAGGTACGAGTACTGCCCTTTAAGGGGCATTAACCCCAGTGACCTACTGGCGGTACTGGATCTATCGGGCTTGTTGGGTGAATGCATGAGTCCAAATGATCTCGTACTAGCCTATAATAAGGCTGTGGGAGATGCTCTGGACAAGATTGCTCCTGTTCGTGTTCGGCCTCTCACCCTTCGTTCAAGGAGCCCTTGGTCTGATGGCTCCTTGAAGGAGTTAAGGCGAGTTACCAAAGTTGGAGAGAGAGCTCGGCAGAAGTCTGGCCATGATGCTGACAGGCTTAGGTTGATGGCACATTATGATGGCTATCAGTCACCCGTAAGAAGGCAGAATTCCTGTCCAGGGAGATTTCTGCTGCACAGAATCGACCGGCTCAGCTTTTCCGGACTGTTGACAGATTGTGCAATCCAATCAGTCTCCAGCCCAGAGAAGCTTTTTCTCAGCTGAGATGCGAGGAGTTCACTCTTTTTGCAGATAAGGTTGCCAGCATCAGGTCAGGCATCGGTCCGACCTCCCCTATGAGGGATTGCAGTGGTCGACAGGAAGTGGCATGCACTCGGTCTGTCTGGTCAGATTTTCGCCAGCTGGAGTTCATTTGACATTGTGAAGATCATCCAACATTGCGACCAACCGGTTGTAGTTTGGATCCGGGTCCTACACCCCTTTTAGTGGGATGTGTAGAAGTTATCTGCCGGATCCTTGCTGACATTGACTGGAAGTCTCTGGAGAGGGGGGTCTTTCCTGACCCCCTCAAGGAGGCAGTCATCCAACCACTCCTTAAAAAACCCTCCTTAGATCCAGATTGTCTAGCCAACTACTGGCCTATCTCTAACCTGCCATTTGTTGGTAAGGTTATTGAAAAGACGGTTGCGTTGCAATTGGATGATCATCTTACAACTCACAATGTCTATGATACTCTCCAGTCTGGTTTTAGGAAGAAGCATAGCACGGAGACTGTCCTTGTCCGGGTATTGAATGACCTCCTAATGGCTACAGATCAAAAGGCACGTACCATTCTGGTCCTTCTCAATTTCTCTGCTGCATTTGACACTGTAGACCATGGTGTGCTGTTGGAGCGCCTGCAGTTCTTTTGTGGGCTGTCTGGTACAGTCCTCAAATGGTTCCATTCTTACCTCATGGACAGGTCTCAGAGAGTTGCCACTGGAATTTATTCCTCTGGTGCTCACTCCCTGCCTTGTGGGGTACCGCAGGGTTCCATTCTAGCCCCCATGTTGTTTGCAGTGTGTATGCTGCCATTGGGAGATATCATCAGGCGATACAGTCTGGGTTTTCACTGCTATGCAGATGATACTCAGCTGTATTTGTCCTTTCTGCCCAGACAAGATGATGCACTCTCCGTGCTAAACAATTGCCTTGCTGAGATCAGACTTTGGATGAGTTCCAGCTGCCAGAGACTGAATCTGGATAAGACTGAGGTGCTGGTAGTGGACCCAGGTCATCCGGGGGCGGGTTTGGGGGCTGTTACAACCATCAGGCTTATTACTTGGTGGTATGTTGCTCACTACCTCCAATCAGGTGCGCAGCCTGGGTGTTATTTTTGATGATGGTTTGACCCTAAAATCTCAGGTGTCAGCTGTCGTCAAATCCTCTTTTACCATCTGAGGAATATCGCCCGGTGAAACACCTGGTTCCTCCGGGTGATCTTCCAACATTGGTCCATGCCTTTGTCACTACCCGTCTTGATTACTGCAATTCCTCTACCTAGGGCTACCGGGTTGATATCCGCCGCCTGCAGCTGGTGCAGAATGTGGCGGCCAGGCTTCTGACTGGGACTTCTAGAACCAGTCATATTACGCCTGTGCTCCACGAACTGCACTGGCTGCCTGTTTGGTGGCGGATCACCTTTAAGGTTGGCTTGCTAACCTTTAAAGCCCTACAAGATCAGGGAACTGGTTACCTGCAAGATCTCCTGGTACCCTACTGCTCCCTCCGTCCTCTCCATTCCGCCAACGAGGGATTGCTGGAGATCCCCAGGGTACAATTGAAGACATCAGGATCTCGTGCCTTCGCTTTTTCAGTGCCAACCCTGTGGAATTCTCTGCCTTGGTTGGAGAATGCCCAACTGTCGATAGATTTAAAATGGAGTTAAAACTTATTTATTTAGTTTAGCTTTCCTAGCTATGGATGATCTGTTTTAATGTTTTGTTTTAAAATTTTATCTTTATGTATATGGTTTTATGTACAGCGCCTGGTTTTAAAAGGCGCTATAAAAATAAAGATGATTTGATTTGAACTGTCCGAGGAATGAAAAATATAAACAATAAACTACTGGGGAAACCCTCACCCAAGTAGTGGAGTATAAGAACTCAAACCTTAGAGTCGAACCACAACCTTTTAGAAGAATGTCATGGCCGCTATAACTCCAAATTACCAGCTGGCATCCTGGGGTAACCTAGAGTACAGAAAATGGGATCCAAACCTCTGGAATGGTCTGTGTTATAGGCGATTGTTCACTACTGAAAAGAAAATTGAAAAACTAAGATCTTAATTAAAAAAAAAAAAACTCTTTCCTGCTTCTTAACATGAACTCTTGCTGCAGAAGAGAAAGGAAAATGATTAGTGGCTTGATCTTACCTGATATGTTCTGGGATCCTTTTGTAGCCGCAACTAGAGATCCAGGAACAGACAAGGAGGTTGACTCCTGCTGTAGCAATGTAGGATGGACAGTTGAACTAAGTAAATGCAGTTCAAGATTTGATGGGCGGGCCCTAACTTCTTATATCTCAGTAAGGATCATGAGGACTGATACTTTAGAAATTGAGGCCTCTGTGCAGCAATGGCCCACACTCTTTCATTGAACATGTGGTTACCACAGAAAGAGAATTCAGAATTTTCTGCCTGAGGCTAAGATCAAGCCCTGGCATCCATAGTAAGAATGTCTGAGATAACACACTACCAAGCAGCAGTATGGATAGCCATCTCAGAGAATCATATGTGGCTCTAAATTGGTGTTTGGATGAGTTCAACCCCTGATAAGCCACTGCTAGAGTAGCTGCCTTACTGAATCATAAGGGCAGGATTCTGCTGGAGAGCTGACCCTATACGAGAGTTTCTGGTCAAAGCACACCATGCAGGATTGACAGTTTGCAATATGCAGACTGAGGATGGAGAAGCATATACCACGTGACCAAGGCAGTGTTGCTTGGATAACATCAAACACTACCAATTTTCTCAGATACCTAATGGCATCTGATACTGTTTTATCTGCCTACTGGATCCTATCGCCTAGGATCCAGTCGGATACCAACTTTCTGAGGTGACTATCCAGGATCCAAGGTAAACAAGGCACATATCCAGCCTTGGGTCCCACTTTCTGACCTTGCATCTGTGAGAAGAGGCAGATATCTGACCTCAGATCCCACTATCTAACCTTGGATCAGAAAACTGAACTTAATCAGATAGGTGGGCTATCCATTGGACCCTATTAAGTTAGTCAAAAGTATTATCTGAGCATCACTAGACCCAGGCTGTCAGAGTTGTGCAAAGGGGGAACATGAATCCTGGGCAAAGGCAGTCATTTGGTGATGCAGGCTTCGGGATTCCCACCATAGGAAGGGTTTAACACCCAGTCTTTCCCTTAGTGGATAAATACGTATGATCAGCTATCCATGACACTGCTAGATGGTGGAGTGCTCATCTTCTGGCCACCACTGCAGCAGTGTTCTAAAGTCAGTTGGATTAAAGGGACCAAAAGGGTGAGAACCAAAGGAAGCCCCATATAGTCTGCATTCTGTGCCAATACTGCATGAGTCAAAATGTTCTATGTTTAGCCTTATTCAATAAAGCCACCTTAAGCTGAATGAGTTAACAGCAACCATGGGAAATGAAATGCCTCCTGCATATTTCATACAAATAGTTGAAAGGCAATGTCCTCAGGACGAGTTGTGGCAACACAGATAGACAAACTGACACTGCCGGAAGAAGACATCTATCCCACTGAGTCACCTTGCTCTGATACAGGATGAGTACCAGGGAGCAAACTGTCCTGAGACATGAGGGAACACAATGCTTAGTTGGGCCTGTGTTAGCACCCCACTGAGAGAACAAGCCCAAGGACAAAGGTCCAAACCAATCCTTAAAGAACGCCAGCAAATCTGGAATTATTCATCACATAAAATGCAGGAAAGCAAAGGGGCATGGCCACCGAAGATGGAGATACTGCAACTAAAGGCACAGGTGGGGGACCACACCAAGCAGCTTTAAGGTAGATGACCCTGGGTACAGGAAAGTAGGCCACCAACCAGACAGGGACAGGGAGGATACCAAATGCCACTGCAGGGGCTATTAGCAACACAAGAATTTCCCAGGAAGCAACAGGAGGCTCAGACTGTGCTGCTGCAAGAAAAGTCACATGGTGGGATAATGGCTGCAATGTGCCCTAATTGTGATGGTTCCAGCCATCCCAAGTATTGCACAGAAGGAAGGTTTCTCAGTGCTGAGGACAGTGCTGAAAAAAGACTGTGACAGCACTGAAGCAACACCTGTTGGTTCCAAGAAACTTACTCCTGGTGCCAGTGAGTGATTCTCAGAGACACTGACACTGGTACCAAAAGTGTCTTCAAAAACAATAACAACTAAGAAGGGTATGGCAGTTATGAGTCTGAGAAGATCTCCAGTGACTGAAATGGTCAAACAATCACCTCATCCCACTGCAATGTCCTCCACAGCTTTCTGCCACCAAATGGAGAAGGCAAGCTAGAATAAGACACCGATGCAAGTCACAAGGGCCTGACATAACGACAAGGTCAGAGAAACAGTAAGAAAAACCAAAAAGAACAAGGTCATGTAGCAAGAAAGGAGTGGCGACAAAGTCCTGGTTCCCAAAGTGTCACTCAATGGCAGGAAAAAAGAATTAATGCGGCTGGGGCAACGTCACTTTATGTGGCACCGACTGACAGGTACGTTGCAATGTTACATTTGCATCATACAGTTCTTGATGCTGATGGGCCAAATATTCTGGTTCCCTGGGGTCCAAGTGCTTCCTGCCTAAGATCAAAGAGTGGGGCTACATGAAAAAAATTGTTTCTTAAGTAGAGTTGTAAAATATGTGGTCCATGAAACTAACAAGTGTTCTGCTGGTTAAATAACGTGAAATCCATTTGAGTGTGCATGTTGAGATTATTGAATCTGTAGATTATTAGGTTATGGAAGACCAGATAAAAGATCTTGCAGAGGTCACTAAATATGACTTTTGTGATGTATCCTTAGTCCATTACTGAACTAATGTCACTGGTAAATTTGTGTAGTGCAGTCATGGTTGAATAATGTAGTCTGGAACCTGACTGTGGAGGACACAAATGATTTCAGCCAGTTTCCATGTTGTTTTTAGCAGTTCAACAGTCTCCAGACAGAAGTTATCTAAACTGGTTGAGTTGAGGAAAGCTGCATAGCAGCTAGCTAGAGCAAGTGGAAAGAAGACAAATAATTAAAATCACTTACAAGCTATAATAAGTTTTATCGGCCACTGGCCAGTGCATGGAGGTTAGGAAAGCTAGAGGGAGGTCAGGGAAAGCTCTGGATGGCTTAGGAGGGAGGGTGGAAAGGAGGCTAGCGAGAGAGAGAGAGAATGTTAACAACAGAAGGGTAAAGTGACTGGCTGAAGGTTAGTGAGAGTAACAGGTGGGATTCAAACAGGTGTTGCAGAACCGGAGCTATGTACTTTGACCACTATGCTACATGATGACTGCTTATGTGATTGGATCAATGCAGCTGATAGTGACCTTTGATACAGATGCACTAGTCCATATAAGACCCCAGACTTTGTGCATGGTTTGACGGGGAGCTCAGGGAGCCGAAGTCCAGGGGTCAGGGTTGGAGTGTTGTTGGAGGTGATCAAGGTCTGAGGGGGATAAACTGACTTTGAAGACTCACTACGGTGAGCATCAAAAAGCGATTTCCATAAGGCGCATTCTTGTCCAGGAAAATTGCTGCTAGGAGAAATTGATCAGTTCAGCTCTTCCAGATTGTAGACAGACTACTCTATCTGGTCTGTTTGCAACTGGTAAGAGCAAATTCATTTGCTTGGTTTTCCCTGACATGGTGTCCTCAGTTCAATCTGAGATCTCTCCAGCTGGGTTGTCATGACCCAGCAGAGTTGAATTGATAGGGGCAGATGCCCTCTGCTAGTCTGGAGTGAGTTCAGATCAATTCTGATGGAAGAGGTTTGTGGGTTGATCTCAGAGTTGCAGCCCCCCCCCCCTTCTGTGAGCTGGTTCCAGAACAGACTAGCTTGCTGATCACCTGTGTTGGGTTTCTGGGCAGTGTTCGCTGAATTGCTCTGATGCTGCCTTCGGAGGGGGCTTTTCAATGCTACTGAAAGATGCTCTGGTAAGACCTCTCCTGAAGAAGCCATCTTGGGACCCAGACTGCCTAGCAAATTATAAACCAGTCTCTAACCTCCCATTTCTGGAAAAGGTCATAGAGAAGATGACGGCACTGCAGGTAGAGGAACACCTCATGGCCTTTGACATTACTTAATCTTCCAGTCCGGGTTTAGGTCTAGGCACAGTATTGAGACAGCACTGGTCAGGGTGAATAATGACCGTCTCAGGATGAGAGACAGGAGAATAGTCCACTCTTGTCCTCCTAGATTATGCCTTTGACACTGTGAACCATGGGTTGTTGCTGGACTGCCTCAGGGAGTATGGTGGACTCACCAGCACAGTTACTTGCTGGTTTGAGTCCTTCCTCACAGGTAGGATGCAGAGGGTGGTGATGGGAGTTTCTCACCACTCCTGAGGCCCCAGCTCTGTGGTGTGCCCCAGGGGTCGATCTTCCCTCCCATGTGGTTAAGTGGTGTGCATGCTGCTCTGGGAGGATCATTACACCTGTCTGGTCTGGGTTTTCATTGCTATGCTGATGATATCCAGCTGTATATGTCCTTTATACCTTGGATGCGGATGCTGCTGAGGGCACAGCTGAACCTCGACTATCCGGACCTCGAATATCCGGATAACTCGCTCATGGACTTCTGTCTCGGACCCAACTTTAAAGCCCTTTTCTGTTCAGGCTCACAGTACTGTAGCAGTAGTGTAATCTGACAGTGTGAGTAGGTGTGTCATTAGATGTAACTACAGAATGTAACACCTAATGACTCACCTTCTCTCACTTCACTAGTTGATTGATTTTCTCACTATTTAAGTGTCCCGGCCAATACAGTATCAAGTGCTTTTCAGAGTCTAATGTCGTTTCAAGTGGCAGACCAAACCTTTGCTGTTACAGCTGTTAAGCATAAGCGGAAAATTCTCCCTCTTAGCGACAAGCTAGAAATACTCCAGCAGCTGGAGAAGGAAAGCAGTCAGTATAGCAGAGACCTATGGAATCAGCAAACAACAGGTCTCTGACTTAAAAAAAGCAGAAACAGCAGCTCATTTCACATGCCACAAACCTACAAGATGAGCGAGAACTGAAACGCCTGGAAACTCTGAAGCCGGGTTCAGATGACAAACTTGAAAAAGCAACTTACTTATGGTTCGCTCAACAGCGTTGCAAGGGGGCACCTGTGTCAAAACCAGTGCTACAGGAGAAAGCCTTACAGTTTAGTCAGGAGCTAAATAAAGAAAATGACATCCCCATGACAAATGATTTGAAGGCTTCTAGTGGCTGACTGCAGCGCTTCAAGCAGCGACATTCAATCCGCCAGCTTGAAATCCAAGGTGAGAAAATGTCAGCAGATCAAAGCGAAGTGCAGCCATACAGGGGAAAAACTGCACAAACTCATTCAGGACAGGGGGTACACAGAGGAGCAAATATACAATGCAGATGAAACGGGGCTTTACTGGTGTCTGCTACCTGACAAAACTCTGGCCAGTTCTCAAGAACAAATGGCTGCTGGCTACAAGAAAATAAAGGACAGAGTGACCATCTTAGGTTGCTCGAACGCTACAGGAAACCATAAGCTGAAGCCCTTAATGATTGGTAACTTTGCAAACCCCCGCTGCTTTAAGAATGTAAACATGGGAGCCCTCCCCATTGTCTATGAAAACCAGCGCAGTGCCTAGACGAGCAGCGATTTGTTTTGTCACTGGTTTCACAAAACTTTTGTCCCCAATGTAAGGAAACACATGAGAAAAAAAAATTGAGCCCTAAAGCCATTCTCCTGGTTGACAATTGCTCTGCTCACCCGGCTGGATTGAAATCCACCGATGGAAAAATCAGGACTGAATTTTTGCCCCCTAACATGACTTCGCTACTGCAGACATTTGACCACGGGATCCTGGAGGGGCTCAAAAAATGATACAGGAAAAAACTCCTGCGTCACATTCTATCAGAGGCAGACCTGCCTGGCTGAGATTCAGAACTGGATGTCATCAACCTGGTTGAGACTTAACCTGGACAAGACAGAGGTAGTAGTGACTGAGCCTGGTCAAAGGTGGGTCATATCAGCCACTGATACAGGGACTGGTCTTCAGCAAGGTTCCTCAGGGTTGGTGGCCTCTGCAAAAGTTAAGAATCTGAGGGTCATTCTGGGTGAGAACCTGACAGTTGAGGTTCAAGTGTTGGCTGTGGTCCAGACAGACTTCTACCATCTCAGAAACATCACCTGGATTAAAGCTTTAATCCTGTCAGAAGACCTGCCCTCACTGGAACATGCATTTGTCTCATCCATGGCCGATTACTATAACACTTCATACCTCGGGTGAGTGGAAGTGTCCTACAACGTTTGCAGCTGGTGCAGAATGCAGCAGCCTGGTTACTGACTGGACTCCCAAGGTTGTATCACATAACTCTAGTCCTGGGTGAAGTGCACTGGCTGCGGTGAAGTGGCGATTATCTTCAAGGTCGACTTACTTATCTGCAAGGCCCTATTCAGATTGGGCCCGGTCACCTGAGATCTCTTGACTCCTACCAGACCTCTCGCTCCCCTTGCTCCTCCAAGGTGGGCCTCCTAGCTGTTGCTAGAATGAGGCTAAAATTATCAGGAGATGGATGGTTTGAACTAGCAGGCCCAGCCCTGTGGAACAGGCTTCCAGGTGACTAAGGACATCCCCTCAGTGGAGGGCTTTATGGGAGCCTGAAGTTCTTCCTCTTCGAGAGCCTTTGGTACTGTCTAATCTCCTCTGGGTTTTGCACCATTTTTCTGCCTTCTCCTGATAAACTGTACTATGAAGTTTATACATGTTATTTATTACTTATTTATTAATCTTAAGATATGAATTTACTTATTTATTAATCTTAAAATAGGAATTTTAACTATTTTGACATTTTATTTTGTTATGTATGTTGTACAGCACCCAGAGCCCTAGGAATGGGTGTTTAATTAAAACTACTATTAATACAACTACACTGCCTCTCTGAGCAGAGGTCACATCAGGCCATTCTTTTTTGGTGTCATTTTTTTTTTTTGGCTCCTCCTCATAGACCTGTGCCCCCCATCTGGACCGACCTCCACCCATCCTGTAATCTGGATTTTCATAGTCTTACCTACCTTCTCCCATTTGCCCCCATGGCTTGCCCCCTGTGGTGGGGTGTGGTAGGACCCCCAACTGCTGCTGTACAAGATCCGGTTCCGCCATGTCACCTGTGAGGGGCCTGCAAGGGGTCATTCCATCACTCTGCCCCAGCCTACCACTCTTTTCCTCCGCTTTTTTCCCCCTCCTTCAAGATGCTGGCCTGAGGTGACACAAGCATGCATACAATCATGGAGTGCATCATGCACCAGCATCTCCTCCCACTGAGCATTACCAGGCGTACTGCCACCTGTTGTCAGCCAAGTGGCAGTCATACACCAAAGCTGGTTGTCCTGCCTCCCCAGAGAACAGTGTCTTCTGGGATGCTCAATCCTCCTCTGGCCATTCTCTGATGTCTCAGGCTTACTTCTAAACCCAGGTCACTGATGTCATGAGCGGCAACGCTACTGCTGTGCCAACCAGCCTGCATAATGTTTTTTTTTTATTCTGCAGCGGCTTTTTATTCTCTGTGTTCTATGAAACGAGGGTTGTTCATTGGTGGTTTCACTTTGGTTTCATTTTCACTGAGTGCAAACTGACCATTACCGAATAGGTAGCTGTGCATTTTCACAATGCCAGTGCAGTGGCTAGCAAGGTTCTCGGCTATCTTTCTACTGGCATCCAGAGTCGTGAACCAGGTGTATAAATGGAGATGGGGGGCCTATAACATACTAGATGGATACTTCAGTGCTTGAGGTCTGGGGCGTGCCTCCCCATGAATTTGTTTTTTTGAAAAAGGCACTGTATCGTATCACATTTTCATGCATTTTAAAGCTCCAATAATGTAGCCTGCCTCTCCTTTCAAAAAAAAAAAGCTTATTTGTTTTTTTAGCTTTCAGTAAAGCCCCTTAACCTTAAATCTTTTTTCATTTTCAGATTAATTTTAAACGTTAAACCATTTATGCTGCTTACACCAAAACAATTTGCCGCAGGGTAAGACCATCAGTCTGCACAACTCGGCATCACTTCCACACTGCCAGAAAACACACCGTACTTTTAAAATTGTTTCACCAAGTAAACGTAGCATAATCTAATTTACAGATGGCAAACTGTGGGAGGGAGACGAGGAAAACAATAACAGAAATAGCATATTTACAGTACCAATACATGGTTTACAACAATTTACAGGCATGATCAGCAAGGGGTAGAACGACAGAAGTAACTGGCACATCATGATACAGAAAGCACTGTCAGGTGCAGTCATGTAGGGCAGAATCAGTTAAATAGAAACATAGAAACAGTACCTGGCTATGTACTGTTCAAGAGACCGAGGTACAAAAGGTTGCTTATTTAACCAGTGATTAAAACCATACAGAGCAAGCTACTGTACAGATCTATCCTTCAACAAGGCCAGCCAGATGATCATATAAAGTGTAGTGATGCATCCGGATAGGGAGCAAACTATAAACTTACTGAGGGCACTGAACAGAGTATCAAGCTTTGATAACTAGCATTTTAGGGCAATATCATGAACCACATCTCCAAAATCGATAACTGGTAGGATCAAATGCTCAACCAGACATTTTTCATACTGTGCCTTGAGAAAGGCAGTCACCTACCCTACAGAGGACTCCAAGTTGCCTGCAGGACTTAGAAACCAGTGACTGGATGTGTGTGGAAAAGCTAAGCGAATTGGTCAAAATAACACTGAGATGCAGTACTTGTATTCAGACACTGATTTCAAAGAGGTGCCTTCCGAGGTTTTAATGGTTAAGTCAGGGCAGCTCACCAGATATCTTTTGTACCAAAAAGCATGGAAATGGTTTGGATTGGTTTAGAGCAAAATGATTTGATTTTAATCAGTCTGAGAATAGGTCAAAGTCAGACTGCAAGGAACAGAGATATCACTGGGAATGTGTCCAGGTGTATATAGGAAGATGTCCTCTGCATGACAGATATTGCAGGATTTATTAGTCCGTAAGAGGTCATTTACAAAAATATTAAAAAGGAGTAGCCATATTGAAGGTCCTTGAGCTTGCCAAGTGCTGCTAGAAAAGAAGCTAATTGGGCAGTGATGCTGCCCTTTAGAAATCTGATCCAGGATTGGCTCCACATCTGTGCCACTGCTGCCCAAGATGCCAGTCAAATCTGCCTTGTCTGATCGAGTAAGTACGTTTCTGGGAGAAATTTATTTTTTTTTTTTCATTTTTGTTCGTTTTACCAGGAAAGGTGAAATGAGCAGCAAGTCCCATTTTCAGGCATGCCACCAGTGTCTACACTGTAAAAGATCTATTATGGTGGTGAAAGACTACAAACAATCCCAAAATGCACTACAAGCATAATGCCGATGTCACACTCATCCACAACCCAGATATGAGCCACTCTGTCAGTGTCTAATTGCAGTCACTGACACTGTAGTGAGTGCAGCTGCCTGCCACCCATATTAGTAAATTGGGAACACTGGACATCAGGCACTGATGGGGGTCTTAGCTAGGTCGCATGCCCCAACTGACATCTTTAAGGGTGTTTGTGTAGAGGAGGTGGTATGTGCTTTGACTAGTGTTTTTTAATAGCAGATTTTCCACTCTTAAGCAGTTTGGTTTTTTTATGTACTCACCATCTCATGAGGTACAGTATCCCAGCAATAAAACATTTTCAAAAATAAATAATCATAATCCCCTTGAAAAGCATAACGAATCATTCACAAAACACTGGAGCCACTGGTGGGAGTGTCTCTTGATATGCAATGAACTTGTATGCTTGTTTTCTTGCCTGTAATTGCAGAATTTGTAGATCTGCAATGGAAGAACATACTTTCACTTTTCACGGCAGGGTCCTTTTTCAAGAGGCATGTTCTTGTTTCTCATAAATAAACTAAGCAAAACAATTTATCATACATGTTAGCTACTGTATTGGACTTCAATGTTTAACTTTTCTGTGTGTGACATATTATTTTGCTAGCAGTTTCTCTTCGATGACAGTCCTCTTGACAAGAAATGATGCATTAGCTTCAGATGGGCTCAGATGCTCTCATTCCTTAATGGGCAGATGTTCTTAGATTACATTATTAGGACAGAAGAGGCCCTTGAATCCATGCCAACAGTTCAGCTCTCTTTGTGAAAGCCTCTCTCCTCTCCCCCCTCAAAAACACTATTCGATTCATAAACCCAGCAAAAATATTTATAGCTGCTACTATACTGTACCTCTCTACTGTCTTTCGTTATGAGGGACGGTCCTCATTGATTTCTTTATTTTTGTTTAAAAACTGGTAATTGAGAAAGGCACACTAAGTTGAGGATCATCTCAAGGTGCCACGGTGGGGGTACAAAGGAGGGGGGCAGGCACTAAATTCAACATAATTACAAAATACAGTCAGTCACACAGTGTCTAGAGCAGCGTCTGTAAAGAAACAGGGTAAAAATACAAAGCTTAAAAATGGGAAGCAGGCTACAAAATATGGCTGAATTAATGAGTTGTTGCAAACAGAGCTGTGCAGCAATGCTTATTAATTCAAGCAATGAAGAACAACTCAAAATGCTCTGTTTCTTACGAAGAAGGTTCTATCCCACATTCTACACTGAGCTTAGAAAACAGAAAATCACATGATTTATACTGCTTATGAAAGGAGCTCGGGATAACAGGATACAATCACCAGGCAGACAACCAATTTATGTGCATAAAAAGCACCTTCATGACACTTATTTTATTTTCTTCCAAAAGAATGATTTGTGCTGAAATTAAAAGTCAGGTATTAGTTCAGCCATTTTAAACAGGTTAATCCAAATGCAACTTGTCTCTGAAAGTCCAATATGATGCCCAGTAATCTCACTCTTTCTTTCTTTCAAGGCTCACTCTCCTCTCTCTCAGTCAGTGTTAGACTGACTCCCCCTATCTAAACTAAGTCCCTAGTGGTAGACATATACATTTTTTGGGGGTGACATTACAATTAGGTGATCCACCCCCTTTTCGTAGAATCAAAATAACATACTATAGGTTCCCATTTCACTGTTAATCATCATCCCCAATCATCAAGTATATAAGCAGGTAACAGTACATATACTAAGTAGTCCCACAGCCTTGCACTGAAGGCATAAAACAACTTCTGCAGAGAGTCTGAATAGGGCCAAGGCCCTCCCCTTGATAGTGACATCACTCATCACAGTTCATATATAAACAGACAGACTGTGGGCTGCCAGCCCTATAGAACACCCATGCAGCCCAACAGGTAAAAAATATATTTTGCGTTCTTTTTTTATTCTTCTTATGCGTCTTCAACACCCTATGCCCCACATTAGGTAATTATCCCCTTAGGCATTTATTAGTTTTATTTATTTCTGGAGTCTCCTATTTCTCTGGAGCACTTTCTCCTGTTTATCCCCCCTCCCGATGGCTGAATTTGCAGCCTGTCGGCAAACCTTTTCATTTGGGCCTATTTCTGGCCCTTTCTTTTGACAGTTTTATTTATTTATATTGGCAACCCATTCTTTATGTGTATTTGTTTGTTTTCTTCACTTTAGGGACGTTCCTGTCCCTGTACATGCAAGCGCTTCTGCATGTATAGTGTTCTATTTATGAGGGAGGTGGCTGAAAGGAAACTTAAAATGCTGCCCCACTTGACCGGACAGACAGCGATGGGGGGTGGAAGAGGGAGAGAGAGAGATCTAGGAGCAAGCACGTTCCTATTTTTCTAAAACCACCTCTCTCTTCTCTCCTTTCTTGAAGGGCTTTCTTTTTAAGGAGAGAGTACTTTTCTTTTAAGTACCCTTGAAGGGGAGAATTAAATTTGTCTTCAGCAGGGAGTGGTGGCTAAAATAACTAAACTGGCACCATGCCAACCACTCGTTCCTGCCAGTGCCACATCCCCCTGAAATAAACAGACATGAAGCTCTTTAGCCCCTTGTTCTATCATGTTATTATTTTCTACCCCTTTTCCCGGGAGGCTACGGAGCATGCCTTTGCTCCACACTTTCTTTATCTTGAACTGCAAAATCCGGTGAATCCTGATACTTCGGAGCTGCTCCTGCTCCAACAGAACAAAATGTTGCATTGTGCACCATGCGCCTGGTTTACTTTCCTATTTCCTTTTAGACTGCACCATGCGGCGGTTCCTCTGACATGGGGCAAGCTGCTCCAGTTCAGGATTGCCTCAGTGCCGCTTTGTGCAACAGCGGTCTGGGACTTTGAAGCATCATTCTGCTCCAATGCAGGATTCTTCCTTTTTGACTCCCCCCTTCCCCAGGACTTTGTCTATGTGAAGGGGCACCAGGGAAAATCCCATAGACATGCAGTGGTGATAAAACACGAAATCTGGCACTTTGCCAGGCACTCGCTCTGCTCATTTCAAATTACCCTGCAGCAGGAGACAGAGAGAAAGAGAGAGAGAGACAGATCTTATGGGGCAAGTGCGCCCTTTATTTAAAACAAATCACCTCTCTCTAAATGTTTGGAGGCTCCAGAGTTTTGTTCAGAATTGCAACATGCGCTCCTTCAATAAAACAAGGGCATATTGTACATAACCATAAAGCAGGGCGGAAGAGCCTCTTTTACACATGGAGCTGCATAGAGGGGCACTGTATGTGGCACTTTAACCCACCAGCTATTGCACTGGCAGTCCAGCCCCAGCAGGTGACAATATTTATTACTTTGAGCTAAGGGTGGTAATTCTAGCAAAGACAACAAAATCACGGGCGTAGCCGTACATTGCTTTACCAGCTCGCCTCGCAAGTGGCAACACTTGTTAGCCTTATCAACAAACGAGGTTGTTTGTAACAGCACTTATTTAGGTATATTAATGCCGTTCCCAACACATTCCTATCGTTCTCTTTTCCCTTAGTATTTTATTTTTTGTATTTTTGGAAGTTGTGCCTCAGAGTACCCACCTTGACAGGGCACCCTGTCACATTTCTCCCTGCCCAAGAGGGCAACCATCTTCTGGTTGTCCAAGACATATAACCATCCCAACAAGGGGTATGGTGGAGCTCCGACCCACCCTCACCATAAAGCTCCACCTCAGGGTCCCATAAACCATATCTGTAAGGATAGACTCATCACAGCACAAAATTACCATTTCATTAACCCTGGTGCTGTCATCCTCCAATTAAACATAGTAAACTGCTCAATAAACAACAACCTTTGAACAAGTGCTCTAAATTTCAATATCTATGATTTAATGCAGTGTACCACCTCTTCCCCATATTTTGAGGTGCAATGCTCCTCATTTAGTAATGAAAGGTTTCAATGTATGCCTACAGCAAACACAAATCTGTGGAAATCAACAAAAAATGGAAGTGTAGAGGTTGGCCAGGGTTGAGGTGCTGGACGCCACACCTCATGCCACACCAGTTACCTGGGTTCAGAAATGAGCCTGGGTTGTCAGGGGTCAGCATGGAGGGGGCCGGGGAATGGGACTGAGCTGCTATAAGGCAGCTCTCCTCTCCCAGGGAGGGATGAGGGGTTTCCTCAACCCTTGGCTGCCACTTGGTGGAGGACAGATGGCAGTCAGGCAATGGGGAGCCAGCGATAGCCAGGGGTGGGGCAGAAGGGGCAGAGTTGGTACCCGGACTGCATGTGTGCCTCCACACCTGCGAACTGCCATGTGACCGTGTCTGTCGGGGTCCCAGAATCTTCGGGAGAAAATGCAAAAAGTATTATTTAAAAAAAAAAATGAAGTGTAAAGGCCAACTACTACCTGTAAATCTTTAAAGTTCCATACGGTGCCAACCCCTAAAACTCTATCCTCTCCCAGTTTAGACTGGGACCATATGCAATGCATATTTATTTACAATTTGGTAACTAAGAAAGACAAACTGTGCTAAACCTTATTTCCAGGTGCAACTGGGGAAAGGCAAGTGAGAGGATAGAGAATACATCAAATCAAATGCACAACATACAGTACACAGAGTGTTAATACAAAAACAAAATACAAGACAAGGCACCACAAGTGCCAAGACAAAATACACAAAACAACAACATGCAAAAATAACAAAATGTAACCAAACTAAAATGTCACAACATATAGAAGTACCAAATAATGTGCAGGGAAGACCAGCTACAAATAAATAAAAGTTCTTAATGAATGACACTGTAAAGATTACCCATGCTGGAGTGATGATGGAGGAGAGAGGGAGGCATAAAGACAGAGAAGGGTGAGAGGAGAGTCTAAACCCAAGGACAAAGAAGCGAAGCGATACAGTGGAGCAGGGAAATGGGCTAAAGGAGACGAAGCAGAAAGCAATGAGGGGGAAATTCAGAAAGGAGTGGAAAGAGTGTCGGAGAGTAGAAAAGTGAGGGGAAATAGATGCTAACTACAGTTGCAAAAAGAGGAATAATTATCATGAAGGAGAAATCTGATGTAGGGAATAAAGGAGGGGTGACCTGTAAGACCTGGTAGAGGAAGGCTATTCCAGAAAATAGGGAAGCAGATGGAGAAGGCAGACTGTCCAGTAGAGATCTTACAGTGAGGGACAGAAAAGGAGTGGGCAACAATGGGAGTGGGAGGATTGGATGGAGGGGGAGTGGAGGGTAGTTATTCAAAAGGATAACCAGTATGTAGAAAGATAAAAAGAACTGTGGAAGTGACGCCAAGACACAAGTGGGGGTGGGGAAGGGAGAAGTTGAGAAAAAGAGAACAGTGATAGGTAAGATGTATGGCATTTAGTGTGAGGCAGCAAAAAGGGGATCCATATAAAATACAGAAACTCTGTTTCCCATGTATTCAAATCCTGATGCTGGGTGTCCGAAACATGGTCACTCAACGTTAGGATTTTGTCTGCGCAGAGTTGGTTCTGTTAAGTACAGGTGTGTGTAGGGGAGGCAAATCTTCCAAAACATTTAAAAAAAAAAAAAGTTGAATAATCGGATGTCAGGCACCTGTGATTCAGGCACTGGCGTGTAGGATTATGAAACATGGGAAACGAGTTTGCTATGTTCTAAATATATCAGCAAAAAGAATGAAAAGGGAGTCTAATTTGGCAAGAGTTGTTTGGGAGCAGCAATGTCTGTGTAGCTGAAAACAGGCAGGATCATCTTGTGGATGGTTTTGCAACAGACCAGGAAAGGCAGATAGGAATTGTGGTCCAAGGGTGGAATGGAGTTTAGTTTTATTATGGCATCGATGTGGGTGGAGAAATCAAGGTTTGATCCTCACACATATATACTCTCTCTCTGTTTATACATTAATTTCCAAATGAGAATGCAACGTATTTAGGCTAAAACTTACCATATAATTATTTAGGTTACTTCAACTGGTAACATTTGAAGAAACAGGACAGTAATAAGAATATTTAGGAACAACATTTGAAAAAACAGGATAGTAATGAAAATCTTTAGAAACGTTGTTGAAAATGTCTTATGAAATACAAAGTACTTCTAGTTATTTTCTCAAGATCAGATATAATAGCCTCTAGAGATAACCGGCTTAAATCTGAGAAAGAGCTATGAGTGACAGTTTGCACACCTGTTACAAATGCAAGCAAACTAATACTGTGTGGTTTATATTTGAATACAGTTCACAGCACCAATGATCAACCTACTTTACTTGCAAAACCCTGGATGAAAAAGCTTTGAATGTGCAAATGGAGACCTGAGCGTATATAAATGCAAGTTGCAGTAGCAATTTAAAACACGTGTGCCTATTTTAATTGGCAAAAATACATATTTAGGTGATGAATATGGGTTACAGCTGCATCCAGCCAACTAAAAGAAAATAACCTTTTCAGTAGTTACAGCAAAAAATATGAATATTCTGCCATTTAATTTGTCTTTCAAGGCAAAATAAGTTGCTCCTGTTCCCTTCCCAGCGCCATTCTGATAAACGGAAGTACACTGGGTTTGGGCAGAAATATGCTGTCAATCATCCCAAACATGTGCTTGAATCATCTACTGTAAGTAAGCCATGGGAATCCTGTGGGTTTCTAAGTTTACTGAAGCGGTCTGCTGGCACCTCAGGTTAATATCTGCAAGCTCCTCTGTCATCTGCTGTGGTGCAGGTGTAGGGGAGGGGTCTGGTGGGCTCTTTATCTGCCACTCAGAGGAGCATCAATCATCAAATCAGATTCAGATTTTGGTTTGTAGTAGTGAGAGTTTGGGAAAGAGCTGCCTGTGGCAGAACTGTGAGGAAGTCCCTCGACTTGTTCCCCTCATGCTGCTCATGAATCACCCCTTCACTTCAGTGAGGGTGGCAGAGGGCGTTATTCATCCATCTATAAGTATCTGCTCTGAAGGGCTGAACTGCTAATTCACGAGTTAAATCAGGGAAAGAAAAGTCATGAGTGGAGTGCTGCAGGGTTGGTCATGGGACCCGTCCTGTTTAATAGGTTCATACTAAAATGATATTGAGAGGATATCCAGGAAAGGTGTGTCTTTGCCGACGACACAAAGCTAAGAGGCATGGCAGATCATGAAGAAGGGGTGTGTGAGCTCCAGAAGGACCTAAAGAGACTAGAAAAATGGTTTAAGGTATGGCAATTGTGGTTCAATGCTAAGAAGTGCAAAGTAATGCACTTAGTAGATGGAATGCACACACAGAATACTGGAAGGGAGGAATCAGACTAGCCACTTCAGAAAAAAGAGAGATCTGGGGGACACTTTCAGTGACTCCCTCAAGCAAACCCATCAATGCAACAAAGCGTGCTGCTAGGGACTGAGGATCCTGGGTTGTTTAGGGAGGTGTTTTGACAGTAGGAGAAGCAAGGTGGTACAGATCCATGGCGAGGCCTCATTTAGAGTACTATATCTAGTTCTGGAGCCCTCAGGCAGGAAGGACATTGACAGACTAGAGTCAGTACAGTGAAGTGTCACCAACATGATCCAGGCACAGCAGGGCAGATCCTATGAGGGACAGCTGGAGGCCCTAACCATCATGTATTCGCTGGAGACCAGGTGGGAACGGGGAGGAGAGACGGGACATGATTAAATCATATACATTTCTCAGGGGTATAAATAAGGTAAACAGTGAGGACCTATTTGTAAGAAACAAGGATGCAATCACTAGGGGGCAGGACAGGAGGTTGGTGGGGCACCAGTTCAGGAGAAACCTGAGGAAGTTCTACTTGGCTAAGAGGGTGGTGGATCCATGGAACAGACTGCTGGTGGAAGTGGTGGGGGGCAGCTACCCTTAACAGGTTTAAACACATTTAGGACAGGGCAAGGGGACTCGTGGACCACAAGGAGGGCAGCAAGGGTTTGAGGGGTGGGGTAGGGATATAGCCCACTGTGGGAAGGGGAGGGGTACAGCCCACAAGGACAGTAGGTCAGTGTGATGGGGTAGTATATTTAGGGAAGACTCGATGGGCCTTTGGTCTCCTTCTTCCATCAAATTCTATGTTCCACGTTTAACTACAGCTGTGGCTATGATCAGCTTGGACATCTGTCTTTTTGGAGTCTGTTACACAGTCATGCACTGCCTGTGACAGCAGACTGTGGTTTGCTGATTACGCCTGTCATCACCTATCAACTGATATGCAGGGTAATGCCTTTACTAATAGTGTAATGCTAAAGTTTTTCTTGAGTTTGCCACTTTAAGATCTGGGGAACTGCTACTGCTTTATTACCTAGAAGAGTGTTCTACTAGAATGGGAACCAAGTTCTACTTGTCACTTGGCTGCCACTGGAAACTATAATTGCATTATCCTCACCAAGAACTGTAATGTATATGTTTAATTCCGTACCTCCAACCTCAACCTAAACTGTGGTTTAGATCAGCTGTGGTGCTATGGTAGGGAGGCATCACCCCTGTGGAGCTCTTTGGCTGCTGCCATGGATTGTGTAAAGAGAGTCGCCTCACTGCCCAGAAGGTCTGATGTTTGCTCTCCAGCTGGAGCTGCACCCATAGGTTCTGTTCCTCATACAGGGGGCAAAGGATTCAGGTGTTAAATATTGGCGTATGGAGGGCCAGAATCATCCCTTCCAGTGCTTGCAGGCATGGTTATCAAAGAGTGGTAAAGCCACACTAATGCAACTTCTATTACTTGCTATATGCAACTACTGTAGTTACTAACTGTAACTGTTGGAATCTGCACTTTAACTGTCAGGTGCCCAAAGACCCAAAGTGCATGTCATGTTATCAGATATCTTGCGGGATGTAGTGAGAGTGGTCCCAATTGTTCATAACAATGCCTTTCCATAACCAAGGTATTTCATACAGAGGTAGCGACTTGCATGCCAGCTATGCAGTTGTTTGTACCTCCCCGGAGTGGCGACTTACCTGAAATTGTGTGGGACTATCATCTAATGCTCCTAATCCAGATTCAGGTGTCCATTACACTTTCCATTGAGAGGGCATGGGTGGAAGCTGGAGGGGGGAAGATTCAGGGGAGAAAGGAGGAGGTGCTACTTCACTGAGAGGGTGGTGGAGCCATGGAATGCGCTGCCTAGGGGGTTGGTTGAGGCAGAGACGGTGGGTGGGTTCAAGAGGGGGTGGGACAGGCACAGGGGAAGGGTTCTGGAAGCAAAATCCAATGCAGCGAGAATATCCAGAACTGGGAAGGGAGAAGCCAGAGAAGGCGAGGGGGGCAGCAAGGTCAGCTCCCAGGGTGGAGGCTGACCAAATGAGCAGACACGAAAGACCATTAGGCCAATTCTGCTGTCATTTTAGTATGTTAGTATACCGTTCTTCGTAGAAGCTGAAGAGATGGCGTCGACATTTATGTTTGAAACTGCTATTGCAGCTAATGGTGCTTGGTTCCCTGCTGGTTTTGGTCCTCAAGACCCAGGATTCTAACTTCACTAAATATAAATACATTCTTGGAGTTCCATCCCATATCGAGAAACAACTGTCACCACTCAGAAATCCCCTCTATCAGGAAGGGGGCTTGCACCTAGACAAAGCCACATTGTGACAACAAGCTTTCACAGCTGTAGAAAAACTCCTAGCAAAATTGATTTTTAAAATTGTTGGTGTAACCATTTTTATAGTGTTTCCACTCTAAATTAACAATTTATAATAAAAACAATTTTATTCAAAGTACCAGTAGCACTAAAGGCACCATAGAAGATCTGTAGAAAATAATTATGTGGCCAGAGAGAAGGCTGACAGGCTTCCCAGGAATGAAAAGAGAAAAGACTTGAGGGATGGGGACTGAGATACAGCAACAATAAACTGTACTAAGAAGGAAAAATGTTCCCCTCTGGGGATCAAACCTAGGCCCCAAACTCTACTACTTGGTGGCTTGTAGTTCTACCAGTGTACTAAGCTTCTTATACTCAAATTAAACACTCTAATTGGTATAAATGCCTTCAAGACGCTTTATTTCCATACAATCAGAGAAGTATGTAACTGCTTCACCCACTCAGACCCAGTACCGTGTCTGCACTGGTATATAGCCGCCCAGACCTACTTTTAGTACGACCCCCAGCTTGCTCCCTCATCAGCCTAATTTGTTCTCATCTTATCCCCTGTCTTATCAACACTAGGCCCATCCATCCCCTTATTCTTCCTTTTCCAACCTCGGATAGAGCTCACTACCCTGGTTGTGACATCCCACCATGCCCCGTAGATTCATAGCATTCAATCCCAGGGCTCACATATACTCCTTTTCTCCATCCAACTTCTATACATCGTGTTTTACCAACTCTTTCTGTGCACCGTGCCCTCCTAGCCTTTCTCCCCTACCTCCTCCCTTTCCCACTACCTTCACTCTACCTGGTGTATATTTTATTTTTTTCTTCCGATACTTCCTCCTGCAACCTTAGATAACCTGCTTTATCTTCCTATAGACACTTCTACGTATGTAAATACCATGTAATCTGTACAATATCTGTATAATTCTATGTACATATGAACTTCTTTTTCTTTCTCTCTGTAAAGAGTATTATCTGTATTGCCTTGTAAATATCTGTGTTGACCTGTATATACAATTGTTCATGCTCCACCCAGGTCCATCTTGCAAATGAGCTTCTGCTCAACAATGAACGCCTGGTTAAATAAAGACTTGATTGATTGATTGACAGGAAAAGCATGTTGTGGTGAAGGACATCCAGCAGTGACTGCAGACCCCCCCCCAAACACACACACACATATATATATATATATATATTGGCGGTGGCTGCTTGTAAATAAAAACTAGTGTTTCCTAAGATGCATTTAAAACTAAAGGTCTAAGTTGTACCTTTCAAGTTATCAGCAATATAGAACTTCAAACCTTACTGAAAATCTATCACTATCATCAGCAATGATATCCAACAATGTTCTCATACTACATAAACTGTACTGAGAAAAGAAAAAAATGTTCCACTCTGGGGCTCAAACTCAGGTCCCCTAGCTTATACTGCTTGACAGCCTATAAGTGCACACCTGTACTAAGCTTCCTACACAGGAAATGCATGCTGTGGCAAAGCACATCAAACAGTGAGGACAGACACCCCTATACAGCGGCAGTGAATGTTCATAATTAACAATCTGTCTGTTTAAAGTAGTGTTTACCACATTGCATTTAAACATCAAAGTCTGAGCTGGAACTTTTCAAGTTATTAGCAATATAGACCTTCAAACCTTGCTGAAAGTCCATCACTATCATTAACAATAATATCTAGAAATTTCTTCCATACTAAATAAACTGTAGTGAGAAAGAAAAAAATGTTCCACTCTGGGGATCGAACCAAGGCTTCCTTCCCTCTATTGCTTGGTAGCCTGTTGTTTTACTGCTGTACTATGCTTCCTAAAAAAGAAGATGCATGCTGTGGCAAAGAATATCCAGCAGTAATTGCAGAGGGCACCCCCCCCCCCCGAGCTGCATAGAAACATAGACTTTGACGGCAGAAAAGGACCGTTTGGCCCACCTAGTCTGCCCATTTCCCCACCTTCAGGATAAGCTGCAGATCCTAGTTAACCAACAGCCTAGTTCTTCCTGCAGTGGATGTTTGTAATTAACAGTGTCAGTCTGAAGTACTGTTCCCCAAGGTACAGTACATTTAAACCTCAAAGTCTGAGCTGGAACTTTTCAACTTATTAGCAATCTAGATCTTCAAACCTTACTGCAAGAATATCAGTATCATTAGCAATGGCATCTAACAATTTCTCTCGTACCACATAAATTGTAGTGGGAAAGAAAATGTTCCACTCTGGGAATCAAACCCAGGCCCCTACCCTCTACTGCTTGGTAGCTTATAGCTGTACTGCTGTACTAACTAAGCTTTCTATACAGGAGATGCATGCTGTGGCAAAGGACATCTAGCAGTGAGTGCAGACCTCCATTACACAGCTGCAGTAAATGATCGTAATTAACAGCCTGTATATTTGAAGTAGTGTTTACCAAGCTGCATTAAAATCTCAATGTCTGAACTGGAACTTTTCAAGTTATCAGCATTACAGACCTTCAAACCTTGCTGAAAGTGTATCACTAACATCAGCAATAACATCCAGCAATTCCTGTCATACTATATCAATTGTACTGAGAAAGAAAAAATGTTCTGCTCTGAGGACTGAACCCAGGTATGTGTAGGTTTGAAATCCTACGCAAAGACCTAAAAGTCCTGTCAGTGACATCATCTATGACATCATGCAACTTAATCACTCATACTGAATGTACCATTGAACTTGAGTAAATGCAAAAAGAAGAGTACACATGGCCACGTTAGATGCTTACACTTCTTACAGCTATGCGGCTGGCACCTAAAAATGGTTAAATGGACAAACAATATTGCAGAACATAATCTAAGAAATGACAGGAATACATAACTGCTTAAAAAGGAATGGTGAAAAATGTCCCCAGTTACCATGAAACTGCAACCTATTCTTACCAGTAGTGCCATATGGCGTCGGAACCACCCATCGCTTAACCTGACACAAAATGACCACACAAGATAGAATGAGGTTTCAAAGCAACAACAAAGAAAAAAACCCTCTAACCTCCTTGAGTGAACTATAACCTCTCATGTTATGTTTCTTTTCCAATTAAGATTTTAACTTTGTGCATGACATTTTTACAGGTCTTCATACTGGAGCCTAAGCTAAGAGTTTTTGTGAAGCAAATCCTCGTGCATGACCTGTAGCTACAATGATCTCCCCTGCACATCAGAAGGCCTGCTCATTTGAATGCACGACTTGAAGCTTGTCACTATGTTTTGGTACTTTGCAGGTCACTTTCGACTTTCAAGTACCTTTTAAATTCCAGGGTGTAACTGCTCACTAAATTCTGTTCAGCACTGCTACATGATTTACTTGCAGAAGACAGTCTTTTAAAATTCAGCAACAAAGAGCAGCCCAGTCATTTAAAGCCAGAAGGTACCCAAGGTCCATCAGGTCACCACCGTTACATAAGCAGTGATTCATAAATAACACTGTGCAAACATGTACTAATTTACAGTGATACTCTACCCATCGTATTTCACAGGGTACCTGGTGATCCTCTGCATAGCTACAGGTGCAGTGTTTTTCCTACCACTGCCACAGTTCTGTTTGTGGCTTCCCAGTATGCTGGTCTGCAACCTTGGAAGGTTTACATCCGAGCATTCTAATTATCAGCAGAAAGCTATAATAAGCATGTAAGATCATTTGATAATCCTGCATCAATCACCCTTTATTGAATTAGCATAATGGGATTTCTGAATAAAGAAATGTGCTGGAGAAAGAGTACAAGCAACTAACAAGATACACCGTGACCCTCTGACCCAACTACTGTGAGAATGTAGGCAGTATACTGTATGAAGTAAATAAATTAAACCCTGCCGACTCCAGTCAATACCAGCTGCACTTAATGGACAGCAATGCATAAAGGAAGCTTTGATTTTTTTTTTCTCTTCAGTTCCACGGTGGAAAACCTAGATGTTAACAGGACTGGTAAAATGGCTGCAGTGCATTTCTGAGCATCAGCAACAGATTGTATCTGGCATCAGCTGGGGTTCTAATGATTCCAACTGGCATTATACAGTAATTCACACAAATGAAGTGCAGTCAGGTGGCAGCTGCCCAAAGCACACCATGAAATTTTAATCAATGACATCTGGGCAATTCCTCGTAATGAAGAAGGTTTGTATCTGGAGGTTTTTTCAAGCTTTTCTCCATCCACATCTGTGCTCCTAGTCCTTGGCTGGACTTTTTGACCCCCAAAGGACTACTGCTCCCCACCCCTGATCTCTTGTTTTTGAGGGTGACGTGTTGCGTGGGGCCTGGGAGTGCTGGCAGCAATCATCTCTAGACTCCACGCAGGTTTTCTTCTCATGACTCCTGACCCACCATGACCTTGGGCTGGCACACAGATCCATTGTCTGCTCACATGCACACAGTGGGCCCCCTAAAAGAAGTCCAAGCTCTAAAACCCAACATTAGGGGGCGCTGTGGTAGCAGAACTCACCACCAACACTCCCTGGGATGAGAGAATACTGCCAGGGCTGTGCTTCTCTAAGCCTTGCCCGCTTGATTGCCAGCTCTCAAACCTAGGTCACCAACAGTGGGAAGACTTTGCTGAGGGCTTTTAAAGCCACCTGATCCTAGTTTTTCTCACACTTAACCAATTATAATATGATCCTCCCCAAAAACTCACTGGAATTTGTATTCAAAAAAACATTCTCACCATCTGTATAATAATAGCCTAGTGTAGGTTTGCATGTGTGTTTGTCCATGGTGGTTGTGCAGTTCAAATGGAAATGAAACCTAGGCACACATGCAAATCTAGGCTATAGATTCCATCTTCATAGCCTGACACCCCCCCTAAGACTGCCACATACCTGTTTTGAAGAGGGCCTCCGTGCTGACCTCTAATCCATGATTTGGGTGGGAGCAACAGTCCAATGCCCAGCCAGCTCAGTCACTCATCTCCATAACCTATGTCATGTCCCAGTCCCACTGCCAGACTTAGTATGTGCATACCCCGGAGGGAGAAAAGGGGTGGGGCTGGTGGTATCATTGCTGATGCTAGGCAAACTGATTGGCTGGGCTGCTTAGTATCATCAGTGATGCCACTAGCCCCTCCCTCCCTCCTGGGAGGGTGTTTTATTCACTCTGTCAATAAGACTGTGGCAAACATTGTGGGTTTACGGGCCCTCTACATAAAAAGTATGTGGGATCTTGGGGAAGGGTTGGGCTAAAGAGGGTGGATTGTCTAGAAGGACAGTGCCAAAAACTGGGATTTTAAGAGATGCCATTGCAAACAGTATTGCGCCCCCCCCCCAAAACTGTGGTACAGGAGTCGGGGGCTCTTCTAAAACATATATTTGGGGGTCTAGGGGCTGACTGGCATAGGAATGGGGAATTTAAGCCTAGGTTTGCATGTGTATATAGGTTTGTGTTACTCTTTGAACTACAGCGCTTTGGTTTTGAAAAGCACTTAAAAATAACATTTTACTTACTTACATGACTGCAGTGGACAGGTGCCACTTCCATGTCTAACTTTATGTTATCTTTTCTACATCATGCTTACAAATGTTGCACTGATATCCAGCTGGTTTACATTATTTGGGTGCTCACCCAGCAGAAAAACAGTATTCAGAATGGCCTGTACACACACAAAAATGTACACCACATTCCTTGGCTCACAGGAAGGGAAGGGGAAATTACTATCTCCTAACAGCCATCAGGGACCTTAACACGGGTACATGGAAATCATTCAAAAGGAATGCAGCAGTATGCCTATCAATTAGGCCTGCCAGGGCACATGCCCTGGTAAAAAAATGCTGTGCCCCAGTTGGTGCCCCATATGGTGCAGAGATTCCCCCATAGTAACAATATATAAGTGCCCTGGCTACCATCTGTTGTGCCCCGGCTGTGCCCTGGTAACCATTTGTGGCTAGAGCCGCTGCTGGGTGCAAGTATTGTCCAACATATCCACCTGACAACCAGGGTATAAAACAAATACTGTGGAACGGTAGGAGTTAGAAACGGAGTAGTGGAGCAAAATTAAAGTTATATACTAAGCTCCCATTTCAAATAAACTAAGGAAATGTATCCATGTTATTGCAGGTTATTTGAGTTTTCCCACAGTAGTCTAGTTCCTCAGGACCAGACTCTCCCACAAAGCAGTGAAGACAACAACACAGAAGAGTTTTTGTTGATGTCATCAGTTGGTCAAACTCCACCATCAATCCCACAATCCCCAGGCACTTTCAAAGTAGTAACAAACTCAAATAATGTACACGTTATAACTCTGCCTAAAACAAGTAGCTATTCAATCATGCAGTGAGAAAAAGGCAATATGGGCTGGCAGTATGGCCTAGAGGTTAGGGTAATGTGCTATGAATGAGCTTGTGACATCACACAGACATGGGTTTGATTCTCACAACCTCCACTTGCATACTGTGCGATTCTGAGCAAGTCACTTAATCTCCCCAGTGCTCCTGGGTCACTCCTGAAAACAGGCATTGTGTGCCTAGTGGGTCTTACCTGGTTAACAAAGAATAATAAATAAATAAATTAATATGACGTGACTAGGAACTGAATCCAGAACCCCTGGAATACTGTTCCCATGCTCTACCAACTGACTGGTAGAAATCCATCAGCTTTCATTTGTCAGATGCGTATATAGCATGAGGAGGCATTCCATACTGTTATGAAAGAACTCACACAGTCTGGGATATCATTTTAGGACCAGTCCCCTGTATGCTTAATTTCCCCACAGCAGACTGGGCCATCAAAATGTAACGAGCAACAACCGCAAAAGGGGCAGGGATTAGGACTTTGTCCTGCAAAAGCTGCCAGCAAAAGTGGCGTCAACAAAAAAGTCCATCTGAACAGCATGGTCTAACGTACAGGAACTGTGCAATATGACCAGATGGCTGTCCTGTTTATTTCTAGAGAGGAATGGAAACTCATGCTGTCTAAGAAGTCACCATGATCCTATAGCAGGCAGCCTTTAGAGAACGGGAAATGGACAGCTTTCAGAAGAATAAGCAAAGCAAGCAAGCAAACTTTATTTATATAGCCTTCATAGTCAAGGTGCTGAACACAATATAAATTACAATAAAAGCAATAATATACTAACATTTTAAAATCAGTCAATTAAATAAACACTTAATTAGGGAAAGCCAAAGAAAATAAATATGTTTCACCATCGATTTAAAAGCTGTTGGCCGGTCAGGCATTCTCTTACCAACGAGGTAGAAATTCCACAGGGTTGGTGCTGCAAATGAAAAGGCACAAGCTCCAGATGTTTTAAATGAACCCTGGGAATCTCTAGCAATCCATCATTGGTGGATCAGAGAGGAGGACTGGGGAGTAGGGAGTCGGAGAGCTTCAGGTAGTCAGGTCCCCAGTTCATGTAGGGGCTTTCAAGGTAAGCAAACCTACCTTGTGGGTGGCCCTTTGACGCAGCGATTGGATTTCCGCTTGCTGACGCCAGCGACGGGTTCGGGAACGAGCCCGGGAGCTGAGGGTCGAGCAGGAGGGGAGGACTTGAGCGCCCAAGGACTGCCTGCCCTCTCCGGGGAGGGTACCTGAGCTCGGTGCTTGTCTGACCCCAGGTGGAGCCTGAGGTACAGCAAGCCCGATGCTCCAACAGAGGAGCGACGTGCAGGCGTCGAGCGCTTGGCGCCTTGGCGTCATCGACCTGGCACGCCGAGAAACACCAGGAAAAACCCTGCAGCCTCCTGGTAGATTGAGCACCAGGGCCCGACTTTCAATGCCTTACCTGCCCGGAGACAGCATGCCGACTAAAGATTAGCGGAACGTCCGGGGTGGAAGGGTGTCCCGGCCAGACCCGCCTGGGGGAGAAGCACGGCTCCATGGGGCATGGACTGCACCGCTCCAGGTAGTGAGCCGGGCTGATAAGCTCATAGGTGTCTTCAGAGGAGGGGGGCTGCAAGTAGGAGGAGGATAAAGAGAAAATTAAAAAAAAAAGCCTACCTTTGTAGGTGATCCGTCACTGAACTGGCAGCCAGTGCACTGCAGTGCAGCGCAGGCATAATGTGACTGGTCCTAGAGGTACCAGTCAAGAGCCTGGCCGCAGCATTCTGCACTAGCAGCAGGTGGCGGATGTCAACCCCAGACAGCCCTAGGTAGAAGGCATTGCAGCAGTCAAGACGGATGGTAATGAAGGCATGGATTAATGTTGGAAGGCCGCCCGGAGGAATCAAGTGTTTCACCTGAGCGATATTCCTCAGATGGTAAAATGAGGATTTGACCACCGCTGACACCTGAGACTTCAGGGTCAAGCCATCATCAAAATAATGCCCAGGTTATGCACCCGATCTAAGGTAGTGGCAGCGGACACCATCAAGCCATAGGCTCGACATGAGCCCAGGTTCAAGACCTGGATCCACCACCAACACCTCAGTCTTATCCGGATTTAATCTCAACCAACTCGAGCTCATCAGTCTTTGATCTGAGAAAGGCAGCTGTTTAGCACAGGAATCGATCATCCTGTCCGAAAGCAAAGGACACATACAGTTGAGCATCATCTGCATAGCAGTGAAAACTCAAGCTGTATTGCCTGATGATATCTCCTAATGGCAGCATATACACTGCAAACAACATAGGCGCCAATATGGAACCCTGTGGCACACCGCGAGGACAGGGGAGGAGTCAGGGGAATAAATTCCAGTGACCACCCTCTGGGACCTGCCTATGAGGAAAGATTGAAACCATTCGAGGACTGTGCCCGACAGTCCACAGAGGAACCGCAGGGTTTCCAAAAGCACCTCATGGTCCACAGTGTCAAAAGCTGCAGAGAGATCGAGAAGGACCAAGATGGTATGAGCCTTTCAATCTCTAGCCATTAGGAGGTCATTTAATACCCGAACTAGGGCAGTCTCTGTCTATGCCTCTTTCTGAAACCAGACTGGACAGCTTCATAGACATTGTGAGTTATCAAGTGATCATCCAGTTGCATTGCAGCCACCTTCTCAATAACCTTCCCCACAAAAGGAAGGTTAGAGACAGGATGGTAGTTAGCTGGATTGACGGGATCCAAGGAGGGTTTTTAAGGAGTGGTCGAATGACTGCCTCCTTTATGGGCTCTGGAAAGATTCCCCTCTCCAAGGATCTCCATACAATTTCAGCTAGGATCGGGCAGATGATATCTACACAATCCATTAAAAAGGGAGGTAGGGCCCGGATCCAAACTACAACAGGTGGGGTGCAGAGTCTGGACAATCTTCACAATGTCCGTGAATTTCGGTCGGCTGAAGTCCGTCCAGACAGACCGGGTGTTCACCACCTCCCACTGACCTCCACAACCCCTCGTAGAGAGAGCCAGGCCAATTCCAGACCTGATGCTGGCAACCTTATCTGCAAAAAAACGAGCTAGCCCATCACACTTAATTTGTGAAAAAACTCTTCCGGACTGGAGACAGATTGGATTGCACAATCTGTCAACAGTTCAAAAAAGTTGAGCCGGTCGGTTCTACACTGCAGAAGTCTCCTTGGACAGGAACTCTGCCTTCTTACGGGTCATTTCTGATGGATAGCCCTTATAATGTTCCATCAATCTAAGCCTGTCAGCATCCAGGCCGGACTTCCGCCATGCTCTCTCCAACCTTCGACCAACCCACCTCAACTCCTTCAAGGACCCATCATACCAAGGGGACCTTGGGCAAAGAGTGAGTGGTCAAACACGAACAGGAGCAATCGGTCCAAGGCCTCTCCCACTGCCTTATTATAGGCTAGTACGAGGTCTCCTGGACTTGTGCTTTCATCCAGCAATACCAATAGGTCAAGCACCGCCGATAGACCATCTGGGGTAACTCCTTAAAGGGCGGTACTGGACCATCTCCAAAGGAGTAGATCCATTTAGGGGCCCTGAAACTGAACCCTATGGTGTGATGATCAGACCAACTGACTGGTTCAACCCACATCAGTGATCTCCATCCCAGGAGGAACAGCAGATCCAATGAGTGACCTCCTATATGTGTAGAAGAGGTAACTACCTGTGCAAGACTCAGCATTGTCATTAGCTGGAAGAGATTTTGACCAAACTCGAGAGTTCATCATTGACCAGGCACTGAAGTCCCCCAGAATTATCCATCTGGGAGACTCCAACACCATGTCAACGATGAAGTCCACGATCTCCTGCAGGAATGCACCTCCATCTCCTGGTGGACAGTAAATGAGGAGTATCTTGCAACCTACACCCTCACCCATGATACACTCAAAGGATCTGGTGGTCTCTACTGGAACATCCACAAGGCCCAGTTCGTTCTTACAAAAGATGGCTACGCCCCCACCCCTATGATCCAACCTCGGGCGGTGAATTACCGAGAACAAAGCTGGAACTGCAGAAGCCAATACTGGGCCTGCATTTTCGTCCAGCCAGGTCTCGGTGACACATGCCGGGTCCACCATTTCAACAAGATCAGCTATAATAGCTGTCTTGTTTTTGATGGACCTAGCATTACATAACACCGTCCGGGTTGGATGAGATGCTAGGGAAGACCTAGACTCCTCACCAGCATCAATTGCTGGGCCCTTGGGTATGGGAACAAGACAGGGAATACCACTATCCTGGCACCATTTCACCCCAGGGTGTCGCCTGGTTCCTACCACCCCAATACAAATCACTATAAATTAGTACATGCATTTGCACAGCGTATTCATTTATCCTGGCTTGTGAAACAGGATGGGGGGAGGCGCTGATGGACCTAGAGTTTCTTCTGACCTTAAACTGCTGTGTTACTACGCAAAGCACAAAGGCAACTCCAAAGTCACTGTAGTGCTCAATACGGAGTTCAAAATTCAAGGGCACGAGAAGTATGGCACTTACACATTCTAGATCACAGGCTCAGGATCACAATTTCCCAGTATAGCTTTATTTGTATACTTCATTGATAAAATAAGACAAAACAGTAACAAGTAAACCTCTTCCTTAGCCCTGGGAGGTCAGTGGGACCAGCAAGAAAAAGACCACAGCTTATAAAAACGTTAACATGCACTGCAGACTATTGAATCTCCCACTGCTGCAGCCCTGCTCTGATGTGAGTTGCAGGGGATTCTGGGATTTGTAGTTATAGAAAATGTCAGCTTGGAAGTCAGCAGACTTACAGTAGTCAGATACAATCTATTATACTGCATTAAACAGTGGATAAAAATAGTTTTTGCACACAAAATGCAAATTGGGACCAGCCTCACACTTGAGTGTGGGGCTCTTAGTGCTTACTGTTTCTCCTTTAAGACATTTCCGTGTCATTCTCTGATGGGACTTCCTCAGGTCTTGGGAAGGTAACATAGGCTGGTGCCCCTCTGAGATAGGAAGATAAAGACTCTACACTGATTTGACTTGAATGCCACCTCTAGGTGTTTAAGATACTGAGTGAGCTGTAATGCAGTCAGCTCTCTGAATTCTCAGTCTAACACTGCTTTTGAAAGAAAGAAGACACTAGACTGACCACCTATGGAATCATGTTTGTAAACTCTGTACTGCTCATTTAATCATTTAGGTAAGGGTCAACATACTACTGCTCTAGTGGTAAGACCTAGGTAGGGAAAACCAAGGTCCCCTCAGTTCCATTCTGGCACTGTGTCAGCTGTAATACTTAAGGCCCAATCCACAGTACCCTATTCACCCCTTTGTGTGTAGTTTTTTATGAGTGAAGGCCCCTCTCTGCATTTTCCGTGCCTCTGCACATCCTTATCTCCAACCCCAACCCACAGATTGATAATCCTGACTGGATCCCGCACTACTTGCAGAACTACATGGGTGGTGCTTTTGGAACTGCACTCTGCTGCATCCCCAAAGACAATTATGGCTTGCTTTAGGCTCAGGAAGGTTGCAAAGTGTATGGGGAAGGGGGGCTACACTGTTCCCTCTGATACACAAGAGACAATTCCAGCATCCTCCAATGATATATAGGTGATGGTAATGGGTAAAAACTATGAGGATCTATGAAATGGTGTTGGGGGGAGGACCTCTCCAGCCTGAATGTATTTTGTACTGCAGCTCATGGACTAAGTTCGCCAAAAAAAGCCACAATTCCAAAAGCATGAAAAGCACTTTACTTAGGTTAGAAACTGAGGACTCTGTTGGTTTCTCAGTTTCTGTGCAAAGTAAAGTTTTTTTCCATGCTTTTCACATCAAGGGTATGTAACAGTCAAATCGCCGGCAATACAGTGGTAATGTTTTGCCACAGTCTTGTTCTGAAAGTAGTTGAAGGTTGGAGGGCACCCTGTCAAAGCCTCCACTGCAATTTCTGTGGTCAGGGTTGAAACAGTATGGCAAAGTAATGACTCAGATGATCGCATCACCAATCACATCACTGAGCAGCCAACCACCCACAGACTCATGGCTCCTCCTCTTCACCGTAGCTCACACTGGCACTCCATCAATGTGAGAGTGGAGCAGCACTGAAACGGGTCACTAGTAAGACTGATTGCTGCTGTGTAAATGCGGCTATTGGCTAGCACCTCATACATTATTATTCATTATGCTAAACCACCTTTCTATGTGGCTGGCAGTTTTCCAGGGACAGTATAGAGACACAGTCCTCTCAAACCTGAGTCAACTTGCAACTAGTTATTTGCAACTCCCAGCAGGTTCACAAATCCAGTAAATGGGTTCCCAAACTATTTTCCTATATTCCAGTTGCAGGGCAGAACTTGAATTTACTCATGGTTCTGGTGCTACCAGATCTCCCCTGCCATGCAGGGCTCCACTATCACAGCTTGTGGCAGTCTCTCTCAGCTGACAGGTTAGTCTCTTCATTCTCTCACACTCTCTCTTTCACTGTGCATCTGAGATGTGAGGCAACTCAGAGGTTTGTCTGATATAGCAAGCTGCTAGGATCCATACTACCCTCCATGTCAAGGTGTCCAGTCTCATGGGGTGGAGGTAGCTTGGTATGGACTATGGCACCCAATGAGCATAAGGGACATGCAATGAAGTTGAAAGGAAACAATTTAGGAGGGATGTGGAGTAAGTTTCTTCTATGAATGTCAAAATGGAGAGTGCCTCAGAAAGCACTAGCAAACAGGCAAGAAGGTGGGGTGGAGCAACAGTGGGAAACACCAAAACCGCCATCACAGAGGCAACAAGCCTTTGTGAGAAGCAAATAAACAAATTAAACAAAAGAAAACACTAAGGTTCTCAAAAGAAGTGGCTGGAAGGTAAGGGAAAAAAATAGCATTCAGGAAGTAGGTCAGTCTCTTCATTCTCTCACTCTCTCTTTCACTGTGCAAGGGATTACAAGAGCAACAGAATTATGCATTAAGCAGGTTAGCAAGAGGAAAAGGAAGAGGAGACCATTATGGTTTTCCAAAGAGGTAGCAAAGAAAGTGAAAGCCAAAAGATTGCATTCAGGCAATACAAAAGACACAGGCAGAAGGGGATAGGGAAGAAGTACCAGGAGAAGCAAAGGAGGCAGGAAGTTGTAAGGGAAGCCAAAGCTCAGACAGAAGAACACATTGCAAAATCAGTGGGTAGAGGGACAAAACCTTTACAGGTACATAAGTGAAAAAAGAAAGGCAAAGGGAGGGATAGTGAGACTGAAGGGGGAGGATGGGGGCACGTGGAGGATGACAACAGTAAAGCTGACATATTGAACAGGTATTTCTGCTCAGTCTTTACTGAGGAAGAGGAGGGTAATGGGTCTGAAGGGAGTACAAGGGGTCAGAATGGTGCAGAAATGGACACAAGTCCCTTTACACGAGAAAGGGTCCTGAAGGAACTGGAAGTAATACGAGTTGATAAAGCAGTGGGGCCAGATGGGGTGCACCCCAGGGCCCTTAAAGAACTAAGAGAGGTGGTGGCTGAACCTCTGGCTATCCTGTTTAGCCAATCACTGGAAACAGAAGAGGTACCCAAAGACTGGAGGACAGCAGATGTAGTCCCCTTATACAAAAGTGGGAACAAAGAGGAAGCGGGGAACTACAGACCAGTCAGCCTCACCTCTGTAGTGGGGAAGATCATTAATGCACTACTGAAGGAGAGATTGGTGGAACATCTGGTTGTCAATGGACTACAGGACCCAAGGCAGCATGGTTTCATCAGGAGAGGTCATGTCAGACCAACCTCGTTGAATTTTTTGACTGGATGACTAGGGAGGTGGATCAGGGGAGGGCAGTGGACATGGCCTATCTGGACTTCAGCAAGGCCTTTGACACTGTGCCACATAGAAGACTATTACACAAACTGGGGAATATGGGTGTGGGCAGGACAATAGTGTGGTGGGTAGGTAACTGGCTGGGTGGCAGGACACAGAGGGTGGTGGTAAATGGCTGTCACACCACAGAGGGAAGAGTGACCAGTGGGGTACCACAGAGATCAGTGCTGGGACCGGTCCTATTCAACATCTTCATCAGTGACACTGTGCAGGACCTAGAAGGCAGAATTTCACTGTTCTCTGATGGCACAAAGCTCTGTAACAGAGTAGACACACCGGAGGGTGTAGACAGAATGAGAAGGGACCTGAAGAAACTTTAAGAATAGTCAGGGGTTTGGCAGTTGAAATTCAATGCAAAGAAGTGCAAGATAATGCATATGGGGCACAAAAACCCTAGCACAATATATCAGCTGGGGAGTGAGGATATAGCATGCACCAAGCAGGAAAGGGATCTTGGGGTTATCATCTCTGATGACCTCAAGGTAGGGAAACAGTGTGACAAGGCAGCAGGTAAAGCAAATAGGATGCTGGGATGTATAGGCAGGGGCATCACCAGCAGGAAAAGGGAGGACATAATTCCACTATACAAGACACCAGTGAGGCCCCACCTGGAGTACAGTGTACAGTTCTGGAGACCTTACCTACGTAAGGACATAAGACAGTGTAGAGAAGGTTGAGAGGAGGGCAACAAAGATGGTACATGGATTGCATCACAAGTCCTATGAGGACAGGTTGAAGGAACTGAACATGTACTCCTGGAGGAGAGGAGGAGAGAGGGATATGATAGAGACATACAAGTATCTTACAGGAGGAACAGAGTGCAGGAATACACTATTTTTAAGCGAAAAAGATGTTCCAGGACTAGAGGGCATGGGATGAAGTTGGAGGAGGATGATTCAGAGGAAACGGAGGAAGAATTTCTTCACAGAACGGGTGGTGGACAAGTGGAACACCCTGCCAGAGGAAGTGGTGGGGGCTGAAACAATCACGGATTTAAGAATGCATGGGATAGACATAAAGGAATTCTGAGGTCAGTGGTAGGGCAACAGACTTCTAGGAAAACAAACTGAACTTACAAGCTCAAATGGGCAGACTGGGTGGGCCATAGGCCCTTATCTGCCGGCTACTATCTATGTATCTATGGGTATAAGGAAACACAGAAGGAGCAGGACAGAGAACTGTACCAGTTAAAGCAGAAGGAAGGGAAGGCAGTCAGAATAGCAAAGGTCCAAACCGAGGAAAAGATAGCCAACTCTGTTAAGAAGGGGATAAAACCTTTATAGGTACATTAGGAGCAAAGAAAGACTAAGGCAGGGATACTGAGGCTGAATAAAGAGGAAGGTGGTTGGGCAGAGAGCGACAGTGAAAAAGCAAGGATACTGAACGAATACTTCTGCTCAGTATTCGCAATGGAAAAGCAGGGGGAGATACCTAATCCAGTCAACAGAAGCACTCTGGATGGGGGGTGATATTAGTTCTTTCACAGAAGAAAGGGTTCTGAAAGAACTCTTAAAACTGAAGGTGGATAAAGGAATGGGGCCTGATGGGATTCACCCCAGAATTCTAAAAGAACTAAGGGAAGAACTAATAACACCACTGACTACCCTTTTTAATAAATCATGGGAGGATGGTGTGGTACCTGAGGACTGGAGGAGGGCGGATGTGATTCCCTTCACAAAATGGGAGCAAGACAGAGGCAGGAAACTACAGACCTGTCAGTTTGACCTCAGCGGTAGGGAAAATGATGGAATCACTTCTGAAGGAAAGAACTGTTGAGTACCTAGAGGCCAGTGGGGCACAGGACCCAAGGCAGCATGGATTCACAGCAGGAAGGTCATGTCAGACAAATCTAATTGATTTTTGACTGGGTGACCAAAGTAGTAGACCAGGGAGGGGCTGTGGACATGGCCTACCTAGACTTTAGCAAGGCATCTGACACAGTCCTGCATAAAAGATTAATAAACACATTAGCCAGCCTGGGAGTGGGTCCCAGGGTGGAAGCCTTGGGTAAAACATTGGCTGGACAACAGGACACAGCAGGTAATAGTAAATGAAGTCCAGAGTGAAGAAAGTGGGGTTACTAGTGGGGTATGGCAGGGTTCAGTACTGGGGCCGGTCTTTTTTAGTCTTTATAAGTGACATTGCAGAGGGACTGGAAGGGAAAGTATGTCTCTTTGCAGATGACATAAAGATCTGCAACAGGGTTGATATGCAAGCTGGTGTGGAAAGGATGAAAAGGGACTTGGCAAGATTGGAGGAATGGTCAAATGTATGGCAGCTTAGATTCAATGCAAAGAATGCACAGTAATGCACCTGGGAAACAAAAACCCAGGGGAAGAGTACACAATGGGGGGGTGAGATACTGACAACAAAAATGGAAAGGGACCTGGGGTAGTCATATCAGACAACCTAAAGGTGGGCCAGCAATGTGAGAAGGCAGTAAGGAGGGCTGGGGGGATACTGGGATGCATAGAGAGAGGCATCATCAGTATAATACAGGACGTTTTGGGCACTCTGTACAGATAGTTGGTAAGACCACATCTCTGCAAAGACAGACAGGGTGGAGGCTGTCTAAAGGATTGCAACTAAAATGGTGCAGGGTCTGCACCAGAAGACATATGAAGAAAGATTAAAGGAGCTTAAGATGTATAGCATTGAAGAAAGGAGCGAGGGGAAACATGATAGACACTTTCCAATACCTCAAGGAATCAACAAAGTCTCAAGAGGTAAGCATCTTCAGAAAAGAGATGCGCAAGAACAAAGGGGCACAATTTGAAGATAGAGGGGATGGCTCAGAGGTAATGTGAGGAAGTATTTCTTCACAGAGAGGGTTGTGGATGCATGGAACAGCCTCCTGAGGAGGTCGAGAGTCAAAACAGTGGGGAATTCAAGAATGCATGGGATAGACATAAGGCAATTCTAGTGGGGGTAGGAGGAAGTAGATGTTGTTAACTAGGATGTGAAGCTTATCCGTTAGGTAGAGAAATGGGCAGACTAGGTGGGCTAAGTGGTCCTTATCTGCCCTCAAATTCTATGTTTCTAAGTCTAAAGAGTGGCAGATGCCTGGAACAGTCTTCCAGCAGATGTAGTAGGAACAAAAACAGTGGTGCGCTTCAAGCATGCATGGTATAGGCACAGGAAATCTTAGCTGGGAAATGGGGAGGGACATATACAGAGATCAGGTAGGGTCTGCAGTGAAAGTATAGTCAGGGAAAATGGCAGACTAGGTGGGTCAAGGAGTCCTTATCGCCGACAAATTCTGTTTCTATGAGCAGATCTCGTAGTGTCTTATTGATTGGTCAACTCTGACTCACACCATCAGGAATTCCTGACCGGGGTCTGGGTGTGCTTGGCTAGCATCAAAAATGCCTCCTTTTCTTGAAGCAGGAGATCTACTCACAGTTCACAGCTCTCAATGGCAAATGCAAAGTCTGTCACAGCACAGCTCACAGCAGCAGGTGGCAGTTCTGCTCTCTTCAAGAGCCCTAACAGAATTAACTGGGTTTAGAATCAGTACCTGCCCTACACAGGGGCAAACAGCAAGCTGATTTGTGCATTGGACTGTCAATCAGGACAGGCAGTCCTAGAGGTCTATCACATGACAGGCAACTGGCAGTTCAAAAGTTGCCTAATTATGTCCCTCTTTAGTACATGAAACCCTGTCGCTCCAAGAGTTGGCAACCATTCCTGACTGGTTGGCACAGCACCCTCTGATCCCATCATCATGCCTAGGAGGTCATATGACAGCAACATGGTTGTCAATCTGTAGTCCAACAGCAGTTTCCACAAAAGTCCTAATTTACACAAAGCACAAATGTCCAAGCAGAATTCCACAATCCCAAACCAGTCCTTCATGTGTGCAAACTCATGTCCAGTTGGGTGGACACACAGACTGGGTGACTCTGCTCCAGTCACTGACATGGGAGTGTTGGCTCCTTCAGCAAGACTGAATGCCTTTGATGATCAAGCAGCAGGGAGTCTTAAAGGCACAGTAAGCCCACTTTGGGGCAGTTAAAGTGGGTAGAAATATGGCGGTAGGCTAGAACAGAAAGGGCGAGGATAAATGTATATTATTCACATGAGGGGAGCACATTAAGCAGCATATGATCGGTCTTGGGACCAGTATTGTTTCAAATATTCATAACAGATGTGGGTGAAGGTATTACTTTATGATTTCACAAATTCACAGATTACACAAAATTGTGAGGAGAAATAGACAGACATGACAAAGTTCAAAGTATTCGATCCGAGATTGACAAACTTAATGAATGGTCTATCCAGTGGGGAATGAGACTGAAGAAAAGAGCAAGGTTAAGCACCTACGGGAAAATAAACATGAAATACTACAGGAGGAAAAGGATCCAGGCATATTAATAACAAACGTGCCAACTCACACACAGAACATTGTGGAGAGATCATCAGCAAGGCAAACAGAATCATGGGTTGCATTAAATAAAATGTCTGCAGGGAGAGAGGAATGTGGTGGTTCCGCTGTACAAAAGTCAGATAAGGGCTCATGTGGATTATGGCTCACAGTTCTGGTCGCCATACTTAGAGAGGGATAAGAAGGAACTGGATATGGTGCAGAGGAGGGCACAGTGAAATTCAGCACAATGCTGGGGTCACAAAAAGTGGGCCACAGCTGCTGCAATTTAGGAAAGTGGATTTCAGGAAAAAAGGGGAGAAAACACAGGAAAGACTCAAGGACTTCCGTAAGAGCAAGTGGTGGAGGGGGAAAAGGATAGCACTAAAGGAGGCTATTATAGATTACAGAACCGGAGTAATGTGATTCCTTGATGAGGAACCTACCAACATCCAGGCCACGGCATCCTGCACCAGCTGCAGTTGATGCATCAAATTTCCAGATAGCCCTAGGTATACAGCATTACAGTAATCCAACCTCATGGTGACAAAGGCTTGGAAAATTGTCACTAGGTCATCCTGAGCTAAGAATGGCTGGATCCTAGCAATGTTCCAAAGATGGAAGAAGCCAGACCAGACAACAGATGACACCTGCTGTTGGAAGGTCAATCTGTCATCCAGTATGAACGCCAGATCTCTGACCATGCTCACTGCAGAGAGTTGCTGGCCACCCAACACAGGGAGGGTAACCCCTCCACCAGCAGGCAAGCCCCGATGATTAGGTTCAATAACCATGAGTTCTGTCTTGCCTGGGTTGAGACATAACCAGTTGAAAGCCATCCAGTCATTAATTTCAGTCAAACAGAGGCTCAGTACAGAAGATGCATTGGTGTCATCAGGGGCACAGGACAGGTACAACTGGGTATCTTCTGCATAGCAGTGAACTCCACATTGTACCACCCAATGGACCCCCAGCAGCATATACACGGAGAATAGAATGGGGGCAAGGATCGAACCCTGAGGAACACCGTGAAGACAACATGGATGGCCCTGAGGTAAAATTTCCCAGAACCACACGCTGTATCCTCCTGGTCAAATATGTGCTAAACCAGTGCAAAACTGCACCGGTAGCACTGACATAGTAGCTTCAGTCAATCAATCAGCATCCCATGATCCACCGTGTCAAATTCAGAAGAAAGGTCCGAGAGCACCAAGATAATACATAGTCCTCAGTCCCTTGCCATAAGGAGCTCACATGTCACCCTGACCAGGGCTGTCTCAGTGCTGTGCTGAGGCCGAAAACCACATTGGAGAGGGATGCAAAAGGGGCTTCTGGGACTTAAAATAAGGAACAGAGTGAGGCAAATAGAAAGGGGCTTAAGGAGAAACTGCTTACAAGTAAAATCAGGGAAGTAAGGCACTGGCAGATCTGAGGCTAGCAGAAAGGTCAAGGAGGATGACAGATCCTTCTTTAGATATATAGTACATTAAGGAATGGAAAAGACAACGGATACCAGAAATGATAAGAAGGGATGGTAAAGTACAGGGACAATGTAGGGAAGGCAGGTATACTGAATGAATACTTTTATCGGTGTTTACACTCAAGAAGATAGGTTCAAGGCTGGCCCAGTGTTGTGAGAGCTGAGCAACTGCACCTTACCCTCCGCCACACTGGTGACCTGTGTTCCATGATGACCACAGGTCACTGGGGTTGGCCGGGGTGGGGGCTGGGTGAGGACTGAGTAGCGCCAGGCAACCTCCTTCCCTGGATTGGGGAGATTGGCCTCCTGGCCTTTCACTGCCACTGTGTGGTGGTGGTGGTGGGTGTCGGAGGAGGGCTAGGCTCTAGGCCAGGGTGGGAGGAGTGGAGTCGCCCCATGCCAAGCGTGCTGCACGCCTCCACTGACATGCTCAACCTTGTCTAGGGCTCTGAGGAATTAGGAAGAAAATCAGTGGAAACACGGAGTTGGGGCCACTGAAGCCCCTCCCTCAGCTGGCGCCTGTGAGTTCACCCAGGGCTCAGAGAGCCGAGAAGTCAGAGACTCAGGACAGCTGTGGTGCCGAAATGGATGGTCTGATACAGCCGCCCTGCCTGCCAGAGGAGCATAAAGGAAAAGAAAGAAAAAGAAGGTAGGTCAATTTCCTAACAGCTGTAGAAAATTCAAGGGAGATACAAGAAGGTTTTGAGATGAGGAGGATAACAAGAGAACAGTTAGTAAAGGGACTGGAGGACCTAAAAAACAAAAACTCATCAGGGCCAAAATGGATTCAGCAAAGGGTGCTAAAGGAAACTAGGGAGGTGCTAACAGAACCACTAGCAATCCTCTCTGGAAAATCAGTAACAACAAATGTAATAGACAGATATTTTATTTATAAAGCGCCCAATTCCTGGGACTCTGAGCACTGTACAAAACAATAATCCAAATGCCAACAATAAAACCATACAAATAAACATATATTCAAACAATAGTTCTAATATAAAATCATATCAATTATCCTTCCATAATCACTGGGTAATAACTGAGGAAAGAATGGAGGCAGACATGGTTCCCTCAAACAAAGGCTGTGACATGAAAAATCACGGAAACTACAGGCCAGCAAGCCTGACATCGACAGGTGGGGAAAACTTCTGGAGACAATTATTTTATTTATTTATTTAAAAGTTTTACCAGGAAGGCATGTTGAGCGGACTACTGCTCAACTCCAGATGCATCCTGGGAGGTGACTGGGGAAGGGAGAATACATATAAAGAATATTTACAGTAGCAAGCATATAGAACAGAGATAATAAGGTAACAAATTGGTAGAAAGTGCAAAACAACCACTCATGAACATTGATACATCACTAAGAGAACCACAGATGGAGAGCTAAGCCCTTGGACTAGTGTGAACTTAAACTCCATGTACAGGTGAAGAAGAAGTGCCCTTTGAGGAGGGAGTTGAATTGCTGTGAGGAGGAGCGATCCGAATATCCTCAGGCAGGGCGTTCCATAGTTTTGGCATGCGAGCTCTAAAGGCTGACTGGCCTGCGGAGGTGACCACGTATGGGACATGCAGGAGCTGGGAGTCGAAGTTCCTGAATGAGTATGCTGGGGGGTTGGTCAGTTAGGGTAGAAGTGAGGTAGGAGGGCAGGTTCTGAGCCCAGAAGCTGGGTGTGAGCCTAGCACAGTGGGACTGACGCCGATCCAGGAGCAAGGGGAAGTCCAGGGACTGGTAGAGGTCGCATTGGTGGGTGGTGGGGGGACAGCCCAGAGCGAAGTGACAGAAGGAGTGGAACAGAGGATCCAGTCTAGCCAGGGTGGACTTAGAGGCGGCACTGTAGACTACATCCCCGTAGTCAAAAATGGGGAGGATCATTTTCTGTACAATTGCCTTGCAAGCTGGCAGAGAGATGCAGCCACAGTTAAGGTATAAGGCACCCAGTCTGGGGTGCAGTTTTTTGTGGATGGCATCGATCTGTACAGAAAAGTCGAGGTGCTGGTTAAGCCAGACCCCTAGATATCTAAATGAGGTACAAGCCTCTAAGGAAGTCCCATCTAAGGTGAGGAAGGTAGGAATGGTGGTGAGTCGGGAGAATCTCTGCCTCATGCCGAAGGTTAAGGAGATGGTTTTCTTGGTGTTGAGAAAAACCAGAGCTGAACATCATTGAAGTCCTGCTGGAGTCTGGATGCTGCTTCAAGGGGAGAGGGCCCTGATGTATACAGTAGCGTATTGTCTGCATACATGTGAATAGATGTGTGTGGGCAGGCCAATTAAAGAAAGGATAGTCACATTCGCAGAGTGAAAAGGGCAAATGGATGGGAACAATGTAGATTTACTAAAGGCTGGTCATGTCAGACTAACTAAATTTATTTTTTTAATGCAGTGAAACAAATGGCAGCCATGTGCCTGTCATAGGACATACTTTACTATACTCTGATTATAGAAAAGCCTTTGACTCTGCACCAGTTAGAAGACTGGTTAAGAAGGTGCGAGTTCTGGGAGATGTGGGAAAAACTAATTAGGTGGATCAAAAACTGGCTGACAGACAGAATCCAGAGGGTTGTTCTAAATGGTAAATTCTCAGAGGACAGAGCAGTGACTAGCGGGGTGCCACAGCAGGTGGTCAGAGGACCACTTCTGTTTAATATGTATAGGTGACATAGGAGATGGTATTCAGGGCAAGATGAGCCTCTTCACAGATAATATTAAGCTTTATGGAGGAGTTGACAGTGAAGAAGTGCTTAACATTGCTGACACATGCACTTTAGGAGGGAAAAATGCGGAATAGTGTACTATAGTGATGGGATTCTGATAGAGAGCATGTAGGAGGAGAGAAACCTGGGAGCGGTGATCAGCAATAACAAAAAGTAGACTGTTGAGTGCAACAGGGTATATGGGAGAATGCTGAGATGCAGAGGGAGAGAAGGTATATTAACAGGAGAAGGAAGGTGATACTACCTCTGTGCAGTTCACTGGTGAGACCGCTTCTGGAGTACTGTGTTCAGTTCTGGGACCCACAACTAAGAAATTACAGAGACAGATTAAAAACAGCACAGCAAAGGGCTATGAAGATGATCCATGGTCACCAGGACATGGTGTGTGATAAAGAGACTTAAATGTCTCCACACGTATTCACTGGAGGACAGAGGGGAAAAGGTGGACATGAGAGTCCTTCAAGTTCATGAAAGGGTTCAAAAGATTGGACACAACAAATCTGTTCAAAGTAAGAAAGAGTGTATGCATCAGGGGTGTATGCTCACACTGGAGAGAGAATGTCCTTCAAAATAGGACATTACGAAGTTGCTTCCAGTGATGGCAACTCAGTTCGGAAGGACTGGGAGCCATATCATGAGATGTTATGGCTTGGCGCAGCTAAGAGGCAGTGCGCCCAACCTGGGAGGGATGACAGTGGGTTCTTGCACCACAGCAACTACTGTGGCAATGTACTATGCATGCGGAGTATCACAAAATGGCAGTGCAACCCTGAAAACAGTCATGAGAGGAGGAGAAGAAAGCAGGAGAAAACTCTGCAGCTGTGGTTATACAATTGTCGGCTAGATTCCCCTCACACAATTGTGTACTACTGGCCTCCAAGTCTGGATTTGACTGTGCTTGGAGGGGACATCCCCCCCCCCAGCCCGAACACTGCTTTGAAGGGTAGAGCCATGGGGGATACTGGACATGTCATGTAAGTGGAGGCTGGGGCTGGGTGGTAGCCAAAGGCCAGAACAGGGTAAATCCCTGAAGATCAAGGGGAGCTAGGTCAAGAATAACAATCAATATGAGGAAAAAAAAAGTGTTACTTCATAGAAAAGGCGGTGCACGGGTGAAGCAAACTTCCTGACAATGTTGTGACGACTACGCAGATAGCGGGATTCAAAAGGAAGTTGGACTCATTAGAAGGCGTTATCAAACCGAAAGAGGATGAGGTAACTGGGAGGGAAAACAGAGGCTAGAGCATCTCCAAGTAGGGAATCTGCTACTGACTGGGACTTGTCAGTCCCAGGTTACATAATATTTAGACAGGACAGATGGAAAGGCAAAGGGGGGTGTAGCCCTATATGTTAGGGACAGCATAGAAGCTGTGGAGGACAGACACATCAGGGGAAGCAAAGGGGAAACAGAGTCACTGTGGGTTCACTTCTTGGTGCCCCTGCAAGAAAAATACAGATGGGGTGATCTACAGACCACCAGGACAAGGGGAAAAGAGAGACAGGGAGTTCAGGAAAAGCTGGCAAGGGTAGTGAAGAAGGGAAAGGGGTGGTGATGGGTAATCTGAACCTGATGAGCTAGCCACTGGGACATTCCACGCGACCAGGTGCAACAGAAGTCAGGACCTGCTGGACACCGAGGATTGCCTGCCATTCTGATTTGGTGGTCAGTAACTCAAAGATGATGAGTAGAGTGAGGGTAGTGGAGCTCCTGGGGTCCAGCGACCATAACTCCATTTGATTCAGAGTGGTCCTTGTGACCAGAATGCCCCTATCAAAAACTGAAGTCCTAGATGTTAGAAGAGCAGATTTCAACCAGATCAGGGTGCTGGTCAGTCAAACTAACCAGGGTGGACAGCATCGGAGGTGAAGAGGAAAGATGGGGAGCAATTAAGGGGACCATTCTCAAAGCAACAGAGTCATGCACGAGAACCGTTACAAACAAAACCGCTACAAGAGACCAATACGGTTCTTGGAAAGGGTCACAGAAGCAGTGATGGCCAAGAAAAAGGCTTTCACCCAATACAAGGGTAAGCAGGGGACAAGGAATAGGGAAGTACCAAATAAAACTAGGGAAGGAAAGAGAACGTCAGGAAGGCAAAGGCAAACATGGAGCTGCGTATTGCAGAGGGACCAGATGATGGGAAAAACATTCTTCAGATAAACTAAGGGGTTAGCAGGATGGCCCGTATTGTTAGGGGGAGGGTACTAGAGAAGATGAACAAAAGCAGCCTTCATTAATGATTGCTCGCTCAGTCTTCACAAGGAAGACAGTGGGGCCTTGCTATAAAATGGTATCATGACAGCTGTCAGGAGCATTCCTGAAATAAGAGAGCCAGCATTTATGACAGAATGGGTCCAGAAGGGGCTTGCAGCTCTAAAGGTAGGTAAGGCCCCACTTGGATGGGATGCACCCAACGGTGCTCAAGGAACTGGCTGGACCCCTAGTAGGGCCATTCAATAGCTCAGTTCAGATGGGTAGTTCTGAAAGACTGGAGCATAGCAGACATAGTGATGCTACAGGGTGGGGGAGGGACAAGGAGCAACTGGGGAATTACAGACCTGTCAGCCTTACCTCTCTAGTGGGTAAACTGATGGAGCCACTAATCAGAGGACCTTGTGGGCTACTTAGAGAGCAACAGTCTACAGGATAGCAAACAGCCTGGGTTTGAGGCAGGGAGCTCTTGTCGGACCAACCTGACAGTTTTCTTTGACTGGGTAACAAAGGTACTGTAGTAGATAAGGGCCATGCTGTGGATTTACTCTTTTTCAGCAAGACTTTCGACTCGCTGACACACAAGCGATTGCTGAAGAAGCTGGGTACTCAAGTGCTAGAGGCATAGCTTAGCGGTAGGAGAGTGATGAAAGAAGAGACAGCAGCGGTGGTGACAAATGGGGTTAAATTGAAAACAGTGAGGTCATGTGTGTGATGATGCAGGGATCTGTCCTGGGTCCTGTATTCTTCAATATATTGATCAACGACATTGGAGAGGGCATTTGGGGTAAGCTGTATTTCTTCACAGATGACACGAAGCTCTGTGGAGCTATGGAGGGATTACGGAGATGTGAGGGATCTACAAAAGACAAAGAGGTGGTCTGAGATTTGGCAGTTGAAATTCAACACCAAAAAATGCAAGGTTATGCACGTGAGGGGAAAAACAGAGGAGTGTTCCGGATAGGAGGGATTAAACCGAGCAGTTGTCCAAAACAGCATTTAATGTCTGGTGCTGGAGGGATCCGTAAAACATCAGGATTGACACCATATTTCAGTCTCAATTTGATGTACCATTTTTTCTGCAACATTTCTGGACATTTGTTGCCTGTGCTGCACTCGCAGAAACAAAATGTGGCCTAAAAACAATTGTAAACAGTGGACCAAAGACCATTGTTTGGTCCGGGTGAGGGTTTGGGCACCATAAAACATCATGGCTGAGACCAGATTTCTGTCTGAATTTAATGTACTATTTTTCCTGAGACATTTCTGGACATTTACTGCCTGTGCTGCACTCACAGAAGTAAGATGTGGCCTAAAAACAATTGTAAACCGTGGCCAAAACAGCATTTTAATGCCTGGTTGCTGGTGGGGCACCATAAAATATCAGGACTGACAGCAGATTTCAGCCTCAATTTGATGTAACATTTTTTGGTAAACATTTCTGGACTTGTAGGCCCTGTTTGGCACCAGCAGCAGTGAGTTTCAGGCAGAAATATTTGGCAAACAGGTCCTAAAACAGCTATTTAATGTCTGGGTGGTGGTGGTGGGGGGGGGCACCATAAAACATCATGGCTGAGACCTGATTTTGGTTTGGATTTACTGTGACATTTGTTGGGAAACATTTCTGGACTTACAGGCCATGTTAGACAGTGGCAACACTCAGTCTCACTCTACATTCTCAATGTCATCCTAATTTTTCCAGTGATATTTTCGTCTTATCATGCCTACTCTGCACAGCATGGCTTCAAGAGGCTGTGTTAAACTGTAGGCCCTACTAGGGCACATTTTGAACCAGGTGGTGGTGGGGGTTGGAAACTAGAACACCAAGTTAACATTGTGGCAAGCCATAGGGACAAGTGGTTAAGCACAAAAAGTTATATTATGTTTAACTTCACAGTAAACGTGTTATGTTTCTCTGATTGTTGTGTACATATTCATTCAGACTGATCCTGTGCACAGCCAAAACAACTGCCAGCCCACAACATCACACATAGCTTTGGGAAAAAATTGTGTTCCTAGGAACAATTTACAAATTACAATACTTGACACTTGTGGATAGGAGGAGGAAATACATACAAGTCAGAGGGACTAACATAAACCAAGTTGAAAGGTGCAGTGATTATGGGTAAAGATTAAAAGTGACTGACAGACAGTAACACATGGCAGGGGGTGCATGCAGGGTCAGGTCAGGGACAGGATAAACCTATGAAAGAGGAAAGGAGAGGGCATAAACCTTGCATAACACAAAAAACTGGACAACAAAAGAAACAAAAGGATACAGAAGAAGAGACAGAATATATATATATATTTTGCTTTTTGTTATTTTAAGGGGTGCAGATGAGGGAAGAGTGACAGTAAGAAAGCAAGGACAGGAGAAAGAAAAGAAAAAAAAATTCTGCCAGTGCTGCGATGACATTATCTTTCCTGGTCTGGACCGTTACACTGCACCGTTGCCAGGTACCAATTCTGCCCTGCCACCACCACCACCACTACCATGCAGCTCCACCAGGAGTTCAAACATTTTATGTTGCTCCTCAAGGGATTCCTGAGGTCCCCCCGACATCCTGGCAGAAATCGTTAAACTCACTGAGCAGAGCTCCCACCTCTCTGCGCACCACTGCCAGGTTTTCTTGGCTCACTGCTGTTGGTGCTGGAACATGAGCAGCTGGGTGGCTGCAGGCTGTGCTGGGTTGCCACCATGAACCCAGCGATGCCGGTATCTGTGGGGTGAGGGTGATGGAGGCTCTGTAGCTGCCTCCTGCTGCTGCTGCCGCCGCCACTGCGGCGGCACCTCTGCTGACCACTGGCCCTTCCTCCTGTTGGTCTCCTTCCTCTAATTGCTCAGAACCCTGGGCCCCTCTACCTGCTGCTGCCAACTCTTTTTGTTTTTTCAGCCAGTCTGCAGGGTGGTGGTGCTGCAGATGGCTCCTTTGGCCACCAGTGCCAAAATGACCCCCAGTCTTGCCCCTTCGAACAGATCTGCCACACAAGTTGCAGATCACCATTGTGTTGTCATTGGTGTTTTTTGTGGAAAAAAACCACACAGCTGATGACACTTTCTGTGGGGGGGGGCAACAGCTGATGTCCTGGGGCCAGTGGCCACATCATGCTCCTGCTTGGGGAGCCGGGGGGCGCATGCTCCAGCTGGGGGATGGTCTCTGGAGGTGCCTGCTGCTGCCTGGGGTGGTGGCCACATGCTGCTGCTAGACAACAGGAGGATCCTCATCCTGCTTGGTATCACACTGCTGCTGGTGAGAGGGTGAGGGCTCATGCTGCTCCTGGGGAGTGGGGCTACATTCTTTTGCTGGGGGTGGGGGCCACATGCTGCTGCTGGACAACAGGAGGATCCTCATCCTGCTGGGTATCACACTGCTGGTGGGAGGGGTGAGGGGCTCATGCTGCTCCTGGGGAGTGGGGCTACATTCTCCTGCTGGGGGTGGGGCCACATGCTGCTGCTGGACAACAGGAGGATCCTCATCCTGCTGGGTATCACTCTGCTGCTGGTGGGAGGGGGTGAGGGGCTCATGCTGCTCCTGGGGAGTGGAGGCTACATTCTCCTGCTGGGGGGTGGGGGCCACATGCTGCTGCTGGACAACAGGAGGATCCTCATCCTGCTGGGTATCACCTGCTGCTGCTGGTGGGAGGGGCGAGGGGCTCATGCTGCTCCTGGGGAGTGGAGGCTACATTCTCCTGCTGGGGGGTGGGGGCCACATGCTGCTGCTGGACAACAGGAGGATCCTCATCCTGCTTGGTATCACACTGCTGCTGGTGGGAGGGGTGAGGGGCTCATGCTGCTCCTGGGGAGTGGAGGCTACATTCTCCTGCTGGGGGTGGGGCCACATGCTGTTGCTGGACAGCAGGAGGATCCTCATCCTGCTGGGTATCACACTGCTCTAGTGGGAGGGGTGAGGGCTCATGCTGCTCCTGGGGAGTGGGGCTACATTCTCCTGCTGGGGGTGAGGGCCACATGCTGCTGCTAGACAACAGGAGGATCCTCATCCTGCTGGGTATCACACTGCTGCTGCTGGTGGGAGGGGTGAGGCTCATGCTGCTCCTGGGGAGTGGGGCTACATTCTCCTGCTGGGGGTGGGGGCCACATGCTGTTGCTGGACAACAGGAGGATCCTCATCCTGCTGGGTATCACTCTGCTGCTGGTGGAGGGGTGAGGGCTCATGCTGCTCCTGGGAGTGGAGGCTACATTCTCCTGTGGGGGTGGGGCCACATGCTGTTGCTGGACAACAGGAGATCCTCATCCTGCTGGGTATCACCTGTTGCTGGTGGAGGGGTGAGGGCTCATGCTGCTCCTGGGGAGTGGAGGCTACATTCTCCTGCTGGGGGTGGGGCCACATGCTGCTGCTGGACAACAGGAGGATCCTCATCCTGCTTGGTATCACACTGCTGCTGGTGGGAGGGGGTGAGGGGCTCATGCTGCTCCTGGGGAGTGAGGCTACATTCTCCTGCTGGGGGTGGGGCCACATGCTGTTGCTGGACAACAGGAGGATCCTCATCCTGCTTGGTATCACACTGCTGCTGGTGGGAGGGGGTGAGGGCTCATGCTGCTCCTGGGAGTGGAGGCTACATTCTCCTGCTGGGGGTGGGGCCACATGCTGTTGCTGGACAACAGGAGGATCCTCATCCTGCTGGGTATCACACTGCTGCTGGTGGAGGGTGAGGGGCTCATGCTGCTCCTGGGGAGTGGGGGCTACATTCTTCTGCTGGGGGTGGGGCCACATGCTGCTGCTAGACAACAGGAGGATCCTCATCCTGCTGGGTATCACACTGCTGCTGCTGGTGGGAGGGGTGAGGGGTCATGCTGCTCCTGGGGAGTGGGGCTACATTCTCCTGCTGGGGTGGGGGCACATGCTGCTGCTGAACAACAGGAGGATCCTCATCCTGCTGAGTATCACTCTGCTGCTGGTGGGAGGGGTGAGGGCTCATGCTGCTCCTGGGGAGTGGGGCTACATTCTCCTGCTGGGGGTGGGGGCCACCTGCTGCTGCTGGACAACAGGAGGATCCTCATCCTGCTGGGTATCACTCTGCTGCTGCTGGTGGGAGGGGGCGAGGGGCTCATGCTGCTCCTGGGGAGTGGAGGCTACATTCTCCTGCTGGGGGGGTGGCACATGCTCCTGCTGTTGGGCGGGCACAGACCCAAAGGCCCATGTGTCAATGCGAACACTGGGTGGGACCGTTCCAGCTGCCTTCTTCCCAGTCTCCACCTTGTCGCTACCTTTCCCATCCATTCTCCTACACCTCACCTAACTCCTTACTACAAAAAACAAGGCATTTGTCAATGCCGGATGTCGTCGTGCTGGCATTGCCTTTGGTAGTGGATTGTGGAAACACGTGTCTGGCAGGATGTGAAAAATGACACCTGTACTGTTCATAAGGAGGTGCAAAAAATGGCAGTGGTAAAAATGTGGTATGTAAGTACTGCAGATATGCGAAGTTACAAGGGTGTGTGGGAAATGCACAATGCACACTTGTAACACAGGCATTTTATGGAGTTTTGGCACCAAATTTTCAACATAGGCATTTTAGCACCTCTACTCATGTACAGTGTCACTGTCATGTCCACAAGCTTTCTCAAAAAGTGATTTCGCACAGTGACCGCGATATTCTTCACCAGACGTGCAAAAACACATTTCGAGCAGGATATGTAAAATGACAGCTTTACTGTTCATCAAGAGGTGTGGAAAAATGCCAATGGTGAAAATCCAGAGTGAAAATATTACAAATGCACAACGTTACGAGCATGCATGAAAACTGCGCAATGTATACTCATAACACAATCATTTTATGGAGTATCATCACCAAATTTTCAACATAGGCATTGTAGGACCTCTGCTCATGAACAGTGTCACTGTCATTTTTGCAATCTGGCCCGAACACTGATTTCCCACAGTGACCGCGGTATTACATAGAAACATAGAATTTGACGGCAGATAAGGACTGCTTGGCCCACCTAGTCTGCCCATTTTCCTACCTAACAGATAAGCTGCAGATCCTAGTTAACCAACAGCTTACTTCCTCCTACCCCCTACTAGGACTGCCTTATGTCTGTCCCATGCATTCTTGAATTCCCCCACTGTTCTTGACTCCACGACCTCCTCAGGGAGGTTGTTCCATGCATCCACAACCCTCTCTGTGAAAAATACTTCCTCACATTACCGCTGGAGCCGCCCCTCTATCTTCAAATTGTGCCCCTTGTTCTTGAACATCTCTTTTCCAAAATGACAATGTTGAAAATCTGGCATGAAAATATTGCGAATTCCCGAAGTTATGAGCTTGCGTAGCAACTCGCAACACACGCTTGTAAAACAGCCATTTTTTGAATCTTTTCCACCAAATTTGCAACATAGGCTTTTTGAGAGCCCACCTCATGAACACTGCCACTGTCCTTGTGTTAATCGGTCCCAAAAGGTGATTTCACGCAGTGACTGTGAAAATACCTTTCGGGACTGATTAACATCAAAACTGTGCCAGAATTCATGAGGAGGGGCCCCAAAAACTCCATGTTGAAAATTTGGTGCAAAAATTCCAAAAAATGGCCAAGATATGGAGCAAAGTTGAAAAAACCCTATTCATTCCATTATATAGCTTATCAGCATTTCCTCTGTTCATGGTTGGTTTTGAAGAGTACAGGCGTGTTCCTGGTCCAGCGAAGATCATCGCGCCGGACTCCGGAGGTAAGTATGGGGTGGGGTGGGGTATGTGGGAGGCAGGGTGCGCAATGGGTGAGATGCGGGTGGTGGGTAAGGGAGACTATGAGGGACCGCTTTCAGTTTACAGGGACTAAGGAAAAAAAACAAGGACGTTTTTCTTTTTACAAGTTGTTTCTTTTGTTTGGGGTACAGTAGCTGATGGGGAATTGGGCACCCCATCAGCACAGAAGAAAGGGGACATGAGGCCGATGGGGAGTGGGCTCTCCCATCGGCACAGTACAATGGGAAGGGGGTGGATGCCGATGGGGATTGGGCACCGCCATCAGCAAACATTGTTTGGGAGGACAATAGCTGATGGGGATTGGGCACCCCCATCAGCACAGAAGAAGGGGAGACATGATGCCAATGGGGGTGGGCTCCTCCGCGCACAGTACAACGGGAAGGAGGCGGATGCCGACGGGATTGGGCACCCTGTCGGCAAACAACCAGGTGGGGGGACACATTCTGCAGACAGGAGAGGGCTCCCCATCGGCAAATACTCAAGGGCAGGAAGCCAACTTGGGGATTAGGCACCCAAGTCGGCGCTTGTCGGCAGAGTAGCGGCCACTCAGCCGCCATGCTACTAGCTGGCAAGCACGTGAGGAAGGCCCACCACGTGGTGATAAGTTTTGCTCAGATTGCAGCAGGTCTTTCCTTAGATGTGCTCACCAGCTTAATATGCATGGTGTGGCATCGCTGTTTGGGGAATGAGGGACGCACCTACTGGTGCGTGCCCTGCATCGCCCAACAGCGACCGCGCCTCCAAATCCCCATCAAACAGAAGATGTTGGCTGTGCACGCACGCCAACAAAAAAAAGAGAAAAAGAAAGGGGAGAGAGTGAGGGAGTTTGACACACACACACACACACACACGCACGCACGCAATCTCAGTCACAGAAAGGAAATAATAAACACACAAATAAGATAGACTAAGAAAAAAGAACAACTCTATTATTTTTTTAAACTAAAGACTGTATCACACAGACCACTCTCTCTGCTGCTGCCTGCTTCTTCAAAATCTCCAGCCACATAGCAAAGGAACTAAATCTGTCACTTCCTGCCTATTTACAGTCACCCATGTGACCTGAGAAGAGTATCTCATGTGACGAGCCCAATTTCGCCTAATTTCACCTAATATTAACACAAGGTGAAATTTATGATGAAAATTCGCCATCATAATGTAATTACACAAAAATATTTAATGAAATTGGCGATTTCACCGAGATTTCACCAGCGAAATTTAAATTTCGCAACATCTCTAGGCATGCGGGAATAGACACAAGGGACCTTAGAAGCAAGGGCAAGTGGGGGGAGAAGACTGGAGCTCGAGCAGGGTCTGTGGTGGCACAGTAGGTAGGAATTTAGGGCAGACTAGGTGGGCCAAGAGGTCCTTAGCTGCCGACAACTTCTATGTTTCTATGAGCAGACTTAAGTGGGAGGTAATCTTTATGACAGTGTTGAATGAAATAACACTAATATGGCTTCCTGGGGGCAGTCATATAGTTTGCATCAGTTTATGTAAAACGTTGGGTTAAAGTACTGTTCTAAGTGATTACCTCTGTGGTTCTAAGATGGTGCCTTATGGTGCAGTTTCGATCAGACGTCCATGTTGTAGTGTTGCTTACAGAGGATTTACCTACCTTCGGCGACTGTGCAGCTTTCATGCTCAATGGTTGCTCATGCACTGCCATTTGCTGCTGGACTATAGGCTGATGTATTCTCCAGGAACTTGAATTACATTGAATTTTGGTTAGAATGCTGGACTTTGTGAGTTCGAAGTATTACATTTCTTTTTTTCATCCCATTGCCAATGTATAAAACAAATGCTGATGGTAACACTATTAGGATATTGTGGTAAACATGTACGCACAGCAGTGTGATCATTTAATTATATGGTCACAGAGTTTCTCAAACAGTTTCTTAAGATTAGAGCTAAGTTTATAATGAGGTATGCTATAGTTGCCTTGATAGTTTCTACACAGGTAGATTTCAAGAGCCCTACCAGTTTCAGCCCCTGCACCTGACATTTAGGTGCCTTACCTCCATGGCATGCTGTTAATGTGAATCTGGAACTCAATAATCTGTGCAGTAAAAAACTGTAATGCTTGTAAAATTAATTAAAACAGGTCCCGAGGACTTCCCATTTTTTTCTGGCCACCCACGCTCCACCCCTGCGCTCTCTGACCTGATGATGAGATGCTAGGAAGAGTGCGGGGGTGCACCCCATTATAGTCAATGGGCAGTACCTTTCCAAGGACACTAGTTTAACAGGATTGAGAAAGGGCAAATTCAATTTTGCACATTGTAAAAACGATATTGTCACTGGTGTCTGCTAAGCCAAAATCCGCTTGTAACGGTGTTTAGTTTGTGTACTTTATTTAACAATTTTAACTCTAACATGCATTTTAGCAATTTTAACCTCCACTGTTGCACATCCTTCCATCATTGTACCAATTTAAAGTTAAGTGAAAATATTGAAAATTCGCAAACTTACGAGCGTGCGTAGGAACTGCGCAATGCACACTCATAAAACAGTCATTTTTAGGAAATTTTTCACCAAATTTTCAACACAGCCATTTTAAGACCTCTGCTCATGATCAGTGTCACTGTGATTTTCTTAATGTGTCCCATACATTGATTTCGCACACCGACTGTGCCATTGTGCGCTACATGGGCGGAAACACGTTTTGGGCAGGATGTGAAAAATGACAGCTGTACTGTTCATGAGGAGGTGTGGTAAAATGCCAATGTTGAAAATCTGGAGTGGAAATATTGAACATTCGCAAACCTACGAGTGTGCGTGGGAACTGTGCAACGAACGCTCGTAAAACAGTCATTTTTAGGAATTTTTTCACCAAATTTTCAACATTGCTATTTTAAAACCTCTGCTAATGAACAGTGTCACTGTGATTGTCTTACTGTGTCCCATACATTGATTTCGCACACCGACTGCGCCACTGCGCACTACATGGGCGGAAACATGTTTTGGGCAAGATGTGAAAAATGACAGCTGCACTGCTCATAAGGAGGTGTGGTAAAATGGCAAATGTTGAAAATGTGAGTGAAATATTGCACCGCAAACTTACGAAAGGCAGTATAGAACCGGGCGCACGCACGCCAGAACAAATATTTTTGAAGAGCACCACCTTAATATGGTTTTGGATTCTTCATGATGATAAACATTGTCATGAAAGATATTTGGTCTGGCGGGTGATTTCGCAGTGACTGTGCACTGACTGTGAAATCACCTTCGGCCCCGAATAACGCCATGACAGTGACATCATTCATCGAGAAGAGGTCCCAAAACCCCGTGTTGAAAATTTGGTGCAAAATTCCAAATAATGCCTGAGATATGCAATAGTTGAAAACCCCTATCTAGCCCATTATACAGCTTCATCGCATTTCCTTGTTCACGGTCGGCTTTGAAAAGTGCAGACGTGTTCGGTCCACCGAAGATCATCACGCCAAGCTCCGGAGGTAAGTATGGGGTGAGGGGGGGAGGCAGAGTGCGATGGGTGGTGCGGGTTGTGGAGGGGGGGAGACTGCGGGATGGTTTTTAATTTACAGGGTTTTTTTTTACAATTGACAACGCTGGGACGCTTGCCACGCAGGGGTGGGCTCCAGTGTGGCAGAAGATGGCTGGGGCTGTGAAGCGACGGGGATTGGAAACCCTGTCAGCTGACAACAAGGGATATTTGCCACGCGCTTGGGGTGGGGCTCTCAGCGTGGCAGAAGATGGCTGGGGGCCGAGGGAGCCGATGGGGATTGGGCACCCCGTCGGGCAAACAACGCTGACGCTTGCCATGCTGGGGTGGTCTCCCAGCGTGGCACCAAAGCTTTGGGGGCGGCGTGATGTGGGGGCGGCATGACGCGGTGTCTCTGCAAGGACAGCGTGGTTTTCTGAAGTGAAGACCACCACTGTCATACACAGCTCCCGCACCCATTGGTGCAGGACCGCCACGCCTGCTCAACTGAGCAGTGGATTGCAAGGGAGAGGCACACCTCCAAAGTGTGCTACTCTCCCAAAACGTTCCTTGCGCATGTGCGCAAGCGAACTTAAAAATGACTGTTTTCCAGCTTTAGCTAGTCTTGTTTCCTTTACTTTTACTTGTTTATCTCAGGACACTCAGAAAGGATGGTTAGTTGATTGTGATGTTCTGAGAATAAAAAATGAAGACAGTCAGATAAGAAAAGCAATACAATTCTCAGAAGGCTGCGGGGGGGATCTGAGCACACACACACACTCTGAATTCTCTGAGAGGTATACAAAGACCCTATAAAATTGAGAAAGAAAGACCTAACCTAGTCAGTCAGGTTTACATGAAGCTGCAAGGTATTACTTCTTACTGCTTATAAAATGGGTCTACAATGTTGATACAAACAAGAACTTTCTGAGCAGAAATAGAGTCCAACAGACTTTGCTGAGCTTTCTGCTTATAAATAAAATAAAGCAGTTGCTGAATAGGTTTTCAGATCTGTTTACAATTTTGAAGCCATCTGACAGATTTTTTTTTTTAATTTTTATGTTTTGAATAAAGCCACATTATTTGCACATTGTACCCTTTTTCCGTGGTCTGTCTCTACTTCCTGACTCACTCAACTACCACATACTGCTGTGTGTAGAAGGTGTCAGGGTGCTAGTAATTGCAGTCACCAGATCTTTCGACACCATGATGGTCACTCTTCCCAGCTTGTACTCCACCCCAGGGTTCCTTCTCCCATGTACTTGACTTTGCACTTTTTACTTAAACCCCAGTTTTTAGATTCCAGACCATCTCTTCAGCCTTTCTAGGTCTTCCCTCATGTCCCTGACCCCTCATCTGAGTCTATCCTCCCCCAGAGATTGGTGTTATTCATGAAAATGTAAATTTTGTCTTAATGCTGCCCCTAATTTATTTTATGAACACACCAAACAGCACCAGCCTGAGTACCAACCCCCATGGTACTCCACTGGGAACTTCCCTCATCCCTGAGTATTCCCTCCCAAATACCACCCTCTGGGTTCTCCGCTCTAATCAATTTTCCACCCACCTAGTCCTTTCGTCCTTGCCCCAAGGTCTTCCAATTTCTTAATCAGTATCTAATGGGGACTGAGTCAAAGGCCTTGCTGAAATCCAAGTACAGTACATTTAGTGCCTGGCCCTTATCCACCGCCTTTGCAACCCAGTTGAATAAAGTAAGTTAATTTAGCAAGGTCTCCCTGTTACAGATTCATACTGTCTTGGTCTTGGAGCCCAGTTGAATCAAGAAACTTGACCAAACTTTCCTTAAGAATTGTTTCCATCAGCTTACTAATGATCAATGTCAAACTGATTGGCCTGTAGTTTCTCAGCTCATCCCAAGCTCTGCTCTTATGCAAGGGCATCACATCTGCAGTTTTCCAGTCTCATGGCACCACACTTGTGTGTATTGGAAGCTACTAAACAGATCAGCCAATGAGACTGTCAGACCTGCTGCCAGCTCCCTCAGCACCCTTGGGTGCAAACCATCTGGCCCAGGACATTTATTTTCCTCAAGGACTTAAGTTTCTTAAAGACCCTATCAGCTGTGATCAGTTCCTTTCACATCTGCACCTCCTTCCTCCTTTTACATACCCTATGCTGTATTATCAGTTCATCTGTCTTCTTCATCAATGCTGAGCAGAAGAATTTGTTCAGTACTTCTGCCTTCCCTTTACTGTCCTCCACTCAATTTTTCTCTTGTCTCAGCTCGGCCATACCGTCTCTCATCCTTCTTTTTACTCAAATGTACCAAGGTCTTGTCACCTTCCTTGACTCCCTCCACTATCCTCAACTCATTCCCTGCTATGTCCTTTCTTACGTCTCTACTAGCTGCTTTGAGTATATCCAGGTAGTTTACTCTGTCCTCCTCCCACTGGGCCTTTCTGTATTTTTTGAAGGAACCCCTTTTCTCCCTTTTTTCATTTACAGTTGCCCCTGTGAACCAGATGGGCTTTTTGTACTTGTTTGTCTTGCCCTTTTGCTTCAGACACATGTTGGTGATTTCCTGAATCCCTTCTCTAATTATGGATCTTTTTTTCTATCCCCCCAATGCTAAAGTGTCAGTACTGAGTGTTAGCTCATGTTACTCAGGTGGGACTGGAACCTCTTTACCTTCCAATCTTCCAACTCCAGGGGCAAGTGTGCAACCTTGCAACCTACTGTGTCACTGACACTGTTTCTTTTTAAACAACATACCCACTGTATTCCATTTCCTTTTATTATTGGCTGTTGCACTTGATATGTATAGTACTCAAACAGTCTTGGCACTTGCCATTAATGGCACTGATACTGGGATACCCAGTGCATTAATTTATTGGAACACGATCCACATCAACACAGAAACTAGCAGCAGTGCTGGTGCTCAAACAACCCTGATGTTTCACCCCCTACGGGGCTTACTCAATGGACTAGCAGCTCTAGAACATCACAGCATGTACAGTACTTGTTTATCTCATGTATATTGTACACCTGTGCTTACCTCCATTGTGCCCCTTCCCCAAAGCACATCAGAACACAAGCTATTTTAACTTACTACGCCTTTCCCAGAGAAAGAAGAGTCTTAAATAAGTGTATACTTGTGCATGTGTTAAGCTATAAGGCATAACAGGATGATAGTTGTACTAAATTTGTGCCACAGTCATGGGCATTGTAAGGCATGAGGATAATCCAAGTGCCTTCAGACCCTGACTGTGGGGTAAACCTAGTACAAACAATGCCCCTGGAGGCCCTTATTTCTTAAATAAAATGGGCTTACCAAGTTAAAATAACTGACACACACAGGTTTTTAAATAATTTAAATTAATAATTTATTGTATGTATCCCTACATGAAAAAGTAGTTCCCAAACTTGTGAGGATAGTGTAAATAGTGCCACCACCTATTGGTGTCAACAGCGATGTCAGTAATCATAACATTATTTCTTTTGAGTGAAAATGCTGTTTTACATATTTTAACAGACCCCCAGAAAAATAAAGTAACTATCCTGTTTGATGTGCTACTGTAGCCAACGCAGCTGCTGCCTCTTTTCTAGCTAAGGTGACAACACTGGTATTTTAATTAAACCTTCTCCCGCAGAAGGAAGCAAGCTGCCAGCTCAGTACTACTGCTACACCACAATGTATATGACTTTCTGTTTCGGACGCTAGTGGGTATAGCAGTAGAATTAATAACCAATATTTGCACATGCCTACATTTTTTGCAGGTCCTGCAGCACCCACTCTTGTTTATTAGATTTAACAAGTGCCGAGCAGACACATCGCTGAGCGAGTCCAGGAGCAGTCGGGCGGACTGACAGGCAGGAAAGGAGGGAGAGAGCGAACACTCTGGTTGAGATGGCTGTCATACGGGAGCGGTCCTGAGCAAGAACTGTAGTTCTTTTTTATAAACCGACAAAAGTAAAGTAGGTACTTAGACACAGTGAAGCAAACTATAGAAGGCCATGGGATCATGATATCCAGAAGCAGGCCAGTGAGCGGGCAGAATGGAGAAACAGAAGGAGAGCATAGTCGGAGGTGGCTGCGGAGTGGTTTTGAAAGAGAACTGTGGTTCTCTTTGATAAAGACACAACATACACATAACTGTTTAAACAGAGGAAAACATCATACAGATGGCTGTAGGACTGAAATTAATGTTATGTAGGGAGATGGTGTGGGAAGTAACACAGATGGGTGATCTTCAGGTGAACTAGGTGAGAAAAAAATAAAAATACTCCGATATGGGGAGCACATTATATGCCATGAATGGGGTAATTAACATAACAAGTTTTGTATGGCAAATTTTATTCAAATATCTGTTAGGTGTGTAATTTGAATGTTAATGTACTTTGGGTATGTGGAGAAAAACAATGGATGCATTTCCAACCTTAAACTTCTAAGTTGGTCCATTAATAGTGTATGATGCTGTGCCCTGGTTCGCGGGGATTTGTTTTTAGTCATTGGTAATGCTGTCTTAAGGAAAATGGCTAGAAACAGGTCTCAGCCAATCAAGATTCACGGATTTCCTTGGCCATTTTATATTGCAGAATGCAGAATTCCTTCAGTGGAATTAAATTCTGCTGTCGAAAAGCTTGTCTGCATTTTGAAGTAAATTCCAAGCAATTCAGCCAAATGAACTATTGTTTTTTAAAGTAAACTGCACATTTTTAAGGTGAACCGTATTTTTGCTTCTTACATTGCAGTAACATGTTCTATGGAAAAAACTGCAGAATTTTGCCATGCTCCGCAAAATTTCACATCAGTTCAGCCGGAAAAAATTCTGCATTTTCCTCAAGTTTTTCACAGTGGATAAGATCTCTTCCACCATAGGTGGGATTCTGCAAAACTTTGCAAAATGCTGCAGAATTCCAGATGGAGCTGAATTTTGCAATTCTGCCCAGCACAGAGTAACACAGGTGTCACAAGTGATGGCAGTCACTTGCCCACTCTCCTGGCTTGAGGAAAGATGTGACTGTAGAGGTTTCTGAGGGATGATAGAAGGAGAAGCGAAGGTCGGGACAACAGAAATAAGACAAGTAAAACAACAAGAACCTTTTAGAATCTATACTATTTCCATTCTATGAATAGTTTGAACAGTATGAGAGGTATTGCTCTTCCCAGCTTTTCAGTGTTACATAGCAAATTGCAACGACGTATGTTAAATGCAGCATAGAACCATTATGTACAGATGTGTTGCTCTGTAGTATTTCAATGTAACTTAGTAAATGCAACATAAATAATTTACACTAAGCTCCTCTCGACAATGCATTAAAAGCTTCCAGCGTTGTCAGGTCTATAACTTAAACATGAGTTTGTTCTGTTAAACACAAAAACACTGATGCTGCATTACTTGGCCACTTTTCATTCAGTATAAAATGGTAGTGTAGGCAGTATGGTGCAGTGTTGAGAGCACTGATGTGTGAAATAAGAGATGTCAGGTTTGAATGCTTCCACTAAGGGGGCTCACTATGTCACCCTTGATCACACTTGACATCCCAGTGCTTCAGTCATTGCAGTTGTAAAACTGAGAAGAAGCAAGACTTACCTGTAGACAAGATGTTGCAACTCAATTGGGCTATACGATTATAAATTACAAATTGCAAGCATACTAGATGAGCAAGGCAGTCCTTATCTGCTGACAATTTCTATGTAAAGTAGGTTAAGCTTAGCTTTTTCTTTTTTGTTTCACCTGTGTGGTGTTAGGTCCTTTTAGATACAATAAAATGAGATCTGTTCTATGGACTCAACAAGAATTCCAAAAGTTGAAAACTGGGTTCCAGCCTGTCAGTTACAGACAGTAGGAAGCAGCTGTACAAAGGAACATGCACAGAGCTGGCATGCAAAAGCTGGAAGTGCCAATTATTGATAAGTTCAGAACTCTGCTTTAGAACCCAAATGCCATGCAGAAATGTTTCAGAATCTTAGAGCAGAAAATGAGTGGGACTGGCAGGACTGAGTTACTTGACCCAAGTCTGTGGCATTGCCATACCAATAATGTATTGGCTGGTTTGGGGGTAATGAGAGACAAACAATCAAAGGTGTAGGGGAGTTTTAAGTGCTTGAAACTGCTTGTGGTCATCTTTTGACTGCTTGTAGTTCAAACTGACAGTGAATTCGTGAACACATGCTCTCTGCAGTTCAGAATGGTCTCTCTCTCTCCCTCTCTCCCTCTCTCTTTCCCTTTGTCTCTTTGCTCTCAGCCCTCTGTGTTTTTTTTCTAATTAAAGTCTGAAAAAACATTAGTGTATCTTGAGGCATTTTATTTTTGGGGAGAGTGTTTTAGGAGGAGATCTGAAGGAGACATCTTTAATGCATAGCCAATTGCTTTGCTGCACTGTCAAAGTCAAAGATGGGGGTTATATATTGTATAAAGTTGTGTTTGTTTTTTATATCTGGTCCTTAGTGGGATAATATGATATATTTTACCCTGCTTTCCTTTGTGGTTCCTGAGTGTTATTCATATGTGTGTGTGTGGGGGGGCAAACACTCTATTTTGATTATTTGATTTACTTACTTCTCTCATTCCTCTCAGTGCCAGAGGCAAATCCACTCTCTGATTCCTTGTTTTAAATGGGTGCTAAATAGTTAGTGTTTTTACTTTTTTCCTTGTTGCTCCTCCATGCCAGAGGTAAAGCAATATAAACCCTCAAAATATAGTATACGTCAAGGCTATTTAAAGTCAAAGTACAGTATGGGTGCTCAGATCATTTATAAATTATGACATCACCAGCAGCTGATCAGACAGCATGAAATGCCAACAGCTGCCTACCTCTTGTCCCGGGTGCAACTGACATCATGTGCCGCAGCTCTCTCTAAACATTCCAGTAACTCACTGAGCTGATCCATTTTAATACTTTCTTCTGCTGCCATCTTCAAATGCTTCCTCACCTGATTTGAAACATTAGTGGTGGTTCCTGGCCGGTGATGCTGAGGGTTGAGGTATTGATGCCACATCTCGCACCATGCCGCGACCTGGGTTTGGGAACAGACTCTGATCATTCAGGGTCGGCCAGGAGGTAATGATTGAGTATCCGGAGGACTGCCTCCTTCCTCAGGTTGGGGTTTGTGCTGCGTGTGTCAGCACAACAAGAGGGTTTCAGCCCATGCCCAGGGTGCTTGGCTGCCTACGTGGAGGTGGAGACAGCTGCTTCACCCATTGCACGGGTGAGGGCATGGGGAGAAAAAACAGAGGAAAAATACTGGGACCAGGAACCATGATGGCCCCGATGGGCCGAAGGATGTACCCCTCTGAGGGGGGTTAGTAGCCCCTACCAGGTCCACGGAAGTGGTACAAATAAAAATAATAATAAAAAAAAATATTAGCGTTGGCTAACATTGTGTTTGAACACCAAAACATTAATCTTTAATCATTTAAAAACTATTACCAATAAATGCCACTACACAACCAGTTGAATTAAATGAATAAATTGCTTTTACCCCACCCCCAAAAGAAAAATAAATGTTTGGCCATTAGAGTGTCAGTTGTGATTTTTATAATAAATAAGCCATTACAGCTGTAGTTTAAATGATTTCAGTGCATGTCCCAAGGGCAGAGGAACCTGAGGCCAAAAACTGAGTGGCTTAACAGCCCTGGGCAGTATATCAAAATCCTTTAAAGGGTACCTAAACATGCAGTTTTTTAAAACTGCAAACTCCAAAATCTGGCATCATAGCAATGTAGTAAAGACTGTTGTTTACATTTATACACAATTGCATTTATGTAAATAACATAAATGCAGTTTCATAGCTTTTGAAAATGTAAACATCAGCCTGTCACTTTCAAAAACAGCTTTGCTTGCTCCCTAAAATGTCTGCCAAGTGTGTTAAGGAGGAGTCATGATAACTTAATTGGAGCCAGAGGCAGAGACCCACATGGCTCCTTTTAGTGCTAACTAGTTCTTCTTTCCTCTTTGTATAGAATTGTTTCACCAGAATGATCAACACCATGTGTGAACACGTGATTATTTTGCTCAGTATACATGTTAGGCTATGGTTTTGTTCATTTTGTTTACTTTAACATGCTGAAAATGCTTTGTAATCCATCTGACTTTCTCTTTGGCAAACCACAGTACAGTACAACACTTCAAATACCTGATGATCTAGTGGTTATGTGATGCCCTGAATTTTGTAGCAAAGTACTGGTCTGGTCCAATTCCAAAGCTCTTGCTTTCTTGGTAATCCACAAATAAGCTTCTCTTGTAGTCTTTTTCCATGTGAACCCTCTGCACCTAGCCTTTCTTCTGTTGAACACCCCACCATCCATACTCTGTCCTTAGTACTGCCTGGGGCCGTATATGAGCTTGCAGTCTCATGAAGAGAATTATCACACCTCAGATTGTAATCTTGTACCTCAGAGAGTTGTGCACACCTATACCGACACGCTTTATCAGCTGCCAGTGTTATAAAATGCCTACCAAATCAATCTCCAGTCCACTTTCTCAAAGTTTGACTTCTGCTCCCACAGGAAACATTGAGTGTATCACCACCCTTCTGCACAGTGAAGGCAGTATGTACAGTCCCTCTGTTGTGTTTTTTTCCGCCTCATTAACCAACAACTAGATCTTCCTGGAGGGCCAAGCAATAGCATCAGGACCCACCAGAAATAGTGTTATTCATGCCCTCATAAGAGCTGCACTTACAGTACTATGGATAACAACATTATTAGCAGGAAAGGTATACTAATGCCTTGAGCGAATCCACCGACTTCCAGTGTCGGTCTGTTCCTTTACCTGTGATCTGAAGAACCCTTCAGGACAGTTCCTGGCAATTCTTTCCAGTACTTTTCTGTGCCTTACTCCACTATGCAAGTTGGCCGGCTACCACCCTTCTGAATCTTGAATGAGCTATACACAGCTCCCTCGATATTGTCCCAACAGAAGTCAACATTCCCCCCCCAACCCCACGGTAATCTCCATACACTAAATTCAAGTAACAGTTTAGGTGCAGCCCTGCCACTCTGAGTATTTGTCATTGCTGGCTGCTCTCATCCACAATCAGGTAGTGATCACGGTGCCCGCAACCCCACATCTCAGATCTCACAATGATCTACTCAACGTTCCCCTTCCTGCCTTCCCCTAACCGGAATATAGCTGTACCCTGCTAGAATGGCCTCTTCAGTCCCTCTTTGGTATTCATTCTTCTCACCTGCTACCCGCACCAAAAACTGGTGAGCTCACTACCCTTCTGCATCATGAATGCAGTTAGTACAGTCTCCCATGTTATTTTTATGTATTAATAATAAACATGATCTTCGTAAGCTAGGCTGATAGCAACAGGGCACAAGGAAAAAATAGGCTTTCCTACCCATATAACATCAAAGCCATCTATGATTAGGCACTATTAAATGACATGCATAATGATGCACACACCTGTCATTTAATAGTACTTAATTAAAGGTAGCCTAGATCTTTTAAGGATTGTAAAGCCCATCTTTCACATTGTTCCCGCTGCTATCAGCTTGACTTACTGGAAAGATTAGTTTATTTTGATATGCCAAAAAACCCAGGACTGTACTACATGCATTCATGATGCAGAAGGGTGATGAGCACCAGTTTTGATGTGGGAGAAGGTGAAGAATGAATACCAGAGGGGGTCTGAAAAGGCCACTCCTACAAGGTACTACTACATTCAGGGAAGGGGGGTGACAGAAGGGGAGAAATATGAGCAGATCACTGTGAGATATAAGATGTGGGGCTGCCAGCAACATGAACACTACCTGACCCCATTGTTCTGGTCAACATTCCCCTTCCCATAAAACCAGTACATGCAATTGTCCAAGGCTGTGTGTGGGTATTAATGTGTGAAAGGGCTGCCACTACACGTTCAGTCACTTCACTACCAGTCTAGCATTGCTTGTAAAGCACTTTGGGATACAATGTGTATGAAAAGCACTATATAAATGCTGATGATTCTTATTATTACTATTATTTCCCATGAAAAAAAAAAGACAAGGCAAGCATATTTTTCATTTCTGAGAAAGTATGAACTCTTGCATTGGACTACACAAGAACTTTGCTACAAACAAGTGGTAGATCTAGGGGGTGGTGAAGGGTGCGGCTGTACCCCCCCCCCAATTGTATCTTACTTGCTTGCTGCTGCTGCATTTCACTTTGTTGAAGAATTATGATTTATTGATTGTACAAATGTTCACATTTAAAACTATGGATTACATTTGTAGTCTCTGTCAAAAACATACTAGAAAAGAAAAATAGCAGAAAATATAAAGGTTTAATAAAAATGTTAAAAGTGCATATCAGTATGCACACCACCCCAGCACCCCATTGTAACATCCTGGATCTCCCATACCCACTAGACCACCAGTTTATTTAAGATTCAGACACACTGTGGTTTGCCAAAGAGAAGTCGGTTGATTAAAACACAATTTCAGCATGTTAAAGTAAACAAAATGAACAGAACCATAGCCTAACATGTGTATTGATCAAAATAATGCACATGGTTTTGACCTGGTGAAACAATTCTATATAAAGGGAAAAAGAATTAGTTAGCACTATAGAGAGCCATATAGCTCTCTGACTCTGGCTCCAATGATGTCATCACTTAACACATTTGGCGGCCATTTTAGGAAGCAGGTAAGGCAGTTTTTTTGAAATTGAAAAGCTGATTTTATATTTTTCAAATGCTTTGGAACTGCATTTAGCTAAATTATATAAATGTGGTTTTAGCATTAATGAATACTGCAGCCTTTTCTTTAGTCCCCTATAAAGTCAGATTTTTGAATAGTTTGTTATCAAAATTTTGTTTAGGTATCCTTTAAATCAAAGCATGGAGAGGCTTCTTCAGCTTTCAAAAGGGCATTTTAAGGTTGCAGCTCAATGAAATACACCCATGATTGTTTGGATACAGTCAGAAAATAATTGTATTTCTAAGAAACGGAATGCATTAAATATTCCACTTAACCAGAACTGAGAGAGGCAGATTCTAGTTCAATCAATCAATCAATCAAAATCGTTATTTATCCAGGCAGGTACCATTGAGCAAGGCTCATTTGCAAGGTGGACCTGGTCATGAATACATCAAAGTACAGTACAGAAGCAGGTATACAAAAGCAATAATATACAAGGAAGAAAAAGTATATACAGTACAGTACAAGGTTGAAATAAAAAAAAACAGCATTATTTTACAATTGAACAAGTCAGCAGATGTACAATCAACCATAGGCATACAGGGGTTATAAGCAGAGATCTTTTGTTATTGAGTGATACTGATTACAACCTAAAACCCAGCTGTGTGAGCTCTGCTCAATGCAAAAAGGTTTCAATTTAGGGGGTGAGAGATGTGGTTAGAGGCTCTGGCCAAGGTACTGATTTAAGCTGTGTAAGCTGCAATGCTCTGTAGAGAGAATCAATCAGAGAGGTATTCTGATCTGTAATTAGGTTGCAAATACCAGAATGACTTTGGATTGAATTTAGAAAGGAGATCTGAAATCTGACCGTGCAATGAGTGTATTTTAAAAACATGGTCAGATCATGGCTGTTAACCAGGTTTTTAGATTCTCTCTGCCATTTCATTGAATAAGTTAACAGGACCTCTGTAGGATATATTTGATGTATAAAGAGTAATCTTATTCAGTATGGGCAGGCAAAACTGCTGAGCTTCATGTCACGGTCCTTTCACTTAAACATCATCACATGATACTCTTACCCAATAAGAGACATTCCGCAGAGACCCTGTTAACTTTTAGTAAGTCCATATAAAATCTACTGTATGAGTATTTTCCCTTTTTAAAGTTACTGGCCTGGATATTCAGAGTGCTTGCGCAAGGTACAATTGAGATGTGTTGGCGCAAGTATGCAGATGCGCCACCGACCAATATTCAGAGGGAGCTGCTGTGCAGCGCAAATCCCAGTGTGCCAATGTGCAACTATAATGTATGCAGCACAAGTGCAGGGAGCATTCCCATGAATATGTGGTGCAATGGGATATTCAACCGGGAAGCCATGGTGCAAGTTCGGAGCAAACCCAAGATACGCTGGCCAGACTTGTTCCTACAAAAACAGGGCTCAAACACACAGACAGCAGTTGCACCAAGAGAGAGACAGGGCAACAAACACAGAGGTAGAGAGAGACAGAGAGGTGGAGGGAGAGAGAGAGAGAGAGAGAGAGGGACACACACACACTGAGAAACAGGGCACCAGGGCCACAGACAGGCAGCAAACCACCCAGAGGGACACACAAGGTGAAGGAGGAATGGAGAGTGCACCATTCCTGATGGAGGCAGTAATGGGGGGTGTGAGGAGGCAGGAGGAATAGCCACATGGCCGATGAAGAGCCCAGCAGTGGTATGCCTGACACAGGTGGTACCGTGCCAGCATCACATATGAGAACTATAGCGACACAGAGATCGTGGGTCAGTACCACCTGAACAGGGCCATTCTGAGGCAGCTCTGTGAGCTGTGCAGTGAGGAGATGCAGGCACCCACCAGACATAGCCATGCCATGTCCATGGAGACCAAGGTGACTGCTGTCATGTGCCTGCTCACCATGGGCACCTCCAATGACAACAGGGGACACCATGGGTATTACCCATTCAGCCACATCCCGCCTCCTCACACAGTTCCGCAACACTCTGCTGCCAGGTGCTTTGGAGTTCATACGGTTCCCCAGCACACAGGCGGAGCGTACAACAAACATGCAGGCATTCCACAGGGTTGCACGCATGGCTGGCATGCCTGGGGCCATTGACTTCTCCCACATGGGCATCCACATGCCACCTGGCACTGAGGGAATTGTGTAGATCAATAGGAAAGGGAGCCTAACCATCAATTGCCAGGTGGTGTGCAATGCCACTGGGTGCATCATCAATGTCTGCACCACACATCCTGGGAGTGCACATGACACATTCATCTGGGACAGCTCTGTGCTGTGCCACAGGTTTGAATGTGAGGACATCCCATGGTCTACCTAGTGGATAAGTATGGCACAGGCCAGGGTCGGGGACATTGCAGACCTGAATGGGGAATGGCTGGGGGCAGTGGTGGGTGTGTAGGACAGGCCACTAGACTGGTCAGGGCGTGTGCCCAACAATACAGCCCTCAAAACCTGTGGCCTATTCCTGGCCTGCTTCATACTGCACAACATGGCCATTGACTGTGGGATAGCTGTCAAGGCTGAGGAGGGCAACAGTAGTGGGAACGACAGTGACAATGGGCTGGAAGGGTATATTCAGCCACCCCCTGGGTGGAGGAACCCCCGAATGGTGTAGCACACATGACACCTCCATGACATGGTCACACAGGAACACTTTGGAGAATGCAGGTAGGTGGTGTGGTACACATGCGTGGGCCACACAGACCAGCACACCACACACATGCAGGGGGGTACACGGTGTGAGGCATGCACAGACAGTGGTGCTAAGCAGGGGAAGGGAGGCAGTGGCACACACCTACACACAGCAACACACACACTTGCTGCACAGGCATGTGCACACACACGCACTCACACACACACACAGGCAGTGGTACATGGCGGATCAGATGTATTGCACCAATGCACAGGCACAACTGGTGCTAGACAGCCCTCATCACACCCATGCCACACATCCCAGAAGTCAGCAGACACACACAGGCAGCATGCGCATGACATGCATGGGCAGCATCACATGTGCAATGCACACACACTGTCCATGTGCACATGGGGCAGCAGCAGCAGACTGCAGGCAGGGCAGCACACACCTCAGTGCAGCTGTGTGGCTCCACGGCCACCACGGCCATGTGGGCAGCCGCACTGGGGCTGTTCGGCAGCTGCAGGCTGTGCATTGGCCATGGGGGTGTCAGAAGCCCCCCCCAGGGATGGATGTGTGGGACTGCGACCATGTCCTCGTGGGGGTGTGTAGGTGGCCAAGCAGGCCAGCCCCGGGCATGCCAGGGACACCTACAACCAAACCTGGTGTCCACTGTGCTGGGGTCACCTGACACTGGGTCCGTGGCTTGGATGGCACACTGCGGGGGGTCCCCTGTGCATGGCTGCATCCAGTGGCAGCCAGCAATGCAAAGCCATCTGCAATTGCATAGGCAATGTGATTTATGGCTGCAGTCATGGCCTCCTGTATGCATTGTAGCCCCTCCAGGATCTACGCAGTGCCCCTGTCCTGCTGCTCCACTAACTGGCACACCTCCACCTGCAATGCACGCACCACAGTGATGAGCAGCACCTGTTGCTCAACTGATGCCCACAGCAGCCGGGTGTGCTCCACCTGCCGGTCCACATCCCGCGGCCTGGCCGATGCAGATTGGCAGGTGACCTGCCACGCTGTCCCACCTCCCTCCTGATGGGCACTGCACAGTGAGGTCAACAGGGGAGGCGACAGCAGGTGCACCAGCGGTGGACCCTGTGTCTGGCCACCCAGTGGCACCCGCAGCCTGCTGCTGCCCATTCTGCTGCTCACTGCCACCCTGCACCTGCACAGCCGTGCCACCACCTACGCAGGGCACAACAGTAGCACTGCACACTGCTGCACCTGCAGTGCTGACAGGTGGCTGTGCAGCCACAGGTATGGTGCTGGGCACTGACACTGCCTATGCTGCTGGCAGGGGTGACTCCCTCACAATGTCGCCCATGCTGTCCCGGATCATTGTGATGTCATCCTTGGAGTCAGACCCCACCCCGATCTGTGTCTCTGCACAAAGCACACCAAGGCCGGCATTCTACAGAAACACATCCAGGGCCTCATCCTACCCTAGGTCAAGGACATCCATGGGCACTATGGTGCCCAGCCGCAGCCTGTCGGGCCACAGCTGCCAGTACACATGGAAGGACCATCCTCAGGAGCTGTGCCATTGCCCACAGGGTCCATGGCTGCTGCTGGTGCCCCATCTGCTTCGTGGAGCTATGCTGGTGCTGCAAGAGAAGGAGGTAGTGTCAGTGATGCATTGCCTCCATGTGCCCCCCAGGTACGCTGCTGCTGTATGTGGCCAGCAGTGTGCCATGCACGTGGGTGCGCTCATGTGCATATGGCACACAGGACAGCAGCATGCACACCAGCATGCCCATGTACGCACCCTCCAGGCCAGTACCTGTGCGTGACCGACATACATACCATGCACGTGGGTGCGCTCATGTGCATAAAGCACACAGGACAGTAGCATGCACACCAGCATGCCCATGTACGCACCCTCCAGGCCAGTACCTGTGCGTGACTGACATACATACCATGCACGTGGGTGTGCACACGTGCATAAGGCACACAGGACAGCAGCATGCACACCAGCATGCCCATGTATGCACCCTCCAGGCCAATACCTGTGCATGACTGACATACATACCATGCACGTGGGTGCGCTCATGTGCATATGGCACACAGGACAGCAGCATGCACACCAGCATGCCCATGTACGCACCCTCCAGGCCAGTACCTGTGCGTGACTGACATACATACCATGCACGTGGGTGCGCTCATGTGCATAAAGCACACAGGACAGCAGCTGCACACCAGCATGCCCATGTACGCACCCTCCAGGCCAGTACCTCAGCGTGACTGACACATACTGTGCAGTGATGGGCTGCCACCCATATGGAAACAACTCTCCAGGAACACCTCCACCGAGGTACAGTGGATGGTGGCTGCCACCAATCCCTATGTCGGGCGCCAGTGTTGGTGATATCTGCTGGGCCTCCGCTGGCATTCCAGGACGCCTGATGGCCGCCACCTTCTGCTTTATGTGCCACCTGTCTGTCCCAACCTTTTGCAGCACTCCTGTGCTGACTGCTGGTGGCTGCTGTGCTGGTTGAGACATAAGCCGCCACCTCATCCTGATCCGATGGCCCTGTCATGTGGTGTGCCCATGCACCACTCAACAGGGCCTCCTTGTCAAGGTAGGCCTCGGACAGGGCATCTGTCTTTCCTTTTGTGAAGTTGGGCCTGCGCTTGAGTGCAGGCCCATGCTCCCACCTCATCCTGTCCCGACATATTGCCTCCTGAGAACATGGACAGCACAGTGTGTCAGCGGCAGCATAGCCCTGGGCAGTCCCACCTTGAAGTGCTGCTGTTTCCTGTGTTGCTGAGTCATCCTCCACTTCCCTGTCAAGGTTGCAATACTGGTTCATGGCCTGCTGTGCAGTGGTGCTATAGGGCACATCGATGCAAATTTGGTTGTGCGAATGGTAATATGCTATTGCACCCTACTGCGCCACACATTGGCTGATGAGCTCATTTGCATAGGGCTTCTGAATATCACAGAAATGTGCTGTGTGTTTGTGTTGCACCAGAGCAAGCCTATGGTGATTATTGGCACATGCATGGTCAACGTGCCTGCAGTGCATGTGTGCTGCACATCCCACAGTACAACCACGCACCCCGGGACTGCACAATGCATTGGCACTGCGCGATGTGGCACAGAGGCAACTTCACAGATGCCTCGCATCATGCCATGTACCCTATTGTGCACATGCGCATCGGCGCAATGGCTGGTGACCTCTGACCCATGGGTCACCACGGACCCCACTAGGCCCCAGTGTTGTGCGATGCCCATCATTGCATAATGATCCTCATTGCGCAACCTGGCACGCTTCATGTGCTGTGCAAGTGTGGCAGTGTGTTGCTTATGGCGCACCCTGCACATGGCAGCTACTGCATATGCCAGCACTGCCATTTGCATTGCTACTTCAGATGTCAGCCATGGTGCAGGGTACTGGTAGATGGGCAGTGAATTGGAGTGAGGTGGAGCTGGTTAACCTGGTGGCAGTCCTCCAGCCCTTTGAGGGGCAACTGTTTGGGATGGTGCCACTGCAGCAAGCCATGGGAGAGGTCTAGCAATCAGTTGCTGTGGCCCTGAAGAGGAGGATGGGTGTGCCATGCACACCTGAGCAGTGCAGGCACCACTATGGGGACCTGCGACAGAGGGCACCTGACCACCTCCGGAGGATGCAGGCACGCAGGCAGCATGGTGCGGTGCCACAGCCAGGTAGGTGTTTGGATTGTGCCTATCAGGCCATGCGCAGTACTGTAATGTTGGCATTGCTGCCTGGCATGGGCCACAGCAGGTTACATAGCTGTGCTTCCATGTGCCGCATGTCATGCCTGACTGCTGCATGTGTTGTGGCTGTTGGCGCAGGCCACAGGGCAGGCAGGGGCAATGCTGGGCCGGCTGTTGGGGGCACTGCTGGGAATGCTTGTATGCTGATGTCCACCTCTCATCTTTCCCTTCCCAGGGCCAGAGGACCGCAGGAGGGCCAGGGCAATGCGCCCCGCTGATGGTGGGCAACCGGTGCCAGCAGCGTAGTCCAGTGCACGTGAGTACTGTCTTGTCATTTGTCACTGTACCTGGGGAGTGGCAGTGGGGCCGGGGTTCTGCCATGGCCACCTGTGCCATGTGCCTTGACAGCTGTATGTGATGCATAGTCCGTCATGCATGCCACAGTGGCCTGTACATTGGCCACATGTACCGACTGTTGGTGGGATGGGCATGCACCGGATGCCACCAGTAGTGCTGTGGTGCAGCTGTTGCTGTCTGCCATGTGGCCAACACTGTGCGGTCCTGTGGCTGCTGTGTTGTAACATCCACCTCTCTGCACTTGGCGTGGTGTTCCGTGCCATGGGCGGCCGTTGTCCCCCCTGCAGGGGTCCATAACAGACTCTCCAGGGGTGTGTCCGCATACTGCCCGTTGTGCTCTGAGGATGGGCATGGTTCCCTGGCCCATTTCACTGATTACCTGTATTGTCCCATTCTATAGGTGTCAGGCGGACTGCAGGTTGGAGGCCGCAGAGGGTCCAGACTCGGTTGCTGCACCATATCCTGACCGTGGTGCAGAGGGTCCTGGATGTTGTGGTGGCGATCCACTGTGTGTCTACAGCTGGAAGGCGGAGACAGCGTGTTGGGGTAGTATCCAACCATGGACACTGCTGGCTGGACTGTATATAGCCTCTTTCACCCTTGTTGGCCTTGTTTCCCTACAGACCCCTGTCCAATTGTATAGCCCCTGTACCCTGTTCCCATCCCTCTTTGTACCTTCCCTGGCCCTGATCCCTGTTCCTGTTTCTGTATGCCTCTTTCCTTTTATAAAGCTTTTCCGCTACATGCCTGTGCCCGTGTCTGTTTTGTGGGTGGCATGTGGAGCCATGCCGCAATGCTCTGGTCTCTGTCCATGGTATTTGGGGGTGGGGCTGTGTGGTGCTACTGTGGTTCCCTGCTGTGTGCAGTGGTATGTCACATTGTGCTGGGGTTCATTGCTCAGTTTGGTAGGTTTTCCATGTCGCTTCAGGCTCTTCATGGGGCTGTGGTCAGGGGTGGGCGGCTGGTGTGTGCATGGTGTTGCCACACTGCCATGGTCCTCCTTCTGGACCTGTCCTCCCACTGGGGTGGGGGTGTCTGCATCCTCTGTTGGGCACCCAGTCCTGTGTGGGCTGCCACTCTGCCTGGGTCCTACTTCCTTCACTGCCCAGCGTGTGGACTGCCTGTGCGCATGTGGGGCCTGGATGTGTTTGGCTCCATGGTCCTGGGGGTGGACATCCATTGCAGCATGGCGGTGGGTACAGAGGGCTGGCGGTTGGTGGGAAGGTGCCATGGGCAGCCCTGTGGTGGCCATCCTCCCCCTCCTGTCACCTGATGGCCATGCCATGTCTGTGTTCTGCGTACCAGTTCCTGGGCATGCTCCTGTCCATCACCGGTGGACCAGCTATGGGTGCTGTGATGCACGGCACCACTGCTGGTTGCTGTGCTCCATCACTTGTGGTCCATTCTTCCACCCTGCACTGTGCCTGTGTGTGCAGTGGTGTGCCCTGCTGGCATGGTCCTGTGGCCATTGTCAATGTACTTCCCCAGTTGTTTCCCTGGGTCATTTGTCTCTGTACTGCCCCCCACTGTTGTTGCTCAGCTTTGCTCTGCGCTTCCACAGTTGCGCTGCTGCATCTCTGGTTGCACAGTGGCACACCTGTGCCTTATTCAGCCACATTACTGGCACAGTTCGGTATGTGCAACTGCTGAATATGGCACCCACTGGGCCACCATGCAGCTGACTTGCACTGCGCCGGACTTGCGCCGGCCTTTGGCGCAGTTCTGAATATCCGGGCCACTGTGTGCTAATATTAGCCCATATTTACTGGGCAGAGATAGAGCCATTAACATGTCTTATGAGATCCTTTCATATTTCTGCTGCCATTTCCAAAAACTTGAATTGACTGGTGCCACCAGTAGCTGGTCCAGCAGTGCAAATGTGTGAGAGGATCTGCAGCCGTGCCCAGGTTGGTGGAGGTGCACACACACCAATATGTACTCTCACAGACATATTTATACTCACAGTGACACACACACACACACACACACACACACATACACACACAAACACACACACACACACACACACACACACAGTCCTTCCTCATGAACCCTAGTCACAGGCACTTTATGAGCAAGGCTTGAACACAAATCACAAAACGTGATTGCCAGCCAACACAGGAAGGGATAACACTTCCTGTGTTGGCTGTCAGTCACTTTTTTGTTTGCATTCTAAGCCTCACTTTTTTTTGTAATGAAGAAAACGTATTTTTTTCATTAAGAAACTTTATGACAAGCCTTACTTTCAAAGTACATGTGACTAGGGTCCATCATGTCTACTGAACACTCACACACTTACCTGCAGGAATGCAAAACAGTTAAATAGACTGAAATGCATGCACAGTAGGAATCCAATGCAACTGGCTATTAACCAATCAAAAGAGATTAAAAGGAAGTGTCCACCTGTAAGTGTGCCCCACTTTAGTGTGAGGTAGGGCCTGATTAATATTTTCACAAACTGTTTAAATTTTTTTTTTAACTTACAGTGTGTTTAGTAATTAAGAGTTTATCTGCTTAAACCTGCCATCCCTTCCATGGGCATTTTGAAACAAAGCATTTTGGTGGTGTACCCACAACCTTCCACGGCTGTCCCAGGAATGATGTTTGGGCCAGGGAGCAGCCACAGGAGCGTGCATAGGGGTCCTGTATAGTCAGAGCTATTATTGCAATTTATTTATTTATTTAAGAGTTTAACCAGGCAGGCATACTGAGTGGAGAAACCACTCGTTTCCAGATGCGACCTGGGGAAATCAGGGGAAGGGGCATAAGTGAAAGGCAGCAATACATATATATGATCTGTACATAGTAGTTCATGATACATTATACAATAGGTAGCTAGGTCAGGCATGCAATATCTGTTTATAACATACACAGTGAATTTACATGTCTGATGCTATACCGAGACCAGGTGTAGCACCAAAACATGCAAACTGTAAACCGGAGCTACACAGTACCCTTTATGCGACTCTCAGCTGCCCCCGCTCACACATCATTCTCGGACAGCCATGGAGGTTACGGGTGCACCACTAGAGGTGCTTTGTTTCAAAATGCCAGTGGAAGGAACGGCACGATCAACCAGATAAAATCCTAATTACTAAACACACTGTAAGTAAAAAATGAAAACAGTTTGCAAAAATGCTAATCTGGCCCTGCCTCACGCTAAGAGATAGGGCCTGATTACAGGAAGATGTTTCCCTTTAACCTATCTGATGCTACTGCTTGTCTAGACAACCTCAGGTCACTGCAAGCCCGGAACAGGAAGGGGAGTGCATCTGCAGCACAGTGAAGGGTTAGCCTAGTCCGCTTTCCCATACATGGCTACTCAGTTTGGAATCTGCTTATCTCAGGGTAGCAAAACTAAGCTGTATAGCTTGTTTTCAGGACAGTCCTTAGGATTACTTATAGAGGCACATGATTGTAAGAAAGCCTTACATTTTCTGGTTATGCTTGCTCTCCTGTGAATAGATACTTTGGTGGGGATTCAGTAGCATAAAATATGCACAATATTTCTTGGCACTGCTGGAGCCCTCACATAGAGGCATAATAACAGCAGTTTTCATTCACGCAAAGGTGCGCTTCCATGCACAGACACCAACACATACTTACAGACACACTAATGCACACAGTGACACTTATGGGGTACACACACACAGTGACATGCATATACAGACACACTAATGCACACAGTGACTCACCCACACAGATACAACAATATACACAAGGCATGCACAGATACATTAATACAGTGTGATACAAACACACACACTAATATATTCACATGCATACACAGATACAAAAACACACAGTGAGACATACACACATGTACACATAGATGCAGACACATCAATACCCACAGCAACAACACACACTAGTTCACACAAACAGTAAAATTTATATAGACTCAGTAATTCACACACTGTGACATGAATACACACAAACAATAGTGCTATGCAGAGAGACACATTAATACACAAACACACACACACACACACACACACACACACACACAGTGTCAGGAACACTAATGCGCACACTCAAATACCAGTACTAAGATATAGTACTACACATGCAATGACATGAATAAATACAAAAACTCTGAGTCAGCCCGGTGGTGCTGAGGGTTGAGGCACTGGACACTACGCCGGTGACCCGGGTTCGGGAATGATCTTGGGCCATCAGGGGTTGGCAGGGGCAGGAGAGGACTGAGCATACGTAAGACTCCTCTCCTCTCTCCCGGGTGGGTGGTACAGTCTTCTGCAGCTTGGGAGACCTTTGGCTGCAGATGGGGGTTGCATGCTGTGGAGACCACAACAATAGGATATGGGGGCTGTGGCGGACATCCTGCAGCTGGGTGCAGGAGTGCGCCCGTCTCACACTGGACTTCATTGCACGTCCGAGTCCCCGAGAATCAAGGAAATTAGAAAATCCCTGACACCCGGGTAGGCAAAGCCTGCCCCACCTGACCACCCACACTCAAAGTCGGGCCTGCCCTGTCTGAACTCCGGCTCCTCCATTCTCTCTGGCAGCCACTTGGCACTTAGATAGAGCACTGGAGGAGTTGGGAGCCCTTCCCTGGGGGGCTCAGAGCTGGGTAGTCAGTCAGCTCGAAGAGGAACTGGAGGATGGGCCAGGTCAGAGATCAGGTCAGCAAGGGGGTCTCAGACAGAGTGAGACAATCAGTCAGAATTGGGGCCAGAGCTGCAGCAAGACCTATGGGACCAGCGAAAGGAGCAAAAGAAAGTCTACAAAAAAAAACACAAAAACTCTGTGTCTAAAGGGTGCTATAACCTAATGCCTGGCTTGACACTTCCTCTGAAGACAATCCCCAAAAAGGTGAAGCCCACCACAACTGAAAATACAATGTGTGACATAGACAGCAAGCTCTGAGTGCTGTATCATTTTTTATTTCTTAAAAATAACAGAAATGTGGTATTGAATGTGTCTCTGCTGAAAAATCAGATGCTCTAGGAATGACCTCACTCATCACCCACCCCAGATTTCAGCTGACAGATGCAGGCCAAGAGTAATGCTGACAGCACGTATCACACCCATTCAGTTTTAGAGACAATGTGTTACATGGAAGACTTTAATCAAGGATCCTGATTCTCTGAGTTAATTACAGAGTTGTTTAATTTAACTTTGTTAAGAGGAAAATCATAAAAAAGGTTTATGACGTTGAAGAAGAAAACACAGGTTATTACACAGAGGTGAGAGGCTGTAAATGCTCATATGAAGCCTGTGTGAGGAGGATGCAGCATGAATCAAAAGAGGTGTCATTGAAATTAAGTTATGCTAAGGTTGCAGAATTAATACTTTGAATTTACATCCTGTGGTTGTATAGAAATATATATTTTTTATATATTTTGACAGGGAGGAGCTAGATGACCTCATGCAAAAGAGGTGGCAAAACCAGCTTGTAAAGATTATTCTGTTTCACTAAAGACACACTTTTATCTGACACTGACCAAGAAAACATCTGAGCACTGAAAACAGGTATTTAGAAAGCTAGATAAATCTAAATATTGTTGTAGGAATTGCACTGTTTTAAACCCTGTTTTGTTTAAAGATATGTATGTCTTGTGATATGAGTTCTGTATAGTATGTTTGACGTTTATTACATATTTTAGTAAAACTCTAATTTTAGAGCAAACCAGGTCTGTCTTTGAATTGCTATGTTTTGCTAAGAAATATTTATGGTTATAGCAGACAGCAGACATAAGCTTGTATGGTGGTACCAAACTGGAAAGAGAAGCGTTTTAAATCTGAGGTCTTCACTAAAGTTTTAAAGGGTTCATTTCCGAATACCTGGTTAGGTGCCTGTAGGCAAAGATATCGGGCCCAAGACAGATATATCTGAGCCTGTGCATTGGGTATGCTAGCAAGAGGTTAACAGTTTGAATCTCTCCAGAACTTGAGACCAAAGGTTGATCCGAACTCACAAAAACAGACAAGAGGGTTACCTTGTCTGTTACACTGTTCACAAAACTGCGCTCAGAGGTTGGCACTTTGGGATTAGAGGGCCTGACCTGCTGAGTGGGTTTGTGACACAACGCTCTTATTTTTTAAGTGGTTACATAAAGTGCAGACAGTAGTATTCTTGTGTTAGGCCTGGTAGAACTGCTGGTGCTTATGACTTCTCACCCCCCCACCACCACCACCACTGCCACATATTTAGGTATCTTACCTCTTTCTCAAGGGAAAAGACCTGCATACACACAGACACACTAATGAACACGTACACATACACTAATGCACACATATACACACACACACACACACACACACACACACACACACACACACAACAACATTCACATATGCTATACTAGTATGATTACTTTTCCAAAGTCAGATAACGCATTGCCTGCTGTATACCTCATCTCAACCTCTTAGCATTAAAATATGCAGCGAGACCTTTAAAATGCAGAGGAAATGGCTAGCATGCATGGCACATTTTTAGTTTAAATAGTAAGAAGTCAAGAAAAGTGGAGTACCATTTGTTCAGTGTTAAGGATTTTATGGGTTGTTTCTATCATGTTGTATAAATTGTTAATAGTTTTATGCCCAGAAATAGATTTTAAAAGATCAGGACTGTCAGTACATCTTCACAGAGCATGGGTAAATATTGGTGTCAAATATGTAACCCCCACCCCACCCCTGGCCAGGGATGACCTACAGACTTATTTACAGGAGGGAGCCACAAAATAATAAAGTCAGTTAACTGACCTTCTGTTCCTGCAGTGACCTCCTGGGTACATGGACAGCTTTCAAATTGCTGGAATGCTGCAAATCAGCTGATTAGGAAGGAAGCACTGTGTAACTAGTCACTGAATATCCAACTCAAGTGTAAAGTCCAACAGACTCCATTTTGATGAAAGCAAAGCTCAAGAGCATATTATTACATGGTGGAAAATCATAAATCCAAACCAGGAGGATCTCAGGTATTTCATATCCCACAGGGAGGAATGGCTCTTATGATATTCAATGTCCCAATACCTGAGGCACTATGTCAGAGCACTGCCCCCTTAATCCGCATCTTCATAACTTCCAGGGCTGCACACAACTCTAGAGCACTAGAATATAAACAGTTGCTGTGGATTTCATACCCAAGTTCTAAATATGACCCAGCATGAAGCAGACCTACTCAGACACAAGGCTGAGGTTTCAAAAGCACCTGCAATGAATTATTAATTGAACTAAGGAATAGCCTGCTCAGTAGCTACCCAGGCAGCCTCAGTACCCACTTCACTGCTGCCCTCCCAGGGGAGGGTCCACCTTAGTCCAACCTGGGGTTCGGTACATCCTCCCCCCCATGGAATTATGGTAGCCAATTTAGAGGCCCAGAAGCCTATGTAATCTCTACCTATTCCACCCTTGGGTGTCAGCTACTCTAGGACCTGTGTGACTCACCACACAATTTAGAAAGGGTTACAGAGGGTCACTACTCACTGGGGGAATGCAGCGTCTATGAATCCTGCCCCCTCACCCTCTAGTCCATCAGCCTCCACAGAGCAAAGGATCCCAGGCCAAATGGGAGCCCCACCCCATTACAGGGTTCTCCCCCCCGGTGTGCAGCGGCAGGAAGACACAGAGGTACCTTGAAGATATAGGGAAAAATGTCTTAATATTCATGCCTGTTAAATAAATCATGTATCTCAAACAATGGCCTCTGTGTTTCTTTTTATGGAATACTGTAAATGGTTAAAATGCACATTTGTATGCTCCTTTCAACTGTTGAACCGATGATCGGCTTGACATTTTTGGTATCAGTAGTCAGTGCATGTCAGCCTTTGAAATGCTCATGTCACTGACTCCTGATTAAGCATGCAGCTAACTGCAACGTGTGGCTGCTGAACACATTTGTTTCAAAGGCTGATTCCACATTTCTTCATCTCGGCGAAACCCCCAAATTGAAACAATCACTCCTTCTTAGCTGCTCACAGTCCCCTCTTTTTCATGACTGATACCCTTATAGCCCAAGTGCAAAGTCTCCTATTTATCACAAATAGTTTATTTTGAAAATAATTTAAAATGGGATTTATTTTGATTTATTCCCTAATGTCCAGTGGGTTCAGACTCCCCACCAACTCTTCTAGTTTCTCAAATAACTTAGAAACATACATTTAACCCCCATGTCAGGAGCTTAATTCTGGCCTCTTTCTGGGGCCCAATGCCAGCAACAGCTTCCCCCAGCATCCTTCTTATGCTGAAACTTCTATCATTCTTCACTCTCCTGGCCCTTTCCTGGACTGACACCATGGACAGGCTGTAGCACCTTAATGCAATTTGCTTCAGCACTACTGGCCAGCTGCCTGTACGTTTCACTCCCTCACTCCCAAGATACAGTGCCGAAGTGGGGCAGGGCATGCAATGGCCCACACAGCATCAGTTCTGGCAGCTCAAGCACCTCGAGCAAAGCCTTGAACTTCTTGCTCCTCCACTCCCACAAGCAAGACAGTAGTGGGGTGAGGTGCACACATGAGGAGTAGCCAACTTCTCATCATCAATCGTGCCCATCATGTGGGGCCAGTGAGCAGCTCCAGTTCTTTATCCCCCAAAATGGTCAACGTGCGGGGGGGTCAGACATGCAGCAACTGCCTCTGACACTGCAGGATAACCTCAGCAACATGGGGTGGGTGGTTACAGTATTCCCATAAATGCTCTGCAGCTTCACCTGCCACCAGAACCCAGGTTTAGGAACAGACTTGGGTCACTGGGGGTCAGCCAGAGGAGAGGACTGAGTCTCCCAAGGATGACTGTCTCTACCAGGAGAGGAGGGCAGTTATCTCGGCCTCTGACTGCCACCAGGTGAAGGCCCAGTGGTACTGCAGGTGCAGTGAGCTCAAAAGGAGGGCCGTGGTGCTGAGGTGCATGTGTGCCTCACACATATGTGCCCTGCTGCTGTGCTGGGGAAAGAGAAGAAAACAGAAAAGAGCAAGGTGGCTAAAGAAGTCCCTCCCACTTCCTCACAACCTGTACTGCTGCACAGTCCCCTAGCACTTCTGGATGTGTGCACAAGGATGGCGGCACTCCCCCATATGGCCCTGCCATGGGGGGAATCTGTAGGGGACTTAGCCTGGAGGACCAGGGGGAGGAGGACACAGGTAGGGAGTGTCACAAACGTGCTCCGCAGTTTAGGCCCTCTGCTCCCAAAGTGCCAACCTTGAAGCATAATAGTGTGAACAGGGGACAAACAGGGTAACCCTCCTGTCTGTTTTGGGTCCAAATCACCTACCAGCCTCCAGTCCTGGGGGTCCAAATGTGAACCTTATGTTAGCATACCCAGTTAACAGGCTCAGATATATATTCTCTTCGGGGAAATGCAATATAATCCTTCACCCAGGGCACCCAGCCAGGTTTTCAAAATGTACCCGTATGACTCAATATGAGACCTAGGTATTTCTTACCTTTAGCAAGCTTAGTAACACATTCAAGCCCTTAACAGCAGTCAGACTTAAACACTGATTGACAATTCACATGCAAAAGAAACTAAGAAAAGGCACAGACAGAATTTCAAAGGCAATATTGTTTACTAAAAATTGTAAAACAGGTAAAATATCAAACACAGAACAAATATATCAATAACTTACAGTCACATAAAATAAATGGGAAGTTACAGAACACAATGCCTACCAAAAAATACTTAAGTTCCAGTTGAATTATTTTTTCTAAAAGTGCCTAGTTACCAGTCCACAGACTAAGTGTGTCTTTGCTTTCCAGGAGTCCTTCTGCACCAACTTCTCTTGCAAGCAATATTCAAAAGTCAGTTTTTTCCACTTCCTGGTGATGTCACCCATGAGGTCACTGTTAGATCTGTGATAAATCTGTAATCTGAGTATGGATACTCACAAGGATGTATGTTATTACAGTGAAAATCAGCAACTAGCAAGTTCCCAAAATATGAGTCTCTGATCAAAACATTCCCTTTGATCTGTTCTGGTTTCTGCTTTGCAGGATGATCTTAGGCTTACGACTTTAACAAGGGTCTGTGACCAAATTGTCTCTTCCTACAGGAATCATTAAATTTTATGAGGTCCTACCTCCTGGCAGATGGCCAGAGCCCTCTGTTAAAACAGAACAGGAAGCCTTTGATTCAGTTTTCCCTTAGCCAGCTTTTCTAACAGCCAGCTGCTTCAACACTGTCACCTCTGAGGTCAAAGGTCAATTATCACTGCTAGGCTGTTTTCTCGTCTAAGCAGACCTTCACATACCATATATTTATTTTGCAAATATTATACAATAATAATATTAGAGGGATTATCATGTTACAGGGAGAAGAGGGGACAAGGCTGAGAACCTGCCTGCCTGACTCAATGGGTAAAAAACTTTATGGGAAAAACTAAATAAATACATGTTTGTCGACTGACACAGCTCCCCTCCCTGGCTGCCCATTGACTAATACAAGCCACACTTTCTGCTTTCTGCCTTGCAGTGTGAATTTCTAAATTGACAGCCAGCCAGCCAAGAAGGCGAGAAAAGGGCTGTGTCAGCCACCAGACATTAACTGGAGATATGCAAGTTTCTAATTTATTTGAACAATATAGAGCAAGATGGAAGGATGGGGAGTCGGGACCCACTGGACACCAGAGAATAAATCAAAATAAATCCTGTTTTAAATTATTTCACAAAATAATCTATTTACAATAGTAATAATAATAATTAGTAAAATAATGGGATTTTCTACATAACTGCCATAGGTTTTCAAGGAAGGACATGGTTGGTCTGAAAGCTTAAGCACTTTGTACTTTTTGTAACATTAATGTTGGTCCAATAAAAGGTATCAAACCCTTTGCTGCCAGATCTATTTACAATAGGAAACTTTGCACTTGGGCTATAATGCACCAGGCTAAGGAGTAAAGAGGTGGTCTGAGCCAATCTCTAAAGGATGGGGTAATTGTTTCAGTCTGCTTTTTTTACTGAGATGAAGGAGTGTGCATCATCTTTTGAAACACATGCGTCCAGCACCAGTACGCTACACTTAACTGCATGCTGAATCAGGAATCAGCGAAGTGAGCATTTCAAAGCCTGACATGCGTTGACTCCCTATATAAAAAAGACTGTCAAGCTGATCCTCATTTCAGAAATTGAAAAGAGCACACAAATGTGCATTTTAACCATTTATTCCATATAAAAGATACACGGGCCATTTTTTTATATGTATGATTTGTTTAACAGGTAAGAACATCAGGAAATCATTTCTATCTCCCATAATACACTTTCTTTTCAATGTCCAGAACAATTACATTTTACCTCAGAGGCTGCACACTTAGCTTTGTGAGTGAAATAACTTCCCTTGAGGATCTGCATATGGTGGGGTGACACCCCACCAGGGGTTCCATATTGCAGGCCGCCGCAATAATCCCAAGGTCTAAGTGGGTTCCACAACTAGCAAGACCTTCACTCCTTCAGCTGCTTGCTGTAGCTCTCAACTCCTCTTTTAGAACTGTTTAAACAACCACACCCAATGACTCATTAGTCAACAGAAACTGGTTACACTGCCTGACTACTCCCATCCTATTCAGCCAGCAGGGAGTCTCCAGGCTGGCTGGAGTTAACCTCTGGGGTCTGCAAACCTACTGAGGCCAAATCACTTGGGAGTTACACCCCCTTGAGTAAATGCATCCTTACCATTTGATGGAACACAATGGACTAGTTTCCACCCGGGCTGGTGTGCAGGAAAGGGCCCTTCCCAGCCCACCTGGCCACAGGAGGAAACATGACTATAGATTGCAGGCTACTAGATGAGTAATGCTAGTGAACTCATAGTACAAAAGGAAATGGGAACTCTAAAACCTGGGGTCCTATGCCCGGGTATCCTAATGGGCCCACCCACTTTTGATCCCCAGGACTCCAAGACCGAGTGACCAGGATGGTACCCATCAGGTCAGAAAACTGGCAAAACAGCCAGAAAATACCTTTGAGCCTCTTACCTAGACTCTCAAGATAACACACAACACTTAGACAGACAATGTACCTCTACAATAACTATTACCTGCTTACACTGAGATGCCTGAAACAGAAAATTGTTAAATACGATGGATGTGGCAATGCAATGAAAAAGTGAAGTCATTAAATATTTTTTCTGTCACTGGTAAAACCCTTACAAAACACACAACACAAGTCACTCAACAACCACTCCACAACTGAAAAATGTTGATAAAATTATTGATTCATTGACAACAGGCCACTGGTCAGTAAAACAGCATATGCAAAACACTTTTTTGTTTTCATTTTAAATTGTCATTATAACTGGGAAAGGGGGGCTTTCATTGTCCATCTAGGGAAGCAGATATAAAAAGTAAACAATACTCCACTGGGGTTAGTCTCTTGCCTTTTAGCAATGTACCAGACCACTTTTATGTCCATAAACTCCATAGGTAACAATCAGAAAAATATGTGCTAAACATTTCAAAAATTAATAAAACTGAGTGGTCTTTCCCAGTCCAATATCTTCACTTGCTCAGACCAGACAGTGTGGGAATCTTCAGAACTGTAATTTTCAGAAATCCATGTAGCAGACTGGAAAACAACTGAGGAGACTTCATGTACCCCTGGGAGAGGTCAGCATTGGCAGCTAAATACTAGCTGCTTGTTGGCAGGTTAATTAGAATCCTTTGGGAGCCAAGAGGGGCTACAGCTATGAGGTCATCTGCTTTTTGTTCCTTCAGGCTGTTGTTAATAATTGTAGTTGGGGTCTGGTTTGTGTCCGAGTCTCCCCTCGCTATCATGGGAATCCTCAAAGTAGCAACACTTGCCCCCCTCAAAGTCCATGAACTGCATGTGGTGCTTCACTTCTGTGAGGCCTCCTATGTCTGAGGGACAATTCAATGCACCATACTTTGGGCCTGCTCTTATAGAAAGGATCCAAGTGTTCTTCCATCCCACGCTTGTCTTGCATTTTCTCCAGAATAGCCTCACAGTCTGATTTCCCGATTGGCTTCTATTTCATCCAACAGCCACTCTGAAACATTGGGATAGCTCAACTGTTTGTATTCAGCACAAATCCTGTGGCAGACCATCCTCTCCACCTAGAACTAAAGGGACATCTTCTTGACCGAGTCCCTCCAGGGAGCCATTCCTGGGGTCTTCTGAGTTAGGCTTTGTTCTGTCCATTAATAAGGTTTCTTAGAGGCAGACCATTGCATGTCCTGCTTCTTCCCCATCAGGGCTGCTTAGTGGGCCTGCAGGAGGTGTTACCCTCCCTGCAGTTTTTTCAGCCCCAAGGGACTTAGTGGGATTTGTCTCTGGTGCTTTTGTTCTCCTGATGGCAAGGCTGATGGTCTTTTCCTTTTGCTGGCCCTTTAGGGGGCTTTACCTTTGGCTGTGACTTACCAAAATCCATCATTAGTCATTAATGAAACTGCCATTCCTGGCTTCCGTGAGATGGATGGGAAATGACCCATAGGCTCTACACTGTGCGGACGATATTTGGTAGGCCAAGCCTAAGCCATTTTTGGGTCCCCTGGTTGAAGATGGTAAGCTGGTGGGTCCTCAGGCAAGGATATGGTGTCCAATTCTGCAGTAAAAATATCCCAGAATCTGGGGTTCCATGGGGACTAATGAAAGAGAACTGATTTATGGCACTATCCCCCTTTTTGCTGAGGGTTCCAGGACAGCAGGGGGTACAAACATAGTTGGTGGCAGCACCAGTTGGGCCAGGGAAGTACCCACCATGGCTTGAGCAACATTTAATGGTTCGTTGGTCTCTGGAGCATTAGGCTCCAACAGCCAGTGCAGGGTAGGCCCTACTGCCTCCTTCAGTTGCAGAGGCAGCTGCTTTATTTTGTATTCTTCTGAGGAAGTAGGAGCTTCTCTTCCTTTTTATACATTGCTGGCAGCACAAGATAATCATCTCTTTGTGACAACTATGGTAATATTATTGAAAAGTTTCAGACTTTGAATATTTGGGTCTTATTGATTCTCATCTTTCATTTAAATTACATATTACAAAACTAATAAGTAAAATTCATCAAAGTTTGGGCATGTTGTACCAGTTAAACAGGCACTTAACTTATGAAACTAGGGTTATACTTGCACAGAGTTTGTTGTTTTCATTAATTGATTACAGAGTGATTGTATATTATTCTTCTACCGATAGAATGCTTGCTAAGCTAAAAACTACTTATCATAATATCATGCACTTTGTTACTAGACAAAGCAAAACGACACATCATTGTCATTTATATAGTTTTTTTCGGTGTTTGTCATTTTTTGATAGATTTAGATTTCAGGTATCTATTTTCCTCCATAGGTTACATTTGGGTTACTTACATGTTACTATTGTCGACCTATTTCTAGACAGATTAATATTATTACAACTAGGTCACAGGAAAGGTGTATATTTCAGATTCCACTTTTTCATACAGCAGTGGCACAGAATTCAATACAATTTATTGCAGTAAAACGTTATAATGCTGTGCCTAAAATAATGACAAATTGTGATAACATTTCGATCTTGAAAAACCTGCCTTTTGAAGCTGATTGTCAATGTTTTAATTGATTTTATTATTTGTTTATACACTACATTTGTATGTTAACTCTGTATGTTCTTGTGGTATGTATTTATGTAACTGGTTACCAGTGAAAATTGACATTGTTTTGCTCACTGGTCATTTAGTACAAAAATTAAACAAACAAAGCGTTAGTCCGTTTTATAGAGCGTGTCTAAAAGCTAGTTCAAAAAGTGTGTACAGGGCCTAAGTGTTCAAGGGACTGCTCTCTTCCTTCAGGGGGCAGGAATGCAGAGCCCAAGCGTACCTGGCCCCTAGCAGAGGCTAGAAGAAAGGCAGTCTGGGGCACTTGAAGTTCAGGAAGGTGTGGTGACCATTAACGATGTCACATGGCAGTCTGGGACCGCCAGAAGTGCAGGAAGTGTGGTGACCATTAACGCATGTCACATGGCAGTCTGGGGCCGCCAGAAGTGCAGGAAGGTGTGGTGACCATTAACGTATGTCACATGGCAGTCTGGGGCTGCCAGAAGTGCAGGAAGGTTTGGTGACCATTAACGCATGTCACATGGGAGCACGTGATGTGCATCATGATGGCACTGCATGTCCACACCTATTTGGGGAGGACATAGGAGATTTCCAGATGGCAGGATGACACTGGTCACCCAAAGGCCCCGCACCCAGTTATCCAGGCCCTGCCCAGTGAAACCAGATCCTGTTTGATGGCAGGGATAGGGAAACCCCACTGACACTGCCATGGGGGGCAAGCACTGGGGGCAGACACTGGCTGGTGAGCATTGGAGGACACTGAAGTGTCAGAGTGGGATGACAGGAAGAAGGGAACCAATCAGATGGGGAGGAAAAAGATAACTAAATAAATAACTAAATAAATAAATAAAAAGTACACTGAGTTATTCCCAATTTTGCTAACTGATACTTTGAGATGATGGTTGATTCACATTCTGTTTATCCCCCCCTTCCTTCCTGCTATGCTCTACTTTTGATTACAGCAACGCTCTCCCTATTACTGATACATGCAGATAACTCTCAGTCTTTATTTCACTAAGCACACTTTTACCTTTCTTTCTGCTCATGTCGCCTTAGGTTCAATGGGCATATGCAACTTAGTGAGGAGTTATGCTTGTGCAGCTTTGTTGATATCTGAAGGTACAGGTATTTGAATTAATGTGCTGTTGACTGTCACGTATGGAGCCATTTACACTTTGTCTCATGGGAAACTATAACCCTGTCAGGGTAAGGTGAAGGCAAAGGAATCCTCTTGAGGAGTTCCACCCTAGAGGTGCCACAAGAACATAATTCCTTTAGTTGAAAGGTACCATAGAAGGCGCCAAAAAATACTGAGCAGCAGGCGGTGAACACAGAGCCTGAGTGAGGACAGATTGACAGCCACTAGTGATGTCTATAACAGACAGAAGTTGAACTGAGCAATGACTGACAGTAATCAGTAACTGACAGCAAAAGAGACATAACTTTCTTAAGGAGAGAGGGAACAGTAGGATGGTAAGAGGGCCGCCATCCAACCCCAACTCAAAGTGGAAACCTACCTGAGTAAACACTATACTAATATAAAGATACTATGTTATGGACCACCTCCTGCAGACTATTTAACTTTTATGACCCTTGGAGAGGAAAAAATCCTATGAGGAGGACACCTCTGGGGATCCAAGGCCCTGGACGCTTCCTCCATGCTTGGGATAAAATCAGTGATGGTTTTGCTACCACAATTTAGAGACCCAATTCAAGGGAAATTTTATAGGAAGGCCTCATTCTATTCCTCTAATGGGAAGCTGTGAAAGTGCCACAAGCCAATCTCTGCAGCTAAAGGTTTCCCCATGAAGGAGGCTCACCCCCAAGACAGGAGAGCAACAATAGCTGAAAGGCACTCAACTGGCCTCCATAAAGGGAGGCTCAGAGGAAGCCAAACCCTGAGGTGTAATGCATTGAGTTTGGCTCTTGAGTGGTCAGGACTTGCACAATTGTATGATCGCCACCTTTGAGGGGCAGAGGATGGGAAGCAGGTGGAGAACAGGTGAACCTTAGGTGGCTGTAGGGAGGAATAGCTTCAAAGGTGCTGGCAAGGTGGTCTGTACAGCTAAAGGAGCCACTGTGGACTTAGAGACCCCACCCTCAGGCAGCTGAAGTCTTAAATACTACATCAGGAGGTGCCACCGAGAGTCGATCTGCATGGCCAAAGCCTGTGTGACGTAGGACATTTTCACCAAGGGCAGAAAGGGAAGGACCCTACCTCGAGGACCCACTCTCAAGATGTGGACTTCAAGGGAGCAGACTGAGACCATTGGAGTAAAGGGCAGGGAGCCATGGAAGCTATGATATTGTAGTGGCTGGCAGGCATTTGGCTGCAGGAGTAGTGGGAGGCCAATGAGCACAAGGTGGAAACAAAACGTAGGCAAGCTGAATGAGTGAGACAGCAAATGACAACTAGGACACTGTATAAGACTGGATGATATGTGCTTGAACAAAATGGTGAACGCATGCCAACCAGTTCCATAAGGGAGGTCAGTATTCATTGCTGATGCACTGCAGGCCAGGTAAGCTGAGGTAGTAGAGAACAAGAAATGAAAACTGCTAGGGAAGAACAGGATCATATGAGAACTGAAAACTAGGAAGCAGCATGCTGCTAAACAGAGCAATTAATTAAACCATCAGAACACAAAAGGCCAGGGCTGCCTAGTTAGGAGCCAGGTGTAAACATTTAAGGATTGTAGTTGAACTGGGAGATTGCAAATGGTAATGAAAAAACAGCAAACATGGGAACCTAAAATACAGTAGGACAAGTCAAACATAAAACAACAAAGGCAGATACTGGGTAAGCTAGAAGCATACACCAGAAGAGAAAGAAACAAAAGGTACGTGGGAACAAGAGTGCAGCAGAAATAGTTGACTAAGAGAAACACGAACTGCAGTCAGGAAGGTAGAAAGCAAAATACTGACCTAGAAAACTGATGGAGGCGCAACCAAGCAAAAAGCATAAAAGCACAAAGGGCAGCAGGAGACAAACACTAGGAGAAGGGGGGTGGGGCAGGGCCTCCAGCTGCAGCAAAGAAATAGTGCTTCTGAGTGAGGCTGGAGGAAGCTGGCTTAAATATCTCAGGCATGGGGTGTGAGTGGTTGCCCCTACCCTCTGAACTTCAGGCATAGCCATCCAATTCAGGTTCTACAGTACTTGTAAGGGTACACTGGTACTCATGGTTTATTCATGGTCTCCAGACTGGTCTTCACGCAAGGGGGCAGGATTCACCTCACCCAGTGACCAAAAGGCAGGCACACCAGGGAGAATAGATACAAAAGTTTAGATTTAGTAGAGAGTTTACTTGGTGAAATGTTTGTAATACTCATCTGAGAGTGTAGTGAGCAGTTGTGGGTTCCTTCCACTATAACAGTCCACCCAAGATGGCCACAGGCTCACATGCAGCAAGCACCACTTCCCTATCTACCACACCCCCCCTTTGAAATCAGAGTCAATGGGGGCTCTCAGACTGAGGGTGGGTGTTCTCCAGATTTACACATTCATGAGCGTAGCACATGTTTAAGCACAGACAGGACTAGGCAGCAAATGGAATCCAGGAGACATGAATCTATTAAAACAGTAATGAAAAGACATTGATAACTTATGGAACTCGCACATGGCACGCTTTCACTGCCGACACTGCCCTCACTCCTTCCACCAATGAAATGGCTCCTCTGCAAATTCTGAACTGGGGCACAATCACTTTAAGTGCATTCACTGTCCAGCCCCAACAACTGCACCACATTACACACTTTACTGAGACTCTTCAGAGGCCATTTTGAACTTCAAACACATGTAGTTCAAAGCTTTTCTTAACTTGTCAGCCAGGTATGACAAGGCCGCTGATCACACTTCTGCAACCAGGGTACCTTAAATGCCAGATGAGTCCACACGCGGAACCCCTCCCCAGCCTAGTGATGACCTTCAGGCTTGTTTACAGGAAGGAGTCCACTAATTAATAAAGTCACTTACTTACCTCCTGACCTGTGTGACATACTGGATGCATGGACATCTTTCGGACTGTTGAAGGCTGCATATCAACTGGTTAGCAGACAAATACTTTGTAACTAGTACCTGAATGTCCAAATCAAGTGTGAAGTCCAACAGAATCCATTTTAATAAAAGTAAATGCTCATAAGCATATTATTACAGGAGGAAAATTCATTAAGTTACAACCAGGAGGGTCTCAGGTATTTCATTTCTAATGGGGGGAATGACTTTTATGATATTCAACGTCAAAGACTGGGAGGCACTTTGTCGGGGCTCTGGCCCTGTAATTGGCATCTTCATCACAACTTCTGGGGGTGTACACAACCCTGGGACACTAGAACATTAATGGTTGCTGTGGTTTCATACCCAAATTACTAGACAAGACCCAGCATGAGGGAGATCTACCCAGACACCAGGCTGAGGTTTCAAAAGCACCTGCAATGAAATATAAAAGGAACTATGGTGCATTCTGCATGGGGGATACCCAGGAATTCCAGTCTACTAACCGTCCCTAAACAAGGCATCTACTTCCCCACTGTCCCCCAAGGCAGGGTCCACCATAGCCCAATCTGGGCTCTGGCACATCCACCTCCCTGTGGAATTACAGTAGCCAACTAAAAGGCATTGGAGCCTACATAATCTGCACCAATTCCACCCTTGGGTCCCAGCTACTTCAGGACCTGTGTGGCTCACCACAAAATTTAGAAAGGGTTACAGAGAGGCACTACTCACTGGGGACTGCAGCTGCTGTGAGTCTAGCCCTCACCCTCTACTCCATCAGCCCCCATGGAGCAAAGGATCCCAAGCCAAATGGTAATACCACCCCATTACAGGGTTATCCCCTGCTACCCAGCAAGTGGTGAGGCTCCAAGGTACCTTAATACAATTTCCTTTCAATGTCCAGAACAATTAATGTTTACCCCAGAGGCTGCACATCAGCTTTGTGAGTAAAATTACTTTCCTTGAGGATCTACATACGGGGCAGAGGGTAGCACCTCAACTGGGTCTCCATGCTGCAGACCATCACCATGATCCCAAGACTTGGGTAGGTTCCACTTCTAGGACTTTACTCCTTCAGCTGTTTGCTGCAGATATCTTTGACTTCTCTCCTAGAACTGAGCAAACAACCACAACCGATGACTCACCTGTCACCAGGGCTGGCCACATCCTTTAAAACCCCAGCCAATCCAGGCAGCAGGAGTCTCCAGGCTAGCTAGAAGTAATCCTTACTATCTGTGAACCTACTGGGGAGCCAAAGCCACCCAGAGTTTACAAATAAATAGCCCTTGTGAAATGTATAGCCATTGAGAGCTATTGCGATGTGCTGATGATCCTTTTACATCAGCAAGCACCATAAGCAAAATTATTTCCAGCAAGAAGCAGTACATCAAGGAGCACTCCTATTTATTTGTTCAGTGTAATCCTCATCTGTGTTCATGGAGATCGTAACGGGTCTTTAAGTGAGGATGTCTTTCTCTGGCTTTGAAAGAGGCTGTGGTGAGACCTCTCCTTGAAAAGTCAACTTTAGACCCTGATGTTCTCTTGAACTAGAGGCCTATCTCTAATCTTCCCTTTCTGGGGAAGGCTATTGAGAAGGTGGTGGTTGAACAGCTGGCTGAGCATTAGGAGAGTCTATCTATCTATGAACCTCTTCAATTGGGTTTTCGGCCCTGGCACAGCTCTGAGACAGCCTTGGTCAGGGTGGCACATGATCTCTTCATGGAGAGGGATCAAGGGCAATTTACCATCTTCGTGCTCCTGGACCTATCTTCAGCTTTTGACACAGTTGATCACGGGTGCTATTGGATCATCTGGAACTATGTGAGCACTAATGGCTCAGTTTTGCACTGGTTTAGCTCATATTTAACCCATAAGATTACAGCATGGTGTCCTTGGTAATTATTCATCACGTCTTTTTGCATTGCCTTGTGGTGTTCCATGAGGGCTTAATTTTAGCCCACCTGTTCTTCTCGTGTACATGCTGCCACTGGGAGAGAGTCATTACACAGTACAATCTGGGGTTTCATTGCTATGTGGATGACACCCAGTTGTACTTGTCTTGTGCCCCAGGTAACCTTTCTGCCTCAGGTATGCTGAGTCAGTGTTTGGCTGAGATTAATAATTGGATATCTGCAAACTGGTTATGTCTCAAATCCTTGCAAGACAGAGGTCATGGTGATCGAGCCAGGTCATGGAGGTGTTTCCACTGATGGGAGGCTGCTCACCCCAGTAGCTGGTGGGCAGCCCCTGTTGGTGGTAAGTGCAGAATGCTGCGGCCAGGATGTTGATGGGTGCCTCACTGAGGGATCATGTCACTCCTGTTATGCGCGCTCTGCACTGGCTGCCTGTAAGTTCGCCGCCATCATCTTCAAGATATGCTTGTTAACTTAAAAGGCCCTACATGGTTTGGAACCTGACCACCTTAAAGAGCTCCTGGTACCATATCAAACTATCCACCCCCCTACACTTCACAGAGGCTGGCTTGCTTGTTGTACCCTTCTCTCGCCTTAAGCGATCTGGTGATAGAGCTTTTAGTACTGCTGCACCATCTTTGTGGAACTCTCTTCCACCTTAAATATGTGCAGCCAGCTCAGTGGAGGCCTTTAAAGCACTCTTTAAAAACTTTTCTTTTTGATAAAACTTTCAGTTTTATTTAAAATATTTTCTGATTTTATTCTGGGGTATTTGTACTATAAAGCACTCTAAGCCCCGGGATAGGCACTGTATAAATAAATTTGCCTCGCCTGCCTTGCCTTACCTTAAATTAGACAGTCAGCAACATAGAAACATAGAAACTGTCAGCAGATAAGGACCTTCAGCCCACCTAGTCTGTCAGATACCACTAACAATTGGCTACTATTATGCACTGCTGGCATTAGGTTGTAACCCCCAACTACCAGTAATCCTCTATGCCTATCTCAAGCATGTTTAAAACCTGTAATCATTTCTACTCCAACCACCTCCACTGATGGGCTGTTCCACTTGTCCACCACCCTCTCTGTGAAGAAGTACTTCCTCACATTCCCTCTGAACCTCCCTCCAGTTTCATTTTGTGCCCCCTCGTCCTTGAGCATCTTTTTCTTTTGGAATATAGTATTTTCCTGTACTTTATTCTTCCCTGTGAAGTACTTAAATGTCTCAATCTCATCCCCTCTCTCCCTCCTCTCCTGCAGGGAGTACATATTTAATTCCCTCATCCTATCCTTGTAGGGCTTGCGATGTAGTCCTTGCACCATTTGGTTTGCTCTTCTCTGAACACTTCCCCTATGTCCTTACATAGATGGGGCCTCCAAACCTGGACACACAGCATTTGAGAGTCGCGGCCTCGCTAATGTCCTGTATATACCTCCTTTTCTGCTGGTGATTCCCCTGCCTATGCATCCCAGCATCTTGTTTGTCTTTTCTGCCACCTTATCACACTGCCTAGCTACCTTAAGGTCATCAAAGACAATCACCCCCAGGTCTCTTTCTTGCTTGGAGCATACTATTTCTTCCCATCCCCAGTTGATATGTAGCTCCTGGGTTTTTGTGCCCTATGTGCATTATCTTGCATTTTTATGTGTTGAAACCTAGCTGCCAATCCTTGACCAATCCTCCAGCTTCCTTAGATCTCCTCTCATTCTATCCAGTCCCCTGGTGTTTCCACCCTATTGCAGAGCTTAGTGTCATCAGTGAACAGGCAGATTTTCCCTTCCAGACCCTCTGCAATATCACTGATAAAGACATTGAAGAGGACTGGACCCAGTACTGATCCCTGTGGTACCCCACTGGTCACTTTACCCTCTGCAGGGTGAATGCCATTTACCATTGCCTCCAGTTCCCTGAGGACTCTTTCCTTTGGAAAGGGGCCTGTGTCCATTTCCATGCCCTTCCTGCCCTTATCACTTATTGCTGGCCCATTTCCTGCCCCCTCCTTTGTAAAAACTGAACAGAAGTATTTGTTCAGTATATCCGATTTCTGGTGATCATCCTCTACACTACCCCATCCTACCCTTTCAGTCTCACAATCCCTCCGCTTGCCTTACTTTTTTCACTGATGTACCTGTAAAAGGTTTTGTCCCCCCCTTACCAATGAGTTTGCTATGCATTCTCCTGTTTGTGCTTTTGCTTCCGTAACTGTCTTCCCTGCCTTCCTTTGTTCTTCCTGGTACCTCTCCCTATTCACCTTCTCCTGTGTCTTTTTGTATTGCTGCAACGCTATTTTTGTTGCTTTAACCTTTTCTGCTGCCTCCTTAGAAAATCATAGTGGCCACTTCTTCCTCTTCCACTTGCTGACCTGTTTGACACAGTGTTGCGTCACCCGCAATCCCTGTTTGACTCTCCCACTGTGCCTCTATCTCTCTGCTCCCCAACCTGATCAGTGCTTCTTCTAGGCATTTTCCCATCTTTCTGAAATCTGCCCTCCTAAAGTCTAGGAATCTTATCTTTGCGTGGCTTGGTTCCTCATGCTCCATTATTTCAAACCACACTGTTCGATGATCACCGCTTCCCAGGTGTTCCCCTACTGTGACCCCTGTTACACTGTCCCCATTTGTGAGCACCAGATCCAGTAGTGCCATCTCCCATGTGGGTTCTCTGATCAGCTGTTTAAAGAATTCCCCCTGTAGGGGTCCAAGATGTTCTTGCTCCTAGCTGTTGCTGTGAAACTCCACTCCACGTCCGGTAGATTTAAATTACTGACCACACTTCTCCCTTGTGCTCCATCCTTTGGATTACTAACATCATCTCCTTATCAACCTCATGCCCCTGAGCAGATGGTCTGTATATTACCCATGTGCAGATGGCTGTCCTCTTACTCCTTTCTAGTGTAACCCACAGAATTTCTCCTCCTCACAGTTCCCCTTGAATTTCTGTGGCCTTTATAGTTTTCCTCCACATAAAGAGCCACTCCTCTCCCCTTCCTTCTTACTCTGTACCACCTGAATAGATTGTAACCTGGTATGGCCACTTTCCAGCTCTGGTTTTCATTACACCAGGTCTCCATGATGGCTACAATGTCCAGGTCAGATTCCACCATGGTAGCCTCACGGTCACCTATCTTGTTACTCAGACTTTGGGCATTTGCATACATGGCTCTCCAGGATATGGAGCCCTTCCCTGCTTTGCTTTCTTATGCCGCTCCCTTTTCTGATCCTAATCCTTGTCAGACCCTCCCAGATTCCTTTCTTTGTGCTGACCTGAGGCCTCTGTTGTTCTAGTCTCCTCTTGAGTTCCCTTGTAGTTCCTGTGCTCCCGAGGGGGGGCATGTGTATTTCCTATCCTTCCTCCATCTTCTCCCCCCTTGGCTAAGTGTAAACCCCACTCCCTGTCTAGGGGTATCCGGATGGTAAAGGTGGGGCGGGACACTGTACAACCCTAAGCAACCACAGTTCAAGGAATTAGAACCTTGAAACTAGCTCATTACCTGGTTTGTTGAATTGTCGTAAATTTAATTCACAGTTTGTGGGGAACAAATTCTGCTGCTGGGTGTTCCAGAAGGCTTCAGGGGAATATGGGTTAACAGGCAACAAGGCACATTCACGTAGATTAAGTTAATTGTCCACTCCAGAATCAAAAGTGCAAAACTATTTAATTAACTTTGAACAATAACCTACTCATGAAGTGTGGAGACATTTCATTCGTGGGTTTCCTTTCACAGCATAGTTGGAAAATCTACTGCAACAGTCTCTTGAGTTAACAGACTGATTCGCTTCATGCAGACCTCTGTTAGCCGCGGCAGGCTAAATTCCTGGCAGCACATTACATGGCAGGCCAAAACTGGGGCCACACTTAAGCACCACTTCTGATATCAAGCAGCATCCTAACTTCATTACTTTTCACTTCTCACCCTTCCCAGGCAAACTCTTTTTTTCCAGCCCTTATCCACTTAATATTCACTTTACATAGGAGAATGACAGCACAAGACATTTCCACTGTCCCAACCCCTTTCTTCTCACTGCCCTTGCAACATTCTGAACTTCAGGGGTTACCATACAAATGAAGCTTATTCATCACTTCAAGGTCTTAACTTCATTACACTTCATTCGATGTTCCATTAGCAAGAACCGAACCACCAGAGACCCTTTCAGACATCCAGTCACTAATGCCAATGCACGGCAGCTGGACGGCGTTGTGGATATCCCTGCCTCTTCCCAGTAGCTCCTGACATTTTACACTCATGCAGTGATTCCAGCCTCTGAACTGTCTCATCAGGGGGACTTCTGCTAGTGCCACACTGGAGCACCCAATGGACTGCCTCCCCACCGAGGTCTCAAACATTACTCCCCCAAATGGACTTTCCCCACCTCCACAAGCTACTCAGCTAGGGGGCCCAACTCTGTAGCAGCCACCAGCCTGGGGCATGGGGGTAGTGCTGCCACCATTACACCCTCAATTGCTTGGGCTGCCACCTCCGAGTTGCGCCCCAGGCCCCAGTTGCTATAGCAGGCCCGCTCTCAGGATTCATTCTGACCTACTGCTGAACTCACCCATGGGTAAAATTTCTGTGGGCAACAGGCCCCATCAGTGCTTACCCTACCAAGGTGCCGAAGTTTACTTAGTGGGCCTCCATTTTCTTTCTTCTACCTTAGCTCCAGTTCCCATTTGAGCTGACAGGCCCTTTTCTTTGCCCCAGTGCTCCACTTTACTGCAAATCCAAACTGTTGCATTCCATATCATGGGTCTTCAAGGGTGGAGGGCTGGGGTGGTAAGTTGCCCACCCTGTCACCGCCACGGCCCTCCAGTCGAACTTCAGGGCCAATCCCCCACCTCTCTTGGGTCTCACCCCCGGTCTCCTCTGGTCTCCCCCTCTGGCACCCAAACCCTTCCAATTTATATCCCATTGGAGGGGCCTCCTGCCAGCAGCAAGCAGGCCCTACCTCCTAGACTCACAAGCACCACTGCTCCCAGTTCCTTCCTTCCTACCTACACATAGCAACTCAGAAATTTAATTAGTAAGTACCCTGAGGGTGTTTATACTAGTTTAAATGTTTGCTAGTGACGCACTTTTTTTCACTAAGGACCAGGACCATGATCCCCTTCCTGGATGGATGCATGCTATCACCTTTGTACAGGCCCACATCCCTCCAGGTGGTGCCCCAGTTCCTCTTGAAGCCAAACCCCTCCTCTCTACACCAATCTGTCAAGCATGGGCTGAACTTCTGGATGTGGAGTGTCCTAGCCTCACCCTTGCCATGGACAGGCAGTACCTCCGAGATGTACACAGAGCTTGCTACCTGCTTTAGGGCCTCCTCAACTCTTTGAATTCCTCCTATATTCTGCTTAATTCTACCCTATCCCCTACCATGTCCTTTGTTCCCAGGTAGACAATGACATCCAGCTGCTCTATCTTTACTATCGCCCTTGCAATCCTCTGGATTCGCTCCCCATCCCTCCAAGTTGTGCCTTCTGGATGGCACTTGATCTCCTTCACCCCCCTGCTACTTGTCCCCAGTTCCACTCTCTGGACTATTGAGTCTCCCACCAGGAGTAGCTTCCTCTTCCTTTGGGGTCCCCTACTCCCACCTTTCAGGCTCCATTTTGGAAGACCTGCATCCTCCTCCTCAGGTGTCCTTGTGGGATTTTCCAACTCCTCCAAAACAGTGTAGGAGTTTCTGAGTTGGACCAGATGGGGATGTACTTCAGACACCCCTCATGCACCCTCCCTGAGCCCACTGTGGTCCATTCACTCCTCCACCTGGGCAACCTTTGAGTTTGTGGTTGTAGACACTGTGGCCTCTGGGTGGTGATGGAGGTCTCCTGCATTCTGACCAACTCTGCTCAGAGACAGGCAACCTATGTCCTCAGCCCAGAGAGGTTCCTGCAGATAGGGGAGCACTGCATGATCCAAAATGTTTCCTGAACACAGGGGCTCTGCACCCCATACATTGCACCACTCCCTGCATCTTCCCTGTTTGTACTGACTATGCCATCACCCATGTCCTATGCAAGCCTATATCCTACCTAAGCCTTTCTGCTGCCCAACTTTACCTCATGGCTCTGGTGCTCATCTTCTGTACCCTGGATGTACTTCTTGCTCCTACCCTCTGGATAGTGCCGCTCTAAATCAAGATTTTTCACCCCTAGACTAGCACCTTCTGCTGCCTTGCATGGCCCTGGTGCTTGTCTCCTGTACCTCGCATGTATTGCTTGCTCCTACCCTCTGGATATTGCCCTTCTAAATCAAGGTTAGATGTCCCTAGACTAGTGCCTTCTGTTGCCTTGCTTAATCCTCTATCCGAGTTCTACCTCTAGGTGTTGTTTTTTTTGGTAATTAACGATATCAGATAGGCTGTGTTTCAAATTTATGCTAACCTATTCCAGTTTCTAGGCAGGAAGTTGTAGATACTGGATGCCTATAAAGGCAGATGAGCCTGGTGGTGGGATGGGTGGTGGAGATCTGACAGTAGCTGTGTGCCAGAAGCAATCAGCTAACTGTAGGTAACAAAAAATAACAAAACAGGGTAAACCGCCTCGCCACTTAGCAGACACACATAGCAACTTAATGGCAATCACTTTAAATCTGATATCTGCTGTTACTGCTGCTGAAGGTACAGACACACCCAGTTAGAAACTGCCAGAAAGTTCCAGAAATTTATCAGCAAACAGAAGCCCTTACTTCTACTCCAGCAAAATGGCTGAGGCAACTAATTTTTAAAACTAAAAGAAGAAAGGGTATGACTAAGGCTCATGAAATGACTGAGGTCCCCAAAAGTATCACTATCAGTACAGGACCAACAACCACCACTGTTGGCTCAGTGGCTATCTCAGAGTTCCCCTGAGAAGAAGCAGATATTAAAGAAAATGCTGCCAGATTGATACCCATTTCAGAGTTCACCTCAAGAGAAGGGGGTACAAAAAATATAAATGCTGGCTGGGCAGGCATGTGCCAGTCCCTGTCAGGAGTGAAGGAAATAGAAAATGTGACTGCCAGCTGGGGGGCATTATTGCCTACTAGATGGATATATCCCACTTTTTCTCAGGAGAGGGAAACATTGAAAACAGTTCTGTCAGCTTGGTGCTTACGCTGAGTCACCCTCAGAAGAGGGGAACATTAACAGTAATTCCACCAGCTTGGTCAACATCTCTGGGTTCCCCACTGAAGAGGGAAAGATAGAAAAAAATTCTGCTGCCCTTGGTGATCATCTCTAGGTTCTCCTCTGAAGAAGGGGACTCTGAAAACAATTACACTGACTTAAGAGCTGCCTCTTAGTATCGAAAGCAATTCTTCCAGCTCAGCAGCAGTCTCTGGGTACCCCTCAAGAAAGGGAGACATAAGGCCTGTTTACACGGCTGTCCCCGACACAAGCACCAGTCCAGTCTGGTGCTGCAGTGACCTCCTGCACTGATCAATTTGTGTTTAGATGGCCTCTCTCAGAACCAATGCAAGCCATGCTGGAGAGGGGCCATGAGTGCAGGGGGCATGATTAGTTGCTTGGCAGCACCAGCTGGGTTCATCGGAGTGAACAGCGCAGTCTGTCTGCATGATAACTTGCACTGCTCCCTCCTGAATGCATTCCCAGCTCTGCAGTGGATCCAGGAGAAGAGTGAGGGATGACTTATTGTGATTGAGCAAATGTCCACTCAATTGCATTTGCACTGCAGCAACCCAAGGGCTCGGGTTTCTGCAGTGCAAATGCAACCATGTAAACAGGCCTATCAAAACCTTTACTGCCAGATGGTCAGCCATGTAATAATGTGTGTAATGGTGCTGTGGCTGTGATGTGCCATGTAATAATTTGTGTAATGGTGCATGTGTCTGTGCTATGCCACAAAATTTATTTATTTTTATTTAAACTTTGTTTACCAGTTAAACACAATGAGCCAAATCAGTCAAGATGTTACATAACAATTAAACAAGACACAACAATCAATAAATAAACAAGTTAGAACAAACGTTTTAGGAGTAACATTTACATTCCAATTGATTAAAAAGGTAATTCCTTAAGTACTTTTAAAGGTAACATGACTGCAGCCACGCTGTATGGTCACAGGAAGTATGTAATGGTGCTGTGGCTTGAAACAGCAGGAGGTAGGTAAAACACACTTTTACACAGTGAGCCCTTTTGGTGCTTATAGTCTATAAGTTGGCATTATAGTGCAGGTATATACACCTTGTTGGGTATAGCAGCCCTACCATGGGTTTATACAGTATCTGTTTAATATGATCTCTAAAAAGTTGTACCAAAGCCTGATGATGTAAATGTTAATTGCAGTTGAAATAACATAAAATAAGAGAAGTGGAATATATAGGTACTTATTTTATACTTAGCATGTCCTTAAAGTCATATACAGTATTTCGTTCAAACCATATCCTGTGAGATTGCCAACTGCATCCCAAAGTATAGTAAATGAGAAAGACAATAAAAGCCTTGTAGCCCATCTTGTCTCCTCCTGCTGCTGCCAGAACCCCCAAACTAGCATAGCTCCAGTTTAATGACCACCCCCACTAAAACCCTGCCCTCTATATCCCCTTGGGTTTATCATCAGCACTTCATTGCACAATAAATGGTCAGTGAATATATGTAAATACCTTGTTCAAATTAGCAATGTTTAAATGATAGACAAAACATGCTGAGGTAACAGTCCCCTGGAAACCACTTGAAAAACAGGTGTTGTGCCAGCCAGGTGGCACTGAGGATTGAGCTGCTGGATGCCACACCTCACGCCATGCTGGCAACCCGGGTTCGAGAGCGAGCCTGGATCATCAGGGGTTGGCAGGGGAGGGAAGAGATTGAACGTCTGGAGGACTGCTCTCTCTTCCCAGGGAGGGTTAGGGTACAACGCTTGCTCGAGTAGCGACCTCTGATGGTGGCTGGGGATACCCGAAAGCAGCAGTGTGGCATAAGATTGGGGGTGGAGCCACAGTAGCACATTGCCATGACTAGCTGGGCTCCACAGGGGACTATGTACATAACCCCCCCTTCTCCTGCTGATAGGCGATGGCACCTTCTTCCACAGTCCACAATCCTGGAGTCGGGCTCAGCTATCTCGCCTCTCCCCTCTCTGGCCCGGTGACTAATACTATGAGAAAGAGCACCCTGGTGGGGCGATCCTTCCCCAGAGGGCAGACCTGGTGGATGCCTGGTGCCAGAGAGGAGCTGAAAGGGTAGCCAAGTCATGCAAGGAGGTAGAGACGGTAGATCCGGAGGTCGCCGGACAGAGTTCGGTGGAGTAGGTAGGGGTGCAAAAATAGAGTTAGGAAAAAAAAAACAGGCATTGTACTAATTGTGGATTTTCTGATGTGTTAAATTCTATAACACAAATAAATAACGTATTGTTTCTCCATGCACTCTGCCTCATGCTGTGCCTGAAATGGATTTGGTACTTGAGCAATACTGAAAACTATTTCATTTTCTTTGAGAGCATGAATTGCACTTTCCTCTAATATTTTTTTTAAATGAATTATGGTTTTCATTTTCTTCAGTATTCTGCCCTCCGAGACTTGCCTCCACAAGTGTGCATACAGCATGCAACACATTCTTATAGACTGTGCATCACTTTAAAACAAGTGAAGTCACCAGAAATTGCACTGAAACAAAAGACATATAATAACATACTTGCTTTTTGTGTTAGTCTGCAGCAATAGCGGGGCCCTGCCGCATTCAACATTTCTTTGCTCGGGTGAGTCACCCATTCACCTAAAGCATTACTCTCTCAGCCGCCGAAAGACAGGTCTGAGTGCAGCATTCCTTGAGCCCTCAGAAGCACAGCAGCTCCCAACAAAGTATGACTAGAACTGAGAACCAACCCACAAAACTAGGTAAGAGGGCAGCAGGGAGGAGGGTGGGTGGGAGTTGGGGCACCACCAATTTCAGTGCAGGGAGAGACAGACACAGCAAGAAAAATTAAGAAGAAACAGTAATAACTCCTGGTGCATACCCTAACCTCTGTTATTGCAGTCAGACTCCACACGTCCTTTGCTAGCCAGAGCCCCACCTGTATTGTTCCAAGCATTACTACAGCACCTTATCCAGTTCATTAGTTTGGAGGGTCAGGCAATGCTGACCTTATGTTTGTGGGGTGCCCAACAAGGTCTGCTATTGAGGACCCTTGAATGTACCTCAGCATGTATCCTTCTAGTATTACAATGTGCTGCCTTTTTGGCAATTTCTTCCCACTCAAGTGATGCCCCTTATGTGCCATTTTAAAAGGACACTAACTGAAAGAAATAGAAACTAATTAACATGAAATTTGAAACAAATTTGCACAACTAGTGGGGTAGGAAGCAAATGAACAGTGAAAAAGAAGGAAAGGAGTTGATTTTATGTGGTGCATTCACGCACAAAAGTACTCATAGTGATGCGCATATTTCCCACAAGGTAGAACATAGAAATGAATGGAGTGGAGCGGCAGATGGAAGAATAAATTCCAGTAAAGCCCCAGCTGGCAACTGGCTCAGCACCAGCCCTGGATCTGCTCCCACTAACCTTCAGCATCTGGCCCTGGGAATTAATTGAAAACCAAGCACTAGTTCTGTGTCTTATGTCTGCCACTTTCCAACTGGATGCAGTATCTGCAGTTTCACTTCAGCCATGCATGCATTGCAGCCACTAACACCCTGGCCATACTTTACATTCCTGTTGCAGCCCAGGCGCTACCCGCTACTCTAAGTACAAACCAAACGAGTTCTCTAGTCACCTTGCTCCTGATCAGAGTCCCCAGAAGCACAACAGCTCCCATTAAGGTACAACTAGAACTATGAACCAACTCCCTCACTGGGCAAGAGCAAAGCAGCAGGAGGGTTGCAGGGAAGGAGAGCAGTGGGGACACAGGAAGGCAGGAGTAAGAGACACTGGCAAGTGAAGTTCAGCAGAGGGAGAGACAGAAACAAGATGTTTTTGACGGAGAGGGAGGGGAGCAAGAGATAGAGACAGACAGAGAAATGGAGAGAGAAGCAGTTTTCCCTGGCAGTGGGAGCTGCTTACATGGGAGTTCAGAGGTGTTATTTTCCTGTCCCACTTCCTGCCCCATGCGGAGCATGCAATTGGAAAGACAATTTGTTGTCAGAAAAGAACGGCTTGGCCAACCCAGTCTGCCCAGATGAGACCTCGGAATGAAGTATGGTGGGTTCAGGAATGGGGGTTTGGCCAATCTGATTTCTTATTGATGCCCAATAGCATTCTGTAATTTTCTAACAAATCCTGGTGTGCTCTCATAGGAATCAATGGCACTGTGGCTTTGCTGCATTTTCAGTGTGATTACAATATTATCTGGTTCTTTAGACCAGGTATAATAAACAAAAAGTACTGCACATTCTTGCTCAAGCCCACCATCTATCTAGTCAGGACTACAAATAAAATCCCATTAGACTTTAAAGACCATTTTGCCACTGACAACAAAACATCTAATGCCCTGAACCAAAATCTTACCAGCCACAATTTTAACAAACAAACCTGTCCTACCAAAATTAAAAAATAAATAAATAACAATTGCTAGTCATAATGGCCACTTGTTTTAAAAAGAAAACTATTGTTATACAGTATCACCACTATACAGTATTTAGGATTGAGTAGGCACTTTAATATAAGTTTATAGGGCCTCTGAGGCATGTCTCTTATGGTATGAGACACATCTCAGAGGCCCTATTAACTTATTGTAAATCACTTGAGTATGGCTTGAATGATTTATAATAAATTTAGAAACATTAGAGCCTTTTTTTTTTAATTCACTTGCCATCCTTCACCCCGGCACTGAAGTGAAGTTCTCTCCCCTAATGCTCCTGCATGAGATTACACTGTACACAAGAGAAGATATACAGTGGCTTTGCATGCTGATTGGCAGAAATCACATTAGTGATTTTTTTTTGCAATTTAATAAACTTTATTTAGTTTTGAAAGATACAACAATAACACAAAACAGCAGAAGCAGAGCAATGACATACAAACAGACACAGAAACTTCCCACCCAAAAAAGGAAAAAGAAAAACTTCCTCCCACCCCCAAAACCACTCCCACCCTCCCATCACCCAACCCCTGGTGCACGCCATCACAACCACTTCACTGTCATAAAGATTGAGAAGGCAGAGTAAGCTGCTACTTGGGCACCCAGAGGTGAGCCATCAAGGGAGACTAATGAGAGAGAGACCACAACTTAGTGAATCTGAGGAGGGGCCGAGATGGTCAGCAGGGCACACAGTGGTTCCTAATGTGATACATTAGTAATTTATGATGTTAAATCAGGAATTTTACACTTATATCTCAGCCATCTGTCAGCATTGATACCCTTTGTGACAGTATTTCCAAAGCCTCCAAATTTGGTGAACTTATTTAGGTTCCACAGATGTAAGATTAGTGGGTGGAGGGCTAAAACAAAATAATCAGTTTTAGGATGTTTCTTTTATACAAAACCCAAACAACTAGAGAAGATCTGAAACTAGAAACTATCAGGTCTGTTACATAACACATAACTGGTGCATCAGAAACATAGAAACATATAATTTGTCAGCAAAAGGACTGCTTGGCCCACCCAATCTGCCCAGATAGTTCCTGCCTGCCTAGTCTGTCTCCACAGACCCAAACTGGTTTCCACCAACTCTTCCACCCTCCCTGCCTATTTACTAATATTCCCTATGTCTATCCTCGACATGCTTAATGCTCCGTATTATTTTCCTCCACCACTTCCACTGGCAGTCTGTTCCAGGCATCCACCACTGTTTCAGTAAGTAATACTTCCTCGTATCCTCTTAACCCCCAACCCCAGTTTCATCAAACTTGAAATATTTAGGTTACTAATAAAATAAATTGCCCCAGGCCGAGCATGAGCAGTGCATGTTTCCGTTTATTTATAAGGTGTTTTCACACACCTGTAATTGTTAGTTAGTTAGTTAGTTGTTCCAAATTTCTCTGCAATCTCATGTTCCATGCAAGCAGTGAAGTGGTCAAGGATTTCAGATGGCAGATCCTGTCAAGAAAACAGTGTTTCTATAATGCCACATTCAGTTTGTCATCTTTACCTGTGTAATATGTATCTTTTTTGGATCATCGTGATCTTATGCTTTAAACTAAAACATGACACTTCTGATTGGGGTCTATATTCCACTATCCCCTGTACATAAAGATCACAGAGCACAAATCACAGATTGCAAGTTATAATGTTGCCAGATTACAGGATTCCTCTACCAGATAAAATTACCAAAAAATATCACTTTTATGTATCCAAGTTTTTAAGTCCAAATTGTTCCAGATCAAAAAAATATGGACCAATCACACTCATAATTAAGTCCTATGTCTGGATTAAAGCAGACCATAGTACTGTATGTTTATCCAGTATATTTCCCTTTTCAGCAGTATAGTGTCCCGCTTCACACCTCTTCTTGGCTCCATGACATGTTCCAAGCCCCAAAATCTTAAAGAAGCAACAGAATGTGCAGCTTATAAACATATCGGGTCACCATGGAGTTCTTTTTCTTTCTCCCTTATATCATGCTCACAGATGCAAGCATGTAGTTAGTTCTCTCTTTGTTTTCACAACATAAAGTTTATCACAGGGACATTGGATTAAGTAAACCACATGGTTCGTGGCACATGTATTAAGTTGCTTGCTTTCTTGTTTGTGTATGTGTGTTCATAGAAAGTCTAATGATTTGTATGCCCACATTGATAGCACCTACAATAGGTGAAATTACCTTTGGCCAAATGGGCCTTAAAGTAGTTCTTCTCTCTGTTGTGTCAGTATGTTATGTTCAGTATAAATTAACCTATCCCTCAAAGTTTGATTTTTATTTGAGGTGTAAAAGATGGATACCTGAACCTTCTAGTCACATTTTTTGCCATCCTGCAATGCATGCCAGTTCTTCATTACTATCCTGCTGGTGTTCTCACTCTGTCTACTTTTTTTCCATCACTATAGATACAACCATATGAAACTACAAAAACACCAGATTTAACTAATCATATGTATAATAAGCTCAGTTCATACAGTCTTGTCAACACCTCTAATGCCACCTAGTCTGTACCATTTTAGGCCTTATTTCAGGTTTTGTGTGGAGTATGTATTATTACCTTTTTTATACCTAGTACCACTATTTGTAAATGTTCCACATACTGTATGTTGGTCTTTACCTTGTACCCTTACCCCCTCCTTGGGTCACACCTGGAATCAAGCCTTGGCTCAGTGTGCTTTTTCCGGTTATCAATTTTTAAATAAATAAATAAATTCAGCTAGAAATAATATATTCAAAACTTAATCAAATAGAATACCCATTAAATTATACAGTAACCCCCTCCACCACCACCACCTCTAAGAGTACGCAAGGGGTTTTTAACACTGCATTAATGGATGGAATATGCTAATCATGTCTCTCCAGGTAGAACCTAAAAAGTCATATGTATTTTCACAATTGTGCCACAGTTTCTCAAAAAATAGTGTTTCTATCAGTATACACCACCATTTATTTTGAAAATTCACTGGGAGGGTTTGGTTATTAAAATGTTCCAGTATAACTCTTTTGGTTGCCATGGTTGCTAGGAAGAGAGATTTATTTTGAGTCTTAATTAAATCTAATATTTCAATATCATTAAATATGAAATGAAAGGGTCACATGGGATAGCTCTTTCCAGAATAGTCGATATTAAGCAGGAAGTTTGAGCCCATCAGTTGAATATTTTAGGGCACTTCCAAAGCCAATGAAATAGGTCTACATTTATTCCACATTTGCGCCAACATGATGGATCATAATTTGAATCCATTTTATGAATTAATTTTGGAGTTATATATGCCCTATTATTTATTTTGTGTTGAATTGTTTTGTTCTTTGCAGAATAGATACATTTATTTACCTGTATTCTTAAATCTCTCCATTTTGGGGACAAATGGCACCCTATTTCTTTTCCATTCATTATTGATCTTAATTCAAGCGTCCTTATATTTGTTGGCTATTTTATATACACTTTAGATTGCAATTGTTTTGAGCTAGAACTTTGTATCCCTTGAGATTTTATTTTTTGATTTAGATTTGAATTGGTTGTTCTATAGATTTTTTTAATTATTAAAGCTTAGGAGAAGAGCAGAATATAACTAGTTCCTATTAGGGCTATTATTAATTTTCGCTCAAAATGTCTGATAAGTTTAAAAGCGCCTTCATGAATAAGGTCTATCTATCTCATTTAGACTCAAAAATTTAATAGCAGAGTTTGCTGCATTGAGTTCTTTTTCTGTAAAGAGATTCTCCCATATAATCATAGAATATTAGACAAACCAAATCTGAACTTAGCATATGCAAGTTGAGAAAGCCAAGAGTTTAGGATTGTTATTCTTTTAAGCCCTTTATATTTTGTTTTAAAAATAAGATCTCTTATGGCAATCTGATGATTTACATAATTTACAAGATACGAGGTACAAGTTTATTAATGTAAAGTGCAAGTACAATAAGTATTACACGTAAATGCACATTAAAAACATTAGCTCCAACTAGTTTCAGCTTCAGAGAAAAGTCCATAACATAAATATAGAATTCAAGTTAAATAACATCCTCTATTTTCCTTAATCTATTAGCAGCAAGATCAAACTGAGCAACACTATACAGTATTGCCACTTCCTCTGTATTTAATAAAAATCTCAGTTTGTCTTCCAGAGATAGACTGGTAATCTTATTAAGATATTGAGGCAACCATTTTTCCCTCAATTCATTCAAATACGGGCATATAAATAGAATATGAGCAATGTCCCATTTCCCTGAGCAGTTGCTTTTACACTCTATTCCCCTCTTGAAGACATTCCATTTCATAAAACCAGATAAGACTACCCCATTAGCATTAAATCTTAGATTTGCTAAAGCTTTATAATGCAAATTATTCTCACACTTTAATAGATATGTTCTGTATTAACATAATTTTTAAGTGACTTGTAAGTTAGAAAATTTGAGGATGCAAAAACTCTTGCCAGGTCCTGTTGTTTGGTAACATCATGAATCCTGTTTACCACATCTGTGCAAAATCTGGCACTTCGTTCCATATAACCAGTCCTTAAAATAGATTCAAGTCCCAACTTTTTAGCCTATTATCCAGGTCTTTCATCCATGTACCATCCTTCAGTATAATTGTTTTTCGAACACCCTGAGTCAAGCTATCTTCCCAGCAAGCATATAATACTGGGTTATCCCCTAAACAATTTAATACAGTATCTTACACATATAGTGAAATTTCCTAATCAGACCGCAGGAAACAAGAAACGTAGCCCATTTCAGCCCTTAGATATTCACCCAGGATAAATTTAGAAAGGCATAGAACCAATCTCATATATACATTTTTAATTGGTTCTAATATGATCAGATTATCATATGAGCCCCAAATATCTGCCCATAAAGAATTACAGAATCCACCTTCATCACATATGTTTTTAATAATGCAGATGCAGAATTGTTGAAAAATTGTTTTGAAAATGTATTTACTGCCAATGTTATTTGTCTTGCTTTCTTTTTATTTTCTTCTATATGTAAACCCCAGATCTGTGTGTTATGTAATGTAATTCATAAATAGGGGTAGCTACTCGCAGTACTAATAATATTGTCCCCGATCTTCCTATGAAAACTGAAGATTTTTGGTTTATTTATAACTAGGATTTTTGTTTTTCTAATATTAACAGATAACTGTAAAACTCCTAAAGTGGAGGCAATATTCTTTAAATTACCTCTGAGCCGCCCCCCCCCTTTGTTCATTAAATGGAGCCAAGAACTGTCATCATTTTTTTCCATCTACCCCTGCTATGTTCCATGATAATATATATAAGCCAGAAGGAATCAAGTGGTGAGAGATGGCTTTTTAGAGTTCAATTAAGAGTTCTATTGTAGAACATTCCAGCTCTGAGCTTTCTGTGGTGCAAGATAGAGCATCATAATAGTTATGGCATGACACACTAACCACATGTGTAAAACCATGGTCAGAATTTTTCTCATAAGATCTTTCAGAGTCATACGCTTCCAAAACTACACTGTTATTTATTTGTTCACCCCTTTGTCTTCTACCTCTTATTATTTTTTCAAACTTTGGAGATCCCTTACTCCACCTGTAGGTATCTAACAATAGACTGCTGATTATCCATTCCTTGGTTTGCAGTTTGCTTAATTTGCTGTGAGCCATTATTCTGTACCTGAGGTCTAACTTCTCTCTAAAGAATTTTGTAGTGGTGTCAAGGTCTGTACCCATTTTACATGTTTCCTCCTTTATATTTAATATCTCATGTCTTATTGTCTTTTTCTTCACCACCGACACAGCCTTTCTTAGGAGAATCCTTATATCTGTAGACTGAGATCATATCTTCCCATGTAAACCTTGGCTTAAGTTGGCTTTCAATGTTATACACAGCAGTTTCTTAGTAAGGAGGGTGTCTCCTCCTAGCTTTTAGGTATGCACAGAAATAAATTGTATGTAATTTATTTTCCTGTTTTCTTGCTTCTTGTCTATCTTTTTGTTGTTCTACTCCTAATACCATTATTCTGTTCCATTTCTGAATTTTGTTATGATGTTATCTTCTGTATCTCCCAAATACATGTCATTGTTTGTATTTCCTTTTACTTACACTTTCTTGTTTTCTTTTTCTTGTTCCTTTTAGCCAGTTTTCTTGCTTGTTTTCTCTACTTCTCCATCTAATCTGCTATGAGCCCTAAGGTCCCTCATCTACTTATATTCCTTGTCAGCTGTGTCTTCAGTAATTTCTTTTATACTTGTTTTTGTTTCTCTGATGCTCTTCTCTGTATAAACCATTTGTTTTAACTCTTCTAATTGTTTTTTTCTGCTCAAGTTCTTTCATAATAGCTCCTAGTGACATGTTTGAAACAACTAAAACTGTTTTAATCTCAGAGAGTTGCTTGCTAATAAGGATGCTAGCCTGAACATTGTACTCATTCATAAGTGTGGGATCAAGTTTACTATGAGAATGTAGATGTCCTTCTACCATCTCCTCCTCAGGTATATAGGCGGCCAAGGTAACATTGCATAGATTTTCAGTGGGAACTATATTTGCCCCTGTAGCTGAGTATTACCAGAGTCAGCACATACTTTTCCTATTGGGGCAGGTCTCCCTCTATTCATAAAAGGAGTGATAAAATTGTCAAAATCAGTTAATTAATCTTCTCTTGGATCTTGGACCTTATCCTCCTTCTCCTTAGTCAATAATGACACCTGATTAATTTCCTCTTAAGTATATTCTTGTACTATCTCCCCCTAGCTCTTGATTTTGAGTGTCAAGTGCTTTGATAAATTTTAGTAAATAATCACCTGGTAAACTAGTATTTTTTTGTTTCTCTATGCTTTGCATAAGTTCTGATGGTATCCCTTTTCTTGGAGAAGATGTCCTAGGTATACATATTTTATCTGAGTTATTTAAAAATTCTGTGATCTTTTTATTCTTATTTATTGCTTTCTGTCCCTTCTTGGTTTTAGAAATCACTTTAGCATTTCTTAATTTCATACTTTTGTCATCCATATCTGATACCCAGATAAAAAAGTTTTTAGTATACACTGAAGAAAACAGTATATAAAGTCTGTAATAAATAATAATAGTGAAAGAATCCTTTTCTTATACCTTCCCAACAGGTTATCCTTGCTTCAGACTTTGACGTCATGGATTAAACAAATGAAGGCACCCAGAAAATGCTCATCTGCCAGAGAGGCCTTGATACCAATGCCACAGATAACCATAGGTTGAATAAGAGGTCAGAAAGCTAAACAATAGAATAAAAGAAATGCTATAAAAATGACAATAAAATAATCCCCTCCATTTCACTTGGACTAAATACAAAACTTACAGAGAGTCAGTCATGTTACACGAAGAGGACAGGTTATTTCAGAATATCTCAGAAGGTTTATAGCTTGGTCTGCACACCATAGACATGGCAATAATGCCTAGGAAAACACAACAAAATACAAAAACTAAGCGCCAACAAAATACCAGTAAAGGCAAAAAGCCAATAAGAAACACAAGCAAAAAAAGAACAAGATAAAATCTCCACAAAAAAGTCTCACTTGAAGCGTTAGTTCCCAGAGCATACCCGATGCTGCTAACTGGTTGGCAAAACGGTGCTCAATGCAAAAATACACCAACACATGCACTTTAAAAGGGTCAGATCACATGATGTTTGCCTGGAAATACAAAGCTAACATTTTAAATAATAAAATGAGAGAAAAAAAGATAAAATAAAAATATCAAAAAACTGAGGGCATAAGGAGGCTGAATGGGATTTGTTATACCAGAAACCTTTCATAATAGGGATTAGGAATGAACAATATCACGGACTGCATTGACAACCCAAAGTAAGGCTGCAGCAGAGGTAGGCCTGCTGAACAAACTGTGCTAACATATGTAAAGTTAATAACTTAATACTTCAACATCTGGATTCAGTCTCAGGAAATCTGAGTTACAGCATAGTAAAAAGGAAAACCCGCATTACTGTAGCACCAGTGATCTATGTGCTCTAGTTTTAGGCTATTTAAAAAGGAACTATGCTAAGCCTCCTAAAAGCAGCGAAAGAAAAAACAAAAATTAGCACAGTTCACATTTACTCAATGTTTTATGTACTGCAGTGAATTTTCTTTCTTTGTCCTCCACCTTCCATAGTACTCCATGACTTCCCTGTCCCAGCTTCTTAACCCAACTCCAGTGAAACCTCATGGGTATTCCAGTTTTACTGTTCCTGCTGGTTTTGTTTATTACTGCCCTACTTCCTTAGGGCCTTGGGGCAGATTTCCGTGCAGCCATTTCTTCTTTAATTTTCCCTGGCTTTCCAAATCCTAACTTGTAGCTCCAAATTGCTAGAGTTGTGAGGTTTCACTGTCAAATGTCCATGACCCCCAGGTTAGGCTGCTGCTTTCTGTCCCATGTGGGACACTCCTGAGTCAGCTCCAGACAGGTCCGGCTCCTCCACCGATGGACTCCCCGACCTTACATAAGCAGGAGAAATGCTTTTCAAAAATCTTGCTCTGTGTCTCGACCTGAGAACACCAGCATGCAACATTTGGTGATTTGGATGTGAAAAACGTCCATTCCCATACTGCAAACAATATATTACTTAAATTATATAAATATGGGTCCAGGCAACCAAGTCCTCCCAGGTTTCTAGATGTAATTGAGTAATCCCATGTGATTCGGGTTTACCACCTTTCCACAGGAACTTTTAAAAGCAACCTAATCTCAGAAAACCATTTGACATTCAAGCATCCTATAATAGCCTGTAAGATATATATCAGATGTAGTAGACCATCATTTTATAACTTCAGTTCTACCAGAGAGAAATAGAGATTTTGCCAATCTGCAGTCCATGAGAAATGTTTTTTCCTTTCTGAAAGTTAATTTTATATTTGTTTCTACATTATTTGTTAAAATAATACCCAAATATTTAAATTGATCAGCTTTAGTAAAATTTGGTATAGACAAATAGTTTGTATCTTTTATTGATTTGGTTATTTGAAATAGTATTGATTATCCTGATTTAATTGGTAACCTGCAATGTTGGCAAAGCTCTCCATTTCAGACAAAATAGCTACAACTTAGACATTTAAATTCTAAACAAAAATAAGCATAGCATCTGCAAACACACTTAATTTGTTTCATTTCCTTTAATTTTAATTCCTTTTTAGATTTATTAACCCTTATTGCTTCAAGCATAGGTTCTAGCCATAGTATAAACAACAAGGGCAAAGGGGTAGTTCTGTTGGACACCATTCAACACTGGCAGTTTATCTGTTAAAGTCCCATTAATAATACATTGAGATACTGGATTTCAGTATAGCTGCTTAATGATATGAATATATTCTATTGGTATTCCCCATTTTCCCAAAATTGTAAACATATATTCTCTATTAACAAGGTCAAATGCCTTACTTGCATCCAAGAAAAGCATAAATTATTTTTTCTGTAAGGTTTTGTACATATTCAAACAAAAGTTGTACTCTTTTTAAAGCATTTGCTACTGTCCTTCCTGGAATGAAACCGTATTGGTCCATATGAATAATATTAGGAATTTCTGTCAAGATTCTACTTATTATTAGTTTACTGATAATTTTATGATCCATATATTAAGGAGTGTGATTGTCTATAGCTATCAGGTGTTTCTTTTGGTTTTCCATCTTTGTGAATCAAGACAACTTTTGCTTTGTCCATAGAGTTATGAAAGACCAACTTAGCATTTTGGACTTCTTGAATCAAAAGTAATAACAAGGAATTAATTCTTCTTAGAATGCTTGATAGAGTTCTGTTGTAAAGCCATCGATACCTGGACTTTATTTTTGGTAAAGGAAAAAATAATGTTTTTGAGTTCAGGATGAGAGAATTCATGAATATCCAATCAGATTCTGGGATTTGAATTTTCTGTAAAATTGCTCCATACCTAAATGGTTGCATCCATCTGTTGATTGATATGTATTTTAAAGAAGGCAAAACAAATGGATTTCATTTCTTCGATATCCGTAGTTATTATTCTCATATTATTTTTGAACCTCACAAATAATATTTAGTCTTTGTTTTTAAGTAAACTAGCTAATAATTTACCAGTTTTATTGCCCTGGAGATATCTAGCCCATTTTACCTTCTTTATATTAATTTCTGTTTCTAGATAGATTATTTGCTGAATGGAATTTCTAGTCATGATCCATTCCTGATGATATTTCTAGGTATCTCTTAATATTAATTTACAGTGAAGCTCATGAGGATGAAACCCAATTCTGCAGCATTACTGCAGGAAACAATGCAATTTCAATGGGAGCTAATCCCTCTTATCATGCAGGAAACTGTGACACACTGCACTTCATCCCGGTGGGTTTCACTGTATCTAGGTCTTTTAATCTTTTATTCAATAGATCTTCTTTTTGTTTTTTAAGTTTATTATTCCACACCTGATAAGATATACATTCTCCTCTTAAAACTGCCTTTAGAGGATCCCATAAAGAAGAAAAAGTGCATTGGCCTGAATAATTATAATAGAAAAACTCTTTCATTGTTTGTTTAGTTTTAACTCTAAATGTCTCCTCTTGCAACAAATTGTTATTAAAAATCCATTGTCTTTATCTTACATGTTAATTTATGTCATTATTAATACTAACTTGACAACTGCATGGTCAGCTAAGATAATAGATTGTATAGCACAAGTCTCAAACATAGGTATTATTGCTTTAGAAATAAACATACAGTATAATCTATTCAGGAGAAAACATTATTTTCTTATCATGATGGGTGTATTCTTTCTCTGTGGGTCTTTTAAGTCTCCACGTATCCACTAACTTTTGCTGTTCTGAAAATAATTAAGTACTTTGGAAATCTTTTATTGATACATATAGGTAACGTGATTTATCTAGCCTAGGAAGTAGTAAGGCATTGCAATCACCCATTAATATAATGATTTCTACCTTTAATGTGACTAGTCCTTCCATTATTTGAGCTAAAAATAGATGATAGTCTTGAAAGGGTCCATACACTGAGCCTATAGTAATAGGTATATTACTAATACAGACATTGAGCAATAGGATCGTCCCTTCCTTATCTGACCAAGTCTGCCCAAATGTCATTTCCTGATGTTTCCTAAATAATAAAGAAACTCCTGCACTTTACTTAGTCCCTACAGATGAGTATACTTAATGAATCCAGTTTCTTTTAATTTCTTAGATTCTAAGTCAGTCAGTTGTGTTTCTTGTAATGCTACCACATCTGCTTGAATTTTATTAAGATAAGTCAAGATTATTGATCTCTTGATTGGTGTATTTCAACCATTAACATTAAATGTGGCATATTTAAGCATTTTGCCAGCCATTGCCAATACAATCTTATTTCTTTCATTTTAGGATCTTCCTACTTTTGAAACCCATTTGCAAAACTAGAAATAAGACCTTCCTCATTAAATAGTAACCAAGCTCAAAATCCATATCCCTCCTTAAGAAAAATAATATGAACCCGTCTTCTGACCACCCTCCTCATCCTCCCTTCCCAGCCAATATAACACAAATAATAAATCCATTCCCTCCTTTTAATAGTAACCATTTGACACACACTCCCCAATCTCTTCCATCTCTTCTCCATGGCAACAACAGTTGCCACATTTTTCCCATATTGTGCCCAGTCTGCTCCATCAGACCCTGCAAAAGAAGAAAGTGAGAGAAAAGAAGAAAACAACTTTAAGAGGGTAGTTAATTTAATTATCAAGGCCTATTCCTTGATAACTTCAACTTAAGGAAAAAACTTTTAGAAGGTAATTAATTTACTCATCATATTTCTTCAGAAAACACATTTCTTGATAACTTCTTCTATAAAAGGCAACAACATAAACATGCTTTTATAGATTATCCAAGTCTTCACTGCCATAGAAATGCTGCCAATCAAATAATCAAGTTATTAAGTCAGGTATATTTTCAGCAAGGCTCTTCATGGCTTCTTCCACTGTATTGAAAATAAACCTTGCCCTCAATAATAACTCAAAACTTTGCATTGAATCAAACAATGATTTGAAACCTTTTGCACAAAGTTTGGATCTGAGCCAGTTAAACTTTCTTCCTTCTGCCAGAACTTGAGCAAGTCATGACAAATGGATATGTTAGCCCCATCAGTTGTATAATTTTCTTTTTATAAACTTGACTCACTAATGCCTCTTTAACATTGAATCTCATCAATTTCACTACAATGGTCTGGGGAGGGCTCATCACCTAGTTTATTTCTTAAGGATCTATGGATTTTATCAACTTCCATTAGCACTGTTGAGGGTTCAGTATCTAAATGTGCAGCCACAACTTTTTGAAAGAGTCTTAAAGTAAAATTAGAATCCCAGGATTCAGGAACCCCCACCAATCGAATATTTTTTTTCCTTCTGGCTCTTAATTCAAAATCCAATAGTTTTTCTTGCAATTCTTTATGCTGAGTTTCATATTTACTCGTTTGTCTAGTTAAGGGGATCTGCTGGTCTTCTAATTCAGTGAGTCTCTTCTGAACCATCTCCACCTGTTGTTTAAGTTTAAAATTCTCCATTACTAATACATACACAGTTTGCTGTAAGCTCAGCACTCTTTGTTCCAAGTTAACCAGTTTAGACAGTTTTTTATCCATTTTCTGGATTGTATCCATAATTAAACACACCCAAGCGGAATCCTATCATAATTAGTTTCATCACCCATATTACATCCCTCTGAACTGTTAGACTGTGTATCAGAGTCAGAGTCTGAAACAACGTGTTTGTCATTTCCCCCTGTAAATCTATGGCTTTGTTAAGATTTATTGTAAACAGGTAAAGAGTTCAAATCCAGTAAAAACTTCACTATCTCTTTACTCCTAGCTCCTTTAATTTATAGAGGTAAATATGTAAAGAAAATAGGGTTACTTATCTGATTGTTGTCATTCCTTCTTACAAGGTATCGGGAGATCTATTTTTCCTTGGCAGGAGTGGTGAGTGATTCTCCCCAGCCAACACTGGCTTTTCTGTTGAAGATAGCTTCTCTGGAATCTCTGCTTTCTCTGTAGCCTGTGCTATAGAATCCTCCTCCAGTACACCACACTGAACCAATTGTCCCATGCAGGTCTTCTGTGCATTGCCAACAATTTATTGATCCACCTTAACCAGTCCATTTTTATCAAGATTAGTCAATTCCCTAGTAAACTGGGTGCTAGGATGATGGTCCCCTTTCTCACTTCTCTTTTGTTTGACTGAATCAGACATCAATATTTTTACCTCTAGGATTCTGATTCTTAATTCTTGCTTCCCATTTGGGGCTTGTTTTTAAGGACTGTCCATCCTTTCATCTGATTGTTGTGGGTAAGCCATCATGGGGGAATGAACTGCTGCTACATAGAAACACATAACATGATGGCAGAAGGGGACCACAAGGTTCATCTAGTCTGCTCAAGAACATACCTGGTGCTATTCACCCTCCCCTCCTTTGCCTTTCTGTATGCTACCTTTATATCAGCCCCATGTGTTCTTGAACTTGTTTACCATTTTGGCCCCCACTACCTCCTTGGGTAGGCTATTCCATGGGTCCACCATCCTCACTGTAAAGAAGAACCTCCTTGTATTACTCTTGAATCTCCCTCCCTTCAGCCTCTTATCATGACCTCTCATTCTCCCCCTCTCTTTCAATTGGAAATGCTCCTGAACATTAACCTTATTTATATCCCTCATATATTTAAAGTCTCAATCATGTCACCCTCTCTCTCCTCTGTTCCAGGGAGTACATGTTGAGTTCCTCAGCCTGTCCTGGTATGCCATATGGTGCAGTCCCTGAATCCTTTTGTGGTTCTCCTCTGCACCATCTTGATTCTGTCTATGGGCCTTTGAGGTACGGTCTCCAGTACTGTTACCCAGTACTCAAGTGGGGTGCACCAGCACCCTGTAAAGTGGTAACACAACCTCCTCCTGTACTCATGATTTCCCTCCCAATGTAGCCCAACATATCACTTGCCTTAGTGCCACCTTTTGAACTGTTTATCCACTTTCAAGTCTTCTGATATAATGACCTCGGTCCTCTCCTGGCTGGTGGAGGCTAACTTCTCCTCCTTGGTAGTAATCCTCTTTGGCGAGTGTTTCTGCCTAAGTGCATGACTTTGCACTTTTGGCGTTGAATCTCAGCTGCCAGGTTTATGACCACCCTCCAATTTCTTCAAGTCTGACGTTATACCTCACACCCTCAGTGCAGTCCACTTGTTGCAAATCTTGGTGTCATCAGCAAATAGACACACTTTACCTTCAGCCCATTTGCAATGTCTGTTATGAATACATTGAAGAGTAGGGGACCCAGTACTGAGCCCTGTGGTACCCCACTGGTCACCTCCTCTCAGCTGAAAATGCCCCACTTACCTGAACCCTCTGTGTTCTTCCTCTCAGCCAGCTAGTCACCCACTCAACCACCTCCCTGCCCACCTCCATGAGGCTCAGCTTTTTACCAGCCTTCTGTGTGGAACAGAGTCAAGGCTTTGATAATATCCAGATAGACAACATCTACCACCGCACCCTGATCTATTATCCTTGTAACCCAGTTGAAGAGGTCAACAAGGTTAGTTTGCCAAGACCTATCTGCTGTGAACCCATGCTGTTTTGGGTCTTGCTGCCCACTGGATTCCAGATACGTTATGATTCTCTGTTTAAGTAGGGTTTCCATCAACTTCCCTACCACCGACATGAGGCTTACTGGACAATAATTGCCAGCCTCCTCCCTGCTTTGTGGAGGGGGATCACTGTTGCCCTTTTCCAATCCTGGTATCACTCTCTAGTGATTTGGTGAATAGTTCTGCTAGGGGTGCTGCTAGTACACTCCCCAGCTCCCTCAGAACTCTAGGGTGAACCCCATCTAGTCCCATGGCCTTGTCTACCTTCAATTTATTCATAGCTTCCAAGACTTGAGCCTCTGTGAAGGGGCGTAGGTCAACCCCTGGTCCCTGGGTGTTGCTGCTATGCAGTCTTGGCCTATCCCCTGCATTCTCTTTGGTGAGCACAGAATAGAAGTACTGGTTTAAGACTTCTGCTTTCTCATAATCTTTTTCTACCATTTTCCCTCCAGTATCTGCTAGTCTAACTATCCCCCCACCCGGTTTTCCTCTTTTCCCATATGAACCTAAAGAAGGTTTTAACTTCCTCTTGTACCCCTGTGCAATCCTCAGTTCAGTCAGGGCTTTAGCCTATCTTATTGCCTTACCAACTTCCCTCTGTGCTACCCTATAGGTTTGCTTATCCTCATCTTTCATTGACACCTCTAAACTTTATGTACGCCTTATTTTTCTCCTTACTATTGTAGCCACCTCCTGGAGAACCAGAGGAGTTCCTTTTCTTATTTGCCATACTCACCCTTCTGATGCACTGTTCAGTTACCTCTGTGATAGCTCCTTTGAGATACTCCCACATTTCGTCTACTCCTTTCTCTGCCCTGTATCTAAGATTCTCTGCCAGTCTATCTCTCATCTTCTGAAAGTTTGCTTTTCTGAAATCTAAAACCCTGATCTTGGAATAACTAATGTCTTCACTAGTGTTTATTTTAAATCCCACCATGCAGCAGTCACTATTTCCTAAGTGGCACCCCACCACTACTTCCTTTACCCTGTCGCTATTAGTTAAAACCAAGTCCAGGACAGCTTCACCTCTGGTAGGAGTTTTTACAAGCTGCCTCAGCCCTGCACCCTGAGGGGCCATTACAAAGTTCCTTCCTCTTGATGAGGATGCTGTACAAGATTTACACTTTATGTCTGGCAAGTTAAAGTCCCCTACTATTGTCTTGCCCTTGTCTGTCATTTTGTGAAATGTCTCTGTCATTTTCTTGTTCCCAGTATCCCCTTGCAACAGGGACCTGTAGATGACTCCTATTCTAATGGCTGTCCCTGATCCTGTCTCAGCTGTTGCCCATAGTGGTTCTGACTCATCCGGGATCCTCTGAATCTCTGTAGCCTTGATTTCCTCCCGGACATATAATGCTGCCCCACCCCTTTCCTACCCTTCCTGTCCCTTCTGTATAAGTGGTAGCCAAGATAGCATGTCCCAACCATGGTTCTCTGTGAACCAGGTTTCTATCATGGCCACTTAGTCGAGTTTGGCTTCTGCCATGATATGGCCATAAAGTCATGGATTTTGTTTGGCAGGCTTCTGGCCTTTATTGCCATTGCCTCCATGTCCCACCCCACTCTTAGCACAGGTGGGTTTCCTTTTTTTTGCCACCTCTTTAATACCCTTAATGGATCTCCTTTTGTCTGCACTTGTGGTTTTGGACTAAAGAATTATGGGGTTCTTTCAGTCTGCACCTGTGGTTTTGGACAAAAATTTTGTTGGAAAGATTTCCACCTCATTTGTACCACTGCCAGAACTCCTTGGATTGGTACCTGTGGCTTCAGATGAAAATTTTGTTGAAGAGTTTTGCCACAGGTATTGACAAGAGAGTTTTCCTAATTTGTATGGTATTATCATGCTTAGGAGTAGTTACCCTATCATTTGCTGCTGTCAGGGTAGTGACCTTCTTACCCCTTGCCTGGTAAGGTCATCACCTCCTCCCCAACCTTCAGTTTAAATGGACTGCATACACATCAAATTTTTGACCAAGAGTCCTCACCCCTTCATTTGTCAGGTGGAGGCCATCGTACCAAAAGAAGCCCCTCTCCCAGAAGGACTGCCAGCTGGCAATCAGACGGTAGCCATTTTCCTGGCACCATTCCCTCAGCCATAAGTTAAACTCCTGTATGTCCTCCTCTCTGACCCTCTTTGTGCTTCCACCCCCAAACTGGAAGCACCTCCAAGAATGCCAGTGTGCATGAAAGAGAGGATATTCTGTTAGCAAGTTGTACAACGTGTTCCTTTGTCTCCACAACTGATTGATTGGACAATTCATTTGACCCTAGGTGAACGACTATGTGTTTTGTTCCATCCTCCCTTTGCACAATCTGCTCGATGCATTTTGTGTCCCTTTTTGCAGGTGCACCTGGGAGACACTTGACAATGACCCTGATACCACCGTTTGAATTTATGTGGGATTCCACTACGTGGATCATGGAATCTCCCACTATGATAAGTTTCCTTTTGTCCCTGTTGCCATTGTTTTCTTTATCCTTTTAAATCATGCTTGGCTTTGTGAGCCATTCCCTAGAAGCAACGCAATGCCCAGTGACTGTATCCAGTGGTGCATATCTGTTATTTATAAGCACGTTGTTTTCAGATGTTTGTGCTTTAGTTCTTGCCATATGTCCTTACCTCCCCCTTCTGACCACATGCCATCCCTCCGATTCTGGATCCTGCCTAAGACCAGTGCTGACATTTGCATGCTGCTGGGTCAGAGGCCGGATGAGCGGGTGCCTGTAGCTTTGCAATTTGACCTGGAGCTTATGTATTGTGGCCCATGCTTCTCTCAGCTGGGCCCTAAGGTCAGCTATAGCCCAGCAAGCTGGACATTGACCCAGGCCATGGAAGAGCACCCTGCCAAATAGGGTCCCACATTGTTCACAAGTGACAATCTCCATTGCTACTAGAATATTTTAGGCTGGAGAGGTTGGAGCGGATCCATTTGGGTGACTTCTAGAGAATAAAAAGACTATCCTTCTGTCATGGTTTTAGAGCAGCTGTTTTAATGAAAATATGGAAGCAAAGGTCAGAACAGGTTGGATGAAACAAAGATTTTTGTTTTTTAGCCTTAATTATGTGGAGACTCCTAGCCAAGCAATGTGTGGATAAAAATCAGTGAAGAGAAAAGATGATTTTTTTCTGAGATGTGCAGTAAGTCCTGCCCCTTTGTTACTTCCACAGGAAGGATACGAGGGGTCAGGAGCTATATTAGAGGATAAGCACAGGTGGGTAGGAATGGGGGCAGGTGGGTGGGTACTCTCTGCAGAAAATCAGTAGAGGTATCTGAAGAGAAAACAATCAACCTTTGGCAGTGGCTCCAACAAACATCACTAGCCACAGCACCCTCAGATGAAAGTAAAGATAACCTGTCCTTTTAAATCTTCCTTCTGTTGGAAAGTACTAAGCCTGTGTCAGCTCCACCCCCAGTTACACTCCTAATCCTCTGGAAGAGCTGTGGAAGAAAAGCGATTAGCTCCTTCAATGTGAGAAAGAGACTGCAAAACCTGTAAGCCCAAAACAAACCTGTAACAAAACAAAACAGTAACTCTGCTTAGCCTAAAGAGAGAGAGATCAAACTGTGAAACCTGTAAGCACAAAACGGTAACAAAACCTGTAAACACAAAACAAAACAGTAACAAGACAGTAACTCTGCTTAGCCAAAAGAAGCCTTAATGTTTCTTCTTTGCTCTATTAATGTTATTCCTTGCTCTGTCCTTTCAAGAAAGAAAACCTAGAAGAAAAAAACTCGTAAAGCTAGGTGCTTCTTGTCAGCAAACCTTAGTCAATTTGTTTCTCTTCCTGGGAACAAAAGACCATTATATTTGTTTCAATTTGACCGTTTCTCTATTGTCAGCCCTCTTTCCTACAAAAGTTTCATTACTTTGAGATGGGTAAAAGTAACAGAAAAGCATGATGGTAGCGCTGGTATTTGAGTGCTGATTAGCACCTGCCATTGTTCTCTTGTTCCATTAAACAGTGTTTCAGTATGTTCAGTATTAAATGTAATATTGTCTGAGTCTTTGTCAAGTTTTTTCTGTTGTTTATTCCCATCTTCTGAAAAACTTTCTCCTTCTTTATTCAAAATGTTCTCTGGTTTACTTTTATTTGAAATGTCCAGTTCTGGCTGATTAAAAGGTATAGAGGATCACAATTTGACACTGAGAACTGTGCGCTCCCCCAGCTGCAAATCCTTGTTATCGGACATAGCAATTGTAGTCTCAACAGAGCAAGCAGAGATTACTTGCTTGTCTTTTTTTATTCTTAGGAATATAACTTTCTAGAGTTTTTGGAACCCAAACAAGCAGACTTAACTGTTTTTGTTGTTACTTTTTATTCGCTGACTCTTGGAGTCCTCTTAGTCAGCGCCATGATCCCAAACTGGGAGACAGATGTCTGTTCTTTTTATCGAGTCTTGCTTTCAATGACAAATCAACATGAAACATGTATAACTCTGGCTCCATACAAGAATTATTAAGATAAAATGAAGATGAAATCGAAGCTCTCCATCAGCTCATTGCAGGGAGCATCTGGACACCTCCAGTGTCAGGGCAGACTGGTGTATGCTCAGTGACTGGCTCCTCCCATTCCTCCTGTTCTCACTCTTTTACTGTATGATGTGGAGAAACAATTTTGTCTCCTTGTCTCTGTTGGGTCACCAAAATTCTTCTGTAGTCGGATCAAAACCTCCCTTTTGCTCTTCCCGATACCCTCAGTTCTTAAATCTAGCTGTCATATCTGTTCTAACTCTTCAAATTCTTCTAGCTTCACTACAGTTTCTCATGGACCTTATAAATTGAGCTTTTGGTATGCTTCTAATTAGTCTAGGGTCATGGAAACTGGAATTATGCAGAGTTGTGTTTCAGTCTGTTTCCTTTCTATAAAGGATGTTTTTTAGGCCTCCTGCTTCTTCCTTATAGATCAATAGGTCCAATTCTGCCCATATTTAATGTCATAGTGAATTCAAGGTATGGGGTTCTGTTGTTCAGATAGGATTCTGATAATTTGTCCATGCTGCCTTCCCATATCATAAATATATAATTGCTAAATGTTTCCAGTAAATGGTTTTATCATGAAAAAGGTTTTGAGTGTTGTACAGTATGAATGCTTGTTCAAACTCCCATATAAATAAGTTAGCGTAACCAGGAGCCATGGTGATCACATTGTTTGTTCAAAATATGTCCTTTCAAAAGTCAAGCAGTTCCGTTTAAGAATTATTTCACCTAACTGGGTGATGTATTCACTAGGTAGAATTTGTCTTCCCTCCCTTTCAGTGCTGTCAATAATGTGCCCAAGCCCTCTTCACGGAGAATGCTCATATACAGGTCTCTTATGTCAAAATTTACTAGTTTGATATTCTGCCAGTTCTGCCTTTCAGAATTTAAGTCTTTCAGTAAATTGATGACATGTTCTGAGTCCTTGATGTAGGTCATAATTTTACTGCCTTCTGGCTGAATGTGGAAATTAATATATTTGGATAAGGGCTTTAATACAGACTAAATAATGGATACAGTGGGATATGTCAGTGGGTTTTCAGCATCCTTGTGAATTTTTGGGAGCATATGAAAAATAGGTTCTAGGGTTGTTTGTTGAGTAGTATAGTCCTTTCATTCCTTGTCATCCTCCTCATGTCTTATCCAAATTCCAACAAATCTTTAATTTCTACCTTTATGTCTGGTGTCAGGTCCCTGCCATGTTTCCTGTACCTCCTTATGTCCTCCAGTTGCCTTAGGCATTCTGCTTGGTATTTTTTATAGTCCCAAACCACAATGCCACCCCTTTCCTGCAGATTTTATAATAATTGTTTTGTCATTTCTAGATTGTTCAGGGCCTGCCTCTCCATCATTGTTAGAGTTTGTCTATATTGCATATGTTCCTGGTTTTTAAGCAGCTCTTTGATGTTTCTTTCCACTAGTTTAATAAAACTCTCCACTTTGTCTGTTCCTTTTCAAGGTTATATCGAGACTTAACCCTTATGCTGCCAGAAGATTTAGAACGATAGGTTTTTAGGATGTGTATACACAACGGCAGCACAGCAAGGGTTAATGCTCAACTCTTGTTTGAGATCCTGCTTGCATGAAGGTGGTTCATGTGGTTTGTTATCATATAGATGAGCTAATCTTAATTTTCTATAAAATCTCTGGAGGCCAACAGCTAAATCTGTCTAGTTAATTTCCATCAATGGAGCAAAAAAGAGTCTTTTCTTAAGTAGCTTCTCCTCTTCCTCCATGATTATTCAGTTAAATTACAAATTACTATCTGTTTTGCTGTCTACACCTCCCTCTACTACCTCCTCCTCCTCCTCCTTCTTCCAAAGGGCCCTGCACTTCCACAGCAACATATATGTATGCATGAATTTGTTGAAGTACAGGGGGCATCACTTAATTCAGTGATTTTGCCAAGAATCTGAAGATAACAGGTTCTAAGATACCATCAGACTCAATTAGAATTATACAGTATGTAAAATCGTGTTTAAACCTCGTACTTCAAATTCCAAACTTCAACCTATATGGGGCAATAGAAATTTCTTGGATAATGCTAAGGCTCTGTATAATAATGATTGGGCTCAAGGGGGCATTTTTAGGATTCAAGATTTAGTTAGGGCAAACGCTTTTCTCTCAGATTATCGGTCCTCCTGAGGAAGCACGCATGCACCAAACCAGTCGGGCTAAAAGATAAGGGTTTTCACTTACTGCTTGTATTGTGGTGAGCTGCAGGGGCTTTTTGTCCCAGAATAAAAAACTTTTTGGAGTTGCAACTGATGGCAGTGCCAACTTTTCTGTATTACATTTTTGGGATATATGCAAACTTGTTCTTCTGTCTCAACCATTTATAATTTAATCCTAGAATGCAGCAGAGGTATGATCCCTGAACCAGCAAAAAGATGGTCTGCAGAGTTGGGGGTAAGTACTCATAACTGGAAGTGGGAGAATATATGATTACTTGTCTCTAAATCCTTTGTAGCTGTAAACTTAAGGTTGGTACACTTTAAGACACTTCACTGTTTGTTTTTTACACTCGTACTCATGCATAAGATGGGCCTAGTTCGCGATCCCTATTGTAATAAGTGTGATCAAGCTGTAGGCACACTGTCACACATATTTTGGGAATGCAGACAGACTCAGGAATTATGGGAAAAGGTTCATAAGGAATTCCAGTCTATACCATCTATACACTCAGAAATTAGTTTTGAAACTTGTATTTTAGAAGAAGAAGAAGAATCAGCATTTATATAGCTTTTCATACACAGTATCCCAGCGCTTTACAAGCAATGCTAGACTGGTAATGATTGTTTTAGGTCACCTCTCTGAAGATTGGGCCTGGTCCATAGAACAAAAACACTCTCTTCACCTTATTGGGGTAGCTGTTAGGAATTGCATTTTGAAAGGTTGGTTGGAAGAAGAAATTTGTTCATTTACAGAATGGAAAAATAACTTTATAGAGATTCTCAGAGTAGAGAGGTTGGCCCTACAGTTGAGGGGACTGAGTCATGACTTTGACAACAAATTTGATAGTATATATAGATTATTCACCGACAAAAAATCAGTAGGTGAAGACGGTATCTGGCTGCAGGTTACAGCTTAACCTATTTAGGTCAGTTACTGCAATCCTGACAAAATACCACCCAATTAAAACTGCACGCTTTCTGTAATGGTTAAATGATGTTATGTACAACATTGTTGGTGCGTGAAGGTTTTCAAATCTCCGGTTTAAAATAGAGAAGACTTTCTCTAAGTCTTACTTTAATTCAATCTATGTCTATTTTCTCCTTTGTTCTCTTTCTCTATTTCCTCTGTAAGGGAGTATCTGTTCAATGTGGATACAACTTTAGTGAGCCATTTAATAGAAGTGTATTTCCTTTGCTGGGCTAGGATCCATGAACTATTAAGTATATGAGGAGTAGGGGAATAATTTGTTAATCTAGTCTGGTTGATATATTTTAACAGTACAAAATATACAGTTGATGTTACAAATTTAATCTTTTCTTTTAGCAATTAGAGAAATGTATAACTTGTTTGAAATCAGAATCAATTTCATCTGTTAGTGGTAAATATGTTTTACAGAAATGTTTTTCAAGAAAACAGCTTGTAGTTTTGTGTTGTTGAAGGATACTTATGAAAGCTTTATAGAAATAGGTATTTAATTTTACTATACAGTTAGACATATAGGCCCAGATATTCAAAGGGTTCGCATGTCATAAGTCCAAAAAATCGCCATTCTACGATATTCAGCAGGAGGCAGTTCGCCACTGACAACAGGTTGCGCAAAGAGCAATGCAAATGAATGCATACTCAGCAGGAGGGAGGAACCATGCATAACCTGCGCAACCCGATATTCAGTTGGGTTGTGCAGAGAGTTGTCTGTCGTAACAACCTACTCTGCACAACTTGAGCCAAAAAAGGATCGTTGAGGGCCACCACAGGTGAGCTGCTGTATTGCAGGGCTTAACACAGCAGCTGCCACCACTGGCTGGCCCCCCAACTCGGGTCCCTGTGCCTCCTCACTGTGCCCATCGCTGGCAGAACGTAAAACAACCCCCACCCACACATCTCCAAGCCCAATGCGGGCATCACAGTTACAGAAACCCCCACACATATCCGAAGCCCGATCGCGGGCATCACAGTTACATGAACCCCCACATCCCACAGCCCAATCGCGGGCAGAATGTGTGAACCCCCAGTGCCCGATCGCGGGCAGAATGTAACCCTCCCCCAACCGAATATCTCCCTGGTGGTCAGTGGACCGTAAAGCCCGATCGCTGGCAGAATGTCACATCACAACCCCCCAAACATCTCCCTGGTGTCTGAGTGTCCCCCCACCCACCCACGACGCCTCCACCCCGCTCCCCCGCAGCGGTGCGGGCGACAGCATCCACCCGCCTGCCGCCCGCGCCCCGCCAACTGACTGTCCGGTAGGCTGCACGCCATTGGTGCAGAGTTACAGCCAATGGGCATGCAGCCCATACCATACATGACAGTCCAGATTTGTGAATGATGTCATTGGGGAGGGTTACATTCTGCCAGCGATCGGGCACTGGAGGGTTCATACCGTTCTGCCAGCGATCAGGCTGTGGGAGATGTGTGTGTGGGGGTTTCATGTACCTGTACTGCCCGCGATCGGGCTGTGGGATATGTGTGGGGGTTTCATGTACCTGTACTGCCACGATCGGGCTGTGGGATATGTGTGGGGCAGGGGTTTCATGTAACTGTAATGGCCGCGATCGGGGTTGCATTAGTGCCGGTCTCGACGGCTGCTGCCTGGCAGGGTGGCCAGGAGCAAGTCCTCGGGGATCGGCGCACCTACATGCAAATGGCATGCAAATTGGGCCATAAATAGATGCAAATGGCCCCCCCGGCGCCTTGCATAAATTATGGCCCCATTTGCATGTCACCTTTTGAATATCGGAAATTTGAGCATGGCGCAATGGTACTTGCGCCACCACAAGTTTAATGCTCAACTCTGGCAACTTGCGGTGGTGCAAGTTCCACTGTCTTGCCAAGTGTTGTGGGTGTGGGTGATATTCAAAGGAGTTGCTCAACAGTGCAACCCTTTTGAATATCACTTGCCACACCCCTGCGCAACTATTTTGAGCAGCGAGGGCTTGTGCCTCAGAATGGCGCAGTTTGAAAATCTGGGCCCTATTGCACAATTTAAGATGTACTCATAATTGATATCTTAATGTATTTGATTATGCTTTAATAAAAATGTTATTGACAAAAAAAATATGTATGCATCTCAGGAGGAATGGAAGCACAGGGCCCTCAATGAAAAATGAGGATACAATTATGCTGTCTCAAAAAGTAAGGAGATTATTTGCAAAAACATTGTTAATGCACTAGTTAGGGTTGAAGTGACAAAAGTGGAGAAATGTGGCATTAGGGTTTCCAACCTTAACACCCCACCCTGCAAGCAGCATCAGACGTGGGGTGTGCCTTGGGGTTGTCAACCCTAACACTCAACCCATTCTCATACACTGTACCCATCTCAGGTTATTTACTCATGGAATGGGGTGAGCGTTAGGGATGACAACCTCAAGGCACACCCTATGCCTGTTTTGCTGCCTGCAGAGTGGGGGTGGGGTGTTAGGGTTTGAAACTTTTGTCACTTCAACCATAACTAGTGCATTAACAACATTTTTGCAAAGAATGAATGTACGTATGTATGTTATGCTGTTTAATACAGTCATATACAGTAGAGATGCAGTAATGTCTTACCTTAATTGCGAAGTTCCTGCGAAGTCACCAACTTTGACTTCTCAATTCGCTTCACAAAGTTGGTCACTTTGTGGCAACTTTGATGCTGGAAACTTAGCATGTAACTTTTCCTTTGATGGTTCTTTATGGCAAATGTAGGCAAAATTTCCTCAGAAAGAGGCTGTAGGTCATGTGCAACACTTTCTGCAGGTCATGTGATACAACTGTAAGTACACAGCATCCTTCAGTTTCACTTCACAGTTTCTGTAAGTGGAAGGGTGCAGATCTGCTGCTTGTTGAGTATTGAAAAGATTTAAAAATAACATTTTCAGTTTCTTTTGTATTTTCCACATCTTCTCTCTGCTTAGTAGTTTGTTAGGAAAATTCTTCTGTGGTTTAGGTGTTATTTTCTTTATATTTCAGTACTTTTTTCTACAGCCTTCTATTTGTATTTTTCTTTTAATTTACTTCCTCGTTCAGACACTCTGGTTCTATAAGCTTTTGTTTAGTTATTATTTATAATTGTTTCCCATTTTTCTGCCTTTTCCAAATTTACTTTCTTTGTGTTATTTTTATTTTTCATATCTTTTTATTTTATATAAAAATGACTGAGGATGGAGAGGAGAGTGGTGAGGAGTGGGAGTCATAGACAGGAGGGGAGCAAAGGGAGAAGAGAGGGATGGTCACGTGGTCAACAGATGGAACATGCCATCCCATCTATCTGAAGAGGCAATGGTGTGGACCTGGAGCACTGGGTGTTAGAACCTACCCCCCTCCCCATAGCATAGCACCAGCAGAAGCATGTAGTGGCGTTACAACCACCATATCTCTCAACCTTTTATCACCCAAATGTGTCACAAGTGTGATGAATTAGTAAAATTTGTGACATATCAAAACACGACATTGCAGGCTCAGAACATAGTGGATTTCAGTGCAGTAATTTTCATAATGTTTGCTGATAACTGAGCACTATAACTCATTATAAATTTCTGCTTTAAAGTCTCAGTGGACAATGTGGAATATTGCCTTCTCCATATAGGAAAGAGGGTTTCTAAGCAATAAAATGAGATACATGCCTCATAATGTGTGACAGTTGAGATGTATGATAACCACCACCAGCTGACCCTACTCCTGTAGGCCCTGTACCTGTTGCAGTACCTACCCATGTACCTCCCCCCTTGTGGTTGTGCCACCACCCAAGCCCCATGAGGAGGAGGAGGACTCCTGCCCTGGACCATCTGGCTTCTCCACTCGGTAGCAGAAAAAGTCCCTTGTTTGAGATTATTTTGTAATTGACCCCACTAACAACAGCGTGACAAGATACATATTTTGTGACATGATTGCTCAGCGTGTGAAATGGGGCAGCAATTTGGGCACAGGTGGCCAGCACACCCACCTTAAGGTGAGGCACTTGCTACATGGTGGTCAGCATAAAAAAAAAAAGTGTCATGACGAGTCATCATGCAGTGGGCTAGTCCCAGAGAGGGACACAGAGTGGATAGAGGACAGCAGGAGAGGGAGCATCAGGTGGACTCAGGTGGTGTGGGGGTCACCTGAGAGACTGGCCTCAGATCCTTCTAACTACTTCCCTCCCATACAGAGGTGGCACAGCTGCATGGGGAGATAGGGGAGCTCTCCCAGGAAACTGTTGCCACAAAAGCAAGGATTGAGATGTTGTTCCAAAACCAACATAGCCTTCTTGAGGGTCTTGCAGAATTTGTGGTCAGACTGCACCTTCAGTTCCCAGGCCATAGCCTGAATCTGTCTTTCTTTATTCTCCTTTATCCCAGCTATGTTATCTGTCTTGCTGTCTCCTTTATTCTCATCTTCACCTGTTGTAACTAGAAGAAACAGAAAAAGTAAAAAAAAATTTAGTACATCTTAATTTCATTGTCCTGATTTCTGATACTGCTTCCTTCCGTCTTTCTAAAATCTTATGTCAGCTAATCTCCTCCTGCTGCTTAAAAAATAAGAAAGCAATTCTGATTTTCTCTGTGCAGTGTTCTCTTTCTTGAGCAACTGTGCACACCTTACACTGTCATTGTCTTCTTCTCTCAATATTGTTCTCAGCTACCAGAATAAATATATTGTACTGCTCCTTTCCATTACAAGGCAGAGTGATATGGTTCATTCCCCCACTCCCACCACCACCACCACCACAGTTCTTGTTTTGTACTTTGGCGTAAATTGTGAGAAAATCACAACACTTTAGGTGAAACTGTGAAAAAAAGCACAATACACATAAATTCTTTGCTTCCAAAATGTTTCTAAAGAATGAGAATAAATATATTGTGCTACTATTTTCTGCTGCCAGTTTGAGCACTGTGATTCAGTCCCCCCTTCCCCGCCCCCACACACACAGTTCTCATTACGCACTTTAGGGAGAATTTATGAGAAAAGCACACTATGCAAACAATAATACCCAACAGGGTGGGTGGCATCGGGCTGTACCAGACCGCCCGGGGTGAAATGAGGCCCGACGCCACAGGCGGAGGGCCTTATAGCCCCTGGAAGGTCCAGTATAGCCCAATACCACCCACCCTGGAGGGTATTATTGCACTTAGAAAATGGGCCACTTTATTACTTTTGCTTAAAAAATATTTATTTTTTAGTTTAAATGATGATACTCTTAGCAGACTCATTTATTTTCTAATAAAATAGTCCCTCCACCTACTGTTTTTTTAGCTGCCCAGTGGTATCATGGGAATTGTAGTTTGTTTGGAGGAAGCTGTGTAGCTGACCATGGGTAATGGCAGGAGAGAGAAAAAGTCTCTTTCCGACAGCATGACAAGAACGGGAGTGTGCTTGTTCTATTCTTTTTTTTTACACAGCACTTTTACACCAGTTACTGCAGTTAGTGTAAACCTGCACCATTTCCAGATGAGGTAGGCGGCGTTTACTGTACTTTCCACTTTTTTTTTCTTTTCTTATTTTTAGCGTATGCAGGCAGGGAGATAAAACCAGCAGAGATCCTTCGCTACTTGTGATTTTTTTATGCGAGGATTACACTGCTTGAAGAGGTGCTGAATGTGAGCCGGGAAGACATATAGTAGAGCTCGCAAATTCACAGCTGACGCGACTGCAGGTGGGGAGGCAAGCAAGCAATATTCTGGACAACTTGTTGACGAGGCACTACATCAGGACAGTGGGGCATAGGGGTAGGTGAGATGGTTGATGTCTGTTTAACATTATTTGAAGCAGTTATGAGCGGGTAGATAATGAGCAGGAGGCTAAGCTACGGGGGATAACAGCAAGAGAAATATCTGCCACACTTACTCAACTAACAAGGAACAGGCTACAGAAGCATGTATATTTGCTTTTTTGGGAGGTGCCACGCTGTGTGGTTCAGTCCTTGACATCTTTGATGGGACAGGTGGAAGTGGAGGGTATGTGTATCTGGAGCTGGTGTTTTTTTTTTTTACCGCTCTTCTCTCAGGGGGAGAAGTGTCACGGTAAGGGCAGAAGACTCAAGTCATGTCTGTTTTTTGGGGGTAAAGTGCATTTTGTGTGGAGAACCATTGCGTTCTCTTTACACCGCAGTTTGCAATTTTAACTTTGTAATGGGTCAGCCACTCAGTTTGTTGCCCACTAAGTCTGGAATGTGATTCCCCTTCACAAAAGTGGGAGCAAGGCAGAAGCAGGAAACTACAGACCTGTTAGTTTGACCTCGGTGGTGGGGAAAATGATGGAATCACTTCTGAAAGAAAGAATTGTTGAGTACCTAGAGGCCAGCGGGGCACAGGACCCAAAGCAGCATGGATTCACAGCAGGAAGGTCATGTCAGATGAATCTAATCAATTTCTTTGATTGGGTGACCAAAGTAATAGACCAGGGAGGGGCTGTGGATATGGCCTACCTAGACTTTAGCAAGGCATTTGACACAGTCCTGCACAAAACATTAATAATCAAGTTAGCCAGCCTGGGAGTGGGTCCCAGGGTGGTAGCCTGGGTAGCAAACTGGCTGCACAACAGGACACAGAAGGTAATAGTGAATGGAACACATTCCGAAGAAAGGGGGGTTACTAGTGGAGTACCTCAGGGCTCAGTACTGGGTCCAGTCCTCTTTAACGTCTTTATAGGTGACATTGCAGAGGGTCTGGAAAGAAAGGTATGCCTCTTTGCAGATGACACAAAGATCTGTAACAGAGTTGATACACAAGGGGTAGAAACGATGAGAAGGGACTTGGCAAGGTTGGAGGAATGGTCAGACATATGGCAATTTAGATTCAATGCAAAGAAGTACAAAGTAATGCACCTGGGAAATAAAAATCCAGGAGAAGAGTACACAATAGCAGGGGAGGTACTAACAACAACAACAATAATGGAAAGGGACCTGGGGGTAGTCATATCAAATGACCTAAAGGTGGGTAAGCAATGTGAGAAGTCGGTAAGGAGAGCCAGGGGGATACTGGGATGCATAGGGAGGCATCACAAGTAGAAAAAGGAAGTGGTTATCCCTCTGTACAGACAGTTGGTGAGACCCCATCTGAGTACTGTGCAGTTTTGGAGACCTAATCTACGCAAGGACATAGACAGGATGGAAGCAGTCCAGAGGAAGGCAACTAAATGGTGCAGGGTCTACATCAGAAACCATATGAAGACAGACTGAGAGAGCTTAATATGTATACCCTTGATGAAAGGAGGGACGGGGGACATGATAGAAACTTTTAAGTACCTCAAGGGAATCAACAAAGTCCAGGAGGGTAGCATCTTTCAGAAAAAGAGATGTGTAAGAACAAGGGGGCACAATTTAAAGCTAGAGGTGGGACGGCTCAGGGGTAATGTGAGGAAATTTTTTTTCATGGAGATAGTGGTGGATGCATGGAACTGCCTTCCTGGAGAGGTTGTGGGGTCTAAAACAGTGGAGGAATTCAAACATGCATGGGACAGACATAAGGCAATTATAGTGGGGGGTTGCAGGAAGTAGGCTGTTGGTTAACTAGAATCTGCAGCTCATTCAATAGGTAGGGAAATGGGCAGACTGGGTAGGCCAAGTGGTCCTTATCTGCTGTCAAAGTCTATGTTTCTATGTAAGCGACAGATACAAATGGCGGATATTTGGAATGCAAGTGAGGGGTTTCATCCAATTGGAGAACATGCTGGGCACCAACATCCTGGTGATGGGGCAGGCTAGTCTGGCACTTTTAATTGGTGGGCATCTATTGTCTGATAGATGCCCAGATAGATAAGTGTCTGAGCCAATCAGATGCCTCAAATAGCTTTGCACATTTTCTAAACATAAATTCTGTGCTTCCAGAGTTTTTCTCAAGAACTAGAATAAATATCTTGTGCTGCTACTTTCTGCTACAAGGTTGAGCGCTATGGTTCAGCCCACAACCACAGTTCTTGTTCTGCACTTTAGGATAAATTGTGAGAAAAGCATAACACATTAGGGTAAATTTTGAGAAAAGCGCTATATCAAGGACGTAATTTATCTGCAGCACTTTGGGACCAAATTTTGCAGCAGGGTTACCATTTGCTGCAGAACTTCTGAGTTGGTGGCTTGTAATTTCTGTTGCAGTTCTACGCCAACAATGTACTGCCACATCACACTATCCAGATACCGCATCCACGGCAATGGCAACTAGGATAGGGGAATGCGTAAATCAACTAGTTTTCAAAATAAACCCTCAAACTTCAATCAATAATGTTCTTTCTTAAAAGAAGCTACAAAAATCAGCATTCAAGGTCCTATCAAATTGCACAAATGAAATATGCAGAGGGGGCACTGTGTGATAAATGATTTTCATCCACATTCTTGCTGTTTACACCACTCATGAGATTACCCAAGGTCAAACAGCACTTAATAGATAAAGAATTTATCACACAAGTCCCCACTGCTTATTTTAAGGCGCAGTACTGTACTGTATATTAGGGTTAAGTAAGGACTCTAATGTTAAACCAGCATTTTTGCACCTTAATTACTTTGCCCCCATTCAACCAATTTACATGAAAGTCAGAAAGAACAGAGATGGTGCCAGGATCTCTGGATCCTGAAAATTTCATGGCAATTGGTTCCCTGGGAGCCAAGTAACACAGAGGCAAAAGCTCCACAACTCACCAAAATTAGGATTTTTTTAATTTTTGCTCAAGTGTAACTAAAAAACAAGCATTTGTCAATGCCGAATGTTGCTTGCTTGTATGTGCTGTTTAGGTATTTGGAAGTGATAGTTCCATGCCTTCCTCCCAAGTCATCCACTGTGTCTTTCCACTCAGTATTCACAGAAGAGTGGGAGGGGCAAGGGCCACAGCAGTACAGCAGTTGCCAAGGGAGTGAAGAGGTGGACAATAGTCCATTCAAAGGCAAAAGAGTCCTGCAGGAGCTCACTAAATTGAAGGTGGACAAAGCAATGGAACCAGATGGCATACGCCCAAGGATATTAAGAGAACTGCGAAGGGAGATAGCAATACCTCTGGCAGCTATGTTCACTGAGTCATTCAACATGAGTGAATTGGAGGAGGGCACATGTGGTCTCTCTACACAAATGCAGTAGCAGGGAGGAGGCAGGGAACAATAGGCTGTTCAGCCTCACCTCAGTAGTGAGGAAGATCATGGAGGCATTACTTAAAGAAAGGATAGTGGGGCATCTAGAAGCCATCAGAGCCCAGGACCGTGGACAACATGGATTCACAGTGGGGACATCATGTCAGACAAATCTGGTTGATTTCTTTGACTGGGTGACAAAAGAAGTGAATCAGGGTGGGGCAATGGACAACACTTACCTTGATTTCAGCAAGGCCTTTGACACCATCCCACATAGGAGGCTGATAAAATAGCTTGCTAGGCTGGGCATGGGGGAAAGGGTGCTAAACTGGGTTAGAAACTGGCTAACAGACAGGAGGCAGAGAGTGGTGGTAAATGGGGTGCAGTCTAGGGAGAGGGGGTGACCAGTGGGGTGCTGCAGGGTCTTCATTAGTAACATTGCAGAACGGCTGAAGGGAATTTTTTCACCAAATTTTCAACATAGCCATTTTAAGACCTCTGCTCATGAACAGTGTCACTGTGATTTTCTTAATCTGTCCCAAACATTGATTGCGCACACTGACTGCGCCATTGTGCACTACATGCACAGAAACACATTTTGGGCGACATGTGAAAAATGACAGCTGTACTGCTCATAAGGAGGTGTGGTAAAATGGCAATGTTGAAAATCTGGAGTGCAAATATTAAAAATTCGCGAACTTACGAGCGTGGTAGGAACTGCGCAACGCACGCTCGAAAAACAGTCATTTTTAGGAATTTTTTCACCAAATTTTCAACATAGCCATTCTAATACCTCTGCTCATGAACAGTGTCACTGTGATTTTCTTAATGTGTCCCATACATTGATTTTGCACACCGACTGCGCCATTGTGCGCTACATGGGCGGAAACATGTTTTGGGTGAGATGTGAAAAATGACAGCTGTACTGCTCATAAGAAGGTGTGGCAAAATAGCATGTTGAAAATCTGGAGTGAAAATATTGAAAATTCACAAACTTACTAACGTATGTAGGAACTGTGCAAAACAGCTCATAAAACAGTCATTTTTGGGAATTTTTCCACCAAATTTTCAACATAGCCATTTTAAGACCTCTGTTCATGAACAGTGTCACTGTGATTTTCTTAATAGTGCCCCATACATTGATTTCAGACACCACGCGCCGACAGCGCTACATGGCGGAAACATGTTTTGGGTGAGATGTGAAAATGACAGCTGTACTGCTTAAAGGAGGTGTGGTAAATGGTAATGTTAAAGTCTGGAGTGAAAATATTGAAAATTCGTGAACTTACAAGTGTGTGTAGGAACTGCGCAACGCACGCTCATAAAACAGACATTTTTAGGAATTTTTTCACCAAGTTTTCAACATAGACTTTTTGAGAGCCAACCTTATGAACATTGGCAGTGTTGTTTTGTTACTTGGTCCTGAAAGGTGATTTCACGTAGTGACCGTGAAATCACCCTTCGGGCCCGATTAACGCCATGACAGTGTAAGAATTCATGAGGAGGGGTTCTAAAAACCCCATGTTGAAAATTTGGGCCCAAAATTCCCAAACATGCCTGAGATATGCAACAAAGTTGAAAAACCCTATTAATTCCATTATACAGCTTACCACCATTTCCTCAGTTCGCGGTCGGCTTTGAAGAGTGCAGACGTGTTCCCGGTCCACCGAAGATCATCGCGACGGACTCCACAGGTAAGTATGGTGTGAGGGGGGTGTGGGGAGGCAGGGTGTGCAGTGAGTGGGTGCAGGTTGTTGGGGGGCAGGAAGACTACGAGGGACCATTTTTTTATTTACAGGGGTTTTTTTAAGATGACGGGGGATGTTTGTCACACTTGGGTAGGCTCCCAGCATGGCAGCTGGAAAGGCTGTTTGGGGAGGCTGGAGCCGACGGGGGATTGTGCACCCCCATCGGCCATAACAGCTTTGCCATGCTGGGTGGGCCCCAGCATGGCACCTGGAAAACTTTTGGGAAGCGGCAGCCCTGGGCTATAACAGTTTTTGCCATGCGGTGGGGCCTCCCAGCGTGGCACCTGGACAGCTTTTGTGGGGGGGCATGAAGCCAACAGGGGATTGGGCACCACCATCGGCCATACAGTGTGTGTGTGGCGGGGAAGGATCGCATCAGCACGCAGTATGCTTGCTTGCGTGTGTGTGGGGGGTGGAGCTCTGCTCACTGAAGCAGAGCTCTCTCTTTCAACTGTACGACCACTGCATTTTCAACTGCTGTCATAGACAGCTACAGCAGTGATTGGGGAACTGGGGCCGTGCCTGCAAACACAATGACTGAATTGGAAGATGGGTGCCACACCTCCGAAAACTCGGATGATGGCACTATGTTTCTTGCACATGCGTGCAAACAACATAACTAGGAGGATTTTAAACCTGAAACCTACAGGTTTCATAGAGTTTGGGCCAAAGTGTGTGATGTTGTGTTCTTTATGTCCCAAAGTTACTATAAGAAGTTTTTAAATTATTTGAGAAAAAACATTCCGTTTGTGAGCATTTGCTATTTAAAAAAAATCTATGTTCTAAAGATAACTGCATTTTTAGGATAACATGAAGTCATGTTGTCTTATTATGAGACAGCTGTCATTTGTAAGCTGGCTGGACTGGCTCCCTGCTGACAGATCCATCCCCTGGCTGTTAATGAATTACTAGAGGTTCATGGACGCATGGAATGGTCTGCCTCAGGAGGTGGTGGGAGTGAGCACTGTGGATGAATTCAAGCTTGCTTGGGACAGGCATAGGGGAACCACAGAGGTACAGCAGTGGGTGGGCCAGAAGCAGTAATCTAGTACAAGGGCTTATGGGCAGACTAGATGGGCCAGGTGGTCCTTATCTGCCGACAATTTCTATGTTTCTTTGTTTGGCTCAGTCATTGTGGAGATACCTGTAGTCAGGTGTTTCTTAATGGAGGGTGTCTTCCTCTTTGCACTGAAGAGGTTGATGGTGAAGCCTTTCCTTTCAAAGCCATATTTTTGCTGTGACAGCCTGTCCAACTACAGACCTGACTTGAAGCTGCTTGTTTTGGGGAAAGGTTATCATGAATATAGGGATGACTCAACTTGACGTACATCTGGAGAAATGTTACATCTAAAAACCTTTCCAATCGGGGTTCAGAAAGGGTCCTTCCACAAAGCCAGCACTTGCCAGAGTGCAAATGATCTCCTTCTACCCAGGGATAGAGGTGAACAAATGTTTCTTGTTCTTCTCAATATCTTATCAGCCTTTGACACCACACAGCATGGGATTTTAACAGATTTATGCACTTTGGGGGGCCCACAGGTGTTGCCTTGAAATGGTTTAAGTTCTTCATGTCTAGCAAGGTGCAGCAGGCTATGCTGGGAAACTTTTCTTTGTGTCTTGCTGCCCTTAACTGTGGAGTGCCTCAGCGTTTGATTCTGTCTCCTTTATTATCTATTATGTATATGTTACCTCTAGAAGAGGTCATAGTTTGGAGTTTCATTGCTAAGCTGATGATACCCAGATATATTTGTCATTTGCCCCCGAGAAAAGAAATGCTATCAGCATGCTGAACAGTTGCCTGACTGATATTAATGACTGGATGGCCTTCAGCTGGTTGAGGTTGAATCCAGTTAAGACAGAAGGGCTGTTGCTGGATACAAGTCCATAGCAGATAGCAGGTATGGATGTGAATGTGGCCTGGTTGCAAGTAAACTCTACCCCTCTCATAGCCATGTGTAGGTTTAAGAGCAACGTAAGCAATGTCTATACCATACCCCCGAGAAAAACAGACTGAGGGTTGTCACCCAGCTTCTGCTGCCAGTTCTAGAGTATGGAAGTATAGTCTACTAGTATACAAACAACTACTTACCAGAAAGACTGGACGTAACCTACCATAAGATGGCAAGATTTGCCCTCAGCTGCCTGTACTGCATGCACCTCTGTGAAATGATCAGTAGACTAAATAGGAGTTCTCTTAACACCAGAAGGGAATATTCCAAGGCAATCATGGCTTACAAAATAGTTAAGGACCATATAACCGAATACCATGACCTAGTAACAACTCTTCCAAAAACTAGTGCAATATGCAAGAGATCAAAAATAGGGACCTCCATGTCTCCAGAACCCAAACCAACTATGGGAAGATGATCCTCAATTACTTCATCTCGAAAACATGGAACTTCTTGTCTCCTGCATTACATTCGAACAAATCTCTGTCTGAATTTAAAACCATACTACAAACAGAATTTACCACCATTTGTAATTGTAACTACTGACTAAGTGATTCTTTAACAGCGTAACAGCCTTCCCTGGATCAACATCTGCAGCTTGGTTCATCATATTTCTATCTGTCAATGTAGATAATATAATGGGTTTGCCCTCCTATATGTAAATGTCAAAGCCATTGCACCATGTTTTATCACAGGACAACTTTGGAAAAAAGGCCCATGGTGGTCCTAACAGTTCTTATCCTGTCTAAAAATAACAATTCCTAGCTAAGAACCTGTGAGTCATCATGGATCATAAGATGACACTGGAATACCAGGTGACAGCAGCAGATCATAGTGTTTTTTTTCCATGTTATGAACATCACCTGGATCAAACCCTATCTGGAACCTGAGGACCCCGGTGCATGACTTTGTTAAATCAAGGCTGGATTATTGTAATGATCTATACCTCAGGCTACTAGGAGGTTTGACATGCCTCTTGCAGCTGGAGCAGAATAGCATAGCCAGATTGATTGTTGGTGTTTCACGCGTCAAGCATATATCCTGGATATTGCGGATGCAATACTAGCTGCCTGTGAGGTGGCCTCCCACCTTCAAGATAGGTTGTTAACATACAAAGCCCTACACAATTTTTGCCTAAGCTACCTTAAAGAGCTCCTGCGTTCCTATACTTTTTGGTGCCCTATTCACTCTTCTAACAGTCATTAGTTCATGATTAAAGTAGTTTGAGGACTGGACATTTGCTTTGGCAGCACCACTTTGGGGGAATACGTTGCCTTGTTATCTTTGGGCGGCGTCCTCGATTGATCATTTTAAGATCAGTCTGAAATGGTACCTACTTGCATTGGTGTTCTCTGACTAGTTTTATTTGTGGCAGGAATCAGGTTGACCATTGGGTTATGTGCTATACTGCTTTTTATTGATATTTATATTTTCATTTTGTTTTAAAAAGATAGGCCAAGTTAATGTTTGTATAGTTTAGAAATGTCTATGTTGCTGTATAAGTTCCTATTTGTAAGGCATTCTGAGCCTGGGATAGGGTGTGGATAAATAAACTACTTACTAAGTTACTTACTAGCACAGCCACTGTCTGAATATCATCATCGCAAACTGTAAAGTAATGAATAGATGCAAAATGTGTTTTTTTGTTACGCTGCAGTTCACAAGAAAGGAATTTATATGGCAGCCAACTAAGAAGGTGAGTGAAGGACTTTTGCAAGTTTCTGTCTGGGGGGAAGGGTTGCCACTAAATTGAAGGGACTACTTGGAACACAAATATAGTTAAATAATTGGGTGCCACTAGAGGTAAGGGAATGCTTATTATGGGATTTGGGAGTGAGGGAGGGCTTTACTACTGGATGTGAGAGACTGCTTGGCATGATGGGGTGATGTAAAGGAGTGCCATTAGACACCAGGCACTGTTTGGCACAGGTAGTGGGTGAGGGAAGTCTGGGAGTGAGGGAGAGGGTAAGTCAGTAAATTCAAGGGACCACTTGGTATAGGGGTAGGGTGAGAAGGTTGGGTGCTACTGGAGGTAAGGGACTGCTTATTATGAGATTTGGTAGTAAGGGAGGCCCTTGCCACTGGAAGCAAAGACAAAAAATGTGGCACTCGGACCAGTTATTCCCACTAGATACAATGGCACAAAATTAAAGTGCACTAGTGGAGCCTTTTAAATGAATTTTATTCGAATAACGAAAAGGCACAGGTAATCCAAATTACACGCCATCTAGCCACCCAGCGCTTCAACTCCTCATGAGTCTTCCTCAGGGGTGTGGCCAGCAGACGAGAAAACAAACCTAAATACAAATAAGTATGTGACATCACTCAAATGGCTTACATCAATAGCCACATATACACTTAATTCATATACTTAAAGTTCATCTCACAGATTCATACATTTAACAACAAATCAGTACCAAGGTCAATATTCTTATAAATGTAGCAAATGAACTTATAAATATTTTATATAATAAACCATCCCTACACCCATAAAGATTGTGTACAAAAAAAGAAAATTAGAAAATTTAACATCATTTAGTGACAGTAGAAGTATTCCACCTATAAGAATATCTCTAAATATCAACAGATTCAGCTAATAAAGTGCTCTCTGTTAAACTCCATTTACAGTAAAAATCTACCTGGATATCAACAGGTTCAACTAATGAAATGATCTCTGTTAAGTTCCATTTATATTATAACTTTAAATGAAATACTATACAAACTTCACTAAAGTGGGATTCCATTTCTGGAAGAATGCATTTTCCTTATACAAAATAATGGTGGCAGCCACAACATCCAACCATATTTTATTACCAGCCCAGTAAGTCTGGATCCAGAAAACAGAGTGTCCCATGTATGTCTTTGAGTGAAATCTAAAAAAGAAGAAAGAAAGAAAATTAATAAATTAAATACATATTACAGTTAAAAAGGTGCAAAAAACACATAACAAATATCAAATATCACATAGTCAAACAATCCTCAACAGGGTTCACGGTATTATGGAAAACCTGGGGTTATAAGAAACGCAAAATTATCTGAATGTTTAGAACTATAAAAATATCCTCTGAATATTTATTTTGTAAGAAATGGTTTTAAATCCCATCTTTTGTTTAAACCTCCAGGTTTTACACTTTTAAGATGAAAAATCCATTTACTTTCTTTCTCCAAGAGTAGGTTCGCCCTGTTTCCCCCAAATTCAAGGGGCAGTATCCACTCAATGCCCATAAATTTCAAACAGTCCGCTTTGGAGTTATGCATCTGGCTAAAGTGTATTCCTACTGGTGTATCCTGTCTATTGTTCTGTATTGACTGAACATGCTCTTGATCCTCTGTTTTAGGGCCTTATGGTCTTTCCAACATAAGCAAAATTACAGGTACACCATAACACATAAACTGTATAACTAGTATCACAAGTTATAGTTTCCTAATTTCAATTTTGATTTCTTGATATTTAGGGTGTTGGAATTCTTTGCCTGACATGCAGAATTTACAGATGTTACACCTTGCACATTTAAAACATCCATTTGTCCTTCTAGATAGCCAGTTATTGCTGGGAATTTTTGGAGTTCTAAATCTGCTGTGTACTAGAATATCTTTAAAGTTCTTTGCCCTACTAAAAGATACCCTAGGTTGATTTCCCACAGCCTCTGCTACTGTCTGATCACTCATCAAGATGGGCCAGTTGTTAAAAATTATATTACCTATCTTGTCTGCCTTGTGGTTGTATTGAGTGGTACAAGTACAAGGCTGTGTATTTGGTATCATGTGTTGTATGTTCAAGAGTGATTCTCTGTCTAAGTTCAAAGCTTTTTCTCTCAACCCCCGTAATAGATCTGGAGCATAGCCCCTCTCTATAAACTGGTTTATTAATTCATCTGTTTGTTGTTTAAAAAGATCCTCAGTACTGCAATGCCTATGTATTCAAACCATCTGGCTGTAGGGAATAGAATCTTTCAGTTGTTTTCGGATGTGCTCTTGTGGCATGCAATACTGAATTCATAGCTGTTGGTTTTCGATAACACTTAGTATTAATAACTTTCAGATCTTTATTTACAAAAAGATTCAGATCCAGGAAGTTTATACTATGCTTATTAGCCTCATGAGTAAATCTTAAATTCAAGTTATTAACATTTAGCCACTTAATGAAATCATATGCCTCAGAGTCACTGCCCTGCCATATGCATATTACATCATCAATAAAGCAGTACCAATGTCTAATGCAAGTTCTGAATGGATTAATGTTATCATTAAAGACAATGGTCTCTTCCCAATATCCCAAAACTAAATTTGCATAACTAGGGGCCATCGCCGCTCCCATTGCTGTACCGCATTTTTGTAGATAAAACTGTGTATCAAACTTGAAATAATTGTGTTCCAAAATGAATCTTAAAGCTTGTAAAACAAAATCTTTTGGTATGTTCTCAGATCCAGATGTCTTATCCAAAAAATATTTCACTGCTGAGATGCCTTGATCATGTTTTATAGATGTATATAAAGATTCAACATCTATTCGAAGAAAACAAAAAATCCTCCTCCCATTTAATATTCTGAATCTTTTGTAACAAATTCTTTGTATCACAAATATATGAACCCAGATTTAATACACCATGTTGCAGGAAAAAGTCTATGAATTTACCTAAATTTTGTGTCATGTTCCCTATACCAGAAACAATAGGTCTACCTGGTGGATTTAACAAGTTTTTATGTACCTTAGGTAATTTGTAGAAGCCCGGTACAACAGGGATGTGACAAACTCTTTGGCACAATGATGGGGTGAGGGGAAAGAGTGCTACTGGACACCAGGGACTGTTTGGCCCAGGAATGGGGTGAGGTAAGGGGTACTTCTCAATGTCGGAGACTGCTTGGCATAGGGATGAGGTGAGGAAGGGATGCCACTGGATGCCAGGGACTTCATGGCATGAAACAGAATGAAGAATGAAGGATGGGACTGAACACTAACAATGGCATGGTGTGTGAAAGGGTGAGGGCAAGCAGTACCACAGAACACCAGGAATTGTTTGAAGCAAAAGGCTAGCACTGTCATTACAAATTAATGTGCACTTTGTTATTTAATATAATTTTCAAAATGGATAGAAAAGAATTGCAAAAAGCTACATGTGGGCATTAGTGAGGGTTGAAATAGAAACCCAAAAAGTAGGTAACTGTGTGATGTTAGGGTAAAACATCTGCATAATCTTCATGATTGTGTGTTGTGTTCTTCAGGGTTTGAATACTTGTTCAGTGCGGCGTTAGTGTTACTCTAACTTTGGAACCTCTCTCAAACCACTGGTGTCTTGTCTGAGTACATTTCTGTGCCTTGAAAAACAGTACTGAAATCACAGAAATTGTACAAATGTGTTGGCAGAAAAGGACCTCACTTGCCCATCGAGTCTGCCCCTACCCCCCCATTTCATCCCCTTTGCCAGGGCCCCCCCCGGTCAACCCCTTATGTCTGTCCCATGCCTTCATGAATATCTCCACAATTTAGCCTCCACACCTCCTCAGGTAGTTTGTTCCAGGCCTCCACCACTCTCTCCATTAAGTAACACCCCCTCACATTGCCCTTAAATCTTCCTCCTTCTAATCTTAGACTATGACCTCTAGTTTTAGCTCCCACTTTCCTTTTAAATAAGCTACCCTCCCTCACCTTATTAACCCTTTTCACATACTTAAATGTTTATATCATGTCCCCACTCTCCCTTCTAGTCTCCAGTGGGTACAGGTCCAGTTCCCTCCACCTCTCCTCATACGGCTTCCCATTCATACCCTGCACCATCGTGGCTGCCTTTCTCTGAACCCTTTCAAACACTGCTTCATGCAATCATTCAAACTCTCCACAACATTACATCACACCACCTCAAAGATTATAGGGATTTTTTAACCTAATGTCTCATTTTCCCTACTTTTGTTTCTTTGTGCTTCAACCCTAACTGATGGGTAAAATAGTTTTCTGTGGTTCATTTTAAATATAAGCCATTTCTATGACACTATAGCAACCTGAGCTGCATTGGTAGTTGTCTGACATAAAATAAGTAAACCATGCCATAAATTGGAATGTATGTGGATTCTTGTAAGTTTACATTCAATGTCCTGCACAGCCAGTATAGTGTTATGCTTGTGCAACTGTGTTAGTCTGGTTTTGGCTGTTCGCACTCTCTATTCCAAAGAAATTACCACCCTGTAGGGGTACGAAAGGCAAGGAACCCTCGGAGAGGGTTTCACCCCTAGAGGTGCCATGGGATGATTCCTGTGGCTAAAGGTACCTTAGGAATCCCCCTAAGGAGAGAGTGCTGCTACTGGAGGAGGAGGGGAGGATTGTGGGGGCAAAGAAAAAGTGCTTCACAATGAGGCTGAGAGGAATTTCTTATATAGCTCAGGAAGTGGGAGTGGCTGGCTGCTTGACCATCAAACTCCAGGCAGAGCCTTTCCAATTGAATGTCCTGCACAGCCAGTATAGTGTTATGCTTGTGCAACTGTGTTAGTTTGGTTTTGGCTGTTCGCACTCTCTATTCCAGAGGAATTACTACCCTGTAAGGGTACTAAAGGCAAGGAACCCTCGGAGAGGGTTCCACCCCTAGAGGTGCATGGGATGATTCCTGTGGCTAAAGGTACCTTAGGAATCCCCAAAAGAAATGTAGTACAATCATATCCCAAAGAAGGAGGTGACACGAAGCTTATGCACAAGCAGTAACTGTGATGTAGGAGAAGTAACTGTAACGTAGTAGTACAGAAGCATAGGCAGTTTGATAATGTAATGTGATGCTCAGTTTGACAATGTAATGAAATGCCCAGGCTTGCATAGCATGATACTGATGGTTTGCGTTGAGAATGAGGGATCCTCTTAGGAGAGCGGGAAAGGCAGGACATCCTCCACCTCCATCCAACAGTGGAACCTACCTAAAGAAACTAGGGGATGTTACTATGCTAACTAACAGTTATGACCTGAGGCAACAAAAGAGAGAAAAAACCCTCTAAGAGGAGGAAATCTCTGGGGATCCAAAGCCTTGGTCTCCTTCCCTCCAGGCTTGGGATAGTTTATTAAGTGATGGCTCTGCAGCTGCAATTTGGAAAACCCAATTAAAGGGAGGTGGAAAATATTCCAATTTGGAGAAAGGCTCTCACTCAAACCCTCTAGTGGAATGCCGTGGAAGGTTGCGAGAAAACTCTGCAACAATACATGCAACCAAGACAGAGGAGGAGAGCAACAACTGCTGAGGCACTCACCTGGCCTACCCACCCTAAACTCAAACCAGGTGAACCAGAGGCAGTCATAGGAAGAATGCGGTGAAGGTGCCTTGCTAGGGAAACCACTAAAGTCAATGGCTAACTGTTATAATGGAACACAAGAGCCAAAGGAGATCATCGTAACCACCCTTCACCATTAGTCTCAAATTCTACACCAGGAGCTGCTGTCATGTAGCAGGCAGGTAAAGCCAAACCTGAGGTGAGGACATTCCCAGCTATGGGCCAGGTGAGAAGGATCCCACCCCAAGTTGAACACACTCAAGATGCAGACTAAATGCAGAGTTACACCGTCAGCTGCAGGAACCCTATGCCAGAATAGAATGACTGGCATGCTCCAGAAATTGATTGAAAGCTGAAAAGGTGGTGAGCTGAATGAGCAAGGCGTGCTGAGATCATAATAACCAATAAGTGCTGAGATCTTGCAAGGTTGAATGCAGAATTGAGTGCAGCAGAATCCCAGATGCTGAAGCCGAGGGGGATGGCAGTAGGCACGAAGCAATGGTTGCATAAGCAATGAGCAACGATTGCGTAAGCAAGCGTGGACCTGCACGTAGGTCAGTAGCAGAGTAGTAATAAATGGACTTGCACATAGGTCTGCATAACATAGTAGCAATGAAACAGCACTGAATAGTGGGGGCAAGCCAGCCAGGCATTGCAAAGCCAAATCAAGGTGACAAACTCTGAGGATTTTCAGTGGTGAAGACAGGATTTAAAACAGAAATAATTAGCCACATGGGCCACGACCCCCCAAACACCTCCAAGTCCCCACTGTAGGACAAACAAGGACGCGATGGAAGGGCCGAGAACCATATGCAGATATTAAACCTAGTTGATAGCCTCAGCAGGAGCTTTAGCTAACCTCAGAGTAGAACAGCAGTGTATAAAGGAAATAACAGGATTGAACTGCATAGCAAGGCTCAGAGCTTGAAGCAGGTATACAAACAGAAGCAGCATCTGTATTGAGTACACTGAGTTGCAAACTGCAATAAACATAAAATAAAGAAGGCACAATACTCTGAAAGCAGCTGTCACAGGCAGTGCAATGAACTGCAGCAATGAGGCAAGAAGAATGAGTTGAGCATGATTTAGCTGTATAGCCAGGGTTCAGTGTGAGCCTGAATCAGGTGAAAGCAATTAAGTATGCAACATGGAAAGCAGCTTTGGCTGAGCTGAACACACAGATAATGTTTGTGGTTGCATTGCAAGGAATTTGAGTGTTGTAACTGAAAGCAATTCAAGTTGTGAGTATCTGAAAGCAAGTAGTATGAGCTCTGGAGTAGCAGTATGCCAGGAGCTTAGAAACAAAGCCCCCAAAAAACAAAACCAAAGACACACAAACACAGAAAACAGGGAACAAAGACAGAAGAAGCACGCGCAGCCCAAGGCAAAATACAAACCAGAAGCAGGAAAAAACACAGAAATCCAGCAGACAAGCAGGAGCGGGGGGGGGTAGACCCCAACCAGCTTAGAGGACAAACCGCTGAGCCTTCGGCTGCAAAGAAAAAGTGCTTCACAATGAGGTTGAAAGGAACTGCTTATATAGCTCAGGAAGTGGGAGTAGCTGGTTGCTTGGCCATTGAACTCCAGGCACAGCCTTTCCAATTGTAGCAATCATTCTAAGTTCATTGAAGTATATATTTCCAATGAGTAACAGAATGAGCATTCTCACTCACCAGCAATGTAAAATTAAAATCACACAGCGAATGATCCTGAATGGAACATTAATAATCACAAGGTTAATTTCTATTTTACATGACTTTTAAAGTCAATTATGTGCTTAAAAGAACATCCATAAAATATGAGACAATAGAAAAACATCCCTATAAATTGTAAAGATACAGTAAAATTTCTGACAATGCTGTTTCCGTCACAGACCAATGGGGCCTCATATACCAAACAGATTGGTTTAGCTTAAGAGACTAGTAACAAACATGAGCAATCAGCTTTAATGCATTTAATTATATGTTAACATCTTACTGATTCAAATGAACAGAGATGAACTGAGGATTTTTAAATTAGATAATCCTCATTTATGTGGAACATTGATTTTGTTTGGCAGAATGAAAAGGGGACCTGTCAGATTTTTTTATAGATGTTACCACATTATCAGTATATCTTAAAACAAATACGTTATCCACCAGTATCAGCTGAATTTGGCTTATGTTTTAACTAAAATGGAAACTGCACCACTCCTGCACTGTTTCTTATATCCAAATAGCAAAAGCCAAATTTACATGTAGCCAACCCCTTGACGTTGGTTATTACTGGGTCCTCTGTTCTAGTGGAGGAGGCTGGCCAGAGTTTTGACGGTTGTGACAGGACTACAAGGCAATTAATATGCATTAGAGCAATATATATATATATATATTACAATTTTTGATCAGGAAAGTGACACTAAGCCAAAGCTTATTTCCAGGTGTGTCCTGTGAGCATGGGGAGGTTACGTGACTTGCTCATGGTCACACACACAGTATGCTGGTGGTGGCTGTGGGATTCAAACCCAGTTAACTAGGTTTGCAGCTCATTGCTTTTAACTACTACACTACACTGCCTCCTGGAACTACTGAACACAAATCACTGTCCACACAAAGGCTTCAGTAATGTGTGTGTGTGTGTGGGAGGAGGGTTGTATTTAAAACAACATGGCACTCCTAGAAGGCAATTATTTAATGTTACCAAAAAGCAACACCTTTTATAGATGTCTCTTCTCATTACATGGGTACCTCCCCAACAAAAAAATATATGTAACACTTAGGGTGCACTTGCCACATACTCAAGGTAAACAATACAGGTGGCTAAAGCAGGTAGAACGGAGCCAAACAAAGTGGAAGTGCTCACAGCATGGCAGGCACAGAGCTTGGCTTCACATTCACCACATATATGATTCACAGCCACAAGATGCAGAAGTTTAAAAATATGGTTTATTCCACAATGGATGCCAACGGCCTGATGCAGGTACCCTCCTCATTGGCAAACGTTGATATTAGTGCTTCTCGAGCATGCCTTGAGAAAGCACTCAGCATCGAACAAAAACGTTTGGCAACAGGGAGGAGTACCTGCATCAGGCTGCTGGTGTCCATTGTGGAATAAACTATATTTGTTAGCCTTCTGCATCTTGTGGCTATGAATCATATATTCGTGGTGAATGTGAAGCCAAGCTCTGTGCTTGCCATACTTTCCACATACTTGGTCCCTAGGCAAGGGATCCTAAACTCCTAACATACCCCACAATTTTCTTCAGGCTCCCTCGCGAAATTCTTATGCTCTCTCACAATTTCTTTACTTTCTCTAATGACCCTTCTTTATATTCTTACCTGTTTCACACCTTTATAATTCTGAAGGAGTCAAGCATATTCTCCAGACTGCGCTGTACTCATTGCAGTTGTTGAATTTCTCTTGTCTTTCTCTGTCTCTGCTGTTCTTATCTGCTGCTTGTATCTACTATCTGCATTCAGGATTCCAACTCTTCTTTACTTTGGGCCTCCTTGGGGAAAGACGTCATCAGGCTGCCTGTGCCATGTCCAAACCTGGGGCCCTACCACCACACCCAGATCCAGCAGGTGAGGCTTGGTCCAGTACACCCAGTTAGTAAATTGGTTTCTGTTAACTATCAGCTCGCAACACTTGCACAGCCCACTCAAATGTCCTTTATATTGGGTATGCCTACTCATGGGCCATCCTGTCCTCAGTTAGAGCTGTTCCTACCATAAAAGCTTTCACTGCTAAACTGCAGAAACATATCCAACAGTCTAATGTCTAAATACTGTGTTTAATTTACCATTCTTTAGATCTGCTATACAGGTTGAATGATTTATGCTTGCACCATGTCGTTTTATTACGTATCATGTATATATACTGTGTGTGTATATATATACTGTATATATATATATACTGTATATAATATTTAGTTGTATCATGCACCATTGCCTTGACTTGTACTTTTCTATATCTGGGTTGCGCCTGAAAAAGGCCCCTTGGCACCAGTGCACCCACCCAGTTATCAAAATAATAAATAAATGGGCTAAGGATGATCATTTGGCTCAGATGCTGCTGAGTCCTATAACTGACTAGAGCCTCCTACCACTACCGCGATCCTTTTCTTGGCCTAGTTACCCTAGCCCAAAGGCCAGGAGGAAGTAGCTGCTCCTCCTGTCTGCTCCACTTCAGACTCAACGCTCTCTTTCTCTAACTCTATCCTCACTGACTCCAGAACCTTCTAGCTGTCTCTTATATCCCTGTCTATCTCTACCCACATTTCCTGTTTATAGCCTTAAGCTACACTGCTGGGAATTATAACTAAACCTAGCTCGCCATTAGCCCTTTATCTTCTGGAACTCTGCACTAACCCATGGAACCATTTTAGTAGCCCATATTTGGCTAGGGGTACACATTCCCCTTTGAAGCACCTGTTGACCTCAACCACCTCTTGCACTCATTTGCACAAATACATCTAAACACCATATTTACTATAAAACACACCTTTTCTATTAAGAATAATTTTCTGAACATGTGAATTTGCCAAAGAACAACTCCTTATGGAAGTGATTGTCACAAGTAGCCCTCTTAACTGTTACTAGCACAGGTAGAGACTCTTGGGCTTAGTCAGAAATAAGGTCCTCCCCAGGTAGGCAAAGCATTTGGCAAAAATGTGTTTAGTATTTTATGAGCTACTATTACTGTAAGTGCGTTTTCTTTTGTCTTTTTTGATCTTTGACCCCAGGATGCCCTTACAAAAGAGTGCAAAATCCATGGTTCCTTCCTGTCAAAAAAATTAAATCTGAATCTACAATGGGCACTAATACTTGGGTGTCTTGGAAAGCATTGGCAAGCATACCAGTAGAGTTTTTTTTGTAGCAATCCTCCAAACATCTTATCCATGGTGGTATTCTCAGCATAGCAAATGAGGTATAGTCCACACCCCGAATGATAGGCAGAGAATTACCAGAACACTGGTGTGGCAACAGGATATTTAACCACCAAGTCCACTTTGGACACTTCTACAGTATTGTTGGTTATATTCACACATCCTTTACTTCAACTTACTCAGTATTAACTCATACACTTTAAACATGTATTGGTATAGCATGACTGTAATGATTTCATATGCAACAGTCTTGGTCTTCGGCCATCAGGGCCCGAAAGAAAACATTTCATACCTGCACTGCTAAAAACACAAACTAATTCAACTGTTGACTGCTTTGGTGGACAAAGCTACTTCTTTGGTCTTCTCTTAAAAAGAAGACATTCACAATATACCCCCAAAATACTACTTGTCTCTATAATGTGATTATAAAACACTAAGAGCCCAATATTTGAAGGTCAGAGCTAGTGCTGCACAAAGTCCTTTCTCCTAGCGCCATTGTAAGTGATTCACAACATTTGATATGTTTGTAGAAGTGAGTGCACAAAGCATGTATGAATATACCCCTCAGAGTGCAGCACAAAGTAGGGCACTAACAGGTTTTCCCAGTTAGAAAGCACACCCCCTGCTGGCTAATGAAGGGAATGACACTGAACAGAGAACAAGCAGCCCAAGCACAAGAATCAGTTAGCATGTCCCATGCATGTTAGCACTGTTGTGCAAATGTGCTGTAATCCAACACCTCATGCAGATGAGTCCATTCCACATTCAAAGCACCAGCTGCTTATTACCAGCTCATTATGAACCATTTCAGTGTCATTACCAGGACCAGAGCCAAATGTTAACAGATGGCTATGGGTGCAGCAGTGCTCCAAGCCTCAGAAGTCATGTATGGGCTGTTTGAAAGTGTCCTTTATGCTGCACCACCCTTAGCAGCATCACAGTACTTCGAATATAGCATGTGTACAATCACTGACTTTGTACCACTGTGCAAACAGATGCTTCTAATATAGGAAGCCCTGTGTTAAGTCCAGACTCACAGTACACACCTCAGTTTGTGTGCAGCAAAGTCATTTTTCACAGCACTAAGGGTTTGACTATCTAGGCAAGACCAGGGCACAGGATAGTAGACAGCTGCTATGCTCCTCCAGCAGAACAGATGGGTGCATGACAGTTGTGATCCCCACGTGAATAGTGAAACAACTCTGGAAGAACTTAAATATAGTCTTACACTTTGGACATAGCATTAACCAATTAGATGCAGCCTGCATGATGCTGTTGTTGAAACCTCACTAAAGGAAGAAGACAGGATCCATCTTGTCCACTAGCATGCCATCAGGCCTGGGCACCTTGGCAGAATGAACAGTTCAAAGGCCCTCAGGACTGATGCTGATGATGACAACTGCATGCATCTAAATGCTGAGCCTCACCTCCTAGGATTTCATCATTTGGTTTGCTTTGACAATTGCTGCCTGACTATAGGAGGTTAGGGCATCTGGTGTCTTTCTATTAATGGAGTGCAGGGCCTCTATAATGAGCACTGGGGACATCTTGCTAGTACCTCATGCCAAAGCCATCCCAAGGGGTCAAGGCACTTGTAGTCAGTTTTTGCCTCTACTGCACTCTTCATGATTCTGTCAACCTTACAGGTTTTGAGCAATTTCAGCCTCCGACCATGCAAGACTTGTTCCCACTCTGTCAAATGAGTTGCCATAATAGGTACTGTTTCTGTAAAATACACATAAAAACATAGACAATGTCAGCAGAAAAAGGACCATCAGTTCATCCAGTCTGCCCAGTTTTATCCTATCCTGCCCTGTGACCTATTGTCTAGATGGGATTTTTGCCCTTGCCCCCCCCACTTGTTTACTGCCTTATTGCTACCCCCGAGTACTGATTAAGTCCCTTACTCTTTCCCAGCTGTACGTGAACACATAACTGGTTTTTGCACCCACCACCTCAGCCAGTAGGCTGTTCCACTCCTCAGCCACTCTCTCCATAGAAATATACAGTGTCATCTGATGGAGAAGGCTGCACTGTAGTGGATTAGTCTGCTGCTGGTTCCACTGGTTCTGCTGACCCCACAGGTTCTTCTTCTTGAATTTCTGTTAACACTGGCTTGGGCTCTGGCATGGGTAATGGCTATGGTGTCTCTGTGTCAGGCACTCTGCTGGGGGACCCAGAGGTTTATGTCTCCACCTCAGTGGCAAATGTTGAAAAGTCAGAGGGAATTATTAAACCTCAGGACAAGCAGATATCCTGGCCTTGCAGAAGTGATGCCCCTGGAGTGTTCTGACTCATAAGTCAGCATCCACAATGCTGGATGATTTTATCATCAAAAAAACCCCAAAGTCAGCTATGAAACATTAAATTTTCCTTAAGGGGCTAGGTCAGCCATCACATAATCTAATATATAACATTTCAGGAGTCATGTTGAAAGGCCTTGTAAGGAATAATGGACAAATACTAAGATACCGCCATCTTGGGCCTTAATAAACTGGTTTTCCACAAAACTTTGGTAACTGCTGCTGTGAATTTATTTGAAATAAAAGAAAGCATGTTAAGATTCATGAGTGGAACTTTCAGTTTCATAATCACAGGCACCACCCACTTTCCCAACTCCTTTACTTCTTGTTTCACTATTACTGCTTCTACGCTTACATCTGGGAAGAAGCTTGGGCTCCCAGGGCATGGTCGCTGGCATCAGGGAAGGGCAGTGACTGGTCCCTCCACCCATGCAGACCTCTGATGACCCATGCTCGCTCCCGAACCCGGGTCACCGTCATGCCACGAGGTGAGACATCCACCGCCTCAACCCTCTGCACCACCGGGCCAGCCAGAAGCCACCTTTTTAATGTATGCAGTGCAGAGAGCAATCTTGCTCTACTGCTTATGGATTTTTGGCTTATACTTTCACTTCCTTTTGATCCTCATTTCTTCCTCTCTATCAGACTAAGCACTGTAATTCTTTGCTAACACCTAATTGTCCTTTGACATATCAGATATTACCTCCCATCTTTTTTCTTTACTCACGTATTCTTTTTAAATAAAAAAAAGTGCTCTAATTCCTAATCTGCCACATTGGGTTTGTTTGATTTGATGGGGGATTGCTGTTGCATTAAATCTGCATGTAACAAATAAAAGATAAATATTATCTAAGCTTCAAGTCTAGATGCAGAATAAAATGAGATGGAGTTAAATGGTGGGACTAAAACATCCTGGGCTTGATTTACGTTGTTTTCTTAATAGGAACAGTTTGCACAGCCACCCACTAGTGGAATATCTCCATATGTTATAAGATACCAGACAAATAATACCAGGTTAACCTGAGGATGATTGTGGAGGTAGTTATACAATGTAACTGCCAATTTAGCAAAGGGCCGCAGCAAACAGCAAGGGGGTTTCTCCTTTTTTTATCATTATGTGTCTCTTACTTTCCCTCCACCTTCTCTTATTTTCTTACACCTATCCATTTGATTTTCTTTCTCTTATGACTAACTTTAACCTTTCTGATGTTTAAATGGCTGGATTTATAAGAAAGCAAGTTATATCCTCATCTGTCATGCATTATAAAGGTTGCTATGGTAAAACTTAAAAAAAAAATTACACTATATTAATACAAGACAGAGTACATTATATGTAGTCTTATCTATGGTAATTTGTGGTCCTGTTGACCGTTGATAGTCCCATATATGGAAAGTTTCTGGGGAGCTAATGTGTTTCACAACATATGGAGAAATACAGGATGTGTGACAGGTCTCTGGAGACCAAAGCCTTGGGGACCTTCCTGGCTTATGGTTCATACAGGAACAGGTGGACAGATAGTATAGGGGAAATGCATAGGCTGCCATGTGGGGCCATGCAATACTTTCTCATCTGCAGAATTTTTATCTTTATTCTATTGAGTGTTTTATTGATAGATTCTTATTACTGTATTCATATGTGTGTAATACTAAGTGTTACGTTCACAAACTATATGTTTATTGGAATAGTGTTATCCCACAGAGGGTAACTTTTGGTTCTTTGTTAAAGCAATACTATTTGATAACGATACCCTTTTGCTATAGTCCATTTACAATGATACAGTTTATAGCTTTAATTTGCAGAGCATTTGTTCTGGTCCACTAATTAATCTTCTAGTTATTTGTGTACATATAACACATGAGGGATGCTATGGAAAACTTACATACAGAATAACACAAGGAAATATGCCTTGGTCAGTTCTAATGGCTTTAGTATATAGTAATAGATATAGTATGACAATTATTTGGGCTATCATTAGATACAATGAATAATAATCAGACCAACACCAAGTTCATCCCATGGAACGTTCAGGGGCTAGGTTTTCCTATCAAAAGGAAAAAGGTGCTTGCCTCTCTTAACAGACTTAATGAGGATGTTGCCTTGATACAAGAAACACATTTACTACCTGATGAAGCCAATAAGCTCATGAGATCATGGGTAGGGGAGGTCTATCATAATTCAGTCGGCAAGAAGAATAAAGGTTTGGCTATACTAATTAACAAAAAACTTAATTTTCTGGCTACGAACCACAAAACTGATACAAGAGGTAGATGGCAAATCTTAGCAGGGACCATAGATGGTATAGCTATAATCCTATGCAATATTTATACACCCAATAGTGAGTCAAGCACCTCCTTCTTAGAATTTTTTGATGAGCTCAGGAAAATTAACAGCACAAACATTATACTTGGGTGGGGGGGACTTTAACATGGTTTCAGATAATATGACAGACAGAAGCAATCCTGGACATCGAGAATCTAATAAGAAAGCCAGGGAAATCTTACAAGATAGGATGAGGGACTTGGGGCTTATGGATGCATGGAGAGTGATGTATCCAGACAAGAGGAACTATTCCTTTTATTCCAGTAGGCATACTACTTACCGCAGAATAGACATGATACTTATATCAAATAAATTTATGAACAGTTTAGTAATATCTGATATTGGATCATTCTTGTGTCAGATCATGCTCCAGTTAAGGTTTATCTTAAACGCGGACCCTAATGTAGATAGGTCTTTCCATTGGAGATTCACTTGCACACTTTTGAATGACACAGAGTTTGGCCCATGGATAAAAGAGGAGACAAAGCAGTTCTTTAGCATTAATGATATAAATAAGGTATTTTTTAATTTTTATAAGGACCTGTATGGAAGTAAGCAAAAACAAGCCTAGAAAATATCCAAAATTTTTTAACAGAAGCCAGATTACCCCAGATTTCAGACGAACATAGGAAGAACTTAAATAGACCCATCACAATGGAGGAAATAAGAGAATCCATTAAAGCCTTCTCTAAGGCCAAGGCACCAGGATCAGATAGATTATCAGCTGAAATATATTCTCTTTCACAAGGCAAGTTAACACCAGCATTGCTGAGAGTATTTACAGAAATAGAGAAGGGGGTATGATGCCCCAAACTATGTATGAGGCTATTATCACAGTTCTGCATAAAAAAGGGAAAGACACATTGGACCCAGCTTGTTACTGTCCAATATCCCTACTTAATGTAGATTACAAGATATGGGCAAAAATACTGGCTATAAGGCTACAACATACCTTGATTCAATACATACATAATGATCAAGTAGGATTTATTAAAAGCTGCTCAGGGATTGAGAATGTGAGAAGGGTAATCTCCACAATATGGAGGACCTCTAACATACAAGAAACATCGATCCTGTTATCATTAGATGCCCACAAAGCTTTTGATTCTATATAATGGCATTATTTACAGAATGTTTTACAGACATATGACTTAGGTGCGGACTTTATCTCAAGAGTTGCTTTATTACACCAAGCCCCCAGGAAGAAATTGTGTACAAATAAAATCTTATCCACTGAATTCACATTAGATTGAGGCACCAGACAGGTGCCCACTTTCTCCCCTACTTTTTGTCTTAGCACTGGAACCCTTGTTATGCCATATTAGACAGAATAGTTTAATAACGGGTGTCAGATTTCCAAAAATGAATCTCAGGGTAGTTGCTTATGCAGATGACATGTTACTGTCTGTAACAAACCCTCAAAAAACACTGGGTCCAACTATGGAACTTTTAGACAAACTTAGGGATATTTCTGGATTGTCAATAAACTGGTCAAAGTCTGAGATGCTCTCATTAAAAGGCAGTGCTGATAATCTTAGACTGCTATGTAGTAAATACAACTTAAAGTGGAGTGGGAACTCATTACATATCTGGGTATTAAAATTACGTGCAAGCTGGAGCATTTAAGGGCTAGTAACATGAGACCTTTGTTCAAAGATATACAGTTAAACTTGGAAAAATGGGGGAAACAATCTCTCGCTATGGGGCAAAGTTAATGCTTTGAAGATGGTGGTAGTACCTAGAATCCTCTTTCTCTTACAGAATATTCCCATGGACATTAGCCCATGCTGGTTTACAAGAACAGGTACCACAGTGAGGAAATTCTTCTGGGAAGGGGAAAAAGGCCAGAGTTAGTCTAGGCAAACTCAAAAAAAAAACATGGCAAGAAGGGGGTATGGGCCTACCAGATTTTTAATCGCTATCAACAAACTTTCTTATTTAGGCAATTATGGTATTGGTTCCCAAAGGGGAAAGAACTCCCTTTATGGGCCAACTATGAGGCCACTTTGGTTAGACCTTATTCTATACATCATCTAATGCTGGGTATATACTGTATACACCAAACATAACATCAGATCCATATTTAAGAAGTACATCTAGATTGATTAAATGGTTTAGCAAACACACACAATTGCAATTATTTCCTAGAGAGTTCACACCTATTTAGATAAACCCAAAGATCGCTATAGAGGGAAAGACTATGTCCAGTGAAATTTGGGAAAAACTAGGAGTTGAGACCCTTAGAGATGTGATTAATCCAGAAAATGGAGTTCTCAGATCATTTTCTGATTTGAGAATAATGTATGGGTTACCCTATACTGAGTTTCATACGTACTTACAATTAAGGCTCACTTTACAAAACATTCTAGATATAAATCTTGCTTTTCAACCCTTGAAAGAATTGACAGACCTATTCTCTATAATGAGAAGCAAAGGAGGGGCTGATAAATTATATAAATGGTGTATTGCTATAGGCCCAGACTTGACTAAAGGTTCAAAACAAAATGGGAAGGTAGATTGGGATACAATCTTTCAGAGCCAACATGGAAATTATTGTGGCACAATGCATACAAAACAAACAAAGATATGTAGGGACACTTACTTCACTTCAAAATTTTACATGACTGGTACTTCACACCAGTTAAGATGCATAGGTTAGGGCTAGCACCTGAGGACACCTGTTGGAGGTGTAGTGCACCAAAGGCGGATCTATTTCACTTGTTATGGAGTTGCCAGTAATTAGATCCTCATGGATAATTATATGGAATGTATGTAAGCAAGTTTTAGGTTTAGAAATACCTTTTGAGACAGGAATTTTTATATTGGGCAATACAGGTATTCTAAATATTGGCGCACTTAAAAAGAAATGGCTGTTATTAGCTGCCTTGGGATTTAAACACCTCATATTGACTCACTGGAAAGATAAATATCCCCGAGCCTAGAAGAATGGGCTAAACATTTAATAATCTGGCTCTAAATGAATGGAATAGTCACTAGAGTAATGGGACAACAGAAAAACATGAAGTCATATGGGCCCCTTTTCTGAAATGCTTGGAAAATAAGTAGAAGATAAACTGTATGTTATAGATACTGACCAGAATTTGTACTGTATGTGGGTTATTTAGATTATCATATATTACTTTGTATGTATTATGAACGTTAGTGTAATTGTTGTGTTATTTTAAGCATACTCTAATGATTTTAATGTTTGTATTATTCTGAAAATAAATAAAATTTGTTAAAAAAAAAGAAGATCTGCAGAAGTGGGTATTTTAGAGTATTTCCAATATGTTAAAAGTAAACGTTTTACCTGTATAAAAAGCATATTCAGCCACCTATGTTGATATTTAGAGAGCTTGGTATGCTGAGGTACAAAACCCAATATTATATATTTAGGATCAAAAGGAACAACCAGTGATTGTTGTTGCAAAATGATAGACACTCTGCCATAGGGCAAGAACTGGTTTACAAGACCATAAAATATGCAGTAGGTCTCCACTGGGAGAATTGCATTGCCAGCAATGGTCATTTGGTATTAATCCAAAACGATATAAAAAGGATAGAGTTCTGTACCATAGGTGAAGTATTTTATATTGGATAAGCAAGCTAGAAACATAGAATTTGATGGCAGATAAGGACCGCTTGGCCCACCCAGTCTGCCCATTTCCCTACTTGATGGATAAGCTGCAGATCCTAGTTAACCAGCAGCCTACTTCTTCCTACCCCCACCCCCTAGAATTGCCATCCTGGAACCCCCTAGAACATCTTTAAAATGATAATGACAGAGAGTCCAGCATTCTTTCCATTGAGAATCAGTTATATTAGATTGTAGTGCTGAAATCCATTTGGCCCTAATCAAAAGAGATTGGTCCAGCAGAGTATCTCTGATAAGTTTGTATATTCTGCTAATGAGGCCAGATGTATTTTCCATACATTAAGTAATATAAGAAGTAGAAGAAGATTGGTTATTGATTTGTTGTAATAAGGGTGAAATAGCAGTCTGTACTTGAAAATGTTTCCAGAAATCCTGTTTAGGTATATTCCATTTGGCTTGAAAACAGGAAAAGGAAGTCAATATATGTGAACCAGTAATCAGGATATCAGCTAGGCAGATTACACCTTTACTTTTACATAAATTAGAGACCAGTGATTGACCATCAAGAATAACATTACGGTTACCCCGGATGGGAGTGTATAAAATAATTATAGAATTGTTTTTTAACCACTTATGTAATTTAGTCCAGTAATAAACCAAAGGAGCAATAGTAAGATGTTGTTTTAATTCTTTACATAATGTGTTAAATATGAAATTAACAGGGATCCTGCCTGGAGTCAATGATGTTTCCATAGCTACCCATAAGGGAGTTTTGGAGTTGGGTTTGATAAACCATTTTACGGTTTGTGAAGCACGAAAGGCCAACAGATATGTTAGAAACCAGGGGGAACCAAAACCTCCTTATTTATTTATTTATTTGTTTATTTATAAGCCCATCGGAATTACAACCCTTTGAGTCATAGACTCATTTCCAAAGGCCCCACGTCATGATACAAAGAGAAAAACACAGATAGTAATGAAAATTGAAGGAACAGGTAATACATACGATGGAGAACACTGAATACAATTAGCAGGGTGATAGTGTCATCCAGCAGATGAAAGTCAGTCCTATACAGATAGTTGCTAGGCAGTTGTTAACATGTCCATCAGCAGAATGAGCTGTAGTTCTATACAATCAGTAGCTAGGCAGTTGATAACGTACAAGCACAGTAACTTCTTACGAGGTAAAAAGTGTGCTGTCTCAGGAGAGACATTGTCAAGGTTGGCTAGGCTCCAGCCACTGAAGAGAGGCACCTAGCGGCCTAGGGTGGTTTTGGAAGAGGACACTCACAGTTGTGGGTGTACAGAATGTGATTCTTGAGTGCAACCTTGAAAGGCCCTATTTTGGTGAGAGAGGTGATGGTGGGGGGAGAGCATTGTACCAGGGAGGTGCTCTGAATTGGAAGGATCTTTGTGCTAGTGCAGTCCTGACCCTAGGGATCTGCAATATTGTCTTGGAGGCACTGTGAGTGGCAACAGTAGGGGTGGCAGGGAGAAGGGATATGGGGCCCCTGGGGGGGGCATACCCAGTTGTATTTTTTTGGCAAGGAGGCCGGACTGATTTTGAAGTCTCTCCTTGAGTGTGAGTAAGTTGGTTAAGGAATAAAGGGTGCAGGTATGTGTCCATTTATCAGCTCCAGACAAGAGCCAGCATACCTTGTTAATGGAAATTTGGATTTTGTTTAGAGCACTGGCATTGGCTGCTGCATATACTGTGAGTCCATAGTCCACTAGGGACAGTACAGAGGAGGTGACTGCCAGGCGGAAGGCTTCGGGTGGCAGGCAGTCCTTATGTCTGTATAACAGGCCAATGCGTTCATTGGTGGCTGAGGTAAGCGTATTGATGTGACAGTGAAATGAAAGGGTTGAGTCAAAAGTGATGCCGAGGTATTTGTAGGTGAGGACTTGGTCCCATGGATGGAGCGACCTGGAGAGTATCTGGAGGGGGGAGTCCTTGGATTTGCTTTGGCGATGGGTGAAAAGCATGTTTTTTTTTTTTTTATATTTACGATAAGTCAGCAGTCCATGAACCAGTTCTCAATTTGATTGAAGGAGTGCTGGAGGGAGGACTGGAGTGCAGAGGGGTCAGAGTGGAAGGTGAAGAGGACCGCATTGTCCACATAAAGAAGAATCCTGCCAGAACAGAAGCTGGGAAGGGTGTTTAGATAAACACCAAAGAGCAATGGGCCCAGGATGGAGCCCTGGGGGGATACCAGAGCATACAGGCTGGGTACTGGAGAGCGTGGTATAAATTGTTACACATTGGGACCTTGAGGAAAGGTAGCTAGAGAACCAGGAGAGGGGTCCATGAGAGAAGCCGAGTTGGTGGAGTGTGTTCAGTAAGAGGGGGTGTGAGACCATATCAAAGGCCTTGGAGAGGTCAATAAAAACAGCACCGGTGAGGTGGCCCTTGTCTAGGGCAGAGTGGAGGAAGTTAGAGAATTCCGTGAGGGCAGTGAACGTGCTATGGGCAAATCAGAAGCCATGCTGCTCCCTGCATAGCAAGCTGTGGGTGTCAAGGTACTCTGTGAGTTGATCGGCCAGTATTTTTTCGAGAGCTTTAGAGAGCAGAGGGAGGATGGATATTGGGCGATAATTGTTAGGGGAGGAGCTATCCTCACCTTATTTCGGCTAAACCATGGGATATGTCCTTCCCATAAAAAGTCTCCCAATATTTTATCAATTTTGGACAGGAAAAAGGGTGGTAATGTTAGTGGAATATTAGAAAACAAATACAGGATTTTCGGTGTGATGGTCATTTTTGTAGCAGCAATTTTGCCTGCTAGAGACAATTTAAGGATTTTCCATCGATCCAGAACTGTTTTAATGTCATTAAGTAAGGGAGAAAGATTTGTTTCCCAAATTTTGTAGGAAATACCTTGAGGAGCCCATCAAAACCCAAATGGGATTGTTCATGTAGGGTTTGCAAAGGCCATTCAAAGGCAGTACTCTGGTTTTCTTATAATTCACCGCTAAACCGGATAGTACATTAAAAATATTCAACAAGGTTACTAACGGTTCAGCAGCAGATTCTAGGTTCTCTAACAAAATTAACAAATCATCAGCACATAGCAGTGAAGTATACTGTGTATTGCCAATAGAAATGCCCCTTATCTCGATGCAAAGGGCAGCAGCCAAGGGTTTGAGGGCTAAAATAAAAAGAAACGATGATAGGGGGCATCCTTGTCTGGTACCTCTGGTGAGGTTAAAATATTGGGACAACGCAGAATTTGTAAGGACCTTTGCTGAATGGGCTATATTTTTAAAAAGATTCACAAAGGTACCTCCAGGAAACAATCTTCATAAAGAGGTCAATGTAGGTAAATCAAAGTTAACAGTACACTTAAATATCCAAGCCAACTATAGGAGCAAAAAAGTGCAGCAGAGCTCCAGAATATGTATTTCATAAAACTTTCCAAGGTCATTCAAAACCCAAATAAAGATCATCACACAAATATAATTTTAAATGGGGGAGTTCATAATCTCCATTCAATAAATTTAAGTAAGTATATTGTAACACCAGAAACCAAGCAAACCCTTCGATAAGTAAGTTGAAATATGAAATAAAATCGAAGCGGTACCTCTGTATAAAGAGTCTTCAGACCAATCCCTACAAACAGGTATTACTTTCTAGCCTCTCACCATACATACTCCTAGGTGTTAGTGTCCTGAAGCAACAATAGCATACCTTTAAAAAGGCTATACAAGCCCGTGAACACTGAATATGCCACCATAATTTCAGCATTCTCCTCCCTGTTTGAAGGTGTTCCAAATCCAAATTTCAGTGTTAGACACCTCATAAAGACTCAGCACTGCCATATGTTATCAGCATGTTATCCAAAATCAGGTAGTCTCTCCCACACTTCAAGGACGCCAAACACATACTTGTCGAGCAAAAGCTACAGACTCCGAGGCAGACTCTGAAAAGTATACAACCCACTCAGGAAAGAAAACTCCCCAGCCCTTGGGACACAAACATGGAAAAACCCTCAGCAAACAAAATAAAAAACTCAATAGAGCAGAACAGAGTGTAGCGGGGCAGCATGTAGCCATCTTGCTGCCCCACCCCCCACATACACAATGCCCACAGGTGCAGGTAACTTTGGTACTATGCTCACATTCAGTTGGTTTGATACTTCATTAATGCTCAGAGTCACTTGGATGGTGGGATAGTATAGAATGTCCCTGTGGATACAGATGACCCCAGTACTGAATTTTTTTGCACAGACTTTTCTCAGAACTTCAACATGCACTAGAGTCTGTCTGCTGCCCAAATGAATATGTCTCTTCACAGTCTTATCTCTCACCTTGACATCTGTTATATACTTGGCCCAATTTGCTAAGGACAAATCTGCTCCAGTGTTACCCTCTTTATTTGCATGACACTTTCTTGCAATATGGCCTGGCTTGTTACAGTTGTAGCAACTAAAGTTTTTGGGTGCAGATTTGTTACCCTCACCAGAGTTCTTATCTGATCTAGAGTTAATTTGGGAAAAAGAGGGTCTTACCAGTCCTTGACTGTTACTTCACTGCTGCCTGGTCTGTCTGGCCATCTGATAGTCCTCAGCCAAAGAAATGGCCTTTTCTCCATTTTCTGGTTGGTGTTCTTTTACCCAAAGCTGCACATCTGTAGGCAGGAAGTTGATGAATTGCTCCATTGGAAATATGTTGATCTGTGGGACTCTTGCCCTCTAGCTAGAGCCATTTAACACAGAGTTCTCTGAATTGGGTGAAGGCTTCTCAAGGATTTTTGACTGAGTAGTACTTCAGGAACCAGAATCTTTGCTTGTTCTTCTTCCATCACTGCTGCCAGCTGCACAGTCTCAGTCTGGACTTTTGCCTCTGCTAGTTTGGTTGCCATTCTTCTGGTAATCACTCCTGGGTTTACGAACATATGAAGGTGCCAGCAGAACAGACCTATCGGTCTATCAAAGTCTGCTTGATTGTGTAGCTAGCTCCCTAGCAGGCTTGCTGTTGCAGGATCCATACCTTCCTTCTATGCTTCCCTGGTATGAGATCTAGTACCCACACACAAAACTCCTGGCTTAGAGTATGCACAGTGTAAATCCCACTTAGTCTGACACCATCTGTCATTGAGATGCAGGTCAGGAAGAATAGGAAAACCAGGAGCAGCTATCAAAATCGCAAGAAGCATTTTATTATCAATAACAATAGAATAAAAATAAAATTGTGCCGGATAGCTCATATACAGAAGTTTAAATAAAACAAAGTCCTTCATCTGAGAGTATCTCTAATTCTAAATTTCAGTCTTGATCTCTCCAACAAAAATTGCTTTCTTTGTATACAATTTATTTTCCTGGCAATTAACTTCTGTTTCCTGATGTTGTTAAGATACGTCCTGTTTTTATAACATCCCAAAACTTTGCCAGTTTCTTTCCTTGCAGGTGCAACAAAATAGAAAACTGTGTTCCAGAACTGATCTCTTGTTGACAACTCTGCAAATGAGCTTGTGGAGGTCAAAAGGTCAAACTGTGTCTCAAGGTTAACCCCCTGAGTTACAGACAGCTTTTTGCAATAATTTCAACAATGTAACTATACACATTTTCAAACCAGAGAACCCAGTTGACATAAAGATCCACATATATTTTTATAACCACAGATAAGTATCGGGAAAGAAAAGACAGAAACAGCAAAGGCAGGAAGATAGCAAGAGGGGGGAGAATTGTTAGACTGTCAGAGGGATCAGTACCTAGGTCTCACAAGAAAATTTGATTGCACAATCAAACAGACAAGAGACAGAAAAGAAGAGGATAGAACAGATTCTTGCTTTTAGCTCTTTCTGCATAACAAATGGGACAGGGTCTTATTCAACCCTGTCACATCACTTGTATCATTTTTCTGTGCTGAGAAGGTACCCTTGAGCCACTGTTGCTAAGCATTTGGCTCAGAACTTGAAGTACTGCAGTTTTTTGAAAATGAGCTAATCACCTCCAAAGTGGCCCAGGAACAAATTGAAAATGATAAATTGCTGTGAAACCAAAGTAAAGCAAGCAATCTAAGCTTGTACAGCAAAAGCAGTGTTATCTTAATTGTAGATCAAGTGGGTGCCATTGAACAAAATGCACAGAACCACAGAATATCCTTTTTGTGGCCCTTCATACAAAAACAACAGCTTCAAGGTGAGCTGGTCACATCAAAGGAAATCTATAAACTGTGGAAGACAACATGCACCTTTCTGGAAACCAGTTTATTTATAACTGTATTCATTTGTTACAATACCCATTTAAAAGAATATAAATGCAAGTATGTTGTGTTTGCATGTGTGCTAAATGTTAGAAGACGGTATGACACTATGCCACCTGCTTATTATTATATGTATAATATTTGTATCATAGATAAATGTGTATGTGATTGTCTGCCTAGGACACAGCCAGCCAGTGTGAGGAGGCTTGACTTTTGACCTCAAAAGTGTCAGTGTGACTGAAGCAGCAGGATGTCATAAAACTGGCCAGTGGAGAAGCACTAATTAAAGGTTTCCTGCCCTGTCTTACACACAGGGCTTCCTGCCAGATGCCAGGTGATAAGACATCATAAAATATGCCTTTTGAAAGTTAAAAGTTTGAATTTTATGATCCTGAGGGAACAGACAACTTTGCAGCAGACTTGTGTGAAAATGATAAAACTGAAATCATTCTTGCAAAACAGGAAACCAGCAGAGAGCTCAAAGGACAGGCTTTGATGAAAGAGACTCATGTTTTAAAAATTGCTAACTGTTGATTTCCAAAGCAGAAATTAAGTTTATGGCAGGATCTAACAGTGACATGTATGATGTGATATCACCAGGAGGTGGAGAAAACTGACTTTTGAATATTGCCTGTATCTGAGAAGTTAGTGTAGAAAGACTCTCTGAAAATGAAAGACACACTTAGTCTGTGGACTGGTAACTAAGCACTTTAGAAAGATATAATTCAGCTGGAACTTTTAAGTATTTTGCAGGCACTTTGTTTGTTCTGCAATTTCCCTATTATTTTGTTGACTGTAAGTATTGATGTTATATGCTCTGTGTTTGGTATTTTATCTATTTTAAAATTGTAGTAAACACTATTTTCCTTGAAATACTGCCTGTAGCTTTTCAGTTTCCTTCGCGTGTGAATGCTGGAACAGTGTTTAATTCCTACAGCTGTTAAGAGCTCAAAAGGGTGTGTTACTATCTTGCAAAAGGTAAGAATATACCTAGGTCTCATACTGAGTCATAAGGGTACATTTGGGAAACCTGGCTGGGTGCCACTGGGTGAAGGATTGTATTGCATTTCCCCAAAGAGAATATATATCTGAGCCTGTTAACTGGTGTGCTAGCATAAGGTTCACATTTGACCCCCAGGACTCGAGGCTGGTAGGTGATTCAGACCCAAAAGAGACAGGAGGTTTACCCTGTTTGTCTCCTGTTTGCACTATTGTGTTTCAAGGTTGGCACTGTGGGAGCAGAGGGCCTGACCTGCGGAGCACGTTTGTGACAGATGGTAGGACTGCTAGTTTTAAGTAGTCTTATTTGCACTATAATGCAGCACATTTCTTGTGCTAGTCTGCAGTCACTAAAGTCAGACACTTCAGCAATAAATTGCGGTACTGTTGCTTGGAAGCTGCCATTATGGACCCAGCATTCTGCACAGGTGGGTCACTCTTATTTTTTTTATTTGTTTATAAAATAATCATTGTGTCCCCATTACAGCTTTCAGTTTGTACCATCCCCAACTGAATTGCACAAATGCAGATGCTGAATGTGTGCCAGGGTGTCCTGAGCAGAGGGGTGGTGGTGGTGATTGAGTCCAGGCCATGCCATATGGCCAGTCGGAACCTCATGCCATCTCCATGTTTCCAGCCAGGACCATGCCTTCTTATGTGGTGGAGCCTCCCTCTCCCTCTCCCTCCAAAGACCTGTTTTAGTTTTTTGGAGCCTCCAGGTATGACTTATCAATATTTCTTTGCCCCTTTAACCAGCAGTCTTTCCCAGCTTATTGCAATATCCCTATAATGTGAGCCTGTACTTCCAAAACCTTTTCAAAACCTTTCAGGTGGTTTGAGAGGTGGGAAGTTGTTCTTTGCCTCTAATTGTCACAATACCACTGTACCTGGTCCCATAGTTAATTCTTTTTAAAAGACCACCTATGCTTTCTCCTCCATCGTAACAATGCCCATAACATATGATCTCTGGCCTAGCCAGGACTGGGCCCAGTAGGCAATTCCTGATCCATTTACTAAAATCTTCCTGAGGGTTACTGCTTCTGCTGCTATTCTGGTTGTAGTGGAGAAGCAAAGGGAACCTACAACTCTGTGTGTCCATTATATAGCCCTTTGCTCCTCTCTTCCAACCACAAGTCCTCCGTCCACAGGGAACTCCTACTTGCTTGCCTGATTCCACCCCTAGTGGGCATCTACCTATGTAACCCTACCTGCGAGCTCAGATGTCAGGAAGGGCAGTGACATCAGACTAAACCCCACTTGTAGCAATCCTTTGCAGGTACTCTAAATATCAGCGAAAAAATTGTGTTTCCTGAATTAGAGCCATAAATACTTGCAATAACAACCTCTTGTTTAGCTAAAATCCCTGTAATAAAAATCTATCTGCCATTGAGGTCTGCAAATACATCCCGGAGCAGAAATTGTAAACATCTGGCTAGAAAGACAGCTGCTTTGTTATTGTCTTTTTCCAGCACAACAAATTTGAACCACCCAGCTTCATCTGAAACAATTACCTTGATCTTGCTGTAAAGCAGCACTGCAGTGTACTTGGGCAAAAATTTGACACTACCGCTTTTCACTTGAAAAGATTCCAGGCATCTTCCAGTTTAATTTGGTGGCACAATTTTCTAATTCCACCAAAATTTGAGTATTTTATAAATGTTTTAATTGATTTTTTTCTCAAGAGTAAAACGATGGCTGCCACATTTTCCATAGAAATAACACTGTAGACCTGGCAAGAGTTAGGACAGAAAAAATAAAAAATAAAAGTTTCATGGTGCACAGTATAGGAGGTAACTAGACAAGTACATTTGACAGGTCTGATAATATTTTTCTTAAGTGTAGCTGAAGTTAGCTTTTTTGGAAAATCATTTTTCATTGCACTCTTGCTTTAAATGGATTTCTTACAAGTATGCTATTACTACATCTAGTTTATGCAAGTGTGTTAAGATCTGCAACTGTTTTGTTGGAGAATTAGCCCCCTTCATTGTGCATGTAACATATTTTACTGGTTTACTACTCATGTAGGTGTTTTAGCAGTTTGAGCCTTGGCAACATATCTCTGCAAGCCTGGGAAAACCCTAAAATGGGAATGAACACAGTACTCACTTTTTTGGAACATAACAGTTAAAAATACCTAAAATCCCCCTTCCCCAGAGCAGGACAGGCCCTACCCCAATCACAACAGATTTTTCAGATGCTGATTTCGTGAGCATCCCTTTACAAATGGTGTATTGGTGTTAGACACCCCAAAAGATACAACAATCTTATTTTAGTAACTAAGAAATGATTCTTACTCTCTTCACCCCCTGACAGGCTCCATAGGGCTTTAGCTCAGACAGAGATTCTCATGGTCCCATGGAAAAATTTAGCACAGCAAATAGCAGTCAACGTGCATTAAATAATAGATATTAAGTTGACATTTTTATATAATTAAAAGTCCCAGATGCTTGTTCTGGACTATAAAAGAGCAGAGATCAGGAGGCTGAGCTCAGGGGAAGACACATGGGGATGAGCAAATTAGAGGGAGCGGATAACAAATGGGACACAGTCCAACAAGGAATTCAAGAGAGTTTCAGGATATGTCTAAGGCAGACTGAGAAGGGAATGAAGCGCAAAAAAACTATTTGATTCTCCATTAAGGTAGGGGAGGCTGTCTGGGCCAAGAAACTGGCTTTCAAGAAGTACAGTATGAGGCAGATTAATCAGAGGTGAAGAGGGAGCTCCATCTTGGCCAGCAATGTAGTGAGATGGGCTAAAGTGGAGTCAAAACTCAAAGTAATGGAAGGGTGAAGGAAAATTACAAGGACTTATTTAGGTATGTCAGAAAAGAGAAAAAATGAGGAGATAAAGTATTAAAGAAGGTGTAGATTTGACTAGAGGAAGACAGGCAAAAATCAGATATAATAAATGAATATTTTTGCTCAGAAGTTATGGTTAAAAGAAGAAGGGGGCACTGTCTCTTTGTGGCAGTAAAGATGGGAGGCAGACAAGGACAGTGATGGAGATCATCACCAAGGACAGAGAACTTAAGGGTTTGAGGCAGGTGATGGTAGGTAAGCCACCGAGTCCAGATGAACTGCACCTATGAGTACTTAGGGAGGTGGCCTGCCAGCACCCTTGGCAGATCTTTTTAACTGCTCTCAAGAGACAGTTTTGTCCCCATGGATTGGAGGGTGGCTTATGTTGTATCTCTACACAAGAGTGGGGGGCAGGGCAACTACATACCTTAGGTAAGGGGGAGAACTCCTTGAACCTATCATCAAAGAAGAGTTAGTAGACTTACTGGAGAAATATGGTCGCCAGGACAGCAAGCAGCATGATTTTGTGAAAGGAAGGTTCTGCCAAATAAACCTCATTGAATTCATCAACACAGTGTCTCAGGTGGTGGACAGGTGCCAGCTGGTGGACATCCTCTATTTGGACATCAGGAAGGCCTTTGAGTTGTTGCTTCATAGATGACTTGTGAAGAAGCTGAGCAGCTTAAGGGTGGGAGGAAGAATTAACAAAGTGTGTAGAAAGCCTGGTTAGGGGAAAGGACCCACAGTGTAGTACTACATGGAAAGCCCTCGGGGGTATACAGAGTTAATGCCAAATAGTGCTCTGTATTCCTATTGTAAGATTAAACTGCTGAAATCTAAACTTTCTGTGTGTACAGCAGTTATTGCAAGAGCTGGGGTGAGTTCTGTGAAATTTGTCTTGTATCTGTGTAGCTGTGTCATGAAGAACCAGGTCCCTGCTGAGTGGCTCTGAACTACGGGCTCTAACTGAGGATCTCCATGTGGCCTTGGATAGAGGACAATATGTTGGAGCTGCTTTTTTAGACCTATCAAAAGCATTCAATCTTCTTAATTATGATCTTTTGGTTGAAGACTACTGGGGATTGGCCTGTCATTCATAGAAACTGCATGGTTGCCAGACTACATGTCTAACAGGACACAGATGTTTAGGCGTGATGATGCATTTTCCAGGATGCTTTCTTTGAAAATGTGGTACAGAAGGGGTTAATTTTGAGCCCACTGTGGTTCAGTTTATTTGTCAACAGTTTCCCTGAAGTCTGTGAGCACTCCCAAACAATTTTGTATCTTGACAATAGCATTATTTTTACTAAGTATCGGGTCATAGCAACTTTAAAGAAACATCCTCGATCTGATTTTCTCATGATCTATAGTTGATTCTCAGCAAATAATCTTGTTATTAATAGCAAAAAGACTACAATGATGTTCTTTGGGAGCAAGTACAATTGAGAGAGACCAAGAGTTGCTCATCATCACACCTATGGGGTAAGGATTGAACAGGTCCAGGAATGTAAGTACCTGGATATGATCCTTGATTCTACTGTCTTATACTCCACACATTTATTTGGTGGTTCAGTGTGTTAACCAACATCTTGAGTCATTGCATAGAAACAAGAATAATTTTACCAGTGATTTAAAGAAACTTTTAGTGGAGAGTCTGATACTGTCTATTATTGACTATAGTTCTGCTGTACGCAGTGCTGCTAACAGTTCTATATTAGAGAAAATGTCAGTAATTTCCAACTGAACATGTAGATTTGCTTTGAACAAAAAGCTTAACACATGTATTTTTTTTTTACAGGTGATTTAACTTCCCTGTGCTCCCAGGATGGGCCTGGAAACAAGCCTCAGTTTATTTAATTTTTCCTGGCCAAAAATGTAAAATAAAATATGCAGTTGGGTGCAATCACAGTGAGATGTGAGCAGAAGCTTGAGGACTGTTTAGCAGAAGAAATACGAGTAGCTGGAGAGCCAACTCTAGGCAAGGTTGATCCATAACTGTGGGAGTGAGTCCAGACTTAAATTTTGCACCTGGGAATGAGGAACTGGTTTCTGGTGTGGAAACAAAAGTTGTTGCCAGAGTTAGAATCAGGGATAAGAAAATTGTTTAAGTAGTTGTGGAGGTTGTTGAGCCCATATTTAAACCTGCACAGACCAAGATGCTGTGTGTGTCTACAATTAAGCGAGGGCCACTTTAGCCAGCCATAAAGAGTTCAGTGATGAGTCCAGAGAGGGCAGCAGAGAATAAAAAGCAGCAGAGGGAGTTGATCAGGGTATACAGTTTAGATAACTGACATTCTGAGGCAGTGGCATAGATAACATTGCACTAGTTAAGCATGGGTAGGATTATTTGCTCAATTAGACTTTTCCTCATACCTTTAGAGAGGCAGTCAGTTACTTTGTATAGGGCTTCACGTCTTCTGTAGAATTTAGAGACCAGACACTGGATATGGGAGAAAAAGTCATGGGACTGGTCCAATATAATTCCTAGATACGTATACTCTGATACAGTTTTTAAAGTGTTCCCATCTTCTGATGTCATATACAGGTTCAAAGAGCTTCATAAACATGTCCTAGAGCCAAAAAGCATGGAAACAGTTTTAGCTAGGTTGAGTGCTAAATGTTTGCTGCGAACCAAGTTGTGAGAATATTGAAGTCAGTTAGAAGAGAGGCTGAGACAGCAGTTGTTTAGAACAGCTGTAAACAGGATAGTGTCATCAGCATACAAGTGAAGATTGCAGCATCGTATAGCAAGAGACATTTACAAAGATATTGAATGGCAGCAGGCCCAGTATGGAACCTTGGGGGACATCCAAGCATATCTGCTGTGGATTGGAGAGGGCAGACCCAATCAAAACTGATTGGAAGTGACCTGAAAGATAGGAAGAAAACCAGTGTAGAGATGAACTAGAAATGTCAGAGGCAGAGAGTTTGTTCACTAAGATATGACTAGCTATCATAACAAATGTCATGGCTATATAGGATATTGTATGGCTCACTATACACAACAAGGCTATTCTCAACTGAGTGGTTACTATGCCGACCAGATGACCTCAAGAGCAAAGCTTGAGAGGTCTCTCGGTTGGCATAGTAACCATGAGGTTGAGAAAAGCCTTGTTGTGTATCCATCAATCAATCAAATTCTTTATTTATCCAGGCGAACACCATTGAGCAAGCTCATTTACAAGGTGGACCTGCATTACACAAGTCAAGTAACAATGCATTTATATACAGACACATAGATAGTAGATGCAAGAGTACAACAGTACAGGTAGGCCTGCAGTGGACAGGATAAGTAAAAACACATTTGGGTTCAGGTGAAAGACAGCTGGTAAGGGTATACATAACAATAGGGTAGCAAGTCAGTAAAAATTTATACCAGATGCAACAACATACATGGTTTAGTATTCCTGTAAGGTAAAGGTGTTGTAGTCCAGAGAAGAGATTAGTTGAAGTGGATGCTACAAGCAAAGAGACATACATAGTCAGTTTAAAAAGACCCAGGCGTATCAAGGGGGAGTGGGCAGCCAGTGGGGGGGGGGCTGGAACTGGGATAATGCTAGGAGCGAAGGAATGAGATGCTGTGGGTATACAAGGAATACGTGGGTGAGGGAGGGTGAGATTTAGGGCGGTAGGTAAGTAGGTGGCTCAGGGACAAGTTATGCACTGATACAAGAAGGAAGGAGGATGGGAAAAGCAGGGTGTATGGTGTCACCTGAAACAATTAAAATATAGTTTCATACCTGTGTTTGTTTCTTCTTAAATAAAAAAAAAATTGCATCCTGCCGAGGGTTAGCCAAGGTTGCTAGGGCAAGCTGCGTGTTTGTTAGGAACATAGCATCTATGTACTTCACTCGCATAGTTCGATTGGTTGACTTTCGGGTATGGGCGGGGGCTTTGAATTCTAAACAAATGGTGGCTGTTCCTCTGGCTTAGTGAGAGGAAATTCATTCTGAGGGCTGGGTATTGTAACTTTTTTAAAATCTGATTGATCCTGCAGCACAGTAATATGAAATTTAACTTATCTGGTTGATCCTGCCTTTTTCCTGGTGTCCAACACATCCTGCGTCTCAAAGTTTGATCCATCGGTAGACATCCTCTGTCTTGATTTCAGTAAGGCCTTTGACTCTGTGCCCCACAAAAGGTTGATCAGGAAGTTGATCAGTGTTGGGTTAGTTACTTTTTCTATTACTTTTGGAAACTTGTTCCAGAAAGCTCTGTGCAGTCACTAGCAAGGATGGAGAAGTACTGGAAAAAGTAATACACCTCACAGTTACAATTACTTATGTCTTTTTATACAGAAGAAATATGTAACTGTAACTGATTACATTTATTTGAAAGTAACTAGTAACTAACCTATTACTTTCAAAAAATTTAATCTGTTATAGTTATTTATTATTTTTGTATAAAAAGAAATAAGTAACTATAATTGTAAGGTGTATTACTTTTTCTAGTACTTCTCCATCCTTGCTAGTGACTGCACAGAGCTTCCTGGAACACTTTTCCAAATGTAATAGAAAGTAATAGAAAAAGTAACGTACCCAACACTGAAGTTAATGGATCTTGGGGTTGGGGAAAAGATGCCCAGATGGGTGGAAAACTGGCTAAGGGACAGAACCCAGAGAGTGGTGTGTGGGGGAGAGTTATCTGGCACCAGAGAGGTAACCAGTGGGATCCCACAGGGCTCGGTGCTGGCGCCGGTGTTGTTCAATGTCTTCATCAATGACATTGGGGATGGCATGAAGGGCAAAATGTGCCTATTTGTGGATGACACCAAGCTCTGTGGGAGAGTGGGGACAGCTGAAGGGATACAGGACCTACAGGAAGATCTGGAAAAGCTGGGGAGGTGGTCCAGGATCTGGCAGCTTGGCTTCAATGCCAAGAAATGCAAAGTTATGCATATTGGAGCCAAGAATCCCAGGACAGAGTATTACCTGGGTGGAGTCCAAGTATCTGCATCACAGGAGGAGAAGGACCTGGGAGTGATGATCACTAGTGACCTGAAGCACTCCATGCAGTGGAAGAAAGCAGCAGCAAAGGCAAACAAGATTCTGGGACACAGCTGATACAGGGGCCGACACAGCTGGAAAGGACTTTTGACCTTGTACTGGATAATGGGGAAGCTGTAAGGAACCTAGAAGTGGGGGAACCACTTGCTGGGAGTGACCACTACTCAGTGTGGTTCATGTTAAACATGGGGAGGAACACAGGGGGCACATGTACAAGGGTGGTTGAGTTTAGGTGGGCAGACTTCAGGATGATAGGGGAAATTCTGAGCAAGCACCTGGCGGACATCCAACAACACATGGATGCAGATCAGAAGTGGAATATAATAAGGGGAGGGCTGGCAGAGGCAACAGAGACCTGTACTAGGAAAAAAACAAGAAGTGCAGGGCAAAGAAACCCAGTTGTCTGTCACCGTAGGTCAGGGAATGGGTGAGAGCCAAGAGGGTGGCATTTTGGAAGTATAGGAAAACAGGAAGGGGAGAAGATAAAGATGTATACAGGGAAAAGTCTAGGGAGGTCACCAGACTGGTCAGGGGGGCCAAAGCATCTAGAGAGCTGAGACTGGCATAGGGGATCAAAAGAGGAGAAAAATACATCTTCCATTACATAGGTGAGGAAAGGAGAAGCAAAGACCAGCTTGGAGAGCAAGAAAGATGGGAGGGTGGGTGGAGTAGGTGGCAGAGGCACTGAACGAGTACTTCTTCTCTGTGTTCATGCAGGAGAAGGGGGGCAAATACCTAAGGCAAGTGGGGGGTGGGTAAGGGGGGAAGAGGACAACAGATGTAGGGATTACAGAGGGCAGGGTGCTGGAAGGGTTGAGGGCATTAAGAGTGGACGAAGCACCTGGGCCAGATGACATTCACCCTAGAGTACTGAGGGAGCTGGCAGAGGTCCTTGCAGAGCCACTGGCAGACCTGTTCAATACCTTTCTGGACACCGGATGTGTGCCACAGGACTGGAGGATGGCCCATGTGGTGCCCATCCATAAAAGTGTGCCAACGGATGAACCAGGGAGCTACAGACCAGTGAGCCTCACCTCAATCATGGGCAAACTCATGGAGACCATCCTAAAGGAGAGGCTTGAGAGCTTCTTGGAGGCAAATGGTATCCAGGACTACCAGCAGCATAGGTTTGTCATGGGCAGATAATGCCAGACAAATCTGGTAGAGCTCTATGACTGGGTGACACGGGAACTGGACAAGGGTCATGCTGTGGATGTCCTGTACTTGGACTTCAGTAAGGCCCATGATTCAGTGCTGCATGGAAGATTTGGGGGAAGCGGGAGTATGTGGGGGCAGGACCAAAAATGGTGACCTGGATCAGGAACTGGCTGAGTGGGAGACAGCAAAAGGTGGTGGTAGGGGGGTATCTCTCATCACCGAGAATGGTGATGAGCGGGGTACCACAGGGATCCTTGCTGGGACCAGTACTGTTCGGGATTTTCATTGCAGATATCGTGAATGGGATCCGGAGTAAAATCAGTCTGTTCGAAGACGATACCAAGATGGGAGCTGTGGTAGATGACATGAAGGGGAGAAGGGGTTGCAGGAGGACCTGAATAAGCTGCAGGAGTCAGCAGATAAATGGCAGCTGGGGTTCAACACCAAGAAGTGCAAGGTTCTGCACTTTGGAGCCTGGAACCAGGGGAAGGATTATCACTTAAATGTGGTTCAGTTGGGTTGCTCCACAGAAGAGAAGGACCTAGGGGTGATCATAACAGGGACCATGAACAACTCTGTTCAATGCAGAAGGGCAGTGGCAAAAGCCAACAAAATGCTAGGGTGTATAGCTAGATGGATCCCCTCCAGAAGTAGGGAGGTTATCCTGCCCTTGTATAGGTCACTGGTCAGGCCCCACCTGGAGTACTGCATACAATACTGGCACCCGTTCCTGAAGAAGGACATCAATTTGTTGGAGGCGGTACAGTGTAGAGCTACAAAGATGATCCAGTGATTGGAGAGCAAGTCATATGAGGAAAGGCTGGAGGAGTTGAATATGTACTGTCTGAAAGAGAGGAGGGACGGGGGAGATATGACTGAGACCTTTAAGTACCTGAAGGGAATAAACAAGACTAATACAGACAGGATTTTCCAGAGGAGAAAGGGGAAGGAAACGAGAGGACACCAACTGAGATTGGAGGGGATAGATTCAGGAGAGAGAGATGAGGAGACATTTTTTCACAGAAAGAATGGTGGACAAGTGGAACTCTTTGCCAGGTGAGGTAGTGGCCTGCAAAATGGTAGCTTCAAGAGGGGTTGGGATAGAGGAAGGGTAATAGGATGGGGGGAAGGGAGTGGGCAGCAGCATTATAAGGTGCTAGCTGCACATTTGAGCAGACTCAATAGACCAAGAGGCCTGTTTCTGCTGACATTTTCATATGTTCGTATATCTAGGGGGATCAGTAGTAGGAGAGAAGAGATTATACTGCCCTTGTACCGGTCACTGGTAAGGCTGCATCTAGAGTATGGAGTTCAGTACTGGTACTCACACCTCAAAAAGGACATTAACCTGCTGGAGAAGGTCCAGAGGAGGGCTACAAAGATGACAGACGGTCAGCAGGGTTAGGCATATGAGGAGAGGTTGAGGGCACTGAACATGTACTCCCTGGAAGAGAGAGAGAGAGGGGGCATGATTGGGACCTTCAGGTACTTGAAAGGGATAAATAAGGTCGATAAAGAGAGTCTTTTTAAGCTGAGTGGCAACCATAATACAAGGGGGCACAGTCTTAAGCTGGAGAGTGGGAGGTTTAGGAGGGAGGTCAGGAAGCACTTCTTCACAGAGAGGGCGGTGGACACTTGGAATCCTCTGCCAGAAGAGGTCATCTCATTGAAGACAGTGGGCAGCTTTAAGAGAGGCTGGGATAGGCATGGGGGAAGGTAAAGATCATTGGTAGGGAGGATGGGAGGAGTGGGGAGGGAAGGCAGGGACATTAGCTCAAGCTGTGGACCCTGCAACACGAGCAGACTCTATAGATCAAATGGCCTTCTGCTGGCTTCTTCGTATGTTCATATCGTTGCTTCCTACTGTGAGTCACAAATAATTTGTGTGCGTTGTCTGATGACGTGGGTACTGCAGCAGAATGAAAAGTCATTATTCTGCAGTATGGATGTCACTAGTGCAGCAGAACTACTTTTTACATAGCATGGAAATCCATGCTGAAGTACGTTCTACCATACACCATTTCAGTACTGGTCTTTTATCTATATGTTTATTTACTCACAGGAGCAGTTCATTATTACTGTGTAATATATGATTGCTATTGTTTTTTTCAGTGGAAATGCAGTAGTGCCCAAGAGTCATATAATACCATCATTCTGACATCAAGAATCCTTAATACTATCTATCAATTGTCAAAACAATGGTATTACAAAAAGGAGCACTTCATCTTCTTGCCAGCTTCTGTGAAACAGTTTAAACTATGCTGCCCCAAGTGCTGTCTTCAGACTCCAGTTCAGATTAAAACAGAAAAAGTTACATGAATTTTTTTACTTAATGGACAATTTTGTTCCTCCAGTTTTACTCCAATCCTTAATTAAAATGGATGATCAAATGTTTAAAATTGTGTTTGACTCATCTCTAAGGGAAGGCTGTATTTAACAGCAATTTTACCTAATTTTGCAAACCTGGCTATCCCTTGGAAGGAAGGTGTGAGGGTAGAGAATGTGTTTAGGTAGCTCAAATCACATACTGTACAGAATGATAGATTCAGAGAAACAAATACTATTTTCACTACAGAAATGCTTAACTGCATCTCAGGAGAGTTTACACCACAACGCTGGCAAGCCTGAAAGGTACTTCAGTTACTCTTGGTGGCTGCCAGCGTGCTGTCAACACGATTTCTACATGTTTTTTATCAGGCTGTGAAAGTAAAATGGTGCTGTACTGTAAAGATTACTGGTTCTGGGGGAAAAACAGAAACCTTATATTCCAAAAAATAACAGATGTACATCCGTCTGTTACGGTTGCCATAAATTCATCTTGCGATTCCTGTGACATCATAAACCTCTCGAGCTGCACCCCTTGAGTTTTGGCATAAGAGGAATCCCTTATGGATTTACAGCACCGTAACAGATGGATGTTCATCTGGTGTTCTATTTATGTATTCTTCTGCTATATTTGGAGTCTATGAATGTATTTAACATATCCTCAGGGAATCCTAAGCATAGACACATGAGGCTGGGTTGATTGTGTCATTTTCTGTTGGTGTTTCCTTATCTTCAATATGCAGCGTGATACTTCAATATGATTACAACACAAACTCAATTTTGAAAACAGCATGAGTTTGATGTTTAACTTAAAAGAATACTTTACTTGCTGCATCTTAATTGATATAATATACAGTACATCTCTGTATATGTTCATCATTTCTGTTACACAGGAATTTTGTTCTTGATATAGTCAACTTGCATTTATTGCATGCTATATTAGATGAAGATACTATTTATTATTTTACTATATTTGTTGAAGTACGTGTCACCTTCCGTATCATTGTCATTTATGTAATATATGCTTTTCTTGTCTGAAAATCTGTGATAAAAACTTTCACATTAAAAAAGATCGACGAGCATATAATAGATACTTTGTGTTGTTTTCACTGCTGAAGTGTACTGATAACAAATAATCTTTATTCATAACATACATTGAAATCTACCACAATAGTGTGGTTTTGTCATTGCTACCTCTGCATTGCGCTCTCAAATTCTGTGGGAAACACTATGATGTCATTTTAGCTTCTGCATTATTTTCTTCCCTCTAGAAACATGTATACTGAACCCCTTGGTACATAAAAATGAATCAAGTTACTGCAAATTTATATCATCTTTTTTTTAAAAGAAAAGGGCTAGGTTAGCAATATAGATTAAGAACTAAAAAGAGATCATCAAAGTACCGTGGTCTGAAAGATCAGAAAAGAAGAATCATTGCAAAGAGCATGTTGTCACAATCTCATGGGTAGTCTAAATAACTTTATTTACCCAGAATGTTTTTTATTACTTGTACATACTAACAGTAAATGTAAAATATCTTATGTGTTACATTTCCAAAGCTCTAGGGTATTTACAGCCATGCAGTATTCTGACTCACTCATTTTTTAAGTCCGTACACTAAAACATATCTTGGCGGTGATTCAGTGAGCTGTTCGACATGGAGGCTATGGAGAATGCTGCAGTCAGAGGAATCAGAGCAGTCCAAGCAGTCAGGGCTGCTGAAGATGGGTTGGAAACTGCAGGAAGAGGTGCGGAGCAGCACTGAGCCACACAGTGTTGGCCAGCTGGAGCAGGTGACATGTATGGTGACCCAGCTTGACCTGTTAAGTCAAAATGAAGACCTTTACTACCAGCTTTATTGGGAATGTGTACACTGAAGGAGGTGAACGTGAGTAAACTCCATGAGTAGCTGTAGAGGGCCCATGACTACGCTGTCAACTTTTTGAAATGCTACAAGGATTACATGTTTATGCAGTTTAAACTCCTGCAAATGAAAGAGAGACCCAATAAGAGTGCCACAGCAAAGGATGGTGGTGGTGGTGGTGGGGGGAATACACCACGCATGTCTGGTCAGTCAAGTCTTGTTTCCATGGCGACCCACAGTCAAGCAAAAATTGAAAGATACAAGCAAAAGAAAGAGGCTGAGGGCAACCTGGCCTTCATTAAAGCCACCCAGTGCTAGATAAAAGCAGTAAAGGCTCACCTCAGGTTGTGTACGATGAATAATCAATTTGTACTGTATAAAAACAGTAAAGCTACTGTACAGCCACAGCATCCAAAAAACAGCCTGACGTTTTGCACCAATACCTTCTTTAAAGTAGTCATAGAGGGTGGTCAAACAGATGGAATGGTAGTCTGGGTATTTTTACCTTCTGCAAATCTGGAAATGGAGCAACCCTGCCAGGATGAGATTGAGAGCACAGACCAGGGACTGGAGATATTGAAATACAACGGGGCCATTAAACAAAACTTTCCTCTTCTCAACATGACAGGCCTCCGATGAAGGCTTTCATCCTTACCTGCAGTGCTGCTAGCTTAGGTCAGCACATTTAGAGTTTGATATCCCAGCCTCCCTATGAGGACCATGGATGACAGGCATAAACAGCATAAAAAGTGTGGAGTTTTGCTGGATCAAAGAATAACAAGGGAGACTGAAGAGAATGAAGTAAGTGAAAAAGAAATAGAGGAAATGAAGGTGGGAAACGATGAGGCCAATGACACAGAATCTTTGCAGAGAGCATGGGATTTGGGTAATTGGAACACACATAGAAGAGAATATAGCAATAGATAAAACGTGGACTGATCCCACCTCTTCACCCTTTGTCCCCTCACTTGGATGATTTATGTAGTCAGTGCTGGATGCAGTCCTTATCAGCAGTGTCATAAAAAAGGAGGAGGCACATGCTGATGTTTGATTCAGTCTGCATTTTTAGTGCTTGCCCAGTACTGTCACCAGCAGTAAAAGCTTGTATTTTTTGAAGGGGGTGTTTCCATTTATATTATATGGATTGGAGAATGTTTTCTTCTATATAGAAGATCTGAAAAACCTTAATAGTGAGGCCTGGGACCAGTCATGCCTTACCTTTGATTGCTTCAATGGAAAAGTTGGACCAATTTCCTGACTGATCTCTAGATCACCTGTGACTGTGAAGCATTGAGCCTGCAGTTGCACTGGAGAAAACACTTAGAAAATGGGCAAGTTAAATACTGTAGTCTGATTGGATGGTGCCCTTCCATTGGCATACACGTATGTGCCTATACACAGCTGTAAAGGAAAAGGTTCAACATGTGAGCTGGGATTTGAATAAATCATGTGCAGAATTCATGAACCACTTCACTCCTTCTTGATTTCCATCACAAACATGACTGCCACCTTTACTCTTTAAAAACCTTCTTTCTTATACACATGAACAAATAAAAAAATCAAGCACTATTCAGTTTTTTTATTTTTAGTGTTTCTTTAATGACCATGAAAAATCCCCCTCATAGCCTAACCAGCAATCTTTGCTGCTAACCCTACCCCAGATAAACTTGAGCCTCTGGGTTTATATTTATTTTATTCATTTATTTATATCTCAGATTACAAATACCTTTGAGCAAGAGTCTCTTTTACAGGTTCCACATCGGTAATAACATTTGAATAATAATACATAATGGGTTGGATAACAATACAATTAAATCACACAACAAGTAAGGCAACAATTACAAAGAATCTGTCAATGGAAACATATGTAGGTTACAGGTAGATAAAACAACAATTGCATAACAGAATACAGGTAGGTACATAGATAGTGTAGTCAGTTAACTTGACTTTATCTAGTTCAGGAGTGGAGAGAGGGAGGTGGGCTAGATGAAGAGCAATCAATACTGAGACATTATCACTGACTTTGTCTAGTGTTGGAGTGGAGGGGGAGTAGAAGAAGAGCAGTCAATGCAGAGGCATTATCTAGCCCCAGGGTGCAGAGAGAGGGGTAGAAGTCAATAGTGGAGGTGGAGGGTAGCGGTCAGCAGAAGGACCTTGTCCAGCCCTGGATAGGAGGGGAGGTGAGATGAGGGGAAGAGGGTAAAAGTGAGGGGAGAGGCCAGGGGGGTGTTCAGGGGACTTATAGGTGTCCGAGAGAGGGAACAAGGGGAGGTGTAATACTCTGGGAGTTGTCTGAAACTCCAAAAGGCAACTTGGTATACATTGAGCCAACTCACCAATAGTATCAAAAAGGTATTTAATCTGTCACACAAATTGTAAATGAACATAGTAATACAGTGTTCCAGATCAAATGTTTTGGAACATAATCCTTCATCAGTGAGTAAACACTGTATCAAGTTCTGCAGAATATAACAAATATTCTTATATGAAGGTCCTTATTTCTTTATATAAAAATTATGTAATTTCTGAAACAAAGTCTCTCACCATAAATTTATTTCTCAACGCTTAAAATATTCAGCACTAGGTTTATCAATCCTTTATCTAAATAAATCAAAACATATTGTGGTGTTATTTTTCTGATTTAAATTATTTAAAAACATTAAATGGTAAAGAAATCTTACTGTCACTTACATGCAGGTTAGCTTGCTATTCGCAGACTGCTGTTTTAATGTTAACTCTTGAATCAACAACTTGATCTCTGACATAAATATAAAACAGATTTCCATACATTTTCTCTCCTTCCAGTTATATTATATCTCTCAATTTAACCAACAGTACTAAAGATTATATGACAAAGAACCTCTGTGTGCAAGCACTGAGGCAATGGTTACCCCAAAGGGCACTGGCCGGGAAGCCAAGTTTCAAAGAAATACAAAATCACACATGCCCCCATAATGCAAAGCATCATGGACTGCATATGCAAATTACCACATAATATTATGCAGGTTCAACTTTAAGCAAAAATGCATGGTGCTGAAAGGCCTCTCACACAGTTTGCAAAGGGTGGCAACAGTAGTGATTTGCATATGCAGTCCATGATGCTTTGCATTATGGGAATATGTGTGATTTTGTATTTCTTCTAAGGACTATATGGTTTATACCTGTTATTTCCATTCAGTTTCTTTCTTTGAATGTTTCTATAATATGAATAAATGACAAAAAGTTCCTTTCACCAACACAGTTCATTTAGAAGCATCCCTGGTTCTATTGCTTTAAGCAGCCGTAAGTACATTTAAAATTCTTTTATGTTTCCTTACTTACATATTTATCTTGCTAGGTACCATGACCTCCTGCTATTAAGATATAGTATTTTTTGCTAATATACTATGAGAGGGTGGTAGCAGGTTACAAGCCTCTGGGGTGTTGTTCGGTCCCAAGGAGTAGCCGAGGTACCAACACCCCAGGGCGGTAAATCCTGGCATCATCACACCTCTCGTGGTATATGCTATTATACAATGTTTATATTTTGTGTTAAGTAAATTTTTTTTTATTTTAAGTAATTTATTTTTTATTTTAAATAGGAGAAATACTGAAAGTGTTAGTACGCCAGAGAAAATAGTCCATTTTGTTGTAAATGGAGTTTATTGAACAATAAGATGGTAACAGTTAATAGGATTGCAGACACATCTAGAAACATATGAAGTAACTGTTGAATGTTTAATGTAACTTTTTAGTTATTTAATGAGGTACACAAGTGCTTTTATTGAAGTATTAGTGAATGAATAACTGTTTTGTCCATTATATAGTTGTTTTTTGATGCTGAGAGTCTTGGTGGTGATTGTCGTCCGGTGAATTAGCATAACTTTTTCTTCTGAGGGAGATTTTTTCTTTTCTGTAGAGAGAAGAGAAAGGGTTTAAATAAGATTTATTGGGGAGGAAGGGGTGGTAGTGTTGAATTAATTTGGCTTTACCTGTTGGTGGAGGTAGTTGGGTATGTTGCAGATCATTTTCCGTGCAGTAGACATGTAAAGTTAATGGAGCCATAATTTATAAAATGACATGCTTGGTGCAGGATATTGATGATGTGCAGGATGTTTTGTAGTCATTTCTGTGGTTTCCATAGATGGTGTTTCAGTGGCTTGAGTTTTGTGTATTAGTTGTGTTGTTCGTAATATATCTGGAGAGCTTTATAACTGGGATATTGTTGTTGGAGTTTTCGCAGCTTCTAGCAGGATTTGTTCTTGAAGGAACTGGATTTGGCTTGATGGTAGCTCATATATGTCTGGATGTAGACTTTCTGATTGCGTGGATTGAGTTTCTTGCTGACAAATGTAGGTTGTGTGTTTTAGTTTGGCAGTTCTTTTTTTTGGGAGGTGGGCTGCAGCTGTGCAATATTTGATTTTGTGTAAGTACTGGGTTTTGGTTTGTTGGGTTGAAGTTTGTACTTGTTGATGCTTCTTGGTAGTCTTTGAGAAAGTAAGGTTCTTTTTCAGTGGATGTGACTGGGGTCTTCTGTTGTGCGAGAGCTGCTGATGTGGTGGGCTTGCCGCCTGCAATAATGTCTCCCCATGTCTGGTGGTGTTGTGGGTTAGGTCTCCAATAGCTTCTTAATGAAGATTCATTTTTATGTCCTGTGATGGTCATTATTTGACGGGCTTCTAATCTTGCTTCTGATAATAATGTTACTGTCGTTGCTCGTAGAGAATGGTTAGTATAGATTTGTTGGAGGCCTGCTTCGCTGCATATTTTTGGTAACATTTTTCCCAGTGTGTTTACTCCTAGTGGCTCTCATGTGTACCATGTTGAGGAATTATCCAGGATATGTTGCGGTTGTTTTTTTGGATGGCAGAAGAGCGCTGGAGCATTTTCTGGAAGTTTTGATATGTATTTGATGAAGCTTTGGACAGGACAGAGGGGGTTGTTAGGTTGCTCATACATGAAGCCTCAGTGTGATTGTCTGGTTGGGTCATTGTATGTTTTATGATTTTTTGTTTGTTCGTTGTATGTCTTTGTGACATATATTTTGCCTTCAGTGTCTATTTTTATTTCAAATGATGATGGGGTGAAATGTCAAACTCCTTCATTTCCTCTTCTTGCTAGGTGTAGCTGGAGGTCTAGCCAGACTTTATTGAGTAGTCCTTTTGCTGTGTTTGGAGACAAAGCTTCAGAATTTCTTAGAAAAATCAGTTCATTGTGAGTTAGTGGGGGGTGGTGAGATCGTTGATCTTTTCCTTGTTTTCGATATGTTTTGACAACACCTTTAAATACATTGTTAGATGTTGTAAATTCAGTATCTGTGATAATGTTTATATTGCAGCTATGGGGGGGTCATTCAGAAATCTGTTGATTCCTGCCCTGAGACCTACATAGCTGCTAAGAACATATTGTTGTCCAGATGAATTTCTGACAGAGCTATAAAACATTCTCAGTATAGAGTTTAATTCCAGCAGTGGTATAGTTTGAAAGTTGATTTGTAACTTGTTTTCTGAGAGCCAGTCTTGGAATACATTTATTGCCCACCTTGTTTGTTTTAAAGTTGTTTCTTCATTTCGATTAATTTCTAGAGCTGTTAGGGTGGTTTCATTGACATTTAAATGTCTTTTCTTTTCTGTGACTTTAAATGTGGGTGGCCTGGTTGCTGTGACGTGCACAGGGGGAGTCTGTTGAAAGAATGCCGGTGAGGAAGTGCTTTCAGCGTGGTTCCTTTGATCTGGAAGGGCGGAGTGGAGTTCTGAGTGAGGAGCCTGTTTAGATGCTGAAGAGCTGGAGAGTATCTTCCAGGTAAAACTTTGTTGTGGTGGAGATTCGGTAGTTTGGCTTTCTAAGATGGTGAGCATTTCTTCTAGCTCCGTTTCGTCTATTAAGACGAATGTAGTATCCGTTTTTATTTTTTTCCTGGTACTGGCTTTTTGTGTTCTAAGGAGCGTTTGTTTGCGACAGGTGAATGTGTCGGTGGCTGGAGCACGAGATGGAGTCACAGTGATTTTTGAGTGCTACCTCGAGCAGCTGTTTGGCATGTGTTATAATGGGGCAAGCTGGAGAGAATGAGATGCATTTTATTTCGTATGTTTGGATGGCTGTGTAACAGAAATTGCTTTAGGAGTAGGTTTTTGCGATTGTACAGTGTTTTTTTTTTTTATATTGGTAAAGCGGAATGGATATCTGAGTTTTCCAGTGGTCGGACGTAATGTCTGTATGAGTTTGAGCAGTGAGAGCAGTAATCGTCTGCAATGTAGGATTTTATTCAAAATGCAGTTTGAGAAACGATGAAATGTGTGGAGATGGAGCAAAAGAAGTAAATGTAGGAAGGAGGATGGAGGGGAGCAACTTATTTTTTGATATTTCCTAGTCGAGTTTTGCAGACGAAATGTAAGCTGTGTGGCCGAAATGACAGTTGCGGTAGTGGAGTTTGGGATGGGTGTTTAGCATCTATTTTAGTGGTATAGACTTAGGGCTGGCAATGGTCAGAGTGATATTTAGAGTATTTGTTAATGTGGCTGAAGGGTGGCTGGTACCTCTTCCCGTGGGGTGATGCTGGATTTTACAACAGGAGAGGGGTATGAGTCAGCCAAACAGGATAGCGTATTTACGGTATGTTTTCATGCCCATTGTATAATCATGGTTAGACAATCGGGCACACGGAGTGCATCAGGCCATGTCATATGACCAACGCAAAGAACCTGTGTGCCCGACCTGCAAAAAGCAGCGCTCAGCTAAAAGTAAAAACAAAGCTGAGTGTCTGTAATAGAACTCTTTATCTGTTTTAAATGTATTGTTAGTGTCTCTGAAAATGTAGTATGTGCATCTCGTCTCTGTCTAGCTTGATTTTGAAAAGTCAATACCCCTGAACTCTCCACTTCTTAGACCACTCATGTGGGAGGTCAATGGGCCATGAGCACATCTTCTGGTGTTGAGGGCGGGGTTGGAATTGTTTAATGAAACTGGGCACAATTAAGAAAAATAGGAAACAATCTCAGCTATATAAAATTCTGAACTACTGAAAAAATTCAGAGCTGCTATAAAAAAGTGAGGGGGATGTTAGTGCAGAATACAGTTAAGACACACCATACCCATTGATGTGGTGGGTATATAGTAGTGGCCTTAAACCTTAAATAAAGTCTAGTTAAGACAACAAGGGCCATAAAGACAGATAAATCATCCCAGTGTATGTAGCTGTGATTCAGCATGAATATTAAATGATCGATTGCCAGTCAATGCTGTCATTTAAGCCATAATGTGGCTTAGTTGTCTGAAATATGTCAATGTAAAAAGCTTCTCTGAGGAGGAGCTTAATTCTGAAATCTCTTCCTCCTCCTCTAGTGTCTCAATCCCAAAAAAATGGAGACAGGGTAGTTGGTGGCATGGTTCCTAGAAATGTCTTGCAACCGGGGATGTAAGATCAGCTCTTCTTATATCACTTTTATGCTCACCCACTCTTGTCTTTAACATTCTTTTGGTTTTCCCTATATAGACTTTGTCACATGGGCATTTAAGTGCATAGACTACCCCTTCACTTTGACAATTTATGAACTGTTGTATTATTATGTCTTCGTCCTTAGCAGTATTTCCTACTTTCTAGGGACATGGATATGTTGTTCATCCACACTGTCTGGCAGGTTCCTTGCCGCTTTAAATCTTGCCGGAAGGTCTTCAAGCTGGCTCCTCCCACCCACCCGGGTGGTAAAACTCTCAGCTCCGCCCCATGATGCCAGATCTTCCTTACCGCTTGGAAGCTCAGGTTCCCTTCTTAACGCTCTGCGTATAAGACTGGTTCCTAATTCTTCAAATTTGAAATCAAAAGTTTTTGCTAAAAAGACTTCGGTCTTCTTTCCCCGCGGCTGCGATGGACAAATCGACTTCCGGTTTCCGGAGGTGCCCTTGCGGGCAGAAGATGTCTAGGACGAATCCGCACTCCACGTGCGTCTACTGCTTGGGCCTTGAGCACGACCCGCAGGCCTGAGACCTGTGCGCTTTCTTTTCCGCCTACGTCCTTGAAGACCGTGCTGCCAGTTTACAACTGGGGGCCCCGAGAAAAGAATTCCTCTGGTTAAATCTAAAGAGGCCCGGTTGGCGGTGTCCGCAGTGGCGGGCTCGGTGGATCAGCTCGAGCAGATGATCGCCCTCGAAGAGGAGGCGGCGCGGGCCGCTTCTACCTCGGCCGCTGCATTTGTCCCTCTCTCTAGGTGCCTCTGATTGGCTTCCTTAAGGAGCTCTGTCTGACCCTCTACTAAAGGTGAGGGTCCAACTCTTCTGGACCTTTTCCAGGTCCAAAAGAGCAAGTGAGGTCTCTCTGTCGACGCTCTTGGGAGCGGGAAAGATCCCCCTCCCCTTCTTGTCGACAGTCGACTTCGGTCGACCCCTCAGCTTCGGCCACTGGCTTCACGGTGTCCCTGTCAGGCCAGTTGACCGAGACTCCCGTCGACGCGGTCGAGATTTTTCTCGACCCGTTAGATGGGTTGTCGGCAGGAGAAGTTGAGAACCCCCCTTCCCAGTTCCCCCGGTGGGAGTTGAGGATCCCGTCGGCTCGTCTGTGCCTCCGGTTCCGGAGCCTTCGGTGGAATCGTCCGAACCGAGGGGAGTGCTGATTCCCGACACCTCCCCGCGCCATCCTCGGCCTGGCCGAGACTCTCAGTCTCGGTCTCGACATCCTCACGGTCCAGCTTGATCCCGCTGGCTAGGCGGTCTCGGCACTACGGGCAAGTGGCACCGCCGGCTTTCTTCCTCTTCCTCCTCCTCGACAAGGGAGGCTTCGCGCAAGTTGCGTCGGAGGTATGAGGAACTCATGGCAACAGCTCCTTTTGACCGGAATAAGCCTACCCAGTCGTCTTCCCCGGCCATTAAGTGGCTGTCACCGGAGCGGCTGAAACAACCCCTCATTGTAGCCGAGGAGCCTGTTCCCAGGCTGGTTGTTCGGCCAATTCCAGCTGCCCCACCAATTCTGGTGGAACCTCCGCCTCCACAGCCGTTAGTTGGGGCTCCAACCAAAAGTTCTCGGTCGGCTCGGGGTTTGTCCCATAGGCTGTCTGTCACCGTCACTCCCGATAAACCTCAGCAGGTGGAGGGTGGCTCAGGCCCGAGGCAGCTCTTTGAGGACTCTTCCGAGTCCAAGGATGATTCCTCCCTTTTCTCCAAGCGTATGGACTTGGAGTCCTCTGGAGGACAGTCAGTGGACGATAGCCCTTCGTCCTTCTTAGGGTTGCTTCGGCTCATCTCGGAGTCCACTGGGATGAAGCTTGAACCCATTTCTAAACGGGCCAGGTATCCCCTCACGGAGATTCTGGACCGAGGGGATTCTCCTATGGAGGCCTTTCCGGTGGCCGAGGCCATAGTGGGTCCGGCCTTGGAGCTTTGGCAGCGCCCTGCTTCTGCCCTCGCCTTGGCCAGGATGGCCAGGAAGTATCGTGGTCCCTCGGTTCCTGTCTGGTTTTGGAACACCTCTCTGCTGAGGGGTTGGTTACCAGAGCAGCGTTTTCCGGCGCGCTGGAACACCAGGGATGTGGACAAACCTCCCGACAAGGAATCCAAGAAATTGGATTATGCCGGGCGAAAAGTCTATGCTGCGTCTCTCTCGGCCTTTCGAGGCCAGTTCGCCATCCTCATGGCACATTTTCTCATGCCCTGTTGGGCTCCTGGATGAGGTTGTCCTCATCTTCCGCAGATCTGCAGACTACGGTCAGGCAGGTGTGGGACCAGGGCAGGGCAGTGGCCAAACAGCAGCTCCAGACTGGGTTAGACATCGAGGGACTCATGTGCCAGGTCTGTGGCGGCCGCGGTGGCCATGCGATCATCGGGCTTGGCTGAGGATATCCACCTTTACCTCGGATACCCAGCACAAGCTGGTGGATGTTCCTTTTGGGACTGACCTCTTGCCCCTGGGTGGAAGGTCACCTGCAGAGGATCGAGAAGTCCAATGCTACCTTGGACTCGGTCTCTTCCGGCCAGAAGGACAAAGGCCAGACAGTGCTAAGCCCTTTCGTCCTTCTGTGCCCGCGGCGCCCGGCCCAGCAACGTCAGGGCCAGCAGGCTCGAGCTTGGCATCCCAAACCCAAGCCATTGGCTTCCTCCAACAGGAAGCAGGGAGGTAAAGGCCCAGGAGGTCCCTTGGCCGGTCCCTCTCCAAGCCCGCAGTGATGGGCTGAGGTGTAGCCACCCTCATCCTTGTCCACATCACCCTTGGTTCCCTATGGGGGAGATGGCTCTAACTTCTTTTCTGCCTGGTCCGCTGTTACCATGGACAGGTGGGTACTGGAGGTGGTGGGGAAAGGCCTGCCTTTAGAATTAGCAGAGCCCCGCCCTTCAGAGCACGTCTTCTCCGAGGGAGCCTCGGGGTCGCAGCCTACTGGCGGCTCGTCGAGCTGACATCGCCTCCTCCTCCAAAGGAGGTGATCAGGAGGTAGAGGACCCTCAGACCCGGGCTCGTGTCCAGGTATTTCTGGTTCGAACGGACGGGGCTGGCACCCATTCTCGACCTACACGACCTGAACACGCCTCCAAGGTCTCGAACCTTCAGGATGGTCACTCTGGCACAGATAATACCATCTCTGGAACACGGCATGTGGTTCTGTTCTCTGGACCTACAGGATGCGTTCTTTCCGTCCCTATCCGTCCGTCACCGGAGATTCCTTCGACTTTTCGGTGGAGGATCCTCTTGATTCAAGCCATGCCCTTGACTTATCTCCAGCTCCCAGGGTCTTCACCAAATGCATGGCAGTGGTGACAGCATTCTCTGCCGAGGGGTCCGGGTGTACCTTACCTGGACGATTGGTTGATAGCAGCCCCTCCAGACAGGGAGGTGGAGCGTCCAGAGATCTGTCCTCAGGTTTGCTCTCAAGTCGGCCTTCTCATCAATGAGGCCAAGTCGGAACTCAAGTCGAGCAGGTGATCCTGTTCATTGGGGCAGAGCTGACTCTCTTGAGGCAGAGCACGGCTCACGGCGGACAGGGCCGAGGTTCTTACCTCCTTTGCCCAATCATTTCTGGTTGGGCAATGGTACCTACCTGGGACTTCCTTCGCCTCCTGGGTCTCATGGTGGCCTGTACCAGCGTGGTCCATTGGGCACGCTGGCACATGCACCCCCTTCAGTGGGGACTGGCCAGTCAGTGGTCACAACACTGCGATCCATTGGACCAGCTAGTGATAGTGACCCAGGAGATGTGGAATGCTCTCCAGTGGTGGACCGTTCCATCTCATCTGCAGGAGGGCATCCCGTTGTCCACCCGAGCCAGCGGTCTCTCTATCGACCGATGCCTCTCTGATGGGTTGGGGTGCCCATCTGGGGACACCGGTGCCCGGCCTCTGGTCCCGTGGGAGTCGATGCCACATCAACCTGCTGGAGCTCCGGCGGTCCGCTCAGCTCTCACCGCCTTTGCTCGTTTTCCGGGGGTCAAGTGGTCCGAGTCAGGCGGACAATACCACGACCATGTACTACCTGAACCACCAGGGCGGGACACGCTCCATGCTTCTATGCAAGGAAGCCTCCCATTTGGTCACTGGGCAAGCAGCCTGGAGGCGGATCTCCAGCCATTCATGTGCAGGAGCTCCAACACCCTGGCCGATGCCCTGAGCCGGATAGGGGCTGCATCTCACGAGTGGTCTCTCCTGCCGGAGGTAGTACAAGATCTGTTCTCCCACTGGGGCACACCTCAGGTGGACCTGTTTGCCTCCAGGGAGCGCAGGCTGAGGCTGTTTCATGCCCGCCCCCAGCAGAGCTCGCTGCAGGAGGATGCCTTCTCGAGGCTGTGGACCCGGCCTCTTTACGCCTTTCCCCATTTCCTTGATTCTCAAGGTGCTTCTCAAGGCAAGGAGGGACAAGGCACAGGTGATTCTGATAGCCCCAGACTGGCCCCACCAGTTCTGGTACCCAGATCTCCTCAGCCTCAGCTCCAGGCTCCCGAGGCAGCTTCCAGCTCGCCAGACCTGCTCTCAGTCAATCAGGGAAGGTGTTCCATCCAGACCTTCAATCCCTGCCTGATGGCCTGGTTCCTGAGCAGCTAGAGTTCCAGGCCTTGGGTCTTTCGACGAGGTCCTCAATGTTGTTGAGGCATCCCGTGAGGAGTCGACCAGGAAATGCTATGCCTTCAAATGGAAGAGATTTTCCATTTGGTGTCAGGGCAAGGGCTTGGACTCCTCCTGTTCTGTGGCAAGCATTTTGGACTATTTATGGTCCCTTTCTAGTCAAGGGCTTAGGTCGACGACCCTAAAGGTGCACCTGGCAGCCATCTCTGCTTAGGGCGCGGGCCTGGAGCAGTCGGGCGAGGAAAAGGTGGTCTGGGTGCTTTTCAAAGGCCTTGATCACATTTCCTCCGGAGAGAACCTCCACCTCCGTGGGATTTACTGTTGGTACTGGCAAAGCTCATGGGCAAGCCATTCAAACCAATGCACAGGTGTGATCTCTCTCACCTGTCATGGAAGACCGCCTTCTTGGTGGCTATCATGTCAGCCAGAAGGATGGGAGAACTCCAGGTGCTCTGCATTGAGTCTCCTTACCTGGTCTTCCACAGGGACAAGGTTGTCCTGCACCCCCAACCGAAATTCCTTCGAAAGGTGGTGTCGGAGTTTCACCTTAACCAGGTGCTGACTCTGCCGGTGTTCTACCCCAATCACACCTCGGAGACCGAATACAGGCTCCATACTTTGGACCCTAGAAGGGCGCTCGCTTATTATAAGGAGCGCATGGCTGAAATTCGGGGAGAGGTTCGCCAGCTGTTTGTCATCTATGCTGAAGCTGCACCTGGCAGACCTGCAGCCAAGTGGACGATAAGCAGGTGGGTCACCTCCTGCATAGATCTCTGCTACAAGTTGGCGGGCATGGAGCCTCCCAGAGGATAAGAGCTCATTCTACCCGTCATACTGCTGCATCGTGGCTGCTTCCAGGGCGTCCCTATCCAGGACATCTGCAGGGCTGCTACCTGGAAGTCAGCACACACCTTTATTACCCATTACCACATCGACCTTGAGTCCGTCGGGATGCTGGTTTTGGGGCCTCGGTTCTCCAGTCTTTATTCCCTAAGTAGGGGTGTCTCTTGCCTCCCTCCTCCCGGAGAACTGCTAGGAGTCTGCCAGACAGTGTGGATGAACAACATATCCATGTCCCTAGAAATACAGGTTACTCACCTGTAACAGGAGTTCTAGAATGGTATATGTTGTTCATCCTACTCCCCTGACCTCCCGGCTTGACGCACAACCTGAGCTTCCAGCGGGCAGATCTGGGCCATGGGTGGAGCGAGAGTTTTACCACCGGGTGGGCGGGAGGAGCCAGCTTGAAGACCTTCTGGCAAGATTTAAAGCAGCAAGGAACCTGCCAGACAGTGTGGATGAACAACATATACCATTCCTAGAACTCCTGTTACAGGTGAGTAACCTGTATTTTTTTATTCTACATGTGTTGTGGCAATGAATACAGTGGCCACATTGGTAGTTCCCCTGCATATCTAGTGATGAGAGAAAGTGTTGTGGTTTTGTTTCTGGTATTTTATGATCCATTTTCATTAACCTGTTCCCTAAAGTCCTATTTCTTTTGGCAACAATCATCAGTTTGTCTGCAAATATTAATGCTCGCATGCTGGTATCCATTAGCGGTATCCCAATGTTTATGAATAATTTGTTTGATAGAAAAAAACACATCATTATATGTAGTGGCTAACAGTATTTTATTGTCCTTGTTGTCCCCGCAGCTACCCCTCACCCCATCCAACAGTATTGATCTCTCTCTAGTTTTGTCCTTATTTGTGGCCTCATTGAGTAACCTGCCATTGTAGCCCCTGTCCTTGAATCTCTGAACTATGTCCTCAGATGCCTTTTCAAATTCTGTATCACTAGTACAGTTCCTCTTCGCCCTGATAAGCTGACCATGAGGAATTGATTCAATTTGTTTTTTTGGATAAAAGCTGTCTGCCCGCAGTATGGAGTTTTTATCTGTTGGTTTTCTACAGTCATGTGGCTAATGTACCCCTCTCTTTATATATCAGTAAGTCCAAATATGGGATTTCTTGTTGACTCATGTTCATTGAAAAATAAGATGATCTGTTCTAGAGTTCAGATACATGTTAAATTGTTCAAGTTCCTCTGTAGTGCCTGTCCATATGCAAATAACATCATCAATAAAATGTTTCCAAGTTCTTATATGAGTCTGGAACGGATTATTGCCATGAAAGACAAACTGTGTTTCAAAGCTGCTCATGTAAATGTTCACAGAGGCTGGGGCCATGCTGAAGCCCATGGCCGTCCCTCATATCTGTAAGAAAAACTGTTTTTCAAATTTATAAAAAAATCTGACTTAGTACAATTTCTGCCATTTTCACTAATAGAGAGTTGGGTGGTTTAGTTTCCTGCCTCTGTGTTTCTAGAATCTGTCTCAGGGCTTCATAGCCTTCTCTATGTGGTATCGATGTGTATAAATCTTTTAAATCCTAAGTTACCAAAGTACATAGTCCTATATCCAAATCTGAATTGTTTTCTGCTTCAATTATTTTTAAAAGGGAGGTTAATCAGAAAAAGATAGCATTCAGGAAGTATAAGGAAACACAGAAGGAGCAGGACAGAGAACTGCACCAGTTAAAGCAGAAGACGCGGGGAAGGCAGTCAGAATAGCAAAGGCCCAAACCGAGGAAAAGATAGCCAACTCAGTTAAGAAGGGAGATAAAACTTTTTATAGGTACATTAGGGAGCAAAGAAAGACTAAGGCAGGGATGCCAAGGCTGAATAAAGAGGAGGGTGGTTGGGCAGAGAGGAACTGTGAAAAAGCAAGGACACTGAATGAATACTTCTGCTCAGTACAGTGCTCCCTTGCTATAACGAACCTCTCTATAGCGAAATCGCGCTTATTACGAATTAGGGTGATGGCTTCCGATCCAGTTTCTCTAACTGATAGGTGCGTCAGCAATTAACTTGCAATTATCAGTTACACACTGCCTATAAAACAGTGCCGGCATCCTGCGGCTGTATGACATGCAAAATGAAACGATCCTGCTACACAGTCAAAACTAAGTTGGCAATTCTAGACCGCCTGAAAGGTGGTGAAAGCTTGACTAAGTTGTCTTTTGAGAGTGGTTATTCAAAATCCACCATATGTACTTGGTGGAAGCAGGAGAATGCCCTCCGAGTGTTTGCTGATGAGTGCTCAGAGACCCAGGGAATGGCTCAAAAAAAGTTAAGGCATCCTAATGCGGGCGAAATTGACCAAGCAACCCAGCTTTGGTTTGAGCAGCAGCGCGCTTATGGGGTACCACTGTCCAGCTCTATTGTGAAGAGCAAGGCAGAGCAGTTCACCAAAGATATTCACGGCGATGAGTACAATTTCAAATAATCATCAGGTTGGCTGTGGCAATTCCAACGGAAGCATGGAATTCGCCGTGTGTGCTTTACAGGGGAGGCAAGGTCTTGTGATGATGCAGCAGTCCAGGCATTTCTACCAAAGTTGCAAAACATTTTGGTCAAGGGTGGGTACACTCCAGAACAGATGTACAACTGTGATGAGACTGGCCTGTTCTGGAGATGTCTCCTTGATGTGACACTGGCTAGTAAGAATGAACTCAACGCATCCAAGGGGTTCAAGGTTGCAAAGGACAGGGTAACCTAGATGTTCTGTACAAACGCAACAGGAACCCACAAACTGCTGCCCTTGTGTATAGGGAAGTATGCCAGCCCAAGATGTTTCCATCATGCCTCGATGGCATCCCTGCCTGTGACCTATGCGCATAGTAGAAATGCTTGGATGACTTCGGACATCTTCCGTAAGTGGTTTGCGGCGTCATTTGTACCATCGGTCCGAAGTCATTTAAGACAACAAAATCTCCCTGGCAAAGCACTCCTGTTGCTGGATTAGTGCCCAGCTCACCCTCAGGATCATAAATGAAGTCAAGAGATGGGAGAATAAAAGTGCTTTTCCTCCCAAAGAATACAACCTCCAAAATTCAGCCACTAGATGGTGGCATTATCGCAACAGTTAAAAAACATTATCATAAGCGATTGCTTACTGATTTGGTTGCTGAGGATACTGAAGTGTGTTCATTCTTAAAAAACCTGAACCTAAGAGACGTGGTAACAATTGCGGGAGAAGCGTGGGGAAAAGTTACACACTCTACCATTACCCACTGCTGTCAAGCTACACTGGGGACAGCATTCGGAGAACAGCTTTGCGACCCTGAAAACACCCAAGAGATGCTGAAGATGACACACCTGAGATAGCTGCTCTTGCAACTGAGTTGAGCTTGCTGGACACACCTGATCCCTTGGCCATCGATGACTGGCTGTCCGTCGATGATGAAGTGCAGACATCAGAGTCAATTGCAGACTCTGAGATAGTCAGTGCGGTGAAGCATATCGAGCAGAGTAACGATTGCTCTGAGGATGAAGACACGGAAGAAGTGAAAGTACCCAGTTATGCAGTGGCTATACAGGGGATGGAAGCTGGGCTCCACTATTTGCAGCCACAGGACAGTGATCTGATTAAGGTATTGCAGCTGAGAAACGTAATATCGCATATGAGACATTGCGGCCAAAAAATGTAAACAGTCTAAGATTACCGGTTTTATGAAACCATCAGCTAACAGTTACGAATGAACCTGCATTTAATTATTGTTTTACTTTTTAAACTAAACTCAGAAATGAATAAAAGTGAATTTACTAAATCAAACTGGTGTTTTAGTTGATGCTAATGTTTTTTTTTTTTTGCCTCCTTGATATAATGAACACGACGCAATAATGAATGAAGGACCTGGCTCCTGACTCATTTGTTATAGCGAGGGAGCACTGTATTCACAAAGGAAGAGGAGGGGGAGGTACCTAATCCAGTCAATAGAAGAACTCTGGATAGGGGGTTGATATCATTTCTTTCACAGAAGAAAGGGTTCTGAAAGAACTCCTAAAACTGAAGGTGGATAAAGCAATGGGGCCTGATAGGATTCACCCCAGAATTCTAAAAGAACTAAGGGGAGAACTAGTAACACCACAGACTACCCTTTTTAACAAATCATGGGAGGATGGTGTGGTACCTGAGGACTGGAGGGGGGCAGATGTGATTCACCTTCACAAAAGTGGGAGCAAGACAGAGGCAGGAAACTACAGACCTGTCAGTTTGACCTCAGTGGTAGGGAAAATGATGGAATCACTTTTGAAGGAAAGAATTGTTGAGTACCTAGAGGCCAGTGAGGCACAGAACCCAAGGCAGCATGGATTCACAGTGGGAAGGTCATGTCATATCTAATTGATCTCTTTGACTGGGTGACCAAAGTAGTAGACCAGGGAGGGGCTGTGGGCATGGCCTACCTAGACTTTAGCAAGGCATTTGACACAGTCCCACACAAAAGATTAATAAGCAAATTAGCCAGCCTGAGAGTGGTCCCAGGGTGGTAGCCTGGGTAAAACATTGGCTGGACAACAGGACACAGAGGGTAATAGTAAACGGAGTCCACAGTGAAGATAGGGGGGTTACTAGTGGGGTACCGCAGGGTTCAGTACTGGGGCTGGTCCTTTTTAATGTCTTTATAAGTGACATTGCAGAGGGACTAGAAGGAAAAGTATGTCTCTTTGCAGATAACACAAAGATCTGCAACAGGGTTGATACACAAGTTGGGGTGGAAAGGATGAGAAGAGACTTGGCAAGGTTGGAGGAATGGTCAAATGTATAGCAGCTTAGATTCAATGCAAAGAAGTGCAAAGTAATGCACCTGGGAAACAAAAACCCAGGGGAACAGTACACAATGGTGGTGGGGGGTGAGATACTGACAATAACAAAAACAGAAAGGAATCTGGGGGTAGTTATATCAGATACATAGATACATAGATACATAGACAGTGTCAGCAGATAAGGGCCTATGGCCCACCTAGTCTGCCCATTTGAGCTTGTAAGTTCAGTTTGTTTTCCTAGAAGTCTATTTTCCCTTACCCCTGACCTCTAGAATTCCTTTATGTCTATCCCATGCATTCTTAAATCCCGTGATTGTTTCAGCCCCCACCACTTCCTCTGGCAGGGTGTTCCACTTGTCCACCACCCGCTCTGTGAAGAAATTTTCTCATGTTTCCTCTGAATCGTCCTCCCTCCAACTTCATCCCATGCCTCTAGTCCTGAAACATCTTTTCGCTTAAAAATAGTGTTTTCCTGCACCCTGTTCCTCCCTGTAAGATACTTGTATGTCTCTATCATATCCCCTCTCTCCTCCTCCAGGGAGTACATGTTCAGTTCCTTCAACCTGTCTTCATAGGACTTGTGATGCAACCCATGCACCATCTTTGTTGCCCTCCTGAACCTTCTCTCACCCTGTCTATGTCCTTACGTAGGTATGGTCTCCAGAACTGTACACTGTACTCCAGGTGGGGCCTCACTAGTGTCTTGTATAGCGGAATTATGACCTTCCTTTTCCTGCTGGTGATGCCTGCCTATACATCACAGCATCCTATTTGCTTTACCTGCTGCCTTGTCACACTGTTTCTACCTTGAGGTCATCAGAGATGACAACCCCAAGATCCCTTTCCTGCTTGGTGCATGCTATATCCTCACCCCCAACTGATATATTGTGCCAGGGTTTTTGTGCCCCATATGCATTATCTTGCACTTCTTTGCATTGAATTTCAACTGCCAAACCCTTGACCATTCTTCAAGTTTCTGCAGGTCCCTTCTCATTCTGTCTACACCCTCTGGTGTGTCTACTCTGTTACAGAGCTTTGTGTCATCAGCGAACAGTGAAATTCTGCCTTCTAGATCCTGTGCAATGTCACTGATGAAGATGTTGAATAGGACCGGTCCCAGCACTGATCCCTGTGGTACCCCACTGGTCAATCTTCCCTCTGTGGAGTGACAGCCATTTACCACCACCCTCTGTGTCCTGCCACCCAGCCAGTTACCTACCCACCACACTACTGTCCTGCCCACACCCATATTCCCCAGTTTGTGTAATAGTCTTCTATGTGGCACAGTGTCAAAGGCCTTGCTGAAGTCCAGATAGGCCATGTCCACTGCCCTCCCCTGATCCACCTCCTAGTCACCCAGTCAAAAAATTCAATGAGGTTGGTCTGACATGACCTCTCCCTGGTGAAACCATGCTGCCTTGGGTCCTGTAGTCCATTGACAACCAGATGTTCCACCAATCTCTCCTTCAGTAGTGCTTCCATGATCTTTCCCACTACCGAGGTGAGGCTGACTGGTCTGTAGTTCCCTGCTTCCTCTTTGTTCCCACTTTTGTATAAGGGGACTACATCTGCTGTCCTCCAGTCTTTGGGTACCTCCTGTTTCCAGTGATTGGCTGAACAGGATAGCAAGAGGTTCAGCCACCACTCTCTTAGTTCTTTAAGGACCCTTGGGTGCACCCATCTGGCCCCATTGCTTTATCAGCTCTTATTACTTCCAGTTCCTTCAGGACCCTTTCTCGTGTAAAGGGACTTGTGTCCATTTCTGCACCATTTCACCCTTGTACTCCTTCAGACCCATTACCCCCTCTTCCTTAGTAAAGACTGAGCAGAAATACCTGTTCAATATGTCAGCTTTACTGTTGTCATCCTCCACGTGGCTTCCCTTACTGACTTCCCTGCCTCCCTTTGTTTCTCCTGGTACTTCTCCCTATCCCCTTCTGCCTGTGTCTTTTTGTATTGCCTGAATGCAATCTTTTTGGCTTTCACTTTCTTTGCTACCTCTTTGGAAAACCATAATGGTCTCTTCTTCCTTTTCCTCTTGCTAACCTGCTTAATTCATAATTCTGTTGTTCTTATAATCCCCATTTTAAATACTGCCCACTGTTCCTCAACCCTGATTCCTGTCCCATTCCTTAATGCCTCTTTCAAGTATCTCCCCATTTTCCCAAAGTCTGCCCCCTAAAATCCAGGATACGTGTGGTTTGGTTCTGCTCTTTCTGTGATTTCAAACCACAATGACTGGTGGTCACTGTTACCCCAGGTGCTCCCCCACTGTTACCCCATCACACTGCTCCCCCACTGTTACCCCATCACACTGTCCCTGTTTGTGTGCACAAGGTCCAGTATTGCCTTCTGCCGAGTTGGTTCCATGACCAGTTGCTTGAGGAAGGCACTCTGAAGAGAGTCCAGGATAAATCTGCTCCTAGTTGATGCTGCTGCTGGGATGCTCCAGTCCACATCTGGTATATTGAAGTCTCCAACCAGTACTACCTCACCCTTGTCTGCCATCCTTTGGATGGCTAGCATCAGCTCCCTTATCTGTTTCTTCCTCCTGGGCTGGTGGTCTATAGACCACACCTGTGCGGATGGCTGGCCCCATTTTCCTTTCCAGCTTAACCCACAGTATCTCTCCCCCATTTTGTTCCTCCTGGATCTGTGTGGCCCTTATGTCATTTTTCACATACAGTGCCACTCCTCCTCCCTTCCTGCCTGCTCTGTCTCTTCTGAATATGTTGTAGCCAGGTATGGCCATCTCCCAGTCATGGTTATCATTACACCAGGTTTCAGTGATGGCCACAATGTCCAATGACCTAAAGGTGGGTAAGCAATGTGAGAAGGCAGTAAGGAGGGCTGGGGGAATACTGGGATGCATAGGGAGAGGCATCACCAGTAGAAAACAGGAAGTTGTTATCCCTCTGTACAGACAGAGACCCCATCTCCGCAAAGACATAGACAGGGTGGAGGCTGTCCAGAGGAGCGCAACCAAAATGGTGCAGGGTCTGTGCCAGAAGACATATGAAGAAAGACTAAAGGAGTTTAATATGTATAGCCTCGAGGAAAGGAGGGGGACATGACAGAAACTTTCAAGTACCTCAAGGGAATCAAAGTCCAAGAGGTAGCATTTTCAGAAAAGAGATGTGCAAGAACAAGGGGCACAACTTAAAGACAGAGGGGGACGGTTCAGAGGTAATGTGAGGAAGTATTTCTTCATGGAGAGGGTTGTAGATGCATGGAACAGCCTTCCTGAGGAGGTCATGGAGTCAAAAACAGTGGTGGGGGAATTCAAGAATGCATAGGACAGACATGAGGCAATTCTAGTGGGGGGGTAGGAGGAAGTAGGCTGTTGGTTAACTAGGATCTGCAGGTTATCCGTTAAGTAGGGAAATGGGCAGACTAGGTGGGCCAAGCGGTCCTTATCTGCCATCAAATTCTATGTTTCTATGTATAATATGTAAATAAAGAAATATAAAATAATTTTAAAATGTGCTTACAGCTGCTTAAAGCAATAGAACCAGGGATACTTCTAAATGAACTGTATTGGAGAAAGGAACTTTTTGTCATTTGTTCATATTATAGAAACATTCCAAGAAAGAAACTGAATGGAAATAACAGGTAGAAACCATATAATCTTTGGTATTCTTGGTTAAATGAAGAGATGTAATATAACTGAAAGGAATCTGTTTTATATATGTCCGAGATCAAGTTGCTGGTTCAAGAGTTAACATTGAAACAGCACTCTGCGAATAGCAAGCCTGCATGTAAGTGACAGTAAGATTTCTTTACCATTTAATGTTTTTTAAATAATTTAAATCAGAAAAATAGCACCACAATATGTTTTGATTTATTCAGATAAAAGACTGATAAACCTAGCACTGAATATTTTAATATAAAGAAGTAAGGACCTTCATATAAGAATATTTAAATTATATTTTGCAGAACTTGATACAGTGTTTACTCACTGATGAAGGATTATGCTCTGTAACGTTTGATCTGGAACACTATTACTATGTTCATTTGGAATTTGTGTGACAGATTAAATACCTTTTTGATACTGTTAGTGAGTTGGCTCAATGTTTACCAAGTTGCCTTTTGGAATTTTGTGCCACTTTTGGTATTTGGACTACTCCCTGAATAAATAATTTCTGCTTATACCAAGGTTTACTGGGCTGTACCCACTCCATGAGTTGTCTGAAACTCCCAGACTATTCTACCAGGGAAGGGAGGGATGTGGGGAGGAGGTGACATGGAGGGAAGGACAGAGGTAGCTGAGGGTAGGAGGAAGTAGAGGGGTGCTCAGGTTTAAGTGAATGAGTGGAGGTGGAGTAGTTCTACAGGGTGGTGGTTAGCTGGGACAGTCACATCTGCTAAGTGCAGTAAGGTGCTGCCGTAGTTTGTGCTTGAAAAGGTCGAGCTTGAGTTCGTCAAGGATGTCCAAGGGGAGTTTGTTTACTGAACTGGGAGCACAGAACATGAATGACCTTTGTGCTTGGGAGGTCTTTGTTACTGTGCAGAGGGTTTAATCCCCTCGGCTTTATCCCCTTTGGTATGTGCCGACAGGGGTGCCCAATCCCTCGTGGCTACAGCATCCTCCCTCCAAAAAAAAAACACTTAGGTGGCATGCTGGGACCCCACCCCAGCATGCCAAATCCCCTGCAAAATTAAAACCGTCCACCTATGTTTTTTTTCTTTTTTTTGTAAACCTGTAAAAAAGAAAATGATCCCTAGTGGTCTCCCTGCCCCCTCCCACAACCTGCGTTTTTTGTTTGTTAAGGGACCTGGTAAGCATTGCTTGTCACACTCCTAGTGCTGTGCAAGTTAGGAACATGCATGAGAAGGTGCTGGGTGGTTCTTGGGGTAAGCCCTAGGTTGATTTTTTTTTTTTGCCAACCGGCAGATCTGGTACAGGAGCTTCCCTTTGAAGTGCAGCCTGATAGTCTGGGCATATAGGTCACATGTATGGGTGCGACTGTACCCCCAAGATCAGTCGATATGGTTTGTTGAGCGCAGTGATAATTCCTTTAAGGGTAGTATCAGTAGCAGAGCCATAAATGACTAAGCCATAATCAACTATGGAGAGTATTGAGCTGGTGACCGCTAACCTCAGTGCTCCAGGGGTCAAGCTGTGCCTGTGCCTGTAGAGGATCCCAAGCCTGGTGTTGACCACCTCTGACATTTGGATAACACGGTCAGCAAAGGACAATGCACTGTTGAGAATTATATCTAGGTATTTAAAGGTGTGGACCTGCTCAATGGGGACATTGTTGTTGTTGACAATAGCAAGTGGGGCAGATTTTCGCTTGTTATGGGAACTGGCAAAGAGCATGGACTTTGTTTTTTTGTAGTTCAGAATTAGTTTATGTTGGAGGAACCAGGCCTCAACAGCTGTGAAGTTATGTTGTAGTGCTCTGGCTAGGGATAGAGGGTCAGAATGACTAGAGCACAATACCGCATCATCGGCATAGAGGAGAAGATTATCGGTGCAGACTTGGGAAAGGGTATTAAGGAAAACGCTAAAGAGTAAGGGACCCAGTATGGAGCCCTGAGGAGCACCAGAGAGGAATGAGTGGCTGATGGATGAGATGTCATGAATTTTTACCTGTTGGGATCTTACTTCTAGGTAGCTTTTAAACCAGACAATGGCTCCAAAGGAGATTCCAAGGGGAGAGAGTAACTCTAATAGGAGAGTGTGGTTGACCGTGTCACAAGCTTTAATGAGGTCTATGAATATTGGCCCCAGTAAGTAACCTCAGTCAAGTGCCTTGTGGATGTAATTGGTATACTCTAGGAAGGCAGATATAGTACTGTGACCCTTTCTAAATCCATGCTGCTCAGGACATTGGATATCGTACTTGGTCAGTTAGTCAGAGAGCTGGTCAGATACAATCCATTCCAGGACTTTGGAAAGGGGTGAGAGGATGGAAATTGGGCGGTAGTTTGAGGGTAGGACCCTATCTCCACTCTTGTGAATGGGAGTCACAACTGCTGCCTTCCATTGTAGGGGAAATTGTCCAAGACAGAGTGATAGCTTAAGGATTTTAGTGAGCGGCATCAGTACTGAATCTAGGGTGAGGTATAGCAACTTCAGATCTAGAGTCACCACTGAAATGAGACATGCCTAGGACCTTCAGGAGATATGTTTTAGATTCCTTGATGGTAACTTTCTTAAAATAGAAAGGGGGATTATTTGGGGTAGGGGCAGACATATTGGGGTTGACAGGGCTGGGTGATTTATTAAAGAAATCGGAGGCATGCCACTAAGGTCAGTGAAGGGCCGAGTTGAAAGTGTGTCACTGTCTTTTTGGTCCTGATGATTTCTGCATTTATGTTAAGCAGGGAGGGAGGGATCTATTGGCTTACGGTGAGTTCCCTGATAAACAGACATCTTTCTCAGTGCACAAAATTCACCTCCAAACACTGGCTGGGTAAACTTCCCTCATTTGTCCCATGCCTTTGCAACCGACCCCCTCCTTCCCACTCCCTAAGATCTACCGACTCACAAACCCTGGTGGTCCCATGCCACTCCACCCTTATTGGCTAATCAGATTATTCTTATCACCGAAGAAAAATCTGGAATTGACTTCCCCCTCAAATTCGCCACTCATCCTCTTGCTACTCCATTAACTCTGCCCTCAAGAACTTCCTTGCCCCTTCCTGTGCCTGCCATGACCCTCCCATTACCATATGTCTACTCCCCACCACTCCTATTTCCCTCTGATCATGCTCCACCTTGTCCCCTCCTCTCCCTCCTCTAAAGTGTTCCTCACCCTTTTTTCTCTACCCTTCATCTATCTTCCTCCTGTGAGCTCGATCGCTGCCTTGTGTAGACAGGATCCATAGTGCATGGTGGGCAACAACTTTACCCCCTTTCCCCTATTTCTCCTTTTACTGCACCCCCTCAGTCAGTTCAAAAGTTTATTGTTAGACTTAAAAGCCATCAACAAATTCACACATTGTAAAAAAGAAAATAATCAATACTTATATGCAATAAATACAAAGAATTGAATACGTATTTCATAATCATAACATTCACACCCTACCAATTAAGTTAGGACCCCTGACATTCCATATACAGTTATTGATAAATTTCCTTATTCATGTTCATCTTTTTATTTCTCTAAAATATAGCACAACTATTTACTCCTTATTCCTATTCTTAGAAGCATAAAAACCAACCATAATTTTCAACTAGAGAGGCTTAGATACCTTCTGGTAACATGACAGTATTCTTTTCTTTATTTTATTAATTACCATGAAATATTTTGCCACTCTTTCAATAGACCATCCATCTTCAGTATGGATTAAAATGGAAGTCAATGTTTCTAAATCCAAGTTACATCTGATATCCATAAAGGGGCCTAGCTAATATGTACACTCCTTACTATACCTAGTGCAATGCCACATGGCAAGCATGAGATCTTCTCGATCACCTCTGGAGCAACTACAATTTTCTTCAGCAATCTTCTTATATCTATACCTCAGTAAACTGCTATCAAATTGCTCAAACTTATACATAGTAAATACTCTACGGTAATCAGGGTCAATTAAAATGTCTAAGTAGGCCTTGTAGCCAAATTTAAAGTTATTACAGGCAAACCATTTTGAATATGCTGTATCCTTAATTAATACTAGATCTTACTTTTTCCAAAAGTTCCCAATTCTTAAGGCAATGTATTTCTGATATTTAGTACTTAACTGCATACTTTTTCCACATATTTCAGCAGTACACCTAATGTATATATTTTTAATATTGTTATTATCTTTGGATAGCAAAAAAACTTGTGTATATCCTAAGGCATACCACTTCCTCTTTTCCTCCAAACACTGGGAAGAAATCCATGTCACCAAAAGTCTGGTCACTCTTAGCCAGCAATCGACTTGCCTTGTCTCAAAAAGAGTATTTATATTAGAGATTCCTAACTCTGATCTTATATATGAGGATGGGCGGGAGTGGCCTACTCCCAGTATTTGCCTCAGCATTTTTAAATAAGGACACTGTTAGTTTGTCCCTATAGTTCATATCCCAAATTTCCACACCATAAAGTAATTGAACCTCAGTTAAGGGTCTTATACTTGTGCCACCATCTCTATAGTTGAATCGAGATAATGCCAAAATTGTTCTTTTTAAGGTTTCTAGGATCTTATGAGAGTGTGTATTCCACAATCTATTTTCATTAAATTCAGTTTCAAGATGTACATGAGATTTTACCACTTCTACTTTACTCCCCTTCAGACTCCAGTACCCACTTTTCTTTCTACCTTTCTGTCCAAAATATATGATTTTAGTCTTTGTTAAATGAATCTTTAACTTTAAATCATGGAATCTCTCCTCTAGCAATTTAAATTTCCCCTGTAGCCTCTTCTCAGTAAGGGAAAATAATACTAGGTCATCTGCATATGCTAATGCTGCACAGTACTGTTCACTTATTTTTGGCAAATCCAATTCATGTATACTAAACTCTGTTAATAAATCATTAATATAAAGTGCAATTAATGTTGGGGCAAGCATGCACCCTTGTCCAACCCCTTTATTAATTTGTAGCAGCATGGAAAGTTGGCCTTCCAATCCCATTCTTACCCTTGCTCATGTTTCTCTATATTAATTGTACATCATTTTAACCAGTGCCTTATCTATTCCTCTTTTTCTTAATACTTCCCATAATAGCTCTCTCGAGATAGAACTGAAGGCAGTTGAATAATTACAAATACAGTATACAGTTTTTGCTTTCTAAGTACAACATATTTTTCAATCAAGTGGTATAAAATAAATATATTATCAAGGGTTGAAAATTCTTTCCGAAAGCCAGCTTGATAAGGTGACAACCCACCTGTCTCTTCTGTTGCTGCATTAAGCCTATTTAGTATGACCTTGGAAAATATTTTCAAATTAATATCCGGGAGGCTAATAGGTCGGTACATGGCCGGATTGGCTATGTCTCCTTTTTTATTTGGCTCGTGCTTGCACGCCAGCCAACATCTTGCGGTAGTAGCAGATTTGGAGGCGCGGTCACTGTTGGGCGAATGCAGGGCACACATCAGTAGGTGCGTCCCTCATTCCACAATCAGCCAGCAACAGGCGCTGACATCATGAATCCCTAATGTGTCCACCAGATCTAAGAAAAGGTCTGCTGCAGTGAGAGCAAAGCTCTCATGCAGCGTGACCACAACACGCCTCCCGATGAGCACACAACATGGTGGCAGTGACTGCCGCCGCCTCCTGTCACAATGTCGACAGGGGAGCCCACTCTCCAACATCATAATGACCCCCTCTCATTTAAAATGTATGCCTAGGGGGGTGCCCCATACCCTCGGCATCATGCACCCCCAACAGTTTTTCTTTGCCGGCCAGGGGGCCCAATCACCATCGGTGTTTGTCCTCATCCTGTTTATTTTGTTGATGGGGAGCTCTACCTCGCTTGGCATAATGGCCCCCTGTTTTTGTTCTGTGCTGAGGGGTGCCTAATCCTCTGGCTCATGTCTCCCCCTTCGGTGTGTGCTGACAGGAGTGCCCAATCCCCGTCGGCTACAGCATCCTCCCCAAAAAAAACACTTAGGTGGCATGCTGGGATCCCACCCCAGCGTGCCAAATCCCCTGCAAAATAAAAACCGTCCAGTTATTTTTTTTTTCCTTTTTTTGTAAACCTGTAAAAAAGAAAACGGTCCCTAGCAGTCTCCCTGCCCCCTCCCACAACCCGCCCACCCTCTGTGTAGCCTGCCTCCCCACACCCCCCTCACCCCATACTTACCTCTGGAGTCCAGCAGGACGCTCTTCGGTGGACCGGGAACACATCTGCACTCTTCAAAGCTGACCGTGAACTGAAGAAATGCCGGTAGGCTGTATAATGACATAAATAGGGGGTTTTCAACTTTGGTGCATATCTCAGCCATTTTTGGGAATTATGGCACCAAATTTTCAACATGGGGTTATTGGGACCCCTCCTCGTGAATTCAAGCACTGTCATGGCATTATTCGATCCTGAAAGGTGATTTCACGGTCACTGCATGGAATCACCTATTGGGAATGATTAACGAAATGACAGTGCCACTGTTCATGAGGGGGGCTCTCAAAAAGCCTATATTGCAAATTTGGTGGAAAAAAATCAAAAAAAATGACTATTTTACGAGTGTGCATTGCACAGTTTCCATGCACGCTCGTAACTTCTTGATTCTGTAATATTTTTACTCCAGATTTTTAACACTGGCATTTTTCCACACCTCCGTATGAACAGTACAGTTGTCATTTTACATATCCTGGCCAAAATATGTTTTTATACGTCCGGCGCAGAATAGCGTGGTTGCTGTGTGAAATCAGTTTTGGATAGTTTTTGAAATGACGGTGACACTGTTCATGAGAAGAACTCCTAAAATGCCTATGTTGAAAATTTAGTGACGTAAATTCCATAAAATGATCAGGCAGTGGTGTATGCTGTACAGTTTCCATGCACCCGTAACTTCTCGCAAATTTGCAATATTTCATGCCACATTTTCAGTACTGGCATTTTTTCACACCTCCTTATGAGCAGTACAGTTGTCATTTTTCACATCATGCCCTAAATGTGTTTTCGCACCTGTGGCGCACAATGGCATGGTCACTGTGCAAAATCAACATTTTGGACAAATTAACAAACTCACAGTGCCACTGTTCATGAGGGGAGGTCCCAAAATGCCAATGTTAAACATGTGGTTAAAAAAAAAATCCCAAAAATAATTGGGTTATGGATGTGTGTTGCACGGTTTCTATGCATACTCATAACTTCACCGATTTTTCGTATTTTCACTCCAGATTTTCAATGTTGCCATTTTTTTACATCTCCTCATGAACAATACAGTTGTCATTTTCCACATACTCCCCAAAATTGTTTTCATCCCTGTGTCGCCAAATGGTATATCCGCTGTGCAAAACCACCTTTCAGCTAACGAACTGATAGTGTCGCTTTTCATGAGGTGGGGTCACAAAAAGCCCATGCTGAAAATTTGGAGTGAAAATACCAACAGTAGCACCCCACCCTGTAGAGACTGACAGGCATCAGGGATGTGACTTGGGATAATCAGCTGTAATGCTCACACCATTCCACCCCCACCCTCAACCTGCAGCCAGTGACAGACATCGTGGTGTGCCTTGCACTGTTTAGCCACAAAGTTCACCCCATTCTCCTATACTGCACCCACCTCAGCATATTTCCTTATGGAATGGGGTAAGTATAATGTCCAAAGACCCCAAAGCACACCATGCCACTTGTCAGTGTCTACAGGGTAGGGTGAGGTACAGTACAATGGCATGAGCATTACAGGCAATGACCCAAAGGCACACCACAATGCCTGTCACTCTCTACAGGGTGGGGACGGGGTTGGCCTCACTTCAGTACTTCACTGCCATTCCTGTTATGCATCTCTAACTCTGGCACCAGCGATGCCAATGCCAGCGAGACAACATTCGGCATTGACAAATGCTTGTTATGTATTGGTACAATGCGAGCTCCTTGCCATGTATGGGGATACTTATTTTCTTGAATACATTTATTATAGAGTACTGTACGTGTTCTGCACCAGGCCCCAGCTTGGCACTGATAGACTTCAGCTGGAATGTTGTCTGGGCCAGGGGCTTTGTGAAGTTTCAAGGTGTTGATAGCAAAGAAATAATTCTAAATTGGTTATAACCATTTGTTCAGTACTTGCTACAACTTGGGCATCATTATCAACATTTGGATTAAAAAATATCTGGGAATAATGACTGATCCAAGTGTATTCTGGTATGTATGCATCAGTAGCTCCCTTAAAACTACTTGTACCCTTAGCTACCAGTTTCCAAAAACCTCTTTGATCTCTGTTGTTAATAACCTTTTTCATTTCATCCCATTGTTTTTTATAGTAAGTCTTTTGCTTTTCTTACAGGAGGAGCTTATATTCATTCCTTTTTTTATTAATATCTTTTAGCAAATCTTTATTTTTTTGTCTCAGATATTGTTTATACGTTTTTCTTAATAATATTTTTGCCTCTTACACTCACTATCGAACCATCCACCTCTAATAATATCTGTTTTTATTAGTAGATTTGCTACATTCCAGGTTAATTTTTATATACTCAATGTATACAGTTCTTCAATTAATTGTCTAGTACTAAATTTACTTAGGATCTCAGCACTTTCTTTAACAAAAGATTTGCTTAATATCTCAACGATATTGTAGTGTGAATCAGATTTCCATATGATTTTTTTATTTGATCTTTTTTCCACTGCTATTGACTGTACTGTTCTAGGCTTTTCTATATACCTCTTCATATTGCTACTCAAAACAATGGGGAAATGATCACTTTCACAACGTGGTATAACTGTCAAATTCTCCCAGAGCTCAATTGGTCCTGTCCATAATGCCAGATCTATAAGTGATGTTCCCCTAGGTGAAATAAATGTACATTCCCCCATCAGATCACCCATCAAACAATCATTTAACGGATATAGATTACATTCCTTTAAAATCTTAATTAATTGATGACAAGCTTTATTCATTTTCATATCCTTAGATGCTCTTTGTCTCCATGCATATGGACTTATGGCACTGCTAAAGAAGGAGTTATCCCCTAGTCCATCAAAGAGGCCTATACAGGCATTTAAATCCCCATAATTAATACTTCCAAATTCAGGTATTTATTCATTGTATCAATTAATAGTAAATTAACTGCTTCCATAGCACATTACTATAAAATTTCAGCTCTCGTGGGGGGAGAATGTACCCATTTATCAATAAAAACATTGAGTTCCATTTTCAAATTACCAGAACAAAGTTTTCAGAGACCTCAATACATTCTGTGTATGCAAAGCTACCCACTCTAATATAGGTGGCTATCCCACCTGACTTTCTACCCCACTTGGTGTCCTTCAAACCTACCCATTGAAAGACTTCATAGCCATTAATCTCAATTTGATCATCTGGGCCATGCCAGGTCTCTTGAAGACATATTACATCAAACCCTGAAATATAATTGACCCAATCATTATTCAATTGTTTGTTTCTTAATCCTGCTATGTTCCATGAGATGATTTGTAGCCTTCCATTAAAACCAGCAATCAAACTCAGATCATCACTTAAGGATACCTCTGTTTTTATTTTGTTACATAGAACCTCTTTCTGTCAATCATTGTAACCTGCAAGTATCTGAAATGTATTGCTGGTTGGTATTTGAAATCCCTCATGTTCTCTGCCTAAGTAATAGCAGTGCCACCTTCCAAGAGTTCCGACTCTATCAGATTTAGTCCCATAGCATCCAAGATAAATATGTTTTCTATGATTAAATGTGTAATTGTTCTATTTTTTGTTACAATGCTAATTTAGCTGTCATTTCCACTTCCCACCTGCTCTACAGAGATTATACCATCCCTACCCAACTGAATTTGTAGGAAGTTTCTCAAGAGATTACAGATTTCTCTTGTCAGCTTTGCATCTGTTTTCCTATATAAATAATTCATCCCAAACAAAGTTAACCCCACGTTTTTAATTGCTGGATACTCTTTTCTAGGTTCTGGAATGTTAAATAAGTTTCTATTTGGGAACATAACCATAATCTCCTTATTCTTAATATTTACTGTATTAAGCCACACATAATTTACAGTTCTTGGAGAAATAAAATATGCATCCATCATAAAGGCTGACTCTACATGGATATCCTTAATTTCTACAACATCGTCAATATTAATATCAATATCCATTTCCATTTTTAATTTCTCAGTTACTGTGGTATCTGGTTTACACTCTCCTGTTAAATCCATCCGGCTGGTCCAATAAATCTAACTAAAGGGTCCGGGGTTTTATTAACTGATATCTCTATGGTTGTTTGGGTTCCTCCATTTGTTACATGAGGTCTAACTGAATTATAGTATTCTTTTGCCAGCAGACATCTGATTTTTGGCTTGACTGATTTTACTTCTTTTTGCAAATTTATTACTCCTGTATGGTCCTTACACTGAGTCCTAATCCCTAATTGATTGTTTAAATTGGCAGTTTCATTTCCTAATTGCTTCAACTGCATGTTTAGATTTAATTTTGTATCTAGCTCAGGGGAATCCTTAGCATTCTGTATTGCTTCTATCTGGGTTTGTTTACTGTTTTTTGTACAGTGGTATGCTGAGCTCTTTGCTTGCTACTTGTATTTCCATTTGACCCATCCCTAGGGTGATCTGAACATTTTGTGTGTGCTTTATCAACTACCCCCTTCTTTCTCTTTATCTCGTTCTTGGATTTTTTTTTCTTTCTTTCCCCCTTGATGGGGGAGTTTTTCTGTATAACTATCAGAGAATGTAACACTGCCTCATCCTTTCTTTATTATATTTTTTGTGTCAACGCTCCTAATAAACACTGCATTATCAGTTTTCATCACTTTATTAGAAACTTATGTCAATGTAATTCTATTTTGATCAATATAATTTCCTACAGCTTCTATTATATCCTTGTTGATTAATAGTTGTTCCATAATTAAGATATTAGTTGAATGTTGCTTGGCCAAAAGATTTATAAGCTTCTCACTCAGAAAATTAGATTGGTACTCTGAGTTATTACTCCCAGCTCTTCTTTCAAATGTTTGCTTGTTTCAGTTCCTACAGTGCGCTAGTTGCTTGTTCTGATAGCTGTACTGTTTCAGTCCAGCTATTATACCTTGGAGGTCACGTGATAACTCTTCCAGAGCAGTTTTTTCTTTTACTAAATATCTACTGTTATTCCATATATCTGGGGAATTCTCACACACCATGTTTAGAGCCATTGAATCTTGACTGCCACTGCAGCCAAGACTCAATGCTCCACCACAATCCTCAAGTGTTAGACAGTCAATTACAGACTCCTGCAATGCACCTTTAGTATCTATCATTGCTTTCTGTCTTATTAATAAACCCTCCTTTTTAAATGGAGTCACTTCTGGGCATAGTTCTAGCAAATTACAGGTAGGAGTGGAAGTTCTACTAGTACTGTGCCCATCCTTCATTCTATTCAAATGATCAGTTATTTTAGACTGCTTAGTTTGTTGCTGTTTTTTTTTGGAATTTCACTTACTAGTGGTGACAACTGTGGGTCCTGCGTTCTTTGCAATCTGGTGTTAACCATACCCCACAGTAATTTAACACTGAACAACATAGGCTAACAATATAGTTGATCTTATGTGATTGATCTTAATCTGAATTGATCTTAAATGATTTATATGCTTCAAACATCAGACTTTAGAAACATGCTTTGAAAACATTAACAATGCAGTAAATGCAGTTTCTAGCAAATAGTGAGCATTCACTTTTACCACTTTTTTTTACCATATCAGAGATGTACGCTTTAACATTAATACAGTTGCTAATAAACCCCGGTCTCCTTATCCTAGAATTAGTCCACTTAGTAGTTAAGTTCAATTAATGTGTCTATATAGTATCTCAAAGGGTAAGTTCCACTGAGTTCGGCAGAATAAACTCAACAGGCTGTACTACAAAACCAAAGTTTCCTTTTCCTGGTAGTGATTCCACTTCTGTAGTTTCATCAAATACAAAGGAAAGATGTCTCAGGAAGTATTTTTGTTTAGTGTCTATGAAAGTTGGTCAGTTTATTCACTTTAGTTTCCCTGTGTACTTGTATCTCCAAACCAACCCCTTTGATAGCAGCGACTTGGTAACAAAATCAGCTGTTTCCAAATTTTGCAGTGTAGCACACCCTGACTCTATGTCACAGCACTTGCTGGATATATCGGGGCTAATCGCAGCAATCGCAGCAAAGATGTTCCAGTTCTTAAAAAAGGAAAAAATACAAAAAACAATTGTAGTGTAGAGCAGTGTTTTGCAAAACCTATACACAGGTTGCATAAATAGATCACAAACAGGTCTATCTATGAAATAAGATCATTTCTGCCCAGCCTTAGCATCAAATTCCTGTTGTTTTTATATAGTTACAATCTAACTAGCAGAGTATTGCAGATAGGGAACTTACTTTAAGTCCATTCTGATTTCCCATTCTAGCTCCCAGACCACTGATTTTCCAAATGAGTTTTACTACCTTACTCCACCGCAGCTTGCTGACATCTGCTGCTGTTTGCAGAGCATTTTCCCCTCTATAAAATTATTCCACCGTATGGTACTGTGCTCGCACGGCTTATCAATATATGGGGCTTAAGTGATTTATAAACAAGTCATTTTTTTTGAAAAACTGAAGAAGTCAAGAAAGCTCCTACAAATCTTTACAGAGCTAAGGACTCTGGTGCTCTCGCTGATATAATACCATCCGCACCACAGCTCCTTGCAAGTGGTGATTCTAGCTAAAAGACGCCACACATGCTCTATGTAGGGTCGCACCACCTGACCTAAGCACACGAAATGCAAACAGAGTTGCAATTTGAAAATTTAGGTATTTATTCAGTCACAGATAAAAATTAATAGCATTTCTATATTTTAAGACTGTGTCACAACTATCATATCTATTAAAAGGGGTCCAATTAATAAAATATGTAGTAAACAAGTATGAAATAAAACACTAAAAGACACTATATTAAACATATATTAAAAAAACAAAACAACACTACGTAACTTCTGAGCACTAAATTCTCTCTGTAGATGCTTCAAGTGGATCGCTGCATAGAGAATCTCAGAAGTGTCTCAAAAAGCCTGTTGTCACATACAGACTAGGGCACAGATATTCAGAAGGGTTGCATGGGGCAACATGCGCAACCCACTGATGCACCCTGGCACAATATTCAAATGGGGATTGTGCCTGGCACAAATCCCAATGTGCCGGAGTGCATCAGTAATGTATACTGGCATGAGTAGGGGCATGCCCATGCATACTCCGCACATCGATATTCAGCCGGGATGTGCTGAATGATATGACAACCCCTACTTGTGCTGCACAGGTAAGACAAAAGAAACAACAGCTGGCCACCCATTAGGTGAGAGCTGCCGCATTGCAAGGTGCAACGCAGTTGCCACCTGTGGTAGCCACCCAAGCTCCGGCTGCACCTTCGTGGCAGTGCCCCCCCATGCCCGATCACGGGCATATGTTGAAATAAAAGCAGTCCTATATTCCTGGTGGTCCAGTGGACCGATCACAGACTGATCGCGGGCTTCAGTATGAAACTGATTCATCCAATATCCCTGGTGGTCCAGTGAACTGCATGCTGCCCAACCATGGGCATATGTTGAAGTAAAGTAATATCCTATAGCATCCCACCCACCTACCGCCCCACTGCCTGGTGACTGATGCCGTACGGTAGGGCTATACGCACATTGGTCCACAGCATGAGCCAATGGGCATGCAGCCCATACCATACTACACCATTCAGATCTGTGTCCATTCACTCCCTGTCCCTCCGAGCCATGACACCAGGCAGGCACCTTATCTCCTCTCCCTCCCTCCCTCCTCCCTCCCCAGTTCCATCCCTGAATGATTGAGTCTCCCACCAAGAGTTGTTTCCTTCCCTGTGGCACCCTCCTATGGGTCTCCTTTGTGGAGGTTCCCGGCATCCTCCTTGGTCTCCACTGCAGGTGCCTCAATAGAGGAACCACTCTCCACCAGAATGGCATATGAATTGTGGAGAAGTACAACTGGAGGGATGCACCTCTGTTCTACCACCCTCTCCCTCCTTCAACCCACCTTGATCCAACCACTCATCTTTCTTGGCAACCTCCGAGGCAGCGGCGGTGGCCCTGGTGGTCCCTGGGTGGTCAGCCCAGCTAGGTCAGCCTGCAGACAGGAACCTCCTCCCTCAAATCAGAGTGGTGACTGCAAATAGGGCAGCATCACAGCCTCCAGAATGTCTCAGAAGACTGCTGCCCCACAGCCATTGCTGCACTACACTCATCATGTCTTATTTTGTGGCCCCTCTCCTGTTGCTTTGTATGCTTACTCTCTTCTCCCTCTATTTATTTTTCCACCTACTTTCCTACTGTCTATGTGCCCTTACAGCTCTCACCCCTTTCTGTTCTTGGACAGGAACTTCCTGTATTCTTCGTTAGTCTCCTTCTTCCTTGCTCAGAGTCAGACCTCCTGTCACATGAGACAGGGTGCACTGTAGGACAAAAGAATACAATTAAGTTGTCTTAGATGGAGATCCCCAGGGGTTGTAAAACTACTATAAAGCTAGCAGGCTAATTTAGTAAAAAACTCTTAATAGCAGACAGAGGGAAGGACGCACCAGAACTTAACATACAAATCAAAACACTCTGCACAACATACTGTATGTTTTTTGCTAATTTTGGGTCTACCACTCTTTTAAAAACAGATTAAAAGGAAAGAAAAAGCATTTAGAAAACTAAAAAAGTCACCTGTAGAACATAACAAAATACAATACTGACAGAAATTAAAGAAAACAAAGGATTTGATTAGAAAGGAAAGAAGAAAACTAGAATTCAAATTATCAGTAACCAAAGATAACTAAAAAGCTTTCTATGCATATATAAATAACAAAAAAATGACAGCATGATAACATCTATGATTGAAAATGATGTTGAAACTAAGGATAAGAGGAAGTAGCAAATGCCTTTAATATATTTTTTGGGTCAGTATTTACAAAGGAAAACCAAACACAAGTCCTAATCTCACATGACGCTGACTACGATGAGATTACAATTGAAAAGGTTATTTATTACAGCTACAGTATAAATACATTAAAAACAAAATCTGCACCAGGTCCAGATAACATGAATTCATGCCTCCTTAAAGAAACCATTAATCAGATAAACATTCCCTTACAGATCATTTCCAACAAATCATATAAGGAAGGGAGTATACTAGATGACTGGAAAAAAGCAATTGTAGTCCCCATTCATAAAAAGGGTAGTAAAGTTGACACAGCGAACTACTTCCCCATTAGTTTGACATCAGTTGCCTGTAAAACTATAAAAAAAAGATGCTAAAAATCAGATTAGACAAAGACATAATGAATAAAAGCTTACATGATCAAACCCAACATTGATTCGTTGCCAGGTGCTCATGCACAACCAATCTCATCTCCTTTTATGAAAGCGTCAAAAAAAGGATTAATAAAGGTGTTCCAGTTAATATTGTATTCCTTGATTTTAAAAAAGTGTTTGATCTAGTCTCACATAGAAAATTGGTAGAGAAGATGAAACACATGGGAATAAACAATTTTCTTATAAAATGGTTTGAAAAGTGGCTTTCTGACAGAAGCCAGATAGCAAGAATTGGTGATACACTATCAAAAGATATTCCCATTACAAGCGGTGTTCCGCAAGGCTCTGTACTGGGATCATCCTTGTTTTGAATTTTTATTAGTGATTTACACAAAGATGTTAATTGTCAGTTGAACAAATTCACAGATGACACAAAGATCAGCTCCGAAGCTGATACTACAACAAAAATAAATCTCTTATCTAAAGAAGTGAAACACATTGAGAGATGGTCACTCAACAACAATATGCATTTAATATGGAAAAATGTTCTGTCATTCCTCCATCTGGGTCTGAAAAATCCAATGCAAATTATATTCTAAATGGCAGTACAAAAAACGTTCACTTCCGAATCCGACTTGGGTATTGTTCTGAATAATATCCCATCACCAGTGGACCAATGTAGAAAGATGGGTCTTGTGGCAAATAGGTTGTTGGCAGCAATTAAGAGATCACTTGTCGCAAGAAGTGAAGTGTACATTACACCATTGTATAAATCTTTAATCAGACCTCACTTGGACTTTGCAGTCTCCCTCTGGGCACCATATCTATTTAACGATAAGAATATATTAGACAGCATCCAAAGAAGGACAATAAAAATAATCCCAAGGGTAAAGAAGCTATCCTATCATGACCAGCTTAAAACATTGAATTTATATGAGTTGCAGCAACGAAGAAACAGGAGCGACCTACTAATGCTTTTTAATATATTACATAATAAATACTTAACCAAGGAATGTAACATAACTATAGCCCCCAAGCCAAGTAATTTAAGATGCCACAATAAACAGCTGCACATCCTAATGTCCACAGCCAACAAGAGAAGGTATTATTTCACAATTCAAGCATGTCAATTGTGGAACACTTTACCACAACAATTAATTGATATTATACAACAGTATTAAAGAATGTTGGACTCTGATTGGTCCATCTGGGACTGGAGCTGAGATGTCATCCCAGTACAATATCACTTTTTTTTTTATTTTAGTATTTGGTAACTGGGTAAGGTCCACTAGGCACAAGTGCCTGTTTTCAGTTGCAACCTAGTAGAAAACAGGAAGTTATTATCCCTCTGTACAGACAGCTGTTGAGACCCCATCTGGAGTACTGTGTGCAGTTCTGGAGACCCAGTCTCCGAAAAGACATAGACAGGATGGAAGCTCTCCAGAGGATGGCAACTAAAATGGTGCAGGGTCTGCACCTGAAGACATATGAAGAGAGACTTAAGGAGCTTAATATGTATAGCCTCGAGGAAAGGGGGACATGATAGAAACTTTGAAGTACCTCAAGGAATCAACAAAGTCCAAAGAGGTAGCATCTTTCAAAAAGAGGTGTGTACAGAACAAGGGGCACAATTTGAAGATGGGGGTGGCTCAGAGGTAATTTAAGGAAGTATTTTTCACAGAGAGGGTTGTGGATGCATGGAACGGCCTTCTGGAGGAGGTTGTGGAGTCAAAAACGATGTAATGATACTCACACTCATCAAGCAGCTGTGGCTGCTGCTGCTGCTGCGCTGTGGCCCACCCTCACGTCTCCTCCGTCCGCCACCTGGGCCTTCCCGCGGCCCTCCTCAGCCTGTGCCTGCATCCCTCCGCCAGGTCTGTGGGTGACAAATGTTGAGAAAAACATCAGTGTGACCCCAAAGCAGACTGCTCCCTGCCCCAGTGAGTGTGCCTGCCCACACAGCCAGACCCATGCACCTCACACCTGCACACATTGACACAGCCAACCTTGGCAGAGCCATCCCCCATGCACCGCCACCAAAACACAGTCACACCCCTATGGAGAATACAGGTGCATAGATGGTACACCCACCTGGCCTAGGCACAACGCCCCTCGTGGCATGTGACCTGAGGTGTCGCAGCACGTCTGGCTCCCTCCTGCGGAGGTCACTAAACCTGTGCCTGCACTGCTCCACAGACCCGGCACCGCCCTGTGACCCTCACCAGGTCAGTGGCCACCTGCAGCCACACCTGGGTGCGGGCCATGGTGAGGGGCTCATCCCCGTGCAGTGCCTCAAAGTGGGGCTCAACCAGGGCCACCAGGTTGGCCACCTCCACCTGGCTCCATTGGGGAGCTCTCCTGCGTGCCATATTTGGGGTCGTACAGCAGGCAATATGGCACCCCGCAGCATGGCAACCCCACATGGAAATGTTGCGCAGTAGACCACCATATGTTCCAATCGCGCTGTTCATATAGTGCCGTTGGTTCACATAGCGCTGTCACCAAACAGCACAATAGAGCCGTACACATGGCAGCCGAACAGCGCCAGGGGGCAAAGGTCAGACACCAGGTCAGGGGTCTATGACTCAAGGCCACGCACAGCGCCATCTGACTTCTACACATCCTGCACGACCGATCACCTGCGTGACAGTGCCACAGTGGACTATTGCGCAGTGGTGCCACAGCGCCATATGGTGCCCAGTGCTGTAGCGCCACTGGCACAATGGTGGCCATGGCCTGAATTGCCGATCGCGCACAGCACGTCATCAGCACGGCAGACGCCTGCGTAAGTTACCTGGGCATGCGTAATGCAATGCAATGTACCACATAGTCACAAATTTGCGGCATTGGCTCAGCCAGCTCAACCGTATTGCACAAATTGTAACGGCCCGATATTCAGCTGACACATGCAAATCATCTGATCAGCCATTCAAAGGCGCAGTGGCGCGATTTGCATCTCATTACAGTTGCTCCACTCCTAATTTGCATGCATTGCGCTATAAATGTGCGACATTGGGCTGCGCTGGCCAGATTCGGTTACTGCAGGTGAGAGGTGGGTTGCATGCTGTGTGATGTTCTGGACAATGGTCATGGGATAACACTGTAGACTGCACAGTGACAGGTGTCCACTTCCACCCATACAGATCACCATGACCGAGCAGAGCCAAGGTGAGGGTGAGGATGGTGGGCGGAGGAGGAGGCCCAACTTCACCATGGCAGAGACAGAGGCCCTCTTCCAGGCCTACCTGGAGGAGGAGTCACTACTGAGTGGACGGCGGGGCACCCCTCAGGCCCGTGCAGCTGCATGGGAGGGGGTGGCTCGGGCAGTGAACCTGCACGGAAGCCACCAGCGCTCCATGCAGAATGCAAAAGAAGATGGGGACGAACCGCAGGGAGGTGAAGGAAGGTGGCAGCCCTCAGGACGGCACGTGCTGGCACTGGCGGCAGCCAGCCAGCGGTGGTGGAGCTGACCCCGGCTGAGGACTGACTGGCTGCATCAGTGCAGCGGAGTGCTATTGAGGGCGTACCAGGAGGTGGATTCCAGGCAGGTGGAAGCCCATCACTGCATGGTATGACATGGTGGTGGTGTTGGGGGGGGAGGTTGTTCACATGCACTCACATGTCCTCTCTTTCTGTTACAGATCCTGTTCATCTTCAGGGGATGGTGGTGGGGTCCAGGCAGTGAGGAAGACCTGCTGGACATGGAGGAGGGTCCATCCACCTCTGTCACCAACCAGCATGCACTACACCAGCATGCACACCGGCTGCCAACTCTGGTGTCGGTGAGTCGGGTGTGGGGTGTACAGCCTGTGTCTCAGCAGTCTGGCATGCAAGCATGCCAGCACGCCTGTGACTGTGGCTGTAGCACGACTCTGCACCATTGATGATGCAAGGACTGCAATGGGCAGTGACATGTGTGTCCCATGATGGACACACAGCAGGCCAGCACGCGCCCCTGGGCTAGCTGGTTCCAATGTGTGTGCCAGCATGTCGGCACAGTCCCAGGCTGTGCCTGTCAGCACCAGTGGGGGCAGCACCAGTGGCTGTGCAGGTGTCTGGCACTGTTGCGGCCACAGCAGTGGAACGAGTGGTCTCTGGGGCACAGCGATTGGAGGCAGCAGCAGCAGTCACCCACCAGGTCTGGGGGTACAGTATCCAGTGGTGGCACATGCCCACCGCCCCTTTGATATGCCCATTCCTGGTCCTGGTGAACAGCGCCCACCCTCAAGGGTGTTGAGCATCAGGACCTTCCATACCCTGGGGACAGGATGCGTCGGCAGAGTACCAATTTGAAGAGCACACCCACCTGCTGTGGGAATCAGTACAGCAGCAAAGCGGGTTTACAGCGTCCGTGGAGGCACTTTGTGTGGCTGTGGAGCGGCACAGCAGGGACTGTGCTCTGGACCGCAGATGGTCCATATGCGGATGGATGTGACCGCCGCCATTGACAGGCAGACCCAGGCATTGGTCACTGTCGTGGCTGCATTGGGCACACAAGCAGGTGCTCCTGTACCGCGCACCCCACACAGTACACTCTCCACTCCCCGTTCCTGGCGTCGTGCGACACTGGGTTCTGCTGTGGGCATCCCAAGCACCCCTGGTGCAGGTATGTTTGGCATACTACAGACCCCACTGCGGACAAGGTCGCGATTGCAGTGGACCTCAGTGGTCTATCGGTGCCACCCTATGTAAGCCCTGCTCAGCCTGCCAGTGCTGTTGGGTCACGGAGGGCTGCCCACGCATCCGCTGGTGGCCGTGGAATGGTAACATGACTGACCTGTCTCCCAGTGTGGGCCCCTGTCTGGTGCTGCCCTCAGTGCTGTCGCGCTGCGGTGGGCAGTGCACTGGTGGGTGCCCTGCACATCACGCTGACATCACGGACCACCTGCACACCATACCGACTGCTGTCCACAGGTGCATGTGCATGATGATGCCTGCATTGTACTGTACACCAAGGTGCAAGGTTGCCCAGCATCTGACACACGTACTTGGACAGTACAGGTGGTGGGTGGTCTGTGGATCTGTGTGTTTGCCATGTCTGTTCCTGCTCTGCTGTGCACCTGCCCATGTACGTCGTGCCTGGTGTGTGTGTGTGTGTGTGTGTGTGTGTGTGTGTGTCCATATGACTGTTCGCCCTCCCTGATGGTGTGTTTGTGTGCCTGGTCCCTTCCACCCCTTGCCGTCATGCACCCCTGGTGTGTTACTCTGTGTGCCTGTGGGTTGTGCCAGGACAGTGTTGGTTGCACATGGCCCTTGACTTACCTGTGTCGTGCATAATGCTCCTCCGTGATGGTGTCCGGTGCAGCTGGGCCTGCGGATCAGTCGGGGTCCCACCCTTCAAGGGGCTGCTCATCACCATCAACACCGGTGCGCACGTCCCCATTGCTGTCCCCTCTTCAACCTGTAGGGCTATCCCACAGTCTTTGGCCATGTTGTGCAGGATACAACAGGCCAGGAATATCCCACAGGCCTTTGAGGGGCTGTACTGTAGGGCACTGCCGGAGGTGTCTAGGCATCAGAAGCGTGCCTTGAGCATCCCAAACACCCACTCAATGATGTTGCGTGTTGCGGCATGTGCCTCATTATAGCGTTGCTGCGATGGGGTCATGGGGGCCGGTAGGGTGAGCAGCCAGGGATGGAGTGGGTATCTGCTGTCACCTGTGTGGAGATAGTGGAGATCAGTATCATGTTCAGGTCCATATTGCCCATATCTCGTGTGCCACTACCATGGCACCTGTGGCATTCCACCCTTGCCCCGGTTGCATTTCCTACATGCGTACTCACCCACTAGGTGGCCTGTGGGGATGTCCCCACTCTTGAATCGATGGCACAGTGCAGACTGATGCCATATGCAGGCATCATGTGCTCCACCAGGGTGTGTGGCACAGACATTGATTATACGCCCAGTGGCATCACACACCACCTGGCAGTTGACACTGGAGAAGCCCTTTCTGTTCCTATATGCGGCCCCATCGGGGCCAGGTGGCATGTGAATGGCCACATGGGTGCAGTCTATGGCCCCTAGCATGCCAGGCATACGTGCTACCCTGTGGAACTCCTGCATGTTTGCTGTACGCTCTGCCGCGGTGCTGGGGAAATGGATGTGCTCCGCAGCATGTGGCAGCAGTGCGCTGAGGAATTGGGTGAGGATGCATGACGTGGCCGACTGTGTGATGCCTATGGTGTCCCCTGTTGGCCTCTGGAAGGTGCCCGTGGTGAGCAGGCACATGCAGGCTGTCACCTTGGTCTCCACTGACAGAGCGTGACTCCGTCGTGAGGGTGCCTGCATCACATCACTGCACAGCTCACAGAGCCACCTCAGTATTGCCCTGTTCAGGCGGTACCGGCCCACGATCTCTGCATCTGTGTACAACTCAAAGCTGATGCGGGCACGGTACTGCCTGTTGGGGGCGTACCGCCAACGGGCCCATCCACGGCCACGTCCCCCTGCACCTTGCATTCTCACCCTCATTACAGCTTCCATGTGGAGCTGCCACTGTCCATCTCCCTGGCTTGTGCCCCCTGGCTGATGTTGCTCTGTTACCCCGCTGTCCTGACTACTAATTCCACTGCACGGCACCCCCCGCTGGCCCTGCAGCCTATGGCCCACACTGCTTCCCTTGCCTGCCCTGGCCTGTCACTGTCTGTCTTTCTCTCTCTCTCTCTCTCTCTCTCTTCCCACTTGGTATCCCTGTAGTGTTCTTGCGCCTCTTCCTTGAGCCTTTTTATTTTGGCTCATTTTCGCTGGGCGCAACTTCCGGCTGTTCCGCTGTTGCGCTTGCGCAAGTCTTTGAATATCGCACTACGCTCTTTATGCATGGATCCACCCCTTGCTTTACATGCCTTCATTTACCATTGCGCTGTTGCTCAGCATAAGCTGGTGGCGCAACTGCCTCCTGCCGAATATCGCAGAATGGCACACTTTTGGACTTGCGCATGCGCAACCCTATTGCGCATGGTGCAACCCTTTTGAATATCCGGCCCGAAGTGTACATGCAGGTCATTCTCCCGAGTCCCATATGCAACTTTCACATAAAGTATTTAAAAAACAAAATCTTCAGCTGGCACATGAAAGACAGCAGGACAGCAGAACTGACTCAAACTTGATGGCAGTAAAAAAATGATTGTGTGTGTGTGTGTGTGTGTGTGTGTGTGGAGGAGGTTGAACTGGAAACAAATGAACCACCACCACCTACTGGGCAAACAGTAGGACAGCACTATTTTTCCAGAATATATTCCTACGCGATAAAAAAATGACAAAAAAAAACCAAAAAACATTTTAAGCACATTTTTAATCCTATTTTTTTATTTCATTTTACAAATGAACCATTGTATAGTTGCAATAATGCACTCCAGGGTGTGTGTTTTGCTGGGACAATGTCATGCCTGGGGTATTGGACACACTTGATCTGCGGCCTCATGCCCAACCACCCCAGGCTTGATGTTATCCCAGCACAACACACACCATGTTGTGCATTATTGCTTAATTAACATCTTTCAGAGGTTCAAAAATGAACTACATTAGACAGATCTCTCACGGGTTAGATAGCTAAAATCTCCCACACAGAGTGTGCGGAAAGCAGTCCCAATGGGTCTAGTGCCTACTTTTGCCTTAATAAAACCAAGTAATACATCAAGTTTTTTGAATATTTAACCATGATCTTTAATTTTCTATAAGAATTTGGATATCATGTTACAAATTCACTGGAAGAAATTCCAATACTGTTAGACACAATAGCAGAATACGGTAATAAATCAGGGTTTAAAATAAATTGGTCAGAAACTGAAGCACTATTCATAATTCTAATAGATACAGACAAAATAGAGGAATACTTATTGTTTACTATATCAGATTCAAAAATTAATTATCTAAGTATTCGACTCACAAACAATGTAAAACCAATAGCACATACTAGTATAGCCCCATGACTTATTGTGATCAAGAGAGATTTGGTAAACTGGGCAGACTCACTGTACCTATCACAAGACTAGGCAGAATACAGGTTATAAAATTAATGTGTTCGGACATCTGATTTATTTTCTATTTTTTTTGTTTGTTTGTTTAGAAGAACTAGCTGACATCTGTCTTTTTTTTATTTTAATGTAATGTTAGCATTTATTTGCATACTAAGAAAAATAGCTGTGTGAAAGCATAATAGTATGCTTCATTTGGTTGCTGTAGAAGAGCATAAATAATATGTGTGGCATTCAAGTGGACTCACCATGAGAATGGTTGCTTATTGTGCTCGTACTGGCAGAGGAGCAGAGAATGACCAACTGACATGACAATAAATTTATTGGCATAGAAGACAGTAGCACAATATAAATTAATTATGAATACTTTAAATGTATTGTGTATATGACAAGATAACATGATTTCTGAATTAACTCACGATGAGTCATGAAGATGATAAACAGCACTATGTATAGTACATCATGGCCAACAGGCAACTGTTCATATCCACAGTGCACAGGTTGCTGCGGTGGCACTGGCTAGTCATATTGTACACTTTGCAGTGCATTGTGTAGGCAGGGAAGAAAGGGGTGTTACTGTCACCCACACGCTCCAGTGACGCGTGACAAGGAAAACATGATTCATGATACAGAGAGAAGGAGAATGATAAAAAGAAAACATGATTTCTGAATAATCCTGTGATGATTCATGAAGATAATAAAAAACAATATTCATAGTGCCTCAAGGTGGACAGGCAATTGTCGATTCACATGGTGCAAAGGTGACTGGTGGGAATGGCCAATCATATTGTACCACTTGCTGTGCAGTGTGCAGGCAGGGAAGAAGATGATGTCATTAACATGCTCCAGTGATGCATAAGGAGGAAAATGTGATACATGATGGAGGGAGGATGAGGATGATGGTGATGATTTATGATGATGATGAAGAGGATGTGTTATTTACTAAAGCCAGAATCCTTCCTGCAGAGAAAATGTGATTTCATTGGCTTTAGGTGTCATCTGTAAAATGTTCCCACACTGCAGAATATCTTTTAGTTTTCTAGGAATAATGGACTGGTGGCAATGGTGGGGCAGGAGGATCCTTTCTGAAAGGAATTGGCACCAGGGTGGTGTCTGTCAGAGGGTTTTTTTTCAGCCACTTTTGGATGACATATCTACAAATAGTATTGAGCAGGGCAGCAGATGTGGTATACTGAGCAAATAATATAATCTGATTTAATATGATGTCATATATACAAACATACAGAAAGAGACAGCAGAAGGAGGCCAAAATGGTCTGTTTAATCTGTTCATTTGCAATGCAGTGTCCCTGGCTTAAGCCACTGACCTTGCTCCCCCGCCAACCCTTCCTTCATATCTCCCTCATGATCCCATGAGTTCCTATTTGCCTATCCCAGGCCCTCTTAAACTTAAAGCCTCCCTGCGTCTTCGCTGAAACCACTTCCTCTGGCAGCATATTCCATTGGTCCACTACCTCTCCATGAAAGAATGTTTCTAACATCTCTCCCAAACCTTCCCCATCCCCACCAACTTCAAACTGTGCCTCTTCATGGATCTGTTGTCCCTCCACTTGAAGAGACCTTCCCTATCCACTGTATTCCCTTCAGGTAGTTAAAAATTCCATCATATCCCCATTCACTCCCCTCTCCTCCAGGGAGTACATTCTCAGGGCTCCCAGCCTCTCCTCACAAGACTTCCCCTGCTGGATGGCTGCCTATCATCTTGGTTGCCCTCCTTTGGACTCTCTCTAACAAGCTGATGTCCCTTTTATGATATGGATTCCAGTACCTTACCCCACATTCCAAATGCAGTATCACTAGTGACCTGTACAGGGGCATTATGATCTCATCCTGCCTGCTTCTGAATCCCCTGCCTATGCACCCCCAGCATCCTGTTAGCTTTGCTGCTGCTTTCTTGCATTGTGTGGAGTAGTTTAGGTCACTGGTGATCACCACCCCAAGATCTTTTTCTTTCTCTGATGCTGCTATCTGGACCCCATGTAGTAGTTGGTCCAAAGTTCCTGGCCACAGTGTGCATCATATATGAGAGAATAACATAATCTGATATGATATATGACAAAAACAATATAATCTATTAACAGATAATATAACATATTATATACAATACAATATATGATAAAATATAATCAGATATATGAGAAAATAAAATGATATAATCTGATAATATAATTTGATATACAATTATATAATTGAATATTTGATCATTTTTATTGTCTTGTATATATTATTTTTTAATTTTGTGCCAAGAAAACATGAATCTTGAAACTGAACTTGTGATTTTGGCTTGTTGCTTGATTCCTTCCTCATGTTGTTTTCTAGAAGCTACTAGTGACAACTGTGGGGACTTCATGGAATTGGGCAATGAATGGAAGATTTTTTTTTCGGGGGGACTAGAATTTACATTTCTCTGTGATCACTTCTATCCTGAGGGGAGGCACGAGACGCTCTTGTAAAAGGAGGAGGGGGGAACTGGTGTGCTTTGGCATGCTCAGGATGGTTCCTTCACCAGATGCACTGGATGACTCTCAGGAAAGAGTGCTTGCATTCCAGTGGGAGTGGAATCAGGTAGTTTCTGGGACTAGTAAACCGTGGCTTCTATGACTCTGCTATTATGCACCCAGCAACCCTTGTCTTCACAGCCCCACGGCCGTGACTTCCATTCTCTGTCCCACCATGACCAGCTCAATCTCTACCACCACCACCACTTGCAGTTGAAGAAAATGACAAGGTGGATCACTTAGTTGCTCCTTTTCTTTCCTCTGCATCCCTTTCTCTTCCTGTTCTTCATAGTGTTCTCTATACATCGGGGCCCTGGTGTTCTGCGGCAGAATTTTCTGATTTCTGCGCAGGGCTCCTTGACTTCTCGTGCAGCATTTTCTGATTTCTGCGGCATGATTTATTTATTTCCCTGGCAGAATGCAGTCCTGTCATTGGCGAAATATGATGTGATGTGATCAATGACATCATATGCTGAGCATAGAGGAGGGGCTTCAGGATAAACGAGGCGGGAAAGAAAGCCTGACACTATGGAAAACAATATATTTATATGAAAATTCACCAAAAAGAATGAATTCTGCGGCATTGCATATATTCTGCGGCATGATGCAAATTCTGCGGCAAATTCCGCAACCGCAGAACCGCAGAATTCCAAGGGCCTTGTCTATATGTATTGACAACACACGCACAACAAACGATGACATGATTCAGTTGCAGCTGGACACCAACAATAATGACTTGCATTATAAAGTAGTTATTGATGATTCTTAAATGCCCACATGACACTTACCTTGCCAGGTGATGGGGAAGAGTGAAACCACCAGCCCCCTCCCCCCACACCGAAAGACAACACACCACACCACTGATCTTGTGACCTTGTGTCTCACATTGCATTTTACATAATGTTTCACTCACTCACTGGCGGGCAGCCTCACACACACAGGCAAAAACTAAAAGGATGCATTTTTGTGCTCTGTTGTACCACCAATAGTCAGTAAAAAAATGTATTTGTCAAAAAAATCCTTTAAAATTCCCCCTGCACTTTTCTCATTCTGCTGCATTCCAGTCTGTCCTGCTCCAGCTGCAGGGGGAAACAATAAAATAAATATGGAATTATGTGCCTCTACTATACCAACAGCACTCAGTAACAAAAAGTCAAATCTTTCGAAAATGCACTCTCCACCTTTTCCAAGTCTACCACATTCACTCTCCTGCTGCTGCAGGTCCTGCAGCTGGAGTGCAGGCTTACAGCGCCTCTCTCCCAACACAGTTTTACTAACCTGCCTGCCTGAAACTACATTTAAAAGTAGTGAATCGAAACTAAATAAAGTAAGGCATGATTCTGCAACGATCTTGAAAGTTTTCTAATCAAAAGTCACTCTTGTTCACCCAAAGGGAGCCCCCTTCCTTCCACAGGTACTTCCCCTGTGAGACAGCTAGAAATGGTACTGAGATGTGTGCAGTGCTAGGAGTGCTCGATCTCCAGCATTGCTGATTGGCTGTTGCTGGTCATGCGGCTTGCCAATAGCTTGACATGTTCAGTATGGTCTCCATGTGAAAGGTCTGCATCATGACGTGAAGTGCTGAAATACCAAAGGAAACAGATTTCCTTCAGACCTGCTTCACTGGTTTCAGAAAATGCTGATTTCAGCATATTCACCAAATGCAAATTCGGCAGGGACTCACTGTTACTCCAGGGTATGCAGTCATAGGGAATAATGCACTTCTCAGGTGGTTGCAGTACTCAGCTATACCTTGTGCTTAGTAACCAACTGAGATGTGACTATTTCTCATAGCTGTATACCCTGTCATGTAGTTATCTTACATATATATCAGGGGTTTGGCAGTTGGAAATTCAATGCAAGGAAGTGCAAGATAATGCGTATGGGGCACAAAAACCCTGGCACAATATATCAATTGGGGGGTGAGGATATAGCATGTACCAAGCAGGAAAGGGATCTTGGGGTTATCATCTCTGATGACCTCAAGGCAGGGAAACAGTGTGACAAGGCAGCAGGTAAAGCAAATAGGATGCTGGGATGCATAGGCAGGGGCATCACCAGCAGGAAAAGGGAGGTCATAATTCTACTATACAAGACACTAGTGAGGCCCCACCTGGAGTACAGTGTACAGTTCTGGAGACCTTACCTATGTAAGGACATAGACAGGATAGAGAAGGTTCAGAGGAGGGCAACAAAGATGGTGCATGGATTGCATCACAAGTCCTATGAGGACAGGTTGAAGGAACTGAACATGTACTCCCTGGAGGAAAGGAGGGAGAGAGGGGATATGGTAGAGACATACAAGTATCTTACAGGGAGGAACAGGGTGCAGAAATACACTATTTTTAAGCGAAAAGATGTTCCAGGACTAGAGGGCATGGGATGAAGTTGGAGGGAGGATGATTCAGAGGAAACGTGAAGAAGAATTTCTTCACAGAACGGGTGGTGGACAAGTGGAACACCCTGCCAGAGGAAGTGGTGGGGGCTGAAACAATCACGGGATTTAAGAATGCATGGGATAGACATAAAGAATTCTGGAGGTCAGGGTAAGGGCAACAGATTTCTTGAAAACATAAACTGAACTTACAGGCTCAAATGGCAGACTGGGGGCCATAGGCCCTTATCTGCCGACACTGTGTATGTATCTATGTATATTAGGCAGTGGATGGGGAGACATGCATATTAATTCTATCAAGGGATTCTGATGACATCACAGATCATAAGAGGAAAGTTCAAGAGGTTTAATGCCATCAGAATCCTGAGATGGAATCACAGTCCTGTTTTGCTTTTTCTGGTCAACTTGTTATGTTGTGTATAACGGAATATTGGAGACCAATTAGGGAAACCCCCCAACATGTTCAAGTTATGAGACCATAACATATTTAAACTACCAGTAGTCAACATAGGCAAAAACATTATATTTAAATGTAAACGTTTAGAATTTGTGAAATGATGTTGAAGACTGATTTTCTATCACTCTGCCTGCTAGAGGATTTTGATTGGCTAAGACACCCATGCAGACCATTTCCATACACAACAGATGACTGGCAGCTGTAAACCATGTACAACTGTACTGTAATACATGGATAATGTTAATAATGGCATCAAAACCCATACAAAACATTTGCTGTAATACCATTGTTAAAACTGACTATGATATGAGATCTCAAAAAACTATTGTTCTGACCTCTTTACAATGATATTAAGAGAAAGAACATTTCCTCATGATGCACACAGTCCATTAGTTGAGCGTGAACTGACTTTCACTGTAACTATCATGTACAGTAAAAGTTGGCTCACCACTGACTCAGAAATCTTCCAGTCTCTCTTGTTCACATTTCTCTCTCTCTTTCACTCTCTCTCTCTCTCTTTAAGCTGAGTGGCAATCATTCATAACACGAGGGGGCACAGTCTTACCCTGGTGGGTGGGAGGTTTAGGAGGGAGGTCAGGAAGCACTTCTTCACAGAGAGGGTGCTGACACTTGGAATGCACTGCCAGAAAAGGTAATCTCATTGAAGACAGTGGGCAGCTTTAAGAGAAGCTGGGACAGGTATAGGGGGAGTAGGGAGGATGGAAGGAGTGGGGAGAGGGGGCAGGGATAGTAGCCCAAGTTGTGGACCCCGCAACACGAGCAGACGTGATAGACCAAATGGCCTTCTTCTGCTGTCTCCTTCATATGTATATATGTACAGTATATGTATATATATATATATATATATATATATATATATATATATGTGTGTGTGTATATATATATATATATATATACCTACACTGTCTTCCAACCCCTGCAGAAATTTTAAATGAAAGAGAGGCTCGTGGAGGACAGTTATGTCACTTGCTTGCTCTTCTCTCCCCCAAACCCTGCATAAAAAAATGCATAAACATTTTAAACAAAATAAAAAGAAGCTCATAGGGGGAACAGGTCTATTTTAGCAATATTTCCAATCTTTATTTTTCATCCCTGAATCATTGGCTAACCTACTGGTGAGTACAGAAATGTTTACAATAAAGTAAAAAAGTGATAATGTCTTGGATCCAGATAGTACAAAAAATAGCTAATAGGGGACTGCATATTTCTGGGCTATAATACCATCTTGAGGTTCTGGGCAACATGTTGGAAGTTCTCAAGCTTCAGTCCTGAGGTTCACATGTCACCAAAACCTCCTGGTGGTATTATAGCCTCATAATATACAGTCCCCTATCAATTTATTTATTTGTTTAGTCTTTGTAACCAGGTAAGTGCACTGATCCAGGGACTGTTTTCAGGCATCTAATTCAAGGCCACACAGGCGGCAGTTATAGAGGTAGTGACAAGGTTATACAAACGAGTACAAGCCATGTGGATATACAGACATCATTGGTGAACAAAGTGAATATACAGACGTCATTGGTGAACAAAGTGGATATACAGACATCATTGGTGAACAAAGAAAGTAACATAGGAAAGTAAAATTAATGATCGGCTGAAAAAAACAATCAGTACATCATGATAAGCAACAATTATTATATAAATATTTACTAAGGATAAATTGCCAGTGCAAATTAATGCATGATGTAAAAAAACATACAAGACAATAGTCAACTTGGAGAGCCCAAGAAGCAGGTAGTGAGGAGTGTAAGACAGGAGTCCATAGAGAGGGGAGGCCAAAGTAGCCCAAGAGGGAAAAGTCGGAAAGGTGAGGGGGGGGTTTATCCAAGCTAGCAACAGCACGTGGCTTCATCAAGAGCCAGGATTTGACATGTATCTTGAAATTGGCATGGGGTCCAGAGAATGGATGGGTGCGGGGATTCTGTTCCACAGAGTGGGAGCAGCAACAGATAATGCTCTGCTACCCATAGCTGAGGAGACTTTCGGGATATCCTGGGGGGGGGCTGAGGATGCATGCAAACACCTCGAGGGAGTTCTGGCCTTGAGGATAGATCTAAAAGGGGAGGCTTTGCCATGCTTGATGGTGCTGTCCAGGAGGCAGCCAAGCCCATAATCAAATCTGCAGTGTAGTGGGAGCCAGCAAAGAGTCTGCTAGAGGTGGCAGTGGTGAATGGAATATGGTGCCAGGAGAGTGAAACAATGTATGTTGTTGTATGTGGAGAAGAGGCGCGCATGCAAGTATGAGGATGTGTGTGAGTAAATAGGGGAGCAGTAGTCAATCAAGGGAAGCAGATTCCTTTGGACAATGGCTAAACAGGCTTCCCTAGTCAGGAGAATGCTTCTATATCCGATAAGCCGTACTCAAGTTTCTAGCTAATCCGGTGGATACAGATGAGATATGATCGGAAAAGGAGAGGACAGGTCCAGGATAACTCCCAGATATTTGAAAGTTAGTACATTTTGAAGTGCAGTGTCATCTGGTGAGACTACTGTGAGGGTGGACTCAGCCTTGGTGACCTTAGATAGGAAAGATTTAGATCCAAATAGCATGGATTTATTTTTTTAGCATTAACATTTAGGCAATGTGAGGAACAGGTGGGCCTGAGTTAGTTATTGGATAAAGCCCTGATATATTCTCAAGAGCCTTGTCACTAGTAAAGAGGACAAGGTCGTCTGCAGCAAATAGGGCATCACAAGTGAGACAGTCAGAGGGGAGAGAGAGTTTATAAACAGGGAGAATAAGAGGGCCCAGGATGGAGCCCTGGGGTACATCAGTAGTGACTGGGAGGGCAGGGGAGGTGGAAGATCCTACACGTACCAACTGAGATCAATCTGATCTATCAATGATTTTGTTTGTGCTGTCCTGAGTTCTACAATACTGCATGACATGTTCTAACATACACAATATATAAATGTCTTCCCAAAGGGGATTTAGTCTATTAGTATGTGTAATTGATTTATGCCTGACCTTGTTATAATCCTGCCTTGACTGCTTCTCCTGATTCTGATATGTTTTATTTACTAATCCTTTATACTTCTGATTGTCCCTTGCCCTCACCCCAGTCACATTTGTAAACCAGATTTTTTCTTAACCTCCATATGTACCTGGTAAAGCAATTTATTTAAATAAATGCACATAGAGATAAATTCCTATCATGCAACTCAGGGAAAACAGTATTTGATATAAATATGCATACAGATAAACTCTATCATACAACTCAGGAAAACAATATTTGATACTTGAGGCAAATGAAAAAAAGCTTTTACTTTCTTTACCACAAAATTTGGTATGAGATACACAAATGGAGAAAAAGTTATCCCTGCCCACATTAGGGAGTCTCAAAAGATCACAAGGCCTTCTTCTGTTGACATATTTCTACGTTTCTATGAAATAAATTACTTTTAAATACTAAAAAAAAATGCAGGCTATGCTATTCAGTTCCAAGATTGTAAAAAAAACTACAACGGTGATCAGCAAATTCAATTTATAGCTGAGTCTGCTCTAACTTGTCCAGAAACAAATGATTAAGGTATGTGGCTTGATGCATCATTTTCCTCAGAAGCATATGAACTTTTTAACTGTTAAGGCAAAAACTCGATTTTGTTTCCAGGTATCATAAATGGTTTGACCTTCTGCAACTCAGTAGTTTTTGCTGTATGAGATGTGCCAACCATAGTTACAGCACAAACACTAATACAATCCGTCAAAGTTTGATGTAATTTGGCATGTCCATGCTAGGTTTGTGCTTGACATCACCATTTGAACAAATCATTGCACACTGCTAGGTACTTTAAACCTGTTAAATCTTGACAGAAGGCATTGGCTGCACTACAATCAGTTCTTATGGAGAATGTTAGGAAAATTAACACAGGATCTGACAAACCTTCCAATGATCTAACTCCAGGCCATGACATTGATCTCAGGATTATGTCACTGTCCAAGTTTCTAGAGCCAAATCTTATAGTTGCAAACAGGCTTTTTATCTAACTGTTTGACAGACTCTTACAGGAACATTTAAATAAATTATATATACCTCCCCAGGAGATATGTAATTATGTTTAGCTGTTATTTTTACTACAGTATATTTTGTGTTTGTTTAATTCTGTATCATGTGCACGCTAGTAAAATGCATTATTTTACCTCATTGAGTCAATTTATCTGGTAAAATAAATAATCTTTTTATCCATTGCTTTTCACTGCTGAGGTTAGTGCTTTATTGATGTATACCTCAAATGTGTTTACCCACTCCAACCTCTGAGAGCTATATTTGTTTAGTAAACCGTGTAACATAACTCCATGGTGCTCTCACATAGGAAAACCTCACTGGGTCAGGCCTGTTTTTCATTCAGTTTCCCCAAATTGTGGAGCTCCCTTACCCCATCACTCAAAGTCCTGGCTATATAACCAACTTTAAGTCCCAGCTTCTAGCCTCTCTCACCCCTGCAATCCAATGTGACTTCTATTACTGACCTGCCTACTACATCCCTGAACTGATCTTGACTCCTATGCTTTCTTCCTCCTCCAGTTTGGGGCACTGTTGCTACCCACGCCTATCCATTGCACCTGTGTTGTTATTATGCCTCTTTTAATCACATTTCATTTTAAGTTTACCTCAATGTTACCGTATTATTTCCTGTTGTATTATGCATACTGTACTTCTGTCAGTCTCAACTATAAATATGTAATATACTTGTATTGATGCTAAGCTGTTGTGTATGACCCTAGACCCACTGAAAATAGGCACTGCCTAAAGGATCTTGTGTGTAATAAATAAAAATAAATTTACATGAAAATGTTGCTGAATTATTTCTGTAACTGATCCTGAATCTATACTTTTTTTCTTTTGTAACTGTATTTATGCTCTTTTAAATCATTTTGTGATACTCAGCATGAAATATGTTATACAGTATTAAATAAAATTCACACAAATTACATGTAAATCTAAAGTTACTATTACATTTAGCTTGAAGGATAGGGTCACAAAAACTTCACCCTATATTTCTATTAAAAATGGCAAGAACATACCATACATTTAATTATTAAACCAGTCTGGTGACTGTGCATTAACAGAATTTATAATACTTTGATCATAACCCACCTAAGTTGTTCAGATATTACAATATCCCTACACTTTCAACTGTGGATTATTCCTTTGCAATACTTGGTCATCCCGTGTTTAGCCTGCTCACAAATCAGTTTGCCAGTATAGAATTTAGAAATTTTTAAAAACAAATTGGAGGTTATTTTTTTTCTGTCACTGAGGGTCCCAATTGCCCCTCCCCCGACACACACAATCTCCCTTTACTAAACTGCTTGTCCCAATATCTCTTTCTCTTCACACAATTCCAAAATATAGTACAATACCTTTTTCTAATTTCAGTGCTTACACTCCTCAGCACTTCTGCCTCATCTCTGCTTGCAAATGCTCCCGGCCATCTTGACTGGTCTACTGTCTCAGTCACTGATCCTCTCAAATGCTACCTGACAGCTCTGCCTCCTGACACACACAGTACAGCTCCCAAATTATTGACACTTTCTGAAGTATATAAATAAATGGGGAAAATATTATTGTGTGACATACTTCTCAGTAAATTCACTTTATGTGAGCTCCGCTCAGTATATCTCTCAACCATCTGTGTTGGCATGCTCTTTTGCAGCACAGTTCAAGTGCTCACACCATAGATCCAATCTGGACATGAGTCTTCACAATGAATTATTTTAAACAATCAAAAATTACCTAAAGAAGCCTGTGATCCTTCCCGAGAACTAGAGGGGGCATGGGAGAGTCAACAAAAAAAACAAAGAAGCTGCAAGTACAGTAGCCTCATCAGGCCAAAATACTAAAAGTAAAATATAAAATACCAGCAAGATCCAGCAGGTGGAAGAACTACTTTACAAAACAATAAGACACTTATTTATATTTCTAAATATATAAACCTCTTTTTCTAACTTTTTAGCACAAGTAAATGAATAAACCCATTTAAAAGCACAATAACACACCGGGTATACATCAAGCTACATCAATGCACTTCCGCATGGCTGAAAGCATGAGGCCACTACAGCACATCCAGGGCATGCTTTGATTTAGCTCATTGCACACCATGTTGTGTGTGTGTGATTGCTTATTTCATCTTCTAAAGAGTTCTTTGTATTAAACATGCTGATTGGTACTGAATAAAAATGTTAACAATTAGGCTTGAAAGCTCCTGTACTGATTTAAAGGATCAAAACCCAAACAAGTTGAGTTAAAACAAAAGAAAGCACCACATCTACTAGAATGCTTTGGAAGGCATTGGAAGGTTTTAAATTCAATTATTTCATTTTGTGTCTATTCTTAAATGGCTAAAATTATACTAATTGTAGTGGCTGCTAAATTCAGGATAATGCTGAGTGTGTGAAATGTTAATAAATTCAATGTTTCCATGGCCACAGCAGTGCAACTATGTTCTGATTGAATTAGCTCTCATTTTGCAGGTGCCAATCTGCTTTCATACACAGAAACAGAATTTGTGCTTGTACTAAATGTTGAGTTGGTATCTATTTGTGCGGTTGGCTCCTTAGTGTAAATTCAGATGAACAGTGCATGAAGCTTTAAGTTCTTTGTGATCTCAGAAAGCCAAATAATTACAGAAGCTATCTGCATATATTAATGGTGCAATTTCCCCTTCTGCCTATGCAGTTTTATTTAATACATTTTTATCAGCTGTAATAATTTAAACAGGAGTGAAGAAAGGGGCATAGTAATATTATTGATCTGGCCTACATTGCTGTAGCTGGCCTTGGCATGGTAGCTCGGCACTCGCCAGGCCCCTAACCTGGCTCCTCAACCGCTCCATTGTGGAAAGGGCCATCCCCAATACCTGGAAAATGGCTCACATAGTCCCTGTCCATAAGGGAGGCATGAGGGAATTGACCAACAACTACAGACCACTCTCCCTACTCTGTAATCTTGGTAAGATACAAGAGAGACTGATCTACGGTCAACTCCAGGACTACCTCGAAACCCACCAACTTCTAGCCCCCCCACAGCATGGCTTCAGAACCAATCACGGGACTGACACTGCCCTCATCAGGTTCTCAACAGACATACTCAGAGAGCTGGACAAGGGTACCTCCACAGGGGCAGTCTTCATTGACTTATCCAAAGCCTTTGACCTCGTTAACCACAACCTACTGCTCTCCAAATTGAGACTGGTTGGTTTAGACAGTCACTCCCTACTATGGTTTTCCAGCTACCTCTCTGGCAGGTCACAGAGGGTAAAATGGAAAGATCTCTATCTGAGCCTTCCCTAACTGAAGGGGTGCCCCAGAGGTCAATACTTGGCCCACTTCTCTTCTCGCTTATACACCAATGACCTCAGCAACCACTGTGGGGAGTTCAGTGTACAATATGCTGATGACGATGCAGTCCTCTATCAGCCCTCCTCCAACATGGGAGAACTCTGCTCTCGCCTCCAAGAAGACTTGATATCCCTAGAGAATTGGCTAGTCACAAACAGAATGGTAATCAACCCTAACAAGACCAAGGCCATGCTGTTTGGCCCCAGTCCCGGCCACGGGACAGAAGTCAACTCCTCAAACTGATGTCCACCTCAGGTAAGAAGCTTGAGGTGGTCCCCTCCATAAAATACCTGTGACTTACCCTGGATCAGGCTTCACCCTCAAAGGGCATGTTGAACAGGTAACCAAAAACATCCACTCTAAACTCGGGACCCTGTACAGACTGAAAAGACCAACTGATACCTGCGGCCCGCTGCCTTCATTGCTACGAGTGTTCTGCTCCCTCCCTCACCTATGGAGCTCCTGTTATCCAGGGAGCAGCTAAACAAGAGCTAAATAAATTACAGGTTCTCTATCACAAAGTGGCCCATTTTGCCTCTTCAGCAGGCCTGAGAACCCACCACTGCAACACCTATCCCACCTTAATTGGCCTCCTGGGAGGGCAGGCTTCAGTACCCCTCGCCCAGCTCCTCACCCACAAACTTCCACTCCCACCTCCTCCCAGCCTCGCTGGTCTCATCTCCTGTAAGAGGAACTCTAGGCTACTCCGCACTACTGATAGGACGCCTCTCGGTCCCCAGGGTCAGAACAAAGGTGGGGGGTCTTGCTCTACTGCCCCACTTTATGGAACCCCTGCCCCAAGGCATCCAGGAATCCACCTACACCTACACCTTCCGCACCAGGCTTAAGGAGTACCTGGCTACCTCCACAAACTGTAATTGCTAGGATATGTACTCCAAGGTCTTCTCACTCCTTGATTCGCTTGCAATTGTAATAAAACCACAATGCATCCAGGTGACACTTGTTATGTACCATGGTGTTCACTATCCCGTGTAATAACGTATGACTCTTGTTATTTTAATAACGAATGACTCTATTGTTATGTACCTTGCTGTTCACTATCCCGTGTAATAACGTATGACTCTTGTTATCTTGACTCTGGCTATGTATTTTGTCAATCCAATCCCATGTCATGTTTAATGTAACCCTCGGGTCGCCCCTGAAAAAGGGACCTTTGGGGCCCAGCGGGCTCACCCGATTATCAAAATTTAATAAATAAATAGTAGCATCACAGTTCTTCTGCTAGCAGTAGATGTTAATATGAACACTAGATTACATGAGATAGAATATGACATACAGAACTTTACAGATGGTTTGAAATATCCAGTTAAATGTTTAATTAGGGGTCTAATCAAAATCAACAACTATTTCCATTAAATTAAGAAAGACTGGTTACCTACCGTAACAGTAGATCTTAGAAACATAGAATATGTCAGCAGAAAAGAACTGGTAGGTCCATCTAGTCTACCCTATTTCCCTGCCTGTCGCCATTCCTGGACTCTCTTTGGTCACAGGTGTCCCTCCTCCTCTCTGATTCTATTTATTACACCCATGTGCCCATCCCATGCATGTTGAGACTCCCACTGTCTTCACCCTTCTGGCAGGTTGTTCCAGGCATCCACCACCATTTCTGTGAAGAATTATTTCCTCCCATCCCTCTTAATCCCCTCCCAGCTTCATGGCATGCCCCTGTATTCTTGTACTCCTCTTCTATGAAAAAGAATACCCTCCTGCATCTTGTTCACCCTCATGAAGTACTTACAGGTCTCAATCATGTCCATGTTTGCTGTCCTCTCCTCCAGAGGGTACATGTTTAGCTCTCACAGCCTCTCCTCATATGGTTTCTCATGCAACCCTGATATCATTTTAGTGTCCCTCCTCTATACCGCTTTCACTCTGTCGATGTCCCTGCAGAGGTGAGGCCTCCAGAACTGTGCACAGTACTCCAGATGGGGTCTCACAAGTGTGCCATATAAAGGAAACATCACCTTCCTTCTCCTGCTAGAAATTCCCCTCCCTAAGCACACCAACATCTGGCTCGCCTTACCTACTGCCTTGTCACACTCCCTGCCACCTTGAGATCATCAGATATAATCACCCCAAGGTCCCTCTTGCTTGATTGTTACCTCCCCATCTTAAACACAGCCCCAGGCTTCCCCACCCCAGGTGCATGACTTTGCCACTTTTTGGCATTGATAATCAGTTGCCACTCCTGGACCACTCTAGTTTCCCACATCCTTTTCATTCCTTTTCCCCTTCCAGGGTATTCACCCTGTGCATATGTTTGTGTCATCTGCAAAGAGACACAGTTTCCCTTCCAGTTCCTTTGCAATGTCACTTATGAAGACAGTGAAGAGGACAGGACCAAGTACTAACCCCTGTGGTACTCCACTGGTTACTCTCTCAGAGGTTCACCACCACCCTCTGTGCCCTATCTTTCAACTGTTTAGGGATCCAGCTCACTTACCATCACCCACACCCCAGGCTGCTAAGTTTCTTTATCTGCCTATTGTGCAGTACAGTGTCAAAGGTCTTACTGAAGTTCAAACAAACCACATCCACTGACCTCCCCAATCTGCCTCCCTAGTTGCTCAGTCAAAGAAATCTATGAGATTTGTTTGACATGACCTCCCCCGTGAAACTGTGCTGCCAGTTGTCCTGCAGCCCATTTGTCCCCAGATACTCAATCAGTCTCTCTTTCAGCAGTGACTCCATTAATTTCTCCACCATGATGAGAAACTCACTGGCCTGTAATTGCTAGCCTCCTCCCTGATGTGGCTCTGTGTGGAGAACCCATCAGCCCTCCTTTAGTTCTCTGGAACCACCCCTGTCTCCAATTAAAAGGCTGAATAGTGCTGCCAGATGGGCAGCTAGCATTGTGCTCAGTTCTTTAGTACTCTTTGAAAAAACTGCCTGGATGACTTTTGGCAGAGAATAACAAAGAGGAAGGAGGTGCTGTTAGAACTTTACTACTCTACTGGGACTTAAAACTAACTCTACTAATGGAACCTTTAATTTCGGGTAAAACAAACTAACAAAAAACAAGAATTAGTGTGTGTCTGAAATGGGTGAAGGAACTGTTATCTGTGCAGTTAGCTAGGTGAAAACGAGAACTGTGAATTAGGGGGAGTGGCTTAGGCAGCAGGAAGCCAGGTGTTTGGATTTAAAACTGCCTTAGATAGCTTTTGGCAGAGAACAGCATGAGGAATCAGGTGCTGTCAGAACTTTACTACTCTACTGGGTCTATATAGCCCTCCCTGCCTCTCCACCCAGTTCTATTTTTATAGGCACAGGATTTGACTGACAACAGGAACTTCCTGTTTGGGAACAGGAGGAGAGTGATCACAGAGGCACGAAAGACTCACCATCCTAGAAGGAAAAGAGTAGCCCTCCATCCCCCCTAGCTGTGGGAGGTCTGACTCTGAGCAAGTAAGAAGGAGACTACTGAGAAATACAGGAACTTCCTGTTCCAGAACAGGAAGAGCAGGAGCTTTAAGGGCACGAAGGCAGTAGGAAAGTAGGGAGAAAAAATATAAAAATAAACAGAGAGAGGAAAGAGTAAGCATACAAAACAACAGTTGAGGGGCCACAAATAAGAAATGATGGGAGTGGTGCAGTGCAGTGGCTGTGGAGCAGCAGTATTCCAGGAGATCTCTTGGAGGATGCAGTGTTGTCCTATCTGCAGGCACTCTGTGGACTGAAGGAGGCTGTTGCTTGTCTCCAGGCTGAGTTGGCCAGGATTCAGGGGACCTCCTCTCCCACCCAGGGACCACCAGGGCTGCCGTTGCTGCCTCAGAGGTTGCCAAGAAAGAAGAGCAGTTGGACCGCAGTGAGTTCAGGGAGGGGGAGGGTGGTGGAACGCAGGCGTATCCCTCCAGTTGTACCGCTCCACGATTAATATGCCATTCTGGCAGAGTGTGGTTCCTCTATGAAGGCACCCACAGTGGAGATCAAGGAGGATGCTGGGAACCTTCACAAAGGAGACCCACAGCAGGGTGGCATGGGACACCACAGGAGAAGGAAACAACTCCTGGTAGGGACTCCATTATTAGGAGGGTAGAACTGGGGGAGGGGGAGAGGGAGGTAAGGTGCCTGCCTGGTACTATGGCTTGGAGGGACAAGGGTGAACCTCAGGATCATGGGAGCAGCTGCACGGGGAGTGAGCTGGATGTCATTGTCCACCTAGGGACAAATGACCAGGCTAGAAAGGATCAGAGCAGTGCAGGAGGAGTTTGTGGAGTTAGGGAGGGGCCTTAGATAAGCAGCACATGCGATAACCTTCTCGGAGGTGCTGCCTGTCTATGGCATGGGTGAAGCTAGGGTGCTCTGCACCATGGGATTCAATCAGTGGTTGGAAAACTGGGCAGAGCTCAGGGTTTTGGCTTCATTTGGGACTGGGGCTCCACCTGGAGGGATACAGACCTATACTGGCACAACGGTTTGCATCTGTCCAGGAAGGGAACCAGGGTTCTAGGTGATAGGTTTAAATGCTTCATTGACAAGCATTTAAACTAGCCAAGGGGGCAGGCACTGAAAAGGAGCAGGGAAATCCTACCCCCAAATCAGGGTAGTTAATGAGGTAAACACCAAGACAGAGAAGTCGATAAGGAGAAGGGCAGGGGTAACTGGAGAAAAGTCAAAGGCAGTAAGGACAGAGATGGGGCAAAAAGGGGTAAGGCCATCAAAAAAATGGAGGGTAATGAGTACCAATGCCCGTAGTCTAGGTAACAAGCTCATTGAACAGGTGGTCTTGATGGAAGAGAGATGCCTGGATATCATGGCAGTGACTGAAACATGGTACACAGAGAACCATGACTGGTATGTCAACATACCAGGGTACACAATCTATAGGAGGGACAGAGAGGGTAGAAGAGGAGGAGGAGTAGCTCTCTATGTAAGAGAAGGGATCAAAGCAACAGAACTAAAGGGTAAACAGGGAGGAGAGGAGGCACTGTGGGTCCACCTGAAGACCAGAAATGGCACCACAATCTGCACAGGGGTTGTATACAGACTCCCTGTTTCAGGAGGAGGAAATGGACAAGGAAATGATAGAAGGCATCCTTAGATGGCAGAAAAGGGGGAGATATTGTTGATGGGGGACCTGAATAGGCCAGATATTAATTGGAGCACCTTTTCTGTAGCCACATCCAAGAGCAGGGTCATTCTCGATGCCATACAGGGGACATGCCTCAGACAGTTAGTGTTGGAACCCACTCAAGAGGAAGCACTCTTAGACCTGGTACCCTCAAACAGGGACGGAGAAAGGATCTCAGATCTAGAAGTGGGTAGCATTTGGAAACAAGTGACCACCAAACAGTGTGGTTCATGATAAACACAGCCATAGAGTCAAGCCATACAAAAATGAGGGCACTGGACTTTAGGAGGGCTGACTTTGTCAAAATGGGAGAGTGCCTCAGAAAATCACTAGCAAACAGATAAGGAGGAGGGGTGGAGGAACAATGGGGAAACATCTAAACTGCCATCACAGAGGCAACAAGCCTTCGTGAGAAGTAAATAAACAAATCAAAATGAAGGAAAAAAACACTATGGTTCTCAAAAGAGGTGGCGGGGAAGGTTAAGGAGAAAAAGATAGGATTCAGGAAGTATAAGGAAACACAGAAGGAGCAGGACAGAGAATTGCACCAGTTAAAGCAGAAGTAAGTGTGGAAGGCAGTCAGAATAGCAAAGGCTCAAACCGAGGAAAAGATAGTGTACTCATTTACAAAGGGGGGTGAAAGCTTTTATAGCTACATTAGGGAGCGAAGAAAGACCAAGAGAGGGATAGTGAGGCTTAATAAAGGGGAGGGTAGGTGAGCAGAGAGGGACAGTGAAAAAGCAGGGATACTGAATGAATACTTCTGCTCAGTGTTCGCAAAAGAAGAGGAGAGGGAGGTACCTAATCCAATCAATAGATGCACTCTGGATGGTGGGGGTCGATCCCAGTCCTTTCACAGAAGAAAGGGTTCTGAAAGAACTCCTTAAACTGAAGGTGGGTAAAGCAACAGGGCCTGATGGGATTCACCTCAGAATTCTGAAAGAACTAAGGGGAGAATTAGTGACACCACTGACTACCCTTTTTAACAAATCATGTAGGAAGGTGGATGTGATTCCCCTTCACAAAAGTGGGAGCAAAGCAGAGGCAGGAAACTACAGACCTGTTAGCTTGACCTCAGTGGTAGGAAAATGATTTAATCACTTCTGAAAGAAAGAATTGTTGGGTACCTAGAGGCCAGCAGGGCATTGGACCCAAGGCGGCATGGAGTCACAGCAGGAAGGTCATGTCAGATGAATCTAATAGATTTCTTTGACTGGGTGACTAACGTAGTAGACCAGGGAGGGGCTGTGAACATGGCCTACCTAGACTTTAGCAAGGCATTTGACATTGTCCCACACAAAAGATTAATAAACAAATTAGCCAGCCTGGGAATGGGTCCTGGTGGTAGCCTGGGTAAAATAATTGTCTGGACAACAGGACACAGAGGGTAATAGTAAACGAGTCCACTCCAAGAAAGGGGTTACTAGGTGGGTACTGCAGGGTCAGTACTGAGTCTGGCCATTTTTAATGTTTTGTAAGGGACATTGCAGAGGGACTGAAAGGAAAAGTATACCTCCTTGCAGACAACACAAAGATCTGCAACAGGGAACAGGGTTGATACATGGTGGGGGTGGAAAGGATGAGAAGGGACTTGGCAAGGTTTGAGGAATTTTCAAAGGTATGGCAGCTTACATTCAATGCAAAGAAGTGCAAAGTAATGTACCTGGGAAACAAAAACCCAGAGGAAGAGTACACAATGAGGGGGGAGGTATTAACAACACAAATGGAAAGGGACCTGGGGGTAGTCATATCAGATGACCTAAAGGTAAGCAAGCAATGTGAGAAGGCAAGAAGGATCACTGGGGGATACTGAGACGCAGGAGAGGTATCACCAGTAGAAAACAGGAAGTTGTTTTCCTCTGTACAGACAGTGGGTGAGACCCAATCTCCAAGTACATAGACAGGATGGAGGCAGTCCAGAGGAGGGCAACTAAAATGGTACAGGGTCTGCAACAGAAGCCATGCAAAGAGAATCTAAGGGAGCTTAATATGTATACCCTTGAGGAAAGGAGGTAGGGGGACATGATAGAAACGCTCAACCTCAAGGAATCAACAAAGTCCAAGAGGGTAGCATCTTTCAGAAAAAGAGATGTGCAAGAACAAAGGGACACAATTAGATAGAGGGGAGACAGCTCAGGTGCAATATGAGGAAGTATGTTTTAACAGAGAGGGTGGTGGACACATGGAACGGCCTTCCTGAGGAGGTCATGGGGACAAAAACAATGGGAGAATTCAAGAATGCATGGGACAGACATAAGGCAATTCTGGTAGGGGGTAGGAAGAAGTAGGCTATTGATTAACTAGGCTCTGCAGCTTATCCAATAGGTAGGGAAATGGTCAGACCCGGTGGGCCAAGCAGTCCTTATTTGCCATCAAAGTCTGTTTCTATGTTTCTCTTGGTGGATCCCATCTGGCCCCATCACCTGTATTCCTTTTGGACTTCCAAACTCTCCTTCTGTAAAAGGACTTGTGTCTACCCCTCCCTGTCCTGTGCCTGTTTATGCATCTTGGCCTGTCCTCTCTTTCACTGTGAAGACTGAGCAGAAGTATTAATTTAAAATGTTATATTTTCTTGGTCTTCCTTGGCACAGTTCCCCACCCCACCCCCACCTGTCCCCTGATCCTCACTGTACCACCCCTTGCCTTCCACTTTTGCTCACATACCTGAAGAAAGTCATCTCCATTTTTGACCTCTTGGGCGATTCTTTCCTTATTTTGAGCCTTTGCTGTACTTACCCTGCTTCCTGCCCCCCTTTGTTTATCTTGATTTACCTCCCTATTCGCCTCTGTTTACGCCTCGTTGTACTTCCTGAAAGCTGTTTTTTCTCCCTTACAGCCTTAGCCACCTCATTTGAGAACCACAGTGGCCTCTTTCTTCTTTTACCCTTGCTTATTACCTTCAGCTAGCTTGCCATTACTTTAATTATTCCCTCCTTTATTCTTTTCCATTGTGCCTCGACTCCCATGCAGCTATTCATCCCTTCAAGGTATTTCCTAAGGCAGTCTCCTGTTTCTTTAAAATCTGCTCTCCTGAAGTCCAGGACATTTGTCCTAGTGTGCTTTTTCTCTCCTGTTCAATCCGTAGGCCAAACCACACTGTGCGATGATTGCTTGTCCCCAAGGGGCTATCAACTGTGACGTCGGGAATGATGTCCCTGATCATAAGTACCAGATCCAGATCCTTGAGAGAATCTCCTCCATTGAGCCACATCATGAAACTAGGTTGCTGGCATCAGGACCACCTGGAAAGTTTTTGCAGGCTAGGGCCACCCATGTTGATGAGCCTTATCAGTGCCTATATAATGTGGGTATCCCAGCACGCCACAGGTCCCCACCAGAGACAAGCTCAAAGGATCATTGGACTGTCAGGGACCAAAGCAGCCAGGACCAAACCGTGCACACAGGGAAGGATATGGCAACCTAGGTTACCTGAGTTGAGATGCCTTTGGAAGCATCAGAGAAGAACCAGCTTACAAGAGCAGGCAGGATAGTCACCCATAACTTAACAAGGAGGGAAGGTGGGAGGGAGTACAGTGGCTCAATGGAGAAGATTCTCCAAAGAACTACTGTTATGGTAGATATTCTGTCTTCTTCAAGGATATCTGACTCCATTGAGGTACATCATGGAACAATTCCCAAGCAGTACCAAGTACAGAGGGAGGATAACAAGACCTAATGGTCCTAAGGAAGTCTTGCAGAACATTAAGGACAAAACTGGCACATCTATGAGAGATGAGGTCCAGACTGTAGTGTTCAGTGAATGTTCATAGAATACTCCAAGTGGAAGTAGCACAAATGTCAACCGTGGACATATTATACAAAGATATCATACTAAGAGACGTAGATGTACAGAAGGTAAATAGCCCATGTAAGTACATCTCCAGAAATCTGGAAGTATTTGTACTCAATTTAAAAAGGTATTTGTCGTAGATTTGTTTTAAACGACAGTTAGTTGTCTCTAGAAGAGACTTGTAGGCATTCCATATTGGGATAATCCTTGGGTATAAAAAAGGCCTAGTGTCAGTCTTAGGGTATGTTAAAGATAACTGAAAGTTGTGGCTTTTAGACTACATTCTCTAAAATTGAAGGACAAGCCGAGTTGTCATAAGCTCTGCATCTTTATATATACTAAGCATAAATGAGAGATCACCCCTTGCTCTTCTCATCTCCAATGAGTATAGGCCCAATTTCTGCAATCTTTGCTCATAGTTTTTATTTTGCATTCTATCTATTATCTTGTAAACTGTTGAAATCCCTTCTGAGATAGGGACTCCAAAGTGGGGAGCAGTAATCTAAGTGGGGGCGTACATATGCTCTATACAGTGGGAGAATACATTCCCTATTCCTGGTTACAAAGGATCTTTTAATACATCCAGTTAACCTGTTGGCCTGATTTCTAGTATGGTTACAATGAGTACCAAATGTCAGCTCTGATTTGATAATGACTTCCAAGTCCCTTTCTTCTGTCATTTGTGTTAATGGGACTCCATTAAAATCAAACTGTATGTTCTAGTTTATATCTCCCAAGTGCATGATTACACATTTATTTATGTTAAAGCACATATTTTGTTTTGCCCATTCTTCTAGAATATTTAGGTCTCTTGCTAAGTCAGCTATGTCTTTTTGTGATTCAACCTTTGCTGCAATTTTAGTGTCCTCTGCAAATGTAATGGCAATATTATTCAAGTTAGTTGTCATGTCCGACACAAAAACAGAAAATAACACAGGTCCCAGGATGGACCCCTGAGGCACCCCGCTGGCGACTGTGCCTGTTCTGGAGGAATGCCCCCTTGTACATACTACTTGTGTATGATTGTTGAGCCATTCCTTAATCCAATTTACCAGCCTATAATTTATTCCAAAAGAATTCACTTTATTAATCAAGGTTTTATGTGGCACTTTATCAAAAGCTTTACACAGGTCCAAATATATCACATCTACCGGTATTTTCTCATAAAGGTATTTACTAACATTCTCATAAAAGACCAAATTGCTGGTGAGACATGAACTTTTACTTTTGAAGCCATGCTGATTAGAATCTACTAAGTTCTTTTTCACTAGCTTATCCTCAATTCTTTTTTTCAGAATGGTTTCAAAGATTTTACCCAAAATGCTGGTCAGGCGGATAGGTCTATAGTTTGATAAATGCCAGTGTCAATGGCTCAGCAGGTAGCACACTCACCTCTGAGGCCGGGAGATCAGTAGGCTGTGGGTTCTATCCCCACACCAGGCACTTGTGTTAATATCCCAATACTGACACTGTAGTGCAGCATGGAGGGGGGGTGCTGAAATCCTGAGGTGCCGCTCTTCGGATGAGACGTTAAACCGAGGTCCCATCTGCCTGTTTTGGTGGTAGTTCAGGTAGATGTTAAAGATCCCATGGCAATTCTTGAAAGAGTAGGGATTTCCCCAGTGCAATGGCCAAATTTCCTTCATTACGAAAAATACCACCAACAGCTTCATCTGGTTCAAGGAAGGGATTGTTTGGACAGGGATGGGGCAAAAGGGGTAAGGCCATCAGGAAATGGAGGGTAATGAGTACCAATGCCCGTAGTCTGGGCAACAAGCTCCCTGAGCTGGTGGTCTTGATGGAAGAGGGATGCCTGGATATCGTAGCAGTCACAGAAACATGGTACACAGAGAACCATGACTGAGATGTTAACATACCAGGGTACATAACCTACAGGAGAGACAGGCAGGGGAGAAGAGGGGGAGGAGTAGCTCTCTATGTAAAGGAAGGGATAAAAGCAACTGAACAAAAGAGTAAACAGGGAGGAGAGGAGGCACTGTGGGTCACCTTGGAGAACTGGAAAGGACACCACAATCCGCACAGGGTTGTGTACAGACCCCATGTCAGGGGAAGGAATGGACAAGGATATGATGAGGCATTCTTAGAATGGCAGAGAAAGGGAGATACTGTTGATGGGAGACCTGAATATGCCAGATGTTAACTGGAGCACATTGCTGCAGCCACATCCAAGAGCAGGGCCATTCTTGATGCCCTACAAGTGGCAGGCATTAGACAGCTAGTTTGGAACCCACTCGTGAGAGTAATCTTAGACCTCGTACCTCAAATGGGGGCAGTGAGAGGATCTCAGATCTAGAAGTGGGTTGCCATCTGGGGACAAGGACCATCAAACAGTGTGGTTCACGTTAAACTCAGCTACAGAGTCAAGCCATACAAAAGTGAGGGTACTGGACTTTAGGAGGCTGACTTTGGCAAGATGGGAGAGTGCCTCAGAAAAGCACTAGCAAACAGGCTAGAAGGAGGTGTGGAGCAACAATGGGGAATTATCAAAACTGCCATCACAGAGGCAACAAGCCTTTGTGTGAAGCAAATAAACAAATCAAAACGAAAGAAAAAGCCACTATGGTTCTCAAGAGAGGTGGCTGTGAAAGTCAGGAAGAAAAAGATAGCATTCCAGAAGTATAAGGAAACACAGAAGGAGCAGGACAGAGAGCTGTACCAGTTAAGGCAGAAAGAAGCAGGAGGAAGTCAGAATAGCAAAGGCCCAAACTGAGGAAAAGATAGCCAACTCAGTTAAGAAGGGGATAAAAACCTTTATAGGTACATCAGCAGCATGAAAGACAAAGGAGGGATAGTGAGGCTGAATAGAATAAACAGTGGGTGGGCAGGGGACAGTGAAAAGCAGGAATACTGAACGAATATTTCTGCTCAGTATTCTACAAAGAGGAGGGAAGTGCCTAATCCAATTAACAGAAGCACTCTTTGTTAGGGGGTCGATCCAGTCCTTTCACAGAAGAAAGGTTCTGCAAGAACTCCTAAACTGAAGGTGGACAAAGCAATGGGTCCCATGGAATTCACCCCAGAATTCTAAAAGAATTAAGGAAGGAACTAGTGAAACCACTGGCTACTCTTTTAATAAATCATGGAGGATGGTGTGGTACCCGAGGACTGGAGGAAGGCGGATGTGATTCCCCTTCACAAAAGTGGGACCAAGACAGAGGCAGGAAACTACAGACCTGTCAGTCTGACCTTTGTGGTAGGGAAAGTGATGGAGTCACTTCTGAAGGAAAGAATAGTTGAGTACCTAGAGGTCAGTGGAGCACAGGATCCAAGGCAGCATGGGTTCACAGCGGAAGGTCATGTCAGACGAATCTAATAGATTTCTTTGACTGGGTGACCAAAGTAGTAGACCAGAGAGGGGCTATGGACATGGCCTACCTAGACTTTAGCAAGGCATTTGACATAGTCCCACACAAAAGATTATTAGTCAAATTAACCAGCCTGGGAGTGGGTCCCAGGGTGGTAGCCCTGGGAAATAAACATTGGCTGGACAACAGGACACAGAAGGTAATTGTAAATGGAGTCCACTCTGATGAAAGGGCGGTTACTAGTGGAGTCAGCAGGGTTCAGTATTGGGTCCAGTCCTTTTAATGTCTTCATCAGTGGCATTGCAGAGGACTGGAAGGAAAAGTATGCCTTTTGCAGATGACACAAAGATCTGCAACAGGGTTGATACACAAGGAGGCATGGAAAGGGATGAAAGGGACTTGGCAAGGTTGGAGGAATGGTCAGACATATGGCAGCTAGGATTCAATGCAAAAAGTGCAAAATAATGCACCTGGGAAACAAGAACCCAGGGAAGAATACACAATGGGTGGGGAGGTAGTAACAACAACAAAACAGAAAAGAGGGACCTGGGGTAATCATTCAGATGACCTTAAGGTTAGCAAGCAATGTGAGAAGGCAGTAAGGAGGGCGGGGTATACTGGGATGTATAGGAGAGGCATCAGCAGCAGAAAACAGGAAGTTGTTATCCTCTGTACAGATAGTTGGTGAGACCCCATCTGGAATACTGTGTCCAGTTCTGGAGACCCCATCTCCGCAAGGACATAGACAGGATAGAGGCAGTCCAGAGGAGGGCAACTAAAATGGTGCAGGGTCTGCAAGAGAAGCCGCTGAGGAGCGACTAAAGGAGCTTAATATGTATACCCTTGAGGAAAGAAGGGAGAGGGGGACATGATAGAAACTTTCAAGTACCTCAAGGGAATCAACAAAGTCCAAGAGGGTAGCATCTTTCAGAAAAGAGACTTGCAAGAACAAGGGACACAATTTAAAGATAGAAGGAGGGGGTTCAGGGGCAATGTGAGGAAGTATTATTTCCACGGGAGGGTAGTGGATGCATGGAACAGCCTTCCTGAGGAAGTTGTGGAGTCTAAAACTGTGGGAGAATTCAAGAATGCATGGGACAGACATAAGGCAATTCTTGTGGGGGGCAGGAAGATATAGGCTGTTGGTTAAATAGGATCTGCGGCCTATCCTGTAGGTAGGGAAATGGGCAGACTAGATGGGCCTAGCGGTCCTTATCTGCCATCAAAGTCTATGTTTCTATGTTTCTAAGGTCAGTTGGCATTCATCTGTATCCACCTCCCCAGGGTCATGCCTGAAAATAGGCAGGATTTGTCTAATGCACTTATCTGGTCAACAAAAAATAAATAAATCACTTTTATTGCCTTTTTGAATATGGTGTTACCAATGCAGCTTTCCAATCATTTGGCATTATTCCTGATATTAATGATAAATTAAATATTTTATATAATGGTTCAATTAACAAAGGTGCTATTTCTTTCAATAAGCGTGATGGAGTCTATCTGGTCCTGGTGATTTATCAATGTTAATATCATGCAATCTGGTCTTAATTTCATGTTTCCTAATTTCCACTATGTCATCATCTATTGTGTTAATTATATGGTCAGTAACTTGTTTATTATCTTGAGTGGAAATATAAATGGAACAAAAATAGGAATTCAATTCTTCTGCAATTTCTTGAGGGGAACTCACTGTACTATTGCCCACTGTAAGTGGATCGATTGTTCTAGTGGTTTGTCTTTTATTATTTATGTAAGCATAGAAACTCTTGCTTCCATCATTAGTATGTGCTAGTTTGAATTCTAATTTGTTTTTTTCCAATCTTTAGCCTTTTGGCATTTTTTAATAATCCCCTATGTTTTTTAGAATTGTAATCGTTTTTACATCTAACTAAAGCTCGGTATGCTCTTCTTTTCTTTTAATAGCTGCAGTATATATGTGGTTGCCCAGATCTGTATTTTTCCCTTTTGTTGTAGCAGATTTTGTCTGGTATATGTTTTTCTAATTGATAATTTAGTTTTTGTTTGCAAGCCAAATCTCTTCAGGTGTTGTTGACCCATTATCTCATTTCAGGCTGTTAGTTCTTTAACAATTTGATTAAAGTTTGCCCTACTATAGTTTTTGAAAGTTGTTTTGCCCAAATTTCGTTCAAGTTTAAATTTAGCATTAAAGGTTATTACACAGTGATCACTGTTTTGTAGGGGGTCGGGTTTATAACATGACTATGGACTTGCGGATATCGGTAAGTAGTAAATCAAGAATATTGTCCTTTAGTGTTGGTATATTTATAAGTTGAGTTAGTCCATTTGACATGCATACATCCAAGAATGTGTTTTCCAGATGATTTTTAGTAGTTCATTTGTTCCAATTATTCCTGGGAGATTGAAATCTCCTAATAATATAATGTCAGATTGATTTGTTTTCTTAATAATGCCATCTAAAAGGGCCTGGTGATCATGTGAATTGGTGTCTGGTGGTCTATAACAGAGCCCTACTAATATTTTGCTTGTGTGTCTCTTGTAATTTCTATCCACAGTATTTTGTTTGTTATTTCGTCTGTTGAATCAATTATTTGTTTGAAATTAATTATATTTTTAATGTAAAAGGCTACCCCTTCTCCCCTCTTGGATGTTCTCTTTTTGTAAATGGCATTGTAACCCGGAATAATTATATTCCAACTGGATTTATCCCCCCACCAAGTTTCTGTAATCGCTGCTACATCGATACTGTCCGTATTCAATATTATTCCTAGTTTGTCAATCTTAGTGGAGTGTACACTTTTTGCATTTGTGAGCAAGAAAGAAAGGCCATGCATTTAGGTTTTTCTTGCTATGTTTAATTTTTTTCTTAGTCTCTGAATCTATGATAGAAGTTATTGTTTCAAATGAATTTTCCCTTTGCCCCTCAGGAGTTATTTTTTTGTGGCTGTATGATCCCTTATTGTATTGAAAATGAAAACCCTAATATTCTGAAAATAAGCTACTGAGGTAGCCACCCTATGGGTAGAATGTGCATTAGCAGGACCAGGAAGTAACTACCACTTCTGGTAACAGAACATAATACAATTGGTCCAGCCATTTGGACAAGCCCTTATGTATTTATTTATTAAAACATTTAGTTACTGGGAGATACCAGTGGGAATAACCAGTTCCTTTGAGTGCATAGTAGGTGTGGGTGCAGGTTTCAGGATCCTTCTCATCTACCATCCAACAGGTGATGGGAGGGTTTTCCTGAAGGAGGTAGAGGACTTCATCGCCAGCCTCATGTTGGAGGCCCTCAGATGGTTGATCCTGGGGGACTTCAACGCCTGGGTCATCGATGAACTATAGCTTTTTGGTCAAGACCTCCTCCAACTGATGGATTCATTGGGCCTGACATGGATTATTACCACCACTACACATGTGGGGGCACTCACTGGACTTGGTGTTCCACGTGGTGATGGAAATCTCCGATATTGAGGTGGATCCTATCAGTTGGTCTGACCATCATGTCCTGAGGTTCAGTTTCGCAACTCCCTGTAATAGGCCTGCCCTAAAGGAAATGGTACAGTACCGTCCTTTACGAGGTGTTACCTCTGAAGGCCTAATAATGGTTCTGGACCTTTTGGGTATTCTGACTGATAGCACTGATCCAGGAGCCCTTGTACTTGCCTATAATAGGGCAGTGGCCTGGGCTCTAGATATCATTGCTCCAGTTCGAGTTTGGCCTCTTACTCTTCACCCGGGCGCCCCATGGTTTGATGGGGATTAGGTACTAAATCCCAACATGCTAAATCCTGACAATTTAAATCCCATCACTGATTGCCCGACTTGTCTAGTGCCAGACAGATAATATGCCCGACTGCTGTAAAAATCACTGAAATTGGTCTACCCTATCAAACTATCATCATTCAAAACTATGCTCATTCTTTCAAAGAATCATGTGAATGTCTTACCTGACCCCACCATATTTCTTGAATTGAGCCTCCCACTCTAAGTTATTCTCTGACTCTTCCACTCTAGTTATTCCTGACCCTTATTCATTCTATTTTCATATCCCCTCCAGTACCTTGACCCTGCACCCTGTGGCACTTCTCAAGTGGTCTTAGTAGTTCTTTGTGGTCAGGGATCCTTATGGCTTCTACCGCCCAGTTGGCATTCCATCTTCTACCCTACCCTCTGCCTTCTCCCTTATAGGCATCTGCCCCTTCCTCTCTCTGTATGAATCTATCCCATTACCTCCTACCTAACCTAAAGAGCCTCTCTGCACCCTGTAAGCTCCTTCAATCTTGTATCTCTTTTGCCCTTCTTACAGTGCAGCAAATCTTTTATATATATTTTGTACATATTTTGAACATTTATTTTACCAAGAATTAGTACTATTATCCTTGTGTTCATTGTTCTTCTCTAATGTATACTGTAACTTAGCTTGTATTATGTTCAGCTGTGTTTGCAACCTGTATCTATGTCCAGGTCCACCTCGAAATTAAGCATTGCTCAACGGTGATCGTCTGGTTAAATAAAGATTTGATTGATTGATGGATGCTGAAATCCGGCGTGATTAGTTCTGTGCCTCACATAGAATTGGAAACTCTTACTGTGCTCTAGGAAAAGACATGCTGCTCATTATTGAAAAAAATGAAGTACTCCTTACTGTGCTCCATGAAAAGACGTGTCACACATTATAGAAAAAAATAGCAGTACTCCATACTGTGCTCCGTAATTGCCATATTGAAGTAAAGTAGTAAACAACACATAATGGAAACCATTGTTAATGTTCTTCCTTTCATTTTACTGTGTCAATGCGAAACAGAACATTGCCTTAATGAGCTCTGCCCATAAGTATTGCATCAATATTAAGCACACATTACCGTGATCTCTCTGCTGATCTGGTGAAATTGACCACAATTGCCTGATGTTGTTGAGCAGTTACAGCAGTTACATCAGTTACAATTTCCGTCATCACCGGATTGCCCAGTAGCCTATCACGTGCATTGTGTCATACCGTCATTGTATTTTTTTCAGTAATGTGTCATAGCAGAGCTCATTAAAGTTTCCAGCAGGAACGCTAGTGCTTTTTATTCATTAATAAGCTCAGGATAACACTGTGAAAGTTTTGGTCAAGTAAAGATGGAATGTTAGTATGAGTATTGATATTTTGTTCATTTTTATGTTTTGATAGTGCAGCTGCAGCGTATTCAGTTCAGTAAGTTCTGTCAATATGCGACGGATACGTTTTCACTGAGCACATTTTGTTCAAGTATTGCTCAGCAAAGTAATCTTTTCATGCTGTAATGATAGTGCAGCTACAGCATATTCAATTCAGTCAGTTATGTCAATAATGTGCATCGTCTTTCACTGAGCACAGTATGGAGTACTGCTAGTTTGTTCAATAATGTGCGGCTCATCTTTTCACTGAATAATCAGTCAGTTCTGTTGGGATTTCAGTAGTCGGGCAAAGAAACAGTCAGGCAAAAGCTTAGTCAGGATCCCGGTGACAGGATATAATTTGTTGGGATTTTATATGTCAGGATTTAGTACAGATCCCGTTTGATGGTGCACTCAGGAAGTTGAAGAGGCAGAGGTGAAGGTTGGAGAGACACTGGTGGAAAACTCACCTAGAGGAGGATTGATTTTGATTGTTAGACCATTATGAGGTCTATCAATCAATAATTTCTCATAAGAAGGCAGAGTTCCTGTCAAGAGAAATTTCTGCAGCAAAGAACAGGCCAGCTCATCTCTTCCAGACCATGGACAGACTCTGCAATCCAGCCTGTCTACGATCCGGTTGAGCATTATCACAAGGAAAGTGTGAGGAGTTTGTGCAGTTCTTTGCTGATAAGGTGTCCTCCATTAGGACAGAGATCAGCCAGTGCCTCCCCATTGGGCCTTGCACTGATCAACCGGGTGGTACAAGTGCCCAGGCGACCTGTCTACCTTTAGCCAGCTGGCAGTCATGGACATAGTGAGGATCATCCAGACTCAGCATCCTACTTGCTGTAGTTTGGATCCAGGCCCAACTCACCTTCTTGTAGGGTGTGTTGAGGTTATCAGCCCAGTCCTTGCTGGGATAGTGAGGGTTTCATTGGAGAGAAGGGTCTTTCCAGACCCTTTAAAGGAGGTGGTGGTGCGCCCCCTCCTGAAAAAGTCCTCCCTTGTCCCTGACTGCCCAGCAAACTAGAGACCGGTCTCTAACTTGCCTTTTATAGGTAAAGTTATTGAGAAGGCAGTCACACTGCAGCTGGAGGATCATTGATAATCCACAATATTTATGACCCTCTCCAGTCAGGCTTCAAGAAAGCATAGCACTAGAGGCCCTGATGCTGGGTGGCTAATGATCTCTTGGACGGCCAGAGATCAGAGAGCTCATTCTATCTTGGTTCCCTCCTAGATCTCTCAGCAGCTTTTGACACTGTGGACCGTGGGTGCTGCTCAAGTCCCTGTGTTTTTTCTGTGGGCTGGGGCAGTCCTCAGTTGGTTTCGATCAATCCTCGAGGGCAGGTCCCAGCAGGTTGTGTCTGGTGCATTCCTTGACCCTAGGGACCTGCCCTGCTGACATAGGAGCCGGGTTTGTAAAATTGGTGGGGGCCTGGGGTCAGGCCTCTGCGGTCAGGGTTAGAGGTGGAAGCACTGGGGTTCTAGGAGGTCAAAGCCCCACACCTATGGGCTGGGGGTCAGGATCAACCCCATGACCACCAGGGGTCTATGGGAGCAGAGCACCTTGTATCATAATGTGGGGTCTATGTTAAGCCCCTATCCCCAGATACAGCAGTAGGCCTGAAATATTCCTACATATTCCTACATAGAATACCACACCTGTAGTAATGCCTACTTGATTTGGTAGCTAGTTGTGATGTAACCAAGGCAACCAGATTCAAGAGCTGCAGCTCTGTAGACCTAGCCTGCTTTTGAACTGGAAACACAAAAGGTTTTCAAGGTCACTTCATTCTTGTCTAATTATTCTGTTCTGTGCATCAAAGGTGGAGCACTCTTTAGCAGACAGGGTTGAATTATAGATAGTAAGGTTTGAATAAATCACTGTTTCTAGCAAGTGCTGGGTGACAAATGCATGGACTAGATTTACAAAGAGCAGCAAAAATTTGACATGGGCAGCAACTACCCTTACAGTATTCTGTCTGATGGTAATCCACACTTAGATTTTTTATTTTTTGGAACTTATTTGTTATTGATTCATATCCTTTTTACACAGCAGGACATCATACAGCAGTACATATAAACTTTAGTTCCTACAAATACCTGTTACACCTTCCTACTAAATTTATCACCAGACTTTTGTGTTATAGACGGTATTTATAAGTTCATTTCGGATTTGCAGGTGAGGTATATAACAGGATCAGCTTTCAATCCATGTGAACCATTTGACATTATCCCTGTTTAATCTGAGCCAGGGTTCTGTGGTGTCTTGGTAACCTCTTCACCTCCAAAGTAGTCATACTTGTTAAACGCCTATTGTCCACAAAATAAAACTATTTTTCAGGAAACAATGGTTTGGTGTAATCATTGTACATCCCATGTACTACCTACAAAAATGTACATTTTGTAACAATTTTAAGAGAAACAATGAAATAAAATGAATAAGTTTAACTTAAAAAACCTGGCTGGAGTTGGTATAGTAAAATAAAATAAAATACGTTAAGATACATTAACACACTAATGGGTCCATTAGGTTGAAGTCCTGTTCCACTCTAATAGAGGTGGGATCTCTTGTCCTTACCTTAACAGAAATTGTTCTAATATTGGGGTACCCCATTTAACCTCCACATATTCGAAGAGAGGGAGCCATCTGGAGTTAAATTGCTCCACCCAGAGTCTTAGCTGTGCTGTCATCACTTCCATTTCCTTGATGATGGACACATTAGACCACCATAAAGGAATTAGAAAGTGCATTTGGGGTGAGCCAATGTTGGGTGACTGTTTTCAGGCTATGGCTATCAAAGCAAAAATAAGTATTTCTGTGCCCTGGAGCTCACCCGAGGGGTCCCAAAACCAAATGAGGAAATTCCAGTTGCTAAATTTCTCTGACAGCTTCAGCCACCTCCGTCCAATAGTCTCTGATCATCGGACAGCTCCAAAATATATGAAAGTGAGAACCCTGATCCCACATCCTCCAACATCTATCTGTGGAGGAGGTATATTAGAAGAGATCACTGGTGTGGTGAAGTACCTAGTTGAAATTTTCCACCTGAATTCCTCCATATGGAATTAGTTTTTGTATTACTTGCCATATTTAGGTCCAGGCCTTTGTCTGAAATTTGGGTCTCAGATTCTGTCTGCCACTTGTTTTCTATTGTTTGGACATGGAGTGCCCATTCCTCCTGCAGGGTCTGATACATATAAGAAATAAAATTCTTAGTGTCTGCCATACGGCTCTTCTGATAGGTATAGACCAATGGAGGAGCTGGGTTTCCTGTATGGCTGTGATGCTGGCTGTGTTGGTTATATAGTGTCTACATTAAAAATACTTAAAAAAGTCCCTGTGAGGGATATTAAACTCACTTTGGAGCATTGTAAAGAATTTAATACCCTTGTCGGCTACCATCTGAGATAAGTATTTTAAGTCCTAGGGTTGCCCAGCAATCCAAACAGGGATCCATTTGGCTGGTTGGAAACTGGGAGAGGTGTTTCAAAGGTATATATTTCCATGTTGGAGTGAGTATTTCCCTCCATTGCCTAGTAGTGGGCCAAGATCTAAGAGAATGTTTGGTCTAGGTATTAGTTATGGTTTTGAGGTCTGGGGTGTTAATCACCCAAGACAAGATACTGAGGGAATCTGTGAGTGAGCCCACCCTCCTACTTATACCATCCCCCTCAGAGCTCTGGGTTCAGCATCTTTAATATTGTAATACCTGTGTGGCCATGTAATATTTCTGCAGATCAGAGACTCCAGTCTACCCTTGTCTTTTGTCTCTTTTAACAAACTCCATCACTTACGGGGGACCTGCCCAGATGAAATTAGACAACTTTCTCCTCAGCTCCTTCCAATCTGGTTTAGGAATTGGAAGGGAAGTTGAAAATAAAACAGAAACCGAGGGAGAATGTTCATCTTCACCGTCTCCACTCTGTTCATAAGAGTGAGGGGAATGTTCTGCCATCTGTTTAAGTCTTCAAAAACCAGCCCCTTCAACAACTGATAGTTACATTGATAAAGTTTTGTGAGCTCTGTGGGAATGAATATACCATGTACAGTACCTAATCTTATTTTTAATCCATTTAAAGGGAATAAGCCTTTGTATTGCTTTCTGAGGTGGGCACCCCAATGCCCATGATTTTGGTTTTCTCTATATTTACCTTAAAGGGTACCTAAACAAGCAGTTTTTTTAAAAATTGCAAACTCCAAAATTTGGCTTCATAACAAGGTAAAGTAAAGGCTGCTGTTTACATTTATGCTAAAACTGCATTTATGTAAATAACATAAATGTAGTTTCATAGCTTTTTAAAAATGTAAACATCAGCTTTTCATTTTCAAAAAAAAGCATTGGTTTCTCCCTAAGATGTCTGCCAAGTGTGTTAAGTGATGAGTCATGATGACATCAACAGAGCCAGAGATCCACATATATATCTATAGTGCTAACTAGTTCTTCTTTCCCTCTTTATTTTGAATTGTTGTACCAGAATGATCAACACCATGTATTACCTCATGGATTAGTTTGATCAGTGCATGTTAGGCTTTGATTGTGTTCATTTTGTTTAACTTATGGAAAATGTTTTGCAATCCAGTTGACTTTTTCTTTGGCAAACTGCATTACAGTACAACACTTCAAATACCTGATGATCTAGTGGTTATATGATGTACTGAATTATGTTTTTTGTTAACCAGGAGAGACACACTAAGCTGAAAGCTTGTTTACAGGTGTGATCACAAGGAAGTTTAGTGACTTGCTCAGGGTCACACAACAAAGTACTGGTCTTGTTCCTCCAAAGCGACATGCCTCTTGTTAATCCACAAATAAGGTTTCTTTTTCCATGTGAACATCCTGCACCTAGCCTGCCTTCTGCTGAATACCCACCATCCATACCCCTGTCCTTAGTACTGCCTGGGGCACACATATAAACTTACGGTCTCACGAAGAGAATTATCACAACTCTGATTGTAATCTTGTAAATCAGAGAGTTGTGCACCTATATTGATACGCATCATCAGCTGGCACTTTTAAAAAATGCCTCCCAAATCACTCTCCAGTCCACATTCTCAATGTTTGACTTCTGCTCCCACAGTAAACATTGAGCGGATCTCCACCCTTCTGCACAGTGAAGGTAGTATGTATAGTTCCCTGTTGTGTTTTTTTTCCCACCTCATTAACCAACAACTAGGTCTTCCTGGAGGGCCAAGCAATAAAGCATCATGACCCACCAGAAAACAGCTGTTCATGCCTTCATGGCTGCACTTTCAATGGATAACAATATTATTAGCAGGAGAGGCATACTTATACCTTGTGAATCCACCTGACTTCCAGTGTCAGTCTACTCCTTTACCTGTGCTCTGCAGAACCCCAAAGGACAATTCACAGCAATTCTTCCCCAATACTTTTCTGTGCTCCTACTCCACAATGTGAGTTGGCTGGCTACCACCCTTCCAAATCTTGAATGAGCTATACACAACTCTCTCAATACTGTCCTAACAAATGTCAACATCCCCCCACCCAAGGGTACTCTCCCACACTGAATTCAAGTAACAGTTTAGGTGCAGCCCTGCCACTTGAGTATTTGTTGTCGCTGGCTACTTCTCAACCACAGTCAGGTAGTGATCATGATGTTGGCAAGCCCACATTTCAGATCTCACAGTGATCTGCTCAGCTTAGTCTGTGGTCTTCAACTAACTCTGAATATTTTATTTAGTATTTATTAAGTCTAGGATTACAAATACCTTTGAGCCATGTCAGAGAAATACAAATTATGGGGAAACATCAAGACAGGCATTACAACAATGTGGACATTGCAAACAGAGTACAGATTAATACAGTTCAAGAGTAGCATTGTAACAAGGCAGCCAGTGACATTTGTCAGAAAAATAGACAACAGATAAGAATGCAGAGTCATAGGAGGGAAGAGGGTGAGGGGGAGAAGGAATGTAGGAAGGGTGGCAAGAGGGTGAAAAGTGCAGCATTGGGTATACCAAGATGTGAGGTAGAATCCAGGAGGAGGGAGGGGGGACAACTAGAGCAGAAAGGAAGTGGAGAAACAAGGTTGGTTGGGCAGTCACAGGAGCTGTGGTGGTGAGATAGTCCGAGCCTAGTTTAAACATACCAATAGTTGGGGCAGAGGAGATGGTTGGGCTGAGGCCACTGAACCAGAGTGGCTCGATAAGCAAAGAGCGTTGTCTCGTGAAGTGTGACAGCGGGGACTTTCAGTAGCTGTAAAGTGGATCTCCTAAGGTGCCATTTGTTAATTTGTGTTGTAACAGAGTTGAGACCCTAGAAGGTGCAAGGTAGGTAGATTTTTTCACCATGGAGCAGGTGAGAAACTTTATGCAGTTTGATAGTTGGAGCCAGCCGGTCTGAGTGTACAGGTCACTGTGTGGGTGAGATGGTGAGCACCAGTGATGAGCCGACATGCTTTATTTAAGGTAGTTGAGAGGCATCTAAGGGTTGTGGTTGTGGCGAGCTTACAAATGATGAGACCATAGTCTATTACAGAGATCACAGAGCTCAGGACTGCAACCTTCAAAGCTTCTGGGTGGTGTGGTCTGTGTTTGTAGAGGAGACCAAACCATGTATTAGCAGCTCTAGGTACATTATCTACGTGAAGTCCATAGAGAGACTAGGGTCAAGCTGTATCCCAGTATTTGAAGGACCCCACCTGATCTAGAGTGTTCCCCTGGGTGGGTGGAGATACAAGGGTGTAGCTTGTGGGCTAGGTGAGAGCTGCAGAAGAGCATAGGATTTGGTTTCTTGTCATTGGAGGACCAGTTTATGGATTAAGAAACCATGTCTCTACAGAACTGAAACCAAGTTGAAGGTTGTGTTGAAGAGTTACAGGATCTTGGAGCTGGAGAATACAACAGCATCATCGGCATATAATGATCTGCTCAGAGCAGTGTAAGGAGGAGTTTAAGAAAAGGCTAACAAGGAGGGGGTCCCAGCATGGATCCCTGTGGGACACCCGAGCTAACAGGAGGGGTGTTAGAAAGAGCCTGCACTTTTACCCGTGACTGCTTTTAAGTAGCTTTTGAAACCAGAGAGAAGAGTCAGGATAGCCCAACATTCAGTAGTTATGTATTAATAATCCATGGTGTACTGTATCGAAGGCCTTGAGAGGTCGCATAAAAACGGACCCTGTGAGAAGGCCGCTGTCAAGGGATTTGTGCAAAGCTCCAGTGAACTCAAGAAGTGTGGTGGTGCTGTGACCTTTGCGGAAGCCATGTTGTTGTGGACAAGGTATATTGTATTTATCCAAGTGGTCGTAAGTTGATCAGCCATATGCACTCAAGTGCCTTTAGAGAGTGGGGGCAGTATGAAGATAGGGGCAATAATTTGAGTGAATCATCTTGTCCCCACTTTATGGATGAGTGTCACGGTGGCTGGCTTCATAGGTCCGGGAATTTTCCACAGCTGAGAGAGAGAGTTTAGGATTTTTGTTAATGATGAATTACTCATCGAGGGTGAGCAACAGAAGCTTAAGGTCCAGGGTGTCGCTACTAGATCTAGATTTAGAGATAGCTGTAGTAATATAGCGGCGAAGCCTATTCAGCCTTACCTTCCTGAAGCAGAAGAGGGATGGTTAGACTGAGGGCTGAGGTGTTTGGGCAGTAGGCCCTGTTTTCGAAAAAGTCATGGGTAGAACAGCACTAAGGTCTGAAAAAGCCGTGTATAAGATGTTTGCGATCACCTTGGGGTCAAGGATTGAGGATCCATCAACCATTAACATGGTCGAGAGGTTTTGGCTGCTTTCCTGTGACATCCTTGATATTGTCCCAGAAAGCAGACCATTTCCCCATGTATTGGTGAGAGCATCTTTGTAATAGGTGGATTTCATTAGCCGTATGGCTTTTGTGCAGGCATTTCTGCGGTTGTTTGTAATTTTGATGTCCAGTTGTTTGCCAGTGGCCCTGGCAACTGCCCAGAGGTGATCCCTTAGTTTCAGCTGTGAGAGAAGAGCCGCGGTGACCCATGGGTTAGAGAGAGATTTTGTTTTGTGCCTTTTAGCAGGGGCAAAGAGGTCGCAGGCTTTGTTGAAAATTGAGATGAAGTGATCAAGAGCCAAGTTAACATCTGTTGCTTCATAGATGGGTAGCCAGTCTTGTAGAAGCAGGTGTTGTTTGAGATGTGGAAGTTTTCCACGAGGAAGGACTCTGCTAGTGATAATTTTGGGAGGGGCTTAAGGAATTTGTTAGACCATGCACACATGACTGGGGAGTGGTCACTGAGTGAGTCTGGGAGAATGGTCGTACAAGAAATCCTTGTGGGGTGAGTGGTGAGGACCCAATCCAAGAGGGTACTGTGCCAGTCTTGTAAGTTAATCCTAGTAGGGAGTTTCCATTTGCATGAGGTTAGCAGCTGAAATGGAGTCTTTATAGGCACTGGCACTCGATGCTAACCAGTTTATGTTGAAATCCTAGTAGAATAAGTTCAGTTTCGGGAGGATGTGAGTTGATAAAGTTTAGGCGCGTTGAATCCATGTTTAGGGTCCCGTGGGATATATATGGAGACAATAGTCAGAGCTTTATGGTTGGGACCTAGGATGATTTTTATTGGCAGAATCTGGGCTGAGGCAGAAAGTGATGGAGTTGCTACAGGGTGCCAAGACAGGGAGTCTTTGATATAGACTGCACAGCCACCACCTTTTGGATATCTGGTCCAGCCTGTGAACATTGTAGCCCTGCATTGTTACTGCTGAGTCAGGAACTTTAGGTGTCAGCCAAGTTTCCACCACTGCAAGGATGTCAGGTTGTGTTGGCATATGAAGGCTTGGAGTGCATCCAGCTTTGGTAGTAGGCTGCAGATATTAATGGCTGCAAGGATAAGGGCACCTGAGTTTGTGTGTGGCCTGAGTTTCTAGGGCCAGGATTGGGATGGACACTGCCTGAGATGAGAAGGAGGAGGAGCAGGAGTTTTAAGGAGCAGAGTCGCAGCTCTTGAGAGATAGTTTTGATTGTTGTTTCCTGGAGTAGAAGTTGCAAGGTTCCAGGCGGTATCCCATATGGACTGCAGGTGGTACAGTGTAGAGGTGGCCACTTGTTGAGGTAAGTAATGTAGGTGTTAGTAACCAGGAATATCCAAACGGTGCACCAAGCACAAGTCTCGAGTGGAAGTGGAGAGTTCCTTGGAGTTGCAGTGGAAACCAGAGTAGAGGGTGGCGGGGTGGGGGTGGCTAGGACCAGGGAGACAGAAGAGGGGGGCCAGGGCAAGGAGGAGGAGGAGAGAGGCGAGAGAAAGGCAGAGAGAGCCCACATGGCTTACGTACTAGATAAAGAGATAGAGATATAGCCCTCTAGTGGTGAGAGAATATAATCTGCTAATGGAAAAGTAACAAAAAATATAGCTGTACCCTGCTGGAATGGCCTCTTCAGTCTCTCTCTCTCTCTGGCATTCATTCTTCTCACCACGCCAAAAACTGGTGAGTTCACTACCCTTCTGCATCATGAATGTGGTTAGTACAGCCTCCCATGTTATATTTAGATAGATTATATAGTTCACTGTGAGAAATAAGATGTGGGGCTGCCAGCAGCTTGATCACTACCTGACCCCCGTTGTCCTGGCCAACATTCCCCTTCCCATAAAAGCAGTTCATGCAATTGTCCAAGGCTGTGTGGGGTTATTAATGCATGAAATGGCTTCCACTGCACGTGCTGTCACTTCACTACCAGTCTAGTACTGCCTATAAAGCACTTTGGAATACAGTGTGTATGAAAACCACTATATAAATGCTGATTCTTCTTCTTATTATTATTTCCCATGGAAAAAGAAGACATGACAAGACAAGCATATATTTGAGCTTCAAGAAAGTATGAACTCTAACATTGGACTGCACAAGAACTTTGATACAAAAAAGTGGTGGCTGTAGGGGGTGGGGAAGGGAGTGACTGCACCCCCCTTCCCACATAGTAATGTGCTTGCTTGCTGCTGCTGCTGCATTTCACTTTTTGAAGAAGTCTGACTTATTGATTGTACAAATGTTTACATTCAAATTATGGATTACATTTGTAGGTTCTGCCAAAAATATACTAGGAAAGACTAATAGCAGAAAATATAAAGGTTTAATAAAAATGTTAAAAAGTGCATATTAAGCATGCACACCACCCCAACAGCATCTTGGATCCACCATAACCACCAGACCACCAGGCTATTCAAGAATAGTACTGCACTGTGGTTTGCCACAGAACAAGTCGATTAGATTTAAACACATTTTCAGCATGTTAAAGTAAACAAAATGAACAGAACCATAGCCTACCATATGCATTATACAAAATAATGCACCTGGTTTTGACAATTTGGGTGAAACAATTCTACACAAAGGGAAAAAAGAACTAGTTAGCACTATAGAGAGCCATATATCTCTCTGACTTTGGCTCCAATGATGTCATCACATAACACATTTGGCGGCCATTTTAGGAAGCAGGTAAGACAGTTCTTCTGAAATTGGAAGGCTGATTTTACAATTTTCAAATGCTCTGGAACCACATTTAGGTAAATTATGTAAATGTAGTTTTAGCTTTAATCAATACAGCAGCCTTTCCTTTAGTCACCTATGGAGTCAGATGTTTGAATAGTTTGTTGTCAAAATGTTGTTTAGGTATCCTTTAAAACCTGAAAGGTTTCCAAAATGATTTAGGAGTTGTAACACTGCAGGAATGGACTTCTCAGGCTTATCTAGGTATATTACTGTGTCATCCACGTAGAGGGAGACTTTATTTTCTACTCCATTCATTAAAATTTCCTGTATAGAAAGGTTTTCTCTTATGGCTTGAGCCAAGGGCCCCTTGCTGAGTGCAAATGTAACCCCCCTGCAAATGGGGGTTCCCAAAAGACTTCCAGGAGCTTGCTTGAATGCTCCAAGCCTGAATGGTGTTTGGCATTTAAGCCATTTATCAGTGAGTGTTTTTAGAGCCTCTGGTACTGTCTCTTTAAGAGCTGTCTGCTTGCAGACATAATTAGTTTGTATGGGGGGACTGTGTGCTTCTCTGAGTACACACTGAGCTGCTGCCAATTCACTTCATTTTTGCAGTCACTAGGAGTGCAAAGGGAACCTATCTGAAAGATGTAACTGTTTGCCAGAAATTATTTAGAGTAATAATGAAATTACAGTTTGTCTAACCTGCTTTCTTTGCAGTCAGAACTGTGTCTGCTAGTTCCCCATTCTAGTTTTGAACTGCTGAACTGGACCAATCAGTGTGGGGTAAGCTAGCTCTCTAAAATGGTGCCTTGACGAATCAGAACTTGACTCATAATCTGAGCCAGCCACAAGAGGATTGTAAGGGCAGTGACTCTGGGAGATGTAGTTTAGACTTCAGTGCCTTTTGGACCAACAGCAGCAGTCTATTGTGAGTGACAGCCAATCCAGTCAAGAACTGGGAGGAACTCAAAGGAAGTGCCTGGTTTTGTCGGTTGGAGTTTCAGTTGAGCTTTGGCAGTGAAGAAGGAAGGAGCCCTGTGCTTTTTCAGTGTGCAGTTTTAGTCAAAAAACGTGTGTAAGGCCCAGAGTTCCGGTCTGCAGCTTGTGTAACAGCTTGTTAGGACTGAATCTGTCCTGTGAAAAGAATCAAAGGATCTCTGAAGAGTAGAAACCAGGCTCACCCTGTAGAAGACTGGAGGAATTGCTGAAAATTGCACTCGGTCTGTCAGGAACTGAATCTGCTGTGTGTTCTCCCGGGTATTGTGCAGTAATTGCGATCGGGATACAGATGCAGCCTGCCTGGTATAGTGCTTTCTTTTATATGGATGTGTGAAGAGGTTTGTGTACCTCAAGTGAGCCTGCTGACATTGAAGGACCCTATCTTATTTGCGTCGCGGAGTACTAATTCAGGGTCGCCCTGTTGAATTGCCACATTAAAATCCAAAATGGAATTGCTACCGTTGTACTGCTTGATCAATGTTTAATTCTCCTTTCTGTGTGGAAAGGGCCCCCTACCAGCTGCCACGGTTTGGACTAGCCACTAGGCTTGGGGGTACCCAGGGACAGTAACTGATAGGATAGGCCTGTGCACAGAGCCAGTAGTAGATTATTAGAGTGATAAGCTAATTAACCTGATTTCCCCTGTCCTTGTTATATCCCCTAAATAAATCAGAGCTGCTTGTTTCAGCAAAGTTATACTGCCTAAAGTATTTGTCTATGTTAAAGTACTGTACTGTGATTGTTGCACTGTATCTCATTTCACAGGAGGTCCCAGTGCCGGAACCAGACCTGGGGGTAAGTGTATACTGTGAAGGTAATTCTGACATATTGTGTGGGCCACTAGTGGGAAGAAAGGGGTTGCAGTGTCCCAGAGGGCTGTGGACCAAGTTAGTTTAACTATTGCAAACCCTGGACCTCTGGGTGGAGGCACCCGCCATTGGATCCAGGCCCCTCAACCTGTTAGTGGCAAATCAGGCAGGGGGTAGTAGCCCTGGGATAGCCATCTAGGGGTTACATCTTGAAGGCTCACCGCTGGGATTGTGTGTCCTCTAGTGGCCATATTTACGAACCACTGTTAAGAAAAAAATGGGTACCCCGACAGAAGTGGCTGTGCACCGGCTGGTGGAGTGGTGTACTGGGGAGGAGATCGACCCCCAAAATGCTATGCTTATCCTGGACATCCCCCTGGGTATCAATAATGGACACTGTGCAGGGAGTACTTCCAAGGTGGAAGGTTTACAAAACCTGTGGTGGTGGGTCGCATGCTAATCTGCTCACCCACACTTTCCTGGCCCTAGTAGAGTTTAGGATCCCATAGATAGCTCCAAAGTGCCACAGACCATTACTCCCAGAGGGAGCCCTCACTGCTTGGAGAGTGATAACTAAGGACAGTAAAGACCTGGGGAATGAGCCCCACCACTATCTGAAACTTTGAGGAGAAATTTGCTAAATGGTTGCTGGGGAAGGGAAAACTGTGGAGGACTTGAAGAAACTATTCCTGCCACCTGGGGGTGTTCCTCCCCAACACCTTCTCCCCTCCAGTGCCCATAATGGTGGCTGAACCAATGCAGACTCCAATTTCTGCACCTGCCATTAGTCACGACTCTTACCGAAGGTTGAGGGATCTTCTCTGCACCTCCCCACCCCCAAGGGAGGATGACTGGGAGACCTGGATAGACTACAGTTGCCCCCAAGTGCTAGGGGAATGGCAATGCTCGAAGCCTAAAAGTGAAAGAGGGTTAGTGAGGAGCCCGAGGTCCCAGCCCTGGGCTACCATTCGTAAGCAAACGGGCCAGTAACCCTGAAGTGACTGCACAGGCCTATCTTGAGGCCCTGGAGAATGTGTATGGGAGCCCAGATTCTGGATGAGGACCTATGGTGGAGAGTAAGAGATGCCAACAGTACCAAGGGAGTTGTTGTTTGTGTATGATCTCTCGCTGGAAAAATTGTTCCAGAATGCCTCCAGAAAAGGTAGTTTGCCAGCGATTGAACTGGACCGAACCAGGCTGGACAGGATCCTTAAGTCTGCTCCCCTTTCAGAACTGCTGTTGTCGCTTCAGTTACTTCGGCAGATCGACTGGAATCCCACCTCCTATGATGAGTTAATGGAGAGAAATCTCGAGGAGTTGAGAAAGACAGCTCGGGAGGACCTTGCACCAATAGCTGCGGCTACTGACCCGAGTGACGTGAGGATGACCCATCAAGTGAAGTTCAGGGCAGAGGGTTGGCAATCAAGGAGTGCTCTGGACAAGGAAAAAAAAGATATGCCACAATGGGGGTGAACTGGCTGAGAGAGATCCGGGAATTCAAAAACAGTCCTTTATGAAGGCCACGCTCTGCAAGTAATGGGCCCTGACCTATATCCGATCAGATCTGGTTATGGGGGTGGGGTACCTTAAATTCCATGCATCTCTGCTGATAACAGCTCCAAACTCAATTCCCTTGACCATGGAAGTGGAGAAACTAACGAGATGTCTCCAAATGCTTATCACGCCGAAGACAGAAATGGCACCCAGGTTTCCAGTTAGTAATACCCGCCTGGCTCCCCAGTGTGGTAGCCTCGCCAGCTCAAACTCCAGAAAGTATGTTTTGCTATAATTGTGGGGAAAGATGGGCATAGAAAAGGGAATGCCAGTCCCCAAAAAGACACTGACAAAATTGCATATAGGCTACAAGGAGAGCTTTGTGAGAACAAATCAGTGGTTAAGAGGTGCACCGAAATGATCCCAGTGAGGGCACCAAAAATGCTAACTCACGCCCTTGTGGTGTTCAGTTGCCCAGGCCCCCACTACATCAGCCTCCAGACTGGTCCAGAATAGTGGGTCCCTCCCATGGAGACCACTGTAAAGGTGAATGGAGTGTCTCACAAGAGCTGTATTAGACAGTGGTTCTAAGTGACTATTATGTTCCTTCCAAGACGCTCAGAATAGAAGCATTTGTCAGATGTATCCTACAACCATTAGAAGGACTGCATGTATGGGGGTTAGAGTGGAAGGCCTACCCCTATTCCGGGTATATCAGATTTGGCTGTCTTTCCCCCACCTCCGTGGCTGGAGTGGCCAACAAGTAGAGACCTCCCAGTCTAGTGCGTGTCCCCCCACTGGACTGTAAAGGATGGTGTCCTCTTTGTTGATTGGAACAAATGCTCATATGTTCGAAGGCTGGCATTGTTGTGTTATGAAAACAGGGGTCAAAGACTAGTAGAGCTTTAAGAGTTCTGCTTTAATTAAGAAGGCCTATGAGGCACAGAGAGATGCTGAAAAATAGAACCAGAGGAACTGGTTGGAATTATGGAAGAAGGATCCTGAGTCTCTGATCCTGGCGCCTAAATGCCCAGTAATACCTTACAGGGAGAGGTCCGTATCAGAAAGGATGTTAAGAATAAAATATTAATGTTGGATGCACCATGTTGTTGGAAAATTGCAGAGGGACTGCTGGTCAAGCCTAGTATTTTGCCCGGCTAGAGCCCATATGCTTGCTGCCAGAAGGGTAATGGTCCAAGTTCGTTGGCCGTGTCTGGAAAGAGACATTCGAAAATAGAGGTCACATCCTGGCTACGCATTGTGCAGACACTGCAGTGCTACCCAGCAGCAAGAGTTCAAGGAAGAATGACAGAGTAACGTCTGACTTGTTTGATTTCGCGATTCCTCTCTGCCAGCTGAATGGAAAGTGAGGATCAGTGAGAAGCTTGCCCAGAGAGACCAGGTGTTTCTTTAAAGGAATGGGACGACGCGTGGCAAGGAGCTGGAGCACAATATCCGCTGCATGACGAAAAGACCATTTCTGCGGAGAGGTCTCGACGCCTGGCAATCTGCTGACATAGATGATGTGAGACGCATCTGCAAGAGATGTTAGCTGTTGGTGTAATACAAGAATCCAGAAGCCCTTTATGCCCCCATTGTGGTAGTGAGGAAAAAGAATGGAACAGTAAGGATGTGTGGATTATCGCATTTTAACCGGGCGGACTATCCCTGATCAGTATACAATGCCCGCATTCAGGATGCTTTGGACTGCCTAAACGGGAGGTGGTTTTCTGTGCTGGATCTCCGTGAGTGGGTACTATCAGATCCCCGATGGCCCCAGAGGACCGGGTGAAAGACAGCCTTATCTGTCCGCTTGGCTTTCTATGAATTCACAGAGGATGCCTCAAGGGATTTCAGGTGCCCCAGCCACTTTTCAACGATTGATGGAGCCGGCAGTGGGGACATTAAGAACTTCTAGAGTGCCTGGTATACCTAGATGATGTTATTGTGTTTGGCAGCTCACTGGAGGAACATGAGAGCAGATTATTTAAGGTATTGGACCGACTGAGGACTTTGGGTCTTTAAACTGTCCATTGATAAGGCCAATTCTTTCAAACATCAGTAAAGTAAGGGACACATAGTATCCACCCCCAGGGAATAGGAGACCGACTCCAAGTAAAGTTGAGGCCTTGACCACTCTGGTCGCGAGCCCAAAAATCTAAAAGGAACTGCAAAGATTCCTGGGATTCTGTGGTTATTATTGGGCGTTTCCATCAAGGACTATTCAAGAGGATCCGCCTTTACTTAACCTTACTCAAGGGTATCCCCAACCCACAAAAATACCAAAATAAGCGCCCTCAAGACTGAAAGAGGTGTATTTTCATCCTGAGTGAAGTATTTGGGGCCCGCTGGACCTCCTGATTGTGAGACTGCTTTTCATGAGATCATTGTGACAACTTACCCATGCTCCAGTGCTGGCCTATGCCGACCCAAGAAAACCTTATGTCCTACACTGACGTTAGCTTGCAAAGGTTGGGGCTGCTAAAATTAAGCACGAATGGCCTGAGACCAGTGGCCTTTGCCAGTAGAAGTCTGACCCCATCTGAAAAGAACTATCCGTACACAAGTTAGAGTTTTCTAGCTTTGAAGTGGGTTATTGCTGACCAATTCATGAGTACTTGTATGGGGCCAAAATACTAGTAAAACTGACAATAATCCTTTAACCTATGTGCAGACCTCTCAGCTAAGTTGGATGCCACTGGCCATAGGTGGTTTTCGTATTATCTACATAATGACCATGCTCCTCGAATAATGAAAGCAGGTCTGAACCACATAGATGCTGATGCTCTCCAGGAGTCTGTTCCCCAGAATGATTGGGTCCGATTACAGAACCTGACATTCGGCACCTCTGCCGGAAGTTTGACAGGAGGAACAATGTCATGGATGCAGTGGACTGCATGGTGGATTGTTTGGGACCTCTGAGAATTGCATACCTGCTGCTTATTGCCACTTTTCTGCAATAGACATTGGTGCACCGCCTCAGTTGACAATGAGGTATTCATGGCTCAATCCCGCTTATCCCAGAGATCAAAGCAGCTTTAGAAGCCCTCTGTCGCAGGAAAAGATGTCCAAATTACACCTACATTGATTTGAGAACTGTACTGTTATAAAGAAGGTCCTAAATTGAAATTGATCAATAAACTGTTATACAGAGAAACAGTAGACAGAGGGGAAGGTAGACAAACAACAACTAGTGCTGCCCACTGCCTTCGAGACTGTGTATTGAGGTCCTTGCACAACCACATGGGGCACCTGGAGACAGAACATTTTATTGGTGAGATCCAGATTCTATTGGCCTAAGATGGGGCTGGTGTGAGCAACACATTCAACTTGTAGTCGCTGCTTACAGAGGAAAGCTTTTTCTGTGAGGGCTGCCCTTGTTAACATAACCACCAGTGCACCCATGTGGAGCTGGTCTGTATGATTTTCAAGTTTGGAGTCAGATCAAAGAAATATCAGAATGTGCTGGTGGTCACTGACCATTTCTACTAGATATGCCCAAGCTTTCCCCACCAATGACCAGAAAGATCCACTGTAGCTAAAGTACTTGGGAAAACTTTTGTTCACTATGGGGCTCCACAAAGAATCCATTCTGATCAAGGAGAGAGTTTTGAGAGTTGCTGATCAAAGAGATGCTTTCTGTGGGAGGCGAAAGTCCAGAACCACTCCTTACCTCCCCAGGGGACCCACAGCCTGAACTTTTCAACCGCATTTTGCTAGATATGCTAGGTTCCTGCACCCAAAGGACAAGCCTAGATGGAGCAACAATTAGATCTGGTACATGTTTATAACTGCACTCAAAGTGATGCTACTGGATTCTCCTCATCGCTGATGTTTGGAAGAGAAGCTCGATTACCAGTAGATGTGTGTTTTGGGGTCTTCCTGATGGGGTTTCAAGCTGACAATTATTTACAGTATGTGAAAGGCCCAGCTAACTTGGCGCGTACTAACTGGTTCAACCATGGCTGTAAAAGAAATCTGGCCAACAAAGAAAGGTGATAAAAGGAAAGGCAGGAACTCCAGGAGGGAGATCGGTCTGCTAAGAAATCTGGGACTGCATGCAGCACAAGATTGCTGAGATTTGGCACCATCTCCTCACATTGTAGTGGGAAACTAGATGATCTGCCAGTGTGTACAAAGTAAGGCTCTGAGAATAATTCAAAAGATGTAAAAAACAATGCATAGAAATCTCACATTACTGCCCACTGGACAAATTCCCTTTAATTCTGAGTCTGGAGCCCCTAGAAGATGCCCCTCTGTGACCAGTGTGATTAGAGCTGCTGCTAAGAAAGGATCAAGAAGAAAGTCTGGTAATTACAGAAGCAAAGTTAAAGTGTCTCCACAAGTCCCAGGTTGAGTGAAGGACTGTCAAATCCATCGGAAGAAAGAGAGGACTTTGAATATTATCCTTCTTACTAACTGAGTCAATTGTTTTGGGGCAATCCTCTAGTCACTGGGAGACAAAGGGCCTTCTGACTGTCTCTTCCCCCAGCCATCCCTGGAGCCAATGCTCCCAGAAAGTGAAGTGCAAAGCATCAGATCAGATGGTTTGAACTCTTGTGCATGGTTGAACTGTTTGAGCTTTCAGGGGAGGAAAATGATAGATTGGGCAGACTGGATACATCCAACAAGAAGAGTATTTTGAGTGTCCCTGACAGTCCACTGTTAGGTCCCAAAGTTTCCATGCAGCTAAATGTTGTGGACTCAGAAACTGTAACTCCTGGAGCTGAAAGTGCCCCAAGTTCAGCCTCTCTACCCCCAGGAGACTCCCCTGACAAGGAGGACAATGCTGAAAATGAGGCTCGAGGCAGAGACTATAACAGTTCCCCTTAGAAAGATCATTGCAGCTGTAAAGCCTGTGGTGCACCAGTTATGAGCACTTGGGAGGCCTGTGGACTTGTTCCAATGTTGTCCATAAGGAGTGTATGTGTCCCCGAGCTCATTGCCCAAACTGAGATCAGTGCTAACCCGTTACTTGTGTTGTTCTTTATCTGGTGCCCTTTGCCCCATCCAGCCCTGGAAGGTAACTTTGATAGGAAGGGCCCCTCTCTTCAGGTTTCATGTACAAGAGGTAATATCTGAGTTATGGTACAATGTATGTAATACTGTGTAAAGTGGCCCGTGCAATGTTTCAGAAATGTGTTCTTGGTAAAATGATATGACTGATGATTACATGTACTTGAGCCTAATGCAAATGTATATGGTTGCAGTTAAAGAACTTATAGTACTTTGCTGACTGCTGACGTCAAGCTTTCCCAGGTTAGGAAGGTGTAACCCCTGCAAATGGGGTTCCCAAAGACTTCGGAGTTTGCTTGAATGCTCCAAGCCTGAATGGTGTTTGGCATTTTAAGCCATTTATCAGTGAGTGTTTTAGAGCCTCTGGTACTGTCTCTTTAAGAGCTGTCTGCTTGCAGACATAATTAGTTTCCAGGTGGGGACTGTGTGCTTCGAGTACCACCTGTGCTGTAATTCACTTCATTTTGCAGTCACTAGGGTGCAAAGGGAACCTATCTGAAAGATGTAACTGTTTGCAGAAATTATTTAGAGTAATAATGGGAAATTACAGTTTATCTATACCTTTGCTTTTGCAGTCAGAACTGTGTTCACTAGTTCCCTATTCTAGTTTTGAACTGCTGAACTGGACCAATCAGTGTGGGTAAGCTAGCTCTAAATGGTGCCTGTGAGTTAATCAGAACTTGGACTCTGCATAATCTGGGCCAGCCACAAGAGGATTGTATGGGCAGTGACTCTGGGAGATGTAGTTTAGACTTCAGTGCCTTTTGGACCAACAGCAGTCTATTGTGAGTGATAGCTAATCCAGTCAAGAACTGGGAGGAACTCAAAGGAAGTGCCTGGTTTTGTCGGTTGGAGTTTCAGTTGAGCTTTGCAGTGAAGTAAGGAAGGAGCCCTGTGCTTTTCAGTGTGCAGTTTTAGCCAAAAAATGTAAGGCCTAGAGTTCCGGGTCTGCAGCTTGTATTAGCTTGTTAGGACTGAACTGGCCCTGAAAAGAATCAAAAGGATCTCCTGAGAAGTAAAATCAGAGCTCACCTATGAAGACTGGAGGAATTGCACAGTGTGCACTCGGTCTGTCAAGACTAGAACTGCTGGGGGTTCTGCATTGCGGTGTAATTGGCATCGGGACATGATGCAGCCTGCCTGTATAGTGCTTTCTTTTATATATGAAGAGGTTTGTGTACCTCAAGGAGCCTGCTGACATTGAAGGACCATCTTATTTGGGAGGTCGTGAGGCCTAATTCAGGGTCGCCCTCGTTGAATTGCCACAAATCCAAATGGAATTACTGTACTGCTGACTGTTTAATTCTCCTTTTCTCTGTGTGAAAGGGCCCCTACCAGCTGCTGCCAGTTTGGACTTAGCTACTAGGCTTGGGTACCCAGGACAGTAATCTGATAGGATAGGCCTGTGCAACAGAGCCATAGGTAGATTATTAGGAGCAGGATAAGCCACGGACCTGATTTCCTGTCCCTCGGTTATATCCTCTTAAATAAATCAGAGCTGTTTGTTTCAGCAAAGTTATACTGCCCAGCATTTGGCCCATGTTAAAGTACTGTACTGTGACGTTGCACTGTATCTCATTCACAGGAGTGTCCCAGTGCCGGAACCAGACCTTAAAGTGTATACTGTGAAGGCACTTGATATATTGTGGGCCACTAGGGAAGAAGGTTGTAGTGTCCCAGGGGCTGTGACCAAGTTGGTTTAACTATTGCAAACCCTGACCTCTAGGTGGAGGCACCATGCCATTTGGATCCAGGCCCTCAACCTGTTAGTGGCAAATCAGGCAGGGAAGTAGTAGCCCCTGAGATAAGCGCCATCTAGGAGTTACTACAAACAATTAGTAGACAGGGGGCACCTGTCTGGTTCCTCTTACTATGTCAAAGAAGTCTGACGTTGTTCCATTTACTCTAACTCTGGCCCTTGGATTTTGGTAACACATAGAGATCCATTTGAGGAAGTTGCCCCCGACCCCACATGTGCCAACATCTCTTTCATGTAGGCCCAATTTAAGTGATCAAATGCCTTTTCAGAGTCCAGGAAAATTTCCAATGGAGTAGAATTGGTAGGGTATGTATGTGTCATGATATTAAGTAATTTCCTAATGTTATCGTATAACTGCCTATGTGGGATAAACCCTGTCTGATCAGGATGCACTAACAGTTCAATATGCTTTTATAATCTAGTGGCTAAGATGTGGGTTAGAATGTTTAGATCCTGGTTAAGAAGGGAGATAGGCCTATACGAGTCACAGTGGGTGGGGGGCTTACCTGGTTTTGGGATAACATATTAAGGCCTCCTGCCATTAACCAGGAAAAGAACCTTCAGGGTTTTACTTAACTTCTTGTACCATTCAGCTGATAAGCCATCTGGGCCGGGCGTCTTACCCACTTGGAGATTTTGTATAGCTTCAAGTGTTTCTTGGGCTGATATCGGGGCTGATAGGGATCCTGTACACTCTGTGGGAGGGTTGGTAAGGTCAGAGGTCAGAGATCTGAGAAAGGTTTTCAATTCCCCAGAGACCATTTGCTCCATTTTATCTTCTGCATACAGCCCTTTGTAAAAGATTCTAAACTGGTAAGCAATGTCTCCATGTCTAGACCAAATCTTGTCTGGGTTTTGGGCATCCCTGATCTGCAAAACTTGTCTTTGGCTTGTTTCTTATGAAGGTGGAAAGCCAGTAGTCTTAAAACCCTCCCCCTGTTTCATGGTATTTCTGATTTGAGAAATGGAGGTAGCCCTCTGCCTTCGTCATTCTTGAGTGAATGGAGTTCTGCTTGGGCCTGGGTTAATTCTTTCAATATCTTTTTAGCACCCATGTTTTGCTTGTGAAGGGCTTCAAGTACTGCCACTCTTTTCCTTAGCTCGATGACTCTGGCCCTAGCTTGTTTCTTTTTAACAGAGGCGTAACTAATTATTTGACCTCTAGTGACAGCTTTCAATGTATCCCACCAAATTAGAGGAGAGCAATCTTCAATTGGCAAATCACTTGCTAGGTTTTATTATTATTTTTATTTATTTATTATACATATCGGAATTATAACCCTTTGAGTCAAGGACTCATTTCCAAAGGCTCCATGTCAATTCCAGTACATTCAACACATAGACAGCAACACAAATGCAATATGTTAGACAGAAGGTTACAGAAGTTTGTTACACACCAAACAGTGAATAGCAAACAGTTTTCATATATTTGCAGGTGTCAAAGCAAACAACAAAGAATCCCGAGCCATCCAGTGCCCAGATAAGAGTTACAGTTTACAATAGCAGTACAGAGGTCTATACCATGTGAAAGCTAGGCTCCAAGGATAAACACAGTAAATGCAGAATTGCAGCCTGAGATAAGACGATTGTCATCAAGAGTTCAGAAAAGGGGCCGGGGAGGAGTGGGCCCTATGGCCAGGATCCCACTGTGGTGCATTCGCAGCTACGGGTGGAGAAATGAGGCTCTTGAGAGCTGCCTTGAAAGGACCTATTTTAGTGAGTGAGGAGTTCTGAGGAGGGGAGGGCGTTGAACCAGTGTGTGGTGCCCTGTAACAAAAGGATCTCTGGGTGAGTGATGTCCGCGACTCGGACTCTGACAGCGGCCTTAGTGTAGCCACAGGTAGAGGCAGAGGGAAGCAGGGTGGAGGAGGTGGACACCCTGGGGGAAGAGACCTAAGAAGTATTTTTTAACCAGGAGGCAGGTCTGATATTGTAACCATTCTTCTAGATTGAGTATGTTGGCTAGCTAGTATAGAGTGCATACATGAGTCCATTTGTCTGCACCAGTGAGGAGCCTACAGGCCTTATTTAGGATAGTTGTATTCTCCGAGGGTGGTGGCATCAGCAGCAGTGTAGACAGGGAGTAGTCTGCAAGAGACAGGACAGAGGAGGAGCAGCCAATCTAAGGGCATCCGGTAGGAGGCAGTCCTTATGATGGTAGAGAAGGCCTATGTGCATGTTAATTGCTGAGGTGAGCAGGTCGATATGCGAGTGAAAGGAGAGGGCAGAGTCAAAGGTAATGCCCAGGTATTTGTAGCTGCTAACTTGTTCTAGTGGGTGGAGTGAGCTGGATAGTATATGAAGGGGTGAGTTTTGCCTTATTTTTGATGATGGGCAAACAACATTGCTTTTGTTTTTTAATGTTAATGACCAGCCTGCAGTCATTGAACCAGTTTCCAATTTGACTGGATGAGTGTTGGAGGGAGGCCTGAAGAGAGGAGGGGTCAGGGTGGGAGGAGAGGAGAACCGCATCATCTGCATATAGCAGGACCTTGCTGGAGCAGGAGTTGGGTCGGGCATTTACACAGAGATTAAAAAGAAGAGGGCCCAAGATGGAGCCCTGTGGGACCCCGGAGTGGACGGGGTGGGTGCTGGAGAGGGTGCTGTTTCTTTTGACACACTGGGACCTTGAAGAGAGATAGCTAGAGAACCAGTCCAGCAGGCCTTGGGAAAAGCCTAGTTGAAGGAGAGTATCCAGTAGGAGTGGGTGACAGACCATATCAAAGGCCTTGGAGAGGTCGATGTAGACAGCCCCTGCAAGGTGGCCTTTGTCAAGGGTTTCGTGAAGGAAGTTTGAGAACTCCACGAGAGTAGTGGTCGTACTATGACCTGGACGGAAGCCATGCTGCTCTCTGCATAGGAGATTGTGGGAGGCAAGATATTCAGATAATTGGTCTGCCACTATTTTTTCCAGGGCTTTAGAGAGAGGAGGAAGAATAGAGATTAGCCAATAGTTTCCAGGAGAGGAGGTGTCACCACTTCTGAAGATGGGGGTGATCACAGCCTTTTTCCAGGCTAAAGGAAACTAGCCCAGGCAGAGGGAGCAGTTGAGTAAATCAGTCAGAGGGTTAAGTACTGCGTCAAGGACCTGCCGTAGGATCCTAGTATCCAGGGGTTCAGAGGAAAGGCTGGTAACACTGAGGGCTTTTCTTAGTGCCAAGAGTTTTGTGGTGAGATGGTCCTCAGTTAGAAAGGTGGGCAAGGGAGGGGCTGTAGCTGGGGGGGAGGTAGGGTCGAAGAAGTTACTAGGGAGAACTGTGCTGAGATCTGAGAAGGCGGTGTTTAGGCAGTCTGCAATATTAGCGGGGTCAGTAATAGTGGTTCCATTAAAGTTGAGTAGAGACGGGGTGGGGAGTGAGACTTCCCATTTAGCTCCTTTATGTTGTCCCAAAAGTTCCTGGTAGATCCCCAGGAGGAGGCTAGTGTGGATCTGTAGTACTCTGCTTTAGCCTTACGAGTGGCCCATGTACATCTGTTGCGCTGAGCATTGTAGGACTACCTGTCCCCAGGCTTGCCTGAGAAATTGGCTCTATGCCAGAGTTTGTCTCTGTGGTGGAGCTGTTTGAGCAGTGATGTTTTGATCCACGGTGCACTATGTTGCTTAGTTCAGGTTTTGACCAGCAGGGTAAAGATGTCGCAGGCCTTATTGAAGGAGTGAGTAAAGTAGCCGAGTGCTTCATCAATACTTGGGGCCCAATTGATTGGTGACCAGTCACACTGGGCAAGGTACTGCTTAAACCTAGTGAGGTTAACCTGGTCGGATAAGCTGGTGGGAGACCATGCTGGGCACAGGTTTTGGTAGACAGCAGGACCACATGAAAGTTACTGGTGAGTGATCACCCGGGGAGTTTGGATGGACAACAATGTCCACAATTCTGTGCAGGTGGTTGGCAAGGATGATGTCCAGTAATGTGTAAGAGCCATTGGATGGGTTCAGACAGGTAGGCTGGGTTATCAGCTGTGTTAGGTCCAGGGCTGCAAAAGCATCCTTGGCAAGGGCAGATGAACTGGCAAGCCAGTTGGTGTTGAGGTCACCCACTAGTATCTGCTCGCCCTTATGCGGGAGGCTGGACAGGTAGTCAGTTGGGGATTTGGATTACTTGGGTTTGTTTCTGCAGGGGAATGTAGGCTACTGAGATAGTCAGAGAGGCTCTGGAGGGATCTGGGATGATTCTAAGTGAGATGGCTTGGGTACCGTGGTCGGGCTTGGGAATTGGTAGAGCATGGACCATTAAGCAGTCATGCATATAGACAGCACAGCTGCCCCCACGTTTACCAACTCTATCTTCCCTTAAAAGGGAGTAGCCAGGGAGAGTGGCCGCAGAGTCTGGGGTAAATGTAGACAGCTAGGTTTCCACAATTGCCAGAATGTCAGGCTGATGTTGTGCCATCCAGCACTGAAGGACAGCATTTTTTTTTTAAGAGGCTACAGATGTTCATAGAGGCTATGCGTAGCTCCGATGTAGGGAGGGTCTGAATTTGGCAGGGAGGAGACGGGCCAGGGTTTGGATGAATGTTGCCGGATAGGAGTAGGAGCAGGGAGACAAACCTGGGGAGAGAGGACATACATCTTTTGTGTGAGCCATGGTGGCAGTAAGCTGAGCTAACAGGAAGAGAGCATGGGATGGGCAGAGCACTTATGGTGGGATAGTATGGTAAAGCACTGGCAACGGTGTGTTGTGGGAGACCACATGTAGATGGAGCTGGGCAGGATGGGGTGGGGGAGGGTGATGGTGGTGGACAGGGTGGGGGTGGGAGAGTGGATAGAGGGGTAGGAGAACCTCAGTGGGTGGGAGGGTGGATAGAGGGGTGGGAAATCCTCAGGTTATTAGCAGTTGATGTTGGTGACGGATAAAGGTGGGGAATAAAGACTGCTAGGACCAGTAGAGGGACTGATAGATTTGGTCTTAGGAAGAGGCCCATGGTTGTCAGTGGGTGATGTGAGTTCATAAGGAATAAAGTTGGCAGAGAGCCACTCAAATATTCCCGACTAGTAAAGAGGCCAGTCAGAGAAGAGCAGGAGCAGAGCCACAGAGTATTTAATTAAGGAAGGGGTGGGGATCAGGGTGGCATAAAAACATGCAGGCAGAAGCTTAAACAAGAAGCTCCCTGATTTAAATTACAGTGCTGCTTGAAAAAGGTGCCAAGTTTTAAAAAATAAAGTCTCTTCTGCAGTCTGATGCTCTGAGTCTTGTACCTTCCATTATGGCAGTTTTCGGCGGCTTGCAGCGAGGGGCTGAGGAGGGCTGTGAAACATCAAGCCCTCAGACCCTAGAATGCAAAAGAAACAACAGGGTCAGCATTAAAGTAAGAGGGAAAGCACACTAGAGGCAGGGAACTGCAAGAGGGATTTAGAGAATTGGGAGCTAGCACTGGGGGAGGGAGAGGGACAAGCCAGGTTGTGTTGTTGTAACTACACTCTTTTCCACTGTTTGAGTCAAGAGTTTGTTAAAGGTTCCTCATTCAACAATGATACATTTAATTCCACAGAGAGGGTTTATGTTCTGTTCCTAATGATAATTTGGATAAGTTTTCCTCTGTTTGAGTCAAGAGTTTGATAAAAAGTTCCTCATTCAGCAATGACACATTTACTCTCCACAGAGAAGATTTATGTTCTGTTCCTAATGATAATTTTGTAGAGATAGGATTATGGTCAGATAGGGTAATTGGGTGAATTTTGGAGGCAGAGAACAAATGCAGATCCACTTTATGCGTAAAAAATAGATCAATGCGAGAGTAAGAGTTCTGTGCATGGGGAAAAAAGGAGTAATCCCATTCTGAGCTGTGCTGAGACCTCCATATTTATACCAATCCTGCTTCCATTACCAAAGTTTTAAGTTTTTTGGTGGCTGCTTTATTCGTGGATACCCGACTGGATGAACGGTCTAAGCTGGGAGAAAGGACCATGTTAAAGTCTCCCCCCAATAGTAGTAGGTGGCCTTGGGGTAGACTTGCTAATTTATAAAAGATTTCTGTAAGAAATTTCTCTGTGCCCATGTTTGGAGCATATACGTTGACCAGATGCAGTGTTTTATCATGCAGGGAACATGTTACCCTAATATATCTACCCTGGAGACCTTCCTCTGTAGTCTGTATTGTCAGGGGGCTATTTCTTTTAATCAAGATTGTGACCCCTGCTTTTTTTGCTGTGGAGTGTGAAGCTGCGGCTACATGGCCCACCCATCGTCTTCAGAGCTTGGCATGTTCCTGCTCAGATAAGTGGGTTTCCTGAAGAAATGCCACTTCACAGTTTAATTGCTGTAATTCTGCTAATAATCTTACATGTTTAGTTGGAGAGTTGATGCCTTTAACACTGTAGGAGACAATATTTAAATGTGCCATGGTAACCAGTGTTCAATGTTAAATCTTGTCTGAAGCTTCTTTAGGACCCCACCACTCCATTTCTTTCTTATTCTAACCAAAAGGACCCTTAAAAAAATAATATAAAAAGCCAGGACAGTAAATATCATAGAGTATCTCATAACTGTGGTACAAAAGTGCAGTACCACTGTAAATAACAACACGTTAACAATAAACAACGATAACAGTATAAACAGTAATATGACCTCCACGTAGATCCCACAGTAAACCTATGGGGGTCAAATCCTTGACCAAGGAGTGCCCTAAAATTTAGGAGCAAGTGGCTTGGGTTAAACTCTGCAGAGGAATACCCATGACCCCTCTATGCCCGTCACCAAATGGATGGCCTATAAGCTTTTGGGCTTTATTTATATATATACACATATCGATTCTCCAATGCTACCCCCCAAGGATTCTCTCTTTGTTATTGCTTGCTTCTCACAGCAATTCACAGAATGCAGAGAGACTCCCCTTATCAAATAAAGTGCTTCCCATGGTCTTTTCAGCTGCCAGAGTCTACAGTGGGTGTATAGCTGCATGCTCCGGGTTGTGCTATAAATCAGGATTCGCTGGAGTAGCTCTCCTGCCACGTCTTACCAAGGGCATATCCAGTACTAGCCTTGGTCAGCCTCTGATCTCTATGATGCCACTTTCCCTCAAGGAATGTAAATGTGAATGGGGATTTCCTTGGCCAGTCACCTTGTTACCCATGACAGAGACACCGCCTGCCCTAAAGAGAAGGGGGTTAGACTCGAATCGTAGTGCACTCCCCTATCCGTGGAGAAAGAAGAACAATGTGGGGGGAGACACAACCCCCAGCCTTATTCCACTTACACCCTGTATCCCCACATAACACATTTAAATGGTCACTGCCCTATTTAATTTAAACAAAGCTATTTACTATGGTTACAGTCTAAATTTAAGCACACGACAGTCTCTGTTTCAAAATGACCTGCTTTAACCCAGGTCTCATTTCAAGTTTGAGCTATCAGTTCTCACCCTCCTGGGTAGGCTTTGCAGCCCCTCAGCATTGCTGTGACTTAGGGGGTTGGGGAAGAATGTTCTTCTCCTGAGATCGCTGACCAGTCCTCTGCAAAAGACTCATGATGTCTGTGGAAGCTTCACTGGGGATTGCTCCTGGAATCGCTCTTCTCTTATTTTGGCTCGAGGGGACCACTGACCATATTCCAGCTTTCAGTTTGTGCTCCACTCGTTTAATTTCGAGATCAGGGAGAGGGATGTCTAGTTGTTGCAGCACTTGTAAGGTCTCCACCAGGGTCGGGAAGATCTTCAGTCTGGTCTCAAGATAAATCTTGATTTTAGCCGGGAACAGCAATTGAGCCCTGATGTCTTTTTTAACCCTAAGTCTCTGATGACTGCTCTGACTCTTTACCATTCCACTTGTAGCGTGGATGAAAAGTCCTAATCAAAATAGATTGGGGTTCCTTTATACTGTAGGTCTTTATGCTGCCAGGCTTCCTGCAAAATCCAGTCCTTGTTTTGGAAAACACTATCCGATTCCAGACAATCCATGATCTCGGCCTCACCGAGGGGTCTTGTGTTTAGCCAGGAGGAACGGTGAGGTCGATCAATGTCTAGTTTTATGTCTGATGGCAAGGAAAGGACTGAACACAGGACATGTTGTATAAAATCTGCTGTACTTGGGAAACTTTCTTCTGCTCCCTCGGTATGCCATGTACTCTGAAATTGTTTCTCCTCGATCGGTTTTCTAAATCCTCTAGATGGTTTTGAATTTCTCTGTCTCTCTGGAGTAGGAGCATAATTAACCACTCAGAGCTCTCCTGGGCCTCTGAAATTGCGGTAAGGTTGGCAGCATTGGTAGATACCTTTTTATCTAGCACTCGGACATCTTTCTTTAAGTCTAAGAGTGAGGCATCAATTTTATTGACTGTAGTAAGGATCTGCCGTAATGTTTGATTCACGTTTTCAGGGTCGATCTCTTCCACTGTTTCTTGATCTCCTGAGGATTCAGAGAGGGGCCGCCTGCGCTGCGACTGGGCCGCAAATCCCTCCATGTCTTCATCCAACACCAACTGCTTTAATTTAGTGGATGTGCTATTGGTTTTCAAGCTCTTTCCTCGATGATGCTTCCCCGCCATTGCCGGCTATTGAGGGGTCCTGGTTTCGGGCAGAAATATTCAGTAGAAGCTGTAAGATGCACTTAGATTTGGGAGGTGGTTGAGGAGCTACAGAAATTAGCGTCTGGCCATCCCAGTGACGTTACCGGAAGTATTAGAATTTTTTATGGAATGGAATGACTGCCATGAGATCATATAGCAAAATGACCCCCAGTAAATCACAAGGATGTCTTCAACTCCCAGATCTCAAACTTTAATATTTAGCTTCCAGGGCTAGCCAGTTCTCATGGTGGAAAGATGTGACTGGGGACCAATATGAAATAGGTACATACCAGAGTGGCAGGTCATGGAAAGTGATCTATGCTCCAATCCAAGACAGGCATAAATATCAGAGCCCTGCTTAATGTACCTGAAGGCCACTGTCAGGATTTTTACAAGGGGGTTCTTTTTTGAGTCTGACTTCTTCAAAAGCCTGGGTTCAGTGTCAGGCCCCCAGAAGCCTAGGGGTTCTAGATGCCCTGTGGTGCATTTTTCTGGCTTATTGTGAAGCTAAATAACTCCTATCATAGCTCTCCTCTACCCTCTTGCTCTAAACTTATGTGTTGTCTGGCTGCAGGTTGAATACATACTTGTATTCTTTACATGAGGTTATCAAATGCTGATATTGTCGTACAAGTGATATATTTATTGTCTGCAGCTGTCACCTGCTGGCTTGACATAGGCCAGGCAATGAATGTTAGCATTTTTCTTCCTCAGGTACAGAACAGAAGTATTTATGCACCCTGTAGTCAGCCAGATAAGTAAGCAATAATACCCAACAGGGTGGGCGGTATTGTGCTACACCGGACCGCCCAGAGGCGTAATGAGGCCCGACGCCGCAGGCAGAGGGCCTTATAGCCCCTGGAAGGTCTGGTATAGCACAATACCGCCCACCCTGGAGGGTATTATTGCGCTTAGAAAATGGGCACTGTAAAGGAAAATAAGTTTTATAAAAAGTGTAAATAAAAAATAGTTTCAAATACATTTTTTTAGTAAAATAGTTCCTCCACCTGCATTACAATATAATGAGCACCTACCTCAGAGCTGCTTTCATGTCCCCCATCGCGATCGCATGACAAAAGTGCTCTTTCACAAAGCCAAATTGAAATATTGATGGTGGCTTCTGCTTTGTGCTTGTAAAGGATGGGAAGCACTGAGCGCAATATTCTCACTGGAATTAACGTTAGGACGATCGGGTAGAGCAACTGATGGAAACTGAATCCACAGACGTGCGGTTGAAAAAAGTAACTGCACAAGCCTAATTTTCTTTCCCCCTGCAGGTGGGAAGCAATAAGAAGTAAAAAAACCCCACCTATGTTGCATGTCCTGCCATCCCATCCAGAAGCAGTGTGTACCCTTCATAATTTCACTCGGGAACAAGCAGCCAGAGTACTCCATGGACAGTTTTTTTTTTTTAATTGAAGACGTAAGATGCAGCGCCCGTGACAGTGAGACCTTTAAGTATGCGCACGGGGGTAACATAGTTCGATCATTTAACGCAAAAAAAGAAACAAACACTCACAAAGAGATCATGGTCTGCACTATCTCCCTCATCCTTTTCACTGTGCCTGTATAATCTTTCAAATTGTCGTGGCAGTGGGAGTGTGCATTAACCGCATTTGATCGCTTACGGGGGCAGCGTATAGTGAACAAGCGTTATCATGCAGCAGAAACTAAGCCAACTCCTGAAGAGAACATCAACAGTATGATTTACAATTTTATTAGTAACTCTGCATTTATATATGAGTTTATTTCACCCGGTGACAGTTTGAGTGGGGAAAGGTTCCCTCACTCGCTAAGGGAGAAAAAAAACATGGAAGATTTTTTTTTTTAAACATTCTATGGCACAGTAATCATGGAACGAAATGAGGCAAACAGAAAATGGGACTCCTTCTTTCCCAGTCTCTGTTGCCTCATACCCGACCGGCTGGTTGGTGCTTTCATCCAATCAGAATGTCCATTTCAGACTGCCCATTTTCTAATAGGGATTTGGGTGCTGGTAGGCCCTAACCAGGATTTTCTCAAGTGATGTTCCCTTTTTTTTTTAATAGACTGTTACTCTTTACAAATGTCTGGGGTCTGGGGGTTCTAGATGCTCTGTGGTGCATTTCCTGGCTTATTTTGATGTTACATAACTCTTATCTTAGCTCTACTCTACCCCCTTGCTCTAAAATGATGATGTGTCTTGCTGCAGGGTGAATACATACTATTCTGTATGTGAGGTTAGCAAAATGCTGATATTCAGTATAACTGATACATACATTGATTGCAGCCATCACCTGTTGTCTTAACATAGGCCAGGCTAATGTCAGCATTCTGCTAACCTTACATACAGAACTGAAGGACACTTTTATCCTGCAGCCACCAGCCAGCCAGATATTAGGGGTCTGGGGGAGGCTAGGCCCAGAGAAGCACTGGGTTACTGTGGTTCATTTTGTGATTAACTGTAAAGCTCAAGAAGTCATCTGTCATCTCTCTATCACTCCTGGCTGTCTGGACAGTTACTGTCCATGTGGCTCTCAACTTACTAATAATATATTCCTTACCTGAGGATAGCCAGGGTCAGTGTACTGACCACCATTTTACTCATGCTAATACAAGCCCTACCCATTAGTTTTTCATTTGACCCTTACTTTTTCTACCCAATGGCTCAATTATTCCATCAAGATAAATATCTGAAATGAACCCTGAATATGTATTTAGGTGGACTAGCACTAGAATTTCACTTTGACTTGCCCAGTGTTCCACAGTATTTGACTCTGGATGAAACCGTTATCCCTAGTTCGCAAGCTGGTGTGCTTAAACCTTGATTGCCTATCTTGCTTAAATAGTGACATAATACCCCCTGTAGCTAGACCACAGGGCTGGACACACCAAAAAAAACTGTAGGAGCCAAGGATTTGTACTACTTTGACTTAGCTGCAGAAACATATTTACACATAATACAGGACAAAAGATTACTTCAGCATCCTAATCCACACACCTGTTTTGACCCATAAAGCAAATGTAGAAAAACAATTATCTATACACAACAATAGGCCAGAAATAAAAATGCATCAGGCATTTGCTCAGCTGCAGTTGGACTATGAGACTCACTGTGCAAAATGCAGGCAGCCACATAGGGTCTTAAACACATATTTACAGGAGTCTGGCCAATTGGAGGAGATCAGTCTTATTTCCTTAGGTTTGCTGCAGACTGAAGTCTGATGAACAAAGATTGAAGTGGCCACACGGATGAGCTCTAGAGCCCAATATTTTGTATAAGGAAGAGGAGTTCGCATTCTTATTGTTAGCCCCTTTTGCAGAGATTGCTGGACCATGACCAAAATTTCAGGCAGCCGGGAATGGTCATCTCTGTAGAGCTTAAAAAAATGACATTTTCACAAACTATAAACTAGATTCACTGCAAAGAAGTGCAACATTATGCACCTATGAAACAAAAACCCAGGTGAAGAGTACACAGTTGGGGTGGGGGTTACCAGGAATAGCAAAAATGGAAAGGAACCTGTAGTCACACCAGATGACCTAAAGGTAGCCAAGCAATGTGGGAAGGCAGTGATGAGGGTTGGGGGATAATGGAATGCATAGGAAGAGGCACCACCGGTATAAAACACTTCTGGAGACCCCATCTCCGCAATAACAGACAGTATGGAGGCAGTCCAGAGGAGGGTAACTAAAATGGTTCCCAGGGAATACGAACACATGAATGTGCCAGCAGAAACAGACCATACATTCTACTAGTCAAAAGTCGACTTCAGCACTGCCAGCCATTTTCTAATTGAATATTTACAATGCTTGCATCCAGTTTGTGCACTGCCCCCCATTTTCTACTATCCTGTTAGCACTGGGCAAGAACTTTGTAGTCATCACATTTAGTCCTCTCACAGTGCTCTTCTCCAGGCAGTTTGGCACTTTAACCATTATAATACCCCCTTTTTTTAACTCATCTAGACACCCACTCCCAACAGCTGAAAGCAAGCCTCCCCATATAAATTGAACACGCATAAAAATCAAAGGTTTGGTCAGCCACACCTCTTATACTATTACAATAAAATTACCCCTTCCCCCACTTGTCCAGACCCCCACCCCAGCAGCTGAAAGTGAACCCTGATGAACAAGCTATAAAGAAATCAAGTGGTCAGACACTGATTTCCTCCACTTTTCAATGCAGGCAGTAACTTGGCACTTGTTCTCTTCTCTTCACCCCCCATCTCCACCAAGAAGGAACTTCACTAATTCTGTAAACGCCATAGGACACCTGTGCACATCCCAACTGGGAACTAAGTGTGCATATGTAAGCTGTAACATAACCTCATAACCTTCTAAAAGCAAAACCTCTTTTACCTATTCCAACCCATATGGAGCAACCAGAATTTCAAAATATAAAACATTTATTTGACAGCCATTTCTGGGTAGGGCCTCTCAGCTCATTAAATCACTGGAAGATGATAATACTCTTATCAGATATTAAAGATGACATGATTAGAGAAACATGGATGTATTCCAAGTTCTCAAGCTTCAGCATGTTATGGCCACAACATTTGGTCCAAGACCATGAGTCTGCACTACATAGATACAGAAGCAAACAGTAAACTATATGGTCTAGCAAGGGAGGCAAAGGGATGCATCATACAGTGTCCATGTTGTGCAGAAAACATGCAAAATCATTTCACCCCTGACAGACCACTGGCTGCCCATACTTCAAGTATTTCCTGAATTAGATGATCAGAGATGTGAGTGGGCAGAGGCTAAGCTTCAGATGTCCTATTAAACTGCTTGTTCTCCAAGTGTTCCTCCATGTTATGGCCTGATTCCCTGGGTCAATGAATGTTTATCAGGTTCTGTTTTCATCAGATAATGAGATTTGACCACAACAAACAGTTGATTCCTTCGGCTCCCTTGAAGCACTGCAGGAGGGACGAGGATCTGCTTGTAAAGTTAATTTTAGTTCTGACCCAATGCCTGGAAAGTTTAATGCCTACCACCACTCCACCCCACCCCCAAGAAAAATAACACATATTCGAGATTACAGTTTTCGATCGATGTCACCCAGACCTTCAAACCCCAAATTCATTCTACCACCTCACAAAATAAATAAATAAACCTTTGCCCCTTTCTGACTGGAATAGCTGTCTGCACCTCTACTTCAGTGTTACTTAACATGATGATAATAAAAATAATAATTTACATCTCTCTTAACCCCTTGTCTCATAAATCAAGGAGGGACATGGCTTAAAAAAATCAGGGACATAGCTTAAAAACAGGCAATATCATGTCAGGGTACTGTTGGGAGTTAGTGTAAAATGCATTTTCTGAATAATAAGTCTGTAGCTAATGGCTGACGTTAGTTTATGTAAGCAATAAGACACGACAGGATGTACATGGAACATATTTTACAGCATGGCCAGGGGCGTATTAAGGCACAAGGCCCCTGGCCGAGTGCCTTTAGCCTCTGGCGTGCAGTAAAATATGTCCCATGCACACCTTGGAGTGTCTTATTGCGCTTATAAAATGGGCTTTTTCTTACTTTGTAAAGTTAAAAGATCATGCGTATATGGAGAAGAAAACATTTTTTTCTGTTATTCTATGATAAAATAGTCCTTCCTCCTACACTGTTTAATACTGATGAGCTCATTTGCATATAGGGATTTAGCAAAATAACACGGAGCTAAGCTTTCTCTCTGGCTGCACTAACTCTCTGGCCTAAAGGGTGTCTGTGTTTCTAGGGGATCCATACAAAAATCCCAACACACATTATCCAGACTTCACAATCACGTCAACAAAATCCCGAAAGTACAAATACCCGACTTTAGTTTGCGCTTCGCGAGGAGCGCGAGGAAAATGGCATTATACAAACATCAAACATCAGTTTCAGTATTGCGGCACTTACTTCACAAGTTGCTCCAATCACTGCTCGAAGAGTCTGTAGTTTCTTTGCTGGGTTAAGGTGCTGTGGAGAACCGGAGCTCCGCGGGTTGGAGGAGTTGGGGCTGTGGAGCTGGCTACGGAGGTACTGTGCAGCAAGATGAGGGTTCAGGGGAGGGTGAATTGCAGTTTTGTCACCATGCCAGTTCTCATTTGCTGAGTTGAGGTGCTGTGGAGAAATGGAGCTCCGCGGGTGGGAGGAGTTGGGGCTGTGGAGCTGGCTACGGAGCTACTGTGCTGCAAGATGATGGTTCGGGGGGGGGATCGCAGTTTTGTCACCATGCCAGCTCTCATTAACAACCCCAGCCGAACTTCCACGTGGTTTTGTTATCAGGCAGGCACAAGTAGTTTGCACTTTGCGAGGAGCACGAGGAAAATGGGGCATTATATAAACACATTGGACTGCAATTAATTATGCTTTTATGAAGGTGCCTCTGAGAAAATGTGGTGTGTTGTCGGGATTTTTGAAGTCGGGCAATGAATATGTCTAGTTGTACAAACGAAGGATTATGAAATGGACAGGCTACATCCAAGTAGGTTTTCTTTGTGATGGGCAATAGAAAGATGGCTGACAGTAAAAATGACAATGTTCTATAGCTTATGGATATTGGCCTTTTTACTGCCAGCTCTTTTTTTTTATCCATGCATGGTACATATTTCATGCATGGGTAAGCAGCCAATTAGATTGTTGGATTTAGCCTATCCATTTTATAAGCTTACAATCTCCAGTTTGCAGGCAGCACTGTGGCTCATGTCATGGCTCTTGATGCTGGCAGCTGCCAGCTGCACCTGCTCGCTCACCAGTCACCTCATGCGGGCCCTCTCCCTCTCGGACTGGAATCACACTGGCTGCCCCCTGGACCATCACACACTGACCAAACAAGACACCACCACCTTACCTCTCCTGCTGCTGCTGGCTGCTCTTCTCTCTTCCCGGAGACCCAGACTCCTGACCGTCACCGATGCACTGTGACCCAACTCCAAATCTGGCCACTAGAAGCCAAAAGGTTGCTTGCTGTTGCTTTGCTGACCGGCACCCGAACGTCGCTTCTCTCGTCGTGGACTTGTCGACTGTCGTCTTACTTGTCTCTCTCCCCAGCTCACCTTGCTGCACACTGCCTCACAACACCAAGACGCACATGTATGGCTCTTAATAATTCCTCCCTCTGGCCAATCATGCTGCGGCAATGCTGGCAAATTGAAAAATAACACCGACTGCCAACCAACCAGAAGCAGACAGAGTGTCACAACAATGATGATTGGGTGGGGGGTTGACAACAAAAGGCACAAATTTTAAATAATGTGCCAGTGCCGTGCTCACCATCAGCAGATTAAATGGGGGCAGCGAATCATGCTGGCAACCAGCGTGGGTCACCACGCACTGCAGCAGCAGAGGCACGCAGTGCTTGTGCACAGTGAGTCACAATTAAGGGGGGGTCAAGGCAGGCAGTGGCATTGGAAAATACTGCTGGGGCTCAGCCCAGCTCAATAAATATTGATGGGCCAATGCCTCACGGGCTCATACAACCCGGTGCCTATGCCTGCTGGGTTCTGCAGGGCTCAGTGCGGTCCCCCAGGTTTTTTGCAGTGTACATGCTGCCATTGGGAGACATTATAAAATGGTATGGGTTGAGTTTTCACTGCTATGCAGATGATTCTCAACCCTACATGATTTTTATACCACTACAAAAGATCAGAGCCGCTCTAAAAACAGATGCAGTTCCCAGTGGTAGCAGTAACAGTACTAACAAAAAAAGCACGGAACTTGCTAAACTCACCACAAACTGCTGTCCACTCTTCAGAATAGTTGCAAGACACAACAGTTTATTTCAGAACACATTAGGCACTTTCCTGGAAGAAGAACAAAACGGACTGACATTTCACTCAGTGGTCTTTGTCAAAGTATGCACCTCAAATGGATAAAGTGCTTTATACACACAAAGTGGCTGTTGCAATTTAAAGTGATAGTACATCAATCAATGCAAAGCAAGTTCACTACTTAAAGTACATATTAAAGTGAGGGTGCATGAAAAACTACCTAAACAAAAAGCCAATCTAGCATAACAAGTAAGTTGCACATAATCAAAACTCCTAAAGACCTGAAATGAGCTAAAGAAGAACTATATATATGTAATAAATTACTAAAGAATGATGTGCACTCAAACAGTACAGATATTTCTAAATACAAACAGCATAACCAATTACTTCACAATTCATATATCCATATATTTTGTATTCTAAGGGGATCCAATGGAAAGGAATCCTGGCCTCAACGAAAAAAGAGGACCCCAGATATCAATGGGGTAGGGGCGGAAAGGAAAAGGGGGGGTCAGTTGGGGATGGAAAGGGCCAGGGAGACGCAGTACACTGAAAGTTCATTTACTTATTAAGGCATAAGTCCACAACATCTCTCCAGTGGTAGAAATGTAAACTATACATTTCTTACTGTTGTTCTCTCCATTTCAAACTGGAATGAAGTGGGATACCACAACTAATTCCATGGGTGCAAACCCCTGTAGAAACAGATGAAAAGATAATTAGACTTCATGGAAAAAAGTACAACACACAGTAGTATCAAACTGCTTTAGAAAGAGCCAGCTATTGCATTCATTTTGCTAAAAAAGGTTCCAGCTCAATCTGGTTGTTCAGACCTTTCAGATTCATTAAAAGCACCCATCCTGTGAATCCAGTAATTTTCCTTCCTACTAAGGGCAAGTTCTCTGTCTCCAACTCTGGATTCCAGACAGACTTTCTCCAACCTGCAAAACTGTACCTCATGTTCATATGGATTCTGTGCATCCATCGTATGTGTAGCCCAAGCATACTCTCTGTCTAGGAGGTCTCTGAGATTACGTGCCCTCTGGTATGACATTCTAGGTGGGCACTGGGAGGTTTCCTTAAGTCTGAGGTTAGCCCCCTGTACATTCCAATTGGCATAAATGATATCCCTGACCCATGAGGATCTTACATTGTGAGGTGTTACAAAATTAATTCTGTTGTGCCATGTTTCATTCTTTTCCTCCCTCCTTTCTCATGTCCACTCAGAAGTGTTGTCTGATCCACTGCATCACTTGCTCGCTTGGCCTCCTCTATCATTTTAGCAGAGTACCCCCTCAGTTTCAACCTCCTGCTCAGTTCCTTAGACTCCTTTTCATACAGTAGGTCTCCCTCTGGCTGCAATCTCTCTCTCTCTATGCGTAAAAACTGACTCTTGGGGATATTTGTGATGGTGAGTTTAGGGTGGCAACTACTAGCCTGTAGAATACTGTTACAATCTGTGGGCTTCCTGTAAAGGCTTATATCAGTTAGCCTCCGCCATCTACCTTGGTAATATTAATATCCAGGAAGGAAACTTGTCTGGTATCTGCATGGCATGTAAAGAGCAAATGTGGGTTACTATCATGTAAGTAGTCTATAAACTCCCTTAATTCAATCATCTCACCTTCCCATATTAAGATGATACCAGGAGAAAGGACTGCTGTGTGACTGGACTTCTCTGCTGGGACTAAAAAAGTAGAACTCTTGTACTTGGACCTTTAATTTAGGGTAAAAAAAAACACAAAACAAAAAAAAAGTGTGTGTTTGTCTGAGTTAACTGAACTGAATGGTAATCTGAACAGTTATCTAAGTATAAATTTCAGGTGATTGAAAGGACTTGATAGCTGTGAGGTTTAAATTACTTGTAGAAAGATCTAGTAAGTAGGGGGAGTGGCTTAGCTAGAAGGAAGCTACATTTAAAGACTGCCTTAGAAAGATTCTGCTAATAGCTTGGCAGAAGACACCAGGAGAAAGGACTGCTGTGTGACTGGACTTCTCTGCTGGGACTATATTGCCCTCCTTCCCTCCCACCCAAAGCTAGTTCTACTTTTATAGGTACAGGATTTGACTGACAACAGGAACTTCCTGTTTGAGAGCAGGAAGTGAGTGATCACAGAGCCACCAAAGACCCAACATCCTAGAAGGGCAAGAGTAGCTCTCCGGCCCCCTTTAGCTGCTGGAGGTCTGTCTCTGAGCAAGAAAGGGGTCTACTGAGAAATATAGGATATTCTTGTCTCAGAACAGGACAATCAGGAGCTTAAAGGGCACACAGGCAGAAAGTAAGGAGAGAGAGAGAAAAAAAAAATCAGAGGAAAGAGTAAGGATTGAAAACAGTTAAGGGGCCAGAAATAAGACATGATGGGAGTGGTGCAGTGCAGTGGCTGTGGAGCAGCAGTCTTCTGGGAGACGTTCTGGAGGATGTGGTGTTGATCCATCTGCAGGCACCTCTCTGGGCTGAAGGAGGAGGTTGCTCATCTCCAGGCTGAGTTGGCCAGGATTTGTGGGACCTCCTCTTCCATCCAGGGACCACCAGTGCCACTGCCATTGCCTCAGAGGTTGCCAAGAAAGAGGAGCGGTTGGACCACAGTGGGCTCAGGGAGAGTGAGGGTGGTGGAACAGAGGTGCATCCCTCCAGTTGTACCTCTTCACACTCCCTGTGCCATTCTGGCAAAAGTGTGGTTCCCTGCATGGAGGCACCCGTGAGTGGAGACCAAGGAGGATGCTGGGAACCTCCACAAAGGAGATCCACAGGAGGGTGGCAGGGGACCCCACAGGGGAAGGAAACAACTCCTGGTGGGGGACTCCATTGTTAGGAAGATAGAACTGGGGGAGGAAGGGGAGAGGGAGGTAAGGTGCCTGCCTGGCGCCATGGCTTGGAGGGACAGGGAGCGAATCCTCAGGATTGCCGGAGCAGCTGCACAGGTGAGGGAGCTGGATGTCATTGTCCACCTAGGGACAAATGATCTGGCTAAGAAAGGGTATAGAGAAGTGCAGGAAGAGTTTGTGGAATTGGGGAGGGGCCTTAGACAAGTAGCACGCATGGTAACCTTCTCGGAGGTGCTGCCCATCTATGGCGTAGGAGAGGCTAGGGTGTTCCACACCATGGGATTCAATCAGTGGTTGAAAAACTGGTGTGGAGCTCAGGGATTTTGCTTCATTGGGGACTGGGGGTCCACCTGGAGTGATGCAAGCCTATACTGGCATGATGGGCTGCATCTGTCCAGGAGGGGAACCAGGATCCTAGGTGATAGGTTTAAATGCTTCATTGGCAAGCATTTAAACTAGCCAAGGGGGGAGGCACTGGAAAGTAGCAGGGAAATCCTAGCCCCCACCAAAAAATCACGGTAGTAAATGCGGTAAACACCAACATAGAGGTGTCGATAGGGAGAAGGGCTGGGGTAAATGGAGAAAGTGACAAAGGCAAGAAGGACAGGGATGGGGCAAAAAGGAGTAAGGCCATCAGGAAATGGAGGGTAATGAGTACCAATGCCCGTAGTCTGGATATCGTAGCAGTCACAGAAACATGGTACACAGAGAACCATGACTGGGATGTTAACATACCAGGGTACATAACCTACAGGAGAGACAGGCAGAGGAGAAGAGGGGGAGGAGTAGCTCTCTATGTAAAGGAAGAGATAAAAGCAACTGAACAAAAGAGTAAACAGGGAGGAGAGGAGGCACTGTGGGTCACCTTGGAGACTGGAAAGGGCACCACAATCCGCACAGGGGTTGTGTACAGACCCCCATGTCAGGGGAGGGAATGGACAAGAATATGATAGAAGGCATTCTTAGAATGGCAGAGAAAGGGGAGATACTGTTGATGGGAGACCTGAATATGCCAGATGTTAACTGGAGCACATTTGCTGCAGCCACATCCAAGAGCAGGGCCATTCTTGATGCCCTACAGGTGGCAGGCCTCACACAGCTAGTTTCAGAACCCACTCATGAGGGAGCAATCTTAGACCTCATACTCTCAAATGGGGGTAGTGAGAGGATCTCAAATCTAGAAGTGGATTGCCATCTGGGAACAAGTGACCATCAAACAGTGTGGTTCACGTTAAACTCAGCTACAGAGTCAAGCCATACAAAAGTGAGGGTACTGGACTTTAGGAGGGCTGACTTTGGCAAGATGGGAGAGTGCCTCAGAAAAGCACTAGCAAACAGGCTAGAAGGAGGTGTGAGCAACAATGGGAATCATCAAACTGCCATCACAGAGGCAAAAGCCTTTGTGTGAAGCAAATAAACAAATCAAAATGAAAGAAAAGTCACTGTGGTTCTCAAAAGAGGTGGCTGTGAAAGTCAGGAAGAAAAAGATAGCATTCGGAAGTATAAGAAAACACAGAAGGAGCAGAACAGAGAGCTGTACCAGATAAGGCAGAAGGAAGCAGGAGGGAAGTCAGAATAGCAAAGGCCCAAACTGAGGAAAAGATAGCTAACTCGGTTAAGAAGGGGATAAAACCTTTATAGGTACATCAGCAAGTGTAGAAAGACAAAGGAGGGATAGTGAGGCTGAATAGAATGAACGGTGGGTGGGCAGAGGGGACAGTGAAAAGCAGGGATACTGAACGAATATTTCTGCTCAGTATTCACAAAAGAGGAGGGAAGTGCCTAATCCAATTAACAGAAGCACTCTTTATAGAGGGGTTGATCCCAGTCCTTTCACAGAAGAAAGGGTTCTGCAAGAACTCCTAAAACTGAAGGTGGACAAAGCAATGGGGCCTGATGGAATTCACCCCAGAATTCTAAAAGAATTAAGGGGGGAACTAGTGAAACCACTGGCTACTCTTTTAATAAATCATGGGAGGATGGTGTGGTACCCGAGGACTGGAGGAAGGCGGATGTGATTCCCCTTCACAAAAGTGGGACCAAGACAGAGGCGGAAACTACAGACCTGTCAGTCTGACCTCTGTGGTAGGGAAAGTGATGGAGTCACTTTGAAGGAAAGAATTGTTGAGTACCTAAAGGCCAGTGGGGCTCAGGACCCAAGCAGCATGGGTTCACAGCGGAAGGTCATGTCAGACGAACTAATAGATTTCTTTGACTGGGTGACCAAAGTAGACCAGGGAGGGGCTGTGGACATGGCCTACCTAGACTTTAGCAAGGCACTTGACACAGTCCCACACAAAAGATTAATAGTCAAATTAACCAGCCTGGGAGGGTCCAAGGGTGGTAGCCTGGGTAAAACATTGGCTGGACAACAGGACACAGAAGGTAATTGTAAATGGAGTCCACTGAAGAAAGAGGGGTTACTAGTGGGTACTGCAGGGTTCAGTATTGGGTCCAGTCCTTTTAATGTCTTCATAAGTGACATTGCAGAGGGACTGGAAGGAAAAGTATGCCTCTTGCAGATGACACAAAGATTTGCAACAGGGTTGATACACAAGGAGGTGTGGAAAGGATGAGAAGGGACTTGCAAGGTTGGAGGAATGGTCAGAAGTATGGCAGCTAGATTCAATGCAAAGAAGTGCAAATAATGCACCTGGGAAACAAAACCCAGGGAAGAATACACAATGGGGGAGGTAGTAACAACAACAAAAAGGAGAGGGACCTGGGGTAATCATATCAGATGACCTTAAGGTTAGCAAGCAATGTGAGAAGGCAGTAGGGAGGGCTGGGGTATACTGGGATGCATAGGGAGAGGCATCAGCAGCAGAAAACAGGAAGTTGTTATCCCTCTGTACAGACAGTTGGTGAGACCCCATCTGAGTACTGTGTCCAGTTCTGAGACCCCATCTCCGCAAGGACATAGACAGGATAGAGGCAATCCAGAGGAGGGCAACTAAAATGGTGCAGGGTCTGCAAGAGAAGCCGTATGAAGAGAAACTAAAGGAGCTTAATATATATACCCTTGAGGAAAGAAGGGAGAGGGGGGACATGATAGAAACTTTTAAGTACCTCAGTGGAATTAACAAAGTCCAAGAGGGTAGCATCTTTCAGAAAAAGAGACATGCAAGAACAAGGGGACACAATTTAAAGATAGAGGGGGGGGCGGTTCAAGGGCAATGTGAGGAAGTATTATTTCACAGAGAGGGTAGTGGATGCATGGAACAGCCTTCCTGAGGAGGTTGTGGGGTCTAAAACTGTGGGAGAATTCAAGAATGCATGAGACAGACATAAAGCAATTCTTGTCGGGGGTAGGAAGAAATAGGCTGTTGGTTAACTAGGATCTGTGGCCTATCCTGTAGGTAGGGAAATGGGCAGACTAGATGGGCCAAGCGGTCCTTATCTGCTGTCAAAGTCTATGTTTCTAATAAAGCGCCTGCACCTGTATTTTAGACAGGTATGGATTGTGTCTGCTCCAGACAAATTCCTCTCCAATATCCCAAGTACAGATTGACGAGTTGGGGTGAATGTAGCCCGTAACTGTGCCTTTTTCTTGATTAAAAAACTGATTTCTGAAAGCTAAAATGTTTCCCTGTAACACAATCTGTGCCATCTCAACCAAAAGTTCTGTATCCGGGGTAGCTCCCTCCCTTCTTTTATTTAAAAAGTAGCGTAATGCTCATAAGCCCTCCAAGTGTGGAATACTTGTATAGAGGGCTTCCACATCTAATGCTACCAAAAGGAAATTTTCTTTGATTTCTAGATCTGACAGAACATTTAGAATGTCTCTAGTGTCAGATAGGAAGGATGGAATATTCTGAATCAGTGGTCTGATAGCATCATCTACAAGGCATGAAAGGGGTCCTGTCACTGTACCAACCCCGACACAATGGGCCTTCCTGGTGAGTTGATCAGAGTTTTGTGGACCTTAGGTAATATATAAAATTGGGTCTTTAGCGGCAATTTGACTGTGAGGAGAGTTTTCTCTTTTTCTGTTATGAAGCCTGAGGTGTGTGCCCAGCTTAGAAAGTATCTGTCTTTTCAGGTTAGCAGTGGGGTCTGTATTTATAGGTCTGTAAGATTCCCTCACCTGAAGTTGTCTGTTCACCTCTTTTTCGTAATCCACTGTATCTTGGATTACCACCCACCCCTTGTCAGCTGGTTTAAGTTATACTTAAATTGTTTTTTAAAACTCTAACAGCTGCCCTCTCTTCAGTACTCAAATTACAGTACTGTGGCTCAAAAACTTCCTCCCTTAGTTTCTGTAAGCCAGCTTCACATATTTTTTTGAAAACTGACACTGCGGGTCGTTGTGGTGGATAGCACGTACTGTACTTAAATCTGTCAACAGATAGTTTTGCAGAATAACCTGACCCACTGGCATCATCATCATTTGTTCCGCTTGCATTCACACTATCCTCCTGTTCTGCCCCCCTTCATTTAGGGCACCCAGCACTTCCTGGTTGGTGTATATATATATATATATATATATATATATATATATTATATCACCTGTTCCCTGGAGCCAGTGGATATGGTGGATTCAGTATTATCTGTAAACCCCATGTTATTAAAATAACACCTTAAGCTTAACACGCTACAAAGGTGATGCAAGTCTATAGTTGTTTCAAAAAAGTTTATGTCGGTGGTAGGGACGAAGGAAAGCCCCTTATTCAATATTTTCTTTTCTGTCTCCATTAGTATATGACAGGAAAGATTAATAATATTGTCAACTTGCCCTTCTAGCTCTGTTGGTATCTCCTCTTCTAATTGTGTCCTATATTGCCTCCTTTCCCCACTGCGGCTTCTCCTTTCTCTCCTTTTTCCCCCTTGGTATCTGGACTTCCTCTTGCCCCTCCGTGGATCTCTTCTTCTGATCAATTCTGCTCTAAAAAATATCTGAAGATTCAGAGTCACTAATGGCACGTGTTTCTGAGGCACTGGTAGAAGCTATCACTGTTGTGGCAGTGGAAGTCTGTCCCCCAGGGGTTTGATTTGTATTTTTTTAAATGTATTTTGTGTTAAATCTGACCTTGTTCTTTTTGTTTCTCCTGATTGCCTTTTTTGTTATTCTTTGGCCAGGAGAAAATACTCCCCTGCTTGTAATCACTCTCGGCTCTTATTAGTTTCCTCTTCTTTACTGCATAGATTTTTTTTTTTATCTTGAGTTTCAATATACTCTTTTAGCTCTTCAGAACTTTTGTTGAGATGGCACAGATTGTGTTAGAGGGAAACTTTTGCTTTCAAAAATCAATTTTTCATCAAGAAAAAGGCATAGTATGGGGCTACATTCGCTGCCAGCTACGCCAATCTGTACTTGGGGTATTGAGAGGAGGAATTTGTCTGAGCAGATATAATCCATACCTGTCTAAGATACAGGTATGGAAGCACTTACTGATGATATCATCTTAATATGGGAAGGTGAGATGACTGAATTAAGGAGTTTATAGACTACTTACATGATAGTAACCACATTTGCGCTTTACATGCCAAGCAGATACCAGACAAGTTTCCTTCCTGGATATTAATACTACCAAGTTAGATGGGGGGTAGCTGATATAAGCCTTACAGGAAGCCTACAGATTGTAATAGTATTCTACTGGCTAGTAGTTGCCACCCAAACTCACCATCACAAATATCCCCAAGAGTCAGTTTTATGCGATAGAGAAATTGCAGCCAGAGGGAGACCCAGTCTATGAAAAGGAGTCTAAGGAACTGAGCAGGAGGTTGAAACTGAGTGGGTACTCTGCTAAAATGATAGAGAAGGCCAAGAGAGCAAGTGATGTAGTGGATCAGACAACACTTGAGTGGACATGAGAAAGGAGGAGGGAAAGAATGAACACAGTACAACAGAATTAATTTTGTAACAACTCACAATGTAAGATCCTCAAGGGTCAAGGACATCATTTATGTCAATTGGCATGTACTGGGGCTGACCCCAGACTTAAGGAACCTCCCAATGCCCACCTAGAATGTCATTTTGAGCAATCGTAAATGCTTCATTGGCAAGCTTTTAAATTAGTCAAAGGGGAGGCACTGATAAGCAGCAGGAAAATCCCATTCTCCCTACAAAACAGGGTACTAAATGAAAAAGACCAGGAAAGGTCTGTGGGGATGCTGCAACAGAAGGTAAAGCCATCAAAATGCAGAGTAATGAGTACCAATGCCGTAGTCTGGGTACAGGCTTCCTGAATTAGTGGCCTTGATGGAGGAGGAACATCTGATATCGTGCAGTCACAGAAACATGGTACACAAAACCATGACTGGGTCAGAAACATATCAGGATATACTATCTACAGGAGGGACAGGGAGGGTAAAAGAGGAGGAGGAGGAGCTCTTTACATAAGGGAAGGAATCAAAGCAACAGAACAAAAGGGTAAACAGGGAGGAGAAGAAGCACTGTGGGTAAATTTGGAGACAGGCAATGGCACCACAGTCCGTGACAGGTTGATACAGACCTCTTCTCAGGAGAAATGGACAAGGAAATGATAGAAAGTATACTTAGAATGGCAGAAAAGGGGAGATATTGCTGATGGGTGATCTGAATATGCCAGATGTTAACTGGAGTGCAGTTGCTGCAGCCACTGAAGAGTGGGGTTATTCTAGATGCCCTACAGGGGGCATGCCTTAGACAACTAGTATTGGAGCCCACTGAGAGGAGCAATCTTAGACCTGGTTCTTCAAATGGAGATGGAGAGAGATCACAGATGTAGAAGTGGGTAGCCATCTGGGAACTAGCTACCATTGAACAGTATGGTTCACAAACAAAGCAATAGAGTCAAGCTACAAAAGGCAAAAAGTACTGGACTTAGAGGGCTGACTTTTACAAAATGGGTGAGTACACTAGCAAATGGGCAGGAAGGGAGGGTGGAAGAACAATGGGAAATAATAAAACTGCCATCACAGAGGTAACAAGCCTTTGTGTGAAGCAAATAAACAAAACAAAATGATGTAAGAAACCACTATGGTTCTCAAAGGAAGTGGCAGTGAAGGTTCAAGAGAAAAGAAAGCATTCTGGAAGTACAAGGAATCACAGAAGAAACAGGACAGAGAACTGTATCAGTTAAACAAAAGGAAGCTGGGAAGGCAGTCAGAACAGCAAAGGCCCAAACCGAGGAAAAGATAGCCAACTCAGTTAACAAGGGATAAAACCTTTGTAGGTACATCAGGAGCGAAGGAAGACTAAGGAGGGATAGTGAGGCTTAATAAAGGGAGGGAGGGTGGAAGAAGGAGTCAGAAAAGGCAGAGATACTAAACAAATATTTTGCTCAGTATTTACAAATGAAGAGGGGAGCTACCTAAAACAAACAGTAGAAACATTCTGGATACATAAGTTGATACCAGCCCATTTACAGAAGAAAGGGTTCTGAAAGAACTCTTAAAACTGAAGGTGGACAAAGCAATGGGGCCTGATGGGATTCATCCCAGAATTCTAAAAGAACTAAGGGTAGAACTAGTGATACCACTGACTACTCTCTTTAACAAATCATGGGAGGATGGGGTGGTACCCGAGGACTGGAGGAGGGTCAGATGTGATTCCCCTTCACAAAAGTGGGAGCAAGGCAGAAGCAGGAAACTACAGACCTGTTAGTTTAACCTCAGTGATAGGGAAAATGATGGAATCACTTCTGAAGGAAAGAACTGTCGAGTATCTAGAGGCCAGAGGAGCACAGGACCCAAGGCAGCATGGATTCACAGCGGGAAGGTCATGCCAGACGAATCTGATAGATTTCTTTGATTGGGTGACCAAAGTAGTAGATCAGAGAGGGGCTGTGGACATGGCCTACCTAGACTTTAGCAAGGCATTTGACACAGTCCACACAAAAGATTAATATACAAGTTAGCCAGCCTGGGAGTGGGTCCCAAGATGACAGCCTGGGTAAAGAACTGGCTGGAGAATAGGACACAGAGAGTAATAGTAAATGGAGTCCACTCTGAAGAAAGGGGTTACTAGTGGGGTACGCAGGGTTCAGTATTAGACTGGTCCTCTCAATGTCTTTATAAGTGACATTGCAGAGGTACTGGAAGGAAAGTATGTCTCTTGCAGATGACACAAAGATCTGCAAAAGAGTTGATGCACAAGGTGGGGTGGAAAGGATGAGAAGGGACTTGCAAGGTTAGAGGAATGGTCAAATGTATGGCAGCTTAGATTCAATGCTAAGAAGTGCAAGGTAATGCACCTGGGAAACAAAAGCCCAAGGGAAGAGCCACAATGGGGGGTGATGCTAACAACAACAAAATGGAAAGGGACCTGGGGGTAGTCATATCAGATGACCTAAAGGTGGGCAAGCAATGTGAGAGGGCAGCAAGGAGGGCTGGGGGGATACTGGGATGCATAGGGAGAGGCATCACCAGTAGAAAACAGGAAGTTATTATCCCTCTGTACAGACAGCTGGTCAGACCCCATCTGGAGTACTGCGTGCAGCTCTGGAGACCCAATCTCCAAGAGACATAGACAGGATGGAAGCTGCCCAGAGGAGGGCAACTAAAATAGTGCAGGGTCTGCACCGGAAGACATATGAAGAGAGACTAAAGGAGTTTAATATGTATAGCCTCGAGGAAAGGAGGATGGGGGACATGATAGAAACTTTCAGGCACCTCAAGGAATCAACAAAGTCCAAGAGGGTAGCATCTTTCAAAAAAGAGGTGTGCAAGAACAAGGGGCACAATTTGAAGATAGAGGGGAGCAGCTCAGAGGTAATTTAAGTAAGTATTTTTTCACAGAGAGGGTGTGGATGCATGGAACGGCCTTCCGGAGGAGTTTGTGGAGTCAAAAACAGTGGTGGAATTCAAGCATGCATGGGACAGTCTTAAGGCCATTCTAGGGGGTTGGGGTAGGAAGAAGTAGGCTGCTGGTTAACTAGGATCTGCAGCTTATCCAGTAGGTAGAGAAATGGGCAGACTGGGTGGGCCAAGCGGTCCTTATCTGCTCGTCAAATTCTATGTTTCTATGTTTCATACCAGAGGGCACGTAATCTCAGAGACCTCTTAGTTTCATCCACACAACCTGTAAAATCTAACAATACATGGATGCCTCAGTTACCCATGGGTTGTAAAAGATGTGGTAAGTGCAAATATTGCACGTACATCAAACAGGTAAAAAATATTGAAAATCCTTGGGGTGGAGAAACTATAGAGATACAGCAATTTATCAATTACAATACCAAATGGGTAGCATACTTCTCAGAATGTAAGTGTGGGGCCTACTACGTGGGCCGTACAAAAAGGAAACTGAAGGAGAGAGTGGGGGTGCATATAAGGGCAATTCAGAATGGCAACAGACAGTATGCTTGGACTACGCATACGATGGATACACAGAATCCATATGGACATGAGGTACAGTTTTGTAGGTTTGGAGCAAGTCTGTCTGGGACCCAGAAGTGGAGACAGAGAACTTGCCCTTAGTAGGAAGGAAAATTACTGGATTTACAGGATGGGTGCTTTTTATGAATCTGAAAGGTCTGAACAACCAGATTGAACTGGAACTTTTTTTAATAAAATGAATGCAATAGCTGGCTCTTTCTGAAGCAGTTTGATACAACTGTGTGTTGTACTTTTTTCCATGAAGTCTCATTATCTTCTCATCTGTTTCTACAGGGGTTTGCACCCATGGAATTAGTTGTGGTATCCCACTTCATCCCAGTTTGAAATGGAGAGAACAACAGTAAGGAATGTATATTTTACATTTCTACCACTGGAGAGATGTTGTGGACTTATGCCTTAATAAGTAAATGAACTTTCAGTGTACTGCGCCTCCCTGGCCCTTTCCATCACCACCTGACTCCCCCTTTCCTCCCCCCCCCCCCATCGATATCCAGGGTCCTCTTTTGCATTGAGGCCAGAATTCCTTTCCATTGTATCCCCTTAGAATATAAAATATATGGATATATGGATTGTGAAGTAATTGATTACAATTTTTGTATTTAGAAATATGCAGTCTAGCATATATATATTGTTTAAGAATACACATCATTCTTTAGTAATTTATTACATATGTATAGACCTTCTTTAGCTCATTTCAGGTCTTTAGGAGTTTTGATTATGTGCAACTACTTGTTATACTAGATTGGCTTTTGTTTTAAGTAGTTTTTTCATGCATTCTCACTTTAATATGCACTTTAAGTAGTGAACTTGCTTTGCATTGATTGATGTACTGTCACTTTAAATTGCAACAGCCACTTTATCTGTGTGTATAAAAGCACTTTATCCATTTGGGGCACATACTTTGACAAAGTCCACTGGGTGAAATGTCAGTCCATTTTGTTCTTCCTCTGGGATGTCTTTTGTACCAGACCAGCAGTGTGATACTGTCTCGGTGTTTAATAACTGCCTCCAGGAGATACAGGACTGGATGAGAGCGAGTTGGCTAAGGTTGAATCCAGGAAAAACAGAGTTACTGGTTGTGGATCCTTATCTGAGGATGACCAGGACATGGGGGGGGAAACCATTGGGTTTATATCTTGGAGGGTCCCCGCTCAATGACTCGTGCCAGGTGCAGAATCTAGGGGTGATATTTGACGAAGGCTTGACCCTGAAGGCTTAGGTGTCGGCTGTAGTCGAGTCTTCCTTTTACCATCTAAAGAATATTACCAGGGTAAAGCAGCTGGTTCCATCTGAAGATCTACCTACTTTGGTCCATGTCTTTTTCACCACTCGTCTTGATTACTGCAACGCCCTTTACTTAGGGCTACCGGGGTGGATATCTGCCAATTGCAGCTGGTGCAGAACGCGATGGCAAGGCTGTTACTTGAACCTCCAGGTCCAGCCATGCAACACCCAAAGCGAATATGTGTGAAAATGTTGTCAGAGTACCTATGGAGGGTGCCTCACAGGCCCTGCTCCTGGCTGGCCACACACTGGATCCAGTCTTTGGCAGGGGGTGGGAACCCCACTGTCCCACCAGGGGGGTAAGCCCTGGGGTAAGGTTCGGCCGGCTGGTAGATGCCAGGGACGGGGATGGGGCTCCCTCCTGAGTTAGGGGCTACGGCAGCAGGAGCAGAAGGTAGTAGCTAAAAAAAAAAATGGAAGTTGTTCTGAGGGTGACTTGGACATTATGTAGGACAGACCAGAGGTAAAGAGAATAATGTCATCCGTGATACATGTGTTTGTGGGAGTTAGTACAGGCAGAGGGAAGGTTATTTATGAATAGTGAAAATAGGATGCCAAGAACTGATCCTTGAGGTACACTCGTGAGAATTTGAACTGGGAAGGGGATGTGGAGTCAGCTATTCTGACTGATTGGAGCCTGTTGGTAAGATAGGATTAGAACCACTGGACTGTGATGGGGCTATTCCTGCTGACACTAGTTTTGCCAGGAGATGGTGGGAGACAGAGTCAAGGCCTTAGCTAGATCGACAAACACTGCAGCTGTTAGATGGCCTTGGCAGATGCAGTGTAGATGTGTAGGTAACACACAGCAGTAAGGAGAAATCGATGAGCCCACCATTTGTGGAGGCAAAGCAATAAACAGTTGCGAAGATGTTCCACAATCCTTAGTACGATCCAAACACCAATGCAGCATCATACTGACATCCAGCATATGTAAACGACATTCCTGCTGTCAAACAAAAGTAAACAGGAAGGTCTATAGTCTGATTTAATGTTCAGACACCACCCTCAGAAGAAAATGAGGATTAGTACATAATGTAACCCTATCCTTGTGGAAAATAGAAGGGTCTGCAACCAAGAGCCTATAACTTGAAATACACCTAGTAGATGTCATTGTCATTAGAACAGTTTCTTCCAAGATAGGAAGCGCCAGTTCACAAGTAGCAGGAGAGCTCAAAGTGAGGAGTGTTTCAGGATCTCCAAGACCAAATGGAGTGTCCCACACGGAACGAGATCTCAGGTCAGGGTGTAAGAGGAGATTACCCTCAGAATACACGTGAAACCTCCAGCTGGGACACAGTCTTGCCCTCTTTCAGGGCATAAAAACCAATACAGTGGCGATATGGACCTTTATAAAGTAATATCCAAGTCCAGAGTCCTTAAGAGACAAGGTAATCCAGTACATTAGGAACTGGACATGTATAGGGTTCCAGGTCCCCTTGCAGGGTCCCCAGCATCCTGGAGGGTTCCTTGGATCAGGCCTCATCCCCTCTCAGGTGTAATTTCTCATTCCCTCCCTCTCACTATCCCTCTATAACTACAATGCCTAACTGCAGGAGGGTTTACAATCACCTGGACTTCCCTGCCCCCTTGCAGGGTTCATCACATCCTGAAGGGTTCTCTTTTTGGGTCAGGCCTTATTTCCTCCTAGGCGTTAATCACACTTACTCCCTCTCTCTCTCCCTCTCTAATCCCTACTCCAGTCCCCTGTTCCCTTGCATGGTTCCCTGCATCCTGAAGGGGTCTCTCCAGGACATGACTGAACTATCTGTCATCTCATCCTCTCTCTCTTCACCCTTATTTCACGATAGCACTTATTCACTTATTACCATTGCACTTATTAATTGTTCTCACAAATTACATATATATGCAATGCTGATAGTAACAGCTGCCTTAATTAATTCCATGCTATGTTGACCTAACCCCCTACAAATGGGGGGCTCCTGAAAAGTCTTCCTTGAGCTTGCTTAAATGCTCACTGCCAGGCTGGTGTTCTGCGTTTAGTAGTTTAAATGTATTGCTGAGAGTGCCTGTATAGCCTCTGTGTACTGTCTCTTTAAGAGCTGCCTGGATTGCATTCATAATTAATCTAAAAGGAGCTCTGTTAGAAGATGTACTTGTTTGTTGATCATTTGTTAGAGTAGTAATAATATTGCAGTTTGTTCTAACCTGCCTTCTTTGCAGCATGGACAGTTCTGTTTGTTTCCATCATCTTCGTCCTGGACTGCTGAAATGGGCCAATCAGTACATTTGGGACTTTAAAATGGAGCCTGCCTACAGGGGCTTGGTAGGGTCAAAACTTGTAGGAAATGAATTGTAGTTTTTGCATTTTGGCGCCTAAAATAACTTGAAGGGGGAGTTCTTGTTGTGACTGACAGACAGATCAGCCAACCAAACATTTTGGATCTTGGGGAAATTCTCAAGCTGCTTGCAGCTAGTTTCAGTTTTGAGCTGGGAAGAGAAGAGATAACAGCTTGAATGATTCAAGCAGCAGCCCGGCATGGGTCAGCGTGGGAGGACTGTGGAAAGGCCTGACATTTGGCCTGCATCCTGCCTGCTGACCCTGAGAGGGAACTTGTGCCTTTTTCAGACTGAATCCGAACTTGGAGAGTGAAGAAAGCCACCGAATTATACCAAGCTCCTACCTGAAGAAGACCAAGATTGCTTGAGTGCGATCAGCCTGTCTGGACTTCCAGCCACCTCTGAACTCCCGGATTGTGCAGAGACTCTGTAATTGCTACCGGAGAATCTTTTGCCTGGTAGAGTGGAATTTTCCTCACATGTGAATGTGTTGTATGCTTATAGTAGGTTGTGATTTGGTTCCCCACTGTAGTTTGAATTGTATTCTGCTTGTTGGAAGCTGCATTAGAATTTCCTTACATGTAAATGTGCTGTGTGCTGCTAGTGGGTCACGATTTTGTTCCCCACTGTGGTTTGAACTGTATTCTGCTTGCTGGAAGCCCCATCCGGCCCCACGGACTGAATCCAAAATCATGTCCATTGGGCCTGGGCCTTGCCATACTGGTCCAGCCCAACTACCCGCTGCACAGAGAACGCCATTGACAAGAGACCTGCCTGAGGATCAGCCCCCTGCTCAACACTTGAACAGGAACAATGCCTCAGTGATTCGTGTGGGCCCCACTTCTCGGGCATCCAGCTCAACAACCTTCAGTCTCAATTTCATCCTGCCTGTGTCCAGTATTGGGTATCGTGAGTAAACATCAGGATAGCTCCCTGCAACAACAGCTAAATCTAAAGTGTTGTCATCTGATTGTCTTGTTGCTGAGCCCTCCGGCTCTGGATTACAAGTAGTACATGTTGTGCATGTTGCTTTCTTCCATCACAGGGCCCCAACCAGCTGCAACAATCCTGGCTAGCTCATTATTTTCCTACCTGGGTACCCAGAGGTGTGACTGTGTGGGGACTTAAAGCGCATGCATAACTGTTTGATTAATATAGCCTTTAAGCCAATCAACCTGATTATGCCCATTCCTTGTTCAAGTCCCCTAAATAAATCAGATCTGACTTTTTTTTGCTGCATTTAACCTGACTGTGGTTCCAGTTTGTGCCAAGAGTACCATGCTGTTGCTATTTACTATGCATAACCTTGTTTTACAGGGGGTCCCCAGGGTCGAACCAGAAGAACCAGCCCTGGTGGTAAGTGCAAACAGTGTGGGTACTGGTATGGTGTACGAAGGGTACTGTGAAAGTGATTATCGTATATTGTTCAGGCCACTAGAAGGGAAAGAGAGGGGTTACAGTGTCCCGGGAGGCTGTGCCCAGGTTAGTTTGACCACTACCAACCTTGGAAGCACCTTTTCAGAACTCAGGCCTCAACCTGTTACTAGCCACGCAGGCAGGGGTAGTAGCCCTGGGATAGTGCCAGCTAGGGATACATTGATCTTTGTAACTTGAATGTAAAATGTCTCATCCCTATTGTACTCTCCTCCCCAGGTCACACTGGGAGCCGAACAACCTGTTGCTCAGTGTGCCTTCCTGGTGAAACATTTCAATAAATAAATAGTAACTAGGCCCACGGCATGCCAAGTACACCACACTGTGAAGTGTTTCCATTTTGTGAATAAGTGCACTGGGTAGATGGCTTCTAGCCTCCTTGAGGATATCTGCAGCCACTGGAAACCCCAAAGCAGAAGAGCTCTATTTCCTCAAGAGCCAGCTGTGAAAGTGTAGGGATCAAAGATCCAGGTGCACTAGAGCACCTGCTCCTTCAGCTGAAGTCCGGCTCGCAGGGGGCATGGAACAGGAGGTTCCACAGTTAACTGCTGCAGAGATGGAGACCAAACTTCTCCTTGCCAGTGAGAAACCACCAAAATCAGGGTGGCAGGTTCGGCCTGCAGTTATAGCAGAACCCTCTGTATGAGAGAAATGGAGAAAACATACAGAAAACTCCCTTTCCAAGAAGGTACAACTCGTCACCAGAAAATTCCAGACCCTGGAGCAAGTGAGCAACAATGTGTCAGTTTTTCATTGTGTGGAGACGCAAACAGGTCTATGTCCAGATTACACCATTTTTCAAAGAGGTTGGCTGTGATGGAGTCTGAGAGTACCCGTTTATTACAAAGCACACAGGACCAACTGAGGTGATCCGCCAGTGTATTCAGGGTACTGGGGAGGAACACTGAAGACAGTACTATGTCGGGTTCCACCCCCCCAGTGCCATACGCTCATCACCTCTCTGCAGAGAGTGTATGAATGGACTCTGACCCATTGACTGATGTAGTACATCACTAACACATTGTCTGTGGGGATCAACAGCTGATTGGGAGTAGGGTGGAGAAGGCCTGTAAGCCACATAGAACAGCCCTCATTACCAGAGTGTTGCTGTGATGCACGGTATCCAGAGAATCCCACTGGCCCTGGGTTCTGAAGGGGACCAGAAGAGCACCCCAACATGAACCTAAGGCATCTGTGGTCATCACCAGCAAGGCAGATGGTGAGAGGAAGGGGACCCCGCCTCAAGGTAGGAGTAGTCCAACCATCAGAGCAGGGAATGATGGAGAGGAGGAGTGACATGTATGAGATGCTCCAGTTCATTCAAATGCTGAGCCTATTAGCCCTTAAGGAACACTGAGGGCTCCTCATGTGGCGAGCCAGCGACACAGTCAGGATGCCAGCTGCCATCATGCCAATCAGTCTTAGAAGACAGCTGGCTGACACAATCACTGGAGGAAACCAGTTGTGTCTGTGCCACCAGTGCATGCCATGGTCAGAGGGCAGAGATGCCTGACCTGCCACTGTATGCAGGATGTTACCTGTGTACTGAAGCCGTTGGTAGGGAGTAAGGACTAACATCGATTCACTGACCAGTATACCCAGCTGTTTGAACAACTGTCAGGTTCAAAATAGGGTATAAACAATGACTTCCCAAGAAGGGGCCTTAAGCAGCCAATCATCTATGTAAGGGAAGACATACAGGCCCTCCCTGTGGAGGGCAGCTGCTACCACAGCAAATACTTTGGCAAAGACACACAGTGCAAAATGTAAGCTAAAGTGCAAGACACAAAATTGGTAGTGTGAGCCCTGAAACATAAAACATAGGTATTTTCTGTCAACACAGATCTTTACATGAAAGTATGTGTCCTTCCTGCCGGAGCAACCATTCGATCCCTTTCAGTAGTAGGGCAGAAGGGATTGCAGGATGACCATTCTAAACTTCTTGTATTCTGTAAACAGGTTCAGACCTCAAAGGCTGAGTAATGCCCTTAAAATACTGGCCCACTGTGGAACCAGAAAGTATTGAGAATAATAGCCTTGGTTTATTTTTGAAACTGGGACTAATTCACAGCTCTCTTGCAGGAAGTTTTCAACTTCCTCCAGCAAAAAAGACTAGGTGTCTCAGAGAGGATATCTGTTGGGCAATGGGGGATGTGAATGGAGAAACAGTAAGGAGCTGTAGGGCATCAGCACATATGGTGCTAAAAAGAATCAGCAGATGTACTGCTGATCTAATACAGACCAATATAAAATGGACAAGGAAATCCATGTCCTGATTTGCTGAGACTAGGTTCTAGCCATGGCAGTAACAGAGCACCACCAATGGGTAAAAACAAGTCCCGGCCAACCAGGGCAACTCACAGAAATCATAGAAACATAGAATTTGATGGCAGATAAGGACCGCTTGGCCCACCTAGTCTGCCCATTATCCTACCTAACAGATAAGCTGCAGATCCTAGTTAACCAACAGCTTACTTCCTCCTACCCCCCACTAGGACTGCCTTATGCCTGTCCCATGCATTCTTGAAGTCCCCCACTGTTCTTGACTCCACGACCTCCTCAGGGAGACTGTTCCATGCATCCACAGCTCTCTCAGTGAAAAAATACTTCCTCACATTATAAGCCACTTACTTCCTAATTTCCATCACAAACATGGCTGCAACTGTTACTCATATGTGAAAAACTTCAACTAGGCCCTAAAAATAAAAGTCCATTACATTAAATAAAGTAAGTAAATCATTTAATGTTATTTTTATTTTCACTCAAGATCCCTTCTTACACAAATACACAAATTTAAAAATTAAGTACTTTCAGATTTCCATTGCTATTGTTTCTTTGATGACCATGAAAATCCCCTCCTATCCCTACCAGTTTGCTAGAGAAGTCCTCTGCTCCTTACTTGCCTGGCAACAGATAAAATTGAGGTTCTGGCTCCACTTGAGGCCTGTGTGTGTGTGTGGCAGTGGAACTCTAAAGAATTTTGAATTCATGTATTCCATGTTACCACTGTGTGTGTGTGTGTGTGTGTGTGTTGTGTTGGGGCATTCTACTACTGGAATAATGCTGAGCTTTGAGTTCTTCTATTTCATGGTAAACAATCACACAGTGTATTGAATGTGAAGAAAGACAGATGACCGACAGGTGAAAAACATCTGTGGAGGGACTATTTTACATTATTTAACAACATTTTATTATATTTTTTGGGACTTTGAAAACTTTTAGAATGTTCGTTTTTTTGAAGTTGTCTATCAGCCCATTTTATGTAAGCAATAAGGCACTCTGGGGACATTGGTGGTACTAGGTTTACCCCATGGTCAGAAGGCTGAAGGCACTCAGCTTCGCCTCGTGCCTGACCATGCCCCTGACCATAGGATAAACCTAGTACCACCAATGCCCCGTCATACTTTATTGCTTAAATTGCACATACTTAGCAAGACTGAATTAAATCTCACACTGGCACATGGAATCCAGGGAATCCTGAAGCAGGTCAGCAAAGCAATGTGAGGAAATAAGACATCTTAACCAGATCTTCAGTGGACCATCATTTTAATGCAATTCACCACACAGAGGTAACATCCCATAAGAGCAGTAATTGTTTTTTCATTGACCTGGCTGCTGGAAAAAGCACATAATTAGTTCGGCTTTGGCTGATGAAGGAGGGCAAAAAGTCAAAAGCACAAACATAGTTGCTGCAGGCTCATGTGAGAAAGGCATAATCGACATTGGCAAATAAGCGGAATACACATTCCCTGGTCACTTTGCCTTTTCACTTGCTTGAAGCTACTAGCCATAAACTTTATAATATGCCAAACCTCACAAAAAATAATAAAATGTGTGCCTCTGTAACTTCGCTCTTGCTGTCTGTGACAGCGGTTGCACTGAGCTTACACATGGATGTCTCTTGACATCATCATCAGAGCTGCCATGATAGTGAAAACCTAGTGCTTTTAAATCTGTCTCTTAAAGAGACAGAAACAATAAGTGTGTAGACAATACAGAGATCACCTGTGAATAACAATACAAAAAAGATAGACATGATTAAAGTCTGAGCAACAACAACAATGGAACAGCGGTTCCTTGTTTTCCATGGAAGTATCAAAGAAAGTTTAAAATAAACTTAAAGAAGTGGTAGCATTAGCAAATACTTGTCAAAGTTCTATGGCATTCTTCAGCAGCGGTGGAATAATGAGTGATAAATGGCAGGAGAAAGAACTGAGGCTTTCTAGGGGCACCCACATTATATAGGTGCCAGTGAGGCACACCGATGTGGGCAGACCCAGCCTGCAAAACATGTCCAGGCATTCCTGATGCCAATGGCTTATATTGCCATAATGTGGCTCAATGGAGGGAGATATCCTCAAAGAAGATCATGGACCAAAGGGGTACATTTCTTCTCTTTCAGAATCGAATTTCACCATTTCTTCACTAGAAGCCTAAGCCTGGGATTGTTGAGGGTTGTGGTTATGATGAAAACTACAAAATGAATAATGTATGAGTGGCCATACACAGTTAGACTGTGTTTCCATCAAGGTGTCGTGATAACAGCATATAGACCTCGACAGCGAAACTCGAGAGGTCCATGCTATTAACGCAACCGTGAGATGGAAACACAGGTGAGTTTTGTATGGTTACCCATATTTTAATTTTTACAGTATATGGTTTGTTTTCTTGTTCCAGTATAAATTTCTCTCTTTCCTTTTTTTAGTTTAGAATTTTTATGGAGACATCAAGATATACAGAAATATTACATCTACAGAGCATTACCAGGCAAAGACTGTCAGAATTAGGTTACAATACAGTACAGAAAAAAGTATATGTTGGGGGACACTATAGGGGGTTGCTAAAGAAATAACAAAGTAAAGGAATCCTCAGCAAGAAGGGGAAGCCACAGGTCAGCTATTCTCAAAATAGTCTTTAAGTGCCAGAGCGCCCAACGGCCCCAAAACATATATCAGATGTGGCTAAGTCGAGTAAATTGCAAGAAGATATTGGGTCCAACCCTACCATATGGTATGAAAGCGGTTCAGTCTGCCATGGAAGGAAAGTGTCATGTGTTCTATATGTTATATATCTGGCACTATTGACCACCAGGAGGGAATTGTTGGTGTCAATAGCTGCATCCAGAGTCGAGTGATCACTTTTTTCACCACCAGTATATAAATATAAGCTAAAGAATATCTGCTCAATCATGTTCCCGCTGGGGGAATGGACAGAAATATCATTGTGGGATAGCAGGTCCCAAGAGAAAGAGAATTTTGAAAACTGTAGGGCTAGATTCTCCCCAAATGGCTGCAATACCAGACAAGAACAGAATTCGTGGGAACTCTGTGCTGGGAACTGGTCAGTATTTATCATACTCCAAAGGGAAAACTGTAGCCAGGACCTTCAGGGTCTGAAAAAATCTATACTGGCACTTCCATGTGCATTTTTGTCACCTGGTGGACAATATCACCTTAACTACTAGAAGGATGTAGTGGAGCCAGGTGTCATAGGGTAATTCCGTACCTAATTCAGAGTTCCAGTTCAGCAGTATGGACACAGTTGAGTCTTCAAGCAGGTCTTTTAGTGCCTAACAAAAATTCCCAATCAAATGTCCCCATGATGTACCCTGAATTAATGCTATTAACAAGATTATAGCAGCAATTCAGTTGAGGGGCTAGCTGCACAATCGGGCAGACTCAATAGACCATGAGGCCTGTTTCTGCTGGCGTTTTTACGTGTTCATATGGTTAATACTAATGGGGCAGGGTCATAGAAACATAGAATTTGACGGCAGAGAAGGACCGCTTGGCCCACCCAGCCTGCCCATTTCCCTACCTGATGGATAAGCTGCAGATTCTAGTTAATTTGGCAGATTCTAGTTAATCTGGCAATTTAGTCCATTCAGCTGTTTTGTGGAGGAGATAAGGGTGGACCTGCAAGTATCGAAAATGCTCTCTCCCTATGAGACCGAATTTCATTTATAGAGACTCAAATGAAAGCACCTGAGAATCAAGAAGCTGGAATACATATAACAAACCTAGCTTTCCCCAGCACCTACACATATATTCTGTTCCATTTCATTTTTATTTATTTATTGTACTGGGAACATTAATGGGCAAAGACCCTTACTGCCCTGTGAATGAACTGTCAGTAAGGTACAAATGAACACAGTGACAGAAAAATGATGTGGGAGACTGTTACTATTACTATAACTAGATATATATATATGTGTGTGTGTGTGTGTGTGTATTACTAGCATGGTAGTGCCAGTATAGTTAGGGTTGCCCGACCACTTCTATGTTCAACCCAAAGTTTAGCACTTTAATAAATTTGCAATCATTCAACCGATTTGCCTGATATTTTGCATGCATGGTCTGGTACCATAGATCTCTGGATCCGACACATTGCGGATGTGCAGTTGTGGAGCTGCAGAGTGCCAAAAAACATGAAAAAAACACTTTTGGGCTATTTCTTTGCTCACGGCTACAGTCCAAATGGTTTGCCCGTCTGGTCTGAAATTGTCAGGGTATATGTAGTCTGGGTCACTGATGTGCCTTTTGAAGATTTGGTGAAAAAATATTAATCCGTTCAAAAGTTATTAAAGAACGAAGTTTCCCATTATAGCCTATGTGAAAAAATATATGTGTGGTGTGACAGCACGTTGCACTATTCGCGAAAGCATCTTTTTCTGTCGCAAATGCTCTCAGTACTGTTGTGCGGCCACCATCTTGTTTTCAATTAGCAGTGGAGAAAAAATATGTTTTATTTCAAAATACCATGCCCCTTGGTAAACATCAACTGCTGTGTTTACCTAAACAGAGCCCTAGGAACATGATCCTGGCATCAAATTTTGGAAATAATGCTCAGAAACATGTTTTGTAATTTTTTTGTCTGTAATGTCGCAATTTGCGAAAGTACGGTATGACACTTGTGATTTTGGCAGCAGTGTACCACCCATGTATTCACAAATTGCGACTACCTTTTGTGGTCCCTGTTGCAAATCTTGGCAAAAAAAGCCAACATCGGCCCCTGTGAAAAGGCCAACATCTTTTTTGAGCATTATTTTGAAAATCTGATTATAAAATCGTGTTCCTCTGCCCTATATTGCTTAACCCCTTTTTTTAGCATTTAAGAGGAAGGGGCCAAGGAAGCCTAACATTTATAAAACTAGATATTCTGGCATCAGGATGCCCAATCCCCATACCAGGACTACTGTGTCACAACCCCCCTTGTCATTGTGGGACACAGGGTAGGCCACTCCCAGTGTCCTCAGATATAGCATACCCCCCACACGCACTACTTTGGGACACTGGGGAGCCCACTCCAAATGTCCCCAAACAATGCTTTTCATAATTGTGGTTGCCGACAATGGGGTGCCCAATCCCCATGTCGGCAGTAGTCCACCCACCCCGTGCCAGTATGGGACACTGGGGAGCCCAACCCCAGTATCCCCAGTTCTGTCCCCACCCAGTACAATGGGACAATGGGTAGCCCACTTCCAGTGTCCCCAGTTCAGTCCTCCACTCCACAATTGTTGGAGACATTTCACCTATAAAAAAGAAAACCGACCCCTGACGTCTTTTTTTTTCCCTGAAAAGAAGAAAATGGTCCCTTGTCATCTCTCCCTGTTCCTCCTCCACCATCCCCACCCTCCCTCTGCATACCCACCTCCCCACACCCCCCCTTACATCCAACATACTTACCTCTGGAGATCGGCGATTGCGATCTTCTCTGGACCAGGACATGTCTGCACTCTTCAAAGCCAAACCGTGAACTGAAGAATCAAGGTAAGTGCCCTATATTGGCTGTCTGTGGCATTTTGAACTTATGTTGATATCTTGGCCACTTTTCAACATTTTTACACCAAATTTTCAACATGGGCTTTTTGGGACCCCATCTCATGAACACTGACACTGTCACTGTCATCTTGTTAGTCAGACCCGGAAGGTGATTTCATGGTTGCAACCCATGGAATCACCTTTTTGAGACAATTAACAAAATGACAGTGCCAGTGTTCATGAGGTGGTCTAAGCCCATGTTGAAATGGTGAACACCCCAAATGACCAAGTTATGAGCCCGCGTTAGCAGTCTCCCTACGCTGGTAACTTCACCAATTTTAATATTTTCACTCTAGATTTTCAACATTGCCATTTTTTCACACCTCCTTATGAACAGTACAGCTGTAATTTTTCACATCCTACCTGAAATGTACATTCACACCTATGGCACAGAAAGGCATGTTCAGTGTGCAAAATCAACTTTTGGGACAGATTAATGAAATCACAATGCCAGTGTTCTTGAGGGGAGGTCCCAAAAAGCCATGTTGAAAATTTGGTGAAAAATTCAAAGTACTGCATTACAGTGTAAGCTGCACAGTTTCTATGCACACTCATAACTTTGCCAATTTTTCATATTTTCACCATTCTCATTTTCACACCTTCTCATGAACAGTACAGCTATCATTTTTCACATCCTGCTCGAAACATGTTTTCACACCTGTGGCACAGAATGGCGTGGTTGCTGTGCGCAAGCAACTTTTGGGATAGAGTAACAAAATGACAGTGCCAGTGTTCATGAGGTAGGGACCCTTAAAGACCATGTTGAAAATTTGGTGAACAAATTCCTGAAAATGCCCGAGTGACATCTGTCCATTGAATTTATTCTACGCATGTGCATAACTTTGTGGGATTGGAGCATAGGGTCCAAAGGACCCTGCGCTCCTTCACTAAAATAATGATACTATTATACTATCTCAAAAAGTAGGGAAATTAATTGCACAAAACTCCATTAATGCATCAGTTAGGGTTGAAAGTACAATGACTAAAGTCTGGAAATTCGGTGTTAGGGTTACCGACCCTACCACCCCACCCCACTCCCACCCTCCACACACCAACAGGCATCGGGGTGTGCCTTAGAGTCATCAGGCCTAATTCTCACCACATTCTCCTATACTGTACCATGTCAGCTTGGTTACATATGGAATGGGCTGAGAGTTAGGGCCGATGATCCCAACGAACACCCCAATGCCTGTTGGTCTGTGGAGGGTGGGGGATAGGGTTGGTAATTCTTACATAGCTCCCAGTATTGCAGGACGGTATCTATGGGTGGGAGCACGGGCCCATGAGTGTAGAGATTTAGCATAGGAGGACTCAGTGCTCCCAGTTTAACATAAATAGCATGCCTCGCACTCTCACCTACCCACAATTACAGTTACATAGCACAGGCCTAGAGGCATTCCAAGTAACCATTGTAACACTTATTTGGCAATACCTCAGTAATAATAGCAACTGCAGAAAATATTCTTTTGCAGTTGTATTCATGACCTAACCACCACCATGTGCTTAGCACCTAAAGATGTACTAAGCTGTGCTTAGCGAAAAATCCATTATCTTGAACAGTTTTTGAGATATAGGTGCTGAAAGGCACCACGGTCACCAAAGTATTTATCCTATGGGAAAATTTGCAACTTTAGAGTGCTGTAACTCTGGAACTGGTGTAAATGTTTGCACCAAACCAGCAAAAGGCACATCTGTGGTACAAGGGCTTGCCACCCTTCTAATTGCAGCCCCAAAGTCCAAACCATGTTGTGGCAGTGAGGTAGCAAAGAAACTATGGTTTTGGTAGATACCGCAATGTTATCCTATGGGAAAAATTTGCAACTTCGGAGTACTGTAACTATGGAACTGATGTAAATTTCTTCACCAAACCACCAAAAGACACATTTGTGGTGCAAGGGCTTGCCACCCAGCAAATTGCAGCCCAAAAGTCCAAACCATGTAGTGGCAGAGAGGTGGCAAAGAAACTATGATTTGGGGGATTGTACTGTCGCAAATTGCAAAAGTACGGCGTGACACTTTCACAAATTTGCAAAACTGTTGTGCTTGTATTTGTAACAGTACAAATGGGCAGATGAAAATAAACATATTTCTATTTTTTTTATTCTAATGCCTGGATGCTGTTCCTAGGACCCATTTAGTAAACACAACAGTTGGTGTTTACCTAGGTGCAGTAGTTTTTAAACAATAACATTTTTTCTCCACCGTTAACTGAAAATAAGATGTCCACTGCACAACAGTACTGAGGTCATTTGTGACAGAAAAAGGTGCTTTCACGACAGAACAACTTGCTTTTGTGTGTAACATATTTTTTTCCCCAAAGGATATAATGGGAAACTTTAAACTTTAATAACATTTGAATGCATAAATATCTTTTCACCAGACCTTCAAAAGACACTTCCCTGACCCAATCCCCATATACCCTGAAAATTTTGTCCCAGACGAACAAACCATTTGGGCTGTAGAAACAAGCAAAGAATTTGTAAAAGTTGAGGATTTTCCACACATTTTGACACTCCACAGTTCCACAATTGCAAATCCAACTGGAACAAAAATGTCCGGATCCAGAGAACTGTGGTACAACAACATGCATGCCACATTTCAGGCAAATCGGACAAATGGTTGCAAAGTTATTACAGTGCAAAATGTGGAGTTTAACATAGACGTGGCGGTGCAACCCTATTTAGATCTCTCTCTCTCTATATATATATATATATATATATATATATATATATATATATATATATATATATAAAATCCATCAGTGCATCAGTTAGGGTTTCTATTACAGCAACAAAAGTATGGAAATTCGGCGTTAGGGTTACCAACCTCACCGATCCCCCTCCACACACACCAACAGGCTTTGGGGTGTTGCCTTGGGTCATCAGGCCTAACTCTTACCCCCTTCCAAGTGTAAACAAGCTGAGATATTACAGTAACACTGAATTTCCAGACTTTTGTCACTGTAATAGAAACCTAACTGATGCATTGAGTTTTGTGCAATGAATTTCCTTTCTTTCTCAGATAGTAGAGTAGTATCCTTCTTTTACTGTGGGGCGCAGGGGTCCAAAATTCCTCTGTAGATGCGCATATGTTTGTAGGTGAGAGGGCCTGCACTTCCATGTGTAGAACAACAGTGACCAAATTGTCAGTATAGCCATCTTATTACACCACCTCATGTACCCCAGCACTGAGAAATTATGAAATGCAAGGCAAAAATGTTGTTATGCACAACTGCAATGCCATTCTGTGCCACAGGTGCTAAAACACATTTCAGGCAGGATGTGAGGAAATGACAGTGTACTATTCATGAGGTGAATTGAAAAAAATGGCTATGTTGAAAATCTGGCAGCAAAATATTGAAAATTACCAAACTTATGCGCGTGCATGGAATTAATTCAACAGGCGCGCGTAACTCGAGACAATTTGAATTTTGTACCACATTTTCAACATGGCCTTTGAGACTTCTCACCTCATGAACAGTGGCACGTCATTTTTTTCTTCAGTCCTGAAAGATGATTTCGCAGCATACACGATGTTCTGTGCCACAGTTGCGAAAACACATTTCAGGCGGGATGTGAAAAATAGCGGCTATACTGTTCATGAGGTGAATATAAATATGACAATGTTGAATATTTGGGTGAAAATATAAAAAATGCGAAGTTACAAGCATGCATAGAAACATGTAAGCTCAGGCATTTTAGGTATTTTTGCAGCAAATTTTCAACATGGACTTTTTGGGACCCCACCTCATGAACACTGGCACTGTCATTTTGTTACTCAGTTCCGGAAGGTGATTTCACACAGTGACCACAAAATCACCTTTCAGGACCGAGTAATGAAACAACACTTTCAGTGTTCATGAGGTGAGATCCCATAAAGCCCATGTTGAAAATTTGGTGAAAAAATACCAAAAAATGCCTGAGATATCAACATAAGTTCAAAATGCCATTGACAGCAATTATACAGAACTTACCTTGATTCTTCAGTTCACAGTTCAGCGTTGCAGAACATGCCAGAAGTTGGTCTCCAGTGGTAAGTATAGGGCAAGGGCGGGGCAGTGGGTTGCTCAGTGGGAGGATTGGGATGGAGGAGGGATGGAGGAGATGAGGGACCATTTTCTTTTTTCAGGATTTGAAAAAGAAAAAATGTCAAGGACTGTTTTCTTTGTTACAGGTATGACAAGTATATGTAGAGACAGTGGAGTGGTCTCCCAGTGTCCTCCAGGGTAGGGTGGGTCTGCTAGTGCCAACAGAGGATTGGTCCCCGATGTTGGCAAAAAGTGTGAAAGAATGGGCTGTGGTGGGGAGAGAGGAGGGTGAAATCCGACACTGGGGTGAGAATCCCGTATCGGATCATAGAAAAACACACTTATAGCGGGACACTGGGGTGGGCTCCCAGTGTCCCATTCTGAATAAAGGATGGCTGAAATAACTAAATTAAGTAATGAAATACTCTGCCTCCAGGGATTGGGGGCCCCAGTATGCATATACATTTGAAAGGACAGGACAGGTCAATGTAGTAAGTGGTTGGGCATCGGGATCAGGAGGGTAGACCACTAGACCACAAGGTAATAAAATATCTAAATATTTTTAAAAAGTGGAATCGGGGCCAAGGCATCACATTCTGGCCTCAGTTCAGTGTGCAGAAGAGGGCAGTGAGCAAGAGGAGCTCAGAGGCATATAGGTGGAAGACTAGGTTTACTGGCAAAAGCACTAGCTTCACACCTGAGCTCTTTTCTTCTAGGTTGCTTGTAAGGATAGAGCAAAGAAAAGACTAAGGCTTCTTTTGGCTAGGCAGATTTACTGTGTGTTATTATTTTCTTTTGTACTCACAGGGATTGTTACTGTTTGTTGCTAACATTTTACTACTTTATTTTTCTCGGATTCAAATTGTTGTTGCTCGGTATAATTTCTGCTGCATTATTACAGGGTGTGCCTACAGGTTTATGCTTACAGATTACTGCTGTTATTTTCTCTGATTCAAATTGTTTTTCACAAGGTATATATTCTGTTACTACTTTATTTTTCTCTGTAGTAAGGTTTTTTTTACAGGGTATATCTTCTGTGAAATTATTACAAGTGGTGCTTTACAGTTTTATCTATCATTAGGCTAAGCTTTCAGGGCTACTGCTTTTGTTGTTGGTCAATTGTTTCTGCTCTTACCTCCTTGTTTCTTTCATCCGTGGTTCTTTTTCAGCAGGGGAAGGATCCAGCCACCCACCCCCATCCCCAACCACCCCATGCTACACTCATTTTGTAGGGTAGCACAGTCTTGACATTTCCTGAACTGAAGCAGGAAGGGAGGATCAGAGTGTAGTCCACACAGTGACCTCATTTATAGGGGCACAAGTAATTTAACTTGATATAACAAGTTATACAAAAACAAACAAACAAAACACAAAATCAAACTTTTGCTTTCATTTTCCTCCTTCTAATTACTCAGACCAGGTTATAAACCCAGCAACTCATCTGGATTGGATATTATTAACTGCAGGTATTGGGACACTTTTCAAAAGGGCAGTTATACAGGATTTACGACACTGTCCTACATGCTGGACCATTGAAGATCTAAGGGTTCAGCTCCAGGCAGCATGTGCAGAGATTGCACACCTCAGATTGCATATTCAGGAGGAAATATATTATAAGAACCACCCGTCATTTCCCCAACATCCAACAGAAGCACTTCTACCACAGAGGTAGTTGGTCCGGGAGGTTGGTAGGTGGTTAGGAGGGGCAAATTGGGCCCCATCGCCAGTGCTTCCAACGTATCACCCTCCATGAACCATATAAAAACTACAAACAGTTATCTGCCTCTATCTCTGAAATCAAACAAAGGGGCAGGGGACACTGCAGCACAGGAGCTAGCACAACAAAACTCACCCAAAACAGGGACCAAAATAAAAATAGCAAAAAGGAAATCCAAAACACTTCTGATCATAGGAGACACCATGATTCGGGGAGTTGATACCTACCTCCAGCAAGGGGTAATGGTCAGATGTCTCCCAGGTACATCAGCGTGGAGAGACACTGACCACATTGCTAAAATTGTGCAGGAAGCAGGAGAAAACACTGATGTCCTGGTACACACAGAGACTAACAATCTCACCAGCCAGTTAGTTGTGGAGACCAAGGAACACCCAGCTAGGCTGGGTGACAAACTGTCATCCATTTCATCTGGCATCTCCTTCTCTGAGATCCTGCCAGTCTGGAAGAGGGAGGCAGATGGGCAGAAGGTCAGAAAGGGGAGATAGAGGAGCTAAACATGTGGCTCAAGGGCTGGTGCCAGGGAAAAGGACACAAATTTGTAGGTAACTGGTAACAGTTTGGGGAGCAAAAATTCTTTAAATTCGATGGACTGCATCTGACTAAGGAGAGAGTCAGTGCATTAGGGCAGAAGTTTGAAGTCTTTGCAGAATATTTAAACTAGCAAATGGGGAGAGGGGTGTAGCACCTGATATGTCTAATGGTAGAACACCCTCCCTCAGCTAGTGATCAAACAGGAGTTCAGCATGTTTGTAGTTCATTTGCATCACCAGGTAAGGAAAAGATCCGACTTCCCATACAACACACAGAGGAAATGCTGGACCTCACCCAACAACTAACACACAAAACTGGCTGATGGAAAATCATGTGCACAAATGCTCGAGTCTGGGAAACAAGATCTCAGTACCGGCTATGTACTGTTCAGAAGAGACCAAGTGCAAAAATGGGGGTGGAGTGGCCCTTTACATCAATGAAAATATCAAAGCTACAGAAATTCAGAATACATAAGCAGCCAGAAGAACTGTGGGTCACCCTGGAAACAGGAAATAGGACAATCATATGGACTGGGGTTGTCTGCAGGCCTCCAGACCAGGGGAGGACATAGACACATTACTGATAGAAGATATATAAAACATGACAGCTAAAGAGGAGGTTCTGATAATGGAGATACAAAACATGACAGCTAAAGGGAGGTTCTGATTATGGGAGACTTCAACATGCCAGTTACAGACTGGTCAATACCAGCAGGAACATCTGCCAGAACTAGACATATAGTGGCTTCCCTGCAGAGATGGCCTCAAACAACTGGTACAACAACCCACAAAAGACAGAGCTATCCTAGATCTAGTACTGACTAATGAGGAAACGATCACAGATCTCCAGGTAGAAGGTCACCTGGGGGCCAGTGACCATGACATGGTATGGTTCAATTTGGCCACTAGAACTAAATCATCCCATTCCAAGGCAAAAATATGGGACTTCAGAGGAGCTGACTTTGATAAAATGGCCAACAGAGTTAAGCTAGCCCCTGGCAAGAAGAAATACAGGTGTGGGGGTACAGGCAAAGTGGGCAAGCATTAAGGATGCAATACTTGAAGCAACATCCCACTGTGTCAGAGAGAAAAGCAAGAACAAAAGAAAAAGAAACCCACTTTGGTTCTCAAAAACAGTAGCAGAAAAGATCAGAGGCAAAAAGCTGGCCTTCAGAAAATATAAGGGAATGCAGCAGGACAAAGATAGACAGGTATACCAAACTTCTCCAAGGGAAGCAGGAAGGCACTAAGGCAGGCAAAGGCCCAAACAGAGGAAACACTAGCATGAGCAGTAAAAGAAGGTGACAAGACTTTCTATAGATACATTAGTGAAAGGAGAAAGTCCAGAGGGGGTATTGCTAAGATCAAAGGGGATAAGGGGGAGTGTGAGGAGGACCAAGGAAAAGCATCTATCCTAAATAGATACTTTTGCTCAGTATTTACTGAGGAGAAGGTAGTGCAGGGCCCACAGCTCAGCACCATGGATGCAGGGGAGGGAGGTGTGCACTAGTCTCTCACAAAAAGAAAGAGTCCTACAAGAGCTCGCTAAGCTCAGGGTGGACAAGGCAATAGGACCTGATGGCATACATCCCAGGGTACTTAAGAAGCTAAGGGTGGAACTAGCAGAGCCATTAGCAGAACTGTTTAGTGAGGCTCTGAGCACAGAAGAGGTCCCAGAAGACTAGAGAAGGGCTCATGTGATCCCGCTCCACAAGACTGGTAGCAGGGAGGAGGCAGGGAACTGCAGACCAGTCAGTCTTACCTCAGTAGTGGGCAAGATTATGGAGGCACTCCTTAAGGAAAGGATAGTGCAACACCTGGAGTCCATAGGAGCACAGGATCCAAGACAGCATGGGTTTACAACAGGAAGGTCTTGTCAAACTAATCTCATAGATTTCTTTGACTGGGTAACCAGAGTGGTGGACCAAGGGGGATCAGTTGATGTCACCTACTTTGACTTCAGCAAAGCTTTCGATACTGTTCCACATAGAAGATTGATTAATAAGCTGGGTAGGCTTGAGGTGGGTCAGAAATTGGTCAACTGGGTGGCAAACTGGTTGGCAGGCAGAAAACAGAGAGTGGTAGTAAATGGTATACAGTCAGAAGAGATGCAAGTCACAAGTGGGGTACCTCAGGGATCAGTCCTGGGGCCAGTCCTCTTCAATATCTTCATTAGTGACATTGCAGATGGACTGGAGGAGAAGGTTTGTCTATTTGCAAATGACACTAAGATCTGCAACACAGTAGATGATCCAGATGGGGTGGGCAGAATGAGAAGTGATCTGGATAAACTGGCAAAATGGTTGGAACAGTGGCAAATGGGGTTTAATGCAAAGAAGTGCAAGATCACGCACATAGAGAAGAGAAACCCTGAAGCCAACAATAGGTTGGGAGGGGAGTTGCTGGCAATCACAAGGGAGGAAAAAGACTTGGGCATCATCATCATCACAGATTACCTAAAATCATCCAAGCAGACCACTAAAGCAGAAGGTAAGGCTAGAGGGATGTTAGGGTGTATTAGTAAGGGTATTGCAAGTCGTAAGAGGGAGGTGATAATCCCTCTTTACAAGACACTGGTTAGGCCCCATCTGGAGTACTGCATGCAGTACTGGAGGCCACACCTGCACAAGGACATTAACAAAATGGAGGCAGTCCAGAGAAGGGCAACCAAAATGGTGCAGGGACTGCATCAGAAAACATATGAGGACAGATTAACGGAGCTCAACATGTATACCATAGAGCAAAGGAGGGAGAGAGGTGATATGATCAAAACATTCATACATCTTAAGGGCATTAACAAAGTGAAAGAGTCTAACATGTTTCAATATAAGAAAAATAGCAGGACAAGAGGACACTGCATGAGATAGAGGGAGGCCGATTAAGGGGGAATGTGAGGAAGTTCTTTTTCACAGAAAGGGTGGTGGATGTATGGAACAGCCTACCTCAGGAAGTGGTGGATATGAATAGAGTGCAGGGCCTCAAACAGGCATGAGACAGGCATAAGGGAGCAATAAAGAGGAGTATGAATAGATAGGCCATTGACAGAGTACAGGCCTATAGCACATTCATAAGGTAGAAAAAAATGGGCAGACTGGATGGGCCTTGCAGTCCTTATCTGCCATCAACTTCTATGTTTCCATGTTTCTATAATGTACTAATTTTTTACTTCTGTCGGGGATCACTTTCTCCTTGCCACTTAGCATTCTCCAATTCATGTTAACAGTGGTACACACTGACCAGCAGTGCTGTTGCGACGAGGTGTCTTTCGTGCTCTGCGATCTCAGTGCTGTTAATGACACTGTCTGTGGAGATGGAATTAGCACAACACTCTGATTGTAGGGCACACTGTACTGTAACTGTGATGACCACTTCTTTTTATCTGGGGAGACAGCTCACATTCTGAGGTTCATCGGCAGCCCTGACTATGAAAGGCGCATGCTGCCATGGTCACTACACGGATGGCTCTTGCACTGTGCGGACTTCCATTTCCAGGAGATGTGCCCAGGAAAAGCACACAGCTGGTAAATTCCATGGTCAGAGAACAAATCTTACACTTGGTGCAATGCGGGTGTTAGGTGTTGAATGGTGACTGGGATATTTGCAGAAACGCACACTGTCCTCACATCTGCCATGGGACTTGTACGGCGACAGACCTGCCTGCACTGTGTGGGCATTGAGGCTGACATTCTGATGGTGACATTCTCGCTGGGTTATGCAAACTCTTCCCTAACCAAATGAAATGGAAGGGCTAACACTGTGCTCTGCTAATAATGGTACTATGTGGCATTAGGGACTGTGTGGTGCTGGCTTTCCGGTACATTACAGTCGTATTCCAACCGGCAGTTCTGCTACCTGTAAAACATGGGGGCACCATGACAAACTGGTGTGCTAGGAGAACCATGGTAATGGCACAGCTGCACTGCCATTTTCTGCACAGTGCTGTGATGTGCATAGTGACAGTGCTATAGGTAGAGGTGCAGATTCTACATGAAGCCACTTTCATCCACTGGGTGAGTGTCACTGCTTCACCTTATGACTTGTGCTGGGCAAATGCATCCCAAAACACTGAGCTGCATACTGAGTATGTGTGCACAGGGTCACTCTGAGTGAGTGCACTTGCGAGATCCATGGGGTGAGTGGGAGGTTTCACAGAGACAGAGACCACTACCTATGGCACTTGGGATACTGCACATAGTGGCTCAACAACCATTGGGCTTAGTGATGTGAGGGTTCTCCAAGATCTGCTGGGTAGGTGGGAAAACTCAGCAGTGCTCAGGGACCATATTCTGACTTTGTGACCTCATCGTGGGGGTGGGGGACCCAGAATCATATTCCTCACTGGAGTCTGCACCATTTTGTGAACCCCACTCATTCATGCTTCCCAAACACATCCTGTCCTGTCCCTAAAATGTCACACAAACAATGTATGCTCAGAAAAACAAAGAGAACACTTTGGGCACTTCTGGGAGCATGGTGACATAAGCAGATGAAAATAATGATTTCAGGTACTGTTTCTATGTTGATTCTTACTGCAGAGTAGGAAAGGGAGCATACCACGGTGAGTGCCCATGAATCATGGAAAATTCCTGATTCCTTGGCCCCTTCTCCTTACAGGCTGGAAAAAGGGGAAAAACTGCTGCTTTTAGGTAAACACCAACAAGTGCTTACCTAAATGGGGCAGAGGAATCCAATTCTGGCGTTTGTTTTTAGAAAAAATGCCCAGAAGTGTTTGGTTTTTTTCAGGGGCTGATGTTTTTTTTACTAAAAGTAGTGCCACAAATTGCGGCAGTTTTTGTGAAAAGTGCCACAAACTTGCAGCAGTTTTCATGCAATAGTGCCACTAGATGCACATAAATTGCTGCAATTTGTGGCAGTTTCGCAAAAGAAGTGCTGCAAAAAAACATATTTCTGACTGCCACTTTTAAAATCTAACGCCAAGATCGTGTTCCTCAGGCCCCAATTAAGTAAACACAACTGTTGGTGTTTTCCAAGGGGCAGTGTTTTTTTGAATTACAGCATTTTTTAGTCATCACTAACTGAAGACAAGATGGCGGGAGCATGAAAGTACAGAACCCATTTGCGACAGTAAAAAGTGCTTTTGCGAAAGTAAAAATGTGCTTTCGTGCTGGACACATATTTTTCCCCCATAGGCTATAATGGGAAACTCTAAACTTTAGTAACTTTTTAACGTATTAATATTTGTTCACCCAGCCTTTAAAAGGCACATCAGTGACCCAGTCCCCATATACCCTGAAAATTTCAGACCAGAACCACAAACTCTTTTGGCTGTAGCTACGAGCAAAGAATCTGATGAAAAGTGAGGATTTTTCACACTTTGTGGCATTCCACAGCTCCGTAACCACATCCGACTATAACAAATGTGTCATATCCAGAGATCTGGTACCAGATGGCGCATGCAAATTTCAGGCAAATCAGGCGAACACTGGCAAAGTTATTAAAGTGCAAAATTTGGGGTTTAACATAGAAGTGACCATGCAACCCTAACTATAGTGCCTAATAGTGGCACTACATATATATAGGAGATATATGATGGGCACGAGTGTGATACAGAAAATATTTTCACTCCTTTAGAGCGACTTCTGAATATTCACGAGTGGCGAAACCACCCGTCACTATCCAGAGGTCACCATGCAGGAGTGAAAATATTTTCCATATTTTATTTATTTATTTTTTGTTGACCGGGTAAGTGCACTAGACAAATCCTGCCTATTTTCAGGCACGACCCGGGGAGGGGGATAAAGATGAATGCCAACTGTCCTTGAACCAGATTAAGCTGTTGGTGGTATTTTTCATGAATGGAGGAAATTTGGCCATTGCACCGGGGAAATTCCCCTGCTCTTTTCAAGAAGGGCCATGGGATCTTTAACATCCACCTGAACTACAACCAGAACAGGCAGAAGGGACCTCAGTTTTAATGTCTCATCTGAAAGACGGCACCTCAGGAGTGCAGCACCCCCCTCATGCTGCACTACATTGTCAGTATTGGGATATTAACCCAAGTGCCTGGTGTGGGGATCAAACCCACAGCCTATTGATCTCCCGGCCCCAGAGGTGAATGTGCTACCTGCTGAGCCCCTGACACTGACAAATATCACACGAGTGCACATCTTGTATCTGATTTATACAATAGGAGTGTATTTTCTGGTGTTTTTTGGTTTGATGACATCACCACAGTGAAAATAAATCCATTTATTTTCACTGCGGTGATGTCATCACCGTGGTTTATTTTATTTATTTATTGATTGCTAGGATTACAAGTACCTTTGAAATAGCGGTTCATTTATAAAGGTTCTGCATCTACAGAAGGTGTAAAAAAACCAAAACAAATTACAATACTAATTGTAGTAATAGCAAAGTAGTAAATAACAATAGTATTTTATGAGGTGCAGTTAAGAAGTACCAGTAAATACAAAGTAAAACATATAGAAAATAATTAGCAAACACTGAATAAGAAAGGGAAAAAGGGGAACCAGCCAAGGGGTGAGGTGGGAGAAGGTAGGGTAGGAGAGGAAGGATGTGGGGCGTCATGCTGCCAAGAATATGGCATTGTCTAATTGCTATGATATGATGAAGTGCAGGGGCAGGTGTGGAGGAAGTAAGGAGAGGCAGAGGTAAGGAGGGAAGGAGCTGAAGTAGGTACAAGGGTTGGGCGAGTTGACAGGGGAGGGAGGGAAAGAAAGATGAGAGGAGTAAGAGAGGTGGCAGGGTAAGAGGGAGTGAGGGACAAGGGGGTAGGATGAGTAGAATGGAGGAGAGAGAGGTAGGAGGGTGAGTGGGGGGAGATGGTGGTGAGGGGAGTGGTGAGGGGAATGAGGTGAGCAAAAGCAAACAAAAAATTTTAGAGCACTTTAGACTGTCAGGCCTAAAGTGAGCAATCACAATTGCTGATATTACTGATGTATTGACGGAGTTTACACTTGAATGGACCAAGCCTGTCCTCAGTAGCAATTTCGAGGGGAAGGCTATTTATGAGCAGGGGGGCCCTAGAATAGAAGGCATGTTGGGCCTGGGTGGTACGGCAGAAAGGAACAATAAATTGTGCTTTAAGGAATCCGTGTGAAGCATGCATTGGCAGTGGGAATCATTAAGGCATGCATTGAGGGGGGAGTAAGGTTAAGGCAGATTTTCTTTACCAAAATGCCGGACTGGTAGGTAAGTCTATCAATAAGATTGAGCCAATTAGACTGCTTGTAGAGATCATATGTATGCATACATTTCCTGCACCAGTGACAAATCTACAGCACTTGTTTAGTGCCATTTTGATTAGTTTTAGGGTGGTGGTATTTACAGCCTCTTAGAAGACAGCCCATAGTCAATGAGCGGGTAGGACAGAGCTAGTTATAGCTGCTCGCATGGCTTCAATAGTCAGACAGCAGCAGTGGCAGTAGAGGATGCCAGTTCTTGAGTTAATTGATTTAGAGACATGTCGAGCATGTGAGTTGTAGGACATCGCGCTGTCGAGGGTAATGCCTAGGTATTTAAACTCCTGCACTTGTTCGAGTGGCTGAAGTAATTCATTGTGGATAGTAAGGTTAACAGTTCTGAATTTGCTGTGTGAGCTGCAAAACATCATGGACTTTGTTTTTTATAATTCATTAAGAGTTTATGTTGAGCAAGCAGAGAATCAACTAGGCTGAAATTCGACTAAGTCCTGGGCGAGAGAGACGGGGTCGGTATGGGTAGAAAAGAGGACAGCATCATCTGCATAGAGTAGCATATTAGTGTTACATACTGCAGGAAGATCATTGATGAAGAGACTGAATAGCAGAGGGCCAAGGATAGAACCCTGGGGGACACTGGAGCGAGCAGGGAGGCTACATGAGAGGGTGCTGGCAATTTTGACTCTTTGACTCCTATTTAAGAGGTAGCTCTCGAACCACTCGGTAGCATCATTGGATAGGCCAATAGTACTGAGAGAATGTAGCAGGAGCTGGTGGGTTATGGTGTCAAAGGTCTTGGTCAGATCAATGAACTCCCAGTAGTTGGCCTGTGTCTAGAGCCTTGTGAATGTGGTTAGTGAAGTCAAGCAGGGCGGTGGTAGTGCTATGGGCTTTTCTAAATCCATGTTGTTGCGGACAGAGCAGGTTATATTTGTCGAGGTGTTCCGACAGCTGGTCCACAGCAATTCACTCAAGAGCCTTGGAGAGTGGGGGAGGATGGAGATGGGGCAGTAATTTGAGCAAAGGAATCTATCACCAGTTTTTTTAAACCAGAGTAACAACAGCTGATTTCCAGGGCTGAGGGAATTGTCTTAGGGAGAGCGAGAGATTCTAAATTTTAGTGAGGGTGTTTAGGATGACATCCAGGGACAGAGAGAGGAGTTTGAGGTCACGGGTGTCACTACTAAAAGTAGATTTATTTGGGGTCTTCTGGAGGTATTTCCTAGCTACAGCCATGGAAGCGCTTTTAAAGTAGAATGGAGGGGCGGGATTGTGGAGGATGGTTCTATCATTGGTGTAGGGCAGGGCTGAGTCAGCCAGAGGACACTGTTAAAGTAGGTAAAAGCATGATTTAAAGCGTCAGCTATTACTTTGTGGTCAGGGGTGATAGAGCCGTTAACATCAAGCACAGTGGGGGAGTGATCACTGAGAGCGTCTGGTAGTACTTCTGTGTTAGCGATTCTGTGAGGATGAGAGATGAGGATCAGGTCAAGCAGAGAGCTACTACCCATTTTATAATTAATCCTAGTGGGGGTAGTGACCATTTGAGTAACATCTAATGTAACATTGGCATCCTTGTATGGGTCAGCTTCAGGTACCAGCCAGTTAACATTGAGGTCCCACATTATTATTAACTCACCAAGGTGGGTGCCAGTGTCAAGGAAGTCAGTGATCATTTGGAAGCCTGTTACATGTTCGTGTGGAGGAATGTATACAGATACTACTGTGAGGGATTTACCTTATTGGCCAAGAATCATTTTTACTGCCAGCATTTGGGAGTTGTTACTTGTAGGGGACAGCAGGAGGACTAGATCTTTAAGTGTGTTTCTCAGATAAATGGCACAGCCACCACCTCTCTCAACAGCTTGATTGTGTCGGAATAGGTCATAGCCAGGAATGAATACATCACTGTCAGGGACCTTTGGTGAGAGCCAGGTTTCGTTGAGGGCAATAATATCAGGGCTATGTTGTACAACCCAGACTTGGAAGGCATCAAGCTTAGCTAGTAGGCTACAAATGTTAATAGATGCCAGCCTGAGGGAGCCATGTTTGTTGAGCTGAACATTTGACTTTGAGGAAGGACCAGGGTTTGGGTGAATGTTACTAGCAAGGAGAAGTGCGATCCTAGCAATATATTGTGCAAGGAGCTTGCCGTCTTATGTTGCCTTCTGCTGGTGGACTTTACAGGGAGGGTAATGCAGGGCATGAGAAATTGTAGAAGAAGGGGGTATTCGGGAGGGAGGTGGTTTTTGTGGTTATTGATCAGAGTGGCTGCCAAGGGTGTGCAGTGGTGGGTCATAGTGTGGGGTAGGTACTCCAAGGGATGAATCGATACATTGTTATTAAGATGGTAGGGAAGTAGATATAAGTGCAAAGGCAGTTGTGGAGGATGAGAAAGAGGAATAGTTGTAGCAGAAGGAAAGTGTTGGTGGACATTTTGACAGAGGTGTATATCACAAAACACAGGGTATGAGCGAGAGTGCAGACAGGAATGGTTAAACTAATAGGATGGGCAATAAAGAGCTGAGGCAGTGGCAAGGCATATTTAAAGGAGGCCTGGGCAGGGGTGGGGGCGGGAGAAAATTTGGTCAAAAACAGTTTGTCCAAGTAGCACTGGTGCCTGCAGAGAAGCCTTTCTAGTGGAGAAAGGCCAGGCAGACCAGTCTGGGTGCTACTATGAGGAACGCCCGCACCAATCAGAGTGCAGGAGCAGAAAAGCACTTGAGATTCAAGCCTTAGCAGTAAATACTTCGCAGATTCTGGGCCATAGTTCCAGGAGGGCGGGTAGTGGGTTCTGCAGAGCTTGGCTGAGCGTGCACAGGTTACAGCCATATCAGCTGCAGAGAAGCAGTGCGCTACCCGAGCAGGGAATTATGGAGGAGGGAAAAGAGATTAATATAGAGACAAGCAGGGGAGAAGAGCAGGGGGGGTTGGCGGCAGACTGTCATGTGGGGTGTTTGTGAAATTAGAGTACAAAGGGCTGAAGAGGGAGAGTTACAAAAGGGGCAGGATAGTGAGAGAACAAAAGGGGTATTAGGAGGAGGGATGGGCAAGATAAAGTTTGAGCTAGGGAGGGGAAGGATGGGGTCTGAGGTCAAGAGAGCTCGGCAGTGGGAAACCAGTGGATGCAGAGGGTAGGAGAGAAATGAGGAGAATTTAGAGGTTGAGCTAAGATGGCAGCCAGGCTAGGCGTGCTGAAAGTTGTTACAATCTGTAGCTAGATTGTGGCTCCCTTAGCTTATTTCTGTGCACTTCCGCTTATTCTCTTTTTTTCCGTTGTTTATTTCCCCGCTCACTTAATTTCACTGTTCTATATTAGTAAGGGCAGCTTAGTGAGGTATTTAGCTTAAAGCGATGCCAGGACGTTCAGACATCCTCGTAGTGTGCACTGGGGCTGCTTGATCAGTCCCATTATCGCCTAACCAAAAAAGGATGTATTTTAATTTTTGTACCTTGTGTACTTCTTGCCCGAACCCAGAACTGCTATCGTTCTTCTGCTGTTATCCTGATTTGGCCTTAGCTGGGAGAAGAAGCTGAGGGAGGAAGTGTATTGCCCGGACGAGATGGATTTGTGGTGCTTGAAACATGGAAACATAGAATTTGGCAGCAGATAAGGACCGCTTGGCCCACCCAGTCTGCCCATTTCCCTACCTGATGGATAAGCTGCAGATTCTAGTTAATCAACAGCTTACTTCCTCCTACCCCCCACTAGAATTGCCTTATGTCTGTCCCATGCATTCTTGAATTCTCCCACTGTTCCTGACTCCACAACCTCCTCAGGAAGGCTGTTCCATGCATCCACAACCCTCTCTGTGAAAAAATACTTTCTAACATTACCTCTGAGCCATCTCCCTCTATCTTCAAATTGTGCCCCCTTGTTCTTGCACATCTCTTTTCTGAAAGATACTACCCTCTTGTACTTTGCTAATTCCCTTGAGATACTTGAAAGTTTCTATCATGTCCCCCTCTCCCTACTTTCCTCAAGGGTATGCATATTAAGCTGGTTTAGTCTCTCCTGAGAGGATTCATCTGTAGTATTATGTGACCAAATTGTGGACTTTTGGCTGAGCCTGCGAAGAACTTTAACAGGCATAGAAGGTTGTGCCGACACCGTTTGGACCTTGGCTGGATTGGTGCAGTGCAGCAGGAAGACCTGATTGCTGGGTGGCCTGTGACCGGAGTTTGTGGCTGCATGGGGGATTGGGCGTTGGATTAGCCGGGTAGCCTCTCCCAAGTCCACCAGGAGGTCAGCTGGTGGGCTGGCACTGGTGGAGAACCGAGGCTGTGTGGCGAACATTTCCGGTCTCGGTCCTTATGGATTGGGTTTTCCGGGCCCCCGCCTGCTCCTTCTGGTACACCCCAAACATCACTGGGAGGATTTCTTTCAAAAGGATGCCTGCCTGCAAAACGGTCAGACCTCAAATTTTATTTACCTTGGTGATTTGATTTGTTTGTTTTGGTTATTAGGCAGTAAGAGTGCCTGTGTTTCTTAGATCCCTAGATAGTGAGAGGGCCTGTGGGGATCTGAAGACATCTGCTGTTTTTTGTCATTTTATTTTTGCACCTCAGTGAGAGGAGGTGCATTTATAACTTATTTTGCACATTGGAATTGACCTTAGTTATAGTCTATGAAGATACATTATTCATTATTTCTCTGTGACTCGAATCTCCTCAAGCAGATTTATGTGTGTCCGGGACTCTGGTGACTGGCCTGAGAGCCTAAATTTCTTGAATGGCCATTTATAATTTTTAAACCTATTTTAGTTTATTGCATGTGGGGGAGTGGGGGTGCAGGGTTATTTATTGGAAGTTTGATTTAGTAATATTGTTTGAAACTGTCCTCTCGGTGAGAGTGAGAGGAAGAGGTTCTGATAGGGTTTAACTTAATTTTTTTGTTTCGGCTGTTTGTTTGTTTGATTTATTTAGTTTTCATTTGTTTGATCCTCCTTCAAGTGAGAGTTGTGGGAGTATTGAACTGTTCTATTTATTTGTGTTTTTTTATCTCAAGTTTATTTTATTTTGTTGGGGCTTTCTTTTTCTTTTCTGGCTTGGCGTAGTCTATTTGATTTGGGATAATAATATGTGCTGGAGGCCTGCCCCCTGGGTCTTGCATTATTCATCCTCTGCCCGTCGTGCCCTCCACCCTTTACAATTTCAACCTATCAGCGCTGTAGAGTGCTGGGTATTGCCCGTCGGTCGGGGGGACGGGTCGGAGGGTGCGAATGGCGGAGGATGAATAAGCGGGGCTCTCACATCGGGGTTGTTAGGTCCAGGAGACACCCTGGGGTGAAATGGATTCTGGATCATGGTCCCCCATGTCTGGTTTCCATGCCCAAGCGCACCACTATTACTGGTGGGCAGGTAGCCCGGGCAGCTCTGGAAACCCATCCAACTCGAGCGGTGTTATGCAATGCCAGATCTATTAAAAACAAGACTGCAATTATTGCAGAATTTGTTAGGACAGCTGATCTGGCTTGCATCACCAAGACCTGGCTGGATGAGAATGCTGGCCCCATGTTGCAGACTGCAATTCCGTCCGGGTACTCGGTGATACACCGCTCGAGATTGGACTGCCAGGGGGGTTGCAGTCTGTTTCAAGACCGAACGGGGCCTCACGATTGTACCAGTTGAGGAGGCTGAGTCATTTGAGTGTACTGTAGTAGTAGGTGTAGGCTGTAGGATCACCCTCATCTACCATCCACCCAGGGATGAGAAGCGATTCCTTCAGGAAGTAGCGGACTTCGTGATTGATATGGTGTTTGAGTCACCCAGGCTGATGGTCCTGGGCAACTTCAATGCCTGGGTCAATGATAAACTCTTGTAATCTGGACAACACTTCCTCCAGTTGATGACATCACTGGGCCTTACAAAGATTGTTACCTCTGCAACTCATAAACACAGCCACTCTCTTGACCTGGTCTTCCTCTTGGGGATCGAAGCCTCTGACTTGGGGATGGAACCTGTCGGATGGTCCGATCACTACACCGTGAGGTTCAATTTTTGCACCCCTGTGGAGATGGTCAGATACCGCTCATTACGGGATGTGTGTCCTGATGGCCTGGTGGCGGTACTTGACCTATCGGTGTTTTCTGAGGTAAGTGGGAGCCCAGAGGCCTTGGTTCTGGCCTACAATAAGGCCATTACTACAGCTCTGGATTGTATCACTCCTGTCCATGTTCATCCTCTCTCCCTTCACCCTCGGTCCCCTTGGTTTGATGGGACCTTGTGGGAGATGCGCCAATTAGGATGAAGGTTAGAGCGCTGCTGGCGGAAATCCACCCTGGAGGCCATCTTAGATTGATGGAGCATTATCAAGTCTATCAATCAACAATATCTCATAAGAAGGCAGAGTTCCTGTCCAGGGAGATTACTGCTGCTCAGAACCGACCAGCTCATCTCTTTCGAACTGTGGACAGGCTGTGCAACCCGGCCTGTCTGCAGTCTCGAAGAGCTTTTTCACAATTGGAGTGTGATGAGCTTGCTAGGTTCTTTACGGATAAGGTGGCTGGCATCAGGATGGAGATCCAACCAGCACTCTGTATGGGAGATGCTATTGATCGGTGCTTGGTCACTTTCCCCACTTTTCCTGGAGTACCTTTGACCGGCTGGAGTTTGTGGATGTCATGCGGATTGTCCAGGGTATGCACCCTACGTGCTGTAGTTTGGATCCGGGCCCAACTTCCCTGATTATGGCTGTTGCGACGTCATTGGCCCGGTCCTGGCATGGATAGTCTGGTGCCCCCTTCAGTCGGGTGAGTTCCCTAGCTCCGTGAAGGAGGCGGTGGTGACTCCCCTTCTAAAGAAAGCTTCTCTCGACCCAGACTGCCTTGCTAACTACGGACCTATCTCTAACCTTCCCTTTGTGGGAAAGGTGATTGAGAAGGTAGTGGCTTTACAACTGGAGAACCATTTGACCATCCATGACATCTACGAACCCCTCCAATTTGGTTTTGAAAGAGGCATAGTACCATGACTGTGCTGGCTTGGGTGCTCAATGATCTCTTGATGGTGAGAGATCAGAAAAGCCACTCCATCTTGGTTCTTCTTGATCTCTCCTCAGCGTTTGACACTGTAGACCATGGGGTACTGCTTGAGTGCCTGAGGTTCATCTGTGGCCTCTCTGGTACAGTCCTCAGGTGGTTTAAGTCCTTCCTCACTGGCAGGGCTCAGAGGGTGGTGTCAGATTTATTCTTCCCACCCCCTCTCTCTCTCTCTCTCTCTCTCTTGCTGTCATGTGGGGTCCCTCAGGGTTCAGTGTTGTCCCCCATCTTGTTCGTGGTGTACATGCTGCCCCTCGGAAACATTGCAAGAAGGTATGGGCTGAGGTTTCACTGCTATGCTGATGATACCCAGCTCTACCTGTCTTTTGCACCTGACCAGGATGGAGCACTCTCAGTATTTAATAACTGCCTTGCTGAAATCCAGGATTGGATGAATTCCAGCTGGCTGAAGTTGAACTTGGGAAAGACTGAGGTGATGGTTGAGGATCCGGGTCACCAGATAGAGGGGTCAGGGGCTGGTCAGCCTATGGGGCTTTTCCTGGGGGCTCCCAGCTTCTTGCCTCTGAATGGGTGCAGGACCTGAGGGTGATTCTTGATGATAAGCTGACACTGCTACCTCAGGTGTCGGCAGTCATCAAGTCTTCGTTTTACCATCTGAGGGACATCGCCAGGGTCAAGCACCTAGTTCCATATGGTGACCTTCCCATGCTGGTCCACACCTTTGTGACCTCGCGCCTTGATTTATTGCAACTTCCTCTATCTAGGGCTACCGGGGTTGATATCCAGCGCTTGCAGCTGGTGCAGCATGCAGCAGCCGGTTGTCGATGGGGACCCCCTGGATGTGTCATATCACACCAGTGCTGCGCGAACTACACTGGCTGCCAATTCAGTGGCAGATCACCTTCAAAGTTGGACTCTTGACTTATAAAGCCCTACACAGACTCGGCCTGGACTACCTGAAAGAGCTCCTGATCCCCTACTGCCCCGGGCGTCGCTCCGCTCAGCTGATGAGGAGTTACTAGAGATTCCAAGGGTATCCCTAAAATCATCGGGGGCCCATGCATTTATGTATGTGGCTCCAGCCCTTTGGAATTCTCTACCCCATCAGCTATGGGAGTGCACAACCGTGGGGGGCTTCAAGCAGGCCCTGAAGACCTATCTGTGGCGCCAAGGTTACTCTGATTGATTTTATTGAATTTATTGAATTTTTACTGACTATCTGTATTTATACTGTGTTTTAATTTTATCTTATTTTATCTATCTTTTATGTTAAGGCACCTTGATATTTTGAAAGGCGCTGGATAAATAAAGTTATTATTATTATTATTATTAGAAGAGTCTTAGGGGGCCTCGGTAGCAACCGAATTAAAAGTAAAGGAGGGTGAGGGAGGGCAGGGTAGCCTGCAGCACTAGGTCCTTGGTTGGCACTAAGCTGCTTAGGAGGAATCTTAAAGGCAGTAACAGGCAATCAGAAAACAAATCTTACATCTAAGTAAAACAGTTAAAGGCAGTAACAGGCAATCAGAAAACAAATCTTACATCTAAGTAAAGCAGTTAAAAACAAGGTAGGATTTCCCACATTAACAAACGGATCCGAGCATGCAAAATCAAGAAAAAGTAGCCAAAAAAAGTTCACCCAAGTAGCACTGTGGCCCGCAGAGAAGCTGTTCCAGTGGAGAAAGGCCAGGCAGCAAGGTGGACCAATCGGGCGCTACTATGAGGAACTCCACACCAATCAGAGTGCAGGAGCAGAAAGGCACTTGAGATTCAAGCCTTAGCAGTAAATACCTCAGCAAGAGTCCAGGCCGTATTTCCAGGAGGGCCGGTAGTAGGTTGCAGAGCTTGGTGGGCGACACAGATTACGGCCATGCCGTGCCACAGAGAAGGCAGTGCACTTGCTCAGAGCAGTGAACTCTTATTCCACTGCAGTGAGAATACATGTTTTTATTCAATGAGTTATTTGCTCACCCCATTGTATAAATATCAAGATATATATATATATATATATATATATATATATATATATATATATAGATAGATAGATAGATATAGATATGTGTATATATATTTATATATATATATATTTATACAAATAGGAGTGAGCTATATTTGTCACTGATAAAGCATGTATTACTACAGTGAGATAAATGCAAGCCCAGGCTAACACAGTGATGATAAATGCTATTTATACATACTGTGCTTACCTCACCAGCATTTATTCTCACTGTGCTGATATCTGAACAAGCCCATTAACTCTCCCTCAGTGCTGGAACTAGTTTCAGCTTATTAAAACAAATGAAATTCACCTGTCTTTCAAGTACCTGAAGCCCAAACAACAGATTTACTGCATTCAGTCTCACAGACACTGACATGCTGAGAAGATCTCTAAAGTTCCTACTAGAAGGAAAAAAAAGAACGAGCACAGACTGCTAAATACATCAAACCATGTAGACTCAAAGCAACAAACATACTTTGATACAGCAGAACTATACTGAAAGAATAAATACATTCTCCTTACAGAAGAAAACAAAACCAATGAATGTGGAAGAAGTTTTTCTATCTTGCACACAGTTTGAAAGCAACACAGAACCACTTTAGAAAAGCCTATTGTATAAATCGCACACATGATGTGCAGATCGTGTGATATGTGAAATATCTTCACTCGTGAACTGTGACCTCTGGATACCTCACCGTATGACCGAGGTCACTGTCACCATGAAGATATCATATCACACTCTGCCCATCATGTATCATATATATATATATATATATATTGTGTGTGTGTGTGTGTGTGTGTGTGTGTGTGTGTGTGTCTATATATATATATATATACACTGTATATATATATATATACACTATATATATATATATATATATATATATATAAGACAACCTCTGTGTGCAAACACTGAGGCAAGGGTTACCCCTAAAGGGCATTTGGCTGGGAAGCCAAGTTTCAAGAAAATACAAAAATCACACATGCCACACAATGCAAAGCATCATGGGCTGCATATGCAAATCACCACAAGATGTTATGCTGGTCCAACTTTAAGCAGAATTGCATGGTGCCGAGAGGCCTCTCACACAGTTTGCAAAGGATGCTAACAGAAGACATAGACATGTGTTTCGTCCTATCAGGACTCATCAGTATGCCTCATCTGTTTGACACCCCAGTGGAATGGACCAGCTACCCTAAGACAGTGTGTCTTGGATATGTTGTGGTGAACCCATTAAAATAAAAAACTATTTAAAAGACAAAGAACCTCTGTGCGCAAATACTGAGGCAAGGGTTACCCCAAAGGGCATTTGGCTGGGAAGACAAGTTTCAAGAAAATACAAAATCACACATGCCCACACAATGCAAAGCATCATGGGCTGCATATGCAAATCACCACAAGATGTTATGCTGGTCCAACTTTAAGCAGAATTGCATGGTGCCGAAAGGCCTCTCACACAGTTTGCAAAGGATGCTAACAGAAGACATAGACACGTGTTTCATCCTACCAGGACTCATCAGTATGCCTCATCTGTTTGACACCCCAGTGGAATGGACCAGCTACCCTAAGACAGTGTGTCTTGGATATTTGTATCTCCGCGGGTTTCTTTTTATTTCCGGCACTAGTAGTGGTATGTAGGGATGCTAGCGTGGTTGCTAAGGTCCATACATGCTGGCATTGTCAAATCGGTTAGTTTATTGGTCACATGCAATTCTGCTTAAAGTTGGACCAGCATAACATCTTGTGGTGATTTGCATATACGCCATGATGCTTTGCATTGTGTGGGCATGTGTGATTTTGTATTTTCTTATATATATATATATATATATATATATATATATATGTGATATGCCATGGCCCCAGTGAAAATATCATTTGAAATTTTCCTGGGTGCACTTGACCTTATGATGTCATAAGTGGCACAGCCACAGTGACCTCATAAGGTCAAAGTGCACGAGGGGAAATATCAATGATATATCCACTGGGGCCATGGCATAATTCATTTATGTGATGCCTTTTCTTCATTAATGCTTTTTCTTTTTTAAGTTATTTATATTTTTGAAGTATTTGTATCTCCGCGGGTTTCTTTTTATGTCCGGCACTAGTAGTGGTATGTAGGGATGCTAGCATGGCTGTTAAGGTCCATACATGCTGGCATTGTCAAATCGGTTAGTTTATTGGTCACATTTAATGGTGGTGATTGTTGAGACTCTGTATCTGAGAAACCACACAAGTAATTCAAAATAAATTTGACAGATCAATAGAAGAACCCCACAAGCTTATGCGTGCAAAATTTTATGTGCATCCATTAACCAGTTGCAATGTTATTAAGGTGTACAATATGCTAAACAGGATGACCTGTTTGTGAAAACAGAAAAAACACGTTAAGTAAATAAATGAGGGATTAACATGTATGTAACAACCTGGAATACTTAAATAAACCCAAAGTTGAGTGGCTGGCAAGATATGAACCTCAAAACTGGAGATGTCTACAGACATCTATAGGAAGTGAATGACAGTAATTCAGTGATGCTTCCAGTCACTGTAGGAGGGAAGGGGGATGGAACTTGCTGAGAGCTACAGACACTAATGGTAAGAATGAGTTTGAGACTCTGTATCTCTGACACCATACAAGCACTGCAAACAAGACTTTCCAGATCAATATATCTACTACTCGAGATTTCCCCAACACAATTTCATGCACATCAGTTGAAGGCTTGCAAAGTTATAACGGTACAAAGTATGCAAAACTGGATGATTGCAATAATGGAAAAATCATATAAATGTAAGGATGTTTGAGACTTCATATCTCAGAAATCACATAAATGATGCAAACAAAATCTCTGCAATAAATAGAACTGCTCCATGAGATTACGCATGCACAATTTCAAGCACATCCATTGAAGGGTAGAAAAGTCATTAAGGTCGAAATATGTGGAACTGGATGACTACGAAAATGGAAAAAACATTTAAATTTAAGGATGTTTGAGACTCTGTATCTCAAAAATCACACAAGTGATGTAAACAACATCTCCTGAACCCACAGAATTACCACATGAGATTATGGGTGCTGACGTTGATGCACATCTGTTGAAGGGTAGCAAAGTTATTAAGGTGCAAAGTATGCAAAACTGGATGACTGAGAAAATGGAAAAACATGTAAATTTAAGGATTGTTGAGACTCTGTATCTCAGAAACCATATAACCAATTCAAAATTAATTTGCCAGATCAATAGAAGGACTCCACAAACTTAAGCATGTACAATTTCATGCACATCCATTGAAGGATTGCAAAGGTATTAAGGTGCAAAGTATGCAACACTGGATGACGGTTTGGGAAAACGGAAAGAACATGTAACTTTAAGGATGTCTGAGACTCCATATCTCAGAAACCACACAAGCGAGTCAAACAAAGTCTCCCAAATAAATAGAACTACCCAAAAAGATTATGCATGCAAACTTTCATACACATTCATTAAAGGGTAGCAAACTTATTAAGGTGCAACGTATGCAAAATTGGTTGACTGCGAAAATGGAAAAAAACATGTAAATTTAAGGATGAGACTCTGTATGTCAGAAACTATATAAACTATTCAAACAAAATCTCTGGATAGAATAGAACTACCCATAAGATTATGCATGCACAATTTCAAGTACATCCGTTGAAGGGTAGCAACGTTATTAAAGTGCAAAGTGTGCAAAACTAGATGACTGTGAAAATGGAAAAAACATGTAAATTTAAGGAATATTGAGACTCTGTATCTCAGAAACCATATAACCAATTCAAAATTAATTTGCCAGATCAATAGAAGGACTCCACAAACTTAAGCATGTACAATTTCATGCACATCCGTTGAAGGATTGCAAAGGTATTAAGGTGCAAAGTATGCAACACTGGATGACGGTTTGGGAAAATGGAAAGAACATGTAACTTTAAGGATGTCCGAGACTCCATATCTCAGAAACCACACAAGCGAGTCAAACAAAATCTCCCAAATAAATAGAACTACCCAAAAAGATTATGCGTGCAAACTTTCATGCACATTCATTAAAGGGTAGCAAACTTATTAAGGTGCAACATATGCAAAATTGGTTGACTGCGAAAATGGAAAAAACATGTAAATTTAAGGATGAGACTCTGTATGTCAGAAACTATACAAACTATTCAAACAAAATCTCTGGATGGAATAGAACTACCCATAAGATTATGCATGCACAATTTCAAGTACATCTGTTGAAGGGTAGCAACGTTATTAAAGTGCAAAGTGTACAAAACTGGATGACTGTGAAAATGGAAAAAACATGTAAATTTAAGGAATATTGAGATTCCGTATGTCAGAAACCACACAAGTGATTTAAACATCTTCTGAATCCATAGAACTACCACATGAGATTATGCATGCAGACATTCATGCACATCCATTGAAGGTTAACAAAATTATAAAGGTGCAAAGTATATGAGACTGAATGATATTTGAGAAAACAGGGAAAAAAATGTCAGTTTAACAATTGTTGAGACTCTATCTCAAAACCGCACAAGCAATTCAAAATAAATTTACCAATTCAATAGAAGTACCCCACAAGCTTGCAATGTTATTAAGGTGTACAATATGCAAAAAAGGATGACCAGTTTGTGAAAATAGAAAAAACAGGTAAATTAACGAGGGGTTAACATGTATGTAACAAACTGGGATACTTAACTCCTTTGTTCCCATAGACACCATATGGCGTCAGAACCCTCCATTGCTGGATCCGACCCAAAATATATATATAGATGATCTAAGATGGTGGCCACGCTGGGCTAGCTGTCTGCAGGCAGCAACATTTGGAGAGGAATTTTGTGATAATTTCGTTTTTTGGATTTTGTATTTGTTTTTTTATATGCTTTATTCGTTTTCACTCATTTTTGTTAATTAGTTATGGTTTAGGCTTTTAGTGTTAGCGACTTAGGGCTGGACAAGTGAAGTAGTAAGTGTTAGGTTTGATTATCGGTATTAGAATTAGCTTTGTTTTAAAGTAGCCACAAAAACTTACATCTTTTTTGACCAGCCGATGTTTGTTGCTGGTCACTGTCCATTGTTTTTTGGGCTCCGGTGACAAGGTAAAAACAAGATCTGGGCAAAGAACGGATCTGTTTCTTTTTTCTTACCTGGTGTCGGGACCAAGTTCTATGGAGAAGAGGAGGAGTCAGTGATTGCTGTCTGCTGTCTGTCGTCTGGGGAGCGGAGTCTGTTGCTGGGACCACAAATTCAATCTCTGGAACTGTGGACCATCTGGAATTGAGTTGCACAGATTTGTTTTAATGGAATACTGCCGGCCTGGAACGTGAGCTGGAATTGAGCTGTAGGTGTTTTGGCGCTGGGGGGAAGGTCTGTTGGCAGTTCCTGTTTTGGGTCTCAGCTGCTGGTCTTCTCTTTGACTGGATTCAGATGGACTGATCTCTTGACCTGGCCTGAACCCAGGGAGGGTTCACTGAGGTGGTTGGCCATGGGGGGAGATCAGGTCTGGTGCCGTCAGAGGACAGGCACTGGTGCACTCGGGGCTCCTTAGGTCTGTGGGTGGGCAGGCTGGAAAGCCTGCTCGTGCTGAACCAGCTGCAGCCTAAAGACCTTGGTGACTCCTTGGGGGATGGCTGGCTTGACTGATTATTTTGTCTGTCAAGAAGTTTCTGGGTGTTGGAAGTTCTGACAGGGTCGAAGGGTCGAAGACGTTTCAGGTTCTGCAGACAGTCAGACTTACTCTTTTCTTTCAGAACTGGTTGGGAAGTGAGAGTGCTCTGCTTCTACTTAAAAAAAACTATTTAACTTTTATTAACTGCCCTGCCTATGTGGGAGATAGGTTTGGGAGGTTATATCTTTTTCTTTCTGGTGAGGTGAGAGCTCTCCAGAAGGCTCATAATAATGCATTGTGGAGAGTTTCTGGCTACTTGTTTTGGACTTCATTTTATATATTGTTTATTGTATTTGTGGGACATACGTATTATTATTACTATCATTTGGGTGGTTGTTGGTGTTTGTGATTGGGTTTATATTTTATGAGGGGTTGTGTGTGTGGTGTATGAGTGTTTGATTGGGGTTAATTTTTGTTTTTTGGGTGGTAGGGGGTTTTGTATGGGTGGGTGGTGTATGTACAAGCTGAATACTGTAGTGTTTGCTGTGTGTGGTAAATATGTGCTGGGAAGGTGTAAGGATGGTCAGGCAGTATTCCCCCTCCAGGCTCAGGGATCTCCACCCTTTTATTTGTCCGTCACTTTCCCTAGATGTATATAGGCATTGTTGGGCTCTGGGGATAGTGAGGAGGAGGAGGAGGAGGGTGGTGACTGGGTCTGGTGGGGGAATGGAAAGGAGTGAATAGATTGGGATAGTGGGAACAAGGAGATGCCCTGGGGAGAAATGGGTCCAGAATAGGGGTCCTCCCTGCCTGGTTCCCATACCCAAGGGCTCTGCCTTTGGCAGGCAAGAAACCCAGTCTCCCCATCCTACTCAGATGGTGTTATGTAATGCCAGGTCCATTAAGAACAAGACCACTTTAATAGCAGATCTTGTGGGGTCATCAGACCTGGCCTGCATCACTGAGACCTGGCTGGATGGAAATACTGGCCTAGTATTGGCTTCAGCAATTCCAGTTGGGTACCCAGTGATACATCGCCTGAGGATGGATCATAGGGGCGGTTTTGTAGCCATCTGTTTTAGATCAGAACTGAACCTGGTGGAGGTTCCAGTGGGGACTACCAACTCCTTTGAATGTATCATGGGCGAGGGTGTAGGGTGCAGGATTCTTCTCATCTATCATCTACCAGGAGATGGGAAAGTTTTCCTGCAGGAAGTCCGTAGATTCATTGTCGACCAGGCATTGGTCCTTTCAATGCCTGGGTTGACGGTGAACTCTCACAATTTGGTCAAGACTTCCTCCAGCTAATGAGTTCGCTGGGCCTTATACAGGTTGTTACCTCCTCGACCCATATTGGAGGTCATTCATTGGACTTGGTATTCCTCCTGGGGATGATGATATCCGATTTGGTGGTGGAGCCAGTTGGGTGGTCTGACCATCATACCATTGGGTTCAGTTTCATGGCTCCCCCAGTAGGCCTGCCCCTATGCCAATGGTCTGGTACTGTCCTTTGAGGGGTGTTATCTCAGATGGCCTAACAGTGGTACTGGAGCTATCTGGTATACAGAGTGAATGCATGGATCCAGGGGATCTAGTACTCACCTATAATAAGGTGGTGGTGGTGGCCCTGGATTCCATAGCTCCTGCTCATGTTCATTCCCTTACTCTTCAGTCAAAGTCTCCTTGGTTTGATGAGACCTTGAAGGAGCTGAAGAGAGAGGGGCGAAGGCTAAAAGGAGATGGCGGAAGTTAGGTCTGGAGTGTGACAGACTTAGATTGATGGACCATTATGTGGCCTATCAATCAGCAATCACCCATAAGAAGGCAGAATTCCTGTCCAGGGAGATTGCTGCTGCACAGAATCGACCAGCTCAGCTCTTCCAGACTGTGGACAGATTGTGCAGTCCAATCTGTCTTCAGCCTGGGGGAGCTTTTTCACAAGAACAGTGTGATGAGTTTGCTCAATTCTTCACAGATAAGGTTGCCACAGTCAAATCTGGCATCTGTCTGCCCCCTCTAATGGGAGCTAAGGTGGTCGGCAGGAGATGTTGGGCCCTCAATTTGCTTGGTCTGACTTCAACCGACCTGCAGTCACTGACATTTGTGATGGTCATCCAGATGTTGCAACCAGCTTGCTGTAATTTGGATCCTGGCCCCACACGCCTCCTTGTGGGATGCATTGAGTAATCGGGCCCGGTCCTTGCCAAGATAGTCTGGAGATCTTTGGAGAGGGGGATCTTTCTGGATCCCCTAAAGGAGGCTGTTGTTTGGCCCCTCCTTAAAAAAAAACTCCCTTGACCCTTACTGTCTGGCGAACTACAGACCTGTCTCTAACCTACCCTTTGTGAGTAAGATTATTGAGAAGGTGGTTGCATCACAATTGGATGATCATTTGACCAGCCGCAATGTCTATGATTCTCTCCAGTCAGGATTTAGGAAGAGACACAGCACTGAGATGGCCCTTGTCTGAGTACTAAATGACCTTCTGATAATGAGAGATTGTAAGACCAATTCCATCTTGGTCCTTCTTAATCTCTCTGCAGCATTTGACACTGTAGACCATGGTGTATTGTTGGACCGCCTGCGGTTCATCTGTGGATTGTCTGGTACGGTCCTCAGATGGTTTTGATCTTTCCTCGAGGATAGGACTCAGACAGTGGTGTCTGTGATTTATTCCTCAGCCCCTTCCCCCTATCCTGTGGGGTGCCACAGGGTTCTATCTTATCTCCCATGTTGTTTGCAGTGTATATGCTGCTGTTTGGAGAGATTATTAGGTGGTACGGTCTGCATTTTCGCTGCTATGCAGATGATACTTAGCTGTACATGTCCTTTGTACCCGACCAGGATGTGTTCCTCTCAGTGTTTAACAACTGTCTAGCCAAGATCCAAGACTGGATGAGTGCAAGCTGGCTGAGATTGAACCCTGCTAAAACTGAGGTGCTGGTCATGGACCCAGATAATCGAGAGGTGGGTTTGTCAGCAGGACTACGCTCTGGGCTATGGCTTGGGGGTGTACAGCTGACTACCTCAGACCAGGTGCAGAACCTGGGCATTATTTTTGATAAGGGCCTAACTCTGAAATCTCAGGTGGCAGCAGTAGTCAAAACCTCTTTCTACCATCTGAGGAATATCTCCTGGGTGAAACATCTGGTTCTTCCCGAGGATCTTCCAACTCTGGTCCACGCTTTGTTACCTCCTGCCTTGACTACTGCAATGCCCTTTACCTAGGGCTACCTGAGGTTGATATCCACCACCTGCAGCTAGTGCAGAATGCAGCAGCCAGGCTATTGACTGGTACTTCTAGGACCAGTCATATAACACCTGTGCTCCGCGGACTGCATTGACTGCCAGTACAGTGGCAGATCACCTTCAAGGTCAGTTTGCTGACCTATAAAGCCCTACATGATCAGGGACTGAGTTACTTGCAAGATCTTCTTTGCCCTTACTGTCCCCTCCAACCTCCCAATCCACTGATGAGGGATTGCTAGAGATTCTCAGGGTCCATTTAAAGACATCTGATGCCCGGTCTTTTGGTTTTGTGGCCCCAACCCTGTGGAATTCTCTATCTCATCAAGTGCAAGACTGCCTGACTGTCTAGAATTTCAAAACTGCACTAAAAGCCCATTTGTTTAGCCTAGCTTATTCTGGCTCATTGTAATTTATATTGTTTTAACTGTTGGGTTTTACTAATTATGGCTTTTGCTGTGTTTTATTATGTCTATTTTATGTACGAGTGCCTTGGTTGCAGAAAGATGCTTTTTTTACAAATAAAATTGTGATTGATTGATTGATTCAAAATGGCCACCAGGAGTAAATGAGTTAAATAAGACCAAAGTTGATTGGCTTGCAAGTTATGAAACTCAAAACTGGAGATATCTACAGGAGTGAATGGAAGTAGTTCAGTGACTGCAGGAGGAAAGGGGGATGGAATTTGTTGGAAGCTAAAGGCATTATCGGATAGAATGAGTTTGACACTCTGTATATCAGACACCGCTCAAGTAATTCAAAGAAATTTGCCACATCAACAGATGTACCATTCAAGATTATGCATACTCAATTTCATGTACATCCGTTGAAGGTTTGCAGAGTTATAAATGTACATAGTATGTGAAACTGGATAACTGCGAAAATGGAAAAAACGTGCCATTGTAAGGATGTTTGAGACTCTGTATCTCAGAAACCATAGCAGCGATTCAAACAAAATGTCTGGGCTAAATAGAACTACCCCATGAGATTATGCATGCACAATTTCAAGCACATCCTTTGAAAGGTTGCAAAGTTATAAAGGTGCATAGTATGTGAAACTGGATGACTGTTTGCAAAAATGGAAAAAATATGCAAATTTAAGGATGTTTGAGACTCTGTATCTCAGAAACCACACAAGTTATTCAAACAACATCTCCCAAATCCATAGAACCATGAGATTATGCCTGTGTATGTTCATGCACATCTGTTGAAGGGTTGCAAAGTTATAAGCTGTAAAGTGTACAAAACTGGAAGACTGTTAGCAAAAATGGAAAAAAGTAAATTTGATTGTTGAGACTCTGTATCTCAGAAACCACACCAGAAATTCAAAATAAATTTGTCAGATCAACAGAACTACCTCATGAGCTTATGCATACAAAATGTCATGCAAATCCATTGAATGGATGCAATGTTATTAAGGTGTACAATATCGTGAAACAGGATGACCCATTTGTGAAAACAGAAAGAATATGTAAATAAACAAGTGCTTTACATGTATGTAACAACCTGAAATACTTAAATAAGCCCAAAGCTGACTGGCTGGCAAGATATGATCCACAAAACTGGAGATGTGTACAGATGTCTATAGGAGTTAATGGAAGTAATTTAGTGAAGCCTCCAGTCACTGTAAGAGGGAAGAAGGAGAGAATTTACTGCCACCTACAGGTTCTATTGGAGGGAATGAGTTTGGGACTCTATCTCAGATACTGCACAAGGAATTCAAATTAAATTTACCACATATACAGACCTACCCCTCAAGATTACGTTTGCTCAATTTTATTCACATCCATTGAAGGGTTGCAAAGGTATTAAGGTGCAAAATATGCAAAACTGGATGACTGTTTGTGAAAATAAAAGTACTGTCATGCCTGACCTATAAATTTTTCCCATAGAAATAATGAGAAACTTAAAAATGTAATAACTTTTGAATGGATTAATATTTTTTCACCAACCTTCAAAAGGCACATCTGTAAGGCAAAGGCTTTCTACCCTGAAAATTTCAAACCACAACCTGAAGCCATTTCTGAGATACAGGAGGATAAAAAAATGGCAAAAAGTGGTACATTTAGGATTTGTTGACACTGTATCTCAACATCCACACAACGGATTCACATGAAATTTGACAAGTCAAGAGACCTACCCCAAGAGATTATACATGCCAAATTTCATGCAAATCTGTTGAAAGGTTTCAAGTTATTAAGGTTCAAAAATTTGGCTTTAACATAGAAGTTTGCACTCAGTCCTAACTATACTGGTGCTAATGTGCCAGTATTATAAGGGCACGATTGCACCCTTATAGTTAGGGTTGAGTAGACACTTTAATGTTAAACCTGAAATTTAGCACTTTAATAATTTTGCAACTGTTCAATGGATTTGCATGAAATTTGGTATGTGCTGTCCCATGGAGTAGATCTCTTGATGTGCCAAGTTTTGTTTCAGTCAGATTGGTGAATTTCATGCTGCACATAGTGAAAAAATGCTAAAATTCACCTTTTTTGCCTGTTGTTTCCTCACCGTGCTGCAGCCAAACTCAATGGTCTGAAATTTTCAGGTTAGAAAAAGGGTGCCCCAAAGAACAAGCCAGCATTGGTTTAGTGAAAAAATATTAGTCCGTTGAAAAGTTATTAAATTTAGAAATTTCAGGTTCTGAGCATGCTCAATTTAGTCTTTTGGATAGCTGCAAGGAACTAAAAAGGATTTTGCTCTGATGAAAAAGGATTTGACCTCCTCACAAAAGAAAATCCTTAGAATCCTTTTTCTTCAGGAAAAAAATCCTTTTTCGTCATCCACAATCTTGGTTTTGTTTTTTTAACCCAAACAAACTGTCATAACTGTGCCCAGAGATGTCTTCTGCAGACATCCAAGTACGTATCTTGCTCATCAGGACGCCCTTTATTTTTGTGTGCCTTTACTTCAATTTTAGTTGTCATCAGAATGCTTATTTTTATTTTTTTTAAATCCTTTTTCATGACTCACTTCTGTTCCATTTTTGTCATGATGAAAAAAGGTTTGGACATTTCACCAAAAAAGGAAATCATTTGATGAAAGAGTATTAGCAGCAGGGCCAGCTGGTCAGAGAGAATCCTAATCCATTTTCCTCATGATGACAAATGATTTTGTCATCTCACAAAATAGGAACTGTCTCACGAAAAAGGATTAGGACATCTCATGAAAGAGGATTTAGAAAAATAATATTTTTTTCGTGAGATGTTTTAATACTTTTTTGTGAGACAATTCTTATTTTGTGAGATGCCAAAATCCTGTGTCATCATGATGAAAGAGGATTAGTGGCAGGGTTATCTGATTGGAGAAACCTAATCCTCTTTCATCATGACAACAAAGGATTTTGTCATCTCATGAAATAGGAATCATCTCATGAAAAGGATTAGGACGTCTCACAAAAAAAAGATTATTTCTCTAAATCCTCTTTTGTGAGACATCCTAATCCTTTTTTGTGAGACGAATCCTATTTTGTGAAATGACAAAATCTTTTGTCATCACAACGAAAGAGGATTAGGGTTCTCCAACCAGATGGCCCTGCTATTAATCCTCTTTTGTCATGATGGCAAAGGATTTTGTTTTCTCACAAAATAGGAATCATCTCACAAAAAAGGATTAGGACATCTCACAAAAAAGGATGATTTTTTTAAACCCTCGTGCAATGTTTTTAAAGTGTACAATATGCAAAACAGGATTACCTGTTTGTAAAAATAGAAAAAACACATATAAATAAGCGAGGGCTTAACATGTATGTAACAACCTGGAATACTTAAATAAGTCCAAAGTTGATTGGCTGGCAAGATATGAATCTCAAAACTGGAGATGTCTCTAGATGTCTAAAGGAATGAATGGAAGTAATTCAGTGATGTCTCCAGTGCCTGTGGCGGGGGAGATGCAGTTTGCTGCCACCAGTGAGGAAAACAGGGGCGATTATGCTTGCATCCATTAAGATCTGCAGCCTTCTCTCCAAACTGGGCAATCTACAAGTCTGGGTTATGCAGCATAATCCATACATTCTCCTGTGCCCATCCAGAGGTCATGAGGGCTCAGAGAAGCTGCCCTCCCCCAAAGTCCACATCAGCAAGCTCCTGTGCCCACTTGGAGGTTGTGAGGGCTCTGGAAAGCTGCCCTCCCCTAAAGTCCACATCAGCAAGCTCCTGTGCCCGCCTGGAGGTCATGAGGGCTCTGAGAAGCTGCCCTTCCCCAAAGTCCACATCAGCAAGGTACAGAGCCGTGGATGCTTTGCGCTGTATGGAAGTTTATGAGGTTTGAATTTTGGAGCCAACTCTACAAGGACTATTACCTAATCCTTTAAAGGACTTTAAACTGCTGCTTTAAGCAAAAAATTGGCACAGTAATGAAGATAGTTTTATTCCCCTGCATTATTCTTGCTTTTATCTATTTTTTGTGCTATTTTATGAGGTACTTTAACTGCCCTCAGGTTGTGCTGCTGTAGTTAGTCTGCAAATTGTTCTAGGCAGTCTGTAAATTGCCCTACCCATGTTTTTGAGCAGATTTCTGCTGCTTGGTTAGTGGTTGCACATTCTATTGAATTCATTAGGCACATTGATTATTAGTAGCACAATTAATTGCTTCTGCAGCCACATTGATTTATGCGCAGTTGCTCTCGTGCAAGGAAAATGTAATTAATTTTTACAAGCACACTGATTTTATTTCTTTTAGGAAACTGTAAAAAAAAAAATTTTAACAAGCACACTGCTTTTAATGCTGTAGGCAGACTTGACTTTTGAGTTTGTGTTCCTTGCTGGGTGGGGATATCTGCCTTGAACAGGCCCTGCTAGATCTGGCCTGGGGAAGTGCTATTTTGCTCCTATTTTCTGCGCTTAGTCCCAGCCTTACCTGTTATAATCTCACCTCCCAATCTTCTCTTCACAGCTCCTGTGCCCACCCAGAGGTTGTGAGGGCTCCGGGAAGCTGCCCTCCCCCGATGTCCATATCAGCAAGGTATGGAGCCATGGACGTCTTGCACTCTATGGAGGTTTAGCCCCACTGATGCTATGCATCAGCTACCCCACTGCCCCACCACCACCCTTTCAAACTGCTACTCTTATAGGATAGTGACACGTGTTGGTTTATAACCTATCAGCCCACTCTCCCATAAGCAGGTTATCAGCTCCGGCCACCAGGGGCTGCTTACACTGCTGATAAGCTGTTAGCAGCCACCCTTGCAGTTCTGTCTCTATGCGATTCCATTATGCTTCCTACTTTTGCCCTTGTAACTCTTCTGCCTTCCCTTGTGTCCTTCCCACCCCTCCTTCCCTGTACTGCCTATCTGCCAGCCTGCACCTTTTTCCACACCCGATTCCATACCCCTGCATGCCACCTCTTCAGCAGTGTGGCCCGTGATGATCTATCAACTGTCCCTAGTTGCAGGGCCCTCCATCCTCCCAACCTCCTTTTATGCAGGGCAAACAGCCCTATATCATCTAACCCTGGACTCGTCAGTGCTCCCTAAGCTGGCACCAGCCCATACCCATAAGCTACTATGGGTGAGGTCCATAACCAAACTATTGATCCTTCTCTTGCTTCTCTCATCTGGGAACGTTCGAATTAAACCCCGGTCCTATCTCCCCTCATGGTCACTATGCCACCCCTCCATTAGAACTCCCCAAAGGTCTGAAGCTGCTCCACCTTAACATTTGCAGCCTACTGCCAAAACTAACCTGTTGCAGCCAACAGTCCTCTCCCTTTACCAGGACGTGCTGGTTATCTCAGAAACCTGGTTAAAACCACAGAACAAAGACACCAAAATCCTTATCCCAGGATATACTGTCATTCACCATGATTGACCTGGTAGCAAAAGAGGTGGTGGCATTGCCATGTATATAGCGCCCTCGCTCCAGTTCACCCAAGTCACTCTACCTATGTCTTCACAGACTCTTGACTCCATACTGATAAGGCTAACACTCCCTCACATGGTTCCCCTATTCATTGCCGATTCCTACTGCCCACCTGACACCTCCCTGCCCACCATCATGAATCATCTCGGTGACCTAAAAACGAAAGCCCAAGGGGTGAGCTACACATCCTTGGGGACTTCAACTTAAATTGGCTCTCCAATGTGAATACCAAACTTTGCAACCTGGTAACCACTCTAAACCTTTCACAATTGATCTCTGAACCCACTCACCTAAACCTCAAAATGCTTAACCACTCAATCCTTGATTGGTCCCTCACCTCCTACCCCCACAGGATTCTTGCCTCTGGTCTCCTGCTAGATTCCCTAAGTGATCACCATATGACGTACATGGTAAGAAAAATTTTCAGGCCAAAGGCATTGCGCACCCCCAACACCATCCTGACTGGAGCCTACAAATCCCTTGACCTTATCTTCCTTCTCTATGACCTGGCAAATGCTGACTGGCCAGCCATCCACCAGGTCACCTACGTGGACTCTGTCCTAGAGGGCTTCAAATCCAGGTTCTTAGCAGTATGGAACCACTATGCCCCATTCAGGACATTTAGAGTGAAAGGTACCCACCACCCCTGGATAACTGCTGACATCATTGCCAACCTCAGAGCAAGGGACCTGGCATGGAGATCTTACAAAACCTCCACCTCTACACTAGATCACCAAATGTACCACACACTTTGTGATGCACGTACAAGGTTAACTTGCCAGGCTAAGGCCAACTATTTTAAAACTGGTTTGCACATGAATATAAGCCATCCTGCAAAACTCTGGAAAGTGGTCAAATCACTTTTCTCTCCACCCTACAACATCCACCTTAAATATAACTGGCTCTATGATCTATGATCTATGGTTCCATGATCAGAGGTATCAAATGGGATAGGGAGGGAGAAGCCTGGCCAGTTAGAACAAAATGCTTCCCTGGACTAACGGTGCACAGGGCTAAGCACGAGGTATATCAGCTGGCAAAGGATTGTGGGGGTTCCCCGGACATACTGGTCCACCTGGGTACAAATGACATTGAGGGAAATAGCGAGCTAGAGATACAGGCAAGATTCAGGGAGCTTGCCAGGGTCTGTCATGACATAGGATGCACAGTTTCCTTCTCAGAAATCCTGCGGTGCCAAGGGCTAGTGGGGAGCACAAAAGGAAGATTAGGGAGAGAAACCAGTGGCTCAGGGAGTGGTGTGAGGCCAGAGGGTATGGGTTGATGGAGGGAGACCTGGGAGGATGAGGAGCTATATGCTAGAGATAGACTCCATCTCAATTTGGAGGTGAGGGGAATCCTTAAGTTGAAAATAGAGGGGTTCATTGGTGAAAAGTGGGGTTTAAACTTGTGAAGGGGGGAGGGATGGGAGAAAAGGCTGTCAAGGGGTGCCGATAAAGGAGGGACTCTGTCTCCACCCCCCTGGGGAGCTGGAGGAATGGGGGAAAAGGCTGACTGGTAAAGTGCAGACCAGGGGAAAACAGAATCCCCATGGGAACATAAGCAGGGGAAATGGAAGTATAGGGAAAGGGTGGAAGGTAGTCCTGCTAAATGCCAGGAGCTTGGGAAATAAAATGCCTGAGCTCCAGGCAATGCTAACTGAGGTGGTAGATTGGCGCAGTCACTGAGACCTGGACCACTGCAGGACATGACTGGGACCTGAACCTGGAGGGTTACACTATGTTCAGGAAGGACAGGGGGGAGGGAAGGGGAGGAGGGGTAGCAATGATAGTCAAAAACTGCATTGGCATGGGGGAGTAGAGGAGGCGGAGGGAACCGTGGAAGCGATTTGGGTCACCTTGATAACAAGGTGGGGCAAGAGAGTAAAAATAGGAGTGGTGTATAGACCCCCTGCCCTGGCGGAGGAGCTGGAAGAGAGTCTGGTGGCAGATGTTGGGAGACACTGCAGACTGGGCAGAGGAACGGTGGTGGTGTTGGGGGACTTAAACATGCCAGGAACAGACTGGGAGACTATGACATCTTCTGTGACCAGGGAACAGAGGTTGTTGGATGTCTTTCAAGACGCATTCCTAACTCAGCAGGTGGGGGAACCGACTAGGGAGGCACGGGTACTGGATGTGGTTCTGGCAGATAGTGACCAGATTAGGGGCCTGGAGGTAAGGGACCCATTGGTAGGGAGTGACCATGCCACGGTCTGGTTCTGCCTGGACCTAGGAGGGCTAGAAAGCTGCACAAAGACGGAGGTAACTGACTTCAGGGGACAGTTTTAAGGAAATGGGAAGGATCCTTAAGGAGCATTTGGATGGGATTGGGTCAGACATGGACGCTGATAGTAGGTGGGAAATCATCAGGAGAGGGGTGCAAGATGCTACCAGCACCTGTGCAAGAGTAAGACAAAAATGCGGTAGGGCCCGAAAACCCTGCTGGTGGACCAGGGAGGTCCAGGAGGTGGTGCAGGGAAAGAAGGAAGCCTATAGGCAATTCAAGTGCTCAAGGAGTGAAAGGGATTGAGGGGAGTATGAGCTGATGGCTAGAAGGGCCACTAGGGTGGTGAGGGCGGCTAAGGCAAGGAAGGAGCAGAACCTGGCCAGGGAAATCAGGAGAAGGAACAAGGGGTTCTTTAGATACATTGGGGAAAAACGAAGGGTGAAGGGGCAGATTAGCAGGATTAAATCAGGGGAGAGATGGGCACAAGACCCGGGGGAGCAGGCTGAGGTACTAAATGAGTACTTCACCTCAGTTTTCACCAAGGAAAATGGGGGTGCTGCATCATACATGGGAGGAGACAGAGATACTGAGGAGGGGGGACCCTTACCGATAGGCGGGTCTGGGGAGAGGGGGAGGCATCACTGGCAGGAGGGGGGAGGGCTAAGCAGGGAGAAGAGGTACTGGAAGTGGAAATCACAGCAGAGAGAGTGAGGGAAGCCCTCAGCTCCCTTAAGATGGAGAAAGCACCGGGGCCGGATAAATTACATCCCAGAGTGCTGAAGGAACTTGCGAATGTCCTGGCGAAACCCCTGGCGGAGCTTTTCACCATCTCTCTGAGGACAGGGTGGGTGCCCCAGGACTGGAAGGTGGCACATATAGTGCCTATCCACAAGGGGGGATCAAGGGAGGTGGCAGAGAACTACAGGCCTGTCAGCCTGACATCGGTGGTGGGCAAGGTGATGGAGGGCATTGTCAAGGAGAGGCTGGGGGGACCTGGAAAACTCAGGGTGCCTGGACGATAGACAGCATGGATTAGTCTCAGGGAAATCGTGTCAGACAAACCTTGTGGAGTTCTATGACTGGGTGACGAGTGCCTTGGACCTTGGTAGACCAGTGGACGTCCTCTTTCTAGACTTCAGCAAGGCATTTGACTCTGTTCCTCACATGGGCCTGTTGGATAAGCTGGGAGAAATGGGGGTGGGGAACCAGATGATCAGATGGATAGGCAATTGGCTCCGGGACCGGACCCAGAGGGTCGTAGTTGGCGGGATAGTCTCATCCCCAAAGAGGGTCATTAGTGGGGTCCCACAGGGATCAGTCCTTGGGCCTCTCCTGTTCAACGCCTACGTCTCTGACATAAGGACAGGAATCAGAGTGAGATGAGTCTCTTGGATGACTCAAAACTGGGGTGGTGGTGGATGGGAGGAGGAGGGTGGCCCTACAGGGGACCTGGAGGCTCTGGAAAGATGGTCTAGAAAGTGGAAGCTAAGGTTCAATGCAGGGAAATGCAAGGTACTCCACCTGGGGGCCAGAAACCCGGGCCAAGTGTACACCCTGGGGGGGGAATTGCTACAAGTCTCGATGGCTGAGAAGGACCTGGGGGTGGTGGTGGATGTCAAAATTAACAACTCGGAGACTTGTAGGAGGGCAGCAGCCAAGGCCAACAGGATGCTGGGATGCATCGCTGGGGATCACCTCAGAAGGAGGAGTGATGCTCCTCTGTATAACTGCTTGGTGAGGCCACACCTTGAGTACTGCGTGCAGTTTTGGAGGCCACACTTAAAGAGGGACATTAAACTTCTGGAGAGGGTCCAGAGGAGGGCAACCAAAATGATTTGGGGCTTGGGGGACAGGACCTATGAGGAGAGGCTCGAAGAGCTAATTATGTACACATTGGAAGAGAGAAGGGACCGGGGGGACATGATAGAGGTCTTCAAGTACATGAAGAGGGTAAATAGGGGAGGAACAATCAGGGTGCTTCGAAGGAAGGAAGAGGGGGCCACTAGAGGCATGGGTGGAAGCTGGAGGGGAAGATTCAGGGGAGAAAGGAGGAGGTGCTACTTCACTGAGAGGGTGGTGGAGCCATGGAATGCACTGTCTAGGGGGCTGGTGGAGGCAGAGATGGTGGAGAGGTTCAAGAGAGGCTGGGACAGGTACAAGGGAAGGGTTCTGGAAGCAAAATCCATTGCAGCAAGAATATCCAGAACTGGGAAGGGAGAAGCCAGAGAAGGCGAGGGGGGCAGTAAGGTCAGCACCCAGGGTGGGGGCTGACCAATCGAGCAGACTCGAAAGACCATTAGGCCTATTCTGCTGGCATTTTAGTATGTTAGTATGTCACTGATCCACCAGCAGTGGCCTCGGCATTCAATACCTTCTTCACCAGCTGCACTTCATCACTATCATCTTCTATTCCAATGGCTCACCCCACCTCCTCCTCTCAGTCTTCATCTCCCCCGCTCAAGCCCTCCTCCCCTTCTCCTTCACCTTCACTCATGTCACCCCACTTGAAGTACTAAATGCCCTACTGGCCCTATATCCATCCAAGGGTAAATGCCTATCTCGTCTGGACACCTAAATGCTGTACTTATTGGCTCCTGCCATCGCCTCCCCACTAACTGTACTCTACAACCGTTCCTTCTCCCTAGCATCCATCCCATCTCAGTGGAAGCATGCCATGGTCATCCCTCTCCTGAAAGATGGTGATCCCTTAGCTAACGGCAACTACCGCCCCATCTCCCTCCTCCCTATCCTGGCTAAAGTCCAGGAATACCTTGTCCTCGCTCAACTCTACTCCTTCCTCAACTACTCTCCTTTCTTCATGCCTTACCAGTATGGCTTCAGGAAGACCCATTCCATGACTTCATCCCTGCTGAGACTCACCGACTACATTCTCACTGCCATGAACAAGGGCCACATCACCTCAGCAATTTTTGTCGACCTGGCTAAAGCGTTCGAAACAGTATCTCACTCTCTCCTTCTGACCAAGCTCTCCTATGCAGGGCTCTCTGGTACGGCTACTGATTGGTTCCACTCCTATCTAGTAGGTCAGTCACAATTGGTCAGAATTGATAGTGCAATCTCCACCCCCCTTATCTCTTTAGGTGTACCACAAGGCTCAGTCCTGGGGCCTCTCCTGTTTTCCATCTTCTTAAATGACCTCCCCACCACCTGCCCACAGACAGCTATTCATATGCATGTGGATGACACAGTGCTGTTTACATCCGGTCTCTCAACCACTGACATGGTGACCAGACTCCAGCAGGACTTCAACGATGTCCAGCTCTGGTTTCACTCAAACCTGCTACACCTCAATGCCAAGAAAACCATCTCCATGACCTTCTGCACTAGGCAGAGACCTTTCGAGACTCCTTCAGACCCCTACTTTCCACACCCTGGATGATGCCTCTCTGGAGGACAGCTCCTCCTTCAGATATCTCGGGGCCTGGCTAGATGAGCACCTGGACTTTTCTGTGCATATTGATGCCATCCACAAGAAAATGTACCCCAGACTAGGTGCTCTTTACTGGAATCGTGACTGTATACCAGTGTCAGTTCGCCACGCTATTGTACAAAAAATGATACTGACAGTTAACAATGGTGATGTAGTCTACAGTGCTGCACCCAAGTCCGGCCGGGCCAGACTGTACTCTCTCTTCCACTTCTTCTTTCGGTTTGCCCTTGACTGCCCCTATGCCACCCATCACTGTACCCTCTATCAGTTGCTGGCTCTTCCCTCGCTACAGGACTGCAGTATGTCACATTGTGCTCACCTTGCAGCCAAGTTCTGGTCACAGTCACTACCCGCTTACCTCTCCTTAGTTCTCTCTGCCTCCTCCCAGCCTTCCTACACACTCAGGAGCAATGATAACAGTTTCTTCTCCATTCCACACATGTCCACCACAGCAGGCCAGTCTGCCTTCAAATATAGGCTTCTTAAACTGTGGAACTCCCTCCCTGTAGACATTCAGCATGCCTCCACAACCCAGTACTTCAATGCACGTCTCGGTGCTCACTTTTCCTCCACTTGCACTTGTGACTCTGCATCCACCAGCAACTAGTTAGCACTGGTTTATCCTTCTTTTTGACAACTGTTGCTCATCCTATTCCTAATGTGCCATTTTGTTCAGCTTGTGTGATACCGTGTCCTGAACAGCCTATATTGGTAATTGTTATTAGTTTATTTCTATATGTTTAATTATGTTGAACCTGTATACCAATTGTATCTATTGTACCCTCCCCACTCCCCCAGGATGCATCTGGAATCAAGAAGTACTCTGGTCAGCATGTCTTCCTGGTAAAACTCTTAAATAGATAAATAAATTATCTCTATAGTCAAAACCTGGCTCTTGCCCAGGATTCCAGATGTTGTTATCTCATTACCTGGATACACCATTTTCAGACAGGATCAGCTTACCAAAAGAGATGGTGGCTGTGCAATCTATCTAAGAGATACTGCTGGGTCACATCCTGCCCCTGCCTAATACCAAGTACACAGGTGCTGGCAATCAAAGTACTGCTTGGGGCACACAATAAAGTCCTTACTGTGATATCCAGCCTATGTTCTGCCCAAGCAGAGTACTACTGGTCTAAGTTCAATCATGGACTGCATATGTAGCCTATGTCAAAACTCTGAAATTGTAATGATGGGGGACTTTAATATCAATTGGCTCTCCCCTGATGCAAGCACCTACAAGGATGCTATCTCTACTGTCCATTTCACCAAGTTGGTTGAGTCCACAACTAGAATAAATTACAGGACAGCTACTTGTACCTTAATAAACTGGGTGCTCTCGAACCACCCAGAACACATTTCTGATACCACTGTGCTCCCAAATTCTGTCAGTGACCATTCTCTTATTCTGTGCAAATGGTTAAATAAATTCATCAAGCCCCCTACCAGAACCATTACTAGTACAGTCCTAAAGCATGGCCACAGTGAACAAAATTCTGACCTTCACATGCAACAGTGGTTACTAGTTAGCTGTGCTAGTGATGTTGACACTGCACTTGATTGCTTCATCAATCAGTTCAATGCAGTTTGCAACATCCATGCTCTGATTAAAAAGTGGAAAGGCAAGGGCACTTGCAGTCCCTGGATAGTGCCAGATCTCATAAACTGAATGAAAACCAGGGATCACTTTTGGCATAGGGCTCGGGTTACGGGTAAACAAGTTGATATCCAGGGCTACAAGAAAGCAAAAAACAATTGTACTAGAGCCATCTGGTCAAAAAAAAACAAAAACGCTTTTACAAAGATGCCCTCTGCAACTCATGGTCAGATGGCAGGAATTTCTGGAGCAACATACAGGATGTCACTGGGAAGGAACCAAAAATGGCTTCTTCAATGCTCCATATCAATGATGCCCCTATACTAGACCCACAAATCATCACAAACACATTTAATAATGCATTTCCGGACCTTAGTAGTGTCCTCCCCCTGACTTCTTTCACACCACCACAAACAATGATCACAGTGGGAAACTGGACCCGCCATACACCCATCCACCCTTTTACTTCAAAATCATCATGGAATATGAAGTTAGAAAGTACTTCCGTAAGGTACTTGGGAAATCAAGATTCAGTGCGACTTGCTCAATCTCAAACTCATCTCCCTCACCTTGGATGAAATCCTATCACCCCTCATGAGGATAATCAATCTATCACTCAGTTTATCACATATCCCTCATAAGTGGTAATCTGTGTTAGTTAACCCTGACCATAAAAGTGGTGACAGGATTTAACATGGAAATTACAGACCAATTTCCATTCTCCCACCCCTTTCTAAAGCCCTAGAGCACATAGTGGCACATCAACTGGTCAAATACATGGAAAAATACCAGATACAATGCCCACAACAACATGGGTTCAGGAAAGGACACAGCACCACCACATCTCTACTGGAATTCACAGGCTTTATTAATAACTCACTCGATCAAGGGCACCTGGTTGGAGCGGCATTCATAGATCTGACAAAAGCCTTCTACACTGTTAATCATGTCTTACTGATTGATCAACTATCTGGCACAGGAGTATCCAAGGACACCACAAACTGGTTTAAAAGCTACCTGTGAAACCGTTCCCAACAGATTAAGATCGGCGATGTTCTCTCTGATAGAAGAAATGTTCGATCGGGTGTTCCACAAGGGTCCATTTTGGACCTCTCCTGTTTAGCATCTTCCTAAACAAACTACCAACCTCATGCCAAGAGCATATCCTACTTTACACAGATGATGCAGTTATCTACTCAAAGAATCCTGATACCATACTTCTAGAGGACCAATTGCAGGATAGCTTTGCTAGTGTGGAAAAATGGTTCAGTGAACACAAGTTCATCCTTAAATAAAAAAAAAAAAATATATATGCTCTTCAATAGCACCAAAAGCAAGCAAGAAACCTACCTGTTAACAATCACTAACAGCACGGGCTCACCCTTGCAGCTAATACAGCACTTCAAATTCTTGGAGTGTTACCATTGACAGCAATCTGTCATGTGCTCGCCATATAGAAAATACTGCCAAAACAGTCAACACTCACATTGGGCGCCTATGTAGGTACAGACAAAGTCTGAACCCTGAAGCCCTAAACTTGGCTATTCACAACTTTGTCATTTCCATGGTAGATTATGGGCTGGTTATCTATGGGTCAGCCACCGGCACGTCCCTCCGACGCATCGCAACGGCCCTTAAAGCCTGCAGAGTCCTCAGTAGATCTGCGCACCTTACGCATACTTGTGTGACCTCTATGCTCAGGCTAACTGGCTCCAATTAAAAGATAGAATCACCTACCAAACTTGCCTGCTTGCAAAAAAGGTTAGCGTAGGTCTCACGTCCCTTGGGGTTCTGAGGCTCCTTAGCCCTTACAGCAATCCTTGTTGAACCAGAGGCTCAGACAACCAGATCTTTCCGATTTCCAACTGCCGCAGTTCCTTAGGACAAAGATAATTTGCCTATCATAGAAACATAGACTTTGATGGCAGATAAGGACCACTTGGCCCACCCAGTCTGCCCATTTCCCTACCCACTGGATAAGCTGCAGATTCTAGTTAACCAACAGCCTACTTCCTGCAACCCCCAACTATAATTGCCTTATGTCTGTCCCATGCATGTTTGAATTCCTCCACTGTTTTAGACCCAATGACCTCCTCAGGAAGGCGGTCCCATGTATCCACCACTCTCTCCGTGAAAAAAAATTTCCTCACATTACCCCTGAGCCGTCCCCCCTCTATCTTTAAATTGTGCCCCCTTGTTCTTACACATCTCTTTTTCTGAAAGATTCTAATCGAACCCCTTTTTGGTTTAACTCTTTACATTATGAAGTCTCCACTCAAACCACACTGGGCTCATTCAAACTAAGCTCCATCAGCACCTAGTAGCTAATGCCTGCTGTGACTGCTTTCATTAAAATGTACTTACCCCTTCTCATAGGCCCCAATTAGCACTTAATACCTGCTTTCTGAGCTTGCCCTGACTTCCACTGTCCTGTATACTTCCAATCTCAAACTCTACTCCCCAACCCCCACCTCTACACCTTGCCCCTATCCTTCCACCTCTTTTTCCGCACTTCCTCACCTCCTACCCTAATTTTCACTCCCTCCTTCCACCTGAATCCTTCTTGAACAAGGCCTCATGGGCTGATCTTACAGTTATTGTTTTGTGTCCCAACAATCTGCAATTCTTGTATTGACCTAAATCTCTGGCATACATTGTACAATGCCATCTTATGTTGTTTCTCTAGTGACATTGTAATCTGTCCTTCACTGTAGCTTGTCTGTCATACTGACATGGAACCTATGTAAAAGAGCCGATAGCTCAAAGGTGTTTAATCTGAGATCTAAATAAATAAATAATTTAAAAAAAACCTACAGGCACTATCAGAGGAAATGGGTTTGAGACACTGCATCTCAGACATCGCACAAGCGATTCAAATGAAATTGGCCATATCAACAGATCTACCCCTTGAAATTATGCATGCATAATTTCATTCATATCTGTTTATGGGTTGCAAAGTTATTAAGGTACAAAGTATGCAAAACTAGAAGACTGCAAAAATGGAAAAACGTACATTTAAGGATGTTTGAGACATAGTATCTCAGAAACCACGTAAGTGATCTAAACAAAATTAGCTACATCAACAGATGTACCCCATGAGAGTAGGCATACAACATTTTGTGCACATCTGTTGCAGGGTTGCAAAGTTATTAAGGTGCAAAGTATGCAGCACTGGATGACTGTGAAAATCAAAGTACTTCCATGCCTGGCATCAATTTTTCCCATAGGAAATAATGGGAATTTAAAATGTAATAACTTTTGAACAGATCAATATTTTCACAAACCTTCACAAGGCACAACTGTGAGGCAATGGCTTGCTACCCTGAACATTTCAGACCAAAACCACCAAGCCATTTCTGAGATACAGGAGGGCAAAAAAGTGGTACATTTAGGATTTGTTGACACTCTGTATCTCAACATCCACGCAGCGTTCACATCAAATTTGGCAGGTTGAGACCTGTCCCTCAGGATTATGCATGCCCAATTTTGCAAATCTGTTAAATGGTTCGAAAGTTATTAAGGTTGAAAATGTGACTTTAACATAGGCGTTTGCACTCAACCCTAACTATACTGGTGCGGTGAGGAGCAGTCCGGGTGAGAGTAGGCGTCAATATTAAATTCAAACATTTGCGTTTAATAGCTTTCCACTGTTCAATGGACGCAAAATTTGGTACACATCTTCTATGGGTAGATCTCTTGATCTGGCAAGTTACATTCTGGTCAGATGTGTGGTCTCTGAGTTATGGAAAGGTGAAAAAAATGTTTTCGCTCATTGACTGTGCTGGGTTTTTCTTTGAACTTGCCTACAGCTCAGATGCTTTGTTTTTGGTCTGAAATTTTCAGGACAGAAAGGGACTACCTCACAGATGTGCCTTTTGCTAGTCTGTTGAAAATTAATAAGCCATTTTAAGTTATTGCAATTTAAAATGTGAAAAAAAATCATTTATGAGCATGCTCAATAAGCACTAAAATATAGCTGTATGAAACAAAGTAGGAATCTTGCATTGTATGGGAAAATTCCTACTTTATATGGCTGCCATCTTGTTTTCAGTTTTGCTTGAAAATTCAAATTTGGAAACCTCCCAAAATGATATTCTGGGGAGGAACCAATACATGTAGCTTGTATTGGGACCCCTTAGGTGCATTCTGCATTTTACAACTTGAAAATTGCCTTATTATGTGGTTTAATTAGCATTTTAAATCTTTGTTCGCATATATATTATAAGTAAGATCCTAGTCTGTATGATGAGATACAAACTAGGATCCTACTTTGTGAGTCGAAAATCTGTTTTTCTTTATATATTATTTTTTAAGGACACATTTCTGCTGACATTGAGGTGCTCAAGCCTCATGTCAGTGGTAGAATAACCCCAAACACACTTGTCACTGTGGGACACTGGGTAGCCCACTTCCAGTGTCCCAAAACATTAGAAAAATGCATCTGCCAATGTCAGGTGCTCAATCCCCATGTTGGCAGTAGAAATTCACCTCCTCAGCCCCTGCCACTGTGGTATGCTGGGCAGCCACTCCCAGTGTACTGAAATATTTAAAGTTTGCAAACATTGGGGTGCCCAATCCATGTCGGCACTCCCTCCCAACTGTGTGGGACACTGGGTAGCCCACTCCCAGTGTCCCTAGTTACATCATACATGCCCCAGTGCTGTGGGACACTGGAGAGCCCACCCCCAGTGTCCCAATACACATTAGTACCTGTAAAAGAAAAAGAAAACTGTTCCCTGATGTCTTTTTATTTTTTTAATACCTGGAAAGCAGAAAATGGTCCCTCATCATCTACCACGTCCCCCTCCTCCACCCTCACCCTCCCTGTGTGCACCCACCTCCCCACACAGCCCCTTACCCCATACTTACGGAGGTCGGCGGCTGTGAACTTCTATGGACTGGGACATGTCTGCACTCTTCAGAACTGAACAGTGAACTGAAGAATCAAGCTAAGTGCTGTATAATGGCTGTCTATGGCGTTTTGAACTTATGTTGATATCTCGGGCATTTTACAACTTTTTTTTGCATAAAAAGGTTTTTTAAAGGACAACTGTATTATAGTTCACATCCATATTTGAATTGTCATTCCAAAAGTATTATACAACACACATCATTAACCTGGTACAGTACAAAGACATTGTGTTATTAATACAAACAACAGAAGGACATCCCTCCTGCATTTCTAAGCTCAGGCCATTTAACATTCCTATTATCTTTTGAGCTGCCCCAGTCACATTTCCCCTTTCCAACCTCTCCCCTGGTACCGTTCACCCTCACACCTCCATCCCTTCCCACAAGGCCATACTCTCTGACTTAAATCTGCCAAAAGAGGTGCCCATTCCCTCACAAAGCCCTCCAATCTGTCCTTAACCAATAATGTAAGTCTCTCCAGAGCTAATACCCTAAGGACCAAAGCCTGCCATTGTGGCACTGAGGGAATTACATAAGAAACCCCAGTATCTTGGATACAATGTCGGGCCAAAATGAACAACATCCTCATCCATCGGGATGGGGTTCCAATTCTCCTTCCTCATTTACTGCTACTCCAAATAGGCAGATGAGGGGATCCAACTTTAATGCCCTCCCAGCCATGCTCCCCACCTCCAGAGCCACTGTCCTCCAAAATCTCTGCAAAACCCTATACTCCCAAAAACAATGATAGTAAGTCCCCTTTTCCTCTTCACACCATCCACAATGTGGTGAGATAGCTGGGTGATATTTGTGTATTATTGCAGGTGCACGGTAAAGCCTGTGAAGAAATTTGTAGAAGGCTTCTTTAAACTTGCTGCAAATAAGAAGACCCATGTGTAAAGGAAGCAGCATAGCCCAGTTCTGATCCAGTATGGGGACCCCTAAATCCCTCTCCCAGAAACTTCTTACCTTTTGTTACTGGTCCATAAAACAATTACTGTATTCTTTAACCACTTTCCCAACAAAACCCTTTGGGTCCCCAGCTACTGACATAAGAAGAGATTCAATTTTGAGCATTTCCTGTCTACCTTCTCCACCTCTATCCAATCCAGAAAAGTATGCCCTAACCTGAAAATACCGAAATAAATGACTCCCCTCCAACTCCAGACCCTGTTTGACCGCTATGTAAGGGAGGATGTTATCCTGTTGAAATAGATGCCCCAGACTTCTAGCTCCCTTCTGTTCCCATCCCCTTAGACCAGGATCTTCTCACCCTGGTAAGAAAAAGGGGTTCTGAGCAATGGGCACCTAAAAGGTGTCCATCCCACCTACTCCTCGCAGCTTTTTAAACTTTTCCCAGCTTTCCAACATAACCAGTGTCAGGGGGTTTCTCCTCCTGGGCCCTATAGATCTGAAGGCCTCTCTTCTCCAAAAAGGCCAACAGCTTAGCTGGGCAGCCCCAATGTTCCAGGTCCACACAACTTGCCACCTTGGGGGTGTGGACCCAATCCCCTATATACCGTTGCTGCACCGCTAAAAAATAATGTCCCAAATCTGGGAAATTGAGGCCTCCCCTACCTGGCTCTAATTTAAGCCTCTGTAGGCTAACCTCACTTGAGTCCCATTCCAGATGAACGAAAGGCACCCTCCAACTTTTAAAATCCTCTTGGTCAACTCCACATGCAACATCTGCATTACATACAACAATCGGGGTAAAATATTCATCTTGATTAGGTTAATTCGCCTAACCATGAGATCGGCAGAGATGCCTAGTGCTTTAGATCTGCCAGAACACCTTTAACCATTGGGGTATAGTTCAGATAATATAAGGTCTCCAGATATGTAAAATGTTTATGCATCGTTTAATCCTCCACATGTGATCCAACTCGCTACCCGAGTCACATCAGCTCAGATTTATCTAGAGTTAAGCTTATAGCCAGAGAATCTAGCAGACTTTTCCACCATATCTAACAATAATGGCATGGACCTTTCTGGTTCCTTAACAAAAGCAACATATCATCAGCATACAACATTATCTTATGCTGCTCTCCTGAGACCCACTAACCCTTAATTTCTTCATGTTGCTGAATAGCAGTAGCAAGTGGCTCCACCACTAGGGCAAACAGTGGGGATAAGGGACAGCCCTGTCTCGTTCCCTACCTAGCTTAATCCTTCAGAAAGGGTACAATTCACCAACACTTTGGCCTGGGGAACTATACATTGCTCTGATCCACCCACAAACGGTTCACCCAGACCAAACCAGGACAGGATCTCAAAAGGTAGCCCCATTCCACTCTATCAAGGGCCTTTTTGGCATCCATTGAAAGTATACATGTATCCTCTCTTCCCTTATTCGCTCTCCAGACCACATTCAGGAGACGACACACATTGTGATAAGAGAGGCGACCCCGGATGAACCCGGTTTGGTCTAGGTGAACCAACTCTGGCAACACTACCTCCAGACTGGCAGCCAAAACCTTTGCCAAAATCTTCAGGTCATAATTCAGTAAAGAAATTGGTCTATAGGATGCACATTCTGTCACCTCCTTGCCAGCTTTCAGGATTAAACAAATGACCACATCTGAGAAAGTACCCAGTAGTTTCAGACGCTCTCCCTCCTTCTGCTAGAATGTGTCACACAGGGGACCCACCAACTGACTCCCCAGGGTCTTATAGTACTCAATGGGAAACCCGTCTGGTCCACTTGCCTTACCCCTTTTTAATCTTTGTATTGCTGTAACCACCTCGACCTTCGTTATTGATTTGTTCAATATCTCAGCCTGCTCCCTCGTTACTCGTGGTAACTCCAGATTTCTCATAAACTCCTCCACCTGACCCTCTACCACAGGCCCCTCAGCTGTATATAGGGATTTAAAGAATTCCCTAAAACATTCCTGGATCTGTGGCTCCTGCCTATGGAGATTGCCTCCCCTGTCCTTGATGGTAGTGATATGAGTTGGGCACCAGCCCCCCTTCATGAGCTGAATCAGTAGTGGGCCAGGCTTAATGCCCCACTTGAAGACTTGTTTCTTGCAAAACATCCAAGCCTTTCTTGCTTCCCCATGGAGAAAGGCATTCAGAGCATCCCCTATGGCTGTTAAGGCTATCCTCACGTCCCCCTCCTCCCCTCCAGCCACCCATCTCTCTAAATCCCTCAATTGATCCTCTAATGCAACCCATCTTTCCTGCTTCTGTTTCTTAACTCTACTAACATATCTAATAATCATACCCCTCCAAGAAGCTTTTCCCGCATCCCATAGCGTGACCTTGGAGGTATCTGATCCTCCATTAGCTCGCATATACTCTTCCCACTTTTCCTTTAAGTATTTCCCAAATTTGTTATCCCCAAACAGGTATTTCAGAAACTCCCGGGGGGGGGTGGACCCTCCCTCTGTATTCCCATCCTAAGAGTAAGAATCACCATCGCATGGTTGGAAATGTGAATGGGATTATGTTTAAGATCTATCATTCTCTTATACCATTCCCTCAATAGGAATGCAAAATCTATTCGAGACCACGTACCATGTGGGTTAGAATAAAAGGGGTACTCCCTGGGCCCCAGGTTCACTTCTCTCCACCCATCAATCATTCCTAACTCCACGAGCCCAAGTCTCCACTGCCGAATTGCACCACTCTGCCTGCCCTGGCCCAGGAATGGTCCAACACAGGGTCCATAGTACAATTTAAGTCTCCCCCCAGAACAAAGCCCGGGAATTGTTCCTTTACCAGCAGTGATTGTAGCATACTATAAAAGGTGGGTTCAAAGACCGCTGGAGCATACACACTAGCAAATGTAACTCTTTCACCCCAAAGCTCCCCCACCACAAAGACATACTGCCCTCTCCTGCATCCGTTATCACCCTCTGAACCTGGAAGGGTATATTTTTGTGCAGGAGGACAGCGACCCCACGCTTGTGAGACTTATATGATGCTGAATAACATTTCCCGACCCACCCCCTCACCAGTTTAGCATGTTACGATTCAGTAAGGTGGGTCTCCTGCAGAAGAACCACTTGTGCCCCCTGCCTCCTCAAGGCAGTGAGAAGGCCAGTATGCTTTACTGGAGTCGCTATCCCCCTCACATTCCAGGTACAAATATTCAGCTCCTGTAATTTAGCCATTATGACCAGCTATGATGGTCCTTTGTCTCCCCTCCCATATCTGCAGGTGACTGGTGAGGTACAATTGTCGCTCCTTGCATTTATGGGTCCCACTTTGAATCATCCTGAGCTTGTAACATATGTGGATATGAACACGTAAATGTGCATAACAGTGCACAATAATGTAAACAAACAGACATAAACATGAACAATAAACTGTAACAACACAGACAACTTTAAATCCTAACATATTCTTCCCCTGCTTCCCCCTCTCAGTACTAGATCATCAGTTATCCTTCCTTTCCCCATATTCCCCATTCTGAACATCCCATTCCAATCATCCCATTCCCCCTCACCATTTTCCATTCTCCTCTATTTCCCCAAACATCACCCCTCTTCAAACCTGACACCCCCTGCCCACACATTCTAAGGACACTAGCTGCCACTTATGCAAAAGTGTCCAAATACCCTATAGATTTGACCATGTTCCCTTGCCCACCCCCCCCCGCTGGAGTACAAAAAACTCCGTTAAGCTTCTTTCCCTCTTAAACTCTGCTGACCAAAATGGTTAGCTGGGTCCAGATGCCCTCAAAATCTCTCTCCATGCAGGTCCCTGCCAGCGGCCATTCCTCTGTATTAATATCCTGGGATACCTGCTGCCATTCCAAATAACTATCTTCCTCCAGGTGTGCCACTACCCCTAAAAAAAATGGGGCTACGCGGCACCCCCCAATGACCTGCCTCTCCCTGTGCCCATCTGTTGCCCTTCCCCACTTCCCATAAATCCAGGCAATCATCATAAGCCAGTCCCAACAAATATATTCAACAACATTGACCCCCCCATGTAGCCCTGTAAGTGTTGCAGATACAGCCTCATCTTTCCTCCCTGCACCTTCCCTTCAGGAGCGAGGGCTGAACAAGTCCTTCAAATACACCTGTGTCCCAAAGGAGACATCCCCAGCAAATTTCACACTGCTAATAATAGGGATGAGAAGAGAAAACAAAAGCTCCAACAGTCCCTCATAGAGGCCCCCGAAGGCCTATCCCATGTGAGGGAAGGGTATGCTCTTCAGAGCCCTCCATTAAACCCAGACCTTCCACGTGGAAACAGGGAAAGGGTGAATGAGCATCTCCCACAGTCCAGGCTCATGGCGCTACATCCAGTCAGGTTCCTTCCCCTGCACCTCCCCACGGGGAGTGCGGGCACACTCCAAGGCAGTTCAGTCCTATGTACATCCCCTTCAAAATGTTAACAGGCCACCAGTCTGCAACTTAGAGAAAAAACTGTTCAGTACCAACAGTAGCAGGATCAGCAGTATAATGTCCCCCAAGCCCCTCGAGTCTCCTGAGACACTGAGTAGCACAACAAAACAGTCGGCATACCATGTATGTCAGGAAGACATTCACTCATCCAATCTTCTTTCTGAGCTCCTCACGAAAGTTTCAGTCTTCTTCACCTGCCAGAAAAAAAACTGCATCCTCGTGCTTAATCTTATGAGTTGCAGGATAAATCATAAAGTTCTCCACCTTCATACTCCTCAAGCTAGTCATCACCTCATTGAACATTTTGCACTTTTTTAACAATCTGGCTGAATAATCCTGGGAGATAAACAGCTTATGCCCCTCGTATACAAGCGGACCCTTTTCCTGATATGCCTGCAGTACCTTCTCTTGGTCCTGATAATAGTGAAATCTCATGATGAGCTGTCGAGGTGGTTGGCCTGCTGGCAGCCTGGACATAACTGCCCAGTGGACCCTCTCCATCGTTATCCGGCCATCACTCATTTCCACCCCCAGCAAAGTAGGCAAAGTCACTGCACAGAATTCCAGTGCACTCCCACCTTCTTTTCCTTCAGGTAGTCCCCTTAAATGGAGGTTGAGCCTCCTACGGTAATTCTCCTGGTAAACTGGTGCCTCCTTCATATCTTCTAGTTCTCTCTGCAGTGCCAGGATTTTCTCTGGGGCACCCTGCATTTCATCCTCCATCCTGGAAATTCTCTCCTCCATCTCATTCAGATGCAGTGCCTGGGCCAACTGCTGTGTAAGAACCTCCTGAATTTTATCACCTCTCCGGGATTCTAGTTTGCACAGTCTGGGTTCAAAGGCCGCCATGACCTGGCCCGTAAGCTCACGGCCCAGTGCGGCTATTTACACTGCCGAGAGTGAAATCAAGCTCTGGCTTTTACTCTGTCCACTGGTCACACCTTTCTTGCCCATTTTGGCTGCTGTTCATTGACTCTTACTGGGGCCCGAGATTAAATACTCATCCATTACACAGTCGCCACTCGATCTAGCTACTTTTTGACTGAAATAAGAAGCGAACTATAACTTTATTTTGTTTTCATTCTTGACTTAGAGGAGCGAGGTAGGAACATGTCTTGTCAGTTTACCAGCTCATTAGCGCCTCCAACATTTTTGCATCAGATTTTCAACATGGATATTTTGGGACCCCACCTCATGAACACTGTCACTGTCATCTCATTAATTGGACCCATAAGGTGATTTTGTGGTTGCTGTGTGGAATCAGCTTTTGGGACCGATTAATGAAATGACAGTGCCAGCATTCATGAGGGGTTGTTCAAAAGCACATGTTAAAATGTGGTGCAAAATGTTAATATCCAGCGTCATGAGCATGTGTTGTGCAGTTTCTATGCACACTTATAACTTTGCCAATTTTAATATTTTCACTCCAGATTTTCAACATTGCCATTTTTCACACCTGCTCATGATCAGTATGGCTGTCATTTTCACATTCTGCCCAAATGTGTTTCACCTGTGGCAAGAAAGGCATGGTCGCTGTGCAAAATCAACTTTTGGGAGGCTTTAATGAAATGACAGTGCCAGTGTTCATAAGGTGGGGTCCCCAAAAGGCCATGATGAAAATTTGGTGTAAAAATTCCTCACAATGCTAGAGTTACGTGCGTCCGTTGAATTTATTCTACATACGTGCATAACTTTGCTACTTTTCAATTTTTTGAGGCCACATTTTTGACATAGCCATTTTTAATACCACCTCTTGAACAGTAACAGCTCTCATTTTTCACATCCTGCCTAAAATGTATTTTTGCACCTGTGACGCAGAATGGCATTGCAGTTGTGCATAATGTTTTGCCTTGCATTTCACAATTTCTCTGTACTGGGGTAATAAGATGGCTATGCTGACAATTTGGTCACTGTTTGACACATGGAGGTGCAGTGCCCAGAGTGCCATGTGCTTCTTCACCTACATACTCCCACAGTAAAAATACAAATACTATTATACTATCTCAAAGAAAAGGGAAGTTCATTACTCTGTTAATGCATTAGTTAGGGTTCCTATTACAGCAACAAAAGTATGGAAATTTGATGTTAGCATTTTTAACCCTACCACCCCTACTCCTACCCTCCACACACCAACATGCATCAGGGTGTGCCTTGGGTTTGTTGGGCCTAACTCTCACCCCATTTTCCTATGCTGTACCATCTCAGCTTCCTTACACATGGAATGGGGTGAGAGTCAGGGCTAATGACCCCAAGGCACACCTTAATGCCTGTTGGTGTGCCGAGGGTGGGATGGTAGGGTTGGGAACGCTAACACTGAATTTCCATACTTTTGTTGCTGTAATAGGAAGCCTAACTGATGCATTAACAGAGTTTTTTTGCAATATATATATATACTGTATATATTATGGTAGCACGGTAGTGCTACCATAGTTAGGGTTGAGCAGCCCTTTTAAGGTTAAATGGTGAAACTTTGCATCTTTATAACTTTGCCACTGTTCAACGGATTTGCCTGAAATTTGGCAGGCATGGGGCATAACCATAGTTCTTTGGATTTATTAACTTTTGTACTGGTCGCGGATATACGGCTGTGGAGTTATTAAGCGACATCTGTATGCGCCAATTATGTTTTGCACATTCTTTGCTCACACCTACAGGTCGCATGGTTTGAATGACCAGTCCGAAAACTTCAGGAAACATGCGGCCAGGGTCCCCGATGTGCCTTTTGAAGATTTCATGAAAAAATATTGAACGGATCAAAAGTTATTCAAAAAACAAATTTCCATTATAAGTCAATGGGAAAAGTTAACAAAAAGTTCAACACTTTCGCAAATGCAGTTTTTAGTGTCGCAAATGGCCCTAGTAGTGTTGCAAATCTGCCATTTTGTTTTCAATTACTGATCACAGAAATGCTTGGCATTTAAAATTGGGACCATCTAGGGACACAATACTGTTTGTGTTTACCTATTTGAGCCCTGAGGATGCTAGCCATGTCTTTATTTTGGGGTTAAACACCCCAAAAATATATTTTTCAAATTTCTGGAAAAAGTAGTGTCACAAAGTAGTGTCACACTTGCAACACTTTTGCAAAGTTTTGTGAAAGGTGTCGCAAATCACAACACTACTTTTCTAGCCTATGGCCAAAATGACAGAAATTCTTTGCCACCCTGCTGCAAAACAACTGTTTGGTCTTTTGGGCTGATATTTGGAGGGAAGGCAGCCAACATCTCACAGATGTGCCTTTTGGTGGTTTGTTGACAAAATATTGCAGGGATGCAAAGTTACAGTTCTCCGAAGTTGATGTTTTTTCCCCATAGACTAACATGGTGGCATCCGTCGCGTCTTTCGGGACTCGTATCTCAGAAATGGTGCGAGATACGGAATTTTCAATGTGACAATCCATAGCCCTATGGGCTATGCATTCAGTGAAAACCTAGCCAGAAAACTCACGAATGATGCGAAATTTTAATTTGTTTTCTACGTCGTACAACTACTGAGATATTAGCATTTTAGTATTACAACTGCTCGTTTTCTGCTCAGAGGCCCATTATTATGCATACATTCTTTGTTTTCACTGTCTTTCTCAATGGAGCTTTTGGAGAAAAATAGGGTGTGCACTCCACTTACTGTTACACGTAGGCTTTACACTTGTGTTTCCATGCCAGTTTGTGACAGCGTTCCCGTGTACGCCACCGTGTGCGTTACCCTTTGCATTTCCATTACTGATTTCTTTGGCGTTATTGTTGCTGTTACCATTACCATTTGCATTTACAATTGCGGTACCGTCACCATGCGCATTATGGTTTGCGTTTCTGTACACGCTTGCATTTGCATTTCTGTTTCCTTTCCCATTACTGTTGCTGTTACAGTGCTCATTTGCATTTACAATAGCGGTACCATGACCATGTGCATTACCAATTGCATTTCCGTATGCGCTTGCGTCTCCATTTGCATCACTGTTCCCTTTGTGCCTGCATTTCTATTAACACTTGCTTTACAATTTTGTTTGTGTTACCATGTGCGTAACCATTACTGGTTCCATTTGCATTACTGTTACCATTACTATGTCACAAAAACTCATGCTGTGGGAGCATTCCATTCACTATTTATACTCCTCATTCTCAAAAAGAAGGGAAATTAGTTTAATGCACCAGTTAGAGTTGTTCCACAGTGACAAAAGCGAGGAAATTCGATGTTAGGGTTGAAACCCCCCATGGACCCACTGTACCCCACCCCCCAGCCGGCATCGGGATGTGCATTGGGGTCGTCGGTCCTAACTCTCACCCCATTCTCCTATACTTCACCACCTCGGCTTCTCTACACATGTGATGGGGTGAGAGTTAGGGCCAATGATCCCAACACACACCCCGATGCTGGCTGGGGGGAGGTCAAAGGGGGGGGTTCAACCCTATCATCGAATTTTCTTGCTTTGTTGCTATGGACCAACCCTAACTGATGCATTAAACAGAGTTTTTGCCTCTAATATATATATATATATATATATATATATATGGATTAGCTCCTGTGACACAGGATCCATTTTGTGCTGAACAACTATTTTGTTCTATTGAAAATAACGGGAAATTCAAAATGTTATAAGTTTTGAATGGATTAATATTTTTTCACCAAACCTTCAAAACAGACATCTGTGAGGCAAATGATTTGTACTTTGAAAATGTCAGACAACAACCTAAAAGAGTTTCTGAGATACGGTGGACAAAAAATAGCAAAAACCACATAAATGTAAGGATTTTTGATGACTCTATCTCAGGAACCACACAATCTATTCAAACTAAATTTCCCAGATCAACTGACCTATCCCATGAGATTATGCAGGCAAAATGTCATGCACATCTGATGAATGGGGCAAAGTTATTAAGGTGCAAAATATGCAAAACAGGATGACCTGTTTGCAAAAATGGAAAAAAAACATGTAAATGTAAGGATTGTCAAGATTCTGTATCTCAGATACTACACAAGCAATTCAAACTGCCAGATCAACAGAACAACCCCATGATCTTATGCATGTAAACTTTCATGCACATCTATTGAATGGTTGCAATGTTATTAAGGTGTACAATATGCAAAACAAGATGACCTGCAAAAATAGAAAACACACTTAAATAAACAAGGGCTTAACAAGTATGTAACAACCTGGAATATTTAAATAAGTCCAAAGTTGATTGGCTGGCAAGATATGAACCTCAAAACTGAAGATGTCTACAGACATCTAAAGGAGTGAATGGAAATAATTCAGTGATGCCTCCAGTCAGTGTAGGAGGGAAGGGTGATGCAATTTGCTGCCTACAGGTGCTATCGGTGGGAATGAGTTTGAGACTCTGTATCTCAGACACCACACAAGCGATTCAAATGGAATTTGCCACATCAACAGACCTACGACTCACAATTCTGTGTTCATAATTTCATGCACATCCATTTAAGGGCTGAGAAGTTATTAAGGTGCAAAGTATGCAAAACTGGAAGGCTGTTTGCGAAAATTGAAAAATATTTACATTTAAGGATGTTTGAGACACATTATCTCAGAAACCGAAAAGGTGATTCACATGAAATTAGCCACATCAACAGACATCACCTATGAGATTATGCATGCAAACTTCATGCACATCTGTTTAATGGTTGCAAAGTTATTATGGTGCAAAGTATGTGCAACTGAATGACTGCGAAAATAAAAGTACTTTCATGCCTGATATATACAGTTTTCCTATAGAAAATAATGGGAATTTGAAAATTTAATAACTTTTGAATGGATTAATATTTTTTTCACCAAACCTTCAAAATGCACATCTGTGATGCAAAAGCGTTATACCTGGAACATTTCAGACCACAACCTAAAGCTGTTTCTGAGATACAGGTGGATAAGGGATTTGGCTTCATTGGGGACTGGGGGTCCACCTGGAGAGATGCAGGCCTATACTGGCATGATGGTCTGCATCTGTCCAGGAGGGGAACCAGGATCCCAGGTGATAGGTTTAAATGCTCTTCAGCATTTAAACTAGCCAAGGGAGAGCACTGGAGAGGAGCAGGGAAATCCTAGCCCCCCCCCAAAAAAATCAGGGTACTAAGTGAGGTAAACACCAAGATAGAGATGTCAATAGGGAGAAAGGCAGGAGTAAATGGAGAAAATGACAAATGCAATAAGGACAGGGATGGGGCAAAAAGGGGTAAGGCCATCAAGAAATGGAGGGTAATGAGTACCAACGCCCGTTGTCTGGACAACAAGCTCCCTGAACTGGTGGCCTTGATGGAAGAGGGATGCCTGGATATCGTAGCAGTCACAGAAACATGGTACACAGAGAACCATGACTGGGATGTTAACATACCAGGGTATACAACCTACAGGAGAGACAGGGAGGGGAGAAGAGTGGGCAGAGTAGCTCTCTATGTAAGGGAAGGGATAAAAACAACTGAACAAAAGAGTAAACAGGGAAGAGAGGAGGCACTGTGGGTCACCCTAGAGGCTGGAAATGGCATCACAATCTGCACAGGGGTTGTATACAGACCCCCAGGTCGGGGGGATGGACAAGGATATGATGGAAGACATCCTTAGGATGGCAGAGAAAGGAGATACTGTTGATGGGGGACTAACATGCCAGATGTTACTGGAGCACCTTTGCTGCAACCACATCAAAAAGCAGGGCCATTCTCGATGCCCTTCAGGTGGCATGCCTCAGACAGCTAGTTTTGGAACCCACTCATGAGGGAGCAATCTTAGACCTCATACTCTCAAATGGGGACAGTGAGAGGATCTCAGATCTAGAAGTGGGTAGCCATCTGGGAACATGTGACCACCAAACAGTGTGGTTCCCAATAAATTCAGCTACAGAGTCAAGCCATACAAAAGTGAGGGTTCTGGACTTCAGGAGGGCTGACTTTGGCAAGATGGGAGAGTGCCTCAGAAAAGCACTAGCAAACAGGCTAGAAGGAGGGGTGGAGCAACAATGGGGAACCATCAAAACTGCCTCCACAGAGGCAACAAGCCTTTGTGTGAAGCAAATAAACAAATCAAAACAAAAAAAAAAAGCCACTATGGTTCTCAAAAGAGGTGGCGGTGAAGGTTAGGGAGAAAAAGATAGCATTTAAGAAGTATAAGGAAACACAAAAGGAGCAGGACAGAGAACTATACAAGTTAAGGCAGAAGGAAGCAGGGAGGGTAGTTAGAATAGCAAAGGCCAAAACTGAGGAAAAGATAGCCAACTCAGTTAAGAAGGGGGATAAAACCTTTTATAGGTATATCAGGGAGTGCAGAAAGACAAAGGGAGGGATAGTGAGGCTGAACAGAATGGACGGCGGGTGGGCAGAGAGGGACAGTGAAAAAGCAGGGATACTGAATGAATATTTCTGCTCAGTATTCCAAAAGAGGAGGAGGGGGAGGTGCCTAATCCAATTAACAGAAGCACTCTGGATAGGGGGGTTGATCCCAGTCCTTTCACAGAAGAAAGGGTTCTGAAAGAACTCCTAAAACTGAAGGTGGACAAACCAATGGGGCCTGATGGAATTCACCCCAGAATTCTAAAAGAATTAAGGAGAGAACTAGTGACACCACTGACTATCCTTTTTAACAAATCATGGGAGGATGGTGTGGTACCTGAGGACTGGAGGAAGATGGATGTGATTCCCCTTCACAAAAGTGGGAGCAAGACAGAGGCAGGAAACTACAGACCTGACAGTTTGACCTCTGTGGTAGGGAAAGTGATGGAATCACTTCTGAAGGAAAGAATTGTTGAGTACCTGGAGGCCAGTGGGGCACAGGACCCAAGTCAGCATGAGTTCACAGTGGGAAGGTCATGTCAGATGAAGCTAATTGATTTCTTTGACTGGGTGACCAAAGTAGTAGACCAGGAAGGGGCTGTGGACATGGTCTACCTAGACTTTAGCAAGGCATTTGACACAGTCCCACACAAAAGATTAATAGTCAAATTAACCAGCCTATGAGTGGGTCCCAGGGTGATAGCCTGGGTGAAACATTGGCTGGACAACAGGACACAGAAGGTAATTGTAAATGGAGTCCACTCTGAAGAAAGAGGGGTAACTAGCGGGGTACTGCAGGGTTCAGTACTGGGTCCAGTCCTTTTTAATGTCTTTATAAGTGACATTGCAGAGGGACCGGAAGGAAAAGTATACCTCTTTGCAGATGACACAAAGATCTGCAACAGGGTTGATACCCAATGAGGTGTGGAAAGAATGAGAAGGGACTTGGCAAGGTTGGAGGAATGGTCAGAAGCATGGCAGCTTGGATTCAATGCAAAGAAGTGCAAAATAATGCTCCTGGGAAACAAGAACCCAGGGGAAGATTACACAATGGGGGAGAGGTAGTAACAACAACAAAAATGGAAAGAGACCTGGAGGTAATCATATCAGATGACCTTAAGGTAAGCAAGCAATGTGAGAAGGCAGTAGGGAGGGCTGGGGGGATATTGGGATGTATAGGGAGAGGCATCACCAGTAGAAAACAGGAAGTTGTTATCCCTCTGTACAGACAGTTGGTGAGACCCCATCTGGAGTACTGCATCCAGTTCTGGAGACCCCATCTCTGCAAGGACATAGACAGGATGGAGGCAGTCCAGAGGAGGGCAACTAAAATGGTGCAGGGTCTGCAAGAGAAGCCATACGAGGAGAGACTAAGAGCTTATATATAGTTACCTTTGAGGAAAGGAGGAGAGGGAGACATAATAGAAACTTTTAAGTACCTCAGTGGAATCAACAAAGTCCAAGAGGGTAGCATCTTTCAGAAAAAGAGATGTGCAAGAACAAGGGGACACAATTTGAAGATAGAGGGGGGACGGCTCAGGGGCAATGTGAGGAAGTATTTTTTCACAGAGAGGGTGGTGGACGCATGGAACAGCCTTCCTGAGGAGGTTGTGGAGTCAAAAACAGTGGTGGAATTCAAGCATGCATGGGACAGACATAAGGCAATTTTTGTGGGGGCTAGGAAGAAATATGCTGTTGGTTAACAGCAATTGGAAGAGAGAAGGGACTGCGGGGACATGATAGAGGTCTTTAGGTACATGAAGAGGGTAAATAGGGGAGGAACAGTCATGGTGCTTCGAAGGAAGGAGGAAGGGGCCACTAGAGGGCATGGCTGGAAGCTGGAGGGGGAAGATTCAGGGGAGAAAGGAGGAGGTGCTACTTCACTGAGAGGGTGGTGGAGCCATGGAATGCACTGCCTAGGGGGCTGGTGGAGGCAGAGACAGTGGAGGGTTCAAGAGGGGGTGGGACAGGTACAGGGGAAGGGTTCTGGAAGCACAATCCAATGCAGCAAGAATATCCGGAACTGGGAAGGGAGAAGCCAGAGAAGGCGAGGGGGACAGCAAGGTCAGCACCCAGGTTGGGGACTGACCAAACGAGCAGACACGAAAGACCGTTAGGCCTATTCTGCTGGCATTTTAGTATGTTAGTATGTTAAATAGGATCTGCAGCTTATCCTGTAGGTGGGGAAATGGGCAGACTAGGTGGGCCAAGTGGTCCTTATCTGCTGTCAAAGTCTATGTTTCTATGTTTCTGTGGCAAAAAAGGTGTAAAGGTGGGATTTTTTTGGCACTCTATCTCAAAAAGCACACAACGGATTCATACGAAATTTGGCAGGTCAAGAGACCTACCCCTTGAGATTATGCAAATGTCAGATGTCATGCAAAATCCATTGAATAGTTCCAAAGTTATTAAGGTTCAAAATGTGTCTTTAAAGGACAACTAACCCATTTTTTTACACATTTTATCTTTTTTTAAATGACTCAATAGGTTTGTAAAGGAGAGGCTATTTATATTTTATCATAATTGTAAATGCAAATGGTAATGGTAACAGCAACAATAATGCCAAAGTAAACAAAAATGCAAGTGTGTATGAAAACACAAACCGTGAAGAGTAAGGTCATATGGAACCACAATTGTAAATGCAAATGGTAACGGTAACTGCAACAATTATGCCAGAGGAAAGAGAAATGCAAATGCAAACATATACAGAAATGCAAACTGTTATGTGCACGGGCATGGCATCTCAATTGCAAATGCAAACGGTAACGGTAACAGCAACAATAATGCCAAATGAAACAGAAATGGAAATGCAAGCGCAAACAAAAATGCAAACCATAATGCACACTGCGGCATAGACAGGAATGGTGATGAGAATGGTAACGGAAGTGCAACTGGAAATGCTACTGTTACAGTAGTGAAAGGGAACACCCTTCTTTTCCCTAAAAACTGCATTGAAAAACACAGTGAAAACAAGGAATGTATGCATAATAATGGATTTCGGAGCACAAAAGTAGGACTTGAAATACTAAATTGCTTATATCGCAGGAACTGTACAAAGTAGAAAAGAAATTAAAATTTCATATGAATTATGACTTTTTTGGCTAGTTTTGTGTTTAGCCCCTGTTTGGAGGGCTAAGTATTTTTGTGACGAAAAGTCAGTATCTCACACCGTTTCCGAGATACGGGCCCTGAAAGGCGTGACGGACGCCATAATGTTATCCTGTGGGAAAAACATCAACTTTGGAGTGCCGTCACTTTGCTGCCCTGTAACACTTTTTCACCAAACCATGAAAAGTCACATCTGTGGGATGTTGGCTTTCTTCCCTTCAAATTTCATCCAAAAAGACCAAACTGTTATTTTGCAGCAGGGCGGCAAAGAATTCCTGTAATGCGGCGGATGCCGTAATGTTATACTATAGGAAAAAGTGCTAACTTCATAATGCCATAAGTTTGCCATCCTGTAATATTTTTTGACAAAACAATGAAAAGGCACATCTCTGGGATGCTGCCTTTCTCCCCTCCAAATCTCAAGAAAAAAGACCAAACCATTTCTGAGATATTCAATGTCAAAGATTAGTAAAAATTTCCCTATCTATTCCATTATAAAAATCTAGCCGTCTTGTCCCTATTTTGTGATTAAAGATAGTGATCAAAGAATCTTATGATCAAAGAATTTGCAGGCTCATGAACAAAGAATTAAAACCTTATAAATCAACAAATTGAAGGATTGTGGTAAACCACTGCCATGGTTCGACAGAGACGAAGCCCCTGAGTAAAACCCACCCTCATTTGACTTCCTAGGATGCCCCTGGGCTGAGAAACTTGATTTTTAAAATGGGCCATCTCATCCCTGACTCGCGATGCACGATAGCGATCAAAGAATCTCACGATGAAAGAATTTGCAGGCTTGCGATCAAAGAATGTGTAGGCTCACGAAAAGAATTAAAAATGTTATAAGTCAAAAAAAATTGAAGGAATTGCGGTAACTCACCACCATGGTTTGACAGAAAGAAGCCCCTTGAGTAAAACCTACCCTCATTTGACTTCCTAGGGCATCCCGGCTGAGAAAATAGATTTTTTAATCTGGCCATCTCGTCCCTCGCTCATGATCCACGATCATGATCAAAGAATTTGCAGGCTCACGATCAAGGAAATTGCACACTCACAATCAAAGAGAGAGGGACAAGATGGCCAGATTTTAAAATGTTTTTTCTCAGCTCAGGGGTGCCCTACAAAGTTAAATGAGGCTGGGTTTTGCTTAGGGGGCTTCATTCTGCCCCATCTGAATAACAAAAATAATGTATTAACTATTCCTGGTAGTCTAGTTGCCCATCGTTATAATAAAATATATAATCATTTGTAATGCCCTGGTAGTCTAGTGCCCCCCAATGTGTTTTTTTTTACATCCCTGGTAGTCTAGTGGTCCCCTGAGCTGTATAAAATAAATATTACTGCTCATATCCCTGGTAGTCTAGTGGACCCCTGATCTGTATGAAATAATATTAATTGTACATATCCCTGGTAGTCTAGCACCCCCCATCATAATAAAATAAATAATGATTAAGTATTTCCTGGTAGTCTAGTTGCCCCCACCCGAGCTGTATAAAATAATGGTAACTGCTCATATCCCTGGTAGTCTAGTGGCCCCCCAATCTGTATGAAATAATATTAATTGCAGATATCCCAGGTAGTCTAGTAGCCCCCCATCATAATAAAATAAATAATGATTTAGTATTTCCTGGTAGTCTAGTGGCCTCTACCCCCACCCAGCTGTACCAGCCCACCCAGCACCCCCACCCATTCCCAGCTGGCAACTGGTGCAGCCCACCTCTCACCTCCATGGCCAGCTTCTGACTGTGTGCATTATGAACGCTAATGCAAAGAGGCACTCTGAAAATAAGTATGTCATGGATGCACTAAAATATCAGATTCATTTTCATGACTGCTCTAGGATCCTGATGACCTTACAAGACAGCCACTAGTGAGGTCACTACATTCTCTTTTTTTATAATTATTTTTTTATTCTGCTCACCGTCTCCACCTGGCACACCTTTGGATATGGCCTTCTGACAGCTGGTTATTCTTCTGCTGCCTGAGATCCTCCCGTATCAGGCCCCCCCTCTGGAGCTCCTACCATCACCACAATCTGCTGACTTCCTGACTTGTATACCCCCTAAGGTGGGGCTGCCACTCCTTCTTGGTACCCTTTCTCAGAATCTAGCTGGCTGGCAGAGAGTGGAGGAGGAATCAGAGGCCTTGACATGGGCACAGACTGGCATTGGGCTTGGGGGCCTTACCACAGGGTCCATCGTCATCCTCCTTGGGCCCAGGGTTTTTCCTTGTTCTGGTACCCCCAGCTATACAGACATGAAATGACATCAGCGCATGGTGGGCATGCTCCAAAACATGCATGCAGGATGTCTTCTGGCACCTCCACTGCTACATAAGTGTTCCCCATCTGCAGCAGTTCCAGTCTCCTCTGGAGCAACTAAGTGTCAGGGATCCACAGCCCACCCTTCCCAGGAGAGGAGAACAGTCATCTGAAAGCTCAAGTCTCTCCTTCTGGCTGACCCCAGTGCCCCAAGTAAGCTCCCAAACCCAAGTCACTGGCATGGCACAAGATAAGGCAGATGCCTTAGTCCTCAGCACCACCAAGCCAGCCAATGTCACTGCATTCTGAAAGCACAACTGAAAAACTGTAAACATGATAATTTCAGTGCAGCCATGATATATTAAAGAAGAAGAAGAAGAATCAGAATTTATATAGTGCTTTTCATGCACAGTATCCCAAAGCACTTTACAAGCAATGCTAGACTGGTAGTGAAGTGACTGCATGTGTGTGGCAGCCATATTGCACATCATCACCCACAACAGTCTGGATAATTGCATGATTCAATTTATGCAATTTATGCAATGGCATTCCTTTGTTACTGTTTGTGTGCTGGTGCATATACAGTTTTTATTAGAGCTATACTGTATTTGTGTTCAGTTTTTCATTTAATAATGTTTTGTATTAAGCTATTTGTACTTCATCAGTGCACTTCTATCTTTTCCAGTACATTGATCCACTGTTGTCCTGGTTGTTATGGTACTGTCAGAATGTTAACAAATAATGGCTAGCTGGACGCACCCAGAGAGTAGTGGTCGGTGGGGGAGCTTCTGAACCCTAGAGAGGTCGGTAGTGGGGTACTGCAGGGCTCGGTCCTGGGTCTGATCCTGTTTAATGCATACATATCGGACATCAGGGAGGGTATAGGGTGTGAAATGAGTCTCTTCACTGATGACTCCAAGATGGGAGCAGTAGTTGAGGGGGAAGAGGGGAGGTTGGCCCTGCAAGGGGACCTGGACACCCTGGAAAGCTGGGCTCACACATGGAAATTAAATTTCAATATCACCAAGTGCAAGGTATTATATCTTGGGCAGGGAAACCCTAAACACAGGTACACCCTGGGAGGGGAGGTGCTGGAGGCCTCAATAGGGGAAAAAGACCTAGGGGTCATGGTGGATGCATGTATGAATAACTCTGAGCAGTGCAGGAGAGTGGCTAGCAAGGCAAACAGGATGTTGGGATGCATCGTAAGGGGATCACCTCTAGGAGCAGGGAAGTGATTCTGCCACTGTACAATGGACTGGTTAGACCACACCTTGAGTACTGTGTACAGTACTGGAGACCACACTTGAAGAGGGACATACAGCTCCTGGAGAGGGTACAGAGGAGGGCAACTAAGATGATACGAGGACTAGGGGATTTGACGTATGAGGACAGACTTGAGGAGCACTGCCTGTTTTTATTGGAGGAGAGGAGAGATGGGGGGACATGATTGAGGTCTTCAAGTACCTTAAGGGAATAAATAGGGTAAACATGGAGGGGATCTTTAGACTAAAGCAGGGAGGTATCACCAGAGGGCATGGTTTGAAGTTGGAAGGTAGAAGGGTGAGGGGGAAAAAAGGAGGAGGTTTTTCACTGAGAGGGTGGCAGACCCTTGGAATGCACTGTCTGGTGAGCTGGTTCAGAGATCCACAGTTGAGGGCTTCAAGAGAGGGTGGGACAGACACAGAAGTGGATGTATCAGATGATGACCTGGCCCAAGGGGTTGGGGATGGATGATAGGGGTTTCTGGAACACAAGTGGGGGAGGGCCTCGGCACCCAACTAGGGATCTGAGGTTCAAGCAGACTCGATAGACCATAAGGCCTAATCTGCTGGCAATTAGTATGTTAGTATGTTAATGCAAAAAAATCAGCTCGTCAGTGTTTGAACAACTGGTTCCAAATCAAAGACCAGTTAGAATTTTGGATTTTCATTACAGGTAAAGACATGTCAACTGAAGGAATAAATGCTGATGACAAGGCAAGTGAGAGATTAAAGGGTGATGACAGGAGAACTGACAGAGTAACTTGTTTATTTTCTCAACTAACCTGTCCTAAGAGAATAATATATATATATATATATATATATTCATTACAAAAACATTGTGTAATGCATCAGTTAGGTTAGTGACAAAAGTAAGGAAATGAGACATTAGGGTTGAGCTCCTAATCCCCCATGACACCAACCCCATCCCACAGACTGACAGATGCTGGGGTGTGCCATGGGGTCACAGAGGTCTAATCACACCCCATTCTCTTTACTGAAGCATGTCAACCTGTTTGCACATGGAATGAGGTGAGAGTTGGGCTTTGTGACCCCATGGAATACCTCAGCATCTGTCAGTCTGTGGAGGATGGGGTGATGGGGGTTTAGGGCCTCAACCATAACATCTCATTTCCTCAATTTTGTCACTTTAACCCTAACTGATGCATTAAACAAAGTTTTTGTAATGAATATAATATATATATATATATATATATATATATTATAGTAGTGCGGTCACGTCACTATAGTTAGGGTTCAACGGTCAATTACATATTAAAGTCAAATGTTTAGATGTTAATAACTTTTGACCTGTTCAATGGATTTGCCTGAAAGTTGGTATGCACGGTAGGGCATGGTTGGTCTCTTGATCTGCCAAATTGTGTTTTGGTCAGACTTATGGTCTTTGTGTACGAAAGCGTGGAAAAATGCAAAATTATCCATTTTTGGAGGCAGCTTTTGGGATTTTGGATGTGGCCCCGCACAGCAGTCATGTGGCATGCCACTCTGCAAGATGGCTCATTTGAAAGAGCTTTGGTGGCAGAACATGCCGCTTTTCATTTGGTGAAAAAATATTAAGGCATTCAAAAGTTATGCCACTTTTAAGTTCCCATTATAAGTCAATGGGAAAATTTATATGTCTATTTTGTGAACAAAGAATGGGGTTTTGGCCATCTGGTCCCACCTGGCGATCAAAGAATCTGCAGCCTCATGGTTCAAGAATCTTTGTCCCAGAGTATTTTCAAAATTCTTTGATCGTGAGGTCCGCCATCTTGTTTTGAAATTTCCCATCATAAAACATAAATAATGTCTCGGCTCAGGGTCACTTCTGGTAAAACTTGGATGGGTTTACTCAGGGGGCCAGTCTATCGAAACCATGCTTTGGTTCCATCCAAATCGGTCAAAAAATAGAGTTATTAGCTTTTAAAATCTTCATTTGTGGCTTGCTAACAATCTTTGATTGCGAGCCTGCAAATTCTTTGATCATGAGATTCTTTGATCGCGATTGTGCTGTGTAATGTATGAATATATGAATTTCCTCTCTTTTTTTTGCTTTAGAAGAACCCTAACTGATGTATTAACTAAGTTTTTTGCATAGACTTTCCTTACTTTAAGAAAGAATTGAAAGTAGAAAGTTATGCTAGAGTTGGTGGGAGCGCAGGGCCCACCATGTGATTTTGTGTGACATAGTAACAGTAAGTGCAATACAAACAAAAGTGCAAATGGTTACGCACATGGTGACACAAACGTAAATGGTAACACAAACGGAAATAGAAATGCAAGCTCAAAGTGATGCCAAAGCGAAGAGTGATGGAAATGGAGATGCAACAGCAGTGTGTACAGAATGCAACTGGTAATGCACACATTCATGGTACCGCAATTGAAGAAACAAATGCTAATGGTAACAGCAACAATAACACCAAAGGAGACAGAAACAGAAATGCAAACACAAGCACATACAGAAACGCAAACCATAATGCACATGGACACGGTATTCCAATTGTAAATGCAAATGGTAACAGTAACGGCAAGAATAACACCAAAGGAAACAGAAACGTAAACGTAAATGCAAGTGCATACATAAACGCAAACCGTAATGCACACAGTCACGGTACCTCAATTGTAAATGCAAATGGTAATGGTAACAGCAACGATAATGCCAAACTAAACAGAAATGCAAGCGTCTACAAAAACACAAACCATAGTAAGGCACATGGTCACGGTACCACAATTGTAAATTCAAATGGTAACAGGAACAGCATCAATAACACCAAAGGAAAGAGCAACGCAAACGCAAGGGCAAACAGAAACGCAAACCATTACATGCATGATCAAGGTACCACAATTGTAAATGCAAATGGTAACGGTAACAGCAATGATAAAGCCAAAAGAAACAGAAACGCAAACACAAATGCAAGCGTGTATGGAAATGCAAACCGTACTGCGACGGGCACGGTACTGCAATTGCAAATGCAAATGGTAATGGTAACAGCAACAATAATGCCAAATGAAACAGAAATGGAAATGCAAGTGCAAACAAAACGCAAACTGTAATGCTACACGGCATAGATGGGAACGGTGACATAAACGGCAATGGAAGCGCAACTGGAAATGCTAACTGGCACATTAGACGAAGGGCATACCCTTCTTTTCCCAAAAACTTCATTGAAAAACAGAGGAAAACAAAGAATGTATGCATAATAATGAACCTTGGAGCACAAAATTAGGACTTGGAGTACTAAATTGCTTATATCTCAGGAACTGTACGACATAGAAAAATTTAAATTCTTGGGAGAAATATGACTTTCCTGGCTAATTTTGTACTTTGCCCCTGTTTGGAGGGCTAAGCATTTTTGTGACGAAAAGTCTGTATCTCACACCGTTTCTGAGATACGGGCCCTGAAAGGTGCGATGGATGCCATAATGTTATCCTATGGGAAAAAGCATCAACTTCAGAGTACAGTCACTTTACTGCCCTGTAACATTTTTTTCACCAAACCACCAAAAGGCACATCTGTGGGACGTTGACTTTCTTCCCTCCAAATTTCAATCCAAAAGACCAAACCATTATTTTGCAGCAGGGCGGCAAAGAATTCCTGTAATGCGGCGGACGCCGTAATGTTATACTATAGGAAAAAGTGTCAACTTCATAGTGCCATAAGGTTGCCACCCTGTAATATTTTTGGCCAAACCACCAAAAGGCACATCTGTGGGATGTTGCCGTTCTTCCCTCCAAATCTCAAGTAAAAAGACCAAATCGTTTCTGAGATATTCAATGTTAAAGATTAGTAAAATTGCCCTATCTCTTCCATTGTAAAAAATCTGTCCATCTTGTCCCTATTTTGCGATCAAAGAATTTGCAGGCTCACGATCAAAGAATTTGCAGGCTCATGAACAAAGAATTAAAAACCTTATAAATCAAAAATTGAAGGAATTGTGGTAAACCACTGCCATGGTTCAACAGAACGAACCCCGAGTAAAACCCACCTCATTTGACTTCTAGGACACCCTGGCCTGAGAAAATTGATTCCTAAATTGGGCTATCTCATCCTGCTCGTGATGCATGATCAAGATCAAAGAATCTCACGATCAAAGAATTTCAGGCTCATGATCAAAGAAATTGCACCCTCGCAATCAAAGAGTGAGGGACGAGATGGCCAGATTTTAAAATGTTTTTTCTCAGCCCTGGGGTGCCCTAAAAAGTTAAATGAGGCTGAGTTTTGCTCAGGGGGCTATGTTCTGCCCCATCTGAATAACAAAAATAATGTATTAACTATCCCTGATAGTCTAGTAGCCCCCCCATCATAATAAAACATATAATCATTTATAATGCTCTGGTAGTCTAGTGCCCCCATGTGTATTTTTTTACATTCCTTTTAGTCTAGTGGCCCCTGAGCTGTATAAAATAATGATTACTGCTCATATCCCTGGTAGTCTAGTGGCCCCCTGATCTGTATGAAATGATATTAATTGTACATATCCCTGGTAGTCTAGCGCCCCCTCCATCATAATAAAATAAATAATGATTTAGTATTTCCTGGTAGTCCAGTGGCCCCCTGATCTGTATGAAAAAATATTAATTGTAGATATTGCTGGTTGTCTTGTGACCCCCCCATCATAATAAAATAATGATTTAGTATTTTCCTGTTAGTCTAGTGTTTCACCCAACTGTACTTATACCCAGCACCCCCAACCTTCTCCAGCTGGCGGCTGGCACGACCCACCTCTCACCCTCCACAGCCAGCCATCGACTGTGTGCATTATGAGCACTAATGCAAACAGGTGCTCTGAAAATATTTCTGAGCGCCTCTTTGCATTTCTAGATCATAATGCACAATGTTCAACTGGCAGTGGAAAGTGAGAGGTGAAGCTATACCAATGCCAGCTGGGAAGAGGTGGGGAGACTATGGTAAACACCTTGGGTGAGGGGGCTGGGAGGTCATAAGTTCACCAGGAAATACAAAATAATTATTTATTTTATTATGCTGGAGGGGGCGCTAGACCACCAGGGATATTCTACAATGAATATTATTTCATACAGATCGGGGCCACTAGACTACCAGGATATAAACAGTAATAATTATTTTATACAGCTTGGGGCCACTAGACTACCAGGGATGTAAACAACACACATTGGGGTTGCACTAGACTACTAGGACGTTACACACATCATTATATCTTATAATGATTGGGGAGAGGGACTAGACTACCATGGATGTTTAATACATTATTTTTATTATTCAGACGGGCAGAAATGAAGCCCCTGAGCAAAACCCACCTCATTTCAGTTTGTAGGACACCCTGGGTTCAGAAAGAACAATTTTAAATCTGGCCATCTCATCCTCACTGCAATGCACATCAGCGATCAAAGAATCTCAGGATCAAAGAATTTGCAGACTCTGTGATCAAAGATCATTAGCAAGCTGCAAATGAAGATTTTAAAAGCTAATAACTCTATTTTTTTGATCAATTTGGATGGAATCAAAGGCATGGCTCGATAAATCAGGGGTTCCTGAGTAAAACCCATCCACATTTTACTTCAGAAGTGACCCCTGAGCCAAGATATTTGTGTTTTTACGATCAGAAATTTCAAAACAAGATGGCGGACCTCGCGATCAAATATTTTTGAAAATCCTTGGGGACAGAGATTCTTGAACCATAAGGCTGCAAATTCTTTTATTGCCAGGTGGGACCAGATGGCCAAAACCCCATTCTTTGTTTACAAAATAGACATATAAATGTTCCCATTGACTTATTTTTTTCAATTCAAAGTTTATTAATTTTCAACAGATAAGAACAGTTCCAAGCATGACAAACAAAGTTGTACATATAGCTGGAAAAGAGCTTTCGCTACATACATTGGAGCTGTTCTTCCCCATACCCAGTCCCCCCTCCCTACAAAACGCCCTTCCCAATCAGCACAGCTCCAACTAATCAGGTGGTAAATCATCCAGAACCACAAAACTGCCTTAGTATTAACTAAGTGACAAGCAGCGTGTAGAAAGGATCCCAGATTTTCTTATATCTATTCATCCTATTACTTAGACTAGCCACCATTTTCTCTATCCTGAGATTATCCAATATTTCCTTAAGACATTCCAAAAAAGGAATATCTACGTCATCTTTCCAGTGTCAGAGAATAACCTTCCTAACTGATAAGGAATTTAGTGCCATATAATACCTTCTCGATATCACAGGAATAAGGGAATAATCCCCTAATAAGCATACCTCCGGAGTAAAAAGGTCAGAAAGGCCCAATAAAGGATCCATCCTCTCTTGGATATCTCCCCAGAGGGTGTAAACCTTAGAACATGACCAAAATATGTGATAAAGTGCACCCTCTGCCTGCCTACATCTGGAGCAGGAAGGGGAATCAATAAGACCGTGCTTATATAACTTTTGGGGAGTATAATATATGTTATGTAAAATATGGAACTGCGTTAAGTCGTAACCTATCCTGAGTAACGTATTTATGACAATTAGCCCACAATGCTGCCCAGTCTATATCTGAGCTGGGAAAACATGATGCCCAATATCTCTCTGGTATAAACACCTCTGAATATTTACAACTGTATAAAATTTTATAAATGTTGGATACTGAGTGAGGGCTACCGAACATTGAGACTAGCATATCCCGAAACGTATTCCTACTTCGTTGAGGCAGAACCGGCCCAAATATCTTCGTTAATAAATGTTTCAACTGGAATACTTTAAAAATAGACTTAGTGGGGATGTTAAAACTACTCAATATTCCAGTAACTGAAAGCCAAGAATCGTCCGGAGCAACGACCTGAGAAAGCTTAACATTTTCTAGCTGAGGGAGCCATTTTGGCAAGATTGGCTTGTTACTTATTTTTAATTTAGGGTTACCCCCAATGGGTTGAGCTAGGTCTACAGTATGACCATATTCCATAAATGAACATATCTGAGAGTGCACCCTGACCGAAATCGCAATGGGGGTAGATTTCAACAGCAGGGGGAAGGCACTTGGCCTGATGTGAAACAACGAAGCTGGCGATAGACCACACTGTTTAATTAAAGATAACTCTATTTTGAGCCAAATAGGTAGCCAACCCACGGAGTCCGGCTCTCCCATGCTCTCCATCCATCTAACGTATTTTGCAATGTGACTCACCCAGCAGTAAAAAATCATGTGTGGAAGACGGAGACCCCCTTTATCCTTGAAGCTGCCAGCTTATGAAATGCAATCCTGGGTTGCCTATTAGCCCAAATAAATTTTATTATCAGAGCATTAACTTTACGGAACCATGAAACGGAATCCAATTATTAAGCAAGTGCAATGGAAAAACTTAGGAAAAAGTTCATCTTAATTAAATTCACACGCCCCCAGAGTGAAATAGATAATTTGGTCCACCTGTCTAAGTCAGCTCCTAAAATTTTAACTAAATCATCCAAGTTCAACTTATGAAACAAAGTGGGATTTCTGACAACTTGTATCCCTAAATATTTTAAAGAGTTTGGCGCCCAAGACATACCATACTCTACAACACTTGATTTAATCACTTTATGGTTAAGTGGAAAAACAAGGGATTTGTCAATATTCAATTTGTAATTGGAAAGATTGGCAAATTCTTGCACGGTCATCAACACAGCTGGTATTGACTTATTCGGATCCGATAGCTGCAAAAGTAAATCATCGGTGTATGCCGATACTTTAACCTCATATCCCTGCATGGTGATTCCTTGAATCATTGGAGAGAACTATAAACGGCGAATGAGGGGCTCCAAATATAAATTGAAAAGTAAGGGTGATAACGGACAACCCTGTCTAGTTCCTGAATGCAGTGGGAATCTTTCCGAAATAACCCCATTAACCATTACTCTGGCTGATGGGCTGTTATAAAGGGCTTTGATCCAATTTTGAAAAAGCTCAGGTAATTTATAAGCATTAAGGGCCCTAAATAAAAAGTTCCAATCCACCCTGTCAAATGCTTTTCAGCATCCAGGAAGACCAGGACCGCTGGGAATGAGGCATCTCTGGATGCCGAGACAACGTGCAACAAGGTTCTGAGATGGTCTAATGAGGAACACCCTTTCATGAATCCTACTTGCTCTGGCCCAATAAGATCGGGCATCACTAATGCCAAGCGATCCGCTAAAATTTTGGCTAATATCTTGATGTCTTGATTCATCAGGGATATAGGGCGATAGCTCACGGGTAGCTCTGGATTTTTCCAGGGCTTCAAAATTAAGACTATTAAAGCCTCCCACAAAACAGGATCCATCTGGGTGCCCGATAATATGTGTTGAAATAAAGGTAACAGTAAGGGGAGTAGCTGGTCTAGAAATTTCTTATAAAAATTTGCTGAGAAACCATCTGGACCAGGTGATTTATCTGAGGGTAGGCTTTTAATAATCCTGGAGATTTCATTGGTCGTTATTGGGGAGACTAGCCATTCCTGCTGGGATTCAGAGAGTGGGGTTAATCCAGATGCCTCTAAGTATTTGTCTATATTGTCTCCAGATACTGAGTTCATTTTAGAATTATATAAACTAGTATAATACCTCTGAAACTCTAAAACTATATCCTCTGGAGTTGTTATTAGGACATCATCTATTTGGGAGCGTATTGACAAAATATACCTGTTCGCTTCCATTTGCTTAATCCGGAGCACCAGTAGCCTTCCCGCTTTCTCTCCCTGATCTGAATAAACTGCTTTAGCTTTAAGAATCACAAATTTGGCCTTATCCCTTAATATTTCCAAGTAGCCTTCCTTTAATTTAACCAGTTCCTACTGTACGGGTTCTGGAAAACATTGTCCTAACATTGTTTTCTTTAAATGAATTTGACCCAATAGTGAAACTAACTTTTATCGTTTTCTTTCTTTCTGTGTGTAGCTATACTAATTAAGACACCCCTAATAAACGCTTTAAAAGCCCCCCACATCAGGTCTGGTCTGGAAATAGAGTGAATATTAGTTTTTATAAAATGCCCTATGTGTTCACTAATAGTTTTAACAACGTGATCATCTTTTAACATTTGATTATTAATCTTCCATCTGGGAAACTTCTTAGAAAAGGTTGAAAGAGCTAGCTGACACTTAACCAGTGCGTGGTCCGAAGGTGGGCCTGACTGTATAGAAGCTTCGATCACTCCGGAGAGAAGAATTTGGGAGAGAAAAATATAATCAATACACGTGGCCGGTTTATGTACTGGGGATAGAAAAGTAAATTTTCTCCGAAGGATGTAAAACTCTCATACATCACACAAAGTGTAATGCTCCAGAGCTCTTGAAGGGCCCTTTGAGCAGGGAGCGACCTCTTCTCATAGGGAGAGAATGGTCCACTAATGGGTCCATAACAGTGTTCATATCCCCCCCAATAATAATTGGTAAAGTAATATATGGATATAGTAACTTAGTTAGTTTCACAAAAAAGTCAGGGGAATCCACATTGGGCCCATACAGGGTTCCCAGGAGGACTTCGGTGGCATACAAAAAGCAATGAATAAACAAAAATCGACCCTGCGGGTCCTTAAGCACCTGCTTCAAAACTAATGGGGTCTTCCTATTAATCAGTATCAATACGCCGGCACTATTAGTAGCAACCCCAGCAGAAAAAACATAACTAATCTGCTGCCGTCTCATACAATTAGCTTCCGAATCCAGTAAATGTGACTCTTGTATAACTGCAATGTCTATGGACAACAAGGCAAGGTGCTTAAGGATTTTATATTGTTTGACACGCTGCCTTAATCCTTTAACATTCCATGTTGCAATTTTTATTATATTAGTCATTATTGCAAGCTCCCAATAATGTAAGATGCACAAAAATAAATCTCTCAGAGATATACATCCTTGAAAATCCCCTATGAGCTGTGCTGATTCCCACCCACCAAATTAGCCCTGTCCCACCCTCTCACACCCCAACCCATTAGAAAATCAACCATGAACAAACCCCTTCCCCCACCCATCTGTTAAAGGTTCCGCTCTGCAGCATACCAACACCTTAGCCCCCACCCCCCAGCCACCCTCAGAACACCCTGCATTTAAACACAAACTTAATAAACAAGGGAAACATATTTCGACTGTCCTTCCAAGCAGATTTGAAAACCAGCGTAGTCCAATGAGGGACCATATCTACTTGTCCCAGCTCTTTCTCTGTTAAACGCTTTTGTCTCAGAATTACATATAAATATTTCAGTTCGTTTTACATTCTAAGTGAAATAAAAATAAACCCCAACAATGTAGACTATATTGTAATGATCTGTCTACACCCCCCTGCAGATGGAGTCCTGAGTAGTATCAGCTCTATAGCCCTGCTGCCAATGTCCATTCCATGCTTAAAAAATTTATTTAACCTGCTGGCCTTTATTAGAATCCCCATAAGCAATTTCAATTATACAGCTGTATCTCGAATAACAGCTACGAATTCGCTTCGTTTGAAACTTAAGCTGAACTGTGTTAAGCACCTGTCAATATCTGCATTTATTAATGTTATCCTGTCAGTTTTGGTATCCTAGCTTTAGAAATGGGAAGTGATATCGAACTAGGTACAGCATGTAAAATAATGAACATCATCCCTTGGGAATTAGTTTCGGGCAGGGAGCTCTCTATTACCTCAGGCGCCAATTACATTGCAAAATCGGCAGGTGTCATTCAAAAATTAAATTGGTTGCCAAGTATTTGAATAAGTTGCAAACCACTCCCCATTTTATGCTTATCAGTTTAGCACATCCCTATTCTCTTGGGGAGAGCTATAAATTAAATGCCAAATCCAATGCGAACACTGCCAACCCAGCAAGTGAAGCTGTGCAATAGAACAGTAGAACAATTTCCCTCTAGCAGTTTAACTAAACTATAACAATCATGTTCTCTTATCTAGGAGCAACAAGAAAATGACCCGCTCACACAAAACTTGGCCTGAGTTTTTCCCCTTCTGAGCCCGTATTAAATTCAGTGACCTGGTCCTTCTGAATTTGATCAAAGTGCTCACTTACCAGGGAGTCACATAAATATCCAAAATAAAGATTCAAGAACCCCTTAGGAAGAAAAAGACTATTCAGCGCCCCCTATTTAGCTACATTACATTGAGGAGAGTGACATTAATGAGAACAAATAACAAGACATAGTTATTCAATAGGCAAACCTTCCCTCTGAGTCTATACATAAATCCAGGAAGTCTATTTTCCATTACTTCCTTGGCTCCTGAACACAAATTAAATATTTCATTAAAAGAACTTGCAAAAAATTAGAGTCCAGCAAAACTTGACTCCTCGACAGAGATTAACTTGCTTCTGCCACTTCGTTCTGCCAAAGGGTATCCGCTAAGCATTCTGGAGGTAATTCTTCCCCTAACTCAAAAGCAAAGAAGCGAAGAAGGCTGGCATCAAACTTTGACCCGGAGCACATTACACTTGCAAAGTCAGTCAAAATACAGCTCAGACTTCCGGAGAAGGTCAGGAAGCAGTTCCTTTAATCCAGACCGGGCCATCTCCGGTTCGTTAAAACTATGCCATACCCCGATATGGACGCGGTAACCGCGCTGGATACAACATTTTAAAGTGAATGCCAGCTGCTATGCTTTGACACGTGGGATGAAGGCAGAGCACCGCTGCCAGACTGTAGCAGGGAGATCTTGGGCCACTCTTACTTTTTTACCTTCCCAGGTGATACCCTGCGCCTCCTTGACTTTCTTTAGGAAATACTGGCGCTCAAGATAGTTGAGGAACCTAAAAATCAGGGGTCTAGGCAGTGATCCCGAAGGAGAGGGTGGTCTAAGGGCCCGATGCGCCTTCTCTATAGCATATTTGGCCCCGTAAGGTGAGGGGCCAGCCACACGCTCCACGAACTTCTGAATAAAGAAAACTGCATCTTGCCCCTCTTCAGCTTCAGGCAGCCCTATCAGGACTGCATTATTTCTTCTACTTCGACCTTCAAGGTCCTCTAATTTGGATTCCATTCTAGTCATCTTCTGCCTTGTAGTTATCAACTCCGATTCAGCTTTCTCAACTCTCTTTTCCAAAGAGTGAATTTTCATTTCAGCATCTGAGGTTCGCCATGCTACTTCCTCTAAAGCTGATGACAATATCTTGATTTCAGCCGTCATAGATGTAATTTTCTCCTTAAAAGGCTTGAATTCAGTGAGAAACTTGGCCAGGGTTAATGGCTCTTGCTCAGCAGGGTTAGGAGTTATTTTACCGGATCAGCTGAACTCGCAGGCCTAGGCTTCTTAGGGCCTTTCTCCAGGAGTGTTAGGCGGCATTCTTTTGGGGAGATTCTTCATCATTTCAATCTCCATTTGCGCTATCACTATGACTCGAAATGTAAAGAGCCTTCCAAAAAACTTTTCCTTTCCCTTTGCCGAGAATTAGCCAAATTTTAATCGGGAAATGAAATCAAAATAGCGATTGGGTGGCTGGAAGAGACGATAGAGGCCTGCAATCAGCACCTACATCACGTGACCAATCTTCCCATTGACTTTTAATGGGAACTTAAAAGTGGCATAACTTTTGAATGCCTTAATATTTTTTCACCAAACGAAAAGCAGCATATTCGGCCACCAACTCTTTCAAACAAGCCATCTCACAGAGTGGCTTACCACCTAACAGCTGTGCAGGGCCATCCATCATACAAAAAGCTGCCCAAAATGGATAATTTTGAATTTTTCAGCGCTTTTGTACACAAAGACTATAAGTCCAACCAAAATGCAATTTGGCAAATCAAGAGACCAACCAAGCCCCACCGTGTGTAGCAAATTTCATACAAATCTGTTAAACAGGTCCAAAGTTACTAATGCCCAAACGTTTGACCTTAGTATATAATTGACCTCTGAACCCTAACTATAGTGGCGCGACCGCGCCACTATAATATATATATATATATATACACACACACACATAAATATATATATATATATATATTCATTAAAAACTGTTGTAATGCATCAGTTAGGGTTAAAGCGACAAAATTGAGGAAATGAGATGTTATGGTTGAGCCCTAGTCCCCCCCACCACCCATCCTCCACAGACTGACAGATGCTGGGGTGTTCCATGAGATACAAAGCCCAACTCTTACCCCATTCCATGTGCAAACAGGTTGACATGCTACAGTAAAGGAGAATGGGGTTAGAGTTAGGCATCATGACCCCATGGCACACCCCAGCATCTGTCAGTCTCTAATGAGAGTGAGCTCGTGAGGATTAGGGGCTCAACTCTCATTTCTCTACTGTCACTTTAACCCTAACTGATGCATTAAAAGTTTTTGCAATGAATAAAATATATAGATATAAATTATTTCTGCTTAGGACAGGTTAGTTGAGAAAATAAACAGGTTACTCTGTCAGTTCTCCTGTCATCACCCTTTAATCTCTCACTTGCCTTGTCATCAGCATTTATTGCTTCAGTTGACATGTCTTTACTTGTAATGAAAATCAAAATTCGTACTGGTCTTTGATTTGGAACCAGCTGTTCAAACACTGACGAGCTGATTTTTGGCATTTGTTAACATTCTGACAGTACCTTAACAACCAGGACAACAATGGATCAATGTACTGGAAAAGATAGAAGTGCACTGATGAAGTACAAGTAGCTCAATACAAAACATTATTAAATGAAAAACTGAACACAAATACAGTATAGCTTTAATAAAAACTGTATATGCACCAGCACACAAACTAACAAATGAATGCCATTGCATAAATTGAATATACCATGACTGCACTGAAATGATCAAGTTTACATTTTTTTCATTTGTGCTTTCAGAATGCAGTGGCCTTGGCTGGCTCAGTGGTGCTGAGGGCTAAGGCATCTGCCTTACCTTTTGCCATGCCAGTGACCAGGCTTTGGGAGCTTACTTGGGGCACTGGGGATCAGCCGGGAAGGAGAGGCTTGAGATTTCAGAGGACTGCTCTCCTCTCCTGGTAAGGGTGGGCTGTGGATCCATGACACTTAGCTGCTCCCAGAGGAGACTGGAAGTGCTGCAGATGGGGAACACTCATGTAGGGGTGGAGGTGCCGGCAGACATCCTGCATGCATGTGCGAGAGTGTGCCTGCCATGCGCTGGCGTCATTTGCGTCTGTGCAGCTGGGGTACCAGAACAAGGAAAACCCTGGGCCCAAGGAGGATGACAATGGACCCTGTGGTCAGTCCCATGCCCAGTGCCAGACTGTGCCCATGTCAAGGCCTCTGATTCCTCCTCCACTCTCTGCCTGCCAGCTAGATTCTGAGAAATGGTACCAAGAAGGAGTGGCAGCCCACACTGGGGTATACAAGTCAGGAAGTCTACAGACTGGGGTGATGGTAGGAGCTCCAGAGGGGCCTGATATGGGAGGATCTCAGGCAGGCAGGACAATGACTAACTGTCAGAAGGCCACATTCAAGGGTGCTGCAGGTGGAGCTGGTGAGCAGAACAAAAAAAATTATAAAAAAAGAGAATGTAGTGACCTCACTAGTGGCTCTCTTGTAAGGTCATCAGGTTCCTAGAGCAGTCATGAAAATGAATCTGATATTTTAGTGCATCCATGACATACATATTCATACATTACAGTTAGGGTCGGGAGGAGTGTTCAATGCTACATTGCAATATTTGCACCTTAATAACCTTGTAGGGGTTTAACAAAATTGCATAAAATTTGGCATGCACAATCTGTGTGGTAAGTCCTCAAGTGGGAGTTTTGTGATGGTCATTTAACCAGATTCTGATATCTGGAAACAGCAAAAAATACATAAAAATGCTACTTTTTGGTCACCTACAGCCAAGACAGCATGGAATTTTGTTCCAAAACATTAAGGGCACAACAGGATTATCCGAAGGGTGTGCCTTTAGAAGTTTTTGTGAATAATATTAATTGGTTCCACAGTTATAAGGTTTTAACTTTGCATTCTGAGCATGCTCTGCAGGGTTTTTGAGTTAGCTCTTATATGACCCCAAATTCTTCTTTTCTGAGTATTTTTAGGTTGTCATTAACTTTGTTTTGCAGTCAAAAGAAACATTTTTCAGGTCATGACAGCCTCCTTTTATTTCTAAGCAAAAAAACACAGTGAAAATACAAAAAAAGTGTTATTTAAAAAAAAAAACAACATATGATCTTGCTAAACAGAGCCTGTTAAGCTCAGTTCTAGTGTTTGTTTAAAAACCAGAAATACCTTTTCTGGACTTTATTAAGTTCTTTTGCTATCAGCTTACCGAGATGGTTGAGTCTTGTGTCACAAAACACACATTTTTGGATTGCACATTTGGGTCTCACAGGGGCCTGTGATGCTGCAGACAGAAGTAGAATTGCAATTTAGGCATCATGGATTTCTATCTATGGCTGCAGAAGTCAGTGTGTAGGTCTTACAGTGTGATGAGTACCTGTCATTATAGAAGTGCTGGCCCCATAGGGACCTGTGCTTCATGCTGTTAGAAGGACTGTTGAAATTGGGGAATTGCAGATTTGTATTTGTGGGTGCAGGGGCCTGTGCTTCTGAAGACCAAAGCAGTGTTGTGATTTGAGTGTTTTGGACATCCATCTGCAGCCAGAAGTGAGTGTCTACATCTTGCAGTGTGCATGTAACAGATACAAATCCTTGAAGGTAGCACATCACTGCTGCTGTATTTGTACATTGTAGAAACAGTTACAGTATTTGTCATTTGTCTTACCTGATGATGGCTGTCTGTAGTTTCTTGTGTTGTCTTGTCCTTTTGCTGTTGGGGTGGGGTGGGGAGTTAGGGTTGGAATCCTAATGCCACATTACCACATTTCACTATTTTTGTGGGGTTAAGTTGCATCCTATCGAGTGCATTAACACAGTTTTTTTTATCTATCCATCTATCTATCTATCTATCTTTCTTTCTTTACATGAATGGGAATTTTCACCCATTGAAAACCCCATAATGAATTTCCCTGTACATCATGCCAATCAAAGTCATCACAGCTGTGGTGTAGGACTTAAACTGCCATGATATATGACTTTAATTGCCATGATACATGGCTTTGGGCCTGCAACTTCAGTCTTCCTCCTGCTACACTCATCAAACAACAATGTCCTTCAACAGTACAGCCTCAGCTTTCTCTAGAAAAATCCTTCCTTCTGCACATCTCCCAAAGAGCCATGTCTTTTGCAACAGTAGCTGTCACTACTCACCCACGCTATCCATTTTGCTCCTGCTGCTCTTTGTGCTTCTCTGGACTGCTGCTCCACACTACCAAACTGCTGCTGCTGCAGACTGCAAAACAGCTACTCCTGACTGCTGCAAATCTTGCCTGGCCACCACTCTACAACCGACCATGGCATACCGCTCAACCATCCTGAAGCATTCTTTTTTTTAATTCATGATTTTTTATTGAATTTTGCTCATACAATCATCTATCAAGTAACACATCATTACAACACTAGTGGAATATTTATATAATACAATACATAAATGAAAAACACATATGTGGAAAATAACAATAAGGAAAAGACCCCCCCTCCCTATCACTCCCACACACAGTATTACGTGGGTTCATCCTGAAGCATTCTAAGGAACCAAGCACCACAGATATTCCTCTTTTTATAGGAGACACCCACACTATGGAAAACCAAATGAGTAAAATGTCCCTGTTTTCTAATTGTCACTACACTAAAAACCTAAAAGGGGAAAATACTGCATTCAAGCCAGAAATGACCACACATGCAGGAGTACTATTAACACATTAAACATCCATATATTACATACAAGAAATGCCAGGAAAGTGTAGTATATGAGGATACAATGCCATCTTGAGGTTAATTAGGTCATAATGCCACTCGGCCTTTGGCCTTGTGTCTTATAACCTCATTAGGCAACTCAATGGCATTATATCTTTATATACCACACTTTCCTAGCATTTGTTCTCGCTACAGATATATATATAGATATAGATATAGATATAGATATATAATACATGGATGGGAACTTCCACCATAGAAAAGGCCATCATGTATTACCCTGTATAACTGTGACTAATCTATCAATTAAAAGTATATACCTGCACTAATCAAGTACAGCTATACACCTACACTAATTAAATATACTGTATTTACCTACACTAATCAAACAATTAATGGGGCAATACTGATAACAAACTAGCATCATTAGGAAGCTAGCCATATCAATTAACAAGCTGCAAAAGAACCTGAAAAACACAGAAAACCCTATTAAACCCAGAAATCCTCCAAACTGTTACCTGCACTACACACCATTTTCTCCTTGCTGCAAGAAAACCTCAGGTGTCAGAACGTGATCACAAATGTTATCTCCATAACAATAACCACCTTAATGCATTATATTCAACAAACAATGGGTAAAGGTGCAACACTCAGAAGTATACCCATCTTGGGGGCTAATTAGGGCAATAAAGCCACTCACCCATTGGGCTTGTGGCCTTATAGTCTTAATTTGCCCCCTTAATGGGTTTAATTCTTGTATACTACCTTACTCAGTATTTATTCTATATCTATCCATCTGCAGTTCACATTAAACTGCAACACCATTGTGTTTCAACACTTAATCAGCTCAAGAAAAACTTTTTGATCTTTGTTTTGCAGCTCAGCTGAAATGCATCTGCAGTTCTGTCATGGTGCAATGCAAAACTTAGTCAAAACATTTAGACATTTCTTACACGGCTCTCTGCTGGATCTAGCAACACTTATGTAACTCACTGAGAAATGCAAAAGCAGTTCATTGATAAGACAGTTTAACATGAATTGTATTGTGCTGTATGTATAGTGGATATGATACGGCCTGACTGAAGATATCATATTTATCTTCATGAGAGGACAATAATATTATGATACCTCATGAATGATGAAGCCATGAGTGAGATATCCTTAATGTTCATTGGCCTGGAATAAAGATAAATACAATATCTTCAGTCAGGCACTGTCATATTCTGATTATTCAGACATACATTTTGGTATACATGTAACTGGGAATGCATAAATGTGCTTGTGAGTTTGTAATGCAATTGTTAACTTCTTTTTTTACAGTTGCTGCAGGGCTTGGAGCTGGGAGCAAATTCAGAAGCTAGCCAGTTGCAACATTCTATTTGTGCTTGTTTGGGATTAGCTAGTTCTGAGGTCTACCACTATTTCTTTTTAAGCATGTGCAGTGACATAGTGTAACAAGTAAATATATCAGGATGATACAATACAAACATATGAGGTGAGCCAGCAGAAAAGGGCCTTGCAGTCTATCATGTCTGTTAGAATTTGCAGACCCCTCAGTGTCTACAGAATGATATGCCCCCCTTTCCAATAGCTGCTCCCCATCTCTCTTGATGCCCTCCCTTCCCAAACTTACAACTTTCCCCTTTACTCTGTCCCAGCCTGTCTTGAAGCAGTCCACTGTCTTCAGGAAAGCTACTTCCTCCAGCAACTCATTCCACTTAGATACCACCCTCTCTGTGAAAAAGTGCCACCTCATTCTCTCTCCTGCATTTTCCACTCACCAGCTTGAGGCAGTGCCCTCTGAGGTCTTGTTCTCACTAAGTCTGAAGAGACTCACCCTATTGAAATGCTTAAGGTACTTGAAGGTTTTGATCATGTTACCACTCTCCCTTCTATCCTCCAAGGAGTACATGTTGAGATCTTGGAGTTCTTTCTCGGATGTTCTACCTTGTTGTCCTGCATCATTTTGGCTGCCCGTCTCTGTACCGTTTCCAGTAGGTTGATGTAATTCTTTAGGTAAGGACATCAATACTGTACACTGTACTCTAGGTGTGGCCTTACTAGGAATCTATACAGTGGCAGAATGACCTCTGCCTTGCTGCTGGTTATACCCCTAGCTATACATCCAATCATTCTATTTGCTTTGCTTGTTGCTTTCTTGCAGTGTGCGGAGTGCTTCAGATTGCTCATGATGATCACCCCCAAGTCCTTCTCCTCCTCTGACCTGGTAATCTGCACACCACCAAGTAAGTATTGGCCACCTGGTTCTTTGCCAACAAATGCATTACTTTATGATTTTGGTGTTGAATCCTAGTTGCCAAATACCTAACAATTTCTCCAGCATAGCTAGGTCTTCCCTGAGGTCCTGTCTCCCTCCCTATATCAACTCTCCCACAGATCTTTATTTCATCTACAAACAGGCATGTTTTACCTTTAGTCTGTCTGTAATATTGCTGATGAAGATGATAAACAGCACCAGACTGAGTACTGAGCTTTGTGGGACCCTACTAGTAACTGTTCTAGCCTCCGAGAATTCCCCCCCCCGTTACCATGCTCTGATTTCTGTTCTGCAGCCAGCTTCTAAAAAACATAACTAGTTTTTCCCTACCCCCAGGTCCTCCAGCTTCCTAATTAATCTCCTGTGGGGAACAAAGACAGATACCTTACTGAAATCCAGATACAGAATGTCTAGCACCACCGTCCTGGTTATTCAATCAAAGAAATCAATTAGGTTAGTCTTGCAAGACCTTCCAGGCACAACCCTGTGCTGCCTCTCACCCTGAGCACATTGCCTTCCAGAAAGCTTACCAGTGTTTCTTTCAGTATGGTTTCTATGTGTTTGCCCACTACTGAGGTCAGACTGCCAGTCTGTAGTTACCAGGATCATCCTTCAGCCGATTTTTGTGCAGTGATACTATTTGTGCCGTCTCTCAGTCGGGGCATGCTCCCTGACACCAGTGAGGTGTTAAGCAGGTCTGCTAAGGGACCCACCAGCACATCTGCCAACTCCTCAACACCTTCTGATGGACACCATCCAGTCCCAGAGATTTGTCTACCTTCAGGAACTTTAAGCCCTTATTAACCTGGTCAACTTCAATCTCACCGTTTGTGTCACCACCTACCTAATTGCTCCTCCCTTCTCCCCTGTGGTACTGGACCGTCTTTTTCCTTAGTGAAGACTAAACACAAGTACTTGTTAAGTACTTTAGCTTTCTCTTCATTTCCTTCTGCCTACCCTCCATCATTTCTCAACCAGACTGTTCCATCCTTCATATCCCTCTTCTCTGTGATGTACTAGAAGAAAGTCTTCTCCTATGTTTCGCCCCTCTGCCAGTTGCAGCTCCCTCTTGGCCCTGGCCAACTGAACTGCTCTGCCCACCCCCTTGCCTTGGTACAATGACTCCTTTCTGTCCTCCTCTTTCTGGGTGTACTTGTACTTCCTGAAGGCTGACCTCATATCCTTTATCACTTAGGCTACCTCCCTATCACACGCTGGGCTTTTTGGCTTTAGATTTTTTGCTCTTAAGTTTGGCACACATGTTAGTGGCTGCCAACAGCCCATCTTTGATTATGGTCTATTTCTGGTCTACACCTATCTCCTTCCTGATCCCAGCAAGATGCCCCCCAAATCACTCCCCATCTTATGGCAGCCTGCACTCCTGAAGTCAAAAACCCTTGTGTTTGTCATTCCCGGGTCGCACCTGAAAATAGGCACTTGGCTGTCTAGTGTGCTTACCCGGTTAACAAAAGCAAATAAATAAATTATCCTCTCCTTGCTGACTTCCAGGTAAAACCACACAATGTTGTGGTCACTTCCTACAAATGATGCATCCACTTTAACTTCTGGGACATGTGCACCATTAGACAGCCCATTTCCACTTATGGCCCTCTCCCTGGTGGACTTCAGAACACACTGTGTCAGGAATCCACTCAGGAATGCCTCCAGCAATACCTGAGTCCTTCCAAAGGCAGTAGCTGGGATCTTCCAGTCTACCCCAGGCAGATGCAGTCCCCATAATCATTATCTCTTGACTGCTGGCTGTCTCACAATTTTGACTCCAACTCCTTGTCTAATTCCTCTTCCTCTTCCTGGGCTGGTGGCCTGTACTCCACCCTATCCTAATCTTTCTACCTTTGTGGATTGTACATGTACCCACTATCACTCTGTCCTTTCATCTGCATCCTCCTCCCTAGTACAGATTATCCTTTCCCTAATGAACAGAGCCACTCCTCCTCCTCTTCCCACCTCCTTGTCCCTTCTATATAGCTTATACCTGGGGAAGGAAAGGTCCCAATCATAATTTTTAATGGCCTGTGTCTTTGTGAGGATCTACAATGCAAGTTCAATGACTATTTTGTCGACTGACATCACAGTGACGGATTTATGTTGACCACAAGTTGTGGTTGGCATAAATCTGAAAGGAGACCCAGTTCTTTTTCTATCAGGAGGCTTCACCCCCATCCCCTATGCAGGGGCTCTGTCACCACATCTCTCGGATCTCTAACATTATCAACCTGAGTCGGAGTTGATTCAGGAGGGGCAAGACTGGGGACAGAGTGCAAGGTCTTGGGTGACTATTACAATGAACTGTCAATGTTGTCAGCATCAACGTGTACACTGTAATAGTGTTGCCGTACAGAGGGCATACCTCTTTGTGATAGCTGCCTTGTCCACTTCTCCCTCAGCCATCAGTGTTTGCAGCTCAGCCATTGTATTCCCAAGGCTTCTTGCATTCAGACACACTACCTTCCAACACAACTCAAGTTCCCTCCCTCCCAGTTTACCTGTCCCCCATCCCACTCTCAGTCCAACACACCTATTCCCATCCCTCTGTTTCTCATCTGAATTCCTTCCCTTGATTGAGGGGAGGCTATCTGATCTCCTACACCAAGTGACTATAGGTGCTGTGACCCCTATTACCCCCTCTCAGTTTAAATTAAGTTCTATACTTGTATTCCTCAAATCAGGTTTTCTGCACCCTAATGAACTCTTTACTAAGATGCAGATTCTATCTGGTGGATAAAGGTACTTATTCTTCAAGGTCCCCCCGCCTCAAACTAGCCCACAACCTCCCTTTCATGACATCCCCTGAACCAGACATCACATTCCTCAATCCTTTTCTTTTTTCCAGTGCTAGTCATTGGCACTGGTAGCATCTCCAAGAAGGCTACCAACCTCCACATCCCAATGCAGAGCTTCCCTACCACCATGAATCTCTACTAAATTATGCCTACCTCACATATGGTTATGGTTGTTCATTCTGGGAAAGAATGAGTTGGACACTAGTGCATTTTATGAATGTTTAAAGACATTTTTTAATAAGATTCAGCCAAATTATATAAGGAAGGGAGTTATAAACCCATGACATAAGCTATGGATGGTTTGATAGAGACTGTAAATTAAGCAAAAAGCAGCTTATGAAATGTTTGAGAATGTATAGACAAAAGGGTAACAAAAGAAACATGTGATAACTTAAAAGTCCAAAGAAAAGAATATAGAAATTTATTGGTAATAAAAAGAAGGAATATTATGCAGAACAATGGAAACAAATGATAGAAATAATAGAATTAAAGGATAGTAAAACATTTTGGGCCCTAGTGACACATGGCTGTAAGGATGTAATGGCTGAGAATGGAAATTATGTAACAGCTGGAGAATGGGTGGAGTATTTCTTGACAGTAATGTTCAATATTGTTGAAGAGAGATCGTGGCCAAATGTGGAACTGAGTATGATCAGAATGAATTTTGATTCAATTACAGATTTTGAAGTATGTGAGACCACAGGAAAACTGAAGCTGGATAAGGCACCTGGACCGGATATGATATCGGGTGAATTATTCAAATTCAGTGATATACAATGGGAGGAGGTTTTATTCTCATTGTTTAATAAATGTATACAGTATATGACAACTATATTCCTAAATCATGGAAGGGAGCAGTGATTATATCCACTTATAAGAAAGGTAACAAGTATGACCCCAAAAATTATATGGCAATTAGTTTGCTGGACATTGTGGGAAAGATTTTTACAAGAATACTATTGGGACAGATTATGATAAGTTTAAATAAAAATGGAGGTTTATCATCACTCCAAGCTGGATTCCATTAGACATATTCCACAATGGACAATTGCTTTATATTACATAATCTCTGTGAGAAATAGATTAAGGGCCCAAAAGTTATATGCGGCATATATTGATTTTTCTACCATTTTCAACACAATAAATAGAGCCAAGTTATGCGACACAATGTATAGTGCTGGAGGAGAGCCAGAGCTGATTAACATCATAAGATTACTGTATTCTAATACATGTGCTCAGGTCAGGTTAGATATGGGAGGTAATTTTTCCCCACAATTTCCAACAAACACTGCGGTCAGACAGGGGTATATACCTGCCCCTACCCTTTTTGCAATATATTTGAATCCATTATTGAGAACATTACAAATGGTTAATACGGACTCGCCCAAAATAAGATTAGAATACTGTGCAGGCCTTGCATACACAGATGACCTGATATTGTTTTCATTGACTGCCAAGGGTCTTCAGGGAAAATTAAATCTTCTGGAAACATTTGCAAATAAAAGAAGCTTAAAAGTAAATATGTCCATGTTACCCGGGGTTACTAGAATCCCAGTAAGACCTAGTGGTAAGCAGGGAAGGCAGCTTGTGAAACTCCAGTTAAATGGGTTTCACACTGTCTCACTCTGTTCTCAGTCTCAGCTGAGACTGAGTGATGACATCACCAATAGAACTGTTGCAGCTGCATAAGCCACATTGGAATCTGCAGCAGAGGGAGTTAGATAGAACGTTGGGAGTTTTCAAAGTAGTCAGTCTCCTGTTTGTTTTCAAACAAGAAGGTCAGTCTCCAGTTTTGCCTTCAAGTGGTGGAGACCGCTGTTCGGGTCTCAGTGCCCCTCGGGGAGGAAGATCCCCATGTAGATTCCAGGGGCAATCCCCTAAATTCTGCAGAAGAAAGAAAGCTGCCTATTTCAGTTTCAGTCTGTGTTTGAAAAGTGGGAAGAGTTGTACTTCGCCTGTGGGCACCTGCAACAAAAGGGTGAGTGTTTGCTCTAATATGAGAGGGCAAAAAATGTGTTTCTTCAGCCTGGGATATGTGAAGAAATCTAGGATTTGAACTACTATTTGGGAGGCCTATAGGACTAGGACAAACAAATGGAGTAGTGTCAAAAGCTAGAGTGCTGTGTGAATTCAAGTAATATTGTAGAGGGGGTGCGACAGTTCATCCACCATTTAATCTACATTCAGAAGTTTCAGTTTTTCCAGAGAAATGGCTGGTATGGACCAGGAGCTGGAGGTGGGAACACCCCCCATCTTTAGTAACCAGGTCCAATCCTCTACGATTTCTGCTGTGATTGCTACTTGCCCCAGCGCTTGGCCAGTGATGAGGGGAAGTACCCAGACATGGGTCACAAATGGGAAAATTCTCTAGAAGTCGAGAGACTCTAGGTGGTGTGGGGAGCCACAACAAGTGTAAAGAAAATTCTCTTGTGAGATGGGAGTCAGAAGAAGTAAGGAGGAAATCTCTAGGAGTCGCAGAATCTTAAGTGGTGTGGGAGCCACAACAAGAAAATGGGTTCATTCTTCCAATGGACCACCATTCAAGTGGCCGGCAGGGGAGCCGGGCCAGCCGGCTGTGTACCCAAAGCGTGATGCAAGTCCAGGCTGTGCCTGGTGGCAGAGCCTGAAAACAGTAAATTGGTTCATTCTTCCAGTGGACCACCTTGTAGTCTCTAATCTGCATTGCCAGTAAATGTAGCCCCATGGGGGTCCATCTATCTTTGTTGTGTTCAGCTAGTTGTGAATAAAGCCACACTGTAAAATCCCAATCCTGGGTCTGGACATTACAGTTATTGCTTCCTGTGTTCGGATTTACTTGGGTGCCCTGTGCAGAGTAGCCAAACCTAGGTCCCCCTGTGCCGAGTAACTTCATCCTCCCCGAACCCAGGTCCCCACCAGGTATCGCTGCCAGCGCCAACAGCATGCCACCTGTCATTTTGGTAAAAGGGCAGGGGTGAGGGGTTACAAAAATGGAGGCACCACTTTGGATTTGTTCGGGAAGGAAGGTGCTTGGGCAAGGGGGGCTAGAGTTTTGGCCATCTACAGTGGGTAGCCCAAAAAGCTGAAGCAATTTCCCTAGTGTGTTGCTGTGTGCTGTGAATCTTGTGCTGCTGTTTAAAAAATGCCAACTGTTTACCAAGGAGCTGTACAGCCAAAGAGTGTGCCCTTGTCCTGCATCATCAAAATTGTTTACAGCATGTTTGCCTGCTTTAAAAATGAACTGTGGTAAATAAAAGTATGGAAGACTAGGGGTAGCAACAGAGAAATTATGCCCTGGACGTTTGAAATGCTTTTAAAATGAATTGTTGTGAAGGAAAGTGTGGAAGACTAGGAGTAGCAAAAGAAAGATTATGCCCTTGACGTTGGAAATGCTTTCTGTGTGAATTGAGAGACTGCAGAGTAAATGGCTAAGTTATATGGCTGAAATGGGCTCCCGCCGTGGAGTCAGTTGAAAAAAAAAAGTGCATTCTGCAGTTTAAATTTGCCTGCTCAACGATCGCCGTGAGGAGAAGAGCCCTCACGAGGAAGAAGAGGCTCATTTGCATGCGCTGTGTGGTTGGTCAGGCTGCAATCAGTCCCGCCCTCAGCCAGCTCTATTGAGACTGCCCTAGCATTCGAGGGAGTGAGAGTGAAGTGCATGTACTGGCAGTGGAAGAGCGTCGCAGAGTATTCAAAGTGCTGTGAACAGTTCAAAAATAGACTTTTTAGTTTAAAATCGGGCTCAACCCGCAAATCGATCGTTAAAATAGTGAGTTTGGTGTTGAAAACGATGATCGCTAGGACTGCCCGCCCGTTTGTATACTGAGGCCTTCAAAAACTGGCTGCAGGCCGTTTTTCCCCATCGCAGCAAATTGCTACTAATAACAGTAAGTAAACCTTCATGAAACTGCTCAAACAGTGATTTTCAGCTATGCCATATAAAATGTGTGTGCAGCAGTGTAGTCGCTTTGCAAGTAATGACTGTGTGAAGTCCTGCCAGCAAATGCAAGTCTGTTAAGCCATTGAATGTGTGCATGGAAGTGAAATTAGCCTCAGTTTAAAGTTTGCAGCCAGAGAGAGACTGTGGGTTGTAGCAAAATCCAACACTAGTAAAATCAGGCAATCCTGTGCTAAAACCTGAAGCTTTTAAGGGACTGTGAATAAAATAAATATTACCAGCTTGTAAAAAGTCCAAGGAAAATCATGTAAATGTGTGTAAAGCCAGATCAGAGCAAGCTGTGCAGTTTGAGTAAAAGTTATCAGTAGCTGGTGTAAATCGGGTGCCCAGTGGCTTGACCCAGATTCTAAATGTTGATGCACAGGAGTGCTGCCGCCACCATTACAGGGTGGGGTAGTAAAGTAAACACAGCAGCAGAGGAGCCATTTTAAAACTACAGAGTGTGTTCAATAAAGTGGGACTTTCAGTTACAGTGAACTTTTGTTTATTTTTCTGCATGTTTGGCCTCAAGACCAGCTCATTACCTGGATCATGCCCGGTTGCAGTAATAGCAGTAAATAGACTGAGAGATACTGAAAAGTGGTGCTATGGAGGGCAACTGCCTCCTGATGAGGCAATTCCTAATTATCCAGTGCGTGTATGCCAAATATGCTTGAGTGCTGGAAGGGACGTCTTCATGATTCCTCACTGTGCTGGATGCCTACAAAAATATGGCTTGTATAAAGCACCTCCAATTCATTTGGCTCCCACATGGACAAAAATTCAGGAATCTGCAGTTGGCAGCACACAGCACCAGGCGGAGCCTGTGGAGGAAGGTCCCTCGGGGGAGTGTGGCACAAAGCTAGAGGGTGCAGAGCTAGAGACAGAATCAGAAGTTGAAGTTTTGGATGCTGGATCCCAGAAAGAGGATGCATAGCTGGCAGAACCAGGACTGGCACCCCAAGCCAGGCCAGCAGTCTCAGATTGACCAAAGCAAGTAAAGAGGAGAGACTGGTTCGTAGAAAGGCAAATGAGATCTATGGTATGACCTTTCCTACCTTTCCTTGAAAAGTCTGGGAAGAGATTGAGAACTGCAGGAAATCCTGGATCTGGAATGAAGCAATGAAAAGTGTGCATCCTGGGGCCAACCAGCATGTAAAGAATAGACTGTTCCACTAAAAGTATACCCAGTGGAAGAGAGGCAGGACACTGTTTATGGACAGAGTGAGAATAGTGGACGGAGAAGGATGTGAAATCTCCCACTATGTGAATTATGTGCACCCAGACGGGTAATAATTCAAGCCCCTGATCCCCGGTACTATTGGCCTCAGTGCAAGGACCTCCCAGCAATTAAGTCCGTGCCTACAAAATGGAGAGCCGAGCAGTGGTAGTCAATACTGCCACACTAGACTGTGAAGTGCCCTTATTGATCCGCCAATATGAATAACCAGGACTCAGGTGCCCCACATTCATCAGTCTACAGTGTACTGTCCTGTCCAGCAACCATCGACTGGCCCACCAGATGACTTCAGATCCAGAGAGGACACCAGCCCAGCTGTTTCCTGTTCATCACCTGGTAATTGGATGACGTGGACCAGCTGTTTTCTTTTTGTTCCTGTTCTAAGGTTCCATCTCCAGAGATGACATCAACCCAGCTGTTCCCAGATGTGCCCTCCTGTGGTTCCCGGAAGATGTCCGCCCAGCTGTATCAGAAGAAATGCTGCCAGGGAGAGTCTTCGGCTGCAGTGCAGGTTAGGTGCCTAGTCTTGTACTACAAGTGGCTGGTAAGTCCGAACTTTTCTTTCTTTATGACATTGCAATACACACCCTACACTACAGACTTCAAAATGTGTGAACTGTCCGAAAAGACTCTCCCCTTCGGGACTTTGGCCTGTCAGAACTATGCTTCATCGGGCTCCGGCCCAGGAGAGACTCTTTATTGGACTAGCCTTCGGGCATTGTGGTCACTAGTTGGGACTTTAGGGCACCCATCCCCCAAATGTGCATTGTAAATAATGTTGTTTTCTAATGTAAATACTGTTTTTCTACCTTTTTCTAAAAAAAATCTTTTTGGGATTTTTCAGTGTTTTTGATGGTAGGGGTTTTAGGTAGACTGTGTATGCAGATTAGGAGCGTGTGTTTTGTCTTTCTTTTTCTTACAGGTGTTCCTGGGAAGACAGAAGAGAAGACAAGAAGAGGAGGAGGGGCTCATCGGAGTTCCTCGTCAGTGCTTTATTGTGTAGAAATTCAAAGTACTGTGGTGTTATTGTTATGGTTACTGTATTAACCCTTTTCCTTCCACAGGTGTGGTTGTGGGGGTAGGGAGAAGGCAGTAATTTTGGTATTTTAATGGTGTGGTTGCAAGTTGCCCAAGGTTGGGGAGGTCCCCGGGGTTATTTTTGTTTTTGTTTTGGGATATTATGTTAGAGGCAGATAGGTTTTCCCTAGAGGGTTAGGGGGGATAGACAGGCTGTGGTCCTGAATGGCCATTGGGACTGCAGTGCTGATCTATCAGGGCTATGCTCTGGATAGTTCTACCAGAGCTACTAGGTGTCCATAGTAAGTGGATAGAGTAGAGGCTGGCATGTCAGCTACAGGCCTCTAGCCCTTAGTGTTACCTGCCTGTGCTTGCACATGGTAGTAGGGGGCCTGATCACCCCTCTCCGCAGGTAGCACATAGGGTGGGATGGCCTAAGGCTGGGTACATAATGACTGCAGACAGTCATTTTCCTGGTCAAGGGCGGAGTGTAACCCCTTGTTACCCGGGGTTACTAGAATCCCAGTAAGACCTAGTGGTAGGCAGGGAAGGCAGCTTGTGAAACTCCAGTTAAATGGGTTTCACACTGTCTCACTCTGTTCTCAGTCTCAGCTGAGACTGAGTGATGACATCACCGATAGAACTGTCACAGCTGCATAAGCCACATTGGAATCTGCAGCACAGGGAGTTAGATAGAACGTTGGGAGTTTTCAAAGTAGTCAGTCTCCTGTTTGTTTTCAAACAAGAAGGTCAGTCTCCTGTTTGTTTTCAAACAAGAAGGTCAGTCTCCAGTTTTGCCTTCAAGTGGTGGAGACCGCTGTTCGGGTCTCAGTGCCCCGTTCCTCCGGGGGGGGGGAGAGTAAAGATCCCCATGTAGATTCCAGGGGCAATCCCCTAAATTCTGCAGAAGAAAGAAAGCTGCCTATTTCAGTTTCAGTCTGTGTTTGGAAAGTGGGAAGAGTTGTACTTCGCCTGTGGGGCACCTGTAACAAAAGGGTGAGTGTTTGCTCTAATATGAGAGGGCAAAAATGTGTTTCTTCAGCCTGGGATATGTGAAGAAATTCAGGATTTGAACTACTATTTGGGAGGCCTATAGGACTAGGACAAACAAATGGAGTAGTGTCAAAAGCTAGAGTGCTGTGTGAATTCAAGTAATATTGTAGAGTGGGTGGACAGTTCATCCACCATTTAATCTACATTCAGAAAGTTTCAGTTTTTCCAGAGAAATGGCGGTATGGGCTGTGGAGCTGGAGGTGGGAACACCCCCATCTTTAGTAACCAGGTCCACCTCACGGATTTCGCTGTGATTGCTACTGCCTCATGCGCTTGGCCAATGATGAGGGAAGTACCCGACATGGGTCGCAATGGGAAAATCTCTCTAGGAGTCATAGACTCTAGGTGGTGTGGGGAGCCACAACAAGTGTAAGGAAAATTCTCTTTGTGAGATGGGAGTCAGAAGAAGTAAGGAGGAAATCTCTCTAGGAGTCGCAGACTCTATGTGGTGTGGGGAGCCACAACAAGAAAATGGGTTCATTCTTCCAATGGACCGCCATTCAACTGGCCAGCAGGGCAGCCGGGCCAGTCGGGCTGTGTACCTAAAGCACGTGCAAGTCCGGGCTGTGTGCCTGGTGGGTCCAGAGTCTGAAAACAGTAAATTGGTTCATTCTTCCAGTGGATCACCTTGTAGTCTCTAATCTGCATTACCAGTAAATGTAGCCCCATGGGGGTCCATCTATGCTTTGTTGTGTTCAGCTAGTTGTGAATAAAAGCCACACTGTAAAATCCCAATCCTGGTTCTGGACATTACAGCTATTGCTTCCTGTGTTCGGATTTACTCGGGTGCCCCTGTGCAGAGTAACCAAACCTAGGTCCCCCCGGTGCCGAGTAACCTCATCCTCCCCGAACCCAGGTCCCCACCAGGTATTGCTGCCAACGCCAACAGCATGCCACCTGTCATTTTGGTAAAAAGGCAGGGTGAGGGGTTACATCAAATGAAATATAATGCTGTTTGGAAGAAAAATATTGTGGAAAATGGCATATAAATTCTCAACCTCTACAAACCACAAACGATTATACAGTACTTATTTAAGTCTTGTTTTTTCCAAAATGTATGTTGGAAGACACATTATACCACAATTTATAATAAAGTAAACACAACTTTAGCACCTGAAGGATTCAATACAAAATTTGGGGGCATACTATTAGACTGTTATTAAATGCAACTGAAGCTAAATATAACTCCCAAATATGATATGGTACAGAAATATGGGATCACAAGTATTTATCGAACTTGGAAAACCAGTCATGCGGTCATTAAGGTCAACACTGGATTTCTTATCGCCCCTGCTCCTTATGTATGGGCAGAAACAGGGTTAATTAACTTGAAAGCCCTAGCAGAGTCATGTACAATTAATTTCTGGATCAGATTGAATACTTTAGAGGACAGTAGAATATCTAGGAACTGTCTAGAAGAAAAAATGATGGGAAATGGATGGTTTGTAATCACCTTGGCTGCTTAAAATTAGACAAATATTGAGATCAGTGGATCTAGAACATTTATTCAACCTAACATTTCAGAATGTGATAATTTCTGTACAATATAGGGGCTGGGATAGTCAAAGGGGTTGTGCATGGCGCAACGGTGTTGGGCCATGAGCAACCCACATGATGTGCCCTGGTGCATATTCAAAAGGGGAAGGTGCACCGCAAAATCCTGATGTGCCGGATGCACCAGTAATGTATTCAGTGCAAGTGTGGGGGCGTGCACATGCATATTCAGCACATCCTGATATTCAGCCCGGGATGTGCGGTGCATATGCAGGCACACACCCACCTTGCACTATACAATGGGGCTCAATGATGCCCTCAAAAGAAATGTTGGGGACACCCACAGGCCGCCGCCATATTGCTGGTGCAACACGGCAGCCACCTGCTGTGGGTGGCCACCGACTCCCGAGACACAGGCCAGGTGTCAGGCCCCCATGCCAGATCGCGGCCTTTGTAAATGGGGCATCCCAGGTGGTCCAGTGGACCCACCCTCACCCAATCATTGGCTTAATAAATTAAGTCCATTCCTGGTGGTCCAGTGGACCTTGCCCACTCATCTGATTGCTGGGTTTAATAAATTCAGTCCATTCCCTGGTGGTAAATTGACCTGCTCCCCATCCGATCTCAGGCTCAGTAAAATGAAATGTATCCATGATGGTCCAGTGGACTTGCTTCCCAAGACCGACATAGTGGGTTTCACATTATCTTCTGGTCCAGCTTCACTCTTCTTCTACCAGACAGCTACCCTGTGCCTTTTTCCCCCGTCAGTACGGGCGGTGAAGCTTCCCTCACTCAGTAAGCCGCTTGTTACTGCTGACTGACAGCTCATAGTATGGTTGTACGCTTCATTGGTCCACAGTGTGGGCTATCGGCATGCAGATCAGACAGGTTAAGGTCCCGATATGTGAATGAATTCCATTCACATATCGGGATTGTGTTGTACAGTACGAGCCTGATGCCCATTGGCTCACGCTGTGGACCATCGGGTGTACAGCCGCATTGTACGCTGTCAGTTGGCAGGAGGCTGTAGCTTATGATGGAGATGCTGCCCGCCGCTGACCGGGGAGCAGGATGGAGGTCTGAGGGCGGGTGGGGAAAGGAGTACCGCTGGACCACCAGGGATTATTAATCTGACAAAGCTCACCATCGAGCTTGGGAGTGGGTCCCCTTGACCACCAGGGATGCATTTCATTTTTACTGAGCCCGTGATCGGGTGGGGAGCAGGTCCACTGACCACCAGGGAATGGATTTATTTTATTAGCCCACGATCAGGTGAGGGGTAGGGTCCACTGACCACCATGGAATATATTTAATTTATTAAGACCACAATCGGGTGAGGGGTAGGGTCCACTGAACCACCAGGGATGCTTCACATTTATAAAGCCCATGACTGGCTGGGTTCTGTCCACTGGACTACCAGGGATACATTTATTTTACTAAGCCTGTGATCGGCTTGGGCAGGTCCACTGGACCACCAGGGATTTTACATTATTACAAAGCTAGCGATCGGGCATTGCAGTGCATTGCCACCGAGGAGCAGGGGCATTAGTCCCCGACGGCTGAAGCCTGGCAGGGTGCCAGGTACAAGTCACCGGGATTGGCACACTTGTTGGAAATGGGGCCATAATGACATACAAATGGCCCCATCAGTGCCTTGCATGCATAATGGCCCCATTTGCATACCCACCACGGAATATCATGGTTCCTGCACCTAGCGCAACCGCACTTGCACTGGCGCATTCCCCTGCTCCTCTCTTGCCACTTGCACTGGTGCAGTGCCACTGCGCTATGCGCAATGCTGGCAGCCACAGTGCCATATTCAATGGTGCTGAGCCATGACGCAGCACCATTGAATATTGCCCTGACCACGTCCTGGCGCATCCCAGTTGCGCTGCACCCAGCCTTGCACCCCTGCCTGGCGCAGTCTGAATATCCGGCCCAAGAAGTACATTAAGAAACTTATAATTAAAAAGTATAACAAAATTGATATGGAAAATATAAAAAATTACCATTATTCATTGTGGTATAGTAACAACATTATAAGTCACAAATATAAACATTATTTGGATGTTCGAGAAGAAGCAGAATTGGGAAAAGTCTTGGCTAGATTTAGGGTGGAATCTCAAGAATCAAATACACTCATAGCAAGATATAAGAGGCAGTGCACCCGGTACATTCGTATTGCTTCTGTGGTACTTCAGAATTAGAAAATCTCCCACATATGATATTGAAGTGCATGTGGTATGAGAAGGCAAGAAATAAATGACTGGGTGACATTTTAACTAAATTCCAAGGCTGTGATGATGATGTAAAAATCAATGTATCGCTAACAACTGAAGATGAATATATAATAAGAAAACTGGAAAAATTCTTAGTGAATATGAAGGAAATAAGGGCTAGCAGAACCAGAACTATAATTATAAATGCTTAAGGTGATTATATTTTATATTTAGGGAAAATTTAAATTTTATATGCTAAATTTGTAAATTTTGCACACACACACACACCCCAAACTCTATGTAAAGCATGTATGTATCTATTTGTATATGTCTTTATTTTTATGTATGACTATTTGTAAAGATCTTTAGATTGAACAATAAAACAAACTGAACTTAAAAGTGTATGATAATGTGAGGGTTCCCATCCTCCATTCCTGTGTAGTAGGCTATCAGTGGGCCCACCCTCCCTACTGTCATCCCTGGCACACACTGCACCATCCCACAGTTTTCCTAGCTGCAGTGTTCCACATCCCTTAACTATAGTGTCTCCTAAAATCACACCTCTCCCATGCCTGTATGCTTCCTGGATCACCCTCATTCTTAGTTGGCTGTCTTGCCCTGCCTGCCCTTCGCTACCTTCCTGCCTTTCCTGTGATCCCACATGGACCCTCCACTTTCCTGCTAGATCCCTGTCCTCAACTCAGGCCCACTACCCAGCCACCCCCACTCCCACTGCCTGTCCACCCCTTTGCCCTCTCCTACCTTCCAATCCTTCCTTATTCTGCCATCACTTCACCTGCCACTACCCACCCTTCTCCCTCCCTCTATATTCCTCCCCTGACCACCTGTGTAACCTCCATGCTAGTGCACCCTCTGCTTCACCCTGAGCTTCCCTTCACTCCATTGACCAGTGGGAGGAATCAATTCCACACTGGCACATCCGGGGATGTTTCTACCAGGTTCCCCCACCTTGCCCTTCCCATTCTTCTTACTACTGCCCAGCCCCTCCCTTGGCCTTCTGTCCTGCTGGGGCAGAGGGACCCAAGGAACCTGCCTTATTTACCACTCCAGTCCCCTCCACCTAACCCCACTCCCAGTCTGGGCTCCAATCCACCCCCACCTGTCTCCATTCTATGTGAATATCCCCATTCCTTATCACCACTCCTCCCTCACCCTTTATGATACCTTCCACTATCAATGCCCCTATCTCCCTCACGAGCTACTATTTCTGCCCTCAGCTGACAAAGACTCCTGCAGAATGGACACCACCCTGAAAGTATTCAAGAAAACTGCTGCTCCACTCCCCTTGCAATATACTACTCCACTTGCCACATCCTGCTCCACTGGCAAGCCTCCTCCCCACATTCTATTGTTCCAGTCCCTGCCTACATGGTACCAAAAGAGCTCGTATAACTCTACATAGCTGAACCCTGTTTAGGAATTTGATATGGCCCCCTTGTAAACTCTTTCAGTGACCCCACCCTAGGTAGAGTGCCACAACATTCTCTCAACAACTCTTATAACCACCCTGTGGACAGTGTACCCAACTAGAGTGTAGATAGGGTTATAGTTAAATATAGAGGTACATTAGCATTCTCCTTTACTAGCAAATTTTATCTTGGCTTGTCTGACTGCCCTGTAGTTGGGTGAGGGGTGTTAATTGACTGGCCTCTGACCGCAGCTACATGATAACTGGAGGTGGGGCTTAGTCAGAGTTGAGGTAGCAAGTGAGTTTTATTTTCTCAGAAGAAGCCAGAAGGGGAAGGAAACATATCCAATTCAGTGCTTTAGAGTAACTGGTAATTGCTATTTTTCTTTTAAACTTAGATTGTGGGCTTTTAGTGACACTGTACTTCTTTGTTGTCTTTACTTAGAATTGTTTTGGGCTGCTGAAAATTTAAACGTAGTGGTGGTGTAATTCTGTGCTGTCTTTAATTGTTGCAATTTTCACCCTCCTCCCTTCCCCCAACTCTTAATTATATGCCCTGTTAAATCTGATTGACAGGAGCTAAACACAGGGTATAGTAAGGGGTGTGAAGTAGGAGGGGCATAAGGGGGAAGAAGCCCACCCTCAGCATGACAAGTGTTTTGACTCATTTATTTATTTATTGGTTTCTTTTCTTTTCTTTTTTAAAGAAAATTATCTGAGGATCAGTGGCAGGATTTTTAGGACAGTAAATTAATAAAAAGGGAACTAGGATAGCTTCAGTAGCAGACAAGTAGTGGAATAGCAGTATAATTGCAGTATAATGTGGGGAGTGGTACAATGCAGTGGCTGTGGGGCAGCCATATTCAGGCAGACCTTCTGGACACTGAGGTGCTGCCCTATCTGCATGCATTTCTCTGGACTGTGGGATGAGGTAGCCAAACTCAGAGCGGAAGTAAACTGGATCAGGAGTACCATCACCCCTATCCAGAGACCGCCCAGTCCAATGCAACTGCCTCAAAGGATGCCGAGAACGAGGAGCACTTGGATGACAGTGGGCTCAGGGAGGGTTAGAGCAGTCAGGCAGAGGCACATCCCAGATCCTATTCCACTCAAGAACTCATATGCCACACTCGCAAATGAGGACAACCAAATAGAGGTACCCAGAGAAGTGGAAGGAAAGGATGTGGAGGTTAGCCAAGGAGGTGACCTCAGCGGGTAAAGCAGTGGACCCCAGAGGAGGAGGAAGCGAATCCTGGTGGGGGACTCCATCATAAGAGGGATCCAGCTAGGAACACAGGAGGCGGAGGACAGGGAGGTGAGGTGCCTACCAGGTGACACGGCATGGAGGGATGGAAGGAAGATTCTGGGGATCACTGGGAAGACAAGACGGGTGGGTGAGCTGGATGTCATTATCCACCTAGGTACTAATGACCTGGCAAATGGGGAGCCAAAGGAAGTTCAGGAAGAGTTTAGGAAATTGGGGAGGGGTCTCAAGCAAGTAGCTACTTCTGTCACTTTCTCAGAAGTACTTCCTGCGAGAGGCAAGGGAGAGCATAGGAGTGCATGCACCAGGAACTTTAACTCATGGTTGAAGAACTGGTGCTGTGAGGAAGGGTTTGGATTCATTGGTGACTGGTGACCCACCTGAGGGATGGAGGTTGTTCAAGCCTGACGGCCTGCATCCATCCTGGAGGGGAATCCAAGCACTCAATGATAAGTTTAAATGCTACATTGACAAGCATTTAAACTAGCAAAGGGGGGTGGCAGGCCAGCAAGGAGGGTACCTACTTGCTCACCCCCCACAGCTAGCAGTGGAACCAGTGAACCAGAGGAGTGGCTATCTCTGCAAAGCAGTGTGCAAAAGATGGAGATTAGTGCCCAAGAGGTGGATAGGCAGAAAAGGGGCAAAATTCAGCAGAAGGGCAGACAGCAAGGAGAACCAGGGATAAAGGACAACCAAGGAAGGGGCTGGAGTAGAACAGCGAAACAGTCTAGGGAGGTCAAATCATGGAAAGCCATGTGTGCAAATGCCAGGAGCCTTAGCAACAAGATGGAAGATCTGGAGGCTGTCATGGTGCAGTCAGACCTGGACATTGTGGCCATCACTGAAACCTGGTGTAATGATAACCACGACTGGGAGATGGCCATACCTGGCTACCACATATTCAGAAGAGACAGAGCAGGCAGGAAGGGTGGAGGAGTGGCACTGTATGTGAAAAATGACATAAGGGCCACAGAGATCCAGGAGGAACAAAATGGGGGAGAGATACTGTGGGTTAAGCTGGAAAGGAAAATGGGGACAGCCATCTGCACAGGTGTGGTCTATAGACCACCAGCCCAGGATGAAGAAACAGATAGGAGTTGATGCTAGCCATCCAAAGGATGGCAGACAAGGGTGAGGTAGTACTGGTTGGAGACTTCAATATTTCAGACGTGGACTGGAGCATCCCAGCAGCAGCATCAACTAGGAACAGATTTATCCTGGACTCCTTCAGGGTGCCTTCCTCAAGCAACTGGTCATGGAACCAACTCGCAGAAGGCAATACTGGACCTTGTGCTCACAAACAGGGACAGTGTGATGGGGTAACAGTGGGGAGCACCTGGGGAACAGTGACCACCAGTCATTGTGGTTTGAAATCACAGAAAGAGCAGAACCAAACCACACAAAACACGCACCTGGATTTTAGGGGAAGACTTTGGGAAATGGGGAGATACTTGAAAGAGGCATTAAGGGAATGGGACAGGAATCAGGGGTTGAGGAACAGTGGGCAGTATTTAAAATGGGGATTACAAGAACAACAGAATTATGCATTGCAGGTTAGCAAGAGGAAAAGGAAGAGGAGACCATTATGGTTTTCCAAAGAGGTAGCAAAGAAAGTGAAAGCCAAAAGATTGCATTCAGGCAATACAAAAGACACGGGCAGAAGGGGAAAGGGAGAAGTACCAGGAGAAGCAAAGGAGGCAGGGAGGTCAGTAAGGGAAGCCAAAGCTCAGACAGAAGAACACATTGCAAAATCTGGGTAGAGGGACAAAACCTTTACAGGTACATAAGTGAAAAAGAAAGACAAAGGAAGGGATAGTGAGACTGAAGGGGAGGATGGGGGCACGTGGAGGATGACAACATTAAAGCTGACATATTGAACAGGTATTTCTGCTCAGTCTTTACTGAAGAGGAGGAGGGTAATGGGTCTGAAGGGAGTACAAGGGTGAGAATGGTACAGAAATGGACACAAGTCCCTTTACATGAGAAAGGGTCCTGAAGGAACTGGAAGTAATAAGAGTTGATAAAGCAATGGGGCCAGATGGGGTGCACCCCAGGGTCCTTAAAGAACTAAGAGAGGTGGTGGCTTAACCTCTGGCTATCCTGTTTAGCTGATCACTGGAAACAGGGGAGGTACCCAAAGACTGGAGGACAGCAGATGTAGTCCCCTTATACAAAAGTGGGAACAAAGAGGAAGCAGGGAACTACAGACCAGTCAGCCTCACCTTGGTAGTGGGGAAGATCATGGAAGCACTACTGAAGTAGAGACTGGTGGAACATCTCATTGTCAATGGACTACAGGACTCAAGGCAGCATGGTTTCACCAGGGGGAGGTCATGTCAGACCAATATCATTGAATTTTTTGACTGGGTGACTAGGGAGGTGGATCAGGGGAGGGCAGTGGACATGGCCTATCTGGACTTCAGCAAGGCCTTTGACACTGTGCCACATAGAAGACTATTACACAAACTGGGGAATATGGGTGTGGGCAGGACAGTAGTGTGGTGGGTAGGTAACTGGCTGGATGGCAGGATACAGAGGGTAGGAGTAAATGGCTGTCACTCCACAGAGGGAAGAATGACCAGTGGGGTACCACAAGGATCAGTGCTGGGACCGGTCCTATTCAACATCTTCATCAGTGACATTGCACAGGACCTAGAAGGCAGAATTTCACTGTTCGCTGATGACACAAAGCTCTGTAACAGAGTAGACACGCCAGAGGGTGTAGACAGAATGAGAAGGGACCTGCAGAAACTTGAAGAATGGTCAGGGGTCTGGCAGTTGAAATTCAATGAAGTGCAAGATAATGCATATGGGGCACAAAAACCCTGGCACAATATATCAGTTGGGGGGTGAGGATATAGCATGCACCAAGCAGGAAATGGATCTTGGGGTTATCATCTCTGATGACCTCAAGGTAGGGAAACAGTGTGACAAGGCAGCAGGTAAAGCAAATAGGATGCTGGGATGTATAGGCAGGGGGGGAGGTCATAATTCCACTATACAAGACACTAGTGAGGCCCCACCTGGAGTACAGTGTACAGTTCTGGAGGCCATACCTATGTAAGGACATAGACAGGGTAGAGAAGGTTCAGAGGAGGGCAACAAAGATGGTGCATGGATTGCATCACAAGTCCTATGAAGACAGGTTGAAGGAACTGAACATGTACTCCTGGAGGAGAGGAGGGAGAGGGGATATGATAGAGACATACAAGTATCTTACAGGGAGGAACAGAGGTGCAGGAATACACTATTTTAAGCGAAAAGATGTTCCAGGACTAAAGGGCATGGGATGAAGTTGGAGGGAGGACGATTCAGAGGAAACATGAGGAAGAATTTCTTCACAGAACGGGTGGTGGACAAGTGGAACACCCTGCCAGAGGAAGTGGTGGGGTCTGAAACAATCACGGGATTTAAGAATGCATGGGATAGACATAAAGGAATTCTGGAGGTCAGGGGTAAGGGGCAACAGACTTCTAGGAAAACATAAACTGAACTTACAAGCTCAAATGGGCAGACTGGGTGGGCCATAGGCCCTTATCTGCCAACACTGTCTATGTATCTATGTATCTAGTAAATTAGGCTGATAGTGACACAGACCTTAGATAGTCTTAATGCAAAACAGACAACTTAGCTGTGATGAGCTGTGATAAGCAGGCAGTAAAACATAGAAACATAGAAATACAGAATATGATGATAGAAGGAGACCATAGGTCCATCAAGTCTCGCCCAAGGGTTACTGAGACCTTCTATGGGTCCTGGAACCTAGCCCCTTACTCAATTCATGTACCCTCAGCACCTAGTTGAGCTCTTATCCTGTCTCATCCTCTTCTTGAAAGCTGCCACTGTCTTGATACCCACTACCTTGGTGGGCAGTCTATTCCATTGCTCAATGGCTCTTTCTGTGAAGTAATATTTCCTTCGATCCCTTTTAAAGTTCCCCCTTCCCTGAACTTCCATTCATGTCCCCTTGTGTCTGAGCCTTAAACTCTACTGAAAAGTTCTGAGTAGGGCACCTTATTAATATCTCTTATGAACTTGAATGTCTCAGTCATATCTACCCTTTCCCTTCTAGTCTCCAGGGAGTACATGTTCAATTACCTTAAGTGTTCCTTGTATGAGAGCCCCTGGAGGCCCTGAACCATCTTGGTGACCCTCTCTGCACAGCCTCCAGCCTATATTTATGAGGTCTTTTGACCTTATAGAAGACACAAAACTAGTTTAGTGGTTCTAACTAAAATATAAAAGACACAAAACTAGTTTGGGTGTTATACTCAAATAGGGTGTAGCAAAGGTTTCAGTAAAATATGCAGAAAATAACTATCACCCTTGCTAGTAAATTAGGCTGACAATGAAACAGACCTTAGATGCCCCAAGACAAAACATACAACTTAGCTGTGATATTCTGTGATAGGCAGGCAGGCAAAACATATTAGAAACAAAACTGGTTTGGTGGTTTTACACAAAATATAAAAGGCACAAAACTAGTTTAGCGTTTATATTCAAATTGAGTGTGACTAAGGTTGCGGTAAAATATACAGAAACAATAACCATCACTCTTATTAGTAAATTGGGTTGACAATGAAACAGACCTTAGATCTCCTAATGCAAAATAAACAGTTTAGTTGTGATAATCCTTGATAAGCAGGCAAGAAAAATATAGTAGACACAAATCTAGCTTAGTGGTTATACTCAAATAGGGTGTAGCTAGAGTTGCAGTAAAATGAACAGAAGCAATAACAGTCACTTGTAATTGAGGTAGTTTGAGGAGGAAGACCTCAGAACTCAGGGAGCAGTTGAGAGAGTTGAAGATGGGGAGCCTGGAGAGCAGCATGGCCAGCTAATGGCTGACCTCACAGTTGACCTCAGGCAGACTCTTCTTCTAAAATGCCCTTAAGCTATGGCCCTTAGCTCAAGGGCTGCAGTGGAGGATCACTAAGCCAAAGCCCAAAATTGTACTATGAGGACATGCTCTCCCACAGCAGGCTCCCAACAGGCTCAGTGGACAAGGGAGGAGGTACTCAGCAACCAGGAAGACTACTTCAGAATGGACTGTAGCAGACCGCAGTGTCTGGGAACACCAATGTTCAGTGCCAGGTTCAAAAGCTGACCCTGAGCCTGACTGGCTATGACACTGGCCCAGACTTGACACAGCTGATATTAGTCCAGAAGGTGGAATGCAGCAGTGGTTTACAAAAGCCGCCATTCCATTTAGTGACATGCCCCATCACTACAGAAGGCTTCCAGTTGGCTCAGAGGGCAAGGGAAGGGAGGTGCTAAGCACCCAGGAAGACTGCTTTCAGATTGGGCAGCAGCAGCAGTCCACACAGACCACTGACACCCCATGTTCAGTGCCAAGTTCAACAGTTGATCTAGAACCTGACTGACTTTGACACTGCCCCAGCCTCAACATAGCTGCTAGTAGTCCAGAAGGTAAGATGCACTGGCAATTTTCAAAAAGCTGCTCATTCTGTTTATTGACATGCCCTCACAACAGCAGGTCTCCAATAGGCTTAGATTGCATGGGAGGAGGTGCCTAGCAACCAAAACTCCACATTACTAAACCCATAATTAGAGCTGATGAGAATAAATATGAGAAAATGCTGACTGAAACTGATAAGGTGGAAAATGAACTTACTAAATTTGAGAAATTAAAAGACTTTGAAGGTTCACTGAAAAATACATGAAAAGTTGATAACTATGAACAGGAATTAAAAATCAATAGCAGTCTAAATTACATTGTGATACTGATGACTATAAGAAGGGAATGATTTACATTGGCAAATGGAAGAAGGACAAGATCAAAGAGCAGAGGCAGGTCAATATTTAACTCATGCAGTGAAAGCAGAGGTAGAAGATGGAATAACAACAAGAAAGTCATGATTCAGCAAAACAGGTTTCTGAGGTAAGTCAGGAAAATGTGTTTTTATATCAGACAGCTGTAGCCAGAGAAGGGGAAAAGGACAAAGAGAGGGAAGAGAGAAGGACTTAGAAGGAGATGCTGCACAAACAAAGTGCACAATTTAGAGTCAAGAAGAAAATCGAGGGTAATAAATCTTCAGATGAACACCTGATGGATTCTCACATAAAGTATTGAGCTGTGGTCTGTCTTTTCAGCTACCCCCAAGACAGACAGATATATGTTTGATATCTTGCAATACCTGAAATTGACTTTAAAGTAGCTGTGGGTGGGGGAGCAAACAGGAAATCAGTAGGCTCCCTGAGGAGACCATAAGCAGCAGGCACTGCATACAATAGAAGTTGCACAGCAACTAATGCCAAGTACCAGGGGCTAACAAAGGATTTGGGAGGAAAAGAACAGCATAAGGTCCAGGACAGCTCACAATAAAAACACAGAGCAGTAAGAGAAAGAGCCTGATGGGTTATAAATATTAATAAATTTATGCAATGGGGTGAGACATAAATGGAGTGTGATAAATGCATTTTATCTGAGCATGTCGTGTATACATGCAGAATCTTACATTTATACATATAGTTATTACGTCATCCTTGATTAATGTGCATGGTGGACTGCGTCACACTTCCCCATCCCTCACCCCCGTTGTTTGACACTGCTTACTGGTACCTTGCTTTTAGTTTTGTTTCTTCCAGGTTGACCGTCCCTCAGCCACGCCACCTGCCATTTAGTCCTACTTCTCCCCATTCTTCCCACTATCATACAGTGAGCATTTGTTTCTGTTTAACAGTTTTAGTTTTGTGCTTTTTGACCAAACCTTTTTCAACTGGCTGCTCCAAGCTGCGCTCCAGATGTCACACTCCTCTGCATGCTGCTGCTGTGTCCTCTCCACACCTTTCCATATACAAAATGGACATTTTTTTCACTGCTTCCTCAAAAACTGATAAGCCCTCACTCTTACTCTTCCACTCTGGTTTCCCAACCTCGCTACAACTGCCACCAGAGCTCCCCCAGCACACAGAAACTGTCAGATTTTTTTCCTTAAAGGGGAAGTCTCCCATAGTTCCACATCAATATTTTCCCCAACTCCTTATGTGTAACTGTTGTGTGCCTCCTCCAGTTGCCAGCAGTCCTATTGCTGTCCAGATCTAGATTATAAATAAAAATATACAGCCCCCAAAAGTTATCAATGTGTTTGTCCTCCATTTTACCATCAATGTTGCTGGAGGATGATGTCATCAGTGCAACAGATAATGGTGCTGCACTAAGTGCAGTTCCACCAGTAGACCAAACCCACAATGCTTGGTTTCCCACTTGAGTAATGGAGGAACCTTTAAGTGTTGTGCACATCCTGAGGTGCAGGTCTAATAGGGACTAGGACCATGTGAGTGTGAGGCAGCAGTGATTTGAGGTATATACAGTATTCATATAAGGAAGTGACTGTATGTGTTGTGTTACTGTTTCTGTTAGCAAAAACAGTTTACCCAATAAATGAATCTGGGTACAACAAGAGTTTTAAGTGGTATTATGCAGCTGTTGTATTATGGTGTGTGTGTGTTAACATTCTCTGTTTTGATTGACACCAGCAGTGAGAAACAATCTTGCAAATAGGCCCCTTTCTCCCTTTGTAACTAGGCAGTCAATGATTGGATGGCTGCTGTAAGGCAATAAAGAATTCAGCTATGACAAGGAATAGGTTACCAGGAAAGCACAAGCACTGGAGGACTCTGGTTCAAATCCTACTAGAGTCCCTTACTCTCTAACCCTTAAGAAGTTCCCCTAACCTCCTTAGAAACTGTGATGGCCCCTCAGGTCCATAACTTTAAAAGTGCCCCAATTCCCATTATAAATCATTAGCAGTGATGTGAGAGCTACAACACTTCACTTTCAAGGTACTAAGGATAAGCTGTGGCAGCCCCCCCGCTTTGTAATGCCAGCATTTGAAGTAGGATGTACCTCACAAATCAGATGCTATACCTCAGCTGTTGTAGGTAAAGAAACTAATCAGTCTCTATTTGTAGTGCTCTGTATTTGCTTAGCTCACTCCTCCCATGTCATATGCATTCTGTACCTTGGTATTTCCAGTCAGAAACTCAGATTTAAGGAACATTTGAAATGTAAAACAATGCACTTTATAAAGTAAATGATCTAGCTCTCCACTTTTAGGCTGCTGAAAGGGGATGTGTATAAGTCAGTCTTGTGTGATCCTTTGGTAAACTGCCCAGGCTCATCTTGTAACGAATCTTCTCAAGGGTGTTCACCTGGTTCACTACAGAGTGACTGATTGATTGATTGGTTGATTGACTGATTCAGTCTACTGCTTTCCACAACATGTTACAACTGTCTCACAGAGAGAAATGAGCAATAGAGAGAGAAAGCTTTTGTTTCCTGTGAATGAAATACTATTAGATGTATTATTTGCTCTACACATACAGTATTAAGGCTACAAGTATTACTCCCTGTGTGAGTTGCATGACAGAACTGCCTTAAGCCATTGCAAACTTAAACTAAAATCAGGCTAGACAGCATACCCTTATGTTTTGTTCTGCACTCTTGCTGCGGTGACATCAAGGAATGGGAGGGGCTGTATTACAAGTGACTCATTTGCATGTAAATGGAGGCTTGTGTTACCCCCAGGTGGCACTATCCCAAGGGCTACTACCCCTGTCTGCTTAACTACTAACAGGTTGAGGGGCCTAGGTCCAATGGCGGGTGCCTCCACCCAGAGGTCAGAGTTTGCAGTAGTTAAAATAACTTGGTCACAGCCCTCTGGGACCCTGTAACCCCCCTTTCTTCCCAATAGTGACCCACACAATACATCAGAAATATCTTCACAATGTACACTTACCCCCAGGACCGGCTCTGTCGACTAGACTATGGGGACCCCCTGTAAAACAAGATGATACAGTGCAAAAAGCCAGAGTACAGTGCTTTAACATGAGCGAATACCTCCAGTCAGTGTAACTTTGCTGAAACAAACAGATCTGATTTATTTAAGGAGCTGTAACAAGGAAGGGAAATCAGGATAAGTGGGTTAAACACATTAATAATCACAGTACTGTCATATTCAGAGTCCCAAATTGTCACTGTCACTGGGTACCCAGGATGGGGGGGGGGGGGCTAGCCAGGATCAGTGCTGCTGGTTGGGGCCCTGTGATGGAAAAAACACTTGCACAATACCCAGTTGCAATCCAGAACCGGATGGCTCAGTTCGTGAAGAAATGAAAAAGCAACAATTAGATGACACACTTGCAATTCGATAAACAGATGGCAGAGAGCTACCCTGCTTTGTACTCACAGACTCAGTGCTGGTAACTGGATGGAAGGCAGATTGTCCTGGATTGCCAGGAGGAGCAGAACATGTAGAAAAGGTCCTTGTGACTGGACCCCACAGCAGTTTACAGCAAATCGGATGTAGTCCGAATCAAGCTGGGGTTTACTTCCAGCTTCATGCACTCAATTCACTGTACAAGGGATTTGAAACATGGTTCCCCACAAGTACCACACACATTTATATGTAAAAAGGAAAGTACTATACCAGGCAGGCTGCTTCTCGATCCTGACCGCAATTACTGCACGATACCTGTGAGAACACACAGCAGCCTCAGTTCCTGACAGACCGAGCGTGATTCAGCAGTTTCTCCAGTCGTCTACAGGGTGAGCCTGGTTTCTACTATTCAGATCTCCTTGATTCTCCTCACAGGTCAGATTCAGTCTGAACGGGCACTTGCACAGGCTGCAGACTGAAACTCAGGGCCTCACATGCGCTTCCCGCGCTAAACTATACACCACAGAAGCAGAGAGCTCCTTGTCTCTTCACTGCCAAAACTGATCTAATCTCTCCAGTCCCACAACCAGTACATTTCCTTCAAAGCTCCACACTATTCTGTTGGCTGGACTGGCTGTCACTCACAATAAACTCCCCCTGTTGGTGGAAAAAGGCGCCACAGTCAAAACTACATTTCCCAGAGTCACTGGCCATACAGTACATAGGTGGCTGGCTCCACATTGAAAGTCCAAGTTCTGATCTGCCAGCAAGCAGCAGGCTCCATTTTAAATGTCCCCCCACACTGATTGGTCCAGTTCAGCAGTTCAAAACCAGAATGGAGAGCATAGGCAAAAACACTTCAGACTGCAAAGAAAAGCAGGTTAGACAAACTGTATTTTCATTATTACTCTAAATGATTTCTGGCAAACAGTTACACCTTGAACAGTGCTCCTCCTGCCCATGGCGACAGCGAAAGCGGGCGATTTGGCAGCTTGCTTCGAGCAGGGACTCAAGCAGGGAAACACACAGTCCCCCCATACAAACTAATTATGTCTGCAAGCAGACAGCTCTTAAAGAGACAGTACCAGAGGCTCTAAAAGCACTCACAGATAAACGGCTTAAGCATGCAAACACCATTCAGGCTTGGAGCATTCAAGCAGGCTCCTGGAAGACTTTTTGTGAGCCCCCATTTGCAGGGGGGGTACACCTTTCCGACCTGGAAAGCTTGGAGTCTCACGTCAAGCAAATACCCCAATAAGTTTCATTATAACCATCTACATTCATCAGTATCACATGGAAACATACGTAATCAACAGTCAATATATCAATCACTTTACCAGGAACACATTTCTGAAACTTTGCAGTACGTCACTCTTTGTACAGTATTACACACACATTGTACCATAACTCAGGTTATCACCTCTTGTACATGAAACCTGAAGAGAGGGGGCCCTTCCCTATCAGCTACCTTGGGGCTGGATGGGGCAGGGGCACCATACCTAGAGGGCAACATGAGTAACTTGGAGTTAGTACTGATGTTCAGTTTGGGCAATGAGCTCGGGGCCACATACACTCTTTTATGGACAACACTGAGAGGCAAGTCCACAGACCTCCCAGGGGAATCATAACTGAGGTGCACCACAGGCTTTACAGCTCGACCAGTCTTTCTAGGGGGAACTGTTACAGTCTCTGCACTCTGAGCCTGATTTTCAGCATTGTCCTCACTTGTCAGGGGAGTCTCCATTGGAGGAGAGAGGCTAGAACTTGGGGCACTTTCAGCTCCAGGAGTTACAATCTCTGAGTTCACAACACTTAGCTCACATGGAGAGCTGTCGGACACTGGCAGTGGACCATCATGGCACTCAAAATACTCTTCTTGTTCTGGTATGTCATCCGTCTGTTCCAGTCCATCATTTTCCCCTCTGAAAGCTCAAACAGTTCAACCACACACAATGATTCCATATCATCTGACTTGATGCTTTGCACTTCACTTTCTGGGAGCATTGGCTCCAGGGACAAAGCTGGGGGCTTAGACAGTCCAGAAGGCCCAGCTTCATCTCCAGAATTGACTAGGGGATTGCCCCGAAACAACTGACTCAGTTCGTAAGAAGGGTAGTATTCAAAACCACACTCACTTTCCTTTGACATAGACTGAAGTCATGTTCAACTGGGACTTATGGAGGGGGACACTTTAGCTCAGCTTCTGTAGGTGCAGACTTTCTTGATTTTTTCTTAGCAGCAGCTCTAGTCACTGGTCCAGAGGGGGCATTTTCTGAGGGCTCAGACTCAATCAAGATTTGTCCAATGGGCAGTAAATGATTTCTATGCATTGTTTTAACATCTTTTGAATTATTCTCAGGCCTTACTTTTTACACAGGCAGATCATCTAGTTTGCCCACTACAATGTGAGGGAGATGGTGCCATCTGTCAGCAATCTTATGTTAGCCATGCAGTCTCAGGTTTCTTAGCAATATCTGGTCTCCCTCCTGGAGTTCCTGTGCTTTCACCTTTTTATCATACCTTTCTTTGTTGGCCAGATTTCTTTTGGCAGCCATGGTTTGAGCCAGTTGGTGCATGATTTAGCTGGGCCTTTAACTTTTGCACATACTGTAAATAGTTGTCAGCTTTAACCCCATCAGGAGAGACCCCCAAGCACACATCTACCGGCTGATGAGCTTCTCTTCCAAACATCAGGTGGTAGGGGGAGAACCGAGTGGCATCACTTTTGGTGCAGTTGTAGGCATGTACCAGGGTGCTAATTTGTTGGCTCCATCTAGGCTTGTCCTTTGGGTGGAGGGTGTCTAGCATATCTAGCAAGGTGCAGTTGAAACATTCAGGCTGTGGGTCCCCCTGGGGATGGTAAGGGGTGGTTCTGGACTTTCGCATTCCCCACAGAGAAAGCATCTCTTCGATCAGACGACTCTCAAAGTCTCTCCCTTGATCAGAATGAATTCTTTGTAGAGCCCCATAGTGAACAAAAAAGTTTTCTACAGGTACTTTTGCCACAGTGGATGCCTTCTGGTCCTTGGTGGGGAAAGCTTGGGCATATCTCGTAAAATGGTCAGTGACCACCTGCACATTACTAATATTTCTTTGATCTGACTCCAGGCTCAGAAAATCAATACAGACCAGCTCCATGGGTGCACTGGTGGTGATGTTAACAAGGGGGGGCAGCCCTCTGGGGCAAAGCTTTCCTCTGTAAGCAGCAACTACAAGTTCAAATGTGTTGCTCCACATCAGCCCCCATCTTAGGCTAATAGAACCTGGATCTCACCAAGTCAAGTGTTCTGTCTATACTAAGGTGCCCCATGTGGTTGTGTAAGGACCTCAGTACTGAGTCTCGAAAAGCAGTGGACAGCACTAGTTGTTGTTTGTCTACTTGTCCCCCTCTGTCTACTGTTTCTCTGTATAACAGTCTATTGATCAGCTTCAACTTAGGACCCTCTTTGTATAACAATGCAGTTCTCAAATCAGTGGAACGTAATTTGGACACATCTTTCCCTGCATAGAGGTCTTCTAAAGCTGATTTGATCATGGGATCTCGGGATTGAGCCTGCTGAATACTGTCATTGTCCAGCTGAGGCAGTGTACCAATGTCTATTGCAGAAAAGTGGCAATAAGCAGCAGGTATGCAATTCTCAGATGGTCCCAAACAATCCACCATACAGTCCACTGCGTCCGTGGACATTTGTTGCTCCCTGTCAAACTTCTGGCAGAGTGCTTGAATATCAGGTTCTGACAGTCTGACCCATTCTGGAAACAGGCCTCCGGGAGAGAGCATCAGCATCTATGTGGTTCAGGCCTGCTCTGTATTCAACAACATAGTCATATGTAGATAATGCAGAAAGCCACCTATGGCCAGTGGCATCCAACTTAGCTGAAGTCTGCACATAGGTCAAAGGATTATTGTCAGTTTTTACTAGTATCTTAGCCCCATACAAGTACTCGTGGAATTGATCAACAATGGCCCACTTCAAAGCTAGGAACTCTAACTTGTGTACAGGATAGTTCTTTTCGGAAGTGGTCAGGCTTCTGCTGGCAAAGACCACTGGTCTCTGGCCATTCTCGTGCTTCTGATACAACACAGCCCCCAACCCTTGCAGGCTAGCATCAGTGTGCAGGACATAAGGTTTTGTAGGATCAGCATAGGCCAACACTGGGGCATGAATAAGTTGATGTATGATTTCATGAAAAGCCGTCTCACAATCAGAAGTCCAGTGGGCCCCAAATATGTCATTCGGGTGAAAATATTTTTTCTCAGTCTCAGTGGGCATTGTTTTCTTGTACTTTTTGTGGGTTGGGGGATACCCTTGAGTAAGGTTAAGTAAAGGGCGGATCACTCTTGAATAGTCCTTGATGAAGTGCTGATAATAACCACAGAATCCCAGGAATCTTTGCAGTTCTTTTAGATTTTTGGGCTGTGGCCAGGTGGTCAAGGCCTCAACTTTACTTGGGTCGGTCTCTATTCCCTCGGTGGGTACTATGTGTCCCACATACTTTACTGATGTTTGTAAGAATTGACTCTTGTCAATTTACAGTTTAAGGCCAAAGTCTTCCAGTTGCTCCAACACCTTGAACAATCTGCTCTCATGTTCCTCCAGTGAGCTGCCAAACACAATAACATCATCTAGGTATACCAGGCACTCTAATAAGTTCATGTCCCCCACTGCACTCTCCGTCAATCATTGAAAAGTGGCTGGGGCACCTGAAATCCCTTGAGGCATTCTCATGAATTCATAGAAGTCAAGCGGACAGATGAAGGCTGTCTTCTCATGGTCCTCTGGGGCCATCGGGATCTGGTAGTACCCACTGTGGAAATCCAGCACAGAGAACCATTTGCTACCATTCAGGCAGTCCAAAGCATCCTGAATGCAGGGCATTGTATACTGATCAGGGATAGTCCGCCGGTTTAAAGTGCGATAATCCATGCACATCCTTACTGTCCCATTCTTTTTTCTCACTACCACAATGGGGGAAGCATAAGGGCTTCTGGATTCTTGTATTACACCAGCAGCAAGCATCTCTTGCAGATGCCGTCTCACATCATCTATGTCAGCAGGTACCAGGTGTCAAGACCTCTCAAGAAATGGCCTTTCATCATGCAGCCGGATGTGGTGCTCAGCTCCTTGCATACATCCTATGTCCCATTCTTTTAAAGAAAACACCTGGTCTTTCTGAGCAAGCTTCTCACTGATCCTCACTTTCCATTCAGCTGGCAATGGGGAGTCACCGAAATCAAACAAGTCAGGTGTTACTCTGTCATTCTTCCCCGAACTCTTGCTACTGGGTAGCACTGCAGTATCCGCACAATGTACATTAGCCAGGGTGCAATCTCTATTTACTCTAATCTCTCTATCAGTCACATTATGAACTTGAACCATTACCCGTCTGGCATAAGCATGGGCTCTGGCAGGCAAAATACTTGGCTTGACCAGCAGTCCTTCCGGCAATTTCCCATCACCTGGTGCATCCAACATTAATATTTTATTCTTGACATCCTTTCTGATATGGACCTCTCCCTGTAAGGTACACTGGGCATTTGGCGCCAGGATCAGAGACTCAGGATCCTTTTTCCAAACAACTCCAACTGGTTCCTCTGGTTCCACTTTGTCAGCATCTCTCTGGGCATCGTAGGCCTTTCTGATCAAGGCTGGAATTCTTAGAGCTCTACCAGTCTGGGACCCCTGTTTTTCATAACACAACTGTGCCAGCCATCCAAACATATGTGCATTAGTCCCAATTAGTAGAGGAACCCCAGAATACAGTCCAGTAGGGGCACACACTAAGGCCAGGGTCTCTACTTGCTCTGCCACTCCAGCCATGGAGGTGGGGAAAGACAGCCAAATTCAGATATACCCGGAGTAGGTAGTAAATAGCTTCTACCCCCCATACATACAGTCCTTCTAATGGTTGTAAGGTACATCTGACAAATGCTTCTGATACCAATCCTGGAACATAATTGTCACTTGGGAGCCACTGTCTAATACAGCTCTTGTAGACACTCCATTCACCTTTACAGTGGTCTCCATGGAGGGACCCACTATTCTGGACCAATCTGGAGAGGTGGTAGTGGGGGCCTGGGCAACTGACCTTGCCACAAAGGGATGTGAGTTAGCATTTCTGGGACCCTCACTGGGATAATTTCGGGCACCTCTTAACCACTGATTTGTTCTCCGAAGCTCTCCTTGTAGCCTATATGCAACTTTGTCTGTGTCTTTTGGGGACCGGCATTCTCTCTTCATGTGCCCATCCCACAATTGTAGCAAAACATACTTTCTGGAGTTTAAGCTGGCCGAGGCGTCACACTGGGAGCCAGGATGGGGGTACTACTAACTGGACACCTTGGTGCCATCTCTGTCTGCGGCCTGATAAGCATTTGGAGGCATCTCGTCAATGTCCCCACTTCCACGGTCAAGACATAGAGTTTTGAACTATTGTCAGCATGAGGTGCCTGGGTAGGCACCTCCACCCCCATAGCAGAAGCGGTCGGGCAAGTGTCAGTGCCCACACTGGTAGGAGCGGCCTTCATGATGAGACTGTCTGTTACTTTCCTAATCTCTCTCAGCAGTTCGCCCCATCGTGGCATATCTTTTTCCTTCTTAGAGCACTCATTAACTTCCAACCTCTGCCCTTGAACTACACTTGATGGGTCACCCTCAGTCACTCAGGTCATAGCAGCAGCTATTGGTGCAAGTCCCTCCCGAGGTTGCCTTTTCTCAACTCCTCGAATTTCTCTCATTAGCTCATCATAGGAGGGTGGGGATTCCAGTCGATTGGCCAGGCATAACTGAAGTAACAGCAGTTCTGAGAAGGGGCAGACATAAGGATCCTGACCAGCCTGGTTCGGTCCAATTCAATCGGTGGCAAACTACCCTTTCTGAGGCATTCTTGCAACAATTTTTCCAGCCGAGATACATACACAGACAACAACTCCCCTTGGTACTGTTGTGCATTTCTTACTCTCCACCACAGGTCCTCATCAGAATCTGGGCTCCCAAACACATTCTCCAAGGCCTCAAGATAGTCCTGTGCAGTCGCTTCAGGGTTACTGGCCCGTTTAGCAAGGATAAAGGCCAGGGCAGGACCTTGGAGGCTCTCACTAACCATCTTTTGCTTTTCGGCTTCCGAGCATTGCCATTCTAGCACTTGAGTGGCAACATAGTCTGTCCAGGTCTCCCAGTCATCCTCCCCTTGGGGAGTGGGGAGGGTGCCAGAGAAAATCCTCAACCTTCGGTAAGAGTCATGACTAATGAGAGGTGCAGAAATGGGAGCCTGCATTGGTTCAGCCACCATAATGGGTACTGGAAAGGGAGAGGGTGTTGGGAGAGGAACACTCCCAGGTGGCAAGAATAGTTTCTTCAAGTCTTCCACAGTTTTCCCTTCCTCCAGCAACCATTTATCAAATTTCCCCTCAAACGTTTCAGACAGTGGTGGGGGCTCCATTCCCCCTGGGTCTTTACTGTCCTTAGTTATCACTCTTCAGGCAGTGAGGGCTCCCTCTGGGGTAATAGTCTGTGGCACTTTGGAGCCATCTAGTGGGATCCTTATACTCTACTATGGCCATGAAAGTGTGGGTGAGCATGATTAGCATGTCGACCCACCACCACAGGTTTTGATAAACCTTCCATCTTGGAAAGTACTCCTGTACAGTGTCCGTATTGATACCCAGGGGATGTCAGGAAAGCATAGCATTTTTGAGAATCGATCTCCTCCAGTACACCACTCCACCAACCATTGCACAGCCACTTCTGTCGGGGTACCCATTTATTTTTAACAGTGATTCATAAATGGTGGCCACTAAGGGACGCTAATCCCAGTGGTGCCTCCAAGATGTAACCCCCAGGTGGCGCTATCCCAAGGTCTACTACCCCTGCCTGCTTAACTACTAACAGGCTGAGGGGACCTGGGTCCAATGGTGGGTGCCTCCACCCAGAGGTCAGGGTTTGCAGTAGTTAAACTAACTTGGTCACAGCCCTCTGGGACACTGTAACCCCCATTTCTTCCCACTAGTGGCCCACACAATGCATCAGAAATATCTTCACAATGTACTCTTACCCCCAGGACTGGCTCTGTTGACTGAACTCTGGGGACCCCCTGTAAAACAAGATGATACAGTGCAAAAGCCACAGTACAATACTTTAACATAAACAAATATCTCAGTCAGTGTAACTTTGCTGAAACAAACAGATTTGATTTATTTAAGGAGCTGTAACAAGAAAGGGGGAAATCAGGTTAATTAGGTTAAACACATTAATAATCACAGTACTGTGCGCATATTCAGAGTACCAAATTGTCACTGTCACTAGGTACTCAGGATGGGGGCTAGCCAGGATTGGTGCAGCTGGTTGGGGCCCTGTGATGGAAAAACACTTGCACAATACCCAATTGTAATCCAAGAGCGGATGGCTTAGTTTCATGAAGAAATGAAAAAGCAACAATTAGATGACACACTTGCAATTCGATAAACAGATGGCAGGAAGCTACCCTGCTTTGTACTCACAGACTCAATGCTGGTAACTGGATGGAAGGCAGATTTCCTGGATTGCCAGGAGGAGCAGAACATGTAGAAAAGGTCCTTGTGACTAGACCCACAGCAGTTTACAGCAATCGGATGGAAGTTGAATCATGCTGGGGTTTACTCACAGCTTCATGCCTCAATTCACTGTACAGGGGATTTGAAACATGATTCCCCACAAGTAGTACACATTTATATGTAAAAGAAAGTACTATACCAGGCAGGCTGCTTCAATCCCGACCGCCAATTACTGCCGCATACCTGGGAGAACACACAGCGGCCTCAGTTCTTGACAGACCGGCACCGATTCAGCAATTTCTCCAGTCGTCTACAGGGGTGAGCCTGGTTTCTACTATTCAGATCTCCTTGATGTCCTCCTCACAGGTCAGATTCAAGTCTGAGCGGGCACTTGCACAGGCTGCAGACTGAAACTCAGGAGAAACCTCACAATAAGCTTCCAGCGCTAAACTCTCCACCACAGAAGCACAGAGCTCCTTGTCTCTTCACATAGACAGTCTAATCTCTCCAGTCCCACAGCAGTGCATTTCCTTTAGCTCCACACTATTCTGTTGGGCGGGACTGGCCTATCACTCACAATAAACTCCCCTGTTGGTGGAAAAAAGGCGCCAAGGTCAAAACTCACATTTCCCAGAGTCACTAGCCATACAGTACATAGGTGGCTGGCTCCACATTGAGGTCAAGTTCTGAGTTGCCAGCAAGCAGCAGGCTCCATTTAAAGGTCCCCCCACACATTGGTCCAGTTCAGCAGTTTCAAACCAGAATGGAGAGCTAGGCAAAACACTTCAGACTGCAAAAGAAAAGCAGGTTAGACAAACTGTATTTTCATTATTACTCTAAATGATTTCTGGCAAACAGTTACATCTTTGAAAAGTGCTCTCTGCCCACTTAGCGGCAGCAGAAAGCGGAGCGATTTGGCAGCAGTTCGAGTGGGACTCAAAGCGAGAAAACACAGTCCCCCATACAAACTATGTCTGCAAGCAGGCAGCTCTTAAAGACAGTACCAGAGGCTCTAAAAGCACTCCAGATAAACGGCTTAGCATAAAACACCATTCAGGCTTGGAGCATTTCAAGCAAGCTCCTGGAAGACTTTTGGAACCCCCATTTGCGGGGGTTACACCTAAACATTTTACTACCTGTGTCAGAGCCTCAAACTCTAGATATGTGTTGCAACAGAAGAAATGGCTGATATCTTATTGACATATGTACAGTACTTGATGTAATGTATAATAAATACATCAGATATCCAAATCATACATATACAGGAGTATTCTCCTTTAAACTGCATGCCTAAACCCCACTGCTAATAAGCCCTCATTCTAGGTCACACTTCTGCTCTGGTTTCCAGACCTCGCTACAACTGCAACCAGAGGTTCCTGTGAAGTTCTTCTCTGCAAACTCTAAATGGTTGCTTGTGACCCCGATGGCCCTTCCTCTTCCCTGCTTATTTACTGATATTTCCTATGTCTATATACCACACGTTTTAAGCCCCCCCTACCATTTTCCACTCCTGACCTCCAACACTATAATGCTGTCAGTCTGTTCCAGGTGTCTACTACCCTTTCAGTGAAGTAGTAATTCCTCACATCCATTTTACCCCCCACCATAAACTTCATCACATACCCCATGGTCCTTTTTCCTATTTGAAGGAGCCCCCCCAACACCCTGTTCATCCTTGTAAGGTACTTGTGGGTCTCCATCATGTCCCCTCTCTTTCAGGGTTTATATGTTGAGATCCCAGTCTCCTCACAGGGCTTTTGCCACAGCCCATGTACAATTTTAGTTGCCCTTTATACTGCCTCACCCTATGGCCTTTCTAAGGTGCAGCCTCCAAACCTGGACACAGTACTCTAAGTCGGATCTCACTAATAAGGGATTACTTGCAACACCACCACCTTCCTCCTCCTGCTGAAGATACCCCTCCTTATGCAGCTCCAGCATCCTCCTAGCCCTACCCACTGCTTTGTCACACAGCCCGGCAACTTTAAAGAGACTCACCAAGGTAACTGAGTCGGCCCATGCACCATGCCCATCGGTGCCTTGCTGCCAAAGGACCCCAAGGAAGTTAATATGTCCGCAACGTTTTAAGCCATTAAAAAGTTCTGTCCCTTATAAAAAATATACAAACAAAGTCCCAAGGACTTCCAGTTGCTTGCTGCCACCCCAGCTCCGCTCCCACGCTCACTAGCAGGATGACGAGATGCCAGTGAGAGTGCAGGGGTGCTCTTCATTATCTGTAATGGGGCAGCTTTTCTATTGATTTTAAATGATCTAGTGGGCACCTGGCAATGAAACATGGGCATCGGTCAAGTAACAAGGCCCTTGTTAGTTGAACAGTGCCCACATTTTATTGCCAGGTAGCCACTATATCATTTAAAATCAATAGAAACACTGCTGCCCATTACATATAATGGAAAGCGTCTTCACGCTCTCACTGGCATCTTGCCATCCTGCTAGTGAGCATGGGGGCAGAGCTGGTGCAGCAGGAAAAACAGGAAGTCCTTGGGACCCAGAACTATGTATATATATATATATATATATATATATATTTTATAAGGGACAGAACTTCTTAACGGCTTATAAATTTAGAAACCATATTAACTTCCTTTGAAATCAACAGGCAGCAAGGCACTGATGGGTATGGTGCAGGCAGTATCTTGGTGAGTCTCTTTAAGATCATAATAACCCCAAGGTCCCCCCCTGCTTAGTGATCATCAGTACCACCCCAACCCTATAAAGCAGCTCCTGGTTTCCTATGCCCTAGGTGCACGATTCTGCACTTTGTCATTGAACCCCAGTCTTGACCACTTTTGAGTTTCTCCAAGAGGCATGTACATGCTCTCTGCTCCTTCTTAGTGCCCACCCCACAAATTGTGGTATTGTTTGCAAAAGGCATTCTTGCCAGTTTTTCTGCAATGTCACTTATGAAGACACTGGAGAGGATCTGCGGTACTGGCTGAGCTGGTCACTGTAATGAGTGCCATAAACCATCATCTTCTGACATCTCAGCCCCCACCCCAGCTACTCTGTTTTCCAACCTGCATCTCTGGTGCGTCCCCTTCTGGTCAGCTACCACAACACCATCACTCTGGCATCTGCCGGACTTGCTCCACCGTAGAATTAATCCAATATGTGGAGGAGCTGCCTAGGTAGTCAGGATACATTTGCATGTTCTTCCATCCCTAGGACATAAGCGGCAAGGGTGCACAAACACGTGCACAGACATGTGTGGCACAGCACCAGTCAATGTCTTGGCCAACCCGTGGGCTGCTCCCGCCTGCACTGCCACTTGTGGTCACTCATTTGGCAATATTACAGCTGAGCTGGCTGTCCTTCCCCAGAAGAGAGCCTCTTGTATAACAGTTGATCCTCCTCTCCCCAGAGAGCCCCTGACGCGAGCTCATTCCTGAACTAAGGTCACCTCCGCTGCAGGTCATAACGCTACTGTTAAGCTGAAGGGCAGACATTTTAACCAGATTCTAATTAATTTCACCACTTTGGATCCCTCCTAGGCTGATCAATCTCTTTATCCTTGCCCACCCCCCCAAAATAGTCAACCACCCTCCTCTCTGCTAGATCACCCTTCCAGGCACCAGACTATCCTCCATGCAGCTGGACAGCCCTTCTAGCCTCAGCCTTTCATAATGAGCACTGGAGCTAGAGGCACCACACAGGCTCTGGGCCAGCCACTTGCAAGCCAGCCACCCTCCACATCTCGGACCAGCCTCCAACTACATTCTATACAACCTCCATGTAGCTGGGCACCACCCAAATTTCCTCCAACAGACCACATATCTGAGCTGTCCCTCCAAGCCCCTGGACCAGCAGTCCCCCACCCAACCACTCAACCTACAGCTAGATCCACCAGAAGTCCCATACCAGCCTCACCATCCAACCACCCACCCTGCAGATGGACCTCACTTCCAGCCTTGAACTAGCCCCACCACCGCCACCAACCACCCTCCCTGCTGCTGGCTCACTCTTTCATGCCCTGGACTAGCCTTCCCCAGCAGACAATCCTCCCTGCAGCTGGATCCCTGTGTTCATTCCCACCCACAGACCAGCCCCCCCCTCCCCTCTGCAGGTTGAGTAACCTCCCCAGAGCTGGAAACACTTTCCAAATGGACACCCCTCCATCCAGAGCAGAACCTCCCTACATCTAGGCCCCCGATCACCTTCCTCAACCATGGACCCCATACTTCTCAAAAGTAGTATTAAAAAAATGTGATACTAACATATTGCATATTGCAGTGTCAGTGGCTCAGCAGGTAGCTTATACTGCTTCCCTGAGGCTGGGATCAGAATGCAGTGGGTTCTATCCCACACCCAGGCACTTAGGTTTAATATCCCAATAATATTGCGCTGTAGTGCAGCAGCAGGAAGTGGCTGCACTCTGAGGCACTGTCTTTCAGATGAGATGTTAAACCAGGTCCCACCATGCCTGTTCTGGGGAAGTTCAGGTGGATGTTAAAGATCCATGGCACTTCTCGAGAAAAAAGCAGGGGAATTTTCTCTGATGTCCTGGCCAAATTTCCCCAATTCACAAAAAACACCAACAGCTTAATCTGGTTCAAGGTCAGTTGGCTCATCTGTATCCCCCTCCCTTTGGGTGCGTACTGAAAATAGGCAAAAATCTATCTAGTGCACATGGCAGTCCATAAAAGCGAAATAAAATAAATATAAATATAAATTAATGCAGTCTTCAGCAAAAGGAAAAAAATACACTGATCACCAGATTACAAAATGGATTAACACATACAACTGTTAAATACAAATATTAAATGCAAAAACAGTTCTCCCACAAACACACTCAAATATCTGCAGTAAATAATTGTTCATTTATCTGCAGATAACTCAAGATTCTCAAATTATAAAAGTTGTAATATTTTCTCTGTAAATATAGTTAAATAGAGTTACTAAATGGATACACACAGAAATGCATTCTGAATTTGCTCAGTTATACAATCTTACCTATGTTCATTCTCTGCCCCACCCCCACTACTTTAAAGTAAATCATAAAAATTCCACAAATAACAAGTAATCTAGAGGCAATGCATCCTAGACACTTTAGAGAGGTTGATTGAAAATAAAGCGTGTATTTCAAAGTTTAGCCATGAGTTCAGAGAAGAAAATGTTTTCAAGACAAAACATTGATAGTGAAACCTGCACAGCATTTCATTTAGAAAAAAAAAACACCTGAGTGATAATTCCCTTACTGTATTTAACATTTCAGTGAGTTAAAAAGATGTACTTTTTAAACATAAACTCTTATCTTAACATGTAAATCTTAGCTATAGGAAACCCCAGTGGTTAGGAGGAGCAAATCAGGTGCCCCATCACTCTCTGCTCTCCAACACATTACCTCCAAAACCATATAAACACTACAAACAGGTATCTGCCTCATCTCTGAAATCAAATAAAGGGCAGAAGACACTGCAGAGCAGGACACTGCAACTGGGAGCTAACACAACAATACTCACCCAAATCAGGAACCAAAACTTAAACAAGCAGAAATCAAAAAACTACAGTCATAGGAACTCCTGATTCGGGAGTTGTACACATCTCCAGCTGGGGGTGATGGTCAGATGTCTCCAAGCACATCAGCATGGAGAGACAGCATCAGCACGCTAAAATTGTTCACAAAGCAGGAGAAAACATGATGTCCTAGTACACAGGGACTAATGATCTAGCCAACGCCGGTCAGTTGTGGAACCAAGGAACACCTGACTAGGCTGGGTGACAAACTATCATCTATTTAGTCCGGCATCTCCTTCTCTGAGATCCTGCCAGTCTGGGAGAAGGGCAGATGGCGGAAGGTCAAGAAAGGGAGATAGGGAGCTAAACACGTGGCTCAGGACTGGTGCCAGGAAAAAGGACACAGATTTGTAGGAACTGGCAACAGTTCTGGAGCAAAAGTTCTTTAAATTTGATGGACTGCATCTACTAGAGGAGTCAGTGCATTAGGGGCGAAGTTTGGCGTCTTTGCAGAATATTTAAACTAGCAAATGGGAGGGTGCAGCCCCATCGTCAGATGGGAAGAACACCCCTCCCCCTCAGCTGAGTGGTCAAACAGGAATTCAGCGTGTTTGCCATTCATTTTGCATCACCAAGGTAAGAAAAGGTTTGTCTCCCCATACGATGCACAGAGGTAATGCCAAACTTCACCCAACAACTAACACACCAAAATCTGGCCAATGGAAATCCTTGAATAAATACTCACAACCTGGGAAATAAGATCCCAGACCTGCAGGCAATAATGTCAGGCTAAACTGGACATAGTAGCAATTAGTGAGGCGTGGTTTGCAGTAACCACATAGGAGACTTCAGTACCTGGATATGTATTATTTCAGAAGAGACCGAGGTGCAAAAAGGAGGGTGGCCTGTATGTTAATGAAAATATCAAAGCTTCTGAAATTCAAGAATACACATAGGAGCCAGAAGAACTGTAGATTCACCCTGGAAACAGGTAATGGGACAGCCATAAGAACTGGGGTTGTCTACAGGCCCCAGACCAGAGGAGGACATAGACCATTACTGTTAGAAGATATACAAACATGACGAGCTAAGGGAGGTTCTGATATTGGGAGACTTCAACATGCCAGATACAAGGTCGGTCAATACCAGCAGGAACATCTGCCAGAACTAGACTCATAGTGGATTCCTCACGGAGGGCCTCAAACAACTGGTAGACAACCCACAAGAGACAAGGCTATCCTAGATCTAGTACTGACTAACAAAGAGGGATCACAGATCTCCAGGTAGAAGGTCACCTGGGGGCCAGTGACCATCACATGGTATGGTTCAATTTGGCTACTACATCGATCAGTCCATTCCAAGGCAAAATGATGGGACTTCAGAGGAGCTGACTTTGATAAGATGGCCAACAGAGGTTAAAGCTAGCCCTGGCAAAAAGAAACACAGGTGAGGAGGTACAGGCAAAGTGGAAGCGGCATGAGATACAATACGAGGCAACATCCCATTGTGTTAGACAGAAAGGAAGTGCAAAGAAGAAGGAAACCACTTTGGTTCTCAAATATAGTAGAAAAGGTCAGAGCCAAAGGCTGGCCTTCAGAAAATATAAGAGAACACAGCGGGATGAAGATGAGGAGGCATACAAACGCCTAAGGGAAACAGAGTAAGGCAGTAAGGCAGGCAAAGTCCCAAACTGAGGAAACACTAGCACGAACAGTAAGAAGGTGACAAGACTTTCTATAGATACATTAGTGATGAAGGAGAAAGTCAGAGGTATTGCTAAGCAATGGAGAAAAGGGAGCATGTGAGGAGGAGGACCCTGTAAAGGCATCTATCCTAAATAGATACTTTTGCTCAGTATTTACTGAAGAGAAGGTAGGGCAGGGCCCACAGCTCAGCATCATGGACACAGGGGAGGGAGGTGAGCACTACTCCTTCACAAAGAAAAGGGTCCTAAAGAGCTTGCTAAGCTCAGGTGGATAAGGCAATGGGACCTGATGGCATACATCCCAGAGTGCTTAAGGACCAAAGGAGGAACTAGCAGAGCCATTAGCAGAATTGTTTAGTGAGTCTCTGAGCACGGAGAGGTCCCCAGAAGACTGGAGAAAGGCTCATGTGATCCCACTCCACAAGAGTGGTAGCAGGGAGGAGGCGGGGAACTACAGACCAGTCAGTCTTACCTCAGTAGTGGGCAAGATTATGGGCACTCCTTAAGAAAGGATAGTGCAACACCTGGAATCCATAGGGCTGCGGATCCAAGACAGCATGGGTTTACAAAGGAAGGTCCTGTCAAACTAATCTCATAGATTTCTTTGACTGGGTAACCAGAGTGGTGGACCAGGGAGCAGTTGATGCTCCTACACATGACTTCCAGAAAGCTTTTGACACTGTTCCACATAGAAGATTGATAAATAAGCTAGGTGAAACAAAATTGCGAGTCAGAAGTTGGTCAACTGGGTAGCAAAACGGTTGACTGGCAGAAAACAGAGAGTGGTGGTAAATGGTATACAGTCAGAAGAGATGCAAGTCACAAGTACAGGGTACCCTCAGGGATCAGTCCTGGGGCCCAGTCCTATTCAACATCTTCATTAGTGACCGCATGAATGGACTGAGGTAAAGGCTTGTCTGTTTGCAGATGACACCAAGATCTGCAACAGAGTAGATGATCCAGATGGGGTGGGCAGAATGAGAAGAGATCTGGATAAACTAGCAGAATGGTCAGAAGAGTGGCAACTGGGATTTAATGCAAGAAGTGCAAAATCATGCACATAGGGAAGAGAAACCCTGAAGCCACTTATGAGCTGGGAGGAGTTGCTAGCAGTCACAAAGGAAGAAAGAGAGACTTGGGCATCATCATCACTGATGACCTAAAATCATCAAGCAGACCTCTAAAGGCAGTAGGTAAGGCTAGGGGGTGTTAGGGTGTAAGTAGTAGGTATCACAAGTCGTAAGGAGGTAATAATCCCTCTGTACAAGACATAGGTTAGCCCCATCTGAGTACTCATGCAGTATTGGAAGGCCACACCTTCACAAGGACATTAACCAAATTGAGGCAGTCCAGAGAAGCAACCAAAATGGTGCAGGGACTGCATCAGAAGACATATAAGGACAGATTAACGGAGCTCAATATGTATACCCTTGAGCAAAGGAGGGAGAGGATATGATCGAGACATTTAAACACCTTAAGGGCATAAACAAGGTGAAAGAGTCTAACATGTTTAAATATAAGAAAAATAGCAGGACAAGAGGACACAGCATGAGATTAGAGGAGGCCGATTAAGGGGAATGTGAGGAAATTCTTTTCACAGAAAGGGTGGTAGATACATGGAATGGCTTACCACAAGAAGTGGTGGCTATGAATACAGTGCAGGGCTTCAAACAGGCATGGGATAGGCATAAGGGAGCAATACAAATGACTATGAATAGATAGGTCACTGACAGAGCAAAGGCCGATGGTACATTTATAAGGTAGAAAAAGAAATGGGCAGACTGGATGGGCCTTGCGGTCCTTATCTGCCGTCAACTTCTATGTTTCTATGTTTCTATGTTCAGAAATGGAGACCACAGAGTGCTCGTGCAGTTTCATCAGGCTGGACACAGACAGGAAGTGAGCTGGAAAATGTAGGTCTCTGACTGAGTAGACTTATGGGAAATGTAGTTTAGAATAGACTTTTAAAGGGACACTGCCAACTTTTTTTTGCACCATATTATTTCCAGGTAAAAACCCACATTTTATGATTGCTTACCTTCTCTAAAAATTCATTGGTGTTGCTGGTTGTTTATCTATCTCCTTGCTTAGTAGAACTGAAATGCATGGTACTGTACCCAGCCTTGATTGGCTTATTAAAATCCTAAAACTACTCACTGACTGTAATCTTCATTTATGATTCAGTAGTATTAAAAAATGTATTTTAAGAGCACAGCAGATCTATTTCAATCCTCATTTAGCAATAACTTACTCTTGAACAACTAGTCTGCTGAAATACTTCTAGAATTTAGTATTCTTAGAGGTTGTATTTTGAAGATGATTACAGATTATTAAAAATGACTCAAATGAGTCTTTGAAGGCAAATTAATGAATGCTTTAATACTAAATTTAGTATTTGACTTCAGTGAGGGTTCCTAAGTACAGTCCTTTGGGTACTGCACCCCATGACCACTCACATCTTGAATACCCCTGCCCAGATGACCACCCAGCTAGACAACCATATCAACATCCCAATGAGACTCTCCCAAGCTGTGTACCTTGCCTGCAGCTAGTCACCCCTCACAGGCCCCAAACCAGCCTCTCCCCATCAACTATCACCCTCCCTGTGGCTGGCTGTCCAGGCCATCCTTCTACCTCAGACAGATCCCCACAGATGGAACCCCCAGACCTCCTCCCACCTCAATAGAGCCACTTTCTCTGCAGCTGGATCCAACCTCCCAGCCTCACCAAACAAAGCACCCTCCTTACAGCTGGACCAGCACCCCCTAGAGAACTCTTCCTGCAGCTGGACCCACACAGACTACCCATCTTGCCCACATACCAGTTGCCCATCCCACCACTGACCACTCTCCTTGCACATAGAAAACCCTGCCCTGCTAGGTACCCTTTTATAATCCTGATGCTTACTAGTTTGACATACTGCATCCCCACACACAACAACCCAACAGCCCCAGCAGCCCGACATACAGTGGCCTGACCCAGGACAGTGCCTGACACACTGTCAGGCCAGAGGAGGTCGGGATGCTGTGTGGCTGCTGAGTGGATTTGCCACAAAGACATGAAGCCCCAACCCTGACCTACGCCACTCATCCCAGGACCTGAGCCACTACTGAACAGCACAGATGATGTGAAAACACCAACCCCATATGTGGTGCACCCTCTGAGGACACACTAATCTGATCACAGACCCCCAGTAAGGATGACTGTCTCACCATCCGTGGGACAGGGATGAAACAAATAGCTGTGCATGCCCCAGTGTGTTGACCAGCCATCCCAGGCAGCATGGCAGACTGTCCATGCATCCCTGTATGCATGATGATGTCAGCTGACAGCCAGCCAGCTCAGCATGCATGAAGGAATTGGAGCACCATGCCTGTTGGTCGGTACATGCATGACACTGCAGGCACACAGCAGAGCAGCATAGCGAGAGCATGGATAGCTGCACCAGGAAATGGTCCACAGCAACACCACATGTGGATGCCAGGACACAGAGCAGCATGCCATCGCACTAACCTGCAATGTGTGCTTGTGGTGCATGCTAGCCCACTATGGGTTTGCAGTAACCACACAGAAAAAAATCTGGGAGGTGTTTGGGGGGTCCTGTGCCACAGGAGCCCATTGTGGCATGAAGGCTGTCAGGTGTGTTGTGGGGGTTCCACAAGACCCAGTAGTGGGGCGCTGTTACCACAGTTGCACAGCTGGAAGGATTGGGGGCACTCACACAGCCAGGCTGGGCAGCGGTGTGGCACATGAACAGCTGAAAGAGTTTTGGGGGCTCACACAGGGTGAGCCTGTGCAGCTTGTCAAGCACACAGTGCAGATGTGGCAGTGTGCAGTGGGCTGCTTGGTGATACCCAGCAGTGTTGTGATGAGACATGGCCACCAGGTTGGGGTGCATGTAAAATGTGAAATTGAAACTTTATTCAACAGTAGGGGGCCACAGTGGCAACCTGGTGGCTGTGCATGATGTGTACTGTGAGTGTACAACTGTCAGGTGCCATGTCACCATGGAAACCCTACAGGGTGGTGTTGTGTGCCATGCCACAGAGGAACTTCAGCAGCTTGCCCTTGTCCTTGGATGCCAGTACCATCCTTATCCACACCTCATAGCTCTTCTTGGGTGGTGTCCATGGCAGTCCACAATGAATGCCTTCCCTGGTGACATCGATCCATTGCTGTTCTCTGTGGAGCTCTGCTAGCATTGTCATGACCCCTACATGCACCTTCCTGAGCAGAGCATGGAGATGGCAATGCCAGGTCTCGACATTGCTTTGGGTCCATGGTATACCTTGCTCATTGAGATCATGACCAACCACAGCTGAGGTGAGAACATGGGAGTCGTATCTCATGGGCACCTTGTAGCCACCCAACTGTACAGCCATATCCTGCCCAGCACTTGTGTCTGCTCAAACAATAGAGGTGTGGTGGTATTGGGTGGAATGATTGGCTTCAGGAGGCTGAATGCTGCTAGAATGTCCGTGTGCCAGGAGGAGATGGGCGAGGCCACGAGGTTCATGGATCTTCAGGCTGAAGTCTGGGTCACTTCCGTATTGTGATGCAAGGCCAAAGCTCTGAACCTTCCGCCACACAATCTGCCCAAAGTGGAACAGGCAACCCTTGTTCATGGCTTGCAGAAATTCCATCTTACAGGCATTGATCGCAGCCTGGTCAAAGTCAGTGATGAACGTAGGTGGTTTGAGGGTGCAGGACTGTATACTGGCATATTTATTCAGCTCCTGGAACAAGGTGCAGTAACATTGCAAGCTCTTTGTCATCATCAGTGTATACACCAATGACATGATGAGGTTGTTAGGTCCCGTCCCCATGGGTACATGGATGGTGTACAACTGCGTGAACAGGTGTGGCACAGTCTTGAACATACCATCCATCACCCAGAAGGGTGCCTGTGCCAGGTCCCTGATGTTGTCCTCTATGGTGATAGAAGGACCTGGTGGGTGGTGCTGCCAGTAATCCTGCTGTACCATGTGTCCAGTCACCGTCTGTAGCTGCTTGGGAAAGTGAGGTCAGCCAGTGTCACTGGTTTCTGGTGAGAGGTCCTTCGGTGGGTCCTGTTGACAATCTGCAGCAGGGCCCTCTTGCTGCAACTGTTGCTGCAGCTCAGTGGTCATCGCAGTTGCCTCACTCTGCAGTAGCTATGCGAGGCTAGCCATGGTGCTGTGTGCCTTCTACTTGATGTCAGCCAGTACCTGTGCCAGTAGAGCATCTATCACCTCCAGAGCATGATTGTGCTCATTCTTTTTCTTTATGTGGTGCTGGCCATCCTGGAGCAGTGTGATGGCCTGGCCGAGGCAGGACTTGGACTTATGGTGCTGGCAGCACCAGTACACTGTCTCAGGCCGGCCTGGTGGTGCTGAGGGTTGAGGCGCTGGATGCCATACCTTGTGCCACACCAGTGACCCGGGTTCAGGAATGAGCCTGGGCCATCTGGGTCTGAGGGGAGGACTGGGATCGAACATCCATAGACTGCTCTCCCAGTCCTGGGGTGGGCTGAGAATTTCACCGTGCTGTAGCGGCCCCCTGGGGATGCCCAGGAGCACTACTGGTGTCAATGACACTAGATGGGGAAACGGTGGATGGCATCAGCATATTGCGCCTGGACATCATTACATCCGTTGCTACAGAGCCAATCGGAAGGAAAATGGCTGGGCACAACCTTGCAGCTTGATGGCTGTGCTCCTGGGAGGACTTGGTGGAGTCCTGTTGGAGAGGGTCCAGGCTGTCCTGGCTGGTAGAGGCAGATGGGGAGCCCTCCAGCAGGATAACATGATGGCTGTCCTGATCCTCCTGGGTACGATTTGAGCTACCCAATTCTCCAGGTGGGTGGAGCTGGTGGCAGGATGCCCCAAGCCAGAGTGTGTGCAGCAGCAGGTGAAAAATATGATATGATAAAAAAAAGTACACTGTCTCATTGCATGTCTATTCATGGACCAGGAGGTAGCCATTCACATTCAGCTTGGACTTTCCCTTCAGGGATGGTACCACCTCACAGATTGTCCCTGTTGTTGGGGTTGCAGTTGAGCACACTGGCCCCTCCATGGCTTCCATGCTGTATCATTGTGCCCAGAGGACTGTACAACACTGACAAAGCTTGGTTCCAAGCTCAGGCATGCGGGTGTGATTGCACTGTTGCACATCACACTCCATGGCCACACCTGTGGCAGCTGCTACTTGTCTGTGGACGGTTTGTACCAGTACTGTAGTGCCACTGTCTGCCCACAGTCCCAGTGCTTCATGGCTGTGCTGTGCACCATGGTCACAGATCAGTTCTGTGTCCACAGTGTCTTGGGTCCCCATCAGCTACTGTGCTGCAGTGGGGCTATGCTCCATGGTACACTTCCCTGCTGTCCAGCATGCAGGGATCCTGTGTGTTGTGCACTCTACCTACAGGTCAGTGTCCACCTACCTAAGCTGGCCTTTGCACCCCCCAGCATTGGCATCCTGGCATCTGTAGTTCCCATGCATGCCGTCATGAGTGCACATCCATCTGCTGCCCCCATGCATCATTTTCTGATGCCTGCCTGTTCTCTATTTTCTCTTCAGCTGTAGTTCCCTGACCTGTGACTTCTCTGGTAATGACCTTTTTAGCCCTCACTGTGCTCTTTCCTATGGGGCTTGCATTTTCTACCCTGTGCCGGTTTGTTTGTCAGAGTTCCAGTTCACCTGCTTTCTTTACTAACCACTCTCCCTGCATCTGAAATGGGTCCTGCCCAGCCAACCACTCTCCCTGCAGCTGAACCACCCTTTCGACCCATGGAGAAACCTTCCCCAAGGAAAGCACTATCCATGGACCATTCCACAGTTACAAGGAGGGAGGAAGAGGCCCCCAGCTGAGTAGGAAATAACTGCTGGTGGGGGACTTAGTGAGGATAGACTTCGAGGCAGGGTGGGGTAAAGGAAGGGAGGTGAAATACTTGAGAGGTACTTTGGCTTGGAGGATGAGAGCAGATACAGTGGATCATTAGGCAACAGGAGATGAGAGGAGCTAGATGTCATTGTCCACCTGGGGATAAATGACCTAGCAGGAGACGGGGTAGGGGCAGTGCAGGAAATTTCAGGGATGGGGAGGGTCCTCCAAGCATGCATGGTGGATTTTGCCAACAGGTTGCCTATATACATCTGGGCAGAAGATAGTACTCCCCACACCGGCTTTCAGCATTTGGTTAAAGGCATGGTGTGGGGTGGGGCTCAATACTAGGAGTGGGCCACTTCAATGTCTTCATAAGTGAAATTAGAGAAGAACTGAATGGGAAGGTATGTCTTTTTGCAGATGCCACCAAAATCTGTTATAGGGTGGACACTCAGGAGGGTGTGGAGAAAGGGTTCACCCATGCTGGTGTGACAGCCATGTTGCTGATGCCGATTACAGCACAGGCCACATTACAACACCAGGCATAACGTATCCTGGAAGTTACACCACCAAAGCACCCTCCTGGGAAACAGTCAGTCTCCATTGGGCCCCTTCCCCTAATTATCCCACAGGTCCAGGTTCTTAATTTACCTGTTCTCCAGTCCTACCCCATCCTACAATCACCCCACAGATATACAGTAGATTGTTACTATCCCTGATGTCCAGTGGTTCCCATTTATTTATTTATTCATTCATTTGTTTACCGAGTAGGTGCACTGGTCCGAGAGCCATTTTCAGGCATGACCTGGGCCATTTAGGATGGCACAGAAATACAGTACAAAGGAGGATGGGACAAGGCATTCAATAGACAGTAATAAAAATATACAGGATATTTATATGAAGATATATATACACTTGCAGCACAATGGCTATATAGCATTTATGACAATAGCAGGTACAGTAGTAGCCAAGTTGTAATACAAATTAGGCATGATTTGTGATGAGTAAAGGAAAAAGTGCGTCACAGCAGTGTAGGTATGGACCAAGAGGGAAAAAGAGGGAAGAGAAGTAGAGGCATGATAATAAGTTGGGAGGGCAGGAGCAGGGAGTGGAGGACAGAAAGTGAGATCCAAGGAGAGAATGGAAGAGTCCTGGAGAGTCAGTGGTGCTAAGTGGAGTGGGCAGGTTGTTCCAAAGGAAAGGAGCTGCAGATGAGAATGCACGTTTACCCATACAGGTGGAGACTAGGGGGCACTCAAGCATGGGGCCAGCAGTGAGGCAGAGCTCTCGAACAAACACTTTTGGCCAAAGAAGGTGGGATTGCAGAGAGGTAGCTCAGTTTTGGATGGCCTTATTGACTGTGCTGACCAGGAGATAGGTCTGTTGGGCTGATGAGGGAAGCCAGCCCAGGGCCTGATAGAGTGAGCAGTGGTGTGTTGAGTGAAAGCCCTTGCCCCCTGTATATTCAAAGTCCCCACCATGACCCAGTTAGTTCTTACAGCAAATACTGCCCCCTGGTCCCCAGGCTTACTATATATATTTGACACCTTTCCACATTCGGCACAGACCATCCTCTCAGCTCCTTGATCAGGCACAAAATGGATGATAGTTCACAATCATGTGCTAACTGTACACAGCTGTTTATACAGTAGGCACATGAGCGCAAAACTGGCATTCTATCCTCAGTTGGTCACAGAGGTTAACAGAGTGTCTCTGCCAATTGCCACTGTGGGGAGAGTGCGTAAACATATGGTGGGGTCATGAATGCTGGGAGCGGTGGGACTGGGTGGGCAGGTAGGTATTGGCAGTTTCCGATGTACAGAATGGACAGCAGCACCATTGAAGACCGGGAAGTGTGATATTATTGTGGTGGAGCTCAAGGGGCAGGGGTAGGAGGCAGAGGTGATAATACCTGGTTTAGGGAGGCAACATCTTTTAGAGCCATTCACCAGCTGGTCAGATACTCACTAATTATGCCATTCAAGATATCATTTTGTGATCCTACCCTGTTTTTGGGGTGCAAAGTGTTGTTTGAGAGTCATTTACCCATTTAGCGATTGCAAATGCTCTTTGAATGTTCTGGTCTATGTGAACAACAACAGTCCATTACCAGTAAGATAAAGACAAGTGAACAAATAAAAATATAGAATTGAGAGCTGTTCTCCATGAGGTTGATAATGTAATTTATCTTAACAATGCATTAGAGTACAGAGTATAATGAGATTAATACTGGTACCACTGTGCTACCACATGAGTCTAGGGTTGCTGTGAGGTACCAAATACTGAAATGTCAAAATAACGCAGTACCATTGTGCTACCAGTGTACCAATATTTGTGGGAGCCGACAAAAATCTCAAAATTTTGTGATACCATTGTATTACCGGTGTATGTGTGAGAGACAGAGAAAATGGTAAAATAGGGATACCATTCTGTCAGTGCACTACAAATGCACAGAGGAAAATCTATATATCACCTACCACTGTGATACCAGAGTACCACTGGGTAGTACTATTGTGGATTTTTCAGCTGACCACAGTATTGCCATTGCTATACCACTGTAATGCCATTGTGACACATTCAGTAAGGGTAACCAGAATGCTGAGACAATGCAGCGCTAAAGAAGTGTGATAAAAATTATAAAGTGTTGCCAGTACTACTGCAGTGGGCAGCAAAAATTAGTGAAGGAAATACATTGCTAAAGAAGTGTGCATGAAAATCTAATAATTATTTGCAGTGCTCTTACAGTCTGCATCAAAAAATAAGAAAGATACAGCACTGGTACAACAGTGTAGCAGAAAGTCAATGCAGTGTATTAACAGTGCACTGATGAAAAGCAGTGCTTTGTCAGTCTGGACTGAAATCACACTGAAATGAGATTCAAGATGGAAGTGTGCACTCACTTCCTCTGGGTAGGAAGGAGCCACAGAAGAGAGAGGCGGAGTCATTGGAGGAGAAGGAAGTGATGGTGTGCAACGAGAAAACATTTGTGGAGTGACTAGGCTGATCAGCCTTTAAAGCCTGATCAGGGGCGTGGTTATTGCTCCCGCCCATTGAACTACAGGCATATCCTTACAATTCAATGGACCTATGCAACTGGTATAGTGTTATGCTTGTGCGACTGGATAATTTTGGTTGTTCACCTCTCTGTCTGTGGGATATACCACCCTGTAGGGGTATAAAGGAAAGGAACCATAGAGGAGGGTTATAGCCCCAGAGGTGCTGCGGGAATGATTCCTTTGGTTAAAGGTACCTTAGGAAGGAGCCCGCAGAAGAGAGAGAGATGAGCCACTAGAGGAGAAAGGGTGGATGGTGTGGCAAAGAGAAAATGTTCACAGGAGTGGCTAGGCTGATCAGCCCTTTAAGGCCCAATCGGGGGTGTGGTTAGTTGCTGTGCCGCATTGAACTACAGGCATAGCCTTACAATTCAATGGACCTGTGCAACTTGGTATAGTGTTATGCTTGTGCGACTTGGATAATCTTTGGCTGTTTGCCTCTCTACCCGTGGGATATACCACCCTGTAGGGGTACAAAGGAAAGGGACCCTAGAGGAGGGTTCCACCCTTAGAGGTGCCACTGGAATGATTCCTTTAGCTAAAGGTACCTTAGGAAGGAGCCCAAATAGAGTATTGAGCAGCGTATATAAAGTGATGAATGCTTATCTGTATTGAAGACCTAAATGTAGGTTGGTAGGGGTAGTATAGTTAGGAGCTTGAGTAGAGTAGCAGGAGACAACATATGAATAGTGACTTGCTCATAGGTCTGAATGAAAGGCATGAAGGCATGACTTCCTAAGGAGAGAGGGAACAGCTATGGGGCCACCATCCGTCTCCATTTAAAAGTGGAAACCTATCTACAGAACCTAGGGAATATTACTAAACCTATCTAAGTATTATGACCATCAGCACAGAGGAGAGGGAAAAAAACTCTTTGAGGAGGAAAGCTCTGGGGATCCGAGGCCCAGGTCACCTTCCTTCCAGGCTTCGGGACATTATGTTTAGTGACGGCTCTGCAACTGCAATTTTATAGGCCAATCCAGGGAGGATTCCAATTTAGGGGAACACTGTCACTCTATCTCTCTAACGGGAATGCCATGAAGTTTTGAGAGCGATCTCTGCAACACAGGGTATGCTGCACATGGTACCAACCTCCAAGGTGGGAGGAGGAGAGTAAAAACTTCCAAGGCACTCAGCTGGCCTACCAATCTAAGAACAAACCAGGTGAACCAGAGGCTGTTGTAGGGAGAATAGCTTAAGGTGTCTCCAAACCTACTCGAGCTGCTAAAGGGGCCCTGCTGGTGAGACCACCCCTTGCTGCTGAAGTCATAAATTCTACATCTAGAGGTGCCGTCGGTACAGTTGATGACTGAAAGTCCATCTGGGGCAAGGACATTCCCACTATGGACCAGATGAGAAGGACCCTGCTCCGAGTTTCGCATGCTCAAGATGCGGACTTCTTGAGTGCAGAGTGAGAATGTCAGCTACAGGCTAGCCCGGAGCCATGGAAGTAATGGACATAGCTGGCATGTCTCCGAAGTGGAGAAAAAGTAAAGTGGAGACGTAGCATGGGACCCGTATATGGGTCATGCTCGAATATTCGATTGTGATAGTTAGATCTTCATGTACGTCAGACTGAGCAATGGGGACCCTGACGTGGGTCTAGATAAGGTAGATAGCAATTTTTAACCACAGAAGTGCATGCCAACCAGGTCCATTAAGAGCCAAATTAGGAGTGAATTAAAATTTCTACAAGTGGGAGAGATGATAACGGCCGGGTGAAGCCCGCAGCTGACAGTTAGGTAGGAGGAGGCTGCAAAGCTGTTATGTGAAGAGGTGAGGTTTGAGAATGAATAGACTTGATATGCTGATTGCGTTAATGCTATGAAGGCTGGTATGGTGAGGGCTGAGAGCTGATATGATCAAAATTACATGATGTGCCATAGAATATACAGAGCAGCAGGAGAAAGCCAGGCGAGCCAGTGACTAAGTAAATATAGAAACTTATAAAACTGCTGCCGCTACCTGGAGCCATGATGCCCACTGTGACACAGCAGTTCCTCACCATGGAAAAACAAACAAGCACCAAACCAGGCACCATGACCCAAACAGCGAATTAATATTATAAGATAAATAATTGATTAAATGCCAACAGCTGTAGCTGGGCTGTCATGCTGATTAAAACATGAAGAAAAAATAAAGGGATTCAAATGCCAGCCACTGTAGCTGGGCCGACAAATTGTGTAGAAAAAATACATAGCAGGCAATTACCATTAACAATGTCGATGATGAGATAGGAATGCATATCAAATGCATATGAGTCCTGTATGTAGGACTAGGATGATAATAAATATATAGGTAGTGAAAAGCAAAAGGAGGGTAGGAAACCCCAAAAGAGGCAGAGGCAGGCCCAGGGCGCTAAATAGGAGGGCTGCAGATATAGCAGAGTAAAAGGCGTGCCAGCAGTGGGTCCATGAGGGAGGAACAATCTGATGCAACTCCACTGTGGCAGAGTAGAGGAATGCAGAGAGGCAAGAGAGAGCCTGGACTGAGGGCTGGTGGAAACACAGCAGGGAGGAGGAGCAGGAGGAAGGGCGCACAGGGGAAGCAAGCAGGCAGCAACAGACAGCTGCCACAACAGAAGGAAGAGGCAAGGGGGGGACAGCCATGAATGGTAGCACAAAACTGAAGAACCATGAGGGAGAAGCACAGGGAGCCGAGGTGGAGTGGCAAGGAGGGAGGGAGTGGGGAAGGGAAAAAAGACAAATGCCACAGGATAAGTGGGAGGGAGGGGAAGGGGCGATGGAGAACAGCACAAGCAGCATTGTCCACTTGGGAACAGAAGCAGGAGGCCGTTCAGGACAGAGGTTTGGTTTTATCTTCTGTTTTAACTGAAATATTTGAATAGTTTTGTACTTGAAATTAGTTCTGTGTGTTAAAAATTACTACTTTGAGTTAGAACTGTTACTTGGGCTGTGATATTGTAACTATTGGGGCTTGGGAACACTTGTTTGGCAGTGATAATTAGAGTGAAATTTAAATGTAATGTTTGCCTGGTGGTGGTAGAGCCGTCCCACCCACCCTGTTTTGTAGGGTTTCTTAAATACTGAAAAGCCACTGGGGATGGGATTGAAGGCTGTGCATTTCTGTTTGTGACTGAAATTTGATGCAGCAGGAACTGGTGGGCCTGTGACATCATCACGGTACCTGATGTCTGCATACACACACTGTTAGTGGGACTAGACACACACTGGACTGTATGTGTTTGTGAGACTTGGGAACTTATTGGTGGGGTTGAAAGTGGGTTTGTAAATAACTGCAGTCAGTATATAGAGACTGTATTCGGGGAAGGGACTGAGAAAGGGGTGTGCCATTATAAACAGAGAGGGACAAACAGGTGGCCATATTCCACCATGGCAGGCATCTTCTTGAAGGGTTGTAGACTGCACAGGCTGTGGGATGGCAATAATTCTCAATTGGGCCTGGAGAGGGAGGCTGCCCACTCTGTAGATAGCTATCTTGTATCAAGGGTGAAAGTATATTGGTTAAGAAGCATTGGGGGAGTTGGGGGGTGTCCAAGGATAAGGGGTGTGGATATGGGCGGCAGAAGGGTGGGGCTGAGGGGAGGCTGGGGCAACGCTCAGAAATTACAGGACATTATGTTACAGCAAGCAGGAGGGGGGCTATTAGAAACAGAGGACCCTTAGATAGGGATGTTGACGCTAAGGGGAAAACGTATGGGGTAAACATTCCGAATATAAAGAGAGTGGAGGGGGAAGAGTCAGGAGGGGCTGTTGTGGGGAAGCCTAGAAGAGCAGACATTGAGAAGGGAGGGGTTGTTGTGGGGAAGCCCAAAAGTGCAGACTGTGGGAAGGGAGCTCCTAAGGAGAACAGAGCAAGAGGGAGAAGAGGGCAGTTTAGAGGGGCGGTCAGGGGAAACTCACGTTACTTGATGGAGGCTGGCATACAGTGTTACAATAAATTTCAGCTACTAAGCAACCTAGAGGGGGAGAAAGGGGTTGGTGGAAATGAGGAAACTGATACATAGGCTGGGGGGAGGGAGTCGGATACCCATAGGGCATCACAGACCAGCAATGGAAAGGATAGAAACAGTCCCAGAGGGAGAAAGGGAAACATAAATGTTAAGTAGATGGGGGAGATGCAACATATTGCAGACATGAGGGAGGAGAGCACGACTGGAGAGAAACTGGGAGACAAAGAGGCGGGAGGGGGCCCCCCTTCAGCTGGGGGGTCTGTACCAAGGATGGGGCCCTAGGTAAAGGGGACCCACAGAGGGCCTCTGGAGGTAGGTGTACTATTACAAGGAGGGAGGATGGCAGTGTGGGGAAAGGGGAAACCATCAGGGCCAGGATAAATGGTTCGGATAAGAGAGGGTTAAAGAGGACACCTATTCGGGGGGGGGGTCTGAGTTAAGTGGGCAAAATGACAAGGGAGGCAGAAAGGGGAGGGTGACAAGGGGTCTCTAATAAGGCAGGAAGACTCCCATGGAATTGAGATCATGAATAAAGGGGAGGATGGGGGGTTGAGAGTGCATAGTGGAGGTAACCATAAGGATGATGGTGCTGTTAAGGTTCTGTTATTGGGAGACTCGATGATTAGGGGTATCCAGTGGGAGGGACAGGGGGGTGGATGCCATAGCCAGGTGAAGGTAGTGAGTATCTCTGGGCTGACAGTGCACAGAGTAAAGTTCATGATGTACGAACTGGTTAGGGATTGTGGAGGGAAACCGATTTCCTGGTGCATTTGGGAACTAACGATCTAGAGGGAAATAGCGTTTTGGAAATCCAAGCAAGGTTCCAAGAACTTGCCAGAGTCTGTCGGGATAATGGATGCAACATTTCCTTTTAGGAGATATTGCCAGTATCAAAGGCCTCAGTGGAGAAAAAAATGAAGATCACAGAGGTTAATGACTGGCTCAGGAAGTAGGGTGAAGAGAGTGGGTTGGGGGTGTTAGGGAACTGGAAAGGAGTTTGGGAGGATAAGGGACTGTATGCCAAGGACAGGCTTCATCTTGCCCCGTTAGGGAAGGAAGTTCTTAAACAGGGGGTGGCTGACTACATTCAAGAAAGGTGGGGTTTAAACTTGTGAGGGGAGGATAAGGGAGGGGCTGACCAGAAGCCCTCTCCTCCATATGAGGGAGTAGCTCAAACCCAAGGGGAGGGGAAACAGACTGGGGTGGAGGTTTCAGGAGGAGCAGAGGAGGATGGAAGTATAAGGAACCTGGGTGGGTTTGACAAAGGGATCAGGGATAAGGGTGGGGTGGTGTTAGTAAATGCCAGGAGCTTGGGAAACAAGTTGCCAGAGTTCCAAACCATGCTGTTTGGGGCGTGGATGTGGTGTGATTCGGGCATGATGGGCCAACAAAAACCATGACTGGGACCTAAGCGTCTTGGGGGTACTTGTGCTTAGAGGAAGGATAGAAAGGAGGGCAGAGGGGTGGAGTGGCTATGTTTATTAGAGATGACAGAGAAATTGCTAGGGTAGAAGAAGAGGCAGAGGGAAACGTGGAGGCCTTATGGGTCACCTTACGAACCCCAGCAGGAGGTAAGGTCAAGTTGGGTGTAGTATATAGGCCCCCTGGGATGGGTGATGTTCTGGAGGATGGTTTGCTGGACAACATCATTGCCCAGTGTGCACCAAAAGGGGAAGGAGTGGTGTTGATGAGGGACCCTAATATGCCAGGTACAAACTGGGGAACCATGTCCTCTAAGGTGGCCAAGGAGCAGAGCCTGCTGGATGGCTTCCAGGATGTGTTCTTAACACAGCATGTGATGGAGCCCACAAGGGAGGGGCATGTCCTGGACATGGTTCTGGCAGATGGGGATCTGGTAAGGGACCTGGTTGTAGAGGATCCCCTGACTGGGAGTGTCCACAATACTGTCTGGTTTCAAATAAGCATGGGGGAAGGGGGGGAGATCTAGGACACTGGCAGTGGACTTCAGGGGGGCAGACTTTTTGGGCATGGGAAATATTCTCAAGGATCACTTGAAGGGGATTACATCAATGACAAATGTGGAAAAGAGATGGGAGGTCATAAAACGGGGACTTCATGAGGCAGTCAGGACCTGCACTAAGATGAAACATAAGGGAGCAAGGTCACATAAACCATGCTGGTGGTCCAGTGAGGTTCAGGTAGTGGTCAGAGAAAAGAAGGCGGCCTACAAAAAATATAAAACAACAAGAGGGGATAGGGATAATGAAATGTACAATCTTGCATCTAGAAAAGTCACCCGGATGGTGAGGGGGCAAAGTCCAGTAAAGAGCAGTGGCTGGCACAGGGGATACATGGAGGGGAAAAGGGATTCTTCCGGTACATTGGGGAGTGGAGAAAAACTAAGGGCCATCTCAGCAGATTGAGATCAGAAGGAAGGAGGGTGGGTGGAAGAGGCGAGGACCAGGAGAGGTATTAAACGCAGTACCTGTCTCTGTGTTCACTAGGGAGGGGATGGGATATCTACAAAGCAAGGCATGATGGGGATAGAAGCGCAGTGAGTGGGATCAGGGGAGCAACAGAAATGGAGCAAGAGGGAGGGAGAGGACCCCAGGGGTGCACATCAGGATAAGGATAAAAGGCCAGTAAGGTGGAGGGACGGATGATGCTATCTCCACGAAAGGTGTGAGTTGTATGGGCCCTAAAGAAAGACAAATCTCCTGGGCGGATGGCATTCATCCGAGAGTACTATGGGAATTGGCAGACATACTGGCTGCACCCCTGGCGGAGCTCTTCAACAGGTCGCTTGAGACAGGGAGGATACCTAGGGATTGGCAAGAGGCACATGTGGTGCCAATCCATAAAGGGGGGTCGAGGGAAGTACAAGGTAACTATAGACCCATCAGTTTGACCTCGGTGGTGGGAAAATTAATGGAGAGTATACTAAAGGAACGATTGGGGGTGTACTTGGAGGAGGTGGGAGGTCTGGATAGTCGGCGACATGGGTTTGTGACAGGTAGATCATGTCAAACCAATCTTGTGGAGTTCTACGCATGGGTAACATCAGAACTGGACTGGGGAAAGCCTGTGGATGTATTATTCTTGGACTTCAGCAAGGCGTTTGACTCTGTCTCCCACAATGGTCTGGTGGAGAAACTGATGGGGTTGGGAGTAGGCCCTTTGATGGTCAGATGGATTGAAAACTGGCTAGCTGGACGCACCCAGAGAGTAGTGGTTGGTGGGGAGCTCTCGAACCCTAGAGAGGTCGGTAGTGGGGTACCACAGGGCTCGGTCCTGGGTCCGATCCTGTTTAATGCATACATATTGGACGTCAGGGAGGGTATAGGGTGTGAAATGAGTCTCTTTGCAGATGACTACAAGATGGGAGCAGTAGTTGAGGGGGAAGAGGGGAGGTTGGCCCTGCAAGGGGACCTGGACACCCTGGAAAGCTGGGCTCACACATGGAAATTAAATTTCAATATCACCAAGTGCAAGGTGTTACATCTGGGCGGGGATACCTAAACACAGGTACATCCTGGGGGAGGCGCTGGAGGCCTCAATGGGGAAAAAGACCTAGGAGTCATGGTGGATGCATGTATGAATAATTCTGAGGCAGTGCAGGAGAGCAGCTAGCAAGACAAACAGGATGTTGGGATGCATTTAAGGGGAATCACCTCTAGGAGCAGGGAAGTGATTCTGCCGCTGTACAATGGACTGGTTAGACCACACCTTGAGTACTGTGTGTACAGTACTGAGACCACACTTGAAGAGGGACATGCAGCTCCTGGAGAGGGTACAGAGGAGGGCAACTAAGATGATACGAGGACTAGGGATTTGATGTATGAGGACAGACTTGAGGAGCTCTGCCTGTTTTCACTGGAGGAGGAGAGACAGGGGGACATGATTGAGGTCTTCAAGTACCTCAAGGAATAAATAGGGTAAACATGGAGGGATCTTTAGACTAAAGCAGGAGGTATCACCAGAGGGCATGGTTTGAAGTTGGAAGGTGGAAGGGTGAGGGGAAAGGAGGAGGTTTTCACTGAGAGGGTGGTGGACCCTTGGAATGCACTGCCTGGCGAGCTGGTTCAGAGATCCACAGTGGAGGGCTTCAAGAGGGTGGGACAGACACAGAAAGTGGATGTATCAGATGATGGCCTGGCCTAGGGGCGGGGGATGGATGATAGGGGTTTCTGGAACACAAGGGGGGCTCAGAACCCAACTAGGGATCTGAGGTTCGAGCAGACTCGATAGACCATAAGGCCTAATCTGCTGGCCATTAGTATGTTAGCTAGGAGGAGGAGCAGGGAGAGGAGACAAAGAACAATACGGGAGAAGAAACTGGTGGCTGGAGGCTGCAGCAGAAGACAGGAATGAGCGTCAGACACAGGAGGATGTGGTAGGGATGCGATGGAGGGCAGCACCTCTGGCCACAATAAGAAAACATTTGTCGGAGTGGCTAGGATGAGAGCAACCTTATAGGGCCTGATCGGGGCATGGTTAGTTGCTCCACCCTACTGAACTACAAGTGTAGCCTTACAAAGAAAAGAGTGTGCATTGATAGTGAAGCAGAGATCAGGATTGACATTATGCCCCCTGCAATGTGTGATTCCAACCAATAAGATGCTGAGGAGACCGGTGTGAACAGCAAAGATCAGATCCACCTTAACAAAGGTAGTGAGGGTAGCTTCTTGCCTGGAAACTGTGACACGGACAGACTCTTTGTCAAAAGAAGTCTGAAGTGCCCCTTCAGTTGGAGGAGAATCACTACCTGTGATCCTCAGCACAAGGAACAGCCCTATCTGAGTTGTCCTCCAGCATAAAAGCCTGCCAGGTTGTGAGTTCCCCAGCAGCAGCTGCCGATGCCAGGCAGATTGCATCCTGGCTCAATGAGAGTTTGTTGCCTTGGGTTGCACTAGCCTTGTCAGATCAGGTATTGCAAGAGCCACAGTGGGATAGAGCCATCAGCTGCTAACAGCTAAAAGCATTTGCTACTGCCATACAGGATGCAGGTGACCTAATGCTTTGCAGTCTCTCTGCTGGTCAGATAGGCTGGTTCCCTTTGGAAAGAAAGGCTCCACGTGGGGTGAAGAAGAAAACATCCTCACAAGGAAAAAAGAAAGTTCCAGGAAGAACAGACATTTGCTGAAGGGCCCACCCCTGTCAGCCACCCTGAGAGGGCTTTAGGGCCACTGCACTGGCTCCTGAGTCCAGGTCTAGTACCAATTTTCTGAACTAGCTACTGAGATCCCTCTGTGAGAACTGAGGAACAGAGCTACACCAAATTGTGAGTGACCAAATCCGGGCCTGACCCTGCTATAGCGTAAATTTAGATAGAGTTTGTGTGCTGGAAACTCTGAGCAGGACTGTACCATGAGGACAATCTAGACAGAAGGCTTGCAAATAGATCAACAGGCCTTAGAATTACAGTTTGTTGAACTGTTGCTTGCTGTTACCAGAACTGCACCACAGTAACTGCTACCCCACTGCTGCTGTTTAACTGACCAGCACCAGGAGAGACCTCTCCTCACAAATGTGCACCAATGTAAGGAGCTTCCATGGACAGTCAGGTAATTGTGCATTACTGGCATACCCAACCCCCAGACACCGGTTACTGTGGGGCTCTCCTTAGAAGCGGTTAGCGAGGGATCACATAGGCTTTGTGGTACCACTTGCATAAGGAAAAGTACAGGGGCACCTTAAATACTTTAAAAAAGCACACTAACTTCATTGTTCACAACAGATCTTCTAGAGAAGCAATAGGAGTTTATTAAACATGCTCACAACTTCCTTTTCCTTCCTCAGCTGCTTTCTTCAGGGCAAGAAAGGGTGAGCCGATGCCGAATTGACATTTGGATGCACTGAAATGTAACATTTTTGACACTAGTGAAGTGGGTCTGAAGGGACTCTTTCACTTTGGCTGTTTGGGACCCTGATGTCATGATACAGTGTTTCTTACAGGGAACACCCACTGAGCATGTGCAAGTTGTTGTCAAGCCACATGGCCTACAGGCCAATCAGGGATACTGGTGGTTGAGATTTCCTTGTGTAACCCCAGGTGGCTTATCCCAAGGGCTACTACCCCTGCCTGCTTGACTATGGACAGGTTGAGGGGCCTAGGTTCTATGACGGGTGCCTCCACCCAGAGGTCAGGGTTTGTAGTGGTTAGACTAGTTTGGTCACAGCCCTCTGGGACACCGTGACTCCCTTTGGTTCCTTCTAGTGGCTCACCCAGTACACAGAAGTTACAGTCCCAATACCCCACATATATGCACTGTTAACTCATAAGGTACCGCTTACCCTCAAGACTGATTCTGCAGCATGTCTCTGAGGATCCCATGTAAAACAAGGTTAAACAACATACACAGCACAATACAATGCTTGTTCTCTAGGTACTGACACTTCAGACAGTATAAAGTTCAATAACATAAAATCTGGTTTATTTTAGGGGAATGGAACACGGGAGGGGGAAATCAGGTTAATTGGCAGTAATAAATCACAGTACTGTGCACACATACAGGGTCTGAAAAGTCACGCTTTGGGTACCCAGGTTGGGGGAGCTAGCCAGGTCCGCTGTCGGGTTGGCCGGCAGGTGCAGATGTATGGGGCCCTGTAGGAGAAAATATATGCACAACACCCAATTGTAATTGAGCTGGATGGCTCAGTCCATGAAGAAGTGAAACAACAAGAATTAGATAAACACACTTGTGTTTGAAAACAGGCTGCAAGGGAATACCCTGATTTGTACTCACAATACCAAAGCTGAGAACCTAATGGCGGATGTTCTTCTGGATTGCCAGAAACAACAAGGCATGGATGCAAGGCCCTTGTGGCTGGACCCCTAGGCAGTTGATAGCAAACGGATTTAGTCCGAAACACGCTGGAATTCGCTTCCAGCTTCACTACACAGCACACAGGACAGGGGACAAGAAACAACAATTCCCCACAAGCTCTATGCACATTCATATGTGAAAGGAAAATACTATACCAGGAAGGCTGCTCCTCGATCCCAATCGCAATTACTGCAAAATACCCGGAGCACACCTTTGGCAGTTTCCAGTTCCTGACAGACCGAGTTGCCATTCAGGCAACATCTCCAGTCTTCTACAGGGTAAGCCTGGTATCCACTCTTCAGCCTTCCTTCTCCAGAAAACTCGGATTCAGTCCGACTATAGCTTACAACGCCACAGGCCGACTTTCAAGGCCTCTCACGCGCCTCCCGCGTGAACTGCACACTGCAAAAATACAGAGCTCCTACTCCTTTCACAGTCAACAAAGATCTGCCTCTCTAGCTTCAGTTCAGGGCATTTCCTTAGGTTCCAACAGGTCCAGTTGGAGGGTCTGGCTGTCAATCACTCCAGAACTCCCTCTGTTGGTGCAAAAAGGTGCCAAGGCCCAAACTACAATTCCCATGAGCACTAGCCATATACTCCCCTTGTAATCCGGCTCCAGTGAGAGTCCCAATTCTGGTTGGCCCAAGCAGTCTCCATTTTAGGCTCCTTAAACCAACTGGCCCAGCACAGCAGTTCAAGTCCAAAATGGAGGGCAACACACACAGAGTCCCAGCTGCAATAAAGGCAGGTTAGACAAACTGCAATTTCACTAATGTTTTAAAGGATTACAGACAAACAGTTACATCTTTCAGATGGGCTCCCTTTGAGTGTTCAGCGACTGTAAAACGGAGCGATTACACCACAGTTCAGGTGGGATTCGAGCAGAGAAACACCAGTTCCCCTCCATCAGCACTAATTATGTCTGCAAGCAGTCAGCTCTTAAAGAGGCAGCATGTGGAGGCTGTACAAGCACTCACAGTGCCATTTAAATGGCTTAAACGCCAAACGCCAGCAGGCAGGGGAACACTTAGGCAAGCTCCTAGGAGGCTTTTAAGAACCCCCATTTGTAGGGGGGTTACACCCTTCCTGGCCTGAAAAGAACTTGGCATCCACGTCAAGTAGGTACCTTTATAACACTTTAAAGAAGATTACCAAATACATTTACATCACTAACAGTTAGGTTTGCATTCCTTAAACCACAGTCATATGTTAAATCTTAGTCATATGCACTTATTCTGTATTTCACAGCTTACCACATGTTACACACATTATACATACAATAACATTTTAAAATCAGGTCATTACTTCCTGCACATGAAACCTGAAGAGAGAGGTCCCTTCCCTATCAGCTACCTGGGGGCTGGATGGGGCAGGGGCACCATACTTAGAGGGCAAGACAAGTAATCTGGAGTTAGCACCTAGGCTCAGTTTGGGCAATGAGCTTGGGGTCACATACACTCCCTTATGGACCACATTAAGAGGCAAGTCCACAGGTCTGCCAGGGGATTCATAGCTTAAACGTATCACAGGCTTCACAGCTCGACCAGTCCTTCTAGGGGGAACTGTTACAGTCTCTGTGTTTTTATCCCCACTTTCAGCAGTGTTTTCACTTGTCAGGGGAACTTTCATTGGGGTAGAGAGGCTAGAACATGGGGCACTTTCAGCTCCAGGAGTTACAATCTCTGAGTCCACAACACTTGGCTCACATGGGGAGTTTTCTGACATTGGCAGTGGACCATCAGGGCACTCAACACACTCTTCTTGTTCTGGTATATCACCAGTCTGTCCCAGTTCATCATTTTCCTCCTCTGAAAGCTCATACAGTTCAACCATACACAATGATTCCATGTCATCCGACTTGATAAGTTGCACTTCACTTTCTGGGAGCATTGGCTCCAGGGACAAAGCTAGGGGCTTAGGCAATCCAGAGGGCCCAGCTTCATTTCCACGATTGACTAGGGGTTGTCCTGAAACAATTGACTCAGTTCATAAGATGGGTAGTACCCAAAATTACACTCACTTTCCTCTGACAGGGACTGATAGACATTTTCAACTGGGCCTTGCGTAAAGAACACTTCAACTCAGCATCTGTAGGTGCAGACTTTCTTTGCTTAGCAGCAGCTCTAGTCACTGGTCCAGAGGAGCACTTTCTGGGGCTCAGACTCAATCATGATTTGTCCAATGGGCAGTAAGTGATTCCTATGCATTGTCTTAACATCTTTTGAATTATCCTCAGGCCTTACCTTGTACACAGGCAGATCACCTAGTTTGCCTACCACAATGTGAGGGAGATGGTGCCACCTGTCAGCAATCTTGTGTTTGCCATGCAGTCCCAGATTTCTTAGCAACACCCGATCTCCCTCCTGAAGTTCCAGTGCTTTCACCTTCTTATCATACCTTTCTTTGTTAGCCAGATTTCTTTTGGCAGCCATGGTTTGAGCCAGTTGGTATGCATGATTTAGTTGGGCCTTTAACTTTTGCACATACTGTAAATGGTTATCAGTTTGAACCCCATCAGAAGAAACTCCAAAACAAACATCTACTGGCAGTCGGGCTTCTCTTCCAAACATCAGGCGGTAGGGGGAGAACCCAGTGGCATCACTTTTGGTGCAGTTATAAGCATGTACCAAGGTGCTAATTTGTTGGCTCCATCTAGGCTTGTCCTTTGGGTGGAGGGTGCCCAGCATATCTAGCAAAGTGCGGTTGAAACGTTCAGGCTGTGGATCCCCCTGGGGGTGGTAAGGGGTGGTTCTGGACTTTCACACTCCCCACAGAGAAAGCATCTCTTTGATTAGATGACTCTCAAAGTCCCTCCCTTGATCAGAATGGATTCTTTGTGGAGCCCCATAGTGGACAAAAAAGTTTTCTATAAGTACATTTGCCACAGTGGATGCCTTCTGGTCCTTGGTGGGGAAAGCTTGGGCATATCTTGTAAAATGGTTAGTGACCACCAGCACATTACTGATATTTCTTTGATCTGGCTCCAAACTCAGAAAGTTAATACAGACCAGCTCCATGGGGGCGCTGGTGGTGATGTTCACTAGGGGAGCAGCCCTCTGGGGCAAAGCTTTCCTCTGTAAGCAGTGACTACAAGTTCGAATGTGTTGTTCAACATCAGCCCCCATCTAAGGCCAATAGAATCTGGATCTCATCAAGTCAAGTGTTCTGTCTATGCCAAGGTGCCCCATGTGGTTGTGTAGGGACCTCAGCACCAAGTCTCGAAAGCTGGTGGGCAAAACTAGCTGCTGTTTGTCTATTTGTCCCCCTCTGTCCACTGTTTCCCTGTATAACAGTCGATTAATCAGTTTTAACTTAGGACCTTCCTTGTATAACAATGCAGTTCTTAAATCAGTAGAACATAACTTGGATACACCTTTCCCTGTGTAGAGAGCTTCCAAAGCTGGTTTAATCATAGGATCTCGGGATTGAGCCTGCTGAAGACTGTCATTGTCTAGCTGAGGCAAAGCACCAATGTTCAATGCAGAGAAGTGGCACTATGCAGCAGGTATGCAATTGCAGAGGGCTCCAAACAGTCCACCAAACAATTCACTGTGTCTGGGACCACTTGCTCCTCTCGGTCAAACTTCTGGTAGAGTGCTCGAATATCAGGTTCTGACAGTCTGACCAGTCAGTTCAGAAGCAGGCCTCGGGAGGGCATCAGCATCTATATGGTTCAGGCCTGCCCTGTATTCAACAGCATAGTTGTATGTAGACAATGCAGAGAGCCACCTATGGCTGGTAGTATCCAACTTAGCTGAAGTCTGCACATAGGTCAAGGGATTATTGTCAGTTTTTACTAGTATCTTAGCCCCATACAAGTACTCGTGGAATTGGTCCACAATGGCCCACTTCAAAGCTAGGAATTCTAACTTATGTACAGGATAGTTCTTTTCGGAAGGGGTCAGGCTTCTGCTGGCGAAGGCCACTGGTCTCAGGCCATTCTCGTGCTCCTGGTACAACACAGTCCTCAAACCTTGCATGCTAGCATCAGTGTGTAGGACATAGGGTTTTGCTGGATCTGCATAGGCCAGGACAGGAGCATGGGTAAGATGATATATAATCTCATGAAAAGCAGCTTTGCAATCAGGCGTCCATCGTGCACCAAATACTTCATTAGGATGGAAATACACTCTTTCATTCTCAGGGGAAGTGGACCTCTTGTATTTTTTGTGGGTTGGAGAGTACCCTTGAGTAAGATTAAGCAAAGGACGGATCACTCTTGAATAGTCCTTGATGAAACGGTGATAGTAGCCACAAAATCCCAGGAATCTTTGCAGTTCTTTTAGATTGTGGGGCTGTGGCCAGGTGGTCAGGACCTCAACTTTACTCGGGTCTGTCTCTATTCCCTCAGTGGGTACTATGTGTCCCACATACTTTACAGATGTTTGGAAGAATTTACATTTATCGATGGACAGTCTAAGGCCAAAGTCTTCCAGTCGGTCCAGCACCTTGAACAATCTACTCTCATGTTCCTCCAGTGAACTGCCAAACACAATAACATCATCCAAGTACACCAAGCACTCTAATAGGTTCATGTCCCCCACTGCACGCTCCATCAGTTGTTGAAAAGTGGCTGGAGCACCTGAAATCCCTTGAGGCATCCTCATGAACTCATAGAAACCAAGCAGGCAGATAAAGACTGTCTTCTCACGGTCTTCTGGGGCCATCTGGATCTGGTAGTACCCACTGCGAAGATCCAGCACAGAGAACCATTTGCTACCGTTCAGGCAATCCAAAGCATCCTGAATGCGGGGCACTGTATATTGATCAGGGATAGTCTGCCGGTTTAAAGTGCGATAATCCACACACATCCTTACTGTCTCATTCTTTTTTCTCACTACTACAATGGGGGAAGCATATGGGCTTCTGGATTCTTGTATTACACCGGCAGCTAGTATCTCTTGCAGATGCCGTCTAACATCATCTATGTCAGCAGGTGCCAGGCGTCGAGACCTCTCATGAAATGGCCGGTCATCATGCAGCTGGATATGGTGCTCAGCTCCTTGCACACATCCCATGTCCCATTCCTTTAAAGAAAACACCTGGTCTCTCTGGGCAAGCTTCTCACTGATCCTCACTTTCCATTCAGCTGACAACGGGGGAGTCACCGAAATCAAACAAGTCAGGTGTTACTCTTTCATTCTTCCCCGAACTCTTGTTACTAGGTAGCACTGCAGTGTCTGCACAATGCACATTAGCCATGGTGCAACCTTTATTAACTCGAATCTCTCCATCAGACACATTATGAACTTGAACCATTACCCTTCTGGCATATGCATGGGCTCTGGCAGGCAAAATACTTGGCTTGACCAGCAGTCCTTCTGGGCAATTTCCATCGTCTGGTGCATCCAGCATTAATATTTTATTCTTGACATCCTTTCTGATACGGACCTGTCCCTGTAAGGTACACTGAGCATTTGGCGCCAGGATCAGAGACTCAGGATCCTTTTTCCAGGCAATTCCAACCGGTTCCTCTGTTTCCATTTTGTCAGCATCTCTCTGGGCATCATAGGCCTTCCTAATCAAGGCCAGAATTCTTAAAGCTGTACCAGTCCGGGACCACTGTTTTTCATAACACAACTGTGCCAGCCATCCAAACATATATGCATTAGTCCCAATTAGTAGAGGAACCCCATCATATAGTCCAGTAGGGGGACACACTAGAGCCAATGTCTCCACTTGCTCTGCCACGCCAGCCACAGAAGTGGGAAAGGACAACCAAATTCGGATATAGCCGGAGTAGGGGTAGGCCTTCTCACTTAAACCTCAGACATGCAGTCCTTCCAATGGTTGCAGGGACACATCAGACAAATGCTTCTGATACCAATCCTGGAACATAATTGTCACTTGGGAACCACTGTCTAACACAGCTCTTGTAGGCACTCCATTCACTTTTATAGTGGTCTCCATGGAGGGACCCACTACTTCAGACTATTCCGGTGGCACTGATCTGGGTGTCGATCGGGAATTGGCCCCGGTGGCATAACTTTTCCGAGTAGCTCCCCCTGGTGGCCGGGCATAGGTTCTGCGATGCAAGGCCACTAACCTGTTGGTAACTTTTCTCAAGTTCTCAGGCAAGCGACAAGCTGACTGAAAATGCCCATCCTCCCCACAACGGCAGCATAACCTAATGTCTCTAGTGTTCTTGAAGGTGGGAGTCTCTTTTCTGTTGGGGCACCTCTGGAGCCCTCTCGAGTTCTTCTTGGACTGGGGGCTTACACCTTGGGGCTTCTGGAATCTCCACTACGGTAGGGTGAGGGCAGCCCTTTGCAGCTCCCCCACCATCTGTCTCAATTCTCTCAGTTCTGCTAGCAGGTTACCCTCAATCCGGGTCTCAGGGGAAACAACATGCACTCCCACTCCACTTTTGGGCTCAGGGGGAGCCTGATACAGATCTGGTTCTCTGTAGGCCTCAGTCAGTTCCTTAATTAAATCTCTCAACTGTTGAGCTTCATCTAGCTCACTCTTTTCGGGGGTCTGACAAGTGTTCACAGCCCCAGCACAGGGTTCCCAGCCCTCTTCATCAGTTTCAATCTCACGGATTTCTTTCATTAAATGACAGTACTCTGGAGGGCTTGCCCTCCTGTCTTGCAGCTTGAGCTTCAGGATCATTACACTCGAAGATCTAGCTGACTTCAATATGTGGTCTAATCTGACCTGGTTTAACTGTTTGGCAGGCACTGCCCCATTTCTGTGGGCCCTCTGCAAAGCCCTTTCTATCCTAGTGATAAAGGCAGACAATTTCTCATTTTTCCACTGTTTGGCTGACTTGAACTTCCATAATAAATCATCCCACAATTCTGTGCTGCCAAACACTCCCTCCAAGGCAGAAAGATATTCTGCTGCAGTGGCCTCCGGACTAGTAGCACGTAAAAACTGGATGGCTTCCAGAGCAGGGCCTCTCAAGGTTTCCATCATGCACTTCCTCTTTTCCCCCTCTGAACACTGCCATTCCTGTACTAAAGGGGTAGCATAGTCCATCCAGGTCTCCAAAATCATCTTCCCCCGAAGGCACTGGAAAAGTACCGGAGAAAAGTCTAAGCCTTCCATAGGAGTCCAACTGTATTGGGGGAATTACCATAAGGGAGGTAGCTATTATGGAGCTCTTGGGGGACACAGGAGAGGGGATCGGGGAATGTACGGGTGTGTGGTCCCCAGACAAGTTTAACACTTTTACTGCCTCCTGGGCAGTTTTTCCTTCCGAGACTAACAGCTTGAGCAGCTTTCCTTTAAACTCATCACCACTAGGGGACCCACTCAGGGTGGCCAGACCACTAGATATATGAATAACCCTCCATCCCTTCTGGGCCCCTTCAGGCAGAATCACAGGTGGCACCTTTTCAGGGTCTATGGGGTAACTACATAAGAGTACACTATCAAAGTTTGGTCAAACAGGTCAGCGTCTTGTCCCTTTACTTCTACTTTGCCCAAGCACTTAAACTCTACCGTGCATATAATATCAGCATTGCCAGTCCCTAAGGGGACATCCAGCAACAAAATAGCCTTTTGGGGGTCTATCGCTTCAGCTTCACACCATCCCATCAATTTATGCACCATCAACTTATGGGGGCCCATTTTTTAACTTGGGCGTGGTACTCCCCTCCATTTTTTCCTTTAAATTAAACATAATGGGGTAATTCCTTCATGTGGCCAATAGAGGACACTAATCCCAGTGGTGCCTCCAAGATGTAACCCTCAGGTGGCGCTATCCCAAGGGCTACTACCCCTGCCTGCTCGACTACGGACAGGTTGAGGGGCCTAGGTTCTATGACGGATGCCTCCACCCAGAGGTCAGGGTTTGTAGTGGTTAGACTAGTTTGGTCACAGCCCTCTGGGACACCGTGACCCCCTTTGGTTCCTTCTAGTGGCTCACCCAGTACACAGGAGTTACAGTCCCAATACCCCACATATACACACTGTTCACTCATAAGGTACCACTTACCCTCGAGACTGATTCTGCAGCACGTCTCTGAGGACCCCCTGTAAAACAAGGTTAAACAACATACACAGCACAATACAATGCTTGTTCCCTAGATACTGTCACTTCAGACAGTATAAAGTTCAATAACATAAAATCTGGTTTATTTTAGGGGAATGGAACACGGGAGGGGGAAAATCAGGTTAATTGGCAGTAATAAATCACAGTACTGTGCACATATACAGGGTCTGAAAAGTCATGCTCTGAGTACCCAGGTTGGGGAGGGGGAGCTAGCCAGGTCCGTTGCCCGGGGTTGGCCGGCAGGTGCAGATGTATGGGGCCCTGTAGGAGAAAATATATGCACAACACCCAATTGTAATTCGGAGCCCGGATGGCTCAGTCCATGAAGAAGTGAAACAACAAGAATTAGATAACACACTTGTGTTTGAAAACAGGCTGCAAGGGAATACCCTGATTTGTACTCACAATACCAAAGCTGAGAACCTAATGGTGGATGTTCTTCTGGATTGCCAGAAACAACAAGGCATGGATGCAAGGCCCTTGTGGCTGGACCCCTAGGCAGTTGATAGCAAACGGATTTAGTCCGAAACACGCTGGAATTCGCTTCCAGCTTCACTACACAGCACACAGGACAGGGGACAAGAAACAGCAATTCCCCACAAGCTCTATGCACATTCATATGTGAAAGGAAAATACTATACCAGGAAGGCTGCTCCTCGATCCCAATCGCAATTACTGCAAAATACCCGGGAGCACGCACAGCAGTTTCAGTTCCTGACAGACCGAGCGCGATTCAGCAATATCTCCAGTCTTCTACAGGGTGAGCCTGGTATCCACTCTTCAGCCTTCCTTTTCCTCAGGAAACTCGGATTCAGTCCGACTATAGCTTACAACAGCTGCAGGCCGACTTCAAGGCCTCTCACGCTCTTCCTGCGCGAACTGTACACCGCAGAAAAATACAGAGCTCCTACTTCTTTCACAGGCAATGATGATCTGCCTCTCCAGCTTCAGATCAGGGCATTTCCCTTAGGTTCCAACAGGTCCAGTTGGAGGATTCGGCTGTCAGTCACTCCAGAACTCCCTCTGTTGGTGCAAAAAGGCGCCAAGGCCCAAACTACAATTCCCATGAGCACTAGCCATATACTCCCCTTGTAATCCTGCTCCAGTGAGAGTCCCAATTCTGGTTGGCACAAGCAGTCTCCATTTTAGGGCTCCCTTAACCCAATTGGCCCAGCAGAGCAGTTCAAGTCCAAAATGGAGGGGCAACACACACAGAGTCCCAGCTGCAATAAAGGCAGATTAGACAAACTGCAATTTCACTAATGCTTTAAAGGATTACAGACAAACAGTTACATCTTTCAGATGGGCTCCCTTTGCACATTCAGGGACTGCAAAACGGAGCGATTACACCACAGCTCAGGCGGGATTTGAGCAGGGAAACACCAGTCCCCCACCATCAGTACTAATTATGTCTGCAAGCAGACAGCTCTTAAAGAGACAGCATGTGGAAGCTCTACAAGCACTCACAGTACCATTTAAATGGCTTAAACGCCGAACGCCAACAGGCAGGGGGAACACTTAGGCAAGCTCCTAGGAGGCTTTTAGGAACCCCCATTTGTAGGGGGGTTACACTTGTAGATGTAGTCCACTCCCCACATTTAGAGGTACGCAGATGGTGAAAAAGGAGAAGCGGGAGTTCAAACAGAGATGCACCTACTTGACCTCCTGAGACTTTGAGTGACCTCTGGAGCACCCGGACGCTTTCAGGCTAGTTAGAGCTGCAATTCAAAAGAGTTAGCAACAAAACAGTCTTGAAACAGTAATGGAGGTCCACACAGAGCATAAAGCCTAAAACCGAATCCTTTTTTATTCTATCTCAAAGCTCATGAGCGTCTTCTTAAAGGGAAAATTGTTGCAACAGTCTCTGTTTCACTCCTACAAGTGCTTCCCAGGTACACATTTCAATTAATTTGCCTCCAAAAAACACTTCACTTTACCCACAGGGGTGGTGGTCTGAAATATTTCTGACCTGCTTCCTATCCCTGGTACATTGGTCAACAGTCCAAAATTAATTTGGGGGCTGCAAGCATCCTGTAGTACACTCGTTCTCTTATTCTTACATCACTTCATCAGAGGTATCAGTCTGCATTCTTGCCCATAATTCAGGGTCCCTCTGATTGTGCTGATCACTGGTACTAATATGCTCATATAAATAGCTCAGCCGCTAGGGACAGGTACTTCACATTTTGAACAGTCAATTGTTACCTTAGCTCAGTTCCCCACAGTGCGTGTGTGAGCAACCCAGGCATGGCAGGGGGCATGTCATACCATAACACTGCCTAAGGAGATTTCAGTCTACCTCCCTAAACCTGGTACCAGGCACCCCTACCTGCCTTGCTGCAAAAAGTAAAATGGTAGAGGCCCCAGCCCTTAGATGTACATTACTAAACCATGAGCCTTGCTCCACTCAGAGAATGGAACCTACACCAAAATTACTCAAAATACATACTTGACACCTTCTGCCTGGCTGCTGGGAGGGTGGGAGTCACTTCTAGGTGTCAAAATGTCTCTCAGTTCACAAAAAAATACATTTCACCTCATTACAGTCTGTTCTCCCAGATTCTCTCTTTCTCTCTCTTGAAGTGAAAGTTCCCTTCAGACTCCCACTTCTCTTCAGTTCTGGGGGTCAGACCCCACTGGGGCATCTGTCAATGGCAGATGCCATTACTTTCTGTTGAATTTTAGTGGATATCACTCTCTGGAAAAGTACTTTACAGCAGGGAGCACTAGCACTCCATGCAAGCCATGCAGTTCCCTCTAGAATGATGCAATTTGCTTTAGCTCTCCAGCCTTAGCAGTTGGCCACTCCCCTTTGGAATACAGGCACAAACCTGCTGTCTCTGCCTCTAAAGGAGTCAGAAGTTAACCCTTTGTGGTATGGATGCCCACATTATAAGCTACTAATTCTCTAGTAGTCCTAACTAAGGAGCTAGGCTTTTTAGTGGGGCTACACCCACCCCTGAATGATACCCTCGGTGAGCACTCAGACCTTTGACTAGCCTTCACCTCAAGCTCCCCCGACAGAGGGGTTAGCACCATCTCCTCCATCAGAACCCAGGGAGAAATACACCTGGCACACACCATGCTGGTAATGCCCAGTATCTTGTAATTAGAAAGAAGTTGGGGGGCCTCCTGAGCCCGAGGTCCTATACCCTCAGAGCTCCCTGACAGCCCCACCTTCCAGGTCTCTCAGGGCACTGTGATCAATTAACTCAGAGTGACACATCAGTTCTAAACACATGGCAAAGTAGGCCATAACTCCAGGAGACCCTTGCTAGTAGGCTCCACTCTATATTGGTTCACACGATGCCCTAAATCACATTCACAGCATATATGTAGTCACATCCTATCTACGTACAGCGTCACAGGTGTACCCCACTTTTTTTTTTTTAGTATACTTTTTGGTGGTACCTGGCTGTCGGTGGTCGGTACTGTCATGGTCCCCTGGACGGCCACCTCCGATCATAGACTGTACTTCCCCCAGTAACTCCTGGCTTACCCCCCAGAGGGTGGGGTTGCGGCACCGGCCCTAATGCCGCAAATCTAGTATCTGTTCAGGGGAGCCAGCATTGGAGGTGATTAGAGGCCCAGGAGTAGGGCATCATGAAGACAGCCAGGCCCAGATTTTCTTCCCCTGAAAGCAGGGGCAGGGTCATGCAATGATGAGCAGCGTCCACCCTGTCCCTGAGAGATACAGAGTCGGTGTTCAAGCAGTGAACCCAGCTTCCGCTGGGTGTCGCTAGACACCGAATGCACGCACCCAACCTCCCCCCAGAGAAGGAGAGCAGTCTGAAGATGCTCAATCCTCCTCCCCCAGCTGGCCTTCCAATGACCTGGGTCCGTTCCCGAACCTGGGTCGCTGGCATCACAAGCGGAAATCCAACTGCTGCGCCGACGGGCTGGCTAGGTGTACCCCACTTTAAATCTTGTGTCCCTTAAGTCTTGGGTAACTATCACCAGGAAAATATCTGCAAAATAGCATACATCTCATATTTACTATATACATCTTTCCCCCATAACCCCAAAAGGGGGGTTTGCCTCTAAATTTAGATGCCTTAAGGATCAGGCCAAATCTTAAACCACTTTCCAAAACAGCTCTAACTTTTAGGCTTTAAAAATATTTTTATATTTAAAACAGTAACAAGAACAGGTAAAACAATAAAATAAACAGTTACAAATAGATGAAGCAGCAGGTGGCTACAAGGACCAGGGCAAAACCCTAAGCAACCATCTAAGGCAGTTTATAACACTTTTAATTAAAGTCGCCATAGTTTCTCTGGTAATACCAAAAGTCAGCACGGATGACACAGTTCAAACTCCAGCAAAGTCTTAGGGATTTCCTAGACCACCCAGAGAGAAAAAAGATGGAGCAGATTCATCAGCTGTAGAGTCAGGTGCTCCAGGTTTGGCATCATTCCTATGAAAACAGTTGGGCACTTGCTTTGAGCCTCCTCTTCTGCTTAAACTCCAAACAGCTACTGCAGACTCCTGTCAGTCTTGGGAAACTCGGATGTCATCAGGAGGTGACATGAAGTTGTCTCAGGCAGAAAAATGATGTAATCTCTGGGATACCTACTGCCGAGCTGAGGTAATTTTGGTAGGGACCCTGGTGTTCTCACTGATGACCCAGCCAGACATGAGTGAACACTAGTGGCTGGGATTGTGGGGAGTAGATAGCAGGATGGGTGTTTTGTGGGTGTTTTTTTTTGGTGGGTTGTAGCTTACCTTTTTGTGTTTATTCATGTGGTTGCTGTCTGTGTAGTGTTGTGTGTGGTGTGTGTGATCGTTAATTTGAGTTTCTCTTAGTCATTGCACTTTTGAACCATCTGCTAATGCTCTCTCAGGACTGATCTCGCCAGGAAGGAGATGTGTTGGTGCTTTGGCCTTCCCCGTATCACCTACGCAGCCTCTCGGCTCTATGACCTTCACCGCTTAATTGAGCTCCCAGTTTCTGGTATTGCAGTGAGGTGCTGCAGGGAGGTTGGTATTACTAGGAGGCATTTCGTTCTTCGAGTGCCGAGGGCAGCTGAGGAGGGGGTGGTGAGCAGCATTGAGGTTGTCCAGAGCAGGAGACGCCTGGGGTGTAAACGGAGCCTAGGGAGAGGCCCGACGTGTTTGGTCTCCATACCTAGGGTTCCCACCAGACCGAATGGGCTGGTAGCTAGAGGACCGGCTGCATCCTTTAATCCTCTTTGGGCAGTGCTTTGCAATGCCAGGTCAATGAAAAACAAAACCGCTATTTTCGTGGACTTGATTTCTTCTGTCGACCTGGCTTGCATCACAGAGACCAGGCTGGGTGATGATGTGGGCCCTGTTTTTGAGGCCGCCGTCCCCGCTGGGTATACTGTGGCACACTGTCCAAGGAAGGATCGCAGGGGTGGGGGAGTGGCCATCATTTTTTGATCCAATTTGGGCTTCTCTGTGCACCCAATTGGTGGCCCCCGATCTTTTGGGTGCATCACCATGCGGGGGGGGTACAGGTGCAGGTTGTAGGATTCTCCTTGTTTACCGCCCCCTTGGGGTGGGAGAGAAATTCCTACAGGAGGTAGCGGACTTCATTGTCAACCAGGTGCTGGAGTCCCCAAGGGGTTTAATTCTGGGGGACTTCAATGCCTGGGTTGACATGGAATCCTCGCGTTTCAGTTATGACTTCCTCCAGCTGATGCAGTCACTGGGCCTGTCAGAAGCGGTTGCTGCTGCTACCCATCAGCATGGCCACACACTCAATCTGGTGTTCCAGTTGGGTTTTGAGACTGACAACCTCAAGACTGATCAGGTCATTTGGTCTGACCACTGCACCATAGAGTTCAGCTTTGGGGCCCCCTCTGAATGTCCTTCCCCTGTGGAGATGGTCAGCTATCGCCCCTTAAAGGGTGTTGACCCAGAGGGACTATTGGCATTAGCTGACCTATCCAGGGTTGATGCAGCATGTGCAATTAGCACTGGAGAGGCAGTGGCCACCTATATACTAGGGTGGTTACTGAAGCTCTAGATGCCATCGCACCGGTCCGTATACGACCCAGATCTTCTCTCTTGAGATCCCCTTTGGTTTGATGAGGATCTCAAGGTAATGAAGATCAGGGGTCAGAAGTTGGAGCATTGCTGGTGGAAGACCCGGCTGGATGCTGACAGGCTGGCCCTGCGTTCTCACTACATTGAGTACCAGGGCGCAATTTCCTGCAAGAAGGCAGCATTTCTGTCCAGGGAAATTGCTGCAGGAAGAAACAGACCATCTCAGCTGTTTCAGACTATGGACAGGCTTATACATCCTGCCTGTGCCCAGCCGAAAAAAGCTTTTTCAACCACTTTATGTGAAGAGTTTGCTCTGTTTTTCTCCGACAGAGTGTCAGCCATCCGGTCAGGGATTCTGCCAGGGAGGCTTGTGCCTCGCAGTGGTTGAGTTGGGAGTTTCAGAGGCACTCAGTCTGCCTGGGAGGAGTTTAGGCCAGTGGAGGTGTCTGAAGTGACTAAGGTGATCTTGGAGCTGAAACACACCTTTTGTGAACTGGACATGGCACCGACACGTTTCTTAATGGGATGTGTCAATGCCGTTGGCCCGGTGTTCACCGGGATTGCCAGGTGCTCGATGGTGCAGGGGGTCTTTCCAGTTGCTTTGAAAGAAGCACTGGTAAAGCTCCTCCAAAAGAAATCATCTCTTGACCCAGACATCCTGGAGAATTATTGTCCAATCTCCAATGTGCCTTTTTTGAGCAAGTTTGTTGAGAAATTGGTGGCACATCAGCTTGGGGATCACCTGGTGTCCTCGGATAGCTATGAGCCATTTCAGTTGGGTTTTCGGGTCAGACACCGCACTGAAACTGCACTAGTAAGAGTGCATAATGATCAGCTTAGGGCTAGAGATAGAGGAGACAGGTCAGTTCTTGTGCTCCTCGATCTCTCTTCAGCTTTTAACACTGTGGATCACATCGTGCTTCTTGATCGACTCTGTGAGTTTTGTAGACTCGCCAGTACCGTCATCAAATGGTTTGAGTCCTATCTCTTGGACAGAGTGCAGAGTGTGGTGATGGGGAATTTCTCCTCCTCCCCAATGCCTCAGTCTTGTGGAGTACCTCAGGGTTCAGTCTTGTCACCGATGTTTGCAGTGTACATGTTGCCTCTGGGCGAGATCATTCAACAATACAGTCTGGAGTTTCACTGCTATGCAGATAACACCCAACTGTATTTGTCTTTTGCACCTGGAACATCGGGAGCGGTTGATGTGCTTAACAGCTGTCTGGCTAAAATCAAAGACTGGATGGCTTCTAGCTGGCTGAGACTCAACCCAGCTAAGACTGAGGTGCTGGTGATTGAGCCTGGTTGCGGGCATGATGGGTTGCCACTGGGGGCTGACTCTGGACTTGTTCTGGGGTCAACTCCATTGGTGATTTCTCCGAGGGTGCAAAATCTGGGCATGATCCTTGATTGCAGATTGACCTTTGAAGATCAAGTGTCAGCTATAGTCAACAGTGGTTTTTACCACTTGTGGATCATTGCACGGATTAAGCCCCTCATTCTGCCTGAGGACCTGCCAACACTAGTACATGCCTTTGTGATGTGCAGGCTCAACTACTGCAATGCTCTGTACTTTGGGGTCACAGGAGGGACCCTACACAGGCTGCAATTAGTGCAGAATGCAGTGGCCCAGTTACTGACGGGCCTTTCGAGGTCCAGTCATGTGACCCTGGTTCTGCATGCTCTACACTTGCTGCGGTTAGGTGGAGGGTCCTTTTCAAGGTGGGTCTTCTCACCTTTAAGTCCCTATATGGGCTGGGTCCTGGTTACCTGTCTGAGCTCCTGACACCGGTGTCCTCAGGTCGCTCCCTCTGCTCCTTCTCGAGGGACCTCCTGGACGTTCCCAGGGTTCGGCTCAAGACCTCGGAAGATCATGCTTTTAGTGTCTCTGGGCCAACCCTGTGGAATTCGCTTCCACCTGCAGTCTGGGAGGCTCCCTTGACTGAGGTGTTTAAGGGGAGGCTAAAGGCCCACCTCTTCAGCCTGGCTTTTGACTGCTGATACCATCTTTAGCATTGGCCAGTCCCTCGATGATTGGCTTCTGGAATCCTCTGTTTTGTTTTATTTTAATCCTGTTACATTTTTAACGAGGTTTTATTATGTTTTTATTACTGCTGTATATCCTTGTTTATGTTCGGTGCCCGGAGCCTCCAGGATTGGGCGACTTATAAATAAAATTGCCTTGCCTTGCCTAGTCCCGTGCATGGTGGGAGGTTGGTTCTCCTCACCTGACATCTGTACTCCTCACTCTCTGTACATACCCTCGGGTCATCTGGGCAGCATCCGGGGTTCCCACACACCTGGGCTACACAGTATCCCCCATGGCCAGCTGGGAGGTGCTGGTCCCTCTCCCACAAACATGGCAAGTATCAGTTCAGTCAGGCAGACAGCCAGGAGACAGTTCTGGCTGTTAGGTAAATGACATCCTTTCACTGATAGACACCACAGGTTACCTCTGTGGGGGGAGGATGGGGGGGTGAGCTCACAGTCTTGCACAGTCAAAGAATCTTTTGGGCAGTACTGTACATCTCAATTCAGGACAGCATGTTGTCAGAGAGGGGGTGGAACATTCAAGCAGCAGTTCTTATTCTTGTCACATACCAGGCCTAGCTGCTAGTTTCAGGCCAAAAGTCCTTTGGTCAGAAAAGTCTCTAGCCACTGTGGCATCAGCACCCAGTGTTCTGTTTCCTCTTTTTTAAACAGCTTGGTCCCCAACACAGTTTCTGCCAAATCAATCCCAAATATCCTGTTCGGTTCCATAGATACAGGCACACATTTTTTTGTTATTCACGTGTGACTGCCATCTCTCTCTTTTCTCCTCCCTAATGCTTAAACTGCAGCGTGGTCAAGAAACTCCAGTTTGAATTGCAACAACTTTTTTTTTTCTTTTACCACACCCCTAATTAATCGGGGTCTGCGTTCCACCAACAGCCACTCTTCTTTGCCACACAGCTTTCCTGGTGTGGCTGTCTGCCTCCCTTTCAACAGGCAGAGTTCTAAAATGGGCTCTGTGATAGGGTCAGTCCGTATCAAATTTGGGAGGATTCTGTACTGTTGCCTAATTTTCTAAGACTTGCAACAGCACCTCTAAGCCTTCTATCCTTTTCTATCCTGCTGTTTCACCTTAGTTCTGCCAGGCCGGCCACCAGCAGTCTCCCCATTCTGCATCTCTGTCGATCACCCACTTTATTTTCCTTTTTTTCCTTTCTTTTTCCAATCCTCCCAAGGTGTTTAAGGTGCACCAGTAAAGTGATGCTAGCTAGCATAATAAATTAAAGCAAACCGTTTTGATAAAGTGCACAGTGCATTTAAAGTGCTGAGAATACATTGAGCCCATGTAGTTCATTGATTGGGCTGCTATTGTTGTATTAGGAGTGTAGAACAGTAAAGAACCCCTTATGTTGCCTATGTATGTTTTTTTTTTATTATTGTCATCAAAACCATGAAATGATGCATGTAGAAACAGTAAAGCTGTACATATTCTGTAAAACTATTTATTTTCACGCAAAGTGGCCCCTATGCGCAAAGTGGTGGAAGGCACACACCATAAGCGCATACCCCACCCATGGAGCTCTGCTTCTGTGGACAGGTGTGCACCTGGCAGCATGCATGACTGTCAGCCATCTGTCCATGGCCCCACCCCCTGGCATGCAGGTTCACATGGGGTGGACAGGGCAGAGCCGCAGACCCGGGTGGGCATCCAATCGGATGCCCATCGCTAGTCCAGCAGTGGATCCCTTACTGGATGAGGGCGGAGCCATGGACCCAGGTGGACATCCAATCATATGCCCATCACGAGTCCCGCAGTGGATCCCTTATGCGGCAGGGAGCACGTTGGCTGTGCGCTCCTGCAGATGTCGGGCAGCTGGCAGCAGTGGAGGTGTGAGGTGGGTAGTGCCACCAGCCGTCCCAGCTGAGGCACTGACTACCAGGCATGGGTTGGAGGGTGTCGGTACCACAGGGATGGGGGAAGACACCAAATACCACTGAGGGGACTGGGGCGTGCAGGTGGGGTTAGGGGGTACACATGCTGTGCAGTGCGAGACAGGGATACCAGTCTGGTGGCATGGCTGATGAGTGATAGGGGGGTTAATGGACCTGTTGACTGGGCCAGGGCTCTGGGAGGGGGTGTCTCCATGATGCTGGATCCAGTGGGAGATTCCATGTGCTGGGGCATGGGGTCACTGGCCCATATGGGGTAGGGTTGCCTTGTGTTGGTGAGGGGGGGTTGTACGGAAGGTCCAGGGACTGAACAGACCGGCCCACTGCTGGGGTGCAGATCCATGACAGAGGACAACTGTGATATGAGGGCACTAGCCTGATTGGCTGCCCCAGCCCTCCCCATCTGCCTTGTAGTCTGGAGCAGCACAGCAGGTCGGTTCCCGGTCCCATCGTAACTGACAGGTGCAGTCCATCGGGGTGGGCAGTGGGTTGTGGTGGGGCCCCCCCTGGTATAACCTCTGCATCACTACGTCCCCCTGTGGGTTCCACTATGCACCTTTGTACATGGCATGAAGTGCAGACACTCCCGCCGTCTGTCAAGTCAAGTCAAATCAAATTTTATTTTTAAAGCACTTTTCCACAGACCAAAGCACATATACAATATAAAACATCAAATCTAATAAAAATATTAAATAATGGCAGCAATCCCAGATCTAAACATTATCCCCAAAAGCCTTTTCAAATAAATAGGATTTTAATGCGGATTTAAAGGTCTCAGTGGACAGGCACTCTCTAATCCGACATGGTAGAGAGTTCCACAGGGTCGGGGCTACAAAAGAAAAAGCCCTAGCACCTGATGTCTGGAGATGGACCCTGGGAACCTCTAGCAATCCCACATCAGCAGAGCGGAGAGAGCTGAGAGGGCAGTAGGGCCGAAGGAGGTCTTGCAAGTAACCCGGTCCCTGACCATGTAGGGTCTTATAGGTCAGCAACATGACCTTGAAGGCGATCCTCCATTGCACTGGCAGGCAGTGCAGTTCGTGTAACACAGGTGTGATATGGCTAGTTCTTGACAACCCTGTCAACAACCTGGCCGCAGCATTCTGTACCAGCTACAGGCGGTAGAGGTCCAACCCCGGTAACCCTAAGTATAGAGCATTGCAGTAATCAAGACGAGAGGACACAAAGGCGTGAACCAATGTAGGAAGGTCCTCAGGCGGAACAAAGTGTTATATCTGGACGATGTTCCTCAGATGATAAAATGAGGACTTGACAACTGTTGATACCCGAGCTTTTAGCGTCAGTTCATTATCAAGCACAATGCCCAGATTCCGCACCCGTTCAGAAGGTCTCAACTGGTTACCCCCTAGCACAAGGCCAGATGATTGTCCAGGAGTCAACTTCTCTACCCACTGACCTGGGTCCACCACCAACACCTCAGTCTTATCTGGATTTAATCTCAACCAATTGGCACTCATCCAGTCTTGGATGTCAGCGAGGCCATTGTTAAAGACCGAGATAGCTCTGTCCTGTTCGGGTACAAAGGACATGTAGAGCTGAGTATCATCTGTATAGCAGTGAAAACTCAACCCATACAGCCTTACAATGTCTCCCAATGGCAACATATACACCATGAACAACATGGGGGACAACACTGAGCCCTGCGGCACCCCACAAGGCAGGGAGAAGGAGGCCGAGGAAAAAATTCCCGATACCACCCTCTGAGTCCTGCCTGTGAGGAAAGAATGAAACCATCTGAGGACTGTCCCTGACAGTCCACAGAGAAGCCGCAGGTGTTCTAGCAGCACCCCATGATCCACAGTGTCAAATGCTGCAGAGAGATCAAGGAAGACCAGAATCGAATGACTCCTCTGATCCCTCACTATCATGAGATCATTAAGTACTCGAACCAATGCCATCTTGGTACTGTGCCTCTTTCTGAAACCAGACTGGAGAGGATCATAGACTTCGTGGGTGGTAAGAAAGTTCTCGAGCTGCAATGCAACTACCTTCTCAATAACATTCCCCAAAAAGGGAAGGTTAGAGACCGGTTTGTATTTCGCAAGACAGTCTGGATTGCAGGAAGATTTCTTTAACTGGGGAGTCACCACAGCCTCCTTCAGGAGGTCCAGAAACATCCCCTGATCCAGCGAACACCAGACTATCTCAGCAAGGATCGGTCCAATGATATCAATACACCCCACAAGGAGGTGTGTTGGACCAGGACTCAAACTACAGTAAGTCAGTTGCAAGCTCTGAACAGTCTTCATGATATCCACGATCGCTGGCTGGTCGAAATCTGTCCAGACAGACCGGGTGCCTGTGCCCTCACATCGACCACCGCTATATTCATTTGAATGGGTCAAGCAGATCACCGATGTGATGGATAACACCTTATCTGCAAAAACTTGAGCAAACTTGTCACACTTTAACCGTGAAGAATCTCTCCAGCCCCGGAGACAAGCTGGATTGCACAGCCTATCCATGGTCTGGAAGAGCTGAGCCAGTCGATTCTTTGCAGCAGCAATCTCCCTGGATAGGAACTCTGCCTTCTTATTGGAGATTACTGACTAATAGTCCAAATAGTGGGCCATCAACCTAAGTCTGTCCTCCTCCCGGCCAGATTTTCGCCAACAATGTTCCAACCTTCATCCCACTCTCCTCAACCCCCTCAAAATCCCATCAAACCAAGGGGACTGAGGAGGGAGAGGGAGCGGGCAAACATGGATAGGAGCTATGGAATCCAGGGCCTTCAGCACCATACTATTATAGTGCCCTACTAGGTCTCCTGGATCTGAGCATTCCAAAGGCCCACTCGATAGGTCCAGCACCGCCGTCAGACCCTCTGGGGTAACACCCTTCCAAGGGCGGTACTGGACCATCTCCAAAGGGGCAGGTCTCACAGAGAGAGCCTCAAAACTGAACCTTACAGAGTGATGGTTCAACCATCCAACTGGTTTCACCACCAAGTCAGTGGCCTCCATACCCAGGAGGAACACCAGATCCAGGGAGTGACCCAGAAAATGGGTTGCAGCAGTAACTACCTGTGTGAAGCCCAATGAGATCATCAGTTGGAGGAAGTTCTGACCAAAATGCGAGAGTTCATCGTCGACCCAGGCATTGAAATCCCCCAGGACCAGCCACCCGGGGATTCCAATACCGTGTCGACCATGAAGTCTGCAACTTCCTGCAGGAAAACTTTCCCATCCCTGGGTGGACGATAGATGAGAAGAATCCTGCTGCCCACACCTACTCCCATGATACACTTGAAGGATCTGATGGTCCCCACTGGAACTTCTACAAGGTCCAGTTCTGCCTTAAAACAAATGGCTACACCCCCGTCCCTACGATCCAGTCTCGGGCAGTGTATCACCGAGTACCCGGCTGGAACTGCTGACTCCAATACCGGACCAGCATTCTCGTCCAGCCATGTCTCAGTGATAAGAGCCAGGTCAGATGTCTCAACAAGATCCGCAATAATTGCTGTCTTGTTTTTTATTGACCTGGCATTGCATAACACTGCCCGAGTTGGATGAGAGGCCATGGAAGAGCGGGTCACTTACCCACTACCCATGGAGCCCTTGGGTATGGGAACTAGGCAGGAGGGTCCCCTTTCCTAGGCCCATTTGACCCCGGGACACCTGCTTGATCCCACTACCCCAATCGGCCCACCCTGCTCTCCTCCCCCACCAGACCCAGGGCCCCAGCTCCTCTGACCCTTCTGCACAATCCCCCAAAGCACGACCATGCTTATATACCACAGGCTGCAGTGGCGGGCTATAAAAGGGGCATAGGTCCCTCAGTCTGGTGGGGGAGTAGCGCCTGCCCACTGACGAATAATCCCTACACATACTACTGACACTCTATCAGCAGTGAAACCAACACAAATCCCAATATAACAAATCCAACAACCCCGCCGAAAAAAAACCAAATACTCCTACAAATTAACAATAAATCAATGACTCAGGATACTATTAACAAAAGAAAACCCATTTCCCCAAAAAGATCCATAAAACAGTCTATTTAGTGTCTCCACCCCAGTTTAAGGTAGTGAATATCCCCACAAACTCTCACTTCAGGGGATTATGTCAGAATTTTAACATTCAATCAATAACTCATTAAGGTCCATAAAATGGTCTATTTAGTCTCTCCACACCAATTTAAGGTAGTGAATACCCCCTCGAACTCTCACTTCAGGAGGTTAAGTCAGAATAAGACATCCAAGAGGCCACCAGCTCTCACCAAAGCCTCTTGGGTTCAAAAGATATAAAATATAAAGCACTCTCACTGCTTAACAGTATCCGTTTCTCTTGAACCAGGCAAAGGAAAAAAGGAAGAGAAAAAAAAGAAGTCTCAAACCAGTTAAGGAAATCCGGAGATAGGTTCGTTGTCTTGGTTAAATTCAAAAAGGTTCATTCAGAACTCTTCTTCTTAAAAATCACTGTAGAAAATCCTAGACTCTACAAGTGGATCAGGCAAGCATGGGGAGGGGCACTCACACACCCACCACCAAGTGGAGGGAAAACAACCCAACTAATCCCACAGACCACGGGACCCGGGAGACCACCCGGTTAATACCAGATGTCCCCCCGAGCACCTAGGAGGATTTGGATCAAGACCCAGCCCTCCGGCTGACTCTCCTTTCCAACCTCCTTTCTGGGGACCAGGCGCCTTTACTCCCCCCCCCCCCAGAAGGCAGACATGCAGATCCCAAACCCCCTCTCACTTCCAGTTCTTCAGTCCTTCGGTTCTGTCCCGGCATTTGCAGTCTGCCGGGGGGATCGGGTACCAGGAGCTGAGCACCCCTGGCGGTGCATCCTGTGCAGGGCGCAATAGGTGGGTGGCTCCCCTGCAGAGGTGCATAGAGCTCATTAATTTTAACACAAACCCAAATGCAATCACAAAGAGAATACTGGATAGGTTTGTGTCTATTACCAGGGAGTAATACCATCGAGAGGTTACAATGCGTCCAGAACCTCGAGATGGTAGGACTCCCTGCTAATGGACAAAAACCTATCCATTATTTTTTTAAATACATGGATCTGAGTTTCTATTTTTTTGGTAATGAGCAAGCAGTCGGCCAGCTCACTGAAGGACTGACTTGGTTCTGGCAGACCGCTGCACTGTCTTGTGCTGTCTGTCTCCTTGAGTTCCCTCCCTCTTGCTTGTCTGTGATGCTCCCTGCCCCCACCCGCTTTTCTATACTACTGAGTCCTACCTGTTTTTTTATTAGGGGAGGCAGGATCAACCACATAATTCCATTTTCAATGATAAAATACAAAAAGAAAATACGGAGAACTGCCGAGGACCCAATTTGGTCTTGGTAAGCAACAGACTGGCCACCATGTTTTTAAAACTGTTCTGCCCACCCACATAGGAAAAGCGACCAGTCGGGAGGCACACTTTGGCAGATGTGTGGTAGACAGACTAGTGCATGCGCTGTTGTCATTGGGAGGTAATACTATTGTTGATGTCCCGAGTGACAGTATTACGGGACCTAAACAATAGTATTATCACTTTTGAAGTGTGTATTATCACTTTGGGAGTGATAATATTACCGCAAATTTTTTGTATGCTTTTGTAGCATATTAAAATCTAAATCAATATATTAAAATTGCATGCATTTAATTTATCACTAAGGCATTAGTGCCACATTCATTAATTTCTTTTAGTGCAAATGACTGCTTCAGAGAAAATAGCAAACATTTTTGAGAGTGAAAATTTCTAGTTTTACAGTGTATTGCTAGAATAAAAAATGCTCCTTTCCGAGCAAATGCACATACCAAATAATGGAAAAACGATAAGTCCAAATGTTTATACAGATAACATTATTGGGAGCTAGCCCGTGTCTTCTCTCTCCAGCATGTCACCACTGTGGGCTGTAAGTAAACCAGTAGACTGCTGTGTGAGTTTTCCTTTTCTATTTTTCCATCTCTCTTTTTTTATATATACTTTTTTAGGAGCCTGATAGAAAAATACACTGCTGTTAGGAAAAACTGTTTTTAAAAAGGAAAAACATCCCAGGCACATAAAATATATTAAAACTTTCCTTCCCTTTACTTTTTGCTGTACTTATGTTTTAGACTATCTCTCGGAGCTCGCACTGCAGCCTGTCTCCCGAAATTCAATATATCAGAGTGGCTGCTGCTCCGTGAGACCCACAACTCATTCTTGCACTTTTCACCTGCAGGAAAAGTGACGGCAGCCTTAGGACCCTTTTTTATGTAATACTGCTAACCCCCTACTTCTAAACGTACTGTCCATCTCCTCAGTGTAGTGGGGAAGAGAAAGAGAGAGATGCTGAAACTCACTACAGAAAGGCGCATTTTATATCTGTCTCTCTCTCTCTCTCTCTCTCACTCCCGGTAACCTGTGGCGCAGCTCAAGTAGCTGAATAAACATAAAACAAATGCATTTCCTAAACTTTATTGTTAACTTTACTGAATACAGTGCAGTATGCATCCGGTAAGTAGTCACAACACCTTACACTATGCATTATATGCACATTTGAATTAAGTTTGCTTTTGTCTGTCTAATGCCTATTTGCTGTTTTCCTGCTGATACAATTCATTGCTATACCCTGAAAATTATACAATTATTACCTGAGTCAAGTCATTTCTTAACAGCTTCCTCTAGGAGCCAGCGGCCCGATTTGGCAGGTGTTAGTTTCAGGATATCATGACATCAGGGAATGGGAGGAGCTATGCCTCATTAAAAGCTTGTTATGTATTCATTTGAGCTTAAAAGTTATACAGCAAGTTGATTTCTTATAATATATGAATATTGACATGATGTCATACACTATTTGATATTTTATTGAGTTTTGTTTATTTCATTGATGTTTAACATCTTTAAATTCATGATTCTTGTAAAAGGTGTGAATCACCTGACTTAGGGGGAGGTATAAAACCCTTTCATTTGACCTTTCAACCTCAGATTTGTAGTCAGATGGATTTTGGCTTGAGAAGGAGTTGGACATACACAGCTTCATGTCCTAGATTGGAGAGAGTCCTATATATTCATTCTTTACACCAAAGGAGAGGTGATCCTAACCTTAACTGTTTGTCAAGAAAGTTTTTTTTGTTAGTCATTTTTGTAATTTTAGTTTGTTATTTTTGTACAATAAAATCACGCAGACTGTGTGTTGTACCCAAGAACTGTTGTGTAAGCCTATCTGTTTTCCCATTACCTCTGATAGGATCTGTCCAGCTTCTTGGCAGTTTCACCACACTTCTGCAGGCCACTTCTTATGGCTGTGCCACTTAAACATGTGGCTCCAGTTTTTGCTCTTCCTACTCTTACTGCTCACACAGGCCACAGTTCTTACAGGGGCTCTCATTCCTTCCTTTTGGTGGCATTAGTGCTGCATTTCTCTAGGCCACTCCCATAGTCCGGCTCCCAAGTCACAGTCAGAACCCCTAGCTTCCGGTTTCTCTCCAGGCAGACACACTGCACTCCTCTCTCCCTTCCCCTTTTCAAGACATCAGGAGGAGACCTGGGCAACTGGGACACTTGCTTGGGAGGGGGGGGTTATCTTATGGAAGTTAGGGCCGCCGCTGTTACAGGGCCTCACAGCACAGCAGAACCAATATAGGGCTGGGAGTCATCTGCAGTTTTCCTGGTTAGTCTTACCACCCCCCTCTGAATGGGGAGCCAATCGGGGTCAGGAATGCAAATGAAGTACCAGGCTGGTGTACAAATGGCCAGGTGTGTGTGTGTGGGCCAAGGGAGATTCTAACCTACCTCCCCCAGACTCAGAACCAGGCACCCACTACTGTACCTGCCGTACTGTAATGGATAAAACAGTAGGGGCCCCAGCCCTTAGATCTACATTACCATACCATGAGCCCTGCACCCATTCAGGGAATGGGACCTTCACCAAAAGTTACTCAACATACCATACTGAATACCTTCCTGCCTGGCTACGGGGAGTGGGGGGGCACATCTGGGTGCCTAAACAATCTCTCAGGTTAGAATAAAATACATTTCACCTCATCTTTACAGTCTATTCTCCAGATTATCTCTTTTTCTGTCTTGAAGCAAAAGTTCCCCTCAGACTCCTACTTCTCTTCTGTTCTGGAGGTCAGCTCTCACTGGGGCATCTGTTTCTGGAGGTCAGCTCCCACTGGGGCACCTGTCAATGGCAGCCACCGCGACTTCCCGTCGGAATTTTAGTGGGTCTCACTCTCTGAGAAAGTACTTCATAGGAGGGAGCACTGGTACTTCTTGCTAGCCATGCAGCTCCCTCCAGAATGATGCAATCTGCTTCAGCTCTCCAGCCTCAGCAGTTGGCCACTCCCCTCTGGAACACTGGCACAGACCTGCTGGTTCAGTCTCCAGAGGAGCCAGAAGTTAACCCTTTGTGGTATGGGTGCTGACATAATAAGCTACAAATTCTCTAGTAGTCCTAACTATGGAGCTGGGTTCCTTAGGGGGCTACACACACATCTCAGTGCCACTTAAGCAATAAACCATGGCAGGGAGTGGGTTATACTGGGATTTACCCATGGCTGGTGTGGTTTGGCCATGAGGCCGCAGGCCGAGTGGCCAAACTAGGTCAGCTGTGGCTAAATCCCAGCATAACCCGCTCCCTGGAGTGGTTTATTGTGATTATACAATGTGTAAACTAAAGAGAAGATATATGCTTCCACAGAAAAAAATAGTCCTGGGTTGCTAGGCAGAACTTGAAAGGCTGCTGCTGACATCCTCCCCCCTGATGTGAAGTACACACACACACACACACACACACACACACACATTGTCTGTAGTCTCTGTGGGGTTTTATTGTGTATTTTTTTATATTAGCGGTTATCTGAACAACCTGTTATGCTGATGTACCCATTCAGTTGGCTGGGAATGGGGAGACTGAGCTATGCTTTTTTTAATAGAAATGGGAGCATTAGATGTGTTTTCTTATTTCCAGACATGGGGGAGAGAGAGGTAAACACGGCATGACAACAGTGTGTTTTTCTAGGGGAAAGGCTCCTTTTTACAATCGGGAGGAGGGAGAGAGAGACTTTGCCAGACAGTGTCCCAGATCACTTCCTATGGTTCCAGGTCACAAGTGCATGCACATCAACCGTCAGCCCCGAAACACTGATGCCAGATTTGTTCAGGCTGTACCACATAAAAAGAAAAGTGGCAATGTAGTATAAAGAACGGATAGTATCTTACATGAAATGATGCAGAGTCTGTAGAAACCAATCTAGCACTACACCGGCAAACACGGAGGCATAGCAAATACCACGCTTCACGGTGACCGAAACTGGGGTGCCAACAGAAACTGTCAGCAACACCTGGGCTCAGGAAACAGAAGGAGTGAGGAAAGTGCTTTTTTTAATTTTGATTTTCTCAAGTGAAAAGGGGTTTTGTTAAATGGAGACAGCGAAGGGTCACAAGAGCTGGTAGTTAGTGTCACAGAGGTGCTAAGGAGCAACCATTTCCTAAGTCAAATGGACTATGTAGTCTGCTTTAACAGTTCGTTTGTAGACTTTTTTCCACTTGTTTTAAGGACCAATTTTTTTTGTTTAGGCAGGGTTTTAGGACTGTTGGGGTCTGCGAGTTGAAATACACTGTTGTTTTGAATATCCCACTCCAGTTTTGTGGTTTAACGGGGGAGGTCAAGAACTTAAAACTGTTCGTCGGTTGAGGTGAGAGCTGTGGCTTAGCAACAATCTAACATGGCGGCATATGTTTTTGTTTTTGCGGACTGCATTGATTTGTGTTCTACTTGTGGCTGACTGGCACCTTTTCCTGCAGGGTATTGTTAGAATTTACACCAGGTAAAAGATGCCAGTCAGCCAATCAGGTGGCAGCATTTTTGAAGCCATTGTATAATTCCACTTTTCTCTCTCTCAGAGGAGATGGGACTGTGATTGAGAACTGTACATTTCTATGCAAAAGAGGCTAATTTGTGAAGAAAAAAGTAAAAAATCTGAAAATCATACATTTTCCTTCTAGTTAGCCAGTTCACAACATTTATAAAATGGGCATTAAAATCATGTAACCTCATTGGTTAAAACATTTCACATAACTGTTGATTATTTTCTGACAACAATACACCTAACCTAGATTACATATTTTTTTTACAAAAAAAATAGCCCATTTCATATGTGAGAAAACACACTCCAGGGTGTGTGGTCAAAATGGAATAAATGCACTTCGGCTATGCCTTGTGCCTAACAACTATGCCAGGTATACATTATTCTCTTACAACAGCACCACCACAGCCTGTCACATGTTATCCCTTACTTATCTAGTGTTTCTGGCAGGCAGGCAATCATGCAAGTGAAATCATGTGCTGCTGCTGAGGAGAGGAGAATGCAGTGTGCTTGCTACAGGCCTACAGCAAGGCGCTGAGTGAATTCAGCACACTGAGAAAGGTGCGGGGGGGAGTTGAAAGATTTTTTTTTTACTGACAGCTGGTTGTGCAGGGCACAGAAATCCATCTTTTTTCGACCATGTGTGTGAGCCTTCCAGCCTTCCAGTCACTAGATGAAAACTTGAAGTCTGTGAGGGTCTATCAGTGGGGTTGGAGTGTGGCCAGGTGGTGTCACTCTTCCTCATTTCCCACAATTCCCCTGTCACCTTACAAGTTATGCAGCACTGCAGAGTGTGTATATGCCGTGTGCATCCCAATTCATATAGTGATAGCTTACTAATCTCCCTTACATGTTAGTCAGTTAGTTATCAATGCAGTAAAACCCTGATTATCTGAACGTCCTGGGGACACAAAAAACATTCAGATAAGCGGGGGTTCGGTTAAGTGGGAGACCATTAAAAACCTGTACATTGTGTAGCAAAGAAGACGAGCATACTACCTGTAATGGTTCAGGGAAATTTATTTGTCAATACAACATGCAATTAAAACACTTTATTTTACTTCAAATTAAGTGCAAGAAGCTCTCAGCATTACATTTATTAAAGATAACCACAGTTCAGAACAAGTAAACATATTCATCTGCAAATAGCTGCAGATAGATGCTACTTTTTAAAACAGCCATTTAATGTGGTCTGTATTTGCTTGCTGTTCTGGACCCAATTGCCTTATTCCTCAGCAGGCGTAGCAACAGTATTTGTGTATGCATATGATTATGTCACACAGGGATATTTAACAGATGCATGTTTGACTAAATAACTATGGCTGCTAAAAATGCCAGCACTTGACCAGCACTTTATATACTGCACTGGATTAACGCACTACTATTGCAATAAAGACTGACTTTTGTAGGATGCTATAAATTCTTCACCAAATCAGTGCATTAACAGATGCACTTTGGAGTTAATACTGATGGCTGCGAAAATAAACCTTCTCTTGACTAGTTCTTTACAAACTACACTAGGATCAACACCTTACTGATGCAATGAAAATCTGCACTTTATTAGTTCTTAAGGGAAAGGGAAAATTATTTTATTTATTTGGTAGTTGGGTTGGTGCACTGATCTGAAGACCTTTTTCAGGCACAGCCCAGGGAAAAGTTTAACCAGGAAAGGCACGCTAATCCAAAGCTTGTTTCCAGGTGCAGCCTAGGAGCACAAAGAAATTAGGTGACTTGCTCAGAGTCACACAGAATACAAGTGGGAGCTGATGGGATTCAGACCCATGCCTCCAAGTTTGCAGTTCAGTGCTCTTAACCACTACACTATATTGCCTCTTTAGAACTGCATCTGATCAATATTTTTTAACTGCTGGAACTGAGACTTTTTTGAAAAGAAATTACCCTTATAATCGTTTTCAGGATTCCTATACACTATATTGCTATGTGATACTGGTTTTTAGGGCTGCAGTGGCGGAGCCCTGCAGACCTATTGCTTTCAGAAAAGGACTCCACATTCCTTGCATTCTTTGCAACCAAACAATATGTTAAAGTGTCACCACAGTCGCATCTGCGTCTGTGGAGTACTCCAGTCGCACTGCACTATTTTTTACTTGGAAAAAATCGGGCCGCCCTGATTGGGACACTGACAGATTTGGCACCCCCAGTGTCACTGTTATGTTTCTGGGGGGTGTGGGTTAGTGGGTGCTGAGAGGGAGGGTTGGATGGGGGGCTTATTCCTAATTTGAAAGAAAAATAAATGGTGGTCACGGTGGAACATGGAACACTCTGCCGTGTCCTGCACTGTGCTGTGTATGCACATTGTAGTGTGGCAGCCACCTTGGTCATGGCAGAGTGTGCTACACTCTGCCATGACTACCATTTGTTTTTTTTTTTCTTTAAAATTATGTATGTCCCCCCACCTGACCCTTCTTCTCAGCACCCCACCCAGAAACATGAAAGTGACACTGGGGGTGCCCAGTCCCCCTGTTTCCCGATCCCCAGAAACATAAGAGTGACACTGGGGGGGGTGCTCAATTTCCCAGTGTCCTGATCAGGACTTCTCCTTTTTTTTCCCCCATATTCCCCCACCTGACCTTCCCTCTCAGCACCCTCCCCCCAGAAACAGAAGAGTGACACTGGGGGGTGCCCAGTTCCCCAGTGTCGTGATCCGCAATCCTTGGGTTTCTTTTAAAAAAAAAAAAAATCTGTAAAAAAAAAAAAGTCCTTTGATGTCTTTGGTGGCCATTAAATCCCCCCACCTGACCCTCCCACTCAGCACCCACCAACCCCCAGGCCCTTACTTATCGATCGGGAGTCCAATATCATAATCCTGTCTGAACGCAGACATGCTTTCACTCTTCAAAGCCAGACCGCGAACTGAAGAAACAGGTATGCAGTTCTATGTATTTCAGTGGGGTTTTGAACTTAGTGGCATAACTTGGGCATTTTTGTATATTTTTGGCCCAAGTTTTAAACATGCCTTCTTTGGGACCCTACCTCATAAACGATTGAACTATCATTAAGCAAATCTGTCCCGAAGGGTGATTTTGCGGTCCCTTAGTGAAATCACTTTTTGGGCAGGAGTTGAATATTTTCTCTGCTCTTGTTAATGAGGTGGGGTACTAAGAAGGCTATGTTGAAAATTTGGTGTAAATATATTAAAAACCAATAAAGTTATAAGCCTACATTGGATGGTGCCTGCAATTGGGTCTACTATATGCCAATTCAGCACTCCATCTCTCCCTGACTGGTTTCAGCTCCTGGAGATTTGAACTTCCTGGCACCGTCCCCTGGAGCTCCTTTCTCTGCAGCCTAAATTTCTTTTTTTCCTAACTTCTACAACTAAATCTGTGATGTGCCTTTGTGCCCACTGCTGAATTTGAATTGTTAGTGTAGGGAACTACAACCATTTTTGAATTGTTAAGAGTAGGAAACTATAGCATTTTTGAAGTGTTTCAACTGCCTTGCTATTTAAGTATTAACAAAGTTTGAAGTTAAAAACTGCTTTGTCTAACTCCTGAATTGCTGTTCCTCCCATCTGCCCCCCCAAAACCCCACTTGCTTTTCCTCCGTATATTGGTGACGCTGCTGGTGCTTACTACGAGCCATTCCCACAGCCATTCTCTCCCTCTCTGGCTAACTTAGCACCCTTAATTTCTCACCTTGTTACAGAATTCTTTTTTCTCCTTACTTACCCTGCCTCCCAAACTCTGACGCCTTTGTTCTGTTGGTACATATAAGTTGATTTCTCCCTTTTCTTCTTTTCTCTTCAGGATTCCCTGAGGGGGAGTCCATCTTCTGCACTAGCGGTCTGGTGCTGAACACAGCCAGCCGCAGAGTGCTCCCCAGCCTGCCCTCAAGAGCAAGATTCCAGGTACGCATCGGGAAAGCAGCTCCAGTCCAGCTTGCTAGCCGTGAACTCAGTTAGTGGATGGTGCCTGAAATTGGGTCTACTACAGGCAGATTCATCACTCCATCTCTCCCTGACTGGCTTCAGCTCCTGAAGATTTGAACTTCCTGGCACCGTCCCCTGGAGCTCATCTCTCTGCTGCCTAATATAGCCCCCCAAGTGCTGACTTTTCCATTAGCAGATTATATGTTTTAGCCACTAGAGGGCCTAGTTATAAGCACACTTACCCAATACAGTAGAATGCAATCTTCCTAACTGTCACATCATGTTGTCCCTCCATGCACTGCTTCTCTTACTCTCATCCCTCTTTCCACTTTTCTTCCTTCCTGGAGCTTGCTTCCCCTCTCTCCCCCTCAGCATCCTACTTGGCACCACTGCCTATCATCACTCAGGTACTCTCCATCATGAGCTTGCCCCCCTCCCCTGGGTGCTCCCCTCTGAAAATGGATGTCAGTCCCCGCCTACCACTGTTCACAGGCCCTGGACCCTCTCATCACTCTCTCATGTGCCATCACTCTGGGATCATTGCCACCAACCTAATGTAAGTTCCTGCAAAAAACGGGCATATAGACTCACGCTCAGGACTTACGCTGGTGCACCCTGAAGCTTGTGCTCCTCCTCCTGCTGCTGTTGGGAAACATCCATCCTAACCCTGGCCCAATCACCTCTGGCTCTATCTACCAGGAAAAACCCTCAGGAGTGCTCTCCATAGCATCTCTCAACATCTGTAGTCTACTCCCCAAGCTGGATGCCCTACAAATCTTTACCAATCAGCACAGCCCAGATATCCTGGCAGTTGTAGAAACCTGGCTTACACCCAAAATCCCCAACCTGGCTATCGCTCTTCCAGGCTACAATGTTTTCAGGCTGGACCAGAAGTCCAAAAGAGGTGGTGGATGTGCAATTTACCTTAAAGATTTGCTACTGGGACACCCCATCACTACCCTTCTCCCAGCCACTGCTGCACAGATTCTCCCTATCAGAATCTTATTAGGTGCCCATAACAAATCCCTCACAGTTACCTCAGTGTATAACCCCCTGAAAGAATAAGGGAATGGCCTTAACGCTGTCTTGAAATTCACCAGGTCCCAACCTCCTGACTCTGAAATGATTCTGCTTGGAGACTTTAATATAAACTGGCTCACGTCTGATGCAGGGGTCCATAAGGATGCTGTCTCATCGGCCAATCTCACCCAGATGGTCATCTCTCCAACCAGGAAAAACTACAAATCTGGCATCAGCACCCTCCTGGATCGGATTCTTACCAGCCACCCAACTCATATGACAAATACCTCAGTCCTCCCTGACTCACTTAGTGACTATTCCCCTGTCATCTGTGAATGGTCAAACAAATTCCGCAAGCCCCCTCCTAATATCATCACTAGTATAGTCCTACCACGTGGGCAGTTGTCACACCTCAAAACATGCCTCAACCTCCAAGACTGGTCCCCTATTTACAAAGCAAAAGATGTAAATACTGCACTGGATTACTTCATCAACACTTTCAATGCAGCCTGTGACTCCTACGCTCCTTTTAAAAGGCGCAAAGTCAAAGCCCTTTGCAATCCCTGGCTCTCAGCTGATCTCTTACGTCAACTAAAATCTAGAGATCGCCTCTAGGATCTGGCCAGAACCACTGGTAAAGAAATTGACATCCAAAACTATAAACATGCACGGAATAACTGTACCAAATCTATCCGGCAAAAGAAATTTACCTACTTCAAGAACGCTCTCACGGATACCTGGGGTAATGGGAGGGCATTTTGGAACAATATTAAAGAGGTCACTGGGAAGCAGCCAAAAACCTCCCCCTACCTTGCTCAACATAAATGGGTCTACTATGCTTGACCCTAAAATCATAGCAAATACCTTCAACACTGCATTCACTGATCTCAGCAGTGTTCTCCCTTCTGACTTTTTCAAGGACTATGACTCTCCCTCTCCTCCCCGCAATGCCTCCTCCTCCTCTTGCCACCCACCTTTTTTATTTCAAAACAGTCAAGATGCATGAAGCCTGCAAATACATTACCAAAAGCCATCACCAAATCCAGATCCAGCAGTGATATACTTGACCTTAAACTGCTGTCCCTCACCCTTGATGAGCTGTTACAGCCACTGACATATATTTTCAACCTCTCACTTAGGCTCAGCCAGTTCCCCGACAAATGGAAATCTGCCACTGTTACCTCTGTCCACAAAAGTGGTGACAGGGGCACTCATGGACACTACCATCCAATCTCTATATTGCCACCCCTCTCCAAGGCCCTTAAACATATTGCAGCACATCAGCTCACAGATTTCCTGGACAAATACAATATCCTATGCTTGGAACAACATGGCTTCAGGAAAAGACTTAGCACCTCATCTGCCCTACTGGAATTTTCTGGCATTCTTCACAGCTCACTGAACAATGGTCAGTTAATTGGGTCCGTCTTTATCAATCTGACTAAGGCGTTCAATACTGTCCATCACCGCCTACTGCTTGCACAACTTCTGAAATCTGGGCTCTCTCCTGACTCCACTGTCTGGTTCAAAAGCTACTTGGAGAACCGGTCTCAAAGAGTAAAAATTGCAGATGTTCTCTCTGATACCAGGCCTGTTTGCTCAGGTGTCCCCCAGGGATCAATTCTGGGGCCCCCTACTATACAGCTTGTTCCTGAACTCCCTTCCAAATTCTTGCTCTGAAACAATTATCCTCTATGCAGATGATGCTGTAATTCTTGCCTCCCACAAGGATCTTAAGCCTCTACAAGACAACCTTCAGCTTGGCTTCACATCTGTTGAAAATTGGTTCTCAAATCACAATCTGGTCCTCAATAATAAGAAAACAAAGTCTATGATGCTCAGCAGCTCTCATAACAAGCATAAGCTGCACCCCTTATCCATCAAAACCAGTCATGGAGTCACCCTGGAACAGGTTCAAACCTTTAAGTACCTTGGGATCACTCTAGTCCCTCATCTAGCTTACAGTGCCCACATTGACTCTGTAGCCAAAGCAGCAAATACTCACCTTGGCCTTCTCTTCTGGCATAGGCAACATCTTACCCCAGAAGCCCTGACTGTTGCACGCACTTCCCCATGTTATGTCCATGACAGTGCCTCTGGCTGTGCTCCTCCTTTATAGCTCTCCACCCCCCTCTACTCTTCCCCTCTCTTGTCCTCTATCCTCTCTGCACCTCATTCGCTATCTCCTTGTAACCTAGCCTCCAGAACTTGGTTTGTTTCTCAGATGCTTTGTAACTCTGTTTAGCTTACACTGTTGTAACCTTGTCCTGTGTATTGAATTTGTAATCTGACTTACATGTCTTATGTTTTGAATTGTAACATGATGTGGAACCTTTGTAAAAGAGCCCTGGCTCAAAGGTATTGTAATCCTAGACCTAATAAATAAAATACATAAAAAATAAATACACTGAATTTTTCGAATGCAGGCTTGTAACTTTGGTAATGTTCAGTATTTTTTCTCCAAATTCACAACATAACCACATCTTTACAGCACCTCATGAGTGTGACAGCAGTCATTTTTTCAAATCCTGGCCAAAATGTTTTTTTATATCCCTAAAGGTGATTTTGCGGTCCCTGCACAAAATCACTATTCAGGCAGGAGTTGGAAATGTTCTCTGCCCTTTTTCATGATGCGGGGAAATAAGAAGGCTATATTGAAAATTTGGTCTAAAATAATAAAAAACAATAAAATTATGAGCCTACATTGAATTTTGCGGATGCAGGCTCATAACTTTGGTAATCTTCAATATTTTTACCCCAAATTTACAACATAGCCATATCTTTACAGCACCACATGAATGTGACAGCTGTCATTTTTCAAATCCCAGCCAAAATGTTTTTTTACATCCCAAAAGGTGATTTCGCCGTCCTTGCATGAAATTACCTTTCGGTCAGGAGATGAAAATTTTCTCTGCCATTGCTCATGAGGTGGGGTCATAAGAAGACTATGGTCTCAGTTTGGTGTAAAAATGTTTAAAAACAAAAAAGTTATCAGGCTATGCCGAGTTTTGCAAATGCACGCTTATGAGTTTGGTGATATTCAATATTTTTAGGCAAAATTTTCAACGTAGCCATTTCTTTACAGCAACCTCATGAATGTGACAGCTGCCATTTCTCAACTCCTGCCCAAAATGTGCATTTACGTCCCGAACATTGATTTTGAAGTACCTGCGTGAAATCACCTTTCAGCCAGGATTTGAACTGTTGTATTCTGCTTCTTTGTGTGAATGCCTTGTAGTCTGGGATGCTCTATACTGAAAGTACAGTATAATACTGATGTAAGCTTTTTAGCTGCATGTTCTGGACACAACTTTCTTGGTACTAGCCCTGCTCCAGGATTCTCCTGTTTTTCCTTGTACCAAATCCCATCGGGAGCAAGTGCACTTGAAGTCTGTACATGGGAGATTAAACTGTTTTTGTGCTTGAAGCACCAGTAGTAAAATGTACCTTAAATAACATTAACTGAGATTTTTGATGAAGTTGCTTGGCTGCTTCTAGGTTCTCTAAACTCTTTAATAACCCCACTTTTTAAGGGGCTTATAGTGCTTCACCAGTGGAAGGGACATAGTTGGGTGTTGGTGGGAAAGAAGTGGAAAAGGGGGGGAATGCTATTTTATGGCTGTGTGTTTTATTTTCTTGCCCTAACTTCTTTTACCTTCCAGATTCTTGTTTCTGTTTCCCCCCACCAAACCTGCTTCCTTTTTCCTTTTTGCACTGTTTATTAGTGTTATGGTGCATTATTACGGTTAAAGCATTTTTTGTTTGGGGGTGACAGTATTGTTAGCTGCCAAGGGTAGGAGTGGGTCATAACAGTGTTAGTTTCCTGGTGGACAACAACTAGGCATCCTACAAGTTAGAAGGATCTCACTTGGTGGAGGCACCACACTGTTGAAGAATTTGTTGACAGGCCTCAGAGACCAACCACAAGCCAGGGTCATCTGCCCTAAGACATAAAGGTACCAGCCATACCTTCACAGCAAACTTGCTATGCCAGTTCTTGGAAAAGAGCTTACAAAGGCACTGACTACGCATCAGTTGTTCACTAGGTGGCAGCATAACACACATATTGTACTTTGATGCAGTTGTCATACTGGGACAGAAACATGTTTTGCCTGCAGAGTTCCAATAGCTAGAAAGACTGTTTAGTTAGATTCTTCCCTGCACTACCAAATTGCTGCAAACAGCTTTTCAAACAGAGTCTAAAACAAATTTTTCTATGTGGAAGTCTTTCTTTTGTCGGATCTGCAGTGATACTGTAGGTAGAGAAAAATGGACAGACTTGGTGGTCCAAGTGGTCCTTGTCTGCTGACATATTCTACGTGTCTATGTAATACGTGGCAGGTTTTTAGACCTATAAGGTGCAGCTGACTCCAAAGACAGTGATTGTCAATATAGCAGAAGGCGTTGGGACCAAGGATTGAGAAAGGAGAATAATGGTATTAGTTCTCTGGGTGTTTGGTAAGCCTCATTTTGATTGCTTAAGATTATCTAAACACTAGGGAAGCCCAGGTAATTTGAACAGGGTCTCTTGCTTTACACTTCTCCAAGTCATCCCTGAAAAAGGGACCTCTGGTTCCAATGGGCCTACCTGATTACCAAAATGAAATAAATAAATTCTATTATAGCTAGTGGAATGCACTGCCCTCTAAAACTCAAAACCTTACATTTTTGGTGTCCTCTGACTCCATCTGAGGCTTTCCCTGGCAGTGGACGCAGCTTTGAATACTGCAATGGCCAAATTCTCATTATGATTTATAAGCTTTCCTTCCATATGCCTGAGTAACTGCCATCATGTGTTGTCCTTGTAAGGGTAATTGCATGACATGCCAATACTGTAAAGAACAGCATCAAGTGAGCACACTAAGCGTTAAGGCTTAATCCATTGTACTTGGTATAGTGTCCAGCACAAACAATATAAATTGCTGGATGTGTGCAAACTACTGTGTGGGCTAAAGCTAGCCACAGATCGAAAACACTGCCTTACATACTGACACAGAGGCATGCCTTCTTCAGGGGGTGGAGTGTTCTCTGAGCATGCTGCCCTATATATGTTAATATTTCATGCATGTGTTTTTCACTATTATAATAACTAAATATTCATGACTATACATGAATGGGGAAGACAGGATCATTTAAAGCACTGTAGTGATAAATTACTAATAAAGCGTTTTGTGGTACACAATTTTAATAGACAATCATAAAAAAAAACTGATTACATTACAATTAGAGGGTTTAGAGCAGAGGCCCTGTCATATCTCCAAATTCTTTGACTCTGTTCTTCAGTTATATTTTCAGAGTTCAAGGTAATGTCTGCCCATTTGACTGTTTTCTCTGTATTACCTCTGTGTTATGAATTCTAATTACAGGCTGCTGGTTGTCAGCATAGCAATATTTCACTGCAGTGTTTCATAGTAAACATTTGTTTTGGGGATAAGGGTAAGCATCCTATATAGGAAATAGTAAGTGTGAGAATATTATTACATTAATACAAAAATCACACAGTGCTAAAGTAAAAGGGACATACCGCAGACTACTGTTATTATTATAATTTACTGTTAAGGGAAAGAATTGCATGGCAGAGACGGACCATGTGGCCCTCAGGTTTGTTTTGTCTTCTAATCCCAGGGTCCTGCAATGTAAATTGTATAACTTCTTACATTACAGATACCAGTTTCTGACAGGACATATACCATGCATTCTAAGGCCAGGCATTCCACAGGATGTCTGGCATACAGTATGCCAGTTGTCAGTTGAGGGGTAAATGTACACAGACCTGGCTGGTGAGGTAAAACAATATGTGTACTCAAATGTAGAGGTGTGTAGGTAGCAATGCTTCCACCTAAATATGCAACTCTAAACACACCTGAGAACACACCAAGACAGCACTAGAGATCAGGAGAGGGGCCTTGGTTTAACATCTCATATGAAGGATGGTACAATCCAACAATACATCACTTGCTTGGTACTGTGGGGTGTGAGCACATATCCACATGTGGGACTGGAACCCACAACTTTCTGGCCCAAATTTGGATGTGCTACCAACAGAGGCACGGTACAGGAAGTAATGTGTCCACCTAAATGAGCAACTCAAAATCCACCTCAATAAGTAATTACTGAAGCTGTCAGATACTAGAAATTAATTTTCCAGATCAGATAATCTCTACTCCCTTCGTTCTTTTACCACTTTAATAATACTTTTTATAATTTAAGAATTATAGTAAAAAACATACCATGGCTCTTAGATAGGGTCATTCCTAATAAAACAATGGATATAAAACTTTATCAGGATCAAGAGGTGTCATGTGTGTTATAAAGATATTTATCCACCTTGGCAAAGTGCAAACCACAAGGATCTTTTTTATATAAAATAAACTGAACACTTGAAATAAAAAGATTATATTTTAGAGGGCACATAAGGCAATTGTTATTCAGAGACTCAGAGATGTTGGCAGTGAGGTATCTGACAATCTCATTGCTTGCTGTCTGCCATGTGCATTTTTTTTTTGCTGCTTTTAACATTGAACTGCTGTATGTGCACCTGCTAAGTTAAACTAGGACACCCTATTAGCTGGTGTTGCTGCTGCTAGCACTGCTGGCTTTGCTCCAAACACACCGCAGCAGCAACCTGCTTTAACTGACAAATAGGAAGCATTTAGTAACTTACAAAAGTGTGAAGGAGTACTTTCAAGAACTGTGCCTTTGCAAAAGTGCTGTATAGTCAATGGAAAAGAAATGCATTAGAAGCACTTAGTGAAACAGAAAAAAAGTGAGAACTAGGGGTGGGTGAAAAAATCAACAAGCTAACATTCACAGACTTTAACTTTTCATATTTATGAAAAGATACAGATGTTTTGATTCATTTTTATGTTGACGCGCTTGCGCAGTCAACATCGTGGGACAGTGCAGCTTTGGAGGCGGGGTCGCTGTTGGGCGAATGCAGGGCATGCACCAGTAGGTGCATCCCGCATTCCCCAATCAACCTGCATGCTGGCGCCACACCGTGCATACATAATGTGGTGAGCACATCTGAAAGGTCCGCTGCCAATCCGAGCAAAGCTTCGTCCTTGTCTGGCGGTCGCTTTCTTGCCATGCTCACCACTATTATGTGCATGGTGACAAGCGGTGACCACCTAACTATTGCTGACTTCGGGGGTGCCCAATCCCCTTGTCGGTTAACCCCCCCCACTTTCTTTGTGTGCCGACGGGGGAGCCCATTCCCCATTGGCATAAACCCCCCCAATTCTTGAATGCCGAGGGGTCCCCAATCCCCCTCAGCTCGCGCCCTCCATTTTCTTTGTGTGCGGACGGGGGTGCCCAATCCTCATCGGCATTACTTCCTCCTCCACCCCCATGTTGTGTGCCAACGAGGGTGCCCAATCCCCCGTCGGTTACAGACCCCCCCAAACAGTTAGGTGGCATGCTGGGAGCCCACCCCAGTGTGCCAAATCCCCTGCAAAAAAGAAAATGTCCACGATTGTTTTTTTCATTTTTTTTCCTGTAAAATGAAAACGGTCCCTCGTAGTCTCGATGCCCCTCCCCACCCACACCCACCCACCGCGCACTCCTGCCTCCCTCACCCCCTTACCCCATACTCACTCATGGAGTCCGGGCGACGATCTTCTGCGGACTGGGAACACGCCTGCACTCTTCAAACCGACCCTGAACTGAAGAAATGCTGGTAAGCTGTATAATGGAATGAATAGGGTTTTTCAACTTTAATGCATATCTCGGGCATTTTTATGAATTTTGGCACCAAATTTTCAACATGGGGTTTTGGGACCCTTCTCATGAATTCTTGCATGTCATGGCGTTTTTTTTTTTTACCAATTATTTTACCAGGTGAGATACACTAAGCTGAAAGCTTGTTTGCAGGTGCAACCTGGGAGCATGAGGAAGTTAAGTGACTTGCTCAGGGTCACACAGTATGCAAGTGGGGGCTGTGGGATTCAAACCCAGGTCTCCAGATTTGCAGCTCAGAGCCTTAAACCACTGCGCCATACTGCCTCCACTCTACTGCGTTATTCGGTCCTGAAAGGTGATTTCTCAGTCACTGCGCAGAATCATCTTTTGGGACTGAGTAAAGAAATGACAGTGCCACTGTTCATGAGAGGGGTTCTCAAAAAGCCTGTGTTGCAAGTTTGGTGGGAAAAATCCCCAAAATGACTGTTTTACAAGCGTTTTATGAGCATGTTTACAAGCAACTGCGCAACGCACGCTCTTAAATTAGTGCATTCGCACTATTTTCAGGCCAGATTCTTAATACTGGCATTTTACCACACCTTCTTGTGAACTGTACAGCTGTCACTTTTCATATCATGCCCGAAATGTGTTTTCGCACTTCCGGAGCAGAATAGCGTGGTCGCTATGCGAAATCAGTGTTCAGGACACATTATGAAAATTACAGTGACACTGTTCATGAGCAGAGGTCCTAAAATGCCTGTGTTGAAAATCTGGTGACAATACTCCATAAAATGACTGTGAAGCGGCGATGCGTTATTACGGTTTACTGCATGCCTTTCGTAAGTTCACTAACTTATATTTTACTCCACATTTTCAACAGTGCCATTGTTCTACACCTCCTAATGAACAGTACAGCTGTCATTTTTCACATCCTGACCAAAATCTGTTTTCGCAGTTCTGGCGCACAATAGCTCGATCGCTGTGGAAAGCCCGTGTTCGAGACACATTTATGAAAATGGCAGTGACACTGTTCATTAGCAGATGTCCTAAAACGCCTATGTTGAAAATTTAGGCATGAAAGTCAATAAAATTAGTGTTTTTCGAGCGCGCATTGTGCAGTTTGCACGCACGCTCATGACTTTGTGAATTTGTAATACTTTCACTGCAGCTGTTCATCATTGCCATTTTTCTATACCTCCTTATGAACAGTACACCTGGCTGAAATGTGTTTTTGCACGTCTGGTGCAGAATTGCACGGTCACTGTGCAAAATCACTTTTTGGGACACTTTTAGGAAATGACGGTGACACTACTCATCAGCAGAGGTCCTAAAATGCCTATGTTGAAAATTTGGTGGAGAAAGTCCAGACAATGACTGAGTTGCAAGCGTGCATTGCGCAGTTTCCATGCACGCTTGTAACTTTGTCAATCTGCATTATTTTAATGCCACATTTTCACCACTGGCATTTGTGCACACCTCAGTATCAACAGTCCAGCTGCCATTTTCCACAGCCTGCCCAAAATGTGTTTCCACAGCTCTGCCGCACAGTGGTGTACCCGCTGTGCAAAATCACCTTTTGGGAAACATTAACAAACTCACAGTGCTATGCCTCTCCACCTCCGCCACTGCCAATGCCAGCGAGACAACATTCGGCATTGACAAATGCTTGTTTGTCTCAGTTCACTACTTGCATAAATAAACCACATCTAGAGCTTACGGAGGTTTTGGTCATGCAAGCCATGTACTTAGGTGGCAAGTATAATGTGAACCACATATTTATCCAAGTACACAACCTGTGTAAGTAACACCTTCACAAGATCTAGATGTGGTTCCTATGCAAGTTGTGTACTTTGACGAATATTATATTTTCTTGCAGATAGAAAAATGTGTTGCAGCATATATTTTCATAAATTTTGTCACACAAAAGTGAGTGGAATGCATAATTTCCATGTGTCCATCAGTGCAGCAATTGACAGAGTTAAGAAGTTGCAGAATATACCAGTGCCACTGATGTCATACCAAAATCTCAGCAGAAGGAGATCATCTTGACAAAAAACAGGTACAAAGGACAGCAAACATGCACCACATGTTATGCTAGAAGAGCCAGCAATCTTGATTTTGGAACTAAAGAGATATAGGTTTCAACGTTTTGGGCCTGACGCTCTCAAGTGATCAGAACATTGGCAGCTGTGGAAGCGCAGCATGCATCAGCTCTACAATAAGTCCAGGATACAGTGGACCATCGTTCAGGACAGACACTGATGGGATTATCAGAAATCACATGATCCATTGATGGTTGAGGAGCTGATGGGTCCTCCTCTTGTCCCCATCCAAAGTCCACAGGAGCAGGAGGAGCACAAGCAGGAAAAGAATATTGAAGGAGGACTATGACCTGAAAGTGAATAGTGAGGGGAGTACTTTCTTTGACAGTTTGTCTAGGAAGGGAATGAACTAGAGAGAGCACTGTTTAATCAGTTGCTTTGTAAGTGGAGTGATCTGGGTTCGGTAGCAGACTCAGGAAGTTGGAGGTGGGTAGCCAATCCTTCCCAGGGAGCGAGGACATCAGCCTTTGCCGCTGCGGTGACTAATGGAAGTGGGCTGGTGGGCCTGCTCCACTGTGAAAGGTGTTGCATGTGCATTGATAAGGCTGCATCATGCAAGGCTGCCAGAGTGCTGGTCTGATGCTGGGGAGGTGGTTGGGATAAAAACAAGGGAGAAATTCTGCCTGGCAGGCTTACCCCTCATGTTTTAGATCATTCTACCATGTTCAGTCCAGTTATGTGTGAAGGGAGGACAACCCTAACACCAGAGGCCAGATATTTGTTAGAACTGTGAAGGGCAAGCTACAGCAGGCTAATGTTGGGGCTGGGTTGTTACATGGATGCCAGGATAGGGTGATGTGGTTGGAAGGAAAGAAAAATCTATACATAGGAAAAGGATAACTGTAGTTTTCTGCCATAGTCAGTTGTTCTTCCCTTAGTGGTGCAGCAACCATATCTCATCAGAAACAATAGCTGGTTAAGTAATAAGGCATGTCAGGGTGTGCATTGTGCTGAGATAACTGCATGCCTCAAATGGGTTGAGACACAAGGCCAAAGGCTGAGCTCTTCCATCACCCTAGAAGAGCCTTTAACATAGAAACATAGTTTGTCAGCAGATAAGGACTGTTTGACCCACCCAGGCTGACCATTTTGTCCCTACCTATACTTTCACTGCAGACACTACCTGATCTCTGGCTACAACCCCTCTGCTTTCCTTCCAAGATTCCTTTGTGCCTATTCCAAGCATGCTTAAAGCCCATCACTGTTTTGCCCCCCACCACCTTCACTGGAAAACTGTGCCAGGGACTTAAAGCACACTTTTAGTGAAGAAGTACTTCCCCATATCCCTCCTAAATTTCCCACCTTCCAAGTTCATTGCATTCCGTCTTGTTCTCATGCACCCTCTTTTCTGGAAAATACTCCCCTCATGTACCTTATTAACCCCTGTGACGTACTTATGGGTCTCTATCATGTCGCCCTTCTCTCTTCCAGGGTGTACATTTGCTGAAATCCCTCAGTCTCAACTCATAGGACTTATGATACAGCCCCTGTACCATTTTAGTTGCCCTTCTCTGGATAGCCTCTACCCTGAGTATGTACTTCCTGAGATGTGGTCTCCAGAACTGGACACAGTATTTCAGGTGAGGTCTGAATAACGATCGATACAGTGGTAGCATCACTTCTCTTTTTTTGCTGGTGATTCCTCTCCCTATGCACCCCAACATCCCACTGGCCCTGCCAACTGCCTTGTCTCACTGCCCCACCACCTTGAGGTTATCAGATATGATAACCCCAGGGTCACTTTCTTGTTTAATGATCGCCAATACCTTGTCCCCCATTTTATACACTACCCCTGGGTTTCTGTGCCCTGAGTGCAAGATTTTGCACCTTTTTTGCATTGAAATCTAACTGCCATACCATCTACCACTCTGTGAGTTGTCTCAGGTCACTACTAATTTGCTACACCCCCCTCTTGAGTATCTGCCCTATTGCAGATTCTGGTGTGATCTGCAAAGAATCATATCTTCCTTTCCAGCTGTTCTGCAATGTTGCTTATGAAGACATCGGAGAGGACTGGCCCCAGTACTGAGCCTGATGTATCCTGCTGGTCACTCTCCTCTTATCAAAGTGAGTGCATTTTATCACCACCCTCTGTCGCCTATCTATCAACCAGTTCTGTACCCAGTTTACCAGCTTGGGTCCCACTCCCAAACTGGCCAGTTTCCTTATAAGCAGACTATGTGGTACAGTGTCAGAGGCCTTGTTGAACTCTAAGTAGGCCACATACACTGCCTCACCTGATCTACTTCCCTGGTCACCCAGTTGAAGAAATTGATCAGGTTAGTCTGACATGACCTCCTCCTGTGAATCCGTGTTTTCTCGGGCCTTGTACCCTGCTGAATTCTAGATAGGCTTCCTTTTAATAATGTCTCCTTTAACTTCCCCCCACTGATGTTAGACTGACCTGCACATAGTTGCCAGTAGGGATGTATGAATAATGAATATTAAATTTCTTATACCATGAATAATAAACTATTCGATATTCGGAACCCGAATAACCAGTAGCAGCACTATTTGGCTGGTATTCGTGTCGGCTTTCCCTGTGGGATTTTAAGATCTCACAGGACTTGTTGGCCAATTCCTGAACATTTGCCAAAGCTAGATCATGTGACTGCCATATTGCAGCAGAGAAAAATTTGGTGGAAAGAGCTCTGAGAGTGGGAGAGATTAAGCACTAGCAAATTATATTTTTACATCACAAAACCTTTGCTTTTTTGTTAGTCTACTGTGTTTCTTAGTGCTTGGTACTAGTGGGAGGCTTTTTTTTCCCCAGAGAAATCTTCTGCTCTAGTGATTTGGAGCTGCGAAGAGAGAGACTTGCTGTTTCACTATCTTGTTTTCACAGGCCTCTGTACTCTGCTCTGTGGATGGAATGGAGTGTACTGTGTTTCTTAGTGCCTGGTACTGGTGGGAGGTTATTTTTTTCCCAGAGAAATTGTCTGATCTAGTGATTTATTTGCCAGCAGCTGTGCAGAGAGAGAGACAGAAAGAGAACTGCAGTTTCACTACTTTGATTTCACAGGCCTCTGTGCTCAGAGGTGAGGGAAAAGAAGACAGCATTACTGAAACTATTTTATATCTATTAATTATAGTAGTTCTAACTTCTAGCCTGACTACTGTGAAAAAATATATCTTTCATTTGGTTGTGTAAATAGTAAGTATTCTGGGGGGGGGGTTCAGGTTTCACAAAAGTCAGTAGCAACCAGAAATCTCAGACAGCAGTCGGCTGACTGCACTCCAACCGTCCACAGTTTAGGGCCAGGTAGTGATGCCACGCAGTTGTACTGCACACACACCCTTGCCTGCCTTGCATGCTGCTTACAAGAATTTTTTTGTGCCAAAATAAATCAGTACTTCTGTGCATTTAAAATTAAAAAGTATTGACTTCCGGTGATGTCATGTTCTTGACAGGAGCGTAACTTCAGAGCCTCTCTTCAGGATCAACTTTTAAACCTTCATATTCACTACTAAATATCAAAATTCATTAAAATTGCAGAGGAAGGAAGGAAGGGAAGAGTAATTCCATGACTGCAGAACTCCAAAATGCTAATAGATTGTCTGAGAGGGATTTTGAGAGCAAGGGCTTGCAGGCTTCCACATTCTCGCGGCAGGGCCGAGCACACCAAGACTGATCAAGCTTAACTACCCTACAGTGCCAAATAACACTGATGCTAATGGAATTAAGGGACTTCCATAAAGAAGTCAGATCTACAACGACAGCACTAAGAACTGATCTGGGAAAGCTGGAAAAGTGTCAAGAAAGTGCTGAGCAACATATCATGAAGATCGATGAAAGGGTGGACCATGCCAAAAGAGCAATCGTGCAGCTGCACCAAACTGCGAAAGCCCTGAAGGACAGAGCAGAGGATGCCGAGAGCTGAAGTCAGTGAAATAAAATTCAGATCTCGGGGATACCTGAAGGTGCCGAGTGTCCAGACATGATCTCCTTTCTCCAGAAATTACTTTGAGAGGGAGTGGCAGATGGGTATGCTGTGATAGGAGGAGGAGTTTCAAATTGCTTCACAGATGACGAGAGTTAGCCCTCTATGGCAGTCATGAAGCTGCTCTGCTCCTCAAGCTGTTTTTCTTTGCATTGCAGTTTCGTTTTTTGTTGAACTAACTTGCTGACAAGTAGAAACAAAGAACCAAAGATGGTAAATGGATGGCCGTTTTGAATTGCTGTGTTTTTCCCCCAGTGCTGTTTATGCCTTGGTAAAACTGTAGGTCACTATGTGCTTTAGTTCACTTCAAAGCATTTGAAAATGACCAAGGAAGAGTAAAGTGTGACTTTTTGGCTGTTGGCATTTGTCAGATAACTCTGTGCCTAATCTCTGTGGCGATTTTGCAACGTTGTTCCCACCATGTCTAAAAACTGGCTTTTTTTGTATGAGAAGGTCGATGTCCCGGTTTGTAAAAGAAAATTAAGAAGAGAGATGGGAGGCCTCACTGGATGGGAAAGAGGGAATAAAGAAACACAAGGTCAAAACGTTGTAATGCTGTAACCATGAAGTGAATCAAATGACCTTTATGTGCAAACTGTGAGGAAAGATCAGCGTTGGCCTGTGATGGTACTCACTCATTGATGAGGAGTACTATTGTAACACTTTAATTTAAACTGTTTGGATTGCCTTTTACTGTGCAAAAGAAATACTATGCAGGCACACATGCTTTGAATAAGACTTCCTGTAAAATATACGACTTTGATCTTTGATATTTAAAGCTAATTTTCTCTTTTTAAATTTACGAACTGATATCTGATGAAGACTTAGCCATTTGTGTCTAACGTTTAAAAGTACAAAGGAGGGGGAGGAAGATAACAGTACTGTCTTGCATTTTATAGGGGGTTTAACGTTCTTCTTTCCTTCTGACAAAATAAACAATATTACCAAATGTTTACCAGAAGTAAAAACCCAGAAGAATATGAAAACAGGATAGAAGAAAAAGAAACTGTTAAGCATAAAGCTAAAAGAAGTAAAAATCTTAAAAGCAATATGAAAGTTAAAAAAGCAGGTTGCAATTCGATCCCTATTGCACAACTAGACAAAGAGAGTTCGGGAAAAAAAAAACTGAATTCCACCAATCTCATATTAATTTTTTCTTCCAACACTCTCTTTGAGCCCCCCCCCCACAAAATCTTGTCACTGATTACTTCCCCGATGCTTACTGGGGTGAAAGAAAACTTTATGGCAAATAAAATGGCAGCACAAGATACAGTGACTTCATATTGTGAACTACTCTTAGAGAGTGAATCGAATCTGATGGGGCAGGTGGAAGGACAGAAGGACGACTTGTTAAACAAGCATTTGCCAATGCTGAATGTTCACTTGCTGGTATTAGCATTGGAAAAGCAGGAGTTAGACAGATGCAGAGTAGGAATGGCAGTATTGAACTTCACACCAACCCCACTTCCATCATGTAGAGATGGACAGGCACTGGGGTAAGTGTTTGGGTAGTCACCCATGACGTTCATGCTACGTCATCTCACCCTATTCTGCAGACACCGACATGTGTTGAGGTGTGCGTTGGAGTGTTTGGCAATACAGTCACGCCATTCCATAAGGACATATGCTAAAATGGGTGCAGCATAGGAGAATGTGGTGAAGTTTGGGGCCAAAGAGTCCAAGGTACACCTCAATGCCTGTCCCTGGCTGGGGGGTGGGGGTGGGATGGCATGAGCAGTTCAGTCAGCAATCCAAAGGCACATCCTGATGCCTGTCAGTCTGCACAGGGTGGTACGTTATGGTTAGAAACCCTAACACCCCAGGCGTTTGTTGGTATTTGCACTACAAATATTCAGCATGGCCTTTTTGTGACCCCACCTCATGAAAGCATTTGGGACCAAGTCTCATGAAGAATGGCAATGTGATTTTGTCAATGTGTCCTGAACTCTGAGTTCCAGCAGCGACCTTGCCATTCTGAGCCACATGTACAAAAACACAGATTGGGCAGGATGTGTAGAATGACAGATGTACCATCCATAGGGAGGTGTGAAGAGATGGCAATGTTGAAAATCTGTGGTGGGAATATTAAAAATGCTTGCACTTCCAAGCATACGTAAGAAACTGCACAACACATGCACATAACACAGTCATTTTGTGGACTTTCATCACCAGATTTTCAACATAGGCATTTTATAACCTCTACTCATAAACAGTGTCACTGTGACTTTCTTAATGTGTCTCGAACACTGATTTCCCAAAGCGATCACGCTATTCTGTGCTGGAAGTGGAAAAACACATTTCAGCCAGGATGTGAAAAATGACAGTTGTACTGTTCATAAGGAGGTGCGGAAAAATGGCAATGTTGAAAATCTGGAGTGAAAATATTGCAGATTTGCAAAGTTATGAACGTGCGTGGAAACTGCGCAACACACACTTGTAGCACACTCATTTTAAGGACATTTGTCACCAAATTTTCAACATAGGTATTTTTGGACCTCTGCTCATGAACAGTGTCACTGTGATTTTCTTAATGTGTCCCTAACATGGATTTCCCATAGCGAGCGCGCTATTCTGTGCTGGAAGTGCAAAAACACATTTGGGCCAGGATACAAAAAATGACAGCTGTACTGTTCATAAGGAAGTGCAGAAAAATGGCAATGTTAAAACTTTGGAGTGAAAATACTGCAAATTCACAAAGTTACAAGCATGTGTTGCAACTGTGCAATGCATGCTAGTAAAACAGTAATTTTCTGGATTTTCCGTAGGTGCAACATAGACTTTCTGAGAGCCCACGCTGAAGTAGCATTCATTTCATTAATCAGCCCTGAAAGGTGATTCCATGTAGTGACTGCAAAATCACCTTTTGGGGCTGAATAATGCCATGACAGTGGCTGAATTCATGAGGAAGGGTCCCAGTAACCCCATGTTGAAAATTTGGTGCCATAATTCCACAAAATGTCTGAGATATGCACCAAAGTTGAAAAAACCCTATTTATGGCATTATACAGCTTACCAGCATTTCTTCAGTTCGTGGTCAGCTTTGAAGAGTGCAGACATGTTCCTGGTCCACCGAAGATCATTGCGCCAGGTTCCAGAGGTAAGTATGGGGTGAGGGGTGTGTGGGAAGGTAGGGTGCACAGAGGGTGGGTGCAGGTTGGGGGAGGAGCCACCAGACTAGATGAGGGACCATTTTCTATTTTACAGGTTAAACAAAAAAAAACATTGTGGGACTTTTTTTTTTTACCAGGGACATTTGGCATGTTGGGGTGGGCTCCCCTAGTGTTTTTCTTTGGTGGCAGTAGCTGACGGGGGATTGGGCACCTCCTATCAGCACATATCTGGGGGGGCAAGAGCCGAGAAGGATTGGGCACCCCCCTTAGAACAAAATTTTTTTTTGATAGGGGACATAATGCCGATGGGGAATGGGCTTCCCCACTGGGAAATTAAACTGGAAAGGGGGGACTGAAGTCAATGGGGATTGGGGCCCCCATCAGCAAACAAAGGATGTTTTGGTGGGGCGCATGATGCCAAGGGGGATTGGGCATCCTCTCTGTACTGGGGGCTGGTAATATTGTTTGTAAATATGGCAGCGGCTTGTCACCACATTGACAAACAATATTACACTAGGCAAGGTACTGTCCTGCAATGACGGATCGCTCCCTCATTGCAGTGGAATGCCTGACGCTGCAATGATGAGGTAGCCCCTGACTGCTGTGGTGAAAACCTTAAAAGTTGGTGGCACTTTTGGAAGCCAGTGTCATCAGCACACTATGTCTCCAAAAGCCCCCAAATGCAATGCCTCTGTTGGCTGCCACAGTGCCATGCCTCCACAACCTGCTTCTCTCCTAAGTTGCCACATAATGTTTCTTATGCATGCATACAAGCAAACAGAAAAGCAGAAAAGACACATCTAGAGAAATGAGTGAAATAGCTTCTGCAGCATCACAGGAAAATGATTCAGGGACTGAACCAGAGCCTCCCTCTTGGGCTAAAATCATACTGGCTGAAATTCTACAAATTAAGAGTAAAATTATGCCATTGGACACTTTGATAACAGATATTTAAAACATCAAAACCACTTTAAAGAGCATTGAAGCTTCGAATAAGGCACAGTTTGATAAAATACAGAACACAGAAGAATGAATCAGTAATACTGAGGACACTTTGCCAGACATGAAAAAACAACTTGTTCAACAAAAAGTAGACATTAAACTACTTCAACCCAAGGTTATCGATGCGGAGACAAGAGCCAGAGGAAAGAACTTAAGAATCCTGGGAATATCTGAGAAATGGGATCAACAATTTTCTCATGCACAATTACTAAATAAAGTCTTTACTAATCTGTTGGAGGTTTCAGAAGATGAATGAAATATTGAATATGATAGGATCCATCATGCTCTTAGACAAGTTTCACAAGATGATGCCCCCCAGAGCAATAATTGCGAAACTACAAAAATCAGATGATCGAGATAAAATAATGAAACAGGTTTTGCAAAAAAAAAAATCACTTCTTTTGCAGGGGACAAAAATAAAAATACATCAGGATCTGCCAAATGAAGTCATTGTAGAAAGAAAAAAATATGCTCACATAAGAACAGCAATATGGAATTCGTGTCCAATTTTTTTTTCTTTCCCCCATATAAGCTTAAAGTGCTTATAAAAGGACATCAAGCATTGTATGCAATGGTTGAAGAAGCAGAAACAAATCTATAGTTGAAATATCCAGAAATGTTTTGAGAAATGACCTGAGGGAGACTTTTTTTCAGGGGAGGGATGGGGAAGAAGATAAGATGATCTGATTGATGGAAGTTCTTGTTTCTTTTTTTCCTTTCTCCCTCCCCTGATATGTTGAGAGGGAGAAATACAGGCAATTTACAACACAATCTAAGGATGCAGTTTGAAATGGCTATAAAGCTTTGTTTACCTTAATATACTCAGAGGGTGTTTGGGAGACTTGTGGAGGTATGTGAATAATAAAGTTACCAGCATCAGGCAGATGTTTAATCTGCCTGTTTTTTTGTCTTTTGAAAGATTTGGTAGAGTTAGAAGATCTGGTTGCATATTTTTAATATACAATAGGGAAAATGGGAAAAGGGATGAGGGTATATTGTTAAACTATGTTGGTACTGAATTTGAAGTAACTAGAAATGTTATGAGAATTAGTGGAGTCTGAAAAAAAATTAAAATAAAAATATGATTAGATATGTCAACTGAACAAGTTAAAAATATTGAGCTTTGCCACATTAAACATAAATGGTTTAAATAATAATAAAAAGAAGCAGATATTTCTGCAGTATTTACAAGAGAAATGAGTTCAAATAGCCTCGATACAAGAAGCACATTTGAATGAATCCAATCATTTAAAATAAAAAAAAATGGTGGGTTGGACAGATTTATAGTTCACAAGGAACTATGAACAGTAGAGGGTTGGCAATTCTAATATCATAAAATATAAACTTTACATATATAGATCATTGGGAGGATACAGAAGGAAGAATTATATTAGTAAAAGGGAAACTATATGGGAAGAGCATTTTAGTGGGATCTGTATATGCCCCTTTTTGGGCTATGAAGCCTTTATTAATCAAGTTTCACAGACTATCATTAAATTAGAAGCAGATAATATCTATATAGATGGTGAGCTTAATGGGTTATTAAGTTTCGAATTGGATAAATCATCTCCAATCGAATCAGAAAAAAAAAACTACAATTATTCTTAATAATTTTCTAAGGAGCATGATCTCTGTGATCCCTGGAGAAATAGAAATCCTCTAACAGTTAAATATACATTTAAAGCAAAACACATTAGCGTTTATTCTAGATTAGATTACATTTTTGTAAACAAAAATTTCACTAAGGATATTCTTAAAGCTGAAATACATGAAATATTTATTTCCAATCATGCGTAGTTTCTTTACTTTTATTCCCACCCAAGAAAGACAAAGAATACCACAATGGCATTTCCCAACTACATTACTGTCTGACATTAATTTAGTGTCATATCTTAAAAATCATATAATGGAATTCTGCGAAATAAACTATAAAAAAAGTCAGAAAGTATCAGAAAGTTGTGATGCATTTAAAGCTACAATGCAGGGATATGTTATATCTTACTTTATACAGATTAGGCAGAAGCAACAGAGACATATGAGAAAGTTAGATAAAGAAATATTAGATTTACAAGAAAAGGATAGGTTGGAACCAATAAAATGTCAAAACCAATTGCAAAATAAAGTAATGGAAAAAAATTGCTTTTGGAAAGGAAAGCCAAGGAAAACATTTACCAACTTAAAAATAGGTTATATTTGTTTTCTGACAAATCTGGTAAAATACTAGCCCATGCTTTAAAACAACAAAGAGAAAGAAATATTATAACACAAATTTACACAGATAAACAGAAGATAGTTACTACTGACAGCCAGATTGCTCATGTTTTCCAATCATACTATGAAGGGATATATAATTACACTGGTGTAAAAATTAATTTACAAAATGAATTAGGATGTAAACAATATCTTGAGAGTAGTAATTTGAAGAAAGAATTAATATGTACAGAAGGATTTTCTAAAACTGAAGTAATGGAAGCTGGTAAATCTATGGAGAAAATTCTTCTCCTGGGCTGGATGGATTTACATCCGAATTCTGTCAGATATTTATAATGGAATTAGTAGATTGGTTTCAAAAACTGGCAGAGGTGATGTCAACTGAGGGAGTAGTTCCAAATTCATGTTATGAAGCAGATACAATATTGATTTTGAAAGAAAACAAAGATCCACTATTTCCTGAAAAAACTATTGTCCAATTGCTTTACTTAATGCGGATAACAAGATATTAGCCAAACTTATTACTTTAAAAATTCTAAATCAGTTTGCAAAAATTATACATAATGACTAAAAAGGTTTTATAGAGGGAAGAAATATATTTGAGGGATTGGGGGAAGTAGAAGCTTCTTTTTCTTCAGTCACCGAATCAGACCTGGAAACTATTGCAATAGCGTTAGATGCTACCAAAGCATTCAATTTAATTAATTGGGAATTTATGTTTCTGACTTTACTAACATGGGAATTTACAAAATGTATAATAACAGCTATTCAATCATTATATAAATCTCCTACTGGTGTTCTTAAAATCAACCAATATAAATCTGTCTTTATCTCAATGTTTAATGGAGTAAGACAGGGATGTCCTCTTTCTCCTTTTTTGTTTATATTATCACTCAAACCTTTACTAAATCATGTCAGACATAATATTAAAATTACTAATCAAGGAAACAGTATATTGCATTTTAGATTGAATGTCTATGCAGATGACATAATGATAATAATTTCTAATCCTAAGGAATCATATCTGGAATTACACTTAGAGATTCAGAGATTTTCTGTATATTCAAACTATACCCTAAATAAAAATTAATCTGGTATACTATGTTTAAATAAAATGTCCCCAGTGACCAGACAGATTTATTTCCAAAATGAAAATACAGGATTCAATAAAATATTTGGGAATTCAATTAACAAAAAAAACACTGATACTACTATGTCATTAAATTTGAAATTCAACATGATTAAAGTTAGAGACATGCTTATGCAATGGCAAAGCAAAGCTCTTTCCCTTTGGGGAAGAACTGAAACTACAAAAATCATGATCATGCCCCATTTGATGTATTTTTACCAAGCAGTGCAAGGAGAAATATCCATCACATGGCTGGAACAAATAAGGTGGCTATTAGTAAAATTTTTATAGTGTGGAGGAGCTCCAAGAATTGCATGGAAAAAACAAAGGATATTAAGAAAGGAAGGTGGAATGGGATGTCCAGACCCTATTATTTATTATTGGACGTTAAAAATGAAACAGTCAATTCATTGGATTAATAAAGATAAAGCTGATTGGCAGTCTATGGATATTCACCAATCAATTATAGATAAAATCTATCACAATCCAAACTAAAATTCTGGGATATCCTTACATTCTCCTCTTTGTTTGAGAAGTGCCAAAATCCTGTTATAAAAGTAGTACAAAAAGTGGTGTGTGTTTTGTAATAAAACTCTCCCCAATAACAACTTTTTACTGTTTGCCAGCATAAATGGAAATTCAAAGATCTGGAATATATGTAATGAAAATACACTTACGGATTTGGATTTAAACAAATTAAATATATACCATTGGAGAGACTGCTGCCAAACAGATATCTTTTTGGATTACCAAACTTTCTATATGAAATGTTTGGAGAAGGATGTTAAGCAACCATGGCTGAAGTATAACTTACTTAGAGCCAAATGTATAGCTCAGATAGAGAGAAAAATTCATAGGACAAAAAAAATTAGATTTGGACCTTATTCAATTTATGAATTCTAGGACAAAGACCACTAAAGTAAAGATTAGTGTTATAGGGCATGTTTATACAAGCCTAATTAACAAAATTACTAGTAACACAGACAAAAAATTGTATCATAGTAAAACAAAATGGAAAGAGGAATTGTTAATAAAATGGGGCAATGTTCAATGGAAAAAATTATGTATCAATGCTAATTCACTAAATATCAATGCTAAAAACAAATCCATACAACATAAAATAATGGATAAATCCTATATTACTCCAAATAAGTTACATCATATAGATCTAAATAATAGTGATAGGTGTTGGCATAAATGCAAAGAAGGGGGAAAAGAAAATTGATCATTTTCATTTGCTTTGGGAATGTGGCGATATCCAGGAATGGTGTAAAGAAACTATAAGACAACTAGAGAAAATTATGAATAAGAAATTCCCTCTTTCACCAAATATCTTTATTCACAATGATTTTGATTCCTTGGAACTTGAATAGAAAGAAAAGAAAATCTTAGCATTGGCTACTATGGCAACCAAATGATTGATATTAGCTAATTAGAACTCCTCCAAAATAGAGGTCTTTGACTTAAATAAATGGTGTTATGTATTTAAGAGCACTTTATGCTATGAAAAGTTGATGGAAGAAGCATATGAAGGAGAGGGTGGGAAAAACTTGCTTGGAAGTAATTAACTAACCTTTGCCTCCACTATTGCAAATTAAATTTTGTGATATACCAACATATTAGGATATTACCTGTAAACAATAAAGTAAGATTTTAACTTCACTATTTTGTGGTGGTGGGGGATTGATAGAAATGGAAAAAAATAGAAAAAGGGAAAATGAGATATGGCCATTTATTTATGATCAGAGTGTCAATTTTGAATAACGTTTGGATATTCACTCGCTTAGTAAAAAGCAGTATTTGACTATATGCTATAAACATTATGTACTGAATATGTTATATCCCATAAATGAAAATATTTTGGAAAAAAAAAAGAAATTACTTTGAGAGGTCCTATCTCTCCCAGAGACATTCTCCCGAGCTAGAGCATTGCCCACAGAATTCTCGGCCCAAAGCCCCACTAATGCCAGACTGCACACCGTAGATTGCTATTTCCTTCAGTTCCAATAGAAGGAAGCCACCAATGCTGCTTGGAGGAAGGGAACTGTCCTGCTCTGAAACCAGTGCCTATATTTTGAAAATGATTATGCCCTCAAGTGATGGCCAGATGCAAGGAATACATACCCATCATGTGATCCCTGAAGGTGGCGGAGCTCCATTTAGAACACCTACTCTGCCAGATAAATTATCTTTTTTGGAAGGACACCTGTTCTTAGAATCAGTGACTGCTGCAGTGGAAGAACTGAGGAACCAATAGATCGACATCACAGAGTGCCAGACCTGAGCCACAACCTCACTGGTGATGAAGTTGTCTCAGAGGCTCTGCATGGAAGGACACTGGGAGGCACGGCATCCAGCAGGTGGCTGATGCCATACAAATGACAGTGGAAACACTGAGAACCCAGCACATACCTCCCAGTGGACACCCAGGAGAAGATTGTTTCCCTCGATGAGTGTGCTCCCTGTGTCCCAAGAGACCCCAGCTACTGCTTCATATTGTGGTTTTCACCAGCCTGTGAGGGGCCCACACTAGAGAACATTATAGCCGGTGGGTGAATGACTGAATACATAACCGGATTCCAGTTTTATCGGGAGCAGCTCCAGAATAAGAACAAAGACAGAATAAATCTTCTTAAACGACCCCTGAACTGAGGACTGTGCCCACTCTGGACAACCATTTGAACTCTAAGAGATAAGTTCCAATTTAATTTCTCTGCTAATCTGGCCCCCCCCCCACTTCTTTCTCCTAGCTGACTTAATGTACTGCGGAGGGGGATATTTTACCATGAACACTAACACTAAGTCTCCTTCTGTCCCTTCCTCCCTTCCTTCCCTTCCCCCCTCCCCTCTCTGTTTCTCACTCTTTGCTGCAGGGCCACTCTCAAGTGAAGCATCTATATCTACCTACTAAACAAGTAAGGAGTCTGGCTCATTTTCTCCACCCCTTTTACTTCTATTCACCGCCATAGTCCAGCGCATTCTCTCTGGGGATCTAGGGCAGGGGGGATGCGAGCTGGGGTGCCACAGGGCATCCTATTTGTGGAGAGTGAGTGGTTTTGGATGGGGACCAGCTTTGGGCGTGGGGCTTCTGAGATGCGTGGTCTGCCTGAGGTAAATTAAAATGGCGGTTGCGCATCTCTAGGGACCCGAGATGAAGATGGTGATGGCTCGGACTGAGGCTCTGCCCCAGAGCACTGGCTCTCCGTCGGGGGGCAGGCAAGCCAAAGTGCCCCAGGCGTCTCGACTGCGGGGGAGACTCTGGTTGGGAATTGGCTTTGGGCATGGGACTTCTGAGATCGCGAGGTCCACCTGAGGTAAGAATCTATAATGGTGGCCATGTGCCATATCTCCTAGAAGCCCGAGATGGTGATGACTCAGAATGAAGATCTCCCAGGAGCCCTGACCCCTGTCAGGAGACTAGAGTGAACTAGGTTTCACAGGAGATAAGTGGATGGTCTGATGCCCGGAGGGCAAACGGAGCCACTCTCCCCATGGCTGCCAGTCTGCCGCTGACATCCCCATCCTCTATCTTTGTCTCTGGTGTGTTACCCTTCCTTAGGTCTCCACTTCCTCCTTGTACCTAGCCTATACCACTCCTGTGTACATCTTCATCCTAATTAACAAGCAAAAAGCCTGACTTTTTTCTAAAAAATACAGGGAATTCTAAAGATGCGTTCAGATGTGATAATTAAGGGCAACACTAAACTCTCCTAGATATTGTGCTTGTAAATATGCACCATCGCTTTAGTGCTGACCTAAATTAAAGAGCTAATAGATGCACCTATTGTGAATTTGTGGGGGACTGGGGGGGCTGCACTTCCTTTCCCGGGGAAGATCGTAATAACCATGGTGGATCCTTCGGATGAGGCCTGCTCAAAGAGAGCTCTAGGCACAGGATCCGTTAGTAGACACTGGGTTCAGAGTGTGGGGAGGTCCCCGAGTGGAACCCCCTCCTATCCATTGGAATTGCCCTAATGAGGGGAGGGAGCACACTGCCCCAGATGCTGGGGGGGGAGAACATGAATGTGAACACCTGTGACCTCAGCTTTGTGGCACTGTAATAAAGCAGGTGAATTGAAACTGATTATTCTCTCTGTCACTCCTCCACCTAAGCATCTTCAGCTTGGGAGAGATGAGTGAGACACACTGGATGCAGAGCAGCAGTGATGACAAGCTCGACAGAGGGCCTCAACAACACACCTGTCAGCAGGTGCAACCTTAGGAGTGGACCAGTGGTAATGATGTACCCATTCTGGAAGGTGACTTCAAAAACCCATGCTGCAGGCTGAAGGGCAGCTGGTGGCTCCTGCTGACAGGTAAAGGGTGCATTGTTGTGGTTGGGGAGTCCTGTTATGGGGGGGTTGACAGGGGCTACTGGTGAATACTCTTATACTACTTGATATGGGTGAATTGGGGGCCCCATTTATTCCTGGGAGTCAAAAAGGTATGAACTGATACTGAGTTATGCCCTGTTAACTGGGGGCACCCCCTCCTCCCCTAGCCCTGTCTCTTTGATCACTACTGGTGCCCCTTTCCCCTGCCCTCTCCCTTCACGCCCTCCTGCCGGATGGACCGGCCCCCACACAGGGGCCCCCTACTGGTGGAGGAGGGACTGACCTTGGGCTGCCTCTCTCTCTCTCTCTGTTGCACTTACACACAGTGAATGTATCCACCCCGGAAACCTGTCCCCATCGAGAAGAGACTGGTATTTATAGGAACTAACAGATATGCACCCTATACCCAATTCTCTGATCTTGCCAAACACACTTATTTCTTCCTGTCCTACCTAACTCTACTCCCCCTCCTGATGTCTTGGCACCCAAATTCTTTTTTAAGTCAGTTTCTTACCGTGATGTCTTAAGATTTCTCAGTAATATCTCAGACTTCGCTGCAATTGGGTCTGATGACCTCGAACCTAAGCTTTTAAAACTTACTTCCCCTTACATAGCTGCTCCTCTAGCCAAGATTTTTGCTCTCCCCCCTGCCAAAGCCACATCCTGGACATCTGAAAGACAGCTAGGATCACCCCAGTTGTCAAAAAAGGTGACCGTAAAGATCCCACCAACTATAGGCCTATTGCCATCCTGTCAGTTCTTAGTAAAATTCTAGAGAAACCTGTGGCCACTCAAACTACTGACTTTCTTCAGCAATATGAACTTCTTACAACTGCCCAGTATGGATTCCGTAAAGGTCATAGTAGCACTACTACTACTCAAGTTTACGTCTGATGCTGTAATGCCATGGACTCTGGCTTCCTCACTGGGGTCATTTTCACTGACATGACTAAAGTGTTTGATTTAGTTGACCACCCTATCCTTCTAACAACTTTTAAATCACTAGGCTTGTCATCAAATGTTTTCAGGTGGTTCAGCAGCTACTTAGCTGACCAGACTCAGACAATTAAATTAAATTTAACTCAACTTTCTCAGAAAAGCTTCTATCACTATTGGAGTGCCATAAGAGTCCTTCTTAGGTACCTTGCTCTTTTCTATATTTATTAACAATATCATCTCCAACCTCCTCACACAGACTCCCTACTATATGCAGATGATATTGTTCTGTGCACCAGTGCGAAGGATATATCTGACATCAACACTTGACTCTCCCATGACCTCTAAGTCATTCAGCAATAGATGCTGACTAATAAGCTTATCCTGAATGAAGAAAAGACTCAAGCCATGCTATTTGGTTCCCACACTAAACTCAAACTCTACTAATCTAAACTCAATGTCTCATCTGCTAATGGCACATCTGTAGGGGCAATTAGCTCATTTAAATATCTTTGTATCACCCTTGACCCATCTCTCAATTTCGATCTTCATATTCAACAGACTTGCAAATTGGTAAACATGAAACTGGGCATTGCCTACCAGACTAGTTATGTGCTCATACCATCCACCAGGCTTGCCATTGCTCATGGTATACTCCTACTGTGCATCACCTATGGCGTCACAACCTATGCCTCTGCCGAGTCGTCGAGTCTCCATTAATGGGATATTACCTATAATAACATCTGTTGCTATGCATCCTCCTCTCCTCGGCTGAAGCACCATTGCCTCCTCTACTCAGATCTTGGCTGACTTTCCCTTCTGCATCTAGACCTTATGCTTATGGATCGCCCATTGATAACGTTATCAGATCCCAAATTCCCAAGCCACTGGCAGAGACTATTCCTAAAACACACATCCAGCTATGGTCTTCACTCTGCTGATAATGCCCCAGTCCACATCCCCAGATGCGAACATCCAAAGGTGCCAGTGCTTTGCCTGTGCCCCCCTAAGTACTAAGCTCAGTATCATCCATGCCTCCTTTAAAAATTGCTTCAACACCATCTTGTTGACTCCTGCCATTGCTCCTGTTTTAAACCACCCTAGCTTTCTTCTCCTTCCCTATGTTTTCCTGCAGTTATACCACTTCTTAGTTTACTGAATCATCAAAGTATAGCTCTTTCTTCTTATCACCTGTTTATTAACCTTTATTACCTAGGGACTGTTATCCCTCACTAAGCCCCCATCCTCCTACCTTATCCAATCATTCCTCTTTCAATTCCTAGTTCTCCATTTCAACTTTGCTTCTCCTGCCGTGTCCTGTACTGACTACCATGATGTCTCTGTCACCTAGTTACCTACGGACTCTTATCCCTCACTGTCCCCATCCTCTACCTTATCCAATCACTCCTCTTTCAATTCCTATTTCTCCATTTCAACTTTATTTCTCCCGCTTTGTCCTCTACTGACTACCATGATGTCTCTGTCACCTAGTTACCTAGGGACTCTTATCCTTCACTGTCCCCATCCTACTACCTTATCCAATCACTCCTCTTTTAATTCCTGTTCCTCCATTTCAACTTTACTTCTCCTGCCTTATCCTGTACTGACTTCCATAATGTCTCTGTCACCTAGTTTTAATCCTCCTGGAATCTATGGTAACATTAACACTTATGACGGACCTAATTGTGATTTGCTTTCTTGTAATCTTTACTTCTCTTTACTCTCATTTCGTTTTATCCTTCCCTGTTTACATATTCTTACTAAACATTTATTCAACTCTGGCCTGCTTTTGTATTCCTATGATTATATATTGTGATTTCATATATTTTAATCTGTTATCTGATTGTTTCTGTTTTGTACTCTCCTGGGTGGTGCCTGTAAATAGTCATTACTATGGCTAGTGCACCTACCGGTCATCAAAAACTAAATAAAAAATAAAATAACCACCCTCTTTAACCATTGTTAATAAGAGGTAGCTGATCCTGGGGAAATGGGTGATATTCCAACTCCCCAACACTCATACCCAAGACACCATAGGTGTGAGAAGGACACTCAACTGAGTCTGTCTCTCCCAGTAAGGTTCTTACTTTACAAGCAGGATCCCTGGTTTGATCCTGGCCAATGGAAGTACCAGTTATTTGATTATTGTTCTGATAGCCCAGTTTTCAGCCAAGTCCATGGTTATGACTATGTTCAACATGCCCAGTTCAGTACCCACTCCCAGTTAATACCCCTACCCACCTCACATACCCCAGTGTACTGCAAAGGTAAATTTATATGTTTCATTCTACTGTTTACTATATGTATTGTTATTTCACAATCTTTATCAAAGGTCAGCATGATTTATAATATAAACCCTGGGAGCCCCGGAGCGAGGCTGATCCATGGAGCAGGTCGAGGTGAGAACCCCAGGCTGGAAAACAGTCTTAACCCTAAAATATCATGACTGAACCTTCACTGAAGATGCTGTCCCTGAATGAGAACGGTCTGACTTCCCAATTAAAAGATCATGAGTAATGGCATATCTTAAAAACTAAGATGGAGCTGATTTACCTTCAGGAGACCCACCTAACTGCTGCAGAGCATGCCAAGTTGGGTAGGCTTGACTGCGGAGAAATTACCTCCTCCTCCAGTCAGAGTGGAAGGTGACAGTTAGTGGCCATCCTGATCTCCTTCACATCTCCTTTTAACATAATATGACCTGGACAGACACAGAAGGTCACCTAGTGATAATGCAGGGCTCCATTAATACCCAGGAGGTTACACTGGCCAGTGCTTACATCCCCTCCCAGGACTTGCACTCCCACAGATAAGGATGCTGATGGATAAGGTGGTCCAGCTGAAGGAATTGAGAAGAAGAAAAGGCTTTTTTTCGCTATATAAGTGAGAAAAGGGACAATAAGGAAGGGATTGTTAGGCTTAAGAAAGGGGTGGAGTGGGTGGAGGATAATGGGGGAAAAGCAGAGATACTAAATGAATACTTCTGTTCCAGCTTCACCAGGGAGAAGGATGGACCAGTGTCTTCAGGAGGGAAAGCAGGAGTGGGGGGAGGGGGGAACACAGATATAGTGATAGAGGAGGACAGAGTGAGGGAGGGGCTGCTGGCATTGAAGATGGACAAATCACCAGGCCTGGACAGAGTACATCCAAGGGTACTAAAGCAAGGAACTGGCTGAGGAGTCGGCAGGGCCACTGGCAGATCTATTTAATAGTTCACTATAGTCAGGCTTGGTACCATAGGACTGGAGAACAGCACATGTAGTGCCCCCAAACAAAATTGATCCCAAGGATGACCCTGGGAATTACAGATCAGTCAGTCTGACCTTTATTGTGGGCAAGCTCATAGAAACCATAATAAAGGAAAGGTTGGTTGAATATCTAGAGTGGCATGGTCTCCAGGATGTGAGGCAGCATGGGTTCATGGAGAGGAGATCATGTCAAAATTTGATTGACTTCTTTGACTGTGTCACCAAGACAGTAGACAAGGGCCAAGTGGTAGACATCCTTTATCTTGATTTCAGCAAGACCTTTGACTCTGTGCCCCACAAAGGTTGATCAGGAAGTTGGTGGATCTTGGGGTTGGAGAAAAGATGGCCAGATGGGTGAAAACTGGCTGAGTGACAGAACACAGAGGGTGGTTGTGGGGAGAGTTATTTGGCACTAGGGAGGTAACCAGTGGGGTCCCACAGGGATTGGTGCTGGGGTCGGGTGTTGTTCAGTATCTTGATCAATGACATTGGGATGGCATTAAGGGCAAAATGTGTCTATCTGCGGATGATACCAAGCTCTGCAGAAGAGTGGACACAGGTGAAGGGATACAGGAGCTTCAGGATCTGGCAGCTTGGCTTCAATGCCAAGAAATGCAAAGTTATGCATACTGGAGCTAGCAATCCCATGACAGAGTACTACCTGGGTGAAGTCCGAGTGTCTGCATCAGAGGAAGAGAAAGACCTGGGGGTGATGATCACTAGTGACCTGAAGCACTCTACACAGTACAAGAAAGCAGCAACAAAGGCAAACAAGATGCTGGGTTGCATATCTAGGGGGATCAGTAGTAGGAGAGAGGAGGTTATACTGCTTTTGTACAGGTCACTGGTAAGGCCGCATCTAGAGTAGGTAGCTCAGTAGTGATACCCACACCTCCAAAAGGACATTAACTTGCTGAAGAAGGTCCAGAGGGCTACAAAGATGATAGCAGGTCAGCAGGGTAAGGCATATGAGAAGAGGTTGAGGGCACTGAATATGTACTCTCTGGAAGACAGGAGAGAGCAGGACAATATTGCAATGTTTAAGTACTTGAAAGGGATAAATAAGGTTGATAAGGAGAGTCTCTTTAAGCTGAGAGGCAACCATAACTTGAGGGGCACAGTCTTAAGCTAGAGGGTGGGAGGTTTAGGAGGGAGGTCAGGAATCACTTCTTCAGAGAGGGTGGTGGACACTTGGAATGCATTGCTGGAAGAGGTGATCTTGTTGAGGACAGTGGGCAGCTTTAAGACAGGCTGCAATAGATGTAGGGAAGGTAAGGATAAGGGTAGGGAGGATGGGAGGAGTGGGGAGGAGGGCAGGACATTAGCTCAAGCTGTGGACCCTGCAATATGAACAGGCTTGATGGACCAAATGGCCTTCTTCTGCTGGCTTCTTCGTATGTTCATATGTATGTACTTTTTTTTTACTGAAACGTTTACTTAAATGTTATAACTGGGGACCATTGTGATGTCACACTATATTTATCATGTCTGTATCTGAACCATTATGATGTCACATGCAGCAATGCATCCTGGGTACTATGACATATGTATGTGGATTGAATTGTGGGTATAAAATGTTTGTCAAATGCACACTAAGGCGCTCCCTGAGGAAATTTTACTGAGCGAAGCGCTGGGGCAGTGCATCGTGGTCATACCCTTGACCTTATTTCCTGACTTAAGGTGTGATTGTTTAAATAAAATAAATTTTTTTTTCATCTTATTTGGAGCACAGATCTCTTATTTTGTGGGAATCTGTTTGGGGCTTTTCACCTTTACAAGCATTTCTACTGTGCAAGTCCATCTCTGGTTTTGGTCTGAATATATTGGGCTGCGCGGCCCTGGACTTGCACCATTCCCCAGCTCTAGGCACAGTTCTCTTTGTTTTTTGCAGCTTATGTATTTTCTTGGGGGTGGTACTCTGTTCTCTGTCCACAGATATCCCTTGCCATTTACCCCAGGTGGAGGCACTGTGTCATTGTCATACTTATTGTCCACTGTGGAACCCAAGCCAACCCCCTCGGAGGTGTGTATAGAGTTGATCCGGGGCCCTGGAGCAGCCAATGTGAGTCAAAGGGCTATTACATAATCATCTGAACATGGCTATGAGTGTGTCAGCAACCAAGGAAGGCAGTTGTCTGACTTCCCTGTCTCACACTAGTCACCACACATGCATGTAGTGGAGCCAGCCAGGGCACAGTAGTATCCTGTGACACTGTATGAAAAAGGGGATTAACTTTCATTGAAATTGCCTTGTTTACTGTAGTAACTCAGCTACAGTATGCTGCAGTATTTCATTGGATCCTGGCTGGCACCATTGTATAGTGTAGTTCTGGTGTGTGTGTTTTGGTTCAGTTTTGGGTTGTGCAGTTGTGGATTTTTATTGTTATCTGGTTAGGGATTTGGTTCTGTGTGCAGCTTATGAGTACAATTGACTGCCCCCCCCCCACCACCACCACCACGCAGCTCACCACAAGTTGCCTGTGCTTATGACTATATAACTCTCTAGAGATGGAGAAAAGAAGGAGGAATAGACAGTGTGCCATTGTGAACATTATTAAACATTCCAGGACTGAACTCTGTAGTATAATACCTAAACTACCAGATCATGTAATTCTCTCACTGTCTTGAGGTAGAGAAGCAAAGACAGACGTGCCTGAGCTGAGCTTTGTGGCCTGAGATCATAAGAAAGAAAGACAAACAAAAAGAGGTATTTTGCTAGACAGATTGGCCAGATTTTTATCTGTCAGTAAGTCGAGCTGGGCTTGCTGATATGTGCATTTATGTTGATCGTGCTCTCAGACTGTGGTGTATCAACAACCAAGGAGGAAGGAAGTCTGATTCATTCCTTTTTCTGTGGCTGCAGCTCACCACACACAACTTGCCTGTGCATTCTTTTTTGTGTGTGGCTGCTCCTAGCGTTGCACAACTCACACAGTTTTAACAACTGTACAGCCAAACTTATGCTGACTGGTTGCTATAATGTGGTAGAAGAAGGCATCTCGGAATGTCAAATGTTTATGGCAAGCCGTTAGGACATAATTCAGAATCTCTGGTTGTATAGTAAAACACACACTATATGGTGAAATACATACATCATATAGTGAAATATATACATTATATAGTGAAATACATACACAATGTAGTGAACCACATACAGTATCTACTGAAATATATACATTGTATAGTGAAATACATATACTGTATACTGAAATACATATATTATATAGTGAAACACATACACTATATAGTGAAATGCTTACACTGCATAGTGAAATACATACACTACCTACTGAAATCCACATACTGAGAACTGAAAATCCACATATACTATATACTGAAACAAATGTACTATGTACTGAAACATATACACTACCTATTGAGATACATACACTGCAGACTGAAACATCCACATAAACTATCTACTGAAACAAATACTCTATACATTGTAACACATACACTATATATTGAGAAAAACTGCATACACTATATACTGAAACAAATACACTATATATTAAATGCATACACTACACACTGAAAAGCATATACACTATATATTGAAACAAATACACTATATATTGAAACATCTTCACTTTATATTGAAATACATACACTATCTGTTGAAATAAATACACTGTGCACTGAAAAATCTGCATACACTATATACTGAAACAAATACACTACATGTTGAAACACATACAATATCTATTGAAACACATACACTGTAGACTGAAAAATTCACATACTCTATATACTGAAACAAATAAACTATATACTGAAATGGACTATGTTCTGAAACTACCAATCCTCTGCCCCTCCCCATGAATGTCCTAGAGTTGAACTCATTGCCTACTGCATTCAGTTAGCTGCTAGCTTGATGAGAGGATGTCTGAAACTGCAGAGCTGAGGTAAACAAAACAGGGCTATCTCTTATTCTACTTCTTTATAGGATTTTCCTTTTGTTTTGCTTGCACACTTTAGTCAAATTTCAGGCCATTGTGATGTAACAAGAAACTTTTAAAACTAATTTAAATGCTGTAGTTTATTCTTTTAAATAAGTGCTGCCTTCATTTACTGTCGGACAACACATTTGTATAGGAAACTAATACAGGATATTCCTAACATACCTGTATACGTAGGGAGCTGCATGCGTTTTTCCAAGATAAAGTGTTGATTTGTTTTATGTGTAATTAATTACTGTATAAGTCCAGCAACTTGTCTGAGTTGAATGCTTGGGAAGCACTTCAGGAGCTGTGGAAGTGTAAGCCAAAATCATTGCTAGTTTGTACTCTATGGACTGTGTTTTGATTAAGTTCTTATTTTAATGTTTTGTTTAATAAACGTTTCTTGGTTAAGAAACAAAAATATATATTTTTGCTGCAATCCCTCAGTATTCAATTCTCATCAGGAGTTTCGCTGGCATATGCATATAATTTGCATTGTTTTACTGAATAACTTTACTGTGAATCCTCACTGGAGGCTTGCACAGTCTGTTTTGTGGTTTGAACTTCTCAAACTGTGTTGTATTTCTTTTTTTTTCCCATAGAGATTTTTATCTCCTTAGTCACCCTGCTACCCCTTTGCCCACTGACATCTCCAGCCCAATCACTTATCATCCACAGGACATATTTGCTCTGAGATCCCCCCACTCACATCCCCCGTGTTGGGGCCAGGAGGGGGAGGGCCATTGACAAGGAGACACATATTCCGATATGAGCAGAGCCTGGTTAGCAGTGCAAAATCTGCAGCAGGTTGTTGGATCATTTTGCCATGAGAGGGTTTTTACCTTTTGTTTCATCCCCTGGGCAGCCAAGCATGGAATTATGCAATTGCGTATAAAGATACATGCTTGCTTTGTGCCTGGGTGAGCCCTCCCCCTTATGCAACTCCACTGCCCTGCCAACCCTCCTCAGCTAGGTGGATGTTGAAGCGGGGTGGTCAGACTTCCCCTCACTGAGAGACAGAGCATTCCCTGAGATGGTCAATCATATCCCCCCCCAGCTAACCCCTGTGCAACTCAGGTCCACCCCCAAAACTGGGCCACTGGCATGGGAGGCAGTGCAATCACCACCAAGCTGCTAGGCCAGCCCACCAGACTGTGTTTTTATAAGTAAATAAAGACAGCATATAGGTAAAAAAGAAAACAAACTGTATTTTAACTAGTATGTTATAAACATTTTAAGTCACATCACAATGTTTTGAAATTGATAAAGGTTTTGCAAGCAAATACGATAAAACAATACATAAAGAAATAGACAAGATAAACCTTTTATGTTTACCTTCTGCATCTTAGGAGGCATCGGCAGGATTTTTAGTCAATTGGGGCCCCATTTTCAGAAGGTTAGTGCAGAGCTAAACATTACACTGTGGGAACAGCATGGTTGGATCAGTGTCGTATTCAGCATCACTTCATGATACCCTGATCATGTGCATGTGCATATATACTACAACGACCATGCAAATGAGTAATCCTCTCCTGCATAATGAAGCAATCAGGTTGTATAAAGGTTTCTAATGACCATAATGCATTCTCCCCTATTATTTATACTCAGCCTCTAGGCTTCGTAGTACCTAGATGCTTGATGTTGCACTTTTTGGCTTTGAACCCGAACTGCCATGTCCCATAGCACTCCTTAAGTTTTATAATGTCCCCACTCATTCTCTCCATCTGCACCTATCAACGCTATTACAGATTGTGGTGTCATCTGCAAAAAGGCATATCTCCCCTTCCAGTTCTTCTGTTATGCCACTTATAAAGACACTGAAGAGAATGTGTCCCATTACTGAGCCCTCCGGCACCCTACTGGTCACTCTCTCCTCACTGGAGGGAGTGTCATTTACCACCACCTTCTGTGGCTGTGTGCTATCTCAGGTGCAGCACTTAGGAGTGCACAACACGAATCTGAAAATGGGGGCCCACATACCACTGTAACAGCCAGGACTAGCACTGCATTGTGATAAGCATGGCTGATACTATTTTATAAAGCATTCTTCTGTGCAGTGCTAACCTGTTAATGTGGCACTGTTTTTTTTTTTTGCACAGGATTACTAATTGCAACCACATGCTCATACAACTGGGGGTTACTCTAAAGCATATAAGGTGTACAGGTATACTAAATGCTTTCTTGAAGTGTTAACACACTGCGTGGTTAGTGCTAGTTAATGATTCTGGGAATCGTGTTTTAACTGCACACACGCAGCCTGCCAGCAACCCCACACACATACATACACAGTCAGTTCTGGACACAATAAAAAAACAAGCATTTGTCAATGCTGAATGTTGATTGCGTTGGTCTGTCGAGCTTGCTCACTGGCCCTCTGTCACTCGCTCATTCTGTTTCTCCCAGTGCTGCAGGCTGCTGTTTTGTACTGAGCTCCTTCCTGCATTGGCACCCTTTTCTGTCCACAAAGAAATCTGCAGATGGCCTGACAGAGCTCTGTTGAGGTGGGTCACTCCCCCCCCTGACTCCCTCATTCTGTTTCTCCTTGCGCTGCAGGCTGGCCTTTTGTACTGGGCTCCTGTGTGCATTGCTGCCTTTTTCTGCCCATAAAGAAATCTGCAGCAGTCCCGACACAGCTCCATTCAGCTTGCTCTCATTCCCCTCTCACTCGCTCATTCCGCTTTCTGCCAGCTGCAGGCTGCCCTTGTACTGGGCTCCTGCCTGTGTTGCCGCTTTTCATGCCCACAAAGAAATGTGCAGCAGTCACGATAGAGCTCCATTGAGCTGCTCAGTCCCCTCTCTCACTTCGCTCATTCTAGTTTTCCCGCCACTGCAGGCTGCCCTTTGTACTGGGCCCACCGTACATTGCTGTCTTTTCTGCCCACAAACAAATCTGCAGCAGTCCCAACAAGCTCCGTTGTGCTCTCCTCCCTCTCCCTCACTCCTCATTCTGTGTCTCCTGCCGCTGCAGGCTGCCCTTTGTACTGGGCTCCTGCCTGCATTGAGCTGGCTTGTTCTGGCCAGAAAGAAATCTGGAAGCAGTCCCGACACAGCTCCATTGAGCTCGCCATCCCCTCTCTCGCTCACTCATTCCGCTTCTCCCGGTGCTGCAAGCTGGCCTTATGTACTGGGCCCTGCCTGCATTGCCATGTTTTCTGCCCACAAAGAAATCCACAGCAGTCACAATACAGCTCTGTTGAGCTTGGCTCACTACCGCCTGTCACTCCTCATTCTGTTTCTCTTGGTGCTGCAGGCTGCGCTTGTGCTAGGGTTCCTGGCTGCATTGGCACCTTTGTCTGTCCACAAAGAAACTGCTAACTGTCCTGACAGAGCTCTGCCGAGGCGCCTCAGTCCCTCTGTCACGCCGCTCATTCTGTTTGTCCTGGCGCTGCAAGCAGCCCTCTTGTATGGGTGCTCCTGCCTGCACTGGTGCCTTTTTCGCCCACAAAGAAATCCACAGCAGTCCTGCTTGGAGCTCTGTGAGTTCACTCAGTCCCCGTCTCACTCACTCATACTGTTTCTCCCACAGCTGCAGGCTGGCCTTTTCTACTGGGCCCCTGCCTGCTTTGACACCTTTTTCTGCCCACAAAGAAATCCGCAGCAGTCCTGACAACGCTCTGGAGAGTTCATTCACTCACCCTCCCTCACTCGTCCTCTCATTCTGTTTCTCCCAGTGCTGCAGGCTGCCTTTTTGTACTGGGCTCTTGTGCTGGGGCCTTTTTCTGCACACAAACAAATCCACAGCAGTCTCGACAGAGCTCAGTGTAGCTCGGTCACTCCCCCCTCACACTTGTTTGATCTTAATCTGTCCCAAACACTGATTTCCCACAGCGACCGTGCTATTCTCTGGCAGGAGTGCAAAAACATATTTAGACCAGATGTGAAAAATGACAGCTGTACTCTTCATAAGGAGGTGTGAAAAAAGTGCCACTGTTGAAAATGTGGTGTGAAAATATTATAAATGTGCAAAGTTACAAGTGTGTGGAAACAGTTCAGCATGCGCTTGTAACATGGTCATGTTATGAGTTTCATCATCAAATTTTCAACATAGAACTTAGGACCTCTGCTCATGAACAGTGCCACTGTCATTTTCTTAATCATCGAACACCTGATTTCCCACAGTGACCGCATTGTGTGTGTGACATGAGCACCCTCATTTCAGTCAGGATGTGAAAAATTACAGCTGTACTGCTCATAAGGAGGTGTGAAAAATGCCACTGTTGAAAATCTGGCATGACAATATTACAAATCTGTGAAGTTACAAGGGTGTGTGGAAAGTGTGCAATGCACACTTGTAATACAGTCATTTGCTGGGCTATCATCACCAAATTTTCAACACAGGCATTTAAGACCTCTGCTCATGAACAGTATCACTGTCATTTTCTTAATCTGTTCGGACAATGATTTCCCACAGCGACTGCTCTATTCTGCGCCAAAGTGCGAAACACATTTCGGCCAGGTTGGGAAAAATAGACGGATGCACTGTTCATAAGTAGGTGTGTGGAAAATGGCAATGTTGAAATCTGGAGTGAATATAAATTCACGATTTGGCGTGTGTGCAAAGCACAACACATACTCGTAACTACAGTCATTTTTATGGAGTATCATTAGCAGATTTTCAACACAGCCATTTCAGGACCTCTACTCATGAAAAGTGTCACTGTCATTTTCTTAATCTGTCCCGAACACTGATTTCCCACAGCAACTGCTCTATTCTGCGCCAGAAGTGCGAAAACACATTTCCACCAGGATGTGAACAATGACAGCTGTACTGTTCACAAGGAGGTGTGAAAAAATGGCAATGTTGAAAATCTGGTGTGAAAATATTGCAAATTCATGAAGTTACGAGCGTGGGTAGCAACTGCACAGTGCACGCTCATAAAACTGTCATTTTTTGCATTTTTCCACCAAATTTGCAACATAGGCTTTTTAAGATCCACCACATAAACACTGGCACTGTCGTTTCGTTAATCGGCCCCGAAAGATGATTCCACGCAGTGACTGCAAAATCTCCTTTCGGGGCCAGTGCAATGACAGTTCAAGAATTCATGGAGAAGGTCCCAAAACCTATGTTGAAATTTGGTGAAAAAGTCCCAAAATGCCGAGATATGTACTAAAGTTGAAAAACACTATTTATTATGTTATACAGCTTACCGGCATTTCCTCAGTTCATGGTGGTTGAAAGTGCAGGCGTGTTCCCGGTCCACGAATATATCGTCGTGTCAAGCTCGAGATAAATATGGTGTGATGGGTGGGTGGGAGGCAGGAGGGTGTGCAGTGGGTTGGTCGCGGGTTGCAGGTGGGGGCCAAGGGACACTGATGAAACCGTTCCTTTTGCAGGTAAAAAATTTAAAAATAATTCACAGGACGTTTTCCCTTTTCAGGGGCATGTGAGCGCTGGGATGGGCACAGCGTGCCTGCCAATACTTTCTTTGGGGCAACAGTAGCCAACAGGGTTGGGCACCCGTCGGCAGGAATAAAACATGGGGGTGTTGCAGAATGCCGGCGAGTAGGCTCCCTCGTTGGCACCAAAGCTAATGGGCACAGGGCCAGCAGGGTTTGGGGACCCCGTTGGCACATAAACACGGTGGGAAGTTGTATTGTTTGTGAACACGGTGGCAACCTGCCCCGTGTTCTAAACATATCAGAATTTGCATTCCACCCTGCAATGACAGGTCGCTCCCTCATTGCAGCAGATGGCGGCTGCAATGGCCACTGATTGACTGATGGTGAAATTGTCAGCAGTTGGTGCAAATATTCAAACCACTGTCACCAGCAGCCTGCAATGGCATTGGAAGCAGGACAAACCTTTGCAGGCTGTGGGGCATGTACAACAGTGCCATGCCTCCTCAGCTTACTACTGAAGCTGCCACAATATGTTATTTGCGCTGTGCGCAATCAACATAAAATGGTACATCTTGTCAGCCCATTTCCCATATTAAACCTCAGAACCTACTGTTCATGCAGGGTAATAGCCTTCACTATCACTCCTTGTCCCCTCCCTACTACTATCAGCCTGAGTAACCATTATACCCTTCACTGTCACAGCCATTCTTGAAACCATTTATGGTTTGGTGCCCCCCATCTCGAATTGGCAAACTATTCCACATTTCCACCACCATTTCTGGAAAATAAAACTTTCCAATATCCCTCTTGAACCTCCCTCCCATCAGTCTCTACTTGTGCCCCCATAACCTTGGACTGTTACTCATGCTAAGTAGTTCTCCATTCACTTTGTTTATTCCTTACAGGAACGTGAAGGTCTCTATCATATCATTCCTCTCTTGTCTGGTCTCCAGTGAAGACATGTTCAGTGCCTTGAGCAGATCCTCATATGATCTGTTCTGTCAGCTCTGAATCATCCTGATGTGAAGTCTTCAGAAGTTCAGAACTCTGAACAGTATGCCCAGTGCAGCCTCACCAATGATCAATAAAGAGGCAGTAAACCTCTTTTCTTCTACTATGAGAACCCCTTCTGGCACATCCTAGTATCCTATTTGCCTGACTAGATGCCTCACAACGAAAACTTGATTGTTTGAAGGGGAGTCACTAATGACGAATACTAGGTCCTTTTCTCAGCTGTAGTGCTCAGCTCTGCCCCTCCTATCCAGTACTCTGTCCTGGGGTTCTTGTCCCCTAAGTGAATCACCTTGCACTTTTTGGCATTGAATTTCAACTGCTAAAGCTTAGGCCACCTCCCTAATCTTTACATGTCAGTCTGCAGTTTCCTACTTCCCCATCACTATCTACCCTCCCTTCAAAGAGACACAACCCCAGATTCATTCTCAAATGTTGTTAATGAGCATATTGAAGAGAACAAGAGTCAGGATGGATCCCTGTGGTATTCCACTCTTGACTTCCCTCTTTTCTGATCTGACACCATAATCACAACCCTCTGATGCCTCTCATTCAACTAAAGCCCCCTCTCCCCATCAAACACCTTATATTTTCCTTCAAATCCCTGGACCTCCCCTTGTGCCATGACCTAAGTCACTCTGATTGGTCCCCTATCTCATTGGTCTACTCCACTGATTCCATACTAACATATTTCAAAACAAAATTACTCTAAATATATATTTTAGTTGTTTAACCAGGAGTAGCACACTAAGCTGAAGCTTTTACAGAAGCGACCTGGAGCACAGGGAAGATAAGTAACTTGCTCAAAGTCACACAGTATGCACAGAGAAGCCGTGGGATTCAAACCCAGGTCTGGTCTGCTGGATGTCACCAGATTTGCAACTCAGAGCCAGCAAAGCCACTGCGCTATGCCTCCCCTTTGTGGGACTCCATGCCCCCCAGAGCAGGACATGAGAAAAGGTACCCACCCCTGGATCATGGCTGACCTCATGAAGCTTACTTGCAAGTGCATGATTTGGCCTGGTCAAAAAAAATAAATGTAACCCATCCCCCATGGCTTCCAGAGGTATCATCAGCTCCACAACACCTGTACAAAAGCTTAATAAGCTTGCCAAAGGTGAGAATTTACATTTAACTTCAGTAACATTGGTTACCTGTCTAAATTTTGAGAAAGGCTGCCACAATCTCTTCTTCCTCCCTCTCTGCCTGTCCTCAGAGTCAGTGACACCCCTGTCTAACCTCTTCTTCATCACCATAGAGATGTAATTCCTTTTCATCACCTGTACCTCCTCTCTCTCCTCCTCCTCTACCCTTCCTCACCTCCCTCTCACCTGCCAGCCTGCATGATTGCCATCTCCTTCATTCCCACTATTGTTTTTCTCTGCAGTAACTCCATCCTTTATCCTGACACACTTCCATGTAATCCTTCCAAGGGTAGGAGCCCAGATGGCGGGAAAAGCTCCTCCATCTGACTGCTTCTGCAATCTCCTCCCCATTGGATGACTTCCTAACCTCTCTTTCTGGTGTTCCTCCACTCCCTGCTGACTGGAAGGCTCACTGACCTACTGAGCCAGTACAGCTTTTCTTCTGACCAACTCGTCTTCCGTGACCAATACACTCAGTTTAACCAGATGCTGCCATACACTTCAGCAACTTATTCTCCCCTGCCACCTAATCCGCATCCACTCCTCTGAAATAAGATGATATCCCTCCCCTATCTACAATCAGGGTAGCTCCCCCTCTCATTACCATATCCTGGTCTCACTACCCTCACCCACAGCCCTCTCTAGCGTCAGCTGCCTATGTATGTTACACTTATATGGCGCTTAGCTCCTGGTCACCTTTGCTATACCCAAAGCCCTAGTTCCCAACTGCTACTACAACCCTCATGAATCAACAGCCCAAAGCTGCAGTATATTATTATTGCCCTCCTACCTCTTATCAGCTGGTGACATAAACCCCGACCTGGCCCAGCTCAACCTCCTCCTGCAGCCAGCACTGAGCCACATCTCTCAGCTCTTCCAAATGGCAGCAAAATACTACATATCAATATCGTAGTCCCTCCCTAAAAGTGGACTTGCTACAGCCACTGGCGCTACCTCAACCTGATATAATAATAATTTCCAAATCTGGCTAAATAAAAAATCAGAACTCATCTCTTACTCTTACAAGCTACAATATTGAGACAGGACCGACAGGAGAGAGGAGAGGTAATCATCTATATCTCATCTTCCATCCATTTCACTTCCTTCTTTTCTAGTGCTCTACCAAAAGCACAAGGCTCTGCTGTTGCAAATCTCGCTCCCCTTCTCCAAAATCTGTCTTTTGTTGTAGCAGAGTCTTCTTTCCTTGTCCTGGCTCACAACCCAGTATTGCTACTTGAACTCATAACCACCTTAGTTGACCACTCTTCTGCTGGTGAATTATATAATATGGAGAGTTCAACATAAATTGGACTACCATACCCAGAAAAGTGCTAAATGCTATAAATGTGCTCAACCTAGCTAGGATCTCAAGATCTGACTAGGCTAAATCACAAGACAGAAACCATTCCCTCATCGACTGGGCCCTTACAACTCACATCCATGGCGTCATTAATTCGGTACTCCAGCAGATGCCTTCCAGTGCCATTGCATGACTTTCCTGTGCATAAAATTCACAAAGTCAAGTCCCTATAAAACTCTACAAAACCGATCATACAAATCCTGAACATTGACCCACTTCTTTATGAGGTTGACCAACCTAACTGGGGCACCTATATCTTGCCAGTAACCTAGATGTCACAACTAGCTCCAGAGAATGATTCCTTGAAGTCTGGAATCAACATACACCACTCGCGCAGTGCATGTCATGAAACCACCTCCCTGGATCTCCCAGAACTCATTGCTTGTCTAAGGCATGTGATACAGCCTGGAAGCTTCATAAAACAAAACTCATTAAGACTATGAGGCCTACCGGGTCCTCAGTGTTATAGGGCATGTTTATACAAGCCTAATTAACAAAATTACTAGTAACACAGACAAAAATTGTATCATAGTAAAACAAAATGGAAAGAGGAATTGTTAATAAAATGGGGCAATGTTCAATGGAAAAAATTATGTATCAATGCTAATTCACTAAATATCAATGCTAAAACAAATCCATACAACATAAAATAATGGATAAATCCTATATTACTCCAAATAAGTTACATCATATAGATCTAAATAATAGTGATAGGTGTTGGCATAAATGCAAAGAAGGGAAAGAAAATTGATCATTTTCATTTGCTTTGGGAATGTGGCGATATCCAGGAATGGTGTAAAGAAACTATAAGACAACTAGAGAAAATTATGAATAAGAAATTCCTCTTCACCAAATATCTTTATTCACAATGATTTTGATTCCTTGGAACTTGAATAGAAAGAAAAGAAAATCTTAGCATTGGCTACTATGGCAACCAAATGATTGATATTAGCTAATTAGAACTCCTCCAAAATAGAGGTCTTTGACTTAAATAAATGGTGTTATGTATTTAAGAGCACTTTATGCTATGAAAAGTTGATGGAAGAAGCATATGAAGGAGAGGGTGGGGAAAAACTTGCTTGGAAGTAATTAACTAACCTTTTGCCTCCACTATTGCAAATTAAATTTTGTGATATACCAACATATTAGGATATTACCTGTAAACAATAAAGTAAGATTTTAACTTCACTATTTTGTGGTGGTGGGGGGATTGATAGAAATGGAAAAAAAATAGAAAAAGGGGAAAATGAGATATGGCCATTTATTTATGATCAGAGTGTCAATTTTGAATAACGTTTGGATATTCATCTGCGTAACAAAAGCAGTATTTGACTATATGCTATAAACATTATGTACTGAATATGTTATATCCCATAAATGAAAATATTTTGGAAAAAAAAAAGAAATTACTTTGAGAGGTCCTATCTCTCCCAGAGACATTCTCCCCGGCGCTAGAACGTGCCCACAGAATTCTCGGCCCAAAGCCCCACCCTAATGCCAGACTGCACACCGTACTTGCTAGCTTCCTTCAGTTCCAATAGAAGGAAGCCACCATTAATGCTGCTTGGAGGAAGGGAACTGTCCTGCTCCGAAACCAGTGCCTATATTTTGAAAATGATTATGCCCCCGAAGTGATGGCCAGATGCAAGGAATACATACCCATCATGTGATCCCTGAAGGTGGCGGAGCTCCATTTTAGAACACCCTACTCTGCCAGATAAATTATCTTTTTTTGGGAAGGACACCTGTTCTTAGAATCAGTGACTGCTGCAGTGGAAGAACTGAGGAACCAATAGATCGACATCACAGAGTGCCAGACCTGAGCCACAACCTCACTGGTGATGAAGTTGTCTCAGAGGCTCTGCATGGAAGGACACTGGGAGGCACGGCATCAGCAGTGTGGCTGATGCCATACAAATGACAGTGGAAACACTGAGAACCCAGCACATACCTTCCCCAGTGGACACCCAGGAGAAGATTGGTTCCCGCTCGATGAGTGTGCTCCCTGTGTCCCAAGAGACCCCAGCTACTGCTTCATATTGTGGTTTTCACCAGCCTGTGAGGGGCCCACACTAGAGAACATTATAGCCGGTGGGTGAATGACTGAATACATAACCGGATTCCAGTTTTATCGGGAGCAGCTCCAGAATAAGAACAAAGACAGAATAAATCTTCTTAAACGACCCCTGAACTGAGGACTGTGCCCACTCTGGACAACCATTTGAACTCTAAGAGATAAGTTCCAATTTAATTTCTCTGCTAATCTGGCCCCCACTTCTTTCTCCTAGCTGACTTAATGTACTGCGGAGGGGGATATTTTACCATGAACACTAACACTAAGTCTCCTTCTGTCCCTTCCTCCTTCCTTCCCTTCCCCTCCCCTCTCTGTTTCTCACTCTTTGCTGCAGGCCACTCTCAAGTGAAGCATCTATATCTACCTACTAAACAAGTAAGAGTCTAGCTCATTTTCTCACCCTTTTACTTCTATTCACCCATAGTCCAAGCGCATTCTCTCTGGGGATCTAGGGCAGGGGATCTGAGCTGGGGTGCCACAGGGCATCCTATTTGTGGAGAGTGAGTGGTTTTGGATGGGGACCAGCTTTTGGGCGTGGGGCTTCTGAGATGCGTGGTCTGCCTGAGGTAGAATTAAAATGGCGGTTGCGCATCTCTAGGGACCCGAGATGAAGATGGTGATGGCTGGGACTGAGGCTCTGCCCCAGAGCACTGGCTCTCCGTCGGGGGGCAGGCAAGCCAAAGTGCCCCAGGCGTCTCGACTGCGGGGGGGGGAGACTCTGGTTGGGAATTGGCTTTGGGCATGGGACTTCTGAGATGCGAGGTCCACCTGAGGTAAGAATCTATAATGGTGGCCATGTGCCATATCTCTAGAAGCCCGAGATGGTGATGACTCAGAATGAAGATCTCCCCAGGAGCCCTGACCCCCTGTCAGGAGACTAGAGTGAACTAGGTTTCACAGGAGATAAGTGGGATGGTCTGATGCCCGGAGGGCAAACGGAGCCACTCTCCCCATGGCTGCCAGTCTGCCGCTGACATCCCCATCCTCTATCTTTGTCTCTGGTGTGTTACCCTTCCTTAGGTCTCCACTTCCTCCTTGTACCTAGCCTATACCACTCCTGTGTACATCTTCATCCTAATTAACAAGCAAAAAGCCTGACTTTTTTCTAAAAAATACAGGGAATTCTAAAGATGCGTTCAGATGTGATAATTAAGGGCAACACTAAACTCTCCTAGATATTGTGCTTGTAAATATACCATCGCTTTAGTGCTGACCTAAATTAAAGAGCTAATAGATGCACCTATTGTGAATTTGTGGGGGACTGGGGGGGCTGCACTTCCTTTCCCGGGGAAGATCGTAATAACCATGGTGGATCCTTCGGATGAGGCCTGCTCAAAGAGAGCTCTAGGCACAGGATCCGTTAGTAGACACTGGGTTCAGAGTGTGGGGAGGTCCCCGAGTGGAACCCCCTCCTATCCATTGGAATTGCCCTAATGAGGGGAGGGAGCACACTGCCCCAGATGCTGGGGGGGGAGAACATGAATGTGAACACCTGTGACCTCAGCTTTGTGGCACTGTAATAAAGCAGGTGAATTGAAACTGATTATTCTCTCTGTCACTCCTCCACCTAAGCATCTTCAGCTTGGGAGAGATGAGTGAGACACACTGGATGCAGAGCAGCAGTGATGACAAGCTCGACAGAGGGAGCCTCAACAAGCACACCTGTCAGCAAGGTGCAACCTTGTAGGAGTGGACCAGTGGTAATGATGTACCCATTCTGGGAAGGTGACTTCAAAGGAAACCCATGCTGCAGGCTGAAGGGCAGCTGGTGGCTCCTGCTGACAGGTAAAGGGTGCATTGTTGTGGTTGGGGAGTCCTGTTATGGGGGGGTTGACAGGGGCTACTGGTGAATACTCTTATACTACTTGATATGGGTGAATTGGGGGCCCCATTTATTCCTGGGAGTCAAAAAGGTATGAACTGATACTGAGTTATGCCCTGTTAACTGGGGGCACCCCCTCCTCCCCTAGCCCTGTCTCTTTGATCACTACTGGTGCCCCTTTCCCCTGCCCTCTCCCTTCTCGCCCTCCTGCCGGATGGACCGGCCCCCACACAGGGGCCCCCTACTGGTGGAGGAGGGGCTGACCTTGGGCTGCCTCTCTCTCTCTCTCTCTTGCACTTACACACAGTGAATGTCATCCACCCCCGGAAACCTGTCCCCATCGAGAAGAGACTGGTATTTATATGGGAACTAACAGATATGCACCCTATACCCAATTCTCTGATCTTGCCAAACACACTTATTTCTTCCCTGTCCTACCTAACTCTACTCCCCCTCCTGATGTCTTGGCACCCAAATTCTTTTTTAAGTCAGTTTCTTACCGTGATGTCTTAAGATTTCTCAGTAATATCTCAGACTTCGCTGCAATTGGGTCTGATGACCTCGAACCTAAGCTTTTAAAACTTACTTCCCTTACATAGCTGCTCCTCTAGCCAAGATTTTGCTCTCCCCCCTGCAAAGCCACATCCTGGACATCTGAAAGACAGCTAGGATCACCCCAGTTGTCAAAAAAGGTGACCGTAAAGATCCCACCAACTATAGGCCTATTGCCATCCTGTCAGTTCTTAGTAAAATTCTAGAGAAACCTGTGGCCACTCAAACTACTGACTTTCTTCAGCAATATGAACTTCTTACAACTGCCCAGTATGGATTCCGTAAAGGTCATAGTAGCACTACTGCACTACTCAAGTTTACGTCTGATGCTGTAATGGCCATGGACTCTGGCTTCCTCACTGGGGTCATTTTCACTGACATGACTAAAGTGTTTGATTTAGTTGACCACCCTATCCTTCTAACAACTTTTAAATCACTAGGCTTGTCATCAAATGTTTTCAGGTGGTTCGGCAGCTACTTAGCTGACCAGACTCAGACAATTAAATTAAATTTAACTCAACTTTCTCAGACAAAGCTTCTATCACTATTGGAGTGCCGCAAGAGTCCTTCTTAGGTACCTTGCTCTTTTCTATATTTATTAACAATATCATCTCCAACCTCACTCACACAGACTCCCTACTATATGCAGATGATATTGTTCTGTGCACCAGTGCGAAGGATATATCTGACATCAACACTTGACTCTCCCATGACCTCTAAGTCATTCAGCAATAGATGCTGACTAATAAGCTTATCCTGAATGAAGAAAAGACTCAAGCCATGCTATTTGGTTCACACTAAACTCAAACTCTACTAATCTAAACTCAATGTCTCATCTGCTAATGGCACATCTGTAAAGGCAATTAGCTCATTTAAATATCTTTGTATCACCCTTGACCCATCTCTCAATTTCGATCTTCATATTCAACAGACTTGCAAATTGGTAAACATGAAACTGGGCATTGCCTACCAGACTAGTTATGTGCTCATACCATCCACCAGGCTTGCCATTGCTCATGGTATACTCCTACTGTGCATCACCTATGGCGTCACAACCTATGCCTCTGCCGGTAAATCGAGTCTCCATTAATGGGATGTTACCTATAATAACATCTGTTGCTATGCATCCTCCTCTCCTCGGCTGAAGCACCATTGCCTCCTCTACTCAGATCTTGGCTGACTTTCCCCTTCTGCATCTAGACCTTATGCTTATGGATCGCCCATTGATAACGTTATCAGATCCCAAATTCCCAAGCCACTGGCAGGACTATTCCTAAAGCACACATCCAGCTATGGTCTTCACTCTGCTGATAATGCCCCAGTCCACATCCCCAGATGCCGAACATCCAAAGGTGCCAGTGCTTTTGCCTGTTGTGCCCCCTAAGTACTCGCTCAGTATCATCCCATGCCTCCTTTAAAAAATTGCTTCAACACCATCTTGTTGACTCCTGCCATTGCTCCTGTTTTAAACCACCCTAGCTTTCTTCTCCTTCCCCTATGTTTTTCCTGCAGTTATACCACTTCTTAGTTTACTGAATCATCCAAAGTATAGCTCTTTCTTCTTATCACCTGTTTATTAACCTTTATTACCTAGGGACTGTTATCCCTCACTAAGCCCCCATCCTCCTACCTTATCCAATCATTCCTCTTTCAATTCCTAGTTCTCCATTTCAACTTTGCTTCTCCTGCCGTGTCCTGTACTGACTACCATGATGTCTCTGTCACCTAGTTACCTACGGACTCTTATCCCTCACTGTCCCCATCCTCTACCTTATCCAATCACTCCTCTTTCAATTCCTATTTCTCCATTTCAACTTTATTTCTCCCGCTTTGTCCTCTACTGACTACCATGATGTCTCTGTCACCTAGTTACCTAGGGACTCTTATCCTTCACTGTCCCCATCCTACTACCTTATCCAATCACTCCTCTTTTAATTCCTGTTCCTCCATTTCAACTTTACTTCTCCTGCCTTATCCTGTACTGACTTCCATAATGTCTCTGTCACCTAGTTTTAATCCTCCTGGAATCTATGGTAACATTAACACTTATGACCGGACCTAATTGTGATTTGCTTTCTTGTAATCTTTACTTCTCTTTACTCTCATTTCGTTTTATCCTTCCCTGTTTACATATTCTTACTAAGCTTGTTATTCAACTCTGGCCTGCTTTTGTATTCCTATGATTATATATTGTGATTTCATATATTTTAATCTGTTATCTGATTGTTTCTGTTTTGTACTCTCCTGGGTCGTGCCTGTAAATAGTCATTGCTATGGCTAGTGCACCTACCCGGTCATCAAAAACTAAATAAAAAAATAAAATAACCACCCCTCTTTAACCATTGTTAATAAGAGGTAGCTGATCCTGGGGGAAATGGGTGATATTCCAACTCCCCCAACACTCATACCCCAAGACACCATAGGTGTGAGAAGGACACTCAACTGAGTCTGTCTCTCCCAGTAAGGTTCTTACTTTACAAGCAGGATCCCTGGTTTGATCCTGGCCAATGGAAGTACCAGTTATTTGATTATTGTTCTGATAGCCCAGTTTTCAGCCAAGTCCATGGTTATGACTATGTTCAACATGCCCAGTTACGAGTACCCACTCCCAGTTAATACCCCTACCCCACCTCACATACCCCAGTGTACTGCAAAGGTAAATTTATATGTTTTCATTCTACTGTTTACTATATGTATTGTTATTTCACAATCTTTATCAAAGGTCAGCATGATTTATAATATAAACCCTGGGGGCCCCGGAGCGAGGCTGATCCATGGAGCAGGTCGGGGAGTGAGAACCCCAGGCTGGAAAACAGTCTTAACCCCTAAAATATCATGACTGAACCTTCACTGAAGATGCTGTCCCTGAATGAGAACGGTCTGACTTCCCCAATTAAAAGATCATGAGTAATGGCATATCTTAAAAAAACTAAGATGGAGCTGATTTACCTTCAGGAGACCCACCTAACTGCTGCAGAGCATGCCAAGTTGGGTAGGCTTGACTGCGGAGAAATTACCTCCTCCTCCAGTCAGAGTGGAAGGTGACAGTTAGTGGCCATCCTGATCTCCTTCACATCTCCTTTTAACATAATATGACCTGGACAGACACAGAAGGTCACCTAGTGATAATGCAGGGCTCCATTAATACCCAGGAGGTTACACTGGCCAGTGCTTACATCCCTCCCAGGACTTGCACTCCCACAGATAAGGATGCTGATGGATAAGGTGGTCCAGCTGAAGGAATTGAGAAGAAGAAAAGGCTTTTTTTCGCTATATAAGTGAGAAAAGGGACAATAAGGAAGGGATTGTTAGGCTTAAGAAAGGGGTGGAGTGGGTGGAGGATAATGGGGGAAAAGCAGAGATACTAAATGAATACTTCTGTTCCAGCTTCACCAGGGAGAAGGATGGACCAGTGTCTTCAGGAGGGAAAGCAGGAGTGGGGGAGGGAACACAGATATAGTGATAGAGGAGGACAGAGTGAGGGAGGGCTGCTGGCATTGAAGATGGACAAATCACCAGGCCTGGACAGAGTACATCCAAGGGTACTAAAGCAAGGAACTGGCTGAGGAGTCGCAGGCCACTGGCAGATCTATTTAATAGTTCACTATAGTCAGGCTTGGTACCATAGGACTGGAGAACAGCACATGTAGTGCCCCCAAACAAAATTGATCCCAAGGATGACCCTGGGAATTACAGATCAGTCAGTCTGACCTTTATTGTGGGCAAGCTCATAGAAACCATAATAAAGGAAAGGTTGGTTGAATATCTAGAGTGGCATGGTCTCCAGGATGTGAGGCAGCATGGGTTCATGGAGAGGAGATCATGTCAAACGAATTTGATTGACTTCTTTGACTGTGTCACCAAGACAGTAGACAAGGGCCAAGTGGTAGACATCCTTTATCTTGATTTCAGCAAGACCTTTGACTCTGTGCCCCACAAAAGGTTGATCAGGAAGTTGGTGGATCTTGGGGTTGGAGAAAAGATGGCCAGATGGGTGAAAACTGGCTGAGTGACAGAACACAGAGGGTGGTTGTGGGGGGAGAGTTATTTGGCACTAGGGAGGTAACCAGTGGGGTCCCACAGGGATTGGTGCTGGGGTCGGTGTTGTTCAGTATCTTGATCAATGACATTGGGGATGGCATTAAGGGCAAAATGTGTCTATCTGCGGATGATACCAAGCTCTGCAGAAGAGTGGACACAGGTGAAGGGATACAGGAGCTTCAGGATCTGGCAGCTTGGCTTCAATGCCAAGAAATGCAAAGTTATGCATACTGGAGCTAGCAATCCCATGACAGAGTACTACCTGGGTGAAGTCCGAGTGTCTGCATCAGAGGAAGAGAAAGACCTGGGGGTGATGATCACTAGTGACCTGAAGCACTCTACACAGTACAAGAAAGCAGCAACAAAGGCAAACAAGATGCTGGGTTGCATATCTAGGGGGATCAGTAGTAGGAGAGAGGAGGTTATACTGCTTTTGTACAGGTCACTGGTAAGGCCGCATCTAGAGTAGGTAGCTCAGTAGTGATACCCACACCTCCAAAAGGACATTAACTTGCTGAAGAAGGTCCAGAGGAGGGCTACAAAGATGATAGCAGGTCAGCAGGGTAAGGCATATGAGAAGAGGTTGAGGGCACTGAATATGTACTCTCTGGAAGACAGGAGAGAGACGGGACAATATTGCAATGTTTAAGTACTTGAAAGGGATAAATAAGGTTGATAAGGAGAGTCTCTTTAAGCTGAGAGGCAACCATAACTTGAGGGGGCACAGTCTTAAGCTAGAGGGTGGGAGGTTTAGGAGGGAGGTCAGGAATCACTTCTTCACAGAGAGGGTGGTGGACACTTGGAATGCATTGCTGGAAGAGGTGATCTTGTTGAGGACAGTGGGCAGCTTTAAGACAGGCTGCAATAGATGTAGGGGGAAGGTAAGGATAAAGGGTAGGGAGGATGGGAGGAGTGGGGAGGGAGGGCAGGGACATTAGCTCAAGCTGTGGACCCTGCAATATGAACAGGCTTGATGGACCAAATGGCCTTCTTCTGCTGGCTTCTTCGTATGTTCATATGTATGTACTTTTTTTTTACTGAAACGTTTACTTAAATGTTATAACTGGGGACCATTGTGATGTCACACTATATTTATCATGTCTGTATCTGAACCATTATGATGTCACATGCAGCAATGCATCCTGGGTACTATGACATATGTATGTGGATTGAATTGTGGGTATAAAATGTTTGTCAAATGCACACTAAGGCGCTCCCTGAGGAAATTTTACTGAGCGAAGCGCTGGGGCAGTGCATCGTGGTCATACCCTTGACCTTATTTCCTGACTTAAGGTGTGATTGTTTAAATAAAATAAATTTTTTTCATCTTATTTGAGCACAGATCTCTTATTTTGTGGGAATCTGTTTGGGGCTTTTCACCTTTACAAGCATTTCTACTGTGCAAGTCCATCTCTGGTTTTGGTCTGAATATATTGGGCTCTGTGACCCTGGACTTGCACCATTCCCCAGCTCTAGGCACAGTTCTCTTTGTTTTTTGCAGCTTATGTATTTTCTTGGGGGGTGGTACTCTGTTCTCTGTCCACAGATATCCCTTGCCATTTACCCCAGGTGGAGGCACTGTGTCATTGTCATACTTATTGTCCACTGTGGAACCCAAGCCAACCCCCTCGGAGGTGTGTATAGAGTTGATCCGGGGCCCTGGAGCAGCCAATGTGAGTCAAAGGGCTATTACATAATCATCTGAACATGGCTATGAGTGTGTCAGCAACCAAGGAAGGCAGTTGTCTGACTTCCCTGTCTCACACTAGTCACCACACATGCATGTAGTGGAGCCAGCCAGGGCACAGTAGTATCCTGTGACACTGTATGAAAAAGGGGATTAACTTTCATTGAAATTGCCTTGTTTACTGTAGTAACTCAGCTACAGTATGCTGCAGTATTTCATTGGATCCTGGCTGGCACCATTGTATAGTGTAGTTCTGGTGTGTGTGTTTTGGTTCAGTTTTGGGTTGTGCAGTTGTGGATTTTTATTGTTATCTGGTTAGGGATTTGGTTCTGTGTGCAGCTTATGAGTACAATTGACTGCCCCCCCCACCACCACCACCACGCAGCTCACCACACACAAGTTGCCTGTGCTTATGACTATATAACTCTCTAGAGATGGAGAAAAGAAGGAGGAATAGACAGTGTGCCATTGTGAACATTATTAAACATTCCAGGACTGAACTCTGTAGTATAATACCTAAACTACCAGATCATGTAATTCTCTCACTGTCTTGAGGTAGAGAAGCAAAGACAGACGTGCCTGAGCTGAGCTTTGTGGCCTGAGATCATAAGAAAGAAAGACAAACAAAAAGAGGTATTTTGCTAGACAGATTGGCCAGATTTTTATCTGTCAGTAAGTCGAGCTGGGCTTGCTGATATGTGCATTTATGTTGATCGTGCTCTCAGACTGTGGTGTATCAACAACCAAGGAGGAAAGGAAGTCTGATTCATTCCTTTTTTCTGTGGCTGCAGCTCACCACACACAACTTGCCTGTGCATTCTATTTTTTGTGTGTGTGGCTGCTCCTAGCGTTTGCACAACTCACACAGTTTTAACAACTGTACAGCCAAACTTATGCTGACTGGTTGCTATAATGTGGTAGAAGAAGGCATCTCTGGAATGTCAAATGTTTATGGCAAGCCGTTAGGGACATAATTCAGAATCTCTGGTTGTATAGTAAAACACACACTATATGGTGAAATACATACATCATATAGTGAAATATATACATTATATAGTGAAATACATACACAATGTAGTGAACCACATACAGTATCTACTGAAATATATACATTGTATAGTGAAATACATATACTGTATACTGAAATACATATATTATATAGTGAAACACATACACTATATAGTGAAATGCTTACACTGCATAGTGAAATACATACACTACCTACTGAAATCCACATACTGAGAACTGAAAATCCACATATACTATATACTGAAACAAATGTACTATGTACTGAAACATATACACTACCTATTGAGATACATACACTGCAGACTGAAACATCCACATAAACTATCTACTGAAACAAATACTCTATACATTGTAACACATACACTATATATTGAGAAAAAAACTGCATACACTATATACTGAAACAAATACACTATATATTAAAATGCATACACTACACACTGAAAAAGCATATACACTATATATTGAAACAAATACACTATATATTGAAACATCTTCACTTTATATTGAAATACATACACTATCTGTTGAAATAAATACACTATGCACTGAAAAATCTGCATACACTATATACTGAAACAAATACACTACATGTTGAAACACATACACTATCTATTGAAACACATACACTGTAGACTGAAAAATTCACATACTCTATATACTGAAACAAATAAACTATATACTGAAATGGACTATGTTCTGAAACTACCAATCCCTCTGCCCCTCCCCCCATGAATGTCCTAGAGTTGAACTCATTGCCTACTGCATTCAGTTAGCTGCTAGCTTGATGAGAGGATGTCTGAAACTGCAGAGCTGAGGTAAACAAAACAGGGCTATCTCTTATTCTACTTCTTTATAGGGATTTTCCTTTTGTTTTGCTTGCACACCTTTAGTCAAATTTCAGGCCATTGTGATGTAACAAGAAACTTTTAAAACTAATTTAAATGCTGTAGTTTATTCTTTTAAATAAGTGCTGCCTTCATTTACTGTCGGACAACACATTTGTATAGGAAACTAATACAGGATATTCCTAACATACCTGTATACGTAGGGAGCTGCATGCGTTTTTCCAAGATAAAGTGTTGATTTGTTTTATGTGTAATTAATTACTGTATAAGTCCAGCAACTTGTCTGAGTTGAATGCTTGGGAAGCACTTCAGGAGCTGTGGAAGTGTAAGCCAAAATCATTGCTAGTTTGTACTCTATGGACTGTGTTTTGATTAAGTTTTTATTTTAATGTTTTGTTTAATAAACGTTTCTTGGTTAAGAAACAAAAATATATATTTTTGCTGCAATCCCTCAGTATTCAATTCTCATCAGGAGTTTCGCTGGCATATGCATATAATTTGCATTGTTTTACTGAATAACTTTACTGTGAATCCTCACTGGAGGCTTGCACAGTCTGTTTTGTGGTTTGAACTTCTCAAACTGTGTTGTATTTCTTTTTTTTTCCCATAGAGATTTTTATCTCCTTAGTCACCCTGCTACCCCTTTGCCCACTGACATCTCCAGCCCAATCACTCATCATCCACAGGACATATTTGCTCTGAGATCCCCTCCCACTCACATCCCCCGTGTTGGGGCCAGGAGGGGGAGGGCCATTGACAAGGAGACACATATTCCGATATGAGCAGAGCCTGGTAAGCAGTGCAAAATCTGCAGCAGGTTGTTGGATCATTTTGCCATGAGAGGGTTTTTACTTTTGTTTCATCCCTGGGCAGCCAAGCATGGAATTATGCATTGCGTATAAAGATACATGCTTGCTTTGTGCCTAGGTGAGCCCTCCCCTTATGCAACTCCACTGCCCTGCCAACCCTCCTCAGCTAGGTGGATGTTGAAAAGCGGGGTGGTCAGACTTCCCCTCACTGAGAGACAGAGCATTCCCTGAGATGGTCAATCATATCCCCCCCCAGCTAACCCCTGTGCAACTCAGGTCCACCCCCAAAACTGGGCCACTGGCATGGGAGGCAGTGCAATCACCACCAAGCTGCTAGGCCAGCCCACCAGACTGTGTTTTTATAAGTAAATAAAGACAGCATATAGGTAAAAGAAGAAAACAAACTGTATTTTAACTAGTATGTTATAAACATTTTAAGTCACATCACAATGTTTTGAAATTGGATAAAGGTTTTGCAAGCAAAATACGATAAAACAATACATAAAGAAATAGACAAGATAAACCTTTTATGTTTACCTTCTGCATCTTAGGAGGCATCGGCCAGGATTTTTAGTCAATTGGGGCCCCATTTTCAGAAGGTTAGCGTGCAGAGCTAAACATTACACTGTGGGAACAGCATGGTTGGATCAGTGTCGTATTCAGCATCACTTCATGATACCCTGATCATGTGCATGTGCATATATACTACAACGGCCATGCAAATGAGTAATCCTCTCCTGCATAATGAAGCAATCCGTGTTGTATAAAGGTTTTAATGACCATAATGCATTCTCCCCTATTATTTATACTCAGCCTCTAGGCTTCTAGTACCTAGATGCTTGATGTTGCACTTTTTGGCTTTGAACCCGAACTGCCATGTCCCATAGCACTCCTTAAGTTTTATAATGTCCCCACTCATTCTCTCCATCTGCACCTATCAACGCTATTACAGATTGTGGTGTCATCTGCAAAAAGGCATATCTCCCCTTCCAGTTCTTCTGTTATGCCACTTATAAAGACACTGAAGAGAATGTGTCCCATTACTGAGCCCTCCGGCACCCTACTGGTCACTCTCCTCACTGGAGAGTGTCATTTACCACCTTCTGTGGCTGTGTGCTATCTCAGGTGCAGCACTTAGGAGTGCACAACACTAATCTGAAAATGGGGGCCCACATACCACTGTAACAGCCAGGACTAGCACTGCATTGTGATAAGCATGGCTGATACTATTTTATAAAGCATTCTTCTGTGCAGTGCTAACCTGTTAATGTGGCACTGTTTTTTTTTGCACAGGATTACTAATTGCAACCACATGCTCATACAACTGGGGGTTACTCTAAAGCATATAAGGTGTACAGGTATACTAAATGCTTTCTTGAAGTGTTAACACACTGCGTGGTTAGTGCTAGTTAATGATTCTGGGAATCGTGTTTTAAGTGCACACACGCAGCCTGCCAGCAACCCCCCACACACATACATACACAGTCAGTTCTGGACACAATAAAAAAACAAGCATTTGTCAATGCTGAATGTTGATTGCGTTGGTCTGTCGAGCTTGCTCACTGGCCCTCTGTCACTCGCTCATTCTGTTTCTCCCAGTGCTGCAGGCTGCTGTTTTGTACTGAGCTCCTTCCTGCATTGGCACCCTTTTCTGTCCACAAAGAAATCTGCAGATGGCCTGACAGAGCTCTGTTGAGGTGGGTCACTCCCCCCCCTGACTCCCTCATTCTGTTTCTCCTTGCGCTGCAGGCTGGCCTTTGTACTGGGCTCCTGTGTGCATTGCTGCTTTTCTGCTCATAAAGAAATCTGCAGCAGTCCCGACTACAGCTCCATTCAGCTTGCTCTCATTCCCCCTCTCTCACTCGCTCATTCCGTTTCTGCCAGCGCTGCAGGCTGCCCTTTTGTACTGGGCTCCTGCCTGTGTTGCCAGCTTTTCATGCCCACAAAGAAATGTGCAGCAGTCACGATAGAGCTCCATTGAGCTTGCTCAGTCCCCCTCTCTCACTCGCTCATTCTAGTTTTCCCGCCACTGCAGGCTGCCCTTTTGTACTGGGCCCCAGCGTACATTGCTGTCTTTTTCTGCCCACAAACAAATCTGCAGCAGTCCCAACAAGCTCCGTTGTGCTCACTCACTCCCTCTCCCTCACTCACTCATTCTGTGTCTCCTGCCGCTGCAGGCTGCCCTTTTGTACTGGGCTCCTGCCTGCATTGGCGGCTTGTTCTGGCCAGAAAGAAATCTGAAGCAGTCCCGACACAGCTCCATTGAGCTCGCTCACTCCCCCTCTCTCGCTCACTCATTCCGTTTCTCCCGGTGCTGCAAGCTGGCCTTATGTACTGGGCCCCTGCCTGCATTGCCATGTTTTCTGCCCACAAAGAAATCCACAGCAGTCACAATACAGCTCTGTTGAGCTTGCTCACTACCGCTCTGTCACTCACTCATTCTGTTTCTCTTGGTGCTGCAGGCTGCGCTTGTGTATGGGGTTCCTGGCTGCATTGGCACCTTTGTCTGTCCACAAAGAAACTGCATAACTGTCCTGACAGAGCTCTCCGAGGTCGCCTCAGTCTCCCTCTGTCACGCCGCTCATTCTGTTTGTCCTGGCGCTGCAAGCAGCCCTCTTGTACGGTGCTCCTGCCTGCACTGGTGCCTTTTTCTGCCCACAAAGAAATCCACAGCAGTCCTGCTTGAGCTCTGTTGAGTTCACTCAGTCCCCCGTCTCACTCACTCATACTGTTTCTCCCACAGCTGCAGGCTGGCCTTTTCTACTGGGCCCCTGCCTGCTTTGACACCTTTTTCTGCCCACAAAGAAATCCGCAGCAGTCCTGACAACGCTCTGGAGAGTTCATTCACTCACCCTCCCTCACTCGTCCTCTCATTCTGTTTCTCCCAGTGCTGCAGGCTGCCTTTTGTACTGGGCTCTTGTGCTGGGGCCTTTTTCTGCACACAAACAAATCCACAGCAGTCTCGACAGAGCTCAGTTTAGCTCGGTCACTCCCCTCACACTTGTTCGATCTTAATCTGTCCCAAACACTGATTTCCCTAGCGACGATGCTATTCTCTGGCAGGATGCAAAACATATTTAGACCAGATGTGAAAAATGACAGCTGTACTCTTCATAGGAGGTGTGAAAAAGTGCCACTGTTGAAAATGTGGTGTGAAAATATAAATGTGCAAAGTTACAAGGTGTGTGGAAACAGTTCAACGCGCTTGTAACATGGTCATGTTATGAGTTTCATCATCAAATTTTCAACATAGAACTTTAGGACCTCTGCTCATGAACAGTGCCACTGTCATTTTCTTAATCTTTCCCGAACACTGATTTCCCACAGTGACCGCATTATTGTGTGCGGCAACTGTGAAACCTCATTTCAGTCAGGATGTGAAAAATTACAGCTGTACTGCTCATAAGGAGGTGTGAAAAAATGCCACTGTTGAAAATCTGGCATGACAATATTACAAATCTGTGAAGTTACAAGGGTGTGTGGAAAGTGTGCAATGCACACTTGTAATACAGTCATTTGCTGGGCTATCATCACCAAATTTTCAACACAGGCATTTTAAGACCTCTGCTCATGAACAGTATCACTGTCATTTTCTTAATCTGTTCCGGACAATGATTTCCCACAGCGACTGCTCTATTCTGCGCCAGAAGTGCGAAAACACATTTCGGCCAGGTTGGGAAAAATGACGGATGCACTGTTCATAAGTAGGTGTGGGAAAATGGCAATGTTGAAAATCTGGAGGGAAAATATAAATTCACGAAGTTACGAGCGTGTGTGCAAACTGCACAACACATACTCGTAACACAGTCATTTTATGGAGTATCATTAGCAGATTTTCAACACAGCCATTTCAGGACCTCTACTCATGAAAAGTGTCACTGTCATTTTCTTAATCTGTCCCGAACACTGATTTCCCACAGCAACTGCTCTATTCTGCGCCAGAAGTGCGAAAACACATTTCCACCAGGATGTGAACAATGACAGCTGTACTGTTCACAAGGAGGTGTGAAAAAATGGCAATGTTGAAAATCTGGTGTGAAAATATTGCAAATTCATGAAGTTACGAGCGTGGGTAGCAACTGCAGGTGCGCTCATAAAACTGTCATTTTTTGCATTTTTCCACCAAATTTGCAACATAGGCTTTAAGATCACCACATAAACACTGGCACTGTCGTTTAGTTAATCGGCCCGAAAGATGATTCCGCAGTGACTGCAAAATCTCTTCGGGGCCAGTGTAATGACAGTTCAAAATCATAGGAAGGTCCCAAAAAGCCTATGTTGAAATTTGGTGAAAAAAGTCCCAAAAATGCCGAGATATGTACTAAAGTTGAAAAACACTATTTATTATGTTATACAGCTTACCGGCATTTCCTCAGTTCATGGTGGTTGAAAGTGCAGGCGTGTTCCCGGTCCACGAATATGTCGTCGTGTCAAGCTCGAGATAAGTATGGTGTGATGGGTGGGTGTGGGAGGCAGGGTGTGCAGTGGGTTGGTCGCGGGTTGCAGGTGGGGCCAGGGACACTATGAGAAACCGTTCCTTTTGCAGGTAAAAATTTAAAAATAATTCACAGGACGTTTTCCCTTTTCAGGGGCATGTGACGCGCTGGGATGGGCACTAGCGTGCCAATGCTTTCTTTGGGGGGCAACAGTAGCCAACAGGGTTGGGCACCCGTCGGCGGGAATAAAACATGGAAGGTTGCAGAATGCCGGCGAGTAGGCTCCCTCGTTGGCACCAAAGCTAATGGGCACACGAACAGCAGGGTTTGGGGACCCCGTTGGCTTCATAAACACGGTGGGAAGTTATATTGTTTGTGAACACGGTGGCAACCTGCCGCCGTGTTCTCAAACAATATCAGGGTTTTTGCATTCCACCCTGCAATGACAGGTCGCTCCCTCATTGCAGCAGATGGCTGGCGCTGCAATGACGAGGCGGCCCCTGATTGCAGTGGTGAAATTGTCAGCAGTTGGTGCAAATATTCCAAACCACTGTCACCAGCAGCCTGCAATGGCATTGGGGGAAGCAGGACAAGCCTTTGCAGGCTGTGGGGGCATTGGCCACAACAGTGCCATGCCTCCTCAGCTTGCTACTGAGAAAGCTGCCACAATATGTTATTTGCGCTGTGCGCAATCAACATAAAAATGGTACATCTTATCTGCCCCATTTCCCATATTAAACCTCAGAACCTACTGTTCATGCAGGGTATCAGCCTTCACTATCCACTCCTTGTTCCCCTCCCTACTACTATCAGCCTGAGTAACCATTATACCCCTTCACTTTGTCACAGCCATTCTTGAAACCATTTTATGGTTTGGTGCTATCTCTAAGTTGGCAAACTATTCCACATTTCCACCACCATTTCTGGAAATAAAACTTTCCAATATCCCTCTTGAACCTCCCTCCCATCAGTCTCTACTTGTGCCCCATAACCTTGGACTGTTACTCATGCTAAGTAGTTCTCCATTCATTTGTTTATTCCTTACAGGAGCGTGAGGTCTCTATCATATCATTCCTCTCTTGTCTGGTCTCCAGTGAAGACATGTTCAGTGCCTTGAGCAGATCCTCATATGATCTGTTCTGTCAGCTCTGAATCATCCTGATGTGAAGTCTTCAGAAGTTCAGAACTCTGAACAGTATGCCCAGTGCAGCCTCACCAATGATCAATAAAGAGGCAGTAAACCTCTTTTCTTCTACTATGAGAACCCCTTCTGGCACATCCTAGTATCCTATTTGCCTGACTAGATGCCTCACTGTACTAGCTTGATTGTTTAAGGGAGTCACTAATGACGAATACTAGGTCCCTTTTCTCAGCTGTAGTGCTCAGCTCCCTCCTATCAGTACTCTGTCCTGGGGTTCTTGTCCCCTAAGTGAATCACCTTGCACTTTTGGCATTGAATTTCAACTGCTAAAGCTTGAAACTCTCTCTAATCTTTACATGTCAGTCTGCAGTTTCCTACTTCCCCATCACTATCTACCCTCCCTTCAAAGAGACACAACCCCAGATTCATTCTCAAATGTTGTTAATGAGCATATTGAAGAGAACAAGAGTCAGGATGGATCCCTGTGGTATTCCACTCTTGACTTCCCTCTTTTCTGATCTGACACCATAATCACAACCCTCTGATGCCTCTCATTCAACTAAAGCCCCCTCTCCCCCATCAAAACACTACTTATATTTTCCTTCAAATCCCTGGACCTCCCCCCCTTGTGCCATGACCTAAGTCACTCTGATTGGTCCCCTATCTCATTGGTCTGCTCCACTGATTCCATGCTAACATATTTCAAAACAAAATTACTCTAAATATATATTTTTAGTTGTTTAACCAGGAGTAGCACACTAAGCTGAAAGCTTTTTTACAGGAGCGACCTGGGAGCACAGGGAAGTTAAGTAACTTGCTCAGAGTCACACAGTATGCAAGTGGAAGCTGTGGGATTCAAACCCAGGTCTGGTCTGCTGGATGTCACCAGATTTGCAACTCAGGCCTTAAACCACTCGCTATACTCCCCCTTTATGGGACTCCATACCCCCCAGAGCAGGACATGAGAAAGGTACCCCTCCCTGAATCATGGCTGACCTCATAGCTTACTTGCAAGTGCATGATTTGGCCTGGTCAAAAAAAATAAATCCGCCCATCCCCCATGGCTTCCAGAGGTATCATCAGCTCACAGCACCTGTACCATGGCAATAAGCTTGCCAAAAGGTGAGAATTACATTTAACTTCAGTACCAACATTGGTTACCTGTCTAAATTTTGAAAGGCTGCCACAATCTCTTCTTCCTTCCCACTCCTTTGCCTGTCCTCAGAGTCAGTGACACCCCTGTCTCTAACCTCTTCTTCATCACCATAGAGATGTAATTCCTTTTCATCACCTGTACCTCCTCTCTCCTCTCCTCCCTCTACCCTTCCTCACCTCCCTCTCACCCCTGCCAGCCTGCATGATTGCCATCTCCTTCATTCCCACTATTGTTTTCTCTCCAGTAACTCCATCCTTTATCCTGACACACTTCCCACCCTTAATCCTTCCAAGGGTAGGAGCCCAGATGGCTGGGATAGCAAGCTCCTCCATCTGACTGCTTCTGCAATCTCCTCCCATTGGATGACTTCCTAACCTCTCTTTGGTGTTCCTCCATCCCTGCCTGACTGGAAGGCTGCTCACTGACCTACTGAGCCAGTACAGCTTTTCTTCTGACTCAACCTCGTCTTCCATTGACCAATACACCCCAGTTTAACCAAGATGCTGCCCTACACTTTGCAGCACTTATTCTCCCCCTGCCACCTAATCCCGCATCCCCTCCTCTGAAATTAGATGATATCCCTCCCCCTATCTACAATCAGGGTAACTCCCCCTCTCTCATTACCATATCCTGGTCTCACTCACCCACTCGCCCCTGTGCCTCTCTCGTCCAGCTGCCTATGTATGTTACTCTTATATGGCGCTTAGCTCCTGGTCACCCTTTGCTATTACCCAAAGCCCTAGTTCCCAACTGCTATGCAACCACTCCTGGATCAACAGCGCAAAGCTGCATTATATTATTATTGCCCTCCTACTCTTATCAGCTGGTGACATAAACCCCAACCTGGCCCAACTCAACCTCCTCCTCAGCCAGCACTGAGCCACATCTCTCAGCTCTTCCAAATGGCCTTAAAATACTACATATCAATATACGTAGTCCCTTCCCTAAAGTGGACTTGCTACAGCCACTGGCGGCTACACTCAACCCTGATATAATAATAATTTCCAAATCCTGGCTAAATAAAAAAATCAGTAACTCATCTCTTACTCTTCCTGGCTTCACAATATTGAGACAGGACCGACTTGGGAGAGGAGGTAGGGTAGCCATCTATGTCTCCTCTTCCATCCATTTCACTTCCTTCTTTTCTAGTGCTCTACAAAAAGCTACAAAGGCTCTGCTATTGCAAATCTGCTCCCCTTCTCCAAAATCTATCTTTTGTTGTAGCAGAGTCTTCTTTCCTTGTCCTGGCTCACAACCCAGTATTGCTACTTGAACTCATAACCACCTTAGTTGAGCCACTCTTCTGCTGGTGAATTATATATTATGGGAGAGTTCAACATAAATTGGACTACCATACCCAGCAAAGTGCTAAATACTATAAATGTGCTCAACTAACTTAAATCATCAAGATCTGACTATGGCTAAATCACAAGACAGAAACCATTCCCTCATCGACTGAGCCCTTACAACTCCACATCCATGGCGTCATTAATTCGGTACTCTAGCAGATGCCTCCAGTGACCATTGCATGACTTTCACTGAGTGCAAAATTCACAAAGTCAAAGTCCCTATAAAACTCTACAAATCCGATCATACAAATCCTGAACATTGACCCACTTCTTTATGAGGTTGACCAACACTAACTGGGCACCTATATCTGTTGCCAGTAACCTAGATGTCACAACTACTACTCCAGAGAATGATTCCTTGAAGTCTGGAATCAACATGCACCACTCGCCCGGAGTGCGTTCATGAAACCACCTCCCTGGATCTCCCAGAACTCATTGCTTGTCTAAGGGCATGTGATACAGCCTGGAAGCTTCATAAAGACACAAACTCCTTAAAGACTATGAGGCCTACGGGTCCTCAGAAACAAATGCACAAAAAGCCCTCATTTGGCCAAGGCTGATTACTTCAGCTCTCTTCTACTCTAATAAAATAACCCATCCAAATTCGAAAGTAATCCCTCACTTTTCTCCCCCAGGCTCCCTTCCCTCCCCTCCTCCAAATAAACAATACTGTCATTGCAAATACCCCTAGCATTGCTACAAAAATACACTCGCTTTACCTCATGTAGCTTCTACTCTGCTAGGCTCCTCCCAACCATTAACCATTAATCTCCACACCCATTAGAAGTCCTCCAGAGCCACCTCACCCAGCTTTCCATCTCTAAATTCTGAGAACTGGCATGCTGGTGGCCTTGGAAAACCCTAAGCCAGCAAGGTAGCTCCTCTGATGGACTGGACAAAGTTACTAAACTTGTCTGCCTCTGCCATTGCTCCCCCACTCACTGCTCTTTTCAATCTCAGTTTCACTTAGCCAAAATTCCCCATCAGTGAGCAGCCTATTGTCCTCCCTCTCCATAAGTGGAGCTACTCCTCCCCCCTGGGAACTACCGCCTATATCTCTCCTCCTAGCGTTGGCCAAACTACAAGAACAACTGGTCCTTGACTAACTATCCTCGTACCTCTCAGACAGAAATTTCTTCACCCAATATCAATCTGGGTTCCGTAAACATCACTCTACTGCTACCTCTGGCTGCTCTAGAATCACTGATCCTCCAGCCAGGCATGGTTGCAGTCACATAACCACTGCCATATTTATTGATCTTGTCCGAAAAGCTTTTGACATGGTTTCCGACTCCTCCTGCTCCTCCCTCTCATCAAGCTGGGCTGTCTGAACATGCCATTAAATGGTTCAACACTTACCTATATGACTGCTCACAGTCTGTAAAAATATCCGACTATCTCCCCTCCTCTACCCATATACTCTAGGTCCCAAAGGGTCCATACTAGAGCCCAATTCTCCTCCATCTTTCTGAATGATCTTCCATCCATCTGTACCTCATCTTCTATACATATGTATGCTGATGATGCGGTTCTATTCTCCTCAGGCCCCTCACCCTTGGATGTCAGCCTCCAGGCTCCAATGTGATTTCAATAATACCTAGAGCTGGTTTCAATCTCACCAACTCTTCCTAAATGCCAAAACTATGTCCATGACTTTTGGCACACATCAAAGCTGTCAAGGCTCCCTTCTGCCCCCTCCTTCACTACCCTCGATAGACAACTGTAATTGCTACCGAGTCTTCAGGTATCTGGGCGTTTGGCTGGATAAACATCTCACCTTCTTGGCCCATGTAGATGCCATGATAAAAAAACTCATCCCAAACTCAAAGTTGCCTTATATAGAAACACGCTCCTGCCTCCGCCACAGGCAGAGCGAACAGATCCAAAAATAGTCCTCCAGTTTTAGGTATTGCAATGTTGTTTTTATTGCTCTGCTCCTGCCATCTCCTTAGCCAACCTGGATACTCTTTTCAATTAATTCTGTCGGTTTGCTCTGGATGCACCTCACCTTGCCCGCTGCCAGCCTTGCCAAGCTTTAGCCTTCCATCCTAACAAATAGGTGACTGCATCATTCTTAAATCTCATCTCTAAATACTGACAGCACCTCCCTCCTACCTAAATTCTAATCCCCCACCACTACCTCTCAACTTCAAGAGCCCATGACCACAGAACTTGTCTGTTCCTGGAATCCACTGCTAGTGGACAGGCCTCCCCCTCTATCATCTCCCCAAAATGTAAATACTTCTAGACATATCCAATCCTTTTCTCGCCTGGCTCATTAAATCAAGCTCTTCATAATTTCCTCTCTGAAACCCACACGCTTTAGCTCCCCCTTTCTTGTCCTACATCCTATTTGATAACCCTGCTCACTCACTTCACTTGCCACCCTATACTATTCTTAGTCTGCATAGTGCAGAGCCATTGGTTCTAATTGCTATTACATTCGCTCTCTCTGTGTCTCACCACAAGCTCACTGCGACTGGTTTTACTTCTCTACCCTGTAATTGTTGCTTTTCATGCTAATGTGTAATTCAGTTGTAACCTATGTTTTTGTGTGATATTGTGTATTTTGTGTGTACTCATTGTTACTATAACTCCTATCACCCTCTCTCCCAGGTTGTGCGGAGACAAGCAACTTGTTGTTCAGTGTACCTTCCCTGGTGAAGCTTTCAATAAATAAATTAATTTGAGCACACAGTGGTGCATATTGTGACTACCTGGTCACCATTATGATGCTCCCAAGTAGTATACCAAAATGATCCTTGGCATGTAAGGTTCTACACCCCTGATCACAGTTTAAATGGCTCCAATTATTATGTAAATGATTCTTGGTGTCTAGTGCTCCCACCCAGGAATACTAAGCACAGGAGCTCATTTACTAGATGCATCCTGGAAAAGGGAAATTGTACAAGTGGGTCTTAGGTAGCACAATAGTTCAAAATACATAACATACATGGAGCAGAGTGGTACACAACCACAAATTACATTAGAATAATACATGCAAGATGTGAGAACTTGGTGACACATCAAACAATCGACAATGCATATACAGCACAGTCAGGAGCCACAAACCTATGCTGAGCGATCAAATACAAGCAGTTTTATTTATTTATTTATTTAGCTTTTGTTAACCGGAGGGGTACACTAGACAAGTTATGCCTATTTTCAGGAACTTTCCGGGGACAGTACAACAGGTAATACAGATACATCAGAACATGACAGCAAGTAAACAAGTACATAGAGTAACAAAATGCATTGAGTCACAAAATGGTGAGGCATGGGTGAACTGCTATGACAGAAATTGATATAGTACATATAATCAACAATATTGGTCTAGAGCATACATGAGTGCAGTCAGATGCCAGGAGAGCAATTGGATCATCTTAGAAATGACCAAAAGATAATTGGCAAGTCCTCAGAACAGTTGAACTCAAGTACAATTAGGCTAGGGAGGTTTGGGACATTTGCGCTGAGGCCAATTCAGATGCCCCACAGGGACTTCCAGAGCTTGCTGATGGGAGGTGGAATGAACATGGTCAGAAAAGGTTCCAAGCCTAGGAGCACATGCAACAAAGTCCCTGTCCCCATAAGGGTTCAGGTGAGAGTGCACAGCATCCCAGGACCCTGGGACCTGAGTGGGTAGAGGAGGGGTCAGGAGGTGACAGGAAGCTGTGCCAACCCCAGAAGAGGTGGCGGTTCTGATCACTTTGCCCAAGGCATCCCAGCCCAAGTTCAGGTGATTGGTCGGGAAAGCAAACCTAGTTTATCATAAAGCTCACAATGGTGGGTGAGGCAGAGGAGGCCAGTGCAGCGACAGATGTTATTGTATGTTGTGTGCCACTGAGTAAGAAGAGCTTTGGTACAGGCAAGTGGTGGAGACCATAGCTAAGGGAAGAGTAGTACACCTCTAGCAAGTGCCAGATGAGGCAGCAGGTGTCAGGTTATTTTTAGCCCTATAGGCGAGACCAATTACAGTTCACAGTTCTACAGACATTTAGGATATGACTCCTAGGTCAACTGTGGGTCAAGTGTCACCAAGGTATTTAATGGAGTTCACAGTTAGGAGGGGAGCTCCATCTGCACAACTGATATGCAAAGGGGCTGGAGAGGCTTTTACTTCAACATTAGCTATAAACATTTGTGCATAATGCCTAGAGTGGAAGCATAGGTGCCAAATTTTAGCTGTACCTAAACTGGAAACAAGTAATAGGAGAGCAAGAGGGAAAACTAGAGCAAGTGCAGGAGGAAGAGTGAGACCACTGAAGTGGTTTGAAAGAGAATCCATGTGGGAGGAGATTGGTGAATGGCTGGGGCAAGGGGTTCAGATTTTGGGAGCAGCAGTGCTGAGCGTGACTTACGATGGTTGTGGAAACTGAAAGGGACTGCTGGGTTGAATATTTCAGCTTCTGATGGTATGGCTATAACGGGCAGTTGGAGAGATAGGAGGTAGGAAACAAACCAGATTTGCCCACAAAGCTGGCACAGTGGGCATGGTGTCTGTCCACAAGAAAAGAAAAGGAGATTATATATAGAGCAGTGGTAGAGTCAAGAAGGATAGGTCGAGGTGTAATGGCAGAAATAGTTGAAGAGTGTGTCCAGTCTGGCAAGGAGGGTAGTGAAGGGGCTACGCTGTAGACCACATCACCATAGATCAGAGATTTGGAGGATCATTCTCTGGATAATAGCATGGTATGCTGGAGGTGGGATACAGTCACAGTTCCTGTAAGTGCATCAAATTGTGGTGCAGCTTTTTGACTATACATCCACTTGTTCCAGAAACATTTGGGTGCTAGTCTAGCCAGATACCAAGATAACTAAAGGTGGTGGCATCTTACAGGAGCCATCAGGGGTATGAAAGTAGGAAGAGGGAGGCCTAGAGTCTGGTGCCTTGTGCCAAAGGACATGGAGACAGCCTTCTTGGCATTGAGGAAAGCTGATTTGTGTGTGGTCAGGGCTGAACGATCAAAGTCAGTTGGAGTCTTTGGGCCTGCTGAGAGGACGTGTCATCCATGTACATATGAATGGATGCAGACAAGCACATGGAGGAGAGATCATAAGGAAAATGGAAAAAAGTAGTGGGCTTAACACAGTTCCTTATGGACCACAAGTGGATACAGGCAGGGAGGAGGGTGGGGTCACCACTTTGACTGCTTGGGACCTACCCTGTGGTAGGGTGGAACAGCTGATGTCTAAGTAGAGGCATGCAGCCTGGGTTTGGCTAATAATTTGGGTGGTAGACAGGGTTGAATGCTTTAGCTGGATCGATGAAGATAGCAGAAGTGATAGACCTGATCCATACCATTATGGATGGATTTGGTGAGTCTGAGCAGGTGGTGGAGTGATTTTGTGGAAGTCAGACTTGTATTGGGTGAAAAAGGAAGAGGTCAAAAAGGAGAGAGTTGTAACAAGATAATTGTTCCTGTATTTTGGAGGAGGAGAAATGAGCGGTAGCTGTTGTACCTGACGGGCCACCATCTTTGAAGGAGAGGTAACAAGTGGCAGCCTTCCAGTCAGCAGGGATGGAGGAACACCAGAAAGAGGTTAGGAGGTCATCCAATGGGGGAGGAAGATTGCAGAAGCAGTCAGATGGAGGAGCTTGCTATCAGCCATCTGGGATCCTACCATGGAAGGATTAGGCGGGAAGTGTGTCAGGGATAAAGGATGGAGTTACTGGAGAGAAAAAAAACAATAGTAGGAATGAAGAATGACAATCATGCAGGCTGGCAGGGAGGTGAGGAAGGGAGAGGGAGGGAGGAGAGGAGAGGTGAGATGAGGTACAGGTGATGAAAAAATTACATCTCTATGGTGATGAAGGAGAGGTTAGAGACAGAGGTGTCACTGACTCTGAGGACAGGCAAAGGCTGGGAGGGAGAAGAGATGTGGCAGCCTTTCAAAATTTAGACAGGTAACCAATGTTGGTACTGAAGTTAGATGTAAAATTCTCACCTTTGGCAAGCTTATTGCCATGGTACAGGTGCTGCGGAGATGATGATACCTCTGGCAGCCATGGGGGATGGGTTACGTTTATTTTTTGACCAGGCCAAATCATGCACTTGCAAGTAAGCTATGTGGTCAGCCATGATCTAGGGGAGATGGGGTACCTTTTCTCATGTCCTGCTCTGGGGGGGCATGGAGTCCCATAAATGGGAGGCAGTATAGCGCAGTGGTTTAAGCCTCTGAGCTGCAAATCTGGTGACATCCAGCAGACCAGACCTGGGTTTGAATCCCACAGCTTCCACTTGCATACTGTGTGACTCTGAGCAAGTCACTTAACTTCCCTGTGCTCCCAGGTTGCTCCTGTAAAAAAGCTTTCAGCTTAGTGTGCTACTCCTGGTTAAACAACTAAAAAAAATATATATATATTAGAGTAATTTTGTTTTGAAATATGTTAGCATGGAATCAGTAGAGCAGACCAATTGAGATGGGGACCAATCAGGTGACAGGTCATGGCACAAGGGGTGAGGTCAGGGATTTGAAAGAAATATAGCAGTGTTTGATGGGGTGAGGGGCTTTAGTTGAATGAGAGGCATCAGAGGTTGTGATTATGGTGTCAGATCAGAAAAGAGGAAGTCAAAGTGGGAATGCCACAGGGATCCATCTGACTCTTGTTCTGCTCAATATGCTCAGTAACAACGTTTGAGAATGAATCTGGGACGAGTCTCTATGAAGATGACACCAAGCTCATGGGAGGTAGATAGTGATGGGAAGTGAAACTGCAGACTGACATGTAAAGATTAGGAGAGGTGGCCTGGGTTTGGCAGTTGAAATTCAATGCCAAAAAGTGCAGGTGATTCACTAGGGGACAAGAACCACAGATGTACTGGATAGGAGGGGTGAGGCTGAGCACTACAGCTGAGAGGGACCTAGTATTCGTCATTGGTGACTCCCTTAAACAATCAAGCTAGTACAGTGAGGCATCTAGTCAGGCAAATAGGATACTAGGATATCAGAAGGGTTCTGATAGTAGAAGAAAAGGGTTTACTGCCTCTTATTGATCAGTGGTGAGGCTGCACTGGGTATACTGTTCAGAGTTCTGAACTACGAACTTCACCTCAGGAAAGATAAGGACAAAGGTGATGGGATGATTCAGAGCTGACAGGACAGATCGTATGAGGATCTGCTCAAGGCACTGAACATGTCTTCACTGGAGACCAGACAAGGAGAATGATATGATAGAGACCTTCAAGTCCTGTAAGGAATAAACAAGGTGAATGAAGAACTACTTAGCATGAGTAACAGTTCAAGGTTATGGGGGCACAAGTAGAGACTGATGGAAAGAGGTTAAAGAGGATATTGGAAAGTTTTATTTTCCAGAAATGGTGGTGGAAATGTGGAATAGTTTGCCAACTGAGATGGCAGGCACCAAAACCATAAATGGTTTAAACATGGCTCTGACAAAGTGAAGGTATAATGGTTACTCATGCTGATAGTAGTAGGGAAACAAGGGTGGATAGTGAAGGCTATTACACTGCATGGAGTAGGTTCTGAGGATTAATATGGGAAATGGGGCAGACAGGATGTACCATTTTATATTGATGCGCACAGTGCAAATAATACATAGCAGGCTGCTGGTGACAGTGGTTTGGAATATTGCACCAACTACTGACAATTTCGCGCTGCAATCGGGGCTGCCTCATCATTGCAGCATCAGCCATCTCTGCTGCAGCGAGGGCTTGACTCCGACTCAACACAGAGTGAGGATGTAAACCCTGATATTGTTTGTGAACAGACAATATAACTTCACAAATGTTTGTGCCAGCAGGGTCCCCAAACCCGTCGGCCTCAGTGCTCATTGTTTCTGGTGCGATGGGGGCCCACCCGTCGGCATTCTGTAACTTCCCAGCGCTTTTATTCCTGCGATGGGTGCCCAATCCCTGTAGGCTACAGCTGCCAAAGAAAGCCATTGGTGGCACACTGGGTGCCCATCCCAGCGTGCCACATGCCCCTGTAAAGGGAAAAATTATCCCGTAAAGTATTTTTTTTTTAACCTGCAAAAAAGGAAACAGTTTCTCGTAGTGTCCCTGGCCCCCACCTGCAATCTGCACCAACCCACTGCGCACCCTGCCTCCCCACACACCCCTGTCACCCCATACTTACCTCCTGGAGCTTGGCGCGAAGATCTTCGGTGGACCAGGAACACGTCTGCACTCTTCAAAGCTGACCGTGAACTGAGGAAATGCCGGTAAGCTGTATAATGTAATAAATAGTGTTTTTCAACTTTGAGTACTTGTCTCAGGCATTTTGGGACTTTTCACCAAATTTTCAACATAGGGTTTTGGGACCCTCTCATGAATTCTTGAACTGATGACTGCATTAATCGCCCAGGTGATTTTGCAGTCACTGCGTGGAATCATCTTTCGGGGCCGATTAACAAAACGACAGTGCCAGTGTTCATGAGGTGGATCTCAAAAAGCCTATATTGTAAATTTGGTGGGAAAAATCAAAAAAATGACTGTTTTACGAGTGTGCGCTGTGCAGTTGCTACCCATGCTCGTAACTTCGTGAATTTGCAATATTTTCATGCCAGATTTTCAACATTGGCATTTTTTCACACCTCCTTGTGAACAGTACAGCTGTCATTGTTCACATCCTAGCGGAAATGTGTTTTCGCACTCTCTGGCATGAATAAGCGAGTCGCTGTGGGAAATCAGTGTTCAGGACAGATTAAGAAAATGGAGTGACACTGTTCATGAGTAGAGGTCCTGAAATGGCTGTGTTGAAAATCTGCTAATGATACTCAATAAAATGACTGTGTTACGAGCGTGGGTTGCGAGTTTGCACGCTACCTCGTAACCGATGATTTTATATTTTCACTCCAGATTTTCAACATTGCCATTTTCCCACACCTACTTATGAACAGTGCATCCATCATTTTTCCCATCCTGGCTGAAATGTGTTTTCACACTTCCGGTGCAGAATAGAGCAGTAGCTGTGGGAAATCACAGCTGTCATTTTTCACATCCTGACTGAAATGTGGTTTCACAGTTGACGCACACAATAAAGTGGTCGCTGTGGTAAATCAGTGTTAGGGACAGATTAAGAAAATGACAGTGGCACTGTTCATGAGCAGAGGTCCTAAAAGCCCTATGTTGAAAATTTGGTGACAAAACTCCATAACATGACTGTGTTACAAGCGTGCATTGAACTGTTTCATGCACCCTTGTAACTTTGCACATTTGTAATATTTTCACAGCACATTTTCAACAGTGGCACTTTTTTTACACCTCCTTATGAAGAGTACAGGTGTCATTTTTCACATCCGGTCTAAATATGTTTTTGCACTCTTGCCGGAGAATAGCATGGTCGCTGTGGGAAATCAGTGTTTGGGACAGATTAAGATCGAACAAGTGGGGGTGACCGAGCTAAACTCAGCTCTGTTGGGACTGCTGCGGATTTGTTTGTGGGCGGAAAAAGGCCCCAGCACAAGAGCCCAGTACAAAAGGGCAGCCTGCAGCACTGGGAGAAACAGAATGAGAGAGCGAGTGAGGGAGGGTGAGTGAGTGAACTCACCGGAGCACTGTCAGGACTGCTGTGGGTTTCTTTGTGGGCAGAAAAAGGTGTCAAATCAGGCAGGGGCCAAGTAGAAAAGGCCAGCCTGCAGTGGTGGGAGAAACAGTATGAGTGAGTGAGATGGGGGACTGAGTGAACTCAATAGATCTCTAGCAGGACTGCTGCAGATTTCTTTGTGGGCAGAAAAAGGTGCCAATGCAGGCAGGAGCACCGTACAAAAGGGCCACTTGCAGTGCCAGGACAAACAGAATAAGCGTGTGACAGAGGGAGACTGAGCGACCTCAATGTAGCTCTGTTAGGACAGCTGCAGATTTCTTTGTGGACAGACAAAGGTGTCAACGCAGCCAGGAGCCCCGTACACAAGCGCAGCCTGCAGCACCAAGAGAAACAGAATGAGTGAGTGACAAAGCGGAAGTAAGCGAGCTCAACAGAGCTGTATTGTGACTGCTGAGGATTTCTTTGTGGGCAGAAAATGTGGCAACGGAGGCAGAGGCCGGCTACAAAGGCCAGCCTGCAGCACCGGGAGGAACGGAATGAGTGAGTGAGAGGGGGGAGTGAGCAAGCTCAATGGAGCTGTTTCGGGACTGCTTCAGATTTCTTTCTGGCCAGAACAAGCCGCCAGTGCAGGCAGGAGCCCAGTACAAATGGGCAGCCTGCAGTGGCAGGAGACACAGAACGAGTAAGTGAGGGAGGGGGAGTGAGTGAGCACAACGGAGCTCTTTTGGGACTGCTGCAGATTTGTTTGTGGGCAGAAAAAGACAGCAATACACGCTGGGGCCCAGTACAAAAGGGCAGCCTGCAGTGGCAGGAAAACCAGAATGAGCGAGTGAGAGAGGGGGAGTGAGCGAGCTCAATGATGACTGCTGCACATTTCTTTGTGGGCATGAAAAGCCGGCAACACAGGCAGGAGCCCAGTACAAAAGGGCAGCCTGCAGCGCTGGTAGAAACGGAATGAGCGAGTGAGAGAGGGGGAATGAGAGCAAGCTGAATGGAGCTGTTTCGGGACTGCTGCAGATTTCTTTGTGGGCAGAAAAAAGCAGCAATGTAGGCAGGAGCCCAGTACAAAAGGCCAGTCTGCAGTGCAGGCAGAAATGGAATGGGTGACTTAGAGAGGGGGAGTGAGTAAGCTCAACAGACCTGCGTCAGAACTGCTGCAGATCTATTTGTGGGCAGAATAAGCCAATGCAGGCAGGAACCCTGTACAAAAGGACAGCCTGCAGCCGTGGCAGAAACAGAATGAGTCAGTAAGAGAGGGGGGAGTGAGTGAGCTCAACAGAGCTCTATCGTGACTACTGTGGATTCCTTTGTGGGCAGAAAAAGGTGGCAATGCAGGCAGGAGCCCAATACAAGAGCCCAGCCTGCAGCGCCGGCAGACACGGAACGAGTGAGTGACAGAGGGGGAGTGAGCAACCTCAACAGACCTGTGTTGGGACTACAGCAGATTTCTTTGTTGACAGAAAAAGCCAGCAACAGAGGCAGGAGCCCAGTACAAAAGGCCAGCCTGCAACACAAGGAGAAACAGAATGAGGGAGTCAGGGGGGGAGTGACCCACCTCAACAGAGCTCTGTCAGGCCATTTGTGGATTTCTTTGTGGACAGAAAAGGGTGCCAACGTAGGAAGGAGCTCAGTACAAAACAGCAGCCTGCAGCACTGGGAGAAACAGAATGAGCGAGTGACAGAGGGCCAGTGAGCGAGCTCAACGGACCAATGCAATCAACATTCAGCATTGACAAATGCTTGTTTTTTTATTGTGTCCAGAACTGACTGTGTATGTATGTGTGTGGGGGGTTGCTGGCAGGCTACGTGTGTGCAGTTAAAACACGATTCCCAGAATCATTAACTAGCACTAACCACGCAGTGTGTTAACACTTCAAGAAAGCATTTAGTATACCTGTACACCTTATATGCTTTAGAGCAACCCCCAGTTGTATGAGCACCTGGTTACAATTAGTAATCCTGTGCAAAAAAAAATTGTGCCACATTAACAGGTTAACACTGCACAGAAGAATGCTTTTTAAAATAGTATCAGCCATGCTTATCACAATGCAGTGCTAGTTCTGTTACAGTGGTATGTGGGCCCCCATTTTCATGTTAGTGTTGTGCACTCCTAAGTGATGCACCTGAGATAGCGCACAGCCACAGAAGATGGTGGTAAATGGCACTCCCTCCAGTGAGGAGAGAGTGACCAGTAGGGTGCCAGAGGGCTCAGTAATGGGACACATCCTCTTCAGTGTCTTTATAAGTGGCATAACAGAAAAACTGGAAGGGGAGATATGCCTTTTTGCAGATGACACCACAATCTGTAATAGCGTTGATAGGTGCAGATGGAGAGAATGAGTGGGGACATTAGAAAACTTAAAGAGTGCTATGGGACATGGCAGTTTGGGTTCAAAGCCAAAAAGTGCAAAATCAATCATCTAGGGACTAGAAGCCTAGAGGCTGAGTATAAAATGTAGAGGGAGGTACTTATGGTCACTAAGGAAACCTTTTATACAGCACTGTGCTCTGTATGCAGGAGAGGATTACTCATTTACATGGCCGTAGTAGTATATATGCACATGCACATGATCAGGGTAGCATGAAGTGATGCTGAATACGACACCGATCCAACCATGCTGTTCCCACAGTGTAATGTTTAGCTCTGCACGCTAACCTTCTGAAAATGGGGCCCTAACTGACTAAAAATCCTGGCCGATGCCTCCTAAGATGCAGAAGGTAAACATAAAAGGTTTATCTTATCTATCTCTTTATGTATTGTTTTATCGTATTTTGCTTGCAAAAACCTTTATCCGATTTCAGAACATTGTGATGTGACTTCAAATGTTTATAACAGACTAGTTAAAATACAGTTTGTTTTCTACTTTTACCTATATGCTGTCTTTATTTACTTATAAAAACACAGTCTGGTGGGCTGGCCTAGCAGCTTGGTGGTGATTGCACTGCCTCCCATGCCAGTGGCCCAGTTTTGGGTGTGGACCTGAGTTGCACAGGGGTTAGCTGGGGAGGGGGGGAGATATGATTGAGCATCTCAGGGAATGCTCTCCTCTCAGTGAGGGGAAGTCTGACCACCCCGCTCTTCAACATCCACCTAGCTGAAGGCTGGCAGGGCAGTGGAGTTGCATAAGGGGGAGGGCTCAGGCAGGCACAAAGAAAGCAAGTGACTTTATATGCAATTGCATCATTCCATGCTTGGCTGCCCAGGGGATGAAACCAAAGGTAGAAACCCCCCTAGTGGAAAAATGATCCAACAACCTGCCGCAGATTTTGCACTGCTAAATGGACTCAGCTCATATATGTCTCTCCTTGTCAATGGCCTTCCCCCTCCTGGCCCCAACACGGGGGATGTGAGTGGGGGGGGATCTCACAGCAAATATGTCCTGTGGATGGTAAGTGATTGGGCTGGAGATGTCAGTGGGCTAAGGGCTAGCAGGGTGACTAAGGAGATAAAAATCTCTATGGGAAAAAAAAAGGAAATAAAACAGAGTTTGAGAAGCTCAAACCCCAAAACAGACTGTGCATGCCTCCAGTGAGGATTCACAGTAAAGTTATTTAGTAAAACAATGCAAATTATATGCATATGCCAGCTAAACTCCTGATGAAAATTGAATACTGAGGTATTGCAGCAAAAATATATATTTTAAAATAAAAACTTAAAACATAGTCCATAGAGTACAAACTAGCAATGATTTTGGCTTACACTTCCACAGCTCCTGAAGTGCTTCCCAAGCATTCAACTCAGATAAGTTGCTGGACTTACACAGTAATTAATTACACATAAAACAAATCAACACTTTAACTTGGAAAAATGCATGCAACTTCCTATGTATACAGGTATGTTAGGAATATCCTGTATTAGCTTCCTATACAAATGTGTTGTCTGATAGTAAATGAAGGCAGCACTTATTTAAAAGAATAAACTACAGCATTTAAATTAGTTTTAAAAGTTTCTTGTCACATCACAACGGTCTGATATTTGACTAAAGGTGTGCAAGCAAAACAAAAGGAAAAACCCCATAAAGAAGTAGAATAAGAGATAGTCCTGTTTTGTTTACCTCAGCTCTGCAGTTTCAGACATCCTCTCATCAAGCTAGCAGCTAACTGAATGCAGCAGGCAATGAGTTCAACTCTAGGACATTCATGGGGAAGGGGCAAAGGGATGGGTAGTTTCAGAACATAGTCCATTTCAGTATATAGTTTATTTGTTTCAGTATATAGAGTATGTGAATTTTTCAGTCTACAGTGTATGTGTTTCAATAGATAGTGTATGTGTTTCAACATGTAGTGTATTTATTTCAGTATATTGTGTATGCAGATTTTTCAGTGCATAGTGTATTTATTTCAACAGATAGTGTATGTATTTCAATATAAAGTGAAGATGTTTCAATATATAGTGTATTTGTTTCAGTATATAGTGTATGTGCTTTTTTCAGTGTGTAGTATATGCATTTCAATAGATAGTGTATGTATTTCAATATAGTGTATTTGTTTCAATATATAGTGTATGCAGATTTTTCAGTGCATAGTGTATTTATTTCAATAGATAGTGTATGCATTTCAATATAAAGTGTAGATGTTTCAATATATAGTGTATTTGTTTCAGTATATAGTGTATATGCTTTTTTCAGTGTGTAGTGTATGTATTTCAATATATAGTATATTTGTTTCAGTATATAGTGTATGCAGTTTTTCTCAATATATAGTGTATGTGTTACAATCTATAGAGTATTTGTTTCAGTAGATAGTTTATGTGGATGTTTCAGTCTGTAGTGTATGTATCTCAATAGGTAGTGTATATGTTTCAGTACATAGTACATTTGTTTCAGTATATAGTGTATGTGGATTTTCAGTACTCAGTATGTGGATTTCAGTAGATAGTGTATGTATTTCGCTATGCAATGTAAGCATTTCACTATATAGTGTATGTGTTTCACTATATAATATACGTATTTCAGTATACAGTATATGTATTTCACTATATGATGTATATATTTCAGTAGATACTGTATGTGGTTCACTACATTGTGTATGTATCTCACTATATAATGTATATATTTCACTATATGATGTATGTATTTCACCATATAGTGTGTGTTTTACTATACAGCCAGAGATTCTGAATTATGTCCCTAACGGCTTGCCATAACACAGCACAGCCTGTCACCTTCCATGGAGTGGAGTTGAATCACATCTCAGTCTCACCACGGCCTCTCCATTCATTACCGTGCAGTTACTTCCTGTTTGCCTCCTCCCCTACCATACTATTGTCTTGCTACCAGCCCCGCATAACTTCAAGCAGTCTGAAAGTTTAACAAGAGTGCTAGTCTTGACTAGCATGAAAGACAGTAACTGATCATTTCAACTGTCAAATCTGGTTGAGGAATGTGAAGTCTAGCAGGTGTCTGGACTACTGCAAAGTATAGGAAGAGATGGGTGGGTGCCCCTCTGACTGCTCTGATGCCTAAGGGCTCTGGAGATTAAGGCCACTCCCATCTTACAAAAAAATACAATGGGATACTCTGTGCTTACAGTCACCACCGTTATAGCCCACCCTCCCAAAGCTTAACAGCCACATGCAAATAGCTCAGTGATTATCGCACATAAAATGTAAAGAATGCTATGCAGAACTGAATGTGGTCTTACTTATCAGCAATATATAACATCCATTTAGCCAGAGTTCCAAAGTATGAAGAAACAATTTAATCTCTGCCTCTCCATGAATAAGGGAACTCACAGGGTAATAGCTAGCAATACAAATCAGAGAGGTCCAAAAAGGTCCACTGTACTATGATGCTACTCCCTGATGTTGCTGGTCCATCTCTGTGTGTTTGTGAATGGCACCATGCATGAATTACGGTCACTAGACAAGGTTCTGGAATTCACAAAGTTAAGGCAAGAGAAAGAAAACACAAAAGTACAGACCTGAAGTAAGTGTTTGGAAATGGTCAGGCTGTACTTTTCCAGGCATTCAATTTTACTGCTGAGCAATTTGCAGAACAGGGGAGGCTATGACTTGGTCTGGGTCACACAGTCAGTTAGGGACTCCATAGGGATTTGAACCCATGCCTTTGGGGTCCAAGTTTGTGCACAGTGCCTCCTTCATATCTTATAAGCCCTTTCTTTTTATTGTGTGTGCTTTTTCCCTTGTGAGCAGGCTGATTCAGAGGATGACTGTGGAAGATCCGACTCACCATTAGATACAGCATGATGTCAAAAACCAGGGACACATTACATTAGTCTATTTCAGGGAGCAAAGCTGAGCAAGGAGGAATCTCAACTCACTGCTAAGATTTTTAGAAAGTTGAACACGGCATTTGCGTGGAGGAATGAGAGATACCACTGTTGGGTGGATCTGGATTCTTGGATGCTGCATGGGTGCTGTGGGGGTGATGTGGTGACAAGCTGGAGAAGCAGTGCACAGAGGGCCAGCTCTTAGAACAGCCCGCGCAGTCCGCAAAAGTGGCTACACATGGGTGCTGTGGGGGTGATGTGATGACAAGCTGGAGAAGCAGTGCACAGAGGGACAGCTCTTAGAACAGCCTGCGCAGTCTGCAAAAATGGCTACACATGGGTGCTGTGGGGGTGATGTGGTGACAAGCTGGAGAAGCAATGCACAGAGGGCCAGCACTTAGAACAGCCTGTGCAGTCTGCAAAAGTGGCTACACATGGGTGCTGGGGGGCTGATGTGCCACCACCACTGAAACACAACAGCAGTTGTAGTTGAATGTTTTTTCTTAATTCTTCCCCTTGTTAGCAGGCTGATTCAGTGGATGACTGTGGAGGATCTGAATCACCACTAGATGCAGGGTGATGTTGAACACCAGGGACACATTACAGTAGTCTATTTCAGGGAGCAATGTTGAGATTTTTAAAAAGTTAAACATGGCATTTGTGTGGAGGAATGAGATGCCATGCCTGGGTGGATCTGGATTCTTGGGTACCCCATGGGTAATGTGGTGATAAGCCGGAGAAGGGGTGTACAGAGGGGCAGATCTAACAACAGTCTGTGCAGTATGAAGTTGTGGCTACAGCCATAGAGGTCAGGGCTAGCACACCAAGGCAATCAAACTTCTTTAGGAAAAGGCTGTACAATGATAACTGTGAGAAAAGTTCAAATTATTATTCATGGAGTGCTTCTTATAGTTATCCTCACACCTTTTCCATCACATCATGAATCTGGCCAAAAACATTACACGAGGTGGCAGAGTATTACTGTCCATCCCAGACCCTGCTAATCAGTCTTGTCAGTGCCTTGCTGCAGCAGAAAGTAAGTATATAAAGATAAACATCATTAAGCTTGTTTGCACTGACAACTTTGCAGCACATCAACCCATGCAAACAGGTTGATGTGTTGCAAACTAGCTTTGTAGATGCTTTCCGGAGCACCGTAAGTACACTTTGGATCCTTATTTTGCTGTGACTCTTGTGTGGGGACGTGTATCAGAGTGAGTGCATTAATCTGCATTGTGAATGCTTTCCTGCGCTTGCTACAACATGAAACCTTCCTTCCCAGCATCCTCCACTGGTCACATGAGTCTCTTTGCTGGAACCAGGAAGTAGGAGAGACCAACTGGCAATTCCTATGGGCATGTGAGTAACCAGGGAATGACAGCGCCTGGACAGTTTGTAGCATTTGGTCGATTAAAGGGATTTACTCACTGAAAGTGTGTCAGAGTGAAAGAGTGGTCAGTGTGCATTATTTTGAGTTTGTGCTCTTAATGGGGCAGATGGGTTTTGGGGGAGGGGACTGGTCATAGCAGTGAGTGTGTCACTACCAGTGTCGATCCAAACAACCTGATCCACTCAGTGTACAGCTCCTTCTGGTGCAACCTTCAGCGCTGCGAGTGTGGGCTATGTAAACACATAACTGATGTTGGTGCAGCCAGTACAGAGGGAAGAGAATAGTGCATAACCAAGAGTGCTGTGGCTGTGTAAACACAGCAAAAAATGACTATTAAAAAAAAAATAAAACATCTATCTAGAGCAAGGGAAATGGCAGTCTACAAACCAACTTCACTGCTGCAGTACCAGAACACTTGTGACCTAACAGTGCACTGTGCCTTGAGGATTTCCATCCCCCCCTTCCTTGAGCAGTTCTAAATGTTAAGTTATCAAAATCAACTAGTTTTCAGTGTGTTTCTTACATGTGGTTGTATTTGAACCTGCTGCCTGGTCAATAAGGATGCAGGCAAAAAGCAGCACAACTCTGGAATCAAAGGCAGGGGTGCAGAAGCAGGTGGCTTACCTGAAAACTGAGACATAAAAACAAAAAATCTGCACACAGGTCTTGAACAGCGAATACTGGAATTGATACTTTATTCAAGTAAATTTATTGCTCTAGGTGCTCCAGCTGATGAGGACACACCTGCCCCCTGCTGGTCTCCCAAAGGAGGTGTACCCATACCCATTACAGCCACTTCTTCTTCTTCTTCTTGCTGTTAAAGACACAGTCCAATTTAATGTTTTATATGTCCAAGTAAGCATTAACCCACGAGACAGCATGGGTCTACTAGAGAATTAATTCATGCCTGGGGCACGAGTGCCTCCAACCACCCAGGCATGGATTATTTCTCAAGTAGACCCACGCTGTCAAGTGGGTTAATGCTCTTGTAACATGACAAGTGCCAGTCATCATGGCACAACACTGTTGCCTTCTGTGCCAGCTTGCAAGTGGGGGAAGCGTCCCGTCATGGCACAACACTGTTTACTTCTGTGCTGATTTGGGACTTCTGAGCTGACTTAGGAGTGTGATCTGGAAACATTTCCAGGGGTTGCTTGCTCTGTTCCTCTGTCTCTTCAAACCCACATCAGTCCTCCAATCCTACCTCTGTCTGGTGCCATGCATCCCATGACACAGCGCACACACAGGGGCTCCCCACAGCTCTGTCTCTGGAACACAACAGTCCTCCGGTTCTTCATACTATCTGTTGCCGTGCACCCCAGGAGACACTGCAACTAGTAATCCACTCTCCTGCTTCTGTGACATGTCCTACGGGACACAACAGTCCTCTTGTCTCTCCGTTGTCTGATGCAATGCATGCTGGGACACACCAGGAACATCACACCACTTCCCCAATTTTCTGATGGCTTTCTGCCATCCTCTGCTGACTGATAGGTCTGTGATGAGAGGAGCTGAGTGTCTGGGATGCGATAGCAGGAGCCGATACATTGAGAGGCACAAGGTGCAGGTTTCATCAACATTTTGATTGTTGGAGACACAGGGAGAGACTGCTGCCATTCTTTCCGATGCTCGTGCTCCTTCTGGGGCTGGGGCTCACAAGGGTACTGCTGTTACTGTCAGCAACCATGGATTACATGGAAATGAATCCATGGCCAGCTAACGTCTTTCTGCCAATCTGCCTGTCGTCTGCTCCAGAGCCATGTTACAAGCATATGTAGCACATTGTAACAGTGAAAAGCTTTTCTTCCTCGTACCTTTTTCTTGTCCCCCCATTTTATATATTCTTTCACTTCCTCCTTATTATTACACATTTTGATGAATTTGGTGCTTAGATTTTTATTTGTAGGTAAAAGTTTGTGATTCATTGCTACAATGTGCTTCATATGCTTGCAAATATAAAATGTTAACTTGGACTACTGTGTCGTTAACAACCAAAAGATACAACCTGGTTGCAATAGGTATGGGTATGCCCCATCTGGAAGACCTGCAGGGGGCAGGTGTGTCCTCATCAGTTGGAGCACTTACATCAATAAATTTACTTACATAAAGTATGAGTTCATGTAGTCACTGTGTGAGTCCTGTGTACGGATTTTTTGTTTTTTGTCTCAGTTTTCAGGTAAGCTACCTGCTTCTGCACCCCTGCCTTTGTTTCCAGAGACGCGCTACTTTTTGCCTGCATCGTGACTTGTATAGTCCTTTGCAGCAGCTGCCAAATACTCAGTTGAGCAGTTTACTTAGTGGGAGTGTAGCAGCTGATTTCCATCTGGGAACTGTGAGTTCAAAGCTCTGATACAGCATGTATAAATCTGAATGCTATTTCTTCATCAGCTGCCTTTTTTAAGCTTGTCTGTATTAGAGAAAGGGCATGAGTCATTCATAGAATTTGAAGAGGACTCAACAAGTGAAGAGCAACAGCTGGCAATGGAAGAATCTGACTGTTTTGAGGACAAGGAAACTACTTTGAAGCTCACATGAAAGTAACTTTAGGCAGTGACAGCCCAGCTATAGTCTTGAACTCTGGTTGTTTAGAACGCCATTTTTACAGCTCGAAAAATTTAAAGCTCTAGAAATCTGTAAATATTACAACAAAATTAGACTAGAACGGTATATGGCGAAGGGCTGGTCCCCATGCAGTTTAAGACTAGGCAAACAGCCTGCATATGGTCTCTCTGATAAAATTGTGAAACCAGAATGGGAGGCAGCATTCACAAAGTGCATGGATGACATAATGAAAGCACTTATATGTAAAGAGGAGAGAGAACTTAAAGAACTTGAGAAAGAAATTGTTGAAATGCAAGACAAAATTAGGTCACTAAAGAATAATTTGAAATGTGCTGATCTGAATAAGATATATATAATAACAGCACTATCAAACTTGAGACTGAAATATTCAATCAATAAAAGGAAAATTACAGAGAGATGCAGGTGATTTTCAAAAAGATGACATTTTAAGCGGGACAGAGCAGATACATCACCCATGAGGTGCTGTTTAAGAAGTGGGTCACAAGGTGGGCAAAAAGAGATTCAGATCAAAATCTAGCCACAAAAAAAACAACAGTCTAACAAAAGCAATTAAGAAGTGGTAATTACTGATTCAGAAATTGACACAGGTTCTGAAGCAGAAAATACTGACTCCCCTAATCAAGGAGCAGTAGGAGGGTAGTTTCTCCACCTACAGAACAAAAAAAAAAGAAAAATCTACCAGCCAATAAAATAGACAGTCAAAAAATAGGAAAAAAGAAGAGGATGTAGAGGGAGATGGCATCACAAGGCCAAAGAGAACTTTGAGGAGACCCCCCCCAAAATAATCTTGAATCTCACTAATTTACTTCTAACAGAGGCACAAATAAATATTTTGCAACCTCACCTTTCTTTTGCCCCTTCACCTGCAGTGGTCATGTTCAATATTAAAGTGGATATCTTTAAATTCATTAGAAAAATTTAAACTAAAATATCGTTTTGCATCCACAGCAATGATAGGACTTACAACTGAACAAACACCCTCAGAACCCCTACAGTTTTATATGTCAACTTTGTCAAGCTCACCGGAGGACAACATGGACATTGTGGAATCAAGTACATATATGGACTCATTTTCCAAGGACTTGCAATATGACAATAACATGGGTTTAATTTACAGTATTACTTGGACATAAGTTATTTATTGAGTGACCCTCAGTTAGAATTAAGTGACTTATTGAATGTCTCTCAGAATCGATAGTTCAGTACTTGCTGAGGGCAGAAAACAAACCAAGATCAGTATTTATGCCTGGTCATGCTCAGTGTGGCTAGAATGAGTGAGGTACATTTCTGAGCATGCTCAGTGTGGCCAGAATGAGTGAGATAAATTTCTGAGCATGCTCAGTGACCAGCTTCATTTATCCAGCTCATGTTGTCCAAAATAACATGTTTATCTTGCCACATTTATTTTCACACCTGTTGTATAAATTCACTTATATAAAGTATGGGTTCCTGTATTCACTGTGTGATAACTGTGTGCTGATTTCTTGTTTTTATCTGTATTTAGCATGTATTATTGACAGTATGTATGCTGGTGCCTTTTTTTGTTTACCATTTATTTATCCAAGGCAGCATAGCCGTGAGAGAAAGATTCTCATTTAACAATGGGATCAATGCTTCTGCCTATTCTAACATCTGTAAATGCCACACTAAAACAATGATGGTTGAAGTAAGCTGTTGAGTCACAAGTGAGAGGATCAGGAGGTAGGCTAAAATCCTGCCATAGCCACGCACACGCTTTGAACTCTCAGAAACCTATTTAACATATAATGCTTCAGCTTGGCATTTACAGTTGCAAGAAGGGGAACAAGCAAGCACTCCACTTAAAACAAGATGCTTTCTCTCAGCTATGCTATCTTGGGTAAATAAATGGTAACAAAAATGGCACCAGTATGATTGCAGATATTTTATAAAGTATTGATAGATCTGTAAAATTAAATTATTTTTAGAAACATAACAATGCTTTATGACACAGATGTTGTGATACTGTACATTTAGCAGTACCCCTTTCCACAGTTCTAAGCTGCTGTTGTATAGTCCCTGACCCTACTGGGTTTGTAATTAAGAAACACTACAGTCCCCTTCAGTATCATTGATTTGTTCACCTATCTATACTTCAGTTTCATCATTTAGTTCATCTATGCACACTCTTTGGTTTTATCTTTTAATTGTTTTCATGGTGTGTTAAAAATGGGAACATTATTTAGTCTCCCACAGATTATCCCAGCCTCCAAGGTCTCCTGAGTTACTTGCTGAACTAAAGTAAACCATTCTATTGCTTATCTCTGCTGTTTTCCTGCCTTTGGCGGAACTCTGCCATCCTTGCTGCCTGTCCATCTGGGTCTATGCTAGATTTTCCACAACACAAGGATGAAAGGTAGGATCTGAGGTTCAATTTTCAAAGAGCCCTAAGATCGATGCAAGTTGTGGCAATCCAGGGCTACAGCACACTCCAGATGTGTCAGGGATGATGTGCCCAATTGTGCAATATCAGGGGTCCCCACACCGAAAATCCAGGAGTTGCCCGAGCTACAGGGCTGCACCAAATATTGGGTGCACCTGCGGTGTTTGACAGAGGGATCCATCATCCCCCCCTCATGCAAGCTGACATGACCCCTAGAGGTGGGGATGTGGGTGACCGCCTGGCTGGAAGATGGCAAATGGGGGCTGCTGGGGCTCTGAAGGTGCCATAGGGCATGAGGGGGCACTGCAGCAGGTATAGGGAGTGAAGGAGGCACCTAGCAGAGGAGCCACAGGGCACATGGATACACCTTATGGCACCTCTGCCAGGTGCCCATTCTGGTCCCTATGCATGCCTCAGTGTCCTCCATGCACTATGGCACCCTTGGTGCCCCATCAGTCCAGTTCACCACCTTCCTGATCCCCTGAATCAACCCCTGCCCTGTCAGTCTCTGGTGCCAGGCCATTAAACCACCTCCTGGCTGGTCTAACTTCAGCCCCCTGTTATGGCCATGGCAGAGCTTATGGAATCCATGATAAGGGGATGTTGCAGCCCTGCCATGGTACAAGGCCCCTGGTGACCCAGCACAGGGGTACATTTGCCACAATGGTGGTGGTGGGGGCTTTGCTGCAAATAGCCTGATTTCATCGCAGCTGGCCTTTGGAAATCATGATTGCCTTATTCTGTTTTGCAAGGTGCCACTTGAGTCATACACTGTTGGTGCAGGCACCTTCCATCACAGAATTTATTTTAAAAAAACGGAGCCCCTTGTCTCTACTGATAGGTTGAGGAGTGTCTCCTGTCATGGTAAGATCCTTTTTGCTATTGCAGGTACACATCCAGCAGTAGCATGTCTGCATTGCCATCTTATTCTGGGGTGTCCATTACTGTAATTTCTTTATCTCAAAGATCCATGGTTGTGTCCTTTGGTGTCATAAAATGTTGTGGAACACTTTCAAAGAGGATTCTTAGTTAGACTGAAAACAATGTTTAGGTAGTCAGTGGAAACTGGAATCGATCTGTGAACAGAAGGGGACTGGAATGGAGCAATTCCAGTTTTCATACTGGCATGACCCCCGGCATGCTGAAATTTCACCCAAACCCACCAGAATGGAGTCCCAACCTATCAGGATGCCTGTCTGTACTGTGTTCATTGCCTTATCAATTCTTACATCTGGAAGGTCAGGCTGACACACTTACAGGATCAATACGTTTTTGAGAGTCCTAAGAGAGTACGTGGCTGCAGTGGGATTGGAAACTGCCTCCCAAGCCACACGACAGACAGTGCTCTGGATACAAGTTTGCAGTGTCTTCTTATCTGACATAGAAATGTCTGCCTATCCACTGAATTATATGAATTCTTTAGAGACTTCACAATTATTTATCAACCAAATGTGAGCATGCTTGTGCCAGATTTATTTTTATTTTTTTACCATTTCTTTGAATGAAAGTGTTTTGTTTTCAGTTGGGACATTGCTGGTACACATTATTAAATGTCCAGGCTGAAGAAATGAGAACTTAAGAAATACCCAAACAGTATGTGGATGTTGTGGGAGTAGAACCTGCCTCCTGGTCACCATTACTGCGCTCCATATAAAATGGCAAGAAAAAGCTAGAAATTTCATTGGCTGAGAGATGTCACCTGACCATGCATTAAAACTCTATAAACACACGGTCAGGTACCAGATCTCATTTTCCTCCCCAAAAAAAGCTGCTTGGCTACATTTTATAAGTGTAACAAGCCCCTTCAGGGTGTGCATCTTACAATTTTAATGCACTTTCCAGGGGTGTAAGGATACTTGTCCTTCAGCCTTGTGCCTTACTATACTCCTTTCATTAAAATCCTGTAATGCACACACACACTGCTGTGGCTTATTATTTACTTGACAAGAACTGCCAATTTCTTTTTACCTGGGAGTATAACTGAATTTTTACTTACCTATTAAGCTCTAATAATTTATATTTAGAAACTTAACAATACCTTATAAAATAACTGCGATCATACTAATGCCATTTTCTTATTCAAATTTTTTTACACAAGACAGCCTAGATGAGTGTAAGTGTCTCGAGTCCAGTGGGAGTCTTTGCTACTTGCTGGTACTCAGTTTTACCTCTGGAAGTGCTAGGCATTAATAATGTATATGTATAATATTTAGGCATTACCATTTTTTTCTTTACCTCCAGCTTGCTGACTGATGTACAAATGGTGTCAAGACAAGCCAGCATGCATGCATGTGACATAAGTGCCTCATTTACTTTATATCAGTCCCATAGTTATCACTTTTATTTCCAGATGCACTTGTCATTTCTACAGTATTGTTTTTGTGCCTTTCAATTCTTTCCAGTCAATGTTCTGCGACTGCCAGGCACAATGAGAATTTCTAAGTAACTCATCAGGATGGCAACGAGGATGCTTCTCTTCTTACTGATTAAGATTATAGCTGTTGTTTTATTTAAAGCTCAGTGTTGAGAAACAGAAGCAGAGCACACTCATTGCCAGATCAAAATAGAAAATGTGCACACACAGAGCAGCCAGAAAATGTACAAGGAGGGTTCTGATGGGCAAAAAACATTTATTCAGAGTACAGCACTATGATATGCTGAATGCTGAATAAATGTATTTTGTTTATCAGCACCATCACTGATTGTTTTCTGACTGCTCTACATGCAACCTGTGCACCCATTTTCTATGTTGATCTGCCTGTGGACTTATTTCTCTGGTTTAATTATCTTGTCACAAGACCAATATGAAACTATGTGTTGTAGCATCTTTGTCAGCAGCCTGTTTTTACACAATCAATATTGCATATGCGAGCAAGGGTATCCCTCTGTTGAGACCCCAGTCAGTAGTGCTTTACTTATACTTGCTGTCTGTCCAAAGATCCGGGTTCAGCTACAGCATGAAAGACTTAAAGTGCTTCATTGTAACAACATTCGTACATGCTGTGATTTTATTTTGAATTGATTGCTTCTGTTCTCTCTGACTATAATGATCACTGAAAAAGTTGATATTTTATATATATATTGTTCGTATATGCAAACCAAGTGTAAATTAAATTATGCTCAGTTGTATTTTACAATGTGAACACTATTCATGGATTTATTGCATTGTTTCAATAATCCTATCTCCAAGTAAACCTGGTATATCACTTTTACTGAGTCATTTTTAGGACTGCATAGAAATTCTCTGCAGTCCTACTGGGATTACATCACAGAGAGAGAGAGAGAGAGAGAGAGAGAGAGAGAGAGAGAGAGGGATATAAAACATGTGACAGGATACGGAGACTGTCTGCTTCCACAGTTAGTACCAAAGTACAAGAACATGAAGTTGTCTCCATTTAACACAGTGGTGCTTTCTCCCTACCCTCCACCTTGGGCTATATTGCTGGTAATAGTTCATTCACTAATTAAAAAATCCTTCTGCCTTACATGTGTTCTGCTATGCAAGAGTGTCAGTGAAACATACTATTTACCTTCTCTCATACTCTCCCACTTAATGAGGGGAACAAGCATCTGGTCTTAATCAGACTCGTCATGAGTGAAAGAGATTAGCTTAGTTGATTTATTTTTACCAGGGAGAAGGGTTGGAGTTGTGGGATTCAACCAAACCTAATTACTTATGTAAACAAATATAGAGAGACAGTTGTTAAACTAATTGTTTAGTTATAGGGGCACTGTCAGCTTTGTCCCTCGTTTTAATGCCACATAACATCAGTGTGCCTCTGTGGACACAGTGACCACATATGGGCCACGGACTGTCCCTATGTCTGCCATAATCGAGAATTCTTACTAATTTTTGTAGTTTTCATGATCTTCTACTTTCCCTCGGGTTCCCCATAAGTACACTGTGCACCGGAAGCATAAGCAAGATGAGAGCATGCATCCGACACCGTGCGCCAGCACAAACATCAGTTTTGCACATGGGCATACTGAAAAGTTAAACGCAGCACGTATTTTCAAACTCTGTACTAGAGTTGCTATTTTTTAACTGAAACCAAGAGCTGGGAAAGACATAAAATGCATTTGAAAGGAGTCGGCGAAATCTCATGCATGCGTGAAAGCGGGATGCTGCTGCGCATGCATGGGATTTGTGCATTGTCCTGCCTTCACGCATGTGTGAGATTTTGGCACCTCCTTTCAGAAGCATTAAGCTCGAGACCAAGCCTGGAAGACCCACAAATCCACCAGACTTCCTCAAGATCTCTTTATCTACTGCTTGCTCAGAAATTCCTGCACTGAGGCCATCCTGCTTGCCAAAGCAGAATATTTCAAATCCACTTTCAACTCAAATATGAATAACCCCTCTAAATTCTGGAAGGTGGTCCATTCCCTCTTCTCCCCCAAAATAAACCACCACCTCCTATCATCAGAATGAACAACAAGCTCATAGTCAAACACCCTACTGTAGTGGCAGAATTGAATTCCTATTTTACAACCTGTGCCTTAGCTCTGCTAACCTCCCTATCCTTGCCATATATATCCATGGCTACACCTACCCAACCCCTCCCACAACTGCCAGCCACGAGTTTCTCCTTTTCTCCTATCTCTTCACATGACACCCTACATGTGCTTCTGTCTCTAAACTTTACAAAAGGCAATTCGCCTTATGGCCTGGACCCCAAGCTGCTCTACCTTTCTGCCCCTCCTAGCTCCATCCCCCTAACTCATCTACTCAACTTATCCTTCCTCACTGCCTCTGTCCCTAATGCCTGGAAGCATGCCATTGTTCTTCCTCTACCTAAAGGTGGTGACCCCTCTGCTCCAAGGAACTATCGCCCCATCTCACTTCTACCTACCCTGGCTAAACTTCAGAAACACTTGATTCTCTCTCAGCTATCCTCTTTCCTTGATGACTCCTCCTTTTTCACTCCATTCCAGTCTGGATTTTGGAAGAACCACTCCACCACCACCTCCTCCCTACTTAGGCTTACTGACTCTAGCCTGTCTGTCATGGATAGTGATCATATCACATCTACCATCTTTGTCGACCTTGCCAAGGCATTTGACACTGTTTTCCACACCCTCCTTCTTGAGACTCTCTACTCAGCTGGCCTATCTTAGTTGGCATGTAACTGGTTTAAAGCCTACCTAGTAGGAAGAACTCAATCAGTTAAAATAGCTGATTCCACGTCCCCGCTACTGCCCATCTCAACTGGTGTGTCTCAAGGCTCTTTACTTGGCCCACTTTTATTTTCTATTTTCCTAAATGACCTGCCATCAGTATGTTCCTCCTCCTCCTCTATTCATATGTATGCTGACAACACAGTCTTGTTCACTTCTGGCCACTCTGCCTCTGATGTATCTGCCAGCATCCAGCTTGATTTTAGTAATGCTCAGTTCTAGTTTACATCACATCAGCTTTTCCTGAATGCCAAGAAAACAGTTTCCATGACCTTTGGCACAAGACAGAGACTCTCTAGGCTTCCCTGCCTACCCACCTTCCACACCCTGGACAGGACCACACTTGAGGATACCACCTCTTTCAGATATTTAGGTGTTTGGTTTGACTGACACCTAAACATTTCTGAAGATGTCAATGTCATCCTGAAGAAACTGCACCCCAAGCTTGGTGACCTCTATAGGAACTGCAGCTGCTTACCTCTTTCAGCTAGGCGTGACCGTGTTCAGAAAATGATTCTCCCTATTTTTGACTATTGAGACATAGTCTATTGTGCTGCTCCTAAGTCTTCCCTATCTAAATTGGATTCCCTTTTCAATGCTTTTTGTCTCTTTGCTCTTGACTCCCCCCCCCGTACCCACCACTCCTCTCACTATCACTCCCTTTCTTTCCCCTCCCTGGAGTGCAGATGTCTCTTGCACTGCGTAAAATTTACCTTTAAGTTCTGGTTTGGTTCTCTCCCCTCTTACCTGTCCTCCTCCCCTTTCCATTCTGCCTCCCCACACCATTCTTTCAGATCCACTGAGTCTCACACTCTGGCTATTCCGCAATGTACTACTACAAGCAGCCAAGGAGCTTTCTCTTATCATTTTCCAACACTCTGGAACTCACTACCTATGTCCATCCAACACTCTTCACCCACCTCTTCCATCTACCAGGCCCTACACAACTTTTACTCCTCAAATTGCACTTATCAATGAAGATTCTGCTGTATTTCACAATGTTTATTGCACTTTAAGCATATTTTGCTTTGTTGTAGTATTTGTATAACCTTGTAAATGTATTTGTTTCATTTCTACCAATGTTTATGTCTTATCCAACCATTTTTGCATATGTGCAGTTGCTTTATCTGCACTGTTTTCTGTGTATATGCCATACCAAACTGTACCTGAAAATGTACATTCAATTTATTTGTATTGTATTGCCTATGTTCCCCTCTTCCCTCTCCCCCAGTATGCACCATGAGATGAGCAACTTGTTGCTCAGTGTGTTTTTTGTGGTAAAACTCTTCAATAAATAAATAAGTAATGCGCCTGGGGAAACAAAAACCCAGGGAAAAAGTGCATAATGGGGGGAGGTATTAACAACAACAAAAATGGAAAGGGACCTGGGGTAGTCATATCAGATGACCTAAAGGTAAGCAAGTAATGTGAGAAGGTAGTAAGGATGGCTGGGGGATACTGGGGTGTATAGGGAGAGGCATCACCAGTAGAAAACAGGACGTTGGTATTCCTCTGTACAGACAGTTTGTGAGACCCCATCTGGAGTACTGCATGCAGTTCTGGAAACTTCATCTCCGCAAGGACATAGACAGGATAGAGGCAGTCCAGAGGAGGGCAACTAAAATGGTGTAGGGTCTGCAACAGAAACCACGTGAAGAGAGACTAAAGGAGCTTAATATGTATGCCCTTGGGAAAAGGAGGGAGAGGGGGACATGATAGAAACTTTCAAGTACCTTAAGGGAATCAACAAAGTCCAAGAGAGTAGCATCTTTCAGAAAAACAGATGCGCAAGAACAAGGGGATACAATTTGAAGATAAAGGGTGGGGATGGCTCAGGGGCAATGTGAGGAAGTATTTTTTCACAGAGAGGGTGGTGGATGCATGGAATGGCCTTCCTGAGGAGGTCATGGGGTCAAAACCAGTGGGGGAATTCAAGAATGCATGGGACAGACATAAGGCAGTTCTGGTGGGGAGTAGGGAGAAGTAGACTGTTGGTTAACTAGGATCTGCAGCCTATCCAATAGGTAGGGAAATGAGCAGACTAGGTGGGCCAGGCGGTCCTTGTCTGCCATCAAAGTCTATGTTTCTATGTTTATATGTATATTCCATGATGTTTTGCATTATAGGAGTATGTATGGTTTTGTATTGCTTTAAAGTTCACTTTATTCACTTTAACAGGTCATTTTTCAATTAGTCCTACTGCCCATTTGCTTGTAGTACTTTTTATGGCTACAGTACAAGAGCTATGTTGATGTACTGTTATGCATAGAGAGAAGGAAGCTTTCAGTGAGTGGCCGGATACCGAACTCACCACAGCTGTCTCCTTGCACTGAGTGGAGTCGAAGCACATCTCTTCACATCCTCTCCATTTGGTACAGTGTACATCCTTCTTCCTCCCCCACCACAGCAATATTTTTTTTTCTTCTGACCTGAATTAGTTTTACTTAATTGTTGAAAGTGATTGTGCCTGTGTGAGTGTGATGCATATAAAAATCCCCAAACAAATAATATGTGTTCAATAGGAAATGGGCTCAACTAGCTGAATAGAGACCATCAAAGACAAGGGGTAGGCACTTGGTATCTACTGCCCTTTTTTCCCCTAAATTGTAGGGAATCACAGAACTGTTTTGGTACATGGGCCAAAAGATGCTCTCCGACATTAACTGTGGCATTGGTGCTGCTGCTCACCACACTTACGCTTCCAGCAGCAACTTTCACTGTCTGTCTGCCTTTCTCTCCATCTCTGGAGTGAGATGCATTCTCCTGGCAGGGAGTTACTGGAGCAGAGAAATTATCTTGCAGGACAGTGTAATAAAACAACAACAGAACACCACAAGGTAACACATAACCTGAACACCTGTAAGATGGCTAAAATGCATAATAGTGAAGCCTCTCTCCCTCTTTCTTCGACATCCCTGTGCCATTACTAGGCAGTGGCTTCAAACAATGTATGATAAAATTATGTTAAGTGGGTATGCATATGTGTGTGTGTGTGTGTGTGTGTGTGTGTGTAGTGGGTTCTTATCTAGTGCAAACAAATGAGGGTACGCAATTTGTAAAATGCAAAATCATTCATGACAAAGAAGTTCCATTGACCTCAACTGAAATAGGCTTAAAAGCACTTAAGGACATCTTTATACAGCCTCACTTATACTTGTTGGATATTAAGAGGCACTCGACTTAAGGGAACCAGATACAAATGCTCCAGCACGGTGGTGGTGCAGCAACAGCAGCCACATGTGGTCTGTGTCTCCCCTCTGTGCCTGTCCATCTGACTGGATGCTGCCATCCCTTGTTGCATTGTGTCAGGGAAAATACAATGGTGAGAAATCAGTCCATTGCAGATACAAAAATATGGTAATATACTCAATCCACCAGAAGCTGTGGGGATGCTGCTAGTAGTTGACAACAGGAAGAATTTAAAAGCAGGAGTGACCTACAGGCCACCAAATAAGTCAAGAAAGGGGGACAAGGATCTGGGGAACAAATAAGATCTATTATTCCAGGGAATGTGGTACTAGTCAGCTATCTTAATCTACCAGATATGGGTTGGGAAACATCAACAGCTAAGTGTTCAAAGAGCCAGGCCCTTTTAGATTCATTACAAAAGGGCCTCTTTGTACAGTGGGTGAATAAACCCATGAGGGAGGGTGCCATCTTTGATCTGGTTTGTGTTGAACCAGCATATGGTGGAAGAGGTTAGAGAAAGGCAATTTCTGAGAATGAAGAATTACACCTTGAGTTTGGTCACCTTGGCCCTAGATGACCAAATGACAATGTTTCGGACAAAGATCGTAGATTTCAAGACATTCTTGGAGAATGGGGAAACCCTGGGAGGCAAAGTAGGGGTGGAAAGAGTTTGGGAAATAGAGGAAATATGGGAATATATTAAGGGTAGTCTTTTGGAGGTGACTTAGATCTATCTGAAGCAGGCAAGTAAAACAAACAAAAAATATAAGAAGCAACTCTGGCTCTGTGGAGAAGTGAGAGATATAAAATGAGCAAAGAGGGCATGCATTCAAAAGTATAAGGGGGAATCAAACTGAAGATAACAAAGAGGTATAATTAGTGAAAATAAATCAGGCAAGATGACTTACAAGGAGGGCTATGGCAGAGAAAGAATTGAGGATAGCTGAGAGGAGTAAAGGAAAATAAAAACATCTTCTTTAGATATATCAGAGGGAAGAAAAATACCAAGAATGGTATTGTGATGCTAAAATTGGGAAATGTATGTGTAGAGGAGAATGGGATGAAGGTGGACATCTGCAAATATTTTTATTATTAAAAGGTATTATCAACAAAAAATGTACTATTTTGTCAGTATTCACAGTAGAGGTGGAGGGCCACTCACCTATGGGCTTTTAGGGTACAGAAGCCTTCAGGACCAGTTGGATTACACCCCAGGCTACTGAGTGAATTGTGGCAGAACTTGAATGGTCTTATTCAAGTGCTCCCTGGGGACTTGGGTAGTCCCAACAGACTGAGGGAGGATGAATGTGGTCCTCCTACACAAGAGTGGGAGCAGAGAGGACCCAGAAAACTGCAGCCTGATTAGTATGACAGCTATAGTGGGAAATCCTCTGGTAATCATCACCAGTGAGCATCTAGTGGAATTTCTTGAAGAGCACTGGACAAGGGCCAGGCAATCAATGTGCTGTATCTAGATTTCAGGAAGGCCTTTGCCTTACTGCCTCACAGATGACTTATCAAGAAAGTGTAGGATCTAGGGTTTGGGGCAAAGCTAACAAGGTGGTTGGAAAACTGACTAGGCAGAAGGACCCAGTGGGTAACTGTATATAGGGAATTTTCAGAGGTTAGGGAGGTTTCAAGCTGGGTACCACAAGGGTGGGTGATGGACTGGTACTTTTTAATGCGCTCATCAGCAACATAGGAGAAGGATCAAGGGAAATATTTGCCTTTTTGCAAATGACACTAAACTCTTTGGCAAGGTGGACTCCAAGGAGGGATTCAGGGACATGAAGATGGACATAGAAAAGTTTAAAGGGTGTTCCAAAGTATGGCAAATGAAGTTTAAAGCAAAGTGCAAAGTTATGGAAGCAGAAAATCGTAACCCAAAGATGGATTGCTGGCTAGGGTCTGAAAAAGACAGTCTGACCATTGAGAAAAGGGAACTGAGAATTTCATTAGTGATAGCCTTAAGTGAATGACCCAGTGAATCAGAACACCCAGGAAGGCAAACAGGATGCTGGGATGTATATATATATATATATATATATATATATATATAGAGAGAGAGAGAGAGAGAGAGAGAGAGAGAGTTCTCCAGTAAGAGAAAATAGCTGCTGTTGCCCCTCTGTGGATCAATAGTGAGGCCAAACCTGAAGTACTATGCCCAGTTCTGGAACCCTATCTTAAAAAGGTTAAAGACTGCATAGAATCAGTCCAGAGACAGGCTACAAATATGATACAGGGTCATCAAGGAAAATCATGAGGAGCATTTAACCTGCTTGAACATGTACTCCTTGGGGGCCAGAAGAGAGGGGGAAAGATAAAATGTTTAAGTATTTGAAAGGGATAAACAAGGTAGCGTCATGACCTAATTAAGTGTAGAGATGGATCAGCACTGTAGGCAATATGAATGGAATCTGATCGGGGCAGGGCTGATTCAGGAAGGACATAAGAAAGTCCTTCTTCATAGAAATGATGGAGGATAGATGGAACAGTTTGCCAAAGGAAGTGGTAAATGCCAACATTGTGACAGGTTTCAAGAGAGCATAAGAAAGCTATAAGGGGTTGGTGAAGACTAAGGCAAGGAAGGGAGCTGACAGCTGGGGGACTGTAGAGGGTATAAATGACTAATAAACACTCAAAATAAGCATGACCAAGGGTACATTGGTATGGTTCAAGTAGGAAAATGGTCAGACATGATGTACTATAAGTTGTTTTGTGCTGCAACCTTCTGTGTTTCTACATGTCTTCTGTCTCTGTCTGTGTGTCTGTCTGTCTGTCTGTCTCTTTGTTTCTCTCTTGCCTTTATGCTGCTGAATTTGGCCTCCAGATCTGATTGGACTGTAACTAGTGTCCTGAGCTGGCTTTTCTTATTTAATTAATGGGCAATCACAATATTCTCTTCCAATCGATGATTCCTTCTTTATTACCTATGTATCTTCACATCATACCTCAGATCACATTAATTGAAAGGCAGGTACAAGGGTTTGCCTGGGGTTTTGTGGGGAAGCGGATGACACATGCAACACACCCCTCAGAGTACTATTTAAAGAACTGGCACAACTTAGAAAATGGGCACATTATCAGCTCTTTCATGAAGAGGATACCATGGCTATAATCCAGTTAAAACATTTAATTTAAAAAAAAAATAAGAAACTACAGTAGACAAACTGTGCACGCCTAATGCTTTTCGGATAGTTAGATCCTTTATCAAAGGCTGCTGGGCAACTGGCAAACAATTCTATAAATTCCCAAAGTTAATAAGAAAATTACGACATCACATGACACATTTCAAATTCATTGATGCCCACACCATGTGACATTAGCATGTTTATAAAATACTGGTTGGTTAGTTGCATATTAATTAAACTATCTGGAAATAAATCGCCAAACCAGACTTCCAATATACAGTTAATTAAGCCCCAGATTCTAAAGACAAATATGAAGGTGAATACAACAGAATGGATGAAGATAAGAAGGGGGGGTGGAGGGGGGAGAGGGATGGGGAAACAAGAGATAGGAAAGATAATACAAGGTAAAACATAGGTATAGAAACCAACAGTTTATTTTCTATCCTCACAACAGGGTTTTAAAAAGAAGGGAATACCTTCTGGGAGGCTCAGTGACAGGGGGCTATAGTAAACAAAATATTGAATCAGTGAAAGTAGAGGCAGAATCTAGAGACAGAAGAAGTCTGCTAACAGACAACTCGCAGCCAGGGACACATCAAGAAAGGTTTTACTTTGTCACTACTTTCTCTAGCCATGTAAAACAGATCAGTGAAATCATTAGCAAACATTGTGGCACCCTAGCAAGTGACTCAGCTTTTAAAGACATCACAACAACTAGGCCATGCATGTCTTATAGAAAAGCACTAACGCTGCAGGACAAACTCGTATACAGCCATTTTATAAACAGAAGAGAACCCACTTGGTTAGAAAACAAAAAAGGTTGTGTACGCTGTAAAAATTGTCTGCACTACAACAATGTAAGAACATGTGACACTCTCACCAGTGTTAATGCAAAAAAAAAAACGAGATTAGACAATTGAATACCTGTAACACAACGTGGGTGGTATACCTTGAGGAATGTATCTGCAAAGCTTTCTATGTGGGCAAGATGACCTGCTCCTTCAAACAAAGGCTGGGGGAACATTTTCTGGCCATAGAAAGAAAGGACCCACTTTATGCTACAGCAATACATATTTCGGAGTTTCCAAACAGTACAGGGCATTGTTGTAAGTTCATCATTATTGACAGAGTCTGCCACAACCCAAGGGGAGGTAATTTTAACAGAGACATTCTGGATTCTTACACTCCAAGCCACCAAGAGACCTGGATTAAATACTGGGTTCAATTTAAAGCCCTATCTTGAGGACAGAAAATAAACTGTTGATTTCTGTATCTGTGTTTTTGCCTTGTATTCTTTTCTGTCTCTTGTTTCCCACCCTTTTCCTCCCCCTCCTTCTTCGTCCCTTCCGTTGTATTCACCTTTATACCTGGTTTTGGAATCTGGGCTTTAATGAACTGTATATTGGAAGTCTGGTTTGGTTTCTTAGTTTTTGAAATAAAATGTTTTTACTGGTGTCAGCAGTGGTGTCCTCTTCACGAAAGAGCTGATAATGTGCCCATTTTTCCAAGTTGTGCCAATAAGTTTTCCAAATGTGAGCACCATCACCTTAGTGCGCACTTTCTTTGTGGATCTGCTATTCAAAGAACATTCATCAAGTGTCCTCAGATTCCTGTTTCTTTGCTGCAGTCTATCAGCCACCTGTTTTTTCTGCCTGGCCTTCCCATCCTTCTGTGTAGCTCACTGCAATGCTGTAGCCCTAAGGTATTCCTCCTTTGGTGGAGTTCTCTGGCCTCTGGTCCTCCACCTGTTCTGGTTACTGCTGGTGGCCATGTGTCTTGCTCCTGCATATGCCACCATCTCTGCTCCAGATGGAATTTCTGCTGGCATCCACCTCCACTTTGTTTCTGCTGTGGTTGCCTCCTACCGGGGACCCTGCTGCATATTGGCTGCTGGTGTTCCTTCTGAGGTACACTATTCTCCTACTCCTGCTTCTTATTTTTATTTAGTTCTGCTGCTCAATGTAGAGCTGATGTTCACTCTGCCACTACTGTGTCTGCCACCGTGATTGCTTCACCCTCCCACATGCTGCTTCTTGCTTCAGGGCCATTCTACCTCCTGATGCAGCCCAGCTTCTCTGGCAGCTGCTCCTTGTGCCACCTGTAACCCCTAATGTGCTTTGTTGGGGGATGCTTGTTGGGCTCATACTCCTGTCATGCCTACTGCTGGCTTTTTTTCACACTCCATGCTATCTGCCTCCTGGCTGTGACTCTGGCTGTGCTCCCTGCCTCTTTTGGACCTTTTGTTTTCGCACTCCATGGACTCCTTTAGGCTAAGGCATGCATATACACACAAAAATAACAGTGCTCACCACAGCACAATATGCATGACAAAAAAATTGCATGTTTATTGAGCCAAACTCCAGCCAGGTTGTAACCTCAGTGCTTCAAGGACGCACTGCCTCTTCAACATGCAAATTTTTCATCATGTAGTTTGTGCTGTGGGGAGTGCTGTTCTTTTTGTGTGTGTATGCATTATTGGCCTGATCTAACAGCAGCACACCTGTTTGTACTTGAGTAGTGCAAGGTTAGTGTCTTTGCTCATAGGCTAAGGCATGCACCCTGCCACCACCCCTTAAGACTTCAGTAATTTCACCTCTTGCTTTATACTGTTCCACTCCACCATGTTCCAGACATCACTAAACTTGCTCTGGTTGCTTTGTGGGCTTGTGCTCTGCTGTTCCTCAGTTTCCACTGGACTGCCCAGGCAGCCATCTGGTCCTTTCCTTGGGGCTCATCTCTAACCACTCCAATTACACCACACCAATTATACCCACCTCTTTCAGAAAAACACCTCAAACATCAACAGGCACATGCACAAACCTCAAGCAGGCATACACCCCACCATCAACTAATGGGTATTCTCAGCTCCATCAACTCGGCATTCACCAACTGTCTGCTCCTCAAGGACTCAGTATGCTGTCACCCTCTATGGCTTTGTACTGCACCTACTGTAACTGAGGGTGTAAAGGAATTAGCTTTTTATACCCACTAAGTCTTCTTAGACAAGGGTATTAAGTCTGCAAGGCCTGAAGCAGCTGTTCCAGACTTCTCATTTTCCTAGGGGTGTTGTGAACCCCAACATTCTTTAGCACAGCAGCAGCTATACTCCCAGAGCACAGCCTTGACTGCTGTGGGGCTGGAAGTCTTTCATGTACTTAGTTGCAGCAGTGCCTCACAGGTCAGGCTCATGCTTGCATTATGTTTGGATGGGTAAGACCTTAAGTTGTGGATTACCAGAGGTTTCCTTGACAGGGTATTTTTACTCTCCTCTGTGCTGATGGTCATAAAATTAGGTAATTTATTTTGTCTAGTTTGTTTTATCCACCGGAAGGGTTGGGAGTCAGATGGTGACTATTTCTTTCTCATTGATCACTGGGCATTGCGGCCTCCCCTCTCTCCTTAGTGGAAGTTGATGTTCTAACAGTTGTAGTCAATGCTTTGGTTCTGACCTTTTGGGCTTCTTCCCTAAAGTACCTCTACCCAGAGGACTTATCATCATGTGGCACCTCTAGGAGTTGAATCCTCCTCATGAAGGTTCATATACCTTCAGTACCCCTGAAAGGTGGTAGTTTCAGTTCTATGTGATTAAGGTGAAAGCCTAAAGACATTCGCCATTATCAAGAAGTCAAGAGTGTCGAAATTTTGTTTCAGCACTCTGACACCCTGGCGCACAGCAAAATGGTGCTGGGGGCTTATTTTTTTTAATGTTGTATGTGGTGGGCTGTGCCCCCTGCACCTCCCCCATGGGGGGCTTTGCCCCGGCACACCCCTACTAAAGGATTCTCAACTCCAGGGGGGTGCATGTCGGGGGGTGGGTGAAAACATTAAAAAAATAAAAGGTTTGGTCCGGGCATAAAAAATCATACCAGCACCCAGACCCGAACCCAGTACCCTGCTGACCAGCACCGGCAATCCACCCACCACACCACAGGGTCAGCTCGGCAACCCACCATGGCACAACCCCTCACATCCCCTCCCGCCCCTTGCTGTGCATGCTCGTTCCCCCCCACATGCGTACATATAGCGACATCTCATCGCTATATTCACTAACCCCCCCATCCTGCCACCCTATCCTACCATAGCCCTTGAGGGATGCACTGGGGAGCAGGTCGCTGTTATTTTCAGTGCCCTTTCCCCAGCACCCTCATCAGGGTACCTTGTAGCTTCTCATTATCAGAGAGGATGAAAGGCCACAGAGACTTTAAATCCTTCACTCTACTACAGGGCTTGATTTTCAAAGCCCATGAATGCTGCAAGCCCCTGGTGTGCTGATCATTTGGAGCATGGGGCTTGTGGCACTCTCCCAGCCAGCAATTGGGATTTTCAGTCCTGAGTGCCAAATGCCTCAAGTTAGACAAGCTTTTTCCTGGTCTAACTTGTGCCATTTGGGGGCCCCTTTTTACGGGGCTTGCCCCAAATCTTTGGTGCAAGCTGCCATATATTGAGGAAACTGTCACAACTACATCTGATGCACTAAAATCAGGTGCCGATACGTCAAAGGAGTTTGGTGCAGCTGCTCCAAAAAATGAGTGTTACGCAGAGTTTGACACAAGCCCTGCATCACCCTTTGAAAACTGAGCCCCTAGTTCCAAGTTGACAACAGCTTTCAGCAAATTAGTCTGAACAATTGCACATACACCATATTGCATTAAACAGATAATATTTTAGCACTTTTTTGAATGCCTCCACTGAGGGTGAATTCCTTAGATGGCTGAGAAGCAAGTTTCAGATTAGAGGGGCTGCCACTGAGAATGGTCTGTCATCTGACAGTTTCAAGCGTGATCTTGGGATAGCCAAAAACAGTCTCTCAGTGGAGTGGATTGAGTGGCCAGGAGTAGACCAAGCCAAGAGGTCTTTGATGTAGCCAGGACACAGTTCATGTAGGGCTTTATATTTTATTTATTTATTTCAAAAGTTTCACCAGAAAAGGCACACTGAGCAGGCAATGCTCGTTTCCAGGTGCATCCTGGGGGAAAGGGGAAGGGGAACAAATAGGATAATCATACAGACATAAAAGTAACAGCCAGTTATACATATAGTATTACAATAAGTGCTTACAGTTTGTAAGTGCATGACATGTGTTAATAAGGCAGCCTTAAAGCTGATATGTCACCTGATTAGAAGCCAGTGCAACTGCCACAGCAGATGCGTTATATGATCCATGTATGATGACCTGGTGATCAGCCTAGCTGCAGCATTCTGCACCAGCTGTAGGTGGCACATCAACCTCTCAGATATGCCTAAGTAAAGAGCATTACAGTAGTAAAGATTAAAGATGACAACACATCTACTAGAGTTGCCAGGTCTTTTTGCATCAGACAGAGTTTAATCCAGTAGATACTATTTCAAAGTTGAAAAAATCTGCTGTGGACCATGGCTAACAACTGATGTTTGACAGTCAGTCCTGGATCCACAATGATGCCTAGATTTTTCACCCAATCAATGGCCAACAGAATAGTGTCATTAATAGAAGGTAAACCAATGGCATCTCGTCTGGCAGCAGATCCTCGAGGACCTGGTTCCACCAGCAGCAGCTCCATCTTGATTGGATTTGTGCTCATCCAACTGGAGGCCATCTAGATGGGGATTTTGTTAAGGCATTGTTTTAGCAACAAGGTCACCCTTTGCACTTCATGTGTACAGAACATGTACAGCTGAGTATCATCCACATGGCAGTGAAAACTCATCCCATACCCCCTAATGACCTGTCCCAGTGGTGGCATATATATCACAAATAACATAGTTGACAGAACCAACCCCTGAGGAACACTGCAGGTGATTGCTGCTGGTTGCAATGAGTAAGTCCCCATCACAGCCTCCTGTGAGCTACCAGACAAGAAGAACCCAATCCATTATAAGGCTGTTCTGGTGAGACACACATATATTCTTCAAGACAGTCCATTAAAACCTCATGATCTGCTGTGTTAAATGCTGCCAAAAGATCAAAGAGAATGACAATTGATTACTCTCCCATCTCTTGTCAGGAACAGGTCATTAAATACTTTGAAGATCATGGTTGCAGTTCTGTGACAAAGCTGGGAACCTGAATGGAATCATGTTATATTTCGTGAGGTGAGCCTCCAGCTGTGTCACCACCACCTTCTCAATAACCTTCCTCAAGAAGGGAAGGTTCCAGACAGACCAGCAATTCAACAAGGCACAAACTGAGGAAAAGATAGCCAACACTGTTAAGAAGGGGGATAAAACCTTCTATAGGTACATTAGGGAGCAAAGAAAGATCAAGGGAGGGATACAGAGACTTAATAAAGGGGAGGGAATGTGGGCAGAGGGTGACATTGACAAAGCAGGGATACTGAATGAATATTTCTGCTCAGTATTCACAATTGAAGAGGAGGGGGTGGTATTTAAACCAAACAAGAGAGAAACACTGAATAGGGGGGTCAATACCAGTCCATTCACAGAATAAAGGGTTTTGAAAGAACTCTTGAAACTGAGGGTGGACAAAGCAATGGGGCCTGATGGGATTCACCCAAGAATTCTAAAAGAACTAAGGGTAGAATTAGTAACACCTCTGACTACACTCTTTAACAAATCATGGGAGGATGGGGTGGTACCTGAGGACTGGAGGAGGGGAAATGTGATTCCACTTCTCAAAAGTGGGAGCAGGGCAGAGGCAGGAAACTACAGACCAGTTAGTTTGACTTCAGTGGTAGGGAAAATAATGGAATCACTTCTGAAGGAAAGAATTGTTGAGTACCTAGAGGCCAGTGGGGCACGGGACCCAAGGCAGCATGGTTTCCCAGCAGGAAGATCATGTCAGATGAACCTAATAGACTTCTTTGACTGGGTGACCAAAGTAGTAGACCAGGGAGGGCTGTGAATATGGCCTACCTAGATTTTAGCAAGGCATTTGACACAGTCTTGCACAAAAGTTTAATATACAAGTTAGCCAGCCTTGGAGTTGGTCCCAAGGTGATAGCCTGGATAAAAAACTGGCTGGACAACAGGATGCAAAGGATAATAGTAAACAGAGTTCACAGTGAAGAAAGGAGGGTAACTAGCGGGGTACCGCAGGGTTCGGTACCGGAACCTGTCCTCTTTAATGTCTTTTAAGTGACATTGGAGAGCACCTGGAAGGAAAGGTATGTCTCTTTGCAGATGACACAAAGATCTGCAACAGGGTTGATACACAAGGTGGGGAGGAAAGAATGAAAAGGGACTTGGCAAGGTTGGAGGAATGGTCAAATATGTGGCAGCTCAGATTCAATGCAAAGAAGTGCAAGGTAATGCATCTGGGAAACAAAAACCCAGGGGAAGAGTACACTATGGGGGAGTTAATAACAACAACAAAAATTGAAAGAGACCTCGAAGTAATTATATCAGATGACCTAAAGGTGGGCAAGCAATGTGAGAAGGCAGTAAGGAGGGCTGGGGGATACTGGGATGCACAGGGAGAGGCATCAACAGTAGAAAACAGGAAGTTGTTATCCCTCTGTACAGACAGTTAGTGAAACCATATCTGGAGTACTGCGTGCAATTCTGGAGACCCCATCTCTGCAAAGACATAGACAGAGTGGTGGCTGTTCAGAGGAGGGCAACCAAAATGGTTCATGGTCTGCACCAGAAGACATAAGAGGAGAGACTAAAGCAGCTTAATATGTATATACTTGAGGAAAGGAGGCAGAGGGGGGACATGGTAGAAACTTTCAAGTATCTCAGGAGAATTAACAAAGTACAAGAGGGTAGTATCTTTCAGAAGAAGAGATGTGCAAGAACAAGGGGGCACAATTTGAAGATAGAGGGGGAGTGGCTCAGAGGTAATGTTAGAAAGTATTTTTTCACAGAGAGGGTTGTGGAACAGACTTCCTAAGGAGGTTGTAGAGTCAGGAACAGTGGGAGAATTCAAGAATGCATGGGACAGGCATAAGGTAATTCTAGTGGGGGGTAGGAGGAAGTAAGCTGTTGATTGACTAGAATCTGCAGCTTATCCATCAGGTAGGGAAATGGGCAGACTAGGTGAGCCAAGCAGTCCTTATCTGCCATCAAATTCAATGTTTCAATGTAACAGCACATCAGGGTCCAAAGATGGTTTCTTCAGGACTGTTCTAACTGAGGCACTTTAAAGTACCCCAGGAAAAACAGCCCTCCATCAGGGAACACCTGACAATGCCAGTAAACACTGGAGCAAGGGCCCCACAACAGCCAACCAACAGGCGTGTGAGCCTGGGTTCAGATAAAAGCAGGTAAGATGCAGACCAGAGATCACCCTGAACACCTCGACCAAAGAAAATGGATGAACTTCCCACCACAGCCCTGGAGTGCCATTGTCTCTTTTAGCTTGACTGCTACTGGCCCACAAAAGGCCACCTATAGAGATGTCAGCCCTCATGGAGGAAAATGTGTCCAGAAAGAAACTAAACTTGTCACACTTCTCTTGTGACAAAATACTCCCGGAGACTGTAGACAGAAAGTATTTATCAATCTATCCACAGTGCAAAAAAGTTGGGCTGATCTGTTTTCACCTGAGGCAATAACCTGTGACAGGAACTCTACCTTTTTTCAGTTATTGCCCTCAGATAGTCCTTGTAATGCAACCTTGCATCCACTCCTTCAAAGTAGGGTTGTCAGAACTCACTGAAGTTCTGGATTCTGGTTCAGGTCTAGAACTTTGTAAATAGCTCTAGGGTTCTAAGCAAGCAATAATACCCTAGAGGGTGGGCGGTATTGGGCAATACCAGACCGCCCAGGGGCATAATGAGGCCTGATGCCACAGGCGGAGGGCCTTATAGCCCTTGGAAGGTCCGATATTGCCCATACCGCCCACCCTCGAGGGTATTATTGCGCTTAGAAAATGGGCACTGTAAAAAAAAAAAAACAAATTAATTAAAAATTACTTTTTAGAATATTTTGAAATGAAATAGTTCGTCCGCCTGCTTTACAAGGACAGTCTTTTGTCCAAATGCAGACAATAGTTAGAAACTTTTGCAGATTGCAGCAGATTCTTTCATTTCTTTTTTTAGTTGAACAGCTCCCCCACACACATATTACAATTGTTTTATTTACTCTGTACACTTGCTTTGTTTTATGTTGAGAGGCTGTTTTGTCTTGCTGATGTTTTTTTCACACAGGTCAGAGGTTGCGTTTCACACTGCAGGCTGAGGTTGGCGATCGCGATAACGGAAGCGCCGCAAGTGGATAGTAAGCGGTGTTGTCGGAGCCAGTTTTATTTTTTTTTATACATTCCTGGTCCTCGCTGCTTTCTGTGTAGACTGGGACTGTGAAGGGGAGTGTCTGTTTTAGCCACCGGGACTGTGAAGGGGAGCGTCTGTTTTAGCCACAGTCAGCGAGCGGGCAACCAACCGACTGGAGCAGCAGGAGTGAGAGTGCTGACAGTTGTGGGAATGTAAGTCCCTAAATATTCAGCGTACACAGTATTGGGGATTGCAGGGCATGAGGAAAGATCAGTGGTGGCAGTGTTTTAGAGGTGAGCAGTACTGTACATTTGAAATGTGTTCTTTTTTGAACAGAGGTTGCAACCGGCAGGAGGAGGGAGGAGCGAGAGTGTCATTGGGTGACTGAGCTTTTGTTGTAACTGTGTGGGGAATCGGGGGCATGGGACAAGGTGCATATTTTTTATTTAGAAAAACAGACTTTAGAAACAGACGTTAAAAAATTAATGTAGCTAGCAGGCAGTTGTTTAAGTCAGGAAGGAGTGTACCAGGAGAACTGATGGTGGTTGGGCTGTCTTGCTAAGTGAGGGAACAAAATGGCAGCGTTTTACATTTTAAAAGAGTTACTGCAGCCAATTATGTAGCAGGGTGGGCACTACAATACATACTGGGTGAAGGGGCACCGTAGACTGGTACTTTTTGTTTCCTGGGCATCTATTGAAAGTTAATGTACCCCCTTGGCAAGGGTACTAGCCAATCAGATGCCAGGAAATAAAAAGCCCATTTTCTAATCTTCTTTAGAATTCAAACTTTTGTGTATAGGACTGGGGAGAGAGAACAGACAAAGATAGTAAGAGGAGGAAAAAACAAAAATAAAAGTCCCACCCTCTCAGCACAGCAATAGTATTATTTCACTGCACATGCAAAAAAGAGAAACATTGTGCCTTTCAAAATGCAAATGCCAAATGTCACAATTCCATGCATCTGGCACACTTGGATATTCTCATATTTCCCCTCCCTAAAACATTTTGGGATGTAATTCCCAATAATTAGTTTGTTTTCAAGGCTGACATCTCTTGTTTTTTAAATGTCTGAACAAAAAAGCATGTTATTTAGTATTTAGAACACTTGCTACTTAGAACCCACGGATGTTCTAAATTCGAACTTGAACCCCTGGGTCCTAAAAAGGTCTAATCTCTTCAGAACTAGTTCTTTCAACCCTACTCCGAAGAGTCTGATTTCTTCAAGAAATGCTCCAGTGTCCATCCTGTCAGTTTCAGCCATCTCAGCGTACCATTACACCATGGTGAGCTATGCTGGGAGGTCATTAGGCAGACATGAATTGGTGTGATGGAGTCCAGTGCCACTAAGGTAGCTAAATTATAGCTCTTCACAGCTGCCACTGAACCCCTTTCACATGCTATCTCCATGCCTAAATGGGCCAGTACTCCCTAAGAACTTTACTGACTCCAGATTATGTAAAGGGCGGAATTGGATCATCTCCACAGAGGAAGATATTTTTTGGCAGGCCCCTTCCAGGAACTGAAAAGCATGGTGATCTGATCAACCTAATGGATCCACCCTGACATCCCAAATGCCAAACTTTCATCATCAACCCATGTATTGAAATTTCCATCACACTCAGGTTGGGGGCATTCAGCATAAGTCAGACAATGCAATCCACAAATTCCTATAAGAATTCCTTGTCCTCAGCCGAAGATTTATACACCAGGAAAATCCAACACCTCACACCCATATCACCATTCATTGCCACACATTCAAACAATCGTGTCTCCTTCTGTGAGTATGCTATCAGTTTTAACCATGATCTTAGATAACCAACCCACTCACCCTATGCTCCTGTCTTGTCAGTGCACCACTGAGACCCTGATCAGGACAGCCAACTCCAGGACAGACTCAGAGTCATTGCCAAGCCAGGACTCAGTAAAACATACCAGATTTCTAGAAGAATCTGTTATCAAATCTGGTAATATGGCTCATTTGTTCCTTAGGGATTTGGTATTACACAATATGCCATGAAGTGGAGGGACAGGAGTAGTTGGTCCTTTGGCAACCTGCCTCCTATTCCTAGAGGGTTCCCTAGGGATCATGATGAGGCAGGGCCGACTCGGCGCCTTATCTCTCCTATACTCAGGGCACCACCTTAGCCTAGCACTCTCGATCTGACTCACACTGACATCCAACCCTAGGTCATAGCTCTGCCCCCTGCTCTGCCACCTCAGTCTCACCTGGTTAAATAATTGGGAGGAAAAAAAAAAATCTCCAGCCCCCTGCAATTGTCCAAGATCAGTGCAAAAGTGGATCAGACTTAAATGGGTGAAGCTGGTGGAGCAGTCTTGGGAAGTAGGAGTGTATCAGACCCCTGGAGCCATAGCACATTTTTCAGGTGCAAACATCCAAACCCCTAATCCCCACAAAACAATGTCCTCCCCTAGCCACACAACCCACCCCAAAATCCCTCCTTATAAAACCTCACAGTTACCTCACAAAGTTTAAATCACTCTAACTCACACACTTCCCTCAGAAACACCTCAAATACAATATAAATCTAACCAATCATACATTCCCAAACACTCTTATAAACTCAAAAATAAACAAAGCAAGAGGTACCACAGAATGGTAAAGTACTTAGCAGTGCAAAACATAAGAAGTCCAAAAATGAATCATCAGCCCAAAACCCCTTAGGAAAAAGGGCGGGTGACAGCAAAATGTCCCTAGTGAAATGTTTATGTACAATCCAAAATGGATGTTTCTGGCAGAGGATGAAAATGCAGGCAAGGTAAGGGGAGCAACACTAACTCCCAAACATTTCTCACTGAGATAGGAAAAGTGTGCAGCACTACAGTAAGTACACAACAGTCTCAGAAGGTCCCCCCTCACAGTACCTTTGATTGTTAAAAGTGTTACTACAGAACTGAACCGAGCTCCAGTGATGAGTGGCATATGGTTCTAACCCAGCATGCAAGGGTTGGACTGCTTATACCCTGTGGCTGCCTCCAGTCTGTACCAGCTCCACTCTCACCCCAAACTCTCATCTGGAGTTGTAGGGGGCAGTGCAAAGATCCACCGTCAAAGCTGTCAGTCCATACTGCCAGTCACTGTCTTCTGAGTCCACCATCCCCTCAAGAAAAAAGATGAATCCTGTCCCCCTTTCTTCTTATCCTGTTCTCCTCTGCTCAGGAAGCACAAACTTCCCTATATCCAGGAACCAAAACACCACCTCTAAATGGCTACTTTGATAGGGGGAGAAGACAATGGGAGTGATGCATAACACATTCATTCACAAATCTCCCTGAGGCTCCTCCTAGGTTCGGGAAACAGGGAAGATGAATCGCTCTGAAATTGACCTATTCCATTAATATGATAAAGTAGAGCCACTGATGTGGCTTCTTCAGTAAGTAATCTGTGAAACTGTATACACTTGGGGCAGGAGTCACCTCTGCTCCAAGACAGACCACTGACAAGCTATTCATTGTTTGACGGTTGCCTCAGAGTTGCTCACAGCTGCTTAGCCAGTGATGGTAGATGCCTGAACAACCTTGAGAACTGCTGACTACTGGGAAAATGCAGCCCACTAAGATGTGGACTACAAATATACAGGCTTCTTGAGCAAACAAAACATGCAACTTCCCTAGCTTAAAACAACAAACATTCTAGGTAACTAACTTGTTCAAAGGCCCTAACTAACCACACATGCCCTGCCCTGTGCTGAAAATAAGGCAATGGAAGAAAGCAACTGCCTAAAGCAAAGCTGTAGGTGTAAGTTCTGAATGTAAGCACAGCTCAAAATGATATTGCAGCTTTCTTACTTGTTACAGAAAGGACTAGACAAAACAAAGCCTATTTTTAGGCATGACCTGAGAAGTTACAAAAGTTAAAACAGCATGATAACAAGGCATGCATACAGCTAACAATAGTTAAAGGCAATATATAGTAATCAGAATACATACACTCAGCATGTATATATCAGAGTAATCACAGAAATGGAAACCATTTTGGTCTCATGATATGGCATAAATAAGGAGTAAACTACAAGTTTGTAACAAGATTCCAATACCAGTTAAGACAGGAAACTTTTTCAAGGACTGGAACAAAATACATAAATGTAGGTAGAAGAATAAAATCAGTTGGTTACAGGAGCAGGTAAACAACTGGCAGAAGAGGTCATACTAGTACGCATGGAACCTCTGAAAGGTCTGTCTCAAGTGAGTCTCATAGGGAATGGAATTCCAAATGTAACTCCCCTGTTACCCGGGGTTACAAGAATCCTAGTTAGACCTAGTGGTAGGCAGGGAAGGCAGCTTGTGAAACTCCAGTTAAATGGATTTCACTATGTCTTGCTCTGTTTTCAGTCTCTGCTGAGCTAGAGCTATGACATCATTTTAGAACTGCCGCAGCTGCATAAGCCACACTGGAATGTTGCAGCTAGGGAAGTTAGGATAGAATGTTGGGGAATTCGAAGTCAGTCTGTTGCAGTCTGTAGTAGAGGAAGGAGGTGCTCTGCTGTAAGCAGACTCTCAGAGTCCTAAGCTCTGTCAAAGAGCTGTTTTTTTTGTACAGGTGTGTGCTCTCACCTGAAGAGGAACACAAGAAGAGCCAAGTGAAGTGGTAGAGACCGCTTTCAGTAGTTCAGGGCCCCATCCCTGTGGGGATGGGGGGAAGGAATCAGCCTGTTTCAAGGGGCAACCCCCTGGTCCAGCTAGGGAAAAAGAAGCTGCCTGAGTTAAGTTCGTACTGAGGCACCAGAAGTTCTGGACGAGATTTTTCTTTGAAGAGAAAATGCCTGTGGAGCACATGCAACCAAGGAGTGAGTTCACGCTGCTAAAGGGCCAATGTGTTTTCACCTGAAACAAGATGAAACTAAAGTGACTGTTACTGTGGGGTCAGGAAAAGACAACCAAGCGCAGTTTGGAAGATGTGGGGATTGGACTGCTTTAACTCTGTGGGGGATCTAGAGTAATGGACACAGCCACGTATTAAGTATGTTCAAGTTCAGCACAAATGGGAAGAAAAGACAGTAGACTGAATGTGAATACATTTAAAGAGAATCTACACAGCAAAGTGTTTTCAAGGATGAGGTGTTACAGTCCAGAGAAATGGCTGGGTATGAATTATGGGAGTGAGAGGTGGGAGACCCCTCATCAGTAGTAACCAAATTCACCTCTACAGATTTGCTTTGGGACACCTGTTACTTTCTCTCAGATACTTGGCCAGTGCCCGAGGAAGGTACCCAGATGTGGGATTGATGAGCAAGATTCCCGTATGGAGCCAGAAGTGCTCCTAGGTGGTTTAGAGAGCCACCAGTAAATGTTTCCATGCTATATGGAAAGTGTCCAAGGGGCTGGCATGATAGCCGAGCCATGGAAGGAAGGTAGTCCAAGTGGCTGGCAAGGTAGCCGAGCCAGGGAAACCCAGAGCAGAGTACAAGTGTGGACTATGTGCCCAGTGTGTTTCAAAGCCTGAGGGCTAAAGTGAAAGTGAATGTGTTCTGATCTCCATAAATCTGCATTACCAGGAGTGTAGCCCCATGGGGTTCCATCTGTGCTTTGTTATTCTGTTGGATGTGAATAAAAGCCACACTTTAGAATCTCACTTCTGGTATTGGACATTACAGTTATTGCTTCCTGTGTCCAGAGTTACTTGGGTGCCCCTGTTCCAGAGTAGCCAAACCTAGCCAATGTGTCGAGTGACATATTTCTCCCCCAACCCAGCCAACCAGGTAGTACTGTCAAGATGGAAACGGCATACCTGGGTGGGGGTTACACAAAGTCTCACTGCAAAGCTAGCAAATACAAGGTCACAGTTCATGGTACATTAAGGTGTAGAAATATAAGCATAAACAATGATGGCAGAAAATGACCAGTGATCCATGCAGTCTTCCCTAGTTCCCTATTAAGCACTGGGACCTACTGTTCCTCCACAGTTCTAGCCCTCCCCATTCTTCCCCCATACTCCTCTCCAATTCTGTTGCCCCAGGCAACCACTGTACTCTTCAAATCCAGTTTGTCTCTGCTTTTAGAAGCAGCATATTTGGAAGAGGAACAGAGGGCTACATAAGGAGTAGGTCATCAAGTGGTCCCCCATGCTGCTGCCCACAGGCATGAAGGACCAGTGTGCTAAGGACATTGGAGTCTGCCCACTGGAGTCAGCCCAGTGAGGCAGCTGGTGGCCAGACACGCTGCAGCCCAAAAAGTCAGCAGGGTAGCAGTGAAGGAGTAAGCAGGAGGAAGGAGGACATCAGGATGCTTTACCCTATACCAGAGGTAAGCTTCCTGTTTAAACTCCTTTAACCACACACACACACACACACACACACACACACAGATTGCAAAGGAGTGAGAAGGGGCAGGAAAACACAATAAGAAGGGTACAGCTAGGAGTAAGAAAGAAAATAAAAAGCAGTGATGAGTTAGGGTCTAGAAATAGTTTGATTGTAGGTGAAACACCCTATCTAGGGTAGGAGTAGAAAATGGTTTAAAGAGAGAGCAAAACAAAAACAAGCAGGGTAGAGGCAAGTTAGGGTCAAGCAATAATTTGGACAAGGGGTTAAAAAGGTCTAAAGGAGGCAAAGCAGAAAAACAGGCAAGGTAGGACATAGTTATGCTGGGAGTGATGCAGTGCAGTGGATGTGGGGTGTCAGTCTTCAGGAAGACTTTCTGGAGACTGCAGTGCTGCCACATCTGCATGCACCTCTCTGGGCTTAGGATGGAGGTTGCTAGACTCCAAACCAAGTTGGCTAGCATTTGGGGCACCTCTGTCCTCACCCAAGGACCACCAGGTCTGCCACTGTGGTCTCAAAGGATGCCAAGGACTAGGAATGGCTGGACTACAGTGGGCTCAGGAAGGGTGAAGGTGGCGGGTCAGAGACACATCCTCCACTTGGTACCATTACAAAATTCCTATGCTGCTGTGGCAGGGCAGGACTGTCCCACAGAGGCACCACAGTAGTGATCAAGGAGGATGTGGGGGTCTTCCATAGTGGAGGCCCCAAGGTAGGTGGTAGAAGGTAGAAGACCTCAGGGGAGGAGGAAGCAGCTCCTGATGGTGGAGTCAATTGTTAGGGGGATAGAGTTGTGGACAGGAAGGGAAGAGGAGAGAGGTTAGGTGCCTACCCAGCACCACTGCTTGGAGGGATGGGAAGTGGATCCTAAGGATCGCTAGGGAAGCAGGATGGGAAGGAGAGCTGGATATCATGGTCCATCTTGGGACCAATGACCAGGCTAGGGACAAGGCTAGGATAGTACAGGAAGAATTCGAGAGTTGGGGAGGTGTCTTAGTCAGGCAGTACACTCAGTGGCCTTTTCTGAGGTGCTCCCAGTCCACTCCATACCAGGTGCTTCAACACATGGTTGAAGGAATGGTACAAAGAAGAGGGGTTTGACTACATTGGGGATTGGGGCCCCACCTGTAGGGATAGATGCCTATACAAGGGAGATGGCCTGCATCCATCTGGGAGGGGAACCACAGTCCTCAATGAATGATTTAAATGCTATATTGATGGGCATTTAAAATAGCTGAGGGGGTGGTAGAAGGAAATGGAGAGACATAAGATGCCCCCCCAAACTAAAATAAGCAGTAGGGAGAGAGCTAAGGAAAAGAAATTCCCAAGGGTACCGAACAAAAAAGGAAACAAAGCCGCAGAAGTGAAGAAAGATGGGACTGAGAGCAGAGGGGGTAAGGAGAGATAGCAAAAAGGGACATGGGATAATGAGTGGTAGCACATTCTGGAAGGCCATCTGTGCAAATGCTCAAAGTCTGGGAAACAAAATCCATCGATCTAGAGGCCATCATGGCAGAGGCTGACCTGGACATTGTTGCCATTACCAAGTCATGGTGCAATGAGAACCAGAACTGGGACATAGCCATACCAGAAAACACTGTTCAGAAAAGACAGGGTGGGAAAGAAAGGCAGTGCTGGCTTTTTATGTGAGGGATAGCATAAAGGCTACTGAGATACAGGGAAATCAGGAAGGAGTGGAGGTACTGTGGGTCACCCTAGAAACAGGGAAGGAGATGCTGTTCACACTGGCATTATCTATAGACCTTCAACACGGGGTTGGGGGAGGGAGTTGGGTTTTTTAGTGGAAGCTATCCAAAAGATGGCAAACAAGGAAGAGGTGCTGCTGGTTGAGGACTTCAATCTATCAGAGGAAGACTGGGGCATCCTAGCTGCATCTTCAGCTAGGAATATGGACATCCTGAACTCCATGCAGGGGACATTCCTCAGGAAACTAGTGAAAGAGCCCACTTGTGAGGGGACAGTACTGGACCTTGTACTTGCCAACAGGGACAGTGTTGCTGACGTCACAGTGGGTGGTCACCTGGGGACCAGTGATCACCATACACTGTGATTCAATGTAAGTACTATGGCAGGATCAAACCACACAAAAGTGAGGGTCCTGGATTTCAGGAGAACTGACTTCAAAAGGATGGGAGAATGACTCAGGAATGCCCTGACAAGGGAAGAGGACTTGGGGGGGGGGAGTGGAGGAACAGTGGGCAAATCTAAAAGGAGTGATAGAGAAGGCAACAAACCTCTGCATCAGACAAGTAAGCAAAAGCAAGAGGAACAAATTCTGATCAGAGTCAATAGGATTGCAGCTGAGAAATTTGGGGGTAAGAATATTGAAAGTTTGTCCTGAAATATTTTTATACCAAATTTTCAACATAGCCTTGTTATAATGCTGCCTCATGAAGAAGGGCAGAGATAATGTTCAACTTCTGGCATGAAGGTGATTTTGTGCAAGGACAGTGAAATAGGTTCCTGGCCCCTAGCCGGCTTAACTCACTCTCATATTCCCTCCTCAAAGAACCCAAACTTGGTCAGTTCAAGTCCCAGCTAAGAGATCTGATCTCTCATGACTCAGTCTGTGACTGTCCTTGATTTCTAGCCCTACCCACCTCCCCCCCATAACTATGTACTCAACTCTGTTACAGCTACCCCAGGACATACCTGTATTTGACACTGGACACCTCAGTCCAGCCTAGGCCTGAAATAACCACCAGGGCATGGCTGGTGCCACTGCCCTGCAGTGTATGTTTCTGCTACCTGCTACCATCTCTACTATGTACCTACGCTTGGCAACACGCTGTATCTTTGTATCACCAGTTGCTTTACTGTGTCACCTGTAACCATTTTGTAACCATTTCTGTAACTATTGTGTCTAATTGTTGCTATTGTCCCTGATGTGTCTGTTCTCAATGACGTGGAACCTTTGTAAATGAGTCTTTAACTCAAAGGTATGTTATCCGATATCTTCAATAAATCAATAAAATCAACTTTCAGGAAGCAGAAACACATTTTGGGTAGCAGCTGAAAAATGACAGCTGTCACATTCATGATGTGCTGTAAAGAAATGGCTATGTTGTAAATTTGGGTTAAAAATACTGAAAATTACTGCACCAAAGTTACAAGCCTGCATTCACAAAATTCAACGTAGGCTCATAACTGTATAGTTTTTTAACAGTAGCACACCACGTTTTCAACATAGCCTTCTTATGACCCCACCTCATAAACAAGGGCAGAGAAAATGTTCAACTCCTGCCTGAAAGGTGATTTTGCGCCGAGACTGCAAAAGTAACTTTCAGGATGTAAAAAACATTTTGACCAGGATTTGAAAGACATGGCCATGTTGTGAATTTGGGGGAATAAATATTGAAAATTACCAAGGTTATGAGCCTGCATTAGCAAAATTCAACATAGGCACATAACTTTGTTGTGTCTTAATATTTTTACACCAAATTTTTAACATAGCCTTCGTATGACCCCACCTCATGAACAAGGGCAGAGAACATTTTCAGCTCCTGCTCAAAAGGTGATTTTGCACAGGGACTGCAAAATAACCTTTCCGGACAGATCTACCTAATGACAGTGCATTTGTTAAAGAGATAGTGTCCCAAATAAGGTACAGTATGTTGAAAATTTGGGCCAAAAATATGCAAAATTGCCCAAGTTATGGCACTAAGTTCAAAACCCATTGAAATACATTGAAACGCATGCCTGTTTCTTCAGTTTGTGGTCTGGCTTGGAAGAAGGAAGATGTGTCTGCAGTCCAAACAGAATTACAGCATTGGACCCCGGACTGGTAAGTAAGGGCTTGGGTAGGTGAGTGGTGGTGGGTGCTGTGTGGGAGAGTTGAGTGGGGCCAGTGTAATGGTGCAAAACATCGATGGACTTCTTTTTTTACAAGAAAAAAAAAATAGTGTTGGCCCAGTGGCACTGAAGAACTAGATACCTTATCTCATGCTATGCCAGTGACCCATGTTCAAGAACGAGCACAGACCACCAGAGGTCAGCAGGAGAAAAGAAGGATCGAGCATCCAAGGAACTGCTGTCCTTCTTTTGGGGGGTGCTAGTGGTTGGTGTATGACTGTCCCCTAGCAGAGGCTGGGGGGAAGCACGCCGATGCTGCATATGGGGGTGGAGATGGGGCAGACACCTGGAGGAGCATGTGTGGGGGCATGCATGTTCCATTCGCTGGCATCATTGCATGCTTCATCTCTGCAGGGAGAAAAATGGAGGAAGAGAACAAGTTGCTACAGCGCATGATGAAGGGTGCCTTGCAGGTCCCACTCCCAGCTAGCTAGCCACAGCACTGGCCACACTGGATCTGTGGTAAGCCCTGAGGATAAAGGTCAGTTCCAGCTGGTGGATGCCAGGGGATGGGGCTAGGGCTTCCTAAAGAGGTGAGGACCACAGCAACAGGAGAATAAAATAGTAAAAAAAAGAAAGAAAAGAAAAAAATAGACAAATGCAGATTCCTGCACTGGGATTGCACCTCCATGCCACGTGGGTACAGTTTTTTGTGGGTGGGGTGGGGTGGTGGGTGCTGAGAGGGAGGGCAGGGTGGGGAGTAAAGTAAATATTAAAAGGAGTATGAAAGTACCACACATGCACAGTAGTGGACAGGGGAAGGGGATGCAGCAGTGAGAGGAGTTAAAAGAAAAAAAAAACCTACACAAATGCAGATTCCTGCACTGGGGGATTGGGCACCCTCCAGTGCTAGTGTTACTTTTTGGGGGGAGGAATGGGTTGGTGGGTGCTGAGAGGGAGGGTCAGATGGGGGGTAAAGTAAATATTAAAAAAAAGGGAGGAGGGGCAGTTCCAATAACAACAGAGAGGGGGTGATTATAGTCTTATAAACTATGACACTACATGCCCTAGCAGTAGTAATGTATCACCCAGTGAAGAAGCCTAATTGAAAAGTCTATGGAAATCATAAGGATATTGGGTCTTATGGAGATCCAATTGTTCGGCGGTTGGAGCACTTAAATAAAACAAGAGTCCTCATGTTCCAGTACTAGCAAAGGCACATGCTTCTTACTATATGGTAAAAGCAAGTTACTAGATATTTTGTTCAACCCAGGCTTAAAACTGAGAAGAAGAAGAAAGACTAGATTGAAAACAAGATTTTCTATCTCAATCCAGATATCCTCAGTACATACAATCATAAAATATAAAATGGATCAGTTAGATTTATTTAAGTTCATACTGAAGGCTGTGCTTGTATTCCTGTGTACATCCAACATTGATTGGATGATAAATGGCTTTCCTGAATAAAAGAAACAAAAAGAGAGGGAGAGAGCTACTTTGCATATCACAAGCGAGAGTCTCCAGTTGAGGAATCTGTATCCCTTGGGCACCATGCTTACTACTAAGCACCCTCAGCTTTAGCAAATATGCTCGGGCACCGTGTGTGATATTTATCAAGACATATATAAAAAAAGTATTAATAATAACCCTTCCCTAATAAACCTGATCAGAAATCAATACAATAAATGATAACAGAGACTCTGAAATGTGTAGAAAGTTGTTTGGAATTAGAAGGCATTTTATGAAGAAATTGTACATTGTGAAAAAGTATAATGTTATGCTAATTTTATGGAACCAGAAGTACCCGTGGCTTATTGTAGCAGGCTAAACAACACTCGCATGCCAGAGTGTGAATCCAGATCTGCACACAGCCGATAAATGTTTTGTTACAGCTGCCAGGCTACTCCGGTCAATGTTTTGTGAAACCTGCTATGGGAGTAAAATCTGTATCTGTACTCAGCAGGAATTGGAAAGCAGCCTCTGGGCCATGGGAGAGAAGCCTGGATGCAGTGATTGTTATTCATTGGGAAAGGTCAGCGCAGCTTGTGTGTGTGTGTGTGTGTGTGTCCACAGCTGACTTGTTCCTTGTAATGAAATGCACTGAACCAACTCTGCATGTGGCTGCCTTGCATCTGTGTGTTTTGTATATTCTCTCAGGCTGAAAAACTGAGTAGAAACAGGACTTCGGTAGAAAGAAAATGGTGGTGGTGGTAGTGGGGGCTGATTAAATTGTACATTGTGAAAAAGTGTGATGTCATGCTAATTTTATGGAAGCAGAAGTACCCGTGATGCATTGTAGCAGGCAAAACAATGCTGGCATGCCAGAGTATGAACCTGGAGTGAGCGAGGTTGCCGGCAGGCAGGCAGTTGGGTGGAAGAGCCACAGCAGAGCAGAAAGCCTGAAACAGACTGCCTTGTCATGAAGATTGGAGATTGGATTTCATGTCAGTTACATCTTTTAAACTTTTTCTCTTTGTAAAGCTGTTGTCCTTGGTGAAATAGTGCAGTGCTGCAGTTGGTAGAGACAACATGAGCGGACAGCTTCACAGACGCAGAGGCGACTATGACACAATCCAACATGTTGTTCGTTCGGAAGGAATGCGGAGTCCTTTTTCTCATGTTCATAAAAGGACTGCAGGACTCCACCCACTGCAGCCCTAAAAAGAGACTGCTATGGTTCTCAAAAGAGGTGGACAGGAAGGTAAAAGCAAAAAAGTTAGCATTCAGGAGACATAAGGAGAAACAGAAAGAGGAGGATAGTGAAGTGTATCAGGAGAAACACAGGGAGGCAGGAAAAACAATTAGGAGTGCAAAGGTGCAGATAGAAGTGAAAATAGCCCAGACAGTGCAGAAATGGGACAAGATATTTTTTAGGTATGGAAGAGAAAAGAGAAAGACCAGGGGGGTGATATTAAGGCTTAGCAAGGAAGGAGGGGAGTGTGTGGAGGGGGACCAAAGAAAAATGGACACCTTGAACAAGTACTTTTGTTCAGTGTTCACAGGGGAAAGAGAGGGACCACAGATAAGGGCCAGAAGCACTGAAGGAAGGGAGGGAGGGAAGTAGACTCTATTCCATTTACAAAGGAGAGGGTTCTGAGGGAGCTAGCAAATCTGAAAGTGGACAAGGCAATGGGACCAGAAGGGGTGCATCCTAGGATATTGAGGAACTCAGGAGGTATTGGCTGCACCTCTGACATCCCTGTTCAACCACTCACTGGAGATGGGTGTCATTCTGGAGGACTGGAAGAGGGCAGATGTATTCCCACGTCACAAAAATGGAAGCGAAGAGGTGGCTGGCAACTACAGGCCAGTCAGCTTGACATCAGTGGTGGGGAAAGTAATGGAATCACTACTGAAGGAAAGGATTGTGGAATATCTGGAATCCAGTGATCTTCAGGATCTGAGGCTGCATGGGTTCACTGGGGGGAAGATCATGTCAAACAAATCTGATAGATTTCTTTGACTGATTTACCAGGGAATTGGATCAGGGTGGAGTGGTGGATGTGGCCTACCTAGATTTCACGAAGGCATTCAACACTCTTCCACATAGGAGATTAAAAAACAAACTGGGAAACCTAAGGGTGCATCCTAAGGAGGTAAACTGGGTGAGAAATTGGTTTGGGGACAGGAGACGGAGGGTGGTGGTAAATGGAGTTCACTCCGAGGAAGTGAGGGTGACAAGTGTGGTGCCACAGAGATCTGTACTGGGACCGGTCCTCTTTCATGTCTTTATTAGCAACATTGCAGAGTGGCTCAAAGGGAAAGGTATGCATTTTTGAAGATGACACTAAAATCTGTGATAAGGTAGATACTCCAGGTGATCTAGTAAAGTTAGATGAGTGGTCAAGGGTATGGCAACTGGGTTTCAATGTGAAGAAGTACAAAAGCATGTTCTTGGGATACAGAAAACCAAGGGGCAGAGTGCAAAATGGGGGGGGTAGTACTAACCACCACCAAACAAGAAAGGGACCTGGGAGTGATCATATCTGATGACCTAAAGGTAGCCAGACCATGTGACAAGGCAATGGGGAGAGCGCTAGTGGGATGCTAGGGTGCATAGGGAGGGGTATCACCAATAGAAAGAGAGAGGTGGTATTACCACTATATAGATCAGTGGTAAGACCTCACCTAGAGTACTGTGTCCAATTTTGGAGACCATTTCTCCGAAAGGACATGGACAGGGTGGAGGTGGACCAGAGAAAGGCAACCAAAGTGGTGCATGGTCTGCATCTCATGCCTTATTAAGACAGACTGAAGGACCTCAGTATGTACACTATGGAAGAAAGGAGGGAGAGGGGCGATATGATACAAACTTTCAAATAGCTCACAGGTACAAATAAAGTTCAAGTGGGAAGCATTGTTCAGAAAAAAAGATGCTCAAGAATAGGGGACATGCTATGAAGCTTGTGGGGAGAGCCTCAAGGGAGATGTGAGGAAGTACTTCTTCACAGAAAGAGTGGTGGATGCCTGGAACAGTCTCCCAGGGGAGGAGGTGGTGGGGGCAAAAATGGTAATGAGTTTCAAGAATGTATGTGATAGACATACGGGAACCTTAGATGTAGGGAAGGGGGGGGTAAAGTCCGAGTTCAAGTAGGGTCTGCTGTGTCATAGTAGGTAGGGAAAATGGGCAGACTAGGTGGGCCAAGTGGTCCTTATCTGCCATCAATATCTGTTTCTGTGTTCCGCTCTCTCCCAACCTTGCTTGAAATGAATAATGGTTTTCACACCCACCACCTTGGCTGGCAGATTGTTCCATGGCTCTACCACTCTTTCCATAAAATAGTACATCCTCACATCCCTTCTGAACCTCCCACTTGTTAGTTTCCACTCATGTCCATGTGACCAAAGTTAGTATCGAAGCTAAATAGTTCCCTGCAGTTCATCTTGTTAATTACATATAGGAACATAAAGGTCTCTATCATATCTCCCCTCTCTCATCTGGTCTCCAGTGAGTACATGTTTAGTGCCTTGAGACACGTCTCATAGGACCTGCCCTGCTGGCCCTGAATCTCTTTTGTTACTCTGTGCAGCACCGTCTTCAGCCTATCCCTATCCTTCCTGAGCTGAGGGCTCCAGAATTAATGCACAGTACTCCAGGTGTGGCATCATCAGGGATCTATATAGGGGCAGTATTACCTCTCCCTTTCTGCTATCAGTACCCTTCCCGATACATCCCAGCATACTACTTGCCATGCTATGACCCTCACTGCACTGACTCAATTGCTTTACGGAGTCACTAATGATAACTCCAAGGTCTCATTCCTCAGTCGTAGTACTAAGTTTCACCCCTCCCAACCAGTACTCCTTTCCTTTTTTCTTGTTCCCTAGGTGCATTACCTTGCATGTTTTGGTGTTGAATTTCAGCTGCCAAATCCTTGACCTGCTCTCTAGCTTTTGTAAGTCTCTCTGCATGTACCTTATTCCTGGATTCATACAAACAGATGAAGAAGCCAGCAGAATGCTATTTGGTCTATCTAGTCTGCTCGTATTACAGGGTCTTAGCTTATGCCACTGACTCTCTCCCACCTCTCCAGTCCCCCATCATTTCCATCAGCCCCTGCCATGATCCATGTGTTCCCCTTATGCCTATCCTAGCCTCTCTTGAAGCTGCCCACCAACTCATCGAAATCACCTCTTCTGGCAGCACATTTCAACTGGCCAACACTCAATCCATGAAGAAATGCTTCCTAACCTCCCTCCCTCCAGCTTAAGACTGTATCCCCTTGTCTTTTGACTTCCACTTAGTTTAAAGAGACCCTCCTTATATACCCTGTTTATCCCTTCCAAGTATTTAAAGGTCTCTGTCATGTCCCCTCTATTCCTCCTCTCCTCTAGACAGCATATATTCAGGGCCCCCAATCTCTTTTCATATGTTTTCCCTGCTGACCCACAATCATCTTTGTTTCCCTCCTCTGAGCCTTCTCCAGCAGGTTGATGTATTTTTTAAGGTGTGGCATCAGTACCTTACTCCATACTCTAGATGTGGCCTCACCATTGGCCTGTATAAGGGCTTTATAACCTATTGTCATCTACTGTTGATTCTCCTTGCTATATAACCCAGCATCTTGTTTTCCCTTGCTGTTGCTTTGTAGCGCTATGTGGAATGCTTCAGTGATCATCACTATCAGATCCTTCTCCTCTGTTGCTGCTACCCAGACCCCTCCTAGGTAATACTTCATACTTGATTCCTGCCATCAATGTGCATATGTTTGCATTTCTTGGCATTGAAGCCATGCTGCCAAATCCCAGACCACATCTCAAGCTTTCTCAGGTCTTCCTGCAGGCCTGTATCCCTTCAACTGTGTTCTCTCTCTCACAGAATTTGGTGTTGTCCATGAATAGGTACATTTTTCCCTTAATGCCATCCCCAATGTCATTGATGAAGACACTGAACTGCACTGGCCCAGGGACAGAGCTCTGCAGGACCCCATTGGAGACTTCCCTTGTGCTAGATAACTCTCCCCTCCCATAACCCTCTGGGTCCAGTCTCTCCAATAGTTTTCTAGCCATCTGATCAACTTCTTCCTAACCCAGAGATCTGCCAACTTCCTGATAAGCCCCCTGTGGAGTACAGAGTCAAAGGCTTTACTAAAGTCCAGATAAAGAATGTTGACCACCTGGCCTCTGTCCACTGTATTAGTGACCCAGTCAAATAAGATTCCCTCATCAATGTTGCTGATGAACATATTGCAGAGGACTGGACCCAGGACAGATCTCTGTGGAACTCTACTCGTAACCTCCCATTCTTCTGATTTAACCCCATTGATAACTTGCTAAAGGGGAGGCAGCAGAAGATTGTTATCTACCCAGTTTACTATGATTTTAATGCACTCAGATCCTACATCTTCTTTAGCAAGAGTCTATGAGGTACTGAGTCAAAAGTCTTGACAAAGTACAGCAAATCCACAGCATGACCCCAAATTCCCTTGTCACCCAAAGGAAACTATGTCACCCAGTCAAAAAAACTCAGTTTAGTCAGACAAGACCTCTCTACCATGAATCTTTGCTGTTTACTATCCTGGAGACTATTGTTCTCTAGCTAGTCCACAAGTTATTCTTTGACCAGTAACTCCATCAGCGTGCCTACAATAGAGGTAAAACTGACAGGTCTGTAGTTCCTAGCTTGTTCCTTGTCTCCCTCCTTACAGAGCAGAGCTACATCCACCACCCTCCAGTCCTTTAGAACTTTTTCTCTCCTAATTGAGCTGTTGAATAGACCTGCCAGGGATTATGCCAGTTCCTCTGCCAATTCCCTGAGTATCCTCTGATGTGACTCATCTGGTCCTGTGGTTTTATCTATTTTCAGGACTCTTTTGCTAGTAAATATTGGCTGCCTCATCTCTGGAAACCCTTTAGTAGCCACTTTGATGCCACTCCCTGGTGAGGTTCCACCATCCTCCCTAGAGAAAAATGATTAACACTAATTGCTAAGGATGGTGATCTTTTGCCCATCCTCCTCTGTCACCCTATTCCCCTTAGTTAGCCATATGATTTCCCCTCCTTTTTTCCCTAATATATCTGAAGAACTGTTTTTCTCTGTTCTTGATCCATCCACAATACACAGCTCTGTGTCTGCGTCTGCCTCCTTAACCACCCTCTTTGCCTCCTTATTTTTCAGTAAGTACTCTCCTTTTCTTTCTCTCCCTGCTTTTCTTTTTACTTGGAGAAGGTCTTTTTCTTGGCCCTCACCTCTTCCCTGACCCTTGCCGAGAACCATACCAGCCTCTTCAACCTGTTCTTTTTTACTACTATTCTCATGCATGCTTTAGATGCCTCATCTCTCTTCCACCCCACATATATTGTCCATCCCTGCTAACTTATCACTGACCAGCTCACTCAGCCTTTTAAAGTCTGCCCTTCTAAAATCATGGGCTTCGGCTCTCAGTTACACTTTATCAGACCCAAGAGCTAATTTGAACCAAACAGAGTTATGGTTGCCTTTGCCAAGTGGCTCACCTACTCTCACAGCATCTACCACCTCAAAGTTGGTGAGCACTCAGAATAAGTAAAGCATGCACATTGGATTGCAAGGAAAAATTATGTGATGTCAGAGGGAGGGAAGCCAGGGATACTGGGGATTATTCGTGCAACACCCTATAAATGATGCCCCTAAGGTAAATATTGGAAGGGATGGGAGAGAAAGCCAATCAAGATTAGAATATAAAGTACAGTGATGGATGTGATGATTCACAGCCAAAACAAAACAACAAATATTAATATATGTCACATCCCACTTCCTTTGGTTGGATTTGACTGAATTAAAGAAGACTGGTGCACCGCACATAAGTTTAGGTAGTAAAATGCAATGAACAATAGTAGAGTGAATTCTAGGAGTAGAGCTTCCATACCACCCCCACACAAAAAAAAAAACCCAAACAAATCAAGTCTGGAGTTAATGAAACAATATGATTTGCATCCACTGAGAGGTTGGCAGACAAAACTAGAGGGGCTTTGACCTGTTTTCTTGTCCATGTCATCTATGAACCTATGAACCTATGAATGGTATTGCAGATGCCAGAAAATTGCAAAGAGAAATCAAGAGGTGGATCCAAGGTGACACCTAAGAACTGAATGACGAGACAGTGGCAAGGGTGGAGCCATCAGTTCTTGAAATAACCAGGAGAGATGGACAGTTCTGTAGTTTGGGAAGAGAGATGAAAAGCAGTGCCTGAGTTTTAGAGGTATTCAGGTGAAGTCCACTGTTACTCAATCAATCTGAACAGAGTGATGGTCTGAGGACTGATGTCTGTTAAGGTTATCCACACTATTTGAGCTATAGAGGCAAACTAAGTCATCTGCATAGAAAAGTGGTGTACTATGGGACAAACAGTGAGGGAGATTATTAATATGCAGAGAGAAAAGAAGTGGCTCAAATATGGACTCTTGTGGAACACCAATTAAAACAGAGGCCAAATCAGAGATAGAGGACCAAAACATGACACACCAATGCCTATTTGACAAATAATTTGCAAACCACTGAGTAGCAGATACCCATTGTATCAAGTTTGGAGAAAAGCAGGGTGTGATCTACAAGGCTGAAGGCCTTAGTAAGGTCAATAAATACAGCACCAGTATAATCTCCCTTGTCCACTGCATTAGCAATGCTGCTAGTAAGGGTAAACAATGCAGTGTTGGTCCTATTTCCTTGCCTAAAGCCATGTTGGTGATATGGACAAAGGCAAAAGGTTATGCACACTGAGGTAGTCTGTCAGTTAAGTATCCATCATTTTTTTAAGTACCTGTTTATAGCTAGTAGGATGACAATAGGCTTGTAATTGCTAATGGCCTTAGTATTTCCTTTGTAAAAGGCAGGTACAATGTGGGACAATTTCCAAAGTTGAGGCATAACCCCAGAGGTCAGGGAAAGACTGAGCAGTCTAGTGAGAGGTGAAGTGTTACTGGTAGGCACAATGTAGTAGCTGAGGTTCAATCCCATCAGAGCCATCAGATTTAGCTGAGGGAATCTGCCTAAATTATTTACAGACTACATTGACCCCAACCAGCTTAAAATAGAGCAGTGGTTGAGAGGGACAGCCAGCAAGAGAAGAAGAGATTCTAAAGATGTGGAGGACTGGAGTGAAGAAGGGAAGGGAATAAGAACAAGTGGATAGATCTGCAAAGTAACTGTTGAAGGTATCTACAGTTGTGGTGGGGGTATTACAGTTGATACCATTAAGATACATGCCAGTAGGGGAAAAATTAACATTTGATCTAGTGTTTGCTTTACACACTCCCGAAAATGATGTAGGCTCCTAGCAGAATTGTTGAGAACATTTTTACAACATGGACTCTTGTTGAATCATAAAGCCTTTTTGTATTTTGCCCTAAAATGGCTATAGTTTTCCCAATCAGAGATATAATATGATGTTTCAAATTGTGTCCAGCCTTTATCCCTAGCCTTGGACAGTGATAAGATTGCACCACTGATTCATTTAGTAACTGAACCACACACCATTCTGAAGTTACCTGCTGAAGTGGTATGCAGTAGAACAGTGGACTGCTTCAAACGAGGATGGGACAGGACAAGGGGGAGGGTTAATGAAGGGGAAGGGTGGAAGGGAGGGGCAGCTGCAAATTAAGGGGTGCTAGCTGCACATTCGAGCAGACTTGATAGACCTCTAGGCCTTTATCTGCTGGCAAATTTTGTATGTTCGTATGTTCTTTATTAATGGTACAAACATATTTTAAAGACTAACAAAAACAGAGGTAAAGTGGGAAACTGCTAAGCTAATATCATTAGTAACATAGAAACATAGAAAGTGATGGCAGATGGGGACCAAAGATCCATCTAGTCTGCCCTGAGTAATACACCCATTAGAATTTCTTAGAGACAATCCCCATATGCCTATCCCAAGCAGATTGTAATTGCCCTACTCTTTTGGAGTCAATGACTTCTGCAGGTAGGCTGTTCCATGGAGCCACCACCCTTTCTGTAAAGAAGAACTTATGCATGTTGCCCTGGAACCTTCCTCCCCTTAATTTCATTTCATGACCGCTTGTTCTTGTGGAGCTATTGATCAGGAAGAGTTCCTGGGTAGGGACTCTGTTTATGTCCTTCAGGAACTTGAATGTCTCTTTCATGTCACCCCTATCTCTGCGCTGCTCCATGAATACATGTTGAGTTGCCATAATCTGCTTTCATATTGCAAATCATGGAGCCCTTGCACAATTTTTGTTGTCCTCCTCTGTACTGTCTCTAGTTTATCCACATCCTTCCTGAGATAAGGCCTCTGGAACTGTATGCAGTACTCAAGGTGGGGCCTTATCAGGGACTTGTATAGTGACATGATCACTTTCCTCTTTCTACTTGTGATGCCCCTTCCTATGCATCCCAGCATTTTGATGACTTTTTGCACCACTTTTTCACATTTTCTACCCACTTTTAAGTCATCAGAGATTAGTGTTCCAGAGTTATGACCAATCAACAAGGGTTAGCTCATGAAGAAACAAGACAGAATCAAACTTTAAGAAATCTCCAAACTGGATTATCCAAAGGGGTACCCTGGTAGTTTTAATTCTCCATAAACAAAAGATGGAAGAGTAATTGCTGACTGCATATGAAAACACAGCAGAGCATGATTCTTTTCACTCTAGGGGTGATAATCCAGTCTTTGAGGGTGGTACAGCTTCTGTTATTGGAAAGCCTGGTGGGTTCATTGATAATTTGAGTTAAGTGGAGTGTACTGAGTGTTGTTTCAACATATTTGGACTTACCGTTAAGTCAATTATTACTGAACTCACTAAATAGAATGTACTCATTGTTTTTTGTTTGTTGGCCCACTATGCTGACTAAGGGGGAAACAGCTGAGGGGCTCCAGCATAAGGAATATAAACACAAAAAAAATATATAATTACTGTCACAAACACACTCAGCAGGTCAGGCCCTCTGCTCCCACAGTGCCAACCTCAGAGTGCAGTAGTGTGAACAGGTAACAGGGTAACACTCCTGTCTGCTTTTGGGTCCGAATCACTTTTAGTCTCAAGTGCTAGGGGGATGCAAACTGTGAACCTTATGCTTGCATACCCAAATGTACAGGCTCAGATATGTACACTCTTCAGGGATTGTGGTACAATCTTTCACCAGGGGCACTGAGCCAGGCTTCCAAAATGAACCCTTAAAACTCTTTAAGAGACCTTAGGTATATTCTTACATTTTCCTAGTTTGGTAACACCATCAAGCCCTTGAACAATTGTCAGACTTAATCATCTATACGTCACATGCTAAAAAAAAGCCAAAAACTGGCAGACACGCAGGCAGTCTCTTAAGAATAGATTTACTAAAAATGGATAAAAACACTAAGATAAAGTACAGAACAAATATCAAAGAGCATCACAATCACATAAAAGGAAAACAAGGAAAACTACAGAACAAACTCCTACCAAAATACATTAAGATATTTTCTATCTGATGTATTACCTCTGTAACTGCAGTTAAATTAGAGATCTTGCTTTTCTTTTTTTTTGTATAATCTTTTTATTAGTTTCTTTTTTCCATATTACAGTAAAGCGAGGAAAGGTATCTCCATCAAAACTTATTATTCTGTTACATATTGCGTATCATAAGTCCCCCTCATTCCATCCAACCATTACTGGCATATAATTCCATTATCGCTCTAATAAAATTTATACGTCAAGCAGCACCTTAGTAAATCTCTATATTTTGTATCTATGATACTGATCTCAGTGGAGATAAGCTTAAGAAAGAAAACAGAGAATAGAGACAGGAAAGCCAAGGTAACAGTAAAGGTAAAGGTATAAAAGGAATCCCTTCCCCCTCCTCCCTCCAATCCCACCCACGCCCTCCCCCACAGCTAATCGAGAATTCACTTGTTCCAATACAATTAATTTTACTTTTCCACCTTTATCCATATTTTATTATTTCCTGTTCCAAGGGCTTCATGGAATTTAAGTAGGGTGCCCACATATTCTCAAATTGATTTTCCCTCCCCTTTACCTTGTATGTCAAGCTCTCTAATTGCAGCACATCCCATGTAAGATTCCTCCATTGTCGAATTGTAGGTTTATCTCCTGAAACCCAGGTGTTCAAAAGACACTGTTTTGCCAATACCAGGAGTACTCTCATCCATCTCTTAAACCTCCCCCCATTCTTCCTGATGTGTGCCTTCCACCCCAAACAGTAATGTGAGTGGTTCTACTTTAACCTGCTGTCCCGACATGTCTGTCAGCTCCTTCGCCACCTTATCCCAGAAATCTTGGAGTATCTGGCACAACCAGAACGAGTGTAGATAGGTGCCTAGGGCTGACCCACATCTCTGACAGACAGCCGAGACTGTTGAATTATACCTGATCACTGCCACAGGTGGAGTGTACATCCTATGAACAAATTTATATGCTACCTCCTTATATTTATTACAAAGCAGGAGGCCCTGGTGCGTCCCTTTCATTAAAGCCCATTGCTCCTCAGAGAGTGTAACTCCCAAATCCCTTTCCCATAAATGCCTGGTTTTGCTTGTCATATCTGGCCATTGGAGGTGGAGAAGAGACGTAGCTTTTCTAACCATACCTTCAGGTTTCTGTTTAAGCTGTTGTAGCAATTCTTCCACAATCTGTATTCTGGCATCAGGGGCTCTTTTTCTTTCAATATCCTGCACATACTTCCTCACCTGAAAATACCTGAACATATGGTGTGCAGGCAAGCCCAGGTCCGCTTTAAGCTCCCTAAATTCCCGAGTCATTCCTTTACCCCTTAAATCATTGAGACACATTATCCCATTATCTTCCCATTTCTGGAACATGGGGTCTCCTACTCCGGGGATAAAAAACGGATTCCCTGTGAGTGGCAAGATAAATGATTCTCCCTTTTTATGTCCAACAACTTTCTTAATTTGGTCCCAGCTATCCACTACCTCTTTCACTAAAATACTCGAAACCCGTTTGTCTCGCATCCCCCCACTATCTGCTTCTGCTAATAAAGACGACACTCTCACCCCCATTCCCTCCTCCTCCTCCAGGTCTATCCAGCTAGCCTCCTTTGGCTTGTACACCCAATCTTTAATGATCCTCATTTGTGCTGCCCAAAAGTATAAGTTCATAGCCGGATAGTTCAACCCTCCTTTAGATTGGTCGGCTTTTAACCTGTTTAAACTAGCCCTAGGTTTCTTCCCCTGCCATATAAACCCAGAGCAGTGTCTTTCAAAGGTCTTTATATCTTTTCCTGTCAGTCCTGTTGGCAGCATCTGTAGCGGATATAAGATTCTTGGAAGAATGTTCATCTTAAGCAGATTAATACGCCCCATCCAGGACAAAGGCAGATTTCTCCATCTATCCATGTCCCCTTTCAACAGCTTTAATAATGGAGTATAATTCAATCTATAGAGTGATCTCAGGTCCTTATCTATCTTGATTCCTAAACATATAAGGTGCGTACCTACCCTCTTCAGGCCCCATGTATCACTCACCTCTCCTCCCTCCTCTCCCAATAACATAATTTCAGATTTCCCCAGATTTAATTTGTAGCCTGAGAATGTAGCAAATTGACCTATAATTTCCAACAAAGCAGGCATAGATCGGGTAAGGTTTCTCACATATAACATCATATCATCAGCATATAGGGTAACTTTATGCTGACCCCCACTTTTCCCTTTTAACCCCTGTACTCTTGTGTCTTCCCTAATGGCTATTGCCAATGGTTCAACCGCCATTGTGAAAAGTAGAGGGGAAAGGGAGCACCCTTGCCTTGTCCCTCTATGAAGTCTGAATTGTTCAGTTATGTTCCCATTAACTAAAACTGCAGCCTTAGGTGTCTGATATAATGCCCTTATCATTTTAATGACATTTTCCCCTAACCCAAATCGTCCCAAGACCGCAAATAGTTATGGCCACTCAATCCTATCAAATGCTTTTTCGGCGTCCATTGACAGAATAGCTGTATGCCCCCACATTTTTTTAGCTTGAACCACTACATTAAGGACCTTCCTAATGTTATGATATGAATGTCTACCCTTTATGAAACCCGTTTGATCTGGGTGAATCAATTCTGGAAGGATACCCTCCAATCTACTAGCTAAAATTTTAGCAAACACCTTAGCATCACAATTTAACAAAGATATAGGTCTATATGATGAACATTCCATTGGGTCCTTATTCGGTTTTGGGATCACACATACCAGGGCGGAGCCACTTGAGTCCGGCAATTCTCCACTCTCTCTCCCCTCCTTGAATACCTCCCACATTACTTCTTTTGCTTCCTCTTTCAATAGTTCATAGTACTCTATGGGCAGGCCATCTGGGCCACATGCCTTCCCCATCTTCATCTTATCTATAGCCTTAATAATTTCCTCTCTCGTGATCTCCTTCCCTCGCATCTCCTGCTGTTTCTTTGTTATTTGGGGCAATTTATACCTAGTCAAAAAATCGAGCATTTCTTTTTCACTTCCTCTCCACTTGCCCTATATAATTCCTCATAGTATTTCTTAAATGTATCTCTTATCTCCCTATATTTAGTGACTACCTGGCCCTTTTAGTTTTAATCCCCAAGATGTGCACCGCATTTTCTTTCCCTTAACAAGGTTCACCAGCAGAGGGCCTGGCTTATTTCCCATTCATATACTCTATGTTTCAAGTAAAACATTTTTCCTAGCTTCATCCATCAGTAGGGTGTTAGCGCCTGCCTGGTTATTGTCAGCTCTTGTCTCGCTTGTTCACCTCCTTCTCCTCTTGCCACCCTTCCTTCCAGTATTCTCAACTCCTGTTGAAGGGTCTGCTGTCTTTTCAATATGTTTTTCTTATAGTTTGCCATATACCTATAATTGCCCCCCCATGTGCGCTTGCCTGCATCCCACAGCATTTGTTTAGAGGTGGCAGTTGGTGCATTAACCTCCATATAGAATTTAAATTGCTCCTTTACATATTCCTGAAACTCGTGTGATCCTAGCATATATGTAGGGAATCTCCATGTCTGCATTTCTCTCCTCTCACTTGGAGAACGAAAGGACACAACCACTCCTGCATGGTCTGAGATATGTATGGGACTATGTAGCACTTTCCTGAGCTTCTCATACCAATCCAGCGTCACATAAACGTGATCAATTCTCGACCATGTTTTATGTGGATTTGAGTAAAAAGTATATTCTCTATCCTGTGGGTACGCTGTTCTCCAGGTATCCACTAGATTCAGTTCCACCAAGCCCTCCCTCCATTTCCTAATACAAGGATCTCTGCGACCCTTCCCCTCTGAGTGATCAAGGGCAGCATCAGGCGTACAATTAAAGTCCCCTCCCATCACCAGGTTTTCAAACTGCTTCCTCATTAATATGGATAAAATATTATTATAAAACTCTGGATCCAGAATAGCAGGTGCATACACGCTCCCAAACGTGACTTTCAGGCCATGAAGAATCCCTGTGACAAACACGCATCTGCCCTCCGTAGGGTCTGCAAGAACCCTTGTAGTCTGAAAGGGCAAATGTTTATGCACCAAAACTGCCACTCCTTGTTTGCGTGGGCTGAACGAAGCAGCATAGCATGCACCCACCCACCCCTTTTTAAGTCTTACATTCTACCCTGGTGCTAGATGGGTTTCTTGCAGAAGTGCCACCTGCACCTGTGCTCTCTTTAGTGCAGTTAACACTGCACTCCTCTTAATCGGGGAAGAGAGACCATGAACATTCCAGGATTGTATTACCAACTCATCTCCCACCATTGTCTTTTCCCAGTATCCTTTATCCACCCACTATTATCCCACCACATTATTCCTATCTTCCTCTCAGCCCCTCTCTTATTTTGCACAAGGTCAGGCTTCCACATCACCACACTCATATCTGTGTCCCTACTTTTCATACTTGCCCTCTTCTCCTTATCCCTTAAATGTGAATCTCGATTGCACTTTAATTTCCCCTTTAAGAACCTTACCAATCCCCCATTTACCCCCTTCCAATATTATTCCTATTCCCAACCATCCAAACTTGCTTCTTTTCCTCCCACCACTCCTTTGCCAAACACATTTCATTGCTCATTTCTGCCATTACGGCAGCACCTCCCCGAATCTGCTAATTGAACAGCTACCTCCCCTTACTCCCCCCCCCGAAGACCTTTTCCTCTATGGCCTACACAGGCTGATCCAAGTCATAACATATGTACATTATAAAACTGGACCCCTTTTTATCTAGTCCCTCTTAGCCCTTAGTCAAATCGCAGTGCTTTCTCACACCCCTTCCCCTTTTATTTAAGTCCAACATTTCAATTTCAGTCTCCTTCAAATATGAAGCTTCCTTCTCATCAGCCGCTTCAATCTGAGGCTGAAGGAGCAGGCCCTGTGATTTCAAACACTCTCACACGCCAAGCCCAGTCCACCATGCGCCTCTGCGGCTCGTTGTCTCCACGGGTGCTCTTCCAGCCCTGCACCAACTCCAAAAGATCTCTGCATCCGTGTTTCAACAAATACTTCTCCTCCAGGCAGTCTCTCTCAGTCACCAACCGATTTGACCCGAAACCTTCCGGGTTTCAAAGTTTGCAAAATTAAGCATAAACGATCTAAATTATAGTCAGGGCTATATCTGCTTTCAAAAAACAACAGTTAGTGTCTCAAAGTCCTTCTCTTTCTTTTTCACAGGCTCCTCTCATCCCGCTTTCTTCTTGAGTTCCTTTATAAAATTGTTTGCCTTTTCCACCTCCCAAAACGAGTATACTGCTCCTTCATGCTTAATTTTCAGAATCGCAGGGTAAAACATGTAGTGCTCAACTTGCAGCTCCCTTAACTGAGCCATTAAAGGAGCAAACATTCATCTCTTCTTGAGCAATCTATTTGAGTAGTCTTGTGTAATGTGAATTCTCACTCCATCTATCTCAACAGGTTGATTTATCTTGAAGGCTTTTATCACTGCCTCCCTGTCCTGAAAGTTGTGATACCGGATAACAATGCTTCTCAGAGGTTGGCCTGGGCCTGGCTTAGGGAGTACTGCTCTGTGCGCCCTCTCAATCTTGTGCTTTCCCCCTTTAGGTTGTAATTTCAAGATTTTTGGTAACTTCTCAGCGCAGAACTTTAGTATTTCAGAGCCTTCTTTCCCTTCAGGGAGCCCTCTTAAATGAAGGTTATTCCGTCTAACATAATTCTCCTGGTAATCAAAAGCTTCCCTCAGCTCTTCCAGCTCTTTTTCTAAAGCGGATATTTTCTCTGGTAGGGGTTGTATTAAATATTCAACTAGTGCTGTACGCTCCTCAACCTCCACTAGCCTTTCGCCATGCGCCGCAGTTCTTTCTGCGATTTCTTGCAGTTTTGCTTCGATTTGGTTCTCGAGTTTTTCGAAGCGGGGGTTTAGGGCAGCCAGTACCTGCGTCGTCACCTCCCGCCTCAATACGACCAGCTCCGTCGCCGAGAAGGAAATCAGGCCTGCCGGCTCCGCTGTAGGCCCAGCTGGCTGTTTCTTAAGATTTTTCCCAGCATTTCTAGTGGGTTTCCCTGTTGCATTCGTGAGATATTCTTCCATCCTTGTACTTCTTTCGGGCAAAAATAGCACCGGAATCCAGGTTTTTTTATCTTTATAACGAAAATTTTTTTATTTTAGGTCTCCAGGGTACGGAGCTCCTGGAGAATGCGTCCTGCTGCTTAGCTGCTCATCAGCGCCCCCTGAGATCTTGCTTTTCAAGAGCCCAAAAAGATATGATGTACATCTGAGACACAAGTAAACTGTGCCTCCACACCCCTACTGTGAGTCATCTAGCTCCTCCTTTTAGAATATAAAATTACAAAAAATGATTTCCTGTCAGGAGATATTTTAAAAAATGTAACTGCAGAAGGAAAAAGACAGTTTCTAAATTATGACAGTCTTTCATCAAGTCTTTCCTTTGAACTGGTGGCTAGTTCCTGTTTTCCCAAGCAACATCAAAGGTTTTTACAGTTCTGCAGTCCGTCATCCAGGTGAGGTATTTGGCCAACAGGAATCAACTAATTGATGTCCTGTCCTGTAATAAACTGTATATTTAGCTTCCCAACTTCAAAGCAGCAACAGGTCATAAAAAAGGCCATAAAATGCAATTTCTCAAGGAAGTTAATTACATTACAGAGATCTTCTGGTCAGTTATCATATATCTTGTATCTTCACTGAAACCTGGGGGGGGGGCACCCATGGAAACACAGCTGTCTTATGTGAGACAATCACATGCTATATTGTTTTTATTTTACAAATATCACACAACAATCATAACCAGCTGGCCAAGCATCACATATCAACTGGATTACTGTCACTGTCAAACACCATAATAACTGGTTTTCAGGTTATTATGCATCAAAAGCCATAATAACCCGAAATCTGGTTATTATGCTGTTTTCCAAACTTCTCTCATCATAGTTCTCTCATTAGCAGTGTGCGTCAACATCACTCATTTGTTGTGCACCACCTTATTGGCCCTAACTATGTGTATGGGTGGGCTGAACACATGTAAAAATATGTCGGCCACAGTTTTTGGTTACCGAGGACCAGCGTTGCTCCCGCGAAGTAAACCTTTGCTGTTCATTCTCTCACATGTAAATTGTTCTTTTTTTTTAACAGTCAGGTTAATCCTGCCTTTTCCGACAAAAAAATCTATCTTGTTGATCCTGCCGTTGTTGTGCTTCGGCCGGGGATTCAGTCCTCCCGAGCACAATCTCAAGTGTAACTACTTTCGTCCCTACTGCATTGTTCCTGAAGAAAAAAGAAAAAAAAAGAAAACAAGAAATGTCCTTACCCAAGAGGGGTGTGTGTGTGTGTGTGTGTGTGTGTGTGTGTGTGTGAGAGAGAGACAGTCTGCAGTATGACAGAATTGCATTTGTGTGTGTGAGACAGAGTCTATGTCTCTGGCAGCATGACAGAACTTCCTTAACTGATGCTGGCACTCACTCCCTGCACCAGTAATTATAAAAATTAAAGTATAGGTTAAGTGTGTGTGTTTATAGAATTTATTATACCCCCTCAGTGTGTGATGACCTCATGAACCTCTCGGGTTTCACTCTTGAGGTTTATGGGTTATCACACACCTCATGGGTGTAAATAAATTCCATAACATGCACTTACCTGTCCATTATTCTCTATATAATAACTGGGGAGTGTTTTCTCCCATAGGGAACCCTGGTTAGAACGGTGAACATATACTCTATTCATGCATCTCCCTCAGCTGTCCCTTCACCTAGTGCTGTGGTGCCACCATCAATCGGCGTTGGCGGTAAATGAAAAAAAAAAAATAAAACCCTGCCTCACAGTAGTTTCCTTTTCCTCAGCAGGTAATCTTCTGTTTAAATGGGTGGTAGGGATGAGAGAGAAATAACAAAAAAGAAAAGCTTTCTGCAGCTGCTTTGCTGCTGACCACACACAGGCTTCATCCTGACCTGAACTGCTGGCTGTTTTATTTTATATAATTGCTGTGGTGAGAAAATGCTCCCCAGCAATTATATAAAATAAAACATGGGGCTGTGTGTTTAACTTGAGTTTTTACATGCACCCCTTGGTGCTGGATGCTTTAAAAAAAAACCTTGAGCTTCGCTCTCGGGGTTTATGTAGCATCCAACACTTCGGGGTGTGTGTGTGTGTAAAAACTCATTAAACACACCACCCCATGTATTATTCTATATGTAATTTCTTTGTATTACCCAGTAATAGCATGAAGTAGCCAAACTCAGAATTGTGACCAGAGATCTCAGTACTACTAGATGCACTGGAGATTTAAATGAGATTTTAAACAAATGATAGTATCAACTCCTCTTTTAGCCACAGTGCAATCACACCTAGTATAATTGTAACCCAGTCTCCATCCTAACCCAGTCTCCATCCTAGGGGTGACCAACTGACTTGTTCCACAGGGTGGGATCTTACTACATACTAAATTCACTTACTTGACCTACAGTGACTTCTGGGTGCGAGGGCATCTTTCGGACTGCTGAATGCTGCAAATCAACTGTCTAGCAGGCACATACTTTGAACTAGTAATTGAATGTCCACATCAAGTGTAAAGTCCTAGGGAATCCATTTTTTAAAAGTAAGAGCTCATCAGCATACTACCACAAAGGGGTAAAATCATAACACTCAGCCAGAAGGGTCTCAGGTATTTCATATCCCACAAGGGGGAAATGTCTCATATGAACTTTAGCATTCCAATCTGGGAATCACATCATCAGGGTGTTGACCCTTTAACTGGCATCTTCATAATTTTTGGGACTGTGCACAACCTTGTGGAACTAGAACATTTACTGAAGCTGTGGATTTCATACTCAAATTACTAGATAGGACTCATCATAAGGTAGACCTGCTCAGACACCAGGCTGAGGTTTCAAAAGAGGCAAAATGTAAGCAGCACAAAAATAACATGGCACACTGCCAAATACTGCAGAAAAGCATGCGGCCACTTTTATTGTTCACAGTCATGAACGACTGGACAGAAACCCCAATGCTTCAAACCCCAGCAGGTTCTTCTTCAGGGGACCCTCCTGAAGAAGAACGCTCAGGGATATGAAGCACTAAGGGATATGAAGTGCCAATGGTTTCTGTTTAGCCGTTTGTGACTGTGTTGAATAAAAGTGGCCACATACTATTTTTGTAGCATTTGAATGTGTGCTCTGTGGTTTTTGTACACCTTATGTTTTGCTTTTTTGTCCTATGTTTGTTTAGGTGCTGCTTTTTCTCCAGTTCACCCTGTATCTTGTTTGCTTGGTAGAAGTTTCAAAAGCACCAGCAATGAAAAATAAATAGAACTATGGGGCATTGTGCTCGGGAGCAACCCAGGGATCCCAGCCTTCCAACCAACACCTTGACTCAGAATCCACTTTGCCACTGTCCCCCAAAGGAGGATCCATTATAGTCCATTCTGGGTTCTGGCACATCCACCCCCTGTGGAACTATGGTTGCCAACGTAGAGGCCCTGGAGCTTATGTAGTCTCCACCTGTTCCACTCTTGGGTCCCAGGTACTCAAGGACCTGTGTGGCTCAGCACACAATTTAGAAAGGGTTACAGATGGGTACTACTCACCGGGTGACTGCAGCTTCCATGAGTCCTACCACCTCACTCTCTACTCCATCAGCCCCCACAGAGCAAAGGATCCCAAGCCAAATGATAGCAGTACCCCAGTTATTACCGCTGCTATCCAGAGGAAGGAAGCACTTTGGTAACTCAATACACTTTCCTTTCAATGTCCAGAACAATTACTTGTACAGGCTGCATAGTTATCATTATGAGTAGAATAACATCCCTTCAGGATCTGCATATGGGGTGCACTCCAGAAGAAACATACGTGACACATGGCAGCTGGCACAAAAATCAAATTTATTTTGAGCAAATTTGATTTTTGTGCACGCTACTGCATGTCATGTAAGTTTCTTCTGGTGTGCACACTACATCTGGAACTCTGGTTGTTTCAGGCTGGCAGCCCATTAGTCTGCACCCACCTGTTATTTTTGTGTGCAAGAACATCGTCATGGAAACATAGGATCTGCATACGGTGGGGTAACATCCCACCATGGGCTCCATGTTGAAGGCAGCCGCCACAATCCCAAGGCTCAGATGAGTTCCACTTACTCCTTCAGCTGAAGGCAACAGTTCACTTCAACCCCTCTCCTCCAGCTGAGTAAATAACCACACCTGATGACTCACCAGTCACCAGGAGCTGGCCACACCCCTTAAAACTTCCAGCCAATCCAGCCAGCAGGGAGTCTCCAGGCTGACTACAGTTAACCCGTAGAGGTCTGAGAACCTATTGGCATGGGAACTACACCACCTGGGAGTTACAAAATTATAACCAGGGATGGAACAACAGCTATCAGGGACAGAGAGGGTTTTAACCACATTTTTGTAATGCTTAGGATATCAGGACTGAAATGGTTGACCTAGACTGTGAACTCATTAAGGGTAGGTACAGTATGAGGCTCCTAAAATGTAAATGGGCTATCTTGAGCCCCTTTATGTCACACCAGGGTGCTGGTTAAAATGAGAAGGCTTTGTCAACCTGAGGCCAGGATTTAATTTAACATCACCAGCAGAAACTAAGTGAATCAAATCAGGAAAAGTTAAAGGCAAAACATTCAACAAGTGGAGCAAACTGGCCCCCAAGGAGGTAAAAAAACAACCAGTATAGTGAACAAGTGAGCAAGATTACGGGGAGAAACAGTTTCAGCTGGACTGATTTGTAGAGGTATCCCAGACAGGGTATTACAACAATACTAGTAGTAGTACGTGATAGCAGGCAAGGGAAAACCTAGACAGAGATAAGGACAATTAGATATTCAAAGGGTAACTCAGACAGAGTGGATCACTGGTAGTGGTAATAGCAGGCAAAGGAACACCATGGTAGAACAACTATCAGTTTGATATTTATGGGTAGCCCAGATGGGGTGGAATGCCAATAGTGATATAAGGCAAGGGAACACCTAGAGAGGACTGCTGTCAGTTTGGTATTTAAGGGTAGCTCAGACAAGGTGGAACACCAATAAAAGTGATAGTAGGTGAGGGAACACCTTGGCAGGACAACAATCAATTTGATATTTAAGGTAGCCCAGATGGGGTGGAATGCCAATGGAATTAGTACCAGACAACGGAACACCTGGGCAGGGCTGCTATCAATCTGATATTTAAGGGTAGCCCAGACAAAGTGGAAACCCAGTGGAGGTAATGGCAGGCAAGGGAACACCTTGGCAGGACCACTATCAATTTAATATTTAAGAGTAGCCTAGATGGGATGGCACAACAATAGAGACACCTAGGGAAAATCTAGGCAGGACTACTTCCAGTTAGGCATTTAAAGGTAACCCATATGGAACTGATCATTAGTAATAGTGATAACTCACAAAGGAAACTTGGGTAGGACTGCTATTAATATGCTATTTAAGGGTAGCCCAGACAGGGTGGAATGCCAATAGTTGTGATAGCAGGCAAGAGAACACCTGGGCAGGACTATCAATTTGATATTTAAGGGTAACCTGGATGGATGGATCACTAACAGTAGTGACAGCAGGCAAGGGAACACTTGGGCAGGACTGCTATTGATTTAAGAGTAGCTCAGATGGGCTGGAGCAACAGTAGTGAAAAACAATAATACTTGTCTATGTAACCTGTCAGGAGCAGATTTCCAACTAATAGACATACAGTATACCAACAACATTGAAAAAAATGCCTTCATAGACTAAGACTACAGAAGCCTAGTACACATCAGACTTAAAGGAACCCTTACAACAGGTACATCCACAGGCAGCATTTTAGTCCACTGGCTGCCTATACAGCTGAAGGCCACAGTGTGATTAGAGATGCAGTGAAATTTTCATTTTGCTGACAAAAGTCTGGCAAATCCTGAATTTCACCATGCAAAATATTTTGCAAATCACACATTCCGTGAAATATTTCGCTGGTGCAAAATGTGGAATTTTGCCTGCAAAATGTGGAATTTCACCTGCAAATTATGGCATTTCACCCTTGAGTGGCGAAATTATGCTGTTCACAGGAGAAAGTCTGCATTTTTCTGGAGAAATTCCACATTTTGCTGGCAGAATTTCACATTTTGCACCCATGAAATATTTCACAAATTGCGCAAGTTTAGCAAAATATTTTGCGGAATGAAATTTGCAGATTTCACCCATCTCTAAGTGTGATGCCCTTATGCCTCTGCCCTCGTGCTCTGGCTAGACATGTTGTGAAGTTTAAGTCTGCCGGTGAAACTCCGGTGAAGTCACCAATTTCGCCCCACGAAAAATTTTGCGAAATTGGCTGCTAATGAAGAAACTTCACCAGCTAACTTCAACGTTAACTTCGACTTGCTTTACTAACATCAAAGTTATTGAAGAAAAAAAAAGGCTTTGTCACATGATTCACTTTCTGCAGGTCACAAGGGAGACTCCAGTCAGGCAGGAAGTGAATGATTCAGTTTCATTTTGGCAGTTGTAGCTGACTGATAGACATCAGAGTAGGAGAGCTCAGTGCTTTAGTGCTTTTTGTCAAAAAATAGTACTTAGTTTCCCACTTCCCACTAATTCCTTTCTTTATTTTTCTGTAGTGATATCTTTTGTTTGTTTATAATCTTCATTTTTTGTCAATTTATATAATTTTGTGTGTCTCTCTGTTTTTCTCTTTCTCTTAGTTTTTTTATCTTGTTTTCTGTAAAGAAAACCTATTTTTTATTATAAAGAGGAAAGAGGATGGAGGGACAAAGCAGGGAAGAATGTTGCAAGAAGGGATGGGCAGTTATTCACCTCAACTGATGCTCATTCCAAAGAGGGACTGAGGCACCCCCATCCCAGCTGAGGATGGGAGGTGCACTGCTCTCTCTCTCGCAGCAGGATCCTTTAGTCCCCACCCCCCCCAGCAGCAGCAGCAGGTGCCTCTGGTCTTTTCCCCCCACCAGTGCCACCACCAGCAGCTTCACCACCAGCACTGGCGATGCCGAGCATCTGCCCCAGCACCCTCTGGGGCCCCCTTTTCTTCTGCCACAAAGATCTGTCATATGGGAGTTTTTCTCCATAAATCCTGTAGATGATAGTGTTGTCATCTGCAAGATCTGTGGTCATAGTGTACAGCGTGGGAAAAAAGGTAGCCGCCTGGGAACTAGCGGTCAAAGGACCCACCTTAAGATCCACCACAGAGCTGAGTGTCAGGCTAAGTAGGGAGAGGTGGTGGCAGCAGCAGCACACAGTAGTGGTGAGGACAATATGGAAGCAGAAGGAGCCAGCGAGAGGTAGGCTGTTATGCTTCCGTGAGTCGGCGAGTAGGACTTGCAGCAGTACTCGGCCATCACCACCAGGACAGCAGGTGGCAGCACTTGCACCCTCTCTACCACTGAGTGACCCTACAGCACCTGTCACCCAGGCAGACCTGGCTGTCCTGTGGGATGAGGTGCAACATCCGTGCCAGGATTTTGGAGAATTCCACCAGGAATTTAGGGAGGGTATTGAGAAAATGATGGCTGACCAGAAAAGGCTGTTGAACCTCCAGTCGGAGCTGCATGGCGGTGGTGGGGTTGTCAGTGTTACTGGTAGTAGTGGCGAGAAAAATGAACCTTTCAATTCGTGTTATTTTTTTGTTTATTATTTCCACACTGTGTTAGTTAAGCAATTCGGCATGATGGGGGCCGTTATGGTGGGATAATGGCCCTCCTCTAGTGGGTTAAAGCATGAGGCACAGCTGAGTGCTACTGCCTCCTGAGAAGGGCTGTTATCCCACCATAACGCGCCCCCCCGGAGTGCCTTATTGCGATTATGAAATGGGTCCCTATAAAAACAATAAAAGAGACAACTGTTTCTAATAAATAATTAACTTTTATTTTTTTAAAAATTAATAAATATAGTCTTTTTTAAAACTTTTTTATGAAAACACATAAAATAGTTCATCTGAAAACTATGAAGTATAACTTGTTTTTGGTGATCATAAGCTACATACATTAATCTTATAACATGAAGAGTGACTAGAAGAGGAACTACACATTTAAAAACAATTTTACTAACAGAGGTTCGATTTTTTTTCTTAGAGTGGCAAGGGAACGTTAGTTTTGGAGTCTGCTAAAACAGAACTCACTTTACTCACTGTGCTGTTGTACTTCTGCTGCAGTTCAATGAATAAAAATGATTAGCTGCAACTGCGAGATATCTGTATTGTTAGAAACTAACGATTTACTGACAGTATTTATTAACATAAATAGAATAAATGAAATTTAACTTTTTAAACAATTACTTTACAATTTGAGCAGTTAGCTTTTTTTCTTCGGCTGGGAGGGTGATAGTTAGGGAGAGGGGTAAAATTACCATAATTGACTGCAGTAGGACAAGACGAACTGCACATTCATTCTACAACATAAGTGGGTTTTCAGTTAGCCGGACTGTCTTTGGTGCCATATTGATACACATTTAGCTGTATATTGCCATGGAAGGTTCTGACTAAAACATATTTCATGTAGTTAGGCATTTCGGTACTGTTTCTATCTTCCATTTTTCCTTTCAGAGTTTTGACAGCTAGTGGAGAAAACAATGGCTGCCAATTGGAATGTTCAGTATGCTGAGGGCAGTAATCCGTGATTCATCCACTGAGTGCCAGCATGACTTTGTGCCAGAATAACAGCTCTGTTGCCAGGAGGGCTCGGCCAATCCGGAGACAGCATTCTTTCTACCCATTTCATAATAATAGTTCCCACCCCCCCCAAAATAAATAAATAAATAAATATAAAAAGTTAAAAAAAGTAAAAAAAACAAAAAACTTTTCTATCCTCTTCCTTGCTCTCCTCTTTTTTAGTTACAGTACATAAAAATATTTCTTTCTCATTGTTTTGTGTTATATGCTAGGGACCCTATTTCATTCCATCCTTTCCCTTGTTCACTCCCTGAATTTTTCCCTCAGATAAATTACAATATTCCCCTTGCCCAGATGACCTTGCCCTGTCCTGTTATAGTCTGTACACATGAATAACTTTCCTGACTATTTTTTGTGTTACTGCTTCATGTGTCCTCCTGCTATTCACAAATGGCAAGTATTGTCCCCAGTAAAAGAAAAACGTTTTCCAGTCCTATGTGATGTTGCTGCGGGGGTGGTGGTCTGCAACTGCCCAAAGAAGTGCACAAGAATCACACAAACATAAGCAATTTTCCTGAGAAGTTAAACATAAATCTGGTTTTAGTGCTTAACATATCTCCGGTGCTCACCACAAATGTTAAGTTTTCCCTAGTTCAAAACTGCCTTTCTGCTGCTAGTTGCCTCTTGTTGCAGTGCTGTGCAACAGGCCAGAGAAACTGAGAAAAACCACGAGAAAATTTCAAGAGAAGTTAAACATCATTGTGGAACTTATGATTTTTTTTTCCTGCCACCCCACCACTAGCCAAAAATGAAAAGTTGGGTGCCCAGTGAGAAACTGCTTTCATGCTGTTGATTACTGTTGTTACACAGTCCAGAGAAGTTGGGAAAACCACATGAGAAAATTTCAAAAGAAGTTAAACATACAGTGGTGTCCCCCAGAATGAAACAGACTTCTAACACACTCTGCAGTATGCTGCAGCAGACCTACTGAATAAAGCAATGTAATTTCAATGGCAATTACTCCCCTTTGTCATGCATGAAACTGTGGCATTCACTTTATCCTGGCAGTGTCGCATTTTCTTGAATGACAAAGGGGACTAATTACCATTGAAATTACATTGCTTTATCCAGTAGGTCTTCTGCAGAATTCTGCAGAGCACTACAAAATGCTGCAGAATTGCATTTCATCAAGGTTTTTGACCTTGTTGACCACACCCTCCTCCTTACGAAGCTTACCTCCCTGGGTTTTTCAGTGGAATCAGTGAACTGGTTTTGGAGTTATCTATCAAATCGACAGCAGGCTGTTGCTTTTAACTCTGCCCTATCTGACCTATCGATGCATTACAAACTGGTGTCCCACGGGATCCATACTTGGTCCACTGCTTTTCTCGATTTTCATAAAGCGACCTCCCTCAACAAGTATCTACTTGCTCTACCTTGCTCTATGCAGACGACCTTTGTACTCTACCATAGTGCTAGTAACGTACTGACTTAACTAACTCTCTATCCCAAGAGTTCCAAAACATTCAATCCTGGATTACTGCAAATCATCTCATTCTCAACGAAGCGAAAACTCAGGCAATGCTCTTTGACTCTCCAGCTAAACTAAAAGTAAATCGGAACTCCTTCAAAATATCTTGTTCTGACAATTCCCAGTTAGTAAACATCTCATCTTTTAGATACCTTGGCATTCTTCTTGATGATTCTTTGGACTTTGATCTCCACATTACCATGACTTGCAAATCAGTCAATGCAAAGATCGGCGGAGCATACCGCACTAACTATGCCCTTACCCCATCAGCTAGGCTTGCTGTGGCACAAGGCCTTCTTCTCCCATCCTCGGCTTATGGCTCTGTCATCTATCTAGGTGCTACTAAGACCTCCCTCCATGCATGGGACACTACATATAATAACATCTGCCGTTATGCGTCTGCCTCTCCTCAGCTCAAACATCACTGTCTACTTTATGCGGACCTTGAATGACCTAGTCCTGTGGCCCATCACCTCCAATCTTATGGTGCCTTGATTGATGGTACAATAAGAGCAGGCCTTCCACAATCTCTTGCCTTGCTACTACACCCTCAAACCCCTTCCTATGGTCTCCATTCACTTGACCAGACACCTCTGTACATCCCTAGAAGTAGGACCTTAATGGGTACACAAGCTTTCTCCCATGCTGCTCCTAAATATTTGAATACTATCCCCTCTAGCTATTCGTCATGCCCAAATGCATACCTGTTTTAAGAAGCTCCACCGTCAATACCTACTCACAGCAAGTCCCTGCACCTGCTTCCAGCCACCATAAACCAATACCCGGCTCTGCCTGCCCTTTCCTATTTCCACACTACCTGTTACTCTCTCCAATCTATCCTCTCCTACTCTACCCCCTCCCCTCTGCCTCTCCCAGTCACTGCGTTATCTTGGACTTGCTAACTAGCTACTTGCTAAGGATCTACAGGAATCTCCTGACCTGAGTTGCACTTATCTCATTTCTTCTCTATGATCCTGTTATCCATGTTTCTATACAACCTACTTTGCTTGCTCATGTGTTATCATAGTCTTATTAATGTTTGAGATGCTTTGTACTCTTCTGGTTAACTATTTACTGTATGGTTTATGTGTGCTGCGTCACACTGATGTTTTGTATGTCATTTGTATCCTCCTGGCTCGTACCTGAAAATAGGCATTCCTATGTCTAGTGTACCCACCTGGTCAACAAAAGCAAATAAATAAATAAATCCCAGGGGATGCCACTGTAAATGTTGTGGAAGTCATGAACTTTGATCCTCCCACTGGACACAAATGTCAAATGACTGTGTTTACAGTGAAAAACTGCCTCCAGGCCAAGAAATGGACTCGAATGAGAAGTAAATTTTCATTATTTTGTGTAACGAAATCGTGGTGATGATGTCCATATACAGTATATATATATATATATATATATATATATATCTGAGAAAACTTAATGACTAGGTGTCATCCTGCCCTGCTGCTGCAGTTGAGAGGAGTGCTGGTTGCTGCACTGCTGCTGGAACTGCTCTTGTTGATGTTGGTTGAAAACATTGTGGTGACAAGTGCTCGAAGAACAGAGAGACAGAGGAGTCAGCTATCCTGTGATGATGTGCTGCCTTGTTGTACAGAGTGGAGGGAACAGCTGAAGGAGATGTTGCTGTGCTGCTGCTGCATGCTGCTGAAGTTGCTGAGAAAAGTACTCCTGCCTGGTGTCTGTGGATGTATCACACATACCTCACAAGAACTGTAAGTATTTTTTTTTCTTTCTTTGCATTGTAAGGAGGGTTATTATTGTTACCAGTTGAAGTCTGATAGGTTTGTACTGCTGTTCCATTAATTTTCAGGTATGGTTGATGATGATGACATGATAATGCTGGAAAGGTACAACGTGGAAGTTGGAATGCAACACATTTTCCAATCACAAAGGTATTTTTTTTCCAGGGTGGGGTTAAGTCAGTAAAGATGTGTGGCTGTGACAGTAACTGTTTTCTGTTTGTGTTGGTCCACTTTCTGGTACCTTTCTCCACACATGTCTGTCTGTTGCTGCTGCAGTGAACACAAACGTGTGTGGCTTTTATTTTGAGGTAGAATTGTTCACATTTCAGAGACAGTTCATGAGGTAAGCATTTTTTCCTTTTTATTGGGTGGGGGGGGCACTTGTAACAATTCTCACCATTCCTTCTTTATTTTTCTCTGATTTTCAGGTATGCAACTCTTTCTGCCAATTATGTTACCTGCTGCTGTGCTTCATGGGTCCAGCCTGTGCCTTTTTGGGGCACTTTTAGAAGTTTAAAGTAACCATGGAAGGTAAGTATTCCTTTTCTTTTTCTTTTCTTTTTGTCCTGTAATTCACTGCTACAAGTTTCACAGATGGCTGAGTATTGTATATGTTCTCTGTCATTGTTCCTGTAATTATAGAAATATCACTTTCTCTCAATGCAGTTTAACCCCTGCAAGGTATACATATTTTTAAATCAAGGATGGAAATGAGAAAGGAAAAGTGTGGCCTACTGGGATTTGAACCTCAGATCTCTGGTATGCCGTTCCAGCGCTCTAACCATTAAGCTACAGGCTCACTGGTCAAAGCGTCTGAGGAATTTCCTTACAGCCACACACACATTCCTTTCTCTAGTGTTGCGCAATTATGCAACTGGAAACCAATGTTAGAAATACCACTTTCTCTCAATGCAGTTTAACCCCTGCAAGGTATACATATTTTTAAATCAAGGATGGAAATGAGAAAGGAAAAGTGTGGCCTACTGGGATTTGAACCTCAGATCTCTGGTATGCCGTTCCAGCACTCTAACCATTAAGCTACAGGCTCACTGGTCAAAGCGTCTGAGGAATTTCCTTACAGTAATTATAGGTAATTTTCCTCGCGTTGCTTTGACTCTGCTCTCTGTGCTGTGACTACCTCCAGGTCAGGAAGGAGCAAGTGTGCAGACCATGGATCATCATGATGGATGGTTGCTTGAGCTGTGCTGACGGCCACCAGTTTCAGGAATGATGCAGCAACAGCCTTGTGTGCCCCAAATAGGCCTCTACCATGCGATGCACTGCCCTGAGTCTGGCTGCCTTATCAGTCTCCTCCTCCTCATTTTCTTCCATGGTTTCCCCTCCCACCTGATACAGAACATCCCACACGGGATTACTTGCCGTTTTCTGCCGTAACTTGGAGGGTTTCTTAGATGCTGTTCCCTGTGAGCTGCCGGCGGTAGCAACATCTTGTCTCTGTACAGTTTGTGCCTTCTGTGCCTTTTACCTCTGAGCACCATATACACATCTAATTAGGTGCTCAGTCAACTTTTGCAGCTGCTCATGACTTCCTTCAATTACTGATGGCATGTCACATTTGTAGCGTGGGTCAAGCAATTGCAAATTCATCTGAGTCTAGCATGCCAGAAATATGGGTATTGCTGTTCAGCACATGGAGCATGTGTTCTATTAGTTCACAACTTCTACCATCCCCACTTGCCCCTATCACTTGCTGGACATTAACCAGCGCCTGCCTCAGCACACATATAAGGGGTATTGATATATAAGGGGTATTGATTGACTTATACAGTCAGTGTCCCCACTCACTGCCTGTGTTGCATGCTCAAATGGATGGAGAAAGTGTATTAGTCCATCCATTGGGTGCTACTTCTCTGTTGTTAGAGTCATGGGAACTCCAGCACTGTCTCAGGTGGTACGCAGCAGCAGGTAGTCTGAGACTGCCTTAGACTGCTTATATAGCCTGTCTATCATGTACAGTGTGGAGTTCCACCTTGTCACAACATCCAGCTTCATATGGTGCTGAGGCAGATGTTTTTTGAGCTGGAGCTCTCGTAGTTGGTCACGGACCTTTGCAAAATGGGCAAAGTGCACACAGATGCGATGGCCAACAGTCAACATTTCCTTAATTTCTGCGTAGCTAAGAAAGTGCTGCACAACCAGATTATGGCAATGTGCCAGGCAGGGCACCCTGAACGAACCACCATCACTAATGCTCTTAACAACATTGGAGCCATTATCACTCACAATAAACCCTGCTAAAAGGTGCGTGCATAGCCATTCATCAGTCTCGTTGAGCAGCACATGAAGCATTTTCTCAACCGAGTGAGAACTGGTTACACTTTTCATATCAACAGTGGAATGCTGCCAGATTCCCAGTGTGTTGTTACCACCACAATTTTGCTTCATGCAGGTTTTGCCAGGCCTCAAATAAACTACCACCCGGTACCTGTGCCCAGTGTGCTGTGATGCATAAATATGAGCTTAAAGCTGTTTGTCCACTGGTCCACATATCCATGCTAAGATGGATATAGTCTGATGCAGAATGCCTCAGGACATGTATTATGAACTGTGACAGTTTCCCATGAACCTCTGGCATAGCTTGTTTAGAAAAATAGGTTTGCAATGGAACCTGCCATTTGGGACAGGCATGGGCCATCAACCTGTGGAATCCAGCATTCTCCACAAAACAGAATGGCAATAGATCAATGGGCAGTATTTCAGCAGTGGCTGCATTTAACTCACGTACAGCAGCATTATTTGGGGGGTACTTTGAGTGATGGTCAAAGATGCTCTTTTTTTTTTTTGGCCTGTTACCCCACATGCTCCCTGATCAGGCAGAGGTTTCCTCAGTCCTCGCCCCCACTTGCCACCCCTCAGCCCCTGGCTTACCCCCCTGGTCAGAGCCACCCGGTGGGTGCCCCCTCCCATAGGACATTTGATTGCAAGCCCTGGCTTACCCCCCAAGGATGGGGCCACAGGAGCAGGACCCCCCTGGCAGACCTTGGTCATGGGAGTGGCGGCAGAGGTGAGAGCATCACTCTTGGGGCCGGATTTTTGTGGATGCTTGTGTTCCCTGGAGGCAGGATGTGCAATGACATCAATGGGCATGCCCCAACGTCTGTCCCACCTCCCTTTAACATGTGGCATCAGTTCTTTGAAGCTCTCCAGCTTCTGCCAGGGTCCTGCTAATGGACTAAATGCTCATTCCCCCCACCCTGGAGAAGGAGAGTCACCATATGACACTCAATCTTTCTCTGCCCCAGCTTGCCCTCTGACTCCTGGGACCATTCATGAACCCAGGTTGTTGGCATCGCAAGCAGATGCCCTGCTGCTGAGCTGGTGGGCTGGTCAAAGGTGCTCTTTAGTGTGGACTGCATCTTTGTGGTTGGTTGACCAAAACATTGCAGCACTGTTGCTCTTTTTGGGGTACTAGTTGACCCTTGGGGATGTGCAACTCATATGAAACCAGTTATTTTGTTTTTTTTGGCTGTGGTGGTGTACTTTTCTGACTCAAGGGAGTGGTGCCACCACTGCTACTATGCCCACTGCCAGAGACAGCAAAGGATTGCTCCTCCTCCTCCACCCATCCACTTAGCCCTCCCTCCTCCTGCTCTATTGCATTGCTCGCAGTAATGTTTAACTTGACGAGGAACTGGCACCCCAGCTCTGGCTTCCTTCTGGTGCTGCTGCCAGTGCAACAGGTGCCTGCTTTTCAAGTGTGAGTGTTGGCCACCAGTGCCTAGGTGGGTGCCCTTTGTACCCTGACTAACATGTGCTTGACACAGCTAACATATTGCAATGGTCTCATCAGCTGGATCAGGCACATAAAAGTCCCAGACTAGGGACTTTGCACCTCTGGACTTCACATGGCGATGGGACTGGGAGAGCTTAGCAAAAGGCATAGAAGTTTGTGCTTTTTGTCCTGCTTTCATTACTTCCATAATATTACTTCTGGGGTGGTGTGACTTGAGTAGTGCTTGGAGACTTGCTGATACTATCACCCTCAGCATCTGAATGGGCTGCATCACCCTTGTGCTTTTTCACCTCTGGCTCTCATAGGGGATCCATTTCATCATCATCGTCAGAACTGTTGATGAAGATGCCCTACTCTTCCTCCCTAGCACTGTCTTCTTTAACAGCAACATTTTCTTGCTTTATAACTATAACCCTCTCCTCAGAGAGTTTCATCATCCCCCACCAGCATGGATACAACAGATTTGGCTGAAAATAATTTCACCACACTTATGCCACTGCTGCTAACTATTACTTTGCTGCTGGTACCTGCCATGGGACTGAAGCCCACAGAAGACATTGATGCAGACAAACTTTGGCTTTGGAAAAGTTGAACTGCACTACTTTCATTCACAGACTTCCTTGCTGCCTCCTCATCCCCCCGGCAGTGGCACTTCTCCCTTTACTGGATGGTTTCTTCACAGGCATTTTAATATGCTTACTCCATGTGCCTTGCTTTTGGGTGATCTATTACTAATCATAAATAAAGCCTGCAGTACTGCCAACTACAAATCAGGACAGGTATCAGCACTCTGCAAAACTACTACAGTAGCCTATTCTATTAAAACAGCACAATTTTTTTCTTTTTTTCTTTCCCCAAACAGGAAATAAATAACATGGGGTAACAGGGCAGGGGTAAGCAAATTTTTACAAAAACAACGATGGACAAAACCTCCCCCAATAGGGATCAGCAGTGGCTGGACAAGTCAACTACTGTAATGTAGCAGTACTTATCTAATACAATTTATTTTATACATACTGTAACTGGGAAGGGGTAACAAAATTTAGAATGAACAAACCCAGACTCCTCCCACAATCAGGAGTCAGGACAGGTATCAACACTCTGTAAAACTGCTACAATAGCCTATTCTGTTAAAACAACTAGTTTATTTTCTTTCCCAAACAGGAATTAAATAACATGGGATAACAGGGCAAGGGTAAGAAAATTTAAAGAAAACAATGACAGACAAACCCTCCCCCAATAGGGATCGGCAGTGTCTGGACAAGTCAACTATTGTATGTAGCAGTACTTAGGTAATACAATTTTTTTTTTAATTTAATATATCAGTGTATAGGTAACACAATTTAAACTGAGCAAATGCAGGCGCCTTGCACAATTGGGTTGGGACCAGCACACTCTTTGGGCAACTGCTGTATTAAAATGTACTTTTTTTTATATAGGATGGATAGTCAATGACAGGGTAACAGGATAAGGGTAAGTAAATTAAACTGAATAACAGGCATACTGCAATGCAGAGAAAAGCTCAGGGATGAGCACAGCAGTGTCTCTGGCCAACTATTCAACTAGAAGTTAAAACAATATATATATATATATTATACTGGCGCGGTAGCACCAGTATAGTTAGGGTTGAGTAAGCACTTTAAGGTTAAACCTCAAATTTTGCACCTTAATAAATTTAAGACTGTATTATGGATTTGCCTGACATTTTACATGTGTGGTCTGGTACTATATATCTCTAGATCTGGCATGTTGCATTATGGTCAGATGTACAGTTGCAGAGCTACAGAATGCCAAAAATGCAAAAAACAGACTTTTTGCATGTTTCTTTGTTCACGCCCACAGCCTGCACAATTTGTTCATTTGGTCCAAAATCTTCAGGGGAAGATGCAATCTGAGTCACCGATGTGCCTTTTGAAAATTTGGTGTAAAAATATTAAACCATTTAAAAGTTTTATTCAAAAAACAAATTTCCAAATTTAGTCAATGGGGAAAAATATATGTGCATCACGAAAATTTTGCAAATGCACTTTTACTTTCTCAAATGGTCCTTTTACTTTCATGATTCAGCCATCTTGTTTTCAGTCAGTGAGAGAGAAAAATGCCTGGAGTTTAAATGTGGAACCCTATAGGTAAACACTGGCTGTTGAGTTTACCTAGTCGGGTCCCGAGGATGCTAGCCCTATCTTTTTTGGGGGTAACCCCCTTGAAATGCCTTTTTAAACATCTGGAAAAAAATGCCTTTGCAAATCATGAAAGAAATGGCCAAAATACTTTCACAAATGTGAAAGTTTTGTGCTACTTTTTGTGAAACTTTTGTGATTTGCAAAAGTATATATAAAAAAAATGGAAATCTTTGCCATCCTCCTGCAACAAAACGGTTAGCTCGTTGGGGCTGAAATTTACAAGCCCTGGTCACACAGATGTGCCTTTTGGTGGTTTGGTGGCAAAAAATTCAAGGGGCAAAACGTTACAGTGTTCCAAAGTTGAGAAATTTCCCATAAGATAACATTGCAGTGCCTGTAATGCCTTTCAGTGCCTGTATCTCTTAAGCAAAGTGAGATACGGAGTTTTTGCTACTGGCAGGTTAGGTGTAAACAAGTCTGGAAATCACAGATGACACCTGCAGTGACATTTTTCCCCTATTTGCTATGGTTACAGAGATATTGGCAAAAACATGTTGCAAGGGTGCCTTTTCAGTGCATTTTGGTGCCTGTATCTCAGAAACGATGCAAGATACTGATTGGGTCAATTTATGTTGTGTACAGTGCATGTTGTCATGATTACACCAGCCTAGGAATTGTTTTCCTAGCTGTTACAGTTGCTGAGATATTAGCAAATTACTCTTACAAGGGTTCCTTGCCCTATAGGGCTGCTGCATGGCTCCGTAGTTATGTATAACCTGGAGCGCAGGGTCCAGAGGGCATGCACTACCACATGTGCATACCATTATGCCACAAAATGGACAACGTGAAGGGAGCACAGGGTTCATAGGGCCTACACTCCCATTAACACACACCACTTACATTACACTTTCTCAAAAAGAAGGGAAATTTATCGCAAAAAACTCAGTTAATGCATCATAGGGTTAATAGGACAGTGACAAAAGTTTGGAAATGTGCTGTTAGGGTTCAAAACCCTAACTCCACATTCCCTTCCACCCCACTACACACACACACACACACACACACACACACACACATATGCAAGACACATGCAAGATTGTAAGACACTGTACCACTCTGTCACATCTGTAACCACAATAATCACAACACTGTACTTATTTCACATAACACTATGTAATGAAAAACCAAATATAGTATCATCAACTCTATACTGCCAGCACAGTATGATGACACATTATTGCTGGCATATCTTCTTCGTACAATGAGACTTACTCTGTATGCATTTTCAAAATACTGACTTTTATGTGTCACAATTCAACAGTTGGGTTGCTGCAGGCTACCACATGGGCATGCGGTAGCAGGACAGATAGAGATGACACACACACACTACTTTTAAAATACTTCTCAGGTATGAAACTAGCACCATCACATGTTGTTATATGGCTGCGTTACCTGGAAATACTCATTAGCAGCATGTTATTGTTAGCTTTGGATGTTACAACTGTTGCTTTTACATGTTACTTATAAACTATACTACAAATAATTACCTTTATTATTACTACCATTTGTTATTAGCATTGACTCACTCTATCAGAAAAAAAAGCAAACATACAATGACTGTTGGTAGACTCATACTAACTCTCATTTCCAAGAAACTATCTGTGAATAACATACTGTGTGTTACATCACTTCTTCACTATTGAAATATAGGCATCTGCTTAAATCCTGTTATTGCTGTTTGTAACACAAAAATGCTTACTGTGGGGCATCACCCATGGTTGCTCAGCATGTGTGTCCACCCTCAAGGCACTATGATGGCGGCAGAACTCATACAATTGGTGACCCATGATGATGGATGTGTCTTGCAGTACATTTATAGAGTTGTACATTACTTCTGTTACCTGATGCTGGTTGGCTCTGATTAGTTGTGTTGCCTTGGCCCTTCCCCTGCTTGCATATGTGTGTGTGTGTGTCGTGTGTGTGTGTGTGTGTGTGTGTGTGTGTGTGTGTGTGGGGTGGGTGGGGTGGGGTGGAATGTGGAGTTAGGGTTTGAACCCTAACAGCATATTTCCAAACTTTTGTCGCTGTGCTATTAACCCTAACTGATGCATTAATGGAGTTTATTGCAAAATAAATAAATAAATATATATATATATATATATATATATATATATATATATATATATATTTTCACAGAAAAATCAATAAATAACTGGGGTAACACAGCACAGCCCAGGGTAAGAAGTTTTAACTGACACAACTCACACCAAAACCATCGAAATAAAAATCACTGACAAAGACTTAAAAGAAATAACAGTAATTCACTGAGAATTTGTGAGAAATCTGTTTTACAAGATTAAGAACTCGCCTGCCCTGCTTTTACACCTACCCCCCCACTCAACTACTTCACAGACAAAACTGAAAATACTACTTAAACTAAATATTATGCAAAAATCTAAACAAAAACAAAAATTTTCCTAGCAGCACTAGGACAAACTGACTATTTGGGGAGCAATTAGTTCTCAAAAATATGCTTTAAAGAGGTTTTAAAGGGTTTTTTGGCTGTGATGCACAACACAAGGCTGGTCTCCGACTCTCCAGATGACAGACTGTGCTAAAAACTGCCCCCACATGATAGTTGACCTATTTACCCACAATGCATTGCAAAAGTCACCCTCTGAAATAAATGCCGTTGAAGTTCAGCAATATATATTCTGCAAAGTTTTTGAATGCCCACAAAATTTGCATCAATGGTGAAGTTGTGCCTTGGAACCGCATTCTGTGAAGTTTTTGCAAATTCTGCAAAATTGCCATCAATGGTGAAGCTGAATTTCATATCAGTGGAAAATTTTGCAGAATGCAGAAACTCCGCAAAATTTTTCACGGAACAAAGTTTTTGAACTTTGCACACCACTAGCTCTGGCCCACAGCATAGAGGTCCACTAGATACTAGGGCCTTTTGAAGGAGGAAGAGACCGATGCCCTGCTGTTGATGCTAGTACCCAATTGCCCATAGGAAGTACTGTAAGAATGGCTAGCCAGATGAGCACCTGGTCTGAGATGTCTTAGGTGGAAGAGCCCCAGAGATGGTGACTGATTGGGTGGGGGTGATAATGAAGAAAGGCAGTTCCTCACAATCTCTTCCTGCTCCTGTAGCTGCTGAGCATGCCGCTGGCTGAGAGAGTTTGCTGCTAGGACAGGATTCAAGCTCTGTGTGCTTTCGTGGGCCACACCCTCATTATTAATGCTGGATGTTGTGGAGGACTAGCTAGCCAGATGATCACCTAGTTAGAGATTTTCTGGAAAGAATGGTCCCCAAAGATGGTGACAGTTTGGAGCAGAGTGGGTAATAAGAAAGGCAGTTTACCCACCTTACTCCTTGCTGCTCCTGTAGTTGCTGAAACTGCTGCTAACTAGGAGAATCTTTGTTGTGAGGACAGGATTCAAGCATGGCAAGCTTTTATGGCCACACCCCTTCATCTATGCTGGTACTTGATTGGCTGCACAAAGCACTGGAGAAGCAGCTAACCAGATGAGCACCAGGTCCAAGATTACCTGCTGGGAGGGGACCTAGAGATGGCAATCTGTAGGGAGATGGTGATAAGGAAGAAAGGCAATTCATCCTCACAACCCCTTGCTGCTCTTGTTAGTCACCGAAATGACACTGACTGAGAGAGTCTTTGTTGTGAGGATGCTATTCAAGTGCAGCCCCTTTGCCAGCCCTGCCCCTGTCATTAATGTTGGTACCTGATTGGCTGCAGCATGCACTGGAGGAGTGGCTAGCTAGATTAGCACCCAGTCCGAGATGTCCTGGAATGATAACACTTTTACAGGCAATATGTCAAGGAGACCAGTGGCTTCTCTTGTGACAGCAGCAAATATCAGCATTAGTATAGTTCTTTCATACTTCCGTGTTTAATATAGTGCAGTCTGTAAAATGCAACAGGTGCTGTGCTGCCATCGTTCAGCCCTAAGCCTCCTCCTTCCAGTGGCAGTTAAGTAATCCTTTTGTGTATAGCACTTTTAGGCAGACCCAAAGCTTAACCACCAACTGTGACTGTGTGCATCAGGCCCGTGTACTTTAACATGCCATGCACAAACAGTAATTAAATGAAAGTTTTAATTTCTCAGCATGTCAGTCTCACACAGCAGCAGCCACAGAGCAGCAGAAAAATGTCTACCAATGCTTTTGCAGATATATTCAGCAAAAGTGAGAAAGATTAGGGATTACTTGAGCAGAATGTAAAATGCTTCGGACACAAAGGTACACAATGACAGTACAGAATGGCAAAAATAGTACAGAGCATCATGAAACAGCTGAAGTGGAACAGCAATTCAAACAAGTTTTTAAATGTATTTCAGTTTTTTTTAAATGTTCCAACAATTACACCACATTTAGATTCTGCTCATGCAAGCTTCAGAATAGATTCTAGTATTATTAAGGTGCAATAATAGCAGGGTAGGTCAGTAGGTAAAGGGCATCCATCCTCTATGAGTTCTCTGTAGAAGGCAGAGTCTGGCCACCAAAACATCAGCTGTGACATCATACGTGCATGCATGCACACACACACACACACACACACACACACATGTTCACACCCACGTTGCTACAGCAAACCAGGAGAGGATGGATGCACTTTAGAGTCCTAACTAGAAACCAGGGAAAACAACAAAGAAAGCTATGAATTGAATAAATGTGGACTAGGCAATTGAGCCACGTACAACAATGGACAGCTGCTTTGATGAACTTAAGAGAAAACAATAGATTTTTTGCTAACACTGTGTACAAGTGGCTAAGAAGTAAAATAAGATGTGGTAAGATTAAACTGCCTTCAGTTCTTTCTTTATTCTTGCAAAAGTGTGCAGATAGAATGCTTACAAGGGTCCGAATAGGAGTTAAGGTCAGGTGGACTATAAATAATTTTTTTTAAATGTTTCTGTTTTCCATACATGTATAGTACATTGCTATATGAAAGAAGTAATGACAAGCTACATTAGTAAAATTGTACATCAATGTATATGTAACTGAATATGTTTAGCATACATTACTAAAATATATATTAATAGTTGTGAAAACTTAAAATGATACACCGATAATCTATAAGATTACCATAGACAACATCAGTAGTCAGAAGATACTAGTGATTATTTCATTAAGGAAAAACCACACTATTTTTGAGTTATTTGCAGTCACTTGCCACTCTGCAGAATATGTTTGAGATCCTTGCGATAAAAGTTGCTGTAGAAAAATACATACTATGTTAAGCAATTAGAACTGACAGGGTGCTTAGTGTTGAGGGATACCTACACTCGATGGGTGCAGTGATCCCCAACACCACAGGAGGAGGGCCTTACAGCCTCTAGAAGTGCAGATATCTAACAACACCCCACACCCTGATAGGTCTTATTGCACTTAGAAAATGAGCTTTTGCAGTAGCAAAATTTAAAAATAAAGCATTTGAAAACATTTAAAGAAAACGTTTTGAATGTAAAATACAACTTATGCAAATGTAGTGCCGGGTCTTCTTTTTTAGAGGACTCTGTTGGCTGATATACATACAGCTTTGCAGTTCTGTCAGCCAATGAGGTTACAGTACTTTTCTAACCCATTTTCTAATATGGCCCATTGTTTTGCATTTTGGTTAATGATAGATAAGTACCTTTGACAGACAATAATCTTTTTTGCACATTTATGAAGTATGGGAATGCATGACGGGGTGCATTATTTGTGGTATACCAGCCCACCTCAGGAGGGTTGAAGCAAGAGGTGCTTCTACCACCCAGGAAGGATCATTAGGCCACCATAATGCACCCCCAGAGTGCCTTATTGCAATTATGAAATGGGTCCTTTTTAGTAAATTGGATATGTTTTTAAACATATTTTTGTTGAGCTACTGTCAGCTGGGCTGTTGTGTTGGGATAAAGACCCAGCTGAAAAATACCTCTAAGCCAATCATAAGATAGCATTCTTTTGACTCATTTTATAATATGAGTTATAACAACCCTAAATTTTGGTACTGATATATCTGATTCAGAAATACCCCACTCACCTCCTTACACAAGGATCATGTAAGGCGAAAGCAAAGGATGAAAGAACAGCTATTGAAGGCTCTCAGCTTTACTTTGTACTTCCATGAACACAGTAAGTCAGCTATTACAGTTTACTAGAACATCTTTTTAAATACAAGAATAATACATTTTTAATTTCAAATATACTTTCCAAGATTTATAACATATCTAGCAGGCCAATCAAAAATGTCTGAATAAAAAGCCCCCAGCTCACTGCATAGTGTCTGTTCAAGACATCAATGCACTTTCCATGACAACAGACTGATGTTCCAAGCAGCAGTTGTGAGGTCACAACTGGAGAAAGTCAGATGCTTTTTTTAAAAGACACAGTGAGATAAGTACTGTATTAGTTCAAATATTCAGTAAACCAATAATAAACAAGCATTTGTCAAAGCCGAATGTTGTCTCACTGGCATTGGTGGTGCAGGAGTTAGAGATGCATAATTGGAATGGCAGTGAAGTATTGAACTCACGCCAACCCCACCCCCACCCTGCAGAGACTGACAGGTGTTGGGGTGTGCCTTTGGGGCGTCAGCTATAACGCTCATGCCATTTTACCTCATCCTACCCTGTAGATACTGACAAGTGTCATGGTGTACTTTGGGGTCTTTGGGCCTCATACCCCATTTCATAAAGAAATACACTGAGACAGGTGCAGTATAGGAGAATGGGGTGAACTTTAGGGCCAAACACTCCAAGGCACACCTCGATGCCTATCACTGGCTGTGGGGTGGGGGTGGGGGTAGAATAGCATGAGCATTACAGTCAATGATCCCAAGTCACACCCCTGACATCTGGCATTTTCTACAGGATGGGATGTTACAGTTGGAAACCCTAACGTCATAGGCGTTTGTTGGTATTGTCACTCAAAATTTTCAGCATAGGCTTTTTGTGACCCGAGCTCATGAAGAGCGGCACAATCAGTTTGTTAGCTGAAAGGTGGTGTTGAACAGTGGCTATGCCATTTGACTGCACAGGGGTGAAAACACATTTTGGGCAGGATGTGAAAAATGACAACTGTATTGTTCATGAGGAGGTGTAACAAAATGGCAACATTGAAAATCTGAAGTGAAAATATGAAAAATTGAAGTCATGAGCATGCATAGAAACTGCACAACACAGGTCTGTAACCCAATTATTTTTGGGATTTTTTTAGCCACATTTTCAACATAGGCATTTTGGGACCTCCCCTCATGAACAGTGGTGCTGTGATTTTGTTAATGTGTCCCAAAAATTGATTTTCCACAGTGACCACGCCATTGTGCACCACAGGTGTGGAAACACATTTTGGTCAGGCTGTGAAAAATAACAGCTGCACTGTTCATAAAGAGGTGTGAAAAATTGCCAGTGTTGAAAATCTGGCATGAAAATATTGCAAATTTGCGAAGTTACAAGGGTGCGTGGAAACTGCGCAACGCACCCTTGTAACACAGTAATTTTATGGATGTTCATCAACAAATTTTCAACATAGGCATTTTAGGACCTCTGTTCATGAACAGTGTCACCATCATTTTCTCAAACTGTCCTGAAAACTGATTTCGGCCAGCGACCAAGCTATTCTGCGCCGGATGTGCGCTGTACTGTTCATAAGGAGGTGTGGAAAAATACTAATTTTGAAAATCTGGAGTGAAAATATTACAGATTCATGAAGTTATGAGTGTGCATGGAAACTGCACAATGCATGCTCATAAAACAGCCTTTTTTGGATTTTTTTTCACCAAACTTGCAACATAGGCTTTTTGAGAGCTCCACTCATGAACAGCGGCACGGTCATTTCATTAATTGGTCCCAAAAGGTGATTCCGAGCAGTGACCATGAAATCACCTTTTGGACTGAATAATGCCATGACTGTGACTGAATTCATGAGGAGGGGTCCCAATAACCCCATGTTGAAAATTTGGTGCCAAAATTCCCAAAAATGCCCGAGATATGCACCAAAGTTGTTGAAAAAACCCTATTTATGCCATTATACAGTTTACTGGCATTTCTTCAGTTCACAGTTGGCTTTGAAGAATGGAGTGAGGGTGGTGTGGGGAGGCAGGGTGTGCAGAGGGTGGGTGCTGGTTGGGGAGAGCTACCAGAGTTAACGAGAGACTGTTTTTTGCTTTGCAGGTTTTAAAAAAATAAAAAATCATGGGACAGTTTTTCTTTTACAGGGTTATTTGGCATGCTGGGGAGGGCTTCCAGCATGCCACCTGAAATGTTGTTTTGGGGGGTTCTGTAGCCGATGGGGTTGAGCACTCCCATGGCTACAATAAATGAGGAGGGGACATTATGCTGACGGGGTGGGCTCCCCATCAGCAAATGAAACTCAGGAAGGGGACATGATGCCGAGGGGGATTGGCACCTCGGCACACTGTAAATAGGAGGGTTGCATTATGCCGACGGGGAGGGCATCCCGTCGGCAAATGACATGGGTTAGGGCATGCTGACTGGGGTGTGGGGCACCCCTGAAGTTGGTTCTCTGCACGACTGCAGTCAGTGCCACCATGTTAATGGAAGAGCTTCACCAGGAAAGGCATGTAGGGAGGGTGTGTTTTGGTGCCGCTGCATGACGAGCTTGGCCGTCATTGCAGCAGACCTTTTCTTAGATGTGCTTGCCACATTATGTATTCCTGGTGTGGCGCCTGCATGCTGGCTTATTGGGGAATGAGGGACGCACCTACTGATGTGTGCCCTGCATTCACCCAACAGTGACCACGCCTCCAAATCTGCTATTGATACAATATGTTGGCCGCGCAAGTGTGAGCCAACATAAAAAAGGAAACAAGTGGAAAACAATAAAATATAATTGTTGTAAATTTAATTGTGTAAAGTTTTTTAAGTAGCTACTAACTGCAAATTTATAGCAAGGAAAGTAAAAAATGCTGACGGGGTGGATTGAGGGGAGGAAGTGCCTTGTACAGCCTTGCATCATATAGGCCTAGTCTTTACAATTTCTTTGGTATGAGAATTTGAGAAGGCTAAATTTACAAAATAATCAGTATAATGATGTACAAAATATTCTCTCTCAAATTTGCAGTCCCCTTGCAAAATCTTTTCATTAAAAATGAATTGAATGTGTGCTCCATGCTTTCTTTATGCTCACTTCTCAACCCAAAAGGATTAAACTGTACACTAACATTAGCCTGTGTGGAGCAAATTAAGAGAATGTGAAATGCATAATTAGTTTAAGTAATAATAACAATAATAAAACAGTGGGTATCATATGTTTACTGTTAAATAGTGTTTTTATTAAGTAAGTTGAATTGTTGTAACAGCTGTATGCCTCAAACAACTCCAGCTTTGTGTGAAACATCAATATGTCTTAATGAGTCAGCAGTAAATTTTAAATGTAGAATATGAGGCATTATTCCTAATGCTACACATTTTACATTTCCAGGTCCTTCTGTTTGTATCATCCTAGGAAAATTAAGATGTTTTATTCAAAAGCAAGTATTTCTCTTCACAGTTGGCATAGATATTTTTCCCTCCAGGAACTCCAAAATGTGCTAATTAGCACATGGTTGCTATTCTATTCTATTCTATTCTATTCTATTCTATTCTATTATTTCATTCAGCAGGTGGGCTCAATTGTACTGATTTACTTGTCTAGGCATAACCATAACCAGGGCCAAAAATGGCCAATCACAGATACAGTGGAGTTGACATTGAAATATTTTTGCCTTCCCAAGCATAACAAAAATTAATATTAGACAGGCCTGTGTTTTCTGTGATTTGGCAGCAAAAGCCATGGAAGGCTGGGACAACTGCAGAAAGTTGGAGAATATTGTGCATAACCATGGACACGCTGTTTATGCTCGATATATATGGCTGATCCATGTGGAAAAAGCTCAACTGCGATTACAAAATAGTGGTATCTGAGGCCAATTTAAACGTATCGCTAGCAATAGGGCCACAACTCGTAAGTACAACCATCTCTCTTCCAGACTGTTGCTTTTAAAGTGATGCCTCCAGCCATATTCTACCCTCCTAATATGATGCTTTTAAATTAAGTTCATCTTTGCCCCTCCACAAACTTAAAGGAGCTGAGGCGAAGAGTGCAAAGGTAAGAACATATCTGGTGGAGAACCGGCCTGGATGTCGACAAACTTAGACTGATGGCACATCTTAGAGACTATCAGTTGGCAATCACCCATAACAAGGCAGAATTCTTGTCCCAGGAGATTGTTGCAGCTCAGAATTGACCAGCTCAGCTCTTTCAAACTGTGGACAGACTGTGCAATCCAGCCTGACTACAAGTTCAGAGAGCTTTTTCTCATGAAAAGAGTGAGGAGTTTGCTTTATTCTTTGCTGATAAGGTTGCTAGCATCAGATCAGAGATCCATTTGGCTCGTTCTTTGTGGGGGCATGGTGGTTGGCTGAATGTTGCAACACCATGGTTTTGCTGGATGGAGTTCAACTGGCTAGGGATCGAGGATGTCATGAGGATTCGCAGGGGTATGTGCCTGACCAGTAGTAGCTTGGATCAGGCCCTATCTGCCTTTTATCAGGCTGCATTGATGTCACCGGCCCAGTCCTTGCAGAGACAGTCCAGTGTTCATTGGAGATGGGTGAGTTTCCTTGCTCTCTAAAGGAAGAAGTGATGACTCCCCTTCTCAAGAAATCTTCACTTGACCCAGACTGTCCCGCCAACTATCACCCAATCTCTAATCTTCCCTTTGCGGGGAAGGTTATTCAGAAGATCATGGCACTACAGTTGGAGAACCATCTTACTATCCATGTCATCTATGACCCTCTTCAATCTGGATTTTGTAAAAGGCACAGTACCGGGGCTGCTCTGGTTCGATGCGCAATGATCTCCTGATTGTGAGAGACCAGAGATCCTGGTATTTCTTGATCTCTCTTCAGCTGTCAACACCGTGGACCATGGGGTGTTGCTGGACCACCTGCATGCCATCTGTGGTCTGTCTGGTACAGTCCTCAGATGGTTTTGTTCATTTCTCACTGGTAGATCTCAGAGGGTGGTCTAGGGGGTTTATTCCTCTGAGAGGCATTCCCTCTGACTTGTGGGGTCCAGCAGAGCTCTGTGCTATCCCCCATGTTGTTTGCAGTGTATATGTTGCCATTAGGAGGTGTTGTGAGATGGTATGGGCTGAGGTTTCACTGTTATGCAGATGATACACAGCTCTACCTGTCTTTTGTGCCTGACCAGGATAGTGCACTTTCAGTCTTTAATAACTACCTGGCAGAAATCCAGGACTGAATGAATACCAGCTGGCTGAAACTTAACTTGGACAAGACTGAGGTGCTGGTGGTGGATCCTGGTTGCCAGATAGAGCGGTCAGGGATGAGGTGTCCCTCAGGACTTTGGCTCGGAGGGACCCAGTTACCAACCTCTGAATGGGTGCGAAATGTGGAGGTAATTCTTGATGATGGTTTGACACTTCATTCTCAGGTGTCAGCCTTCATTAAGTCCTCTTTTTCCCATCTGAGGAATGTTGCCCGGATTAAGCACCTGGTTCCATCTAGCAACTTGCCAACTTTGATTCACTCCTTTGTAACTTCATGCCTGGACTACTGTAACTCTCTTTACCTAGGGCTTCTTGGGGTTGATATCCATCATCTGCAGCTGTTGTAGAATGCGGTGGCAAGGCTCTTATCTGGATCATCACAATCCAGTCTTATTACACCTGTGCAGCACGAACTGCAATGGCTGCCAGTTCAGTGGTGAATCACCTTTAAGGTTGTCTTGCTGACCTATAAATCCCTACATGGACAGGGAGTGAGCTACCTGCAAGATCTCCTGCATTCTTACTGCCCTCTTTGACTACTCCACTTGACCAACAAGGGATTGCTGGAGATTCCCAGGGTACGATTAAAAACATCTGGAGTGAGGGCGTTTTCATTTGCAGCCCCTACCCTGTGGAATTCTCTACCTCATCGGGTACAGGAGTTCCTGACAGTGGAGAGCTTTACTAATAATAATATTTATTTGTATCACATCTTTCTAAAAACCAAGGTGCTTTAACAAAAGATCTGAATAAAAACAGTATGATAAAACACACATACAATAAATACTAGTTCATAAAAACAATAAAATAACATCAAGTCATGTACACTTTATACCACGGATGGGTCTTCATGGTCTGTTTAAGACTGCCCTCAAGACCTGTTTTTTCAGCTGGCATTTGGTGCCATTTTGTAACTGATTATTTTATGGTACTGTGTTTATTGAACTACTGAATAGTATTTTAACATTTTGTTGTTGTAATTGCTGTATTGTTGTGCAGTGCTCTGATACATTGTTGAAGAGCACTATATAAAGATTATTGTTATAATTAAATATCACACACACCTTTTCCAGCTCCCATCTAAGTGTGTGATTCCCCATCATGCTGCAGTCAGGAGTCTGAAGGAGAGTTCTTGGGAGACTGTGCAATAACAAAAAACAATACACACACACACACTCACTCCCTGAGTGGAGAGTGGGAGTTTTCAATCTTTTAGGAGAACTGAGGTACACTGGACACTGTGGATGGGTTCAATGTTACCAGGCAGGAGATAGAGGAAGGGGAACACTAGACAACCAAGGATTAAGTACACTGCTACTGGTGGGTGATCCGGGGGGCAGAGGACACACTAGACCACCAGGGATTAAGTACAGTGCTACCAGTGGGCAATCAAGGGGGCAGGGGGTAAGCTAGACCACCAGGGATTAAGTATAGTGCTAGTGGCTGGTGATTGGGAGGTGGGGATGGAGGGGTGGGAGCACACAGAACTACCAGGAATTGAGTATAGTGCTACAGGTGGATGATTGGATGATTGGAAGAGCAAGGTCCCCTTAGACCACTAGGGATTAATATTGTGCTACTGACAGGTGATGAGGGCAGGAGGTATACTTGACCACCAAGAACTGGGTACAGTTCTACCATCGGGTGATCAGGCTTGGTGTACACTAGAACACCAGGGATTAAGTACAGTGCTACCAGCAGGCAATTAGGGGATACACTAGACTACCAGAGATAGAATACAGTAGGCAGCCCTGATGGGCACTGGAAGGAGCTCAAACTCCATTTGCTTCAGCATTGTAGAGAGACCCTAATGGGATGGCAGTGAACCCATAGCAGCTTATTAGTGCAATGTGATCATTTGCATTAGGATGTATAAATATGGCAGATTGCTCCAGAAGAGCAATTTCTATTTGCGGACCCCAAAAGCCCAATTGCTCCTACAGGCCCCAGAGTCTTCCATTGGCCACACAGTGCATGTGGCTAGTAGGAGATTATGGTTTGCAGGCACATTTGGGATAATGCCTTGCTCTGTTGGTTTGTATAGTGGAACATTCATTATTGCTCACTATGTTCTTTGGGCATATTACAATAGTCCAGTAGCTTGCTCCAGACACTAATTTTCTCCTGAAGCGCCTTTTTGTGGATGCGGTCCTAGTTCTCTTGCTCATAGTCCTCTACTGGATTAACATTATTTTTATGTTTGCTTGGGTGCATGCACAAGAAACATTATGTGGCAGCTTAGGAGAGAAGTGGAGGCATGGCACTGTGGCAGCCAATCGAGGCATTGCATTTGGGGGCTTGGCACTGGTGGACCATGGAAACAAAGTGTGCTGATGACACTGGCTTCCAAAAGTGTCACCAAGTTGTAACATTTTTGCCACAGCAATCAGGGACCGCCTCATTATTGCGGCGTCCACCTCTTCATTGTGGTGTCAGCCATTCTGCTGCAATGAGGGGAGCGACCCGTCATTGCAGGGTGGTACCTTGCGTAATGTAATATTGTAGATAAACATGTGGGGAGTAGTGCAATGTAATGGCTGTTGGGCAGCAGTCTTCTGGGAGTCTTTCTGGAGGCTGAGATGCTGCCCTATTTGCAGACAACTCTCTGCCCTGAGGGAGGAAGTTGCCCGTCTTCAGGCCACACTGGACAGTAGTAAGGGAACCTTCTCCCAGGCCACACTGGATGGTAGGAAGGGAACCTCCCCCATCCAGGGAGCACCAGAGCCACCACCACTACCTCAGAGGTTGCGAAGAAAACACAGCAGTTGGACCACAGTGGGCTCAGGGAGGGTGAGGATGGTGGAACAGAGGCACACCCAGTCAGTTGTTCCACTCACAATCCATACACCATTCTGGGGAGCATAGCTCCCCTATGGATCACCATGCAGGAGACTAAGGAGGCTGAGGACAACTGTCACAAGGGAGGACCCACAGGAAGGAGGCAGAGGACACCACAAGGAAAGGAAGCAGCTCCTGGTGGGGGACTCAATTATTAGGGGGATAGAACTGGGGGAGCAGGGAAAACTGAAGTAAGGTGCCTGCCTGGTGCCATGGCTTGGAGGGACAGGAAGCGCATCCTCAGGATCATGAGAACAGCTGCACAGGGGTCTGAGCTGGACATCATTGTCCACCTAGGGACAAATGACTTGGCTCATCATGAGATTAGAGCAGTGCAGAAGGACTTTGTAGAATTGGGGAGGGGCCTAAGACAAGTAGCACACACAGTATCCTTCTCAGAGGTGCTGCCTGTCAATGGCACAAGTGAGGCGAGGGTACTTTGCACCATGCAGTTTAATGAATGGTTGAAAAAATGGTGTGGAGCACAGGGGTTTGGCTTCATTGGGGGCTGGGGTTCCACCTGGAGGGACACCAGCCTGTACTGGCAGGATGGTCTGCATCTGTCCAGGAAGGGAACAAGTCTTTTGAGCAATTGGTTAAAATGCTTAATTGGCAAGCTTTTAAACTAGTTAAGGGGAGGAGGCACTGATAAGCAGCAGAAAAATCCCAGCTTCTGCCTACAAAACAGGGTATTAAATGAGAAAAAGACTGAGGTAGAAAGGTCAGTGGGGGATGCTGCAACAGAAGGTAAAGCCATCAAAAAATGGAGAGCAATGAGTACCAATGCCCATAGTCTGAGTAACAAGCTTTCTGAATTAGTGGCCTTGATGGAGGAGGAACATCTGGATATTGTGGCAGTCACAGAACCATGGTACACACAAAACCATGACTGGGATGTAAACATACCAGGATGCACTATCTACAGGAGGGACAGGGAGGGTAAAAGAGGAGGAGGAGTAGCTCTTTACATAAGGGAAGTAATCAAAGCAACAGAACAAAAGGGAAAACATGGAGGAGGAGAAGAAGCACTGTGGGTAAATTTGGAGCCCAGCAATGGCACCACAATTTGCACAGGGATTGTATACAGACCCCCTTCTCAGGGGGAGGAAATGGACAAGGAAATGACAGAAAGTATACTTAGAATGGCAGAAAAATGGGAGATATTGCTGATGGGTGATCTGAATATGCCAGATGTTAACTGCAGTGCAGTTGCAGCAGCCACTTCGAAGAGTGGGGTTATTCTAGATGCCCTACAGGGGGCATGCCTTAGACAATTAGTATTGGAGCCCACTCCAGAGGGAGCAATCTTAGACCTAGTTCTCTCAAATGGAGATGAAGAGAGGATCACAGATGTAGAAGTGGGTAGCCATCTGGGAACTAGCGACCATCGAACAGTATGGTTCACAATAAACACGCAATAGAGACAAGCCATACAAAGGCAAAAGTACTGGACTTTAGGAGGGCTGACTTTGCCAAAATGGGTGAGTGCCTAAAGAATGCACTAGCAAATGGGCAGGAAGGAGGGGTGGAAGAACAATGGGGAATAATAAAAACTGCCATCACAGAGGTAACAAGCCTTTGTGTGAAACAAATAAACAAAATGAAGCTGATGTAAGAAACCACTATGGTTCTCAAAGGAAGTGGCAGTGAAGGTTCAAGAGAAAAGAAAGCATTCAGGAAGTACAAGGAATCACAGAAGGAGCAGGACAGAGAACTGTATCAGTTAAAGCAAAGGAAGCTGGGAAGGCAGTCAGAACAGCAAAGGCCCAAACCGAGAAAAGATAGCCAACTCAGTTAAGAAGGATAAAACCTTTTATAGGTACATCAGGGAGCGAAGGAAGACCAAGGGAGGATAGTGAGGCTTAATAAAGGGGAGGAGGGTGGGCAGAGGGTGACTGTGAAAAGGCAGAGCTATTAAACAAATATTTTTGCTCAGTATTCTACAAAGGAAGAGGGGAGGTATCTAAAACAAACAGTAGAAACACTCTGGATACAGAAGTTGATACCAGCCCATTTACAGAAGAAAGGGTTCTGAAAGAACTCTTAAAACTGAAGGTGGACAAAGCAATGGGGCCTGATGGGATTCATCCCAGAATTCTAAATGAACTAAGGGTAGAACTAGTGACACCACTGACTACCCTCTTTAACAAATCATGGGAGGATAGGGTGGTACCCGAGGACTGGAGGAGGGCAGATGTGATTCCCCTTCACAAAAGTGGGAGCAAGGCAGAAGCAGGAAACTACAGACCTGTTAGTTTAACCTCAGTGGTAGGGAAAATGATGGAATCACTTCTGAAGGAAAGAATTGTCGAGTATCTAGAGGCCAGAGGGGCACAGGACCCAAGGCAGCATGGATTCACAGCGGGAAGGTCATGCCAGACAAATCTGATAGATTTCTTTGACTGGGTGACCAAAGTAGTAGATCAGGAAGGGGCTGTGGACATGGCCTACCTAGACTTTGTAAGGCATTTGACACAGTCCCACACAAAGATTAATATACAAGTTAGCCAGCCTGGGAGTGGGTCCCAAGATGACAGCCTGGGTAAAGAATTGGATGGAGAATAGGACACAGAGAGTAATAGTAAATGGAGTCCACTCTGAATAAAGGGGGTTACTAGTGGGGTACCGCAGGGTTCAGTATTAGGACCGGTCCTCTTCAATGTCTTTATAAGCGACATTGCAGAGGGACTGGAAGGAAAAGTATGTCTCTTTTCAGATGACACAAAGATCTGCAACAGAGTTGATGCACAAGGTGGGGTGGAAAGGATGAGAAGGGACTTGGCAAGGTTAGAGGAATGGTCAAATGTATGGCAGCTTAGATTCAATGCTAAGAAGTGCAAGGTAATGCACCTGGGAAACAAAAACCCAGGGGAAGAGTACACAATGGGGGGTGAGATACTAACAACAACAAAAATGGAAAGGGACCTGGGGGTAGTCATATCAGATGACCTAAAGGTGGGCAAGCAATGTGAGAGGGCAGCAAGGAGGGCTGGGGGGATACTGGGATGCATAGGGAGAGGCATCACCAGTAGAAAACAGGAAGTTATTATCCCTCTGTACAGACAGCTGGTGAGACCCCATCTGGAGTACTGCGTGCAGTTCTGGAGACCCAGTCTCTGCAAAGACATAGACAGGATGGAAGCTGTCCAGAGGAGGACAACTAAAATGGTGCAGGGTCTGCACGGAAGACATATGAGAGACTTAAGGAGCTTAATATGTATAGCCTCGAGGAAAGGAGGGAGAGGGGGGACATAATAGAAACGTTCAAGTACCTCAAAGGAATCAACAAAGTCCAAGAGGGTAGCATCTTTCAAAAAAAGAGGTGTGCAAGAACAAGGGGGCACAATTTGAAGATAGAGGGGTGCAGCTCAGAGGTAATTTAAGGAAGTATTTTTTCACAGAGAGGGTTGTGGATGCATGTAACGGCCTTCTGGAGGAGGTTGTGGAGTCAAAAACAGTGGTGGAATTCAAGCATGCATGGGACAGTCATAAGGCAATTTAGGGGGTGGGGGTAGGAAGAAGAAGTAGGCTGCTGGTTAACTAGGATCTGCAGCTTATCCATTAGGTAGGGAAATGGGCAGACTGGGTGGGCCAAGCGGTCCTTATCTGCCGTCAAATTCTATGTTTCTATGTATTTATTTACGAGTTTAACCAGGAAGGCATACTGAGCAGTGAATTGCTCGATTCCAGATGCGACCTGAGGGCCAAGTCCCAATATAATAACTCAGATACAGGTCATAGCACAGTTAGGGGTCCACCTGTCATGCAGACAAAAATGGCAGGTAGATACAGGAACATAGGAAGGGGGGAGCATACACGGGGGTAGTGTTACAGGGAAGTCACAACAACAGTAAACTAATACATAGTGTATACTAGCTAAAGCATGATCAACTAGGGGTGAAAGTGTTACGGCGAATCATATCGACAAATAGTCTAAATAGATAGTGGGCTCTTGCAAAAACATGAGCCGCTTGAGGTAAAGTGGGTGCCAAGTAGGTGGTTGAGGAGGCGTGGGTTGGGTGAGTGTCTTATTTTGACTGGCAAGGCATTCCATAGCTGTGGTATGCGAAATCTGAAGTCTGCCTGACCTTTGGATGTGCACATGAAAGGGACGTGGAGGAGCCTGGAGTCCGTGCTTCAGAGGGGCTAGGCAGAGGGAGGTTGTAGGAAGAGTACAGAAGCCAGGTAAGGGGGAAGGGTCTGGGATCAGAATTTGGCTGCCGACCTAGCACAATGGGTTTGTCTGTGGTCTTGGAGGGACAGCAGGGCTAAGGAGTCATATAAGGTGCAGTGGTGGGTTGTTTGTGGGCAGTCCAAGATAAAGCAACAGAAGGAGTGATAAAGGGAGTCAAGGCTGGCCAAGGCAGAGGTGGGAGCAGTAGTATAGACTATGTCTCCATAGTCGAGTATAGGGAGTATCATCCTTTGAACAATTGCTTTTCTAGCAGAATGGGGGAGACAGCTTTTGTTCCTATATAGGAAGCCGAGTTTAGGGAGTAGTTTCTTGTGTAAGGAGTCAATATGGGTGGCGAAATCAAGGTACTGGTCAATCCAGAGACCTAGGTATCTGAAAGTAGTGCAGACTTCTAGGGGGTCCCATCTAGGGTTTGGATAGGGGGGCACAGCGCTTGGCGGGATAGTCTTTGTTGTGAGCCAAAAGTTATTGACATGGTTTTCTTTGGGTTCAGGAATAGTTGGTTTGACCGGAACCATTGTTGGATGGTGTTGAAATTCTCTTGCAGCAGGTTTGCCACCCCGCTTGTGGTAGGGCCTGTGGCATACAGCACTGTATTGTCCGCATACATTTGGATGGATGAGTAGCGACAGGCTGATGGTAGTTCATTTAAAAATATGGAGAAGAGCAGTGGGCCCAAGACTAAGCCTTGGGGGATGCCAGCAGTAACTGGTAGGGGGTTGGAGATGTGTGATCCGACTTTTACAGCCTGATGCCTACCCACCAGGTAGTTGTGGAACCAGTTGGAGGCTGGACTGGTGAGACCGGCTTCTTTTAGTTAAGACAGTAGCAGAGTATGGAAGATGGTGTCGAAAGCCTTGGCTAAGTCTATAAAGATGGCAGTGGTGATGTGGCCTTTGCCCATGTCTGTGAGTATTTTGTCAGTGAATCTTAGCAGAGATGTGGTAGTTGAGTGAGACTTGCGAAAACAGGATTGTTATGGGCTGAAAAAGGAGGAGGTGTTCAGATAGGGAGAGAGTTGGGTGAGGACAAGTCGTTCCTGTATTTTTGCCAGGATTGGGAGTAGGGAGATGGGACGATAGATACCCGGGACAGAAGGGTCGCCCCCTTTGGGAAGGGGTATGATGGTAGCTAGTTTCCATGTGGACGGTATCTTGCCTAGAGAGAAAGAGAGGTTGAAAAGTGTGGTTAGTGGGGCGGCTATGACTGGGGCTGACAGAAATAGCATCTTGGCATCAAGGGCCATGGGGCATTTTCCTTTGTTAGGGTTCAGGGAATGGAGGGAGTTGAGAACTTCGTCTGAGGATACTGGGTGAAAAGGCGAAGCTATATGGGCGATGTGAGTGCTCTTGGGGGGGCATGGGGTGGGTGGATGCTGGTGGGAGGATAGCAGTGAGTCAGAGCAGCTGGAGAAGTAGGTATTGAAAGTAATGGCTACCTCACTGGGATCGGTGATGGTAGTGCCCTGCTGTGACAGTGTCGGTGGCGGCGGGTGGGTTGTGGGGGAAAAGAGGGTTTTGAATGACTTTCAAAAGTTTGTTGGGTGGTTATGGTTTGCATTGAAAGCCGATAGGAAGTAGTTCTGTTTTGAGTTGTGAATGAGTTTGGTGCAGAAGTTGCGGAGGGTTCTGTAGTTTAATATTACACAGCCCCAGTGACCGAGGTGTCCATTCCCCTGGTATTATGTACCCCCAAAAACAGTCTTTGTTTGCCAATGGGGCTGAATCCTGCTTGTTGGCTTCAGCCCTTCCCAGTTTAATTGCTGATGGGGAGCCCACTCCCGGGCATAATATCCCAAAAATTTGTTTTGTGCGGTGCCCAGTCCCCCTCAGCTCACCTTCCCCCTCGGTATGTGCTGACTGGGGTGCCCAATCCTTCGCCAGCTACAGTGTCCCAAAAAAAACACTAGAGTGGCACACAGGAGCCCACCCAGCGTGCCAAATGTCCCTATTAAAAAAAAGTCCCGTAATTTTTTTTTTGACCTGTAAACAAAAACAGTCTCTCATTGAGTCTGGTGGCCCCTCCCCAACCCGCACCCACCCTCTGTGCACCCTTCCTCCCCACCCCCCCATACTTATCTCCGGAGCCCAGCGCTATGATTTTTGGTGGACCACGTCTGCACTCTTGAAAGCTGTCCACAAAGTGAAGAAATGCTGGTAAGCTGTATAATGGCATAAATAGGGTTTTTTTAACTTTGGTGCATATCTCAGGCATTTTTGGGAATTTTGGCACCAAATTTTTAACATGGGGTTATTGGGACCCCTTCTCATGAATTCCATGATTGTCATGGAGTTATTCAGTCCCGAAAGGTCATTTCACGGTCACTGCGCGGAATCACCTTTCGGGACTGATTAATGAAAAGACAGTGCCAGTGGTCATGATGTGGGCTCTCAAAAAGTCTACGTTGCAAATTTGGTGGAATAACTCAAAAAAATCACTGTTTTATGAGTGTGCATTGCACAGTTGCTACGCACGCTCATAACTTCACGAATTTGTAATATTTTCTCTCCAGATTTTCAACATTGCCATTTTTCCACACCTCCTTATGAACAGTATAGCTGTCATTTTTCATATCCTGGCCAAATGTGTTTTCGTGCTTCCAGTGCAGAATAGCATGGTCGCTGTGGGAAATCAGTGTTCGGGACACATTAAGAAAATCACAGTTGCACTGCTCATGAGCAGAGGTCCTAAGATGCCAATGTTAAAAATTTTGTGATGAAAGTCCATAAAATGAGTGTGTTATGAGCATGTGTTGCGCAGTTTCCACGCATGTTCATAACGTCGCAAATTTGTAATATTTTCTCTCCAGATTTTCAACATTGGCATTTTTCTACACCTCCTGATAAACAGTACAGCTGTCATTTTTCACATCTTGGCCAAGTGTGTTTTTGCACTTCTGGTGCAGAATAGCGTGGTCGCTGTGGGAAATCAGTGTTTGGGACACAGTAATGAAATCACAGTGACACTGTTCATCAGCAGAGGTCCTAAAATGCCTATGTTGAAAATTTTGTGATGAAAGTCCATAAAATGACTGTGTTATGGACATGCATTGCGCAGTTTCCATGTATGCTTGGAAGTGTGAGCATTTTTAGTATTCCCACTACAGATTTTCAACATTGCCATCTCTTCACACTTCCCTATGGATGGTACAGGTGTCATTCTGCAGATCCTGCCCAATCTGAGTTTTCATACATGTGGTGCAGAATGGCATGGTCACTGTTGGAACTCAAAGTTAGGGACATATTGACAAAATCACACTGCCATTCTTCATGTGAAGAGGTCCCAAATGCTTTCATGAGGTAGGATCACAAAAAGGCCATGTTGAAAATTTGTAGTGCAAATACGAACAAACACCCTAGGCGCTTGGGTTTCTAACCATAACGTTTCACCCTGTACAGACTGACAGGCATCGGGGTGTGCCTTTGGATTGCTGACTGTACTGCTCATGCCATCCCACCCCCACTCCCAGCCAGTGACAGGCATTGAGGTGTACCTTGGACTGTTCAGCCCCAGAGTTCACCCCATTCTCCTATGCTACACCCATTTCAGCCTACGTCCTTATGGAATGGGGTGACTGTAAAGCCAACACCCCAAGGCACACCTCAACACATCAGTGTCTGCAGAATAGGGTGAGGTGACATAGCAAGAACATCATGGGCGACGACCCAAACACTTACCCCAGTGCCTGTCTGTCTTTACAGGATGGAGGTGGGTTGGCATGAAGTTCAATACTTTACTGCCATTCCTATTCTGCATCTGTCTAACTTCTGCATTTCCAATGCTAATACCAACAAGCAAACATTTGGCATTGACAAATACTTGTTTGGTTATGAGTTGAATTGGAACTATGCCTGAGGAAGGATTCCTTTTACCAATCGTATTCCGCTTATAGTATGTTTTACTCAGCATCAGTGGTCCTGACAGCACATTGCTTTCTATCTTTTGTAATGAAGAACATATAAGTGTTTGTGAGTTTGCAGGGAGCAGGAGCATGAGATAAGTTGTTTAGTTAGAATAAGATAAAACAAGGAAGGTAAGGCAGAGGAAGTGCTTAGATTTGGGGCACTGCACTATAAGCGGAATCTTCTGGGGTTGGTGTACCTGAATATTATCAAGCAACATGACTCTCACAGTTCGGACCATGAATGTGGATTTCTGCATAATATGAAGTAACTGCCAAATGTTTAAAATGGTAGAATCAAGGTGGTCATGATGGACTTTGCCTTTTTCCACCGAGTAATACTGAGTGAACCCTAATTGCGATAAGTTTGTGTGTGATAAATGTGTTCACAATCAAGAGCTCACACACATATTACATATTTTTAGTACTAAACTAGAGGATCTTGAAAAAAGTCGTATGGAAATGATTGCTAGATTAAAGATCCTATCTAACATTAATAAAGAGCTACCCAGGGGTTCGGAAGGCAATGCTGACTTAGGGTCAAAGAGAAAACTCTCAAGTGAGAATCAGAGTGTAGACTCAGATGAGGACACGGGGTGGAGCCTAGTTACTTCAGTAAAAGGAAGGAATAGAGGGAGGAGTCCCTTAAAGCCAGCACAGAATGAAACAGGGAAAGATGAATCATCTACTACTACTACTAGTGGGTCATGTGTACAGAGTAATATAAATACCACTTTAGATGTATCCATACCACTTAACAATAGATTCCAAATTCTAATGGAACCTATATCGGAGGTTATAATAGAAACTGAGGTACAACTGAATAATTAAATCCATGAGACTTGGTAGGTTATAGTAATTGGTGATTCAATTATTAAATATACAGACAAATATTTATGCAATGGTGATCAGGCAAACATTATGGTCAGCAGCTTTCCAGGTGCAGGAGCTCAAGATCTCCTTCATATGGCAGACAATATTTTTAAAGGAGTAGGCACAAAACCAATGGTGGTAGTGCATGTAGGCATTAATGATTTAAGTCAGAAATCCTTACCAGAAATACAGAAAGATTTTATTAAATTACTAGATAAATTACAAGAGAAGTACTGTGAAATCATATTCTCTGAGATCTTACCAGAACTAAGGGCATCAGCTTATAAACACAAACAAATCTGACTTTCCAATTCACGGCTGAGAAGATGGTCACAGGAGAATAATTTCCACTTTCTGAGGCACTGGGAGACATTCCATGATAAGCATACGTTGTTTTGTAAGGATGGGCTTCATCTATGTTACAGGGGTAGCAGAGTGCTGGGCATAAGAATTAAAAATGAAATAAATAATTGTTTAAACTGAAGGGATGGGGATGAGGGTGCTTAATTCAACCCCCACTACGATTAATAATGGGAAAAACAGAAGAAATAGAATTATTACAATGAGCAATATGGCGAATGTTATATATTTTAGTGTTAGAAGCCTGAATAAGGAAAAAAAATGACAAAATTGCAGTTGAGGATAATTGAGGAGAATATTGACATCACTGGGGTCACCAAGACCTGGTGGAACGATAATAGCTCCTGGAATAAGAATATACCTGGTTTCTATCTAATTAGTATGGAAATAGAGATTAGTAGGGGTGGAGGCATTACACTATACATTAGGGAGGAAATAGAGTGGCTCTGTGATGACAACATTAAGAACACTGATACTATAGAGATTACATGGGCAAAAATTACAGGACTGAATAGTAAAAAATTCAAATTAGCAGTTTTTTATAGACCGCCTGATACTTCAGCTCAGGAAACCGAACAATTTATTGAATGCATAGTAGCCAATGCAGAGGTAGCAGATTTAATACTGATTGGGGATCTGAATATCCCATGTATTGAGTGGGGAAGTATAAATACAAATAATTCCCCAAGTAACAGGGTGCAGACCACTTTATTTTCTGCAGTGGCAGAACAATGCATTAATGAACCAACAAGGGGGAGCAACACATTAGACATCATACTGACTAATATGGCCAAGGATGTTCAAAATATAAAGCTTATGCCACCCCTTGGTGTGAGTGATCTTGGTACCATCATCTTTCAAATAAACAAAGCTAGGAAAGTGATAATGGGTACAACAGTCTAAAAGTTGTGCAATAGGGCTAACTATAATAGAATAGGGCAAGAGTTAGCACAGATTGATTGGCTGATTATATCTAATGGATTAAACACAGAACAGCGTTGGGATTTATTTCTTAGGATTATAAATGATATGGTAAACATGTATGTAATAAAGAGAGTGGTGTGCAATAAAAGAGGGAAAAAACACCATGGTTTAATAGCACAGTTAATAAGCTTACAAAAAAGAAGAGATCATGCTATAGGAAAATGAGAAACAATCCAACTCACAGGAATAAGGTGGTTTATAAAAATTATTTGCAGCAACTTAAACGAGAAATAAAGAATGCTAAAAAGTGTGTGGAGCTGATGCTAGCATGTTCAAAAAAACAATTTTAAGGGCTTTTACTCATATGTCAATAATAAGAGAAAACATGATCGGGTAATTGGCCCACTTAACATTAGAGGCACTGTATGTACTAAACCAGATGAGATGGCATATGAATTCAATAATTATTTCAGTACCCTCTTCAACAAAGATTCCCCCTGCACTATAAGTCCAATGCTTGATATTTACTGGATTTACTGGATTGCTGGATTTTGTATGGGACAAAAGGAGGACTAAGCCTATTGAGATTGTTCCCCTCAATAGTGGCTCATTAGCGGTTTTGTGAATTTAACCATATATCAAGTTTTGTTTTAAATGTATCAAAGTTAGTTATTTCTGTTAGTTCTTGTGGGAGTGAATTCCATTGTTTGGATGCCCTAATACAGAAATATTTATCATGCTTATCGGTATTTGCCCATTCAACAGTAAACTGTTTATTATGGCATCTGCCTACCGTACGCTTATTTGATAAGGTTAATACACATTGCTTCATTTGTATCGGTGATTTTAGTACTTTATATGTGAAAAGAATATCCCTCTAAGTCTTCTTAGATGAAGTGGGTTCAGTCCAGTTTCTTTAAGACGTATTTTGTTGGTTTTATTTCTAAGACTTGGTATCATTTTAGTAAAATGTCTCTGGGTTTGTTCTAACCATTTTATATCTCCTTTAAAATATGGGTTCCAAAATGGGGATCCATAGTCTAAATGTGGTCTAATATATATTCTGTATAATGGGACTAAACACTGTTTGGATTTATTAAGACATTATTTATTAATTTGTTTTAATAATACAGTAGTTGTTCTTGCTACTTTGTTACAGTGTGAAGAAGATAATCTATTATTAACCAAAATGCCTATGTCAATTTCACAATTTGACTTTGTCAGAAGAATTTCATTTAGAAAGTAATTTGTTCGAGGGTTTTTTTACTACAAAGTGTAGGACCATACACTTTTCTGTATTAAATGTCATGAGGTTCCTTTTGGCCCATGATTCAATAGTAATAATGTCTTGTTTTAACAGGGATATATTCTTTAATGAATCTACTCTACCTCCAAGCTTAGTATCATCTGCGAATTTTGAAATATGGTTAAATGAAGAGATATTAAGGTCACCTATAATGATCTTAAAAAGTGTGGGTCCCAGGACAGAACTCTGTGGTATCCCACTAGTAACTTGGCCCTGTTCGGTACAAAACTCCATTTATCTTCACCACCTGAGTTCTGTTGTACAACCAACGTGATACCCAATTTGTCAGGTACTGAGAAAATCCAAGTTTATTCAGTTTCTCAATTAGTAATGCATGAGACACTTTGTCAAATTCTTTACTGTAATCCAAAAGGATTACATCTGAAGAAATATGTTTATCTAAATAACTACTGATGTTATTGTAAAAGGATACCAAATTTGTTGTACAGGAAGAATCTGGTTTAAAACCATGTTGTGACATGTCATCAATACCTAGCTGTTGCATTTCAGTCTCCATTAATGATTTAACCAGTCGTTCCATAATCTTCCCTATAATAGATGTCAAACTAATGGGTCTGTAATTCTGGATGCTAGATTTATTACCCTTTTTGAAAATGGGAATGACTATGACTTGATGCCAATCATCTAGTATATCATTTTCAATAAGAGACATATTGAAGAGTATTGTAAGTGGTAGAACCAGGGAATCGGATGTTTCAACCAAGAATCTTGATTGGATATTATCAGGTCCTGGACTAGTTGATTTTTTAATAAAAGATAAGGCCTTACGTATCTCTGAACATTCAATGTTATGTGAAATAGATGCATTATTATATACTGGAGAAATTAAATCTGATTTGCTGAAGACATAACAAAATATTGTTAAATTGGTTTGCTGTTTCATAATTATCGGTGATAATGTTTCCATCTTCTACTAAGGGGCCAATGGTCTTATTCTTCTTCTTTTTACTGTTAATATATGAAAAGAAAGATTTTTGATTAGATTTAGTATGGGCAAGTTTGAATTGAAATTTAAGTTTTGCTTGTTTAATTGACTTTTTTTTAGTAAGGATACAGTTGTTTTGTACTTATACATATTGCTCATGCTATGATTTCTTTTAGCTTTTTTAAATAAACGTTCTTTTTTTTAACCAGTCTGTGTATAGATTTGGTAAACCAGATAGGGATTTTTCCTTTTTTTGTTATATTTTGATTTCATAGGAACATATTTTTCTTCCAGAAATAAAATAATTTGTTTAAATTCCCTCCATGCACTATGGTTCTGGCCAGGAACATCGCTGTACATAATATTGCCAGACATTGCAAAGTGGTCAAAACAACTCCGCCTGCAATGTCGGCAGACAATTCCACTGTGGGACAGAACATTGCAGGACATGCACGGTGCTGGCAGTCAGTACCACCCATGGTGAGCATCCCCTTGACCAGCATGTTCCAGCACAAGGCACTCCCACCCCCCAGATCAGTAGGCTCAACCCCCACCCAAGCAGTACAGCCCTCCAGACCACAAGACAGTGTCACCCACCGAACAGTGCTGGCCCTTGCCCCCCTTGGCATTGTCCCTGCTGTTTGCCTCCTTCCACCACACACAGACTTCCATTGTGTGCCTCCAACAGTAGACCGTGCCTACCAGCATTGTCCCTGTTGTATGCTCCCTCCACCCCACCTGTCCCTCCATACCATGTCCCGTGGGTCTCCCACTGCAGCCATTGTCTTGCACTGCTGTTCTGTAGTCCTTGTGTCCTGTGCATCCCATGGCCTTCTCTTCTCACAGTCCCAGTTTCCCACCCTGGTGGCTCCTGCATGCCGCTTGGTACATGTCCTTCCACTCCTCATTCGGCCACAGCTGTTTTGCAACACACAGCAGTCTGCTTTGTGGCATTATGTGCCCACTTTGTTTTCACTGTCACAATGTTTTTTTCTGGAGATGTTATTTCTGCGATGATATTCCTGCGATATTCCGGCTGCGATGTTACTGGCCGGAACCATGCACTATTGATTGATTTATTCCTAAATGTTTCTTCCCAATTAATTTCATTTAATTTAGTATTTATCAAGTTAAAATTAGCTTTATTGTAATCCTTAAGCTTAATATTTACAGTAGGTTTAGTATTTTTGGTAATCAAATTAAATTGAATTGAATTATGATCACTCCTACTGATTGGAGCAGTGATATTTATATCAGGAAATATATTTTCCACATTTGTAATAATGAGATCAAGTATATTTGTTCCCCTAGTTGACTTGCAAACCAATTGTTCAAGACCAGAATCTATACATAGTGTTGCTAATAAGCTTTCCTGTAAATTTCTGGCTGTAAATGTTTTCCCAATTGATACCTGGCATATTAAAATTGCCTAGGATAAGAGTATCACCATTGTTAACCATATCCATTAGTTATATCTGTTGTATACTGGAGATCTGCAGAGGGTGGTCTGTAACATACTCCAGTGGTTAGTTTGGGTTGTCCTTTCAATTGAGTTGTGACCCAAAGATATTCCAAATTTTCAGAAACATTAATTTCATAGGATGGAATATCATTTCTTACATGCAGTCATACCCCCCCCCACCTGATCTTTTTTCTCTTTCTTTATAATATAATTTGTAATTAGGAATAACTCTGAACCACTTCGTGGAAAGGTCCCACCAAGTTTCGATAACCGCAACAATACCCAGGTCCTGAAGGGTACATTTTACTTGTAATTCAGATATATTAATAATATTTAGAGATCTTACATTGTAAGATAGAATTTTACAAGATCCACCATGATGATGATTATTACCAATTGTTAGAGATTTGGGAACTTGACCATTCTCCCCCCCCCCAAAAAAAAAAATTAGTTTAAATGATTGTCAATCACAGAGGCCAAGGTTTTTTCCCAGTATGGTTCTTCCTCTCCTGCTGAGGTGGAGCCCATCCCATCAGAAAAGAGAGTCCCTATCACAAAATGTCTCCCAATGTTGTATACAGCATATGTTTTGTTTAAGACACCATTTCCTCAGCCAAGTATTCATTTGTTTAATCATGTCCATAATATCCTTATTGGCTCTTGGTACAAGAAGGATTTCTGAAAAGCAGACCGTACAACCTTTTTCTGCAAGTATATTATTTAATGCAATGAAATCATCCATGAGTTGTGAAATATCAGTGCGAATAATGTCATTTGTTCCCGCATGAATTACAACTAATGGATTATGTCCTGGATCAGAAAGGATGTTATTTAGCATTTTAGTTATATTGGACACCTTAGCCCCCCTTGAACTTGAGCAAGTATGGTTTGCTTTGCCAGGGTTATAAATTACCCTGTCAATGTGCTTAATTATTGAATCTCCTAATACATAAACCTGTCTAGTAGGAGCTAAAGGGGTGGTAGAATTAGTGGTGTCCATTGGAATAATTGTCTGGGTGATGGGAGGAGCCTGAGGTTTAGACAATTTTGGGGGTAACTGTGGTAAAATCAACTGTATGAGATATAACTGTAGTATTTATTGTTTTATTTTTTAAAGGAGGTTGCTGATCCAAGGTTATAAATATTGATGATGAAGTTTCATTATCGTTGACAACATTAGTACAGTTATACTGCTCATTATTATTTGCAATTTCTTCTCCTGTATTAAGGTTTGTATCAAATTGGGTAGAGAGTAGAGTGAAGGGATTATATATTGGAATAGAAATATGTTGTGCTTTACGTCCTTTTTTGGATGCCCTAGAGGTAAGTACTAGGGATCAATCTAGGTTATGTTCTAAGTCATCCTCTCTCCCTCATTTCCTGAAGGGTAATTGATCACCATTTGATACATTTGGAGTCCCCATTTTTGATACACATTCAGTCATAATGGAATCAGTTTGGGTAGAAATATTACTGCTGGTGTTATTGAGTGATCTTATTTGGAGGAAACATTTATCTTGCTCTTGATAATGTCTTAACATATCAGCTTGACTGTTTTCTAAAACTAATAGCCATGCTCCAAATAAGGCTATGTCATCTTTCATATGAACATTAATAGTGCATTTATCACAAGTGTAAATTTGTGTAGGGCAAGGAGGTTCTTGTACTAGTTGGTACATACTATAGGATGTACATTAGATACCAATATCCCCATCTAAAGTCATGATGGTTAAAGTATCAATTTCTCTCATTTTACTACTGTTTTCAGTTGAGATAGAAAGTTTATTATCCATAGTGCTTTTGTTGTGAGGTTATAATCTTATGAAGTACAATACAAATACACAGTGTACCATACAAGAGAACAACAGCCTACACTATTCACTACTTGCTTCGGCACTTTAAGCAGTCCACTTCTTATAATACACAAGGCCCTCACTTAATTTACTTACAGTTTTAGATGATCTGCCAAGACGGCAAACATGCAGAACACGTGCTGGATGTGCATGTCTTTGAGCGCGTCTTGGCGAGTGCCAAGTGTGCTCACCCTGATCGCCACAGGGCTCGAGTTATATAGGCAGTAGTGACTGGGAAGTGTATCCGAGGTCACCATAGCAAGGGATACCAAACTTCTGCTTCAAACAACTTAAAAAACTTAAAATCTCCCTACTACATGACTGCTAACTCTATTACCACTTGCACTAATGTTCCAAGCACCAATTTAGTGCCCCAGGGATCGAGCTGTAGTTTTGAGGAATCCTCTGAAACTACACCTCCTCTTCCTGCTTCCTGGAGTTTAGCAGGGCTCCAAATAATATCAAGCAAATGTTTTAGGCACACAATAATTGTTTCATACAACACTAGTAAGCATCTCTAATGCAGCAAAACACCACTGCACAGTCAGAACAGGCTATACTTTAAACACTCGCCACAAGGCTCGAGTTATATAGGCAGTAGTGACCCGGAAGTGTATCTGAGGTCACCGTAGTGAGGTATACTAAACTTCTGCTTCAAACAACTTAAAAAACTTAAAATCTCCCTACTACATGACTGCTAACTCTATTATTACTTGCACTAATGTTCCAAGCACCAATATTATAACAGATACGTTGGTGGACATGATTACTATCAAAAAGGTATATAGGAAATTATTAGCCTTAAATGTTAATAAATCCGCTGGCCCGGATGAAATACATCCAAAATTTGTTAATGAATTAGCAAGTGAGGTGGCACCTATTATTACAGACATTAGCCGAAGGTCATTAAGAGAAGGATACGTCTCAAGAGACTGGAGAAGAGTGGTCATAGTGCTAATTCTTAA